>OX276474.1:8762500-11622500 GCA_946251955.1 Acronicta psi | reverse complement strand
GATTTGTTTGTAGAACCGCGCCAAAGCCACTTTCCATCCATTTGTTTGCTAAATCATTCAAACGTACTCGAGAAAAAGAGTAAAGGAGCTGCACAAGGCTTTTTTTAAACTTCCATTAAAGGAGGCGGATTTCAAATCGGTTGTTATTTTTTTTACAAGCTTTAAAATGTTCTCACTCACATAGTCTATATATAATGTATAATGAGGCTATAGAAATCGTGTCTTCATATTATAATAAAGACAATAAGTAGGTAATAGGACAGGACACATAACAGTTTATAGAACTTTATTATTTATCAGTTAGAAACTCATTTATTCGTCGTTTTTAAGAACACTAGCCCAAGCAAGAAAACTGAATTACAAAAGCCCTTTGTATAGTAACATTTTAATTTACATTTAAAATACTTTGCGCCCCGTTTGGGTCGTCGCCGGGAGGAGTTCTTAATACCGGATAGATAAGGATAGGCTAACTGTGGACCCTTTATTTTTTATCCCTACTTTGCAAAGGTTTGTGTGTGTTTGACTATTTCTGCCTTTTTTACCAAGACTTTAAAAATTAAATATAACACACATTTAAAGGTGTTCAACTGTTTAGTTTTTAAACCAAGAGATAGTTTTCTTTAGAATAAATTAAAAACAAACTGGTCGGGCGTCGATTAGTACAAAAGTTGTCTTTTTAATTTGTAAAGCGCTCGAGTACAGTTCTGCCAGCTGAAAGTGTATCGGGGACAGCTGAAAGTTTCAGTACAGCCGTAACATTTGCTAGCAAGTGCACTTTAAAGTTTGTTACGAGACGCAGACGTCTGCTAGAGGTCGATTGGAGTTCTGTAATAAAGGGTCGAATGACGTCACGGTCCACGTTGAGATAGATTTTGTAGTGTTGTAGTTCAGTACACAGAATCTGTATCTGCTCAGTACAAAAAATTGTGAGTGTGTTTAATAATAATAAGGAAACTCACGTAGATTGGACACGCTAAGTAGTCAGATTTCCTAAACATTTTATTTTTAAGTAAAGTTACGTAACTATACAAAGGAAGGAATACATTGGGAAATCTAAAGGGTATTTTTACGAATTGAGACGGATTGCAGTATCATACTTCATGGCACATTTTTGTGGCATAAAAATGCATGGAAAAAATTAGATTCGATTTGTATTTCCTATTCTGAGACTATTCGTTACATTTTAATAATTCTTTTTGCTACCTTTTTGAGTTGTACATGTCTGCTTACGTACAATATAAGAAAAATGTTCCTAAACTCAACACTTTATCGTCAATTTTTAAGTGGCATCGGAAAGTTTTACAAAATTATAAACCTAAATCTTCTAACAATAAATCACTTCTATTTAAAGATTACATTTGGTTGAGTTTCATTTAGCCGGAAAATGTACCGAAAAAATGCTTATATTTTCTTCACATTATGTCAGATTTGTAAACGCACCCTTAATATAAAAAATGGTCTACATAATTCCGTAACGCGTTGCATGCGTAAAGTGCGCGGCATCATTTTTTTTTTAGGACGGATGTAGATTCTAGCTCAGGAGCTTTGGAATCTTTACCGGGCTTGGTGGCGAGGCACCTTTTGTGCCTCCAGCCATGGACACTTATAAACTAAGCAACAGCAGCTAAGGGCGTCCCCTAACGGGACTCGGACCTCGGCTTAGGGCGTTGCTGGGGGGACAGCTAGGGACAGCTGGATCTGGGTTAAAATTATTTAGGGACGAATTTAAAACTACTGGCTCGGCGCGGGCCGGCTCGAGCAAGGGACGGGGTGCGCGGCATCAGTCTGTTTTCCGCTTTATATTGACATTCAGCTGTGTAACAGTAGATAAATGTTAATGTTCAGGGGATGGCGTTACGTGTTACATACGTAATTTTCTTTGAAATGAAATTACTTTATGCAAATGGCGCACAACTTATGGAAGCTAATATGTGACTGTGCACGTGATATAAAGATTTTATGGTCTTTGACGTGTGTTATGTTTGTGTGAGTTTAGGAGACCATATCTATACATAGGTTGTAGGTTGAAAACCTAGAGATGTGTGAAATTAATCTTGTTGGTCGTATTTTTACTCAAATTTAGTAGCCTCCGTTGTCATGGGTTACATACATTTTCATGGCTTATTTTCTCCTTTCCAACGTTTTTAAGAAAACGTTATTACCTATTCATTTTTTTAATTATTCATTCTACCATTAAATTAAATTTTGTGTGTATATACACACAGGAACACGTATAAACAGGGTTTTGCCTACCAATGGGAATTATATTTTACAGATTCACCTTATAATAAATAATTGCAGTTATATAATTATTTAAAATTGGAACGTACGTGATACGATGTAGGACAATAAGTAATTTTATTAACGAACTCAATTCATATTTGTTGTTTTATTGGAAGGGGAATTCTATAATTATCTATTTCTTTAATTAAGGACATGCTGCACTAATTACGTCAACATTGTTTATTTAAAAAAGCTGTAATTTAACAGCATATAACATTAGCTGTTATTATATAAATAAATTGTAATTTTTTTTTTACATTTTCTTAAAAAAAACATTGATTAACTACATACACAATTTGGTCTTACAATGAAAATACTAAAAGCATGCAAACCGCTTTGCTATTCAAAAAATATTTCACAGTATTATCACATAGTCACATTCGAATTGATAAAAAGAAAAGTTATCATCGCCTCAAAATGATTCAGTTTAAAAGAAAAAAGAACTGAATGGAGGTTCTAATCAGGAATTCGTTATAAGATGTCAGGGGCCGACGAAATTGATGAGGAGAAATAATGATTCCACGACTTTGTCTGAAAACAAAGCCTATTCCGAAAGTCACTAATTGATTTCATAATTGTATTACTTATAATTAATTTTATAATAAAGTTACTTAGCTAAGTATTTGAAGTGGTTTGTAATATACCAATAATTGAAAGATAGAGTTTTTCCTAGAAATATTAAACATATCATCACGACTGTACCCAAAGGGTAGAGGCAGAGATGTAAACTGTACGTGCAGATGTACACATAAGTTGGCTGTCATGTTAGAACCCTTGTAAAAGGTGGTAGACCTATTGTCATATACCGGGCACAAATCAAAACGCCAAGCTTCTAATTTCAATAGAAAATCTCAATAAAACTTTGCTTGATCTAAGAATCGAATGCAATACAACAGACGCTTTGCGGTGACGAGACCATACAGGCTATTTAAATTTTACTAATTAGTATATTTTTTTTTTTATACAACTAAGGTGGCAAACAAGCATACGGCCCGCCTGATGGCGGCTAAGCGGTTACCATAGCCTATGGACGCTTGCAACACCAGAGGTATCACTCGCGCGTTGCCGACCCGAAAAACCTCTGAGGTTTATGGATGATTCACTGCGCCGACAGTTTGAGGTAATATTCCTCTTACTGCCTGCTGCCTGCTTACTTAGAAGGAGCTCTGGCGACCTTACTCACTGCAGGAACACAGCACACAATAAAGTGTGTTATTTGGCTGCAGTTTTCTGTAAGGTGGAGGTACTTCCCCAGATGGGCTGCTCCAGATTTGAGCCATAAATGACTGTGCCCTACCTCTCTCTATGTGCGCTAATTTCGTTCGTTGAATTATATAAACCTAAAAGCTGAATGCAAAAGACGCAAGCAATAAGTACCAACAGCTAAAAAATATAGTAATGGCTATCCTGCTTTGAATAAGAGTCGAAGCGAAACATTCGACACTACGCGACTGAAAGGCTTAGCCGGATAAAGCGTATTCATTTCATTAAAAGCACGACCTTTTGAAAGAGTTTTCATGTCTCAAAGCTGTATTCTAACGAGTATTTTACTCAGCTGATATTTTTGAAAGTACCCATGAATATATCAAAAAGGGTTAGAATATATTTCGGGTTTGGAAGCACCGGAGAGGAAAGCCAAGTCCCTTCCGGTGTAAGGAGGTTTGGGAAGAATACTAACCTGTGTACTGCGGCTCGTTATCTGAAATACAGTGAAGGTATCGTGTTAGATTAAATATTTTAATATTGAAGTGGTTTTTGTAATAGGTAAAACTACTTTTTACAGATTTTATCGCATTACATTGATTAAATTCGTGGACTCCGTGGTCACGTGTCAACAACACACGATAAAATCCGTAAAAATAATTACATTTTTTCGTAATATTAGTGTAAGTACTTTTATGACAATAATAAGCCTAAGTAATAGTTTTAAAATAACGGATAACCACTAAGATTTAAATTATTCACCATATTGTTACAAGGTTTAGACGACTAAAGCGAACATACTCACATAAAAATACAATAGGCGAATTTTGAACTTGCTCTTTTTTAACCCCTGACGCAAAAACGACTGGGTGTTATAAGTTTGGCGTGTCTGTGTGTGTGTGTCTGTCTGTGGCATCGTAGCTCCCGAACGGATGAACCGATTTTGAAAGGTGAATTAGTCGGGAGTGTTCTTAGCTATGTTTGATGAAAATTGGTCCAAGATTGCCGCCGCCACAAAATAGCGAATTATATATTTTTTCACAACTCCCTCAATATGGGTATCAAATGAAAGGGCTTAACTAGGAGAATACTATATAGACTTTGATAAATTTCAAATCCAAGATGGCCACCACCACAAAATGGCAAAATATTTTTCGCGTCGGGGGTTTTCTAAATTTTTAATTTTCCTAATTCAATTCTAACTGCATCAGTCTCTTATTTACTGTAATTAAATAATTGGTAAACCTATTAGCTTTACCTTAGGAAACTTGGTGCTCTTTATTATTATTATTTTAAGTAGGGACAATTTTCATGTTTAGGTCGATAAAATTCCTTCATATTAATTGAAATCATAATTTTTAACCCTTAATAAGAAAAAATCTTGGAGGACTCTTTTTCCTTTTATTACTTTGGCTAAAGTATTCATTTCCTACTTTAGAAACAGCGTTTTTTGTTTTAGCTGGATAACAACGACGTACCATCAGATATTAAATTGTCCAGTCAGTAGGTAAAAATTTTTTTTTATGCAAAATAAAAATGGGGGCTAAGTGAAAAAGTTTCACGAACTTGGAGGGTAATTCTAATCTTACGACTTCCATAGGTAAATAACTTTTGAAATAAAATTATAATTTTCTTGTATGTACGTACACTTTAAGATTTACACCCATAGAGGGTTTCCACGGAGTTTTGTAGCCCTATTTAATCGACAGATGTCGTTCTAAATTGCTATGATGATGATCGCTATGTTTTATTTTTTAACAAGAAAAACCGTCGAATGAAATGTGAAAAATAAAATAAAATAAACCTTTAACAGTTTTAATGCCAAACAAACAATCAACGAAGATTTCAAACAAAAAAGAAATATCAAAATCGGTCCACAATTGACAGAGAAATCGGCGAACAAATATAAAAAAATATACACATCCGAATCTGAGAACCTCCTTCGGTTTTTCGTCGGTTAAAAACGTTTTCTATGCAATTTCCGTGCTGTCACTAGTGTCACTTTGCATTTCTACTTCAGTGACGTGTGGTTGCAACGTTCTTTTCTCCTCGAGGTAAGTAAATATGACATCAAAGGAAGTGCTCGGATGCACGTGCCTAAGTTGATCTAAAATTTAGTCCTTAGTAGAACTACGAAGTCGCAAAGATAACATGAATGCCGCCAGATGTGCATCTTGGGTTTGCGGTTGAAAATACAAAGAGGAATGTTTTGAATTATTTAGGTGGGATGGGAGTTTTTTTTACAAACCGTGTCTGCGTTAATCTAGTTTTTCTCAATCCAGCGAGAATTACTCTAAATCCATCTTAACGAAAATGTAAATTTACAGCAGCCGTGAATCAATTTTAAAGATTTTAGAAAGTCTTTAAAGTATTTGAGATAAGTCTGTGAATAAGTGGTAGGTACTTCTGTTTTTTCTTAACAAAAATTTTCTTCTTTCTTTTCATATTAAAGAAAATTTTCTCCCAATATTCGGTTGTTTTTACTACCATCACTTGTAAAAGCTTTTTCATTCAATTTATATTTATAATATTTACAACTAATGTACTTAACCTGAACTTTTCAAAGTACCTATATAAAGCTGCGGGTAAACAATCAAGGCAAAGTCAACACACGCCCGCTCCCGCGATATAATATAATTCTATCACCATTTTCACAACAAAAGATAAAAAACTCTTTATTTTGTAAAACGTAGGAATTGTAAAATTTCCTTAAATCCGTACTCCAAAATACAGGAAGATTAGATAAAAGCCACATACGACATGGTTGCACGATTAGGCTCGGACTGGTAGGGTTTATGTAAATATTTAAGAAGGAAAGGGGGTAAATATTGAATTATGACTATAAAATCCCAGTGCGGTGGCTTATTGCACGAATCCAAACATTTTTGTTACCTACTGAAAATGGGTCGAAAAAATAATAAAATGTAAAGTTAATTTAGTAGTTAGTCTTCTCTTACCATTGTTTATATCCTACTATTGGGATAATATGAGGGCTGGCAGGCTACCTTGTAACCTAGCTAGGGCATCAGATCTGAATATCTTTTGTTACTCATTTAAATCTGAACTACTCCTAACTTGTTATCCTAATTTGTAACAGACTGTACCATTAATTTGTGAATTATAAATAAATATTTTTTTACAAACTTACAACCCCAAAAGGTATAAATACTTTTGAATGTAAGTTAGAAGCCGAATTATAATAGTTTGTGGTGTATCTTTAAAACTGATGGCTATACAAAAAATGTTTATGGGAATATTTCGGAAGTTAGTTCTATAGACACAAAAAATACAGTCGAATTGATTTTTTTAAAGTCGAATAAAAATATTTTTCGCTCTCACAGCAAGAGCCTATTGCCATTAACCGGGCGAAAATCCAAATTTCGAGCTGCTACTGAGTATTTATATTGCTCGATCTGGGAATCAAAACCCAGGACCTTGAGTACCAGTCGCGCTAAGGACCACTAGGCTAATGATGCAGTGAATATAGAATCCTATTATTTTTAATCTACGCCTCTGAATTTACGCCTGTTTCCCATGTGTAGGCTCCCACTTGCTACAATCCTGGCACACTACTTTCGCTTTATATTGCCACTGAATTTTGTTTCCAAGAATATCCTGTATAGCAACAGATCCTTATGTGTCCAGTAATATCTAAATGGAACGACAGTCGTTGGCTACATGACTGGTTTCCAATTGAAAGGTCGGCGAGGATTTATTTCGGCTCCTTTGATGTTGAAATTACCTGTAACCTCGAGTTAACAAGTGAATTGGCACAAACTGTGTTACGACTTTGATACGATGAACCATTTTTTCTTAGGCTTTTTGAACCGATATTCTTATTAAAAACAAAACAGTGCATCAAGAATTTCTTGTTTTTCTTGAATTTTACTTATTTCCTAGTTCTTGTCATTTAGCAAAGATTGCCACTTCAGCTACCTCTACTACCCTAACCTAATTGAGATTTCTAATCAAGCATGGCAGACTGAATGGTGACCGCAGGATGTTCTCGTTAGTAAACAGGACCCACAGAACCTCAAAACTAATCGAAAGCTACAATTATAGGTACTTGAAATGGAGTGACAGTCACAGCAGGTATCTCGTAAAATGGGAAGTAACTAACAGAACCGCTCATCGAAATCCAATAACCGCAAGTCGCGGTCAAACCCTGAATACGACAGGGATCTCATTCAATGGTTCGGAAGCTCGACTATGTGCCGAATACTGTGCAATTTTGGTTGAATACGTCCATTTATACTGTCTATACCTAAAATCTAACAAGTTGACATGTTAACTTCAAAGGCTTACTAATGTGGAGATGAATTAGTGGTTGCGTTGTGATCTTTAAGATGGAGAGACCAAAGAAGATGAAGACGGTTATCTAAATCGTTTTACGGGATGTATTTTTTTATTGAAATTCGTTTACATGTCTTTTTAAATTTTAGGATTTCACCGAAGAATTTTGTTAACAGGCACACTATCCTTTTCCAATAATATTAACAGCCATCCTGCTGTACTAACCACAGGTAATTAATCTGAAACCAAAAGCCTGGTAGGTTTGCGTTTGCGCGTAGTATTTTTTAAGGTGGGGTTTTTAGGGAAGGGCTACGGATTGCCCACCGCTGCCATTCTAAGTTTATGGTTGTAGTACACTTGATTATAGCTTTAAATAATATACTAGCTTTCCGCCAGCGTGGTCTGGGTATTTATTATAAATAATAACCTATGTAACTCGGTAAAGATGTAGCTTTTTAATGGTGAAAGAATTTCGGAGCCTATTCAATGCAAACAAACAGCAAAAAAATTCCTTTTTATAATATATTATAGATAATATATATAGATTTACATATATAAGTGTAATTTTGCTTTATATGTTAGTCAGTGAGGTTTTATTGTGATTGACAGTTATTGGAAATGCCTCCCTGCTAATGTGAGTGTAAGTGTGACACCCAGCTAGGGTGTGACACCTTAGCTATCCTGTTTAATTGACAGTATAAAATGATGCAGTAAGGTAATTTTGTTATTGGCTTTATTTAGATTGACAGGGAAGTGCAAACTGATACAGTTGGTAATTTCATTACGTGACTTCTTCAAAATTTACAGGGATTGAAGTTGGATATCTTTATCGATGTGCTCCGGGTGGGTTTTAGCAAAGTTTATTCCACTTACTCATATAAGAAGAACGTAGAGGACGCGTATGCAAGTGCTAGCATATCTATCTTTAGCGAGTAAATTATAGGTACTGCTTTCGCTGCATTAAATAAATAAGTATAAATAAATAAATATTCTGTGGACAATTTACACAGCACCATCTAGTCCGAAACTAAGCAGAGTTTGTACAATGGGTACTAGACAATGGATATTGCACTTATACATATACTATAGAAGTATAGATAGTTTTTTTTGTTGTAAATACATAGTTATTATACAATAAGAAACACCCAGACAAACGCAAACACTTATATTCATCACATAAATATTGTGCCCCGTGGTAATCGAATCCGTGCTCAGCAAGTTCGGTATTCGAACCACTAGAGTCTACACCGTCGTCAAAAAAAGTCGAGTACCTCCATATTTGAAGTACTTATCGGGACCCTCATTTTATGCAAATAAATACAATATTTTCTTGGTAGCTGGTAAAATAATTCTTGCCATTCAACTTCATGTATTTCTCGGCAAGTGTTTATCTATAGCTATAACTAAACGCATTTTCACTAATGTGATGTTTATCACTCGTCCTGCGCACTGGCTGTTAGTACTGAATGTATCTGACTAGCTAACTCCCTGAGACGGCAAATGCTGATATAGCCTTGTAACACGAACGTATCGTGCTCATTGGTCATAATTTCATTTCATGAGATGGTATAGTCGGCCAGTGATGTTAGGATGTTAGATGTTATCAATCAAGTGCATAATTATTAAGCTGAGTTATGAAGGTACTTATTCTGCGGTCATGATTCTGTCCTATTCGAATTCCCGCAACACTGGTACACTTTGCGCAGATACGTCGTATACTCCCGGAGAGTTCGTTCTCAGACCGAAGCTGAGCAGACTGAAGAAGCTTCCTTTTTTAATGTATGTAGGTAGATATAAATCATGATCCATTTCTACTTTTATTTTATTTCTCTCTGATTTAAAGGTCATTGAAATCGGCCTAAATGATGTACCGAAGGTACACTTAGTGGAAAAAATACCGTTTAATACGCTGGTTAAAACTCTAGTCGTACTTTTTTGATGTTGACTGGGGGATGAGAAAAAAAACTTTTCATTTCAGAAAAATCACGCCGTTTTGACATACTTATTATAAGTTCGTAATGACTTTATAGTAAAAACTGTTAGTGTTATTTTCAGAATGTCAAACGCACGCCATTACGGCAGATTAGTATCAGTTCAATAGTGATTTCATGGTAAAAACTATCAACTGTCATGTACCTCTCTTTTGATGACCTCCTTTAAACGAGGCACAACAAACCTTAAGGTTTTATGTTACGTTCCGTACCTTATGTCAGACGGATGGGGAACGGAGGCCGGAGGGGCAGAAATTAATAAAATTCATGATGTTGATCTAATACTAATCGGCTGATCGCACGTAATGAGATGTAACTCGTAACGTAATGAGACGTAGAGATAATACAAATCAATTATACCAAACATAGTAATTTATCCTAGTTACCAGTTCAGCAATAAGATAAGTAGCTAAGATATTACCTACATAATCTTAATGCTCGTTGAATAGGATGTAATTTTTTCCTTTGTGATTTTACCTATTAGATAATATGAAATTTCCTTTTGAATCGTGCGTTAATTTGCGTTTGTTTTTGTTAGTTTGAAACTAAAATTCCTGATACAATTTCAAGTATTTTTTCCAAATAGAAACCGGTATACCATTAGTTTCCCGGGTAGTTGTAGCCCTAAAGCGTGGAATAAGCTGTCTCTTAAAGCTGAGTAACGTGTCTTAAGCCGGAGAAATACGGGCTTAGACCGAAGCCCGGACTTATAGTCGCCAATGTCGAGCATTCAAGAACTAGTGTCCTACCCTTAGCTGTTGGTACTTATGAGTAGGAAGTAGTTACACGTACCTACTAATAAAAAATATAGTAGTTACATCACGACACTCACGACCCCACACTGTGGGGTTTGGAAGTCGAATTTCGGACAACCAGCCCGATAAGGCATTTGTGTTAAATCATCTTTAACCTAAGCCTCACATTATTAGGTTTTCCGTACAGTAAGAGATCAACTTATACTGAAAATCTATAGCTTTATATATACATGTAGTTGTGCGTACATAAGAGTCAGCAGTGACGTATGTAGTAAAAGGAAAAAGTAGCCCAACTATAGTTAACACATCGTTTCCTAAATCAACAGAGAATTTCCAAAACAGTATAAAACTAATTTAAACTTCAATTAACGTGTGATTAATTAGTTTTCTGAAGTTTTTATATATTCCGATCAAATTTTCGGTATGAAACAGTAACATTGGAGGAGAGAAATAAATATTCTACCGAATCCAGAGAGAAAATTGTAAAGCAAACGTTTATTACCAGGATTATGGAAATGAAATCTCCATTTTATAGAAAGGCGATTAGATTATCATCTCCATTTTTATAGCTGGGCTTCGATGATGTAATTATTTTAGAGATATTTTATGTAGAGGTAATTTAAATATTTTGCTAGTAAAATTTAGAAGAAAGCCCTTGTAGGGACGTCCTAGAAAGTCCATTAATCGACCTCATTGATGAAGTCCTTTCAATGAGTTTGAGGAGCGTGATAAATCGCACATATCTGTCCATGTAATATGACTGAAGTAAAATGGGTATGTGTAAAGATTTTACGTTTGAAAGGAACGTTTGGATGATTGGATGTTTGGATGGAACGTCATCCTTGAAATTGATAAATTTCCGAGAATTTAACTTTTGTCGAGCCGCTCTGAAGGCAATTGATACCGTCATCATTATCTTCGTGCCTTATCCGCTATGCCCTCTATACCAATTTACCTAAGGGTTTAGATAATGGAATCAGACCAGGAATAGTTTTAAAGTCGTAATATCTCAATATTTGATAAAACTATTAGATAATATATACGCTTAACGAATTAAAAATTCACTGTCTGCTCTTAAAGTAGTAAGATATTAATATTCATGGCTCGAACCCACACGGCCATATCTGCGGACAGAAATGTCCCATTTTATTCCTAATTACTATGCTTTATTACAAAGACCCTGAGAGTTTTATAGCTCCGAGACTTACATTGTAATTAAATGTTGTACGAATTTTATCGAAGAGTACGTGTAACAAAGAGATTCACTGTCGATATTTCTAAAGTGTTTTACTACACGGCTCTGTCGTTATGTCGATTTTTTGTTGGTTTTCAACCAGTTTTCTCGATATGATGATAGTTGTAGCAGAACAAACAACACTATTAGCTCGAGATTGAAAAACTAAACTCGTATGTCATATCTTTGAAACTTCCAAAACAATGTCTACGTGTAATTCCAGTCGATAGCGAACGTCAAACGCATACCATGGAAGTGATATATTTTCCAATACTAGTGCCTCACATTGGGAAAATGGCAATGCGTCATTCTTAGAACAGCTTTGGAGACAGAACGAATTAAAGTAGTCGATTTGTTTGGAGTCGATATCAAACGAGAAGTGTCTGTGTGGTTGACAGACGGCTCCCTTTGACTTATGAGACAGGGAGCGTTGCCGCCGGGGCTTACGACTAACCGTATTAATCAAATCGTGTCACTTTGCAAAGAACCGAAGCTTAGCTAAAATTCACACCCGTTTTATTAACTTGTACAATTGGAGAATTTAATCTCGCACGGCGTACAACCGATTTCACGGTATCTTAATTTGACCGAGGTGATTTCCCAAAGGAGCTTTATGTAACTATGATAACATTATAATTAACCGCATGTAATAGACACAGGATCACGATTAGGGACTGCGCTAATCCGTAATATATGTGATTATGTAATAACTTAACATGTTATGTTAGTTATGCTGACTCACCTTTGTAACATAGTTTCAAGTTTTGCAGAAGGAAAAATGAAATAAAATATTTCTTCAAAATTAAAATGTTATGTGAAAACATAACATTTTAATTTTATGTTTTCACATAACATTGAAATTCATCTGGATATTTTTCACATAACATTTTAATTTCTTCAAAATTAAAATGTTATGTGAAAAATATCCACGATAAATTTCCTTAGTCAGCTCTGCGTTTATTTCGGCAAACTGCACAATTCACAATATTGGAACCGAAATAAAATGTAAGTTGCCCATAAACGGCTATTCCTACAAATATTAGTAATGTAAAAAGAGCGAATTCATCTATTTGGGTATTTAATTTGCGGAGAATTCTCATTTGGCACGTATCCAACTAGAACCAAAGGAATTTCTACCGCAATTCCGATGAACTTTCGCAGAAACTAAAAAGTTTTCATCCTTTTTCCCCTATTCTTCTTCTTAAAGCATTTGTTAGGGATCAGATGATTCCATTTTTTGAGCATAAGATTATCGCCAGGCAATGCTACCGACATAAAAGAACTCGTACATTATTCCTACCTTTCTGGGAGTTTATTAAATTTTTCTCGACCGGAACTTATTTGAACGCCTCGAATATACAAGAATGAATGAACAAAATATGTCTTCCATTGCTACTTGTGAAGTTGAGACGCTTTAATCAAATTAAAAAAGTTTGTCTTCCCAAATGGATGAGCAAAAAGTGAATTACAGAGGCGAATTTGAACCTAGAAAAAGTAAGCTCAGTGCTAGGTGTTGTCGAGTCATGTTTAATACAATGACGGGGAGTTCTTGCCAGTAGGACGGCGGCTTAATCGAAAAATTCCTTCAGGCATTCCGCAAATACTTGCATGATTGAAGAGGCAGCGGATGGACGAACACACGCCCTTACCTGCCGATATTTTGAACTACACGGTATGCCCAAAAAATAAACAAATGCCTCACCTTTATAGTAGTTTTATAGCACATATTCAGGTCAAGCGTAGTAAATAAAATAACGGTTGTGATAAAAATATAAACAGGCTGCTTCAAGAATAACTTCCAAATGTTTGTTTCTTGAACCCTGCGTTCTGTCCGCTAACATCTTTAATCGTAACTTGTACGCTTGTTTAACCCTAAATAGTTACAGGCTGTGGTTAGTGAGGTCGGTTAATTGAGTGCGTAATGTTAATATTAACCACATGTCCGCAGATATATATACTCGCTTAAGGCCTTAACAACAGTGAAATGCCCAAATTCTTGGGTATTCAATTAAGATTGTTTCAATAACTGTTCATTTAATCTGTACAAAAAAAATATATGTGATAGATAAGGATTCGATAAATTTTTTCACTTGAAAAAAATTGTAATTCCGCCAACCACTTTTTGGAAAAAAAATCACCAAAGACTACCTATTTTTGTCAGAATTTTCAAATTGTTTGCTAAACGGCTGAAGCTACTTACTTCGCTTTTTCATACAAAAATAGGTCTTCAAAATATCAATGTTTTCACTTGAAAGTATTATTTTTATTTTGTATTTTACTAGTCAAAATATTCATTTTCCTCGAAATTGAGTCTATCCATGCGAGCGTTCCCTGCTCCTTCACCCGCGCAGTCCGTCTCCGGACGTTGTCGAGGGTGGACCGCGCGTCGGTGTTTGAGCGACTATTTTAAAATACATTTTAAGTTTTGAAGGCTTTATACTTATTGATAAATATTTATATTAACAGAAATGCTTAGTTTAGTTAATATTTATATATTGCTGGCTGTAAATATTTTTTTCTAAACAAATTCATTTTTTAAGTGCATAAAGAGTAAGATTGCAGAGTGGTAGATCTGATATGTATTGCTCCGCACTTTAGGCATAAAAATATTACTACGCCACTCGCCTTGTTGGCGACTGGCTGGCAACAGTTCTGTTTTTGATAGTTTTTATTTTTGATATTTGATTGTATTGTTTTTTGTGCTGTCAGTCCGTTATTGTGAAATAAAATACTTCCAGTGCTACTAAATTTCTCTTAAATTACCACCATAGTTTGATTTTCTTCATCAGTCCACTTCTCTCACGAACACGCCTTATTCTTATTTAAAAGTAATTTTTTATATCTTTTTGTATTTTTTAAGCATTTTCCATGCTAAGATTACAAGTTATTTTTAATGAAGGAAAAAATCGGCTGGCGTTCAGGATTCGAACCTGCGTCTTCTGGTTCGGTACACCAGACGCTTTAACCGCTAAGCTATCGCGAGCCCCGCTCGCCTGTCAAAGTAATTTTATAGTTACTTACCGCAGGTACTTATCGTAAATGTTTATCGAGTTTTGATTTATTTAGGTATGGTTATTCAAAAAACCACATAGGCATTAATTGTAAAGGTAAATAAGGGTATCAAATCCTAATGTTCCTTAGGGAAATGGGATTACAAAAATTGCATTATTTCTTTAATCCAATACGGCGGACATATTTTTGAAATTTTGAATTATGATATAGGTATCAAATTCAAGGTTCTTTAGGGAGCTGATTATGAAAATAAGCTTTATTCTAAAATTTAAGATGGCGGATATTGTTTTTTTATTTTTTATGATATTTTAAGATTCTTCAGGGCGCTGATGATTATGATTATAATATAATATTGATATCAAATTCGTGGTTTCTTGGGATGCTGATTACGAAAATGGCATAAGTTTTTGAATATAAAATGGCGGACATTATTTTTTAATTTAGTATGATATGGATATTAAAGATGAATATATATACTAGAATAGATTAAAGGACTAGGTATTTAACGAGATCATGTAGTACCTATTCCATCTTTTAAAATACTCGATCCTCCTAGACTCACTGTGACTATGGGTACGCGGCATCCGAGGCGCGCTCGAATTGAGCAACGCGGCGCGGCGAAGCGCGGTACAGTCATTTAAATTTGAACCATATTTCTATGCACATAAAAGTAACGCGACGCGGCACTTGTGTCGTGCAAGAATATACTGTCTTTTTTAATTACACTAATAGTATTTTCGCCGTAAGATGATATGCCTGACAGTTCTCATTTTAAAACCCCTGACGCAAAAACGACGGGGTGTTGTGTGTGTGTGTGTGTGTGTATGTGTGTCTGTCTGTGGCATCGTAGCTCCCGAATTCTGAATTAGTAGTAGGTTTTTTTATTTGAAAGGTGAATTAGTCGGGAGTTTTCTTAGCTATGTTTGATGAAAATTGGTCCAAGATGGCCGCCGCCACAAAATAGCGAATTAGATATTTTTTCACAACTCCCTCATTATGGGTATCAAATGAAAGGGCTTAACTAGTAAAATATATTATGTACTATAGAACATTTCAAATCCAAGATGGCCGCCACCACAAAATGGCAAATTATATTTCGTGTCGGTGGTTTTCAAATTTTTTATCCTTGCCGCGCATACTACTTTAAACTAATCTATACTAATAATATTATAAGATTTGATTGTTTGTTTGTTTGTATTGAATAGGCTTCGAAACTACTAGACCGATTTGAAAAAAAAATCTTTCAGTGTTAGATAGCCCATTTATCGGGGAAGGCTATAGGCTATATAATTATCATCACGTTATGACTAATAGGAGCGGAGTAGTAATGAAAAATGATACAAAAACGGGGAAAAAATTATAAGACCACGCGGGCGAAGCCGCTGCCGGAAAGCTAGTAATAAATAAACTGGTGTAGTGTCCTACCTACAGTTTAATTATTTAAAGTACCGTTTTTATATTATGCCCGATAATCGTCCTTTTTAATTGTTATTAGTTTATAATATCAATAAATAATGATATTATTTAATATGTAATTAAATTAATATAATAATAATGTTATAATATAATAAATAACAAAATGTTTTAATAATTTTGTGTGAACAGCTAAATTTATTTTGTATAAAATAAATATGACATTGGTAAATGAACACACAATAGCTTTTATATAATATAATAATTTGCAGATATCAATAATTGTTTGTTACGCACAAACAGATTTTTGTATTAGTAGTTAGCTCATCACTAATGAGGCGCGTGACAAAACGTCCGGCCGGCCGCAGTGGCGGTACATCGAAATACAACGGCGCGGTGCCAGCGCCGGTACCCACATTGTAGGATACTGAGCTACATGGTGGCGTTCGGCGAGTTGAGTTAGTCTGTTTAGTCTGCTGTACCCCGCCGCTTACAGCGTGTTTATTGTTATAATTCTCGGATGCGACTTGTATACTTATAAACCGTACCTAACCAGTATTTTGTATGCATATTCGGCTGTGTAATTGTGCGCTAAGACTTAGTGTAAAACATACGTATTACTTATGTGTTAATAAACTTTGAAAGTGAGTGGCTGAAACTTTTATTTGGTTCTCTGAACTACACATCATCTACACACTCACTTCACTGGCAAAAAAATAAAAAACATATTATTAAATTAAACATAAAAACCGACTGCGTTAAACTAATGCTAAAACGGTACTAACTAAAAATCTAAAAGCAAGCTCTATATAGGTAATATCGGAAATGAAGTACTTCACGTTACGTCATATCACCAATAAGAAAACATACTTATCTTACACACAATAATTGAAAGTATCGATTTAGTCACTTAATACCGTGCACATGACGTGACTCTCAGTGATGCTTAAACATAATAGGCAGTATTCCAAATAATACCACTTATTCTCTCTGCGACTCTAATCTTTGAACTATTCAAATCCGTGTGTAAGCAGTACGGAGCGTCTCGAGCGAGATGGCGACTTTTTCAAATTAGCTCCATTTCCTCAAGGTCATTCACGTGGGTTAAGGCCTTAAGAACCTCTGCAGATACACTACGCTACAACTGTAGAGGGATTTATAATGGTGTAATAAGATATGACCGTTTAATTGATGGTTGGCTGGCTTTAACTGGCCATGGCTTAGTGTTGCCTTATTCTGTGTTCATTTATTCAAAACCTCGTTAGCTTATTTGTCTTAAGTGCTAACTATTACGATCGAGGGGGTTAAAGTCCCAAGTCGAGCAAATTGTTATTGGGTTATTCTGTGAATTTGTTAGTAGCTGCTCATATTTTTGCCCGATTAATGGCGATAGGCGTGCCCTCTATTACATGGGACGAAAATATACCGGTGAACTTTGGGTGAACACTTCTGCTTACCCCTCGGGGTATACAGGCGCAATGGTTTATGTTATTCAGAGTTGGGAGTATTTACTTAATTCTTGAACTCGTATAGTCATTAGTGTGCGCGTTCTGGTGTAAACTAAATCCACCATTGTACCATTACTGCACCGCATTATGAGAAACATTAAAACAATAACTTGTGCTGAAAATGTAGTTTTGCTCAGATGTTATGGTCATTTCGGCAAAAGCTGAAAATATTCTATTTGAATTTAAAGCTTTGTTACTGGCAAAGATAATTATTGTCTATTGTTTTTATAAATAAATAAATATCCTTGGACATTTTACACAGCACCATCTAGTCCCAAACTAAGCAGAGCTTGTACTATGGGTACTAGACAATGGATACTTATATACTTTTTTATGTAAATACATACCTACTTATTATATATAATATAATATAAGTTATAGGAGACAGTATAAAGAGAGATTCTTGAAAAGTATCTCAAGAATGTGTGAGAACTACGCAAGTGACGTCACAAATGAATGTTTTCGTTGTTTACAGAAAAAAAAGTGGACAAAAAAAATTAAAAATATGTCCAAAGAGACCGGCCGTCGCCGCCGTGGCATTCAGCCCATGTTTCTTGTCTCTTGAAGTAAACCTCTTTGATCTCAGCTTTATAACATCATGTTTTATTATAATCTTCCAGTATATTTACTTGAACTGCTCTACGTGAAAGGATTTCGTGCGTCGTGTCTCTGCATGTACAGGCATGAGCAAAAACATGTATGCACTTGTTAAATTAAAAAGCTAATTTCTCCTAAAGTACTGATATAAATTTTGTGGTATTATGTACATAGTATTAACGAACCAATACTTTCAAAACAAATCAAATCATTTATTTGTTAGAATATGGTAGGTAGAATGGGTCTTACAGTGGTATATTATGTTTTAGCATATTCTGCCACTTTGGGCGTACAAAATTGAAATTTTTGTTAAGAACAAACAATCAGATCTATTATGTTTATCTACATATTCTAACTTATCTATATAATATTATACTTTAGTGATATTGGTTTTATCTCAAAGTTGCAATCGTCCATTCAAGAAAAAAACACTTTAGCACTTTTGTAGGTGTTTGTATATCTTTGTTCGTGACTGTACGAACAATAAAATATTGAAATAAGTTTGTGGTTGGGAAGCGAGTTTTGAATACTAAAACAGTTTTTCTTTAGATATGTGTACCATTTTCTCTAAAAAACGAAGATACGTTTTCTTTCCAGTTCGCCGATATAATTAATTCACGTCCCATGTACAATCCTTTGTACATGCGAGCCTATTTCCATTAGCCGGGCACAAATCCATACCCTCAGTTGTTACTAAGAATTTTATAGAAATAATATCACTTTGCTCGACCTGGCCATTGAACCCGGAACCTCTCACCAGCAGCTTGACTAATGGTAGTAAAAGAACATTGTCAATAGGTAGGTTTTTAGAAGAAATTGATTCTTTGACCTTGCATTGCCTCGTTGGTCTAGTGGTCCCAAACGCGACTGCTACGCTAGAGGTCCTGGGTTCGATCCCCGGGTCGAGCTGTGTTGTTGGGTTTTCTGTGAAATTCCCAATAGCAGCTCGGAGTCTGGATTTGGAGTGCCCGGTTTATGGCAATAGGCTCGCCCCCTATTACATGGGACGTAAACATACTGGCGAAATGTGGGTGTACATTAGTACGCCTCTGCCTACCCCTTCGGGGAATATGGGCGTGATGTTGATTCTTTGACTATGGAGTTTCTTGCCGGCTCTTCTCCATAAGTCCCACTTTTTTTTGGAACCGTGCAATTAGTTTGAATTTTCAAAATTTTCCTACTACATAATTATAGTCTAATTGAAATAAAATATTGGATTTTGAATATTTCAAAAATATAGGTTCTAAACTCACTGTTTTTCGAGTCTAGGTTGGCGTTTAATAAACTAGCATTTTTTACCTCTGGCAAGTTCTCATAAGATGAAAGGCCGAGATTGAGGCTTAATTGGAACTGTCAGGGCTTAATTAGGAGCTATGGCCAGGAAAGTTCCTGAAGGAAAAACGATTTAGTAGCAACTCTAGAAAATAAAAGATTTTTCTAAAGGTTTCTGTGGAATTCTCTTTGATGTTTTATGTCCGGTGTAGCTATTATTTAAGTAGCAACACAATGTATTTTCTTTGAGGCGCTCGTGGCTAAGTTATAGCAACGCTGATCAACCGATCTGCAAGGTTAAGCTACGCTTTCCGAGGTCAGTCTATGGATGGGTGATGTCCATTCTGCGTGCCTCGGAGAGCACGTAAAGCCGTCGGTCCCGGTTGTCATACGAACACCTATGACAATCGTTAGTGGTAGTCAGAAGTGAAAAAGCCTGACGACCAGTCTATCCTTCGAATATCGGTTTTGCCCAGAAATTGGGTTGCGGAGGTCTGATGGCAGTCGCTTCATGTAAAGTACTGATATTCAGCCGCATCTGGTTAGACTGGAAGCCGACCTCAACATGTTTGGGAAAAGGCTAGGAAGATGATGACAATGTATTTTCTTTACACAGGTACTTTATAGTATTTTTCCTATTGTATGCAGTTTCTTTCACGCCTTTTCCCCGTAGAGGTAGGCAGACTACAAAACGCCATTTGCTACGATTCTTCCATACATATTCTACTTCTTTAGCTTCGTACATCTTATCTTACACACGCGCCGGTATCAATATGACTGTGTTAATTCATTCTTCTCACCCACATTATCTTATAAAATAATAAGATGGTAGATTAACGTTAATTTAAGTTGAATAATTAGGTAGATAAAGCGCCTGTTGCGGAGGTCTGATGTCAGTCGCTTCGTGTAAAATACTGATATTCAGCTGCATCTGGTTAGACTGGAAGCCGACCCCAACATTGTTAGAAAAATGCTAGGAGGGTTACAGCTTACTGATAAGTTTACTTTAAAAGTCTAAGAGGATAATTTCATACAAATTGTGTTACATTTTTAATTTATCCAGTGGTTATCGGCTACCCAGAGGTGGTGAAACAGGCCCTTAGTTTATTATTTGATCAGCCTTACGATGTAAACAATATTTGATACTAAGAAAAATTTTTGTAGTGAATTTTATTTGATTTTTAGATTGATTCTCGTAACATAAATTCTTATCTCGATCACATCTTTACTTCGGGGAATAATAAAAGAGGGGGATCTTTCGATGGTGCTTGAAAATAAGAATGTCTGGCTAGACATACTTATAACATACAGATGAAATATATTATTATACATAATATTTCCATGACTATAATAGATATTTATGGTCAAGTTATGTACATAAATTGGTACTAAGTAAATCAACTGTAAGCTTGACCTTTTAAACTCCCAATAGCGTTACATGAGAAAATGGATTTTATTATTTAGTCGATCTTTTTGAACGGTTGAGATACAAAAAGGATTAACAAGTATTTTAACGGTTTTTACTCAAGTTTATGGCAATGTTACATCATATCAAAAGGTGCTATGAAAGCTTGACGTACCCATATTATTTTGTTCCGAGAATAAACTTTTGGATTAATGTCTTTGCAGTCCACATCAGGGACTTCGAGAATCTTCCTGGAAATCGGTAAATTATTTTGAAATTCGTATGAAATCATGAGGAAATCAGCTAATACGTATGGTAATGTAGATGAAATGGAAAGAAAAAGAAAAAGCTGTAAAAAAAACTTTATTCAATGAGCGAAGTTATTTGTGGTGAGCACGCCTCAGAGCGTATTTGCTCAGCATCACATGATGCGAGCCTCCGCCCCACGACGTTGACAAATTACCTTCTTAAACGCCAAGGGAAATTATTTAAAACACTCACATTTTTGCCGCACACAATATCAGACTCATTGCCTGTCTAAGCAGCGCCTCAAGCCAATATGTTATACTAGCCTCCGTTCTCAACTTTGCGCGCGAAGTCTAGCCAAGTATAGGTATATGCTAAGGTATATGCATATTTTATAACTACAGATAAATATACTGATTTCTGACACCTACGCGAATACTAGACATTGAAATAAAACTACTTTTTACGTCGGGATTAAAATAATATCAATATAACGCGATAAAATCCGTAAAAAGTAGTTTTATTTCAATACAGATAAATATTTTAGCTTCATTTAAAGCCAGCAGATTTCACCCATTATGAGATTAAGGTGTTCAGGCTTTGACGCCTTTAAGAAATATAACAGCAAACACACGATCTGTTTACGCGGCAGTAAGTATGAACATTTGAGCTACATACTTGTATGGTAGATATTTGTAATTTTCTTTAAATTGGTCAATATTTTGATGGATCTCACAATTTTTTTTTTAATTTAAGATTTATTTATTGAATATAGCTTGGGTTGCGGAGGTCTGACAGTTGCTCTGTGTAAAATACTGATATTCTGTTGCATCTGATTAGACTGGAAGCCGACCTCAACATGGTTAGGAAAAGGCTAGGAAGAAGGAAGGATTTATTGGACATAGCTGTTACCTTTCCTTTTTCTGGACTTGGTGACCTTAGTTATCAACGAGAATGTCGTGAATAAAATCGAATTAATTGTCTTTGGGTTATAAACGTAGGTAGATATCGTGGATTTAATAATACATTGCAGTACCTGTAGGTACGTAAGTAAGTATCGCGGGCTGCGGAGTCGGTTAACGAAGCCATTCCCCTGTAATGCGAGTCATTTACGAGCACCAGAAACTCTGCAGAGATAAATCCGTGTGAACACCTCGATAAAGGGGTAGGTGTGTTATCGGCGGATTTCGCCTTATCTCATCTCGCAGGCGGGCTTTATCGCCCCAGGGCCCGGGCAAAGTGCCGCTTAACGCCGATTGTCGAAATATAAAAGGGAGTAATTTCAAACGACAAGTAGAAGTATTCGCATATTTTATTACAAATCGAATTGGAATCGACAATGAATAATAACCTTTCTCGCTTTCCGTGTGACGTGTGACAGACTCGGGTAAATGATGTGCGTTGAATGAGGATCAGATGCTTACGCCTACGCTTGTCATCCGATACAATACATTACGGGACATTCAATTATTATAATGACGTCATAATATATCCTTCCAGCGGGCCGGGTAGGCTGTATCTCGACAAATGGACCGAAAAATAAATCCCATTTCAATATCGCTTAAGCTTGTTAAATTCTGTGAAGGTTCCACGAGGTTTATTTTGACGTAAAAATGTTTTGATTCCCGAGTGACGCAATTTGCGGGGAAAGTATAACGTTGACGCTAAAAGGTCAAGTGATAAATGGAAACTGTGACTGTAAGGTTGAAAATGGAAAATAAAATGTACTACGTAACTTTTTGCGTTACAGTATCCAGAAATAGAAGTTTCTTTATTAAATTCTATGTTCGCGTCGTGGTTTGTCGTAACTTTCTAAGGAAGACGTCATTGCAATTTGTATTCGTTCGGTTCAGCGGGTAAGTATATCTGATTCCGACTGCGGTGTAATATTGTCTGTCTGTAACAGTCAGAAAATTGAAATGTGAAGCTCCATTGAGAAAAATATTTGACTCCGCATTTACAAATTGAAGTTTCGCAAGAAGTAGGTATCTGTCTACTGATATACACTCACAATTCGCCGCCATGTTTTAACGTTTCATATTAAAATAGAAGTGAACTTATTAATATTAATCACGCACAAATCCAAACCCTGAGCTGTAATTGAGCAAATAATTTGTTTGATCTAACAATCGAACCTAGAAAAGATGTTAAGAAATGTATGTTAATAAATGAGGTAGGTGTGCAATGTCCGCATTTTTTTTTATTGGACATACCGGATAACTGCCCGTGTACCACGACGACGTCTGTGGTCTAGTGGTTTGAGTACCGGTCTGCTGATCACGAAGGTTCGATCTGACAGGACACAAACATTTATGTGATGAATATAAGTGTTTGTGTTCGTCTGGGGTTTCTTTTATGTATAATAAGTACCTATGTATTTACAAAAAAAGTATATAAGTATTATATCCATTGTGTAGTTCCATAGTACAAACTCTGCTTAGTTTGGGACTAGATGGTGCTGTGTAAAAATGTCCCCAAAACATATTTATGTCCCCAGAAAATACCTACTCTAGATAACCACAGCTTAAAATTTGAATATTTGAAAGTGAAGATTTTCCACACCCCTAATAAGTTAATTCGCACTCTCACTAGCTACAACAACCAAAATCATTCCAGTCAGTGATCTGCGGCGAATTAGGGATGCGTCTCACAACCCTAATCTTCCCTTAATTCAAGTGCCGTTAGCAAAGTCAGTGATAACAAAACTTTTGAAAATAATTATCAGCGTTCAGTATTGTAGTTGAGAAACTAAATGGGCCTGTGAAGTGTTGGGGGCGGGGCGGGGGAGATCGCTTGGGAACGGGAGGAAATTAATCACATTGCTTTGTGTAGGAACGCTGAAAGCCTTCTAATTTACATGATAAGTAGTCAGCATGGGTCAGCATGATACCGTGTGTACACATTCTCTTCTTTCACAGCTATTTAACTTTATGGGTGTTTATAAAATAAAGATTTTTTGTTACTTTAATCGCTTAATCATACTGTCTTTACTCTGCTTGACTGTAAAAAGCTAACGTGTATTTTATTGCACAGTGCTGAAGTCTTGATTTTCCTCACAAATTTTGTCGTAGATTATGTTAAGAAGTATTAGATTATTTAACAAAGAAAATATTTTATGTACATTTGAAAACTGGACGTAGAGACGAAGCGCCACGAGATATTAAAAATTTATAATGCGTTGTGTAATTTGTTATAATATGTAACTTTTCAGGCCAGAACACGGAGAAGATGCTTATCTGCCATGAAGATCCCATTGTAAGTTAATCTCTTGTAAAATGATAGAAATAAGTACAAATACCTACATAATATTGGAAAGGTAAGTAACAAACGCCGCAATAATAAACTAGCCTTACCAATACCTAGAATAGAAATGTATAGAAATAGCCCGCATTATAGATGTATCCAAATTTATAATAAATTACCTGATCATAAAGAATAGTGAAACACTGAATATTTTCAAAGCGAAACTGAAGCTGCTACTGTTAGAGAGATGTTATTACACTATTAAAGATTTTTTGGAAGATAAGTTTTTGTCCTAATAGATATAAAAAGTTATAGATAAAGTTTTATGTATCCTGTTTTAAATATTTAAGAATAATTATAAAGTATTTAGCATTTACTAATTTATGTAGAACCTTAACAGTGCAAACCAGATGTATTTAAAATATTATTGTGGAATGCTTTGCAACACCCTTACAGGGTCTATGTATGTTTAAGTTAACTCTGTATTTCCTGTAAACTACATAGTGCAATAAATAAATAAATAAATCAAAAATAAAAAGGTTGTTACATAATTTATGAGAAACCAATTAATCATTTTAATTTTACGTAACATAGATGCCATCACGCCTATAATCCGCGAAGGGTTAGATTTAATTAATTATGCACAAAATATACTTGAGAAATACCACTGAAGTTTTTTATCACCCATATGGGAAAAGGCGTGTATGTATAATACAAACATAAGTATCATACTGTTAGAACTAAAAACGAACAAAATAACGAAATTACCTTTGACAAACAATAAATGCGAAACACAGAAGGAATTAACAGTCGATAGAAGATCGTGCCTAAACAAGATGTAACTTTTTGTTGAACTTTCATAACGTAACCGTGAGAGCTTTCCCGTCGTCTGTTTTCATTTCGGAGCACGTTCATATGTTTAAAAGGGCCTTGTGGGCCTTTTATTTACATTAAACGTGGTACTTCTCGTGTCCGTTTCGACTGCTCGGCCAGAGTGTCGTAGAAGAAAAACGACTACGTCAACATTACGAAGGAATTTGTAAAACACTAACAATGAAAGTCGCAAATTCGTAGAAGCATTATTCAGAAAGTTCTATAGGTTTAACCATGGCCGCGCGGTCGAAACATGGAGAACCGCGCGGCCACGCAGTTCTCTTAAACGGGGCTTAGTAGAGGTCTCATTGTTTTCGCTAATCACTAATACGATTTCGAAGAAAATGTAGATAGCATGAATAAAGTCCTAGTGTTTGGACTTTACGACCTACAGACCTTAAATGTCATGGCCGCGCGGTCGAAACATGGAGAACCGCGCGGCCACGCAGTTCTCTTAAACGGGGCATAGTAGAGGTCCTATTGTTTTTGCTAATTACTAATACGATTTCGAAGAAAATGTAGACAGTATAAATAAAGCACTAGTGTTTTCAGTTTTCGACCTACAGACCTTAAATGCTATGGCCGCGCGGTCGAAACGCATAGAACCGCGCGGCCACGCAGTTCTCTTAAACGGGGCTTAGTAGAGGTCTTATTGTTTTTACTAATTACTAATACGATTTCGAAGAATATGTAGACATCATGAATAAAGCGCTAGTGTTTGGACTTTAAGACCTACAGATCATATAACCTATAATGCAAGTTAGAAGAAGGGTGACCAAGATTTATGGTGCGTCGATCAGACATGTCCAAAAGCGTCGTTTTTAGTTTGTTTTATATAGGTAACTTCTAAGCTACCAAAAAATACCAAACAACAAAACATAAAATTAAACAACGACTAAATCATATATTGTAACGCTTGTATAGCTTGTTATTTTGTGTTTTATCTTTTTTCAAAGCTAAAAACATAACAAAACAAAAACAATAACAACAAAATTTTTAATAAAAATGTGTATTAATTAATAGACAGAAAGTTTTACTAAAATAATGACTTTTTGCATAGTGTTAAACGAAGTAAAGTATGTTTATCGTCCATATGGAGCAAATATGAAAAAGTATGCAAATTTATGGTTTTTATCCCCTATTCAATTTAGACATATAATATGTTTGGAATAAAAGCCTGGAAGTTACCATCGTTGTCAATAATTCCGAATTAAGACCTTTTTCTGAATGCAAAAACAGAAGCTGTAGCGGTTATATCCGAACGTCGGCGTAGGCCTTAACATGGTAAGGCTCCAAGGATGTATTCTCCTCCGTGGTAACTGCGCTGACGTGTATCCGAACGTCCTACCATGCATTCTGCGCCGCCCAATCACAAGCCGGCCGGCGCCGACCGCGTCATATTGTAGGCCTATGATTGGCCATTAGTTAAGTAAGATAGAATATGGCGGATACTTAATTGCAAGTGTAAGACTGTGTCGTGTGTTTCTGTTAAGTTTCATGTTTCAAGTTCATTTAAATTTCATGTCTTATGAACAAGACTCTGTCATGACAATAGATGTCGCTACGTCACCTTTAATACGTAAATTAGAATGTGAAGGAAGATTTTGACTGGCGAGCGGGGCTTGCGGTAGCTGAACGGTCAAAGCGTCTGGTGTACCGAACCAGAAGACGCAGGTTCGAATCCTGCCCGCCAACCGATTTTTTCCTTCATTATAAAAAATAAAATAAAAAAAAGACTGTCAAATTTAACCGGCCCTTGGTATGTATCTATCATTAGGATAGGAAAAGTAATGTGCAAGCAATTAATAATTGCTTGGACATTACGTTTTCATGATTATGGTCGCTTGGTCGATCACGATGATCTTCGACGAAAGACTAAAAAAAGGTTTATGTAACGCGGTTTAGTAACTTTTTTCGTCGATATAACTTTTTTTGTAAAACGTTGTTATTTTTAATAGATAGTGAAAAGTAAAAATTATTTAGTTACCTACCTTATTTTAACTAACTCAGGTCTAAGTTTTCATAAAGTTAAATTAAATAAGCCCGAAAGAGCTGCTGTAAACCGTTGAGGGTTTCCTTCATTTGTCTCCCGTCTCCATCACCAGATCAACTCTAGGTGTCCATTATGTTGTAGGGACATAAGAACTATATAAATGTGCCAAGTCTCGTTACAATCGCTTTATATTAAATTAGTTAAATTTAAAATAAATTTGTTTCGCACCGACTCGAAATTACCTACATAGTTAGAAATTATTTAAAAATAATACTTACAGTTTAATATGTTTAGGCTTTGATAATGACCAGCAGAAATTATCTCTCTTTGTATTTTTTTAAGCATTTTCCATGTGTGGACTTCGCGGTAACTTAGCGGTCATAATGGCGTCTGGTGTGTTTAACCAGAAGACGAAAACGAAAACCAAATATGTTTAATGAAAGGTACTTCTAAAAGGTAGGTCTTTAGAAAATTAATATGTCTTTTGACGTACCATAAATCTTGGTCACCCTTCTTCTTACTTCTATTATGGGTTATATGATCTGTAGGTCGTAAAGATCAAACACTAGGGCTTTATTCATGCTATCTACATTTTCTTCGAAATCGTATTAGTGATTAGCGAAAACAATGGGACCTCTACTAAGCCCCGTTTAAGAGAACTGCGTGGCCGCGCGGTTCTCCATGTTTCGACCGCGCGGCCATGACATTTAAGGTCTGTAGGTCGTAAAGTCCAAACACTAGGACTTTATTCATGCTATCTACATTTTCTTCGAAATCGTATTAGTGATTAGCGAAAACAATGGGACCTCTACTAAGCCCCGTTTAAGAGAACTGCGTGGCCGCGCGGTTCTCCATGTTTCGACCGCGCGGCCATGGTTAAACCTATAGAACTTTCTGAATAATGCTTCTACGAATTTGCGACTTTCATTGTTAGTGTTTTACAAATTCCTTCGTAATGTTGACGTAGTCGTTTTTCTTCTACGACACTCTGGCCGAGCAGTCGAAACGGACACGTACTTCTCGAGTAACATTATGAGTTATCTGTCAAACAAGTATTGATCTCTTATAACTTTTCTTTTTAGGAACTTTACTATGAAATTTTCTCTCTTGCGGCAGGCATTGGACGTATTTTAAGACATGGCGCACACTATGCGAAATGCGACTGTGAATGACAGCTCAGAGTCTACTAGACGAAAGCTCTGCACATTTGCAATGTTGCAGAGTCGTAACGACCGATTTTCATATAAGTACTAGGGAACCATAGATTTTACCGGGATGAAAAGTAGCCTATGTGTTATTCCAGACTATAATCTATCTCTGTGCCAAATTTTATCCAGATCCGTTCAGTACTTTTTGCGTGAAAGAGTAACAAACATCCATCCATCCTCACAAACTTTCACATTTATAATATTAGTAAGATTAGTAAGATTTTGTGGGATGCTCCGCAAAGTCTGCGTCTTGTTACAGCGACAAAACGCACAGTTTACGTTGACACTTAGTATTCAATGCTCGTTTCTGTAAGTATTAGAGGTTAGGCAATCCATCAATAGGTATTTAAGTGTGCCGAAGTTGGGCTATTATATTCAACTGTCATTAAGTTAATGGTTAAATTGATGTGAAATACACAACACAATACAGTATAGTTCGCTCTCTTTCTAAATCAAAATGCTTAATTTTTTCTTTATTTTAGAACCCATTTTAATTTTATTTTCGCTATCGGACTTTACTTTCGTTTTGTCAGACCATTAAAAAATTATATCAGTCAAATTGCTTATGATGCTTTGCCTACATAAAATAAGATGATTATATCTCTAAACACTTCAGTGGGGAACTCAAAATATTCTTTAAGGACTACCTCAAATGCTTTACAAATTATATCCTGGAAATCCAGAAACTAGCTAGGTATTCCTACGGTTGATTTCTAATAGGAACCTGTGCTTCCTTCTAAGCCACTGTTAGCTGGCAATATGCCAATAAATAGGCTGGATTAAAGATTAAATACTGCAAGTTCAACTTGATATTGAGGTAAGCTACTTATAATTAAATGGTTACTATCTTGCTTGCTGTATTGTATGTAAATATAGTCTAATATATTACTTTTGTGATATTTATTTATTTATCTATATAAGTATATAAGTATTATATCCATTGTCTAGTACCCATAGTACAAGCACTGCTTAGTTTGGGACTAGATGGTGCTGTGTAAAAATGTCCCAAGATATTTATTATTATTATCTATTTATATGTTACGTATTTTAATTTATATTTACTTAGTAAGTATACTTTCAACCGCCCATTATCTAATTCACACGACTCTTGTCCATGCAATGGTTGTCTGTAAGAAATTGCATCTAGCGATAAGACCGCCAATTGTTTTCTTGTAACTTCTGTTATGTCACTTTTATTCTTTTTCCTTTGGTGTACAATAAAGTATATTCTATCTATCTATCTAAATTACAAAAGACTTTCAAGTGTCTGAAGTATGAGTAGATATTATGAAAAGCACCTGCGTCTCATTAAGTACATTTAAACAGTAATGCAGCACTTTTGTTAGTGTAAGTATTCATGTTTTTGCTCGTGACTGTACCTAGCTCTGCACCATAATACATAAATTTATTAATATTCAAAAATGTTTACAGAGTTACTTCTGTCTACGAAAACATTATTGATGTACCTAATTATTCCATTAAATTATAGTAGGTAATTTTATGAGACTTTAAAAGCTCTTAAATTAATATTATTATGATGATGAATATGTTTACTTTACACTCTATTATGTATATTAGGTATAATGTTATTAATGAAATTTTTATTAGGTACATTTTCTGTAATATTTTATAAAATTCTGGACACAAATTGACAACGACGCTAAAATTAATCACGCGCGTTTGTGTATCGGCCCCTAGTGGCGTGTTGAGTGGTCTCATTAGAACCGGGACGGCCGGCGAGAGAGGGGTTTGTTGCAACACAGATTTGTTACCGTACCGCACTACTAATCAATTTGCATAATAGATACTGCGATAATAAAGAGGATTTAATCAGTTTAATATCGCGGATCAACTAGCGTGTAACGTGAGAGGATTTAGTTTAATAATGTACAGTTTGTGCTCGTAGTGAAAATATCAAATTTTGTTTGCCATTATAAATTAACATGAAAATTGATTACTAGCGATTATTTTATCATAGGCAAATTATAAATCGGTTTGAGGTTTATAGATTTTTATATTCGACTCATTATGTCGTGTAAAGCTTAATGTACCATCACAGGCGTGAGGTATTAGTACTTATACCTACCTATACCCCTAGATTACTAGCGGATTTTAGGTCTCTCATAAAGTGAAACAATGAACTTGATACGTAGTACGTCAATGTAAAAGAATTTATTAAAACTATGTCAAGTCATCAGATCTCGAGATGAGAATTTATGTGCGAACTGCGAGTTGAGTAAATTGAAAGCTCCACTTTGCTAGAAATAGATGAGGGGTGTTCTATTTTTACCGCTGTCAGCAGAAAGGATATTTTAAGTCTATTGATGTATGGGAGACTAGAGAAGGGAAGTCATGGTGTCTGTCGCGTACGCTCGGCCTAATGGTGCATTAACCGAGCACAAAGTTCAAAGGGCTTCGTCGACAATACGGTTTTTTCGAGTGCATCTCGTAATCGTGCGTACGTCTATTGTAGACGTACGAAATGATTTTATAACTTATGTAAAGGGATTCAATTCACTGGTCATACCTGAAACAAAGAAACAATATAATTAAGTAAATAAAGATAATATTTTTATTACCCACACAGCTTGCATGGAGACTGTGTAATAAAGCCATAACCTGGAATTTAAACTACGAAAGCTCACTCAATTTTCATAATTATTAAAATTTGTGCGAATTTCGTGTTTAATTTTACTGCATTGAATTTTTTATGTATGTTGATTTTATTGAAAAACGGATTCATTTCGTGATGAAAGCTGGTCACGCGTACGTTAACCGTAGCCGAACCAATTGTCGCCGGAAATCCAATCAGCGAGTGATTGTGATTCGCTGAAAAATATATTATTAATAAATGGTTTATGGCTTTATCTGTCTGACATGTATTTGAAGCTGTTATATTATGGCATTATAGCGATATTTAATTATGATGACCGAATAATTGTGTGCCAAGAGGCCAAGTGGAAGTCTAGTCTCTGCCTACGCCTATGGGAAATAGGCGTAAAGCTATTATGTAATACCGTAATGATGACATTATAATTGTGTTGTGCTGCATCAGTAGATTTTACGGAATCATCTATAGGTACTATATTGTATTCTAATGCGAAAGTTACTTTACCTATTTAATAAATATTTCGGTTGTAATACATTTGTGAATTAGTTGGGAGAAAATCAATCAGATTATATTTAATGACTTCATTGTAGTTTATCTCCAAAGTTATTATCGAGTGGATCGTAGAAGTCACTAACATAATTTACATATTAACTTACGTAGCATTCTATTACTTTAGCCTGTTGATCGTCGGAATAACAATAAACGACATCAAAGGTAACCTCAGTGAGTTTTATAGAAAAATCGGAAATGCCAAGTTTGAAGCAAAGTAACTTGAGAGTAACAAACAAATCTACTCTGCACTTGGTGGAGTACCTAAATCTGACGCTTAGAGGGTCTTATTTTGTTTAACAAGCTCTCGGTTTGAATAATTTTGAATTGAAATGAATAATATATTTTCTTTTCTTTAGGGAATATTCAGTTTTAATTTAATAGGTTTGCTAAATTGTACTGCGCTGTATTGCGGAAATTTTAGCTAATTCATTTGAATTCAACGTAAATGACTGGGAAACGCGAAAACGAGCGTATCCTAATCCTAATCGAAAGTTTGAAGTTAAAATACCTTAGAGACAGTTTCAAGCATTCCGACAGCTTGTCACGGTGTCCCTTACTACCGGTGTTTACACAATTGGACTTGTTCTATGTCCTTCGTGCTTTTAGTACTGAAGAGAAACATTGAAGATAGTAATGCATCAATGGATGATGGCGTTAGAGTTGGTTATGTGTATAGGCGTAGGATGTATAATTGTTCAATAACCAATCCATTACGATGTAACGTTTTGGAAATTACTTCTCCTTGCAGTTCTGCAAGTTTTTTATATCTTAATTGGACTTCTTTTTATCGAAACTCGATTAGTTACAGTAAATTTAGCTCGCATGGGAGATTATAATGAATCTAATTTTTAGTGGAGATCCGTGCCCAGCCGAGGAAATATTGAATATTCATTCATTGATTGATAATAATGAATGACACATATTATGTAATACAAAATTATAATTAAGTATCTAAGAATTGGAATGTATTTTTTTTTTAAACGGAGTATTGAACCCATAATTGAGTTTACGTCCGTATCATAGTAACAGTGGGGTATAATTTTAGTTCGTTTCCCGGTAGAACCGAGATGACCATTCCCAGTTGGGTTGGATTCCGCCCAACTGTGCGCAATTAGCGACGGTTCGACAGCCATGGTAATGGTTGTCATTCTCGACAGAAGACCCTTTCTCTCCAGTTTGGTCGATTTTATCTTGTGTAGGATTGTATTACGTGTTGTAATGGCAGCTAGTTTGCTTAATACGGGTAATCGGGATGTCGTTATCGACATGGGACCGGTTAAAACTTTGAAATAATTTTTCGGGTCAAATGAAGTTATATGGAAATATAAATTACGAAAATTACTTTTATTCATTAGGAAAAGCTGCCTTCTTTTATGGTTAAAGTTAAAAATACTTTAAACAAGCAATGTTTTAAATATGAATTAAATAAGTAGGTATTTCGATTTGAATACGTATTTAACATATTGCTTGTGAATAAAATCCCAAATACCTATTTGGGATACGAAAAGGCATACAGTAGATATTTACGATTATGTTTGTCCTGTGTAATGGCTAATGAGTAGCACATTTGCACATTGACTGATTAAAACACACACACACACACGTGCATACACACTCTCTCTCTCTCACACACACACACTCGCACATACACATATTTATGTATTATTTAAGTACTTTGTGTTGTTTCTTGGTGTACAATAAAGTATATTCTATTCTATTCTACACATACTAATAGTAGTCTTAGGCTGAGATTCAGAGAAGAGACTCAGCATGAACTTACGCTTCCGTATGTCAAATTGTAATACAAATTTGACATACGGAAGCCTTACTTTACGCTGAGCGTCGTCTCTGAATGTTAGCCTTACTCTTAGTATTAAGGTTACAAAGGGTCCAGGTGAAAAACAGCGTCAAGTACCCTGATGTACTTGAACTGTCAAGTTGAAGCTGAACCTGAACCTGGATGCCTATTTCGTCGGCCCAGAAAACAATATGGACCGTAATAACTACCAGTGATACCCTATCTGCTGTAATTGTAATTGTTTGTTATCTTTTGCTTTGGCTAAATAAACATATTTCTTTCTAAAAAAAATATGACATCCAAAAAATTACTGCTTGAACACAACTTCATGTATCCTACTTAAATACCTAATGTAACTTCAAAAGGCAGTAACTTCGGTGCATTTTGGTTTATTTATGGGACACCCGGAAACGTCGGAAACATAGTTTACCATTAAAATGACATTCGGTGGATTCTAATAGCTTCGCTGAATACTCCATGAATAGAGTTGTTTGTCGGACGACGATACTTTGTGGCTAAAGTATACAGGGTTGATTGTAAAACAATAACAACCTTCTTGTTAATTTTAAAACAGAAATAACCCTAGAGTTCTATAGTGGTCAAATACAACAACTGTATAAAACCAACATTGAAATTTCAATATACACATTTAATTTTTCCATAAAAACCGTAGCAGGACAGTATATTTTTCAAGAAATTTAAGTATAGTCGACGGTGTATACAATATTTACTAAAAATATTTTCCTTAGAAACTTGGGTCAGAAAAAATGTACCAATACAAACACATAATAAAAAAATTTAAGGCTTAGAAACTTGGGTCAGAAAAAATGTACCAATACAAACACATAATAAAAAAATTTAAGGCTTGTTTCACTACCTCTGGATTGCTAACCGCCGAATATATAAAATAATGGAACGTATTTCTATAAAAATATCTGTCAGGTAATTTTACGTGGTAGGTATAACGTAACATACTCACAAATTGGCTGTATAACTCTAGGTTTTAATAGGGGTCGAGTCAATACCCATTAACCGGGAAAACATCCAAAACTGCAGGCTTTGAGAATAATAAAATTATTCGTATAGAATAATCAATTTTCAGGACAACGCACCAAAGGCAAAATAATAATAATAATAATAATAATAATAATAATTCTTTATTGACATAATATTTCGACATTACAATAATTAGAAAAGAAGTTTTATTTATCAAAAAAAGAAACAGGTACTACATATTACAATTTCATTCCATTTTCTACCCACACAGTGGGCCAAATTCACTAACAATTTGTGTTAAGTCCTAAAATCCCTTAACAACATCCATTGTCGTATGCCAGTTGTGCCACAATATATTTCACTTGCGTCAGTCGTGTTATAAGTAATCAGTGTCACGGCTATCATTAGTCTTATGCCCGGCTCGCGACAACCCTTACTTTGGCACTAGATCTGGCACTGCCACTAATTTGTAACTACTCTTACTGCCAGCCCTAATTGCTCCCGTCTTCAATAGAATAAATTAAAATACATTTCCAGCTGTATTGTGTTAGGTATAGTATTGTTACCATTGTTTGAATGAGACGGTAATACATCGTATGTGTCGGAGACGGAATTACTGTGTTCCGAATGCAATTGAATTGTAGATGGAACGTTTGTGGTGATACCTCAGAATAGCAAATAATATATTTACTAACATGTCTATTGTGCGTGATTATTGGAAAACTAAGCTTGCAGCTGCAATGAATTACAAATGATTGAAACTCACAACGTTGTTTGAAAAGCTTTGAAAATTCTAAAATGGCGACTAAACCGTAAATACTGAAATAGATTTAATATTCATTATTTTATGTTGAACTTATGAAAAACAGTTATTGACTATAACAGAAAAGAAAAGTTTAAACAGAAAAAACATACCTAAGTCAAAATGTATCACTGACTAGGAAATAGGAATCATAGAAATCTAACACATTTTTAAGATTTCTGTTAATAAATAGATAATTAATTATTCATAACGACCGCTATTTATCTTCTTGTTATCACGAAAGTGCTTCACACAGAGTATCTTTTCTTCTTCCCCATTTCTCCCATTAACGAATCAGTAATAAAAGTAATTGTACTAATTAAAACGCTAATTTCTCTCGCTAACGGCGGTTGGGACCATACTGTTTTAGTTAACTTTGTGGCTTGGCGCATGCATCTGTGTCGCGCTACCAGTCTTACGAGGTACTTAGCGCTATCTATTGCAGTTCTCGGGTAATTATTTTGAATTTATTGTTTACACAAGCGGATTCGGGTGTTTAATGCTGCTCGGTTTTGGGTAATTAAACAGCTTCTAGAAAGAAGAAAGAAAGAAACATATTTATTTTGCTCTCACAAGTCACAGCTCAGCTCAGTCACAGCAGCTTCTTTTACTTTTATACGAGTATATAGATAAAAGGAAGAGTCGAAAAAACACAGTCTTGGTTTGTCCGTAGGTAGTTTAAAACTGACCTGCGCCTTATCATCTTTTTCTCATATATCTTTTTTGCATTTGGTGTTACACTCAATTACATATGATCCTTCGGCTTCCTGCGGCTGCCATATGTATCTAGTCATGTAAGACAGAGTTCTATGTCTGAATATCAGGACTACATTAATTGTAGTAGTCCAGTTTTCCAATTTTAATTAAATAAGCGCTCGCTGATTAATCGGTATGAGCCCGATGTACCCTGCCGCATCCATGAGGATTTCCGTACCCCCAAAAAAGTATGATATCCAAAATTTTAATAATATTATAAGATTATTATTTCCACCGCAGAGCAAAATACTTTACACTGTGCATTTTATAACAGGCACGATATGAATAAAATTATGGGTATTCAGGATATTTTCTCTGTTGGAAGGTAATGTTTTTTTCGTTTTTAATTAACATGAAGTTAATTCCATTCCACTCACGTAAAGGGTTGTCCTTTGTTACTAGGTAAGTACCGCGTGTTTTCACAGAATCCCTTGTTTCTACCAGTAGGTGTCTTATATATAAAATTACTTATAATTTTACTCCGTTTTTTTACATTATTTCCTGTTGTTTTCTGTGCTCCTATAGGCCATGAATGACATATATAGAGATACATTGAAGAAAAAGACATACTCTGCTGACCCTAAATACCTAAACCAGGGTAGGGTAGGCTGATAATGATGATAATTTCTGCCTATGATGGTTTGGGTGATGGTTAGTTTCGGGATAGAGTTAGTATGTCAACAAACAACCCGAAATACTAGGTTAAACCTAGTGATCTGGGCTGTATAACTGAAATTTAGGAAACGCCACAGATATCCACTAAGTCCGGATTAGGAAAATTCTTGGGAAAGAGAAAAACTAGATCAAAGCGCGTGACACTGGATCTGCGGCATATAAATAGAATGTTTAAGTTATGTTCTTAGTTACACTGCAAAAATAAATTACAACTTTTGTCTTAAAATATCTACTACTAGTTTCCCGCCAGCGGCTTCGCCCGCGTGGTCTTGATAACTTTTTCTCCCGTTTTGGCAACATTTTCCATTGCTTCTCCACTCCTATAAGTCGTAGCGTGGTGGCATATAGCCTATAGCCTTCCCCGATAAATGGGCAATCTAACACTGAAAGAATTTTTCAAATCATTCCTGTAGTTTCGGAGTCTATCCAATAAAAACAAATAATCAAATCTTTCTTCATTATAATAGGTATTAGTATAGATATTAAAACATGTATACATACATACACTCAGTAAATACCATTAGGAAGTGCTTTTTTAAGCCTGTGGTTTCATAGTCTTATCCATATTTTAATAATATTGGTTATATTGTTCAATATGGAATATGGATAAAAAGAAAATATAAATCTATAGGCGTTGAAAGCGGGCTGCCGAAAATGTAAAACTAACATTCAGAAAGTACTGTATATAATTTGTCCTTGAATATAATACTTTTCATAACAACATTTTATAATTGCGCTAGTTTTCTGGGTGGGTCAATTTTCTGCGAGTAGCAGTAAACATTTTTATAACTATGACTAATTGCGTAGTTTCGTAGTGCGCTAGCCTTTCATTACACAAAAGGGTGAGGCTTAGTGAGACCTTGAGAGCTAATAGCTTATTAACACTTTGCGATTCTGATGTCATCGTACCATATACCTACTTAAATGGTATAAATCTGCTGATCGGACCAGCGAGCGGGGCTATTATTAATAACAAACAAGACACATCATCATCGTCATCATCATCATCAGCTATGTCCGTCCACTGCTGGACGTAGACCTCTCTTAGTGAACGCCACAGAGCACGATCTTCAGCTCTTTTCATCCAGTCACTGCTAACTGCCTTTCGTAAGTCGTCACTCCACAAGGATACGAAAAGCATGACAACTGTTCGATTGTTCTTACAGAAAATCGGGCCAGTCCATTGTCCACATTATTGGCATAGGGTTGGCACTTTGGCAGACTTCACACAACTGTGGTAGCTTGATTGTTTAATTGTTGAGTTATATACGGCTGTTGTATTCCACTAATCATCATCAGCTTCTATAATCGTCCACTGTTAGACGAGAGAAGCCCCCTGGTGAATGAAAGCTTAGAGCCCAATCATCGGTTCTCCTCATCCACTTGCTTCTAGTCACCTTTCGAAAGTCACTCCACGTTACTCGAGTACTCGAGATTTCGAGAACTCGTTTGCTCCAAACGGCTTGCAATTTTTTTACAAGCTCAGGTACTTAGTTCAATAATGTGTCTGAAAGAAAGTACATACGGGCGTCGAGGATCAAAGGAGGATTTATTTCTCACAAGCGTTTGCTTCAAAATGGTCGTTTAATTTTGAAGTGTCGGTGTAATTGCGTGATCAATCGTGCCTTCTGAAACGCCGCTTATGTGGTTACTGTTACCAATGTCAAAGGTTCTTGAGAATATGTGTAAAATCTTTTGACGTATCATTGGATACCGAGACTATATTTGCTTTTATTTGTAAAAGAACATTTATGAGATGAACACAGAAATCATTCTTTGAAGATTTCTTTCGGTGAACACCACAGTTTTTATCCCATGTATTTAAATGAATTTAATATTTTCATGAAAAATCTAGTGTTATTTTGTTAGACAACTCAAAATCTATTTTCATTGAATAACCGCAGCAATTTGCACAGCAGCCATAAATTAGATGTCGCATCGTGGTCGTGTCGTTGTTTGTAAATGTACGAGCGTGAATTCATCTAATAGTGTCATGTTACCATGCCATTATTCACTACAAACATTTTCACCGAAACGCTGAAAATATGAAGCAAGTAATTTATTTCATGTTATAAACGCGACAAGAGATAGCAGCATTGTCATAAAGTTATTTTAATAACAAAAACACACGATTTCTATACGCTTTTAGATACTCGACCCGATTACCATATAAATCTAAAAATACGGGTCAGTACTTTTTTATTTATTTTAGTTTGAAATCCGTCGATGTCAACTACCTATCTAATTTTATGTCGAAAATTTGAATAGAAAATAAAATATTTCAATCTTGTTTCAATGATCAAGTTGATTAAATATTGGTATGCGAATATCCCGTAATAGTTTCCTAATTCCTAACAGGTTTAGTAGAGGTTTCCTATCCCGGTATACATCCAACTGATTAACAGGATTTTCTGTCAGATTTTGAGTACAAAATGCTCTGAATCTGACAGAAAATCCCAAGATTTCTGGACCCTCGGATCTCTAGCATAGCGTACAGCATCTGCACCTCAACTAAATAACAAGTTAGCCTATTGAAAGAAAGTACAGAAAGCTGATTCCTTATACGGAATCCAATCTTGATGTTGCTCAACTCGTTTGTACGTAGCCTTGTATAAAAACTATTTTTATCTTTCTTGTGACTTCTACGCATGTTGTCTGTACAAGTCTAAAAAGTTTCTGACGTGTACTTCGTTGTTTGATAAGCTTTTTCCTTAGGTGTCGTTGTGTTAGATGTGGTTGAATGATATTTGCGCTATCAGGCACCAAAACTTTGACTTGTAAAAGTTGTGTATCAAATTCAAAATATTTTTTTCATCCCACCATCTCGGAAAGACTATTTTTACTCTTCGATATCTGAGTGCAAAAGTCGTTTTTATCCTCTAGAGAGACAAAGTAAATTGAATTTAGAACATCGTGCTTTTACCCCCCTGGCGCCGAATTTATCATACAACTTTTTTTTAATTTGTTAAAAACTCAGACTTGGAACCTTCCCTAGGTTCCGATTCTAAACGCAACAAAGTATCGATATATGTCGAATCGATATTTTTTGAAAATATCAGCATCGATACTGATATTTATATTTAAAAATATCGATATAGGGGCGACATATCTTAAAAACCAAATTATAAAACAACAAATCAAGTCGACCAAAAACAAAAAATACATTAAATATAATTTGTTAAAAAGATGTTAGTATAAAAAAAGTATTCCTTTTTGGGATTTTATAATCTTAAAACTTATTAATGTTTATTGGTCTGTAAAAAATATTGATTTTTATACCTTTTCGATACTTTGAATTTTATATCGAAATATTAAATATCGCTCAAAAATATCGATACATTAAAAAAATAATATCGATATATCGATGTATCGATATTTTTAACAACAAGCCTACCGGAACTTTCTTGGTGTACTTTTTTAAGTCACTAACACCAACATTACAATACCTAACAAAAATATTACACTCGAGTAATTGTAGCAACGTTACTTTCAATTTCTCTTAATTATACCTAGTATTACATACCTACCTACCAACTAATGTACACATTATTGAATGCAATAAAGTATTGAGTATTGAGTATTGAGTATTGAGTATTGAGTATTGAGTATTGAGTATTGAGTATTGAGTATTGAGTATTGAGTATTGAGTATTGAGTATTGAGTATTGAGTATTGAGTATTGAGTATTGAGTATTGAGTATTGAGTATTGAGTATTGAGTATTGAGTATTGAGTATTGAGTATTGAGTATTGAGTATTGAGTATTGAGTATTGAGTATTGAGTATTGAGTATTGAGTATTGAGTATTGAGTATTGAGTATTGAGTATTGAGTATTGAGTATTGAGTATTGAGTATTGAGTATTGAGTATTGAGTATTGAGTATTGAGTATTGAGTATTGAGTATTGAGTATTGAGTATTGAGTATTGAGTATTGAGTATTGAGTATTGAGTATTGAGTATTGAGTATTGAGTATTGAGTATTGAGTATTGAGTATTGAGTATTGAGTATTGAGTATTGAGTATTGAGTATTGAGTATTGAGTATTGAGTATTGAGTATTGAGTATTGAGTATTGAGTATTGAGTATTGAGTATTGAGTATTGAGTATTGAGTATTGAGTATTGAGTATTGAGTATTGAGTATTGAGTATTGAGTATTGAGTATTGAGTATTGAGTATTGAGTATTGAGTATTGAGTATTGAGTATTATTTGCTATAATTTAAAGAATAGGTATTCTGTAAAACTTATCATATAGTATTTAATACCTAAAATGAAATAAAAGTATCTTGTGGTTGTAAATGTTTTTTTTGTCATTTCCTCGCTGAGGTGGGATGAAAAGTTACGTGTTGCACTCGAGTGCAAAGATTTTTCACCTTGTGCTCTTTTAATTCCCTCGCTGACGCTCAGGATTCTAATTTTTGAATCACTCGCTCCGCTCGTGATTCAATTTTAGAATCCTTCGCTTGCTCGGTCATCAAAATTGAGCACGCGGTTAAAAAGCAACTTTGCACTCTTGTATAACAAATAACTAATTTCAAATAGACCATATAAATAGGCACTTTTGAACGTCAAACTAGTTGCGTGAAACTAGTGCGTACTAAACGGTGTTGTCTATGGTTTTATTCCAGTAGCAAAAGGACAGTTTGCTATTAAGTTTCTTCTATATCCTGGCCAAAGTTTATTGAAATCTGGTGAAAATGTAACATAAAACACATAGTTAGTTCTGCAATGTTATGGGGATATCCATTTATTACTAACGTTACGAAAAATTTCGACATTTTGCATCCCCGTCCTTCTTTATTTATGACTCTTTAGCACGTAGAAGGTACTCTCATGTTTGGCATAACCCATCCCCCCTTTATGACTGTAACGTACCGAAGATTGTCGACGGCCCCTACTATGAGTATGGATTTTACACAAGTAACTACAATATAACATTCGCAACCGATACAGGCCAATTTTAATAACTATGAGTAAAAACACTTAAAGTTCATGAGACTCCAGTAAATTTTTAGTCATACATATTCTAGCTACCTACAAGTCTCATGTCTTTAGAAACATTCGGGGCCTGTCGGGCACTTTCGGCCTTCAAACATGAGTGCATACGGACTAGGCTTTCAATAGACGCACAGTGGACATAATCAGATTATCTGCTTCGAAATTCGAATATGCAGGATTGTAGGTGGCACTCTAGTGCCTGCCACTCTATAGTGTCTGTTTACATGGTGTGTGTTGGTTCCAGTCGAACGTGCTGGTTCCGACTTATAGACGACGTTTGCGATCGGAATGCAAACGAGAATCGATGAATAATTCAATAAACCGGTGAGCTTTTTGCGCGCCATCGATATTCATTCGATGGTAACCGTACTCTTCAAATTTAGTTATGTGCGCAATCCGAGACAGTTCGTCGTGGATTTAATAGAGGGAGACAGTAAAGGGGATCGACTCAGGCAGATGTCTAAAATAGTTATTTTTAATAAAATATAAATTACACTTCACTGGAAGAGGCCTGCAGGTACAAACATGTACCTTATATATTGAAAGTATTGTTATAAAATATGACATTACGTCTGTATTCTCCGAAAGGTAAGGCAGAAGCTGAATGTGTAGCCTATTAACCGAGTACAAATGCACCGAGCGGCTAATGGGAATTTCACAGAAAATCCCCACCACTGCTCTACATAGGAATCGAACTTAGGTCGTCTAGCGTACCAGTCGCAATAATAAAGCAGTTTTCTGTTCCTGCTAAAATATGTATTAATTCAAGGAAGGCCTCATCACCACTTTTTTTTTGATAATTAGTTCTTAATGGCTACTTAGCGGACTTAATGCCTAAGGCACTAAATTCCTCCTAAAAAAATGGAATTCAATTACCTACAGAAATCATAACAATGTTATGGCATAGTAACCTACTACCTAAACTAGAATATTTAAAAAGACGCTAAGATCCACTTTCTGAGATCACAAAAATGCCAATAGATCGCAATTCTAAAAATAAATCTATTGAAATTTAAAACGTATTCCTACTATGAAATTTTCCTATTCTAGTTGAGAGATGACAGATTTGCGTTCGTCGTCAATTTGCTCGCGTCCCACATGTGGGACGTGTACAGTCGGCAACAAAATTCTAGTCATAACTATATTATTATAATGTACTTAGTTAAGTATTTTACAAACGTTTTGACGTTTCAGTCCTATTTGATAATATGCTTTTGCTAACTTAATTATTTGATTTTTATGCGTAAGTTCACGCTTGACAAACCAAATAAAAAATATTGTACTTTCATAACGCAATAAGAAACGTGCGTTTGATTTATGAGAGCTTTATTAGATTGTCCCTTTGTCCCGGTTAAATCACACCTCGTATAAAATTATATAATTAAGTATCTCCGAACATAACATTGAACATTCCCGACAACCTGTAAAAAACCCATAGTTAGTGAAATAATACAGTTTTCGGGAGCACGGTAGGTACTTATGTGGGACCGCGGATTGGACCTTGATATGGAAATAAACGAGAGGTTAAATGCATTGCCGACGGTACCATGTGTGAATAGATAATAATTTAGGTAGAGAAAGCTTTTAGCCCGACGAGAACTGCAGATGGCGTGGTATTATTGAAAAGCTTTGCAGTCTAACATTATTCGATTGTGCAATGAAGATATTTTTGTAATTATCTTATTGTCGCATTCGTGCCCTATTTGGGACCATGCTAGTTTTTAATTTATTTGAATAAATTGTCCAAACGTTTGACTGTACAGACGTGATACAAATATATAGAACTAGCTTTCGGCTGCGGCTTCGCCTGCGTGGTCTGGGTGTTTCTTATAAATTATTCCTTATGTCACCCGGGGATAGTGTAACAGTTTCCCAACGGTGAAATATTTTTTTTGAAATCGGTCTAATATTTTCAGAGCCCGTTTAACTCAAACAAACAAATCTTTCCTCTTTTCATTATTATTAGTATAATATATATAGTATAGATAATCAATCTATAAAACTAATCCCCTGACACGACACCGAAATAAAATACAATTTAAGTCCATGCAGTCGAAGCGTAACACAAAAGATACCGTCACTTATAAAAAGTTATTAAAAATGAGGAGCGCCGGGACATCTCTCACCAAAATTGTCTTAAAGTTTGAGAGAAAAAAAGAAGAAAGTTAGTGACAAAAGTTCAAGGGATATTAATTGATATTTAAATTGGGGTTTTAATTCATTTACTTTGTCAGGTGGGACAAATGTCACGAGGGATTAACGAGTTGTTGGTGGACATAAAGATCGTTATTTCAATCTCAGGGATACTAATGAAATCCCTTATGAGGGAAGACCCTCATTTCATCACATTACGTACCTAAACGGGTACCTCTTTAAGTACCTAGTAGCTTGAATTTAGGCATTTTTCCTGAGTAGGTAGGTACACATGTTATGGACTCATCATGGGTATGATGAGACCCGTGCCCAGGAGATGATTTGAAATGATTTGAATGAGGTCATTTTATTGTCCCACTGCTGGGCACGGGTCTCCGCTCAGAATGAGGGGGATTAGGCAATGGTCCACCACGCTGGCCTACTGGGTCTTGGCAGACTATACACGCCCTCTTGTGAAGAAAATCTCTCCTTAGTAAACTAAATGGTAGGTACTGGCACAAATTTAACTAGTACTTATTAAAAAATGCGAATATCTTGTTTTTAATACGGATAAAATACAATGATCAGCTTAAAAATCAGATGGTCAGTTGTTCGGAGAAAATTCGTAACCTTTTTCACAGTACGCTGGCAACATTTAAAACTTCAAAGGGACTTTCCAAGTAGCGAATGGGCTGCTGTTTGATGTTTGTTTTACACCGTTGCTCGCCGCCACCGGCGTAAATTATTCGAGCGAAAATGAGTCTTTAATTAATGAGATCACATGCAATACACATTATTATGACGTATTTGCTTAGGATGTTCGTTACACGAAATATTCCAGGGTAAATTCTGAACGTATAACCTAGGTTTTTCCCTAGTTACATTGAAGTCAGTTTCTAAACGAAGAGTTGTGGCTGGTCTTAGGACCTTCGTATTTCGGGAGCGGAGACAGACATCAGAGACAAACAAATACGGCTTCAAGCATGGAAAGTCAACCCAACAACCTATCGCAGTGCAAATAGGGTTTTTTTTCTAATGCAACTGCTTATTTTATTGCGGTCTGTCCGTTTGCTCCTATAGTTCGCGTCTACATTATTATTTATTGTTCTAAATTCAAAATAAGAACGAGAATACAATGAAAATGCCTTAAAAGCTTAGGGATTCGATGAAAATGTAAATCGCGTTTAACGATTCAATTGAATTTAGGTATAAAAAGTTTCTGAAACAAGAGTTCTGTCATGAATTTTTTACAGCCGAGGTTTTGTTAAGCTTAAAATTATTTTATAAAGAAAATTTGGACCAAACAAGTCCAATGTTTTTTGTTTAATGATAGTAAAAGCCGTAAAAGCAGTAATAAGTAGATTATTAATGGTCACCCAGTGGGTACCCCAGACCAGGCCATGCTTCACTTAGCTCAAAGTGTTCATACACCTGCACCTTTGAGGACTTAAAGAACGCAACAGCATATCGGTTGATTATTATAGAATAAAAGCGATACCAAACTGTTTTAGATTTACTTGAGCCACGCGATGCGATTTGAATTTTCTGAGCGCCACTCTGGGCGCTGCACACAGCTCATGCAAATCCCTTTAAAACATTTTCTATTTTATTTAAAACCGATTCGATGTTCTTAAGGACTATTAAGTACTGTTTGGCAAAAACATAGTCCTTAGCTTATGTTATAAATGCGAAAGTTACTCCGTCTTTCTGTTACCTTTCATACCTGAACCGTTGAATCGATTTCAAGTAAATTTGGCAAGGGAAATAGATTACACCCTGAGTAAGGACATACGCTTCTGTCGTCAAAAGTCCTTTAGGTTAAGGTTGCAAGTGAACCGGCGGGAAACAGCTAGTTTTTTGTATCACAATGACATTTTTGTGGCGTGAAGGGCCGACTTAACACTCTACCGAAAACGAGGGTATAGGAACAGCCCTCCCACCTTAGAAAAAAACAAACTGTGAAAAGAAATCTGATGTGTGTACGTACTACTTTGCAAGAATCGAATCCGCGACCAACTGCTCAAGACACACACTCTAGCAATGACTTGCCAACACGCCTTGAAATCAAAAACATTGAGTATAATCTATACCTACTAATATTATAAGAGGAAAGATTTGACTGTTTGTTTGAATTGAATGGGCTCCGAAACTACTAGACCGATTAGAAAAAATCTTACACTGTGAGGAAGCTACACTATCCCCGGATGACATATGACATGATGATGACATAGGGTATATTCTATTTCACCAACCCATTAATTGTCCCACTGCTGGGCACGAGTCTCCTCTCAGTATGAGAGGGATTAGGCCATAGTCCATTACGCTGGCCGAATGCGGCATGGCAGGTTTCCTCACAATGTTTTCCTTTACCGTTAAAACGAGTGATAATTACGCACATGATTTCGAAAAGTCTGAAGTGCGTGCCTTGGATTCGAACTCGACATACTCGACATAATTTATAAGAAACCCCCAGATCACGCGGGCGAAGCCGCTGGCGGAAAGCTAGTTATCCCTATTATAATTTTTCAGACTAGGCCACGCATCTAGTCGCTACGCTACTTTACGCTAGTACGAGCCAACCCCTATACGGTCATGTAAGAGAGCAATACAATTTGTAGTTAGTAAGCAGACGTTTTAACCGCAGCTAGATAAAACAGAACTAATGTATCGCAGTAGGCGGGCAATTTGTTGGTTTGAGGTTAGCCCGCCCTTATACAGGATGAATGGTATGTATATTACAGTGGGCTGTAAACAAATATCGCGTTTGTATTCCCCGAAGGCTGAGGTGTACAATTGTATACACTTATATTTTGCCAAAGTAACATGTACTTACAATTCCAAATTATTAGTATTTCCATATTTATATTTTCTGTTAAAATTCCCAGCAGAAGCTCTGGATACTTGCTCTGTAAATGGCAATATGTTCAGTTGTTCACCCCTTCTTGGGCCTAACTTATGCCTAATCTTTTGGGGAATACAGGCGTGATGGTATGTTATATTTCCTGAAAACTATGATGGTAAGATGGTTTCGAAACTGTAATAAAACCAATATTTCTTTTTTTTTGGATTATATTGAGGAAAAGGGGGTAACGCGAGTGATACGTCTGCGCCAAAGCAGGTAAACTTTCTTTTACAGTCGCAATTCAAGAAACTATACGGTTATAATACCGCCTACCATCAAGCGGGCCACAGGCTTGCTTGCCATCCTTGTGGTATAAAAAAAAACCAATACTAAGACTGCTAACTTTGATTAAATTACATTGAATATTAAACCTTAGAGTATCACCCTCAGGTCTCATCGTGAGAATCGATTAATCTTTCAATTTTGTTAGCAAATCCCTCGTTATAAAATCAGCCTGTACATAGTTGCGGCTCATAGTTAAGCACGCTCTATATAAAGTACAGTGCACATAATTCACCGTAGCAGATTGTTGGCGGGACCACAAACCACCGACCAAAATCATTATAATAAGTTAACAGCTTAAAAGCCTATTGATTAACGCATGACAGTATCTGCAATCAATTCTTGTTTTCTTTCGAATAATGAATTGATATGAAGTAGCTAAGCTACAATTAAGTGGCGGGTAAGTATAGAGCTTTTGTCAACGTAATGAATTTTTATTAGGTTCTCCAGTTTTTATTTGCTTCACGATCGTATCGTCCAAGAAGACGTTGCTGATTTTCATTTGAAATGTAAGTTGTAATCCAATATAATATTTATTTATTTATTCTAATTATTACTACATAATTACACATACACATAAAATTACTACAGTAAGTATAAAAATATTCACTAAAACTATATATTACAATGTATCTAAGTACTAAATTAAAAATCTATTCCTAAATATAACTAAAATAAAATAATAATTGTAATAATAGTTGTAATTATATAATATCTTATGTACTAAAGGTATTCCATATACCATGTCAATTCTGAATAACTATTAAAAAATAAGTGAAAATGGATTCGCTTGGATTGGATTTTCACTTAATTATTTCTTTTTTTTTCAATTCTTCGCGTGTAACACCGTGGATCACATAGTTTTAGTGTCATACAACGCTATAGTAATTGCTATTATTATTAAGATGATATATAAAATGAAAATGCTAAACTACTTTGTTATTTTTTCTCTACAATAGAATACTGAGAGATTGCAGAAGAGCTTCATTTTTCTTTTATTTCCCTCGGGAAATACCTTGCTTTTCTTCCGGCAATACTGCCTGCTTAGTCCATTTTATAATTACAATGCAATACTCCGGACTGAAGAAAACCTACGGAAATGAAACCTATATCTTTAGGACTTTGAAGGTGTACCTTAGAAGGCTTACCAATTCGGTCAGCATGGTAGAATTTGGGCTGATCCCATTCCAAACCAACAGCAGCAGTTATTCAAAAAAAGTTGTTGAGATACAGAATTTTCGATAAGGGTTTTAATAACTCCATTGCATTCTATAGAATAGAATAGAATAATCTTGCACACCATACAAAGAAGCAACATACAAAATTCTATATTTATTATAATTATCTCAATAGCTTCTCTACTCACCTTATAATTAAGCATGGACACTATGGATTTCGGGTTTTCGGGAAACAAAAAATAATATTTGTATGGAGCTAGTTGCTTTTAATTCTAATAAAATCTTGGGTTAGCATTTTCTGATTATATTTTCTGATTAGATTATAATTTGTAGCATTGAACACCATTATCAACATCATCAGGATAATTTCATAAATGTGATAATTAGTAAGAACTCAAATCAGATATGGCATTACAACATAATATGACAATACTCGTTCATAATTAACTGTAGCGAAGGAGGAGACGAAGCAATAATGTCGTATGCTACGAGGAAGCTTGTATTAAAGCAAGCATAAACGAGGCGACACGAATACAGTCTCTAGCAAACATAAGACATAACGTGACGCCAGGCACTGAATATAACATAGTATACCATCTACACCTAGGCTCCTGAAACGTTAGGCAGAGGTCCAGGGGTGTAGTGATCTATACTCATAGTTCGGCAGCATATATGATGAGCCTGTTCTGTGCTGCAAATTTTTAAATAGAAAATACGTTAGTTCCGATCTATATTCTTTAAAAATCGAATTCATTCGGATTCGAATGTACAGGTTGTTAAATTATATTAATAACAAGTTTCCCAAAATTCGTCATCAATATCGATCCTGCCTTTATCCCAATTTAGTTGGGCCGGCGCAGTACGTTTTCTGCCCATGCTTCTTTATCAGCCGCTTCTTCTTCTCATCATCATTCATCTTCATATCATCTGTCACACACTCCATCCACCCATTTTTCGGTATCCCTCTTCTGTCTTTAAATAGTCCTACATATATTGGACCTGTATTAAGTTTATCATGCTCTAATTCCTTGTTAGTTGGGAGTTAGGAAAATTAAAGGTATGTCATGCAAGGTAGTTCTGCAATCAAGCATTATTGAACTTTTTTTTATTAAATTGCTAATCTAACCGTCTTGAAAATGCTAGGCACGTCTCTAGGCATTTTCTTTTATTGGTAAACTGTAGAGGGACTTATTCGCCAAATGCTACCAACAGCTGCCAAAAACCAACTGTGATCATGTAGTCTTTAATTCTTGACAATTGTTAAAATTGGAACTGGTTTCATGCCTTTTAGCTGTTTAGTGTGTAGGTATGTGTATTTACTTAACCAAAACTCAAACAACATTAAAACTTATGATGAAAATGAAATGAATTTTACAATGTCATTACGTCACACAGTTTGTAAAAAGGGTAGCAGGGACCTCACGAGAGACACTTTTCTGCTAGTAGTTATGGGAGAAACATTGAATGTGTGATCATTGTTTATTATTATTGTGTGTGTTTGGCCTAAAGAGTGCCTATTGACTCTTCTAAAAAGTTACTCGACGTCTTTATCTATATCGCTAGACAAAATAAAAAGCCAGTGTCATTACAATACTATTTCAAATTTCATATAAAACCGTACTTTATCTTAATGTAATACCTAATATCGTATATATCACTGACTGTTACAGACAATTTTGCGATGAGAGTCCGAATATGAAATTGATGACAGTGGGAGGTTTAGTTTGATTAGTTTCGTGGTCCAGAAGTGGAACAAACACATAAAACACAAATTGGGTTAGCTGAGTCGCAAAGAGGATACACGCAATCTTTGGAGCTCTGTGTGCAGACTCCGACAGTCCGACTTATCCCAAACAGGACAAAACACAATTAAGTCCCTTCTTGTTTGTTCGGAAGTAACAATAAAACTTCTTTAAATTGCTGTTTAGGTGGCAGAAATCCCATTTTGAAGTGTAATAAAATAAAATATTGGCAGACTAATTAAATTGATCACTCCAGCGTCGATTTTAGGCATCAATAGAAGACTAATCAGTCCATAATCATTTTTGCTTAAAACACAACATAATACTTCCACAGTAAATCGCCTTGGAAAAGACAAATCCAAGTCATAAAATCAAAGATTTGTCGAAGTCCCCTCCTTGAGGCTTTAGTAAAGGGTCGTATCCATAAATTTTACACTGCAACTGTTCCACAAACTTTATAATGCCGCCAGCAAAGTGAACAACTATTACTATCTCGGTTATTTTGTAACAGCAAATAACTACGTCACAGTTGGCAACAACGGCAGAATAATGTTGGCCAAAGTTTAATATGACAAGCTAAGAGATTCCGAGAATCACTTCGTAGGTTATATAGTGATAAAATAATATATTACGTTGAATGTAGTAAAATAGAGATGTAGATAAAATATTTGGATCTGTTGGTAACTGACGACATAAAAGGATCGGGTGGCATAAGGCAACAACAACGTATTGGGGTAAGGAGGAATACACCCCGTATTTCACAATGGGGTGTAAATGAGCTAGAGGTGTGGGAACATCTCGTAATCTCAGCTGATAATTAAGCTTAATCGGCGACTAACTTATACGAAAATTCGAGGCAACCGTATCTCATTCCCAGCGGTGTAAGTGTATGAATAATTCAGACATTCATTATCGTATTCTGAAAAAAATCTTCTTACATTTCGACAGGAAATGAATTCTGCAAGAGCGTCAGATTGGGATTTATTGGTATTATGAATTGTAAAGCGGCCATTGAACAACATGTCACGCTTACAGTTTATTTAAAAGTTATTGATGACCCAAAACCGACATGGTTTATGTATTTTTCGATTTGTGAGTAGGTATAACTCTTTATATCCCCCTTTGTTCAAAATCAGAGCTAGAGAGGACACAACGTGTGTAGGTATTAATAAAATCGAATGGATCATTTTTGGTTTGCCCTTTGAGGAGTAAAAATTATGGCTTTCATTACCTAAAACAAGTAAGAATAATTTTATTATCAAGAGGCCGAATTCAATTGATCTTATAAATTGTTTTAAAAGCATGATTTTGAAACTTAATAACTTTTATTGGAAAACGTATTAAATTCTCGATTGGACTTTCATTTTGCTGAAAATATCGGCGATGAAAGTATTTTCCATTTAGAATTGGAAGAGACTCAGCAAGTTTGTGGGTAGTCGATAGCCAATTACGAGTACGTATAGTCGACGTATCGGGATTCTGCGAAGGCAACAAATCCCGAGGCAATACTGCTAAATTGGAAACGGTTCCCTAGTTGACAGTCAAGACATCCGACAAACTGCAGTATTCTACAACAGTGGCTAGTTTTGCTTTTGTTTTGCCCTTTTATGATCTCTTTGTGCCAATTGAATAAAGATGTGTACCATTTTCTGAATAGAGCATAATTATAATACCTACGCATAAAAACATGATGAATACTACACGAAGCAAATGCCTATAAATCTACTTTTTAATGCTACCGTCAAAAGAGGCATTAAAATAATAGATTTTCCAATATCAGATTATAAAGTGACTTTAGTGTTCAAAAGTTCAAATACATAAATTAAAACTAAAAGTACAAATTCGTTTATTCGGTTCATTGTACGCGTCCTTTTGATTTTTTTTATTGCCCCTATGTACTTTATTACTTTGGTAGTTTAATCGATGGCTGGCTAAGATTTATTCCGATCTAGAAACAATGAAGAAAGTTTAGATAGCCGTTGGTGTGGAACTTAATTAGTAACACGATGGTGAACGAAGTAAATACTTGTGTGGCTTTGGTCTAAATTATCCTATTATGAAACATAACGTGATCCTAATAAGTATAGTTGGGTATTGATAGATTGATAAACCATTTTGGACATAAGAAAATAATGACACATTTGCATTCGAACGGAATAAATTAAGTTTGTTTTAATTCCTGAAAATTTTCCTGTAAGTAAAGAGTTGTCTAGAAGAGATCGCTGGGGCCTAGGACAAGTTGCAATTTGACTATCGAATCGACAAACGAATAGTAACAAAATGTATGGAAATGACATTATACAGACGATTTGTCTAAAGATGGAAAAATTTCATCTTAACCTTGTTAATGTTTTGGTGTAGGGTAAATAAATCGCTACTTCAAACTGTTTGAGAGAGTGTACTAATGGACGATTTTATTGCATTCATACAATTGGCATTCAAATAACGGTTTTAATATCTATGAAAGCGTACACCATTTGTCATGCTAAGCATAAATCATGCTGCGCATAAAGTTGACATTAAGGGCATTCTGCACTGACTGACAATCTTACATTGGGTATGTTAAATCTCATACGCTAGGAAAATGCTAATGTACTGTAATGGTAGTAATTTATCAAGATGAACTTGATGCTATGTAAAAGTAATCTGATCATTTAGTGTCAAGTCATAGGTCTCAAATTTGAATACAAAGCTCGAACCTTTAACTTTGCAATATAATATGTGTACCTAATAGTACCTAATTAATTATAATGTGTCAGTCACTTAAACGTTGACGGAATACTTCATGAGACTTAATGTATGAAGAGCAGAGGCTACATAAATTCATACCGTCACTCCTGTATTAGGTGTGTTAATGTACACCATCAGTTCGCCAATAAGTTTAGGTCCCATGTAATAGGGAACCAGTGTAATAGGACATAACCTGGCGACCTGAAGTTAGTCGTTTCGATGTGCACTGGATTGTTTAGGTTAAAAATGGTGTACTGCGCAACCAAACCGCCAACTTCAACCCGGCCAGGGTATGTCGCGCGTACTGAACCTACGTGTTAATACAAAAGATATACTAATGTAATTTTGTATTGAAATGTTAATGTATATTTGTAATGTCTATAAAACGACCTCTAAAATGGCGAGACATAAAAGTATGTGTGTTGTTTACAGCCAGTACTAGTCATAAATCATAAAGTTGGAAAATATATTAGATCAATATTACGTGTTTTGTTCGTAACACAAAGGACGTTCGGGATAGCTAGCGGACATAACCTAGAATAGGATGACTCTAAGGGTGCGTTCACATAAGCAGCAATTTTTAATACCTATGGCGAAACGCTTTGAATAAAGGTAGTGCTCTGCTTCCTTAGGCTGAGATTCAGAGAAGAGACTCAGCATGAACTTACGCTTCCGTATGTCAAATTGTAATACAAATTTGACATACGGAAGCCTTACTTTACGCTGAGCATCGTCTCTGAATGTTAGCCTTAGACTCATTTTAGACTTACTTATTATGAATGCGAAAGTGTATTTGTAATTTTTATACAATTTAGCAGAGCTTGGCGAAGCACGTAGGGTTGCGTAGGATAGTATTCACTACAAACTATCTACGTATACTCAGTCTTGTTGTCAATTATTTACTAAGTAAATTATAAAATTAATATGGGTTCAAATATTGCTGGAAAACATTTACAAACATTAGCGGAATTTTTTGAAAGTTACCTATTTAGTCTTTGTTACATAGTCAAAATGTTACAAACAAAGCTTAGGTACCTACCTATAACTTCATAAAAAATAACATATAAGAGCTTTTTAGGAAAATTCTGTTGACACCGAACTAATTGAGGTCGAGCACCTGTAACCATAACATAAGCAGTTCTATAAGTATCTTGTTAAAAGGAAAAGATTCATTTCGCGGAATGTATAAAGACGGGTGAGGCAATACTAGGTACTCTTACCCGAACAGTTTCCACGTACCATAAATTCTCCTTGGTACAACGTTTATTTTTAAACGAGCGGCTTTTTCTGTTTGAAATGCAACTCAATTTATGGTTTTGTAACTACGCTTTTCCAAGTTGAGTGTAAATGTGTGTTCGGTTGAATTAGTTGAATAGTTTCGGAAATTAATTTTAGGAGTTAGTAGGGGGGGGAGGTGATTAGGTTTGCCCTTTATTACATGGGACCTAAAAAAATTCTGCTTAGGAATGTAGTTACCTACCCTACCTACACTGAGGTTGTTTATAATCCTAAGTACACCTCTGTCTGACCGTTCGGGGATGCAGGCGTGATATGAAATGTGATTTAAACGGTTTTGTAACTTTGCTTTTCCAAGTTGAGTGTAGACGGGTACATGTGTGTTCGGTTGAAAAAATAAATTTGTATATTAATATACACTGTGTTATAAGTAGTCTGTGCATTTAGTGAAGTACACCAAAACGAATTTTTCGTACCGGAATACAAAGAAGAAAAATTTTAAATCGTACAACATCTTAAATTTTCTTAGCCAATTCTTTCTTACGACAGTCCAAGAAAATTCAAATCCATCGTATAATAAGCCACGGCCAAGTTGTTTCGAAAATAATGGCTGCAAGAGTTTGAGGATCTGTGTTTTAACAGCCGGCTGGGGCGCTAACTTGGCTTTTAAATAATAAAACAACTCTATCCGGATCTTTAAAACCCCGAAAACGGGACCTTTGAGGGGTTTTATTGCAAACAATATATTTATATGGGCAGTTTACTTAGGCCATAAAGAGTTATGTCCCGTTTTGCGTGCATTTGTGGGACAATGTTAATTCTATTAATTAATTGAAGATTAAAACTGCGTCAATGGTCTTCTGGTTCTAAGTTTAAGCTCGGATTGTGCGTTGCATGATTTTGGAGTGAATGATTGTATTGTATTTTTACGTATAGTACAAATCGGGATACCAACACTACTGATAAAGAGTAGGTAGCTTGGTTGGTACGGTTAGGTACTTACCAGACTTCGGTCACAAATTCTAGGTCCACCTAGGACAGCCTCCACAATGTTAATTAAATTATCAATGGTCGATCTAGGTGGGAGGCAACCATTGATAAGTTTTGGATCCCCCTGGATCCACCTTTGAGTTCTAATTTACTACTTTTTCCGCATGATGAATTTCAGCACATCACAAAATACTTAAATTTTGTTCAAAGGAAATTAGGACTTCAAATAATCTCTATGTAAATTATACTATAATTAAATATTTACCCATTCATAACATTTGTATAGGACTAATGTATTCTTTAAAGTCTAGACCCCAGTTAAGGCGAATTATTCCAGTTGCTTTATTTATTTATCAAAGAGAAACTAAGTGAATTGAAAAAGCGAAACTTAATTAGAGTGGTATTGTAAAGCCCTCGGGATAAGTAAGCCTTCGGAAAACCGACAGAGTGTAGGAAAGATCTGATGATGCACGCCACGAGCTAATGTTGCTCTTAATTATAATTTAATTAGGGTCGAAAATATATTTGTTTACATGTCGTGCATAAAAGCTATTATAATTTCTGCGACTTAACTGTCTTGACGCTTTGTTGGAATTGTTTATTTTATCGAAATCGGGGCCTGCGTGACACCAATTGTTTTTCTGTTGTGTCTGCTTGTTACTTGACAGGCTTAATTGAATATTTGTGCTAGATTCTGGTACAACATCTTTAGATAATTACATATTATCATTTTTTTACGTAGACTCTTTGGTCCCATTACTGGGCAAAGGCATGCAGGCAGGCAATCTATGCAACGCTATTTGTGGACGGGGGCGGCCAAAGAGACATTGGCGACATTATTTGGACCATTATTTCCCAACGAAGCCCAGGATCACTTAGTTAATTTATTAAAAATCGTGACAAAAAGCAGAAGAAGTACTTAGGCAAATGTAAGAAAAGAAGAAGCAGAAGATAACTGAAAGTGACTAGATGAGGGCCGAAGATTGGCCCCTGAAGTGATTAATATCAACTAGCTTTTCTTCGCGGTGTTCCTTACGTTCATCTTATGTTTCCAATCTCGTGAGAATTTCTTAATGTAATGTCTTAGCGGATGTCTAGTGCCTACGTCATAATAAATAGCTGTGTGCTAAATTTCAGGCTAATCCATTCAGTGATTTGAGCTGTGTGAGCATAGATCAGTCAGCTAGTCAGTCACCTTTTTCTTCTATAGATAGATTGACGGCAAATGATGTTACAGTATAATATTATATACAGTATATAGTATACTCAGAAGCAAACTAATTCGTCTAAGATGGCAATCAAAGGGCCGTACTCAGAAACGTCAATTAACGTTAATGAATCGTTAACAAACAGTGGCTAATATATCTCGGCCTATTTTTTGTTGCCCATGTTTGAGTTTGTTGTCAGTGTACTAAGATATATTGTGTCTCTATTCTCTCTCTCGGGTCGGTCCCTCATGTCTGAGGATCGTGGTCAGCATCAGGGTTACATCTGGAGCGGATATTCTGTCTCCACGGGTTTCTGTCCAGCGCGTTTCGCATAACCGTGTAGAATTTGGAGGCCGACGAGTCTTTTACTTGATCGGTCCATCTTATTGGTGAACGACCGCGCGATCTTTTGCCTTCGGTGTTCCCAACCACAATCAGTTTTTCCAAACTTACGTCGCCTCTACGCATTGTGTGGCCCAAATATGCAAGGATACGCTGTTGGCATATGGTGGACAAGCGAGTTTTCATGTGAAGCTGGGTAAGGATCGATACATTGGTGCGTTTTGCAGTCCAAGGTATTCTTAACATTCGTCTCCAGCACCACATCTCGAATGCATCGATCCTTTGCCTTTCTCGGGACAGGATTGTCCACGTTTCAACTCCATTCAAGAAGATAGGGAATATCAGGGCTCGTACCAGTCTGATTTTGGTTTTGATACCAATTCCTCTCTTCTTCCAGATGTTGTTTAAACGGGTCATAGCATCTTTTGCCATCCCGATTCGCCTTTTTATTTCGGGGACACAACTGCCGTCATTACAGATTTGGGAGCCCAGGTACATGTAGCGGTCGACGATATTAATGCCAGGAATATTGCAGGTGACAGTTCCTAGTTTTCCGGCTGTATCCACTACCATCACCTGTGTCTCTATTAGTTAATGATTTATTACGCTAAAGTGACATCTCTGAGTTCAACAGTAAGTCTAAAGGATCTAAGGTATTTCGTACATTTCAATTTGCTGCTCAAGGTTGCCTTTGATCCCATTTGCATATAATTTCTAAATACCAATTCTCAAGCCAACGTGTATAGACGTCTAGACAGATCCTTGTCAGTGACAATGAATACAAAATGCAAATTAACCTGCGTGGGTACGAATCGTGTGTTGAGGTAATAACTATGAATTCCTGTACTAGGAAACTTCCAACAAAAAAAAAAATTTTTGCGCTGGTTATATTGGTAAATTGTTGTTTTTGCCGGTGAAAGTAATACTTTGGTCTTGTACTTTTAAAATTATATTTAGTTCTGTATACCTATATCTTTTACAACTCAATGTCTGAGATATTTTTAAGTACTAAATTCTGACAGCATATAAGAAAAAATGCTGAATTATACTCGAAGACTCATTGTCTCTTTTAAAGTGCAGAATATAGACAATACTCGTCATAAGGCACAAGTTATTCCTGCTCAGTGCTATAACAAACTTAAACCGAAGTTCCTAGTACGAAATTCAAAGCTTTTTACTGATGAAAATGTTTTTAACGAGGGAAACTTGAGACTATTTCTGATTAAGACCCGTATCGAGTCGGATTGAAATAGAATCCCAAATTATTTGAGTAACATTCCGGTTTTTAAAAGGAGAAGCACGAATGAAACGAGTAAATTCAGCGAAATAAATTGATAGGTACGAATTTTTAGTTCATTTCTCGATTTTACTTTCGTCGAATGTTTATTTCGTATTTATGAAAATAGTATGTGATTGATATATTACTTTATGAAATTCCACTACTAAAGGGCTTTGCCTTTATGGAAAATACAGGTTTATCGAAATTAACCTATCTTCTGAGTCGATATGAATTCTACTTATTTCAGTGTATTTACCAATCGTCGTAGAGACACTCAAAAAATACTCTAACACCCGTAATATTTTTATCACAAGAAATCTAATATATAAAACAAAGTCGGGTTTGTTACAACACTTATAACTCGAGAACTGGTGGACCGATTTTCATGATTTTTGATTTGTTGGATTTGTCTCCGCCCCGAATAACAGAATAATAAAAAGAGCGGGGCTCGCGGTGGCTTAGTGGTCAAAGCGTCTGGTGTACCGAACCAGAAGACGCAGGTTCGAATCATGCCCGCCAGCCGATTTTTTCCTTCATTAAAAAATAATTGCAGTTGTGAAATCAGTCTACAATGCCCCAGTGAAGTGCGCTAGCAATCTGTCACCATTTGCTGCCACTATACTAGTGCAAACTGAGTTATAACTCATGTCTCTATGAAAGTCGAGCTTTTAGTGCCTGCGCTTTGAAAATTTGTTCACTGATTTCGTTTTCAATGAGGATTGGTTGTATTAGCACACCTGTGACACTCCATATAAACTTTCCGATACCGCTGCACATTACAATACCAAATGTCAAACTTGTCAAAATTACGTTTGTATACGTGCAAATGTGTGTGTGACGGTGCGTAGGGTTATTGGTAGTCCGGCAAGAACACCGGCATAATGCGGGGGACCTGAGGTATCTGACGTTACGGAGGGGCGGAGAGTGGCTATTCTGTTATTATTTATTCTGTGGTATTGTAGTGTCATAGGTACATGGTATTGAGGGCCTATTTCATCACCTCCTGTAAGTTCCTGTTAAATTAATTGGCAGATAACTTCGTACAAATTGTGTTAATTTTTTTTATTTATACAGCGATTAGCGGCTATCCAGAGGTACTGAAACAGGGCCTAAATCTATTTTTTTTGCGGACAACAAATAAAGTTATAGTGGAAAGAAAAACGACTAGACTTTGTGACCACTAGATAGATTAAGCAATAAGCGCGCCTGCCTAAAAACATCACAAATAATAATTAACGCACAATTTATTCAAACCCCCCTGTGCCACAGACTAAAAAGACATACGTAGTTATGTAACTAAGTCTTCTTAGTCTGTGGCACATAATATTGTCACTCATTCATTCCTTGAACTATTTTATCTACTGAAGTACTGACAGAAAGTCAACAAAATCAAGAAACTAATACATGTAAATACGGCGTTCACAATAGTACATATATTAATTGTTAAACAGTATTCTGCAAAGTAAATCCCATAAAACATTAATTACCAAAACATCGCGCCACAGATTTAAGTGCATGATAAATAAACTGCGCTTGTAAACCACCAACCATTTTGCAATTAAATGATGTTAATTACAACTTGAATGCGCAGTAACACAAACCTAAAATTGAAAACATGATGAATGCTGTTTTTAGTTACTGTTTAGAGCTGAAATGCAGAATTATGTAGGTACAAAACTAGTTTTATTTTCGGGTAAATTAATATTTAAGTATTAATATTTGTACCTTTTACAAATATTAATACTTAAATATTAATTTACTCGGCTCGTGGCTAACTGTTGAACTAAGAGACGTCGCTTAGCGTAATGAATCATAGCTAATAGAGACCTAGTATTTCACTGACAAAAAACTCAAATATCGAAAAATAGACCAAATCAACGTTTATGAATCTTTAACAAACAGTGGCTATATTATAATTATCTTGGCCGCCAAGATATAGGTAGTACAGCCACTGTTTGTTAAAGATTCATTAACGTTTCTGAGTGTGGCCGTAAGTAATAAATATCAACCTATCTGCAACGTTAAGTTGCTGTTGTCGCGGTCGTTCTATAGATATGTAGCCATTTATAACACAAACAGACCACTCCGTGCTTCAGAGAGCACGCATTGCAGGCCAGGCCGTCGTCAGTCCCAGCCTACAAACACCTATGAAAAGCTTTAGTTGTAAGCTCAAAGACTGCTAACCTCTTTAAGATAGCGGGATTCTGTTATTTAACCACATGTGGTTTAACTGGAAGCCCACTTCAACATAGTTGGGAAAAGGCTAGGAGGATGATGGAGGATAAATAGGTTAGGCTGGAAGTTGGCCTCAACATAATTGGGCAAGGTTAGGAGGATGAATAGGTATCAAAAACGCTTAAACGATACGAGAGATAGATGCTGGCGTCTTTAGTGGAGATAGGGCAAATATTAGTTCGTAATTTTTGACATTTTGTCTGGCACTTTTAAAAGCTCGCTTCTTTGGTAAAGATTCGTCTGTTAGGTAACCGCTAGAGGATTACCCATACATAATATTTTAGCTGTTTGGCAATTTATAGACTCTCAATAAATTGTTATGTATGTAGGTGTGTAGTTTAGAAATTAATATAGGTACACTGTCTGCACAATTTCAACAAGGAGTATGAAATGAACGCTTCAATCGGTGCCGCTTTGATGTTCAGTAAGTGACGTGGAATTAGAACTCAATATCAAATCAGCTGTACCTGCTAATGTAGTCCTTTGACAGAGACAATCAGTTCCTGTCTGTGTTATGAAAGCTATTATGATATAGCTGGTAAAGAGCTTGCTAGATGAAGTGATATTTAACATAACATTTCTTCATCTATTCCTAAAATATTATTGCTAAGCATAGTGTAACTTTACATTATTTGCTTATTATCAATAAGCAAATAGTTTAAAGTTGTTAATATGGTATATCTATATTGTCGCTATAATATAACAGTACTGCGACAATGAATTAATTATATAATTTGAGTTTGCATAGAAACTCGAAAAATTACTTATACATAATACTTTACAAATATAATTTATTTAATACTTCACAAACACATTGGATGTTTGATGAATTCATCAAATATACGATTAAATTTTTTTCTATTCGTAAAAAAGAAATTTCATCAAATGTCGGACTAAGATATTGGACAAAGTATTGGTCCAGTGGCATACCAACCTAAAGTAAGTTTATTACAAAGAGGTTTGTAGCAAAAATAACTTTAGCTGTCATAGGCCGCACCCACGAGCTATATTCAGCTATTCAAATTGTGTACGAATAAAACGAATAAAGGTCGAGTATGTATAACAATGGGATGTAAGTCCCAAATCGGCAATTGGATTTTAGGATCGGAGTTTGGAATACCGATACGATGTTTTTTCCGCTTAGTTACGCTTTCTACTCAAATTTTTGAAGTAAAGGTGTTTTATCTTGCTTGTATCTCAAAGAGACGTGTCCTTAAATCATGATTAACTTAGAGTTTTCTGTATGACAATTATACCAAAGTACCTGTTCCAGAACTGGATATTAGTTACCTGTAACAATATTATACAAACATGAAAAATTAAGTCTTACCGTGCAACTAGTTTGACTTTTCGAAAGTACCTATTGATATGGTCTAATTGAAATAAAATATTTGAATTTGAATTTGAATTTGAATTATAATTACCTAAGGGTGGAAATTGTAGCAAATTCCAAAGAACCTCTATAGAATTATCGTCAAAATGAATGCGTTAAATGTCGCTGTTGTTGGCGTTGTTGCGTAGTCCTCCATTCATTGATACTCCATGCGTATCACACGTTAATTGAGTTGTCGGCTTTGTAATGTACTTTCCTTCCTCCACATGAGTAAATAAATGGCTGCTCCTTTATTTTTGTTCGCGTAATTAAAGTTACGTGTGCGGAATAAACCACGCACTTCCTCAACTCAGAACTAAGCTCTACGTCAAAGAATAAGAACTAACAGTTACGCACAGACTGGCCACTCCGGCTGGGACTACGATATCTTACTCTAGGAAAAGCCTTACTTAACGTCAGATACCGCATGTCCTTCGCAGTAGCGTTTGCCGACTGCTAAAACCTAATTTCCACGTAAACAACCATCATCTCGACTTGACTTGTTATTTCGGAGTTCTATGCAGTGTCCGAGTTGCGTCTTCGTTATGGAGTTAAGGCTTTTACTGATAGTTGTTGAGATGATTGTTTGATAATATTATCAAATTAGACTCTTCGTTCATTTACTATTCTTTGTTCATGAACTTCTTCATTGATTTAGGAACTTTCCTAGAACTAGTCACAAGCCACCCAGGTATAGTAAAATTTTTAAAAATTTAATTTTGTTTTTCTTTGAAATTCTCAGCAGCACCTCGCGATTTGGATTTGAGCGTTGCCAAAGGCATAAGATTAGGCATAAGATAAGGTTTACCAATATTATCTAAATAAATGTAGGTAACACTAGTAGTAGGTATTACTAGTTTATAACTATTCATTAGTAGTTAAGGAACACAGGCGTGATGGTACCTATGATATATATAATCAACGCATATACTGTCCCACTGCGGCACGGGTCTCCTCTCAGTATGAGAGGGATTAGGCTAACCTATGATAATAATATTTTATAACTTAATAGACTTCCACTCAAGCAGAACCGTAAGCTTTATTTATTCATCAGACCAGTCGAAACAGCATCAATAAAACTCCCCGCGATATCCCAACTTGATTTTATTACCAGATCAAATTGGTCGTCAACAAAAACTTTTTACAAAGTAACCCTCTTTTATAGACGTTGTTTATTTTGAAAGGATGCCTCTCTATCCCCACGGTAATAAGGTTTACTAGGAGTGGGGACTTTATTTAATTTTCAGCTCGACCTTCACGACGCATGTGCAGACGTCGATCTGTTTTAAATTACGTAAATATATCAGCCGGTTTAGCCAAGTCGCAATCTAACGTTCGGATCGACAAACGAATAGAAACAAAATGTATCGGAATGACAGTTGTTAACGTCAGATTTGTCGAAAGCTAAGCTAAGCAGGGGGCTAGACAAGTTGCAATTTGACATTTGAATCGACAAACGAATAGAAAGAAAATGTATGGAAATGATATCAGAGACAGCCCGACTTGTCGACAGCTTGTCATTTCCATACATTTTGTTTCTATTCATTCCAGAACGGTTAGGTTGATCTGTACTGTGGTTATGCTTGGGGTCATAGGTTGCCGGATTTTCTGTGAAATTCTCAGTAGCAGCTCGGAATTTGATTAAGTACCCGGCTGATGGTAATTGGCTTGCAGCCTGGCCTTGGACTAAACATACAGTCCAGCTGTGGGTGTACATTAGTAGACCTCTGCTCAACCCTTTGGGGAATACAGGCTTGCTGTTATACACTTACGCCTATTAAAATGTTAAGCATTTCTGTTAGGAATAAATCTTTACTAATATTACAGACAGACATATCTGTCGCGCTTTCACGCCAAAACTACTGAAATCTGGTACCTACAGAGATAGTTTAGAGCCTGAGAAAGGACATAAGCTACTTTTTATCGTGAAAAAGGGCTGTAAGAGGTTGAAATAGGGGATGAAAGTTATAATAAATACACAGACCACGCGGGCGAAGCCGCTGGCAGAAAGCTAGTATCACCTATAGATACTTTCATCATCACAAATTAACACTCTGTATGCAGTACTCGAATTAACATTGATAACTTGATATGGCATGCACCATCTAATTACAAATTTGCAACACATGGACTAACGTTTACTAGTTACGAAGGCAGTTTGTAGGAGCTACCCAAAGTTGGCGCCGTAAGCGGTCAATGTGTCAACAGTTCGCCAATTCCCTCCATTTTCTGAAAGCCATTCAAGCTTTTGTCTTCCACTAAAAGAATAATAAAAACTGAACTATGTACTATTGCTGATTTTGATTCTATTACTTACATCATTCCTAATGATACATATATGGTATCTCAAGGTACTGTGTATTATAATCAGTGTAGATACCCTTATAAGGAGGCTAAAGACAATGGTAGCATTATGTATTAAATAAAACATTATTACTTGATAGATATGCTAATGTTTTTTTTGTTTTCATGAATATCTTATTGATTACATATGTCGTCTAGTAGTTAAAGTGACGGACTGCTGATCACGAGATTCCCATATGACACAAATATATTTGTGACGAACAATTCGTGTTTATTTTTGTCTGTGTGTTTCTTTAGTACATAATTCTATTCATTTTCTGGTACCCATAGACCAAAGGCGATAGCTAGCTGCTGCTAATGGTTTGAATCCTTGGATGATATTTTTTATGAAATATTTTTTGTTATAAACACGCGCGATGGTAATATTTTTGAGCTGAACCTATTTAATTGGGTCGCGCGAAATACATCCACTCCATAGAGGTCTAGTCTATTTAAATACCTGTTGAAGTATGTCGTCGATTATAGCATATTACACTAACGACGTACCCTGACTTCGCAAGATGGCGACACTTGAGAGGCACTGAACCAATTTATTGCACAAACCGGAGCTCTCCTGACGCAATTTAGCGTAAAAATTGTATGTCGATGCTATCCTAACTGGAAATCATTCTGTGGGCCTTTAACGACCGTTTAATATAAAGGTCCAAGAATCGTCCCTTGGGGAAAACCGTGAATCCTAGATTTGTATCAACAAGGGTATTGTCTGTTCATAGTAAATTAAACTGATCTAAAATGTTCAATAGAAAATGCACACAAATTATATAATAACCAAAGTATTTGATCGGTTATTTACTGTATAAACATGAAGTTCTATTAAACAATGTAACCGCAAAATGTTTTCTGTGTCGAGCCAGATTATAATAGCAATTTGCGGATTGGTGGATTATTCAATGTAGTTATTTGTGAATGTTATAATTATTTATGAGAGAAGCCACCTTCAATATGAATTGAATTTGAATTGCATTCTAATAATTAAATCCGGACGGGAAATATTTTGACACCGTCAAATCATTTATCGAAAATTGAATATCCCTCCCGTAACTTTTGTCGCGATTTCCCTACTAAACATTTTCCCTCATATTTTTGAGGCATGTCGAAGTAAAACTTAGCTTATATTACCCATCATCGTTTCATTTCAGATCACAAAAAAACAAGAAGATATGGTTATTTTGAAACCTGGATTTTTCTGAAATGAACTCTGGTTGAAATTGAAGGAATAAACGCAAACATCTTTACAGAAAATGCTAGTATTAATTAGGTTAATTAAAAAAAACTGAGAAATTGTGATCTTTACAAAGATGTTGAAGGAACAAAAGCAAATATCTTTACAGACAACGCTAGGTAATAAGTTAATTAAACAAAACTTTAAAAATTTTTGATCATTATAAAGGCTAAAAAGTATAAGCCACTTCGTAACTAAAATAAACTTTACCCAGAATTATTTATAAAGTATTTTATGATAAGGCAATTAAGAATACTAGACGATAAAAAATTATAGGATTTTATAGAACTTTGGCGATTACCTTTCAACTTTAACACTCTTATTTCTAAGATAAGAGACGTAAGTGGGATTATCTAATACCTATACTATAACTTTCCCCATCACTTTCATTTGTATGAGATCAGCGGGCGCAGCGTATCCTCTCATTCTCTCATTCACTACTATTTCTATTTTCTATGGTGGAAATAGTAGATATCTATCTGTTCTTTGTCATTCCTTTATCCCTTCATCTTTCCTCTTTCAAATTCGTCTCCAAAACAAACGCTTCACTATCAAGTTTTCCGTCACTGTCGCCACTTTCAGACTTCCTCCTATAGTATATTCGTTCCATATTTTGTCTATCTGCATGTAGTCTTTTTCACCCATCTTCACAACGGTCTAGTATTCTGATCCATTTTGACAATATGCACATGATTACGAATTATTGGAATCCCCATAGCAGTCAGCTTTTTCATCTTTTACATCTAAGTTGTAAATGAAGTCTAAGAATATTGAAAAAAATACATTGATAAAATGCTTTAAAGTGGTATTACTTAGTTATTTGAGATTTATATAGCGTGGAGTAAGGCCCTAGACTTTATTAGTCCCCAAAATAATGGCCTACGGTATAAGTTGTGACGTAAATTGTTCGTGAAACTAATTTAGTGGAATTTACTTTCTTGTAACTTTTAATGGTAAGGCTTTTCTTTATGATTCTTTAATAGTTTGATGGTTTACGGTGTACGATAATGAATTAAATATACGAATATTAAACAAATTTACTTTAAAAAAATACTAAGCAGACTTAGATTAAGAACTGCTTTAGTGGTCCAGTGTTAAATTGTGTTTGGGTCCCGGGTTGAACTTTAATTGGATTTGTAGACTTGCTGCATATTACATGGGTTCTGAAAACATACCGACGTACTGTGTGTGTACATTACCACACCTTAGTATATTATTACGTGTCGATAAACAACCTCGAGCAGGTAAAGTGTCAATTTTATTTTAATTTAATTGATGAAAGGTCGTTTATCAAAATTATGAGCGGGGGCGATGTGTTCGCGACGAAGAGACCGTCACTCCTTACCTTATGATTAATTGTACCAGGAACGAGGAACCGTACTACACATAGGTAAATAAACACAAGAGTAATTACTTAGTTACAATTTGTCATTATATAATTTGTCGTGATGTTGTGAAGCTTTTAGTTGAAGAAATAATTTACGTTACGTTATAACTAATGGATTATGAAAAACCCTGGTTTTAAATTAGTTTAATAAATTTTTGTGTTATGACATGAGATGGCTTCATTTTATTTTAAACCTTTGTTTAACTTAAATTTGTTATTCGTTTTTTTTCCTTACTCTAATCTTGGTTTTAACAAGACAATACATGTGTTTTTAGATTGAAATCATGGGTAGTACTTATTCGTTAGTAGGGAGTATTAGATTCGTATTTATTAGTTGTGCATTAGTTGGTTACATTTATACTTGGAATTGTTTTTTTTAATTTTGTTTTTGTTAAGCTTTATCTGGCTGGGCCACCATGACTAACTCCTATTCTAATGGAACAGAGAATTATAGAGAAATATTATACCTAACTTATGACCGTTATCTTTGCCCTCCAGTGGGACCAACCGGGCTGATAATAATAATAATAATGACCGTTACCTATATTTAACTTTTAAACACGGCAACGACTAATTCTTATATTTTACTAGGTATTACTTAATTTCAACCAATTCTTTGTTCAATCAGAATTGTAATCGGTCATGGTGGCCTCAACAGAAAAAGCAACACCTTCTGTTGTTCTTTATTTTAAAGAGTAAGTCAAGATCACAGAGTCAATACAAATTACAATTCGCAGACACTTTTATAGTTTAAAGCAGGCCATTATATAAAAATGTAGGCAGAGCCCCGCCTAAATTTTTTCTTCCTTTGTTTCAAAGAAGCAATAAGCGGATTCTAAAATATGTTTAGTTTATAGTACCTAAAGGTGAAAACTCGTGGAGCCACTTGTTAGTTTGCTACGCGGGTGGTAGCTACACGTGCATGCTACTGACAAGCTTTCCCAGAAGTCGTGCCGTTCCAACTAAGCTTAGACTCGAGCAAAAATAGATATGAAATACTCGTTTATACGTAAAAATATTATTACTAGCTATTACTCGCGTTTTCACCACGGTATAGTAAGGATGTAATCAATCTCTTTGCCAGTTTCAGCGATTTAGGAGTAAAAAGGTAACAGGACAGATAGAGCCATACTTTTGCGTTTATAAAATTAGTATGCATGAAAATAATACTCTTTGCTGCTGTTTCGTTTCGTTTCATGATATACCTTTCTGGTATATAAATGAAGTGAGTAAAACTAATAAGTAGGTACTTAATAAATCGACCATGAAATTAGCTGCAGATTACATATGCGACTCTGCAGTGAGCATTTGTATTTTGAAAAATAACTACGACAGTACTGGAAGCCAAATTTAGCCCGTATTGTTTTTAAGACTAAAATACAATAAATTATACCGTAGCTCGAGATAAGGGCCTCCAATAGACTGGAACTCAGAACAAAAAGGTTTGCCTGAGTAATATTTATAGGTTTGTAACAGACCAAGTTGTTCGAAACAATTTGCCGCTCAGTTACTCGCCTCCGTATAATTTGTCAGCTGAATGCACTTTATATTGTTGCCAAATGATTAAAGCTAGCAGAAAACGTCGTTACAATTGTTTTATGACGAAAAAAGTCTCTAAATTCTGATCGTTTCATTTAAGTCCTTGAAAGGAGATATTGAAAACGTTTTTATCTCGTTAAAAAGTGAATTGAGTTTTTTATTCGTGTTTAGTAGAATGTAAGTCGCTGAATTTGTTCGATATAATAAAAATTTAAATAGGCAAAAACTAATTTGACAAAAAATTATACTGAAGCAAATTGTCATGCTTACGTATTAGGCAAACCTCAGGCTAGAACATTCACTGAAATTGGTTCGCATTTCCTTAAGCAAAGACGACAAAGTTGCCTTAAAATTCTTAGAATATTACCATTTTTATTCTAAGTAGTAAGAAAAATCTTCATGGATCTTAAGCAGCCACAGAATTCTGGGAGGAAACACCTGCATTCTCATAACCTGTATCCGAGGCTATCGTATTTGTGATGACATACGCCGCGTCCCCGACAAGCCCGGTGTAGCCCAATCTGAACTTCTTCAAAGAATCTTTACGTACATTGTGGACGAAATAACGCTGTCTGAACTCTGATGGTGTACGTAAGTGGTTGTAGTATACGTAAGTAGTAAATTTTGCGAGAAAAACTCTGTGTATAGAAAATGCGCTCAAAATTTTTTCCCTTATACATCATTATTGACCTTACTAATTTCGATATTTTTACACAAAATCTCTTTTGTAGCGACATTAGCTGCACGTCCACTTGGTACGACTAACTTCAGACACGCACAGTTATTTCGTCCGAACTGTAACTCGGTGCAGGATCTGTATAAATTTCGACTTTATTTCCTTAAACATAAGCTGCTAATTAAAAAAAGAAACAAACCTCATCGTTCCTTGCAGACGTTTTTCTGCGATAGTAAACGCTCCTTCTAAACGTTGAACTAGCATATTGTCGCTACAACCTACACTGTTATAACCGTAACGTTTAGAGCTTATTGCTGCTCGTGCTTCGAGCTATATTACTATGACTTTAGAACGTGTTAGGTGTACTACAAATGTTCTAGTATATTGCTATAGTTTCGTACGAGTTACTGTAACAACAGATGATACGTGACCTGGAAATCTTGGAACAGAATGCAATGCAATGGAGACATCCATTGCATTGCATTCTGTTCTGATATCTGTATTTATAGAATACTAGCTTTTCCGCTAGCGGCTTCGCCCGCGTGGTCTGGATGTTTCTTATAACTCTCATCCCCTATTTCATCTCTTATAGCTATTTATCGCCTTAAAAAGTATGCCTACGTCCTTTCGCAGGCTTTAGACTATCTGTATACCAAATTTTATTTAAATCGGTTCAGTAGTTTTGACGTGAAAGCGCGACAGACAGACAGCCAGACAGAGTTACTTTCGCATTTACAATATTAGTAAGGACATTTAAGTATCTCCTTGCTGCTGAATGATATTGTAAGAACATGAATATTGAAGTAACCTTAACATGAAGCAGCCGTCTTTTTTAATTTAAATTTTATATATTTTTTGTATTCAGTAGATTGAATTATTTATGGGGGGTTCGTGGGTAAGTTATAACAACGCTGATCAACCGATCTAGAAGCTTAAGCTACGCTTGCCGAGGTCAGCCTGTGGATGGGTGACCATTCTAACACATCGAGCCCCTCCGTGCCTCGGAGAGCACGTAAAGCCGTCGGTCCCGGTTGTCGTATGAACACCTATGACAATTGTTAGTGTCATTCAGAAGCCCAAAAAGCCTGACAACCAGTCTATCCTTCGAATATCGGTATTGCCAGAAATTGGGTTGCGGTGGTCTGATGGCAGTCGCTTCGTGTAAAGTACTGATATTCAGCCGCATCTGGTTAGACTGGAAGCCGGGTAACATGGTTGGGAAACGGCTAGGAGGATGATGAATAGTTTGAATTATTTCAGGATACTAGATCTTACTAGAAACAGAATTCACAAAGACTATTTTATACTTCCTTCATTCCCACAAATAGAATCTTCACAGATCTTTGTCACTACTTAGAACGACCAAACTCTTACAGACAAGAATAGAACGAATACAATGGGAACGTTAACACTCCAGATACTTTAAAGCCCTTCCAAAGTTTTTTTGCTGCCACTGTCTCTCTCTCAATCCAGATACCTAAATCGAATTTAAATATAAGAATTCATTCAATGGACACTTTCCCCATTTTCAATTTAAAAAGAAAATTAACAAAATGGCTTCCAGAGTTTGAATAATAACAAAAAAAACTCTGTTGTTGATTGAAAATTCAGCGAAGACAATTAATATTCTTAACGTTGAGATGTTTTCTTCGCAAAGTTCTGAGAGGCTCTATCTTTCTTTCAAAACTTTAATTTTGTTGATGAAAATGTTTGATCAAAGGGCAAATTACTGCCTAAGATTTTAGTTTTAGTTCTCTAGGAAAATTTTTAGTTCTAGTTGATGTTTTATAGTGGACAGCTTTAATTTCCTGAACGTCATTCGTTGTTAAAATGAAGCGTGCAGATGAATATTCATGTGACACCGAGCCTCAAGGCCTCAGGCCTCAACCATTACTAGTGCTGTGTAAGTATTTCACGTGTTTACTATGTCACTTTTCATTAATTTGCCGCCAATTTTAGTTCTCTAATAAAATAACTTCATTATATTTGTTAAAGTTTTATTGATTTAATTGAGAGAAGTGGCGAGCGGGTCGAGATATTAGCGGGTTAACAATATTATCTTACTAATTGAATCCCGGGACGGTTGAGTAACCGCGATTAATTAAGGACTGACCATCATTCCAATCAGTGGAAACCATTGACCTTTATAGAAAATACAGTACTTACAGTTGGGTGAGCTTATCCCGCTAATATTAATATTAGGTGCAGATGATAAACATATATACTTAAGTATAGTTTAATGTATAGTTGTTTTAATAAAGACGTTTTTGAGTTAATTTTGAGATCTTTGAAATTTTAACGAATACGGTTGTAATTTTATGGTCAGTACTTTAAGTTCGATCATAAGCATCAAACCTCTCTAACAAACATGGTACATTAAACAAACCGCCACCAAAAACACCTAGGAAGTAAAAAGCAAACAATAACAGGTACATATTTACATTATGATTTCTAACTAATTTGGAGTCGGTGCGAAACAGAAATTCAACGAAAGTCACATTTAAATTAAATTAGTAGTTGAATTATTGAATTAAATTAGTAGTAGAATTGAGAAATATTACGTGTTCGTTAATAGGGACGGGATCATTACACACGAGAACCAAAGCAATATAACATAGTGCTCTTAAGCTTCAAACGCAGAGAGCCGCTAGATAGCGCCATTGGAAGTACATAAACGTATATAAATACTTGAGAAAATAATGTTGTAGATATTGCAGAGACAGGGACACTTATAGGGGTCAGATATGTAATATAATAGGCCTTAGATTGAATTTCAAGTCTGGAACGTATCTGACACAATTTTTATTTTCTTCTATCTATATCTCATCTTCTACTATCATTCGATTTTCAAAATTTCACTCTTTGTTTTTAAATCATACCAGTTAACCGCACACTAGACAATGCAACCTTTTTTAACCGTTTTCTCTAGGGAAAATAAGGCTATTTTAATCTTCAAGTATTTTTATATTTCAAACGCCTTTTTTCCCGTTTAAATCCGATCAGTCTTAAAACATTTTGTAAGATAATCCGCGCTTACTTTAGAAACGTGTAACATTTTATATTTTCCTTGTCGACTAGTGATGGAACATTTACAAAAACTGGGAAACAGGATAAACAATAATACCTTGAAGATTTTTCTTGATGCTTATTTAAAATAACTGGATATTATTAGATCAGATAAAGAAACATATTTTATTATTTAAGTGATATCCAAATTGAAGATATGTGTATAATTCCCTAAGGAATGTACTCTTACGAGTATCTATATCAAAAATCCCGATTAAAGGAACAAAATAATATTTGAAAGCCTTTGATCTTGTTCAACTTTTTTATGATAAAAAATAGGGACGGCCACAGACGAAAAATTAATTAATGTACAAACAATATTTACCAAAAAATGTTAATATTTGGTTTTGAAACTGAAGCAGGATCCCGCATTTATGATATAAAATCCCTGATAAATATTGTATCACACATAATGTTATATTCTTATGATAGGTTAGTAAAAAATATAACCCTTTCAATCATGTTACAAGTCGTCTCCATGTCCGCTATTTTTACTCAAGTACTAACTAAATGCAATAATGTCCCAAAATATATGCAAGAATTAGGGCCTGTTTCAACCAACTCTGGATAGTCGCTAACCGAATAAATTCAAAAATCGAAGAAAATTTGAATGAATGCCTAATAATTCAAACCTGCCAAGTGATTGCTAACTAGGAGTTGGTAAAACAGGCCATTAATAATTTAAAACAACAAAAACAAAGTCTTGATCGATCTCTCAGCGTCGTAATGTTCACGTTATATATTTACTGTCACAAAATACCTATACTTTTGATGAAGACGGACAAGCTCTCAAGCGACTCAGCCAACACAATAAACCGATAAGCGACAAAAACACTGCTCGGAAATTTGGAACAGTCATATTTTTAACGGGAAAACAGGAAAAAACGATATGGAAAAGTGCGATTTGAACTCACCCATAGATGATTCCGTGCTAAATCGAGAGCTTGAGACTAATTTTCATATCTTAAATAAATCACCTACATAATTATAATATTTACTTGGATTGGCTGACTGACTGTAATCGATCAACGCCCAGCTGAAACTGTGCTGGGTCTAGAAGCATGAAATTTTGCATAAATGTTCTTGACGTGAGTGTGCCCTAATAAATGATTTTAGGAAACTCCTACAGGGTTGGGAAAAATTGGATGAACGCGAGTAAAACCGCGGGGAAGAGGTAGTTACTAGTCCTTAAAAGTATTAATTAGTTCATAAAAGGAAGACTAACTATGAAGTCATTAGTCTTTCTTATACGTATTAGACGTATAGACGTCGTCCGCGTGGTCTGGATATTTCTCATATAACTTTCATCCCCTATTTCAACCCCTTACAGCCCCTTTTTCGCATTAAAAAGTAGCCTATGTCCTTTCTCAGGCTCTAGACTATTTGTATACCAAATTTCATTGAAATCAGTTCAGTAGTTTTGGCGTGAAAGTGCGACAGACAGACAGACAGAGTTACTTTCGCATTTATAATATTAGTTAGGATTTGGATTATTTTGGCTAAACCATTACCGTGGTTTTTGATTTGCAATTTTGGTACGGTACCCTAAAAAAGGAATACGCACCAGTGGCTTATAAATCTCGACGGGGGAGATAACACGAAACGAATAGTAGCTAGTGTCACACGAAATTGTTTTACAGACAGAAAATAGGCATGTTTATGTTTAGGAATTACTATAAATATTTCGTCTTGAGCTTGGGGCTTTCGAATTAAGATGAGATTTGTCCCCGGTTGGGCGCAGAATGCCTAATTCTATAGACGATTCATTCTATTAATGCCCAACTCTCAAAATGCTAATTTAATAAATGGCTAATTATTTGGATACATGAGTGTTTTTTGTGACTTAATCTTAGGTTCAAGGTTGAATGACCTCGAGTCCTCACTGGTACAATAATATTCTACTGTAGTAGTACTCCATTTGGAGACCATTGTATGGAAAAGAGTGGTCAGGGTCGCCGTCATTGAGAACATGAGGTGTTGGAACAGTGTGGTTGTAGTTGTACCATTATAATTTCTTTTTGTAAATATACATTTAATACATAACAAACATCATGCATGATAAGAATTAAGAAAAACCTTTTTCTCAATACTCAATATATTTATTGCACTCCACAATGTTATTTTAACAGTTGTTATCATAATAAATAAGATATCAATCATGGACCCTGTCGGGCACGGCAATGTAGGACGGCAACGGCAATTTTTGTGGAAAATATATAAAATTTTAACAATTTAAATACCTAATACTCAGTTCTTCCTGTCTAGGTTATATTTTGTTTTGATACCTTCTCATGTAGGTAATAACGAAGTTATGCACGTACAGAATGTTATCAGTATCTTATGTACGTGCATAACTTCGTTGTTATTTGTCTGTTCCCTATCTAAAAAACGTTAACCGTCCATTCCTATACGTTACATATTCCATTTTAAATGAAACGGCTTCTGTCAAAACCGAGATCAGAAATTAAATTGTCTGAATTTTTCTAACAAGCGGATATGAATGAAAAGAGAGGAGCGTGGTAAAACAATGGCTTTTCGAACCTTATGAATAGTCGCCGAGTGTTGAAAGAATAATTGGCTCTTTTGTTTTTGCCCCGGACATGCCTATTCATCAATACGAAGTCGTGTTTCAATTTCTGACAGCTTTTGTTTTAATTTATCCCGTTGGAATATTAATCCGGATCAAGCGAAGCCAATTTTAGTATCATACCATCACGAGTGTATTCCCGAAGGGTTAGGTAGACGTGTACCTACTATTGTACATCCAATGCAAAGGATTGTTAAGAAATTGCAGCTCTTGGTTTAGATTGGGTTTTAGTTATTTGATAGAATATAGAATATTACATTAATTGGGAAATATATACAATACATTGAGGTTTTATTGACTTATAGGCCTAGTTTTTCATTTTGTTGTCATATTTTTTATAATTGCCAAAGTTATATTTGGCTGTGAGTTCTATATCTTATTTGGAATACTACTACTTACTAGATTTTAATAACAACAGCTTTGAATTATTTCTGTGGTAAGTATCTAATAAAAAAATCTTTTAAAATACCTTTACCCTGAACTTCAAGAGCGAATAAGAATTGTGCCCCACATGATTTAACCAAAGGCTAAAAACGCAGAAATAAATTTGAAATGGGAAAGGGTTTGATATCCCTTTTAATATTAGGTACTTCGTTATTTCTAAAAGCAAAATTTTCATTACTTATAATGTTGGTTCTACCCTAAATATTCTGATACTCTCAGGTACGAGTCTTAGAAAGGGCAAGAGAAAATAAAAGTACATTTCCAAATACGAAATAGGTTTTATATACAGGGTGTTTGGTAGAACGTTGAACATACGAAAATGGTGGTTAGTTGGGGTCATCTGCTACCCACTTGGCCCGAATTATTTGACCTTGGCCGCACTATTTTTTTTTAATTTCACAGAAAATTACCAGTTTTTTTTAACTTTAAATTCGAATATCTTTACTTGTGACGGGTAAATGTATTTTTTTACATCTTTTTGTACCTTCAAAAGACTAATATCTTCTTTTCCCATTAAAATCTGTACCAAACAATAATTTTATGAGAGTCTGCTACAATTAGACATTAATACAAAACAACATCCTGCCTGTTTTACTCGTCACAAGTAAAGATATTCGAATTTAAAGTTAAAAAAAACTGGTAATTTTCTGTGAAATAAAAAAAAGTAAAAAAAAAACGGTGCGGCCAAGGTCAAATAATTTGGGCCAAGTGGGTAGCAGATGACCCCAACTAACCACCATTTTCGTATGTTCAACGTTCTACCAAACACCCTGTATATAAAAAGACAAGTATTTGGACGTAGTAGCGTGCCTATAAAATTTTACTATCAGCAGACGGCATAAATACACATTACGCTACGCAAACTGTTCGGAGAGCTGTCAGTCCCAACCTTCAACCTTTAGTGTGATCCGTTAAGGGAGGTAACGGTCCCAGAGGGAAAAGTGTCACCGTGGTACCATTGAGGTATTGTTAACTAGAGCAGCTGCAACAATATATATATATACATTCAATTACACATAATAATAATAAATAATTAAACGATCAATCTATTTGTGATAATAAAAGCCTATTGAAACTCTCCCTCTCTCCTACTTCACTTAATATTACTATGCTGTGCCCGACAGGGTCCATAATTGATCCCTAGATATAAGTTTACCACCTGTATATACATTATGGAACGCAATAAATTTTATTTGATTTGATTATTTATTACTATCATCATCGTTTATGTTATTGTGCAGTTTATTTTGTTCGTAAATCTAGTAACATATTATGTTACTTGGCGATGTAAAACCATAGTTCTGGTTACGTTTACGTTCTTAATGTTAACTTAATAGATTATTCGACTATATTTGCCTTCTGTATTTAAAATGGCCAACGACGAATAGCAAATGCGACTGAAGAATAAGTTGTTGAGTAAACTCTTCAACTTGAGATTGGTTCGCCGCTTGGCGGTCGTTTCTAGATCGTTAAATGTTTCGTATAGAGTTTCGAAGGACCCTGGTCGGTTTAAAGCACGTCTCAACCCAACAAGATTCCCTGCGTCGCCCGTTATACCAATTTATTATGCCCTTAGAGCGGATTTATACTTTTTGCGGTAGTTCTGCCGGCCCGGCTGTCCGTAGCACATGGATCCTTAACGTATTATCTACTAGAGAGGCTCATTTTGTATCTCGCAGATGTGGGCGGCATCTGCCGCTGATGTCTTCTGTCCGACGACGGCTTTAGTTGAGACCCATTTACGGGAGTAACTAAAAACCAGTGACGTCATATTAATGCTTAGTTATGGATATTACGCTTTTTGCCGTGCCTACTTGCCGCACCTTGCCGCGTGCAAACTCACTAAACAGTTGCGATACAAAAATCACCATTATTGCAAGGGAATATGGGCTCGCTGTGATATTTTTGCCCATAAAATGGAAGATCTTATCGTGAAAAGTAAAAAAAGTTAACCAACCTTTAAACAAAAAGCTTTTTGCACCTTTGTGATAGCTGTAATGATATGATAGTTCACTCATACTGAGAATTACAGAGCAATAGTGGGAAATTATTATAATACATGTGTAATTGTGTATATATAGGTTTTGAGCATGAATGTGGATAAATATAAGGGAAGAGGAAGGCTAAAGAAAAGATGGATGGACTGTGTGAGAAAGGATATGACCACAAAAGAGTTGAATGACGAGATGATGGCTAATATAGATTTATGGAGATATACTGCGCCGACCCCAAGTGAGTTGGCATAAGTGCAGGAGGATGATGATGATGATACCCATATGAGGTACCTACTGTTATTATGATTTTTTATTGTATTAATTCTAATAGTATAGAACTAATACAAAAATTCCTTTACGGGGGCGAAAAATCGATCTAGCTAGGTCTCATATCTATGGAAATTAGTTTTCCCTTATTTTCACCGTCAGCTCGGTCGCCCAGGTACTACTATATTGAACTATGTTAAAACTACTGCCTATCTGAACCAGAGTAACTGTACAACGAATAAAGTACTGGTGGAAGTTTTTCAGTGGTTTCAGGAAGTTGGCGACGCGCCACGACGGGACTTGTCGCACGCCGCTTCCCAGTAGGGTTGCCATATCCCAAAAAAGACAAAAAACGCACATGAATTGTTGCATAGACGAAACAGGCACGTATATTTTTTTTGTAAAAAATAGGCACTTTTCTGAAATTATTCTTGTATTTCTTTGCTAAAAAATGGTACTCAGCTGTTCCAAAAATTAAAAGACGTCAATGAAGTTTATTAACGTCAATTTTATATTTCCCAGTTCGCACCAGCCACTATTTTCTTACATCAAACAATTTTTAATTAACACAACCTTTTTCATTACTGAGAAATGAAATATAACAAGAAATTAGGTATGCAAGACTTGTTTCGCAAGCATCTGTTACTCGAAGCAGATTTAGTAATTAGCATAAACCTGACATTTTTGATACATAGCCCCGGGTTGATGTGGAAACGAGAGTGAAGCAAAGAGGTTGTTGACAACCCTACTGTGACGAGGCGATATCTAGCCTGATGACGTCACTGTTTTATGTGAGTCTCATGGAATACGAATAAGGATTTATTTAGTTCGCGATAAAGCAAATTAATTATAACAGTAAATGGTTTATGAGGTTTATCTAAGGAACTGTTTTTGAAGTGATCCAGGATTATGCCATTAAATAATTCAGCAGTGATTAATAAATCGACGCGGTACTAAAATCGCTCATAATTATTAAACAGAATAGTAAAGAGCTTGGAGATTTACGATGACGAATTAAATTTTACGGGACTTTTTAACAAAAGAGATTGTATCCAATTTTATTTTCAGCGACTGTCATCAACAGACACCGTTAAATGTTTGTGTTTATATAAAGTATAAAAAAACAAGCTCGGGGTTGCTATTGTTGAACAAAAACTTGCCCTACGGAAAGACGCCACATGACGTCGTCGTTTGCCTTTTGTCTAGTCCCTTTGTAATACTTCGGTGCATTATATTTACAAGGTTTATTTTATGGAAAAAATATATGGTTTTTCCCTTTATTTTCTTTCTTTTATATTATACAGAGGCCATACTATTACGTTCCTACGATCGGTTTGCGAGGGAGAGATTTTAGCGCAATCTCTTTCTTTCAACTCAATTTTTTTTATTAAACCTTTATGAAAGATACTGTCATATCATTATTTTTTAACAAACGTGGTAAAAGGTGAGGAAACCTGCATGCCTAGGACATTTTGTCGACGGCATGTGAAGTCTGCCAACCCGCATTAGGTCAGCGTGGTCGAATATAGCTTAATCCCTCTCATGCTGAGAGGAGACCCGTGCCCAGCAGTGGGACAGTAATATGGGTTGATGATGAAACGAGGTATAGTGACGATATAGTATAAAGGATCATCTAATGGCAATCGTCAGCATCGCTATTAAAAAAACCACATGCAAACTCCGAGCTGGCACTGAGAATTTCAGAGGTAAACCAATACCAGTTTCGTCGACTTTGGAATCCCACCCAGGACCTAGAGACTTTAAAAAATGTCTTTAATTGATAAAAATAATGTAATAATGTTGTCATTAATTATGTTATTATTGTGCATGACTTTACAAGCTTATTTCAATATCTCCAGTGTCGTGCCGGTTTCTGGTTTCATAAAGATTGTCAAGAAAGATACCATGTCATAGCAACCTTAGGCTTAGGACACCTCGGATCACTAGGCTAACGAGATACTTCAATATTCAAATATTAACGAATATTATTTTAGTAATTTGCTGGATTCAGTGAAGGGTGCTTATTCGAACATAAGTAGGGTTTTACCTGCCTACCATTCCTCTCCAAATGTTAATTCAATTAGTATCGGAACTTAATCGATTATCGATTCTGTTGTCGATTGTGTTGGCATTTGATATCCGATTATGTTGTCCGAAAGAAATCGTATCGTATTTTTTTTCATTCCTATTTGATAAACATTATCATAAGTGGGAATTTTTCGAATCAAATTTTTGTGGAAAATAAGTTCAATAGAAAAATTATTAATTTATTGCTTATCCAAAGATTGTTAGACTTATTATAATTGTCAGACTGTTGTGAGAATAATGTTTCGAAAAAAATAATACTTCAATAAAAAATATACTGCTCTGTATAATACTAATTATTGTACATTCAGTTTTATTTTGTTATATCTGTGATGTATGCGAGTCTAAAATAAAAGTTTTTCTTTATTTTGTTTTATAAAAACTGAATAACGTCTCTACCATACGCATTACCGGACGCATCCCTCAACTTGAAAATCGGAACAAAACAAGTTAAAACAACGGTGTCGCTTTGGGTCTGAAATCGTCATTTGTCATCCAATCTAAACGTGTGTGGAAGTACGCCAGCTGAGCTCTTTACGTAACTACGTAATACGCGCACGCTACAGCCGTCGTATTTCCTTCACCGAAACGACTTTCGAAAAAAGGTAACATTCAGGAAAAAGACGAAGAATCCTTTACTGGAATACGCCGACGTTTTACCGGAAATTAGGGTCTCCTTACTGTAGATTGCTCAAAGTGATAACAAGCGAAAGGTTACTGCGAGTTGAATCGAATGAGGTTGGAAATAATTTACGTAGAAGGCGGTGTTTCTGTATTTTTTTAAAAGGTATCTAAAAGGAATTGCTTTTATCCTTTGTTGACTGGGCGGATCTTGTTAGGTACGCTTTCAGAAAGATTTCACAGGTTGTATTGTCGTCTGTTGATTTCTTTGTATACATTTTGATTGGATAGGTACCTATCATTCAGGAAATGTATTTATTTGAAGATTGGTATGAAGAGGGAGGATAACTTATGCTCGGATTTTGTCTTGCACCATCTAAAGGTAACATGTAATAAAATGTTTGTTATTAATAAAAAATAATTACCTTATTTACCTTCAATCATTATCGGACTTTGTAGATATATATGTAATAACAACCAGTCTTCTTTCTTAATTTGCACCTTTAATTGTGGTCCTAGGGTAGTCTTATCCATACGGGACAGGACTTGCAGTCACTCCCAGAGATAGTGAGCTCATAAATAGACAAAATAATGTCTAGTAAAAACTTAATTGTTATTTAGTTTTGCTAGCGTCTATAGGGATCAATTACCGCTTACCTGCAGTCCGTATGCTTGCCTGTCATATCTTTTAAATGATAAACAGATAAAAAAAATACAAACGGGTCACTAATAACCAAATTAACACAACTCAAATTTGCAACAATTTTTCTCCGATGCTAAATGGCGGAGAAAAACATTGTGCACAGGCCTACGCATTCATAATAATTAAATACGTGTAATGTTCTTAGAAGGTGATAAATATCGCCACCTGTCAGGCTGAGTATGAATTACTGTGCTCTGTTACTGCATTATATTATGTTTATTTCAGCAGGATAATTATCATGTTTTGTGAGTGCATCACTCGAGAGGGATTAGCTCTCTGTAATACACCTTTGTGTTATAGATTTTATGAATATTAATTTATTTAAGTGTACATCTCTAAAGACGACGCTAAGCCTAAAGTAATGCTTTCGTACTTCAAATTTACATCTTATTTACGTCTCTGAATATTAGCCTTAATGTCTTGTTTTTGGAGGTGCGGAAAAAGGGTGTTAGACTAAAACCAGCAAGCACTTGGGGGCTAGATAAGTTGCAATTTTGACATTCGAATCGACAAAGGCATAGAAAGAAAATGTATGGAAATTACATTAGTGACAACCCGATTTGTCGAAAGCTTGTGTCATACATTTTATTTCTATTCCTTTGTCGATTCGAATGTCAAATTGCAATTTGTTTACAACCCATCACTTACACTATTAGATGTGTCATGGCCATGAGATCAGGAATATTTAGCACCACGATTGCGGGGTGTCATGATAGCCTAGTAACTATTATTGGCCGACTAAATCGAATTCAAATTCATTTGTTTCTAATTTTTTTTTATTTATAAATTCATGCATTCAAATGTCTCGAATTCGAATTCAGTGCTTACACCTTTTCGAAATCATGTGCGTATTAAAATTAATTATCACGTGCTTGAACGGTAGACAATTTTTTTTTATTGCCTATCGTGGCGAGTAGACGAGCAGGTGGCCCACCTGATGGTAAGTGGTAACCACCGCCCATGTATGTATGTATGTATCTTTATTAAAACTTTCAAATATTACAAAGTTATGCAAAGCCCCACAAAACCGTCTTTACGGTTTAATCATGGACATCAGCAACGCCAGGGGCAATGAAAATGATGAAATCTGCACCCCTGGCAAATTTTCTCGAGAATGGTGGACTATAGCATTCTGAGAGGAGACCCTCAGTGCCCAGTAGTGTCCCACAGTGTCCCACACTTAAAAATAGATTGATGATGATGATGATTTTCATTTAAGAAGATATTATCCCGTCGACTAGTACTAAATGATTTCTGTAAATAGATCTTAAAAAGACACTTACAAGAACATACAAACTAGATGGCGCCGGATTCAACATGTAGGTATAATGTAGAAAAGTTTTTATTATAGTCTGGAAGGTTGAAAGAGAACATATTTTAAATTTTATCACATGTTTTCTTGGCTATTGCAAATTTTCCTTTATATCCTTAGACAAGCGGCCCGTCCGGGCGTTCCCGGCTTCCGCCACATTCACTGTCATATTTCAGTTCAATTTACATAAAACCTTAACAAATTATACACTTAAATCTTCCATATGAACGACTCTGTCTATTGGCGAAATCCCCATGAGAATCCGATCAGTCAATTTGAGTTTAACGCCAACAGACGAGCGACGCGATGGGGGACTTTGTTTTATAATATGTAGTGATACCTACTAAAGTTTTACGTTGCTTTAATTAATGCTTACTTCCTAATAATTTGATGATATTACATCGCAATATTACAAATACAAGAAAAATTTAAAAAACACCTTTGATTTTGTATAAACCTAATCTTTTGTTATGTTGATATTTTTTAAGAACAAAATTAACGCAAAGATAAAAAAGAATGATGACTCCGTGCTACCTTAACCAAAAAAAAAACATCACAAAATAGGTATATTTGATCGCTTACCTACCACCAATGGTTTCGGAGAAATAACGCTCTCTGAATAAATTGAGCAGGTCTTTTGTTTTCATTTCACCCCTCTTAATTTTTTCGGGCTAATTAGCGGGCCGCTGTAGCGTGATTTCTGTCTAAAAATCTTTGCATTTTCACAATGGTACCGTCTTAATTGGGCCGCCAAAGTGCCGTTAACACTTCTTACTTTATATCAATATCCGCGAAAATTTTTCAACTTTTTGAATTTTCTCATTCCGCTTCGGGGATTATAAGTCATTTTTTTTTAAAGTACCTACAGACAACAGAACTTTTTTACAATATCCGGCTGCAGCATAAAACTCCCATTAAACGTTTTACATGCCCACAAGTTGGAAGGTCTTTTTTGGAGCAATACCATGTTATTTATTTATCAACGTTTTCGCTTGAGTGCTTTTTTGTTAAAAATACAATTCGGAGTATGGAACGGTTGTTTGATTACCCTTGTGCATATTACGAAGATAATTTTATAGTAGGTAAGTATAATATAAAAGTGATAGCCTAGTGACATGTGTGACCTGCCAAGTCAAAGGTCTTAAGTTTGAATCCGTGTGTCTTGTCTGGAGTTTTATATCGGCACGAGATACGTATCCATAAAAGAATTTTACACTCACAGTTCACCGACATGTTTATTTCCCCTGTAATACCAGGCGGGTCTATTGCCATTACCGGGCACTAACTCAAAACTAAGAGCTGCTACTAAAAATTTCATAGAACATCCCAACAACACTTACAATAAATAAATAAACAATGCTCGACCTGGGAATTAAAGCTGAACATAGCAGTCGCGCTTTCAACCACTGGGTTAAAAAGGCAGTTAGCCTAAAGGAGGTTGAAATAATGTACCGAAGGTACGCTTATTGGAAAAATACCCTGTATTACGCTGGTTAAAACTCTAGTCTTTTTTTTAATGTTGACTGGGGGATGAAAAAAAACTTTTAATTTGAAAAAAATCACGCCATTTTGGCACACTAGTATCTGTTTCGTAATGATTTCATAGTAAAAACTGTCAGTGTCAGTTTCGGAATGTCAAACGCACGCCATTACGGCAGATTAGTATCAGTTTCATAGTGATTTCATGGTAAAAACTATCATCTTGACAGCTGTCATGTACCTCTGGTACAAATTTGGGCTGAGTTGTATGTGCTTTTGATGACCTCCTTTAACGCACGAGCCATTCAATTAGCTACGAAGCCCAATAACACCGATTGTTTTATTTTAATGGCCTGGCCTAATCCTAATAAGTCACTAAGTCGCTCGTTTGTATGTAGCCCGAGTACGCATTGGACGTGTTCTAGTAACCAGTGAGTACGGATTCCTGTCTGGCTAAGTGGATATTTACTATACATGAATATACAGTTTGTTGTTGGAATTGTGGATACTAGGCGTAACCGTATCCGTCGCAGTTGCTAAGCTATTAGCTTCTATGTCTAGTGTTTTTCTCACTAGACTCGCTAGCGACGCCGTAAAATATTTGTATAGAAAATCCTCGCAGCGCCTCTAGCGGTTACGTAAGGAACTAAAATCTGCTATGATATTACAGCGTTTTGATACGTAAAAAACCTATCGAAAGCCATTCGATAGACCTCATGGTTGCCGTACTGGTTCTAGGAATCGCGAGTTTTATCCCCGTACAAAATAAATATTTAAATGACGCAAGGTAAACGCACGCTAGTAATTTATAAGCCGAATATCTTTCTCATAGACATTTTAGTCAATAATAAAAATACACTTTTTTTATTGAACACCAACTGTACAGACAGACAGATATGCGAGTATTGACCTCGTGATCTCCAACCAATCAGTTTGCAACAAAAAACAACCTGTGTTTTTATCTTCGAATGTCAAAATATATTTGATTGAGCACAAAATGTATTGTAAGCGAATAATAGAGATTACATTGAATACGATGGAAATTAATCAATGTAAGACCGCGGAGCCCTAGGGCGTCTTATTATGATTAGTCGACTAAGTTACGCAGATAATACAAGTAATGTTGTTGCCAGTAAGGTTTTGTACTGGCAATGCAAGTTTAGAGGAAAGAGAAAAGAGTTGTTCGAAAAAACATCATACTCAACATCATATTGCTTACAATAGGTAACAAAGCTATTTAAAAAATTATACAATTAGTCGTTGCGTTTATTGTTTCATTAGTCTATTGGTCCTAAGAGTGACTACTATTCTTGAGGTACTTGGTTCGGTTCCCAGGTCGGGCAAAGTGTTATTGGTTATTCTGTAAAATATCAGTAGCAGAACGGAGTTTAGATTTGTGCAATAGCCAGTATATGACTCGTGCTCCGACAGAGCTGTCTGGAGCTGAGAACTCGGTTCCCTAAGACTTAATATATCGCGTAAATGTAATATAAAAGTACATAAATGTAATTTTACCTTTATTCTTTCGGACGAATTTCCAAGAAATGAGATTTAATGTTTACCAGCACTGCGTGATTCACCTGAAACAAAACACAATTTGTTATTATATTGTCTTATTGGTCGATGAAAACAAAATTACAAATACATTCTAAAATATTTTCGGAAAAGTGCATAGGACTAGGTCGCTAGGGACGCTAGGGAAAGATAACAACAAAGATAGATAAAGAGACAAACAGTTCAAATGAAAACCAGTAACTTCAATCACCAGTAATTTTATCATTATAAAAATAAATAAATTGGCAAACCGACAAGAACATTGGTGGCACAAAAGTTCCATTTTCGAAATTGAATGCAACTCACAAGAATAGATCATTTCCATCATTCCATTACAAGTGTTTGATGGTCCTTCGATACATAATGTTTGAAAAGCTAATTTACTTGGAGTCGGCCATAACTTATAAACTTTGGCCATTGCCGAGAGGACGGACATTAATAGACTGTCCATTCAGATAATATTCTGCGACTGTCCACTACTGTTTGAGTAACTTTCCTGCTCACAAATCAGCAGTAATGTTTATGTTTTTGTGCAATATTTTGTGTTGTTTTGTGCGTTAAAACTTGTTATTTTACCATGTTTTTTATTGTTTTATATATTTAAATGAACACGAGTTGTGTATTTATGTGAATAATCCATTGGTTCCTGCATCGAACAAATTTTATTTTTGTATGCTGGTTAATGTTAATGTTGTGTGTTTTTATGGCCTACAGATAGTTTCATTTCAGAGTGTGTGTGATTGTGGTTTTATTTTTCAACACACCTACGGTATAGGAGAAAATCCTAGTATGAAGGATAAGTTTAAAACAGGAACACTGGTTTCCAAAACTAATTCAACTCCTATGGTATCAAAACAGGTATTATTGGATAACTTTATCCTTAAGTAAAGTTTTATCCTACGAATGCTGTGTAGGTACTTTTTATTTTCAGTGACTGGGTTACAGTAATCTAACCTTTAAACTATAAATTACAATAATTTTGACTCCTTAGTGTAGAATGTAGATAATAAACAATGTATCGGTTCGCTCTCAGTAGAAGAACTTGCGAGTTCACTGCACTTTTTGAATATACATAGCATCTAAGCCAAAAACGGTATGTAAGCATTTCATGAAAGATATCGTAAAGAGACTGAAATCACCTTCTGCTTACTGTTCACTCAACCATATGTGAAAACATGGTCTGGTTTTTGTGTTAGCGGTGATGGGCTGTTCCCCGTCCATATAAAATTACTACTTACGCTCACCAAGTACTCAGCACATCGTAAATAATATACACGGCCTCGTAATAAAAACGTTATGGCTATATTATGGGATATTGAATGCCCAAGGATGTTGTAAAAGGTTGTCTGTGGAACTCGAGCGGTCCGTTGAGGATGCCCGAAATCGTGTTCTGTTTTTTTAAAAGAAAATGTGAACCGAAGATATATTGATATAAACGAGAAAGTTGTTTTTGTATACTGCTTGATATAATATTGACTGTTTACAATTATTATTTGCACAAAAATCATTGAAATGATTTGAAATCATGTAATGTAAGCGATTTGAAAGCGACGTTACTTGTGTAAAACGTTGGTAAGCTTGCGCGCAGGCACACCTCAGCGGAACTGAGGGAACTTGGGAACTTGGGAACTTGGGGAACTTTGGTCTAATATACTATACTACAATAGAGAATAAGGTGTTATAAGGTGTATTGTTTTGATATTTATGACCTTTGACCCATGTGGCGTCAGTTTTATCTCCAGCATAAAACATTTGTGATCTGATGTTTTTGTAGTTGGGTCTACATACTTCTGCTGTTAATTACTTTAGATCTTACATGTGAAAACTCGGCCTCTGAAAGTCTAGTTTAACCTTAATGTTTAAAAAAAATCTATTTGTAATAAGTATGCATATTATTAGAGTTTAATTAGAACTATTATTGAATCTATCACTGCTTTTTCTATTCCAACTTAAAAAAGCGAGATTTTTATATTGTACAACTTTGTCCTCGGTTCTATACACGTTATCTGTTACACGATACAATATTTCAATTGTTATCTGTCTGTACACGTAACAAGGGGTTTCCTAACGGTTCGCAGATCGTAACAGCGATGTTTGTTTTCGATTGTACGTGCACAATCACAACACAAACACTGGAGAGTACACAAGAAATGGAAGATTGCTAGATGCGCAAGGAATAACAGTTTCCATATGTTTATTTGTTTTGTTTATTTAGACAATAGTTCTGTATATTATACGTTAGTAATCTTCTTGTAATCTCGTTGAACTAAATAATATTTTGTACGCCACAATGCCGATAGCTGGTAACTGATGAGGACGATAAACATCCATCATCCATTTTAAGTATATAATTTGTAGGTACAATCTAATCTATATCAATATTATAAACCTGAAGAGTTTGTTTGTTTGGTTGAATACGCAAATCTCAGGAACTACTAGTCTGATTTGAAAAATTATTTCAGTGTTAGATAGCCTGTTTAACGAGGAAGGCCCGGCCAATAGGAGCGGGGTATCAATTAAAGATGTTGCAGAAACGGGGGCAAAATCAACTTCTACGGGAACGAAGTCGCGGGTAAAGCCTAGTATTTTATATTACACGAGTTACTATAAATATAGCCATGTATTTTAATTATTTTTTTAATACCACTAAGGTGGCAAACAAGCATACGGCCCGCCTGATGGTAAGCGGTTACCATAGCCTATGGACGCTTGCAACACCAGGGGTATCACTCGCGCGTTGCCGACCCGAAAAACGTCTTAGAGGTTTATGGAGGATTCACTGCGCCGACAGTTTGAGGGAATATTTATCTTACTGCCAGCGCAGCGCATCCTTAGAAGGAGCTCCGGCGACCTTACTCACTGCAGGAACACAACACACAATAAAATGTGTTATTTGGCTGCAGTTTTCTGTAAGGTAGAGGTACTTCCCCAGATGGGCTGCTCCAGATTTGAGCCATAAATGGCTGTGCCCTTCCTCTCTTAAATTTCAATATTAATTCACGAACGTGATATTACCATTGCTATATAAGAGGTGAAATTGTTTCATCAGTTTTCTTTTAATCCTCCAAAAACTTAATGCTTTTGCGATCTAATTTCCACGATCTTTTTTGCTAGTGTAACCACAGCCTTACGTCTGGTTACGAACGATAAGCAGGAGATACACTTTATTTTACTTTTACTGCCGCCTGGTCACCGGTTGAACACATTAACCGAATGAACGGGCATTCAAAGGGAGAAAAAACAGATGATAAGCAACGAGATAATTTTGTTAGATACGCAAGGTTAAAAAGTCTACGAAATTGAAAAGATGGAATTTAAATGTAGTTAATTTAAATATAGTTAATTAGAAGTAGTTAGTATGTCACTTTTCAGAGCATGTATAGTAAAACGTGGATGGAGAAAAAGTTGTAGGTTTACAAGGATTGTAGCAAGTGTTGTTCTGTGTGTTTGTCAAAGAAAAAAACTTTGCCAAAGCTATTTGAAGGCGAACTGGTTATTTACTGGATCATTTAATCTAATATTATTGTGGAACGATGGGTCTACAGTCCCTCTGCTTGGCGCTTCAGGGGGGAATACAGGTGTGGCGTATGTGTATGCTTTTACATAAAGGTGCTTTCCGCACTATATTACTTTCTTGAAGTTTAAGCAGGTGTACTCGATAAATCGAAAGTAGACGATTAGTAGTAGGGTTAGGAGGGATTAATATTACGAGTTTTAAACGTAGAAAAGTATTAAACAGCCCTACATCTTTCGTAACAACTTTACACGTAACTGTCAGCACGTTGCACACGCTAGTACATTTCACACGTAACTAAATTCGATAACGGCGTGTATAAAAGATTGGATCTCGTGTGATGTGAATGAATATGTGGCTCTCCCGGGAGGCTGCGAACATCCATGTTTTATATCACTATCTCTGCACAGATTATTTCAAAATGGTTCTACGCGTTTCTACTACATACAGGGTGTTTGGTAGAACGTTGAACATACGAAAATGGTGGTTAGTTGGGGTCATCTGCTACCCACTGGGCCCAAATTATTTAACCTTGGCCGCACTGTTTTTTTTTTACTTTTTTTTAATTTCACAGAAAATTATCAGTTTTTTATCAATTTAAATTCGAATATCTTTACTTGTGATGGGTAAAACAGGCAGGATGTTGTTTTGTATTAATGTCTAATTATATTCGAATTTTAAGTAAAAAAAACTGGTAATTTTCTGTGAAATTAAAAAAAGTAAAAATGAAAACGGTGCGGCCAAGGTCAAATAATTTGGGCCAAGTGGGTAGCAGATGACCCCAACTAACCACCATTTTCGTATGTTCAACGTTCTACCAAACACCCTGTATATTGTTTCTTTATCCCAAGTTTACGGTACACCGGAGAAATATGCTTTATGATTTTATTTCGTGGTTTCTCGGCTAATATATTACATAATGTGCGTATCTGGAGAGACGCGGGAAGCCGGATTTATTACCGAATATTGTTTTAAAGGTATCGAATTCTGTAGGTATTTTACTAATAAATAACAAACGATATATCAATCGATGTTTTGTAGATACTTTTATGGATTTTATCACGTTCTGAGAGGTGCGCTAGATTTAGATTTTTACCACCGTTATATTAATGAATTCATCAATAATAAATTAGCTTTCCCCCTAAAAAAATTAAATTCCCCCTAAATTAGCTTAGCCCCTTTTTCGCATTAAAAAGCCTATGTCCTTTTTAGACTCTAGACTATCTGTGTATCAAATTTCATTTAGTCAGTAGTTTTGACGTGAAAGCGCGACAGACAGACAGACAGACAGAGTTACTTTCGCATTTATTTTAGTAGTAAGTATTGACAAATCGAATACCCATGAGTCTCTTTGGTCTCGATAGGTACAACATACATTTTGAGGTTTGGATTATCGTTATCGTCACGGGTTGATTATGGTATTAGGAATGGTTCATAAAAAAAAAAAATTGTATTACTTACTTTGTCTTTTACTCAAGTTTAAATATAAATAGATGATATAATAACTGTTTTCAAGGTATCTAATATGTAATAACTGCGCGGCTGAGTGATCGTTTATCATATCAACGCATAACGCAATAAAATCGCAGTATAGTGACAAATTTATATGTTGGCGCGACGCCAATCGTGTCAATTTACTTTATAGCCAGTTACGTGCGATAAGAAACTAAGTGCGTAACAAATTAGAATTACTTAAGTGGGTTTATTTTTGTAACAGTACCTCAACCATGAGTTCTATCGAATGGCTTTCGATAGGTTTTTTACGCATCGAAATGCTGTAATCTTATAGCAGATTTTAGTTCCTTACGTAACCGCTAGAGGCGCTGCGAGGGTTTTCCATACAAATATTTTACGGCGTCGCTAGCGAGTCTAGTGAGAAAAACTCATGGTCGAGGCACTGGTTTGAACTATACCTATTCTCATTGGGTTAAACGAAATTATTTATTTTTATCAAATGTACTAATAGGAATAAAAGACTAGTCAATATATTTTTTTACAAACAGAAATCGAATTGAGATTTCGAATTTCAAAAATTATTAAAAACTGATCATGAGCAACTTTATTAATACACCATACGATGAAAAATAAATGGACGATACAAACTAAATATTTTTACCTCGCAGTTAGAGGAAAATCTGTATTAAAACGATACCGTTTATCATTGTGTTTCATGTTAGAAATACTATCCGATACTACACTATTAGAACAAGTGTTAGTATTGTATAAAAGAAACGAACGCATCGAATTACAAAGTAAACCAAATGGAATGGCACGAATTCCGAGAAAAGTAGGCCATCATTTTTAAGGATTTAGCCGTAAATAACACGGAGATTAAACGGGTAGGTAAATAAATGAAACACGTGATAAATTCTTGCCTAGGCTGGGTTATAAGTGTAAACAAGTCCTTATATCTTGTTTTGTATTCAAGGACCATTCCAATGTTTAAATTGAGAATAAACGGGCCGTTTCCCAAATTTTTTTTTTCTTGAGATCGTGTAGAAATGCGTACCTATAGATCTAAAAAAAAATTTTGGAACTTAATTTATGCCAATTTCAAATATTTTGTAGTACTATTTAATCATCTGCCTAGCCTTTTTCTATGTTGTGGCCACTAACACTACCAATTGACACTAAATTTGAATGTCAGATGTACTTTTATTTAATAAAAATAAAAAAGTAATGATGTGAAGGTGTTGCTTATTATAATCTTGGAGCTTGAAATAATACATTGAATTTAAATAAATTATATTTTATTTGGTCCTTTTATACGCGTTTCTCTAACTTTATTGTTACCATCGTTATTGTAATGAATTTAGCTCAGGTTTAATAGGCATCATCAATAAATATGGCTGAACCGAAACAATTATGATTTTAATCCCTGAATTCCCATGAGTGATGTCCATTGTGCGGGCCCTAGAGAGGCGTGTTTTGTTTTCACAAAACAATTATCAAGCTTGTTTTTTCAATGTTAATAATATCAACCTGTATTTGTATTTTTTACAGCAGGGTTCAACTGTAATGTGTAAACGTGATCATTTTTAAGTTGTGAGAAAGGGATGTCGCTGTACAAATCAGATAATGCCGTCCTTGTCTGGCATCTTAACAATGATGACGTCTAAATCTTTCGGTACGGGGCACGGTCAAACAATAAAAAAAAAGTATGCACCACCAGAAAAATCCAGTAACCCTTTACTCACCTCACGCCCCGTAGCTGTACTTCAGCCAAATATTTTTGTCTACTTATTTTTGACTCAGTCTTAGATTATCCCCACATTATGACAATGAAAATTCCGGAAAATGAATAACCTGATTTGGACCACAAAACCGTGTATACACGAGGCATCCCACTCGACAACCCTTATTACGTCCACATGTTTAAATATAAATACAAACATATTTCAAGCTGCCGTAGCCAATATAAAGCATTTTACGTCCAAACATATTTTTTATCCTCTTAATTTTTCCCCCGGCTCTTGAAACTCGTATGGTTACGTTTCTGACATGAATAAATTATGTGAAAAGAATTGTTTGTTTGTTCATGTCTTTTAAAGCTAATGCTTGAGTATATCATGTACAAAAGTAACACTGTTCCAAAAAATGGCGCCATCATTTTGATGAACTGTTTACGTAATAACTGTTTACTATGAACTATTGTTCAGCCAAGCAGTATTTTTATAGAGAACTTTTATCATTTACTCATGTTCGAAATAGATTCCGATTACCCCAAAGACAAGGCAATAATCGGTTCAAATCACTTGCAGATAGGATGATAGATACGTATTTAAAACCTACAAAGGACCAAAAACTTACAATTGAATTTTGTTGGCAACATCAACACCACTTGATGACAATTGGAGACCTCGGCAACCCTAATTAAGCTTTCATTGAATTACCATATTCATTTAGAACGAGCGAATGAAAAAATATCAAACAGTAGGGTTGAAACGTTGGCAAATTTGTAATGGGAGTGGATTAACATTGTGTTCCTCCGAGATAAGATTGTGATTACCATACGATGAGGGCACGTATGTATTAAGTAATTACATGTTTTATTCATAATTAATTTTATGTTAGCGTTAGATTAGATTACAATGACTTACAGATGTGACATACATTTACTCGGAAATCAGAAGAATGGGTATAATTTTTTTTTACTTTACTGCGTCGGTAATTCTTAAACTTCACTTAGGTTTCTACGATATAGCCTTTTAGATAAATAACCCTCCTTATGCTTCGGCAGTCGGGTAAAAAGTGTCTTTAAGGACCGTCCTTAATTCTCTAATTTTAAATAAATTATTGTATTACACAAGTAGGTAGAGTACCTACTGGAAGATACAGTAAAAATATTATCAACACGTGTCAAAGTAATTGAAGGGTCCGAAAATATTAACAAAAGTGCGCGACTTTACCAACTGTAATAAAAGTGTATTGCAAACAAGCTACCATCAGTATTTTCATTAAACCGTTGGTTGTAAATAACTAACCCTAAAATAACATTCTCGTGAAAAGTTTCGCCTAAGTCTAATTAAAAGTCGTACATGATCCGCCATTGGTCCGCCCAGACCCTTTTCAATATAACCCGACATTCACTCCCACGAAGGAAGACCACAAACAAAATATATCCTTTTCATGTGCCCAATAGGTATCTATCTCATAAGGAGAAAAACAAATATTTACATCAAACTTCATTATTAACCCAACAAATTGAAATTTGACAGTATATGTACATTAAAATATATCTAATATCTGTCTCATGACACAAATTCCAATGAAAATTAACATTCCTAAACATGACGGAGGTGTGATTTAATTTTTGATTATGAAATATCTTCACAGGGCTTGAGCAACTGAAAGCAGTCGGGAGGGACGCTCGAAAAATTAATAAACGAGTTTTTTTAACTTAAGTTTTTTTGTCAGATCGGCCTCAGATAGCTATGAGCTGTAGATGGAAATGGAACCACTGCAGCAGTGATATCATAGGTAAAAAGAAATCCGATTGTGGAATTTCTTCCAAGAAGTTTGAATTCCGGCTAATAGAGCTGTTGTATGGAAGAAAAAGGCATACTGCGCCGACCCCAAGTGAAAGTTTGAATTCTGGTTGTGCTATGACGATTATTACGAGTCAGCCCGTATTTGCCCATAGCTAGAGGCCTTCGTATACAACACAAAGCCTGTACAAATATGGACCTACTTACTTTTATTTGATTACAAAAACAAAGGGAAAATGCACTTTGTGCCAAATGGATGCGTTTTAGCATACGGTTCATACTGCCTCCCTTGATACCTTAACATGGGATGATTGTCGTAAATAAATGACATCTAAATTATGTATACCATCACCATACTAAGTATTACCATATTAATGCTTTAATATACGCCATTGACCTTGCTCGATTGAGATGGGAAAACCCCCTTTTTGGTTCCTTACACAAGTCCCCTTACTGTCCAACATGTTCATTACATAAAGTCGTAACTGTAACTAGTTATCCTAAATCCTTTGCAAGATAGACGGACTAGCTCGAGCACCTGAGGCTACGCTAATAGAATACATAAGAGGATAGTTATAATGTAATTAACAGCGGTATTATAGTTGTAGTGGCGTGTACCACTAATGAATACCCGCCAACTATTGTGCGGGAGATTGGTGAGTAATTATTCTTGGGAACCTAATTAATTTGGAATATGTAGACCGTGCTAACTAATAACATGGCTTCATAACAGGGAGAGCTTTGGGTAAGCGTCTTGGTATAAATCGAGATACACGTATAATTAAATCTTTACGGTGAAGTACGCTGAAATTAAGTTACGATAATTTCTTCGTAGTTCGATCGGTCTTGTATTGAAAATCCAAATTGTAAATAATCTTAGGCTATATTCAGAGACCACACTTAGGCTCATATTCAGAGATGACGCTAAGCGTAAAGTAACGCTTCCGTATGTCAAATCTGTATTACAATTTGACATACGGAAGCGCAAGTTTACGCTTAGCGTCTTCTCTGAATATTAGCCTCAGCGTAAACTAACGAATTCTTATGTCTTTTTATTATAATTTGACATACGCAAGTGTAAGTTTACGCTTAGTGGCATCTCTAAATTTAATCTCTTTTCACGACATTGATTCGAGAAGAAACCCATCTTTTGTAATAAGAGAATAACTTTCCTACAGTAAATATTGTCTTCAATAAAATAAGATTCAAAGAAGATTATTTTTTTTAGATCCCATGTAATGTGCACAAAAATCCGAACTGCTTCTGAAAATTTTACAGAAAACACGGACAACACTGCTCGACCCGGAAATCGAACCCATGACCTATAGCAGTCATGCTCACGACCACTAGACCAATAATAGGCAGTAACAGTTTTTCAGAACTGCTTCCTTTATTATCATCAGATGAGCTATTTAGTTATCAAAGGAGCAACATCATTCGAAACCTTTTAAAATATAACGCTTATTGCTTGCCGATACCGAATGCAATACCAATACAGCAACGGAAAGTGCGATATTTTTCTCCTGTCGTCCTTGAAGCGCAAATTAATAAGAGTGCAGAGTAAAATCCGCGTCTAGGAGAAGCTCTATTCACACCGAACTGAATAGTTTCCACGTTCACAATACTGAACAATGGACCCTTTGTACGTGTAGAATTATCGAAGATTTACAAAATGTATTGAGATAAGAGATAAGACGCTCCGATAATTTCGGTATAATCTCCGTGAGAACCGAGTGGGGATACATGTATTAAGTTAAATCTAAGATTAGGAGAAATGTACCAAGGATACTTGAAAATGTATTTGTATGTATCTACACAGGTACGAATTTGGATGTATCTAGATTATACCTAAGTACTAAAGATACAGTAGCAGGTAAAATTAGTTTTGTCCACTTTCAGTGAGAAGCAATATTCATTTATTTTTGAAAAACAAAGATAAATTCTCCCACTATAGACTATGCACGTCTTTCAACTATTGTTATGAATTTAAATAATGCGAGAACGTTGGTACCCTAAACACAAGTTTCATCTTACATTGGGTAACAGAGAACATCGTAACTACTATTCTTGTAGTTGTTGTACATTTTTAGTGTATTCTATAAGCAAATATCGGACAAAAATTCTAGAGAAATAATTATAATAATAATTATGTGATTGCAAATGGCTTGTATTGTAGATATTATTTGCAGATTGTTGGCTGGACAATCATATTGTTAGGGTAAGTTTTTGTGATGGAGGTATAAGCATGATGTTGGTATGCTATCATTGTTGCAAGTTAAATAAATAAATCTATCAGTCATAACAAAGGTTTCCCCACAATGATTGTGAGCGTGACAAGGACTATAACTATTAAAGTATACTTTGAAGGACTTGCTTGAGGTTATTTAATTACGATGGCTTTAACGATAACCCCTGTCATAACATAATAATAAATAATAGCATACTCAGCGTTGTAGCTACGATAATAATTGTTGAGATAACATCTCAAAATTATCAAAGTACCTACTCAATATAAAGGAGAAGTTAATTAAATAAATTACTTGTTCCAACTTCCCCTAAACAAACAGAGAACGTTGTTCCAACACCCATTGAAGCACGCCAAAATTAAAGCTCTCGAAATATTTCCATCAAAACAGGAGTGTTTCTCACCACAAAGAGTTAAACCATAACATCGTAAAGCCCTTTGAAAACAGACCATTATAACTTGAACTCCCCCGCCCTTCGCAAACCTTCGTCATCTAAAATTTGAGGGGTAATCTGGAACGGTTGACGAGGCCTATAAAATTTGGTTGTTAATAGTTCAGTAGCTGTTATCGCAGTGATTGAGCAAGCCAAGGCCACGAGAGTTCGTGCTCTGAATGCTATACAAAATGCGTCGTAAAGTAAACAGTACTGTTTAAACAAATCGACTTTATATGAGTCATTGTTGACCAATGATTGTAATTTATGGTCTTGTTATATGCATGGTGATTAGCTATTTATAAGTATCAATACGAACTACCGTGCATATTTAATGCAATAATTATACACCTACCTTCTTTACAGGTCTTTGAATATTTATAAAGTACCTACCTATATAAATATAAAGTATGTTTGTTTTAAAAACAGACAGCCTAGAGGTCTTGGGTTCGATTAAGTCCGGTTAATGGCTTGCCTCTAATACATGGGAGCTGATATACCAGATACCTGTGGTACCTACAGTTATTAGTAGATACGCCTCTGCCTAACCTTTCGAGATATATATGCGTGATTGTATGTAATGTCTGCAAATAGGCCAAATTAAAACTTGGAAGCTAGCATTGAGCGATCTATTCTCTAATTATTCTGGAAGTCAGGCTAATCACGAAATGAAAACTTTAATCGTTTGCGATGAAAACGACTTTTCGGGCCTCCAAAAATATTTGTAGAGTCCCTGAAAACCTTGCAAATTATCTTTTGATCTAACTGGAAACGACCCACGTTACCCCAAACGTCCGTTTATCCTGTAACGCGTTTACGTTTCCGAATTGGTTTATGGAGCAAATATTTATATTGTGTGTATTCATTAATATTTGAGATTAGTCGGACGATTCGATTTGTGCCCTGATAAATAATTCAACAGTCTTGAACCGGGATTAGGCCGTCAAATCTGTGTTTAGGTCACACAATAATCAACTGTTAGCCGTGAATTCCTGAGTAAATACGCCTGGATTCCCCCAAAGGCTAGGGAGACGTATAGGTACTAAAGCCTACAGTTTATTAGTATTGTATGTTTGTAGATCTATGTACCGTAGAATGTCCCTTAGGTGAGCTAATGCCCTTTACTAGGGGCAAATTAATGCAGATTGCAACGGAGAATTTCCACACAGTAAAACAATGTGTCTTCTGAGCTTCTGAAAATCAAATCTCTGGATTTTTGTAGCATGTTCTCATCGCCGGTAAACCAGTGAGTTTAAAAATCACAAAATTGAATGTTATCTGTCTGTGGGCAGTTCTGCTTTCGCCGTTAATATTTACTTAATAAACTTCTTTCGATTTATGAAGATGTAAGTTTCCTCATGTAAACAGGTTGTTTGAAGTTACATCAAAAAGTTTGTGTTTGAATATTACTTTACAATCACGAGGATTATGTTAAGCCGAGTCCGACGTAGGAAAAAGAAGAAATTAATTAAAACTTGATATCCTAATAATGATTTCAAATATGTTTAGAGTTTCAGGACACTTCTTTATTTACACACAGACATTTAGGCAGAGACTATAAATTTCCACTTGCTTCGATCCTGGCACACCACTTTCGCATCATCTATTAAAATAAAATAAAAAATAAAATAATACCTTGGGATATTTTTACACAGCACCATCTATTCCCAAACTAAGCAGAGCTTGTACTATGGGTACTAGACAATGGATATAATACTTGTATCCATTTTTTTGTAAATACATACTTATAATATATGTATAAGGAACACCCAGACAAACACAAACACCTAAGTTCATCACATAAATGTTTGTGTGTTGCGGGAATCGAACCCACGACCTCGTGATCAGCAGTCCGGTACTCGAACCACAACACCACAGACGTCGTCAAATCTATGTTCATTAACCTCCCCATGCAAGATCGTCGGTACTTATTTGCTTTTAAAAATACTTGTTTTTTTTAAGTGTAGGCAACACTTAAAAGACAAAGAGTAGTATAGTAAGTGTAGTAAGTGCATTTAGGTATATTTTTACGTGTCATTTTTTTTGTATATATGTACCATGTTTATGCTCGCGACTGTATAAATAGAATTAATAATAGCTAAGTTTCCAAAAAGGCTGTATCTCAAACGGCCATAAAAAAGAGCATCGCAGGGGTCTCATCCGAACCACTTTTACCGTAACAATCAGGGTCACTTGGGGTCTAGAGAGCACATTACGACTCGCATGGACATCGTCAAGTGTCACTCTAAGGATGCCTCGAGGGACTAGTTATGTTCAAGTGTATTCGTCTTTAATGCTTATATTCACAAGTGGATGAAGAAGCTATTGAGTCAATTTGTTCCTTTTTTTTACCTATATTTTATTAATAAAATACTGTTGATAATATAATATGATTGATTTCTTGACAAACAAACTGACAGCAGACCTAAATATGACTGATCGATCAGTGTCATAACTGTGGCTTTATATTGAACTATCTATATGTTATTTAAGTTTTTTACCGTTTGTTGCCTGAAGTAAAGGTGTACTAATATAACCCCCCGTTCGACGGTAGGTCCCATTGAATAGGCGCGAGCCCGGTGTCCCTATTGGTATTAACCGGGCACAAATCTTAACTCTGAGCTGGTACTGAGAATTTCATAGAAAATCGCAATAACATTGGTAACATTTGTCCAACCTGGGATTCAAACCCAAGACCTGTAATACAGCAGTTGCACCTACGATCACTAGGCTACCGACTACAAAAGATGAAGTTGGACTATATTTTGAAACAAAAAAAATGGATTCACTCCCTTGTAAAACCTATTTAAAGCAAGCAAATCGATGATACTCATTTCAGAAGATTCCAAAGCCCAGTGAACTGTAATAAAAGGCAATTAAAATATTTCATTTAGTGCTCTTGCATCTCAGCATAAATGGAATTAAAACTAAATATTTTTATTGCAATTTATTCTCATGGATTTCCGCAAAGTAACGACTCATTCCATTAATTACAGTGAACTGTAGTTATGATGTGTTAAACATCACATCATATATGTATACACCACTCCACGGGTCAATGTAATTTTTATCTATCATGAATAAATAAATCTTAAAACAACCAGTACAAAAATTATCAGTTTTATTTGGCAGAGGTTTTGCTTACCACGATTAAATCTGGCCGCTATCTACTTGAATATTTAATTAACGTAGACATAACGTAGAACGATTATGATGATAGTATGGCCCGTTTAAACGAACAGGTGGTTTTGGTTACAGGCCCGTTTCCACCGCGAAAATAACCGTTACAAAGATAGCGTGAATCGGAAGATTAAGGGAATAATGGATTAATTAATTACAAAAACTGACAATAATTAAGAGTAACGGTGTTTTGGGTGTAATCTAATTTCGATTTCTGTTTATATTAAAGGAAACAGTTACCGATCTACTGTATCACCAGCTCCTAGTAAGTCCTAGTACATAATTTAATAAAAATTTTGTTGCATTTTTTCACTAAGGTGGTAAAATCTAGAAAGTTGAAATTTTGAGCATACAAGGTGGAAGGGACATCGACGCACATCCGAATACCATGACTTCAGTACGTGATTCTGGACCCCCCTGCCTTGAAATTTTCTCATAAATTTTTCAATGTTTTCTGTAGTTTTATTTCGTATCGTGCGCGCGATAACATTCACCGCGGAGAATTATAATCGCGTTTTTAGCAATACACTGCGCGCTCAAAAATGTCAATATCTATAATAACCGATAATTTTCTACATGAATGACCTTAGGTCATTTTATTTTTGACCTTGACTAAAACCTTGTCGCGACGTTTGTGCGTCGAAGTCCCTTTCACCTTGTATATTGAACATATTATATAATATATACACGGGTCCCTTCTCGAACGAGAGAGTGGTTAGGCAGACTTTACACGCCGTAGAGGTTCAGGCATGAAGGTTTCCTCACGATGTTTCCCTTTACCAATGTAAGCCAGTGATAATTACTATACGCTCTTGATTACGATATAACAGAGGTCTGAAGTTGAGTCCTACAACTTGGTCTAGTCGTCATGCTATTAGTGCTTACACTAAATTCAAATTCAAATATTTTATTTCAATTAACCCATATAAATAGATACTTTCGAAAAGTCAAACTAGTTGCACAGTTCCAAAAAGTGGGTCTTATGGAGAAGAGCCGGCAAGAAACTCCAAAGATAACTCTTTTAAAAAAAAAAGTGTGGTAACAGTAACAATTGTTGTGAATAGTAATGAGGATGATGCAGTTTGAAAAGATAGCCATAGCAGTAAGAGCCGACCAGCCCCGACAGAAAGCACTCGTGCACGAGCAAGACGTGTGTATCGGCGCCGTTTGACTCAACCATGTTACAGGGAATAAAACGACCCGTCACACAACGCCATCATCAGCAAGAAATTTACCTACACAAATGTTACATAACAACGTACATTTTTATTGCCAGGATTGCCAGGATTGCCAGGATGTCTCAAAACGTACCGGGATTGTGTTTACACAGTGCCGTGCTGGGCTTCCTTGCAAGCTGCCTTCTATAAATACACGCGATACGTTGTTAAGGTACGGTGAGGCAGCAAACGCAAATAAACAACTGTAGGTAATTACCACCGTCTTTGTATACGAAATACTATACGTAGAATTAAAAAGTTAATTTGGAAATAGAAAAGGATTTTTAGTTTATAGTCAACTTCTACAAGATTAATTTAGAAGACGTAGCTTAGGTTGCGTGGATTGACGAGGTGCGTTGGCCCCCTGAACTTGTGACCACGCGACTATTTTGCCTGGCGGGACACGGTCGAATGGTTGATTTGGTGCTTGATTTGGTGCGTCTGTATTACGCAATGTTGCTTGCGCGATTTAGGATTTGCTTCGTCCAAGTTTCTATATAGCGCGATAGATATTGCTACAATTTAAAATAAGATGTAAAAGGAATCGGGTCTCTTCCAGAAATAACCAGTTGCCAGAGCTCCTTCTAAGGATGCGCTGCGCTGGCAGCAAGAGGAATATTCCCTCAACTGTCGGCGCAGTGAATCCTCCATAAACCACTAAGAGGTTTTTAGGGTTAGCAATGTGCTAGTGGTACCTCTGGTGTTGCAACCGTCCATAGGCTACGGTAACCGCTTACCATCAGGCGAGCCGTATGCTTATTTGCCACCTTAGTTGCATAAAAAAACTGCCTCTAATACATCACATAACTCAATGCAACTGAGTTGCATGTACGTCAACATAAGATATCGAACCGTAGTCATCATTTTTTTTCTAAAAATTGAAGTTTTAAGTAATACTTGTTTACGAAACGCATGCAGTCAAGTTAGGTACTTATAGAACTTGCTCCAAGCCACAGCACTATATACAGTGGTATCTAAATAAGGATTTTCATATGCAAAACAAACTCGCTGGTTTCAGACCACCGCACCGGCGCATACGATAAGCCGGCAGCTGCTCTTGTAAACATTTCAATATTTACAACTATCCACGCCGGGTTTTTTAAAACAGTCAACTAGCATTCACTCGGAAATCAGGTTAGGCCAGAACGTAACTAACTATGTAGTTTTTTAGCTGTAAAGGGTCCGAAACGGCGGGATTAAAATAATATCAATATAACGCGATAAAATCCGTAAAAAGTAGTTTTTAACCCCCGACGCAAAAACGACGGGGTGTTATAAGTTTGACGTGTCTGTGTGTGTGTGTGTGTGTGTGTGTGTGTGTGTGTGATTTTTTTATTTGAAAGGTGAATTAGTCGGGAGTGTTCGGAGAGCTATGTTCGATGAAAATCGGTCCATGATGGCCGCCGCCACAAAATAGCGAGTGTCATATTATTTTTTCACAACTCCCTCAATATGGGTATCAAATGAAATGGCTTGACTAGTAGAATACTATGCACAATGATAAATTTCTAATCAAAGATGCCCGCCACCACAAAATGGCAACTTACATTACGTGTCGGGGGTTTTCTAAATTTTTAATTTATATTTCAATGTATATATAGTATGCGCGTAAGTGTCAGAAATCAGTACCTATGTAACTAGTTTTGCCGAAATGCGTTGTAGAAAAAACGGAACGGAATAAGAACTTATTTCCAGATTACACATGTTAAAATTCTTCAGAATTTGACGTCATGACGTAATCGGAATGTTACAGAAACTCATAATAAGGAACAAGCAAACAATTTTTTTAATAATATTGTTTCCCTGTTTTAGATATATGTTGTAACCCCAGTGGACAAAGGTCTCCTACGCCATTTATCTTTGTGTATCCTTCTTTAAGTGGCTTTCTCCGGCTTTTCTTACCGACTTAGGTACAAAGGTACTCAGAGTATCGATGTGTGTTTAATAGGATTAACACAGATGTACAGATAAATAACATTATCTTAGTATGAATTTCGTGAGACATCGCTTATTAAATAGACCGCTGCGTTGCTAACTGAAAAATTTTCGTTCGCAGTACGGTATGATAAAGAAGATGCTTTGTTTTGGTATCGCGAATAAAATAAAAAGATGTGAAAACTGTCAGTGAATGCAACTGCTATGGCGATATATCTTTGACAGTTATTGTTTCTTGTTGCAGGTTTGTGTCGAGTTATTAAATCGGTTTCTCTACAAATCTACAAAGTTCGTGTGGAATTATATTTTTATATGCATAAGCGACGTGACGAAGTAAAATGATGCTTGATCTATTATTGTGTCTATGTTTCGAGTGCATCCACGTATGAGTGAAGTGAGATATTTTTATTAAAATAAAATTGGGACAATTTTGGGACAATTTCATTGACATTATCTTTGTTTATGGTAAATAAGTTGTAGGTTCTTTTTATTAACCTTTTTCGGCACTTTCAATTGGTTTCCATTTATGTAATGCTCATTGACAAATTAATCCAGATGGAATAAACAAACTTACATTTGCCTTCTCCAATATATCGGTGAAGTCACTGTGGAAACCCAATTGCAATCAGTAGAGTGGTTCAGCAGAATAGCCCGCATATACATATACACACACGCCGTAAACTGATAGTACACGGTACGCGCGGTAAGGTCAACTTTACAAGGTTAGGTCAACAAGAGATAGTAGTTTAACCATTTTTTATCTCATTATAAAAAAATCGATGACGTCTAATATCACTTATTACGCACTTTTCAAGGTAGAGAGTAAAAAAAAAATTAGGTAAGTATTTATATCAATGACAAATAAAAATATTTCTAGTGACGTCTTTAGCTCGCTTGTATCTATCAATCTCTGAGGCAAGGCGAGGTCAGACTGCGTACTTATAATTATGAGTGTATTATTATAAGTATGTTAGCAAAAATTCTTAAATAGCCGGGGTTATTAAGCTTTCTTCTGTCGTAACAATAGTTTCCCTATTGTTTCGACGTTAAAGAGGCTTATTATAGGTGGTCCAAATTACTGCCTCGGTTTTCTAGTTGGTAGTCTTAAATGCAACTGCTATGCCTAGAGATCGTAGGTTCACTGCCTGTTCTTAATTCAATGCACTGCCCGGCGGCAGTGCATTGAATTGGCATTACTTTTCGGGGAATATACGCGTGATACGGCGTGATGATGTAGTTATATGGTCCAACAAAAACGGTGTTAAAATAGAAATGTCTCTGTTTGAAGTATAACTTTGGAAAGTACCTAATGGTTATATATTTAATTTGAGTTTAGTCTTCTTTATTTATTTCCAACCCACAAGACCAGCATGGAAACCCGTACCCGTGTATAGGAAACCCGTGCCCAGCAGTGGGACGGTAAATGGGTTTGATGATGATGAAGATTAGATTAAACCATCTTTTGTAATAAAAGGGATAAAGTTTGTCCGCGTCTTTATTTGTGTACTAGAGTAAGTGGCCCGCATTCCCCTTGCCGTTTCAAAAGCGTTTCAGCGGCCGGTATTGTGGAGATGTTTATACTATCCCAACATAATACCGGTAGCTACGTAACAGCAGCTATCTAATAAAAAATAACGGCAGGGACCGCTCTAAATTGCAGCGAAAGCATTTTTTGCTAAAAGTTTACGTACAGAATTTATACAAAAATAATAATAGGAGAGAGGGGTTTAATTTTATAAATTATGCAAAATAAATCCACTTGCTTTGCATATTATTTTCCTTACAAAAGATCTCTCTGTGATGTGAATATTACATAGTGAACCATCACGCTTGTATTCATCGATGGGTGAGGCAGAGGCATAATGCTGTTACACCCATAGTTCGCTGTCCCTTATAATAGGGGGTGAGCTTATTGTCTTCAACCGAGTACAAATTCAAACTCCGAGTCGTTACTGAAAATTTCATACAAAACACCGCTCATTCATCACACTTTTATTCACGAATATAAATTGAAATGTCACTATCAGAACCTCAGAATATTAAAATAGGTTAAGATAACTACAACCAGCTTCCCACAAAAAGCCTATTAAGATCGAAAGATAAGTTGAAATCCTTTTCTTATTTTCCGTCTCTTACTTTTACGGCTTTTATGAAAGGGAAACAAAAGGTCAATGGTATAATCGTAGTATAAATCAGTATAACAGGTCGGAAGTCTACTAGTTCGTGCGATTGGAGCGCTATGTTCCAGCTGTACCGACTTATCATACGATTTACGAGCGAAACTTCCCGGCGCTGTTCATATGTTGTTGTCGCACTGTTTCGCGCTCAATGTCGCCTATACCGCGTATATTGAGGGCGTTCAATGCGCTCCTGGATTCCAATAATGAACTTGATCTGTTTGCCGACGAGAAGAAGGTGATATTGTTGGAATGTTTGAAGTATTGCGAGAAGACTGAGTTCTATTATTATTGATTAATATTGTTGAGGCTTCTATTATTATTGATTAATATTGTTTTGTAATCAGTGTAAATGGCTGTATTGTTGGTCGTTCTGATGCAATAAATAAATAAATAAATAAATAAATATGTTCCAAATAGGCCGTCAACTCATATATCACCTAAGTTTTATTAAAGGAATCCCTGGACTTCAACCGTTGAATGGCGTATTTTCGTATTGGTATCAGTCGTTTACACGCGGTCGAAAAATGTATTCAGAATAAAAGGTAATTTTATCTTTATTGAAGCATTTTACTCAAGGGTGGACGACTTTCAGTTTAGTTAGATGCGGTTGAATACCAGACATTTACAACCCAACAATCCCGATATCCTAAGAATAAAAACTAACTTTTACGACTGACGTTATTGTAAACTAGTCACATTGTCGATTCGTCACACTTTTTAAATTCCATACATCATTCTAAACTCGTCACAACATTAAAAAAGTTTGTGTTTATTTGTCTATCGGGCGCGTTTGTAAAAAACAAAATTAATTTGTCAAAGTAATTCTTACACTAGGATCAACGGTGTTACTGAAGGCAAAGGGCTCTTAAATCAAAATCTAGAAGTGTACTTAGATGCGACACAAAAAGTCAATCGAGAATACTTCAAAGGACCGCTTCGAGAGCTGTCCGCTCCATGTAATAAATTGCATTGTATTGGAGGGTCTAGCTATTGGATAAAGGTGGCCTTTGATAGGTACCCGAAAATTGATATTAGAAAAACTATGTTTTATGACAGGTACATCGATCCAATATAGGGATATTGTTGATTTTCACGCAGACAACATGGTTTTACGTCGTCAATATTGGCACAAAATGATTGATTGCCATTCATTTAAGTCCTGTCTCGGGTTGCAAGCTTGTGGACTCGCAGAGGTATTGTGAAACTCCAAATTGGACGTTTGCGGTCTACAAGTTTACAACACCCCTTCTTGATTGTCAACGTCGCTTCAAATGTTTGTAGCCAAACTTAATCTAATCAAATCAACATTCGGAATTTGCATTCGGAAATGTTCGCTTTCATTTCGAATGTAATATCGGTGGCGTCTCTTTACGATCGCCCGAAGATAATCCGTGACCTGTGGCGGATTTCATATTCGGAAATTGAAGTTTCATTTCTTTATGTTCAACTTGGCCTATAAATCATCCAGGTGGATACCAAAACGTATTTCAAAATATATTTTTTTGTGCTTAGGTACATCTTAGGCCTTTTATAAACACAAAATTTATATCGTAACTATGTGGATTTTATACGTATCCATACAGGGTCTAGTAGGCTTTTTCACGGTGAAAAATATCTATTCCAACTTTGTATAAGACGGATTTAAGTGCTATATACACATATATGTATAATTTAGATCTTGGAATATATAAGGCTTACTATTCTTATGACAAGGTTACTTTTTTAACCAGAAATGTTAAATAGAAATCTATTGAACATCTTATCTTAACCAACTTAGGCTGATTGAAGGCTGTATGCAGGTATCGTCTTGAAAGGTCTTATTCTTCGTTTTGTTTAGACATTTTACCCTCGGGTCTTATCGAACCCAACTAGTTAACTATTCCATTGATCGGGCGTATTAGCATCCTAATCACGTAATGTCGATAGCAATCGGAATCGGTTTCATTTGTTGGTTTCTTTAGATTTGATTACTATTCAAGTTACCTAATTGGGTCGTAGGACTGTCCTATACTTTTAGACATTCAGAAACGCAACCATAAAAGGTCTGTAGTTTGCTATTTAGTTTTATACAAGTTAAATAATTTATCTTATGGTATTTTTAAGCATTTTCCATGCTAAGATTACAAGTTATTTTTAATGAAGGAAAAAATCGGCTGGCGGGCAGGATTCGAACCTGCGTCTTCTGGTTCGGTACACCAGACGCTCTGACCACTAAGCCACTGCGAGCCCCGCTCACCAGTCGAAAATCTTCCTCCACATTCTAATTTACGTCTTAAAGGTGACGTAGCGACATCTATTGCTACGTCACCTTTAAGACGTAAAATTTTTCCTTCATTAAAAATAAGTTAAATAATTGTTACCTACATTATATGACATCGTCACAACTTTCTTTTTTACATTCAAATTGATCCTAGCGATAGCCTTGTAGATATCTTATGGGAGACTGCTACGCTTGTCCTGTCCTGCTGTCCTGAGTTCGATTCCCAGGTCTAGCAGTGTTATGTATTTTTTTTTACGAAATTCATAGTAGCAGCTTGGAGTAGCAAGCATAGATTCTTGCTCGGTGATAGGATCTTTTGGGATTAACAGACTGGTGGACCGACTTTGTGTGTGTTTCGGCGGCACCGGGATGCTTCAATTGGTAGGGGCATACACATCAGGATCGACTGTGGTGTAGTGTAGGTGTTCATGGGCGATGATAACTACTTACTATCAAGTGACTCATCTATTCATTTGCCGACATAAAAAAAAAAAAAAACAAGTCTAGTCTTTAGCACACATTAGTGGCCTATTCATCATTGTAAACTCAATACATGATTACTACATTTGGCTTCAAATTGTGAGTATAATCCCATGAAAGCGGTTCCACTCTAATTGAGTTAACGAATAGATTTCCCAGTGTAATGAGCAATTTTAGAATAGCCATTTGTGTTACCTCCTGTAAGTCGGGATCAAAACCACTGTACTAATGTGATGTCTATACATAGACTGTACTTTATTTACTTTAAATATTTAGAATTTATAATTATTAATTTTAGATTTCATATCCGATCGAAATTACTTACGATTTACCCACTATATTTTTATCAATATAATTTTTAGTTAAAACTCATGTATTTATGTAAAATGAATCTGAAATAGCATTTCCATTTCAATTCTTACTTTATGGACCCTCACGATTTTAGTAGATGGTTTGATGGGTTATAAAAAATACGATCTCTAAATATCTCTTTGTTATCCCTGTTTTAGTACCCTACCAAAGACGCAGTTTTGAAATCCCTGCTTGCTTTGAAAAACCATATTTTACGAATCAAGTTCTATTTGGAATACCTTTTATACATTTTTACAATCACTTACAAAAGCATGAATATCCTCAGCTAGCTATTGGTCTTCGGCTTAAATCCTCCGCACTGGCATAGTGTAGGTTGACTAATTTCACATGGTGTCGAGAAAAAAAAACATTCATGTAGCTTTCCTCAGAAAGTTGTATCTCACTCACCTCTGTTGCTTCGTATTAGTTTAATCTATGAGAAAAAAGGCAAATATTCATTATTTGTATAGGGTAATACGAAAAAAAGTTTGCATATTTTGTTAAACAATGTTTGTTCATAAAAACAATTGCTTGTATTTTATTAAGGTTGTTAAAAGGGCAAATATTCATTATCGTCGGCGTTTTTGGGTCTGTATGTAGGGTATTTTTTATTACAGGTTCCAAAAAGGGTGGATTTTTGTTTATCAAACCACAACAAGCAGGGAGCGTAGTCAGCGCGAATGATAAAGTGAATTGTCACAGTGAGGAAAATATATAAGTTGCAAATGCAGATAGTGAATTCAATAGAAACGTAAAAAAGAAATGGAATATTAAAGAGATTTGTTGCTTTATTATTATTTATGTATTTAATTTCAACATTAAGTTCATATACGTTACATAAACGTTATGCTACCTTGCATTATTATGATGTATCCATAATGTCCAAGGTCCAGCTGAATATCAGCGCCGTGTTTCAGTACCGCAACATTAGGTTGATCTGGCAGCCTCTTCAGCTCACATTTATGTTTCTAAGCTTTTATGTTTTGTGTACCTTCAAATAATTTGAGTTGAATAAATGTTTCTTTCTTTCTTCCTATAATTATTTGATTGGTGTATCAACTCTATCTATACATGCAATCTTTGAAAAGTTCGAAATCTCTACGTATATCAACTCCAAATTGATCACGAGTCCCATAACCCCGACTGCAAAAATAAAACCATTGGTAACCTAGTCCTAAGGTAAGGGTTTTACTTATGGGATGTAGGGTTTGACATACCCTGCTTCAAGATCTCTAGCTGGAGGAAGATATGAGGATTTTCTTCCCTTTAAAAAAGAACTATTAACTGAATCATATAAAAGATTGTATGTAAATATCATGATATATTATCACCTGGTTTGGACTTACTGGATAAACATCGTTTGCCGGTATGTTTCAGGTCTCATAATAAGCGAAAGCCTGACTACAAGATTTAGTCACAAACTCCTTGGAGGAAATGGGCAAATTATAAAGTTTCGTACATATTACCGCCGCGCTAGAATATTTGGTGTCATACGCTGTAATGTTGCCTCTCGCTCTTTCATGATTGTGTTCATTCTAACCGGTGCAAACTTGGCAAGTGCTACGCTTAACTTCTACGACTATGGCCGCTATACCGTAACTACTAATTGAATAGGTGTTCAATTTTCTCAGAATCTTAGGGTAAATTGTTTTTCAGGGATATGGGAGCAGTGGCCATGGGCTGTGCATAGAGTTTTACTGATAATTTACATTAAAAACAATACCACCTAACCTTAATCGTAGCCTACTTACAGAAAAAATAAATAGAGCTATTATGCGATTTCAATTGATCCTAGGATTTTTGGGATATTCGGTATTTTTCATTAATCGTGGCAAATAGATCTAATCTGCATAATATCTGAACTGTTTATTGGACTCGTCGTTGCTAGTACAGTTGCGGTGCGGTAAGGGCCCTGGGTTAGATTTTTTGGTTGACCAGCAGCGAAATTGAAGACGAAGAAACACACCAATAAGTATCGTGATCATGTTTTTAATTCTGTCTGACACCTACCAGATAACAAAACAGAACTGCCAGAACACCTGACAAAAACAAACAAAATAAAAATCAATAAAAAAATCTACATGTGTTCCTAGTAAAAATATTACTGTAGCAAAGCTCGTTATTTTGAAGCACTATGCAATACACTGGAATATGAAATCACAAGAAAAACAGAGTAGGTATCAGGTGTTAGCCGTGTTATGGTCGTGAACAAATTGTTGGCGTCGAGCAAAACCCGTTACTTTGACATCAGTAAGGGTTGCACTAACAAGCTACGGTAGTGAGAAACAATTCTACGAACGCGTTTTATTTCCAGCTATGAAACAACTGAATATTGAATGGCTATCGGATTAAAAAGGGTATTTAGTGTTTATGTAATAAATATTGTTTAATATTTAGATCAATTCACCTCCCTTGTGAATAGTTGTTTGCCGTACAAAAACGCTTTTCATAAAGAAACCACGGATATGTTTTTTTTTTCTGGAAGCTGTGAGATCTCTTTCGTAGATTAGCAATAAAACAATGTCGTGACGTAACTATTTCAGTAATAAATTATTATGTATACGGAGACTGACTATGAGAAGATATAATGTACCTTTAAAGGGTTTTGAAGATAACTTATTGGTTATGCAAAAACTAATATTATGGTATTGCAAACAAAAATAATACATTATGGGTTATTGTAATTGTATTGTACTATCTCTTCTATTATATTAAGCTTATTATGAATAAATAAATAATTATAATTATTATTGTAAATTTGCTACACTTGGTAATTCGTTTTGGGGCATTGTAAACTCGTCACTATAAAAAAATGTTGACGGTGTTCGAGAGAAGATAAAGTATGCAAATCGTATGTGGCGTTGTTTCTGTGGTTTCTGCCTAACTTAATGGGAAAAATGCGTGAGTGTATGTTGTTATAGTTTTTAATGTACAAAATAATGTAGCTTATCATAATATCATCTTCTCTCAAATGAAGAGTTTAAACAAAACAAAAACAAACAAAAGCCCATACTTATAGTAACCCATTTTTAACCCCCAACGCAAAAACGACGGGTGTTATAAGTTTGACGTGTCTGTGTGTGTGTGTGTGTGTGTAGCTCCCGAACGGATGAACCGATTTTGATTTTGATTTTTTTATCTGAAAGGTGAATTAGTCGGGAGTGTTCTTAGCTATGTTTGATGAAAATCGATCCAAGATGGCCGCCGCCACAAAATAGCGAATGACATATTTTTTCACAAATCCCTCAATATGGGTATCAAATGAAAGGGCTTAATTAGGAGAATACTATACACTATGATAAATTTCAAATCCAAGATGGAAAATTACATTTCGTGGCGGGGGTTTTGTAAATTTTTAATTTTAACTAAATTGCTCATCAATTCCCATTAATTACTCAAGCATGTGTTCTATTAGCAACTGAACTCGCCAATTACTTAAACAGTAGACAAACAAATATTCGAACAGTTCCATTAACACTGTTGCTGACTCAGAACTGGGCTCCACCCGGGCAGAAAGTGAGGGCCCAATTAAATACAGCGTGTACAAATGTTCACAATAGGTACAGAGACGGATTCGACTTTGATGTTGCGTATATCAGGTGTGAAGTATATGATTGTATGATATTCATTTCATGGCAATTTTCATACTTATTAACTATCCAGATGACAGAGGGCCTATTCAAAATCTATACTAATATTGTAAAGAGGAAATATTTGATTGTTTGTTTGTATTGAATAGGTTCCGAAACTACAGGCCCGTTAAAAAAAATTATTTCAGTGATATATAGCCCATTTATCCGGGAAGGCTATAGGCTATATACCATCACGCTACGACTAATAGGAGCGGAGTGGCAATGTTAAATGTTGCAAAAACGGGGGAAAAACTTTAAGAACACGCGGGCGAAGCCGCTAGCGGAAAGTTAGTCTTTAATAAATAGAAGTTCTATCTAATGACAATTATTTCGATAATAGTTAACATCATCTGACCCAACACATCAGGGTGAAGAGCAAGGTTAACAACTTAAGCCTTGCATTGTAGCCTCACTGCACGCGATATCCCTTTCGAAAAAGTACCCACACCCAACGGAAAATATCGCTTCTGGGCTAAAAACTGAATATTGTAATACATATCCATATTCATGTGCTTCCTATCTCTGGAAATCCACTTTGAGCATAGAGATGCGACAGATAGCTGCAGCTGCGACTTTTTGCCGCTTGTTTTTCGTACCTCGATCCAGTTAAGGCACTTTGCGAATAGGCATACACACAAACGAGTATTAGATACTTTTTCGAAAATGAAAATCGACTTGAAGCATTTTGATGTAGATATCTTCAAAATCGATAGTCAGATATCAAACTAATTCTTAAAGGACCCCACCCTACCAAAGGGCATCATTTGTTTACCATATCTACTAAACAGCAACAATTTTACCGATGGAATCTTTGTCACAGTGTATCTCACACTACCTCCAGGTGTAAATACACTTTTGAAACAAGCTTTTCCAAAATATCACAGAGTAAGAGAGTATAAAGTTCTACTGTACAACTATAAAATGCAATTGAACTTTCAAATATTTGCGACCAAACATTTTTAGTTGCACCTGGTCGTTTGAAAACCACGCAAAAGGAATTTATGAAGGCACAAATTGGACGGTGACAAGTGGACTGTAAATGCTGTGGATTTTTTGCACCGTACACGGATTTGATGGAGTATCGAACTGTCGTTGAGAACTGAGGAGAATCGGCAGAGTCATCAGAACGAGTTACTATCTATACAAAATATATTAGCGCACGTATCGGTAAGCCTTGTAAAAATATTTTAAATTTATCGATGTTTGTAGATAACTGAAAATATCCACAATTATTGTCAGGAAGAATAAAAAAACACAAAAATATAAATTAAGAAACAAAAGAAACCAGTCGACAAACTTTATTATCACCTGTATCAACAATATTTTACCTGTAAGAAAAAATACTAAGTCATTATGGGAGTTCTACTGAATATAGACAGAGAACAGAGACTAGAGAGACGAGTACAGAGAATAGAGACGAGTCCCATGGCTCCGACGGTAAAGCAAGGGAAGTCAAATGCGGTTTTTAGTCGGGATGAGTCCGACATACACCGCCGCTTACAGCCTATATCGACGGCGATACACAAAAAGGGAGCTAAATGGAGGCTTCCATTAAAAAAATCGCAATTGATTGAAAGCCAAACTTCGACCTTCTTCTGGGATTCTTATAGAAAAACCCAATAACAATCTGCCGACCTTACACATAGTGCGTACCCATAGTAGAAGCTCTGCGTAGTTTAGGACTAGATGGTGCTGTGTAAAATGTCCCAGGATATTTATATTTATTTGTTAATTGATAAGGGTCTGGTACGAATTCAGAGAATGAATTGATTTCAGAGGTATACTGTAAAATAAAAACCAAGAGTTGTGAGCAAATCATTATAAAATAATTGGGTATTTTCATTAATTACCGTTCATTATGGCTCAATGATTCACAGACTGATATGACGTTATTAAATTACATATCGCCGCAATATAAAAGATCAACTCCAAAAGGCAAGTGTCAATACTTGTCATTATGATTAAGTGGAGGCTAAAAAGGTTATATCGAAAAGGTTCCAAGCACAAGTTAATCATTTTCTCCTGAACCCTTCGCTCGCCTTTGACAAATGAGGTGCTGTTCATCATAGTCCTTATGTATAGAAAAAAAACTATATTTTCTCTTTTTTAACTTTCATTATTTTTCCCTAAACCTTCCTGTCTGATAAATTGGCAGCTTAGTACTTTAGACAGCGTTATTATTTTGAGAGGCTTAGCGATGTAAAGCTCGATTAGGAATTTTAATATAAAAGATTGGATTCGTTTTGCTTCAAGCGACAAATTATTCTTATTTTGGTAAAAATATATAAAAAAATCAGGATTACGTATCCTGATAACGGCTATAGAAAATAGAAAGAGAAGAAATGTTAAGATTAATGGATTGGTTCATTAATCTTATAAAAGTCCTTTATAAAAGTGTGGTCTTAATGCAAGGATTAAGGAAACCTTAGTAGGGGTTGGAAGTGAGTATATTATTGAAATATTACTACGGAAACTGTGAGAATAAGTTCCTATTGTTTTTGTGTTTTGGTTATACTCGTACCTATTAAAGAACTATATAAACCTTACTATATGAACCTTAGTGGTTTGATTGAAAAATTTATTCTATTAATTATTTTTACGTTGGTAAAATCGTAAAAACTGTAGATAAAAGAAATACCTTTTTTCTATATATTAAAAATAGAGCTTATAACTTTACTGAATAAAGTTTTAAGACAATACTGAATCGTTTAATATTTCTATTGTTCAAATAAACTTTCTTTTGTAACCAAATTTTATTACGATTAAGTTGGTAGCGCCACTCTATATGGATTTCCCCCGGGGATGTTTGCGCTTCATTGCTTAGCGCCGACGGATTGTTGTACTTTATTTTTAGTTTCCAGGCACTTTAGGTGTACTAAGAATACAGATCTAGGAAATAGAGTCTATTTTAAAATAAAAATCCTCAACTGAATTGTAAGTTTAAGGGTTGTAAAAGCCGGTTTTTATGAATAATTTCACTCTAGAACATTCCTAAGGATCTGTTCTTCTTCTTTAATTTATGAGGTCAGTTCTTGTTGGCGAAGTCGTTGGTGGGCCGTGGTGCCTTCCGTGCCTCGGAGAGCACGCTAAGCCGTTGGTTTCAGTTGTCATTCATATTACGAAAACAATCGCCAGTAGTAGTCAGAAGCTCAAAAAGCCTGACAACCAGTCTATACTTCGAATATAGGTATTGCCTAGAAATTGAGTTGCGGAGGTCGGATGTCAGTCGCTTCGAGTAAAATACTGATTCAGCCGCATCTGGTTAGACTGGAAGCCGACCCCAACATGGTTGGGGAAAAGGCTAGGAGGATGATGAGTTCTTGTTGGCAAAGCAATCGCCGCTGTTATCTTCTTCACCTTTTCCTACATTTCGTTGTTTTAAGCTTCGTCTAGATCTTACCCTATCTCGTTTCCCGCACTTGCCTTCCCTTACCCTATAGTCACAGCCATGGGATCGAAACATTCACCACAATCATGACGGTAACTAAGGCTGATATTCAGAAACGAAACTAAACATTAACTTCGTCGTCTCTGAATATTAGCCTAAGACCCTACCTTAAGTCTATTTTAAATCACTGATACATCTTCATTCTCGGTAAACTTTGAATTTCATACACAATACGTGACTGTAAACTGTACGTGCAGATGTCTGTTTGTACGCGCATTATACGCATCGTTTATATTTCGATCATAAAACGGACACGGCCCAATCCGGTTTAAATTTTATACACAATCTCCTGTGATGAATAATCTGTTTCGACTTGAAAATGATAGACCGTACTCATGTAGAGTGGCGTACGGTTGATGTAAATAATAATATTCTAGTTTTTTAAATACCTATATAAATAAAAATGAATGTTGGTAAACGGATAACTCAATAATGGCTGGACCAATTCGGCTAATTTATTTTTTTGTATGTCCCTTAAGGTCCACGGAAGGTTTTAATACTACAAAAAAAATGCGTGGACAATAGTACAAACGGGGACCACGCGGGCGATGCCGCTGGCGGAAAGCTAGTAATAAATAAATATCTTTGGGACCTTTCACATAGTACCATCTTGTCACAAACTAAGCATAGCTTGGACTATAGGTTCATGATTACATTATATCAATATTAATTTAATATGAATTCAAAAAATAATAAAAATTTGTCTAGTTATTTTTATTTATTTACCGTAACACGGCAATGAATGAAAATTCAAAGTTAAAAGGATTAACCAGACACAATTGAGAGCTAATTGTTTCAATCTATGACGAGTCACCGATTTGATGTCCAGATAAATTAAAAAAAAAACGTATATTACATTTCTGGATTTTATTACCCATGGCTGGAGGCACTAGATTCGGTTAAGTTTTTTAAGACTTCTTGAGCCAAAAATTACATCCGATTTATTAAAAAAGATTTTACTTATTTACATTTCTCAACACAAGTCTATTTTCACTTTGCAAACACTGTATTTACTTAAACGCGTTTAAGTTCACGAGGCAGCAGAGTGTTCAAATAAGAATATAGTATATTCACAGGCGGTCCGCGATAGATGACAGGCAATTCCCTTGTTCCCCCCAGCGGTAGATATCCGGGCCGTCCCCTTCACAGATTGTATTGACTGCAATATTCTTTAGACGGGTTGACGTCAAATAGATTACGAGAAAAACTGTTGAAAAAAACTTCACAACTTCGCCCCTTATCAAAAAATGATCAAAGCTTCGATCGCAAAGTTGTGTACGTTTTAAACGGGGCAACTTTGTAAAGACTTTGTTACTTTGGCTCCTTGATAATCTGTCAAAATTCTCCTCGGCGACCATTTTATAATAGGACTTTTGTGGTATTTTAAAAAGAAATGCCAAGAGCGAAATCGCCGCGGTTAAATAAACACGGAAAATTACTAATAACACAATTTAGCTGTTCATATTGCAGCGTGTAAAGGATTTCTGCAATTTTATCACAGTCACATTTAATACACAGCATTTTTCACTCGACACTGCAGCTAAACAATATTATGAACGCTACCTGTGTAAGGCACGAAGCTAGTTATTTGTTTTCAGTTTCGTTCGCAAAGTCAGTTCCGCACAACGGAAAGCTCAAAGGATGGATGAAGCTTGTTCCTTTGCGTTATTTCGTCAGTGTAGTGGTCGGAAATTATTGTGGATAAAGCGTTGTAGCATAAAAAGAGAGGGACATGTGTACGTTCGTGGTAGATTATGTGCACATGGCAGAGGCGGCGTGACACGAATGTTTGTCAAACAAACAAAAACTGTTCTTTGTACCAAAGCGCAGAATATCAAACAGAGTGGAGTCACAAACGAACTGCACGCTAAAATAACTCAGCTATTGGATTCGGTATCTGTTCCTTGATATTAAATATTCACTATAAATCAAGCCTGGTTTTGTACATATTTGAATAACTGTGGAAAATTTATGAATATACCCTCGTTTCAAAATTTCATGTTGTAACAACAATTTTCGCTTAGTATTTTTTATGTAAATACTAAGATTATTATCTACATATACTAAAGAGGAAAGATTTGATTGTTTGTTTGTATTGAATAGGCTCCGAAACTATTGGACCGATTTGAAAAATTCTTTCAGTGTTACATCGCCCATTTATTGGGGAAGGCTATAGGCCATAGCCGTGGCGTGATGGTAACGCCACGACTAACAGAGCGGAGTAGCAATGAAAAATGTTGCAAAAACGAGGGAAAAATTCGTAAGACCACGCGAGCGAAGCCGCTGGCTGAAAGCTAGTGTTTAATAAATATCTAAGTGTCACTGACAGACAATACACAGCTTACACTGCATCAGTAGGGTTAGAAAGTGTGCTTATAATACATGGATGTGCACTAAGACGGGATTTAGGGAAAATTCCTACGTCATTTGAATAGTGTGGGAACATCGCGAGTAAACAGCAGCCAAGTAATTCAAAATAAAATTCATTATACTCTTCATACAAAAGTCGTATTGCATCAAAAATGGCTTCCCTATCAGAATGAGAATTAAAAGCTTTTGCTTTGAATTAAAAGGTTGCCTAATTAATTACAAAGTTTTATACAATTTTACACAATTTGTTAGTGTAAAAACTTGGACGCGCAAAACATAATTAGGATTTTTTGGGAAGAAAATTTATTATCTACCATGAGAATTTTAATTAATAAATTTTTTATAAAAGAAATTCATAAATACACATAACATCATGCCTGTATTCTCCAAAGAGTAAAAAGCTGAGGCGTACTATATATGTACACCCACATGCCCCATGTAATAGGGGGCGAGCCTATTGCCATTAACCAGACACAAATCCAAACTTTGAGCATAGGAAAGCCCAATAAGGCTTTGCTCGACCCGGGATCTGAACCCGGGACCACTAAGCTCACGAGGCAGATATTATATTAACACGTACCTATATGTATATTATTTCCAAACCCATGCTTGCAACTGCTACACAAACATAGCGAGATACTAGTTAAAAAGCAGATTTGACTGATAGATTATATAAAATACAAAACCCAATACTCTCGAACTACTTATACGAAAATTTATAATCGATTTAAATTATCGTCAAAGTAGTCCTAATAGCACAGCACTATACAAGGAACAAATTGAATAAGTTAAAGATAATTTTACAGCACTATGCTGAAAAAGATAGAGTGCTACCTTACAAATTGTGAAAGCGACGCCGACGCCGCTTGCGGGCGGGCTGCTCGCGATTATTTCATAACGTTCTGAATTTAACTTAAGCTTGTTGTTCTTTTTGTTGAGTTGTAGTAAGCCTAATATTTTGTTGGTTTATTTATATCTACGTAATTTACGTATAGTCGTCAAAAAGTAATATGGATAGGGACGCAAGCATTTATTAGATCAGATTACGGATAAATTCGAAAATGGAACATAATTTGTATATCTGCCAAATAATTTAACGGAAACTTATCAGTAAGCTGTGAAAAGGGCCCTTAATCTCAGTATCTTGAGCCAATAAATTTTATCGATAATACGTTACATAAAGAATCAAGGAAAAGATGACCCTGACGCTCGAACGCTAATTGATCCTTGATGTATTAAGGATCAAACGCGTTCTCAAAGACAATAGATTTTCTATTGACTGATCGTATATGCTGCGTTCCAAAATTCAAATCGTTGATGTCACGTGCAAAGCCAGATAGCTCAAATGGTATTCGGCGGGGCACGTATGTCGCATGCCAGACGAACTGTAGGCATAAGTTGCCACAAATTGGATCCCACACGGGATGAAGCGACAGAGTATCCATGGTGTTTCTTGCCGGATTCTTCTCCATAGGACCAAATTTTTGGAACCGTGCAACCGTGCTAGTATCATCTAACGTTTATTTGGAATAAAAACATTTTGAATTTGAGCGTGGTCGGCCCAGAAAGAAGTGGCGCGATGAATCTTGGAAAAAGGGGAGGGAGGCCTTTGCTCAACAGTGGGAAAAAGTGGGCTAGTAAAAAGGTAAAAAAAGGTTTTATCCAACTAAAACAACCCAGACATAGGTAGATAAAACTATGTACGAATAAAGAGCAACGCTGAATTGGGCTTTAGTATAAAGTGCTCGCATTTTCCAGTGATTCCATCCAAACTGTTGGGGCGATGCATCAGTCATTGCTAAGCTCACCCCTATTTTAGGGAGCTCAGCGGCCTGTCGCAGTGACATAATCGCTGCATCAGTGGACTATTTGAGGTGACATTTTGAAGAGAACCTGTGAATCTGTAAATTTACGGGTTTTAATACCTGTGTGTGCACAACTAAGCGATAGTTGATGAATGATTGATGTATTGATGAGGTACAATTCCGAAGTTACAGCGAAATTGAATTTATCATCATTTTAACAATTTGGTTCCAATTTTAGTTTGGTTAATTTTATTAACTACTGTTGAAAGTCTTTTCATAGTGTCTTCGTTGTCAAATTGTCAGAGCTACAAATTCTCGGGCAATGATTAATTAATTGCTACGATAGAACCGTGTTGTTCCGACTAACTATTGTTCACACTGTTAACTATAGAACAATAGTTTGTATTTTTAGATCTTGCTAATGACTCCACTTCTCATTATTAATTGTTAGTTAAATTTAGATGTAACTAATATTATAATCTCGAAGTATGTTTAAGTACGATTGTTGCCACTCAACGCTGTATTGATTGAATTTGTATTTGGCCCAGTGATAACTTCTTATTTTCTCGTGGTTTTCTCGTGTATGTAGTTACGAATCTCGCATAATACCTCTATTCATATATACATTTTTTATTCACTACAGGTAGGTAAACAAACTAAATATTCTAATTCTATAGACGAAGGGCCTGTTTCTCCACTTCTTGATAACCGATAACCGATAGATAAATTAAATAATAAAACCATATTTTTATGTAAGTCTAAGGGGGTCTGGTGACCCGTAACACAGGTTTTCTATACCTATCTCGGGCACCACTCTCTCACAAATGTTTGCAAACACCTTTATTGGATCAACCACTAAATGCCATCAATAATTTGTGATGAGAAAATAAATATTTTTTTTATTATTATTTTATGAAATTATGGCCAAGTAATTTAACGGGTACTTGCCTGTAAGGTGTTAAAACAGGCTATAAGAGTTGAATTTTAATTTTCTCCGCAATTTTTACGCCTTGTATTTATTACACCCACAGAATATGTACTGAACTTATTTTTAATTAGTGCTTTCCCTCTAATGTTCCTCTAAACAACCCTTTACGAAAATGTCTGTGCCTTGTTGTCATACACTTTACTAATTAAACTGTCTACTGCTTTCTATCTCAACTTGATTAAAAAATGTTTTGCAATGAAATGATGCTGAAAAGATCAAACGTTGCCTGAATCTAGGCCTTGCATGATGACTAATAGTATCTACGTCACCATCTCATTACATCATTAGTTTTCCGGTTTCACCACAACCAATTAGTGAGAGTGGTTCGTCACGGGGGAACGCGCATGACAGCTCAGATGATATATAATCAAGAATTCGGATATTTTGTGTCATCTTTGCGATGACGTAACATTTTAGTGAGTACAATTTATTTTTGTAGACATTTACATTTATTTTTAACTTACGTATATTTTATAACGTACCTATTATAGTTCGTTTATTTAAGTTTATTATTACGTAAATTATGTACGTATATAGTTACGTATTAGTTTTTTTAGACGAGATAAATAGTTGTAAAAAAAAATTACCTTGTGTGTTAAATTATTCAGTTAATCAGTACGTAACACCTAATTAAACTTATCTCTACGTCTGCGAGAAATAATATTATGTATTTTAAATCACCTGTGATAGTTATTACAGATACAGACTATCATCGACCCTAGCATCAGATAGACATTATTAATCGAAGGCTTTTACTGTTCTTTTTTACTTATTAAAATACAGGACCATAAAATAATCTATACTATGCTATACTGTTAAATTAGCAATATTTGTAAATTATATTTTGTAATTACGTTCTGGAAAACGGTTCTGATTCTCATGCTTCGATGAAAGTTGCATTATAGGGCCGTAAGTAACGGGGGCGAAAAGGCGATATAAAGCTAAGTCTCATTCATTTTTCAAATTTTTTTTTTCTATCTTACCCCTAGATCAGAGCTCGGCCGCATCGAAGAGATGTAAGTAATGTTACTAATATAAAAATGTCTGAAAACTTTTTGCTCCTTTATCTTTTGGCAAACCTACATTCTACCTTCTTTCAGTCATTTGAATATTTATTGGAGAATTTCCATCTCTGATACAGGGACGTGATTTGACTGACAAATTGGAACATTCACTGAGGGTTGTAACCGTAAATGTCACTGTTATAAGACTCGGTTCCAAAGTACCTGTTCACTTAATCATCCGGAACAGGTAGGTACGAGTACTGTTATTGGGGTATAATACAAATTTTTGAAAAGTGTCTCGATTTGATCCTAAGGTGCTAATAAAACAATAAAAAATACACACAAAAATACGTTTTCTATTTTCGCGCGTAAACGGCTAAACCGCTCGGCGCCATGTTTCTCTCTGGTCACGACGTCACCTGGCTATGTAAACAAAAAAAGTCATAGAAGTAAAACGTTGATCAGTTGAAACTTTTTAGTTTATTTACATGACAGTTTGATGTAATGATATAGATTAAAAAAGTAAAAAAAACTAAAATTAATGAATTATTAACATTCTCCAATTGCCTAATTTTAGATATTTTCTTTTAATATGTATAGGGTGAAATACCCTATTAAGACTGTTTACGTGATCAATGTATCCTGAAGCTTCTCTCTTGAATTACTAGTTTTGATACGGGATAACCATAACATTTATACCGCTTGGTGTTATTGAGACAAACAAACACGTTCGTTATACTTGGCAACAACGGAATTAATGAATATTCCCAAACGTATACGGGATTAAGTTGAATCTGATCCCTTTAAAGGGCTAGGAATTAGGCGAACTATCCGCAATATAATCTAAAATTGGATAGATTTGCATGAATAACTGTCTTAATGTTTCATATCGATATATTTTTTTTGAAAATCCCTTATTGGTTGTAAGCGCGACTATTACGCTAGAGGTCCCTGGGGTCAATACCTAGGGCAAGAAAAGCGTTGGGCTCACTATAAATTAATTTCTCAATCACAGGTAAAGCAGCTAGAGCAGCATAATTTATGCCTGGAAACAAAGTCAAAGTCAAATGTTTTATTTCAATTAGACCATATCAATAGGTACTTTCGAAAAGTCAAACTATTTGCACGGGGTATATAGGAGCGGACGAAGCGGTAGCGGTCTATATATATTCGGTCGACTGCAAGCAGTCGCTGCAAGACAGCCTGCAGTTGCTGTCAGCACTGTCGTTCGGAAATGGATTAGGTAGGTGCTGCCTGTTCTGATGTGGCTTCCTAATCTGAACTTCTTCAAGACCTAAAATACGGAAGACCAAAGCAAATCGTTTCTACAATTACACGTAACAGCTGGACAGCTTTATAGTGTGCAAAGTGTTCACATTTTTTGAATGAGAAGAAGTTAGTTAAACAACGTGCATTCGTGTTAAAAATGTATCTTGTTTATAAAATATTTGTAACGGAACTTTTTAAAAACGTGAAACATTTTCCCGCTCTTTATTCTCGCTCTTTTTGTAACTCACATTTTTTATTCTATGAAATATATTTTGAAAGATATACACTGTACGCTACGTTTAATTAATAGCAGCACTAGAGTCACCAGATAGTCGGGATTTATTTGGATATACGTAACAAAAAAATTTCAATTACTAACAAAATTGACAATCAAAAAAATATTTATTTTGTGGGCAATGTTTTTTTGCGATATTGTTTATGCTGCCCAGTTACTCATAATTATGCAATTTATAAATAAAATAAAAAGAAACTTGGAAAATAAAATAATGGTTTTGAAGAAGAAGTATTTACTCTGAAATTCTCATTTCCCCAGTGAGGTATTAAACCTACCACCTTATTATCCGAAAGATACATTATGCAAATAAAAAAGCTCTCTACTCAGCCCGCAGAGCTCGGCGGCTTTCTGTACACATTCCCAATTTGTTTGATGGGTGTCCGTTTGACCGGGACGTAAGTCCTCAATAAGGGATCGCCGGGTAAAGGGCGCCACTATCGGGCGCCGTATCGCTGACGAAGCTAAATGTTATGACTCCGTAGAATCGTAAGCCAAACACTCTTAGACGAAAATTGAGATCAAATGACTGTGCAACTCGTATTCACTAGTGAAATTGATATTAAATACATGGCTTTTTTAAACTTGATAAATGATTTCTGACTTTTGAAAGTTATTATCTTAAAAATATTAATATATTGCTACAAGAATATTCTTTTAACAAAATATTATTCAGAATATACATAAAAGTAATTTAGATATTTTATTTTAAACAGCAGAGAGAGGGAGAGAAGAAGGAAAAAAAAATAAACAAAACAACACTAAGATAAAATATTTTTCATCGTATACAACATCCCCGTAAGCCATCATCAACTGAATCTTAAGGTATTGCCTACAAAATCCTTTGAGATTTGGTATCATTAAAGGACAGGAATAACAAATTCATACACGTGCCAAATATTACTTGTTCTCTCCCATTTAGGTAAAGGCTCGCACAGATTACAGCGCGCCCCGTACGCTCGCACCGAGTTGTAGCGTATCGCATTGCAAAAAATTGCTGCGGCCCGTGAGTTCCGCTTGCAGTGTGCAATCGTTCATACAAAATATACAAAAATAATATCAGAGGTTTTTGTGATCTGTTGCCATGCTTGTACGCAGCTGCTTGAGCCTTAAAAAGATTTCCAACATACGTCATGGATGTAGGTACTTATCGAATGTATGAAAATGATATCATTGGATTTTTACAATCCAATGCGTTGCGAATATCGCTCTAATCTGTATGAGCCTTAATGTTTCTGACACACGTCATACTTTTTCGTGTTAAGAAAGTATGATTCTAAATCGGTCGATATGATTGATTTTTAATGAGCTGGCGCTTATTTATGTGTCAGTTAGGGCCGTAGCACACATGATACTTTTAGCATCGGCGATTGCGACTGCGCTTTGCATCGAGTTTTGGCGACTTACTGAGCTCGATCGCAGTATTGAAATTGTGCGTTTTTGATGCATTTAAGTGGCAGTATTCCTCAGATACCAAACTCTTACTAAAAAGCCCGCCCCGTATCCGAATTTATGCGGTATGTAGCGTTCAGTCACTGCAAAAAGCAATTCGATCATTAATCATCATCTTCCTAGCCTAGCCTTCTAGGTCGGTTTCCAGTCTAACCAGATGCGGCTGAATATCAGTATTTTACACGAAGCGACTGCCATCAGACCTCCGCTACCCAATTTCTGGGCAATACCGATATTTATTTATTTAAAACTTTATGCACAAGTTTGTACAGAGGCGGACTTAATGCTATAAGCATTCTCTACCAGTCAACCATTGGGTGATATAGAGACAAAGCGTGGCAGATGCATTAAACGCTCATTTTGACAAGATTAACAAAAACATAAAATTATACATAATTATTAAATACTCCTTAGAGCATACACATACATAAACTAAAATATATAGAATTACAACAACAAATACATATACAGGGTTACAGGTTAAGTCGACCTAGATCCGTTAAGGGCGTGTAGTACCCATCTTTTCTGACATATTTCACTATAGAACACCCTACCCCAAACCTAAGCGTTTTCAAGAAAATCGACATTTAAATTTAATTTTTTACTAACTTTTTTAACTTTCAATCGTTCAGAACAAAGTATTTAGTTAACCTACGTAGGATTATGGTTATTAAATTCATAGAGCATCTTAATTCGCATGTAAAAAATCAATAATAATAATTATAAGATGCACTAACTTCAAAATATTGTAATTAATGGCAAAAAATCGGCAATTTTTATTAAAAAAATTAAATGTCGATTTTCTTGAAAACGTTTAGGTTTGGGGTAGGGTGTTCTATAGTGAAATATGTCAGAAAAGATGGGTACTATACGCCCTTAACGGATCTAGGTCCACTTAACCTGTAACCCTGTATACATAGCATATTTAATAGACATACATAAATTAAATACTTAATATCAATGCTGAGATGATTCTGCCAATTTTTTCCTAAGGTACTCTCTGACCTTTATTTTAAATGTATATCGACTTGTTATTCGAAGGATAGACTTGTTTTCAGGCTTTTTGGGCTTCTGACTGCCACTAACGATTGCATAGGTGTTCGTATGACCGGGACCCAACAATTAGATCATTGATCGCCGATGGTAAAAGTAGCAAGTCTGCTTTGCCTTTAACGTTCAAGAGCAGGGCCCGGGCACTTTTCAAGGCGGTCGGCTATTTTTATGTACGGACACACGTGCTCACGCCAGATGTGACTGAATGGGCATACCTACACACAACTAGGCACCTACCTAGCTCTCGTGGGTGTTCCCTACATTAATCTCGTTTTTACCAAAGTCGTGGGGCTTTTATTAAATTCTTCCGTAGCGTAATGCGAAATGTCAAGTGCCTAGACCCAAAGATTTGGGCTGTGCGTTATAATATACAACCTTATTTTTTATATACCTTAAACCGGAAAAGCGGTTCAAAGGGACCAACCCTAAAATTACCGAAAAAGCAGCTGCTATTTTGAGAACAAATATGGTATAAGTAGCATGAGTTATAAGATACTGTAAACAAAGTAACAATTATTGTTAAGTAGATGCAATTTTATAAGAAAATGTTAACTGTAGGTTCATCCATAAGTATTTCTTGTTTGACAGGATGTTCATTAACATCCTATGCTTATGTGATGTTCTGCCAATAAAAAATAAGTAAATTCGATTGTTGACTTGTGTAAAAGACTTATTTTATAATTTATGTATTCGATAAACTAGACCATAGTGGCATATAGGTAAAAATTTTATTTCTTAAATTTCTACCGGTAGAGTAGCGAGAGTATAATTAATTGCAGTCTTTGTACCTAGTATTACATTTTCCAACATCTGTCAGATGGCAGTGAGATGACGTCATACGGAGCGCCGGACGCGCTCATCCGAATATCCGTGACCTTACGAAATATTTGAGTGAAATTCTCATGTCAGATGAGTGAAATTCTAATGTTGGATGAGTAAAGATTAAAATGTTCGTTTTTAAATTATTTTGAAAAACGAACAATTTGTGAAGGTCGTCCAGTCTACTTTAGTCAAGCTCTGTGATGCGGAGTGCTTTACAAAGATACCATAAACTGAAAAAAAGTAGTAACACCTAAAAGAACAAATATCTGTAAATCACCATAGACTCAAAACAAATTACATATATTATTGTGAATCACACCATTACTTATATAATAGACAACTCACAACTTTGCGTACAACAATTTAGTGGCGTTGACTATCTTCAATGTCGTGAAGTACCTTTATGACATCGCATTAATTAAATAATAAAATATATCAGCCAGCGTGTATTTTTTCAGTTTTCTGCAGAAATGGCCGCATGAAAAGCGGTTAAAAATACCTCAAACATTTCTCACTTGAAGGCAAAGTAAACCGCTGTCAAGAATGGCACAAGTTAACAATGAATTATAGACTTTATTTATAATGCTCTGAGAGCCGTAATAAATAGAACCACCTGTTACTTAAGGCTACATCTCAAAGGCGGACCTAATACTTGATGAATACTTCTATTTAACCAACTTAAGGCATAGCACAATAAATCTTTGTATTCGAATTTAAGTTTGTTTCTATAGGAATTAACATTTTAACCAACGGGGTGATTAGGTACTAAATCAGGTTTACTTTAATTATTATCATCAAGCCATATACTTACTGTCCCACTGCTGGGCACGGGTATCCTCTCAGTATGAGAGGGATTAGGATATAGTCCACCACGCTAGCCTAATAATACCATGGCCTAATCCCTAATCCCTTTGGTAAACTTCACATGCCGTCGAGTAAATCTCTCAGGCATATATTTTTTATGGTCGAAGTAAGAGGAGGGACTAACTACGCAGTTCTTGGATATGAAAGGAAATGCAAAAAAAAAATAACAAAAATATACTGTGAAGATATTATATTTTCATTCAACATTTAAACTAGGTAAATAAATAAATATTTTGGGACATTTTACACAGCACCAAACTAAGCAGAGTTTGTACTACGGGTAATAGAGAATAGATATAAAACTTATATTACTTTTTATTGTAAACACATACTTAAGAAACACACAGACAAACACAAACACTTAAATTGATCACATCAATATTTGTGTCCTGTGGTAATCGAATCCACGACCTCGTGATCAGCAGTCCGGTGCTATTGTAAATATTGTTGTCACATATAGGTACTTAAAAGATATAATATAAATTAAGTGAAAAGTTCAAATGCCGTGCAATATTTTCTCAAAAATACTATATTATTATTAAGTTAGTAATTAAGACTCGCCGCCCCTTGGTCCTTGCGCCCTAGGCTTAAGCCTTATTAGCCTGTGGGTAAATCAAGCCTTGACTCCTACCACTAGGTAGACCAAAACGTCGTCATAAATTATATTAATTCTGTAGTAAAGCCGAAGTAAATCAGTGTGCTAACTGCTTACATCGTTTAGTATCAATTTAGCACGTTGAAGAGCCGCTAATTAGGCCTTGAACTTTAACATGAAGCGTTTACATGAGTAATAAATGTATGTGAACAGTAAATCACGACTTAACTACAATCCGCAGTGAAGTTTGCGTTTGTATTTGTATTGTGGAAATAACTTCTCAGCTTAACGTATTACGATGCATCCAAACTATGGCATGACATATAAATTCAGTCACATTGATATGAATGCTGTCGTTAAATTTGTATTAAAATTATGTTATGTATCTTTTTACATTATCATCAACCCATTAACTTTCCCACTGCTGGGCACGGGCCTCCTTTCAGCATGAAAGTGATTACGCCATAGTCCACCACGCTGGCCTAATGCGGGTTGGCAGACTTCACATGCTGTCGAATCTCTCAGAAATGGAGGCAGGTCGGGAACACAATTTTGTTTTATTTTACGGTGAAATTATTTTGTAATCAATAAAATACACTTAGGGCATGTCTCACAGCTTACTGATAAGCTCCCGTTAAATTACTTAGCATATAATTTAATAATCAAATTTGGTTCCATTTTGAATTTATCCTGCGGTTATCCAATAACTTTGATAGGGACAGATATCTTTTAAAATAAACTTGTCAAAATTCTACAAGCAATTTATAAACACAATAGATAACTTATTTCATTAATTTCAGACTTGTTTGAAGTTTCCTTGCCGAACTCACTCATATTTTAAATCTCTACTCGTGATGAAAGTTTCAAGCTTTATCTTTTCGACAGTACTGTAGCATAGTTTGCCAACAATATTGTCATAAATGAGGAATGTTGTTAGCTTTTATACTATCAAGCGTCATATATAAATACCTTACGAATACCATACCAGCGAAAGTAACTCTGTCTGTCTGTCCGGCGCGCTTTAAAGCCAATACTACTGAACCGATTTAAATGAAATTTGGTACACATACAGTCTAGAGCCTGAGAAAGGACATAGGCTACTTTTTACTGTTCCCGTTAAATTACTTGGCAGTTAAATGAATACGTGTTCCATTTTGGAATTTGTCCAGTGGTTACCGGTTATCCAGACGTGGTGTAAAAGACCCTTAATAGTTATCATAACTAATTAATTTTTTTGTATGTTCCTTAAGGTGCACGGAAGGTTTTAGTAGATAAAAAAAAATGCATGGACACTAGTAAAAACGTTGGAAAAAAGTTATCAAGACCACGCGGGCGAAGCCGTTGGCGGAAAGCTAGTTTTTAATAAATGTTTTCAATGAACAATGTTATTCATTCGTAACTGGCCTTCAAGTTGCCAATTTTGTCAAAGATGATGCGCTTCATTTTCCATTTGTAGTCTCTAAAGAGATGGAATATTAATTGTATCAAGGATTCATAGATACAAAAAGTGTCAACCAGACGAAGTAGATGAGTAGTTGGTGTAGTTATGTACTTATTATATTGATTAAGAAAGTAATAGGTAACAGAATAGTTTGAATAAATAATTATAAGTATGATGTTCTACACTTTCAGCAGGTATTTTTTAATATTAAAAACTATTGTTATGATGGACGTAGCTAGAGGTGCTGTGCTGTCTTAATATTTTCTTATTATAAATAATTATATTATCATACCAGAGCCTGAATACAATGTGCAATTTGACATTCGAATCGACAAACGAAGAGAAACAAAATTTATGTGAATGACACATGCTTTCGACAAGTCGGGCTGTCACTAATGTCATTTCCATACATTTTCTTTCTATTAGTTTATCAGAATGTCAAATTGCAACTTGTCTAGCCCCACAGTAACTAATAGCGTACCAGTAAGTAATGTAGCGTCTTCTGTAGCTAAACATTTGTCTCTCTCTTTCTTTCCTAACTAAAAAAACTTCGAGTTCATACTCGACTGTTTACTTCGAAAGATAAAAGTACCTACGTGTAAGTAACACCAAACCTCTATCCGTGTCCGGTCGCATTCCGGCACGATAGCCAAAACTCTATGCTCTATGCACTCACGACTAGATTATCTGCTATATAAGCTGACCTTTCATTGTACGGAAAGTCTATACAATGTTAGGTCAGCTTTTACTGGAAATGCATCGCTTAATATGTATGTACTAGTACATTTCGTAAATCTTTTTACGACAAACGACGTTGTATTATTCATTTCCTTATCAATCTCTTTGGCTGAGCCACCAATCACGTGCAATGTTCTGCCGTGACATGCGCATTAGCATTGAAAGACTACATTTGAAATGAATTCATGACTTTCTTCTCCATTTTTCGCTTTCAAAACTGACGTCAGTCAGTCCCAGTTGACTGGCAAAATTAATTAAAATGGCAGTTTCTTAAAATACAAGGTACAAGTATAATTACGTAGTAGATATTGCTAAAAAAATCTTCCCGACAAAGCCATGGATGCAATCTTCATTTTCTAAAAAGCGCGCGCTTTAGTAACGTCAAGGGTGACAGATGACAGTTGACGTTTACCGCGCTGTCGTCGAGAAATGGCTTAAACTTAAACAGAGTCAGTACCTACTGAACTCTCGAAACTTTAACTTCCCACGCTTAGTAAATGGATCAGTGATCGGATTTTTCCAACACAGTGAAAGCCACACAAAACTAAAAAAAATATTATATAGGTATCACTTTCTGATAGTAGCCCACTATCTTAATTTCATTTTCGATTTATATGTGCTATAAATGAAGACAACTTAAAAATATATATATTTGTTTTTATACCACTAAGGTGGCAAACAAGCATACGGCCCACCTGATGGTAAGCGGTTACCGTAGCCTATGGAGGCTTGCAACACCAGAGGTATCACTTGCCCGTTGCCGACCATGTAAAAATCACACCCTTTTTGAAGAATTCCATGCTGTAGTCACTTGGAAAAACGTCGGCAGGAAACTGATTCCACAACCTGCGCGTGCGTGAGAGGAAATTTTGATACTACCTATATAAAAATGGAGTTTATTTCAATATTTTATACACAATACTAATGCAAAAATTCATGGCTCAATATTTATGTATAAAATATTATAGTCTTACATTAACGTACAAAACAGATTATATCTACGTTCTGTTTATTTATAGATAAAATTATGATCAAAGAGCGAAACCTTTTGATCGCTGCGAGGATTTTCCTTGACTTATCCTGTGCGGTATAATTTTGCGTATTACTCATTAATTGAAATAGGGTTTTATGCGTGATCAAGCCAGTAATTAATTGGGAGCTTCATAAATATCTCAGAAGACGACCATTAATAATTAAATTACGGTCTTAACTTAATATTCGCCTGTAGAATATTTGTAATTCAATATTGGATGTTATAATTAACATTAGAATCGGTGTAATTTCACAAATTTTCTGTTTGTGTAACTTTTACTAATGATATTTTTATACGATACATACACCAGGCGCTGTGATGACCTCTATTCAGAGACGATGCTAAGCCTAAAGTAAGTGTATGCTTAGCATCGTCTCTGAATATTAGCCTAAGTCAGCGCGAGTCCTACTCGACAAGTCGATATTTTCATTTAAATTCTTAATTTACGTCTCAAGGTGCCGTTAGATATTTCCTTAAAATAAATTATAATCTTGGGAAGCATGGGAAATGCTAAAAATATACAAAAAGATATTTTACTAATGTTGTTGTTCAATAATAAAAGCGACATTGATCTCCAATCCTTTTATCGTCTCACTGATGGACACGCTAAAGCCCACCTCGCTGGCCTAGTTCAGGTTGGCAGACTTCAGAGAAAATTAGGTATACCACAACCTACAGTTTTCATAAAAAGTTCTCCTACACCGTTTAAGACGAGTAATAATTACTTATTAATACGCACATGATTTACAAAAGTCAGTCGAAACTCGAGACCTTTGACTTAGTATAAGGTCACATCACTAAGCCATCACTAGTCTAAGATTATCTATGTTGTATTTAATAATGTAGACACAAATGCGTCGTGCATAATAATTACATTGACCATGACAATTATGAATTATTTATGACGAATAATAATTATCTTACAATCATGTAATCACTGAAGCAGATGAAATTATGAATTGTTAAACAGTTAAGATTAATTATTATCTTTTTGTATTTTTTTAAACCATTTTCCATGCTAAAATTACCAGTTGTTTTAATGAAGAAAAAAATCGACTGTCGGGCAGGACTCGAACCTGCGCTTGAAGCTGCAACTTGGGGGCTAGACGAGATGCATTTTGACATTCAAATCGACAAACAAAATGTATGCAAATTATAATCTTCTATAAATAATAACACAAGCTTTCGAAAAATCGGGCTGTCACTAATGTCATTTACATACATTTTGTTTCATACAAGCTTTCGACAAATCGGGCTGTCAGTTCACTAATGTCATTTACATACATTTTGTTTGGCGAGTAGTACTCGCGGTGGTTTAGTGGTCATACCGTCTGATGTATTTAACCAGAAGACGCCAGTCGATTTATTCCTTCATTGAAATAAACAGATAAGAATATTGTTTGTAAAAAAATTAAAAACGATAAGTTTTTTATTTACATGTGAATAACAATTTCATTTCAAATACTATTATAACGAACGTTATTTACGACAAGACGAACATGTTTCTCAAAACACACAACATGTTGTAAAAACAGTGGCAGTGTCTTTACGGCTCTTCCAGTGCAGGTGTGACTATCTATATATAGTTCCATGGTATTGGCCTTGAGCGAGCGGAAGCAGCCCTATTTCTCTGTTCTCCAAAGCAACAACAAAGCACAGCCCTGAGCGAAACCGTTATTTTGTTGTCAGAAGCGAAACGCACTAACTCGGCGACTGAGCAAGTTTACCCTTAAACTTTGTATTTACAAAGGCTAAACTTTTTAATGGGCGTGTAAGTTGTTAGGTAAAGTCATCCAGGTCATGACTCCCGGCTGCCAGTCTCAAATAAGGTCGTCTTTTGTTATACACGTTACGTCACGGGCTTTTAGATATTATGCTGCGACATTATTACGGAACAGTGTTCGTGTTTATAATATTTACTGTTACTCGCTTTCCGCTAGCGGCTTCGCCCGCGTGATCTGGGTATTTCTATAACTTTTTCGCATTAGAAAGTAGCCTATGTCTTTTTTCAGGCTCTAGACTATGTACCAAATTTCATTTAAATCGGTTCAGTATTTTTGGCGTGAAAGCTCAACAGACAGACAGAGTTACTTTCGCATTTATAATATAAGTAAGGAATAAGGATAATTAGTAAGGATATCGAGAAATTAATTATGTCTTATATTTGGGAAAATCACAAGGGGCTCGTGGCTAAGCTATAACTACGCTGATCAACCGATCTGCAAGGTTAAGCTACACTTGCCGAGGTCAGTCTGTGGATGGGTGACCATTATTAACACATCGAGACTCCTCCGTGCCTCGGAGAGCACGTAAAGCTGTCGGTCCCGGTTCTCATACGAACACCTATGATAATCATTAGTGGTAGTCAGAAGCCCAAAAAGCCTGACAACCAGTCTATCCTTCGAATATCGGTATTGCCCAGAAATTTGGTTGCGGAGGTCTGATGGCTGTCGCTCCGTGTAAAATACTGATATTCAACCCCTCTGGTGAGACTGCAAGCCGACCCCAACATGGTTCGGAAAAAGGCTAGGAGGATGATGATGTCTTTGGGAAAATCACAACACTATAATATTGTTAACTTTCCTTTCTCGTTGCTAAAGAAACTACAGTATTTTTTATAGCAACAGAGCGGCAAAGGCATGATTTATAGGTATTTTGATAAATGTGAAAAAAGATTTCCCTCCGCAAAAGTGGTATTCAAGATTTGTCACACCCTCGTTATTTTGCGACAAGTATTATCAATATCACTCAGCGAGAATATTGTAATGTCAGGAACTCTGTGAAATAGCTAAACCTAGTACTGGTAAATGGAAAAGTCGTGGCGTAGCAATTTTCAAAGTAAGTACAGTCGAGGACTTATTTATGCATGAAAATATTACGCTAAGTTTTTTGCATCGGTTGGGATGCTGCGCGAGCTAAATCTAGCTTGAATATTGCGCTAGATTTAAATATAACTTCTTCATTGCTCTGTTGATAGTTAGCGCGGATGATACGCTAGAGATCCTGGCTTCAATTCCCGTGTCAAGCAAAGTGTTGTCGGAATTTTTAAGTAGCTGAAAGTTTGGCATTATGTTTGTTTTGAACTCTAGCCTCATTATTACAAAAAGAGGTTTTAAGAAAAACCGCGATTTAAATTAAACCATCCCTTTTTGTCATACGTTTTAGTCTTGGTTTAACTTCGACCATCTTTTGCAATAAGAATGTAGGGGTGTACTGTACAGCCAACCCTTCGGAGAATACAGTTGTGGTGGAATGGTATAATACGCTTTATAGTTATAAAAAAAACGTTAGGTATTTAAATAAATTCAGACGCAGATTCTCGGGAGCTCCTTGACAAGATTTGACCCAATTGTAAAAGATTTTATTTGCAAAGCTCCTAGCTTTAGGGACGAGACGCAGACTTTCCGGCCCAATTCAAAACATACTTCGTTCTATTCAATATAATTCTGTTAATTTAAAAAAGAGAGCGTTTTTATATTGTCTAGTGGCCCGCCCTGGCTTTGCACGGGGTTATAAATTGTAACCTAAAACCTATATAATCCCATTTTCTATTGTTGAAAACCGTTTGAAAATCCGTTCAGTAGTTTCTGAGATTAATAAAACAAGAAAATTGTAAGAAAAGCACATGCAACAGTACTACATGGAGGTCCGGCAAACAGCCTGTTTCTTACCCCGGCAGTAAATCGTCTGGGTCAAAAAAGCACGCCAGCACGTGAAGCAGATCAGGAGCGTCAATAGCGCCACGGAGCGTCTTACAGGCTATTGTGAGCTGATCTCAAGCTCGCCTTGCCTAAGATCATTTTGTGTACTAATTGAATTACTAGGTTAATCTTTATAGTCGATATTATCTCTATTAGAAGTATCTCCTATGCCTTAATCTCAATAGGAATATAATATTAGCCCAATTACTTATTAATGAAAATGATATTACAGAAAATGTACCTAATAAAAATTTCATTAATAACATTATACCATACATAATAAAGTAAACATATTCACGATCATATTAATTTAAGAGCTTTAAAAGTCTCATAAAATTACCTACTATAAGTAATTTAGTGGAATAATTAGGTACATCAACATTGTTTTCGTAGGCAAAAGTAGATAACTCTGTAAACATTTTTGAATATTAATAAATTTATGTTTTATGGTGCATAGCTAGGTACAGGCACGAGCAAAAACATGAATACACTAACAAAAGTGCTAAAGCGATTTCTTCATGAATGATTGATTGCAACTTTGAGATCACAAAACTTCTATTAGTACTTTAGGAGAAAATACTCGTAGCTTTAGCACTTTTGTTAGTGTATACATGTTTTTGCTATTGACTGTACATCTTTCTATACTGAATACCATATAGATAAATACACATAGTATCACATACCATCACGCCTGTATTCCCCGAAGGGGTAGGCAGAGGCGTCTGGCGTACTAATGTACACCCACATTTCGCCGGTATGTTTAGGTCTCATGTAATAGGGGGCGAACCTTGCCATTATCCGGGCACAGATCCAGACTCCGAGCTGCTACTGGGAATTCCACAGAAAACCCAACAACACTGCTCGACCCGGGGATCGAACCTAGGACCTCTTATGGGTATCAATTTAAAGGGCTTAACTAGGAGATGTGATAAATTTCAAATGCAAGATGGCCGCTACCACAAAATGGCAAATTACATTTCGTGTCGGGGGTTTTCAATTTTTTTTATTTATTTTAAATCTGTGTTTTCGTGTATTAAGGCGGATAAAACCAAGACGCACAGCCAGTTTTATTTTATGATAAACTAGCTGTTCTCCGCGGTGTTACCCACATTCGTTCTATTTTTCCCAATCCCGTGGGAATTTCCCAAAATATCGTTATAAATTATAGCCTATATGTTATTCTGATGTATAAATAATACTTACTGTAAAGTTTTATCACAATCCGTTTGGTAATTTTTGTGTGAAAGAGTAACAAACATCCATCCGTCCATACATCCTCACAAACTTTTACATTTATTATTAGCAGGATGGAGTTTAACTATGTAAGTAAAAAGATTATTATTAATTTTTTTTACACTCTATTTGTACGTTTGATCACTACTTTCTGTTGGTAAGCCACAGTGCTATATATTATATATATTATTTCCCTTGCCGCGGACAGGTACCTTATAATAATATATTATGTTTTTAACGTAAAAGTTAATAATAGATTCCTTTTTACCTCATAATTAATGTTTATTAGCAAAATATTTCGTTAAAAACCCGCTATTATTTTAGTAGACTAACAAGAAAAACATGGACGATAAGATACGAGACTAAAATGTTGCTGAATTAATTTGAGCTCAGTTCAGTACTGTAACCGATGCGATAACTAGGAATAAGGTTACCCTATAATTACACTATCGATAAGAAAACATAGGAACGGGGCTGTACCTTCAATTAACCGCTATTTACTCAACAAAAACATGACTTATTCTGTAGAAATAAGGATTAAAATACAAATACACGTTTATAGTTAACTTGTTATAAATAATGTCGCAGTTAAAGCTACTTTGTTCATATATTTATTTAAATTTGTAAGAAACAAGTTTAATTGATAAATGTTTTTGACGACAGAAATGGCGTAATGGTTGAGCAAGTCGGCTTCTTCTGTGTAACGTGTTCGATTCCCATACGCAACATACTTATAGTTATTCCGGGTCTGGGTGTTTGTGTGTGTGACAAAATGCGTACGACGCTGATGATGACAGCAGTAAATGATTGTGTTAAATAACCTAACCTAAATTAAAAATTTAGAAAACCCCCGACATGAAGTGTTATTTGCCATTTTGTCGTGGCGGCCATCTTGGATTTGAAATTTATTATAGGGTATAGTATTCTCCTAGTTAAGCCCTTACTTTTGATACCTATTTTGAGGGAGTTGTGAAAAAATATATAATTCGCTATTTTGTAGCGGCGGCCATCTTGGACCGATTTTCATCAAACATAGCTAAGAACACTCCCGACTAATCCGACCTTTCAAATAAAAAAAAATAATTCAAAATCGGTTCGTCCGTTCGGGAGCTACGATGCCACAGACAGACACACACACACATACACACACACACAGACACGTCAAACTTATAACACCCCGTCGTTTTTGCGTCGGGGGTTAAAAATAGTTAATGGCGTCTAACGCAATGCCTACATACAATATCAACACTCATACCACCACGCCTGTATTCCCCAAAGCAATGGGCAGAGGTATACATCTACAGTTCGCTGGTTTCCATGTAACAGGGGGCGAGCTTATTGCAATCCACTACGAGCCGCTACTGAGAATTTCACAGAAAAACTCAATAACACTAGCTCGACCTGGAAAGCCAATCCAGGAACTTTTGCTAGCAGTCACGCTTTTGACTACTAGGCCAATGATGCCTTCAAAAAAAATCTTCACAGATTTTCGGAGTGTTGTGTTCTTATATGACAATCAGGAGAGATAACTCTTTTCTGTTTCTTTAAATCTAAAACAATCACCCATCCATAGACTGACCACTGCAATATAGCTTAACCTTACAAATCGAATCAGCTAACTAATAACTTACGCACAGGCCCCTCTAGAAGATTGTCACTTCTAAAATATTAAATAATAAAAAATGCTTTATGTCTTTAACTTCTACGTAGAATATCGTAAAAAATGTGAGCCCTTGTTGAGGAATAGCCCTCATAAAATATATATTTTTACCCAAAAGCGTTGATAGATGTGTCTGTTTACCCAGGGACAGTACACACGCAAACAAATAATTTTCGACGTAAATTTTCGTGTGAAGGAAAATCGAAATTAATTGGTTGTTTTTTGCACGCTAGAGTGTTGAATAAATTAAAGTTTTTTTACATTTATACCTTACATGACGTATGTATTCCCTAAAGGATGTGATGAACTTAGGTGTTTGTTTGTCTGGGTGTTTCTTATATATTAAAAGTATGTATTTACAAAAAAAAAGTATATAAGTATTATATCCATTGTCTAGTACCCATAGTACAAGCTCTGCTTAGTTTGGGACTAAATGGTGCTGTGTAAAAATGTCCCAAGATATTTAAAAAAAAAGGGTAAGGCAGCGGTGTACTTAATGGGCAGTCATGCTCGTTTGGTGTAATGATCGCCGCTGCCCCAAGTGTCGTGGGTTCGATTCTCACGAGAGACAAATATTTATGTGTTCCACAGATTGTTTCGACTGTATAGGTATGTATTGTATGAGAAGTAATGAACGATGATAATGGATCCTGATCCTGCCGTGGTCCTTTGGAACATTTGGAATTGATTTTGGACCAAATTTGACTCTTCCAACTCCTCCAGCACTCCAGTAACTGTGGGCGGCGCGCGGTAATCCACGCGCGCCCTAGTTAGGAATCAAGGAAAGGCTTCGCTCTGATGGCAGTTCAGTGGTTGAACAGGACCGCAGCCCTGCATGGGCATGGTGAAAGTTCCGCAGGCAGGTTTGAGTCTGACATACCCTGCCATTCCCCAGGTGGCAGGGATTCATAAGCATTTTCCGCACACAACTACTATTACACCTATAATAGTTCTTTATCAACTATTGTTAGACGATAAAGCCTATCAATACCAACATCTGTTGTCGTTCACCTAAACGCAGCGATCGATTGTTCCGGTGCGAAGTGCAACGGTCACGCATACATAATGGTGACACAACGGTAGGTGCAGGTGTACTGGGGAGCCGGACAAGATGCAATTTGACATTCGAATCGACAAACGAATAGAAACAAAATGTAATGTATGGAAATGACATTAGTGACAGCCCCAATTGTCGAAAGTTTGTGTCATTTCCATAAAAAAAGTTTCTATTCGTTTGTTGATTCGAATGTCAAATTTCAACTTGTCTACAGGCCCAACCTAGTGACGTGTCCACGTGACGTGTCGTGCAGATGTTTCAGACACCGGCCGTTACGTGATGTGTCGTGCAAATATTTCATACAGCGTTACTGAAATCACTTGGTATGGGCTGCCAGTAAATGAAATGTAATACAGTGTATTGCATTTAATTGGCACAGTTTGGAAAACTAATTTCTAGGGTTATACAAGCAAAAAAACTTTTCATTTATAATAATTATTGTGTTTTTAACTGCTACAGTTTGGAATACCAAAACTTATTATCTTGGTGTAGGTAAGACTTTTAACTTGTTTGTATCAACAGAAGAACATTTTTCCTCTTATTAAATGTTTATGATTGATTTGATAATTTAATGAATTAATCTGCAAATCCTTATTAGAAGAGTGACCAGTGAATCTATTTTAAAATTTTATAACAACAATTTAAATATTAATTTAAAGAGATGAGGATTGGGCACACCTTTGAAAAACTCGTACCATCGACACGAAGAAGAAGAAGGATGAGGTGTACTACCACAATTCTAGGGGGCGAGACTATTGCCATTAACCGGGCAATAGGCTCGCCCCCTTTTACATGGGATCTGGTTTCATGTCCTATGAAATATGTGAGCCGTGAGGGTACAGTTCTGGCCAACCTTCTGGGAATAGAGGCGTGAAGGTATGTCAATACGTAGATAAAGTAATGTCAAACGTCTGCTATCAAAATGATGGTTCTGATACATAACACCAGTGATTTATGATACCCGACCTTGTCACACAGATAAAAAATAAATACAACACAAACGACATTGACTGACATACATATTTATTTGTTTGTATACATATTACATCTTGCAGCTATTGTATAATACATGGCTCACAAATTAGCATAAGACTGACAGACGCGATGAATATACAAGGTGGAAGGGACATCGACGCATATCCGAATACCATGAGTTCAGTACATGATTCTGGACGACGCTTTGAAATTTTCCGTAACTTTTTTCATCAATTTTTCAATTTTTTCTGTAGTTTTTTTTTATTTGATCGTGTAAAAAAACATTATTTCTATCTACCCAAATTAGATTGATAACTATAAAATCATTATTTCGTTTATTTCGGATCGCGCGCGCGATAACCTTCACCGCGGAGTGTTATAATCGCGTTTTTAGCAATACACTGCGCGCTCAAAAATGTCAATATCTGTAATAACCGATCTTTTCTACATGAATGACCTGGGTCATTTTATTTTTGACCTTGAGTGAAACCTTGTCGCGACGTTTGTGCGTCGATGTCCCTTCCACATTGTATTTATGACTGCATATTCTATGAAGATATCAATATATGACTGCCTCGTTGGTCTAGTACGAGTAGTCCTTAGCGACTGCTTCGGTCCAGGGGGCTAGACAAGTTGCAATTTGACATTCGAATCGACAAACGAATAGACAGAAAATGTATGTCGAAAGCTTGTGTCATGTCTATAAATCTCGTTTCTATTCGTTTGTCGATTCGAATATCAAACTGTAACTTGTCTACAGGCCCTGGGTTCGATTCTCGGGTTGAGCATAGTGTTGTTGGGTTTTTCTGTGAAATATCCAGTAGCAGTCTTAGCATCTGGATTCGTGCCCGGTGAGTAATAGGCTCGCTCCCTGTTACATGGGAGTACCGTACAGGGAATTTTACAGAAAAACCCAACACTTGTTTATTGAAATCGTTAAGCGTGAAGACGAAACAAACAGATAGACTTTCTCATTAAGTATGTATTTTTAACCTTTGACGCAAAAATGACGGAGAATTACGAGTATAAGTTTGACGTTTCTGTGTGTGTGTCTGTCTGTGACATCACAGCTCCTGAACGGATGAACCAATTTTGATTTTGTTTTTTTTTTTTATTTGAAAGTTGAATTAGTCGGGAGTGTTCTTACCTATGTTTGATGAAAATCGGTCCAAGATAGCCGCCGCCAAAAAAATGGCGGATAATATTTTTTTTTACAACCCACTGAATATGATTATCAAATATAAGGGCTTGACCAGTAGAATACTACACTATGGAAAATTTCAAATCTAAGATGATATAACGTTTTTTTTCATTAGGTCCGGGGTTTTCTTTAATGTTTAATTTAGTCTTCTTGTAAGTAAGTATCATCTTAGTGTTTACAAGCCTTAACTATTAGTTAAGTGAGCCACGAAGGCATACAGTTCCATTTGCGGCAACTGGCAGTAGTGAGTCACTTTGCAACACGGTGACTTAATACATGCGCACGCACAAGGCCGCCTTGAGTTTGTGCACGATTATAAAACTAAAATAAACTGTTTTTGTTAGATAACGAGTTTTTGCGCTGATTTGGAAACATTCACGCATCTGTTTTTTGATTTGAGTATTTAGGTACATGAAATTGATTTGTAGTTGGTTAAGTCTGTATTCTTGTATAAAGGTGTTTGTAGGATGAGCAGGACTGTATCAGACTGGAACAACTGGACAGAGTGTGGGGCGTTCGCTAGTGAGAAATATACATATAGATGTCTGATAAGGTTCCTAATTGCCATTCATAATATTATATTAAGCACTAAAGAATTAGGTAATAAGTAATTGTTGCATATTATGATTTAAGGTAAATTATTGGTGATGGTTACTATACTTAGGTAACCTAACCTAACACTTCAAGAAATGATATAGAGATTTTTGGGTGTGTCTGACTTAGGTTTTAGCTCAGTTTTAGTAGGTATGTAGCGTAGCTTGTCTATGTAGAGAATATCTCATCTGTGGTAACATTGGACTCTAAGGCTAATAATTCGGAGACGTTAAGCCTAAAGTAATGCTTCCGTATGTCAAATTTGTATTACAATTTGACATACGGAAGCCTAAGTTTATGCTTAGCATCGTCTCTGAATATAAGCCTAATTCTATCGTTTTGCTCATAACCTGGCAAAAAGATTTGCCAATTAGCAGGTCGAGATAATTGTCTCCCGGAGACATACCACCTAGTAAATTCCTTTACCTATCTTTACTCGGGGACGCAATTGCTGGTTTTTACAGTTCAAGCGTATTTTCAATTTTTATGATTTTAAAATGTAACATATATAAGCGACTTTTTATAGCTGCTCTCAAATTTTATGACTCTTCAAACTCGACATGAAAGAGCTAATGATTTTTTACGATTTTGTAAATATTTAATATAAATGTTATGTATATCGAATGGTATAGTAGCATGCTTTTTCTTATCAGCAATTTTGTTTGTCAGTGTTTCCATAAATATTGTGAATTATGTCATGTTCCGTCATACTTTTTTACGTCATGTAATAGATTTAAAATTCTCATCTGTTATCACTTACCTAACAATCAAGGAAATCTCAAATTCAAGGTATGTACAGCTGTAATATCAACTAGTTCTCAGTTATTTCAAAATTTGAAAATTAAACTTCACTTAACCACTTCTTTCACAAACTCCCAGATAACAGTGCGAAACGTTCAACTAAAACACATCAAAGGACCATTCAACATATACAACTGTTATTTAAATTCGGCGCGAAAAACATCGCATCGTATGAGCGTCGTTGTTCACGCTACACGTGTCGACACTCGCAGCGTTGCCGCCATACTGACGTACAACGTAGACCACGTAAATCCACTCCTACAGCTACTACGAAAGGTCTCAAGAGCCGCGTAATCACTTACATTGAGACAACCGCCACAGACAACGTACATTGCTGGCTGAAAACCTCCGTGCACGTAATTTAATAGAACTATCGTGGCAATGAATTTAGCGCATGGAAATTCTTGATCATTTTCCTTTATATCTGGTAGATAGACATCATTATGTCAACAGGAGGAAAAGTCGGAGTATATACGGAAGTTCTTGCTCGGTCTGGTCATTTGGTTCACTAATTCTAGCTAATTCTGAAAGGCTAAGCTCGCTGTTTCGAAACTACAAAGGGGCCGTCTGAGCTCATAGCCTTCAGAGTCCCTTCAGCAATTCGTGGGAGGAGTTATGTAAAACAAGACGGGTTAAATTAACAAGTTTGACTGGGGGAGATTAAGAGAGTACTTTAGGCCAATTCGCTTACATACTAAGCGTGTTTTGGATCGTTGATTCAACCGAGTTATAAAACCGGAAGATATCTATATTTTTTGTTGCTAACATTATGTAGGTAGTAAACAGAAGCTCATTAATGCTTATTAGCGAACGAAATGGTAGCAAAAATTTTAAGTATTTAGGTACATAATGAAGTTAATAAGTAGGTGGTAGTAGGTAGTACCAAACACCTTAAAACAGTTCTTAATTCTTATTTATTCTTAGATTGAAATGTGAATTGTGAATGTGAAAATCATGCCAAAAAATTATTGAATTAAATTTTTCTATGAGTGTAATCGAATATTAGTTTATAACGTGCTAATGAAAGATTAGCTTGTAAGTAGCAAATATTCAACTCAGTTCTTTACAATAAAACCTTTAAAAACATAAGTCAAAGTGATTCATAGCACAAGCATTATCTTAACAGGAACTGAGAAACGAGCACTTCACATCGCCAGGAATCTTTAAAAATAATAAATGAAGTGTGCTGGTTCCACTCAAGCCGAAGCCATAAAGTTTAAAAATAACAACAGCGTAGAAACAGCAAAGGGTTCCTACATCCTCCCATATGAACACTTGAGATGTCTCTTGCATAACTTCGTTACTTTTGAATTAAATTTGAAAAGGAGCATTTTGTTTTTTGCTATGGCGGTCCTAGTATAACCAAAAAATATTTTGTAAATTAAAGTTGTTTTTAGAGAAAGCAGCGTGCATTTTCAATGATGAAACTAAAATGAACATATGGGTTACACAGGAAATTCTATTATAAAAGTGAAAAACCTTGTAATAAACGCTTATTCATAAATTAATATAAGTAATCTCGTCTATCTCTCTTCTCTCAAATTTCAAAAAAAAAAATGCTCTGACGTAAATATATATATAAATAATAATGAAAAGAGATTTGCATTCAGCGTATTTAATTTTTTAAGTTTTTGAATCATTGACGCTTCCTCTCCGACTTAACGTAATTTCCGGTTCCCTTGTACATACTACTTTTGGACCTAAATTACTTACTTAAGCCCCCTGAAAAGTACGGATACTGTGCCTCGATCATGAGTTTTTCTCCTCAGACTCGCTAGCGACGCCGTAAAATATGTATATGGAAAACCCTCGCAGCGCCTCTAGCGGTTACGTAAGGAACTAAAATCTGCTATGAGATAACAGCGTTTCGATGCGTAAAAAACCTATCGAAAGCCATTCGATAGAACTCATGGTTGACGTACAGGTTCGTTAAACTTATCAAGGAATCCAATGTAATTATACTCGCCTTTGGGTCTTTAAAATATACATGTTATTTATTTATATAGAGTTACTTTTTCCTGTTGTCTACAAAGATTTCAATAAATTCCATGGGACTACGCGACGAGTATTATGGAATATTTGACGTCCTCCCCTTCTTAATAAGGGGTGTGAAATTGAAATGAGAACGATTTTTGTTCCTATTCATATTTTTGTTAAATGAAAAATTCGAGAACTACTTGAAGTCAGAAATAGATAATTTCTTTCATTTAAAAGCCTTTTGATGTATTAAATAAAAATGTTGCAAAAAAGGGGGAAAAATTAAGAAAAATTAATTAAAAAAGAAGAAAAAGAAAAATTAAGAAAAATTAATTAATTAATTAATTAATTAATAAAGTCGCGGGCAAAGGTATCTATCTTATAGAAAAACCCACTAACACTTTGCCCGACCTTACACATAGTACCTAAAGTTCTCACCAAACTTATTGTCCGGGTTGAAGTTGGCACGAGCTAACTTTAACCCGGCCTTAAAAATCGGAGAATCAAAAATATTGGATTAAAATTATTTCAAACGACAGCGTACGAGTTGAGCTTTCGTTTTTATTTATTACAATCCTATAATTTTGTTTTTCCGATTTTTACAGCCGGGTTAAAGTTAGCACATGCCAACTTCAATACGGACAATAAGTTTGGAGAGAACTGTACCTACACTATTACTCACAGATTACTGATTATTCCGTTCTCATCAACATTTCTACGAACAATGAGTAAGTGATAAAGTATTTCATTTCGTGTCTTTATAACACAAATAGTCTTCAAAAATGTTAATCATCTTAAGCTATGAAGTGAGCCACGCTCGGCTGAATTCGTCTAATTGCGTCACTACACTAATAAAAAAACAAGCGGTCAGTATAATATGACAAAAATATTAGATAGATTGATAGAATATACTTTATTGTACACCAAAGGAAAAAGAATAAAAGTGATACTTATAACAGAAGTTACAGGAGTACAATTGGCGGTCTTATCGCTAGATGCAATTTCTTACAGACAACCATTGGATGGAAAGAGTCGTGTGAATTAGATAATGGGCGGTTGAAAGTATACTTACTAAGTAAATATAAATTAAAATACGTAACATATAAATTTATTAAATATATAAATACCTAATATAATGTGACAAATTTTATTTTAAAAAAAGAGTGTCCATGGAGTTTCTTGTCGGACTCTTCTCCATAGGATCAACTTTTTTGGAACCGAGCATATAGAGTCATTTAACGTTTCATAAATGCTTATTTGAAATAAAAACATTTGAACTTGAACTAGAAAAAACCGGTCAAGAGCAAGTCAGATCCGTACCCGTAAATAAGGGGTTCCAGTTTTTAATTAGTACCTATCAATTAATTTACTATTTGTCGATATAGTGGCACTAGAAATAGAAACTGTGAAAATTTTTATTCTCTACCTATTAAGGTTCATGAAATACAACAGCCCGCTGAAAGATAGACGGACAGACGGCTGGACAGCGGGGGCTCAGTAATAGGGTCCCGTTGGCACTCTTCGAGTACGGAACCCTAAAAGCAAAGGATATAATGACCGCTATAATTCGCTAATTAGGTATGTTTTGTTGTTCTTGCTAACCTTACGAGAGATTAAATAATTAAATTTGTTTAGTAGCTATATAACCATTCTATCATAATATACTATCACGCCTGTATCCCCGAAAGTTAAGCAGAGGTGTACTAACACCAATAGTTCACACCAATAGTTCGTTATTGTTTTTCGTCCTATGTTAAAGGGGCGAGCCTATGCTGCCATAGACTATAGACATATAGAGACTATTGTTCCTATACGAACAAATTGTAACCTAGTCCACTGGACTGCAAAGTCGTAGGTATCGAGTTCAAACCCAAGGCACGTCTGAGATTTCGTAATCCATGCTTAATAATTCATTACCACTCGCTTAAAACGGAGAAGGAAGCATTGAGTGGAAACCTGCATATCTGAGAGATTTTCTCGGTGGCGTGTGAAGTCTGTCAACGTGCCAGTATGGTGGACGATAGCCTCATTCCCGACGTCTCCATTCTGACAAAGACCCATGCCCTGCAGTAAGATGATTAATGGGTTGATGATTGATTGATTGGTACTATTTGATACAGAATTGACTTTCTCATACCTGAGAGTCAATTTGTTTCTATCTTCAGTTAGATATTTTAGCTGTACCAAGTGCTCTGTTGTTCTATCATTAGTAAGTAACAAGGGTAATTGTAAACTCGTCACACTTGTTAATACGTCACAGAAAAAGTATGTTTAAACTCGTCACAATATTTAATTTTAATATTTTGGAGCAATAATGATCAGTATTGTTACAAAACAATTTATAATTTTTCTCATGGCCATTAAGAAAAAGTCAACAAAATTAGAGAAAACCAGAAAGGATTTTTATTTCCCCTACAGCTGAATAACAAACGTAAATGGGAAAACTGTACCTTTCTAACCGCTAACCCAAAATATCACGTGCCGACTGAGCGGAAATTCCTCGTCGAAATATAATTATTCTCATCTGAAATCCGTAAAACCCTCCAACCTTCAACCTGTAAATAAAAAAAGGAAAACATAAAAAACATAATACTGTTTGGCGAGCCTCAAAACCGAGAGAAGTCGCGGACAAAAGCCGGTATTGTGAATGTAACATGAATAATGAATTCGATAAAAGTGAACCGAAAATGATAATTGCATATCACAATACGATACGCCATGTTTGGCCGCTCTCTTACCAGTGCTTGTTTGGGTTCGACAAACTATAATGGGCAAATAATGTTACGAAACACTGCGTAGGTAGTCCTCGTCCCAACTACACCCAACTACCAAAATAAAGAAAGGCCAAGCGCCAGTATTACCTGACCTTCCCCACCCCCCTAAGTTCTTTAAATTCCAGATAAAATTGTGTTGAGCCACCAGTGCTCGCGGGTCTGCGTTCATGGTCAGAAGCGTTTACTATTGTTGTACTAGACAGTTTAGATATACAGCAATGAGAATGTGACACTCGAATATATACGGATTTATCTGAAATATTTGGTTTTATTGATGTACACAATAAAATACTAGAATAAATCTGAGGACATGGTAATGTAGAGGTTTTCTCAATATTTTGTTTTAGGTATACGGAATGTGAAAAATTACAATAGTAAGTAAAACTTATTATCTAATAGTTTTTTTTAATATTATACATATACCTAGACATAGTAGTTAAATAAAATAATAAATAGTAAAAGTTCATAATAAAAAGTCGCAACAAAAAAGTCGAAGAGAAAGACCTATGACAGACCTTTGGGCTTTTTATTAAAGTCCTCATGAAATAAGAATTGTTACCCATTCATACAGTGACCGCAAATGACTTAGCTTTACAATTATATATCTATAGATCAATCGATCGGTGTAGTGTAGGTGTTTGCGTCACAACCATGCCATGTTTAAAACAACCAAATTTAACAGTTTTTTTTAAACTAAGCAGCTCCAAAACTACGGAACCAGTCCTCTCATACTGTGTTACGACGAATTTTACAATCATAAGTATGTATTTACAAAAAAAAAGTATATAAGTATTATATCCATTGTCTAGTACCCACAGTACAAGCTCTGCTTAGTTTGGGACTAGATGGTGCTGTGTAAAATGTCCCAGGATATTTATTTATGTACGACCACATAGAAACACATATATTTGGATCACACAAAGATTTTTGTCGGGTGGCTGGTTAACCTTAACTGCTACACCAGGCTTCACCATACGTGCACACAATTTGACATTGACGGGGCCATTCACTCAGGCTGCACTCGTAAAATAGGATGAGTATACCGTAAATGTCTACTCGTAGACTGGGGTAATATACAACAGTAACTAATGGTCTTGCTGGCTTTACTAGCAACTTGAAGACAGAACACACGTTGTAAACATATGTCACCTTTCACAGGAGTTAATTTCCTCATCGCGCCTGTATTCCTGTAAGGGTAGGCAGAGGTATATTGCTGTACATTCACAGTGCGCCCATATGTTTAGTTGGTGAGCTTATTGCCATTTACCGGGCACAAAACCGACTCCGCGCTGCTACTGGCAATTTAACAGAAAACTCAAATGTTTGTTTAAATTTAAATGCAACTCTAAGTGTTTTTGACATTCGAATCGACAAACAAAATGTATGAAATGACACAAGTTTTCGACAAATCGGGCTGTCACTAATGTCATTTCCATACATTTCGTTTGTCGATTCGAATGTCAAAATACAACTTGTCTAGCCCCCCTGGGAATCGAATTTAAGACCGTGGTCAACGAGGTAGGAATGTAATAATGTCCCGCTATGGCTGTAGTGAATGTTCTTGATTCCATGACCATGAATCAAAGGGCAAGTCAGGGCAAGTACGGTTTTTAGTCGTTACCAGTCCAACATACCTTGCCGCCTCCCTAGGGGGTTCAGGGGGCTGGGATCCATGAGGATTTTCCATACAGGAACGATGCATACAAAAAAATCAATATATTTTTTTTTACCACTAATATGGCAAACAACATACGGCCCGCCTGATGTAAGCGGTTACAATAGCCTATGGACGCTTACAACACCAGGGGTATCTCTCGCGCGTTGCCGACCCGAAAAACCTCTTAGAGGTTTATGGAGGATTCACTGCGCCGATAGTTTGAGGGAATATTCCTCTTACTGCCAGCGCAGCGCATCCTTAGAAGGAGCTCTGGCGACCTTACTCACTGCAGGAACACAACAAATAATAAAGTGTGATATTTGGCTGCAGTTTTCTATAAGGTGGAGGTACTTCCCCAGATGGGCTGCTCCAAATCAATCAAGCTCCTGCTGCTATAAATGGCTGTGCCCTACCTCTCTTAAATTATTTTTTTTTTTGGAAGACCAACAGCAAATAACGGCTCACTTAGACTAAATTTTAGGTGACATACAGCCAATAATAGGTCTCCACTTATAGAAACTATATAAAAACTACCGTGCGGATACAAGATTAAAATCTACATATATAATTAAAACCAAGCAACAGCAGGGAGTTCTATAAAAAAACAAACCGCGCACTAGCCATAAATATGTTAAGTCAAAATGTTTAGTTCCTCTAGCAATTTGTAGTATTTCCTTTATGCATTTTACTGCAAAGCTTTTAGTTGCATATAAATAAAAGCTTCCTGTTGCATGTGCATAGTTTATTAAGCTTCTATTAACTCCCACAGGGAGTTATGAAATGACCCGGATTAGGGGCCCGTTTTGTATTAGATCAAAACTCTGTCAGGGGACTTCTGGCTTTTACTGAAGTAATAATTCGCGCGTAAATGTGAACATTGTCATATAAATTGTACTGCCAATTGTACCGCATATCCGTCTCTTTAGACGGACCGAGAAAACAGACGGTCTGTCCGAAACGGGCCCTTACATTCATTATTTTCACTAAATAAAATTTCTAAGCAATAACACGCATTGTAATTCAGGATAAGAAGATATATTTTATAACAGGCTTATCCGTTATCGAAGAGTTAAGTAACTAGAAATATTAAATATCCCATTCTAAGTGTTTTTAGGGTTAAATTAGTTATAGTTACTGACGGATTATTTAATGTGATACTTATTACAAGCTGACAGCTTACACAAATTGATCATCGTTGCTGCACAAAAGGGGGCCCGCCCAATGTGTTTGTCCTGTAAATAAAATGTACTGCAAACAATTTTTGCTTGATGATATTTTCTCTGTTATGGAATATCTATAAAAGATTACGCTAAAGGTAAACATGTTTGCTGGGGCAAACAAGTGCTCGAACGAAAACCACGCACCGGAAAACAATTCGTAGGACGGTCTACAATGAGTTGGACGGATGAACTGGTAAAAGTCGCTGGGAGTCATTGGATGTAGGTGGCATATAACCTGTTGGTCTTATTGAAAATATCTAGGCGAAGGCCTTTATATACACGGTAATAAAATATTACATTTTGAAACTCATGTCAAAACATACCTACTTATTGATAATAGGAACTTCACGTCTAACATCCGCGTTCCGCCCGGATATTACAACTCGCTTCACCAACTTTTAATCTGAACGTTTGTATTTTTTATATTAAAAAACGTTGCACGAACATAATTTGCAACAACAATGCCATGCCGGTAGAAGAGATCATTTATTTTGTGTCATACTCAATTCAGGTAACCATGATCATTTTATATTACCTACTTTCTCGTAAGTTAACATGCAATGGGTTATCCATTGCATGTTAACTTACGAGAAAGTAGGTAATAAACAAAATTAAAAAGCTTCTTGGAATTATTGATATTTACAGCCATAAAAAAAAGGAAAAAAAATAACTTAGGTAACGTACGTTTAACTTTTTTTGTTCGTTTTGTTTTACAGGGCACCGGTTTACATAAGGTCTCCAGATAGCTTTGAACAAAATTCTTGGGGCCTGTTTTGCTCTGGATAGCCGCCACCTGCAGGATAAGTTTAAAAATGGAACGTATGAAATTTTCTGCTAGGTAATTTAATGGTAACTTATCAGTAAGCTGTGAAACAGACCCTTATACTACTAAATACATACCTACCTACTATATACAAGCCACCTAAAGTTTTGTTGAATTCATCCGGTACATAAGCTTAAAATAGTTCCTTCCCCTTCCCGACCTTTTTGGAGAACCTCACATGAACCTTACCCGTAGGTCAGAAGTTTATCCTTTTAAGGTATTAATAGCTCTTTTTATTGGTTTGACGCGACTGTGGAAGATATAGTGAAATGGTTAAGTAATTAGACATTACTAGCTTTACGTCAGTGGGTTCGCCCGCGTGGTCTGAGTCGCTAGTTCGTATCCAAATTCGAGTAGTGCATTATGTAGGTCAAGCAATGATAGCCTCGGGGTATGACCACTGGACTGCCAAGTCAAAGGCCTCAAGTTCAAACCCAAGGCACGCACCTCTGACTTTTCGAAAACATGTGCGTAATTATCACTCGCTTTAACGGTGAAGGAAAACATCGTGAGGAAACCTGCATGCCTGAGAGATTTTCTCGTCGGCATGTGAAGTCTGCCAACCCGCATTAGGCTAGCGTGGTGGACTATAGCCTAATCCCTCTTTTACTGAGTGGAGACCCGTGCCCAGCAGTGGGACAGTATATGGGTTGATTATATCCTATATATATATTATATAGGTAGGTATATATGCGTGTGCCTTAATTGCCTTTATGTAACTGTAACTTACAAAGCTAATACACAAATTGTTTCTTCACGTTCGAAAATGCTAACAGATAACATTGTGAGAAAATAATATAATATTAAACAAAGGTTTTTCGGTGAAGTAGTATGCCGTCGGCGCTTCGGTAGTGAAGCATTATTATCTGTGTGTGGGACGGACAGTGCATTGTTAATGTGAACACAAGTGGTCGGAGTCTCATCGATGTAGAACATTTAGAAGAGACATGCATGACAGAACTTTTTTTTTTCAGACAGCTCCATAGTAACGTTTTAATTATGATGTCGGAATTATTCGGTGTCTCTTTCTCTCTCTCTCATAGTGCCTCTCCGACTATTGAAGGTTGGCAGTCTATTTAGCATATTCATTTCTGTCTCTAGTGATGCGAAACAGTTCGTCAGCACTCGCTATCCCCATCCACTCTCTGATGTTTTTATTTTTTTATTATTATTTTGTTAGCGGCTATCTTGTTACATCGACCGGGATGGGTCTATTTGATCGCCGCTTGATGAAATTTAGAGTTCATCGCTAAATCCTGCGGCTGACACAAACTGCAGAATTTGTTTAGGAGTAAGCTCCTTTATTTTATCTGGGTTTAGAATGTGTTTCCCTAGATGATCACTGCGCTTGTGTATTAGCGATCCACATTCCCCTAGAAGGTGAAGTGGCGTTGCATCATCCTCCTCACAACGTCGATAGGTGTGCGTATCGCTCAGCCATAGATTAAACATGTGCTTGTTAAGGGAACAGTGTCCTGTCATATCTTCCTGATGTTTCGTAGCCTTGAAACGACATGAAACAATTCGGACCGACACGTCTTTTACCAGAGATTTTTTCCATTATAATAAGTTGCAGCAACTCGTATCTTTCATGTCTTAAGTATAGTAAATCCTCCTCCAAGCCTTTTTTTTCCCAACCATGTTGGGGTCGACTTCCAGTTTAACTAGATGCGGTAGAATATCAGTATTTTACACGGAGCGACTGCCATCAGACCTCCGCAACCCAATTTCTGGGCAATACCGATAGTCGCATAATAGACTGGTTGTTAGGTTGTCTTAAGTATAGTAATTATTCGCTGAAATATGTGTGTTAATATAGATAATTCCCTATATTTCCTTGCTATATCAGTTTGTTTAATCATCCTCAAGTGTAATTTCATGTAGAAACAAGTTAAGAGAGAATTATTTAAAAATTCGAGTCAGCACGTTGCTTAATGCAAAACTCATTGTGACCGAATGAGTTATCATGTAATCACAACAAAAATACCCGTTACTATTCACAAGTAGTTATAAGCACATAGCTTTGCTTACTTAAAATAGGTCATTATGCCGCTTCCCGCTAAGTTTTATGTCCTCTATTTCCGTGTTGTAATATAACATGATATACCAGCGACGTTGACCTGCCCGTCGCCCCCGCTCCTTACAGAAACCTGTTTTTTTAGGGGAATATGACCTCAGTGCGAGAGGTCAACTTATATTGGGAGAAACGCCATAACAAAAGTACTCGTGCCGCAATTGTCCTATACATCTACTTCTAATAAGGCAAAACGATTGCTCTTTTATAGAATGCTACTATATTTGACGACTTATGGCCCATTGATAGCCTAATAGTACATTGCCTTAACTGTTCCGTTTATTTAGGTGGGTTGAACCGTATATGGTGTTGGACCAGCGATTATTTTGAACTGGTGTCGTTTAGGAATTTAATTTAATTTAACTCAGTGGATGTTTATATTCCTCACGATTTCAGTCGCGTACCAAGAAGTATTATTTAATGGCATGAATGGGAGTCATCAGCTTGCTAACTTAATCTATGCCCCATATTAAATATTTATTTTCCATAGAAAATCTCTCCAGATTTTCTCTCACTAAGAAAATGTGAAACATAATGCAGATTTTATTTTATTATTTTTCGGTTGGGGTTTTAATCGACCATAAAGATAATAGTTCATACGAGTGAGAATCGAACCCGCCGCAATCCGCAAGACATAAGTCACTGCATTCGCGCCGTCAAACGATTCCAACGCAGAGCAACAATATTGTTCATGAATTGCCGTAGAAGTTATTGGATTACTTTAACTAACAACTTTTAATCTCGGAAACTACTAAACAAGCTAACGTTATTTATGGCGGGGACATAAAAACTTCAACTACTTAAAAACTGAGTGCTGTTTTAAACTAGCACAGAGGAGAGGAGTTTGTAAGAATTATCCCGAAGAATAAATTGGGTAAATAGGTACAAGTTGGTCAATATAATATGTTGTACTTTTTACCATCTTACTTCTGGGCAGGGATCTCCTCTTAGAATGACAAATATTTACGCTGACCCGCATCACGCCAGCGGGAAGACTTCACAAGCCGTCGAAAGAAATTCTGAGTTATTTTCCTTTACCGTTGACGGGAGTGATAAGATTTGATTTACTTTCCTCAAACAAAACTATGAGTCAACCTGTGCCTGTGAAACCCTCATCATATTATTAGCCAAAAGAGGTCCACTGCTGAAAAAAAGCCTTCCCCATACACTCCCACAAAGTCCGGTTACATGCCGCCTGCATCCAACGACTCCCAGCGACCTTTATAAGGTCATCGGTCCATCTCGTTGGAGGCCGTCCCACGCTGCGCTTTCCGATGCATGGTCTGCACTCGAAAACCTTTCTGCCCCAGCGGCCAACAGTTCTACGAGCTATATTCTATGAGCTTCACACATGAAACCCTACATAGCAAGTATTTATTTGCATCTCACAATTCCAAGCCGACAGAACATTTTTTTCTGATTGTTTTACTGGCAACGTACTGTTGCCCGTAAATAAACGTAGATAATGAGACATTTACCTTGTTTGTTTACCGGTTTAATTATCGAATGAAAGGGAAAATATTAGCGGGATATATTTCGCATGACATCAAAATGTATTATGGTTTGAGAATATGCCCCCACTGCCGACTTGGCGCTCATTTGTTCAATTTACTAGAGGCTTGCGTCCAATAACCTCACTTTATCGGATTTTTCATTATGTTATATCTTGTCTCATTCATTTAGGATTCCGTAAATAAATTAGATAGCGTAGACTGATCGGTTTTCTGACTGGTCTCAAGTCTTTAGAGACAGGATTATTAAAGTTATTTCTTTTGTTACGACTTCAAAAAACGAGGAGGTTCTCAATTCTACTGTGTGTTTTTTTGTATGTAGGTATGTTACGCGATTACTCAGTCAATTGTGAACCAATTCCGTAATTTCTTTTTTTTTGTTAGAATGAGTATAGGTCGCCTCTGCCTCGAAAAACACCTAGGAATTAAAAAGCAAAAAATAACAGGTACATATTTACATTATTTATAAAATAAAAATAAAAATAAAATATAATTATTAATATAATTATTAAGTATAATTTATAAAATAAAAATAAAATAAAATTATGATTTCTAACTAATTATATTGGTGCCCAACAGACAATCAACGAAAGTCATATTTAAATTAAATTAGTAGTTTGGCACCGCCTCCTTTTAGTTCCTAGATGTTTTTTTTTGGAGGCGGTTTGTTTTTTTGTCACACAAGGCTTCCGTGTATTCATTATCACCATTAGCATGATGATTTTGTGGTTCCAATCTCCTTGCTTTTCTAGTAATAGTAGTAGTCAACGATCATGATCAAAATTCTGTCTTATAATAAAAATAAACATGAAAAAAACTTCAAATTTTTGACATATTACAATGGATGGTCTACAACACCCAGATTGTTTTTATTACCTAACTAGAAAATTATGAATATTTTTTATTTTCGGGATTACCTTAGACTTCGCTTAAAACATTTTACGTAGGTAATGAAGAGATGGAGTTTCGTAATAACTTAACTACATGACTACAGAAGATATGGTCATAATTATAAGTTTACCTTCCTAGTCTTATACTTCAAGTTTCTTCATAATTACTTCATAATTAGATGTACGAGGGGCTCGTGGCTAAGTTGTAACAACGCTAATCACCCGATCTGCAACGTTAAGCTACACTTGCCACGGTTAGTCTGTGGATGGGTGACCATTCTTAAGATATCGAGACCCCTCCGTGCCTCGGAGAGCACGTAAAGCCGTCGGTCCTGGTTGTCATACGAACACCTATTACAGTCGTTAGTGGTAGTCGGAAACCTAAAAAGCCTGACAACCAGTCTTTTCTTCAAATATCGGTATTGCCCAGAAATTGGGTTGCGGAGATCTGATGGCAGTCGCTCCGTGTAAAATACTGATATTCAGCCGCATCTTGGTTAGACTGGAAGCCGACCCCAACATGGTTGGGAAAAGGCTAGGAAGCAGAAGACATACAGACGCCTGTTACTACAGAATACGACTTGCTAACATTCTTACATATTTATTTTGCTTCGTCCACGTTTATAGATACATCTTCATATTCGTCTGACGTCTGTGGTTTAGTGGTTCAAGTACCGGACTGCTAATCACGAGGTCGTGAGTTCGATTCCCACAAGACACAAACATTTATGTGATGAACTTGGGTGTTTGTGTTTGTCTGGGTGTTTCTTATATATTATAAGTACCCATAGTACAAGCTCTGCTTAGTTTGGGACTAGATGGTGCTGTGTAAAAATGTCCCAAGATATTTATTTATTTATTTATGAAATGAAAATTACTGGCCTTTCTTTTAACATGTTAAACAGGTTAGGAAATACCCAGAACACGCGGGCGAAGCCACTGCTGGAAAGCTAGTGTTTTATATAAAATCTATATGTATACTAAGATTAGATTGTTTGTTTGTTTGTATTGAATAGGCTCCGAAGCTACTGGACCGATTTGAAAATTCTTTCAGTGTTAGATAGCCCATTTATCGAGGAAGACTATATATCATCACGCTACGCCTTACAGGAGCGGAGTAGCAATGAAAAATGTTGCAAAAACAGGGAAAAAATCATTTAATTCAGACCACGCGGGCGAAGCCGCTGGCGGAAAGCTAAGCTACAGAACACCACGAGAAACTCCCTCACTAGTTTTCTACCCGACAAAATAACTAGAAGGAATGCTTTTAGCTAGGAACGATTTCATTTCAAGACTTAAATCTTGGGAATGGCAGTGTGAAGTTCAAGCCCGCGTTCATTCCGGCTGAACGAGCCGGCTAGGAATGCCTGCTATGCCTGAAGTTTCACGAAGTCGCAGACTTTTGCTATATACCACTGGAGCTAAGCGATCTAGCTAGTAATATCTTACCATATTACAAAGACGGAAGTTTGTAAGTTTGGATGTTTGTTGCTCTTTCACGGCAAAACGGCTGAACCGATTTGGCTAAAAGTTGAAATGGTGATGGCTTATATCTTGGAATAGGACATAGGATACATTTTAATCCTGAAAAGTTTAGAGTTCCTATGGGAAACGGGTTTAAAGTTCCTAACTCCATGCGGGCGAAGTCGTGGGCAGCTAGTAACTAAATAAAGTCACAAATTATAGTGACTTTAATCGTATTCGCTCTCCGCTATATTTTACTATATTATATATTTATAATAATATATTTTATATAATAATAATAATAATATCTTTATTTGAGGATTTCTTACAAAGAGAGCTTACATAATAACAATAGAACTGAACCTCACACTAGGATACCCTGTGTCTTTCGTCACCTTTTGTATACGTATACATATAATTACTTATAGTTATAATCCTTAGTATTAATAAAAGTTTGTGTAAGTAGGTACAGCATTGTTTCGTGTGTATGTGTGTGTGTGTGTGTGTGTGTGTGTGTGTGTGTGTGTGTGTGTGTGTGGTTGAATGTGTGTGCGCTTGTTTCAGGTAATGGTAATGATTTTTGCTATATTTTATATTTTCCTTAACAATTTTCATTACACATTACGTATCGTCACGCCTGCATTCCTTGGAAGATAATTTTAAAGCAAGTACCTACTTATTTAATGGTTTGCAAGAGTCGTGGGTAAATGTAAATGTTCAGATAAGAAAACTAAATAGATAATAAATAATTTGCTTCTGCCTTCGGTTTCATTCTGTTCTGAAAAATCTGAAAATTTCGCGGCCTATAAATAGGATTTACTTTTTTTAGCGGAACTTATTTTTTCTCATTCTTACATAGTCTAGTAAGTGGGCCTAAGTTACATCTTAGAAAATCAGCTATAACAGCTAAGAAACAGTTTTTTTAATATCTTTGCATTCAAATTACCGCGCATACCTATATACTTTGGTATATATGCATTTAGTAAAAAGCTGTGCCTTGTAACGACAAACAGACACTTCAATTTTGTTTATTTGTATAGATTTGGGACCTTGGAATATTGGTACATTTTAAAACCTGCCCTGAAAATAGATAAGGTGATCGTCAATTGAAGCGTAAAGGTACCAAATACCGGTTACTTTTGTAAAATAATTCTAGTTCATGCTACTTGATGCATTAATTTTATGTGTACCTATTTTACCTCCCAGACTGTAAAATCGTTCGAAGCATACGGTTACGTGTAGCAAACATTATCTAACGTGTAAGTTTTGTGTTTATTATTAATTATTCGTTTATCAAATAAATAAACAAAAAAATATTTATAAATGTGATGGTAACATTTATAAATAAAAAAAATTAAATGCTGTTTTGTGATGCAGTATTGATATATATGTATTTTTTAATTACAGATAATAATTTTGTGCGACTAAAAATGTTTAATATCTAGCATAACCCCATTTCAAAAGTGTTTATATTATTCCTTTTTAATTAAACAATAGGGTATATTATTTAATTATCTTGTAAATAAACCTAAAAAATATTTCAGGAAGCCTTATTGATAAAAAAGTAATTTACATTAAGTATTGTAAAATATAACTTACGAGTATATCTGAGGGGCTACGTACAGGCGCTTAGGGGCTCTCGGCGATGCTAACCACTGAAGTTATTTATGGACCATTGTGGTTTTTATACCAGCACGTTACTGCATGATGCAGGGCTTCCAGCGGATTTCATTAAGTATCTACTTGCTGGTAAATATTGGGTGATATTCTCTTGGTTGGCTGGATATTGGTATTGGCCAGTCAATTTTATAAAATAGATAATTTGTACCGTCATGTAACTGTATTAAATTCTTTATAAGCATTGTCCAGGACCCATGTAAAGCTCTGCTTAGTTTGGGACTAAATGGTGGAAAAAAATTAAACATACATATCACTCCATAATGTGGGTAATTTGAAGTTATTTTTAAATCAGTATAGTTACTCACGTTAAAAAAAATTCGTGGCTCTATAAAGTAACCGTAACTTCAACTTTGACGCTGGTTCTTTACCACCGAGGTTAATGCGAAAATTCTAGAAAGTTCCAATGCAAAAAATCAAACGAGAAATGATATAACTTTGGAAGACTTCGCCTCCTGAATAACGAATAATGAAAGTTCAAAACCTCAAAAGATAAAGTTGTATGAGTTTTCTTATACTTTCTATTTACCTCTCCCGTAGTTATCAATACTAAATAGTATTACTTTCTCAGATTAAGTCAACAAATAAATTCTTGGACACAATTCGGAAGTTCTCGGTAGTGGTAATAACATTATAGAAACTGCCTCATAGGTCGAATGATCATAAGCGAAATTGCTACGCTAAGGATCATGGGTGTCAATATCCAAGTCGAGCAAAGTGTTATTTAGTTTTTCTATGACATTCTTAGTAGCAGCACGAAGTTTATAGGATCGCCTCCTACCGTAGGACCCAATCATACCGGTGGAATGTGGGTGTACATCTCTGCATCATCTTATGACAGCCATTTTCTTTTCTTTAAAGTAGAGGTATACAAGGTGGAAGACATATCGACGCACATCCGAATTCCATGAGTTCAGTACATGATTCTAGACCGGGGCGTTGACGTAACTTTTTCATAAATTTTTCAATTTTTCTGTGTAAAAAGTCATTATTTCTATCTACCCAAATTAGATTTATAATTTCATTTATTTCGGACATTCACCGCGGAGCGTTATAATTTTGTTTTTAGCAATACATTGCGCGCTCAAAATTTTCAGTATCTGTAATAACCGATCATTTTCTACATGAATGACCTAGGTCATTTTATTTTTGACCTTGAGTGAAGGACAGGAAGGGACAGGAAGGGAAGGGAAGTGCGTCGATGTCCCTTCCACCTTGTATGAATTACATCTTCTTTATTATCTTCGTAGAAGCGGTACACGTGAATTTATCATGTTTCTATAGGTAGGTCATAAATAATAGAGGCATAGTGTTGGTTCTCAGCTTGCTCGTTATTACAGCGGCTACCGTGCTCTTTCAATATCCGCGCTACATTATGTAAGCTAATAAAGTATTATGCTGTCGCTTACAGCCTTAGACTAGCAAGCAGATTAACTTTACAGAACCTTTAGCCATTTTATTATGGTTTTTACATGCAAAATATAACAGAGGTAGGGCACAGCCATTTATGGCTCAAATCTGAAGCAGCCCATCTGGGGAAATACCTCCACCTTACAGAAAACTGCAGCCATAACACACTTTATTATGTGTTGTGTTCCTGCAGTGAGTAAGGTCGCCAGAGCTCCTTCTAAGGATGCGTTGCGCTGGCAGTAAGAGGAATATTCCCTCAAACTGTTGGCGCAGTAAATCCTCCATAAACCTCTAAGAGGGTTTTTCGGGTCGGCAACGCGCGAGTGATACCCCTGGTGTTGCAAGCGTCCATAGGCTATGGTAACCGCTTGCCATCAGGCTGGCCGTATGCTTGTTTGCCACCTTAGTGGTATAAAAAAAGGGTTACTACATCTCAATCAACTCAAAGCTGCTGCGGCTCTTTCCTCAAAAGGCCATTGCAGACATCGACCTACACTGTGACACTCACATATTTGATACCAAAAAATCTATGTCTGGATTTTAAAAGAGACCATGATTATCTGAGTTTGTTTCGGGGTTTCTCCTCAGATGTCGTCAGTTAGGAAATGCCGACGCCATCTAGCACAAAACCGCAAAACGTACGTTGCATTATCAGTACTCAGATCAAGTTGTCTTCTGACATAGGCCTCCTCATTCCCCCACTTTTTTCGGTCCAGTGATGTTCTTCTCCATCCCTTTGGCAGATCGTCCTGCAGTTGCAAGATTTAAGTAATATTTTAACTAAGTAAGCTATTATTTAGATTTAAATTACTTTGTGCCTAAGCTTAACATTACCAACATTTCTGAAACGCTTGACTAGCACCAAACAAAAATGCTTACAAAAATACTGTTTGTTAGCTCTTGAACTCACATATTTCATTTTAGCAAGGGCCTGTTTGTAAAATATAACCGAGTTACCTACGTTACCTATTCTGCTCATCTATGCAGTCGGGTTCAAAATAAAGAACTAATTTTATAGAGAACTAGCTTTTGCCCGCGGCTTCGCTTACGTGGATGTAGAAACAAAATTAGGATTAGAAATAATTGATCCCATTGATAAAAAACTTGTATTTTGAAGTAGTGTTTTAGAGGTTTGTAAAAAGGGAGTTTTATCGGCGCTAAGCTCAATGAATATTGTGGGTTCGATTCCGGTCGACTATTAGTCTCGGTATTGAGGTACTTTATGAGGTACTGAGGTGATACTGTTTGTGAAAATATATCCAAAATAAAACGGAAGCTTCAGTTAGTCGTAATAACTCGTAATTATAACCAAACTTTACAACTATTGTTTAATTTAAGTCTATACCACTTTAAACGTTTATAACTAATCAACAATCACGATATCTGCGCATATGACAACTTAATTAAAGAACCAACAATAATGATCCCTTATATCAATAGGAATGCATACTACAGAGAGGTCAAGCTCTATCTCAGCATCTACGCAACCGAGTGGAATGAGATATACCTAATTTTTTTAGTTGAACGATGGACTTTTAAATAGAAAATAAAAAACTAAAAACCAACAATGATGATCTCTTCTTTCTATGGGCTTGCATACAACAGAGAGGTCAAGCTGTATCCAAGGATCTATTCAAATAATTGAAAAAAGCTTTACATCAGTTTTTAAGTTGGAAATTATGCTTTACAACAGTTCATACAAAATTCAAATCTATTCAGTAGGTTTAGCGCCAACCCCTAACAAACAGACAAACAGACAAGAATTCTAAAAATCACATTTTTGGGTTCGCGATCGTTTATATACTCTAACCCAATTGTTTTTTTTTTAATATCTTCAATGTACAGAAACGACTTTTTTACAATTTTATAATAGTATAGATAAAATTTTTACGGAAAAAATATATACCTATAGGTACATCGGAGATTATGAATGATAATATTTAGCACTATTGCACATTAATGCTGTTTATTAAATTGCCCATATTATTAATTGCATTTCCGTACGAAGATTATCGTCATGTAGAAAATGATCAGTTATTACAGATATTGACATTTTTCAGCGCGCAGTGTATAGCTAACGCGATTATAACGCTCCGCAGTGAATGGTTACGCGCGCGCGAACCGAATTAAATTAAATTATGATTTTTAATTATAAATCTAATTTGGGTACACAGAAATAATGTTTTTTAGACGTTCAAGTAAAAAAAACTGCAGAAAAAAGTGAAAAGTTGATGAAAATAATTACGGAAAATTTCAACGCAGTGGGGTCCAGATCAAATCATGTATTAAACTCATGGTATTCGGATGTGCGTCGATGTCCCTTTCACCTTGTATAGGTATTAGTCGTCAGTTTCCAGCTATATTCATTTTTTATAGCCTGCCTCCTGCCCTAGGAAAAAGTGAAAATACTCCAGAATAGCTCATTTAATTGCACTACTTTCTCATGCATAGTTGATAGGTATTTTCGATCGATACGTGGAAATACTTGATAGACGGCTGCAACTGCAAATAGAATGCGGAACAGTCGCCGGCGCCTGCCGCATATTCGAGATACACGTCAACATTTCAAACCAATACATAATCTTATTTGCACGACATAGAATTCAAAATTCAATATACTGACGTCAAGAATTCGTTGTAGCTTTACAAGAAAATATTTCAGTGGAAATTGCGACGTTTTTATTACAGTATCAATGTATATTAGCATACCTACATTAAAAAAAACTACATTTTGTAATGATTACAAAATTTAATTGCATGTGAGTGTACTTTTTATCCGTTAATTATTGTATGTCTTCGAAGTCCCCCGCGAAACAAAGCCTGTTCCCTTGTTCCCTAGTTAGTGATTTTGTGGTTAACACAGCTGTATTTCCTGAAAGCAGTAGTTTTTGCGTGAAAAAGTAACAAACATCCATACATACATCCATCCTCACAAACTTTCACACTTATAATATTACTACGATAGGATTAGTAGGATTCATTCAGTATAAAACTGAACATAATATAATTTTATTTTACCCCACATGTATAAATTCTAGTTCAAAACATTCTGTGACGCCGTTGGACTATGAACTTCTTCTTCTTTCCTTTGCCATATCCCATTATCTGGGGTCGGCTCTCCTTGTCTGCCTTCTCCATTTTGCTCTGTCTTGCGCGGCCTTAGCATCAACATTCATGTCCTTAAGATCTTTTTGGACTGACGAAAGCCAGGTGGCAGGAGGTCTCCCGCGACGGGAACGTTGGTTGAAAACTTTTTCATTAGAGAGTTTCAAGCCTAGACCAGTAAGTACTACTAAAAGCCGACGTTTTAGCAACTGCTAACTATTAAAACTGTAACTACATATTAAAATGTTGAATATTCCATTCAAAGTGCCAGTTAGCATGAAATACGTGACAGATGTTGTAAATCATCAAAGTATCACTTTTCAAAAATGATTTTCATTAAAATTAAACAAAGGAGGTCATCAAACGCCCATACAACTCAGCCCAAATTTGTACCATGAAATCGCTATGAAACTGATAATAATCTGGCGTAATGGCGTGCGTTTGACATTCCGAAACTGACACTGACAATTATTTTTACTATGAAATCATTACGAAACAGATAATAGTGTGCCAAAATGGCGTGATTTTTTTCAAATTAAAAGATTATTTTCCCAGTCAACATTAAAAAAGTACGACTAGAGTTTTAACCGGCGTAATACAAGGTATTTTTTCCAATAACCTTCAGTACATCATTTGGGCCGATTTCGATGACCTCCTTTTTACGGTATTTATCGCGTTTAAAATGAATACCTATTAAGTATTTTAATTCGGGAATTTTGTTTTCACATTGTTTAATTTACTCTAAATCTAAACCTACAACTACCAGTCGCTCTATGGACGCTATTAAGGGTCCGAAACGTTATTATTACGGATTAAAAATAATAACAATATTTGGTAATAAATCCTTTTATAGAAGATTTATTTCAATATCTAATATCCCTTTTTTAAATAGAAAAATCTTGGCGAAAGAGGAAAAAAATACAACATGCATTATGTTAATACAATGTTTTCCATTCCTTTTTATCTGTTCTCGATTTGACTCGAGTTCTGTATAATTTTGGCAGCATTACAATGAGTCCGATCTTGATATCAGTGCCGCCAGACTTTTCCTGAAAATGTCATTTCGTTTACGTTTTTAAATTGTAACGAAGCAATCTCGATAAGATGCTAAAAAAAATTAAGAGATATTCAATTTAATACATAAAAACCTGGAGGAAACAAAAGAAGTTTACAAGAATCATAGCAAATTGCGGTCTAGTTTCTGTTTGCTTCATTTGATATATTTTTTCAGTTCGTTTTTCTCCAGCCAGTATCACAAAGTATAGCTAATGTATGTTTTTCAGGAAATGTCTCGCCTAACAAACAACTTTATGGAGCATCCCGTGCCTCCAGCATTTGTTGTGGACGATTATTCAGCAGAAGATGTGGCTGCAGCCATAATAGAGAGAGGAGGCCAGTCGGAACCCTTCTATATGTATATTCAATATGGATGAGACCTACCGCAATATACAGAGATTTAGGCGTAAAATGCCGAGGGTGCAAATATTTTACGGTATATTTATGTCATTACCTTTTCTAACTTAAAATACTTTCTCGCCTATTTTTCTGAAATACCGAGTATGTCCTTGAATTTTATGAAACGTTCACTTTTTTATTTTTAAAATGTTTGAAAAAAAAAATAGAATTTATTGGTTTACAAGCATTTTGGCATAATCCGAGATCAATCTTTTAGTTTTATGGTATCAAATTTTACAGCTTACAGTAATAAAATTCCATTTCTTTTTGTGACTATGTATTATTTCGAAAAGGAAGTGATGTCTTCTGATGTCGGAAGGCAAGAGTCATTACGGATCACTGAGCTTTTAAATAACTATAGTGTTTCTTAGATTCCTTGAAGCTCTAGACAACATGAATGGGTAGCAATAATTGAAATAAACTCATCTCGCTCAAGATTCTCAGAATTATTTTAAGCAGCAAGCAGTTTTCTATTTCCAACTAAATTAATATAGATTATATTAATGTTTTATGTAATTTAATAGTGTAGGTCCCAGAATTAAAACTTAATTCTGTCGCGATTTAGGTTCAAAAGGATGGAAGCCGGTGGTATTGTAATGAGTCCTTTCATCCTGAATGTAATTAAAGGGCTTGTCCTGTAACCACTTTATCAGATAAAATATCTAAGTTCTCAGAAAAAAATATTTTTATAAGAGATCTATTAATAAAGTGATACTGATGATTGAGTGAAATTGGAATTACTTAATATCAATGTACTATATTACCAATTACTGGGATTACCTACTAATTGGTTGCGGAAGTCTTGATAGTGTTTAGTGTAAAGCCCTGATATTCAGTCCCATCCGGTAAGACTAAGGTTGGGATTAAACTAAGCTGTGCATTTTAAAATGTTTTATTACAGCGATGAAAGCCAATGACTCTGAGATGATAGTGAAACTGGCAATAGCCATGGGTCTAGGATTTGACTGCGCATCTCCTGGTGAAATTTTTAGAATAAGAAATTTTAATGTCAGTCCAGGGTGAGTTGATTTTATTTAAAATGTCACCATTATTGTTCCGTTACTGGGCATTAGCTAGTAACTGATTAGAAGATTTTTACTGACGCAAAAACGACGGGGTGTTATAAGTTTGACGTGTCTGTGTGTGTGTGTGTGTGTGTGTATTTGTGTGTGTGTGTGCGTGTGTCTGTGGCATCGTAGCTCCCGAACGGATGAACCTATTTTGATTTTGTTTTTTTTTATGTGAAAGGTGAATTAGTCGGGAGTGTTCTTAGCTATGTTTGATGAAAATCGGTCCAAGATGGCCGCCGCCACAAAATAGCTAATCATACATTTTTTCACAACTCCCTCAATATGGGTATCAAATGAAAGGGCTTAATTAGGAGAACACTATGATAAATTTCAAATCCAAGTTGGCCGCCACCACAAAATGGCAAATAACATTTCGTGTCGGGGGTTTTCTATATTTTTAATTTAGTTTAGTCTAATTATGAAGTGGCAAAACTCTGTTGCTGAATTTGTATGGCCATGGCAAATATTCTACCGCTATGCAATCATGTGCTAACATTATTATGCTCCAGATTAAATGCCACGTAGCCATTGAAATTACTAGGCATAAAATATGAAACTTGACATCAATGACACAGTCTATATATAAAAGAAACAGTAACAGTAGAGGCCTCTAACACAGAATACTACTGAGAGTACCGCGACGACATCTTAGGGGCCTCGTCGGTGCGCTTGTTTGTGTGAGTGTGCTGTTTCGAGCGTTTGTAGGTAGTTTTCAGACTGTTTCTTTTATATATAGACTGTGACATTGACGTCTTAAAATCATCACTGATTTTGCTGGCGTCTACATACCATCAAGCAGCCCATATCCATTTGTATGTCATCTAACAAGAAAAAAAACATTTGAGAGATCTAAGAACTCATTACAGGAGTATTATCTACGCTGATCCAAGTAAAAGCCCAGAGCAGATGGTGTACGCGAGACTTGCAGGGGTCAGGCACACGACATTTAACACATCGTGTGAGCTGCGCAAGTTGAAACAATACTGGCCAGACGCAAAGTAAGTGACAAACATATTTTTCTTCGAGACGGCGGCAACTGACGAAGTTTTTAAAAACTTTTAGCTTTGAAATAAATAAAGTATTTTCTAGATCAAAATTGTTTACCTGACACAATCAGTTATGTGTTTTAACTCAAAAATTGTGTTGCGGAAGCCTGATGACTGATTATGTTGATGAGGAGGAAATTGTTTCGTGTAAAATAAATAAATAAATAAATAAATATCTTGGGACATTTTTACACAGCACCATCTAGTCCCAAACTAAGCAGAGCTTGTATTATGGGTACTAGACAATGGATATAATACTTATATACTTTTTTTTTGTAAATATATACTTATATTATATAAGAAACACCCAGACAAACACAAACACCTATGTTCATCACATAAATGTTTGTGTCTTGCGGGAATCGAACCCACGACCTCGTGATCAGCAGTCCGGTACTCGAACCACTAGACCACAGACGTCGTCAAATGCGGAAAATGCGGATAATTAGCTTGGACGAAGCGGAACACTAGTCACAACCTAGTTGGAAAGGAAGTTAGGTGTTAACTCTACAGAATGTCATTTGATAAGATATACACACATTACATCTAACAATAGTGTAGATCTACTTGATCTCTAGGCTTTTTTTACATAAAAGAACTATAGTAAAAGGGTATCTTTAGAGGGTTTTATGATAAGACCTTCAAAGATATCCATATCTCGAGATAATTGTGACTGGATATTAAGTATTTTTGTGAATACAGAAAAAATATACGTTTAACATTATAATGATACGTACTAGCTGTTCCCCGCGGTGCCTTTCATGAAATGTTTGCCAAAATTGTTTTTTACCGGCTACCTACGTCATAATTAGGGTTGCCAACCCTACTATATAATATAGTACTACTATTTTAGGGGTCCAACTACTGTATTTTTTAAAATAAAATATAGTAGGCCAAACTACTATATTTTTTATCATCAAAGTCGCTAAAATTGGTCTTCATTATTTAAAACGAAACACGCCCATATTATCACACTTTCAGAATATTTCTGAACGATGAATGCTACGCCACGCAGTTTGTAGTTCGATTCGGAACGCGCGCGGCTTGACAGTTGAGTCAACTGACATTGACGTTTATTTACTAGATAATCTATGCAGCTTCAAAAGTCAAAACAAACGATTTGCCGTTGCCGCTTTTACGGAGCGTATATTTTCCGTTATGAACCTTAAATGGCGTGAAGAGCGCAACAGATGTAGTATTGATTTAATAAAAGCAGAGCTGTTAATCTATAGTAATTTAAATTTAGAGTGTAACAGTAGTTATGAAACATTTTTGAAAAATAAAAACTTAATAATTAAAGCTCAAAGCAGTAGGAAATATGACTGTATTTAAGAAATAATTATATATATTTTTCCACATACAATTTTTTTTATTATTAATTCTCCAACTACTATATTTGATGGGTACTGAATTCAAAACTACGATATTGGGTCTAAAAAAAGTTGGTAACCCTAGTCATAATCTATTCGCAAAATTTCAGCCTAATCCGTTCAGTGGTTTCAGCTGAGTGTTGATAGATGAGTCAGTCACTTTTTCTTTTATATATTATACAGATAATTTAGTATCAAAAATTCTAAAAACGCGGAGCAATCTAACCATGCCACGTTTGTTACAGACTGTTGATTCGCATCAAGGTGGAAAGTGACAGTGTCTACAAATTGGAGGAAAAATACGGTTGCGACACTGAAACTGAAGGCGTAGATCTCTTGGACGAAGCGGCCAACCTAGGTCTTACCGTGAGTTTTTTGGTCAATCGACTATTATTTAAAACCTATCTCATGATAGAGTAAAAAGCCAGACAATAATATGTAGATGAATTCATCTTTTTCATCTAAAACTGCCTCGATAACCTAATGGTCCTAAGCTATGCTATGCTCGAGGTCTTGGGTTTGATTCACAGGTCAGGCACAGTGTTTTTGGGCCCTTCTATGAAATTCATAGTAGCAGCTCTGTGTTTTGAGTTGTACCCGGCTAATGGCAATAGGCCTGCCTCTATCTACATAGGACCTTAACATACCGGCGAACTGTAGGTGTACATTTCTGCCTAACCCTTCGGGGGATATGGTTAAATAGCAAATAGGTCTTGACTGTGACGGCCACTTATATGTACAGTTTCTCAGGGGTTTTAAGGCCATCCCAAATACTCATATCATGACTAATTATACAGGTTATTGGGGTAGCATTCCATGTGGGCAGAGGTTGCTCATCCCTGGATAGCTACGTGGAAGGGATCCGTCAAGCAAGAGCACTGTTTGACCACGAAGCGGGAGCTGGCAGGCACATGAAGATATTGGACATTGGTGGAGGATTCTTATCCAAGGAATACGAAAAATTCAATCAGGTGATTTTGTTATTATTACATATTGGATAAATACTGGAGTTGATGGCCAACCTTTAGTAGTTGGAGAGGCATCTGAAGAAGAAGATATGATAGTAGATAAAGATTCGGACACAAAGCCAAAGCCCAATTTTTCCACAACTGGGCAAAGGCCTCCCTGCCCCAAGCCCAAGGAGGAAGGTGCACTAGGTACTAGAAGGTACAGGTAACTAATTTTTACACTTAACACTAACAAATTGGTTATACTTTTGATACCGTGTTTAAAACTTTGACTTTTTAGTTTAATATGGACTTTGTTTCGTTGCACTAAATATTTATGAGTTCCTGTGTTAAATATATATATAATCGTTTGTATAGAAATAGCCCTAAAACTTTTTGGTGTGTCTCCATGACCTATTTGGAACTTCACCAAGCCACGCAACAAGTGACACTAATGGATTCTAAACTTTTGAACATCTCTCATATAGATAAACTAGCTTCCCGCCAGCGGCTTCGCCCGCGTGGTATGTTATTATACATATAAGCCTTCCTTAAGAATCACTCTATCTATTAAAAAAAAACGCATCAAAATCCGTTGCGTAGTTTTAAAGATCTAAGCATACATAGGGACAGACAGACGGCGGATAGCGACTTTGTTTTATACTATGTAGTGATACATAGTATTTGTGACATGATAATTCCAACTATAGTTTTCTAGTTACTGTTGGTACATTCTGTGTCCATCCATGATGGTGACCTCCCCCTTTTTATTTAGATAAGACTTAAGTTTATAAGGAATCTGAGAGGTGATGGAATAAAGTTCGTGTTGAATCATCATTATCATATCAGCCAAAAGAAGTCCACGGCTTCCCCCATAGACTTCCACAGGGACCGGTCGTATGCCACCTACATCCAATAATGTCTTAAATATCTTAAGGTGCTATACACCCACAGTATGACGGTATGTTTAGGTACCACGTAATAGGAAGCGAGTCTATTGCCATTCCACTGCTGCTACTGGAACTGGAATCTCACAGAAAAACCCAACAACATATTGCTCGACTTATCCTAATTTGTAATCTCCAGGTGGCACATCTCATAAACACGACGCTGGCACAGCTGTTCCCGGACCCTGGAGTGCAAGTTATAGCAGAGCCAGGCCGCTACCTGAGCGAGTCCGCTTTCAAGCTGTATTGCAACATCAGCAACGTGAAGACGGTAAGAGCAAAATAATATTACTGTGTCATATTATTATGATATTTAGACATTTTTACAGCAAAATATGTCCGACTGATCTGGTATTGTCGTGTAGCGGGTTGTTGGACTCTCTAAATAGGCTATGCGACCAATTATTTTTTATGGCCTCATGAAAAAGTTGACCATAAATAGAGCCGATTATCATAATTACTCTAACCCTTACCCTATTATGATTGAGCTAAACATTAACTGATGCATGCGTGCCGTCAGTTGGGACTGGTCTACTCAAAACCGCTTTGGTTCTTTCTGCAAAGGCCATTTCATACATTACCCTACTGTCGGGACTTAAAAGGGACCTCACAATGTAATGCAATCAGTGAAGGCCGTGCGCTAACCCTGCAGCTCCACCTCTCTCTACGCCGAATGGTTATTGTATTATTAACAACGTGATTGCGTAAATGTTGGACCCTACAATGCATGATAGAACCGCTATACCTGCGAGTTTCATATCGTATTCACACAGTACCATATTCACACGGAGTACAGTGTTTCTGCAGCAATAGGGAGACTTTAAGAATGCAGGCTGATCTTAATTAACGCAAATCGGCGTCCTTAATAATCTAATTATCTTATTTTTATCTCCTTATTCTTCAAATGTCAGTGCTTTAACATAAACAACATATATAACCACTATAAGTTAATAATGTATAGTGGTGTGTGTTGTTACATACGCTCATATACAGACGCTGGACAGAGGTATACCTGTAGAAGCTAATTAAGCTAAGTTGGAAGATACTTCTGTGGAAATTTGAGCGTGCAATATCTAGATAGTTGTAGAACCAGTTTTAGCAGTTTATGTAAAACATTTTAAAATTTTAGGTGATACATAATAATAGACCGATCAACACGATTCGCCTAAATGACGGAGTATATGGCACACTTCGATTCCTCGAGTCCTGGCATAAGGTGTACCAATTTAATGTAAGTATACTTATTAAGTAGGTTATGATTCTTTCCAAAAATAAAAAGCGTTCTTTCTTTCCTGAAACAATTCACAAGTGTCGCTAAAAAATCACACATATTCTCTCTAAATAATAACTTCTGTACCTAGTTGCCTACATTTCGATTTAGTGATGCGACTCGAGTCGATTTTTACTCGAGTGATTCGAGAGAAATTGGAAATTAACGACTCGAGTAAAAGAAATATCGACTCGAAAACCGATTCGAGTCAAAAATGTGATGTCTGAACTTTCTCACAACCGTATTCAGGAATTACCGTATCATTTGTGATGAGTTCAAGCGGAATTCTTTTAGATAACCTCCGGAGTGAGTCGTTTAAAAATGAACCATTATTTTGATCACGTATCGTTTAAGTAGAAACTGTAAAAGTAAATGTTATAATTAGAATATTGACATTTTCCAGCGTTTGGGACAAAAGGACGATAATTTAGTAGAGACAATTCTACTAGGTCCTACTACAGATCCTAAGGACTGCATAGCAACAGTCCAGCTGCCCCAGTGCTCTCCTCGTGACTGGCTTGTCTTCACCATGCAGGGAGCATACAGCTTCTGCTTTTCTGGGAGATTCTCAGGATTCCAAATAGCCCTGATTCGGCCGGTTGTATCTAAAAGCGTTTGGTAAGGATCTATATATAAAACTTTAAGTTTTATATTGTGTAACTTTTGGGAATCTTAACATTTGAAATTAATAATTAAATAATTAAGTAAGTCCTGTTTCATAGCTTACTGACAAGTTCCCGTTAAATTACTTGGCAGATAATTTCATACAAATTTTGTTCCATTTTTTAATTTATCCTCTGGTTAGCGACTATCCAGTGGTAAACAGGCCCTTAGTCTCTTATTATATTGAAAATTATATAGACTAGGTCCAACAGAATACATGTGAGTCACAATATGTACCTCTTTCACAACCTTTATTTTATTGTCGAATTGTATGCGTTTTACCCTATAGCCTGATAGAAAGTAACACAAGCTAAGTAAATATCTTTTCAATATCTCCCAATTCTAAAAAAGATGTAAGTATGATAGGTCTCACATGTACACAAACTACAGAATACAGCAAGAGTTCTAGCCAAGCAGATTTTTAGATCCACCAAACGTATCTACTGAGTTTTTCTAACTTTCACAACACAAGTATCTTCTATATGTGCTAGGGCGCAGTTTTGATTTCTTAGGTGTCTTCCAAATTAGTCTTCCTAAATTCGTTACCTTACTATTTTGTTTCAGGACCCAAATAAGAGACTGTCCGGTGTTTAGTCAAAGTGATTTTACAGTTCAGCCAAATATAGGAGCTTCATTGCCTAACACTCTACCGCCACTCCTCCCAAGCACAGACATCTTGAGAAGGAACGTTATAGCCAACGTAACCCGTTAAATAATTGGGGAAATAATGCTTATAGTAGCAACATACGTTTTGTTTAATCCCTGGTGTTAGCGTCTGGCCTGGCGTTACGAAGACTTAAATCACAAAACAGGTTGTATAATATATCTAAAAAGATAATAAATATGGTTTATGTTGTATATTTTTATGGTTTATTTTTGAGCGTTATTTTTATGGAATTGATTCAAATATCATGCATTTAGAGTTAATTAAGATCATTTTCAAGCTTTGTCAGTTCGAAAAGAAATATTAAAGTTAGTACTTACTTACACCTTTTCTATTTTCCCTACTTCCCTACTCTGTCTGTCGGCCTATATGTTTGTTTGGTCTTTTAATGTGGTCCACGTATAGATCAGACCTTGGAGAAGACCTAGCTTATTTAAAAAGGGGTTGAAATAGAGAATAAAAGTTTGTGTCGAAATCTGTAATTATTGAAGATAAAACTTTGTATTTAGGCCCTAGATGGCTGATGTAAAATAAATAAATACTTAATCTAGCGTTTTTGGAATTTCAACCAACTTACATATTGCTACGTAGCAAAATAAGAAAATCAATTTAGGGAAGCAACCTGTCTTTCCTTATTACAGGTTGCTCAGTAACTAGCTAGGAAAACAGCAGCCCACACAATAAATTTGTAATTAATACACCTTACATCAAACTGCCATAAATTGTGTAAGTACTACAAAAATCCTTATTGTGCAATAGTCATACTTATATAGGGAATAAAATTCAAATTTCGTGTGGAACGAAGTAACTGTTTCACGCAGATAAAGTCGCGGCTAGTAAGCCTATATTCAGCAGCTTAGTTAACTCTATTAGTGAACACCACGAGGAAATATGTCTAGGAAAAGAAGGCTGTTCCTAGACACATTACCTCAACCTCTCTAATGTCGCAGCCATTTTGCGCATAGTCAAAACATCTGTTACGCGAATTTGCGTGATAGCGGCGCGGTTAGCTGTAGCTGTAGCACTTTACAAAACTGCGAATTGCTTCTGTGATATTACTGTGCCACAGTGCATCCTTAAGATAAGGTGGCAACACAAGATGATGAGACAGCCCTAGTTTCCACCGCTTATTTCCATATACCGACATCTCGTTTGCACATTATGGGGGCCACTGCGCTCCTGTACGGAACCCGAGAAACGTTTATGTTTATGCGATAACCCTCCACTGGTGTGCTTGCAAAAGAGATAACGAAAATAGAGGTATAACCGATGAGATGTACCGTGTTGTATTATTGTTTTTCCTTTTAGCGAAAAGGATTAAAAAGGGGTATTGTTACCCTATCTATATATATAAAACTCAAAGGTGACTGACTGACTGACTGACTGACTGACATAGTGATCTATCAACGCACAGCCCAAACCACTGGAGGGATCGGGCTGAAATTTGGCATGCAGGTAGATGTTATGACGTAGGCATCCACTAAGAAAGGATTTTGATAAATTCTACCCCCAAGGGGATAAAATAGGGGATGAAAGTTTGTATGAAACTTTGTCAATTTTAAACCGATCGGGCTGAGACTTTGCATGCATATAGCTACTGTGGAGGCTTACCAGTCCTCCACAGGAGCGTTATCTGAAAGCTAAAATAAAAAGAAACACACGATTTTTGGAACACAGCTGATGCTGCGATATATTCGATCTGAAGGCTAGTACTAGAATGACATATATAATTTCTTCAAGTCTTCTAAACACTTCAACTACGATTTAAATTCAAACTATATTTTTTAACTTTGATGACAGCTCTTAATGCCAACCAGGGCTTTTACGACGCAGCCTCTGTAGAACCTCCTTGAGTCTCTACACTACTATGACGTAGGCATCCCTTAAGAAAGGATTTTGATAAATTCCACTCCCAAGGGGATAAAATAGGGGATGAAAGTTTGTATGAAACTTTGTCAATTTTAAAGCGATCGGGCTGAGACTTTGCATGCATATAGCTACTATGACGTAGGCATCCTCTAAGAAAGGATTTTGATAAATTCTACCCCCAAGGGGATAAAATAGGGGATGAAACTTTGTATGAAACTTTGTCAATTTTGAACCGATTGGGCTGAGACTTTGCATGCATATAGCTACTATGACGTAGGCATCCTCTAAGAAAGGATTTTGATAAATTCTACCCCCAAGGGGATGAAAGTTTGTATGAAACTTTGTCAATTTTAAACCGATCGGGCTGAGACTTTGCATGCATATAGCTACTGTGGAGGCTTACCAGTCCTCCACAGGAGCGTTATCTGAAAGCTAAAATAAAAAGAAACACACGATTTTTGGAACACAGCTGATGCTGCGATATATTCGATCTGAAGGCTAGTACTAGAATGACATATATAATTTCTTCAAGTCTTCTAAACACTTCAACTACGATTTAAATTCAAACTATATTTTTTAACTTTGATGACAGCTCTTAATGCCAACCAGGGCTTTTACGACGCAGCCTCTGTAGAACCTCCTTGAGTCTCTACACTACTATGACGTAGGCATCCCTTAAGAAAGGATTTTGATAAATTCCACTCCCAAGGGGATAAAATAGGGGATGAAAGTTTGTATGAAACTTTGTCAATTTTAAAGCGATCGGGCTGAGACTTTGCATGCATATAGCTACTATGACGTAGGCATCCTCTAAGAAAGGATTTTGATAAATTCTACCCCCAAGGGGATAAAATAGGGGATGAAACTTTGTATGAAACTTTGTCAATTTTGAACCGATTGGGCTGAGACTTTGCATGCATATAGCTACTATGACGTAGGCATCCTCTAAGAAAGGATTTAGATAAATTCCACCCCTAAGGGGATAAAATAGGGGATGAAAGTTTGTATAAATCTTCTGACATTTTCGAAAAGTCAAATGGACTGACTGACATAGTGATTTATCAACGTACAGCCCAAAACACTGGAGATCGATCTGAAATTTGGCATGAAATCGCAATGACCTATGTAGGGGTGAAATAGGGGATGAAAGTTCATATGGAACAAAGTAACTATTCCACGCGGACGAAGTCGCGGGCAAAAAGCTAGTTACCTATATGATGCTATGACCGACTACGCCAATACAGTAAGCAGCAGCATACGGTATTGCCATAGTCAACCCTATGCTGCCTCATTGCTGGGCACGACTTTCATCTGAGAATGAGAGGGGCTATAGTCCACCACGCTGGCTTAATGCGCGTTGGCATACTTCTCTTCAAATCTCTCAGGCACGCAGTTTTCTAACGTTAAGTTAAGTTATCTTTTTGTGTTTTTTAAGCATTTTCCATGCTAAGATTACAAGTTATTTTTAATGAAGGAAAAAATCGGCGGGCGGGCAGGGTTCGAACCTGCGCCTTCTGGTTCGGTACACCAGACGCTCTGACCACTACTAAGCCACCGCTCGCCCTGCTCGCCAGTCGAAATCTTCCTCCACATTCTAATTTACGTCTTACGGTGACGTAGCGCCATCTATTGTGAAGTTAAGTTTTTCTTTACTGTATGTATATGCATGATAATTAGAACACGCAGGAAAAAATTATTAAGAATGATATCCAAAATATCTTATTTCTTTTAAGTATACTTAGCTGATCATAATAATTATTATAATTAGTATCTAAATTTATTGTTAGAGCAGACATCGTTGCAACAATTAATAGGTTTAAGTACTTGTACGAATTAAACTAGGGCCTCATTACAGCAGCAAGCAATTTCCCATCACTGAGACCAGGTCACTGGGAGACACTGGTTGTATGCAGGCCCCACGCAAGAACCTTTGTGCCCCAGTAATAATATATTCACTTATATCACCGTTATAATAATAATAATTTGTGTTTAACCCGTATAGTTATAATTTGCGTTTAAAAACTTCAGCCGATTATAATACGCTGCTGTAGATGTGGCTGTAAATGAAATGAAAGATAATTAAGTTATACGTATTGATTGATACATACGTATTCGATGATTCGATACATCGTTTTGATTGTATTTCCAATCTTCCTTAGCTAGGCCTTATTACCCGCACATACCCTATATTATCATACACAGGTCCAACGCCCCTTGGAGAGCTTTGATCTAACGTGTAATGGGACAGTGACCTGTTATTATTATAAATTATTATTTAGCCATTATCGGCCCCCTACATTCTTTTTATTCCTCACGGTTCGAGGCTATTTTGGACAAATCCTTCCAGTAGGAATCAAGCTCTTCCCGTATTCTCCGTCTGGGCCTCCCGCGCTGCCGTCTACCATATTGTGGAATCCACTCGGTAATATGTTTAGCCCACAGCTCATTTGACATGCGGCAGACGCTTCCAGCAAGGTTCCGCTTCAAGCTGGCAGCTTTTTGGCCTAAATTTTTACTGTTTGGGTACGCACAAAAAAATAATAATGTTGAGGTTACAGAAGCTCTGATACCTACTGTGTTGAACTACTTCTTCGCATAGACATTCGTCGTCCTCATAGTAGCCTGGAGGACAGCCACATTTGGGAGTGAAGCCGGCTCCAGGAATAGGAGGATATGTCATGTATACTGGTGCCGACATTGAAGTCCAATATGAGAAGTAGCATGTTAGTCTATAAAGCTGTAAATAAATAATGAATGTAATTTGTTAAATAATAATAAGTGACACTTGTGATCATTGCACTGCCAAGTAACAGGTCTCGGCTCTAAAGCATATACTCTAACTCGCACATAATAACAGATTTCTGACACTTACGCGAATACTAGACATTCGTCTGATGACTATCGCAATGTTTCCGTTACAATCATATCCAACCAGTAGGTTTAGGAAGTCAGCCAAACGGATTTTAAAATAAAATCCTTAAAAAGTAGTTTTATTTCAATCGCACATAATTAATTATTAATCATCACTCGAAAAATAGGCGAAGGAAAATATCATGAGGCAACTTCAAAAATAGGATATACTCCTTCGTTCCGTGATAATTTATCGAATTGGCTGACTTCCTAAACCTACTGGTTGGATTGTGAAATTGTAACTGTAACACCACGAAAACATTGCGACAATGCAAGTTAAGTTATAGCAACGCTGATCAACCGATCTACAAGGTTAAGCTACGCTTGCAGAGGTCAGTCTGTGGATGGGTAATCATTCTTAACACATCGAGACCCCTTTGTGCCTCGGAGAGAACGTAAAGTCGTCGGCCCCGGATGTCATACGAACACCTATGACAATCGTTAGTGGTAGTCAGAAGCCCAAAAAGCCTGACAACCAGTCTATCCTTCGAATATCGGTATTGCCTAGAAATTGGGTTGCGGAGGTCTGATGGCAGTCGCTTCGTGTAAAATACTAATATTCAGCCGTTAGACTGGAAGCCGACCCCAACATGGTTGGTAAAAAGGCTAGGAGGATGGGGCAGTGGTCATAACTATAGTGTTCGCGGGAATAGTTGGGCGCGCCTTAGGTAGAGACGGGTGTTTGGCGGCGGGTCACTGTGAACAAAAGCAAGCGCCCCCGCCCCTCTGTCCCACCGCGCGCAGGCGACCCCGCCCCTCCGTCCTGCAGCTCACATACCTAAGGCGCGGCCAACAAGTTCCGCGCAGACCATATTTATTATTCAAAAAATCGAAATACCCCTGGTTAGACTACTGTTTATTGCTTATTTTTCTACTCAATAATAATCAATAAATAGGTGTAAACACTTACTTCTCTAGTAGAGGTGCAATTTGCTACGGAACAGCCCATGTGAGTTGCTGGACCCTGTATCATCCTGAGATAATATCTTGCATTACCAGCATAGCCGCCCCTTCTAAAAAATAATCACAACTACTTTCAGTGCGAATTCCTAAAAAATCTTTCTCCCTTTAGGCGCGACTGGTCCAATTCGCGGTTAGTCTAATTTTCATTTAGTCAAATTCGCGGCGGTCCAATAAGACGTATTTCCCAAATAAAAATTAAATACTTCACTCATTTTTATATCTTACTGTATTTATTCATATTCACATTACAAATCATATTGGTTCAGAAGGTCTAATTCCCAAGAAGTCCAATTGCAGCAATAGCAATTTCAGCTAATATGCTTACATTGGGCACCCCAACTAGGAGTCTAGGACATGTTAGTTTAGAAGGGTATGACGGGGGCTAAAGAGCGAACAAAGTGAGCGAACGAAGTTGGTTGGTTGGTGTTTGGGAAATGGTACTTATTGGACCAATAAAGAATTGGACAAACTAAGTATTGGACAACTGCGAATTGGACCAACTGCGAATTAACCTAACCGCGAATTTGAATTTTTGTCCGATCGCGCCCAAAGGGCGCTATGACCTGCGTGGAAACTCAATAATTATGACGGTTAGAATAATGGCGGCCACGGCTATGAATTGAACGCCACTGTTCCTCGCCAAAAAATCAAATACCCAAATTTATTGTGTAGCATCCATCATTTATTGATTTGTTTATATTAAATATAGCCTTTAAGTTACCCTATAATACCCCTGAAAACTACTTCCCACAATAACGAATTGATGATACCTCATTCATCAAAATTTGGATATATTTTTTTTTAGATCAATCCAGTTTTGAGGACGTAAGCAGCGGAATACGAAACGTCTTTTGGTCTCGGTTTTTGAAGATAAATCAGATCTGATGTGCAGATGAGCCGCAGAGCTGCCTGAGCTGCAGATGTCCTTTTTGCACAACACGAGGGATTGGTCGGGCGCAGCGCGTCGGCAATAGTTTCTTCAAATACCTATTTTTAAAATTCGTCGGGACTAGACTCCCCTCTTAATTTATTACTCTTCCTTTTGGCTTTCTGCCGTCGTCGGATAAATCACATATACACTTACGTCAAATCTGGGCATTCCAGAATATGCTGTACCGTTGTAATCATTTTATAGTTTTCCCATTTATCAAGGATTTTTTCAAAAACACCCTTGCTTTCAGGAACTGAATCCCCCGATACCACAGGACTGGGAAATCTTCCTTAAATAAAAATGATTTAAAAGTAGCTTAATATGCTTTTAACATTTTTTTATTTTTTTTTAATCGTTCTTCAAATCTTTAATATAACTATAGAGTATTATTTATACTCTATATAGTTTACAGAAAAAAATATTCGTATTGTATATTTGAACAGGGTGTCCATTATCTAAAAAGTCAGGGAATCAAAAGGTGGTCAGAAAATACATATATATTTAATTTCTACGAATTAACGAAGATTTTTTATTACCTAATGTGATTATGATGGCATTTGTTATGTGGGGAAATACTCCTTATGCATGCCGTCCCGCTTGGGGATCCGGGACGGCTATGTCGGGTTCACCGGCCAGGTGGCCGGCATACTGACTAAAACCATCACCACTACCTTCTTCCACATAGTGGTGAGATCACGGGAATCGCTCTCGCATGCTGAGCGATCCCACCGCGGACGTCCGTTAACGGACTCTCCCTGAAGGCCAGGTCCAATGTACGATCTGACGACCCCGAGTCTGCCGCCCAAGACCCTCTTTGCAGGGGGACAGATGTTTGGCCGAGCTGCAAACCACACCTCGGCTGCAGAGAGAAGGGAGAGCGGCGGCAACCAACCTAGTCATATAAAAAACTTGTTTTGTCTGCCTCGTTGGTCTAGTGGTTCCAAGCGCGACTTCTACGCTAGAGGTCGATCCCCGGGTCGAGCAGTGTTGTTGGGGTTTTCTGTGAAATTTCCAGTAGCAGCTTGGTTATTCTTTATGTTGTAAATAAACAAATTGACTTGGCAATAGCACTAAACAATCCAATTTGTGCTTTGTGTAATTGTGAGATACATTGTGTTTTCATGCGATTGCCAAGTCATTCTGTTTATTTATTTAAAACAAAGAATAACCGACTTGGTATTACATGGACCTCACAACTTTTTACGGTAGAAGAATAGAGTTGCGAGGCTTGGTTCTTTTTACAAGTTAAGTTTTTAATGGGATATGATTTCTTTTTGTATAAATAGGCCCTACTTTTGTTATCTCCCATCCCCCGTTAAAAACACTTCGCATAGCAACATGGAACGTGAGAGGCCTTATGCGCCCGGGAAAGTTAGACATTGTCAAAAGGGAAATGGAAAGACATAAAATAGATATCTTAGGGCTAAGTGAGACGCACATAAGACAATCAGGTCATTCCGGCACAGACAACAATAACGTCTTCATAAACTCAGGTAATGACAATGAAAGCCGCATAGGAGTTGGTTTCCTAATACCTCAACGTCATATAGGTCATATAGGCGGTCCATGACCACCTATATGACCCATAGCGAGTGCATCACGAGTATAAAGTTGCAGGCAAAACCATGTGCATTGAATAATGTCCAGGTATATGCCCCAACCTCCGCCTCCACTATAGAACAGCTACAACTTCCGACTTCTACGATAACTTAGAGTTAGTTCTAAAGTCTATACTGAAGACTGAGATAACCCTACTTATTGGCGATCTTAATGCGAAGGTAGGTAAAAGCTGGTAAAACGGCCTGGGCATTAGAAATGAGAGAGGATCTACGTTCGTGGAATTCATTGGCAACCAACTAACTATCATAAATACGTGGTTTCAACAACACCCAAGGCGACTTTATACATGGACCACATGGAAACAATCGCATTTAAATAGATTATATTGCAATTCAGTCGATTCAGTCAGCACATGCAGAGCACCTACTACTCCAGGCGATTGGAAATATTCTTTAAAGGTCCAGCGACTGTCCAAGGGTAAGACCGATATATTATCTTGGACATCGCTAACTCAAACCATCAAACCCGGTGTTTCCCTGCCCCTTGGAAGTTTGTGAAACCATAGCGCCAAACGTGGTTTCAACAACACCCAAGGCGACTTTATACATGGACCTCACCAGATGGAAACAATCGCAATCAAATAGATTATATTGCGATTCAGTCAGCACATGCAGAGCACCTACTACTCCAGGCGATTGGAAATATTCTTTAAAGGTCCAGCGACTGTCCAAGGGTAAGACCGATATATTATCTTGGACATCGCTAACGCAAACCATCAAACCCGGTGTTTCCCTGCCCCTTGGAAGTTTGTGAAACCATAGCGCCAAACGTAGTTTCAACAACACCCAAGGCGACTTTATACATGGACCTCACCAGATGGAAACAATCGCAATCAAATAGATTATATTGCGATTCAGTCAGCACATGCAGAGCACCTACTACTCCAGGCGATTGGAAATATTCTTTAAAGGTCCAGCGACTGTCCAAGGGTAAGACCGATATATTATCTTGGACATCGCTAACGCAAACCATCAAACCCGGTGGTTCCCTGCCCCTTGGAAGCTTGTGAAACCACAGCGCCTCAGTTGTATGAGGCGCTATTTGCAGTCCCAACCCGTGAATAGCAGTCATAATATTAATAAACCATCATTGCAGTAGTAGAGTATGTGATAAAACTTACCGGTTGCTGCACAGGTGTACCATGAGCCAGTATCACAATTCTTTTTTAAAAAGTGTGCTAGTCCTGCCAGTTCGCTGTCCCAGTGCTGTAATTGTTAATATAAATAATTAATGTACATATACAGCAGAGAAATAATTCAAAATTGATTGTGAAATCACTGATGATGTGTAAAAATATTCTGCGACAAAAAAATATTTTAAGAGAGGTAGGGCACAGCCATTGATGGCTCAAATCTTGAGCAGCCCATCTGGATGCGCTGCGCTGGCAGTAAGAGTCCATAGACTACGGTAACCACTTACGATCAGAGAGTTCAGTGACTGTACTAAGTGGTGTAAGTATATTATGAAACATTAATTATATTATAATACGTATGAACGCGAAGCAAAGCATCATTTAGGATATGTTAGATTATAGTTTCATTTATTATTAAAACGTATAAAAACTTTATTTTTTGTAATCTCTGCATCTACACATCAAGCTGCATCATCCTCATTACTATTCACAACAATTGTTACTGTTACCATATTATATATTTTTAAAAAAGAGTATCTATGGAGTTTCTTGTCGGCTCTTCTCCATAAGATCCACTTTTTTTGGCACCGTGCGACTAATTTAACGTTTCAAAAGTACCTATTTATGTGGTCTAATTGAAATAAAAATATTTTGAATTTGAATTTAGTTTTCTTTAACATTTTTTTTTTGCTTTAGGCTCTATATCTAATCTGTATTGTAAGTGACGTTCAGTGAATTTAGCATATAGGTACTTAAATATTAATTAAACACTATTTTTTAATATATTATTATATGATAAAAATTTTACTATATTAATAAATTATATAAAGATGCTAAATACCATCCGAAGCATTCCATATGCTCTTGGAAAAGGGATACCATCTCTTCCTCTCTCATTACCATTAGCCACCGTCGCCCTTATTCTGCAATGTGTGGAAATTTATTTAAACTAAAAAGGAGGTTGGATCACGTCAGTGGCGGTGGCGTGGTTTCGTCGCATAGCCTAACACGGCAATAGTTCTCGCCAAACTTATTGTACGGGTTGAGTTGGCACGAGCTAACTTTAACCTGTCCGTAAAAAACGGATAAAGAAAAATATAAAATTATTTAAAACGACAGCCTACGACTTTAGCTTTCGTTTTTATTTATTACAATCCAATATTTTTCTTTCTCCGATTTTTACGGACGGGTTAAAGTTAACTCGTGCCAACTTCAACCCGGACAATAAGTTTGGCGAGAACTGTATGTGTACATACTATATAGACATACATACATTACACAACTACTCAACCGATTTAGTTAAATGATACCTCATTAGATTCGTTTTGATGGCACGAGTGTCACTGGGTAAATGAATTTTAAAAAAAAATTGCCGATTTTATGCGCTTTAATGTGCGGGCTAATTTTGAAATCATCTTTATGTGTATAATATTTCATTTCAAAATGATCATTTAAGATCTATCGAGTTAATGATAGATATACCAGATGATTTATAAACCAAAAAGTATGAAATACCATAAATTGAAATAAAACTACTTACTTTTTACGGATTTTATCGCCTTATATTGATATTATTTTAATCCCGACGTTTCGGACCCTTTACAGCGTCCATGGTCACGGGTGACTAAGGTGGTAGGCGTGTAATTGAAACGTCAAGACGCCGAAAATTAAAATAATATCAATATAACGCGATAAAATCCGTAAAAAGTAGTTTTGTTTCAATGTCTAGTATTCGCGTTAGTGTCAGAAATCAGTATACCAAATAATTAAACTTTATCAAAAACCTCTCGTTAAAAATACTAACTAAAAAATCTATGAACAAGGTGTGTGATGTTGAATACATTTATTGCAGGCGGGACAAGCTATTCCTTTAGTTTAAATTATATGCAATACTGAATTATGAACAAAACTGTTTCTTTGCTGTTCCCGCCTGCAATACTATTTCCAACATCAGACCTTATTCATAGATTTTTAGTTAGTACTTTTATATTACTTATATGTATTAAAAGTTTACGACAAAAAATTAAGGGTCCGTCCTACAAATCGACCCATTTTGATACATTTTGATCATCGATTGCAAGGAACCGAATAGGGGAAAATAAAAACTGAGCCATGAATTGAAAAGAACAGTTCCTTTTATGTTAGAGAGGTTAAGTGGATTTTTTAAATTATTTCCATATTAGTGGTAAATTACGAATATTGACAACTCTTTTTCCGAAAAGTTGCGTTCGAGTGACGTTTGATCGTCGCTAGCCAAGAAACTATAAGTAATTATGAATGTAAAAAATATGTATTAAATACAGTACATACTCTTCTTTTAGAGAGCCAGGTTACTTTTTTCAAGTTTTATACAAAATATACCAGAAAAAAAATGATGAAATAATGTTATTTTTGGAAAACTTCCAGTCAAATATGTATTTTTTTCTATTTTTTAGAGGCACTTTTACGAAATTTAAAAAATAGTGTATTAAACTTAAGTTATCCTTTAAATAGAACGTAAATTTATATTTTTTAAAAAGTAATATTTTCACTGTGAAAATAATAGATACATTGAGCTATATTATCGAGCGCAAAAATTCGATCGCGCCAGTAACCATCGGGCCATCATTTATTTGTGATAATTATTATTGAAAAGATCAAAATTGTTTATACGATACTACGCCCAACCTCGAGCCGAAACATAGAACACGATTGAATCAAATTTTGAAAAATTGAGTCAAATTTGTGCACGGCCTCTTAATACATTTTAAAGTATTACACTGAATCCACTTTGGTCTTTCATGCACTATATCTTTTTGTCATTTAGGTATATGTACGAGAAGGTACTATCTTTTAACTATTTAGTTTATGGATAAATACTCACTTGTTAATCCTTTGGATTATCAATTCTACATCATTGTAGGTTACCTGATAAGGTTCATAGTTATGGCAAATCGGATTACCTTTTTTTACCTGTAAAAGAAAATAATTATCCGCTTTGGTCTTCGATTAAGGCTTTGGTAAAGTAAAAGTAAAGTAAAATAAGCTTTATTTGCAAAGATTGTAGGTATATAAAATAGGTTGCTTAAAAAATAATAATAATGTGATCCTCGTACAACCTAGCTTATTAGGCTCGCAAATATTCAATATTATGGGTAATTTTACAAGTTCTAATAGTTACGGACTTAAGTTTTAAATTATCAATAAAATCATAAATTGTCGTATGTTAATTGTATTCGAAAATTATTAGTAACATTGTTAGCCTCTTCTTAAATATTTGTATTGTGCTATTCTTGATTATGTCAGGAATTGTATTATATATCTACTAGCATATGCCCGCAACTTCGTTCGCGTAGAAGTCGAAAATGGTTCTAATAGGATTTTTAATTGTTTTTTTACGTTAAGTATTATTTTTGATAAAACATAAATTAATATGTGCAAATGTTTGAAACTTATAAAATATAACAACCTTTATGTTACAGGGATTTAAAGGTTAAAAAAGTATGAAAATTTATTTATTTATTTGTACCAGAAACTTCACAGCTTACAGTTCTTATAAGAAACAGTAAAATAAAATTTACAATACGCCAATAACGAAGTTTACAATTAATTAGATCAATTAATGACACAGAGATGGACTTTACATTACATCTTTACAGATTTTGTCTATCTAAAATTTTGTCTATATAAATAATATAAAAATTTGATACATTATACAGGGATGTAACAGAATTGCGCCAAAAAATTGATGCAGCATCAGAAGAAATCAATGCGAGGAGATTTGCAAGACTGGTGAACAGGTCATTTCTGAGGCGATGCAGAGCTTGTATTCGTGCTGGAGGGAAACAATTTGAGCATCTGCTTTAGTTTTAGGAGTAATAAAGTGTTACAATAATTTACCGTTTTATTTTGATTAAATTTTCCATGAGTTCCTTTCGCAAAAAATACGAAATAGCAGTTTTATTGGCAAGAAAAGTGGCAAGTGTTGTACTATTTTGAAATCTAGACTAAATGGGCCATCTTTTAAAAATACTTCCCATAGGTAGTGTAGTACATTTTTTTTCCAACGTAGAGTGTCAAAGTTGACTGACATAAATTTTGTAAACCATAACTCGTCAAAATTTAATTTATTTTACTTAGTTAACAATGATTACACAGGTCAACAAATGAAAAAAAAATTTTTGGTGCAGTGATCTGGTTACTAGTTTTTTGTTAAGTATGCATAGGCAACAATAAAAATATTTTTTACTTTTTTCTCCTACGTGTAGTTTTGTGTCTACCCCCTCTTTTTCAAATTTGCTGTAATTTAACTTTCGGGAACACGGTTTTAAGTCTTATTAGTACCTTTCTATAAATAAAACGATTTTGATATCATGTCTTCATCGCGAAGAAGTTGTCTCAATGATCCAAATGTGTTTTGTTACATTTGTGGGGAATATACAATCAAAAAGTTCAGGAAACCTATAACAGATTTTATAAAAAATGCATATTTTTCGTACTTTAAGTCGCGAATTGAAGACGAAAAGAAGCCGTGGATACCTCAAATTGTTTGCAAAATGTGCAATGAACACTTGAGACAGTGGGTCAGTGGTAGAAGAAGGCGTATGAGGTTCGGGGTGCCCATGCAATGGAGAGAACAAAAAAATCACTTCGATGACTGTTACTTCTGCTGTGTCAATTTGCGTGGTGTTAATGTAAAAAAAATGATTTATCCAGATTTACAATCGGCTAGAAGACCTTTACCACATTCAGAGGAAGTACCTGTTCCAACATTTTGTCCTAACCATGAACCATCAGTTGAAGAAACCTATAGTAAAGTGTCTAGCGATAGTGATATCGAAGAAATAGCGTCTACAGAGCCAAAACCTTTTACCCAAGAAGAATTGAACGATTTAATAAGGGACCTTGAACTACCTAAAGAATCTGCAGAGGTGTTGGCTTCTAGATTAAAAGAAAAAAACTTGTTGGCATCAGGGACGAAAGTTACTTTCTATCGTACAAGAGAGCAAGATTTGCTATCATTTTTTAATTCGGAAAATGATCTTGTTTTTTGTTCAGATGTGCAAGGCCTTCTTCTCAAAATGGGTCTTTCAGAATACCAACCAAATGAATGGCGTCTCTTCATAGACAGCTCTAAACGAAGCCTAAAGTGTGTTCTTTTACACAATGGCAACCAATACGGTTCAGTTCCCGTCGCTCATTCAACCAAATTAAAGGAAGAATATCAAAATATTGCACTTGTTCTAGAAAAAATTAAATATAATGAACATAAATGGAGCATTTGTGTAGATCTAAAGATGGTTAACTTCTTATTAGGACAACAAAGTGGATACACCAAATACCCATGTTTTTATTGTCTGTGGGATAGTCGTGCCAAGCATCAACACTGGACAAAAAAAGATTGGCCTGTACGTGAGACGTTGGAAGTGGGAAAGCAGAATGTAATAAACCCACCTTTGGTTTCAAGAGATAAAATTATATTGCCCCCTTTGCACATTAAACTAGGTTTAATGAAACAATTTGTAAAGGCGTTAGATAAAAATGGGCAATGTTTTCTTTATATAACGAGAAAATTGCCTAGTTTAAGTATAGAAAAGATAAAAGCGGGTATTTTTGATGGCCCACAGATAAGAATATTTATAAAAGATACTAATTTCTCAAGTTCAATGACCAGTTTAGAACAACTTGCGTGGAATTCGTTTGTTGAAGTTACTAAAAACTTTCTGGGAAATCACAAGTCAAGTAACTACTCTGAAATTGTAAATAGCATGCTAGAGAATTTCAAAAACTTAGGATGTAACATGTCCATCAAAGTGCATTATCTCCACAGTCACCTTGACCAGTTTCCAGAAAATCTAGGTTCCTATAGCGAAGAACAAGGGGAGCGGTTTCACCAGGACCTAAAAACTATGGAGGAGAGGTACCAAGGCCGATGGGATCAGCATATGATGGCTGATTACTGCTGGGGGATGCAACGTGATTGTCCTGCTGCACCTCATTCACGAAAATCGCGTAAAAGAAAGTTTTTATGTACATAAGAAGTTAATAAATGTTGTTTTTGGTGTAAATTTTTTTTTTTTCTGTTCAGTATAAAATCTAGAAAACTACACGTAGGAAATAAATATTTTTGCTATGAATGAAATTTATATATGGTCCTAAATAAAATAAAAATTACAGCTTCTTGGCACCAAAACCACTGTTGACCAGTGTTATTACTTTCATTTGTGGTTACGATTAATAGCACTGTTATTTGAGATAACATTATTAAAAAAATCACTGTAAAATTGTCAAAATTGCGATCACAGTACCTAAAAATGCGACCAAGGGTGTCAAATTTTTAACTTTTTCGAAAAATGTCTATCATCGCTTGACTAAGTGACATAGATTTTTTTTCTTATTTTTTTCATAACTGGTATACCTTGGCCTCTCGCCCGGTACCAGGTTATCGTTGAGTTTTGGGACAACCTGTATATTTTATGAACATTAAGCTCGGTCTTTGATCTGTTGTAAGTTACATGGGGTTATTATGTATTATCTTTTTACAACGAAATAGAAATACTACACCTGCCACATTATTTTTTTGTAACAATATTTTTTTTTTTTTTCTTCGGATGCTAGAATCAACATGCTCTCTGCAACTCTGTGCGCTTACTCTGGAGCACGCCACATACTCTGCCCGCGGGAGAAGCAGCTTTCCCTCAAATCTACTCCCGCTACCAAGAGTTTTTCCTTTAGCTTTGTTTATGGTCATTGTAAAGCAGACTTTGGAAAACAGCACTTTCTTGAATTCAAAGGGGTAATTTGATGGTGTTAGTGGAATCCTAGGAATAAATACAGACTCTCCTCGAGAACAACTGGTCAGTATAGTTGAATCGATTACATTGCAATGGATGTTTTCACTTGAAATCTGGTGCCATTGCCTAATTTTGGTGAATTTATATTCCACAGCAACATAATAGGGGCGCTAACTCTCAATTTTAATGTGTTCCACCATTTCATATTTTAAGGAACGGGTCTGAGAACTGTCCACAAATGAGACCGCTTCACGCGCTTTTATTTCTGAGCTCTACTGGTAGTCTGTCGGAAATCGCCTGCTGACAATACAGTAATCCCCTTTAAGAGCCATAGTACTCACATCCCAAACTTCGGCCATATTACATTGTTTGGGTATATTGCCGAGTAGGGTTTCGGTTTGTATCAAATCGAGAAGAACTTTGAACGCAGTTTACCAGTGCAGTTTTATCTCCTTCCACCAGCGTGGCAGCAATTCCGGACGATGCGACCGATATTAAACTTCATAAAAGTCTTGCACGTTACACCAGGAGCACTCAAAAAAAGATATCACTACGTATTATTATACTGGAATTTATTAAATCTTTGTTTATTGGGAATAAAGAGCCTTTATTACTTGACATTGATTACTGCTGAGGAATTGACAACTCATGTGTCAAATTTTTTATTTTAATCTAATTGTAATAAGAAACACTAAGGAGTATTGATATCAACTTCGTAGCAAAATAACTGTTTACCCCTTTTTAACCCAGTTAGGGGATACATTTCAATAAAATATGAAACACGTCTTCCTTCAATTCTGTTATAGAACGATTATGCAAAATTTGAAGTAGATTGGACCAAGGAATCACGTTGTCCCATACAAACTTTACCCCCCTTTTTCAGGCCCTTAGGGGTGGAATTTCGGAAAATCCTTTCTTATCGGATGCCTATGTCATACAAAGAACACACCTTCTAAGTTTCAGGTTTTTACGATCAGCGGTTTCGGCTGTGCGTTGATCCGTCAGTCAGTCAGTCAGTGAGTCATTCAGGACAAAGAATTTTATATGTATAGATTAAAGTGCCCATATTGATAACATATTTTTTAAATAAAACCGTATTACAACTCTCAACCTGTAAGAGATATTTATATTGCCTCCGTATAGGCCTCTTTTTTATTTCTATCATAGCGGTGAAGAGATTTCTATTACATTTGACAAAAGATGATATTTCTAAAATGTACATTGCCGCAAATGTTAACAGATTCAGGGACTTAAAACATTGCATTGCGTTTAGGTCCCGCGGAGAAATTGCAACCCAGAGTTGCTAACGAATAATGTTGGTGGTGAAGGTTTTCCTCTAGCTCTAATAATCTACTATATAAAAATAAGTCGGGTTTTCCTTCCTGACGCTATAACTCCAGAACGCACGAACCTATTTCCACGGTTTTGCATTCGTTGGAAAGGTCTCGGGCTCCGTGAGGTTTATAGCAAAGAAAATTCAGGAAAAATTTCAACAGAAAAGCGGGTTAAAAAGGTTATCAAGACCACGCGGGCGAAGCCGCTGGCGGAAAGCTAGTTACTTCATATAGTTCATATTATAAAACTAGCCTTTGCTCTCCCCGGTTTTTGCAACATTTTTAATTGATACTCAGCTTATATTAGTCGTAGCGTGATGATATATAGTCTATAGCCTTCCTCGTTAAACAGGCTATTTAACGCTGAAAGAATTTTTCAAATCCGACAAGTAGTTCCTGAGATTAGCGCGTTCAACCAAACAAACAAACAAACAAACTCTTCAATTTTATAATATTAGTATATAGATATCATACTTACATCTTTTGAAAATGCTTTGCACACTAAATGTGACTCCGGCGGATCGCAGGTATTATTTGCCGGGCAGTATTTGTCATATTCAATATCGTCCATAATTCTTGTACATACGGTTAACTTTAAAACGACAAAGATTGACATCGCTATGATCTGTAAGGTCATGTTATTTTAATTCATAACAGAGGTCGGCATGGGTGGTGTTTATGTAGGTATGTACTTAAACTTCAAGGAAGCAATTGTAACAATGCAAAATATTTCTTTCGCTGGAACGCACAAATATTTAAAGATATTTTTAGCATTAGCGTTATAATAATATTATAAACGCAAAAGTACCTTTGTCTGTTAGGCGTCCATGCTTAAACAGCTGAACAGATTTTGATACAGAGATATAAGTACTATAGGCCTTGGAGAAGGACTAACTTTTATCGCGAAAGGATGAAACATGGGAATTTGTCATTTTTTATTTACTATACAAGGTGGAAGGGACATCGTCGCACATCCGAATACCATGAGTTCAGCACATGATTCTGGATAAAATTGGAACTGGAAAAAAGTTTTTCTGCAGTTTTTTTTTTACTTGGACGTGTAAAAAAACATTATACTATCTACCCAAATTAGATTTATAATTAAAAAATCATTATTATGGATCGCGCACATTCACCGCGGAGCGTTATAATCGCGTTTTTAGCAATACACTGCGCGCTCAAAAATGACAGTATCTGTAATAACTATCATTTTCTACATGAATGACCTAGGTCATTTTATTTTTGACTTTGAATGAAACCTTGTCACGACGTTTGTGCGTCGATGTCCCTTCCACCTTGTATTGAAGATAAAACAACGAAGCTATGTATTTACGCACTCGATAAAAATTATAACTAAATTACTACTTCGCGAATTAAGTTCGAACTCTGCCTGAGATCGTTAAAGACCTAAGAGCTAAGTTTGTCAAAACTAAGCTACACAATAATAATCATACTTCATCGCCGCGTCTGTTCATTGTGAAGCGTTGACAAGCATTTTTTATCAGGTGCAGCTGTATTTTATCAGCGCAATCATAATCTTAGTATCATATTGTAAAGTAACTCCTTAGGGCCTGTTGCACAGCTTACTGATAAGTTCCTGTTAAATTAATGGCAGATAATTTCATACAAAAGTACTTATGTTTCATTTTTTAAGTTAATCCTAGTGTAGGACGCCTGTCGGCCGGGGGGAGTGACGACCTGCAGAAGGTAACTGGTAAGAACTAGATGAAACGGGCTGAACATCGGGCTCTGTGGCGTTCACTAAAGGAGGCCTACATCCAGCAGTGGACGAATACGGGATGATGATGTTGAAATGAATGAGCAGCAGCACACAAATGCGTCTCCAAGAACAGAGAATTGTTCACAAGAGAAGTGTTTGTTGTTGTTGTTGACAGTAGTCAACAATTCTCTATTCTTGGAGACGCCAACGTCGAGAGAAGTGTACCACCTGCTCAATGTTCCACGGTCTATCTAACTCCGACTCTTTTACAAATTTGTCATAACAACTTACAGTTAAGTTTATCATCGTCAGGTTATAATTGGTTAGTAGGTAGGCACCTCTACATGAAAACAAAAAAATATATATTAAGTTCACTAGGTATAGGTTAGCGGTTATTATTAGACTTTGGTTCGATTCCGAACACAGACAAATATTTGTTTCCAATCCGGGTGCGCACACCTTTATTACAGTTTCCTATGGCCACCTTGCTGCTCCATCTTCAGACCAATTACATTATTATATTGTAAAATCTTCCTTGGATCTAAATAGGTACAAGATACTCATTTGTGACTGTGGCATATTTAAGGAGGTAGCTATATACATTTAGATAAAACAGATGACGAATACCGATGCCGATGGCTTATTCTCACAGCATTTTGGGGATGGAATTCTGAAACGAATTGCTTATTTTTTGCATTTCGCCGTCCTGCTCTTGTCCCAATTCACTTGCGGTATGTCTTTTTCTTACATACATCTCTACTAGAGCCGTCATTTTATCATTCAACTCTTTTGTAGTCATATCTTTTATCACACGGTCCATCCATCTTTTCTTTGGTCTTCCTCTTCCCTTATTCATGCTCAAAACCTTTTTGCCGTAACAATATTACATTGGTACGAATTTAATTTAGAACAATTGGACGAGAACTACTTACCTCTCAAACTAAAAGGGCAAGTTAAATAAGTGATTGTTATTATAATAATAAAAATAACACACCTCACGGTACGAACTTATACCACGTAGGTAGCAGTGAAGAAATACTTTTTATGATTATTGATTTCGATTTCAGTTTAGTAGTACAATTTTATATAGTTTACCGAATCGTTTACAATATATGTATATCGGTCGCTTAGTCGTGTGACCTGGTGATAACAAATGCAGCAAGTACCTACAGTGTCTACAGTACGGCTGTGACAACTGTGTGTGTATACACGTGTCACAATAAGTTATTTCATGCAAAAATATTGAAATATGGTGACCACTGTGTACACCAATTTGCGTACAACTTCACACACGCCCAGTTATGTCGACCGAACTTTAAGAAAGGCCCGGTGATACATTCACGAGGTTGAGATCTGTCATTGAAAAGTCAATAGTTATGCAGTTGCATATATGCTGACCTGTCCATGCTCTCGTTTGATGGTCAACTTGTTTTCCCAATCCAATGGGAATTCCTAAAATCCCGTCTTAGGTCACACTAACGTTATACAAGGAAATCCTATAACGGTCCAGTTACAAAATGATTTTGTCCTAAATTGTATTTATACGTTATATTATATTTATATTATAACGTTTGATTATGTAATGTAAAGTCATTACATTACATACTCAAACATTAAGTTCAGTACTTCCTTTGCCGGTCGGGTTGGGTAAAATATAGTATATCTACCTAGAGGCATTTGCGATTATTGAAGCACCCTTTTACACGTAGAGTAGGTACTGGTGATTAATGACGGGAAAAAAAAAATAAGAATGAAGTTAATCTAAGTCGTATAGGCTTCTAATGAATATAAATATATGATACATACATTTTAAAACTAATTATCGTCAAATAAACATTTTGAGTCAAACAAAGGTGCAAGACATTAATTTAAGTCAAGGCTAACACCATTTAATCAACATAGATTACATTCTTTGGAGTTTTTTGAGTGTAATTTTTACATTTTAGGACTTGTAACACACATGCGTTTTAGCATCGTTCATCGGTAATGCAACTTTTTGACGACTCCATCGATACATTTAGGTGAATTGCTGCGTCGATCGATTGAATGAGCCGATTTCCCCAAAACATTAAAAACGTGTGGAGTGTAGCGTTTTGTTGCTGTATCAATCGTCAAATACTTCTTGGTAGCCATCTTGCGGAGAAGCAACTTAATCATTGAACTCATCGGATACTGAAGTTATCCGTCTGTTTAGGCCTTTAGGCAGTTCAAAAAAAACATACAATTTATGCAAATCAGTATTTTTCATTTAAATTGTTTTTAGTTTTTTTATTGTAGGTACAACGTACTGAATTATTTAATTTTAGACGTAACTAACTTCCAAAATAAATAATTCATTACGTTTTTTTTCCGCTAGCGATAGTGGAATCATAGTTACATCATACCTAGGTACTTAATCATAGTCTTACCACGTTCTAGTCATATCGCCCAAGTTGTAAAAGTCGCTGGACTTATCAAAACTTAGCGGTATTCAAAGTTTTCAGTCGTAAGTAGACACATTAGTCGCGCTTGAAGTTTGTTGACCTTGCTTGACTGCTTCATTGGTCTAGTATCTAGTGCGGTAACGAAGCATGAAATCGTGGGTTTGAAACAATCGAAACTTTTCATTAAAAAAAGTGTCAGGAAAATTATTGAAACAGCCTGGATTTATGCCTATTAAATAGGTCATGAAAAAATATACCATTGAACCAATATTTAAATATATTCTGCTCCTAAAAAATATAGGCGATATTGTACAATAACTTTGGAAAGTGAGCTATTGATTTGTATAAAAAAAAATTAACATACTAGCTTAACCCCAGCCCTGCTTCGCTGGTAGCTCGGATATTTTTATTTATTTTCATGAAAACACTTACTTATTTTGAATGCAAACGTATTGTTAAATATTTCAAATCACTACATCGAATACTTTTCGAGTTTTGCGAATTTGGAAGTTGATTTTGACAGTGTTTAAAGATTCTGTAAAAATAAAAATAAATGTCCTTTATAAAAATAATCTGTTTTATAGGCGATAGGTGTTGTCTTTCCATGTGGATTCCAAGTGTTCCACTGACAGCAGCTATCTCGATGGTTTGAAGTATGCGAAGGCATTATTTGACCATGAAGGCAAGGCCGGGAGAGGAATGACGATCGTCGACATTGGAGGAGGATTTATTGGTGACAGAGCTGATAGAATAGATCAGGTAAAATCCGTGTCTTTTCGGTGAAATAAATCTCATGTAAAATTTCGCATACGCTTATGATTTAAATAATTAAATATGATTTTAAAAGGTCTGCATAAGATTGTAATTTTTAGATAACCATTCGGTATAATATTCTTATCAAAGTATTTTGTGCCAGTCTTTATTTTCCAGTATAAGTAATAAAAAGATTTAGCACTATAATAATTATTGTTTAAATTGTAGTTCAATATTAAATATCACATATTATGTTATCTACAGGTCTCTAAATTGATAAACAGCGCAATAGAAGAATGGTTCCCCGATCCAAATGTACAGATCTTTGCGAAGCCGGGGCGGTACATCTGTGATTCATCCTTCACATTGTACTGTAGCATTAATGATATTCGAAGAGTAAGTACCTATCACTATATGAGTTTTCTGTCAAAAACTGTACTTATGTCAAAAATTAGCTCCTGTCTATAGGAACAGACAGGCAGACAGAAGATGTTTGATATAAGTTCAGTTTCAATAAAAATGGACATTAAATAATAGAGAGATACAAGAAAGATACATACAATAAAGAGAGAGAGATTTATCAAATAATATTTTAATAGCATATATCATCACTTTCAGATATAGCATTTCGTGTAGTGAGTGGCTGATGAAGACTTACCAAACTACCCACATTTTTTGTCCATAGCACTTTTATCGACAGAAATTATGAGCAGTCTTGTTATGTTATTTTCTATTTACTAGGTTATTGCAAAATGAAATGCGGTTTCCGTTGTTCTCTGAGCTAGGGTCACGTTACTTGGAGGGTATTCTTTACCCCCGAGAGTGAAACTAATTCCCGACGGTAGCGAGACAAAGCCAGCAAGCTAATAAGAACGGGTAACAATAAAATATTGTTAAAGTGCACAATAGCGCATGTCTAGAGGACTGTAACAATATAAATGCTAGCTTATCGCTTCTAACATTTATGTTATACTAGCTGGGTGGTAACATTTATATTTTTTCTAATCTCGTAGGAATTTCCTTTTCTTTTCCAATTTTTGACTGCTGACTGATTTTGAGTTATCTTAGCTGTGTGAGTTATCTTAGCTGTGTTTGATGAAAATCGGTCCAAGATGGCCGCCGCCACAAAATACCGGATACGTATACGTTTATTTTTTTCACAACTCCCTCAATATGGGTATCAAATGAAAGGGCTTGAATAGGAGAATACTATACACTATAATAAATTTTAAATCCAAGATGGCCGCCATCACAAAATGGCAATGGCAATGGCAAACTACATTTCGTGTCGGGGGTTTTCAAAATTTTTATTTTAGTTGAGGTTACCTTAATGGATTAAGTTGTTGGCACGTTAAATGTTCAATGTAGGTACTTTAGATAAAAAAGCAATTATAAAAACGATAACATTCCTACACTTACTGGGTTAGTGTAAAATAGTGACAGTTTTATCGTTTTACCCTTTGAATGCCATGATACCTACCTACCTAATAAATATTACCTACCTAATACAAGCTAAATGCTTTTCAAAATCTGAAAAATCGTGATTGGTCATGGTGTGGATTCTCTGTTCCATAAATAAATAAAGATTCATTGCTGAAATATAGATGTAGACTTCAGATTAAGGTACCTATGAAAATATCTATGGTTATACATATATTTGGGTAAGAATTAAGATATCAAGGATACATTTTTGCTGTATAAAACGTATGCGTACTGCGCATGTCTCATCGCGATTATGTATTTAGATTTATGTTACTTTTTCCATAAATATTGCCACTAAAAATAAAATATCCTTTGGGGCTATAAAAAGTTAAGGCGAAGGGTTTTCGGCAAGTTATGTCTAAATATAACTATACATATATTTTATGGATCGTTCGGCATGTGTTGTGGTTACGCCTTATAACCCCTTCAGGAAACCCATACGTATGTTAAGTGGACCATTCATCTACTAGACGCGCGGCAAAGCGCCAGCCAAGTTCTCATAAATATTTGAAGCAGATATTTTTCTAAAACACTTCAGTGATACCATTACGTACTATATTTATTATACTATTATTATTATACCCAGACCTTGATGTTTTCTTCGACCCGCTCGCTAAATACAAACGAAAAATTATATGCAAAACCACTTCATCTTTCTAGAATTAAATATTCAAACAATTTGCATCGATATAATTTTATTATTGACTTGTTTTATACTTTAGTAGCTATAACCTTGTCTAAATTTGTAATATTGTAACAATTTTATCGTGTGCTTCAGTGGTAAATGTTGTGTAATTGGCATATGTATCAGACCTTTTCTATGTACCTTTTCTATTGATTGTAAAAATATATATGGTGTTGGTGTACCTAATTAAATAAATAAATAAATAAATAAATCTAGTACCTATTGTAGGTAAAGTCACTGGCACATAAATACATTTTCAACTTCTAATAAAATTATAATTTTTTATTACAGTACCTACTAGCTATTCGTGCATTGTGTAAGGATTAGCAACTTTTGTTTTATATTAAAAGTAAAAACTAGTAATGTTGTAGTTTGGATACGAGTGCAGGTAGACTTGCAGTAGATAAACTGTAAACTTGGCTGTATTTACAATAGTGAAATTCCGAAATAGCTTCTATCTATCTAATAATACAAATTGTGCCTGTATGTGACAATTAATCTGCCAAGATACACATAGAGTACGCATGCACCTGCCGGCTATGAAATATAGGTCCGATATCGACAGTTACCCTTAAATTCAAGTTTAAACCTAATGTTTAAAATGCCAAAATTTAAATCTATAACTTATTAAAACGTCTAACCCTTTAGTGAATACAGGAACTAATGCATAAAAAAAAGAAAATTTTCCTGCCAATTTATTTCTCATTTGTAACCATTAATATCATCATCACCATTGTAATTTTAGAGTTACTTTACACGACTGAACGCTGCCACCCAAGATACAAGCACCCGCTTAGTTTGGGAGACAGTATCAGTACCTAAAGCACAATACAATTTCTTGTGTCTATTTTTAAGTCATCTTTGTGAACCGTATAATTTGCGACAATAAATATTTATTATTATTATTATTAATTTATTTTTTATAATTATATTAGGACTAATATACTTTATTACGTTAGCTTGAAATACTTATCCCCACACACAACTGTTTTTCTTTTATTTGCATTCTTATATTCCAGGTGAAAAAGGGTGTTAAAATAGTGAACATGCTTTATATGAACGATGGAGTGTACGGAACTATGAGATACTCCGAGAGTTGGCAAAAGCTCAGCAAGTTCAAGGTAGGTTTTACTTAATCTTGGAGATCAAAACCATAAATAGTTCTTTATTTATACTGTCTTGAATCATTTTGCCTTGGAATAGTATACCACTCAAGTAGATAGACAATAAGGTATTTTTTATAAGCATCTTGAGAACATAGCGCATTGTTACTTACATTATAGTTTTTCTACAGACAACTGATACTCCCATTTCATGCGATTTAGAGGAGACAATTCTCTGGGGTCCTACCTGTGACTCACTCCACTGTGTGTTGAACGAGAGCACTGTTCTTCTGCCTCGATGTTCATCTCAGAACTGGCTGGTCATCAGGAACCATGGAGCGTACACCTTAACGTTCGCAACGAAGTTCTCCAGCTTGCAGATACCGCTGATACGACCTGTTGTATCTTCGGATTTATGGTGAGTAGCAGTTCTGGTTATTTTTAAATTGTATGGGCTCTTAAAATATATAGAAACCTCTTGTAGTGCGAGCATGGAACCGTCGACATTGTTAAAATATAGGTTTAAATCCAATGATATTTTAAATATATAATGTTTAACTGGTTGCATGAAAGGCAATTGCATGCAGCTGAGATGAGAATACTATGAGGAATGTGTGGAGTTACAAGAATGGACAGGGCCAGGAATGAGTATATAAGAGGTAGTTTGAAAGTGGCACCAGTTACTGAAAAGTTGTGCAGCAACCGCTTATCGTTGAATGAACATGTGATGTGTAGAAGTTAAGAGCATGTTACCAAAAAGGTTTTGAGCATACATGTGGATGGATATAAGGGAAGAGGAAGACCAAATAAAAGATGAATGGACTGTGTGAGAAATGACCACAAATGCGTTGAATGATGAGATGATGACTAATAGAGATGTATAATTATGAGATATGTATCGAAGAAATAAACATACTGCTCCGACCCCAAGTGAATAGGGATAAGGGCAGGAGGATGATAATGGTTGTTGGAGTTTGGAGTAAATAACTCAACATAATATTATGAAAATTAGATGTATTATATAGATTGCACTGGCTGGCCACATGCCGTAACGACTTCAGAACAGGAAGCGAACATAGATAATTATTATTGCCATAACATAAAATAATACAAGTGTTGCCACTTTAGGAACTTAAATTAATAGACAATAGAACATAATTATTTGTATTTTCAGATTGTTCTGAACAATGGTGATGATGATAATAATGTTTAACTGTATAATGTCATTGATATAATGCGAATGTTTACATCATAATTATTTGTCAAATCCTTTAAAGCACGGAATTAATTTTGAACAGGTGCTTTTAATCTATACTCCTTACTAGTGGAATAGAATAATCTTTATTGCACACCATACAAAGAAGCAACATACAAAAAGAAACAATTTAAACTAGGGCACAATGGCGGTCTTATCGATAAGACCGCCATTTTACCGAATTACTAATATTATAAATGCGAAAGTAACTCTGTGTGTCTCTCGCGCTTTCACGCCAAAACTACTGAACCGATTTAAATGAAATTGGTACACAAGTATTCTATAGCCTGAGAAAAGACATACTTTTTCACGTGAAAAAAGGGCTGTAAGGGGTTGAAATAGGGGATGAAAGTTATAAGAAATACCTAGACCACGGCGGAAAGCTTCACTATAAATTCGCTGGTACCACTCTAGATGAACTCCATGCAAAAACAGTCTTAAGATTCTTTAAACTTTTTTAAATCTTTAATCTTTTCAGTAATTTTATTTTCAGGCTACAAATGAAGAATAAGGCATCTTTCGCTCCTATATACTTTATAATGTATCCATACGTGTCTCTGGCCCTCCCTGTGACAATTTCTCCTCTGCCAATAAAGAACGACACATACCAGCGGCCGAAAACTCATACACTTACTATACAGAAGAAAAAAAACGATATAAAATGGAATACATAAAACCAATTAAGTGGATTAGAATGTTATTTCCACATTTTTTTATTATCAAATACACATTAAGAATACACTCATTTAAATTAAGGTCAAAACAATTTAATTATGTGTGTGTGTGTGTGTGTTGAAGATGGCCGCCGCTACAAAATAGCGAATTATATATTTTTTCACAACTCCCTCAATATGGGTATCAAATGAAAGGGCTTAACTAGGAGAATACACTATGATAAATTTCAAATCCAAGATGGCCGCCACCACAAAATTATTTTGAAGTCTAGTTTTTGTTACCAATTACTTCCAAAATAAATAATTCATGGTGTTTGTCCTTGAGTACGCTGCGATAGAAACACAGTTAATTATCATTTCCTATTAACTAGCTTTTTTCCGCGGTTTCGCTCACGTTTATTTATTATCTACCCTAAAATTGCTGCTATATATATATATATATAGCACTTTCTACTTAAAAATGTCGCTTATTCTACTAACATATAAAAATGGATGATAACTTAAGAACCATAAATGACATAGACGCTATTAATGTTGCACGTACGATTGAATGTGACCCAACTGATCTTACTAAATACTTTAACATCAACAAAAATGATCTAACTTTATTTTCACAAAACATAAGAAGTATATACTGCAATTTTGACAACTTCGTAGCCACGCTTTCCATGTTTTCATTTGAAACCGACATCATTGTATTAACTGAGTGCAGGTTAAGTGATTTGAAACAAATTCCGCAACTTAATAACTACAATTCTTATACCACCACAAGACAACTAAATCAAAACGATGGAGTAGTTGTCTATATAAAGAACTCACTTACGCACAAAGTCAAGGAAGTGAACCTAACCCATGCGTCATGTCTGCAGTTACAGGTTCTTAACAATATAATCTACTGTATTTACCGATCACCATCAATCTCCAATTGTGACGACTTCCTTGAATCACTAAATAACGAACTTAACACTTTAAACTCACATAGTAATATAATTATAACTGGCGATATTAATATTAACATCCGGCCAAAAGATCCCGATCCACCCCATGAACATAAAAACAGAGTTAACTACCTTAATACTTTATCAATCTACGGTATACTACCTGGCCACCTACTACCAACAAGAAAATTTAGCTGCCTAGACCATTTCATGCTAAAACTTGACAAATGTAAACTATCTGCCTCTATTGGTATCTTGCATACTTCTATAACCGACCATTATACAACATTCCTAGCCATATCTAAAATAAAAAATAAAAAGAATGCTCCGAAATCTAAATCTGTACTCAATTACGAAGAGGCATTAAAACATATACAAGAAAACAAAATAGCAGACCTACTTTTCTGTTCAGATCCTACCGAATTGGTGAACTTATTCATACATAAACTAACAGAGTCCATACAGACAAATACAATGACAGTTAAAATACCAAGTAAAAACCGAATAATTAAGCCGTGGATTACTCAAGGTATACTACGATGTATCAAAAACCGTAATAAAATGCAAAAATCTATCAAAATTGATCCTCACAACGAAATTCTGAAAATAACATTTAAGAGGTATAGAAACTACTGTAATAATTTAATAAAAAAATTAAAACGAAAATACGAAAAAGAACTACTGGCTAACTCTGTTACAAACAATAAACTACTATGGAAAAACATAAAAAATATTACTTATACTAATGCAAACAACAATACAAATATGGAATTATTAAAAGCAAAACCATCTCCTTCCGAATCAGTAAACTTTATCAATAATTTCTTTGTTAATATTGGACAACAGCTGGCTCAACAAATCCTAGATACATCAAATTCTGCCCATCAAAATCAGTGTTACTTAAATAGCCAACCCCCAGTTCCACATTCCTTTGTACTCTTCGAGGCTGACCCTCGTGAAGTGGAAAGTATTTTGATGAACTTAAAACCAAATAGTGCTCCTGGCTGGGACAACATATCTACAAAATTTCTGAAATACATAAAAACTGAAGCTGTTCCAATTCTAACCCATCTATCTAATTTGTGCTTCAGCACTGGTGTCTTCCCTGAAGCCTTGAAGCAATCTATTGTAACGCCTATCCACAAGGGGGGAAACAGAGACGATGTCAACAATTACAGACCTATATCTGTCCTTCCAGTTATAGCTAAAATCCTGGAAAAACTCGTAAATAAACGACTACTTAATTATCTCAATAAATATGACTTGCTTTCTCCAATGCAATTTGGCTTTAGAAAATCTACATCAACAGAAGATGCAGTAATCGCTTTAACCTCTTTAGTAACTAATAAACTGGATATAGGATCCAAGTGCGTAGCTGTATTTTTAGATCTCAAAAAAGCGTTTGACACCGTCTCTGTTCCCACCTTAGTGTGCAAATTAGATAAACTCGGCATAAGAGGTTTACCACTTACTCTTCTACAAAACTATTTGTCAAACAGGAAACAGAGGGTTAAAATTGGAAATTACATCAGTGAGGACGCCGGCGTATCATTCGGCGTACCACAGGGTAGCGTACTAGGTCCTACCCTGTTTTTAATATATATAAATGAGCTCTGTAACTTAAATATCAAAAATGCCAAAATCTTCTCCTACGCTGATGATACCGCCATCGTCTTCACTGGTAGTTCCTGGCAAGAAGTTGAGCTATGTACTGAAGTGGGCATGGCAACTATAGCCAAATGGTTGCATAATAATCTCCTCACCCTGAACACGTCAAAAACTAACTTCATGTGTTTCAGTATTAGTGAACGGACACAACCGGCTGAGAATTTTAAAATAAAATTACACAGCTGTGATAATGTGACCAATAACTGCTGTAACTGCCCCACACTAAACCAAGTGACACATACTAAATATTTGGGAATAATAATAGACCACAATCTCACCTGGTATCTGCATTTGGAGCAAGTAGCTAATAGGATCAGGAAACTCAGCTGGTTATTTAGCACATTAAGACACGTTGTTCCAAAAAACATGATCACCCACGGGAATAACACCAGAAATCTACTAAACGAAATATATGTTGCTCTGGCCCAATCTGTTTTGATTTACTGTATCCCCATCTGGGGAGGGACAGCAAAAACCAAATTCATTGAATTAGAACGTGCTCAACGTGCACTGATAAAAACAATGTACTTTAAAAAAAGACGACACTCTACTGAAAACTTATATCAAATAAGTGGACTACTCTCTGTAAGAAAATTATATATTATACAGACGATACTAAAAAAACATAAAACCCTGCCTTATGATGCAACTAAACTCTCCAAGAGAAGAAAATATGCCATTGCACAAATCCCCCGCACAAAAACCTGCTTTGCATCCATTCAATATAACACACGATCAGGACAATTATATAATAAAATAAATAAAGAAGTGTTTGTTCATGACAAAAAACTCGCTGACTGCAAAAAATCTGTAGTTGAATGGATCATAAAATTATCTTATGAGGAAACGGAAATGTTTATAAAATAACCTACATAACTCTTTCACTCACTCACACACACACACACACACACACACACACACTCACACACGCGCGCGCGCGCACACACACACACACACACACACACACACACACATGTATAATTATACATACAAGCACACACTCACATTCACACACATATACACGTACAGAACATAATTATTCTGATTAAGCGAAGAGCGATTTCTGGAAGAGCGGAGTCTTCTACTACAGGCTTTTATTTGCTTAAAAGAAGGCTCCAATCACAATCTTACTGTATGAATTTTGTTAAAGAAATAAACTATTTTGTATTTGTATTTGTATTTTGTATATATATATATATATATATATATATATATATATAGGGTAGGTAATAAATAAAATCACAAATATGAGAAAAACACAAATTGATTATCTTTATGTATTTTTTAGGCATTTTCTATCCTAAGATTACCAGTTGTTTTATTGAATCGACTAAGCGGTCATAGTTTCTGGTGTAATTAATCAGAAGACGCAGGTTCGAGTCCTGCCCGCAAGTCGATTTTTTCATTAAATTAACACAAATTGATGTTTACAGTTTTATCACCCTCCTCGCCTTTTTCCATAGTTATAAAGTAAAGGGTCGGCTTAGAGTCTAACCAGCTGCGATTGAATATCAGTACTAAGCCATAACAGTTGTAGAAAATATCTTCCTTACCTTTAAGAGTCCGTCTAGTTGGTCAAGTGTGCCTTAGGGCAACAAACTAAGACCTAAACAAACGTTTTTAAAACCGACAGATAGAGTCTCTCCAAAGTACTGAGGTTATGCTATTTGTAAAAAGTGTGGTTACGTTGTTTTGTTCTAAATTACTCCAATAAAAAAACGTAAACTTCAGTTACCCATATCATTCGTAATTCTAAACAAACCGTGTTTACTTAGTGCTTAAAAACTTAGGGTTTTACTGCAGCAAATTAATTTAAGGCTATGTTATAAGCGATTATAACTTATTACCAATCACAATTTCAGCGCGTTTGACAATATAATTTAAAAACCAACAATAATGATCTTTTCTTTATATCGGAACGCATACGAAAGAGAGGTCAAGCTCTATCACAGGATCTACTCAATCGAATGAAATGAATCCTCCTTTAGTTTTTTATTTAAATAAAACTTGACTTGACTTTCAGACAAAAAGAATTCAATCGGTGACCAACAATCGTGATCCCTTCTTTCTATGAGTCCGAAAACAACACAGAGGTCAAGCTCCAAGTCTGTCTCATGATATATTCAACTAATAAAAAAAAACGGATGCCATTTTTTTAAGTTAGAGCATATTAATGTGTCCTAACAGCCAAAACAAATATAAAATCAGTTTTAAGTGTTTTTGCGCTAATCCCTAACAAACAGATAATTATGAATTCCAAAAAACACATTTTAAAATTCGGAAACAAAAAATAAGTGGGTTAGAGTATATAAACATATACTCTTTTACCTTTAACCCACTTTGTTTTTTAAATACCTTCAATGTACAGACACGACTTTTTTACAATTTTATAATAGTATAGATAATTACAATACAGAAGTGGATTACATTTAATGTAATTTCAATAGCTAACTAGCTTCGGTATCGAAATGCGCCAAAAAAGACAGTCGGTGCTGCATAACTATACGACCAAGATACAATTTTAATTCAAGCATAAAGTAACATTTTTAAAATGTAAGTGAATATATTCCATTGAAATACGCGAATATAAGTCAGTGAAATAATATAACTTTTTACGAATTTTCTTGCTTAAGTACACTGATTATTATTTAAATAAATAATAAATAAATAATAATCAGTAATTTAAATAAAAATAAATAAATAATGCTTAAAAAAAATTGTTGCGGCATCCATGGTGACGGTAGAAGAAGTCTAGACTTTAAACTCCTGATTTCAGTTTACTTGTATTCTTAATTTCAGTGACTCTGTCACAAAATATTATGGCGACTATCGTACCTTCTGCTTACATTTTGCGCGATGACAAGCCTGAAACAGTGGCGAGGTGCATGATTCAATCCGGGCGTCAACAACAATGCTTCTACATATTCAACATGGATGAAGCGTATCTACGAATCCAGAATTTTAAGAACATGATGCCAAGAATGCAGATATATTATGGTACGTACTTAGAAAAAATAAGAAACAACTATTTCTCTAGAAATATAGAGAGAGATCTCAATTGTAATGTAGTTATGACGATATTAATTATTATTTTATTCAGATTGTGTTAACTTATCAAGGATAAGTTAGCAGACTTAATGGGAAAACAATTGTTTCTTTGAATTCATTTTTAATGGCGTAGTTTCTTAATAAACAAAAAGTAAAAGGTGTATATATTTACTAGATATATTTGTAATAATAATATTGGACCCGATAGACACAGTCAAAATTTCAATTAATCATTAATCATACCAAAATACTGTAGAGAAAGATAATAGCACTTTTCCAATTTTTTGAGAAATCTTCCAATTAACCGAATTAACTGTTCCCCCGTTCAGCCGTTTTCAATTGATACGCTCACTAACGAACAATATATATTTAATTTTTATTTATTTTTATATAACAGCAATGAAGTGTAACGATTCGGAAATGTTGTTGAAGCTAGTCAAGGCATCTGGCTTGGGTTTCGACTGTGGGTCTCCTTGCGAGATCTATAGGCTGAGGCAGCTCAATGTTCCTCCTGAGTAAGATTTTCTTCCTTACAATTTTACTAACATTACCATACCATCGCGCCTGTATTCCCTGAAGGCCCCTTTAGGGAATACAGGCGCTGTGTACATCTACAATTTACCGGAAACACCATGGTATAGAAGGCGAGCTTACTACAATTAACACAGATTGTAACTCCGAGCTGCCACTGCCCCAAACCCAGTCACCCTTTGCTCATCCTGAGAATCGTATCCAGGACCTTAAGCGCAGCAGTCGCAGTTACACACACAAGACTAACGAGGCAGTTTTTATGTCAATATAAATTATTTGTGAGGAGTGTGGGAGGTCTTTTCGTGATGATTTTAAAAATATTTGTTAAGATGGTCAAGAAAAGGAGGCAATTCTGCAATGTAGACCTCACGGTTTGTAGTTGACAATAATGAGTGGGTATTAAAACCTCTTCAGCCAGGCTAACATGCGCGCCACGACAAAATTTGTCTACTCTTTTGTCTCGCTCTTTCTAGTGCGAAAACGAAACAACAGCACGTCATAAGCGTAGACAAAATGTTCTCGCAGCGTGCATGTTAGCCCGGCAGGTTTTACTAGCTAGAGACCACCTTTGCCTCGCTGTCTTAAAGCACTCGTGTGTGTTCCGATTTTTGAGCTCTGTCAAGGTGGCAGCGTCAGCTCCTCCTCTCACGTTTGCTTTAAAGTCAGTAGGGGATTTTCCCCGTGATGAAGGGTTGACAACGGAACAGCAACGCCTCTGGTGTTGCAGGTGTTCACGGGCGGCTCTGACCTTCACTCGTGTGCTGGTGTGTCGACATACTTATACCATAAAAGAGTAATTTAGTAATAAACATTTTTGTAACGCCCACCTAGATATTACGTGCGAGGTGCTTACTGCAGTAGACATACCTACATTTCGTGAAGTTTTACGTAAGTACATACCAAATTATTGTATTTTACAGGAACATGATATATTCAATGCCGAACAAAACACCAGAGCATATGAGATACGCGAAGGAAACAGGAGTCAAACTGACTACGTTTGATAATGCTTGGGAGTTGAAGAAATTGAAAGGAAACTGGCCTGATGCACGGTTAATATTTATTTTACCCTAATAAGAGCCCTCGCGATATTTAACTTCATAATTTAATTTAAAAAAATCAATATGGCGGATTTAATACGCTTTAATGTGCGAACTGATTTTGAAAATGGTCTTTAGTTGTATCAATTTATATTTTAAATCATCATTTAGGATCTATCTAGTGATTCTATGATGATTTATAAACTAAAAAGAAGGAAATAAAATCAATTATTAAAAGAAACAAAAAACCCGACTGCGTAAAAACTACTAACTAAAAATCTAAAAACAAGCTCTGTGATGTTGGAAAATGTATTGCAGGCGGGACAAGCTGTTCGTTCATAAACAAAATTGTTTCTTTGCTTGTCCCGCCTGCAATACATTTTCCAACATCACAGAGCTTGTTTTTAGATTTTTAGTTATTTCTTCATCTATTAAGTAGTAGTAACTAATATATCTTTTTGTATTTTTATTTTTTTTAATTAGAACAATATATACATAGATATATATAGAATATATGTTTATCCTGTTATATCTTATTAAACTGTCGCTCTCGTAATATACAGACCTACACAAAATATTATTAAATGTTTTTGTATAAAACATATTAATTACAGATTGCTGCTCCATGTTGGAGTGGACAGTGACAATAATACAGAGACTACAAAATTTTACAATAAATTAGGATGCAGCTTTGAACATGAAGCCGTAGATCTGTTAGAAGAAGCCGCCAACCTTGGACTCCAGGTAAGTTCTAATCAGAAAGCCTTTAATTTATAACTTTAGCCTTTCAGTCCAGGTGATATATGCTTAAGGCTCAAGACTAAAAGGTTACTATCTGGATTAATGGAGGCTATACGTGATTACCAGGTACTGAATTTGAAATTTTCATAGAGTTGTAAAACTTATTTTCTGACCTCTCTGTGACCTAATATGCCGCTGAAAAAACATAGCATTTAAATATATAATGTATGGTTTGCCTTTCACCATATATATATATAGGCGTTGTGGTACCTATGTATATAATATGACTAGCTTATGATGTATAAATAATAATAATAATAATAATAAATTTTATTTGGTTTCTTATCTTATCTTATCTTACGGGGGCTGGTACAACCAGCAACACTTCGACCCAATGGGATCTTTTGTGTTGTCCCCATTACCGTATATTCCTTACTCTTTGAAGACGTGGTTTACGAAGGCGGCTAACCCACTGAGAGGAAGGAACCTAAAATCTTCCGGCTTCGGGTACCCGTTGCCGAGAAGACTCATCCGTTTCGTCGCCAGGACGTCACAATCGCACAGGATGTGCTGCATAGTTTCCTTGAATTCACCACAGGCTCTGCAGTCATTGTTCAAAGCTAACTTCATTTTATGGAGCATGTGTGAGCATTAGTGGTGTAGTGCCCTGTAAGAGCTCCAATGACAGCTCGGGCTTTGTCTCTTCTGTTGCTCAGAACGAATTTCGAGACTCTTGTGGTGCTGCAGCCGAGGAAACGTCGTGAGTGTTCTAACCCTAGGCTGTTGTTCCACTCCTCTATGCGTTTCATATCGGCATAGTCCTGTAAGGCCTTTTTAATGGTGCATGTTGGTAGCCCCATGCATGGTTCTGGTCCAATCATTGCATTTGCTGATCCTGTTCTAGCTAACTCGTCAGCCTTCTCATTTCCTTCGATGCCCTGGTGCCCCGGGACCCATACTAACTGCAGATTGTTCCTGCGGCCAAGCCTGTTTAGCGTTTTAATGGCATTGAGGACCAGTCTGGAGTTAACTTTGTAGGAAGTTAGGGCCTTTATTGATGCCTGACTATCACTTAGAATATAGATCTTTTTATTTTCTATGTTCCTTTTTATGTTTTCGTCTGCACAAGCGATGATGGCATACATCTCGGCTTGAAAGACCGTGGTGAATTTACCTAAGCTGCTCCATATTTGTTGCGACTTTGAGTAAACTCCTGCTCCAGTACCAGATTCTGTTTTCGAGCCGTCTGTGTACCATATTAGGCTGTCCATGTTTGGCGACAGTCCTTGTTTCCATTCTTCCCTTGTGGGGACGTACGTTTTGAAATTCCTTTTGAAGATTTTTATTGACGTCATTGCGTCATTCGGCATGTTCATCTTCCTTAGGAGTTCTTTGTCAAGCTCCATTCTTGTGTGCTTTGTGATCGGCATGTTGCTATGCCATACACCTGCTACCTTTAGCCTGTGTAAGGCCTTCATTGCTTCCGTTCTTATGAAGATATGAAGAGGGTTCAAGTTCAGTGATATGTCAAGCGCCTTGTTCGGCGTAGTCTTGAACGCTCCTGTGATTGCCGTAGTGGCTATGCCACCACACGATGCTGCCATAGGACATTATGGGGCGCACCATAGTAGTGTAGATAAAATATAGTATTTTGGGTTTAAGGCCCCAGACTTTTCCGTATGCTGATCTACACATATTAAAAGCTCTCATTGCTTTATCAGACACGTTTTTAGCGTGTAGATTCCATGTGAGCTCCTTGTCCAAAGTCATGCCAAGGTATTTGACATTCGTGGACCATTCTAGTTCTGCTCCGAATAGTAGCAACTTTTTCAGATTGCTCAAGTTTTTCTTTCTTGTGAAAGGAAGAACCACGGTTTTCTTTGGGTTGATGGAGAGGTGGTATTTGGTTTCAGTAGGTACAATAAAATGTGCAAAGTATTACAGTTCATTATAGCACAGGTATTTGATCAATGACCCCCCCGAAATGAGCTATTGATTTATGTAATTGTATGGAGTTGGAATTATTTTTTAAGAGCTTATTACTATAGCTTAACCCATACGTACCTAACTGTGGAAAAGTTAATGGGTTAATGATGATGACAATATAATTACGATTCTCATAAAATAAAATAATTCTTATTTTCATAGGTGGTAGGCATTACTCTTGATGTGGATTCCAAATGTTCCACTGACAGCTGCTATCTCAATGGTTTGAAGTATGCAAAATCGCTGTTTGACCATGAAGCTAAAGCTGGTAGGAGAATGACGATAGTCGACATCGGAGGAGGATTTGTTAGTGACATAGCTGATAAGGTATAAATAATCTACCTACATATTGGTGAAATAGACCCCATATAAATTTGTATAGAAAATTTGTTTATTTTTCTTCTATTTTTCTTAGCCTATACGCTAATGATATTGAGAAGTACGATATTCGCATTAATGTTAACACCAACTTGTTCGAAAATTACCTATTTAATAAAAAACTATTTTTTAAAGGTCGCAACAATTGGTAAACTATTGTTATGACAGATAAAACCATAATTTGAGTGAACTTATGAACAAAAGAATAAACCGAAATGTACACTTGAAAGCAATAAATACTTTGACTTTGACAAAATATAATGATATAGCATAAATTGTATTGTTAATATACATTTAAATGTTCTACAGGTCTCTAAATTGATAAATAGCGCAATAGAAGAATGGTTCCCCGATCCAAATGTACAGATCTTTGCGAAGCCGGGGCGGTACATCTGTGATTCATCCTTCACATTGTATTGTAGCGTTAATGATATGCGAATAGTAAGTAAAATTACTAATAATATTATTGTTTACGAGACTCGGGGCCTGTTTCAAATACTTAGCAGATAATTTTCATACCAATTATGTTCCATTTTTCAATTTATTCTGTGGTTAGCGGTTAGTTAGTTATTTTACGAGTACAGGGCGGGTTAAAATTAGCTCGTACCAACTTCAACCTGGACAATAAGTTTGGCGAGAATTGTACCTGTTGGGTTCTTATTTTTTTATGATTATTTTTATGAAAATTGGAACAAAGATAAGATCCCTCAAAACTTAGAGCCTCAAAGAGCCTCAAAACCTAAAGTCCAGATAAAACAAAGGATACTATTGGCCACACACACACTGTTTTTATTTTTGTTAAGCTCTTATATTCATTCTAGGTTAAAAAGGGTGATAAAATAGTAAACATGGTTTATATTAACGACGGCGTGCGCGGAACTATGAAACACTCTCAGAGTGGACACAAGCTCAGCAAGTTCAAGGTGGGTTTAACTTAATAGATGACACCTATTCAGATGAATATAAGTGTTTGTGTTTATCTGGGTGTTATAATAAGTATATATTTACAAAAAAAGGTACTATATCAATTGTCTAGTACCCATAGCTCTGCTTAGATTGGGACTAGATGGTGCTGTGTAAAATGTCCAAAGACATTTATTATAATTAAAAAATACCACGATAAAAAGTGACGTTGGCGATGAGGTTTATCTCATAGACAAATAATTAATAAAGCTACGCTTTGTAAGACACAGCTCATTGTTAGTTACGACGAAACGGATGAATCTTCTCGGCAACGGGTACCCGAAGCCGGAAGATTTTAGGTTCCTTCCTCTCTGTGGCTTAGCCGCCTTCGTAGACCATGTCTTCAAAGAGTAAGGAATATACGGTAATGGGGACAACACACAAGATCCCATTGGGCCGAAGTGTTGCTGGTTGTACCAACCCCCATAGAGATAAAGATACTTACGATCACTTTTTGTGACAGATAAGCGACACTCCCAGTGAGAATCACTCAAGTGATTTAGAGGAGACGGTTCTCTGGGGCCCTACCTGCGACTACCTCGACCGTGTGACCGAGAGGACTATTCTTCTACCGCGCTGTTCGTCTCAGGACTGGTTGATCATCAGGAACCATGGAGCGTACACCTTTACGTTCGCGACGAAGTTTTCCAGCTTACCGATACCACTGATACGACCTGTCGTATCTTCGGATTTGTGGTCAGTCGGCTACTGATTGTATTTTAATTGAGACTATGATAAATTTTGATCATAGTTATAATATGTCAAATGCTTTAGTTATTGCTTGTCAGTAGACAAGCAGACATTGCTTTTTCAATTACAAATACAAGTATCTCAAGTACAAATACAAGTATTTCTAGTTGCATACTCTTTCAGTTTTATTATCTTCCAGTTTTATACCATGAAACTTATTTGTTGTTTTAATCTTGTTTTATGATGTCTTTAATTCTTGGCCAACCCAAAAGAACTGCAGCCGCGCAGTGTCTTCTCAGCTTAGCTAGTTGCTAAGCATCAGCAATTTATGGTATAAAATTGGAAGATAATAAAACTGAAAGAATATGAAACTAGAAATACTTGTATTTGTACTTGAAATACTTGTATGAAATACGTGTTTTTAAATTAACTTTGTATTTTTTTTAGGTTAAAACTGAAAAACAACGAAGCTTTCACTCCTGAAGACTTTATAATGTACCCAGACGTGTCCCTGGCCCTCCCTGTGATTATTCCTCCTCTGCCAATAGAGTGCGAGACTTACCAGCAGCCGAAAACTCATACACTTACTATATAGGAAGTGTGTACTTCATATTAACTACACATATAGAAAGTTAGTACTTTAAGAATTTTTAATGTGCGCACCACTCGCCGCTTAGTTTTCACCCCTTATGGTGAATTAAGATATTGCAGTGGTTCCTTTTACAGTGGATTTGAAATCGAGCTAATATTTCTATGACAAGTTAAATTTATTGATTTCGGTTTTATCCAAGTAATTCATAAAAAGTTTTTAACTTTTTAACGGTCTGATATAAATTTAAAGATAAAATAAAATCGAATTAAAGGAATTAATCAAACCAATTTATCTGGATTGTTATGTTTGTTTTTAATACATGTTAATTATTGTATGTTGGTATGATTAATTTATAAACTAAATACCTACCTTTATATGTTTTATACATTATAAGTGTTTTAAAAAATCGATTTATTGAAAAAATATATAGGTAATGTTTTTATTGCATTTGTTTGTGCCGAAAACAATATCCTTTTATTTCTAAAACCTTATTATCAGCGCAGCCCGCTTATAAAAAAATCTATTGTAGATGTGCTCTCAGCCGTTCATTAATAATACATTGGCTAGTAACTTTTACAAACAAGCTTTAGATCCCAACTGTAACAACCCTCAACCCTCTTTTGTGCACGTCTGTACGTTAGACCAAGCCATTGTATGTAGGTACAGTCGAGCATAGTATCGTTACGATGTGTTTATAGATAGAAATGTATCATTGTAACCAAAGAACGACGAGTAAGTTGCACACAAATACAACTTTAAATTACTCATACATGAATATCGGTTTTATTCAAATAACGAACACGTAAGCTAGTTACAAAGTTCTTTAATAAAACCCTAGAACTAAAAACTGTCGTTTCAACTCTTGCCATTATGTTTTGATTCATACAAAACTTTTGATACAATGTACACTATGTGGATTAGGTACAAACGTTGACTCAACTTCTTCATTTCTCTGATCTCAATTCTGTGTTTTCTGATTATCCAGATGTCATAAGGACTCTCTTCCCTTCTATAGGTAAGTGAGTAGGGTCATTATAATATATACCTAGGAATTTTTTATTTTTTATTTGCGAATATTCATTATTTAATTTTCACCATTAAACAAAAATAGCTAACGGTAGGTAACAGCTAATTTTGAATAAAAGCGATAGACATTCGATATTCCAAATATGAAATTTCGACAATTTGAATAGGCACGACATTCCAAAGAAAACAAAATACAGTAAATAGGGACCTAAGCAATAACGAGCAAAGGGTTGATTTTGAAAATAGAAGCACCTGTTTATTCCACACGATCAAGCAATCTTTCTAAGAAGTACGGGTTGTGCGAATAAACGGAAAAATATATGAAGAAGCAATAAAATCAACATTTTATGATATCAAATAAAACCTAACGTGAGTATCTCAGTAATAATAACAATTCAATGCTTATTTGCTCCTGATTTTGTCGAGATCATATCATGTCACGCGTGTATTGGCGCCTACATAATATAAACATGCATGATTTGTTACATTGTCATATTCGCCAATATTTCAAGATCTTTCCTTCGCGTATGTGATCTGACTGTGAAGTAAGAACCACGAACAGCAATACGAAGAAATGAATGTATTCAAAACATGTGCTTGAATATTCAACAATGATTTTCACCCTTATTACTAAAAGCATAAAAAGCAGAGATAGCTATAAATATGACCAGTGTATTGCGAAGCCGTACTTAGACTTTTTGATATAATTAATTAATGAAAATGTCGTGGAGAGGTGAATGAAAGTTTGTGAGGAAATTTACATGCCCGAGATATTTTGTCGACAGCGTGTGAAGTCTGCCAACACGCATTAGGATAGCGCCTACCTCGTCACATTTTAAGAAGAAACCATTGGAATAAAGGAATTGATAATTATTTAACACAGAAGGAAGTATATTATACTTATACTGTATAGTTGTAAAAAAGAATTTAAGCTTAATTATTATGCTGCGGCAATAATTGCCAAAATGGCCATTTAAATTAATCTCAATGTGGCCATTAATTGCCTACATAGGGTTAGAGATAAAGCGAATGAGAGCTGATAATAATTAAGGCCGTTCCTCTCTGAAGACTTCACTCGGAAAGAACCCTTCTTTATGTCCCTGTTCGTAAATAGTTATGTGAACACGGAACTTGGGAAAGAGCACCAGTAATGTTGATCCCGATTGCGGGAGTCTTGCTTGGAATCGTCAATGAGATTGTCATTATATCTATGATGATACTTGGGGGAATCATAACATGCCAAATTGAGCTATTAATGGTAAGAACGTGCCTAATTCTGACCCTTCGTTGTAAGATTCGGTCATTATACAGCTTATGATGTCTCAAAGTATTGTATCCAACAGGGGCAATGGTGAGTTTATTACTTGCTATGAAAACTTTGAGGGCGTCAGTACTTTGCATTGCAGATAAGTTTTACAGATCATAACTATCAAACCTTGAATTAATTATGTCTAAGTTTCGTATCAAGCCCACAATCTTCACTAAATTATACCTAAATTCAGTCTTTAAATTTGAATGACGATACAAATCATAATTATAAATGATTAAAATAACTTCAATTTCAATTAGGTAGTAGTTTCAGTAATCTGGTCAGCTAGTCCCTCCAATAGGCAATTCGTCGGAATGGACACATTACATTGTAGTAGGGAGCGCTGCCGGGCCATTTACCTCAAAGACTTGTCCAAATTGCCCAGCGTTGTATCCCAGTAATAAGGGCTGAGATATTACGGTCCACTAGTCCCCTGTAACACATGTCCCTATTATGGCCCCGCCTTATTTTGTTCAGACTAATTAAGTTCAATTTTCGTAGCTAAACTAAAATCACAATGGTGTCAATAATCATTGATGGGACTTGTTGTTTTCATTAGGTGCCTGATAAAGATGGAAACCCACCGCCACGCACGGAGAGGCTACGCACGTGCGCCAAGCTTCGCTTTGAAAAAAAAATGTATGGAGCTGTATCCACTGCAACCCACTACGCACGAATTGACGTAATGATACACGCGTGGCTTGCTCGGATACGCTGCCCACGTAGCTCAACGCCATGCACGCTGTGTAAATTCGTGTATAGCGTGTGCTGCGGTGGAAACGTAGACCCACATTGTCAAACAAATGAACCCACCGTGCGCCTCGTGGCCGTGGACAGCGTGCACCGCAGTGGGTTTCCGCCTTAACTCTCAAATATTGGGTGGAGGTCTAGTTAAATGTATATCTGGAATTGGCAAATTCAGTTAGAATTTAATTTAGAGAAATTCTAAATGAAACAAGTTTATTGTTTTTCAATTATCAGTTTAATTTTATAGATAGATATTATAAAAAAGTTGCGAGTATCTACATAGTAGTGATGAAACAGTACAAAAATATCAAACGTTGCGTACTCTAAGTATGTCAGTCAGTCATTAGATGGTACATCGATGGTGTTTTGTTAAAGCCGGCCCAGGCATTAAGCTATTATGTCGAGGAGTATGGTTTTGAACACAAATTGGGTGCTATACTTCTGTAGATTACCGTCCATTTGAGCATAGGATTTTTCGTAACGCAATAGTCAAGACTGACAAGGTCAGCTCATTCAGATGAAGTTTGTCCAAAAACAAAAGAAAAAGAAGAACTGAAAATATGAATTCGCGCCATAAAAAGGAATATTGCAAGTTTTGGTAGACATTAAATCGATTATATAAATAGTAAGAAAAAAATCCTCGAATAATAGCATTAACCTGGGATGAAGCTACAGATTATACTTAGATGATAATGATTGTTGTAGAACTATACCATATTTTTAATAATTATAATATATTTAATATGGCTTAATTTAATCCATTTTAACTCCGTGACACACTGCACTTCTTTAGGCGGATGCTGAAAAAGAAATAGTTTTTTTTTTATCGAGGACAACATAATTATACTGAAAATTGTTTAATAACGCTTTCTATCAAAAAGTCCTTTAAGTTATTGAAATTTAAACTTTATATCAATGGCATAAGGGTATTTATTACAAAGGTCTTTTGTGAGATAGAATGACTGCACAGCATAAATACCTTCAACTGGTGGTGGAGCGGCAGGTGCCTCCGGCGCTGGCGCAGGCGCGGGGGCGGGCGCTGAAATAATACATTTTACTGAAACCTTCCATAAGTACAATGATGTATGATTTAATATTTTCTTTGTGACTACTATATAATTGATAAGTAACATTATTCCACCTTAAATTTCTACCTTCCTATATTTTTTTTTTATCTTAGGCTTGCGCTTGACCACAACTTGGCTGATGTTAAGCAACGATGTGGTCTACGTTGGAGCGCGCTTGCCTAGAAGAAACCGATTCACGATTGTCTTGAAAACACCCAAATTATAAGTCTCGGGGAACAAAGATTCCGAACAGTTTTTCAAGATACGAGGCCAATAAATTTGTCATCTCACAACGTAAAAGTTACTTAGTTATTTTACCTGGTTCAGCGGCGGGCGCAGGGGCAGGCGCAGGGGCAGGCGCAGGGGCAGCTTCGGCTGCTGGCGCAGGCGCTGCTGGAGCGCCTACATAGTGGTTACGAAGAATATTAGTGCTATAGTTTTGCTTAGACCACTCCAAGAACAAAATGCGGTTATTAAAAATATAACAAATATACAAATCTTTTTTTTGCTTTTTTACAAATCTTTTTTAATTGCTATTAACCGGATGCAAATTTCAAACTCCGAGGTCTACTGAGAGTTTCATAGTAAAACCCAGTTTGCTTGACCTGGTCCTCGAGTGTAGGAGTCACGCTTAGGCTAACGAGGCTAACCATTTCTGTTTATAATAATAAGGGCCTATTTCACCATCTCTGGATAGCCGCTAACTGCCGAATAAATTCAAAAATAGAACAAAATTTTGATGAAATTATCTGCAAGCTTATTTAACGGAAACTTATCAGGGGGCTGTGAAACAGGCACTAAGTAGTGTAACAAGGATAGATACCCTCTGCTGGTGGTGCAGGAGCGGGTGCAGGGGCACCCTCCGCAGGCGCCGCGGGTGCCGGCGCTCCTGGTGTAACAAATAACATTATCTTATGTAAACTATTTTTATTACAAACAAATAAGTCGTGCGTTTTAGTACTGCAACAAAGGGGAGAGTGGGATAAGGAAGGGAGACAAGATTCATAGGCTATAACATTCTTGTAGGAGTCAAGAAACGGAATCTGGGAAAGATCACTCGCAGGTACCAGGTGTGTCTCCGACGATTAGGTCCGTGTGCCGTAGAAGTGGCGGGGAGGACTTTGAGGAGGAAGGTGGGTTTGTCCGACCACAAAAACTCCATGCTGCTACTGAGAATTTCATAGAAAATTTTGTTCTGTCTAGATTTATGTGAGCTTTATCCCATAATATCAAGTACCTAAATGCAAGTAATGAAAGTTTAAGAGAGGTATGGCACAGCCATTTATGGCTCAAATCTGGAGCAGCCCATCTGGGGAAGTACCTCCACCTTACAGAAAAGTGCAGCCAAATAACACACTTTATGGTGTGTTGTGTTCCTGCAGTGAGTAAGGTCGCCAGAGCTCCTTCTAAGGATGCGCTGCGCTGGCAGCAACAGGAATATTCCCTCAAACTGTCGGCGCAGTGAATCCTCCATAAACCTCTAAGAGGTTTTTCGGGTCGGCAACGCGCGAATGATACCCCCGGTGTTGCAAGCTTCAATAGGCTACGGTAACTGCTTACCATCAGGCGGACCGTATGCTTGTTTGCCACCTCAGTGGTATAAAAAAAAAGTAAAATGGAACTGTTCCTACACAATGATTTGCTAATCTGGAACTACTAATCTAGAACTGTGGAAGCGTGAACAAGTGAACATTAATTCCAACACTGCTGCTTGTAATTTGGACTTATTCCAACAGCAACAGACACTGTGCTGACGTCGCCTGGAATGGTGCCCATGCTGTGATGAAAAAATAACTTCAACTTAAATAATTGTTTTCGCTTAGTGTTCTTAAGACGACCCCTGTAGTTTAATATTTGAAGGTCTGTTCCAAATTTTATTCGGAAGTGTCGTACAGTAACAACATACACTAATTGAGGGTTAAAGTACGATTCCTCGAAATCATTTAATAGTCATCGTAAGTTTTATATGTACAATGATATGATTTATGATAGAGATGAGTTTGTATTAACATTTAACGTAATTATGTATAATTCAAAACAGGGACCTACTCGTATCTAATTTGCGGTCGTGAATACGAGATTCGTCATTCGCGTTTAGAAATATACGTATATACCTACCTTAGCAGTATACGTATATACCTATCTAATAAGTAAATGTTTTTTTTTGCAGATATCAACTGAACTAACTAACCTTCAGCTGGAGGCGCAGGCGCTGCTCCTTCTGCTGGAGGTGCGGGCGCAGGAGCTCCTTCAGCCGGTGCTGCCGGTGCTCCTTCCGCCGGGGGCGCTGGAGCTCCCTCTGCTGGTGGGGCACCCTCCGCAGGAGGAGCTCCTTCAGCAGGCGGAGCCCCCTCTGCTGGGGCCCCTTCAACCGCAGGCGCCGCCTCGCCCTCCTGCAAATATACCACAACAACCCATAACATCACAAGTCAAAACAACACTAAATCTACATGCACATAATTAGGAAGCGACCATATATTAATAATAAAGCCCTCAACCAGAAACAATGTCTTAATTAAATGCATTGCCAGTAATGAGTAATGAGGCATTCTCGAGTACACTGGGGACTCTCCACTGAAACCACAATTTATTGTTATTGCAATGTACAACAATTAATTATGCTTATGTACTGTAACCACTGAGATCTGCAATTTGCAACATGTCTTATACGGAACAAACATTGAGATAAGTTTCCAAACAAATCTTTTGGTTCTGAGCACTTTATGTGGCAAGAAGTTGTACGGCGAAAGTTTCTGTGTAAATATAATTCCGACCAAAATTGTGTTCGAAATACTAACAAAATATACTTTTGTAATATTGTAGTACCTATCCATCAATTCAAATCCATCGATTTGTTAGACACAATCTTTTACTTGACTTTGGTAACAATCCTTTTTTTTTTTACAGACGGCTTACAGACTAATAAACATATGATATAAAGAAGATTGTTATTAACAATTTGGTAATTACAAGCCTCCATATATGGCAAAATCTTGTTCAATGTATGTGTTGAAAATGCCGGGTATTACGGCTTTCTTTATGGATAATCTTACTTAAAATACTTTAAAAACCTTGTAACAATGTGGTTTCAGTTTAAAAGTTGATGAAAAGCTTAAGCAATAAGTAATTACTTAAATATAAACCTGAAATGAATAATGATTGAAGCAAATGAAAATGGCCAGGCATATAGCAACAAAAATATATACAAAGCCAAATGTCAGTCATGAAAATGGTGTGCCTGTAATGCCACTCGTGTTTTATTCAAATAGAATACCCTAGAGAAATGTTGAACAGTTAAAGTGAATGAACATACGCACATAACGTATATACATAATTAGAAATACGATGTAGGTATAAATGGTACTTCTCTCATCAAGGCTTCCATCTAGTGATTTAAAATACCTTATTGATAAACCTTATTACAATTGATAAACGTAGATGTCGGAGCTAATCTTCTATATAAATAAATATGGATCGCCGAAATGTTTGTACGCGCATAACTTCCGAACAACTGCATCAAATTGGATAATTATTCTTTTTGTGTTGTGTTCGATGTATGTAAAATTTATTTTTAAATCCATCGGGAAACGCAGGCTAAGCTGCTCACGGGCCGCTAGTAAAAAATATAATTTTACTTATTTACTACTATATAAGCCTTAGAGAAGGCTGCCTACACTTGAGGTCCTGTATGCAATCCCAGGTCGAGCAAATGTTATTGAGTCTGTCTATGCAATTCTTAGTAGCAGCTCGAAGTTTGTGCCCAGTTGATGCCAATAGGCTCGCACATACATAAACACCTAAACATACTGGCAAACTGTGGGTGTATCACTCTGTCAAACCCTTCGGAGAATACTGGCATGATAGTATATCTTCCTCAAAAGCCTCCCAATTGACTCCCAAACAATTAAGTTTTATTAAATTAAAATGTAAAAGCAAAAATACAGTCAAGTGTTAATTTTTCATTACCATATTGTTGTTTTAGTTCATTGCTTATTCATCTGCCCATAATTAATACAGAAATATAATTAACTTTGTTACAGACTGTTATAATCATGATTTTATAAAAGCAATTAATGTTTCCGTTGAACTCATTAAGTTCATAATAAAATATAATTAGTAAATAATTGATATAAGAGATATTGAGATAAGAGTATTTAATATTTGACACTTATTTCGGAGAGTTAACTAATAATTTCCTATATTATTATTAGATTATTATTATTTAGATAAGACCTTTAGTTTAAAGAAATTACACAACATACCCACACAGTACTTCATTAAGATATCATTAGAACTGAAAGCAATGAAAACTCCGTTAAAAATAAATAAAGATTTCATTTCAGTTTTAACCTCCAATCGCACCAGCGGCCCGTCTCGGCTTCACAGGGGTAGACATTTGTAGCTCAATACATCAACGATAGTTTTTTACGCATCGAAATTCAATAATCTCATAGAAGATTTTAGTTCCTTACGTAACCGCTAGAGGCGCTGCAAGGGTTTGTCATACAAATATTTTACGGCGTCGCTAGCGAGTCTAGTGAGAAAAACTCATGGTCGAGGCACAGTATTCCGAAGTCTCTCAGAACTACCAGCCCTATCCTCGTACAGCTTATGATACCCTAGTACCTTCAATCGGATTGCCGAGTTTTGTCAACAGCTGTCATGTCCCCGGTGTCAAAAATGAGGTAGCATACGAAAAATGGATGCGAAAACGAATCTTTATAATAGGTATATTCTTTCCTCGTATTTTTCAAATGTTTATATTCTGCTACTCGAGGCGGAGACAAATACAATAAAAAACCATGAGAATCCACCCAGCAGTTCTCGAGTTATTATGTACGTGTATATGAATGAATATAGTGACAAACCCGACTTTGTTTTTTATGTTAAGATTGTTGTTCATTTAATTCAATCGCAAAACAAAGAAATTGATTTAACATTAATTTCAAACAGTCACAATGACAATGAAGAAGAAACAACGCAAATTACGAAGTTTGTAAATGAAGCAATGTCAAAGACTTCTTAAAATTAAGGAAGTTTGCCTGGTGTATAGACGGATTTTAGGTCGGAACTTACCGAAATGATTCGGAGTAACGGCTGCGTATGTTGTAGGCTTAAAGTTTTGATTCAGAACAAGCGTTTGAAAGGGCTTTTATTTTGTAGAATAGACACAAAGGAAGACAGAAAGGACATTCTGTCTACGAGTATTTATTTAGGCACTGAAAGATTTTGTATATTTGAAATAGCAGAAAGGAGACAAGTTGTGTTTTTATATTGTAACTAATATCTATTTGACAGGTCATCCTGAAACATTTTATCTATTTTTCTTTCTTTGTCATTTTTAATATGATCTTAAAGTTGTTCGTCATAATAACATTAAATAAATCTTCAATAACAAAGCTTTTACAGCCTATTCTCATAAATCTTTTATGGGTTTTAGAGACCATCACGCTTAGGCGTTTCATTTTATTTCTTTCACACTTATGGCTTTTGCTGTTAGGGATATAATCCATTATGTTTTTATCAGTATTTATGTCCACTATAAAAGTAAAATATTACTGTGTTGATTTGAAAATAATGTAGAGATTTATTAAAGTTTACGCGTTTCCCTGAACTTGATCATTAATAGTCAATTGTTGCTTGGAGAGCCAATCCACCAAGATCCTGGTTTCCAGTTTATATGTTTGTATACGACCAAGACTATACGTTGTACAAATCAAGTCTGTTACTGCTACTAACTAAGTAGGGAGAAGCCTGAGCTAGCCAGGGAGGTAGGTATACTGCCACTTAACTTTGAATTATTAGAACTGATGTTTTTTTATTATTTGTTGGTTGTTTACATTGATTTGAAGCTACTTATAGGCAAGCACAACTTATTACAATTCACTCAATCGTAGTCTTTCTATCTACCAAGTCCAAATTTTAATAAGTTAATGGACTTCGTGAGTTGAAACATCTATAGGTACTATTTCGATCTAATTTTTATTTTTATCTTTTTCTCACGAGAGCCTAAAGTCACGAATGTGCTACAAACACACAGACAGAGCGGTATAGAAAGAGGGAAAGAGGCCCATTGCTCAGGAGAGAGACGAACCAGACTACAAAAAAGATTCATAATGTTACCAATTCCACTATAATAATGTTACAAAACCTATTCTCGAGGAAGTAAGAAATTGTTTATTCTAAGTAAACACAAGCAAATCGGAACAGACAACTTAATCTAACTTTGTGTCTTAACTCTTCATGGTTCTTACCGTACCATTATGTAAGGATGTAATCCAAACATACAGGAGAAGCCCGCGGGCATTCTGTCTCCGGTATTGAACATCAAAGGATTCTTATGCATGAGTCGTAAACGATTCTACATTAATATTAGCTGTTAATGTAACCACGGGGCATAATGGATAACGCACATGCTCCAACAGTTGGGCCGTCTACTGTCAGACTTCTGAGTTCTCTTAATACCACAAATTACTAATAGGTTTTCAGGGGTTCATAATGCCCATCTATCTTTTATCTATCAGTGCCTCGACCATGAGTTTTTCTCATTAGACTCGCTAACGACGCCGTAAAATATTTGTATGGAAAACACTCACAGCGCTTCTAGCGGTTACGTAAGGAACTAAAACCTGCTATGAGATTACAGCGTTTCGATAAGTAAAAAACCTATCGAAACTTATTCGATAGAACTCATGGTTGAGGGGCAGATAGTGACTTATAGAACAAGGGATAGAAAGTGAAGAGTATACATTTTTTGTCAGTATGAGACCGATATAATTATCAATACCCTGTTTGTCGATACGGTAATCGATGAGGTTTTGTCGCACCCAATAAGGTTCATGGGTACTTGCATATCGACCTACTTGTGCAACTGTAAATTGTGGAATTTACCGTTTTCGAAAATGTGTGTGTTTTACTCACATATAATGAACTATGGTTAGGCGAAAACTGAATAATAAGTTAGGTGTATATCGCTCACGCCTAAAGCGCAGCGGGCTATTTCTGCTCTCGCAATTTGTGTCATAACTTTTACTGTATAGCGTATTGTTGCCAGATATTCCCATTTGCGCGGGACGTCCCGATTTTCAGCAGTCAGGGAATACGTCCTTATTCACCCTTGATCGGGACGCCAAATGTCCCGATTTATCACTAATCTCTTGTTACTGTATTATTTACGTATAATTAATTTTGACAGGAATAACACTGTGTGTATGTGTTTACATTTTACGCGTGCTTTGTGAATGAGATGTGTCACGCATCAAATGAGATGTAATAATATATGTATATTAGAATAATATTCTTTTACACAATTATTATATTTGTATACTTACCAACTGCTATCCAACACCGCTCTATACTTACTTTTGGTTCTATTCACTAAGTACACCAACACCAGGATACAAAACAAAAAAAAACATTCACTTTAAAATCTAGTCTACATAGACATAACAACCAAACAACATAGTGTTCCTTTTTCTAACATAAAATTACACTAGGGATACAAAGGATTACGGTGGAATACAAGAGGATATAGGGTAGACATAGCAAAAAAAAGAACATTTTACACATCAATTTCTACGCTGACAACTCCATTATCGAAGCTAACTTATTTTTTTTCTTTATTGATATTGTAGTTGTTCCAATTCTAAATTTGAATGATGATAATATATTTTGTTAAAAGCATTCTTTGAAAATCGAAAATCAGAAGAAACAATTGACGTACTTTTTTCTCATTATCGGTAATTACATTTTAAAAAAAGTAAGCAAACTCTCCGTGTTAAAACCAATTTAACATAATTATCTGTTCAAGTGCACTCTTCGCTTTCAATAGTTGGACAGTTTCCACGTTATACCTGGAATCTTTTCCAGCAAAATCTCGACTTAATTCCAGTTACCTACTACCGAGGACCTTCACAGAACTCGAGTGCCATTGAAATACTCATTTTATGAAAATTCTTCGTACTTCTTTAGTAGAAGTTATTGGTTTCGAAGTTCATCTAAACTTCTGAGACTGTATATATTCACTGTATAAGTTAATAAAAATGTTGACTATATTTCTAAAAATGTCCTATCATGGTCTACAAGATACTGATTTACTTACTGATATACGGTACTAGTCTTGTTACCGTTGAGGTCAAAAACGACACAGGGATACAGGAAAATAGGGGTACAAATGACATTCACTAATTGTAATACAGTACAGAAAATTAATTTATTAAACGTATTATCTTACAAAAAATATTATTTAATAAATAAATAATTATAAAAATTACTTGACATGTTCGAAATGGATGTGGTCAATCGACAAGTACACAGATTGTAATGGAGGAACGTGATGGTGGATACCTACAGGATGATGTCCGTACGGCACGGAATAGTCACATAGGGTAGGTATATCACAATGTGTTTATAGTTAATAACAGTTGTCAATTGACATAGAGTAAAGGTCTTATAGTAGGTGGGGGTGATTAACAGTTCATGCCTCAACCTCTTCCTCTTTTACCTTCTGATCTCCTGGTTTTCCCTTTGACCAGTCTGGTTTTTTCTGTGGAAACAAAAAGGATTTATTAAAACGATTGCCAATATCAGATTTACATCGAAGCTGATAGCGTATCGCGGCTATATTCCCAGATACGCCCGCGACCAGCAAACCGCTCAAAATTGTAGCAGGTCTCATAAAATTATATACATAATTATACTGTTGTTTATACCGAAGAAATGTATTATCCAATTATTATTTCGATGCATTTAATCAGATTTTCTAAATACAAATATTTCTTGGTATAAAAAAGCCCATATTTGTGCTTCTTTATCAGCAGACCACACCACACGCCTTGACTTGCGAGCGATATAAATGGCGTGGTCTGATGAAACAGTAGATTGGCGAATTGTATACAATAATCGTCTAAAGCACACACTTCAAAGCTTTGAAGTAGGTAACACATCTAAGAAAACTGCTATGAAAACCGAAGCATTTTGTGTTTGCAACCTAGAATAAACGTTTTATAATACAAGTGTAGGATGTGTCTGCACGTGGCGCGCATGTTGGAATCACACAAAAGCTTTTTACAATAAATCTGCTAAGAGCTTAAAATGAAGCGTAATCGCAGCTATACTTATTATTTTTCCTTGTAAAGAACTTGATGAATCAGGAGAAATAACAAGAGATATACTTCAATAACACGCCCTTCAAAACAGGTGGACAGATGAAATATACAAAACGAATTGATGCCAATAGTTAATATGTCTGAATTGACAAAGATCTTCAGCTTCAGTGAAAAATAAACTAGGTAATTGTAGCCACTCTAATAACGGTACATCTCATAGCTGTGCTGAAAATATAACATGCCGCGTGTATGAGCAACGTCTAAATTAAAACGTGTCTGTACGCGTTGTTGCTTTACTTTACTATTTACCTTGGCCGCAGCGCCACCCTGTGAAACATCGCATCATGATATTGTAACAATATTAGTCTCGTTTCTATTCTACTTTAACTACCTTGACAAAGGCCAGAGAAATTGGCCCAATATATTGGTATTCCTTTCTACAAAATGTCCAATGAATATAGCCAGATACAGTAAAATTGCTACAATTTCCAAAGTTTCGAAGACTTCATAGTTGGTGTACAGTTAAGTAAAAATGTTGGTGATGGTTGAAGGGTATGTCGGTGCTATGCTGGCATCTAATCATACCATGTGTGCATGTAAGTGTGGATGAGCATTGAAGATCTTGTACACAAATTGAACAATAATTTCGAAATGCCTATTTGCAGATTTATTTAAGAATGTTAGTCACTAAAAGAAAATTAAGAAAATTCCTTGGGTATGTAATTCAAATTCCTATTTTAGAGGAGTGGCGAAGCTTTGCAGGGGAAAACTTGAACACTAAAATAACCTTATTTTTAAATGAAGAAAAATTGCAGCGTAAGCTCTTGGTTGGGGGGAGTTAAATTAAAATGTTAATAACAAGATTGCACGTCACATCTACATAAAATTTGAAGCTATATTTAGCGCGTCATCCAAACTCTTTCTCACCTTGTTTTATCAGGTTTGGATGTTTTATGGAATTTAAAAAATATTTTAGAAAAGAACGATTTATTTATATTAAATTAATGGGTAATTAAAAAATAAGTCATCATTTGTTTGTTCAACAGTATAGAATGATTGTAAGAAATTGACTGTTAATTGTAAATGTATGGTCTACTTCTTTCCAATAGCCCAATCAGCTTTCTCCGCTTTCTTGGCCTGTAGAAGATGATTAGGTAAGTCGTACTTGTGGTTAAACATTATTCTACCTCCAGCAAAACACAAATTAATAATTAAGAGCTAATAGTTAGCGTTGGGAATCGAACCCATAAACTAAATGTAATAAAAGCAATTTTAAATGAAGATGAAGAAGTAAAGAAAGTTAAGTAAGAAAATTAATATAGAAAAGTTATTTTAGTTTAAAGATATTAATTATTAAGAAGAAAATTATGAAACTAATATTAAATTCGGAATACTTCAATGTTAGAAAGAATGTTCAACATAAATTACCATTGTAATAAGTGATGAATTTTGTAGTAAAACTATAATGTAGTAAATACTGAAAATATTATTGTATCCAGTGTAGAAAGAATTCGTGGTGATCTGTACTAGATATATTATAAGATCTTAAAAAGTACATTAACATACATCACACTCAAACTCTTAGAGCTGACGTATTGTGAAAACTATTTTTCATTCGTAAAAGAAACTTGACGTTCTACAAATAGAGTATTAACCCTTTAACAGCATCATTAGCCTCAATGGCCTACTTAACTTTTTCAGTGACTATTCTGCTCTCATACATACATTTTTAATACATAGAGTTTCTGTAGCCTCATCATCAAGGCATTCTACTCTCTCAGAATTGATATAGGTATCTGTCCCCGAAGTATCTTCTTTAAGTTTATAGATATTAAATTTTGATAAGTATCTCACCTCTTTGTCTTCCTCTTCAAGGGTGAACTCCTTCTTTTTGACGACCTTCAACTGGTTACGGAAGTTGAATTCAGCGGCCTTCTTCTGGAGCTTGGCGAATTTGTTCTCGTATTTGGACACCTTCTTTAGTGTGGGTTTGACGCTGAAGAACAAAATAATCATATAATTTTTTTAAATACCGAAATATAAGTGTAATGCAATTTAAATAATATTCCAAAAAGATTTCTATTTCAATAATGTACCTCATTGGATGTAAACAAGAAGGTCTTTTTGTTCGAATTTTAAATCCAATTTTGTTTGCATTTTCAGCCAGTGTTTTTTATGAAAAGAGGAAGTTAGTATTTGGACCGCAATGAAGGGAGTCCTTTGTATTTTGAGGTGTGTTCATATTTAAATACCGAGCGCAATACAATGAAAGCGTAACAAAGAGAGTCGCGGTGCAGCGCCGACTCTTACCCGCTTCTGAATACCATTACACTGCCGTGTAATTGTATTTCTAGACTCATCCCGTGTAATTTAGTGACTTAAAAACCAGGCCTTTTTAAACCTTTCATACGGTGCTCCTGAATTGTTGGGTCAAATAATTGTATCTATTTTATCGTATGTATATCTTGTGTATGTACAATTAAGTAATATTTAGTGTGTGCGAAAATATAATTTTTCATCATCATAATCCTAGTCTTTTCACAATTATATCAAGGTTGGTTGGTGCCATTACATCTAAGCAATGAATTTTGTCATAACAAAAGCGCTGTTGTAAATGAAATGGAAAGGAAAGCCGAAGATTATCATAATTTAGCTATTCCTTCTAAAGGATAAGGGTACTCACAATTTGCCTCTGAGGTCGTTGACTTGAGTGTTCAGGTCCGAGATCTATTAAAATAGAACAAGTCTTACAAAACAGTATCTAAAATAATACGTCGTGTTAATAAAATAAAAGCAAATGTATATAGATTCAAGAAAATGTTATATTGTCTACAAAACTACTAGTAATGCTTTTATTTTCATTCCGGATTTAGGTAGGGTTTGAATTCAATTAATTAGTTGTCATCGAAATAAAATTAAATACTTATATGAAAATTAATACTAATAAATATATAGTTTCTGGAACATAGAAGTACTATAGAGAAGTATAAATAGATACATAATGCGTAATAAAATAATTATACGGACCAAGGATGAAATCACTTTATGAAATCATTTCACAAGTTTGTTTCATATAATCAAAACATTGATTAAGACTAAGTAACACAAAACAAAGAGAAAGTCCAAACTTGTGCAACGGTTGTATAAACCCCGCAAATTGATAATGTTCCTGGCGGCCATCTTTGTGACGTAAAAATGACGTAACCGCTCTCAGTACGTGTTAGCACCACTAGCCGGCATGTACGGTGGGTGACGTCGCGTTGAGGTTAATTAGACAAGGTTCCAGCCCTTTAGCAACTTGCGGGACTTATATCAATTTGCAGCTGAAACCTCATGCAATGCACATTGAAAATTATGTCACATTGAAAGCTACAGTAAAATGTGAAGGAGGTATAACAAAAAAAAACAACAGTCACAACAAAGATACGTTTAAATGAAAATTGAAATCGGAATATTAATACTAGAAAAGCACAGAACAAGATATAGAGCTGAGCATAGATTAGGCAGTGTTATTTGCGAGCTGTAGTCTTGTTTTTATTTCTGTGGTCTGTAGAAACATATTCGTCTACTATCCCGCATCAAGTATGTGACCTCCTATATATCTTAAACCTGTGCTCTTTACCTAAACTTTACACAATTCAACGTGGGCTATCTAAAAGGTACATCTGACAATTTTCGTGCAAGATTCTACTTATCGTGCCTCGTGATTGGTAGCTGGCCGCCTGCAGCTCCTGTGCCTCAAAAATCTAGATATATATTCACAAATATACATAGATATGTGCAGGATATTTTACATGTGCAACATATATAAAACGAGCGCCAACAATATTGTACTGCTTCGAGTGCGTTCGAGTCGTGCGTTGCACATCAGCTCACTACTATGCTGATCACGCAATCTTAGTCCAGTGATCGAAGTTGTAACATATTGAGCGCTTTACGTATGCGAGTTAATTTATAAATGTATGTTGCGATGGTATCAATTCTGTATACATCGGCGATCAATGTATGAGTACCACGTTGCATTATGTGTATCATGGAGTGACGGTGCAAAATCGATCCAGACTTGCATTGTGGGTATGTATGTAGATACAGATGTGAGTACTGTGTGTCTTTGGACTCGCAAGTGAGCATAGTATACACCACTCCGTGTCCCGGATAAGTGGTGCGTTCCGAGCGGCCGACTCGCTCGGCTCGGACACGCAGGGAGGGGGCGGGCAACATCGACCAGAGCATGGCACTTTCAATTTAAACACTCGGTGTATACAGGTATTGCAAAAGGTTTGTGGGGTATATCAGCAACCGAACACGCAAACATGTCGCGCGGAATATTACGGCACATACGTGAAAAGTTGGAGATTTGGAACAAGAAGTTTCACTTACACTATGCACTTGCGTGTGCCAATAGAGGAACCAGTCCAGCGTTCCAATTACACCTCAACGGTATCTCTAATTGTTATCATAAAAAGAGAAAATTCAGTAAGGCCACTAAGCTCGCCACCACACATGAAGCGTCACACTGGCGGATGCAGCTATTATAATTATTATGCTTGATTAAGTACTTTAACACTTTTTAAATTATTATTAAAGTGCCATACTATTTTAAATATGATAAGGTATTTTAAGGGATAGTTGTTACATTAATTAAATTAAATTATAAATATAGTCGTCATGCAACAGGCAAAAGCTTTAGCGGGTAAGCGGTTTGGTGACGAGATGACATCGGCAAGGATGAACATGAAAAGCACATCGAGAGATGACCGACACGACACATCAATCGAATACATAAATATACGATACATAAACATATAGTTTGACAGAAGAGACGTGACCGCGATATTGATAACATATAGATAAACAAAATACATAAAGATGAAACAGTTACGCGAGCATGCAGCGGTGAGGCGGCGGGCCTCCGCGCCGTAGTGAGTGCAGTGTTGTTACTGTTACGCCAATGGCGGTTACTGTAGTTAGTGTAGTTAATGGTGTAAGCTCCATGTCAGATGACGCGACCGGCGGAGATCGATTTTGCACCGCACGCCTTGAGAACGCCCGCGCCGCGCGGCCCTTCCCACTACGACACATCACACGCGCTCTACAGATACACCACTAACGAACCGACCTTCCACCGTTATTTACAATTCAACAACAAACAACCGAAAACTTACAAAGCGTTATCAATGTATAAACACGAACTGTCACACGCGCACGTTTGTTACAGAATCGATGACGGTGGTATTCACAATGGTTATAAAGTATTGGTCAATACCTCATAATCTCTTTTCCTGACTTCATGTTCCAAATCCCACTTCTGGCCCTCACACACATACATGCGGTCATAATACTCCTGTATTATTCTCTTGAGCATTGCTATAGAAAAAGGAAAGACATATTATTGAGCCAGCAGAATGAGCATGGGCGTCGGTGTGAGTAACCTGACGACGTGGAGCGACGTGTGCATGTGTGCGGTGAGCCGTACAACTATCATGTCATGTCGTAACAACTAAATCAGAATCAACTCATATCATGTCATATGCATTCCCAATTCCTAATGTATGCAGTTTACCTCCATTTTCCTAATTTCGATCGCTCGTTCTAGTTCATATTTATCCCCCTCAAGGTTGTATATTCTGTGCCAGTACATTTGACATATCGTCTGGAGTTCCGCTAAAGAAAAACATAAGTAATCACATTTTAAGATTTGAATAGTTTTTGACGCTCGAAGTCTGTCTCACGGGTTTGTGTTGTTGCTGTGTAGTGGACTCGACATGGGGACCCTCGACTGGTGGATTCAAAGCGTAAGCGAAGCTATCATGATCAGTACTGAGGTGGGTATCAAATGGACTATTACTGAAACATAATCAATGTGGTTATTGACTCAAAACTCGATGAGAGTATCTACAGAATCTATTGCAGCTTCGGAGTTTGCTACAACGGGTCGTTGTTATTTCAGCGTTTTTAAATTTACTGGTTATCCACACGGTTAAGGTTGAAAGGTATAATTTATATTCAGCTCCGTAAATCGATAATTATAATATTGCTGCGAAAACAAAACAATATTTTAATCTAGTCACATTATCGGCATGAACTACTCAAACGAGAGCGTATTATATAAATTGCGTAGCGCCCAAACCAGGTCACACCTCGAACGCTCTGCGGGCCACCTCCACCTCGTGATCGTACTTCTCCTCTTCGAGCTTGATGATACGCTGGTGGTAACCGGTTATGATGCTCGTGAGAGCCGCTACAACATCAACCAAGAGTTACTCGCGCTGTACCAAAGAGTTTCGCGACTGCACCCCATGCCCCCGCGTCACCGCGCCGCCGTGGCGACATCCACGCATCATCGACCACCAGTTAGTGAGTAGAAGAAGTTTTAGGACGGAAATATAGAAGATAATGAGTATACGCATATCAACGATGTCACATGGAGTTTAGAAGAAGTAGAGAAACGCGTTAGATAGATAGGCCTGAGATGGACGGCCTGACACACCGTTAAAGTCTTTGTTAAACCAGCTGACGAAGTAAGAACAACACGGCACTTGACATATCACAAATTACGTTAATCTTTTTAATATGAAAGTAAAGTCTTTGTGAGTTTTGTAAGTCGACACAAGAGAGCTGATCGTTGATAACAGCTCATCTCTCTACCTCCATATCTTTTCTTTTAACGATGTATTCCAGATCGAACTTTTCATCTTCGAGCTGTCCGATGCGGGTGTGGTATTCTTTGCAAACCCTCGAAATTGTATCTATAATTCGACATAACACGTGTACAAATGGTGAAGCCCTATGTGAGAGAAACACGAAGATGGGTTGGAATCGCCGTGTTGTGAAGTGTGTGATGGCTTACAATATGGGGGCAACTTTACATATGTCCACTTGTTGGCTGCAATATATCATACGTATGGGGTGTATACAAGATCAGATTATGGGTATCATTAAATAGCGGAGGTTGAACAGATATAAATTACCTTCGTTTGCATCTTCAACGTTCTTAGGTTTACCGCACCTCTCCTCGATGATGCGCCTCCTCTCAGCCGCTTTGCGTTCCTGTTCCTTCTTCAGTTCCTCGGCGGCTTTCTTACGCAGCAGCAACTGTTATAAGACCAAAAAGATGTATAAGCACAGCCCCACATTTTTTAAATTCAACACACTATGTAACACTAAACTTACCCTGAGCTTCTTCTTCCTCTCGGGTGTCATGAAACCCTTCTTCGCCTTCTTGGCTTTGGAGGCCTCCTCCATGCGCTTGCGCACCTCAGCGCGCTTGCGGTCGATTTCGGCCTGTTTGGCCTTCTTCGCCTGGAGACAGTGGACATTGGTAACGATTGTTCTTATTAGTCACCTAACTAATGTGTAAATGTGTGTTGTGTCAAATGATAAAATTATTTGCGAGGGATGTGTTTTTTATAAATGTATTGTAAGTGAATGTTTATCTACGGATAATTGTATTATATGTATATGTGTATGTGTGGGTATCATGGTTGACTTTCTGTGTATGTAATAAAATGTTTTCATGTAATAAAAGTAGCAATGTAGTATTTTCCAGTGTATCTATACTACATAATATCTATGTGTGTAAATGTTTGTATGTATAGGTATGTATTATGTAAAAGCGAATTAAGTGATAAAGTTGTACGTATGGTGTATAAATCGTCCATGGAACGATTGTTGATCCGTCGTTACTTTACCTCCTCGAGACGCTTTTTCTGAAAAAGAAATAAATAAATCTCAGTATATGGCAATGAGCTTCATAATATCTTGAGTTCAAGTGTTTACGTTAGCCACAATTTCCAGCACAATGTTGAGTACACTTGCGAACAATAGAACTTGGTAAAGACTGGGGTATTTTTTTTTGTTTTTAATTATAATATATAAATATCTTCTCTTAATCTCGCTGGAAGTATCTAATCTTAATAAATACTTTTTGGAAGAGTAAAGAGGACCTTATAAAGGAAAACCCCATAATTTATAAGTCACCAGTCTTATTTATCTCAATATTATACTAATTGTGCTGAAAATTATTCATCCAATTGCAATACAAAAAACGAGCAAAAAACTGGCACATTTTTAACGATTTTCCCGGGTTACGTTCCAAACATTTTGCTCGACAGTGTATGGTAATTGGATGTAAGTTTTCTCTGTTATTACAGTGCAGATGCAATCATAGTGTGGGGCTTGAGTTCTGGGGATATTCGGCAGTGAGTTAAATTGTCGTTATTCCGCCGTAAAAAAGATGGTTTAAGAAAAACCCAGGTTTAAAAATCTATCCAAACCTATTCTGTGAGATTCATGTTTTTTCAAGTTCAATCTTAGGTTTCACTCAAACTTAGCTTAAACCATCTTGTCAACGAGGATGTTCTAGATATTGCTTTATCGTTATAACATTAAGTATAATAAATAAATTATGTTTATTACTTCCTATTGGAACGGTGTTTTTTTTAAACAGGTATTTCTATGCTTGGTAGTACTAAATGTTGTTACTCTAAAATTGTGAAATCAGTGTTGTGCTAACTTTTACCTAACTCGAATAAATTCCACTTCGACGATAAATCGTTAGTCGCAACTAGTCTCAATACATTTTAGTAGTGTTTTTATATCATACGATTTATTCTCGATTTAAATTTTATTCGAGTTTGGTCGAATAAGTCGTGAGTAATGAGTTGGGAGGGAGTTACTTTTTAAATCGAACTAGAAGCTTATTTCGAAAAAATTTAAAATTTTTATTTGTAAGCAGGATCAAATATTTTCAGTTGTAATAAATATTTGGTTTAAAAACCTATTTTTACTCTGAAACTAATAAGTATATAAGCTTTATGTGCGAAATAATAAATATTACTACTTATAGTGCTATCTATATACTAGGAACGTTATTAAACTGTGTAACTTTGGCTACATTGCGCTTTGTGAGTTAAAACATCTATAAGCTTATTGTTACTTTTAATCCATATTATCTTTACAGAATTAGTTACATCGAGTCGACATTATTACTCAGGGAACTCTATCGACTTACAACATATTTTATCTAAATAAAGAAATTGCTGTCAGAAATGCTGTAATAAATTTGAAAATTAATAAAATCAAATTTCTTCCTTGGTGACGTTGTAGGTTCCTTGACTTATATTTCACATAAGATGATCATTTTGAAAACGAGTATAATTATTTAGTACAACTACATTATCAAATAGGCTTTCTTTTTTCTAATTCTAATATCATATAAAGACGATATATTTTAATTACAAAACCCTAATAATTTTAGCAAATATTGCCTATAACATTAACTTATAAATTATTCACCTTTATCAATTAGGTATTTCAAATTTAAGAGAGTTGTATGGTCAATGTGTTTTTATCATATATTATTGATTGTGATAGTGAAATAATTTCCTGTGTGTAGACTGTGTAGTATATCTATTAAAGCATTTATTAGACAAGCACATTAATTACCTGTGTCTCGAGGAGACATAGCCATCAGTACTATATTTTGAATCCGCGGCCACGCCAATTTTACAGCACAGAAGATGAGAAGACATCCCAGGATACACGAGAAGTAATAATGAAACAGAAGAAAGAAAAAACACGGAACACGTTAGATTATATTCCTAAATTTCCTAAAATAATTTTTGATTTTACAGCTACTTGAAATGTCGAGTCTAGGTGCACGGTTCAAAATTAATCGTATGTATCCTATAATAGAAAAGAACCGGCAAGAAACTCCATGTTAACTAAATGAATAAAGTTGATAAAAAAAACTAAGTCAATCAGTATATAAAACCAACTCAATTAGAGAAGAAATTATATTCAAACATGTTCTTCATTCCAATAATTTTATCGAATATCATTGTTAAGGTTATTTACCTATTTCCAGGAATGTATGTACAGGTATTATTTTGCGAAGTACTGTCTTACCTTACTTCATCATCCGCCATTGTGTATTTGTTGTTCTAGGAGTCCTGAAAATGGAAAATAATTTTCAATATCTGGGTCTATAAACAAAATTATTATTATATGTCCTAAGCTTAAGATTTATGTTACACTAAGGCTGATATTCAGAAACGAAACTCAACATGAACTTATGCTTCCGTATGTCAAATTTGTATGACAATTTGACATACGGGAGCGTAAGTTCATGCTGAGTCTCTTCTCTGAATCTCAGCCTAAATCTTTCCCTAAAGCGTCATTGTCGTCAAAACTCAATCCTAATTAACAATATCGATTGTAATAAAGTAACAAGTTCATTTGTAATTATTTTCAAGACATAATTACCTATTAGCAAAAACCTATTCATCTCCCTGACATTTACAAGTATCTCAGCAGATGTCAAGGTACACTTTAATGTTAATCTGTCATCGGCACAACAAAATATTATTAATGGCGATAAATAAGGCGCATTTGGCCAAAGTAATAAGAAACAAGTTTGTTATTTGAAACGATTTGGATCAAAGCCAAGTAGACGCCGACGTGTGAATACCGACACTTGATACTTTGAATCCGGTTACCTACCCAACATTTTCCATATTTTACTACATATTAAAACGAGTCACATTGCAATTTCCTCAGATGTAAACGTATTCATTCTATGCATATATTTTGGGTGCTTTGCATAATCCAATTCATTTAAAAAGTTTCGGTTGGTACCTAAAATTAGACCATGAAAATAGTTACGATGAGGATCGTAAAAGAATTCGTGTAATAAACGGTTGCCAACGTAATGAAAATTCCACAATTAGGTTCGGGCGTGATCGCGGATAGTCGGCTAAGTTCGGGTGGTGCGCGGGCGACTGAAATAGGTTGGCTCGCAAACACCGTATCCTAATTTGGTGGCGCGAACTCTCAGCTCCGCTTACTCGGGTTTCGGACGTTATGCAAGGCACACCGATGTTGATCAATATTTTTTTCTATTTATTTGACAATCGACACGAATGAGAATAAAATTAATGTATTTTTTTTTTAAGTTGTAGGTCTAGGTGAACTGGTATTTAATTAACCGCGCACGGATGATTAAGAATTAAGATTATTGATTTAAGCCACATAATAATTAATTTATTATCTTTGAGAAAATTATTAGTTATATAGTAACTGATAATTCTATCAATAATCTAAGTTAGAGTTACCGTTCGATTATCATCATTAAGTAAATAATCAGCAACGCGTTTACAATACGCACGTGACACAGGAAATCGAAATTTGAATCTTGAATTTGATAAATAGAACTTAATTGCAGATTTCACTTCATGTCATCAACCACGTTATAAAGAGAACCATCACAGACATGAGATTATCAATTATGACGTCACATATATTAGTTTAAAATGCATTTTTTTAAAGATTATAAGAAATTTCCTCTGACGTCTACTGATACACGAGAAGATGGTCAGTCCACACACATCGCTAGACCGATGCATCACGATACAGTGTTCCAGTTCACCACGACGTTGATGTATCACTTCACTGAACGATAAATGCACTTTAATCTTACGCCGAATTATTTTTTGTTAGTAAAATTATTTTAACTTTCACTAAAAACTCACCTACGGCAAAGAAAAAGAGGATGGCCCTATAGATGGTTCAGCCAACACGAGCCACAGCTGCTGACTGGTGCGAGGCGGGCGGTAAGGTGCGGCGGGCAGTGCGTAGGCGCAGCCACCCCGCCCCCCGCTGCCCGGAGCTCCTGCAGAAACACCCCGCGGCGCCCGCGCTCACCATCGCACGGCTTCAGTGCAGACATTTTTAGAGCAGTGCCGTTTTGACACCAACACCGAAATAACATCAGATGTAAGCTTCGGTTAGAACAACTCGGATGCCACGTAAATTTCTGGCCGACCGATGCCATGTGCGTTTTCATAAACAATTTTCAGTATCAGTTTATTGCAGTATGAAGCTTATGATGTCATGAACAAATAACACAATGGTCTGGGCTTTGTACTCTTGCGATTATTCAAAAGAATATCTACGACTAGTTACCGTTTTCCGATAAAGTCGTAAAGTAAAAAGTTTAAAGCTCAATTCTACATAACAGTGCTGGGTATTACATAAACCGACTTTAATTTTATTCGACCCACATATTAAGAATGCTTGTGAAATCTTTGCTGCATTCAATGGATCTTTCAACCCGTTTATTCCATTGATAAATTTAAAATTTTTACCAACAATGCAATCCAATTTATTATTTCTACCATATTTTTCGCAAAATTATCCGTAACATTAGAACTACTTAAAGAGAGGCAGGCACAGAATATTTTGCAGGTTTTACAACACTTCAGTTAGGTACGTAGTTATAGGAAACTGTAAGTATTGTAAAACGCAGAAATGTCACAAAATAAATTCGGCTCTTATTTTTAAGAAGAAACAATTTAATTACTTGCCAATCATCTTCATTGGCATCTGACTAGCCCACGAGGCGCCGATAGTTTATGTTTAATTCAATGTGAGTGTGCTTTCAAATATGACATACCTAATACTTTTCATCGTTTATTGGCACCTAATATTTTATCGTCTCATAGACCACTACAGAATTACGTGAGATTAATATATATAAACTAAATTCTTAGGCTAATATTCAGACACGTCACTAAGCGTAAACTTACACGTTACTTTACGCTTAGCCTCGTTTCTCGTTTAGTAGTACACATACAACAACTAATGATATAAGGTTATAGTTCAAGTATCATGCAACAAAAGTGTTCTATGAAGCCTAACTTCTAATTGCTATTGAGCTAAAAAGCTAGATTAAATTTCTAGCTGCAAAGTTAACCGTTACAAACCTCTCTTGGCATCTTATTAACTATCGAACATAAGCGCATGAGTAGTTCAATTGGCTAGCAAGCTTTTGAAACCTTTTTGTTGGAAATCTCATTTTATCTTTGTAAAGAAGGAAAAGGCTGTAAGACCTTGTTATCGCCATTTACGCGTTGTCACTGAGCAAGTGGGCAGCTATAATATAACGAACAATAATAAGCACTTTAGGAATACAATTAATTGGCATTAATTATACATGAAACTATATCAAAATTGTGTCTCATTAAGCTGTTATTGATTTAGCAGTGAATTTAAAACTACGTTATTTTTAAATTGTTAAAACTACGTGCCAAAGACTGTTGGCATTTTTCGTTGGTTTTTTGTTGATGCATTTTGAAACTGTATCACATTGGCAGAAGGAAAAACAAGTGAATTATGCACACCCCGCGAGGTCCTACGGCAGCAATTTATTCGTCAATGTTTCACGTACTAATAAGTCACTTAAATAAGTGACTGTAGGTCCTTTATTGATTTAGATAAAAATGAAGCTATTTTTGGTTCATTTTGATTTTATAATTCCATACCTTTATCTTTGCCCTTGTTATTCTAAAGCTACATCAATATTCACCGCTTGGCCGCTACCCTAAAATACCGGCCTAGTCTAGACTGTTTCTTGTGATCGGTTTTGTTCAAATATAATTTACATGATAATAAATAATGTGATTGATGCCTTCAACCTGTAGCGAACAAAACTAATCGTACTCACAACATTGGAGAGAAAACATGATCAATGAAAAAAGTGACCGAAGTAGCTTCGGCGACTAAGTAATGTCACTTTCATACCGGGCCAGACAAGGATTGTCATTGCCGGAGACGAACTTAATTAAATGGGGAATTATTAGTAGGTAAGTAGTTTTGATACCCTCAGTTCTATGTTTGAATGTGTAGGTAACAAAACAAGTATGCAAGAATCGTAGCAAATGGCGGTCTCTAGTTTTGATATACATATATACACCTGTGGGATAAAGGCGTGAGTATGGAAGACAGTTGCCCATATTATGCTGTCATGTTCAACGTGCCCCGATACCTGCTCATCAAGACCTAATGGCCTCTACATAAATTGCCGTGCATGTAGAATACTAGGCCAGTCTAGTTTAAAAAATACTGCTTCGTTGGTCTGCTGATCCCCTACGCGACTGAAATGATAGGTTTTATATATTCGGTTGAACAAAGGATTTTTGATTTTTGTCTGTGAAAATCCCATTAGCAGTACGAAGTCTGGATTTGAGCCCGGTTCATTGCAATAGGCTCACCCCCGCCCCACATTTCGTGGGTATGTTAATAGTGCCTTTACATACCGGCGAAATGTGGGTGTACATTTAGTACATCTTTGCCTAACCCTTCAGACTTATACAGGCTAATACAAGCGTGTTGGTATATTATTATTATTATTTTCTCTTGCTCATTCCTTTCTATTCGCTATCGACACGATATGAAGAAGATGTGTCTAACAATCCTTGAGACGTCGACAAGTCGACGTAAACAGAACGTCTATTAAAAAACTATGTACTTACAATGTACAGTCTGAATATCCGATATTGGCTTCGACTGGGGTTGACGTAAACAACTATTGTCATCGATGTATATAGCCCATAATACGACGTCACAGTTGAACTATACTTGATGTTCCATAAAAAATAATTAGGTAATATATTACTGGTTCCTTATTTGTACATAAATGTAGGTAACCAATACTTAACCTAATGTAGAAGACCTATCATATTTTTCAAAAAAAAAAACTATTCTGTGCGCGTTCGAAGCAGAAATGAGATCTGTACATGAACCAAAGATAAAAAGACATCGCTCAAAGGATTAGCAAGCTGAGGTAGCAATAGGTGGGGTACATAGCTCGTAGAACTGGTGGCTGCTGAGGTAGAAAGGTCGTTGAGTACTGATCCCACGCACTTAAGGGACGTAGGACGGCCTCCGACTACATGGACAGATAACCTTATAAAGTTCGCTGGGAGTCGTTGGATACAGGCTACTTATAACTGGTCCTTGTGGACGTCTATAGGGAAGGCCTTTGTTCAGCAATGGACCTCTTTTGGCTGATATAAAATTACTGCTTCTGTATATTTGTTTTATAACCGGTACCGGACGAAGCATGGAGGAGTATCGGCGTACTTAGAATGGCCACCGTGCCCTAAGATGGTGATCGACATTTTGAATATGAATAAGTTATCTTAGAAAAAGGTCTTCTAATTTTTTTAATATAAAATGTCAGGTCAAAGTCATCAATTAATTAGAAAATAATTAGATATCAAAGCCAAAAAGGTCTCGAACGATAATTAATATTAAATATTATTAAGGAAACAAATATGAAAAAGGTTTATTAATGTCAAAGAGACCTTTGAAACGACTAATATTATTTAGTTCGAAATTTTCTTTGATATTTCGTATCATTAATTGAGCAACAATGTTCATAAACTTAGGTCGATAACGTAAAATACGTCACAAATATTTATCGACGATGTGTTACTAAATAATTAATTAGGTGTATAAGTATACGTAGTACATATTATAATTAACATTCTATAGTTTTTTTTTGTAAGATATCTTTCGCAACTTTGGCGCTATTGTTATGTCGCGGGAAAATTCCCAAATCATATACAACAAACTAACTTATAGACTGACTCACTGACTCGAAACAAATATCCGAGGAAAATACAAATACTTGTCTCTGGTGGAAATTAAACCCACGACACTCGGCGTGACTGTAGTGTTGAAGTTTGCGGCAAACTACATAGCTACATAGAACAATGTATTTATTTTTCCAATATATTTATTGATATTCCCGAGTTAGAAATACAAAGAATATTTTTATTTCAATATTAGCTTGCCTAGTTCAATCTCTAACCCAGCATCTAGTTCCATCCCTATAGACTAGAAAATTTCCAATAGAGGCAAATACGGAGACCCACAATGTGGCGTTGGAATTTTGTTTCCAACAAACTTTTACACACGCTTCAGCAAGAATTGGAAAAGTAAGTACTTATGCTCGAAATCCGTCGGGGACTGAAAGTGTTCAGACTCCAGAGACACGTTTTGAAATCACATAATAATATATATAGTGTGATGAGTTTTCCATTAGACAGTGATTCTATTACTCTAGATGCATAATCAACTGTAGGTATTTGTACAACATAGGCTCGCCGAGTCCGAGCCCGAGCGGCAGGTTCTGTTTGATCTGATTGGGCAGGACTTGTCATTGCCGAAGGTAGTGCAAGCAATGGTAACAGAACCAGTAATATGGAGGGCCGTAGTATCCTTCTTGGAAAGTTTTAGTAGATAAGAATCCTAGAACTCTCTGACTTTTCTTTCTGAAGAGGGTATCCATGTGGATTTTCACACGAAAAAAAAAGGTATTTGACCACACCTAAGTTATTCCTGTTTACTGGACATATTGTTTTTCTGGAAGCCAATTCTGGTAAATAATTAATAATGTTTAGTGGCGTTATTCTAGTGGTCCTAATGGTAACTGCTACGCTTGAAGCCTTAGGTTCAATTCCCAGGTTGCTCAAACTGTTACTGGGATCTTCTATGAAATTATCAGTATCAATTTTTTTTTATACAAAAGTACCAACATTTTCTTTTTATGTTGAAGTACATTTAACCAGGCTTGAAAGTGTTTTTTTTACATCTATACTTCTATAGTAAATAAAGTATAGATGTAAAAAAAACTGAATGATTATGTAAAAAAAAACACTTTCAAGCCTGGTTAAATGTATTTTGTTTTAATTTTCAGGCGAACATGAAAAATCCTCGTACATTAACACATATCGTGACATAACGCAACTCACTGAGTCGAAAGAGATAACAATGTATCATTTTACGTTAAATATTACACGAAAAACGAAAATTTCACAGTACATAAACTAAATGGGTGTTCTTATCTGTTTAACGTTGTGTGCGCTGTTATTAACACTTTTTTTTTAAATACCTACAACCAAACAAACGAATTTTGTTCTACAGTTACTATACAGTAAGAAGGTAACTGTGGTTTCTCTCTCTCCATTTCGTTAGTATCATCAACATCATCATCATCATGGAAACCCACTTCTGCGAGTTGGTTTGGTTTCCGCACTTGTCCCAGTAATGGACCATTGTACGCAGTGGCGTAGCACGGGTTACTAGCCCCCGGTGCGGATCCCGAATTAGCCGCCCTTTCATTTTTTAAATGAATAACAAAAAATGTAGGGCATGATAGAACTAAACTGAAAGTAAAGTACCTAAATAAAGTAAAGTAAATAAGTTTCCTAAATAATAGTTTTCGGAGAACGTTGCATCACCCATGCAGCATAGATTTATGGGGACAACATCAAAAAATTCAAAAAAAAAACCCCCATGCTATGCCACTTATTGTACGGTTCATGTACCATGTGTACCTGTTTTCTAACCATCCCGACTCCCTCCAGAAGCAGATTAATCTCCCCGGCCTGCTCAGTGTGTCCGCTAGATGATTCCAGAATTGGAATCCTTGGTGATTCGTATCACGCAAATTCCTATTATATTTAAGAAATATCCATGACCCTATTATACAATTACACACCACTCTATTTATATAGCTAAACAGTTTGTATTGGTTTTGGTTATATTTTTTAATTCACTGAAACAATTCATGTAATTACATGCTAAGTATTGCTTTTCTCCCGTGAGCTGAGTTTCTATTTAATAATAGTTCTTAACTAAAGCGGCGTAGCCTAAGCTTTGAAAACCGCTAATCCGCCGTTAAGCGACTTCGGTTTCAACGGCCTGTAATTGGAGGAACAAACTTTGTTAATTTACATGTTTAGTCTAGAAACTCGTTATTTAGTTTTGCTGCTTTAGATTTATACGTTGAATAGTATCGAGTTAAATGTGTAGTTTATCTATTAATTCTAGTAGTTCTTTAAAGTTCTGTGGTGGAAACTCCGCTGCGGAGCTTCAACAATTAACCATAGCTAAATATCCCCCCGACCGGGATGGTTGGCGCTCTTTGGGGGAGGCCTACGTTCAGCAGTGGACGGCAATAGGTTGATATGATGATGATGACATATCCCCCTGCGCTGCTAAATGATGATCCAGCAAACAATATGAGCTGATGATGATGACGATTATAGTTGTGAATTGGCTCGTCAGACCATACCTCCGCTCAAGCTTTAAGATACCTCTATATCAGTCACAAAATTATAAGTTGTTTATTCCAACTAATAGTATAAATGACTGTAATAGATTAAAAATATGCATGGATTATGTATAATTTATAACGACATTAATAACGACCACTGGACTGCCAAGTCAAAGGTCTCGAGTTCGAATCCAAGGCACGCACCTCTGACTTTTCGAAATCATGTGCGTAATTATTATCACTCGCTTTAACGGTGAAGGAAAACATCGTGAGGAAACCTGCATGCCTGAGAGATTTTCTTGACGGTATGTGAAGTCCGCCAACCCGCATTAGGCTAGCGTGGTGGACTGTAGCCTAAAACCCTCTCACCGAGAGGAGATCCGTGCCCAGCAGTGGGAGAGTATATGGGTTGATTATTATTATAAAGACATTGGCAAAAATCAAACTGGTGGGTCTAACAGCATGAAATGTTGCACTAATGTCCCTAGTGTGCACTAAGAAAGGATTTGGGAAAATTCCCACGTAATTGCGAACAATTTGACGAAGGCCCGTAGCACCATGTAAAAATCTCTGTATGAGTATTTACTCATACAGAGATTTACAAGACATTAACCTTAGCAACATAGTAAGTTTCCTTAAACACTAAAGATAGTGCCTAAGTATGTAACCCCTACATTAGTTGAAACCGTCGTCGTGACCTACTTAAGTAAATTTAACAAATCTTGCGCTTGATATCCCAGTGGGATAGTGATAGTAGAGTGTAATGATTACTTTTTAAACTCTGTACATATCAAAAAGATGGCAGGATAATTGTGGAACAATGCTTTGTCCCGTCTTTGGCATGGTTACGGTTAACCAACCTTTTTTAAATAAATAATAAATAAATAAATAACCTGGGATATTTTTACACAGCACCATCTAGTCCCAAACTAAGCAGTGCTTGTACTATGGGTACTAGACAATGGATATAATACTTATATACATTTTTTTGTAAATACATACTTAAAATACATAAGAAACACCCAGACAAACACAAACACTTAAGTTCATCATAATAAATGTTTGTGCCCTGTGGGAATCGAACCCACGACCTCGTGATCAGCAGTCCGGTATTCAAACCACTAGACCACAGACGTCGTCATGTGACTATAAATATTTAAATATCGAATAATTCAGCAGGGTTCTTCACTGTGTTTTAAAAATCGAGTTGGAACTCAAAATGCAATACATCTAGCAGATAACTTTTTAAATGTTGACGTCATCATGAACTCGGCACATCCGATGATACTGTTCGCTTACGTATTGTATGTAGTTACAGCGGATACTATTTCTGTCAGGCCTGATTAACTGCGGGACTATTTCTGAACTTGTTAGCATGTTCCATGTGGTGCGATAATGTTCAAGGTGTGTGAAAAAATGTAATATAATTATTATTGTATTTGATTTTCATAGTAGAGATATTAACAAAAACTACGTTGTCAGTTTGTCACGTACGTAGCCATTGTTTGCTGTCTCATTGGCCCAGTGTTCAAAAACGTGGCTGCAGACCATGAAGTCCTGAGTTTGATTCCCGGGGTCTCATCATCATCAACCCATTAATTGTTCGATTGATTCGATATACTATGCCTTCGGCAAGATGCGTATTTAAAATTAAAATATCTATGGATAAGTTGGAATCAATGATACACAGAAATTACACCTATCTGAGGAATGTAGGTGCATATTTACGTTAATAGGTCTATTCAATTGTCCTTCTTTTAATTTATTGTTCGAGTTCGGGTCTCCAGGGTACCGACCAAATTATTTCACGATTATTTTGTAGGTAGGTACCTAACATAGACTCTATTTAAATAATTCTAGGCAACTAAGCCGCTTTATGTCACGGAATTATCAAATTTATGGACTCAAGAGAACCTTAATGATGAAGACCACTTAGCTCAGGCATCACTTAAACGATACCTACCTAGATAAATAGAATTACTTTTATACAGTTTATTTTTTACGAAGCTATTATAGGCATAAGATATTTAACAGGTCTCGAGTTTGAATTCACGGCACGCATCTCAAAAAGCAATCAATCATGATCATTAATAATTAATTATCACGCGCTTAAACTGTGAAATAAAACATCGTGAGGAAACACGCATATCTGAGAGATTTTCTTGATGGCGCCGTCAGTAAGTACTACATATATTATACCTAGGAGCCTAGACAAGTCGCAATTTGACATTCGAATCGACAAAAAAAAATTATGGAAATGACATTAGTGACAGCCCGATTTTTCGAAAGCTTGTGTCATTTCCATACATTTTGTTACTATTTTTTGTCGATTCAAATTCAAATTGCAACTTGTACTACTGTGTAGTACAAGTTGCAATTTGACATCCGTACTACTACAGTACTCATCCATGAGTTCTATCGAATTGCTTTCGATAGGTTTTTTACGCATCGAAACGCTATAATCTGATAGCTGATTTTAGTTCCTTACGTAACCGCTAGAGGCGTTGTTTTCCATAGAAAAATTTTACGGTGACATGACAACTACGTTGCTGTGACTGACGTTGCTGATGTCCTTTGGCGGCGGTGGTTACCACTTACCATAGGGTGGGCACCCGTCTGAAAGCAATAAAAAAACAAAAAAGAACAATAAAAATAGGTAGATAATTATGAATTTTTTCGCTGTTCCCTACCGCAAAAATCTTTTGTTACTAAGAAGGTCCACACATAATACAATTTCTTAATCAATCAATCTGACTTGTCAGATATCTGAACAAGTACATCTTGAGCCGCTAGGCCGGGCCCGTCGTCCTTAATTAAACAAGGTATATCCTCTTAGCTTTGCTGCGAATAGAAAAACATAACTTGTACAACAAGTGTCAATTTTATGTGAAAACTAGAGGTGATAAGCACTGCGGCAACCACAGACATAAAAAAAAGAAAAATAAATGAAGTTGTCAATCAAAGTGTCTTTCATCATCATCATGTCAGCCAAAAGAGGTCCACTGCTGAACAAAGGCCTCCCCCATTGACTTCCACAGGGACCGGACGCATGCTACCTGCATCCAGCGACTTCCAGCGACCTTTACCAGGTCATCGGTCCATCTCGTTGGAGGCCGTCCCACGCTGCGCTTTCCGGTGCGTGGTCTCCACTCGAGAACCTTTCTGCCCCAGCGGCCATCAGTTCTACGAGCTATGTGCCCCGCCCACTGCCACTTTAGCTTGCTAATCTTTTCAGCTATGTCGGTCACTTTGGTTCTTCTACGGATCTCCTTATTTCTGATTTGATCGCGTAGAGAAACACCAAGCATAGCTCGCTCCATAGCTCGTTGAGTGACCTTGAGCTTTCTTATGAGGCCCATAGTGAGTGATCACGTCTCTGTGCCATATGTCATCACTTGTAACACACACTGGTTGAAGACTTTTGTCTTGAGGCACTGTGGTATAGTTGACGAAAAGACGTTGCGAAGTTTCCCGAACGCTGCCCATTGCAAATTGCAAAGTGTGTCATTAAATAAATAAAATAATCGAGCATCTACGGAATTTATTTGTAATTTAGAACCCATTTTCATTGCTCTCGCTAAAGTTAATAATAATAATTAATTCTAAATAACAATCTACATTATAATAAAATACATCATTATATAGTAGATACGTAAGGATTGTTAATAGAAATAATACCATAACTATTGATACCTCTGTATTTTATTTGGGACCTTAATCTCGAAGTAAATTCAATCATAATAGTCTCCGAGCTGCCGGATAATTATATCCGACAGGTCGGATTAATGACGAAAATGTATTGTATGAACCTTCGTCATATCAAGAACCCCCGGATGTTTTGTTTATTTCTAGAAACCTTACCGCGGTAGTTATTGTAAGAAGTTAGCAAACTTATTTCGAAAAACTAGGCACAAATCTCTGCCGTCCTCAAGCTAAAATGCCGTTATGTACCAAAACAAATTTTTGAGTTATGCACAAAAAAGTGGGCAGTTTTAAAAAATGTACGCTACTTAATAACTAGAAGTCATATTTGAGACTTAGAAGTACCGACTAACAGATCTCACGAGGAGATCTCACGCCTTCTGATTGTGTTGGCATTAAAAATTCAAAATCAGCCAGATGTTAGATAACGGCATTTTAGCTTGAGGACGGCAGATCTCAACTCCGAGCTGCTACTGAGAATTTCATAGAAAACCTAAAAATATTATGTGCGTTGCGGAAATTGAACCGAGGCCTTCAGGGAACAATCAGCAAAAAAAACTGTTAACTATCTTAATATTTAATATAAAGTTTATGCAAGACTACAAAGAAAATCTGTGTGTCCGTTCATTCGCACTACAGTATAAAAATAGTCACCACCCAAAAATAGCACAGAGAACTGTGTTAATATCCCAGTAAGCGTCGTTTGGCAATTTTTTTTATCATGGAAATTCCTAAAACTATATTTTTCCTGCTCTAATTTGCAAAAATTGTAGGGAAACGAAAAGGATGGCAATAATAGTCATATAATTATGCACCCGCATACTGCACATTTTCGCATAGGTTGCATTCTAATCGTGGGAGAGGATATGAGAACTTTTTGTGTCTAACTAATATCCACAAGACCAGAGACCTGCAAAAAGATGGTGCTATCTACTCGAGTGTTTGAACCATTCATTTGTAATAGTAATTATTACAGACTGGCTTTCCACCAGCGGCTTCGCCCGCATGGTCCTGCTAACTTTTTTCCCTCGTTTTTGCAACATTTTTCATTGCTACTCCGCTCCTATTAATCGTAGCGTAATAGTATATAGCCTATAGCCTTCCCCGATAAAGCGGCTATCTTACACTGAAAGAATTTTTCTAATCGGTCCAGTGGTTTCGAAGCCTATTCAATACAAACAAACAATCAAATCTTTCCTCTTTATAATACCTATTAGTATAGATTAAGATTACATGCTAAGTATTATATGAAGTTATTGTAAAAGAATATTTCGTCCACGGGCAAAACTCGAACCTTAATACCTCGTTTTGATACTCGTGACGTTTTATGTTTCTGCCGATTTACGAATCCGAAAGCGCTTATGTACCTACTCACCTACTTACCGTTCAGTAAAATGAGCACAGAATTCAGAATAATAACAAAACTTTTGTCTTTTCCCGGTAATTACCTACATTACCGGGGAAAGGCAAAAGTTTTGTTATTTATATCAACATGGAGCAATGTTTTCCATTGAACTATTGTTACAGAATCAACACTTCAATGGCAATACCGTTCCATTGTACTGTAAACGGGCTTTCATTAAATTCGTCGGTCGTAACAGTTCGGGCGTGTCTGCAAACGCTACTAATTGAATGTTGCAAGCACTGCACTGATAGAGCGGGCCCGTTCCTCAAAGGATAAAGTGGACGGCAGGAGATTCATTGAAGCTTTAATCTAAATTAAAACGGAATAGTTCTCGTTTCATTCTGCTATAAGGACGTTGTCTGGTGTTCTTGATTCCAATGGACGTATTCTGCTTCTTACTACTTACAAGATTATTTATCAAAATAACAGAACACAATCCAGATAGATTTGTTTTTAGAAAGCTGCCGAGTGAATTAGCGTCCCCTTTAACATTTCCAAACGTTTACAACCTTTACAAACATCTACGTTATTTTATATCCATCATTAGGTATATTATATCTAATACTATCCCTGGGTTCTATCCTCGGGTCGAGCAAAGTGTTGTAGCTGCTACTGGGTTGATGACCCTAGGCTCGCACCCTATTATTATAATATGGGACCTAAACGAACCATTGAACTCTGTTTATACACCAGTATACACCTCTGCTTATACTTCCTGGAATACGTGATGGTTGGGTTTATTCTACTTCTTATTCAATATGTATCGAAAACCAGCCACAAAAAAATAACCAAAATTTTCACGTAAAATACATTCAAACCCGAACACAAACCAAATGAAATAGGAATCAAAAAGTTAGAAACACAAAGGTTGTGTGATTGGTTATAAAGGACAAATATAAGCCCAGTTCCCGAGGGCAAAGGCTCAATGAAGTAGAGATACCTATTGATCAAATGGTAACATCCACAATGATCGGAGAAACAAAAAACGACAAGTCACCGGAATAAATGAAAACCGGAATGATATTGTGTATGGACAGTCGTGTGTAAAAATATATGATGAACCATATATTATTATAGGAGGAAAGAAGAAGAGAAAGAACGAAATAGATAGAAAGGAAATAAATTTTAATGCGCTTTGAAAAATGAAATAAAAAATATGCTCACAAAAGAAGATTAAGCAATCGGAAAGAAATGCTCCACATTTACCTACGCAAACAGCTCAGCATAATGCTGAGACTCATTTACGAAGCAGACAAGTTGCAGTTTGACATTCGAATCGACAAACAAATAAAATGTATGGAAATGACATTAATGACAGCCCGATTTGTCTAATTTCCATATATTTTGTTATTGTCTAGATTTTGTCTAGGCCCCCCAGAGACGCAGCGTTTGTTTTCGGTGACAGCCGGCGATGATGTGATTGATGACATTGTTGTCTCGTTAGACTAGTATTCGTAAGCGCGACTGCTTCACTTGAGGTCCTAGACCCGATTCCCAGGTCGAGCAAATTGGTATTGGGTTTTTCCATGACATTCTCCGGTTTATTTCTCTCAAATATTTTCATATTCAGTGTAAGCATCAAAAATAAAAATAAATCATTTCTGCGACCGACTGTACTAACTAACAATACACAAATAATAGATGTAAGTTGATACTTACAAACAGAATAAATATACGTAAATATCTATTTATATTTTACGTTAGCAACAACATTTTTATTAGGTTTATGTTATTTTTACTAATGACCATCGATAATGGTAGATATTATAACGGGATAACGTCCATATCGTGTTTCTCCTGAAAGGTAGAGTTACCCTCAGAATAGACAATTGTTATTGTTATTAGGTCCGAAAGCATGTTCGTAAGGTCTAAATAAAATTAATAAATATTTTTGGGACATTTTACATAGAACCATCTAGTCCTAAACTAAACAAACTACTTACACGAATATTAGATCTTAAAATCAAATCCAAGCACGATCAATGTCGCCGCTGAAGCAATAAATAAGGCGTTATGTAAACTGGACAACATCCGTACAAAGTAATAACGAACCCCAACGGGAAAGAAAAAGGATAATGTAAACATGGCTTTATAAGATTGATGGCCGTGTTATTCGTGGGAGATGAACCGACGATCACATACGTACAACTCTTATGTTAGCTTAATCAACCGTCAGTGTTTTGTTTACGTGTGGTAAATTGCATGGATTCGTTCAAATGCGTAGCTTGAGAAATAGGTTTTAAAGTACTGAGAGATGTGCACGTGCGGCGCGTCTGTATTTTATGTCTTTGGAAAGAACGATTTACATAATCAATCGTTCTTTCTCTTTATACTAAAGCGGTTCAAATCCACGAACTTTGCGCTTCAGGAGTTTCGGCGCGATTTAGTCTAATAAACCTTTTATTTTCGAGGTTGGAAATCCTCATGGAAATCCCCCGCCCCGAGGAGGGCGAGGGGGTCTGTCAGACTCCTACTGACTAAAACCAACCCCGGTGTTCCCATTCGCACTTGCGTCGGGGGCTACGGGAACAACGCATTCTTCCGCGGTAGTCTAATAAACCTACAGCATGTTACCAAAAAGGTTTTCAGCATGAATGTGAATGGATATAAGGGAAGAGGAAGACCAATGAAAAAAAGAATGTATTGTGTGAGAAACATTGACTTATAATTATTACTGTGTAAGGACTGGGCGGATCGCGTGTCACAATGACAACCCTGAATTTGGTACCAAAATGGTCTTCTCTAAACCCAGGTGAACTAGTCCACCATGGGCTAAAAAACAAATGCCATGCGATATTAATAAAGATGGCGTTAGTATTTCTATGTATGGCGAACACGTCTGTCTAATGTTTGGACAAGCCCGTGAGAAAGAGTATGACCGCAAAGGAGTTAAATGACGAGATAACGGCTACTAGAGATTTATGGAAGAAAAAGACACTGCGCCGACTGAATTGCAGAGCAGGAGGGTGATGTAACCTTAAACATTTACCTACTAGTAAAAGTGCCTTTAATTATATATTTACGTATATAAATATATATACATGTAATTTAAATATTACCAAGAACATATTATTACAGTACCTAAATTATTACATAAGTAGTACGAATATTTATGGAGACTCGAGATACTACAGTCAAACTAATAAAACAGTTTTGTGGATAAAATAAAACTCCATGAAGCGCTCTTGGATGTTGCAGGCTTGCATAAATCTTGCATCGAATACCTAAACTTACAGCTTTATAAAGAACATCGTAACAAAAATTTAATTTAGTTCAACCGCCTCGCGGTTCCCAGCTTACTGAAGGTATTACTCCGCCACATACTGCTCAGGATTACTTATTCAGTGCTTTGTGAGTCACTGTACTCTGCAAAATGCCGTCAAATAAACTTTGTAGCTACCGTGTTGTGAGATCTTACAGAGTTGTGTCATATCTGTCTGAATATCATGTATTTGAGCTGAGATTACGTGACTGCCTGAAAGAAGAAGGAGTTAATCTATATTTTATGTCAAGTTCAATTTTTTTTATTTCAAATAAACTTTTACTTTTTTTTACGAAACATGGGTCTAGCTGCCAGTTTCAAAAAGCTGTTCCTATAGATGGAGAAGTATTCGTCAAGGAAACAATGTACTTAGGTCACTTTGCCAGCAATGTAACCTATCTTGACATCTATACTATTATAAAATTGTAAAAAGTAGTTTCTGTACATTGAAGATATTTAAAAAAAAACAATTGGGTTAGAGTATATAAACGATCGCGAACCCAAAAATGTGATTTTTAGAATTCTTGTCTGTTTGTCTGTTTGTTAGGGGTTGGCGCTAAACCTACTGAATAGATTTGAATTTTGTATAAACTGTTGTAAAGCATAATTTCCAACTTAAAAACTGATGTAAAGCTTTTTTCAATTATTTGAATAGATCCCTGGATACAGCTTGACCTCTCTGTTGTATGCAAGCCCATAGAAAGAAGAGATCATCATTGTTGGTTTTTTGTTTTTTATTTTCTATTTAAAAGTCCATCGTTCAACTAAAAAAAATAGGTATATCTCATTCCACTCGGTTGCGTAGATGCTGAGATAGAGCTTGACCTCTCTGTAGTATGCATTCCTATTGATATAAGGGATCATTATTGTTGGTCGTAATTAAGTTCTCATTATGCGCAGATATCGTGGTTGTTGATTAGTTATAAACGTTTAAAGTGGTATAGACTTAAATTAAAATTAAATAGTTGTAAAGTTTGGTTAGAATTACGAGTTATTACGACTAACTGAAGCTTCCGTTTTCTTTTGGACATATTTTCACAAACAGCATCACCTCAGTACCTCATAAAGTACCTCAGTACCGAGACTAATTGTCGACCGGAATCGAACCCACAATATTCATTGAGCTTAGCACCGTTATAACTTAGTCACGAGGCCCTTTTTACAAACCTCTAAAACATTACTTCAAAATACAAGTTTTTTATCAATGGGATCAATTTCTAATCCTAATTTTGTTTCTACATCCACGTAAGCGAAGCCGCGGGCAAAAGCTAGTTCTTTAATAAAAATAAAAGCGGCGATAAAACAATGAGGACAAGAGTTGAATCAAATTATAACACACTACTTAGCCTTTACCCGCGACTTCGTTCCAATAGAAGTTGAACTTTTCCCCCGTTTTTGCAACATGTTTAATTTATACTCGGCTCCTATTAATCGTAACGTGATGATGTATAGCCTTCCTGGTTAAACAGGCTATCTAACACTGAAATAATTTTTCAAATTAGACCAGAAGTTTTTAAGATTAGCGCGTTCAACCGAACAAACTCTTCAGTTTTATAATATTGAGTATAGTGTTATAGATCCCATAATAACACATCATAATTTCCGACAGTTTACGGAATTAATTAATTTAATGAAAAACTCACTCGAGTCACAATCATTTCGAAATGAATAAAAAGTGACATCTCTTTAATCATTTCGAAAGCTCGTTTAAATTCGAGAAATAATTTAATTGCAAGTAAATTAGACGTAACCGTTCACCGCGTGATATACAGGGTTACAGGTTAAGTCGACCTAGATCCGTTAAGGGCGTGTAGTACCCATCTTTTCTGACATATTTCACTATAGAACACCCTACCCCAAACCTAAGCGTTTTCAAGAAAATCGACATTTAAATTTAATTTTTTACTAACTTTTTTAACTTTCAATCGTTCAGAACAAAGTATTTAGTTAACCTACGTAGGATTATGGTTATTAAATTCATAGAGCATCTTAATTCGCATGTAAAAAATCAATAATAATAATTATAAGATGCACTAACTTCAAAATATTGTAATTAATGGCAAAAAATCGGCAATTTTTAATAAAAAAATTAAATGTCGATTTTCTTGAAAACGTTTAGGTTTGGGGTAGGGTGTTCTATAGTAAAATATGTCAGAAAAGATGGGTACTACACGCCCTTAACGGATCTAGGTCGACTTAACCTGTAACCCTGTATATCCTAAATAGAATAAGTTATATACGTACCTACCATCAACATATATTTGGAAAGAGGTAGATTTAAAAAAAAAACAGTTTAAGCTAAATAAGAAACGCAAAAATTTTAACGATTTTCTTTTTGTCCTAAGATCCTAATTAATTCGATATTATTTTCATTTGCACAAATGGTAGATTATTCAATACAAAAAAAGATTTCAGTCACTTTTGCATGAAACATTAAACACATGCGATAAATTATACTACCTACAAATTATTTTTAGTGCTAAGAGTATGCTGTGAATCTGGAATGGCTTCGATATTTATCTCTTGTGATACAAATGGTAAACACAACGCAAATCATATGCAACCCCAAACAATACCAACCATTCATCTCTTCGAACGTACAAATTGCAATACAAGGCAACGATCCATAAAATCAATTTCATTCCCATATACAAACGTGAAATTAATTTAGGGATGATAGTGGTAATATTCATAAATTACCATTCCCTTTGTTAGAATCACGCTGGACTGTGTATCTGACTTTCCCGCTTACGAGCGCCATTTTGACACCGCCATCTTTGAAATTTAACAAACTTTTCGAAGTTCGAACTTTACGTAAACAGTGGAACTACGCGATGAACATTTTCCCGCGTGGAAATCTCAATCTCAACGTTTGAACAACGCGCGACGACCTATTTCGGAAAATGCCTAGCAGATGGCGTTGTTCGTGAATTAATAGTGTAGAGGGAAAAAAGGAAAATTTATTAAGTGTGACTTTGTAAATAATTATTATTTAGAAATAAAATGTAGTGAGATGTCAATATTTTATTCATAAGATATCTTTCTAGCTTTATATAGGGCAAACCCTTTCCAGAAATCATTCTAAAATGAATTAATTACAACGTAAAAAATTTGTTTAATTATTATCTACCATTAATTTATCAAGCTTGTATAATAATAAGCTTATGACAAACTAGTAGTGGTGCCTATTCACTTATTAGTTAGGTACTTAGTTTGGCACTGAGAATATAATGTTTCTACACGTAATTTGGTATTGGCCTATGACTAGCAGCGCCACCTGTTACATAAAGCTAGTACTACTTGCAGGGTTGGATGACCTGATCACTATTCGACTGGTTAGATAGCCACTACTGTAGGGAATTTTCAACGAATTATAATAATAATAATATTTTATCACTACGTGGTTTAATCACCTACAACGCACTATTTTATTACAAATTGCCATTCGGGATAATCTAAGCAATCCTTAACTAACATTGTGGTACAAGCAGCCCTCGTAAAGGTGCTACGGCGAGGGAGAGGTTATGACGTCACAGTTCTGTTCTGCGTGTACAAAGAAACGTCACTCTATCCGGGTCACCTATTTCGAGATATTGCAGTTAGGTTCATACCACAGGATATTAGGAAAACTTCATTTAGGAAAACGATAAATACAAATAACATTTTTTTTTTATAAATGTTTGTACTGTATTACCATCATACCTGTATTTCCCGAAGAGTTCGGCAGAGGTATACTAATGTACACGCACAGTTCATATGTTTAGGTCTCATGTGATAGGGGCCGAGCCTATTGCCATCAACTAGGCACAAATACAAAATTTACTTTGACTTTACTTGTACTGGTCATCTCATTCCATTGGAGGCCGTCCTACTCTTCACTTTTCTGTACGTGGTTTCCACTCGAAAACCTTTCTGACCCAGCGGCCATCAGTTCTACGAGCTATGTTCCCCACACCACGTCATATCTAGGAAACCGGTCAAATGTTGTCTTACCTAAAAATATCAATACCATTAGTACTTAATTGTCGTTATAGTGGCACTAGAAATAGAAAATCTATGAAAATGTTCAACTCTATACTTATTACAATTCATTAGATACAGCCCACCGACAGACAGACGGACGGAGGGATGGACAGCGGAGGCTTAGTAAAAGGTCCCGTTGGCAGTGTTACGAAACCCTGAAAACCAGTTATGGTCATTTTACAAGATAGATTATTTTACGTAAAATTTAGGTTCCTATTACGGGAGCAATCCTATTAAAGCGGCATCCTCGTTGACCTGACCATGGCACTGACTCAATTATAGCCTGAGCTGCAACACCCGATAACATAGTTTAAAACTGTACACTCCAAGCTATTTACAGCCGATATGATGGGGCGGGTAAATGTCAACGGCAAAATTATTGAAAACGACGTTAAATTATTGAAAACGAGGCTAAATTTACCATTTTGGGTAAAGTTCTTAAATATTCATCATCTTCGTAATATACAAGGTGGAAGGGACATCGACGCAACAACGTCGTGACAAGGTTTCACTCAACGTCAAAAATAAAATGACCTAGGTCATTTATGTAGAAAATGATCGGTTATTACAGATATTAACATTTTCAAGCGCGCAGTGTATTGCTAAAAACGCAATTATAACGCTCCGCGGTGAATGTTATCGCGAGCACGATCCGAAATAAATAAAATAATGATTTTTTTATTATAAAACTTATTTGGGTAGATAGAAATAATTGTTTTTAATCGTTCAAGTAAAAAAACTGCAGAAAAAATTAAAAAAATTAATGAAAAACGGACGGAAATTAAATTACGGAAAATTTCAACACAGGAGTCCAGAATCATGACTGAACTCATGGTATTCGGATGTGCGTCGATGTCCCTTCCACCTTGTATAATATATCATCACGCTTGTATTCCTCGAAGGGGCCGAATGTGTATGCTGTACACCCTCAATCCGGTATGTTTAGGTCCCATGTGGTAGGGCACGAGCCTATTGATTAACCTGGCATAAATCCAAATTTCGAGCTGCTACTCACAAAAAAAACCAATAACACGATGTTCGAATCGCCAATCTCTAGCGACCTCTTTGCCTTTTCCCACATCATAATGTAAGGACCAACTTCCAGTGCAACCATATGTGGCTGAATATCATTATTTTACGAGAAGCGACTACCATCAGACCTCTCCGGTCTGATTTTTGAACTATACCGATTTTTATAAGTGATTAGGTACGGTGATGTATTGCGAATAGAATTACTATTACAATAAACTAGTTACGCGTGCTGTGGTAGAGGGCGCGGTAGAGAGACGTGCGACACTGACATTGACAGTTGACAATTGACAACATGATATATGATACTGCACTCCCTCTCTGAGTCTGAGACCCCAAGCGACACCACGTATAACAAAACTCTAACAATAGTTATTTGTTATACAAGAGTGCAAAGTTGCTTTTTAACCGCGTGCTCAATTTTGATGACCGAGCAAGCGAAGGATTCTAAAATTTAAAATTAAAGGATTAAAAAAAAATTAGAATCCTGAGCGTCAGCGAGGGAATTAAAAGAGCACAAGGTGAAAAATCTTTGCACTCGAGTGCAACACGTAACTTTTCATCCCACCTCAGCGAGGAAATGACTAAAAAAACATTTACAACCACAACAACAACAACAACAAGATACTTTTATTTCAGTTTAGGTATTAAATACTATATGATAGGTAAGTTTTACAGAATATTCTTTAAATTATAACAAATAATACTAGGTATAATTAAGATAAATTGAAAGTAACGTTGCTACAATTACTTGAGTGTAATATTTTTGTTAGGTATTGTAATGTTGGTGTTAGTGACTTATAAAGGTACACCAAGAAAGTTCCAATAGGCTTGTTGAAAAAATATCGATACATCGATAAATCGATATTTTTTTTAATGTATCGATATTTTGAGAGATATTTAATATTTCGATATATCGATGCATCGATATAAAATTCAAAGTATCGGAAAGGTATAAAAATCTATATTTTTACAGACCAATAAACATTTATAAGTTTTAAGATCCCAAAAGGAATACTTTTTTTATACTAACATCTTTTTAACAAATTATATTTAATGTAAGTAGTTTTAATTTTAAGTCGACTTGATTTGCTGTTTTATAAGTTGGTTTTTAAGATATATGGCCCATTGGCCCATATATCGATATTTTTAAATAAAAATATCAGTATCGATACTGATATTTTCAAAAATATCGATACGATATGTATCGATACTTTATTGCGTTTTTGTTAAAAACTCGACACTCGGAACCTAGGGAAGGTTCCAAGTCTGAGTTTTTAACAAATTAAAAAAAAGTTGTATGACAAATTCGGCGCCATGGGGGTAAAAGCATGATGTTCTAAATTCAATTTACTTTGTCTCTCTAGAGCATAAAAACGACTTTTGCACTCAGATATCGAAGAGTAAAAATACTCTTTCCGAGATGGGGGGATGAAAATGTTTATTATTTAATCCCAACACCATTCCAAGATATATTGTGTTAAACACAGGACAAAACGGGTACCATAAATGATTGTGAAGATACATACATACCTTTTTCCGTAAAGAGTAGGCAGAACTAGAGACTGCCACTTGGTACGATTCTTGCATACTTCTTTATCTTCCTCTACGTTCATACGTCTTATAAAATCATATCGATTGTCATAAATATGATAGAGGATAACGCGCTCTCTGAAGCACGCAGGGACCCGGACAGTCCCAGTTTGTTAGAAAAGGTCACCCATTAATAGATTGACTACAGCAAGTACAATTTAACCTTGAAGATCGGTTGATAAGAGTTGCCACGAACCCCTGATCCACCTCTTGCCAACTGTGTCAGCCAACCATAGGCAATGCATTGCTATAAAATTGTATTATTTTAGATTTAATTGTTATTATTAATTGTTGTTGTTCAACTGTTTAGATAGAATGAAGTTCATTATAATCATTAAACTATGGGTATACCTATTATTTACCTCTACCTCTAAATCACCAGCAGATACATATTGCATGCAGTGATGAATGGTAAAGGTATTTTGATAAAATAATTATTATGATGTAATGTTAAGAATATCGACCAAGAACCGGTCTATAAATCGATTCTTCGTTTAAAAAAATTGACCGTAAACCCACATTTTTTAGATAAGACGAAATGGATTAAGAATCACTAGGAATTTGTGATATTTTATAAGATTTTGCGTATTTCATAAAACTAATTTTAATAAACTACCCCCATAATGGACCCCATGATAATTAGTGGAAACTAAATTCGCGATAGAGCTGAAGCCGCACCCCTCGGCCTTGCCTCACCCCGTTCTCGCCAAACCTGTTTCAGAATGAAACTGACCTAATTCCACCGCTGCAGTCCCCCTCCGCACCAACTGACGTCATACCATGTCTTCAAGCACAACAAGTATATATTCCAATTTATTATCCACGCAATAACAATTACACGGTGTGAAGGGATAGTGGTGAAATTTCCGTGGCAAACGGTGTGAGCGTTACTGCGTTATGGTGTTACGGTGCAAGGTATAGAGTCAAAAACTGGGTCATCCAGGGTTGCAAGCCTCTATTCATGAATCGAAGCACGCAGGGTGACGCGCACTCGTTCATTCTTGCTCGGACTTGTTAATCGAACATGGTTCCACCTGCGTTCGACTGACGCATGAATGATCTATATTAAGCTATAAATAGATTTGCTGAAAATAAAGCAATTTATTTAATTTTGGTCCTTACATGCTTGGCCCGCATACTTATTCTTTTAAGAAAAAAAAAATCAATACTTTATTAAATAGAATTCTAAATTAAGTAGGTACTCGTACGTTTAATTTTTTTATCCATAATTTATTTATAAGCCATATTGTCACTTTTATTCCTCCCTACTAACTTTACGCCAAGTCACGAAGCAAAGCAGTGTCATTCAATGTTATGTCCTAACTACTAACTAAAACCTAAATAGCTGATAATTTCGCACCGACCCAATAAAATTTTCTTTGAGACTCTAGGTAATAAAACTAAACTTTAACTACTAACTAACAAGTACCTATTATTTTTCAACACTGAAACCTTATACCATGTAACCTTGGTCTACTCAGAGCGTCCAAAAAACAATCGATGACTCAGACAATGTCAATATGAGGCATGATACCATGAAGCGCTCCAAGTTAGGACCAAAATAACTAACACCATTATTGGGCCTAAAATACAGGTCGTTCAAATAGTACGGCCCATGCTTGCAAGGCGGTGTCCTTGCCGCCTCGCCTGTGACGCACGCACTTGCCTTGACGCTCAATGGACTCACCCTGGGACTATGATAAAACACCCTGTTCTAAATGTTACACATCGACTTCCTCTGTTAATAGAATTTGGTCGTTTGAGACGATTTTTTTATTTTAAAGATAAATATGTTGTAGATAGGTAAAATTAGGTAAATACACTATTAAACGGCTACCTCCAGGTTTATATAAATATGCATTGGTAGTTATGAAAATGGTCAAATTTAGAGTCCATTGACATTGTTATAAATAGATTACAACTGCTTTTCGTGGTAAAATAGCATTAAGTACGTTATTTTGACATAATGCAGCAATTAATTAAGGAAATAGGCACACAATGGATTAATTTTGCGATGACAGCTTTTGGTTTACGTCATCAATGGCAAATATATCTGACATACGTCATGAATTAATATTAGAATTAGAACGTGAATATATAGAAATCCGAGCTCTTCCTACGCATTCACGACACCAGCTGACTCCTACCTGATTACCTGTAAATACCACTTTACCGAACAAATTTATTTTTAGTATGCGCAAAGCCGAAGCACGTCAAAAGCTTTAGCAGCGTTTTACATCTATACTAATATTATAAAGAGAAAAGATTTGTTTGTTTGCTTGCATTTAATAGGCTCCGGAAATACTGGAACGATTTGAAAAAGCTACAGCTACTATGCCTAGTTTTTATAAGAAATACTTACCCAAACAATGCGGGCGAAGCCGCTGGTGGAAAGCTAGTACAGTTCTCGCCAAACTTATTGTCCGGGTTGAAGTTGGCACAAGCTAACTTTAACCGGCTTTAAAAATCGGAGAAAGAAAAATATTGGGTTGTAACAAAAAACAAGAAAGCTCAAGTCGTAGGCTATCGTATAAAATCATAATCAATATTTTTCTTTCTCCGATTTTTAAAGCCGGGTTAAAGTTAGCTCGTGCCAACTTCAACCCGGACAATAAGTTTGCCGCGAACCGTAGTTTATATTATCTAAAAGGAAAAGGTGATTAGCTGACTGCACAGCTCAAACCTCTGAACGGATTGGGCTGAATTTGGCACAGATAGTTATTATGATTAGGGATTCGCTAAGAAAGTGTTTTGGGAAATTCCAATTGGATTGGGAAAAAAATGATGAAAGCAAGTAACACCGCGGGGAGCAGCAAGTTTTGAAAATGCACTGCCTTATTAGCCTAGAGCTAGAGGTCATTAGCGTGACTGTTGAGGATTCCAGGAGTCTTGTCTTATTGGAATTTTCTATAAAATTCACAGTAGCAGCTCGCACTTTGAATTTGCTTCCAATTTACCACGGCTTACTTGACTCTTAAGCTAATATTTACAGACGACGCTAGGCGTTAAGTAACGCTTCCGTATGTAAAATTTGTATTACAATTTGACATAAAGAACCGTAAACTTACGCTTCTTAGTTTCGTCTCTGAAGATTTAGCCTTAAACATACTGGTGAACTGTGAGCTACCTAACCAATCAGGGGACTTGTAGGTCATGTTAGGTAAGTTCCCCCAATTAATGTTATTTAGGATATCATGACAAGGGTAGTGTTGCACGATAAGATCATATTCTCTCTAATACTCTCTAATCCGGACTCCAGGCAAATCGCACGAACTTAATTTGTTTCTTCACCTTTCACCTTTTAGAAATTACTTTTCATAAAATGCAGCTTTTATGAAATTTTCCAATCTTGCTCCATCTTTTACGTGTGTGATGATATTGATGACGCGATAAACGTTTTAACTTTAAATTAAGATCTATTTTAACTTAAGAAATTTCAAGTAAAATTTAAGTAACTGCATATTATTTATTATAAGATCTCATAAAACAAATAGCAAAGCAAGCAAACAAGCTTTTCTCCATACGTAGCAAAAGTAAAAATGCCTATTAAGTAAAAAATCATAACTTTTACGACCAAATTACAATCAATAAAATACTTTGCGTTAGCAAAAGAGTCCGTTAACCACAGTAAGTAAGACTGAGTAGACAGAAGAAATAGGCATAAGACACATTCAGAAAACAAAAACGAAAATCTACCTTTGTCAATTTGTACATCATATACGCTAAACGTTATTCACCGAGGCCTGCAATGATGTCACAATTTGCCATATTAATCATAGTTCCAATCTATTTCAGGTTGCCTAGTCACTTCAGTTTCCTCTTAAATGTCAAACGGGTAGAGTCGATACACTTCCACTTGTTGCACCGTGACCGGGTCACTGCGGGGGGTGGCGGGGCGCGGGCGGCGCGGGGGACCATCCCCCAGCATCGGTCAACGACCCACTGGACGCACCCTGTCGCATCCAACCTATTTTAAGAACAGACCTGTAGCAAAGTTCGAAGGTCAAATTATGCCGTTGTGCAGGAATATGTTTTTTTTATTCGATGCAAAATTCTGTAAAGGCAAAGATTAAAACATTATTATGACAATTATTATATTATGTCGTTTTAGTTTTAGGGATAATTTTATGTTGTTATTTGGTGTGGCTAAGATTTTAAAATTTTCTGGTTAAATATGGGTGGACTTAGCGTTTTTTCAATAATTAAGTAAAATGATGATTATTTTATAAAATAATTATAATGAACATAAATGCTTTTGTAGCCAGGTATCATAGAAAATGGTACAACTGCACTGCATCACTATCAAACTCATTTGGTATAACTAAAAAAAAAACTTTTTGAACTGCCTAGCGGTAATAAAGTGTTTCTGTTGATTAGTTTTAAAAAGCTCTCATAAATGCATTAAAACATTGAAAAAAACCGAAAGAAAAGAAAGTTGTTTAAGTACCTATAAGCCTTCTTGTATGTAGATGTAAAACTGCATTGAAAGTTATTAATAACACCTCGCTTCTATTTCAGATGCTGAGTTGCATAATAGAGGCTGGCATTCGGTGACGTCAGGGGGCAGGAGAGGCGCGTCGCGGGCGCGGCAGCGGGCGTCCATTCATGGGCCTCCGCTCACCCACACACACACAACCCCTAACACACGGCCGCGAGGCCATATCATTGTGATTTTCGTTATGACGTCACGCGCTCCCAACCAATCACAGCGCAGATCCATTCAAGCCTAACTCCTGAAGGGAATTTCGTGAAGCGGGATGAAGGCAGCAGTCGACGGACGAACGCCGCCTAGGCGGTAGCGGTGCATCCCGTAGCTCCCCGCGAACACGTATCGAAACAAAAAATGTTTAAGAAAAGTTTGATAATGTTTTAAAAATATATTACATTTACTAAGACTTTTGAATTTAATTAACAATCATTACTATAATCATTGGTATGATTTCCGATAAGGTGTCAACAAAATTTGGGATTTTGGTAAGTAGACGAAATTAAAAAAGTTGCCGAAAGGAAAAGGGTTTAGTTGTAGAACTGTGCCTTAACATGGTAAGCACGTGTAGGTCTACGAGCTACTACGCTACGACGCTACGCCGCCTACGCGCTGTCTGGCTCGTAGCTCTGTAGACTCGCCCACGCTTTGGAACTTCCCTACAGACGAAACGTGCCTAAATATTTATTTGGATCACACCAAAATCACATTCGTAGTACAGACATTTACTTTGTACAACCTTATTACACAACACTTCGTCTTTCAAAATGCACAAAATACGTAAAAATAAGAACAACGATTAACATTTCAAACCGTTTATTATTTTTGGCTGTAAAAAATACAAAAGTCGCTTATAAACTTGTTTGTTTTATAAATTTGGGTATAATTTCAAAGCCCAATTTATTTTAAATATTTACACTTATTTATTATTGTTCACAAAGGTATAAGCAAATAGGCTCAAAGGTTTCGTTATGCGCCCTCTCCATCCATCTTGCAACTGACACATTATGGCATATTTCTATTGTATGTACTTTCAAAAGCACAAATATGTTCATTGACACAAAGAAGGTAGCATTGCTTTTGTTTACTTTTGTTTTTATTTTTTTTGTCACATCCTATTGAAGCACAAAACTGTTCACTATTCGAAGCCCCGTTTTAATGTTGATCAAAACGTTGCTTCAATTATTGAAACTTACAATATTAAAAAAATAACAATAAACACCTGCCCCATTAGTGGTCGTAAGCGCGACTGAATAAGATGTACTGGGCCCTATTCCCGGGTCGAGCAGTGTTGAGTTTTTTAGTGATAAATTTAGGACTTTTGCCCAGTTTATGGCAATAGGCTCGCCTAAATACTACTGTGAGTGTTCTGCAGTACACCTCTGCGCAACCCTTCGGGGATTTCAGGCGTGGTGATATGTAAAAAAAAACAATATTATTCATGAAAGAACTTCCTAAGCTAATTTCCAAGAACAAGACAAAAATATAAGTTATTAGCCATCCCATTGTTAACACAGTCTTTGTCTTAAGTTTCGATTTATCAAACTCTTGAGTAGATAAGCAAGAGAGTTTAGGATCCTGTTTTACGGCTCACTGATAAGTTACCGTTAAATTATTTGTCAGATAATTTTATAAACATTTTGTACTATTTTTGAATTTATCCGGAGGGTAGCGGGTATCCAGAAGTGGTGAAATAAGCTTCCGAATGAGCAAAATGTAATTCTATACATACCATGTAACCATATTATTCCCTGGAGGGTTAGATAGAAGTGTACCACCCACAGTTCGCCAATATTACCTACTTAATGTTTATTTTTTGTTCGCACGTAATCTGGGTAGGTGTAACCCAAACATTGAAAATTTGAAAATTACAATTTTACTTTTACAAAATTCCTTGACACAGATGTAATTCCATATTAAACTATCGCACAATTGGCACACTAAATGAAAAATCATATTATAAATACTGAAATCAATAAACAAGTAATGATAATATAATTAATATATTTACGAGATAATTTTATAGTAGGTAGAATCTGTAAAACAAAACTTGAAAAGTTATCTATCTGTTTATAAAATACATAACTTTCTCTGAAAAGTAAAATAATAGATATAAAAGAGATTTCAAAGTTTTCTATAAACACGTTTGTTATTTAAATGGCGTCGATAATTTTAATACAAATCAATCTGCACGACATTATGTAAATTAAAAAAAAAAACAAATATTTAGGTACGCCTTGCCTACTCCTTATTAGAAAAAAAATTGGTAGGGGTTAAAAAAATTAGGGAGTAGTGTGTAGGTATTCACTACTCACATATTTCAAAGTCAATATGGGCCTGTGTCACCAACAAAATTAGTTTTAAATTATCTGTCGGTTAATTAAACGTGAACTTATCAGTAAGCTGCGAAACAGGGCCTGTAGACAAGTTGCATTTTGAAATTCGAATCGACAAACGAATAGTATGGAAATGACACGAGCTTTCGACAAATCGGGCTGTCACTAATGTCATTTACATACATGTTGTTTCTATTCGTTTGTCGATTCTAATGTCAAATTGCAACTTGTCTAGACCCCAGGCCCTTAGTAACTTAAACATACCTTATCTCTGCCGTCTCTTTTTATCGTCATCATAGTAACAAAGATGGGTATGACTTTAAGTTGAAGTTTTATTAGTACTGAGCGTTATGAAATTAGGACTCAATAAGTAACTTTAGTAGTTTTATATGAAAATACCTAGAGTCGTGACTGTGTTACTCATTATCACTTCGTCTTTACACCTCATCATAACATACCATCACGCCTGTATTCCCCGAAAGGTTGGACAGAGGTGTACTAAGTAGGTATATGTATACACCGGCACCAACAGATCTTACTAATAGAATATATGACTCCTGAAAAAGGCTTCGATGCCATTAAGAGAATAAATGTAATAAATATATGATTATGAGATGTCTGAACATTTTGCTCTACTTGTACGCTTGGTTACAAGTAGAGCAAATACACATTTTAATAAATACACATTACATTTATGCTGCAAGACATTATACCCTAGGTACTTGACAAAGGTTGTGCAATCGGTGTAAAAAAAATTGGCTAAATGTAAACTATCTACGAGTATTTTAAATGTAAATAGGTCGCATTTAGCCAATCAATTTTTTTAATGGTTCGAAATATGTTTTTTTCTTTTATTTCTCTAAATTAAACAATTTTTCAAACCATCGATTCCTTAGCATTTGTTATGATATATGTTATATATTTATGATTCATCATAGGGGGAATATTTAGCCCCAGCTGTTATTGTTACTTTCGCTTTTTTGTTCTGCATCAATAGCATTGTCTAGAAATAATCTCTTTTGTTTTGAGTTACTTTTGTGACTATAATGATTATTCCATATTTTCGCATACAAAACATCCTGCTCCTTTGACTGGTCTAGTATTCTTTACAAGACCAAAACTTTGATGAACTTTACAAATATGAGCGCAGTCTGTTCCGATTACTAGATCTCTTTCAAATGCGGAACTTTTCTTGATCATTATGAAACTGACAATCAAAAATAATCATTTAACTATTGAGATAGAGTTGAAATCTATGTCGGAGGAATTCTTTGTCGATGTCGTCAACACCAATATTTCTAGAGTTGAAAATTAACGTAGACTAATTAACTCGTCATCTCAAGCAGTAGGTACAGAACTTTTATAAGTAATAGTCGCGTAGAATGGAATGTTATAGCTAACTTTATGTCTTCTTACACTGAATATAAAAACTAAAGCAATCATCATCAACTATTAACCAAGAACATCACTAGCTTAGTTCCCTCAGCTTATACTGACTATAAACAGCCCTAGTCAACCTTCTTAGACTGAAATATCAGACATAGGAAGCTACCGTTTTCCCTTGCTCAAAGACTACGGATTTTTTATACCTATTTTAAGTAAACCTGTTAAACAGAGTAAGTTTTGTAAAGTTTATACTTAGTTCAATTTAATTTATCACAAGCCTAGCCTATCATTTTTCTATATGCCATTAATGTTTTACCAATTATTCGAATCTTAAAAAATATTTTACGAAGGTGATGGTAAAGTGTTATAGGGTCCAAAATTGTTTCCTCCACCTACATATTAGCCAGCAAAAATATCTTGCAAAATGTAGGTCGTGCAAAACAGGCCTCATCGAAGTTATTGTACGGGAAATAATTTTGAAGTTACTTTCATACAATAGGAAATTGTTTTTGACGCGTATTTCCTAGATACAACCAACCTGGCGGTAGAAAATAGATAATTAATTTATAGTCTGTATGAGATTATTATTATTAGTTTCCTTAGATTTTTTCTAATTTTTTTTTTAATCCGGATAGTGACGAACTGCAGGCAGGCTGCAGAGGCTACGTAGGAACCATACCCATAAAGCTGTATAAGCAATTCGTGTGCCGCCCGAGGCTGTGTCAGCGGGGAAGGCGGGCAGGGGGCTCGGTTTGACGTCAGAGCTTCCTCGTGACGTCATGGGTCTATGCCACACCCGCGTTTGACGTCACCACTGCTTCTAACACTGAATTTTTAACATCATCCCGAAAGACCTTTCCAAAAACCGAAAAAGAAAATTAGAAATACTGTATAATAGATGTAGTAAAAAATTTGAAAATTAATCATTTTCATAAATATTTTGTTCTGGAAGTACCACGTAAAAGAAAAAATAAACTTAAAAAGTATAAATTAAAAGTGTAAGAAATCTAGTTGAGATTTGCTTCCTAGTTCAATTTAGCCTTCATAATGTCGTGAACAAATTAAAGACTAACCGTGATGCACCAAGGCTGAACGTCTCAGCCTGTAAAATTCAATGAACGAGCTTGTCTACGTCACTAGCGCTGCAGATCCTATCTTCGTCCTTGTTACTCGTAAAGCATGGTGAGTGTGCGAAGGAGATGGATGTTCCAGTGACCCAATTTCCTGACCTCGCTCGGTAGGGATCGGCGTCTATTTTTAAGCTGAAGGTCGATTTATTTATAGCGTTAGGTGTGCGGCAGGTGGCTAAAGCCGCGTCGACAATTGTATGACTGTATGGTGTTTACGGTATTTTATCGTCATTCAACATTACACCTTATTATTATGACAATATTAGATTTTGTTTTGATCTCCTACCTGCAAGACGAGTATCGGGCTTAGAAAATATGAAATTTAAGCTTAATACAGTTCGCGCCAAAGTTATTGTCCGGCTTGAAGTTGGTACGAGCTAGCTTTAACCCGGCCGTAAAAATCGAAGAATGAAAAATATTGGATTAAAATTATTTAAAACGACAGCCTACGACTTGAGCTTCCGTTTTTATATATTACAATCTAATAATATTCTTTCTCCGATTTTTACGGCTGAATTAAAGTTAGCTAGTGCCAACTTCAAGCCGGACAATAAGTTTGGCGCGAACTGTAATTATGTATTGATGACTCTGTTAATGAAGGCTCTTGATTCCTTCAACATTTAATGAAAAGTTATTAAGTGTTCATAACGTCCTTCGACATTTTCTTTTAAGTTCACCCACTTAATTGACTTTTAATTAACACCATCTAGTGTAAAAACTCTATAAAGGACCTATTTACAGAAATCATTGTCTATGTCATGCGTTAATTCCAAATACACACAAACATTTCAAGGTTAAAAACATTACACAACGACTCCTAAGGCCTCCGTTTCACCATCTCTGCCCCTCTGGATAGCCATTAACCGCTAGATATATACAAATATGGAACAACATTGGTATGAAATATCTGCCAAGTAATTTAACGGGAACTTACTCTAACTACAGCCTCTAATCCTAGATAAAATACTGATATCAAGAGCCGTTTTTGTGTGAGACAAGATTTCTGAACGTGATCTAGGCAAAGTAAGACACTACTTAGTAGATTCATTGGTTTTATCAAAATTTAACTATCTTGACGTGGTATATAATAAATAATAATAAAAATTTAATCATGTGGACCCAGATTATTGGCTAAAACAGTTAAACTCAAGAGTTTGTAGTTTCTCTGCCTATACAGGAAAAAGGTGTGTGTATTATGCTTAAGGTGGGTTCCAAGGAGTCTTGTATGCTCAACAGCGGTTTAGTATTGAGCGGAGTTTTTTATTGATTTAGTAGTGATAAGAATAACAAAGTTAATGTTTATTTTTGGATAGTGTATCCCCAATTATTATGTCATTACCATACACGCCGTATCTATTCATAGTGGGTAGATATTAGTATCAGTTTTTGTTGACTTTATCAATGAAACCATCCCCTTCTTGACTAATGGAGCCCTAATTATCTCGTCACGACCTTTGTGTAATTAAATATTTTATTAGGTTATTTCAGAAATAAAACAATTATAGTTAAATTTCGAAGACGACGTGCAAGTATGTGTTGTGAGTCCTTAATCTTAAAATAAACTAATCAAAGACATAATTAACATAGTTATTTAACACCATCACTTCTTGAGAGCCTATTTTATCAATTTCACGAAGACAACAAACAAAACGTTTCGGTTTTTGACGGATTTTCTTTTTACTGAACCCCTAAATTCAATCTGAGGACAGTGAAATAAGTACATGTTTGGGCAGGTACTCATATGCTTTAATTACTATGTCCCTATATACATAACTGTATATTTATTTACTAGCTTTGCCCGCAACTTCGTTCCCTTAGAAGATGAATTTTTCACCCGTTTTTGCAACATTTTTAATTTATACTCAGCTCCTATTGGTCGTAGCGTGATGATATATAGCCACTGTTAGATAGCCTGACCACGGACGGACGACGGATCAGTGACAGACCAGTAGTTCCTGAGATTAGCGCGTTGAACCAAACAAACATACAAACTCTTCAGCTTTTAAGTATTGATGCTTAAAAGTAAATATCGTAAGAAAATCTGCATGCCTAAGACATCGTATGTGATCTACCAACCCGCACTGATTTAATCACAAGAGGAGAGAGGAGCGGAGATTCAGAACCTTAAACAAACTTATGAAGGGCCTGTTGCACCACCTCCGGATTGTCGTTATCCACCGGATGAGTTAAAAAATGGAACATTTATATAAAAGTAACTGACCCGGAAAACGTTGTTTTGCCATATAGAGGTGGGTCACCCTTATCATTTAGGGGGTATGAAATATTGATGTTGGCCGATTCTCAGACCTAGGTATCCGATATGCACACAAAATTTCATACAAATCGGTCCAGCCCTTTCAGAGCAGTTCAGTAACAAACACGACACGAGAATTTTATATATTAGATTATCTGCTAAGCAATTTAACAGGAACTTCTCAGTAAGCTGTGACACAGCCCCTAAATTAATTAATTAAAAGAATAACATGTGACCCTTATGCCTTGTAACTAAACACTAGACAACACGGCGTACCGCCTGCTATTCTGCCGAGCCTTAGGCAGTATCATTACGCCTCACTGCGGCGAGTCGGGTGACAGGAAACAACTTCCTGAGTGGGGCTTCGGCTCGCGTGTCTATTGTGTTACCTAACGTTTTTTGTTTCCATTAAATCGGGTATTAGGATGCAAACAAAACAAACATCCTATTTTACTTTATTTTTTATTCTTTTTCCACGGCTTCGCCTACTTCTGGGTATTTCTTATAAATTATAGCATAATTATGTTACTACTACTTAAGATAAAGATGTAGCTTTAAAATGACATTTTTTTTTTAAAATCAGTTTAGTAATTCCGGAGCCTATTCCATACTAACAAACAAACATTATTGTACATTGTCCTACATTACATATTTACATGGCTTACTTACAATTTAGGTTAGGAAAAAATACAATTAATACAGTAATTGATACCATTATCTTATCTATCTTTTTGTGAATCAATATCTTATCTCTAAGCTTTCATTCAGAATTTTACAGCCAATTGATTCTATACGTCCCCAGTCTGTTGATAGGCTGCTTTTCAATGCTGATATAACCATAACCGCCATCTAGCGGTCTTAACCGGCACTAACACAATGGGGTGCTTACGAACAAAGGAATAAACAACTTACCTACTTAGCCGTATACGGCTTCTGAAAACCCCACGAAAGTATGAAAAATATATACCAAGCAATGAAAATGGATACCTTTATAAAATACGAACCCAATTTCGAGTTTGTGGTTTTTGGGATATCTGTCATATTACGATTTAAAAAACTATTCCAAAAAAGTAACATGAAAATAATTAATTACACAAACGTAGAAGCAAGTTTCAACTGTCAAGAATTTGCTAGGAAAATCAAATTCTTCTTCAATAGTTCCACAACCAATCCACAAAATGAAGTGCTCTCTGGTGAATAAGGTTTCAAGTCAAATGTAAAGTAATATAAATAACGTTTTCATATTGAACGTCATATATCTAAAGGTAATTTTCCGATACAATGCACTGCCTTTCATTCATAGGGTTAAAATTGACGAGTAGGTTAATAGTACCCTACCCTATTGTATGATATTTTGATAAATATCAGTGTGCATTGCATAAAAGATGAATAACAATTATTGTGCTCTATGGTATGTGTCCCCCTAATTCTTATAATTTTTATGTATAGTGTATTTTTTCTAGTTTGTTATTTTAACTCTTCATTCCCAGGGATAACTCGAATAAGATTTACATGTATTGTCAAATTATCTCATTCAGATTCGCTTGCACTTTACACCTTTAACACTCAGTGAAAGAATTAAAAGCAGATTTTCATAAAAATAAGAAATTCTTTTAGTTTTTTAGCAGATAATTTCATACAAATTTTGTTTCATTTATGCGGCTATCGAGGTGCTGATACAGGCCCGGATCTACATTGTTTCACCACCTTTTTAAAAGTTCCCACTAACTTACTTGGCAGATAATTCCACGCAATTTAATTCCATTTTCAAAAAAAGGAGGAGGTTCTCAGTTCGACTGTATTTTTTTTAGTTTTTTTTTGTGTGTGTTACCTCAGAACTTTCGACTGGGTGAACCGAATTTGATTATTCTTTTTTTATTTTAAAGCTAGTGCTTCCAGATTGGTCCCATATAATATTTTACATATATTTTATCGACATCCGGTAAGCAGTGTTAAAAAAATCTAATATGTAAGTTTAGTTTACAGCTGCTTTCCGTTACCTTGTACTTGTGGATAGGTAGTAGGGTAGGTTACATTATGGATAGTAAAGTGCAACATTCCTAATTACATTTTAAATTTTTCATTCCTTTCGTGTCTCTTCCTTTTGTTATAAACTGCTTGCTTGGTCGCGTGGATTGGCACGTCAAATGTAACTAAGTGAAATCCTAGTTTCAATTTACATATAGGGCACAGTATTACTCGGTATATATTTACAGATTTAAAAAATTCTCAATTTTGCTCGAATGCTCAAATTTTGGAATTCTAGCCAGTTGTGGGAATTGTGGGTAAAAGTATACCTACCTAATAGTACAACCATGCTGATAGGTACGTTATATTCTTATAACCTTAGGTACTTAATGATTTTTGATACAACGCTCGCTAATGCGATATCGTTCTTGATCGACTTGATATACCTAGCTGGAATACCTCTCTAGGTTTAAATCTTTGTGGCGGTTACTTCATAATCCTGTAATGAGGGAGGCGCCGACCTCCTTTGCAGGGCTTCCGACCGGCCTCGCCGTACTCGACCCGTCACGACTTAGGAGATAATGTGACATTTCTATGTATTTTTTCCCTTCGGCATTAAGCCAGGATGGATTTCTTTCATATAGGTATTCAATTTCCCTATTTAACGTAATTAACGTATCAGATGTACCTATTTATAAGACGTGGATAGATAAGTTAAACAAACTCACTAGAATAAAATAACAATTGAACAATAAATTATTATCTGAATGCTGAATCCAATGCTGAAATGTTGCTTCGTATTTCTGTAAATGACACAAAATAAATATAATAAGGCCGAATAATTAATTTGATAAGACAGTATTAAAAATTAAAAGGAAAATACTGTTGCGCGCGTTGTTAAGTATTATTAGTTTTTTACTTAAACATTTTCTATTCGCAACTGATGAAAATTATTTATTCCATAAGAAACAAAATTATGACAATTAACTTAGGGCCGATTTTTCCATCATTTGTAACTTTATCGAAGGAATAAAATCAAATTGAATGATTTCTATACAAAATCTGTCAGCGTCAATTTTATTCCTTAGTTTAAAAGATAAGTAATTATATCGATTGAAAAATCATCCCTAATAATTTATAATCACCGATAGGTATGTCAATTAGTTTAAAATATCAGGTAAAATGCCTTACCTACCTACATGAAAGTGGCAAAAGTGTCGCGCCCCTGCCTAAATGTTGTGGTGTAAATTAAAAGCGCAGCCGTAATTCGTGTATCTACTCATTACAATGCTTTTGTTTTAAGTCACTTGCCACTTTACCATCACGCCTGTATTCCCCAAAGGGCTAGGCAAAGTTGTTCTAAACTGTAGATTCCTACCTACTGCCACAGTTTGCCGGTACATATGTTTAGTTTCCATAGAGCGAGCAGATGAAGTATTCCCGTTTAAGCACCTGTTCTGAAAGCATCCAATGCATTGAGCACTTAAGACGTCCTGGAATTTCTAGAGAAATTGGTGGTGCTTTAAAAACAGGTGACTCAACCTGGGAATCGACGTAGGACATCAAGCATCAAGCATGTACTGGTCTAATGAAGCAGTTATATAAGTACCTAAGCTATATACGTAACTAAGGACATATATTAAATTCCTTCTACCTTTGAAACTGAGCCTATAGCAAGTAGGTACGGCTATTTCCTTCTAATGAAGTTTACCTAGGTCTTCATGCCTACGTATTAGCTGGTTACGATCAACTAACCGCTTTTGACATGCGCCAAGGGGTGGAGGCTCGACATAATATAGGCCCGTGCACCAACCTGTCATGTAGTCTTTTGCCGTGTCCATTCGCACCCCGAACTACCCCGTGGAAAGACGTCCCTCTTTCAGTTTTTTTTTTATTTCTTGAAAATAGTTTTTGTGTTAATTATTGTTTTCAAGTAAAAATATTATTAGTGATTTTTATTATTTTAGCAAGTGAGTATTTTTATTTATTGTTTCAGAATTTAAATATATTTTTTGTAGGTACCTACGTATACAGTTACAATTTTTTTATTTGAAAAAGTTTCTTTTTTGGAGTATTCTTTTCAATATTTATAATTTATATGTAATTAACTTTTGTTTTGAAATAGGATCATGTATTCATTAATATATTTTTGTACTGGAAAACCTTAAGAATACCTTATTTTTACAGTACCTATATACAAAAATTAATACGATAAAATAACCTTTACTTAATTGTATCGCATTGAATGTAATCTTCATCTATACTAATATTATAAAGAGGAAAGATTTGTTTGTTTGTTTGTTTGTAATGAATAGGATCCGAAAGTACTGGACCGATTTCAAAAATTCTTTCACCTTTGGAAAGCTACATTATCCCCGAGTAACATAGGCTATATATCATCACGCTACGACTAATAGGAGCGGAGTAGTAATGAAAAATGTAGCAAAAACGGGGAAAAAATTATAAGACCACGCGGGCGAAGCCGCTGGCGGGAAGCTAGTTAATTATAAGTAGGTACGAGTAGATTAGGTTCACCCTTTTTGTAATTAATTTCTCAATAAGTGCGCTAATCAATAAATTTATAATTATCAAAGAACCTAGAGCAGCTACTTTTAACCATTTAATGTAAACACAAATAAGTAGGTAGATGACACTTTATTTTTATAATAACCAGGTACCTACTAGAGGTAAGCTGAAACTTTTTAGCAGATAAATATTTTCACATGACAGAATTTCGAATCGAAATTCAAATCGTAACGGCATGGCAACAGGGGTGCTAAAGATTTTTTTATAAATTATATTTATTCCGATTACCGACCGCGCTCGGTAATATGGCATTAGTATCGAATGTTGCTTGCATTAAGTTAAGCCGGTAGTATGGTTTCCTCTACGTGGGGCTTCGCTCGCCACCCGATACTTTAGTCACCTTAGTTTTTTGTGTTCGGCCCAACCGAACAGTCGCACAAAATAATATTTAACGAAAGTTTTTTTTTATAAACGGTGTGAGAAACATTAGAATCTGCTCATTAATGTTTTTTTTTAATATAACTTGAATACCAGGTGTTTGATTTTTCATAGAATTTATTTTTAATTTTCACTTTAATTATACTTGGACAACGTTTTTTTTTCTTGTTATATTTTTAAACTATCTGTTTTTTTTTGTTTTGCTTTTTTCTTTGTTAAGTGTTTTAGCTTTCTTGAGTTGCACTGTCAACCACCGTGGTTTCGACGTCAGACTTAGAAGATATTCACAAACCAGTCTTCGATATTGTTGGTCAAATGAAGCCCAAAGCAGCTGCTGGCCACTGCACAAGATTAGTTAAATCTATACTCTTGTGCGTGTGACAGCGGCTATTGCGGGCTATTCATTGTCTACGAAGTACAAGAAAAAAGCATCAGGAATTACGAAGCTGATTTTCAAGGAAATAATTAGGCCGGGCAGTACCTTTAAATATTTAAGTCATTAGTCTAGAAGAAGATAGCTGCATTTTAATTTAAATAGGACATTACCTGGAACTTTATTCACAAATATACCTAATTAAATAAGTTTAATTTAAGTAATTTAATGATGATAAGTTATTAACACTGCTAATTACGCCTCAAATTTTAAGTTACTTACTTAGAAAGATAGGTGTAAAACTGTACCTAAGTACCTAACTATCTAATAAAAAAGTACTGCATGGCATTTGAACACACATTCGGTTATAGAAAATGATAGTAATCTATCTTCAATATATATATATAGTAGTAGGTACCGAACACCTATTATAAAAAAAACTAGTCAGTGAAATAATTCGAAAAAGTTCTGAAATTTGATCTCGTACTCTTTTTTTATGATATTTTTTTATAAATAAGTATTAAGACGGATAGTGTTGAAGGTAGGTAAATTACATTAGGCCAATGTTGGTACCAACTGTACGAAGTACAGCTCTCGCCAAACTTATTGTCCGGTTTGAACTTGGCGCGAGCTTCAACCCGGCCGTAAAAATCGGCGAAAGAAAAATATTGAATTAACAACAGCCTACGACTTGAGCTTTCGTTTTATTTATTACAGACCAATATTTTTGTTTCTCCGATATTTACGGCCGGGTTAATCTTAGCTCGTGCCAACTTCACGTCGGACAATAAGTTTAGCGAGAACTGTAGATTTTTTCTTTCACTAAAATCTGTCACTAAGTCTGAAAATATTTAGCATGTGTGTTGATGCTGCTTATACAGCGTGGGCAGAAAATCGTGGATCAAACGAAACAGGGCGATAGTTGGGGTTATTTGCAGCAAAAATATCTCTGGGGCAGAGCTCTAACTTGATTTGCTTAAAAGTTATGTTTTTTGAGGAAAATACCAAAATGAGTAGTAAACAATAAATGGTGTCTATTTGCTTCTAGGAAATGTATCATCACTACAAAAATGATTTTATGATAGAAGGTGCCAAGATTTATGAGTATTGGAACTGTTTTCAATACCTTTTAAGTTTCACGAAAAATTCTTTGTGACTTTAGAACGTTACTGTAAAAAAAATATGTAGGTGTACCAAAAAATTACCCTGTAGTCGAAAATCTTGCCTATTTAATGAGGATTAAAACGAGGTATAACACATAGCTGTTGGTAGCAAAATTATTATTTTATGTTCATTTTTTCATAGCAAATAAAGTAAATCAGAGAATAGTCAAACATCAGTTAAATCTGACTGACTTACTCACTATCTACTTACTATACTATACTATATACGACTTACTATCATAAAAGCATTTTTGTAGTGATGATACATTTCCTAGAAGCAACTAGACACCATTTATTGTTTTAAAATAGGTACCCATTTTAGTCTAATTGCCTATTTACATTTTGGTATTTTCTTCAAAAAACTCTCAAATAGTCATAACTTTTAAGAAAATCTAGTTAGAGCTCTGCCCCAGAGATATTTTTTGCTGAAAATAACTCCAACTATCGCCCTGTTACGTTTGATCCACGATTTTCTGCCCACGCTGTATTGAACAAAAATAACCAGCTCATAGATGTGCAGTACCTAATGTTATGTAAACTTATGTACAGTTTTTCAAAGAATTACGGCCTCTTTCACCACCTCCCAGTAAGTTCCCGTTAAATTACTTGGCAGATAATTTCATACAAATTATGTTCGATTTTTTTATTCATCTGGCTGTTAGCAGCTATCAAAAGGTGGTGAGACAAGGCCCTCAGGTAAACGTTTTTATCTAATCGTAGCACTTTTTAAAATACTAAGGGCCTGTTTGATAGCTTACTAATAAGTTCCGTTAAACTACGTGGCAGATGATTACATACAAATATTGTTCCAATTTTGAATTTATCCAGCGGTTAGCTGCTATCCAGAGGTGGTGAAACGCCAGATAAATTAAAATTGTCAAAAAGGAGGTCATCGAAATCGGCCCAAATGATATATACCAAAAGTACACTTATTGGAAAAAATACCCTGTATTACACTGGTTAAAACTCTAGCCGTACTTTTTCAATGTTGACTGGGGATGAGAAAAAAAACTTTTCATTTGAGAAAAATCACGCCATTTTGGCACACTTTTATCTGTTTCGTAATGATTTTATAGTAAAAACTGTCGGTGTCAGTTTCGGAATGTAAAACGCACGCCATTACGGCTTAGTAAGTATTATTAGTTTCTAAGTGATTTAATGGTAAAACCATGGTAAAAACTATCAACTTGACAGCTGTCATGTACCTCCGGTACAAATTTGGGCTGAGTTGTATGGGCTTTTGATGACCTCCTTTGTAATAAATTATCTGCTAAGTAATTTATCGGGAACTTACTACTTATGGGATGGTGAAACAGGTCTTACACCCCAACTCAGAGACGTCACTTAACCTTAATTAATCGTTAACAAACAGTGGCTACTATATCTTGACCTATTTTTCCATATTAGAGTTTGTTGTCAGTGTACTAAGATATACCTACTGGGGTGTCATTAGCTAATGATTCATTAGGTTAAGTGACGTTTCTGAGTGCGGCCCTTAGTCTATTAATTTCACCTTTTTCGATGTTGTATATGTAAGTAGTTTTTGTTAACCTATACTTAGTTACTATATACCTACTTAGGTAAGTAGAAACTTTACCTTCATGAGGAAAACTGAGCAACATTACGGCCAGTACCTCGCTGGCAACCGCTTCCGCACTTTTCCAGATTGCAAGCAAGTAAGTAAACGTCTCTTGAGGCTTTTTTAAATTGACTACACGCCTATTTTTCATCAAAATAGGTATTTTTATCGACCCCAACATGGTTGGGAAAAAGGCTAGGAGGATGATGATAAGGTATTTTGTATCAGTTCGGTGTCTGACTTACTGTGGATTAGAAAAATACAAACTTTCAAAAAATGAAGTAGCCGTAGTACCTACAGATTACGGTAGTAGGTGCAGATTTTATTGTGACGTTCCATTGCCAGTCATAATAAATCTAAGTCTAATTCGCACTTAAATGGTAAACTGAGCTTTCAAAACATGAAACGATAATTAAAACTATAAAGACACAATTTTCAACACACCATAAAAATCATAAACTTACCTAATTTTTTTACAAAAAAATATATAACTAGGTACTCGTTGATCCAGTGATTGCGGACGCGTTAGCAGGACATGAGGTGCTGGGTTCGATTCCCGGATCCGATTCCTGACTCGGCTACCTGTGTTATAGTTCTACGAGAGTATTTGTGTCCAACTAGCGGTATATCGGTAAATTGCGGGTAATGTATTGTCAAGGTTCTAAGAAAAAACTGAAAATCCTTTAAAGAAATAACAATGTAGGTACAATGTAATATTTTGTAAGTACCTAGTTTTAACTTTATTGTGTAATCATTTAGTTCAGAAACTCGTTTATTTCCAGCTTTTAGTTTCGCATGAAAAGAAGACAGAAAAAAGCCTGAAGCCCAAGGCAACTATTGGGCACTGCACAGGACTAGTAACCCGAATATACTCTTGTGCGTGTTCTAATAGTTGTTGTCGGAGCTTCACTCTCTACGGTCTGCGTCTGCGCAGCGCGTCCGAGGACAAGGAAAACTTTTAACTGTAATTAGGTATTATAATTGTGTGTAAATCCCGTTGTATTTTTGTGGCTAGCAACCCGAAACTAATACTGCTACCTTACCTACCTTTGTTTGGGCTAATATAAATTGAGTAAAAATCTATTTAAAATTACTAATTATTAGTCTTTAGAAATATGTACTAACATTAGAACTGCTCTCACATTTTTGACACTAACTGCCGTAGAAACCTTAAATTAACATAATATACAATTAACTAATAATACTTTGTTACCATGATTGTAGTACTTACCTACCCATCTCTTAGTACAATGACAACTTACTTAAATATGGAAAATAGGATAGATATTTATTACTAAGCGCTAATGAGTTATTAACGTTGAGTGAATTTGAAATTCTGCGGTAATCAGTTTCGCGAAATGTTAAAGTAAATGCTATTTTATATTTGTATAACCTTTGTATGTGTCCAGAAACCAGTAGATTGAGAATTGATTGTGTTTACCTATTTAGCACGTCTAAATCAAGCGAGAAAGGGGCAATCAAGGGGCAAATCAATAAAGGCAAGGAGACAAATTGCATTCCGGGGAAGAAAGGTTGCATATCTGCTCTTTTGTGTCAAAGTTCTTTGGGATAGAAAACCGAGCTAGTCTATAGAATAAACCTATCCTTATTCCTGATAATTCACTCGGTTTTTTTAAATTTCCTAATGTGTATGTGTAAGATGTTTTGGAATGGCTAACACCTATTTGTCAATTATTTTGGTATTATTGTTAACAGGTTTTATGTTTTACAGGTTCTCACAGTCTTAGAGCCGATTTCACCATTTAAATTAAACGCGATCAATTCAAGTTAATCTCAGTTCTCGCGGTTAACTGAGTTCAGGACGCAGGTTTGCATTTCACCAACATAAACTGAACTCAGTTAAGGCTGATCTTAGTTTAAATTCTGAACGCCCGATTTTGGACGTTTAACGTATCTGATCGCGATCAAGACCTGTCAAAGCCATGAAAGATAACCTAATTCATAATTTAATTAATTTATTAGAGATATTCTAATTATATGAGTAGTCTATATTATTGGGTTTCGGCAGTATTTCAATAAAACTCGTTAGAATTCTTAAAACACGATAATTAATAATTATGCAGAAGCGAAATGACATTATTTAATGGAGAAGAGAAACAGCGCCACCAGTGTCATAAAACGGAAACGAAACACGTACGTTTACGAAGATACTATCCAACAAAATGTTTACAAAGACATCTATGGGCTATCATAGAAATTTATATTTATTCAACGTAATTATATTGCCTACAAGCTGTATTTTTTTATTTTAATACTCTCTGAATTTACTCGAACTTCACTATTCTCGAAATCATCTCAAATCTCACTTAAAAATTATAACTTACCATTTTTAACTGCAAAGCGCATCGTAATTTGTCTATGATTGTCACGAACTGATAATATTTACATTCTATGTCAAAGTAAACTTAGTTCTCGTAAACACGATCAAAAATTACCCGGTGAAATCTGCGAGACGTGAACCGAGATCAGAACCAACATATGAACTCGATTAAGCAGAACTTAGTTTTATTGAACTCAGTTTTTAATGAGAACGGTGAAATCGGCCCTTAGGCTGTCTGGCACCGCATGGTTTATCATCATTTCATAGTACCTAGGTGCTGCTTAGTTTGGGACTAGATGGTGCTGAATTGAAAAATATCGCATATATATTTATTTGATTTATCATCACAAACTTTGGGGCAAATTCTAGAGCTAATTTGGACTCGACTAACACTCAGCTTTGAGCTTAGTTACCTTAAAGTAGGGCCAATTTAATAGACCACGTTTGACACTTCATCAAAATTCAACAACGTAGGTAACCTTGTAACGGCGGGCATAAAATATATATTTTTTAAGTTAGAACTGCACAATTGCTTAACTTTTTTAAGATTACATAATATTATTTATTGTAATAATGACAAAAGAAGACTCACTATTAAGCTAAAACTGACAGATATCAAATTTGATCTATGTATTAAAATCTACTTTCACTCATACTGAGTAAAATCAAAGTTCTAAAATAAAACACGCATATGCAATTATCAAACCATTAATAAGTTTATTCAAATTGAATTAACACTTCAGTCTGCGTCCAATCCAATATAATATACTGTAACGAATATTAGGAAATTACACGGTAACATTGAAATTACGTCTTTTACATTTTAGAGCAATATGTACTTCTAAATTATAAATGTCTTAGGTCATTAGATATCTTGTACAAACAGCCACAAAGATTTTTACCCGACGACACGGCAAAAAAGCCGAAGGAAGGGGTTTTTATAAAAAAATATAAGGAATTTATGACTAGTTCTTAAATACAAACCAAAAATCGGTTCAAAATGCTTTATTGACAGGTGGAAGTTGACAAAGTCGCGGATTCAAGTCCCGCTAGTGGCGAAAAACATTCCACAAATAATAATAACTTTAAACCTAGATTCAAGAATGTTTATAAAACAAGCACAACTACGGAATGATTCGATATTTTGTTCTTACAGGCGGAAATTAAATCAACTTATAATAATTATTAAATACAAAGGGCAGTGTGCTTATTTTCGATGCAAACAATGTTGTTTTTGGCTTCGACAAAATGGTCGGGATTAATAATCTTTCTCTTGATAACTAATTTCAAATTTCAATGTACGAAAAATATCAAATGATAAAAAGGTTGATAATTCCGGCCGCTAGTTGGTCAAAACCTAATCAATCGTGCGGAGCTTATAAAGGACACACACTTATAAGGGTCACACTAGCCTTAAGATCGCTTACATATTTTTTTATTAGAATTATATTTCACAATCATAATTATCTTAAACACTTGTGTACTAAATTATGTTCCGTCGGGTTTCGTGGCTCTTCGGAACAAATAACCAAAAATTGGATTATAAACTGGCCATAACTGATTTTAAATATTATATTATATTCGTTTGAGCTTAATACACAAGCAGAAACAACTTATTTATTTTATTAAAATGATTAACCCACCATTTTCTTGAATTAGCAAAGAACGCGATGACGAGATACATTTTTATGAACAGAAATGACTTATGTTGAAACTTCGATCAATAAATATAACAAAACAATAGGTGAGGACGTCAAAAACAGCCGAAATAATAACGTTACTTGCAGAGCGGGAATTATGTGATTACTGATTTATTTTGTAACGTCGTAAATGAATGTCGACACAAACAAATCTGCGCCCTTTACTTTGCAATTAAGGAATAAATTTGATCGAAACCATGATATTTTTAAACCGTTTTAACTAATTAATAATAATAATACTGGACGATGCCAAATTTGAGTTTGTTTTATTTTGTGAGACGTCATATAACTAAATTATTGATCGAAGTGTAGGTACTACTGGTGTGATCTTAACTAAGTATAATTTTTGTTCGTTTATCGAAAGATCAGTCCGTTATAAATAAGTAAACATTCATTAGTCTTAATTGTAAAGTGTTGTACGTGTCAGTAATTCAGTTTTGTTTAGGTTTCGCCTTGGCTGCGTCTCCGAACAGCATAAGACACATGGTGGCGTGGAGGCAGGCCTTCGCCGGTAGGAACTTTTCATCGAAGGTGAGAGCGTACCGGTACATCCATACGGCTGGCTCGTACTCAGACTATAAAAAATGCAGTCGAATTGAGAACCTCCTCCTTTTTTTGAAGTCGGTTGAAAATAGGTTTGTACATCAATTTATAAACACAGCGTTATATATAAACCCAAGATGCTGTCAAGTATTTTACTCAACAGTGTGGAAAAACCATTTACTAAGAGACTAACGATAGAAAACCTGGTTTTGGAAATATGTTTTAATAAATACGTGCAAAAAAATCGGCCCTTACCTTATTTCTATTTAAGACTATATCTAATTATGTCTATAGGCTCTCAAATAAAGTGAGTGTAAAGTAAAAGAAAGAGGTCGGCATATTTTTTTACACGCAAGTATATTTTCATAAGCTTAGAATTTTTGTCTTGCTTTTTTATAAATTGTAAAGAAGCGATATAATGTGTAAAGTTAACAAAATGTTCATTTCACACTTACTTTTAAATCACCGTTAGTAAAAGTACTTAATAACCATTTGAACTTACCAAATATGTGTGTGATACTGCCACAAGGAATGTTTCTATTTTACTTTTCGGTTGTGTGTAGAATGACAGATAAGCAACTTCCTTAGCGTCTTGTAATTTTGATTGTCTGCAAAAATAGTTACATATTTTTATAGGAAAGGAATTAAAATTTGGAATGAAAAGTACTTTCATATAGCACATACATACAACTAGGTATGCTGATTTAAAATGTTATTTTCATATCCCTATCTGTATAAATTAATTTATTTATCCCTATTTATCAAAGCACAACTAATACTATCAAGTCCAGAAATCTGAAATTTGGAACTTAGGTTTATTTTATAACCTACGCATTCATTGTGAAAGGATTTTGTAATTTCCTATGGAAAATCATAACAACTATGAACAAAAACTGTTTTCAGTTAAAAATAATAAATATTAATTTAATAATTATTAATAATAATTTGTGAAAAAATCATCATCAACCCATATACTGTCCCCCTACTGTCACGAGTCTCCCCTCAGTATGAGAGGGATTAGGCTATAGTCCACCACGCTGGCCTAATGCGAGTTGTCAAACTTCACATGCCGTCGAGAAAATCTCTCAGGCACGCAGGTTTCCTTACGATGTTTTCCATCACTGGTAAAGCGAGTGATTCGCGAATTCCGCACATGATTTCGAAAAGTCGTGCGTGTGTGAATTAGATTGAATTCGAGACCTTTGACTTGGCAGTCCTGTGGGCACACGTAGGCTATCCAACTTCACTGGCTGCACAGCTACTTGTGAAAACTATAGATAGTAAAATAAATATAAGACTAACATGTGCAGGAGCGCGGTTAGCGCGCGCGCGGCGTGCAGGCGCTGCGCGGGCGGCGCGTGCGCGTGCGCCGCCGCCAGGCAGCCCGCCGCGCATGCGCCGCGCCCGCCCGCGCCGCACCACCAGCCCGCCACCGCCGCGCCCGCCCAGCACAGCGGGTGCTGCGGGGGAAACACTATCTATTATACTTAATGTTTTCATTTAAGGACATGGCTAAAATGAGTTACGCGACTGCCTCAGCAATGTATAAACATTGAACCTAGTAATGCTGAATAACTGAACATTAGTATTTTGCATGAAAAAGGTTTCAGGAACTTTTCACATCGTTACAATCCTCAGAACAAAATCGTAAACTACTAAGTCAATAGGTACAATATTCGACTACGTCAAAGACATTAATAAAGGAACGTCAGATCAAGAACGAGTCAGAAGTCACATTTCGGACGTTTGAAGTTATCTTCAAGAAAGAGTAGTTTTACTGTTCACATTTTTCTTGTCAAACTATAATATGAAAAAAGCTATTAAAAATCTTTTAGTTATTTAATTAGTTCTTGGACGTTCTATGAGAATAATAAACAAACAATAATTATTTAATAAATGTTATGAACTAATGAATCTTTCTTATATGTCTGGGGCGTCATTTAGCCATGTCCTTATGTCAAAATTATGTTTCTGACCACCACGGTGACCTAGCACAGGTTGACAGGCTTCACACGCCGTCGAGAAACTCTCAAGCATGTAGGGGGACCTACATGCTTGAGAGTTTCTCGGTCTCTTCCAGCATTTAACCACGTGATGAATAAATTATAAATAGATAATTTTATAAATAGATAATTTTAATGTTCATTGATTAACCTTTTAAAACAATAGACAAACTATTGGTCTAACAGATGAAGGCTTAATCATAATGCAATAATAATAATAAATAAAACAATACAGTAACAGTAAGGTGTGCATTTTTATTATACAACCCATACTCACAGTCTCCACATATTTAGCTATCTTGGCGCCAAGCGTGACGTAATCGTAGAAATTGAACATCTCTGCAAACTGGTGCATCAGACTGAGCACGGGCTCCCAATCATCAGTGTCAACCCTCGTCAGCCGCTCTAGAAAGAAATCGTTCGACGGATCTATGTGCAAACGACATTCTGGAATCTTCTTATTTGATGGCGTCATTGAGGTAATTTGTGACGGTAACCTGTTAATAAAACACTGTTATCAGACATACCTTCAAAAATAATTTGAGCGACCGAACTGCCCTCACGCCAGCCACTTCTGTCTTTAACGCGATGTCATACTTGTAGACAATGTGGTGCGAGTGTGGGACTGTCGATATTTATTTTATTTAACAGGTACAGAAACAGACCCCAGATTAAGTATTCCATACTCGCATTCTTTTAACATACAATTTATAAACCTGAAGTCCGATTATGACTGTACACAACATTCAAACAGTTAAACAACTTTTATCGATTTAATATCGTATTGTATCGATCGATAAAGCATTTGGCAGCTTGTAAATTTCACCTTATCGTAAAAACAATTTTAAATTCATTTATAAATATAATTCTAGCCGTAGGTTCATCATGAAATGGGATATTTTTAAGTCATAGAAAAAGCCGACAATGCAATTTTTCAAAGTCAGATGATATACCTTTACAGTAGAACTTACTTTGAATCTGAGTCGCTAAGTAACTGCCTAAAACTGATGATGTGCAACCAATATCCTAGTTCTAAATGCTGGTAAGTGCAATCCTCTTCGCTTAAGGCCAGGTCATCAGGTTGAATACCTTAATAAAAAAAATACATTGCATTAATACACTTGGAAAACACAACATTAAAGTATTATATGTTTTTCCTTAAAATCAGCCAAGCTATCAATCTCTGCAAAAATATGAGGATGTTCTTATATCCCTAATCGGGACTGGTCCATGTATGAAAGGTGAACAAAGATTAGCACAGAGTAGGTGCCTGAGGAAAGTCATCGAAGCTAGGACAGGCTACGGAACGGTATCAAAACGATTTGGATACGTTTATGGATGTCGGGCCCGAGAAAGACACAAATAAGATGTTTTAGAAAGTTACAGGAGAGACTGCCCATTATTAGTTCAGTAGGTCAGGTTATAAAAACTATATTAGATGCGAAAGAAATTCTGTCTGTGTATCTGTTACTTTCTCATGTCTTAACCTCTTGCATTAGGTCGTTGAGCCTATACCATATACCTCCAAGGAAAAAAGTTTGATATTCATAAAATAATTACTTGCACATCCCCGATTCCCGCAACCTTTCAACTCCTTTCCAACGGTCTTCATCATAGCCTCAAAGTTCTTCTGATGCGCCACTTTATCGGCGCGGTCTTTCGGCATATTCTGTATGAAATGGTCGAACACTCCGTCATTCATGTCTTCCACCGGCGCGCCCTGGATATTATCGTCTTTTAGTTCAAGCATTCTGACTAAAGTGCTGCTTTCTGCGACAATTAGGAAGGAAAATGTTATGTACATTGTACGTGTATGCTGTGGCGTGCAGTGATTTGCGATTTGTAAAATAAAAACCACAAATAGGTATGTACTTAATATTTTAAACAGTGGACAGTCCTTTCAATGCACGCCACTGCAATAATGTTAGTGAAATAGTTACAAGTAAATCTCATCTTTCCAAAATGCTCATTAGCTAAGGGCCAAATTGTGTGCAAAGGCCATAAAAGACAATTGAAACAAAGACATGAATAAACTGTAATTAGTTATTAGTTGGAAAATGCAGTGATTGTATGAGAAAAGCAAGAACTCAGTGGCGTTAATGTTATTAGGAGAAACCTATGTACAGCAGTTGAAAACATAAGCTTATAATTGAATTACAACCTTATTTCCATTGCAACTATTAGAGTTAGGATTCATCTATACTAATATTACAAGGAGAAAAGATTTGATTGTTTGTTTAAATTGAATAAACTCCGAACGTACTGAACCGATTTGAAAAATTCTTTCACCGTTGGGAAGCTACACTATTGCCGGCATAGGCTATTATTAATAGCGAGCGAAGCCACTAGCGGAAAGCTAGTACATACAGTTGAGATTTTGTCGGAGTTCAAATGGTTTTTTCTGTATCCTATTGGTCCTATAGGCGTAACAATACACTCACCACGTTCGTGCCCGCTGTAACATTGTATGTTAGTGAGATGGCAATTCGTTCCGTCCTTTTCACAAACCATGCTCATTCCTGGTTCAACTTGCGTACATATATCACCTTCGCTGAACTCTAAGAGAAATACATAAAAGATTTAAATTATATATGATCTCCTTGTAAGTGATATATGATCTGTAACTCCGTAATTTTGGTAAAAAGTTTTGTAGCAATTTCCACTTTTAACTATGTATTTCCACTTATATCATTCCAACCCAGTTCAAATAGAATTGAAGTTTAAGAAGACATTGAAAAAAAACGGCATAATTACAAAAAAATGATCAAAAATAATTTAATATTTAGAATTATTTTTAGGTACGTCTTTTGGAAAAAATCCAAGGATGTACTTACCCAGTTCCTGTAGTACATTGACTTGTTTGAAGAGACAAGCCCATCCATACAGCATTGACCTGGCCAGTCCGCCCATGAACGACGGATCAACACGGATCACTTGCTTCAGGTGGAACATGTGCGTGTTCCGATGTTTCTTTATCATGTTCAACTCAGCTAGGATAAAGTTTGTTGATGGCTAAAATAACAATTTCTGAATTTACAAATGTTATAAAAACTTTTTTACAGCTTATACTTGTGTGGCTTTAAGTGGAAATAGACGAAACACAAAAGAACTTATAAAATTCTTAGTGGCTGTTTCACAACCTCTGGATAGTCGCTAACTGCCGAATAATATAAAAAATGCCTGCAATAATTTAACGAGAACTATAAGTAAGCTGTGAACCAGGCCTTCAGATTTTATATCTTTTTTACCTTGTATCTTTAGATACAATACGTCAGCAGTAAAACTTCAAGTTACAAAGCATCTTTCTTAAAAACTAACAATGAAGCAAATGATAGATTAATTCAAAATTATTATATTACTATGCTACAGCAACTGGATGAAAAGAGCTGAAGATCGAGCTCTGTGGCGTTCATTAAAGGAGGCCTACGTCCAGCAGTGGACGAATACGGGCTGATAATGATGATTATGATATTACTGTGAGCATAACTAAATGTTTAGTTTTCTAGCATATTACATTTTTTTAACGAACCTGTCGTTAAAAAAAAAATATGCTAGAAAACTATGAAAATAACACAAACATACCTCATAAAGACTCAATTTGAATGCCTCTTCAGCAGCAGTGAGAGCCTCATCAAAATACCCCATCTCTAAATAAATGGAAGCCAACGAGACTAGCACAATGTCTTTATAGCGCTGTTCTACCGTCCGGCTGGCGGTCATGGCGCAATGTAGGGCGTTCACGTTGTTGTTACGGACACGCCAGTATAGGGACGATAGGGTGTATAGCAACCATTTCGGCGCCACTTTCTAAAATAAAAATTAAAACATTGATAAAACTTTGACTGCAATGCGTGATTAGTTGTATAGTAACTGCAATGAACCTACAATTACTCGAGAACGTCGAATAGAGGACACTCACAGGACTGCATCTCCGAAGGTATACCGACGTACATTGCGCCGGTATCTTTCAGGACTATATATCTGAGGGCAACCCTATTGCTATTAATCCAGAAACTAGACTCCAAGCCACCGTTGCTAACTAGGGAATCGTACAGTACTCACGCCGCACCTCAGCACAATAAGAACCTAATGAATTTGTAGATATGACCTGCAATTGCTTATCAAACTTATTATGATGAACGTAACTTTCCAGTGCTTGGCGGCGTATAGGTCGTAGTTCTACGAATTTCTGCCACTACTATCCTATCATCTATGTCTAGTTGTCGACAACTTTACATTTTCTATAGATTTCTTCGTTTCTGTTTCAGTCACGGGAAATACTCTTCCCATCCGGACTTACCATCTGCATAGCAGCGTATATCCGCTGTCCGACCTCAGCGTCTTGCATATTTCGCACCAGATCCGCGTCACCGTCGCCTGCATACTCCAGAAGTTTCTGACGCAGATGCTCCGTTAATACCACTTCGCTAACAAACTGCGGTCTGCAATTGCATACACCCCTATAAATTGACTAGCATTTTCCCGTAGCTTCGCTCGCGTTAAGTTTGAACACGGTTTTAATAGTTATTATGGGGTGGAAATAAATCTAACAAATCAAAGATCATGAAAATCGATTCAGCAGTTCTCGAGTTATAAGCGTTGTAAAAAATACGACTTTATAAGTAGAAAGAAGATAAACCTTGACCAAACGTAACAGCTTGCGCAGACCAATCCCCGGTGTACTTTTTCGCCCTTCAAAATAGATCCCTTACAACTGTATTGTAAAACACACACAATGGATGAAAGTACTCCTTACGAAAAGTCCCCCGAACCACCGAAGACATCGATAAACTAGACTAGTAAGTTCCGGCAAGTTCTCGGCGGAAAGTTTATTCAGGATTCAGAGATTTTGGTCCTCTGCTTTTTTTTTTTTAATTACCATGACATATAGGACATACTGACATTTTATACCGCAAGGGTTGCAAACAAGCTTGCGGCGTTTACAACACCGAAGCGTCACTTACGCGTTGCCGACCCTGCAAAAACCTCTTAAGAGGTTTAAGAAGGATTCCCTGCGCAGACAGTTTAAGTGAATGTTCCTCTCGCTGCTATCGCAGCGCATCCTTAGAAGGAGTTCTGGCAATCTTACTCAACAGGAACACAACACATAATAAAGTGTGTTATTTGGCTGCAGTTTGCTGTAAGGTGGAGGTACTTTCTCAGACGGGCTGCTCCAGATTTGAACGATAAATTGATGTGCCCTTAATTACTGTCTAGGGATAAAGAAACAAATGATCCACTCCCAAATCCCTCAAAAATTGTGTTGGGCCGTGTACCAAAGAGATATTAGCTATAAAGCTACTAATAGAAACTTACTTCTGTGGTTTCTTCTGAGTAAAAGCAGTTGCTTCCTTGTCGTTGGGACAAGTGGGTGGGTGCCACGGCAGCTCATGTTCCACATTAGCTGGCACCCCTATCTTGTCAGTCAACAATGATTTTAGTCTGCAAAATTTAGAGAACGAATTGTGTTGTATGCTGTTTCATTTGCTTCTTGAACTTGCTCTGCCACTAAAGCAATTCCGAATTTATCATATATTTAATTATTTTATTTTAATTTACGATTTAGATATAGTTTACTGAAAAAATGTTACATAAATATGTGTTAATACTCGGAGGTTAGACTATGTGCTAAATTATTCTAAGTATTTCTAAGGTATCTAAAATGAGGTCGAATAAAAAGGCCGAACTAAGTTATAAACCTGTATTTCAGCATACAGCGACAATCCTCTCGAAGGCATAATGCATTTTATATTAAAAACATTACATTACCTTATTCCTTTATTCTCGAAAGGTAAAAATATTTGATAGATAGCTTCTAAATTATCTGGAAATAATTGCGCATTGTCCTTACAATGTTTGTTTGTCGGCCAATCTGCATCTTTATCAAATTCTTCCGTATTTCTGCTTATTTTTAAAGTTGATGGATATCTGGGAGACACATATAACGCAAGTTTATTTTAGAGCACAGAATTCGAGTATTAGAAAAGGAATTTATAAAACTTTGATAAAAAGTCAACAGACAGAGTGGCTTCTTAATAGGGAAGGGAGGCCTTTCCCCAGCAATGGGAATAAATGGGCCTGTTAAAAAAACTGGCTTCACAAAGACTACTAGTAGGCTTAAAAAAACAATAGTTAGGTATTCACAGAGGAATCCAAATCTGTATAGGCATCTGGGATGGGATCTTTTCATGATCTGAATGTGTACACTGGGAATAGAATTTACTTAAATGTATGTAGACCAATCTGCAACTGTAATCATGTCTAAAAGATGTTTACTTACATTATTATCCCTGTCTCGTATTCAGATATATTCTCTTCCTTATCAAGTCCCATTGATTTCTTATCGGGTGGGATTGAAGTGTCTGGCTTTTTCCCTCTTTGAGAGCCTTTTTGAGAGTCTGTATCTTTCGGTTTCTCTGCTTTGGACCGCTCTATCTCCTCCTCAATAAAGGTATGAGCTGAAAATTCTTTATTACATTATGCCCAAACAATGGAAGAGGATTTTTGATATTTTTATTTATTTGGTTTATTTTTTGACCTAAGACTACGCAATCGCAAATACATTCAATATACCAAAATTCGATCCCCATATAATATGTGATCCCTATGTAAAAAAAAGCAAGCAGCTTCACTCGCGTCAAGTTTGAACCCCGCTACACCAATTTTTATGTTATTCGGGGTGGAGGCAAATCTAACAAACCAAAGATCATGAAAATCGGTACAGCAGTTCTCGAGTTATGAGTGTTGTAACAAACCTGACTTTGTTTTATATATTAGATATGAAACAAAAAAAATATACCTTTAATTACATCTGGTGATAAATCAGGAAATGTTGGTGTTGGCCCAATTTCCTTAAGAATGACACCATCACCTAATTTTAAATGATCTCCTTGCACTACTACATCTGTTATCATGTTTGAATGTCTGCCTATATGTTTTACTACTCTTTGAAGGCTGTATGCTGACTCTAATGCATAAACACCTTTTTCTTTCAACCAGTTTTCATTATAAGTTGGTCCATCCAGGAAGTATTGTATCAGTAAATATTTATCCCCTTCCTTTTTCAGCTCTTTTATATTTAAGCCTGTTAATTCTGATATTTTATCAAATTTTTTGTCAACATCACCGTAATCTAGAAATTAACTGTTGTCAATACATTATTTGGTACTAAATAATATTTAAACATCATTTCAAACATGTCTCACCAAATTCCTCTGAATGTTTCATAGTCCTCAAGAATGCAGCTTGTGATTTAAGCCAGTGTGCTTCTCTTTGACTATATTGTGTTATTTCTTCACGGAGTCTGTTCAGAGTGCTGTAAATTTTTAATTACATAAATGAAATGTATAGCTTACTGCATGTACTTTTATAATATCTCGTATGCAGAATACTGTCAAAATTAGTTCAATAGAATACAACAGAAATAGTGTGGTCCCCTTTAAAGTCATTATCTACTTCAGAGCAGATACCAGCAGATAAAATTACGAGAAAATATATTATTACAGGGAGAGGGATTGGATGCTGTGACTGAGGAAGTAAGTGCATGGGCTACTTTTTCATTAAAATTGTCTTGTCTTGTCTTGACACAAGTGAACCGCAGGCTGGGGTACAGACATGAAGAAAATCCCATCCAATAACTTACCCTTTAACAATTTCCATTCTTCGCATTATATAATTATGACACATCACAGCATCCTTATGTTTCTCTGCCAGATCAAAAGAAGGGTTTAGCTTCAGGCAGATATCATAATGTTTTAAAGAACTATTATTGTCTCCAGCTACTGCATATGCATTGGCAAGTGAAAAGTGATTGATAGGCCAATGTTGATCATGATCTACAGCTGCCCCGAGGACAATGATTGCCTCTTCAGATAATTTGCTGTGGTAGAAAATTAGCCCCATACCCAAAAGAGCTATATCTTTGTACTCCCTGAAAATAAAAACTAAAATGTCATGCATTATGATTTTTACAACAACGTTAAGATAACTTTACGCAGGTAATTTAAGACATATTATGCAATGTAGATAATATTTGTATACTCTACAGATTATGCTATTGAGCTACCACTAGATAAATTGTGTAAGTATGTTCAAATAAAATTATCAAAATGTTTATGTAATTATCTGCTAAGTAACTTAACGGGAACTTAATATGCAGAGGTTACCCTTAATGGTTTAAGAAAAATTAAGACGCAAAATATACCTTGGAGCATAATGCACAGCGCGTCGGCTGCACTCCATGGCTTTAGGTGCATTTCCTCTTACCCTCCAATACAAGGAAGCCATATTATAATGCAACCATGATGAGCTATTCTTCTTGAGTACTCCGGCCACCCAATGGCCAAACTGATCTACACTCATTTCTGTAGCACCCGTGTTCTTCGGCATCATGTGTTGCGGTAAAGATGTTTCAGGATTCATTATTAGATTATCTCTCTGTTTCATACTCTGGAACATATATTTTTTTTTTAATTTATAGCATGAATTTTTATAAGTATGGAATAATACTTGCAATAATAGATAATTATAATTTAATACCTGTAATTCTAATAATACATAATAATAATATGTTTGTTAACTTTAACGTTAACACGGTATATGGGAACCCGTTCTCAATAAACATAGGTACTTAATTTAATTGTACATACCTCCAAATGCTCAAAGGTACACATGCTAAATGTTAATGATGAAATTTTTTTACAATCAGGAACATCACCATCTCCGTAATTTATTTTATGAAGTGTAAACTCTTCTGTGCCAATCTTTGTCTTGCCTTCTTCCAAAGAGGATCCATACCAGTCAATTGTATTTAACTGACCTACTTTCACACAATATGGATCTTCATTTAACAATGTGTTTATATCTGTGTCTCGTTCAAGCTCTGCCCACAAGCCCTTTATAATCTGTTGTCTCTTAGATAAGTTATGATACAAGTTATTTATGTTGTCCCAGCGAGTATCTTGGTTGAGGAATGCTAGTAAATCATAGGGCCGTGCCATTTCAAAAGGGGAGTTCAGCTGAAATTACAGTTATTATTTGTAATACCTTTAAGTCTGTTTTTTTTCTGTAGTGATAAAGCTATGAATCCGAAATTTAAAATCTAGACTATTTTGTTTGTAGATATTACTTATCAAAACTAAGGAATTTTACCAAGTTAGAAAAAAAAACTGGTTTACATAATTATTATTCAATGCAAATGCAAATGCCCAAAAGTGAGATAAAAGTAGCCAAACAAACGGTACAAATGATGTAAGTTAAACGTCATATAAGAACTGGTAGCACATGGAAATAATAATTAGAAGAACATGATTTTCCTTATCTTACCCGTGGCTGTATTAGGCCACCTTCAGTGACCATCCAATGCGTCGAACCATGTATTCGAAGGGCACAGAAACTGAAAAGCCACCAAACTTTCATGAACTCCATTTCAATACACAAAATGATCTCAGCACTGGTAAAACATATTCTTTTTTGCGAATCTGCAAAGTTTAATAGATCGAAACAGTCAAAAATTACAGAACATTATCGTAATTAGGAGCAAATTTATTGAATTCCTATAAATCAAGGCTTATTATCGACTTCTCGATCGAGCGAGGTCGAGCCGAGAGCCAATGACAGATCATAAGTGACAACCAGGGTTGGATTTGGGCATGTTCAAAACGATCGTACAAAAAACTGAAAAGGATAGTATTTGTACAAAAATTATAGTACACTATTCATTTGGATCAAAAGACATTAAAATCAATATCAATTTATGCAAAATTTACCTCTTCCAAGTTTATCAGTTATTCAATATTTGTTTGATACTTAGCAGGAATAAAATCAGTACCCAGTGTTGCCAGTTTGTCTTATCTTTATCCTAGTAAGGTTTATTTACTAAATATTCTCTCACAAAGACAAGACTTTCGAAAGGCACTTGAAGAGTGACCGAGTGAAGACGTGAAGTTATGTGATTTATTTTTTAGTTTTGTAGTTTCTTAAATATTGGATTGGTAGTAAGTGGTTTTTATAATAGTCATTAATGCAGAGTAATGAAATTATAGTATTTTTCGTACTATCCTTAGATATGTATATTATATAGTACGAAGCATGAAATTATAACACACCTGTGACACTCCATACTAGTCCATACAAACTTTTCGATACCGCTGCACACTACAATACCAAATGTGAAACTTGTCAAAATTACGTTTGTACACGTGCAAATGTGTGCGTGAAGGTGCGTAGGGTCGGCGGCACGTGGACTTGTAGAGGGGCGATGCCCCTCACCGCCGCCGTTACAATACTTAATCTAATTTATTTATTATTTATATATTTATTTGAAATACATATGGGTAGTAAAGAGGTAAAATCTACATTAAAATGGTTAAAAGAAAATAATTTAAATGTAAATCTGTCAAAAACAAAATTCGCGTAAGTGTCAGAAATCAAAAACAAAATTCATAAAATTTGGTACGTATAAAATTAAACAATCGGATAGTAATAATATTAACATAAATATAGAAAATGACATTATAGAAGAAGCTGACAGCATAAAGTTCTTAGGTATAACTCTGGATAGATTTTGTAACTGGAAACAACATGTAAGTGATGTTAGTCTTTAATTAAGTAGATTTTGCTATGCTCTTAGAAAGCTTCGTACCGTATCAGATGAAAATACTGCAGCTATAGCATATAAAGGTTATGTAGAGAACCCTTAGATATGGAATAATAATATGGGGGAATTCGACAGATATTGGTCAAGCCTTCATTGTACAGAAGAAATGTCTAAGAGCTATTTGTGGAGTAGGTCCACTTGACTCTAGTAAACACTTATTTAAAAAACTCAACTTGCTGATATTGACCGTATGTATGTATTTGAGGTATCAGTATTTGTAAGGAAGTATAACGACTTTTTCAAATTCAAAGGGGATCATGTAACTAAATACAGACCAAGAGATCCTACAAAAATAATGATTCCATTTTGTAGAACAACTCTAAATAAATAAAATGCTTACCACACGTGCATAACAGTTTTTAACAAATTGCCTAAGATTCTCAGGGAACTTCCATTTAAATATTTTAAAGTTAGGTTGAGAAAATGGCTTGTAGATAAGTGCTTTTATACGATACAAGAGTTTATGAGACATAAAAGTAATGATTCTGATTATTTGTAATATTTAAAATAATGTAATATAATAATAATAAACGTAATATGCGACATAATAATATAATTTGTCATTTTGTAATTAATATAATAGTATTTTATTTGTTTTATATAATCATAAATATTTGCATGCCTAATACAGGCAGAATATTGATTGAACTATGCACCATTATTATATCTGGTACCAAATGTATTCCGTGCAAATAATTTTTTTTTAATTTCTTTCTTTCTAAGTTACGTATAAAATACAATGTTTTTAAAAGAAAACAGTCAAGATAATTACTATTCAGCTGTTTTGAATTGAATACCTTGATTCATTATTCTACTATTAATTATTTAATAATTAATCATATACGGCGCAATGTTTCCATTGCAATAATTATTAGCTTTGCTTCGCCTTCATACATAGATATGATTCATATAAACTAGTACATTCACTATTTCACTGAATCATTTAGTACTGCAAGCCCTGTTTGGCAGTCCGGCAAGAACACCGGCAGTACGCGGGGGACCTGAGGTATCTTACGTTAGGAAGGGGCGGAGAGTGGCCATTCTGTTATTATTTATTCTGTGATTATAGTACAAATACTATAATTATAGTACGAAATCCAGCCCTGGTGACCACAAAAAACGACAATAGTGACACTGTCAGTGTCAATTTATAGCATAACCACAATGACAATACGACTTTTGGAGGAAGATAGATGACACAAACATTTACGTTCTGAAACTAATTAAGTTAATTAATCGCTAGCATAGCATCATCGATGAATAATTATGAAATATAATCATCATCATTGCATCATCTTCCTGCCCTTGTCCCAATTTATTTGTGGTTAGCGCAGCCTATACTTTTCTTCTATTTATCCTAGCTAGCCGTCCCCTCCTCATTCAATCCCTTTTCCATCATATCGACTTGTACCTACCTTTATTTAATAGAAATATTATTTTGTCTGTACGATTTACATAATATATTTCATTTACATAATCGTACAGACAAAATAATATTTTCATAAAGTGTATTTTTTGTTATTTTAGTCTCGATAAAATATTACAACACTACAAGTCGTAGATAAGTACTTACTAATTTTCAACTAGGTACCTACCTACATTGTTCGAACTCAGTCCCACACAAAAACCATACAAAAACACATAGTACCTACCTACATATTTTTAAGGTAGGTACTAGTAATACGGTAGTCGTTAGGTGTAGGTTCGATAGGTAGACTCTTTATCGACCTATACATTATATACATTATAATAATTAATTCATTTTCCCCGTAGGTATTCATGGATATGAAGTTTTTAAACTACAAATATCTATCACGAACTAAGTTACCAAACATTACATACAGTTATGCAAGGGTTGTCCATTGCATAAACCCCCATTCCACGAGCTCTAATGCGCATGTCCAAATAACCTCATATAATAATCCACGCCTTAAATCATCCACAATTGTAACATTGCGCTTTTACTATAACAATAGCATTCGTATTTCGTGAATAAACACAAAAAAGGTTTACATTGTTATCTTTTCCATTGCTATTGATGATAAATAACTATCGGACTAATGTAATTTTAGGTTCATAGTACGTCGATTCAGTGTCAGTATGAGGGGTTATTACAGCGTTGACTGAGGTGTAGAGTTTGTCTCATGAGAATTAGTAAAAAATATGTGATCCCAGCGTGCTAAAGTACTGAGTGAGTGAAAGATAAAATGTTAAATGACGCACAAGTACAGTCGCCGCCAAATTTGGATGTGCGTGAGGACGAACGCACAAATGAAAATAGTGATGTTATTAGGGGTGTTAAAGTATTGGAATATAAGGTCGATAATCAAGTGATAAAATTTTAATGGTATTTATTGTGATTGTGAAATAATTTGCAATTTGTTGTTAAAGGGACTGCTCTGGACATGTGGTCTGAAGAAAATTTGTTTAACTGCACTCTGGCTTCCATTAGGTGCTTTAATATTTTGTTATGTGACAGCCTCTATATTTCAAGCAGATGACATCCATGAAACACATTGTAGGGTAAGTTATTATCTAACCGTAACAATGTGACTTGGCTTTAACTTTTAGTGCTTTTCTCACATGTCTTTATGTAGCTACCCACTTATAATTTGTCTCACATTTTCATCTCTTTTGGCTATTATTTCTATTTCATACCTAGTTCTATTAGTAAATATGCTCCTTTTTATTTAATTTTCGTGCAAGGTTGGGTTTTTCCATAAGAAATCCTGAGGTGCATCTCGGAGTAAGTATGTGCCTGGATAAAATAAATGCATTAAGCTCACCCCTCATCATCATCATCCTCCTGCCCTTATCCCTATTCACTTGGGGTCGGCGCAGTATGTCTTTTTCTTCCATACATCTCTATTAGCCGTCATCTCATCATTCACTTCCTTTGTGGTCATATCCTTTCTCACACAGTCCATCCATCTTTTCTTTGGTCTTCCTCTTCCCTTATATCCATCCACATTCATGCTTAAAACCTTTTTGGTAACATGCTCTTCCCTTCTACGCATCACATGTCCATACCACGCTAAGCGGTTACTGCACAACTTTTCAGTAACCTTTCATTAAGCTCACCCCTATTAAATTTAAATGTATTTGAGTAGGAACACTTCTGCCAAACAATTTAGCATATACAGGCGTGCTAGCATGTTAAAGCCTCTTTAGTACTTACCTGTACACATGTCGGTAGTTAAGAACTGTAACTAGCTTCTAACTTTTGTGCATTGATAAGTTCAGCCGTGCCTGGCGGCGCCTAGTACCTATCTAAATATGTACCGGCTGAAAAGGAAATAAGTTGACTATGAGCTAGATATATTTGTGATTAATCTATCTACACCCACTCTTAGTAAGTATACTATTAATCTCGATTTACTAACTAATTCTGCTTACCTGCATACGAACCTCATTACGGTTCGACCTCATTAGAACTGCAGAGAATATTTGCCTTGAAAAGTAGTCCTCCCCATCTCCTTCCAAAGATATCTACCATACCATACCAAGATATCTACCATAGAGAGTAAATGGCTTTAAGAGCTCACTTGATCCGGAAGGTCCAAAAATCCAAGTCATCCCCATCATCGTTTTCCGTGCCATCAGGTAGAACCATCATCGGGCACCGGCTTATTAACGATTTTGGGTTTTACATGTACAGACACTAAATTTTACAGACAGTTAATTTGCTCTATTTTTATCAAGTCATGTTATGCGGTAAATCTTCATCAATAGTAAACCGATTTCCATTTGTTATAGTTTCCGATAGAATCCGAAATGATACAACTTTGTTTGGTTTTTCATCGGTTCTGAAAATATACCGCAAACTACTTGAAACCAGTTTTCGTTTCCTTAAAAGTAATATTTTCCTTTTCAGGTCTACAATGTAGTTCCGTCAATAAGTGCGATTACTGGAATAAGCCCACAAAGGTACATTTGGAGGATATGTATCGCCTTCCATTTAGGACCAAGGTTATTGATAGGTTCTTTATACTACAACTATCATAAAGAGCGAAATGCTCATATTATTGAGGAGAAGGTAATTGGTTTTATTTTGTCTGTTAGTCCTAAAAGTCTTCCAACATATTTTTATTATACATTTACGATAACAAAGTATAGGACTATATTACTAGGACGGACTCATAGACGTCGTTATCTATGAGTTTGTCCTAGTGGTTTTATTATAATAGAACGACTAGGACGTAAATAGGAGTAGTAAATAATTATTTACTACTAAAAACCCCAGGAGGCGTAAAGCTAAGGAGCTCCAGTCAACCCCTCCCACTTCCTAAATCAATTTCTTAGTATTCTACTACCGATACAAAAATTTCCATAACTTTTATCATAGTAGAATTTGTAGCCCTCCAAACGGAATCCTGGACCCATCAATTTCAATCCCCCAACGTACAAAACTAAATGCACTCTAGCACTTAAATCAATTTGCCTAGGTATTGAAAGGAAACTTCGAACCTTTCCTGATTCAAACTATTAACGATTTAACCTTTGAACTTCAAAGGTTACAACGTAAATAAGTTACCTATCTGGGTCGAACGGAAGTTTAAAAATAATCTTGTCGTCTTTCTGTATACTTACGAACTGTAATTCGCTTCAATATTAGAAATAAATTAATAAATGATTGTATTTTTCAGGCTCGACTTTTAGCGACAAGGTTAGGGGAAGCCTGCTATTGGCTAAACCTGATCGAGCTGTTTGCTCTGACAGGCGTTACTTATATCTCCAATAGGGAAAACTATTGTAAGTTATTTTTAAGATTTTATGACGAACTACTTCGTCTCATCTCTCAGACGCATCATATCACTCCCTGCAAGATTTAAACCTCTTTCTTATAGATCACCTGGTAAGACGCTTAGGCTGAGATTCAGAGAAGGGACTCAGCATGAACTTACGCTTCCGTATGGCAAATTGTAATACAAATTTGAAATACGGAAGCCTTACTTTACGCTGAGCATCGTCTCTGAATATAAGCCTTAGACGTAAGACGCAAATTCTCTTGTAAATTCATTTAAAAACATTGTTTCCACAATGGAAGGATTGAATCAAAACAGCCCTGTGAGTGGAAGGAGTGTAAGGAGGCCTTTGCCTTACAATTAGGACCACAACGGCATATCTACACAAAGATGTTCTCCTGTACCGTGTGTTTACACACACAAATTCTTTCAAAAACTGAACCACTAGTCCACTACCCTTTCTGGAACAGCTCTTATTTTCCAAGTGCGTCCATCTACACTACATACCTACGTATTCTGGCCACACACATATAAAAGGCTATCTAGCTTCTACGTAATCTCCCTCGACCTTAAACCAATCATTGATGAATTCTTGCATATAAAGCGCACGACGTTAATTCCCAATTCCATGTTTCCAGTCGTTCACGAGAAGATATTCATAATGTTCATGGTAGCGGCTTTGCTGCATATGTTGTGTCGCGCCCGCGTCGGATGCATCTCCAGTGACGTCGTCGAGCCGGTCAAGTCGAACGGAGCGGTGTGGGGTTTGTTCTACATCGCCATCGCTGCCACCGTGGGACTCATCATATTCTTCTTGAGACATCGACTGCTGTGTCGGCCTTTAGGTAGGTTCATAGTTCATGAAAAATCGACTGTTACAAATGTAAATATCCGTAGCTTAGTGCTCATAGCCTCTGGTGTATTTAACCAGAAGAAGCAGGTTCGAGTCCTGTTTGCCAGTCGAATTGTCCTTCATTAAAATAACTGGTCATCTTAGCATGGAAAATGCTTAAAAATACAAAAAGATAGGTTCATAGTTTATTGCTTAGTAACCACTTAATTTGCTCACTTACCGTAGAATTCAATAGGATACCTATACCTAAATAGGTAGGTACATTAAAAGCTATAAGTAAGTAGATAATAGATTTGTGTAGGTTCATATTACAATGTGACCTTTCCCTGCATTATTTTCTGTTTTATTTGGGTTGTGACCTTTCCATGAACCAAAATAAATGTCATAACATTCAATACCCATCAATCCACACAATACCATGGAGGTAGGACGTAGGTAGGTAGGTAGACTGTGGGCTTTTGTGTGAAAACATCGATTTTCATTATTACATGAACTATAATGGTTAGTAATAGTGTGTTTGGATAGGCACATTTAATTACTTTAAGGTAAAGCTATCAACATATCAATAGTTATTTGTTATACAAGAGTGCAAAGTTGCTTTTTAACCGCGTGCTCAATTTTGATGACCGAGCAAGCGAAGGATTCTAAAATTGAATCACGAGCGGAGCGAGTGATTCTAAAATTAGAATCCTGAGCGTCAGCGAGGGAATTAAAAGAGCACAAGGTGAAAAATCTTTGCACTCGAGTGCAACACGTAACTTTTCATCCCACCTCAGCGAGGAAATGACTAAAAAAAACATTTACAACCACAAGATACTTTTATTTCATTTTAGGTATTAAATACTATATGATAGGTGTTTTACAGAATAATACTCAATACTCAATACTCAAAACTCAATACTCAATACTCAATACTCAATACTCAATACTCAATACTCAATACTCAATTACTCAATACTCAATACTCAATACTCAATACTCAATACTCAATACTCAATACTCAATACTCAATACTCAATACTCAATACTCAATACTCAATACTCAATACGCAATACTCAATACTCAATACTCAATACTCAATACTCAATACTCAATACTCAATACTCAATACTCAATACTCAATACTCAATACTCAATACTCAATACTCAATACTCAATACTCAATACTCAATACTCAATACTCAATACTCAATACTTTATTGCATTCCATAATGTGTACATTAGTTGGTAGGTATGTAATACTAGAGAAATTGAAAGTAACGTTGCTACAATTACTTGAGTGTAATATTTTTGTTAGGTATTGTAATGTTGGTGTTAGTGACTTAAAAAAGTACACCAAGAAAGTTCCGGTAGGCTTGTTGAAAAAATATCGATACATCGATATATCGATATTATTTTTTTAATGTATCGTTATTTTGAGCGATATTTAATATTTCGATATAAAATTCAAAGTATCGAAAAGGTATAAAAATCTATATTTTTTACAGACCAATAAACATTTATAAGTTTTAAGATTATAAAATCCCAAAAAGGAATACTTTTTTTATACTAACATCTTTTTAACAAATTATATTTAATGTATTTTTTGTTTTTGGTCGACTTGATTTGTTGTTTTATAATTTGGTTTTTAATATATATCGCCCATATATCGATATTTTTAAATAAAAATATCAGTATCGATGCTGATATTTTCAAAAAATATCGATTCGACATATATCGATACTTTGTTGCGTTTAGACTCGGAACCCAGGGAAGGTTCCAAGTCTGAGTTTTTAACAAATTAAAAAAAAAATTGTATGATAAATTCGGCGCCAGGGGGGTAAAAGCACGATGTTCTAAATTCAATTTACTTTGTCTCTCTAGAGGATAAAAACGACTTTTGCACTCAGATATCGAAGAGTAAAAATAGTCTTTCCGAGATGGTGGGATGAAAAAGTATATTTAAGACATACTATCACACCTGTAATCCCCGAAGGGATAGGCATAGGCCGGGCACAAAGCCTAACGAACTGCTACTAAAAATTTCCTTATGAAAAAACCCGATAACATTTTGCTCTTGTAATAATTAAATGCTTCTTTCTTTCTTCTTCCTCAGCCTAGGAAATGAATACATTCAGGCTCAGCAGCAGCGCTTAGCGCTTTCAATCTATACTAATACTAATAATATTATAAAGAGGAAAGGTTTGATTGTTTGTTTGTTTATATTGAATAGGCTCCGAAACTACTGGCCCGATTTGAAAAATTGTTTCAAAGTTAGATAGCCCATTTATCGGGGAAGGCCTAGGCTATATATCATTATGCTACGCTTAATTGCAGCGGAGTAGCAATGAACAATGTTGCAAAAACGGGGAAAGAGGAAGGCTGGCGGGAAGCCAGTGTAATAATAACTATACTAGTTATTTTACACATAGCACAACAACAATACCATCACGTTTGTATTACCCGAAAAACTAAATTACAATAATTTTGTTACCTACTTTTTTTAATATACACCCACAGTTTACCAGCATGTTTAGGTCCGATGTCCCATTCTTTGAGAGGTAGGGCACAGCCATATATGGCTCAAATCTGGAGCAGCCCATCTGGGGAAGTAACTCATCCTTACAGAAAACTAAATAATAAATAAATATCCTACGACATTTTACACAGCACCATCTAGTCCCAAACTAAGCAAACCTTGTACTATGGGTACTAGACAATGGATATAATACTTAACTTAAATATATATATTTTAACTTACTTTATAATACATAAGAAACACCCAGACAAACACAAACACTTAAGTGCGTCATATAAATGTTTGTGTCCTGTGGGAACCGAACCCACGACCTGCAGCCAAATAACACACTTTATTGTGTGCTGTGTTCCTGCAGTAAGGTTGCCAGAGCTCCTTCTAAGGATGCGTTGCGCTGTTAGGAAAAGGAAAACTGTCGGCTGAATCCTCCATAAACCATACTTAGATGTTTTTAGGGTCGGCAACGCGCGAGTGATACCCCTGGTGTTGCAAGCGTCCATAGGCTACTGTAACCGCTTCACATCAAGCGGGCCGTATGCTTGTTTGCCACCTCAGACGTTTAAAAAAATTAGGATCTCCGCGAGTTGCTAATGAGAATTTCCATAGAAAAACCTACTCATACTTTGCTCAACCTGGGAATCGAACCTAGGAAACCCAAGCGTGGCAGTCGCGCTTACTACTAGGCGAACGAGGTTGTAAAAGAAAATTGAAGGAAATCGTAAGGAAACCTGCATGTCTGATAATACTTAATCCTTGTTTTGGGCTCTATTAGGTACGTCACTAGTTAGGTACAACATCTTAATTGGTAGCGTGACAGAAGTGATTGGTTGACAAAAACAATTAATGTTCTAGGTGGCTAAAGTAATCATGTGGGTAGTATCTGTATCTTTTCTACCTATCCAAATATGTAGTTTTATGGGGAGAAAGAGGTTGTAGGTACACTAATTTTGAATTGGAGCTGTCACAGATTCCTCTCAAGAATAAGTAATTATTTTTACACCAGAGCTTGAAAAACCTCCTTTGTTAAACTTTGTACTTTAAAAAAAATAAATGTTTGTTTTTTTTTAGCCTTCACATACTTCTCGATCTGCGAATACATCCTGGCAACAGCGAACATGGCATTCCACGGTATTGTGGTCCGCGACCTGCCTCTACACCAACTCCAAGTAGTGTGTCCGAGTCGCAATAAGGCGAACTGAACGTGTACATACATAAATTGATTACGAATGGATTCGGACAGCGACGATGTAACGGAATATGGATATTTGACTAGAGGACTGAGAACTGCGGCTGTACCACGATAACGATCACGTGATTCTTTTTAGGTTGTAAAAGAGAGATGGCGCTATTAATCCTGCATACCAGCATCTCTCTCTGACAGCCCAAAAATGATCGGCTTTACACGGCTGGTACGGCCTCTACACTTGAAGCGGAATGGCTGTGTGTCTATGCTATATACTAGACAAATCGTGATATAAAATCTCGTTTGTTGAAAAATGCTTGAAAATTAATCACCATTGGATATGGGAGCAAAATATCGTTCATTCGCTACCAAATGGATTTCTTTCATCAACACCAAAGATAGAAATTATATTGTGATGAATACATTTAACATGCACCTTATCGATTCTCTCGTGTTTTGTTATGGATAAAGCGGTGTGAGCGATTGAATTATATTTTAAAATGAATGCAATTGGATTTGGATTGAACTGCTTTAATGATCGAACCCTGCTACTCTTGAGCGAGATTAGAGACGGCAAAAAGACTGGCGATATGTCGGTATTGAAAACTATTCGTATTTTGTACATTTGGATGTTTTGATACATCTTCCCAATGATATCATGTACAGTGTTATACATCATGTATAATATAGATACGATTTATAATAAGCAAATTGTAGATTGTCAGAATTCTAAATATTTTATAGGTATTGAAAGTTTCGACACACACTTTGAGAATGAGTTTCTCGAGTAATTTTTATTAGGGAGTTTATAATATGATCGCCATGCATAGAGGTATAAGTACCTACACCTGTTGAAGTACAGTTTATTTGTTATAAATTATAATGTATTTTCTTTTGCCAAAAGTGCTACTTTAATTAACATGTTAGGGAAAAACATTCGCATGAAAAATACTGGTCCTTTTCCTGTCAATTTTTAGGTCAGGTTCGATCAAGCTTTACTAATAAGTACTTAGTAGTTTTATGTTGGTACTCTGCCAACCTATTCGTTCTGGAATATAATAAAAATATATTGTAGATAGTACCTACCTATTAGATACGTAAAGTAACGTAGAAAATAATTGCCTTGAATATTTATAATAAGTATAAACTGGGCAGAAATCCTACATACAAAAGATAAATAAGATTATATTATTTTAATTAAATAAAACCGTTAACCCAAGTGATGTTTTGCCAAAAAGCTATTTTTCAAATGTGCGCGCTGTCTTTTGAGGAATTTGTCAAATCTGGAGATTTTTGCAGCCTTTTGTAATAAATTGAGAATACACAAATGTATGGCCATTTATGCTTTTAAACAGTTTTTTTTATATTGAATGTACGGCTGTACTAGTCCTGTACTGTACTGTACGACTGTTTACTTGCTTTAATTAAGTTTTGTCGGAAAAAGTCTTCCAACTTCCAATTCTGTTTACTTATTACTTTATACCTACGATAATTTTAGTAGGTATATGTGCAAAATAATACAGTCTTCTTCCAACTTTTTAAAACTGCTCAAATAACGCTACGCCTCCAGGGAAAATGATATAAGTTCGAAATCGCAAATTTTCAGTACTAGGTCAAAACTGTGTTGTATCATTTAATATACAGGTACTGTTGTTAAAATAATAGAAGTATTTTTACCTATTGTTATTTTTGAGCATTTATGACATCAGCTGTATTCATGGAAGGCAAGCAAAATGTTAATAACTCAAAAATCTGATTAAAATAAGTCCAGAATAATCTAGATTTTTTTTATCTTGGTGGATATCGACAAAACTAAATATTCGGGGTATCGTAGATATTTGACAAAATAATATTTATGTTAGGCATGTCCTGTAAATCCACAGTAATTATAAATGCAAGAGTAACTCTGGCTGTCTGGCCATTTGTTACCTTTTCACGCCTTAACTACTGCACAGATTTCGATAAAATTTGGCAACATCCTGAGGAAGATATCTAACCTTTTGTCCCTTTGGCATATGAGTGAAACCGCGGGCAACCATAAAAGTTCTATATGTAGAGGTTAAAATATTATTAACGCCTGTGTCATATTTGGACTATTCTGTAACAGCAATTAATTATTGTGAACATTTAAGTTGTAGACAAAAATTAACCGAGGCGTTTATGTTATTTCGCTTTCTTTACTCTAACTATTATCTAGGTACCTAAAATTAATGCATTGTTCAATTAATTCTTCGATAACTGAAAAGGACCAAATTATTATTATTATCAAATTATACTACGATGTATTCAAAGTAAACATATCTTAACTAAAAATAATCGCCTACTGAGTAATTATTTTTATTTAAGAGCTCACACTCGTTAAATACAGCTATAAGGGGGTTTAACCGAAACCCTATATTACAAATTAAACAAACAAACAACATAAGGGGAAACGCTGTGAAGTAATTCTTAATTTTCTGCGCAGTAGCAAATACAGCGATTACGGTTGTTTAAAAATTAGAATTAAGTGCAAGTATTAAGTACTACGCGGTACCTTCAACTTAAAGTTGAACAAATAATTTCATTTACACAGTACTTGGAAACCGTTGTTCTAGTTATCGAGTAAAAATAGATGCACCAGCAAACTTTAGTACACTAATCATATGCCTATTAGAAATCATACGCCTAGATTTTATTACACCTTTGTTACCTCGTAAGTCTTTGAACTGCTACAAGAAATATCACTGGTAACCCAAAACTAGGTGCCTAGTGCCTGCCCCAATTAAGTTAGTGCTAATCTTTATTGACATAAGTAACTTGAAATATTATTATCTATTTTATCAGTATGAACCTACTGGGGTCATTATAATGTAAAAAAATGTACTGTTTAAAAGTATTAATTTTTTGTAAATAAAAGCATTTAGCAATCTTGGTTACCTATATTTCAGTCAATTAATAAGTGAGTTACATATTTATACTAAATTAAAATAAATGACCTGGTAAAATTAATAAATTCTTATAGTAAACGATTTTATTTTTCGTTTTCGATGCCTTAGAATAGACCTTAGAATAAAAAGGCTGCTACATTAAAAACTTTGGTTTTGTTTTACAATAGCAGAAGTCGTTAAATCGCGCTTGTATATTTTAATTTCTGAAAAGGTGTTTTATTTTAATAAGTACATTAAGGATTGTGTATTCCTCTAGTATTAATTCTATTTGACATCATAAAACATTTAAGAACATATAACACAGAAATTAATTACAGACCTAAGAAAATCTGACCCTGCCTCTGCCTCTCTGATATATTAGAAAATATTTACCTTTCATTTTCCATTATTTGTATAATTTAAATTGTTATTTATATAGAAGTTAAGGTACTTATTTAAGAAATTAACAACTAGGTATTGGTTATTTAGTAGGTTGTAGGTATCATGACTGAGTATGTTTTTTGCTGTTATTCATTGAATTTAATTATAAATAAATTATAATTAATTATATTATATACTTTTGAGTCAAACCCGCTAAACGATTAACACATTTGTCGGTTCAGCGGACACATTAATTGTTTTTAAACAATAAATATCTCATAACAATTAGTAGTCTTATTTGTAGTACCTACCTACATGCCAAATTTCCCTAGATAAAAATACTGCTTAGTACAGAATTGAACGTTTGCATATACAAAGCAATGCCTATTTACTAAGATTATATTTTATTCTAACTTATTCCATAAAATATTTTTGAGGAACCTGGTGCTGTAATACCTAATCAATAAAAAAGAGCTTCTACTTTGTCCAACATACTAACCTGGCCACTTAAAATAATCTCGTCAAATAGACAATAACGCTAATGACTTATAAAATGCAGGATTATACGATCACTATAACCTGTCCAACTGCAATAATAACAGCACAATCAACAACTTCAACTAGACAAAAGTTTGGTTGCAAACTTTGGTTGGGATGTAAGTAATTTCTGGAAAGAAAACAAAACACTAACATCGAGCATTGTTTAACGCAAAAAAACATCAAAATGAACACTATTAATATGGTACTTGAGATCGTATCACCAGAAAATGTATAGTCTTCTTTAGAAATCCTAAACATCTATTTATTACAATTTGTTGTCCTTAAAACATGAAAAGATAGAAATTAACATTTTTATTTACAAAAAGAATATAAAAAGTAACCTAATTGACCATTTCATATACTCTAATCAACGCCATCTAGTGACATGTTTATTTTCAACTCTTATTAAGCCTAGATGGCGGTGTAAGTCATGACAACATGAGATAGAAATATGCTACGTCCCTCTCGGAGCAAAGATGGCGGCATTCGGGAGCTAGGGCAGGTACCAAATGTTTATGTGTTAGTGTATACGTGTATAAAATTTCACGTTTGACCACTCTGAATGCGCACACATATAAAGAAAACCGGGTGAGCGCGGGGCAAGGGGAGTAACGTCCGTGAAGTTGTGTCAGCATATGCGCAAACGAGGTGCGCATTCGTCGCGTGCGTTGTCGGGATTCTTTGTGCCATTCTTCGCATACCAATAAGAGTATATTCTTTAAATTTACTCCTAAATTGACATTTAATCAAAATTCGTCCCTTCACTTCATCTTCGACCTCCATATTAGGTGAGTAAAAAATAATTTTGATACAATATTCATACAATCAAGTCAAGATTTAAGTGATTTTTATTAGGGAATGTCAACAATGCGATCGCGATCCTGCAATATTTTACATAGTTGTCGTGTTTGCTTCGCCGCGACTTCCGGTCGTTCGGGTGTCGGCATTTCGCGATGTAAACATTATCTAGTTTTAGGATTCGGCTGCATTTAGGCAAGCTGTCGGGAATGAAGTGTGCTCAAGGTGCTTTTGTGTTGTTAAATTCGCCTGAGTGTGCTTACTGGGATGGCGCAATTTTCGAAAGACGCGGTATGGTATCGTTCGCCTGCGATACACTTCAGTCGCGTTTGTGGCTGCATGCGATTTGACGTATTCTGCGCGCAGTGATGTCACTTGTCAGCTTATTTTATGAAATGTCAAACGTTTTACATGTAACGCGCGAGTGAATGGTAAACAAATTGACAGTGAAATTGAAATTGATATCGATGCTGTGAAATTATTTACGAGTGACATGGACTGTTATTATTCGAAATTTTACCCAAGGCGTGAGTATTTATTGGAAATAAATAGTAAATAAACAATAAAATTCCTTACATACTTCCGTCCATACTTAACATAGTTGAATAAAGTTCTGGCATAAATTAAATATTTTATGGTTAAATAAACAAAGCAAATGACTTGGCATTCTGATTTAAAGTTTTAATGGTTCCTGCTTTCCGAAATGTTAATTTGAGTGGTATTTTAATTATTCTAATTTATTAATAAGGTCTAATAGGCGTTCCAAAGATATCTAGAATTTGAAGAGGATCAGTGAGGGTGTATAATTAAATAAGAAATGTTTATACAGTAAAAAAAATTTTTTTTTAATAACTGTGGTGTACCAACATTACAATTTTGTAGCTATTTCTTAAAAAAATCTTAGAAACGTGAAATATGGGAACACTTATTTATTATGTGCCTAAAGCAAATAAAAGAAACAACATTTCTTTTAAGCACAATAAAATTCTGCAACCAGCTAAAAACTATCAACCAATTTTGAAAAATCTGACTTATACCCATTTTGCTATAAAGACCTACGACCCCTGAGCATTAATAAATTACTAGCATTAATTATGTAGGCTTAATTGATAATTATAATACCTATGTAATGTTCTTACTAACTACAGAGTTATGAAAGTAAAAATACATATTTTACCGCAGTTAATAGTTAGTTACTAGTCTTAGGTATTTACAATATATTTTTACATGTTTATCACTGGTTTTTCCGAAAATTTACTTTTACGATATTTCTATTTAAACATGGAAATAGTAATTAATGAATTTCTGTGTTTGAAGGTAGTATTTTCTTTCCATTTACAGGTTTATTTAAAAAAATGATTTATCATACTATTATTGATTGAAGTATTTATCTCATCCTACTGACGTTCAAGTTGTTAACTGTTTCTTTAATTCGGATGCCAAAAATAAAAAATAATTATAGGTACCTATTTTTTTTTTTTTATACCTACATAATATTGTAAAATTGTATAAAAAGAAAAATACGTTATTATAGTAATCAATCAAAAACAGCCAGAAACTTGTCACTTTTTTAATAATAAGTTTATAATATAAGTTAATAATCCTTATTATATAATATATAATAAGGATATATAAAGATATAGATAAGATCTTTATATATCCTTATTATATAATATTATATAATAAGGATATATAAAGATATATATATTATCCAGCCGGTTGTACCGTATACCGAACCATTTTTATTTACATTTCGACTTTTGCGAGTGCCTACCTACCTGTGCTGTAAATGGTAATTATGACCTCGCGAAATCCTTTGTTTTAATAAAAATTATCCATATCTGATAAGACTGGCTGAGTTGACTAAAGTAGACTACCAGTTTCAGTCAATATTGAGAAGAACCAAGGTTGGGAAAAGCTTGATAGGTCCCGCGTACAGAACTTGTGATTTATTGTCCTAAGTATTTACTTAGCTGCTCCTAAAATAAGTTGCAAAGAGCTCTTCACGGTTTTAATGACCGTATCTCAGCCTTTGATACAGCAAAGTGCTGCGTAAGTATATAGTTTTCTAGAGATCACTTCACTTACAGTATCTGTCGGACTCTCGAATGGGTGCCAAGAGTTATTTTGGTCAATACAGTTGATGTTTTTATTGCGCGTCGCGACGCGGGCGAAGCCGAGAACTTGTGAGCTGCACGACAAGCAATAAGACGTGTAAACTGCTGACGCTTCAGGCCCTCACGCCGCGTCGCATCTAATGGCCGATTCAGAACGATTTATCACGTATTCCGTCTTAGGGAAATTGAATTTGGAATCGTTTGCCCCTTTCGCAGACTGTTATTATGTTCCTTGATTAAACTTTTTCTTTATAATACTGTCAACTCTTTCAACCATAAAACATCTTGTAAACTATACGATTCGATGCGCCTCTGGATTCAGAGGTGCATCGATAGCTTATGGCATTTTAAAGCAAATATATAATTTGAATATCCAAGGTAAAATCCTGAGATTGCAATGGGTTCCATCTCATATTGGTTTAGTTGGTAACGAGGAGGTGGACAAGTTAGCAAATTTAGCAATTACAAATGGTATTAATTATAATATAAAATTATTTCACACGGAATATCTGGCTCAAATAAAAAGAAAATGCTTCGATATGTTTAAAGAATATTTTAATGAAAGAAGTAAAGTTAAAGGAATCTGGTTTAAAACAATACAATGTCAACCTCCTCGAATTCCGTGGATTATGAATATTAATATAAGTAGGCGGAATCTAGTAATAGCTCACAGATTGCGTTCAGGACACTATCCCTCTAAGAAGTTTGCTTATTTAATGAAAAAGATAGATTCACCAAACTGTGAAGTGTGTGGAGTACTGGATGATGTCCAACACTTATTAATGGATTGTGTTAAATATAAGAGGCAGAGGGAATTATTTGTGCGGGTTCATAATCTGAATATGTTAGATGTTGGAGCTTTTCTTCCTATTTTGGCAAATCCATCATCAAGTGCTGCAAGGAACTTGTTTAAGATGTTTGTGAAATCCGACTCCCTTAGTTTGTAGTTAGTTATTAATTAGTTAAAACGTGTTAATTTCTATTAATGTGATAGGAATAATGGGACTGACATGTTCTTGTTATAGAATAAAAGTCCCTATAATAAATAAAGATTAAAAAAAAAAAAAACTATACGATATGTAGGTACCTATACCGCTGTACCAAATAGTAGTATTTTCCACTCTGTATCTACATTTAACAAAAACATTACTTAACCTATCAAGAACAGATAAAAAAACCACTTGCCTATCTAGTCTCTTCAATTGATTCCACAAACCAAAATTCTAAAAATTTTGTTAGATAAGTTTATGTTAATTCTAAAGACAATCAGAATAACTTTTTTTAAAAGCGTTCACCACCATCCAAGTGGTTTTCTAAGCAAGGTAACTTTATTTTAAACCTTTGTCAAATGTTTATAAGGATATTTTATGTTACAGTTACTTTTTAGAATGAATTAAATACCGCGTATTAATCCAAAGCTAATTGTTGTTGATGTTCTCCGGATGCTGTAATCGTATAGCCCTGCCCATTCACTCATACAAAGTGGTGTCGTATTCTATATTCAGAGAAGAAAGAACTAAATATTAATTAGCTATGGTTAATGTAGAGGTGACACCCGTATAAAAATATGCCTGACAATTAAGTACCATAAGCATTGATACTGTAATAATTAAGATTCTAATTTTATCAAGCTAATATTGCTAAGTGGATATCATGTTACAATTACGAATAAGCCTTATTTTAATCAATCCGACGGAAAATTAATTCATATTATTATAATGTAATTTTTGTCGTTTATGTCAGTTCATGATGATATTATATGTTCCAAATATTTATGTAGGTATTTAGATTCGCAGAAATACCAAGATTATTTGCTGTGTTTATACTGAGAATAGTATTTTTTATTTATAGTACTTCATTCACTATCTTCTTATATTTTGATACATAAGTAATTAGGTATTATATCATTTCAATTTCCGCTGATAACTTGGGGCGTTATTTATCTATCTACACTTAATTATTATCTTTGAAGAGAAAAGTATTTTTGTTTGTGATTAGGTTCAAATCAAACACTAATACACCGATTTATAAAAAAAAACACTGGTAGAATGTTATATTTTATCATTGAGTAGCATAGTACCTATATATTTTTCATAAAGTCCACCGTAGTATGTATAAACAATAATTAAAATTGAATCTTCATTGAATCTCAGAAAATAAAAGAAACGAAACGATTATTTATTTATAAGTATACATAATTTACCTAATTGACAGTGATATTACTATGGCACACTTATGATGTGAAATGAATTTCAGGGACCGAGCAAAAACCGCCGCAATTGTTAAACTAGGCTGTTTAATAACGCTTTTTTTAAATTTTATAACATACACAAACGGAAAGACATCAACTAAGCTTTTAAATACTTTTAGAAAATCTTTCAGGCTCTTGTCTTTAGTGAAATAAATTCTAAGTTTTGATAGCATTTGTAGGCAAAATCTTCCAGGATGGGTTATGCGTAGACTTAAAATGGAAGAGGGTAGTTTTTTCATTATAATATTTCTGGCTGAAAATGACAATGCGGACTTGGATTTAAAAAAACATGATTACCAACATACATAACCTACCTACTTACTTACATTTAATTAGTACAATCATTTTTCTAATTTAAATACAACTTTTTATCCAACGTCAGCTCTCGTAGAAACACAAGATATTGATTCAGATTGCCTATAACTGCAATAATATCATCTACATAGGTACTTATTGCTATAGTAATATGCGCGTTACCCGTTCTTTTTACTCCCTCAACCTCAACAATAAATACAAAATAATTATTATTTTTATTCTCACGGCCATACAGTATCGAATGGTGCTGATCCCAGGAGCGCGGTACCGCTACCTGCTCATAGTGACCTGCGGAAGCGGGAAGGTTCACTCCTTTAATCCCCAAACAACCTCGGTAACCACGAAACATTTCATTCAATATCGTGTGACACGCTACCAAGGGCGTACAGGTGCGTCTTTTTGGTTCATAAATTGATTGTATACGTTTGAGGAAATTGTAAGTTTCGCGTTGGCGTTGCGAATGCGGTTCGGATAGCACACTTAGCAAACTTGCTACGACTGCTAGTGTTGTACACGTGAGCAATTATTATTTTATAGGTACATTAACTTTCTGGTGGTAAATGCCGTCGGGCTTGAGTGATGCTAGATATAGCTGTCGTGCTATTTTGTAAACTTTTAACCAATAACCAATAGGTACAAAAAGTTGTGAACAAAACAGATAAAATTTGATGATTCATGATAACATAGAGATTAATCGATTACTATTAGCTATGATTGAATGGAGATTGTGTGAATTTGATCTGATTCTGACTTTGTAGGCCGATATGATAATTTTTAGTAAAAGTGTAACATTGAGATAATCACTAAACGCAAACTCAGTGATGTGTGGTGCATATTACTAGCAACATCTTATATTATACTAAGTTAAATTTATTTGATTAAAAATTGCTCATAGGGTTTCTTAAAGTTAAAGTCTCCACAGGATGAAGTTTTTGGAACCGTACCGTACTTGTTAAAAATTATTTACCTCCTTAAATTGTAATAAAATACTGTATTCATTCGGCCTTTTTATTTTGATTGATATTGAGGCTGATAAATATTAGCATCTTAGAGGCTTCTACAGCAGCCGCTTATCTGCTTGCCAATAACAAATAAAGAGAACTCCTAGTATAAGTAAGTACTTTCTGTATTCAAATGAAACCCCAGACCAGCAATTACAAGCCAGGATTTCGCTCAAAACGAAACGTATTGAAGAGTTCTGAAAAAACAAATCTGCCAAAATTTTCAGTGAAGTTGTGTATCTAAATATTGTAACAGCATGTTCCCTTTGCCATTCATACGACATGGATTGAGTCATGGAGAATGTAAAGTTTAAAAATTTTCACAGCACCGCCTGGAGATATGATTGGGACGAGTGTCCAGTAGCCTCGCTCTATTCTCGGACTACTATTTGTGGATTACTCTCGCGTGAAACTACCAACTCAGTCCTGGCGCAACAAGTCGTATCATCCAAGAAATAGAGTCCAAATTCAGTCTCGCCAACTCACTTCATCCGTCCTTCTCGACTGACAAGAGGATTGGAGCGAAAGGACCCACTCCTTGCCTCTTATTTATCTTAATTTCGCTCTCCAAAGAAGTGACAAATGAGGATTATGGCTGTGTGAAATCGGTGTCACTTGTACTTTTGTATAACACTTTCCAGAAATGTTTACGTGCGTAATTAATATAACAATATTTACGAGAAACGACGTACCTACATGTTGGTGGGTACTTTTCCCGCGTTGTCACGTTGTTAGAAAATATAAGATGAGAACATAGGTTATTAATGTTCAAATAAATGTCACGTTTAACGTAGTACTATAATAAAATATATTTCTGTGTGTCTGTTGATTTGCAAATGAGAAGGAAACTTTTTAGCATGAAACGGAATGATCATTCGTGGTCGTGGTACACATTTGTTAGAACCAATGAGATGTGTCGATTGTTGTTAATTAATGCGCAACCAGATTAACCAGTTTGAAATGGAGTTAATTCCTTTGAGAAAGATCTCAAATTGTGCTATTGCGCTTTATGGCATACCTAGCAAAATTATTATAAATAATAAGGACGATCGATTCGAGAAAGGACCACTTTCAGTTTCATCCAGACTTTATTCTACTACAGCAAAAGTGTATTTCATTCTAATAAAATCCGCTTCAAATTTTACTACTGTTCAAAGCACTTTTTTCTGGTTCACTTAAGACAGAGAATTAGATTGGATCTGTTCTTTATAATTTTACATTTTTTATTTTACCCATCCATTTTGAACTATTTTTCCTGCCAGTTGGCAATTTTGTTTTGAATTCCGTAGATTATGGACACTTCGTGGACAGCAAATCGCACTTACTTTTAAAATTTTCCTTACATAGTAATTTAAATATGTGCTGCTGGTTAACATAATAAGAAGGGGGTAACAACTTAGTCCGATAAGATAGATTTGCAATTTGGGAAAACAAAATATGTAAAGAAAATTTTAAAAGTAAGTGCGATTTGCTGTGCTCTCATAATAATAAATAAAGGAAACCTGTTTATAATACAAAATCCAGTTCAGCTGAAATGACAAAAAGCAGTCAAATAACCAATAAAGACGTTGCAGGTTTAGAAGAAATCAACAAACAAATGACACTACATCATAATAGAGTCGATATTGCCTTCGGCAAAACAGTTTCCGCTCCTTTATCGATGGAAGCGGACTTGGGTATGACTTTAATAAAAGAAGTTATAGGTACATAAACATAACACGTAAATATAGATTTAGTAGGCAAGTCTTGTTGACGTTTAGTTTTAAGAATTGAAAATTAATCCATTGTCACTTCTAGTAGTGGGTGTATCAACTATCGATGAATTTAGTACGGTACGTTTAAAAAATGGGTGCAATTTTTTTGTCCAAGACTACATCGTATCAAAACAATATTTAAATTTATATGGCAATATGGAAATACCTACGCTTCAGCTGACATGAAAATATTTTTAAACTTTAGATTGTTCCGAAACGAAATCACAGCGCAGTGAACAAATAATTCTCTCGATCGAGTGCACTACATATTGCAGGTAGAATTCGATATGAAGCTCACTTTGAGTTCACTTGTTAAACTATCGTTATAGTTGGAATTGTTCCCGGAGCGCGCTCCGGCTCGGTCTTGGCGATTTAATTAAACTTGTTATTTGTACGTTTTATTTCGCAATTGGGCCCGTGTTCGCTTTGATTGTCTGTCGGCTTGTGAGAGAACCAACCTTTTGTCTTGTACAAATTTGTAGTTTTAACATCGTTTCCGATTCAATTTGCCCCTTAGTCTATTACAACAAAGTGTGCAAAGTAACTGCTGGCTATTTATTGTAAAACGATGGACGCTTAAACACTGTTGACTGTGAATTCATCTTTCGCCGTTCGAGCTCATTATTATGTATTGTGTTTCCTCGTTATATTCTCAGAAGTTGAATACGAATTTATTATTAGAAAATAGATTTCACTGGACAGGCATACAGTAGATAGGATGATAATATAAAATAATGTTTAGAATTCAATATTTACGTCGATGTATTCAATGCCTGTTTTGGAAAAAAACGTCTTAATCGAAACTAGGAAGAATCATTTTCCGCATGTGCTTAAAAAATATCCGAATAAATTGTAGCGTTCGTTGCTCTTCCCAACTGTAGCAATTGGAGAAAAAACTTTGCTGAAAAATGTGCGTTTGCAAATTGCGAGGTTCTAATGGAAATGTCGGATCGGAGCAGATAATTAGAAGTTTTTGTGTTGCTTCATTAGCGAGTGACACCGTAGCCATCCGTAGTTCTACGATGATTGTGGCTACGGCGCGGGCGCACTCTCGGCATAGACATTAGTTCAGGTATGGGTACAGTATCCATTCTCATTTGTTAGCCTGATTAGATTTTGTTGTTGTTATATCTGAGTGTGACTAAAAACTGTTACTTCTTTTTAAATTTTAAATAGTTCAAGTTTTTGAGTAATTGTAGGTACCTAGTGTTATAAATATTATTTTAGATAAAGCTTAATCTTATTAGATTAGATTAAGGTTAAATATCACAGTGCCTTAAAATACAAAATTAATGGTCTCTTATTTAGTAGGTATAGGACAGTGCTTTAATTTTAATGTGGGGTAGGTACTTTGTATCGCTACGGTTCTGTAATTTTCACATTAAAAAAACATGTGAGTAGTGTATTTTCTTAATTCATATTATTTAAATCATGTTCATATAATTTCATATTATAATTTAATATTCATCTAAATTGAAGTCAACTATGGATTTGATTTTGTCCGCAATAGGTGCGTGTACAAAAAAGCCGCCCCGGAAACTTTTTTGCTTTTGCTCACCCCTACTCGCTGTAGCGTGACAATTTATTCATAGTCTTTTATGGGCGATCCCGAACCAGCCTTTAACAATATTTTCATCGAAATCGGTTCATTAGTCTTTACGGAAATCTATAGTTAAGGTAAAATATTATAAAAAAAAGTATTTTATTGGAATTACATACGATAGCTAAGTGTTTTTTATTTCACCTATTGAAGGAATCTACAAACCCCTTGTTTTCTTTTAAAAATGGTATTTTTTTTGTTTTATAGATTATCCAAAATCTCATGACAAATTGCTAGCTAAAGCTGAAAATAACGTACATATTTGTGTATTCACAACTGCTTAATTTGGGTAATATATTTGGCACTAATTAAAACACCAATAAAAGCATACTTGCGCTTAAAATATTTAATCAACGATTAATTTATGTCCATTTAAAGTTGAGAATTCAACAAATCAGATATTTTAATAGCTGACTATGATTTGTATTCAACGACAACGTATGGTTGAGTGTTTAGCCACCGCTCTCCTCGCGGAAGATTGATGTAGCGCCGCTCCTGCCGGCTACGGCGACCAGTGCGGCTGTCGCACGATAAATTAAAACCGACTCACATTAGAGGCCGTATATTAAAACTCACTATCATCCTGCTCATTCCTAAATAAGGGTCCTGTGCGAGAAGAGGACGGAAACATCGGCGATACAGGACCGCTTTTTTGTTATTCCACGACGAGACTAACCGTTAACATTAACTTTGTTCCTATAATGATGGCCTAAGTAAAGATGTTCCGTCCACAACGGACGAAGAAACTTTGTTTGGTAGCTGACTCATAGAAAACTTTGAGTTTTCAAGCCTCATTACTGGGAGTTTAACTATTTTCTTACGAAGTCTCTTGATTGAATAGGTTTTATATTCGCTAAGTTTTTGGTCACACATTCATGGAAACCGTAAATTATTGCCAACCGAGCAATGTCTCGCAACCTCATTAAACGAACCATGGAAACAAGTATTTCTTACTTATTTAGGTTAAAAATTATGTGTAGCAACAAGTATGCGAGTGAAGCGATCTGACCAGATTACTCGGTCGACCATCGCGTATCTGCAATCGGTAAATGGTTACTTTAAGTCTCGATATGCGAAGTATTCCCCATGGAATGTCACCGTCGCCATGCAGCACTTATATGTGCTCGACGGACTGAATTTTTTCTTATCGCAAATGCATTTTCTGCAAGTTTTCAATGCGAGCGGCGACGTGGTCGAGGCCCTGTACTCAAACGGAGCCGTGTCGCCAGCTTCTTGTGATTCAACTTTATATATTCTATTATATACTCATCGGCTAATAAATTTCGTGGTATTTTCTGAGAATTTCAATTATTCTTATTTATTACAAAGGTTGTAATAAATTTTCCACTCGGCTGATAAAAAACCTGTTGTTTTGATTTAAATTCTAAGTAGGTATACTTACGTGGTGGTTGTGCGCCAAAATACGCGGTGCATGACCGGGCCTTACCTTTGATACGTGGGATATTTATTTTGTATAATTTGAATATATCGTGATTCCCGCCGAGAGTGGATATTAAGCGGCGGTCGGTAATAACCCGGTTGGCTCCCGTAATCCATCACGGGCGCTGCAATCGTCCCGCTGTCAGTCTATTCCGGGATGCTCCGTTTTCGCTAATGATTCCTTGCCGCCGTGAGATCACGCGACATTTACAAAGGCCGATTGCGGCGACGATTTGTATCACAAAACGCTACTCCATCTCGTTCTTGTGGCAATGTTTTTATTTTCCGCGCACATAGTTGCAGTTTTAACAAAGCACGCTTTATGCGTTTCGCATAAAACGCTACCCACATATGCGACATCGCGTTCCACACGAGAGAGTTTATAATTTATTTGCGTCGCAGTTTTCTGGCGACGATTTTCCCACAGGGGCGGCGTCTCAAACGAGCCGCGCCCGCCCTTTATGTGGTTTTTTGTAGCGGCACAAAATGCCCGGTGGAAAACATTCAGTGATAACTGGTAACAATCGCAGCCGCCCGGATGCCCCTCCATTCCGCGCATACCTCGCTGGACCTCGACTGATGCTTTTTCATCTAGCACCGCTCGCGCTGACCGAACGCTCTTGAGACTCGCGGCGCGCGACACACCGCAATCAATTTACTATAACACATCAAGTAAAATATTTTTTCTACACCATAATAGTTTCAATAACCTTATAATGATGGTCGTTGCACAGGTCTGCCACACAAGGAGCATAACCAATTCATTGAACTCAAGCTTGAAACTTTCCCATTAAATTAATTTGAAACCATTATGACTTTTTAATTGACGATTAGTGCTAAGATAGATCGTTTTAAAGTAGCTGCTACTATATTTAACACGTTTTAATTACCTACTGGTTTGTTCTGCATTCTACAAATTATATTAGTCTATATTTAAGTAAAAAGAGTGACTATTACTAATGTTGGTCTAATACCAAGAGCGTCCGGAGCCGGCGTGGCAGTTCATTAGCAGAGGCGCGCTTCAGTCTCGCGTATTTCATTGTTCCATTGTTTTATTTGCCTCTGTCCGGTGCTTACTGAGAGATATACAGCCCCCGCAAAGGCAGCAAACTCTACAGCTCTGACACCTGTAACTGTGACCACTACTAATAGTTTTTTTTAAAGTAAACAACACTCTTGTCTCAACTGGAATTCTGTCAATATACTAATACCCAAATCCATAGGTATTCACGAAAATCATAGAGTCGTAACGTTTCATGCCTCGCTCTAGTACAAGTTTTTATTAATGTCCTATTGTTTCTTAATCGCCGCTCTAGATTTGATATCGCGATAACTTTCTGTTAAAAGCATAAAGTAAGTAAAGCGGTAAGGTCGCTGCCGGTAGTTTTTCTCAACCAAAAAGCGTAGCCGTCAGATCTGAAGCCCGATTTCTGTTATCTTTCCGTTCGATCGCCGTTCGACAGACATTACTGCGTTGTTGAGAGCCAAAGATGTCGATTTTTCAAACCGTAAATTAGCTTTATTGATATGTGACTAAATAAAATCCCGCCCACCTACTTGCTTCATTAATACATCAAGATAAATTTTGTAATGGCTAAACGTACCTCTGTAAATGTCATATTTTGGAAAGTTAATCTTTTGAAAGGATGTGACATGCTCCGTGCTGCGACTAGACGATCATAATTAGTCTTAATTTTTCAATGTTTTAGAGTATTGAGCTCGGCGTGACGCGGCCACCGAACAGATCTCACGCTAGATGTATTGCCGTTCCAGTTAGCTGACAATAAATCGTATGTTTAGCGACGCGGTGACTTGTATAATTAACAATAGCGGCATTATACGCGATTTCCAAACTAAGCGACGCAACGCAGATCGTTTGTCACGACGCAAATTGCTATTTATGAGGATTATCTGTACTTAAACAGCGTAAATTGTTTCTTTGGTGATAGCCAATTCGTAATACTACTTAACTCATTTAACTACAATACATGAATACAGACTGAAGTACAATGTAACACGTCGTCTATGTGAAAACCAAACTAAATGACCAAAATTTATAAGTATCTCTATTCTCTATAGCTACCAGACATCACGGTAAAGGGTATTATTTTAATTTAATACTCCTTTGTCTTTGTTAGTCCACTCAATGGTACTTGATAAATTCACTGAATCCTGAAAATTCCTACCGCTCACAGTAACACGTTGTTGTAGCATCGACCGCAAACAGTACAGCTCATAAATAAGCCATTGCTATTTAGCTAACAATCGAGCTCCGATGGGCATTTGGTCAGATTCCGAGGCAGGCAGCCGTGGCAGCCACGTGTGCTCGCCTCCGCATGCCTCGGCCCGAATATGCAGCCCTTGCAACATGAATTTTGGCCCCTATGCCGAATATTCCATGCACATTGGACACAAATAATGTCAGAGAATAATGTGACACAAGTGAAATCGAACACCGATTACCATTTCATGTGGTACTCGTACCAGTCGTGACGTAGATAATGTGCGGTTATTGATTATTGTTAATAACTGAGAATAGTACACTCGCGGCCAAACTATCGAGAGCAAAAACCAATATGGGCTTCTCTATTTCGTTGCTGACGTCAGCTTTGTACGGTGCAGTTTCAAAGTAACAATTCTAGTTCAAAGCTGAAAAATGAAATAAAAATCTACGCGTACTGCAATGAAGATACACGTGTAGGCATTTTTATTCGTGCAATAGAATACACGAGTACCCGACCGATCCTTTATTGCCATTATTTTTCTGTCTGTTTTAATACACTAGTAATAATTACTATAATTGATGTGATAGCTATCTATGAAAGACAGTGGCTTGTGACTGTACCTATTTACTGCACGCATGTTCTGTTGTTATTAGGAACATTCTGCGGTTTATATAATTCGTGTCTAAATTAATAATAGTGTTATTATTAATTAATTATTTGCCATACAGATGATTCAGTGATACAGATTATATTGGCCAGTTAACTTGTACAGTTATGACTAGGTTCAATCAAAACTTATAAACACATTTGGTTGAAATAGAGTCGTGAATAGGAGTTATTTTAAATAGTGACTGATTGAGATTTCATTGCAATTAATTATTTTCCGATCAATGTTCTTTTAATAGAAATAAAACGTTTATTTGACTTTTCTTGTTAATTTTACGACTCATGAACATAAAATAAGTAGTTAAGTAATTTAAATCGGAAGTGTGTTAATTTATTTTTGAATTATGTTAGCTATTAAGCTGCCATTGATATAAAATAGAGAATCTGTCAATTGTTGCGTCATCCTAATTTCGTACCTAATCATAGACTGATTGTCAGACTTTTCGGGCTTTAGACTACCAATACAAAAGCTCTAGTACAATAGTCTCAAATTAAATTTAAAAGTATGTTCGTTTCTGTAATATTATTGTTTTTGTTATGATTAATTATAATTAGAAGCGGTTTTGTTGTATTATAAACTTTACGTTATCTTCTATTCGTTTTAGGTAAGTGACAAATGGAAAGTTTGCGGTGATCAAAACTCGCGATGCATCCAGCAGGGTACTACGCGAATCTTGGTAAGATAGTTCAAAATTACGTCATGATCAATCAATCATACATAGTAAAAGAATTATAATTATAATTCGCAAATCTATAAACCAATTCGTGTCAAGAATGTGTAGGTTTAATTAGGTACGTTTCAAAGATGTTTATCTTATAAAACTCAATGACAATGAATCCTAATCCGTCACGTACCTATCTATAGCTTTAATGCTTTTATATATCTATACTAAGTATATCATTTAGCCTAGGTTTGTGTTCCAAACCGATATTGAACTGATAAAAAAATGAATTAAAGATATAAAACCTCACTCATAATTTGGGAAATTGTCCTGAATGATGCAAAAATACGTAACACTACACATCTTATCAGCTTATGATTTTCGTAGAATCACTCTTGATAAAAGATAACGGATAATTAATAAAGGCTTGCGTCTGATTCACCTTATTTTAAACTCGGTTTGATACGATAAATTAAAGGAAAACAAGTTGGAAGAACATGAACAGAAAATATTTGCAGTTTTTCATACCTTTTAAAATTTAAAATAACAAATGCAATTTATAGGAACAACTGACGAGTCTCTAGGGTTCATCCGGTCATTAGTCGTCAGAACTTAATAATCCAATTATACAGCTGCAAAATATCAAACGGCAAACGCTTCTTGTAAAACATACTAATGTTTAGGCGTATTAGGAAGCAAAAACGGTTGATTACACTTGTTATCGAACTACACATAAATATCGAATTAAATCTACTCCGATTATTAACTAAACTTCTATTTACGTAAGTTCTATGTTGAGATTTGATTTAAGATACCTATTAATTATTGTTTCTATCACATCCTTACGGAAGGTAAATTCTTCCTAAGGACTGACAAGTTGCGCTCATCTCCTTATTCTCCTGTACCTCGACCATGAGTTTTTCTCACTAGACTCGCTAGCGACGCCGTAAATAATTTGTATGGAATACCCTCGCAGCGCCTCTAGCGGTTACGTAAGGAACTAAAATCTGCTATGAGATTACAGCATTTCGATGCGTAAAAAACCTATCGAAAGTCATTCGATAGAACTCATGGTTGAGGGGCTGAAATGGAATTCATGTAGTAGTAGTATTGGATAAACAAACGGCACTGGGATACTGTAACGCCTATTAATAATGGTTATAATACTTAACTAATAGAACTCTCAATATGACTTAATAAAATCTTTGGTGCATTATAGAAGGCCACTATTAATTACATTAAGACATTTGACAGTGGCGTATTAGTCATAAACGGCACAAAAATTGCAGTAGCAATTAAGCTAATAAACTCTCATCAGTTAAAATCTGAACTGAAGTCATCACAGGCGTGTGTCATGTGACTTAATTTAAAATATATAGATATATAGATAGTAATATTTAGCTCATAATACCCCTAGGCTTTCTCTTTCTTAAAGTACTAAGGACCTGTAAAATTTCAAGTTTTGCAGACCCAGCGGTTTAGGTTGTGCGTCGATATGACAGTAATTTGCCGCTTTTGTATCTGTATCTATACATATACCCACAGATATCTTTATTTTACTCTTTGGTATGCCTACTATTGCTGCTTGTCTACATATTTTATGAAACCAAACAAGCATTGTAGCTTTCCTAGTATTAGAATATGCTATTCCGAATTGGCCAAATACACGGCTTTCCATCCGCATCCACTCTGGGGAGGGTTGGGATGACCCTCTCCGGTGGCCGGTCTATCAACAACATCTCTATAACACTACCACTCATAACAGATATTGTATTTATGAATTGACTACCTGTCCGCAACTTCATCTAAATACAATGCAAGAAAGTGTATCTATTTACCGGAACTTGGGAGTATCCTTTCTGCAAATCCGTCTTTCATCTAAATCAAATAACATTTCGCATCTGATTTATAAATAGGAATATCAGGGAGAACTAAAATAACAGCAACTACTTTTAATCAAACACAATATTTAAAAACTTTTTCTCAAAGATCCATTGCACTTATCGGTCTCGGTTGCAATTTCGTCAACTTTTACAAAGCTTTTACGCAGCTTTATCTTACACATCAAAATAATCATTTGTATGCATTCGGCGTGTATTTTATTTAAGACTGTAAATCATACTCAAGTGTAATTAATGCCTATTTTGTTATAGTGGCAAGTTATCATGAAATTAATTATCAAATAGTTTAAAAAATGTTTCACACTGAGATCCTATGAGGCTTAATGTTTCAAAAAGGAATACATTAGGTGCTTCAACGACGGTAGCTCCAAGAAGAGGTGCTCAAAAGCATCGAATAAATACATAAATTGATTTTAAAAGTTCTTTAATATCTTAAGTATATCTATATATTTTTATATGCGTAAAATTGATTTTTAATGTCTTCAAAAGAAATATTATGGAACCGGTCGGCGGTTGATCAAACAAACATTACACAATATGCTGAAACGGTCTATTAGATGCTTAACTGTTTAACTAATTAATACACATTTCATTGCTCTGCATTTTTCTCTGATGTCCTATGATTTCTGAGTTTTTATTCAAATCTGAAAATATTTCTTCAACTTATTTCTAAAATACACAACTGATAAAATTTTGATTAACTATACTTAGCTAATCTTGAATTGAAACAAATGTGTTACAATAGTTCTTAAAAATATATGTATGCTTTTGAAGTTTCTATGAATTTGTTTTTTTATGACGCAATTGGCGTAGCAACAACAGATAATTTTACCAATACTGTGTATAGTTTATTTGCCCTTTGTAGTTTGTACACAAGTCTGGATCCAAATAGATCCCTCTAATTGCTGTAGTCAGGTTGTTTAGTAACGAACCGGGAATCGGGAGCCTCGATTGATTAGCCAATTTATCCACCGCTAATATCGAGGGTATCGCCAAACTGTTTAGTGGAAACACGCTTATTTGGCTAATTTAAATTTACCAGAACAGAACTGCTGTTTGATTTACCTTTCAATTTAAACATTCAACTATTTTGGGGGTCAAACTTTTTTGGTGAAATGTTACGGTTACGGTATTCAACCTTATTTGTTCAATCGATACTTATAAAAAGATCAAACAGGAAACCGATTTTGGTTTGGACCATTGTTATCACGCTTTAAGCTTCTTGTGTTTCAGAAAATGATCGCAGCTTCTTTTAAAACAGTCGCGTCATTTCAGACACGACGGATCATTTTTAAAACAGCATGCTGTCTAGTTGTCGTGATGTGATAAATGAACTGATTAGGTTGGAAGTACCGGTTCTCATAATATTATTATTATAAGGATAGAAATGGAGGGTATTCACACGGTGTCGCGGGAAACCCTGACATACCTACGTAAATATTAAGGAAGTCGACAGTCAGAAATCTTTAATATAATACGTCAAATCAATTAGTAGTACAGTTTATTTATTTTCCTACTAATTATTAACGTTAACGGCAACCGCTCCTATCTTAGCACTTAGCCAATTAGATTAGCTAGTCAATATCAATAATTTGCGGTCTAACGGTTGAAGAAAGTCCTATTTAACCTACTTTTGATATGCTCTGTGTATTGGCGCAATTGATATTTTATAATAGGTTCGATTTGTTTAAATGTAAACTATAAAAAAATAATCTATTAGTATATAAACTAATAACACAAAATAAATGTTTTATTGTTTGTAACAATAGAAAGAGCGTTTATGTAAGTCAGTTTTCCGGGTTCCATTTTATCAATGCAATATAACGTAATAGTGTTTTTCCTGCTAAGTCGGGGAAATGTGCTACAGATCCACATGCGTATGCGCATAGGAACACGGGTCGCCGCGGGCGCACATCGGCGCACGCGCTCGCATCAACGCTAGAAACGTCGAGTTTATCGCTAAGAATAACCATAAAAGTATGATTTATAAACGTCGCCGTCGCCTCACCATTGGCTCGTGTAATAAAACCGTCGCATTGTGCCATGTGTGGCTGAATCGTGCCGTTTCTATCGAACGCGCCTTATTTATGCATAAAAATGTTTTCATTTGTGCCTACCGGTAATTTCCACATAAAATTCTTTATTCATCCCCGACAAGTAGTAATCATAAACCATAAATATAAATGACTACTTATACCACATATTTATAAATGTCGAATAATCTAGTGATGTTCGTTTTGTAATTATCGTGTTAGATACTACACTTGACTGGTCAATAAATGTCATAGAAATAATACAATACAATAACAATCCATTGATGCGAATCATTTGAGCTATTGAGAATGTAAATTACAAAGGTAATAAATACAACAAGCATGTTTGTTTACATCAAATTGAATATTATCTTATTTACCCTTTGTTGCAGTCGATATTTATTATAATTAATACTCAACTCAGCACATATTAATTTCCAATATAATTATACGTTTCAAACAATTTAAGTAAGTGCCTACTTATTTCATAATAATAGTTCTCCCACGAATCATCTTAACGTCAGTGTTACTCTAATTGACCGCGGAACTAAAACTGCTATAATTATGGCCTAACTTTGATTAAATAACATTGAATATTGTGCCTTAAACCTAAATTACTTGCGTGGTATAGAAGTATTACCGACGAGTAGGTTGGATAATTTGTACAGTATGATTAACCCATAAATCACCGGTATGGATTATATATACATGATATTGATGAACGCACCTTAACTGACTTAATATTTATCTGACGCTGACCTCCGCTCCTTTAACGAGCGTTAATAATGAAAAGTCGGAAAGTGTAGCGGATGCAGTCAGTGCAGCGTGCAACGCGCACTCCGCTCCGGACGCCTTCACCGCCCGACGTGACATAACACGCCGAGCCCCGCCCACGCGCTCTCGCTCACTCTCCAACCGTGCGAGCGAGATACAAACACACCCTCCGTCGAAGCCTCCACGCCGCACTGTTTCTAAGAAAAGCCAACTGTTATTATCGCCCGCGGATTGTTCTCGACCTCTTGCCGCTTTATTTTGCTCCTCTCATGAATGAATCTCAGCGCCCGCAGGTGCGCACCCTGGAGCGCTAAATTTCGACAGCAATTACTCATTTCTAAAATGGTATGTATAGTTGCACGCCAATTTCCAACACGCCACTTGATAATTTCCAGTGGCTGAAGCTGCTATGCTTTCGGCTAATGTGGGGCTTCACAGGAAGTTGTGATTTGGAAGCGCTTTCGCCTTATTTTGATTAGCCAATTTTTTATTTTTGCTGTCAATCCACCTACTCGGTTTCACGAATGGATAAATACCCGCCGGATCAGCCATCAATCAGACAGCTATTGGCACCGATGCACGCGATAATTTCGGCATGTGCGATGAGATTTAGTGATTGCTGCCAAAGATTGTATAATCGTATTACAATTGTACTAATAAACACTTTACATGTGTAAGAACAAAAATTGCAGTGATCAAGGAATTAAAACAAATAGATAGGACCTATTGCAAAATAATAGCCATAAGTTTTTAGGCATCTCTAAACTTTATTTTTAGGTAATCACAAAAACTTCATCGAATTATGAAATTCTAATTCAGTACAAAGGAAATAAATCAAAATACTGGAGGCAGTTCAAAATTACAAAAACGTAATAAATATTTAATCTCCTTTCTCGATACACGTAATCTATGATTGTATTCATCTGAAAAAAATTAGAAACTAAAACATCAAAATAAATGACAATATTGAGAGAAACCAATAGCAGCTGAGACCATTGTTATTGAATCAATTTAAATCCGTTCAGATAAAAGCTGTCACTTTAACTGTGTCAATAGAACAACAAGTATGCTGAAAAATTGCGTCACCGCAGCACCGCCGGCAAACATATTTACCCTTTATTCGACTTGCTCTTTCTAAATCTATCATCAAAAGTACCAAGCATTTTCATTTTACATTATTCATCTTATTTTCTATAGAAACGTGACTAACATTAATTAAGAAAGTCCCGATAAATGAAAAGTGCGGGAGCAATCATTATAATCTTGTAAAGAGATGTTGTCAGTTGGTTTAATAAAGGCTCTCCGGCTTTGGTGTTAAGGTTATGATTGGCGTCGTTTCGGCACTGGAAGTGGACAAACCGGTTGCCGCACAGGCTGGTAACAGTAGCCTTAACGATTGTTGGACCACGATCAAATTATACCTTGTTCCGATTTGTATGCAACTAAAACCTAGCCACCGCGTCTTACAGATCCGAATCCGACACACACGCTGCATCTGTTGCGTTCACTTCAATTACAACGTAGGACTTAGGTGCATTGTCTGAAACATTTTCTTTATCTTACTATGTTTAAATTAGAGCACATTAATAATTACTAACAGCATTGATGGTATCCAGCTTTTATGTAAATATTTGTATATGTCAAGATAATAGTGCCATCTTATGTATATAGTATCTTTGCGTATCTTATTAGTCATTTAGAAATGTGACTTTGATATATTCGCTTTTATGGGCATTCCTATATTTATTGAGTAAACAAGAGGTATTAATACACTAGTAATTTGCGAATTAAAGATGTTATATTTTTCCAAATATTCAAAGTTGTTATAGCTACAAACATTATGTAGATTTCTTTTTAAAATATAAGGGCTGTATAACAATAATAAATAAGGAAGTAGGTATAAAAAATCGACTTTTTTAAACTGAACGTTATATCAGTGAGGAGATAATAAATCTGTAACATAGTAATCTAATAACAATACTAACACAGACAAGTTGGTAGATAGTGGAAGGAATCAGCCAACAAATTTGCATGTTTTCCTATAGACCGCTTATGTTGCCAACTAACCGTGACGTCAATACTACTACACAATTATCGGCAACCTATTATCATTAAAAATAGACCCATTAACGCCACAGGCACCGTTGTATTTTTGACGGACATAATACGCTGATGTAAGTGATTAAGATTTACTATTGAATATTTTTAAATGGCCGCTTGTACTCAATAAATTACATAGACATAACAAGACAGCCGTGTGAAGATTACATATTATTATATTGGCTATGACTGTCCCATTTTTGGCACTGCTTGCCGTTTTGTGATAAGTTCTAATATTCTGCAGAATTTAAAACACCAATTCAAACATCAACTTTGATGTTTAATTTTGCGAACGTATAAGAAACGTGCGTTTTCTCTGTGAGCAACGATGAGGCAAAAACATGTAATGATTCACCGAGACGCGATCATTTCCACCGAGTCGGAAAATTCCTGTAATCGTGTAGCTAGACTTTCTTCAGCGATCACTGCACCGATTGATAATAACACGCGAAACGCGTGTTGATATGCCGGCGTCGTTTTTGCACACTGCATCACCACTATATCTACACTCTTCGTTATTTACTGTTTTATTTGTATTATGCAGAACATTGTTCATAATATTAAAGTCCTTATAACCATTTTATTAGATGAGATAACTGCGGTGATGACAGGATGCCAAGTCGGTACGGTTTTATTAGCTAACTTACGTCTGTAGAACATTCCTAACTAACGTTTTATCGTCGTTAAGATAAGAGGACCGAAGCAGTGGTGACATCACCACGACAACAGACCATGGCTTGCTTGATAAAGAAAGTGTTCAGTAGGTAACCTTTACTTGATAAGATAAAGAACAAAATCTGCTAATACACAATAAAAGGTATAGTTTCAAAGCAGGTCGGGAAAGTTATCGAGACCGGTCTGTGACTAATTACGATAACAACCATTAATCGAGAAGTAGACGAAGGCCAGTAAACTAAATCTTAATTGTTAAACATTATCATGCCGAGAAAAAAATAAAAAGTTGTAGGTAATCTATGACTTCCCCGAGTTTTGTGAACGGCAGCTTTACTCAAGCGGAGTATACTTGGCACAGACAAGAGAATATCGGATCGAAACTCGAAATCTCAAACCTGTTTTCTGAAATCTGTTGTCCTTATCTGGTACACAGTAATGTATATTTCTGTTCTCTCTCTGTGAGTCACCGTTTCTACGTATCACACCGGCCAGTCGCTCTACGCACTTCATGGCCACTCGTTCGACTTCGTCACGCTTTGGCTGCTATGACTGGTCAGTTAATGCGACAATAAATTAATGTCCAATGTAATAAGTAAATAGATTTCTTACAAAAAAACTTTGATCGTACAGTTCCGCTCTTGCATTTCGAAATCTAGTCCCGTGCTACAACCGACGTAGTCATTGGATCAGTTGAGATTGGACTGCAACTATTAATTGAATATCTCTTTTTGTTTATAGAACAAATAGAGTATTAAATATACCATTAAAGACTACATCTTCTTCTCAATAAGACCCAGTTTTCAATTTTCTATTTTAATGGTCGAATTAAATATAACATTTCAATTTGACCAAGACGATGAAGCTAGGCTGCCATGACTCAGGGCACTTTTTGGAAAAAGCTGTAGAAATATTTATATTGTTTAACCACACAATATTTGAAAATTTCAAAGATCTTGCCTTTGAACCGTCATCGTTTCCAAAAGCGTCTCCCAGGTGAAAGGACGTTTTATTTGTCATCATGCCATCGAGATTAAGAGAAAAATTTACAACACTTTAAGCGTTTATGTGCCATTTGGCGTGTTTTCGTATAAACATTCTCGTCTCCGGTATAGACTTTATTTTGAAACTTTCTTAAGCGGTTACTGACTCTACATCAATTCACAATTTTATTATATCACTATCAATCCTGATTATTGATTCTCTGATAACCTTCCACCATTATCCGATATATTATAACTAGATTCTATCTCTTCCAAAACTTGCAAGTATCAACTTATCAACTTATCAACAGAAACATTTTAGTTCAAAAAATCATTACTAATGTCATATTTACCTTATGACACGAGATATTGTGTAACGGTGTCAGTTTTGTTTGTACGACATTGACTCAAATCATGGTCAAAGTCAGTCTATTAGATATGTATTGATAATGATTCATTTGTTTATTGATACAACGAGTGGCGCCGAACCTGGTGCACGCTCGGAGGTGTAGAAAGAGAAAGGAAACTTATTCAAAAGTAGGTAATGTTTTTGCTGTTCTTGTTGTGTGTTGCGGCAACGGTGCGGGCGCATGCGCGTGATTCATCAGCGCGTGGGCAGAGCTTATTGTGTTCACGAAGTATCTATTCACACTACATAGATAACTTTGACTTTTTCTTTTGCCTTGATCCTCTAACAAATATACTATCGTTTTTGTTGACTAAGAATAATGAATTACGGTGTATAGTCTATATTTTATGAATTCATTTTTGTTAAATTGTTATGCACTGAATAGCTGAACTATTTCCAAATAAACACAATAGCGGAAAACTCCAATGTATAGAATTTGAAACAGTGGTTCATTAAAACATTATTGTTATTATATTTCATAGTGTTATTTGCCTTTCACCGTGGGGTCCTCGTGAGGCGGTCGCGAGTCTTTTATATTTATTAAAACAGTTCCTTTTGCTTTACCTGCTTTGTTTACAGAGGTGTTCTTAAACTATTATTTCAATTTCATTAGTGGAGCCGAGGGGACCTCTTTATCTCTACTTTAACTTTTTAATTCTTTGTTATCTTCAGGCGTCATCTACACTGGATAAAATGTCCTGACATCTGGGGTAACTTGTTTAAAATTGTTAGATATTATGAATAATATAATAATAAGTATTCTAGTGTGAGCATTATTTGTAAAAATAATATACTTTGCAGACAAATGATACTAACACTTATAGGTAAAGGAAACAGTTAAATGGCGGTATATAATGTTAACATTGTAATATGTGTAACTAGTACAAGTCCATAAGTGCAATCATTGTAAATAATTACAACTGTTCGCCGTAAAAAATGTCAAGAATTAAAACGGCAAGTGAATTGCGAGTTGCTATTTAACCTGACCTTTTATAGTTCGATACACATAGAGCTGACGATGCTGATTGCGATGTCGCAAACGTGAGCATTGTGCGGCGCCGGCGCACACGACACGACCGAGCTTTCTCACCGTGTGGCATTGTAATAGATCCGTTCACTTCAGACCTCTACGCAAATATTATACATTAATATTTTATATCAGTGATACTATTAAAAGTACAGTTTATGACAGTTACTGAATTTTAAATTGCAGTTAAATTTAACTGCAGAGATTGGTTCCGGAAACTGCAGCACTAAAAACACAAAGGCATTAAATAAATACTTGTCACTGATATCAATAACATTTTTATCATTACAAAAACATAACAAACTAGTTTAGTTTTTATTATACAAATACTAGCTTCCCGCCAGCGGCTTCGCCCGCGTGGTCTCATAATTTTTTCCCCGTTTTTGCTACATTTTTCATTACTACTCCGCTCCTATTAGTCGTAGCGTGATGATATATAGCCTATGTTACTCGGGGATAATGTAGCTTTCCAAAGGTGAAAGAATTTTTGAAATCGGTCCAGTAGTTTCGGAGCCTATTCATTACAAACAAACAAACAAACAAACAAATCTTTCCTCTTTATAATATTAGTATAGATAATCACCAACAGCTGTAATAATAATACAAGGTGTAGGCTACCTAAACTTAATCTATATTTTGTCACTGTCGAAGATTATTAAATCACAGCAACAAGAAAGAGACAAAACATTGATTATTAACAACACCGTATTTATTAATAAAGCGGTAAGACTAAAAATACCTAGTATACATAAAATACTTCTTGATTTAAAACTCATTTTATGAACAGGTTCTCTAGTTCGGTAAAGTTGTTATTCAGGAGTAAAAGGAGAGCATGAATGACACAGCTTTAAAAGAGTTGCACGTGAAAGAGATAAGAATCGAATTCAATATGAAGCGTGAATGTGAATAAACCCTTTTCAAAAACACGGTACATTTTGACTTCAGTCTAGTAGAACGTCCCCGCCTAGTCGTTTGAAAAAGAAAAACACTTAAATAAATAAATCAGTGTAACAATGAATTTATAAAAGCTTTTCATTTGAAAGTTTCCTATTTATTTATAATATTCTCCAATATATTGCTCATCGTTTTTATAAACGTATATCCGAAGGTAATCTACTCGTACTTGTATACATTACGAAGTTTTTACGACGTTTTTATTATTGCGCCATACATTTTGACTTTTATTAAGCTTTCAACTCCAATTATTTGATGAAGTTTTGCCAGATGTAAACCAATATCGATATTTTCAGTTTTTTTAAGTTATAATAAAGTATTGAGATGTATTGTATCTCTTCGAATATCCTTAAGCCGTGTAATATATGTATACGGCAATTTAAAAGCACATTGATCATGGTTATCAACTGTTGCGTTTTTGATATTGTTGTTAATGTTATTGCTCAAAGCACAAAGCTATCTGCACAAAGCTCCAGCTTAGTGTTCAGTAAGGTAGTAAGTTAGCACAAAGCGAGATTAGTCAGTGACACCCCCAGTGTTACAACCCCTAAGTTACGGAGGCATTTGTTTTATGAATCGATCATAATCTGAACATACTCGATAGCGACTCAATTGCGGCTAAAACAAGGTAAAAATGTCTCAAAAGGAGACGGGAATAGACTCTAAAAAAAAAGAAATAAGTAGTCCTTTCAGAGCGTTCTGTTTATTTATACTCGGCGCTTCATTTTATTGAAGGAGTCGTCGTGTTGTAGTCTGAAAACGGAAAAGTATTTTATCATGGAGTATAGAAATGAAGAATCACGTGAGCCTTATTACTGTTATAGTCCATGTGAAAGTTAATGTAGCTAGCACAAAGTAATGTAACAATACATTACAACATAAATAAACGAAAGCAATTGATTGAACTATCTTTTGACCACTTTAATGTCTTCTTTTCACTGATGTATTGTATATGACTGTTACATTTTTTTTTAAATATACATCATTACACATGATTATAAACTAAAGCACTAAGCCGTGTCTGTTGATATACTCAAAAAACTACTGAACGGATTTTCATACGGTGTTAATTTTTTACAAATAGCTGATAGAGTGATTCATGAGAAAGGTTTGGCTGTACAATTTGATAAGGTTTTGTGTAAATTGTCTGAAATATGACGATGAAGGTGGAAGATATCACTCCGTTTGAAGCCGGTGGACGGGCCGCTAGTATTACCTATATCTTTTACAGTAGTAGTAGTTATCATCATTATTATCAGCCTGAATTCGTCCACTGTTAGCAGTGCAAAAAGACTGGCTTCACTATGACGCCGATAAACGCCATAGAGCATGAACTTTAGGTTTCCTCGTCCAGTCATCACTCCACAGTCTACCTCCAATTCAGTGCTTTGTAAGTTCCAATCTTTGCCAGGTTTAAAAAAGGCATTAATTCATGTACCTTTGTACCCACACTTAGTTTGCAAATAAATATCTACACATTTGAATTTTATTTTCTAAGAATCATGACAATTAAAAAGCTCTTACGCACTTAGATTTTTTGTGAAGATAATATGTTAGACATGATATTATCTAGTCTTTCAATAATTAGGCGCGGATTAATGAGGCGCCTATGCAGCTTTCCTTTCAACTGAAGCTTTCTACGTCTGTGCAGATAAAAATCTTTGAATTTAATATTTCCGATACCGTCGTGAAGCAACTTATCCATTATGTTTTACCTAGCTTCTTATGTTAAGTAGTTATATTACGATTACGCGATTACGCAGGGTTCTGCTATTTTAATTAATATTACGGCATTTATTATTAAAATTAAAATATTTTCACGCATTTACTTTTGTTAATCTCCGTATTGCTGGTCATAAGCTGGGACATAAGCTGTCTCATTAGCCTAGGGTTTTAGCGCGTCTGAAGATCTTAGGTTCAATTCCCAGGTAAAGCAAAGTGTGGAAGACGAATTCTCTATTACATGAAGCCTAAACATACCGGCAAACTGTGGAAGTAAGTACAGCATTACATGGTACACCACTGCCTCACCCTCTGCTAAATACAGGCTTGACGGTATGCCATATTATGTAATCTCATTTTCACCGCGATTCGTGCAACGTGCTTTTTAATGTAAATTCTCAGTAAATCCAGCAGCCAGTTAGTTTCTAGTTAAGAATGGAGGTAACTGCGCAAAAATGTGTGGTGGGCTGCGTTCTACGACTTATAACATAGCCATCTTGGCGGATAGCAAACCAGAACCTCGGCCGCAAATGGCTCGCTTCATTCCCGCTTTGAACGCGGCTAGTTAATGTACCGTTCCTTCTATGTACCAAGTCTCTGACGTGCGCCCGTTTAATTTTCACCAACTAAACGTAGCATTAACAATGAGTAATATTTCGTCTCGCAGAAATGTTAGGTGACAGTCGCGTTCGTTTTCAACCATTAATCTACTCACGTACCACCAAAACTATGATAAAGTTTCATTCTGTTATTATAAATGTTGCATCAAAAGATAATATCTGATGCCGCATCAATGGGTTTAAGGCACAGGAAGTGAAACCAGCCTCGGGGCGCTCGGCTAAGTATCTGTTTCACAAGCTCACACACTTTACAAACCTACGCTTTAGTGCTAAGCCGTGTATTATCGATGTAATTATTTTTGATTAAGTAGCTATAAAACAAAAAAAATGACGTTCATGTTTTCTATTCGTCGTTTGCGTTTAGTTTCGAGTGATTATTTCACGCTCAACTTGAAGAAACATTGTTTTGCGTAATAGACTTCTGAGTCATACACGTAATACATCACACTATAGTGCAACGTAGGTCATGCTGTATTAATATTCTATTATCAGGTTAGTTGTAATAGAAACCAACAGCAATTTTCTCACAGTCGGTCTCACAATCGTATGACAACATTGCTAATATCACATAATGTAGTGTCAGCGACTCGTTTCGAGTTGAACACATGGACGTGGAGGCGTAGAAACGCTTGGTATAAACGTAAACACCTGTGTATGAGCGCGATCGCGTTGTTGCAACGTTGGTTGCAACAAATCAGTTTGGAGAGGTGCGGGACGCGGGCCGCACCACACATGCATTATTCAAGGCTCATTTCTATTCAACGCCGACAGGCCGCCCGATAAAAACTTCTCGTTTGACAACTTGGACGCCTGCACCCTTTGTACTTACGTCATGTCCCCTGCGCTGATACGAGCTGCTTAAGTGTCTTAAACATTATTTGTCACTGCTATATTTATGAGCGAGTAATAACCTTATCGACACAAATTTGTTTTGTACAGCTACCTCACTGTTGGTACACGTGTTTTTATTAAATAATCATTTCCATTTCGTTTGTTTTGTTGTTCATAAAAAAAACTTGTTTGTATTCTTATCGTAAAATAAATACGATTACATAGTTAAACGTTAAAACTCACAAACCGTAGACAAATGATTGAGATTACCTCCAGTAATTGCGTGTTAAATATGTAAATTCTCGATTATGGGCTTTAAAGCTCTACAGACTACAATCAACAATTTACATATCTTAAGTAATTAGTAGACGTAACAAACAGAACATAGTTTAGTATTTACATGTATGGTACGTGTACGTACGTACCGACGAAGGTTAAAGTTCAAACAAGTAGTTTTAACGATGCTTTATGTCGGAGCAAAAGCTCAACACTCCAATCGATGCGTGATCGATTCGGCCTACTTACAATGTCTAGTGCACCAAACTAATTTGTATGAACTCTCTAATAGATAAATAGTGCAATATAGATTCCTTGAAACTATTTAAATTAGACGACAGAGTTGTCGTCTGATTTAAGTAATCAATTTCTAAACTTACTCAACGACGAATAATTAGATACTGTGTCTGGTTCTTAATCGATTGCATAGCGCGGATTAATCGATTTTAATGATCGGTAAGTAAACAGCCCAATTACCAGCGTCTGTTGAATGACAAGTGGTCGAACGACACTCATTCGGAAGCGGCGAGAAACACCGTTGTTGCTGGCACACTGCCCATGACCGGCGCGACGCCTTTACAGTTATACTTAAGGGTGTGGATTGACGCTTCGTGTTTGCAGGGCTATAAAAATGGAAATGCGTAAAACAAAATATTTCCTAACCATTTAGAAGGAACAAAAACTAGGTTTCTTAACCTCTCTAACAGTAATTATCAAAATAATATTAAGCCTAATTAAAATAGTTTTCCTCCAAATGTGGACACATAAATATGTAAGAATTTCAAATTAAATCCTAAGTAAGTATAATAAAATAAATACATTTACACGTAAGAACGGTAAATGACCACATAAGTCCTTCGGCAGGATTGTGATCAATGCTGAGATTAATAAGTTCCGTCGGATACTTGAGCTTATAGAATTCTTAATTGATTGAAAAAACTTCAACCACAGAGGAATTCTCAAAATATTTGGTTAGTCATACTTCTGGGAACTTGAATAGATTGGGACTGTTATTATTGAACAGTAAAATGTAGTCGCGGTTCAATACCTTTTTTTAAAACTAAACCTTCTCACATTTAGTAATAAGAGTCGCATGAAGATAACTCACTTTAAAGTTTTATCAGCTGTGACGAAGATATTTGTCGGGAGTTGGGGCTAATCATCCGTTTAATCTGCGCATTAGGTGATTTTAAAGTCTGTGAATTATATTGATATAGAGGACGCGACAGTCAACAATAACAGTAATCAAAAATACGTCTACTTATAAACGAAGTATAGAGCAAAGCAGTTAATAAATGAAAACCAAATGGTTTTTCAATAAATAAATATTTCAAAATGATACCTATATTATATTCTCTGTCAACATTTTTTGTTCTTCTTATTGCAAACAACTAAGATTCTTAATGCCCATACCCATAGAAGAAAATATTTGAAACTTTGTCGATGTGTATGTTAATTCACAACAATAAGGAAATCATTATAATAATTTCATTAGACTTAAATATTTCCCACGACATATCTCATATCGGTTTGTTCTATTCTTTCAATATTTTCAACTAATTTGTCGCCAACATAACGAGTCTACTAACAGAGAGTTAGTATTTTATTGATGCGACAACGTAGAAAGAGAATTTCTTGTTATATAGAATGATATGACTTCATTCTGAATATACTTGTGACGCTATGTTTATTGTATTCAGCAAACGTCGACCGCAGAAACTTTATTACATGACCTTCATTAATAACTACGATCTACGATTGAATCATGTTGCCCATTTGTCAAATTAACCCTTTTTTAATTGTGTTATCGTTCATACTTCATGTTTACAAGAACAAGCAAAGTTAAAGTCGTAAATTTTTACGGTGTTATGGTAATTATTATTTTAGGGCCTGCAGTTGAAGAACTTTAATTTTTATTTTGATCTACAATTGGACATAGACCTAGCAGAATTATATAAGATAAAGTATCGTTTAACGGTGGAATATTGCTTAGATTTGATTGGCCCAAGGATTGATCCCTGCGGTACTCCAACTTAAACATCGTAGTATGCAGAAGTTTCGTCTGGAAACCCTAATTAGAAGATTGTTTTATGTTGCAGTTATATGTAGACGGCATACATTCACAAAACATGCAAATATAGACTGTGATGTTTAAATAATAAAAAGAGAAAATTGTCGTCGCATAAACACGCGGGTGTTAAAGATAAAATTGGCCATCGCCAATGCGCTGCGAGTGCTGAATGCAACAATTGCACTTTATAATAACCCGCATAGTAAACGCGCCAGCGATTGTCTGTGTCGAAACTCCATGGATCGTGCCGCAGGCTGTCGCAGCCGCTCATTCTCTAATTACTGCTATCAATTCCATTAGCGAACTTATTGTGTAACATGGCAACTGCAAATCATTAAATCAACTTCACAACAGACTGCCTATTATTTCTAATACTTCGCTATACTTAATTAAGATTCTTACTCAATCATCTGTACTTACAGGTAAATAAAACTGACAGAATGACTGAATATTATCTCAGTAGGTGGTTGATGTATCACACAAGGGAATGACAAACGTAAATGGAAAATCAACAAAACAACTAACCTATCCAGTCATTAAGTACATATGTGTGTCGCAAGGGCCTTGTTTTTTAGCATTTATATGTTCTATTGCAAGGCAGGAATTCTGCTAATCGTCGCTGGCAACATTTTGCACATGCCACGGACGTTGTTGCTGCGGTAAATGAGTGTAATTTAACCACAAGCAGGCTTCTCGGCGCGCCGTACTGTAGAGCCTACAAGACAGCCACTTATGATTATGAGTTACTATTGTTTTTCTTAATGTGCGCAACTAGTTTCTGTTCGTGGTTTTCCCTTTTATGGATTAATTTGTGTTGTAATTTTCTTAACACATGTCTGTTTTCAACATCCAAATTGTAAGAAAATGGTCGACGAATAAGGCGTCAAACCGTATTGAAGATGACCTCAGCCCTACCTTTGTTTATGTCCTACTTATCATACTTTTTTATTCCTTAATGCTAACGGTCGGGAAATGTTCTAAAAGTATTAAAACCTCTTGTTCGTAGTAGTTACGTACGTTTTAAAAGTTTAGTTATGTTGTGTCTCATTAGTCTGTGTTATTGATGGACTATTTCTGTCTTTAACATTCATTAGTTTAGAAGGTGTTTTGGAGATTGTTGATGGATGTAGTTGTAGGTACTTAATAAAGCTTTTATTGCGACTGGCATTTATTGAGTTAACCTTCAGATAGGTAACTTCATTCCCTTAAAGCTCATAGTGACAATCACCAGAAGTTAATTTGTTGCTGATCCTAGGGTGTTATCTTGTTACAAGACAATTTTAGGAGGTTCTTAGTAAGGTGTCATCGTAATAGCAGTACCGGTGTTATCTGGCCGTGTCGCCCACGCGGCCGTGCAAGTAAATCACCAAACACGCGCCCGCGCTGCCACGTCGCGCGCCACAATCTATGCAAATCGTGGGCTCAAACTTATTGCTCTCGCCTCAACTCCTTTCCAAATGCATACTAAATAGTGAGCCGACCACGCCAGCCTTTGTTCCAAGTTTTTCACTTAACCTCATGTGTTCAATATTTTGGTCTGTTTTGAAAGCAGGATCGGGACATGCTTTGTTTATATTAGAGACTGGGATTTCTACTTGAAGATTTATCAACTGCTGAACTAGTTTTAATCTCACAAGAATTAGGATTAAAAATAAGAAAAATAAAATTTAAAAGAAAAAAATTTTATTGTGTTCTTCACCTGGTTGCCTGTCTCCACTTAGAATTATGTGAAAGAGTTACAGCAAAATATTTTTATTTCTGTTTTCTTCATTCCTCGACTATAATTAGGAAAATTTGTGAGGACATTAATTTAGATAATTTGTATGAAAGTTATGAACAATGACTTTTATGAGCAGGTTGCTATTTGTGTTGTCTAAAGCATGCCAGTGTGTTCCCATGGTGTTCTTAGAATAAGACACAGAATGTAACGAGAGATGTTGCTCCCGTTCTTCCGCATAGATGCTACTCGCATTGCGATCCAATTATACCTGATACCGTCGAGAAATATTATTGCGCTGATTTACTATGGCAACTATAATTACTGTGAGAATCGTAAACGGACCACAATGCTGGCCGTCTATGGTTATAACATAGCTATGTGATTTACACTGTAAATGAATTTCCTGTTATTGATGTTTTATAAGTACAAAGTTTTATTTCTTGCAAGTACTCCATAATAAATAAAATCATTGATATTGTAAGGCTGGCACATGTGATTCACCATTTAACTAACGAACAAAGAACGACCATGTCACGTTTGGATCCACTTGCCTATTCACATCACTGCAGGAAAAAACCAAAAGTCTAATGTAATTTTCCGCTTATCAATAAAGTGTTTAGAGGCATCTGATAAAACACAGATGTGCCACGTGCACTAGGTACGCTAAAACTTTCTAGAAGAACATCGCCGTTTTGAGTTGGCGCGTCTTGCTTGCATCGTCCGAGTGGTCGTTGAACCCTCGCGAATTGTGGGCAGCAATTGTCTCCCGCCATCACAACGCAGCTGTGCTATACACCACAACCGTTAGTACTAATTGCACCGGCTATAATCACTTTACGACCCTATAAAGCATGAATTAGAGAAACAGTATCTTGGCGTTCGGCTTCACATAGCAGAGAGCGCCAAACTATCGAACACAACAGTTGAACGGTTCTATATGGCTAAACCGATTTCAAAGCACTCAAGATGTTCCCAACAAACTTGTTGCGCTAAGAGCGTACCTAGCATACTCATAAACTTAGTTAAGCCCTCTGTCGGCAACATAGCTGGCTTCAGTGCAGTTCAGATTAATTCGATTATCAGCGCACCTTGATCTCGCTAAAGCTCTCAGATTCCCTTCATTAGGTACCTACACATACGCGAGACTGTGGCATAATGAAACAAACACGATCTAACACGGTCGATGTCTAATATTTGTAGATACATTTCTTGTTGAGTTCGTACGTACATTAGACGTACTTGGACGATTTAATATGTACATTAAACTATTACTCAATATTCAGATGGCGGGCGTTCCGAACTCACGCACTCTGCTGGAAGTTGGTCATGAATTCATTGTTTTTGACGTCGTATGATATTGAACCACAATAGGAAAGAGTTCAGGTCACGTTTGAACACTGTACGGACAGAGAATATTAAATATCAAAACATATTGAATGGGTTGAGTTTTTAGAATTTTTCCCTTATGTAGAGACATGCATATTATTGAATAGTAATGCATAGCTGGAACTTTCATACCGATTTATTGGGCGAATTTCATACGTCAACGGAAAAGGTTGTTCCTATTGTTGCCATCGAGCAGCTTAGAATATTTGAAGGGTCAATTTTGGATTAATTATTGGCTTTATAAATGGGTTATTGTAAGGTTTCTATAACCCCCGGTTAAGTAAGCATACCCTCTCCAAATTACCGTGTATGTGTTTGCGCGGTTTTTGCAACATACAAGTCAGTCTATTTATATTGGCGTAAGACAAGAGTACGCACGCAGTAGACCTACATATCCGTTCTAGTGTAGCTACTCGACTATCATGCCGATTACTTCGTTCGTTGTAACTGACCATTGAATAGAAAAAAAAAACAAATGAACAATAGAAAAACGAAGTGGGAAAAATTCTGTTTCAAACATTGCTCTCAATAAAGAAATAGTTTTCATTAATGTAGATATTGTTATAGAATATGAAACAATTATGATCGAAAAAAACTTCATCTTGTTTAGTTAACAGGTTCCGTTCAACAGAGAGATACTTTTCTTACTTTCTTAGAGGAAATATCTTTCTTTACAAAATAGTTATCTGCATAATTGTCGCCATCATTATAAATTAAGTACCTTACGGTTTAACTAATGCACCGGAGGAGTTCCAAAAACAATAACACAGTGAAGTAGTCTAAACGACTTAATGATTATTTCATACTCAGACCATACATTTATCGCTTAACGCTTCTGTGGTTGCTTACAGACTACAGCCAGTTGTTATCTCTGCCAGTTGCGGCCACGTTCCGCGCTGACGCCTCTCATTTACGCCATACGAAAAGTAATTTGAACGTCCGTTTTGCAAAACCAATCGTCTTACCAGTACCATTCACCTTTCATACCTGAACACTCCGTTGAAAGTATCCAACTTTCTTCGTCTGTAAGTCACAAGATACGCACCAGCATTAAGGTCTGTATCGTGTCGCTTATCAATTATAAGCATGTCCCTAAGACTATTAGCACTCGATCACTTGGCATGTAATGTCCTGTGACATATTACTTTATATTCAGGCAAGCGGCCGTCGGGCGTCGGCATACGACATTATTTACATATAAGTCGTTGTTCCTGTGCTCATTCATAGCCCGCCTCGCTCAGACCACGCTGATTTATCGCCTTAATTTCATAAGTATCTCTTTGTTACCACGGCATCTATATCATATTTGAGTAATATCCCGCTCGCTTTATTGGATATGTTCAAGAAGGGTCAAATTCAGAGAACCCAAAACCAATTAGATTTTGCGCTTCATGTTCGTCATTTGCCTACATTTTTGTGTTGCTGGAACTTTTTCCTACTTTAGAAGAAACTTTCGATTATTATGTCAGTAATAAGTACATAGTGTCAAACCGAGTAGTGTCAATGCTGTTGAATTGCTTATGCTTTGTTCCACGAGGTTAATGAAAATAGTAAAAAAGTAGAAGTAACTCTATTAGTAAGTAATACATTATAATCTATGATAATCCTTATGCTAATTCAGCAGACGGTGAACTTTGTCCATAATTTAGCATATTTTATCACTGCATATGTGCATTATGTAAACAAACCCGTTTCGCTAATTATATTTACTCATTAGATTATGTAACTGCAAAACAAAGGCTAACGATTCACACACATTTCTTATCGGTCATTATAATCGCAATATTTAGTTTTCTCCTATTTCTCATTCTACGATCAAATCTCTAGATTCAATAAAAGTAGAAGAAATGTTTATGATTGCGAATTCAAAATACATTCTTGTATCGGAGCCCTTCGCGTGATACGTAGACATCTTACGTGACACTTGAACATAAATAGCTGTTTATAGCAATAATGTCTAGTCTACGATTATAACGGACATGTTTTCCTGCTTACTAAAATTATCTTAGCTTTCTTTATTGACTTATTATATTATTTATTCTTTTTCATCTAATTAGATAACTCCATTTTTGGGTCCTTTAGTTACCTTGGATTGGTGGCTGATATTTATTCTGGTGTTGTACTTATTTATAACTTCTGTTCATTAATGAATGTAGTGTGTTTAAAACAAATTAAATACTTACAAAAGGAAACTTATTCAGGTGCCAACTGAATCGGCACAGTATATTTAGGTAGCTCAAATATCAACAAATCAAACTGTGTCTCATTCTAAATAAATCATACGAGAATAAACGTAGTGTTGACATGAAAAGCGATTTCGTGAGGGTAACAAAAATTTCGCTTCGCGTGAATGATACTACGAGGACAAATGCAGATTTTTTGACACACGAGACTTCGTCCACACGTACACATAAAATGTGATACGGTTTAGTGTTTACAGCTAATGTTGCAAAGACATTCGCTGAGAAGTGAGAACTTGCAATCCGAGTCTTAATTTGCAGCTGGCGGAGCAAGTGCGGTGATTCACTTGTTCTATGCTCACTTACTATCTGTTGTAGTATTGAATCAAAGTCCAAATTGGCGTGTCGATCTACATAAATACCTATGTTTTGTATTAGTATTATTCGATGTTGGCAGGCGGCTTTGTGACTCAGAGGTGAGATCTCTTGATCATCCTCACGGATTCGGTTACTTTGAAATACGAAAAAATTGGCATACATATTTTAAAAATGTTATTGAGTTTACATTGATACATCATCATAGTTCTCTTTATTATTATGTAGTTCAGAAGCTTTAATGGTTATCCGATTATTTCGATAATTAATATTGTGAATCATCTAACATTTTACCTATTTTTAAATGCTATTCCAAATTGTTGCCAGGGTCAGGTTGCCAAAAAGTATTTCTTCCCCGTCGGTTGATTAGTATTCATAATTTAAAAGAGTCACATGGTATGAGGAACTTTGTACCTATTATGAAGTCTAAATATCAATGAACACGTAGGTACGTATAATGTAAGTATGTATAGGTCACCTTCGTAGAAATTGAAAGTCTACAAATAACTAATAACATTAATGTACATGCCATTAAGCAAAACATTATTTCTTCCACGTGGGATGCCGTCTTCGGTAGTACCTAGTCATTTTCGTTTAAAGTAAAATATACCACTAGAAAAGACAGTCTTGGATTGACAGTTTTTTTACTTTTCATTTTGTTGCGCATTTACGCAGATGCAAACCAATTTGTTTCAGATAAATTCATAAGTTTGATTTTACAAAAATCTAGTCAATATGATTCTGTGGCTGGTGCTTCAATGACCTAGAACCTAGATACATTAAATTAAATAGCAATGTATATGACGAGGAATGAGGGTAGTATACTTTAAATAGAAAAGTATTTAGTTTTGTAAATGTATGTAAATATTGAGATATTGTAACAAAACAGTTCAGCAATACTACAGATCGTGGCGACGTGGTTCTGCCGACGGCACACATGTTTGGGTTATCTAGAGGGTTACAGCACCGGTGTTCGGCATTCTGCGGCCCAGTCTACATTGCAGTGATGACGATCATAGAGGTGTGTGTACTCCATAGATAGTGCATAGTGCACGCGCCACGTGGCCGACACCACGCACCACGCAACAGCCTTTGTGTCGTACACGTCGTTTGTAAACATTCCCGCCAACCGGTAAACATCTTTGTGAGCGGCTTGATTGTACCACAGCACGCGCAGTTTTGCATTTTAATAAACATAATAATCGTGCTGAATCATTAATCATCCCGTCCCACTTTAATATTCCGAAGAGGAATTAATAAAAACCCATTGCCCCATTTCCTAGCGTCGGTTTACGCTATTGAATTATTAATTGGAGTCAGACGACAGTAAAATCGAAGATTATGTATGAACTACACGCATGCTTTGTCAACGAGTTGTTTTCTAGGCAATAAAATTACGTGTCTGTCTACTATGCACTTGATACTTTCAATTATCATTTGATTAGAAAATTAATTAGGTGGTTAGGTACGAATAATATTATCATTGTAATTGGTATGTTACCACAAACTGCGCAGACTTCTATTGGCTATGTTAACCTTATTATTATTGGATTACATGACTGACCTTCCATGTTGAAAACAAAATATACGAAAACCGCACGGTGGGCCGATTTGAGCAAACCCGTAGAGCACTGGACGGTCAACCGAAAATTAATTAACATACTTTGGCGCGCAACCCTCGACCGTTGCGCGGACGGTACGCTCACAGGTGGCCGGGCCCCACCCCCATCGCACACCCCAACAACTAGGGCTACCACCTTTGTAAACGTTTTTTGTTTCCATAACGATTCACGATTTTTTTATTATTTTCGGTACGCCCGAATACAGAAGCAAGATAAAACGGTAGTAACTGCGAAACTGAAGATAATGTTGTTTTTCCGGTAGAGGATTAATGTTTTGATGTTGAGTGCTGATATCAGATGTATAATTTAGATTTAAAGTACATGTAAGATAGGTTTACAGTCCTATCAGATAATTAATTACTCATAGATAGATACGATTAAAAACTTTGAGGAAATTTCTTACAAAAATTGACAGCCCTGGTTGATCTTATTCTGAAAACATATCATTTTGAATGTATGTACCTATATATATATGTTAATTTAATGTCTCTAAGTGCTAGTGGAGTAGTCAAATGAAATCTGTGGATATAATTATTAAAACCAGACTTTTAACCATAAACATTCATAAAAATCCACATTTTGTTTGTGTAAAGAGCACCATCCTTTGTGGCGGTCAGAAGCCGAAAAGCGTGACTGGTTTTGGTGGTATTGGTATCGCCCACAAATTAATTATTTATTTTGAAGACAGCTCCCGTACTAGATTAACAAGCCATGTGTTCTGGGGGACTTCATAAACCTTACGGACACAAAGTACACCTGCCAGACTGGAAACTACTATCCAAGGAACACACAAATTCTGACGTGAATTTTCAAAATAGACGTAAAAATTTTAAAAATCGGTGTATTTTTTTTTATTCATCTGTGATTGAAAGTACCGACTCGTAAGCAACAGGCCAACCGCCAACCGAAAGCCGCCAATTTGATAATAAGTAATTTGCTATTGCGGCTTAGGTACCGTTATTTGTTTTATTGCCATCGTAAAAATATTTATTAAATGTCCTTTACTAATTTTGTTTTGTATCTTGTCTGTCGCTTGCATCACGCCTGTATTCTCCGAAGAGTTAGGATGAAGTGTACCTATGGTCTAATCTACACCCAAACTTGGTGCCGGAGGGCTGTTGGCATTAAAATCTAAACTCCATACAAAAACCCAATAATACTGCTTGATCTGGGAATAGGAGCCAAGACAAGTTCAGGATCCATTAGAATATTGAGAATGATAATTATTAGCAAAACAAACTTATGTGATGTGGCGGTTTAATAGGCAAATAGTACAAAAAATTGAGCCACCACAAAATACAAGTGCTTTTATAGATTTTTAAAGGCACACGCGATATGGAAGGGTCATACAGCATTAAATTACCGGAATTATTCCGTTGTTGTTGATGGTAAATGCATTCCTGTTTCAGGAATCGCGTGCAACACATGTACAAAGTATGTATGTACCCAGTTTTATCGATACATTACGTTACAGTATTATACCTATGAATAGTATAGTAAGTACAGCTCTGTCCAAAATACAATACCGATATTTCAATCTGAAAGTCTTGAATCAAGAATTTTGAAAGTAACTCTTATTCAAGACTACTAAAAAAAAAGAAGCAATAAGTGACTAACATTCAATCAATCTGCCAGATTCGCCATTCAACGAAAATTTGAAAGTCTCACATATTTGCTTTTACAAAGTGTTTTATTATTCACTTCATGAAATTACTGGCGTTGTACGTAAAGCGGTTGATAAAACTATGCATAAACATCTGCTCCACAAAGGTTTCTGTGTGCGTAGCTATTATGCTCAGTAGTGTCCCAACAGTTTTGTCTTTTACCTCGATGTGACTAATATTACGTACGTACTGAAGTACTTTGTGGGCATTGTCTATAAATATAGCGTGCCTTTTGTACCGCCCACTCGTATATGTTATAAATGTTCTGGAGAGTTTACCCTAGTTCTACTCCTGATTCATCGTCTTATTATGAATTTATCGAAGTTAAATGTTATACTACTCGCTGCCTTCCATCCTAATATTCTAATATAATATTAATTCCACTGTTCGTTTTTACTTGTACAATAGAGAAATGTTTTATTATTAATTGTGCTAGTAATTCCATAACAATACAGAAGAGTGAACGAGTTCATATAAATAAATCGCAAACAGTGCTAATACCGGTATTATACAACAGTATAATCGCACGCATGATATAGATAGGTCCGTTTAAATATGATCAAGAGCCGACCCCATCGCGGCGTAGCGAGGGTCCCACTTATTGCGGGCACTTGTCATATCAGCACAATGAACAACCATGCTTTATTATTTTAATTATTGCACGTCCACGCTGCGCCCTTTGTCAGCCAACCGCGAGCGCTGCTTGAATTAGTCACTGCTGAATAATAATTGTCCTAATTGAAGATCCTTGATATCGTGTAGTGTCTCTTTAGCTCCACTTGTGTAGGTAAGTAGCTAAAATGTGAGTAGGTAGAATAAAACTAAGCAAAACAATAATACCTCCTCAATAATATTGTTTGAACGTGATTAAGTAAAGATGAAAAACCTAATACAGTTAATTTTGATGTAGAATTGATAAATTATGTAGTTTTCAGAATTCGTTCTGGGTTATAAAGAGGTCAATTTCTCATTTATAAAGGCGATTTCTCAATAAGTATGCACCGGAGACAATGCGAATTTGTTGCGTCAATGTGGGGCGTATTGACATTACAATAAGTTTCAAGTTTTTGCCAGTACACCGGTATCATTATTATTGGGAAATGACATTTCGCGAGAGTAATTTAATTAACTGCATCGCCTACTAACCTACTTATTTTTTATGTTCAATAGTGGATTAAATACTATGTATACTTAGAATAAAAATAAAATCATATTTTCTTAATAATGATCTACATTCGAGTAAAAGTGAATGCAAGAACAATCAGCATCAGGTATATCTGGTCTTACAAAATGATCTGAAGAGCTAACAAAGTTAATTAAACATACCTACTATACTCAGTAGTAAATAGGAGTAACTATGTAATAGTAGAGTACTCAATCTTGTTATGAAAGATATTCCGTCTTGTAATGTAATTGAATCCAGAGAGATGTTGTGCATCGAGGATACCTATTAACCTCCTTTTCATTTAATTTCCTTCCTTTCGCTGGCAGTTATCAATTTGAAATTTGAATAAGTTTTATCCCTTTGATTCATAAGTATTAGTCCGAGAAATAAGTTTAAAAGACATCGGCAACTATAAATATTCTGGCGTAAATTATCAAACTTCACTAAGGCTTTTGCAAGACTCTTACAGAATTTTGTTGCGCAAAATAATTCCAAACCTTTACAGTAAAGCTATTTTCAAACATGTTTATTCCTATCTCAATAGTTGCATAAATCATTTTGAGCCTAACGGTCTGCTTCTCATCACATAACATCGAGAGTGCCACAAGGACCTCATTTAGGTCCAATCAAAAATATATCAAGTATGCTGTGGAATGTTAGTACTTACACATCAAAGTTAGGTCATAGTCACAGGCGAGTATAATTTTTATCTAAAAAAGTGCCCAATAGGATCTGTTGTTATAAATACAAAAATATAGGATTAAAAACAACATTTTAGATGTAATATGTAGCTGGAATGTAGGTACATAGGTAAAGATAGGATTTATAAAGTAACGACGAGGACAGCTCGTCGCGATGGCAGGCGGCGCATACTTTACTCTCTCGACTCTCGATCCGATCTTCATAAAGAAATTCTCCGTTTTGATATTATATTTATATTGTGAATGTTTCGTACCTGCATATTTGTAACAGTAAATATGAAAATTTCCGGCATGCCTACGAGCTCGCCTCCCGATCTTGAGGGAACAAAGATTTTATTTGGTATTAAGAAAATTTGAACTCCACTCCTTGGCTTTATTTTTCATTGTTATTCTCTTATAAAAATATTAATCGCCTTGGACGTTCGTATCGGGGACAGACGCCGTAGACTACATTATTTTAAGTTTGTATTCAAGGTAATCGCTATAGTTATTAGTATTAATATTAGTTACTATGAGTCTATGATCATCATAGTGCCTATTGTAATATTGATCATATCTATTTAGATAAAACCAGGGTAATAAAATATTTCTTAGGCATCCTAAAATCAGTTCAAAATCCTGACGTCAATTCGCAAAAGCTTTTTGTGGTGCCTTAAAAATAGTAACCAACTAACCGCGGCTTTGCTCGATGTATTATAACTATTGGCCACAATACGATTGGAAGTTTACAAGACGAGCATCCGACACGGTAAACAAACAAGCGTTCTGACGTCAGACGCACTCGATCCAAGACTCGTATCAACTACAACCAGACAAATCCATTCATTTCTAGTAGAAATGTTTTTCATAATACTAAACTTTAATATAGCTGGGAAAAATTATGAAATGTTCATTGTGTTCAGATTTTTGCTCACTATGTGAAATTAATATCATAGTTTTCCGAGATACTAGGTAACGATAACAACTGATTAATTAAAACTCTGTCGGTAAGTTTATTGAGCCTAATATTGGCAAAAGTCTAGACTTTTCGATTTGATTGCTTAATACTTTCACCACTGTATAAAATTACCTTGTTATCGATTGTTTTATAACAATCAATTAACACCTATTTTATGATTTTTCCACTCGTAAGGTGTCTTTCGTCACAGTAATAAAACTAAATGAAACTGAAGGTATTGTTAAAGGATAATAACTTCACAGTCGGTAAAATTGTTTCTTTTCCTGCGTATTCGCGTTTATGGGTGCGTCATACGATTCACGGTCACACACACATCACATTATCTACACACGAGAATTACATGGTACGACGATACTGATTGTTATGTAATCGGTTATCGCTTGTCGGAAAACTAGATTGTTAATATAAACGCTTTTAAGACATTTTCTTTTAGGAAAACCCAAGCTTTAAGCGTTGGTAGTGTTGTTTAATTTGAGTACAGATCAATGCGGAGTTTTTGTGCAACGTATCTCGGTATCAAGATCGAAAATAGCAAGTTTATATTTATATCTTAAGAACTGACAATTACAGGATAAGGAAAACCAATATTGATAACAGTAAGCCAGAATTGGCATAATAGCTACCTAATAAAACTGTAATATCTAAGTATAATCCTCATTTCTGCACAAACCACTGTGTTAAAGATAAAGATATATTTATTGGCTGTATCATGTTCGAATTACAATACAAAATTATAGTATACATGCAATGGTGTTAATATTTAAGCTACATATTATACCATTGCAGGTGTACAAATATGAAATTTAAAATAATTTCCATAAATAACATCAGATATTGTCAATCAACAATTTTGTAAAACATCTTTTTCTCTCTATTACAGCGAGTGGCGCGCTCGCAGCCGGCACCATTGCGTCCCCGTGGAGCACGGCGGCCGGCGCGCCCGACACCAATGGCTCGGGCGGCGCCGACGCCAAGCACCTCGACGTTGGCGATGCCAGTGACGATGAAAAGGTAACTCTTTCTACTAATTTGTCAGATGAACTACTACTACATTTGGTAGATCGCCCTTGCGAATTCCAGAGTCCTGACCAAACTGGGACAGAATTTGAGATTTCCAAATAAACAGCTGATCGGAAATATTTTATTTAAATCGAATAGATCCGAGGAATGGAACCCTCCGATTAACCAACCTAATGAAAACCTAAAAGCCTAGGCCAGTAAAAGCTCAGCAGCATCGCAGAATTATATACCACAAAATTCCTCGAAAAGCCATGTCCAGCATTAAGCATATATGGCTGTAAACTGCAGGCCAGATGTGAGATGCCTATTAATTTAATGAGCCGGTCTCTCGCCAACCGAAGCGACCGTACACGTGTCGATTTTAACTGCTCGTAAATTTTAACGCATATTTACGCTGATCTTAACCTTAGGATGGGTTAGTTGGAAAGGTATTTCCCACGCGTTGGTTAAGGGTTACTAGAAGTCGGCATCGACTTAAGACGTAAGACGGCGTAAGACTTACATTTTAGGAATTATGATGGTATCTGTTAACGTAGGCTTACTTCAAGCGACTCAATATCCCTTGCAGGAAGAAGTGCTTACGGTTCTGAAAATATATAGTTACGTCATTTATGGAAAGTGGCTGGATGATCGCATTTAGAGTTTGTCATAGGTGATGTTGGTTGATCGGTTATTTCATGTGTTGTTGCCAGTCTCAATAAACGAAACATAGAATTCCGATTTTGTGGATTTTATTGCACTGTTATTAGTAAACTTGCTTCCCTTTTACAAGTAATGAATCGAAAGAGCTCTTTTGATTAATGTAATTTCATAGACTGAATTATATGCATGTAATAAGCACACAATACACGGTTGGGACACCAGACTGTTCAAACAGGTAATATTTACGACAGTTTGCAATTTTATTATAGCTCCTATTCACTTCTGTCTACATCTGTTTTTGTATAGTATCGGTTTTCGCACACATCTACCGTCGGCAGACTTGATCACTGCGCCGAAATTTTCAGTTGAGACATCCATACGCAATAGGCTTTTTAGCTCTGAAAAATGTAATTCACGATTTCTTAAAAATCTAGTTACTTCTGTGTTACATTATCAATGGTTATTTGTTATCGTATCACTCACGATTAACAGATCACTAATAGATTTTAAAAGATCACCACGCTTTATTGATGACGATATAAATTCTGAACTGTAACAAAAACAAAACAATATTAGTAAACGCGGTTGTGGGAAATCGCAAGTAAATATTGACACTTAGTAGTTAACAAATTCAGAAACAGCAACGTTTTAAGTTGTTTCAAAGAACAGTGATTCACGATGTTTTCGATCGTCGGCCTGTTGGACCAAGTCGAGGGCAACACGTTATTTTTATTTTCTTTTGAGAATAGAAGCGAGTCTATTAATTACAATGACGCACTCCACGGGTTGTATCAGTCTCTAACAAACTCGCTTTACAAATTAATGTAATACATCTGTTTAGTGTTGCGACTTAATTTCCATGTAATAAGGCTCCTTGAATTTGGTTCACTTTGGTTTCGCTGGAAGTGGACTAAGCTAACATAGAAACAGGTGTATTTAGTTCATAAGATTAATGGTAGTATCGTTAGATTTGATTCGGGGCGTTAGAATCGTCCAATACAGTTAATGCTTATATTTAAAGATCACCAACTGTTTTAATATTGTTAGATTTTGTCAATATTAGAGATAATGGAGAAGAAGAAGATTGATCTAATTTTCCATACATTCAAAATAACTATCAACTTAATTGGTCAACATAAAATATTAATACCACACTAAATTAGGTAAACCACAAACAGATTAGGTATTTAAAATGTACGTCACTAAAACATGAGGTACAGCTAATACTACTGACTTTTCTCTTCTGACGTATGTAAATTTCGTATTAGTAACTCTACTGAAAATGTAGTTGCAAGGCACACGTTTGTTTGATACACAGTATGTTGCTCGAAGGGACATTGCTGTAATTATGTGATTTTGAACTCTGTCCTGACTTTGCCAAAGTCTAATTCTGTTTATAAACATTATTTTTCATATTGTCTTCTAAATTTGATCAGAATTCTAAGAGTACCAACTAAATATTGCATGATTTTGTGTTAACTACTATTTTATCGATGGAAGCTCCTGATTCACCAATCCCATTATTGTTGATTTCAGAAATTATGCTGGGATAATATTTTATTTTATTATTGTTATTTGATATTCATTTTACATTTTTGTTTTGAGTTTATCTCGAAGATCATAACGCTTTAGATGTTCTAGTAAATGCAAAACGTCTTTGAGTACAAATTTTGCTTTTGCTAATGTTACAAACTCAAATGTCAGAGTAGAGATAGAGAATTCCCTCTATGAAGTTATGTCGCTGTAATATTGTTTTCATATCATATCGTATGTTTTTATAATAAAGCGCGTTCGCAGGATATGTCTGCGGCGGATGCGGAGGGGGTATGGAGTCCCGATATTGAGCAGAGCTTCCAAGAAGCGCTGGCCATCTACCCACCGTGTGGCAGACGCAAAATTATTCTCTCCGACGAGGGCAAGATGTACGGTGAGTCCAAACATGCTAGAAGTCTTTAGGCACTAGCATAAATACTAGACCATCGACTTTCGACATCGACGTCGACGAAACAAAAATGATCATAATCTTAATCGTAATCTTTTGACATGCAGCTGAATCAGTAGGACGGTACACAAAGTGACTGCCATCAGATCTCCACCCAATTTCTGAGCAATACTGCTACTTATCCTAAACATGAAGATTATTAATTATGAAGATGTTTCGGCGCAAACATGTCGTTTTACCTATATGTCACTTAAGTTAAATAATGGAGGGATATCAAGGCCACTCCGCCGAAAATGAACAATGGATGTGGCACGAGACAAAAGCCACTGTAGTACCTATTGAAGTCGACCGACAAAGCCGTTTGCGCAATAGGATTCCGTGGAAAGACGTGAACCGACAATTATTATCTCTCTTGATCGGACCATGTCGCCAATTCGAAGAACCCATGTGTACACGCGTGGTTTTTGTTCAACATTCACGTGGGCAAATACATGATTTGTAATTAGTCAGCTATGACTGCTATGCCCCATAATTCACCATTAAAATATTTCTGAATAAACCCCAAACTTGTCCCAGTAATTCTTGATTATTAAAATGAAAGCTCAGTTCATGAAAGGGAGGCAGGAGCGAATTTTTTCACGTTACATTGTTAACTTAGAAAGCTCGTTAACGCGAACGTGACGATTGCTACATAAAAGCAACGTTTTGCCTCCAGTAAATTAACTGCCGAAGGAAACTGTTTGTGTTGCTTTATTTTATTGTTAGGCATAAAGTCTTCTTTGACGCGGCTTTGTTAATCCACAGTGTCAGTCTCAGTCTCATAGTTATATGAGGAGGAGCTTTAAGGAGAAATAATAATTTGTTTGAATAGTTTGAGAAGTCCTAGCTAGTCCTTCATGCATAACCCGAGAGAATAGTTCCATAACGTTTTCCGAAAAGTAATATTACGGGTGCTATGGAGCAGAATTGACATAGGACAATTATCAGAGGGCGGCACTGCCATTACATTGCCGCCGGACGCACATTAAGTTTGCGTCAAGCGCCCAACATTATACGTCCCGGTTTTAATTAAAGGACTGCCCGCTCAGCCTCGTCGCGGTGCCAAATGGAATTGCTAAACAAATTTACCACAGGCGAGGTGTCCACCTTAAGTGATTTAATAGGCGTGAAGAAATGCGATGTTTAAATTACTCCAAATCTTACGGTTCACGCTGCGGCAGCGGAAATTAGGGGAATGCCCAACGTCTTTACTTTAGGCCTAGATACGCTTTTGATGTAGGAATTCGCATTATTTTTTGTGTATTCTGTAGCCGCTATATGTTTTACACAGAAAAAATGACACTGACAATCACACAAACAAACAACGATAGAAGTCCAGAAATATACAGAAAAGTTGGTCAGCACAGCGACGCAGACTATATTTGTAAACAACTATGTCTAACTGTTATTACTATGTGCAAAAGATGTTGATAATGGTTATCTGTGTGGATAATAATTGCGGACACGCGTCGCGTCGCCCGGACAATATATGACCACATTACTCGAGGACGTGTCCTCCCGCTTAATCTACGTAAAAGTGCGTCACCCTTGTCCGCTAGTACCACCCTCTCCCTTGCCGTGACGTTTCATGGGACACTGTTTTGCTTGATCGTCATGTGCTGCAATAATCCGGCATTCTTTGAGGGTGATATTATTTTGTTCTGTTTATTAAAACAGAAATGTGGAAAATGTTTTTGTACTTTTCAACAATGTAGTCCATGCACATTTTATACTTAGAGTTATCCTTTGCTGGGATGTAAGGGCCGCTTTTGATAGATCGGATATAGATCGGCGGAGTGGACTAAGGAGTTCCTTTGGGCTCTAAATAAATGATATTAATTTCTGAATGGGGTTCTAACAGTCAACATTATGAATTTGGAAAATACTACTTATATGGCATAATGAATACAATTGGTTTCAGAATATTATATTCAATTTCTTTGCAAGCATAATGTTTAGGCTTCATTTGAGATTACTATACCTAGGCACTTTTAACTAAACGCAAGTAGGTGTCAATAAAGTTATCTGAGCCCTACTTTTTATTAGATTTTCAATACTGTGTAGGCCTCGTATATCACTGCACTAAGTTATTAAAGTGTTCGTTATTGCATTAGCGATTGAGTTCGGCGTGTCATAGTTTGACGTGTTCGGCGAGTTAGCTCGGAGCTCACGCGGTGTGTGAAGACTGGAGACTGTAGTTGGAAACAGTTTGACAACAAAGCTAGTGCTCAGCTTTGCTCGCGGCACGTTCGTGAGTTAAGACATTCAAAACCGCTCAATATCCTGGGAGTATGAAAGTTTCGTCGGCGCACGGCTTCACGTGGTCCGGGGGTGGCAGGCGAGGGGTTCGTCGGGAGGGCTAAACTATGCGAAGAATGCGCAATTAGTGAGCGAGCGAGCGTGTAAGGGGCCCGGCCGCGCCGCTAGGCGGCGAACGCAGTAAGAAAATATAAAGAAGGGGCGGGCCGCCCGCGCCCGTTGTTTAGCGCCCCGCCCGCTTCGGGCATAACTCCCGATTGTCTCCCAAGAAATCCTCCTTAGACCTGTCGCAACTCAACCCTTTCCGCGAGGATTTGCTCCGCATAGCTCCTGTTTGGGTCAGCGTGAAATTCTGCTACGACGCCCGTGTAACTCAACAAAGTTCAATATCTTTTGCTGAGCCTTTGTCATGTAAAGGTCTCTATTTCTGCCAACCTGTCCTCGTTACTGTTTTGGTACTTAAGTACCAGCATGTTGCCAAGTGGTATTTTCAAGTTATTAAAATACTAAGTTCTATATTATCGCATTGTTGGCGCCCTAATTGTCTTAGATAATATCTACCGTACCCAAAATACCTATTTAGATCGTGGGGTAGAGGTGGATAATTAGCTTAAATCGTACATTAACGTCAAATATTCTCTGTTGAACTAAAATAACAGCCCTTGTTTATTTTAATTCTGGTTATTATTGGGCAACTAATTGTGGCATTTACAACGGCTTGATAGATGCTTAAAAAGCACGTATACAAGATTAGAAAGATAATTTATTGTAAAATACCGTGTTCGTACGTATTAATGGAAATATATTATTTTGTGGGTATAAAGCTCTTTGAGCGAAAACAATCGCGAAGTCATGCCTCAGGTAGGTACGACGTTAATGTATTTCTGATGGATCTCCAATATCTCCCCAGTTGTCGAATAAATTACTTTTCAAAACGCCCGAGGTAGGAAGATGATCGGGAAAAATATAAAAAAAACATCACGTCTAACCTACATTTAATTCTGAACACCTATTTTTCAGATAGTAAAAGCTGTATATAAACAAGCCAGTTTATAATTTTACGATAGTAACAATAAATACCTGTTCAAAAAGAAAATATTTAATATTCATACTGAGCCGCTCTGGAGCGCGCACGCACAATTTCCTCGCGGAGTGCGCGAGAGCGTAGCCGCGTCGCGCTGGCAATGGACCAAATTAGCCAACTAACGAACTAATAAATAATGATCTCTTGTTTTTCTATTCACTCTGGAATAGAAACGTTTCGACTTGATCCTTCTGTGCATCACACTATTTATAGAAGGATGCACACGACGTTTCGGGTGAAAGCACTCTTAATGCTCAATTCGCGGGCGCGTATGTCACTACTGAAAGTTACGCTCGCAACGAATAACATACGACGTGTATATTCACTTTACTAATTCGTGCTAACAGCAATTTGTTAGAGTGGCCGCACTTACTAATTTTAGCTTAACACCCGCCGTGAAAAGTTTACGACGGTGCCATAATTTTGAAGTAATTTCAAGAATGTTTGACTTAACAGTCTTGAAGAGTTTGCTACCAAAGGTCTGGCCTTTCTAGTCAAATATAAAAATAACTGATATTGCTTTAATCTTAAAGCCCGTTATTTAAGGCGCGGTGCAGAATATGAAAATAGCTCTCGTAGAGCAGTTAAAGCGATAAAGGAGAAGACCTAGACGAAGCTTTATACAACTCCGAAGTCGCAGTCTTGATATGTCGCAATCGCGACATAAGTATCAAGAGTTCAAACAAAACGTAGAGGATAAAGAGCTGGAAATAGTTACAGCTTTAAAGAGAAGGAAAGAAGTATTAAGTGTCAAGTGTGTTTTTAGTTGAATACTACCAACGAACGACGAAGTATCACGAAGTTTGACATCCTAGTTTCATGCATCTCTTTCTTATCTTTGGTGTATACTCTAGAAAAGAAAGAGAGAGTTGGAGAAATAATGTAGTATTCAACTAAATCCACACTCGACACTCAATACTCCAATTAACCCATCTCTAGCAGCGCTATGATGGACAAATTGTACTGTTAATCAATACACGTTCAAATAGTATAGAGTACGTATATGTACGCATTCGCCTCAACGAGCAAGCAAGGGGTTAATTAAATTCGCACCAGCCGCCTCTCGTCGCCATCGCATTCCCCGAATTCAATGAGATTTCAATTTACTTTGCTCTGACCGGGTCTTCCTCTATCGTGTCCACCAATTAATACACACTGTATATTAAAATTTCGCCAGAAACTTTGGTCTAGGCTTAATTTAGTTTGATGAGTCATTTTATGACTAGCAGTCGGTTAGTATCTTTCTAGCTCTATAGATCTAAGCTTCTAATTTTGTATTTATTCCTAATGGATGTTTTGCAAAAACGGTTTTGATAACGTACCATCACGCTTGTATTTCTCAAAGGGTTAGCCAGAGGAGTACTACTAAACACCGAGTTCGCCGTTATGTTTAGGTCTTATTACATAGGGGCGAAAATATCGGGTACAAGCTGCTATAGAGAGTTCTATCAAAAAACCCAATAACACTTCCCGACCTGGGAACCGAACCTAGGGCTTCTAACTTAGTAGTCGCGGTTACGACTATAAGCCATTAAGGCAGTGAGATTTATTTTTCACTATTCATAAAGATGTAAGGGCCTGTTACACAGCTTACTGATAAGTTCCCGTTAAATTACTTGGCAGATAACTTTAAACTACAGTTTTTCCATTTTTGAATTTATCCAGCGGTTAGCGACTATCCAGAGGAGATGAAACAGAAAATAAGTTTGTATTGCATTTGTATTGTAAACGACATATCAGCTACAGATTCCCTTTTCACATAGGTATCTCACGCCCCAATCGTCTAAGTAATGTTGCCTACTGTCATTTTTAATAAAAGGCCCGAATATTTTTTTAAACATGACATAAAAAGCAATTTAAATATTTATCGACAAAATTATTCAGTGTAAACCAACTGAAAATTATTTCACAATCCAGTTTGCGCTGCTACAGACGATCCACCCCGCATTCCTGCTCAACTGCAGTTTCAATGATTGAAAATAGCTATTCAAAATATTTTGAAAATTGTTTCATAACAGGATCGGCAGCGCGGTGCCTGCATTGCATTCTACGCGTTTGTCTGAAACAACTATGCCAAATATTCCGCGGCCAATTGGCACATGTTTTAACCCTTTATTACATTAATTAAATAATCCACCGGTATAAATGCGTGAGTTTAAATGTTTGTTTGTCAATCACGACGCAATTTATTTTTCGATTTTTCGAATTCATTTATACAACCGTAGGTATATGATGTACTGTACTTTATATGATAGTATAGTGAATTCTCACGATAAATAATAAAACATAGCCCTTCTTCCGGCATTCGGGTATTGTTGATCACAACGTAGACCAAGTGGACTGTAAGTTGGCTGAACATACTTCTTTTTTTTCTTTTTCCCAGCCTTTTCCCAATCATGTTGGGGTCGACTTCCAGTCTTTCACACGGAGCGACTGCCATCAGACCTCCGCAACCCAATTTCTGGGCAATACCGATATTCAAAGGAAAGACTGGTTGTCAGGATTTTTAAGTTTCTAACTACTGATCGGTTGGTCAGCGTAGTTACAACACTGCCTTATGTTCGGCTGTTGCGCGTAAGTTCCTGAATTCGATTTCAGGTCAAGCAGAATGTTATTGAGTATTTGCCATTTTGCCGTGTAGCAGCAGTCAGTAGTCAGCTCGGATGAATGACTCGTATTACGTTGGACCTAAAGAGGCGAACTAGGTGTATCTACATGAGTAATGCCTAATCCTTCCGTAAATACAAACGTGATGATGTTACGTTATCATAATATAGATGCTCTATAACTTGACTACTATAGTTTAACCAGATTTTATTTGAATTACAGGAAGAAATGAGTTGATAGCAAGGTATATAAAACTCAGAACAGGGAAGACGCGCACGAGAAAACAGGTGTCGTCTCACATACAGGTGCTAGCTAGGCGGAAACTACGGGAAATACAGGCCAAACTCAAAGTGGTAAGTGCTACAACTTTATATACCTATGAAACATTTTTATACTAGCAACATTTATGACTTAAGAAAAGAAGTCTGACAATTTGTTAACCAATAAAATGTTTAATGGAGAATGTATTTAATGGAGTTTACTCTATCAACAATTATTTAAATCAATTCAGGAATAGAAAGTTACGGTGACTGACTGACTGATCCATCAATAATTAAACCACTGAATGCGCTGAAATTGAAAATGCAGATGTTAATAATTTAACCATACGGATTTTATAATCGGTTTCAACCCCTTAGGAGTCTAACGGGTCAAAATTTATGCGAGCGAACCGCGGCCATAAGCTAGTATGATATACGCAGACAAATCGATAAACTCCTCCGTTTTCAAAAACTTTTTAAAAAACAAACTTTTAAATGAAATAAAAATAGCGACCCGTCCTTAAATCAACGAATAGGTTATCTGGGTGACTTTTAATTCATTAGAAAATGTTAGCATGTTGCCTAATTCAGATTTTAAAATATTGTAACCGAGTACAATCAGGCTCGTAATTTTTTATTGAATCTCTTTAAGGAAACTCTTTAATTGGTGAGGAATTTTGTAATTTTAATAATTTTTGGAATTATTATGAAAGGTTATTTAAAAAGTTATTTAGAATCTCCTTATAATTACTAGGTATATCTGCTAAAATTTCTCAAGTGATTTCATAGTCATAATGTAGAATGATAACAGTAAAAACAGTGTATTAAAAAACGTATGAATGGCGTTCAGGATGGCGGAGTGATGAAAGAAAAGGCCATGCAGTCTATGAGCTCACTATCTAGCGCACAAATCGTTGCAGGCTTACCACACCCAGCGTACCACCACACGGTACTTAACTTCCAAAAGGCATGCCTTTGTGTTACTAGTAAAAAAAAAACTAAAAATCGCCTCTAAATTGTGTTGCTTCACTATTTAGGCATGTTGCCAAATTGCACGTATTAAGTAAAGAATAGGCGACAATAACACCAATCGAATACTGAAATTGCTTTACTCACAATTTGTTTCGTTTTTTTTTTCATATTACAAAATAATCGTCGGGTAATTGGATTGGACTAAAACCTTATTGAAAATACTCAATAATATCGATAGAAAGAATCGTGTTTATACTTAGTTAGTCACTGTTCAAGGCGTCCACAACACTGAAATAAAAAAAAAAACATCCATGACTCCATGTTTTCACAAAATAATGCTTCAAGTGATGTGTGTAGAATATTTAACAACTTGAGCATATAACATGAAAGCTTTAACATTAATTAAAATTGTTTATTTGGTAACAAGGTTTTAATTAAATATTTATTTTTATTTTTACAGCAATTTTGGCAACCGGGTTTACAAGCTGGACCCTCACAAGAGTAAGTCTCTAATATTTAAAATACTAATTTAATAATATTATTCTTATTATTGTACTTCATTAATCCAATAGACTGCCTCGTTAGCCTAATAATGGTCTACTTATGGTCCTTAGCGTGACTACTACACTTCACATCCTGAGTTCGTCTCACAGGCAGAGCATTGCTCGGAATTTGGATTTGTGCCCGGTTAATGGGATGCCGCCCCCCTATTGCATGGGACCTACACATACCGGCAAACTGTGAGTGTACATAAACTCTGCCTAAACCTTCGGAGAATACAGGCGTTTTAGTACCTGATGATAGAATTTAAGTAGGTACCTATAACTAGTGTAAATTTCTTTAACTTGAGAGGTAGTTCTTTTAGTTCTCTTACAGGATGAGCCATGGTGTCTATATTATAAACATTTCAAGTCATCTAATCCTGGTTTTTTCTTGTTCCAGCGTGAAGCCGTTCCCTGGCGCGGGCTACAAAGGAGTCCCGGGTGTAGGGGGCGTCGGGGTCCCAGGCGGGGCTGACGTGACGCCGCCACCACCCTGGGAGGGAAGGGCAATCGCCACACACAAGCTTCGCCTTGTCGAGTTCTCCGCCTTCGTCGAACACCCACGGGACCCTGATACGGTAAGTCATTAGAGATTAAAAGTGTAGGGCTTACTGATAAAATAAATAGATGATTACTGTTTCACAGTTTACTGATAAATTCCCGTTAAATTTGCTGGTAGATAATTTCATTACATGTAGTTCAATTTTTTATTTATCCGGCGGTTATCCAGAGTCGATGAAACAGGCATGCGTTCAAAAAGTTGGTTTATTCATATCTTTTTAATTCTGCAAGATATCCAAATGGCACCTATCCAAAATTTTCATTGAAGTTCATTGAGCGATGTCGGTGCCTATTCTAGACAAATTTTCAGACAAGCAAACAATCAAAAATTCTAAAAATGGTCATAGGCGCCATATCAATTATGTTTATGTTTATGTCCTCTTCTTGAGAATCAGATCTCGTTTTCATCATCTTCCTACCCTTGCCCCAATTTATTTAGGGTTGGAGCAACGTATCCTGTTCTTCCATGCATCCCTGTCAGCCGTCACCTCATCATAATTCTCTTATCCATCATAACTTCTTCAAAAAAATTGGCGGTTCTGTTCCACCCACTATTTTGCAACATTTAAAATTATCTGTACCAATATTTCATTGCCTTGGAACCTTCGAAACAAATAAAAGTCACAATAAAATCTCGTATAACAAATACGCACACAGCAAAAGGACTGCCAGCGTTTACTAACAAATTGAAAGGAACGCACCTTGAACTTTGATGTCATGAAATACATTTAACTGTCTCGATTTGACTGACATTATAAATGTAATGTAATTATGTTTAAAGAAATACCTGCTAGCGACAGCAACGGGTATTCAGTAAAAAAACCTGATATTTTTCCGAATCTAGACAGACTAGGAGTGTTACCTAGGTACATAGGAAAAGGTTACCTTTGTCTAACCCTATCGGTGTACGATCTATATCCGAATCCGACAAAAAATATTGGAACTGTTTTATGATGACTACAGGTTACTTTAAAAAAATAACACAGTAGGCCCTACCTACTAACATTCGCGCCTTATTCTAACGAATTATGGTATTTTTTGTCATTTATGGTATTTATCGTATACTTAATATAATATAGCGGGTAGAAATTACAGAACGTCACTTGTTATGATTCTTCCAAACTTCGTATGCTTCGTCGACATATTTTTTTTAAATTTAAGGCATGATTATGCTAATTATTATTCCAATTACCTACATAGCATTTCATAGACCATACCAAAACATTCAAATATACGTACTTCTAAATCAATTTGTCATCGTAACTTTTCGTTGGTCACATATAGCCACAGAATAATGTTACTAATAGCTTCAAATTCTTAGAAAAAATATTTATGTTTTGTTTGCAGTACCCGAGTTCGGCGCCGGCGCAGCATCTATTCGTTCATATAGGTGGTACAGTTACATACGCAGATCCTTTATTAGAGGTAAATACAACATTGTCTTTTTCTTTTGAGTGGTCGCTATGTTTTATAAAAGATACTGCTTTTGCGATAAGATTGGTGCGAAACGGTTCTAAAGATATGTTTCAAATACTTTGTAGTTACGTAGGTAGATATTGTGATGTTTTCCTTTGAAACTCGAGAAGCGCTATAAAAATAACGTTATCTTTTGTCTCTTATCTACTCCTCTCAATAATACAGTGGAGTTCTGTTTTTGACATAGTTTTTTTATCTTTCACAGTCGGTAGACGTACAACAGATTAACGATAAGTTCCCAGAGAAGAAAGGTGGACTCAAAGAGTTATATGAAAAGGGACCGAGAAATGCCTTCTTCCTCGTCAAATTCTGGGCGGACCTGAACACGAATAACCTGGACGATCCAGGGGCTTTCTACGGGGTCACGAGTGTGTAAGTGCCTATATTTTTATAACTGGGTCTAATAGTCAATATTTACTTGTAAAGTTACCACTGACAGCATTAGCAACCCATTATATTGTCCCACTGCTTTGCACGAGTCTCCTCCCAGTATGAGAGGGATTAAGCTATAGTCCACCACGCTGGCCTAATACGGGTAGGCAGACTTCACATGCCGTCGAGAAAATCTCTCAGGCATGCAGGTTTCCTCACATTTTTTTCCTTCACCGTTAAAGCGAGTGCTAATTACGCACATGATTTCGAAAAGTCAGAGGTGCATGCCTTGGATTTGAACTCGAGACCCTTGACTTGGCAGTCCAGTGTCCCTAGGCTATCACAGTTATCAACTGACAACCTTACCTAAATAGATATCAGATCTGACTATGCTTTGGAGTGTACCTACGGCAAAATGGAGACATCAAGTGTTTCCATAATTGTAATGTCCAAGGGTGATGATTGGTGATTGTGATTGGTGCGCTATTAGGGGACCATCTCTTCTCTGATTTGCCGCAAGTACGGTTAAATTGCTGAATAAATAAATAAATAAATTGTCGTAATTTTGTTGAAACCTCTGTTTCTCAAGCTTACATTAGTATGACACCATTTAAAATAAAAATTGTGTAGTTAGCCTCATATAACCTATTCCCGTGCCATGCTTCCCCATTTTGCAAATTTTAATATTAGGCCACTTTGCACACACACAGTATTTTAGGCACCTATGCAAATAGGTGCCTAAAATACTGTCGCAAATTGGCGTTCTCTGTTCGTGATTCTGATTTACATAAAAAAATAGAGAACGCCATTTTGCTACGGCCGCGACGTATTTTTGGCTGCCATTAACTCAATTAAGTCTCCTAGAAGTCTTATGGCTGATCTTTCCATGTTACAGGTACGAAAGCAACGAGAACATGACCATAACATGTAGTACTAAAGTATGTTCGTTCGGCAAACAAGTTGTCGAAAAGGTAGAGACGGAGTACGCGCGCTTTGAAGGCGGCCGCTTCGTGTACCGCATACACCGGTCGCCGATGTGCGAGTACATGGTGAACTTCATACACAAGCTCAAACATCTACCCGAGAAATACATGATGAACAGTGTCCTAGAGAACTTCACTATATTACAGGTTTGTATAAAGAAAGAGAAACATTTTTACATATGCAATGTGTCTTATTGGAAACCATACCAGAGTGATAGGGGGTGTTTATTTAATCTTGGTCTTAAAACACTGATGGATTTCAGTATTATGATGTTAGATAAACCTTGTGCTGGTCACGGTTATATAGCGACTATTATTAGAAATAGAGTAGCAACAAATTGTAATTGTCTAGGATGTTGTCATGTCAAAGATATTTAAATATTACTAACGATAGGCGGGACATTACGAACAAATTCGTAGTCTAATAAGTACTTGTTTCGAAGTGAAAATAAATCGGTTTGTCTCAACTCCAGACACAGAGTGACTTCTGTTTATTACAATTCAGCTTGACAAAGGATCAACAATTCTCTATGAAAATGTTCATCCATTCTAAAACCCCCATAAATCTCTTGTCATGTGGCCTTACAACACTGACAATGACGGTTCGCTAACGATAAGCTTTAATCTTCCGCAGGTGGTGTCAAACCGAGACACGCAAGAGACATTATTATGTGCCGCGTTTGTGTTTGAAGTGTCTAACAGTGAACATGGAGCGCAGCACCACATCTACAGGCTCGTCAAAGACTGAACGCGCTCCGCACAACGCCTCCCGTACAACCATTCCTTACGCAAGCCTCTGCAGAATATCTACACTAGATACTTGGCTTACTTCGTCCGTTGACCGGTACACGCACACGTATGCAATGCAAGTGAACTTTGCGAGTGAGTCTCCGTATTTTACGTAGAATTTGTTGTAAATAAGCGTTTCGTATGTATGCGTGCGACCGGTATATATAGAAAGTCGAATATCTGTATAGTAGGTATGTCTACGACAGCGTGTACTGCTCGTGGCCCCAGAGCCGCCAGCGCCCTCACGCGGTCGCAACACGAGTGCTGTCCTAATTTCTCTTCAACTCGTAGACACCTTTCTCCTTAGATTCAAAAATAAAAATATTTGTTGTTAAACATATATAATAGCAAAATGTGATCTGAAAATTACGCTACAAGTATTTTTGTAACTGAATGTTTATTATACATAGCTCAATTTTAAATATTGTCTATCGTAGTCATCCCTTGAATCGGCAACTGATTGAATGGTGTCGTCAGTATAGACTCCCTTGTCTATGTAGGTTTTATTATATTTTTATGGTTTTCGTAATACTCTCGATTCTAAAATGATTTCTATAAGGTTCTAAGACAAGGAGAGTAACAGTAATATTTTAAATAATTCTTAAAATACGAAATATCGTTCGGTATACTTCGCGTGTAAAAAATATCATATAAAAATTATATAGATTTGAATACACACAGTGCCTCTATAATTATGTTACATTAACATAAATTACTTGAGCATATTTAGTCTTTTCACTGCATTAAATAATGAAGAGATAATAATAAATTTAAATTGATGCATTGGTGAAAAGATTAATTTTTAGTGTAGTATACCATGAAAATAATAGGTTTAATAAGTATATATATAGAGTTACGACACCTATTCTTTTTCAGTTAGTGCTCGTGGTACAATCTACCTTTTTTGTTTAGTTGTCTTATAAAACCAGTCCAAGTCTTTCTGTCCCTTAGCATAGAAATCGTATCTTTATATTTTTACAATTTGGCATCTATTGTTTTCTTTCGAGTATTTTATATGCTTTAATATTATTTCATTTTGCCTTGTTATTTTTAGGTCTTTTTGAGACATAGCATTTTATATAGTTTCTATGTACGTTTTGCCAGATTTGACTTACTATTGCAGTCTTTGCCACATTAAATACTAGTTACTTAGGGTATGGTATTGTACATATTCTATTGTTATGTACGTAAAGTTAATAGTGTCCATGTGTTCACACGGTCTGCCAGATCAAAAAATCTGTAAGTATTAAATTGTATCATATGAGAAGTAATGACAAATCTTGTACGATCGTGTACCAACAATATGTACATATCTGACTATCAGAATCATGTTTTTCTTATATACTAGGACGCTACTCTTCGCGCGTTCCGAGGCAGCTTTTCCCTCCAGACCCCTCTATTCAGCGTTTTCAATTCCTACATTATCCTTTAATGTTTTCATAAAACTAATAAAAAGCAATAATGTCCGCTTTTGCTTCCAATTTCAAAGTACAAATGAGTGTCCACACTACTCGACATACTTGCATGGATATGTTTACGTGGCAATGATTTGATCTCTCTTTTAGTCAAATATATTTAGGGTCCTCCCGCGCGTGCTATGGTACGCTCATTTAATTTTACACAGTGTTAAGTTTATGTGCATTAAATAGTGTTTAGTTTCAAGACATGAGGTAGGAAAATATTATCTTAGATAATAAAAATAAGAGATTTTTGTATTTATTTGATAGAGTTATATTAGATAAATTGTAAAGTGAATAGCTTTAAGGTTCTTTTTTTATATGGCGATAGTCGTTCAGGAACTTATCCGTGAAGTTGTCACATATTTTAGTACTTAAGATAAAACTTAATTTTTGTTGCAAACATACATATTCTCTGTCCAAATACTCTTTAAAAGATTTGTTTGTTCGAAATTGATTTCATTTTATAATACTTATCAAAATTACGTCGACTTTGGTGTCTTCTATTTGCAATACGACGGCGTGTTCAATAATTAGTAAAAGAGATCTGCCCTGTTGTGATTTTATATTTTAATGTTTATAATATGTACTCAATCAAATGAGATTAACTCAATTTTATTCGAGTCTAATGCGACAGCAACGGAACCGAATATAGTTTAAACTAAACTAAACATGGAATTGTTTGATGCCGACGGCAATATTCAATAATAGATATCGTTAGGTCGTGTTGTGTAAATAAAATAATTTTAGCGCATTTCTTTCAGTTAGTATTCGTAAGCGGTTTTTGCTTCTTTACAAGTCTTTCATATCGACAATCAGCCATATCAATATGAAAATATAAAAAGAATTTGTCGGCGGAGTTGGAGACAATCATTTGCAATCGGTTGCAATTAGGTATACCTAAGTACTATTTTATTAATTATACTTTGACCCTCTCAGTTTTGAAAGATAACATTTTATTGATTTATTTTCAATCGACAAAGCAAATGATTTTTTACAATACTAGCCGACAGTGTACAGTATTTTAAAAATAATACTACGTTAAAGATTTGTATGAAAATTTAATTATATTGTCTTCATAAAATCATGTGTATATTTTATAAGCTCCTTCCATCTTGACTCCCTGATAACAAATGTACCTACAAATCAGAATTATATAATCGTTTGAGAATGTTACCACCTACTGCGACAAGATAAAGGCTTACTTACTTAAGTACTTAAATGATAATTATTTAGGGTTCCATTCTTCCGTTTGAGGCCTTATGTCACCATGTCTTAATTAGTAACAAATACTACATTCAGAGCTTAGTCATTTTGGAGGCTTAACTTCTGCCTCAGTCTTAACATAACTAAAATTGTACCAGGTATGGTATCTGACACAGACGCAAACATAAGACATTGAAATAAAGAAGTATTCTCGTTTGAGCACCTATTTTTAGAGCACCTGATTTTTATTCCGTTTTGAAAATATATATATCGTCTTATCTTCGTCTTATCGTCTTGCCTGATGGAAAGCACTAACAGAAGTGATGCAAGTGACCCTTCCGGGCACCTTCACTAAACAGGGCAAGTAGGCGTTTAGGACGTCCAGATACAAGTAAGCCTAGAAAAGGCCTAAAAACGTCATTTTATTTACTTAAACTTTTGGAAATAAATGATGCAAGGTCTGATTTTACAATACAACATACAGGCAAATGTAGTAACTGAACCTATATCTTATATAACCTCGCTTATGAGTGCCAGGAAAGGAATGAAAAAATCCAAAAAATCTGAAATTCTAAGAGAATCGTACGAATTTAATCTAATTAATTAAATATTTAATCAATTAAGTCACGATAAGGGACGCGTTATTTTGATAAGATTTTAAATCTCTTTCAAGGTCCGATCAGCAAAACACATTCAGTTATTTGTGTAATTTATGGAGGTAAGTCCAATTTTGTTTTCATAAAAAATAATACCTATAATTATGCCGATGTGATAATAATTAAGTTTGGATTACGAGCATGGCTTTACGCAAGAGAAAATTATTTTCCCTCCTTTGACGGCTGAGCGATCTATTTCGGCGCCATCGGATCGAGGGTTCGATTCCCGTACCAATTCTACCTACCTACAGGCTAATTCTCGTAAACAAAATACAAGTTCACATAAGTGATGACGCAGGTTCGAATCCTGCCTGCCGTATTAACAAAATAATGGAGCATCTTAGCATGGAAAATGCTAAAAAAATACCTACATAAAGATATTTATTACGTGCCAAACGTACATGCCAGATCTTACCCCAAAATGGGCAACCGGTCTTGTTGCCCATCACTTAGAAACTTTAGAAAGGATATCAAAAGTATGTGGATCAACTGCGTGTTTGTCATGTCGTGCGTGAGTGAGCTTGTGTGGAATGAATATATTTTTTCCACTTTCTTTAGTATCTTGTAGATAAAAGTTTTCGTTGTTTTGTATCCGACTCTTTAGGTGTAAAATCAGCCAAATTCATGCCAAAGTTAGATCAATCAAGGGCTAGTTATTTTATCTGACTTTATTAACATTATCATTCGTAGATGGCGATCTCTCGAGGAGTGGGATGCATCGCCACAGTACTTGTACTATGTTCATTCCTTACGCTGGGACAGGCTGGTAAGTAAAATTTATATCAAAGACAAGTGATAAAACTCTACTGGTACCTTTAGTTATTACAGGCCAAATAAAACAATGATGAAATCTACACAACTCGTACACGACTCGCCAAGGAAGGACCTGTCAATAATCAATATGCAGAGAATAAAACGATTTTTTCGACCCTTTGGAAGGTCAAAATTTTCTTTAATAAAGAATACGAGTTCTTCAATCAGTTCTGAATGAGAACGCTCTAAGCATAAAAGCATTTTATATTGCAGAAGACCTGCCATGTCGAGCTCGTGATGTTGGCATTGAGGGGAGGTCCGTAGTCTGCGTGTGCGATTCTACTTACTGCGACACTATCAGAAGAGAGGACCCCGCACCTGGCACTTATGTCGCCTACACCTCCAGCAATGTAAGATTTTTATATATCTTATTATATCATTACACCTGGGGTCGGCGCAGTATGTCTTTTTTTTCCATACATCTTTATTAGCCGACATCTCATCATTCACTTCCTTTGTGGTCATATCCTTTCTCACACAGTCCATCCATCTTTTCTTTGGTCTTCCTCTTCCCTTATATCCATCCACATTCATGCTTAAAACCTTTTTGGTAACATGCTCTTCAATTCTACGCATCACATGTCCATACCACGCTAGGCGGTTACTGCACAACTTCTCAGTAACTGGTGCTACTTTCAAACTACCTCTTATAGGTATACTCATTCCTGACCCTGTCCATTCTTGTAACTCCACACATTCCGCGTAGCATTCTCATCTCGACCCCAAGGGATAAGGGCAGGAGGAGGATGATGATGATATCATTACACCTCTATCCTCGAAAGTTTACGCAGAGATAGGTGATGTGCACTACAGTTCTCGAGTATGTTTAAATCCTGTTAAATAAAACTATATGAGACTAAACACCCTCGAGCATATTACTATTTAATACGAGCTACTCGTAGGTGAAAAAAGGTGCGTGTATCTCTACGATAACTGGATAGAAGGTACCTACGTCCTATACTATCTACCTGTCTCTGTTATAGGCAGGGCTACGATTCGAAAAGAGTTCCGGAGTGATTCAAACGCAAAACGCAGTTGATGATGATGAAGCTGGAGAGCCAGAAGGTGCTATTCCTGAAGAACCACCAATCTACGATGAGGAGGATATCGTAGATGAAGACGGATTCGATAGTATGTACCAAAATATCTTTAATTAATTATTTGATTCATTCCTTTTCAAACAAAATTTTCCTATCCATATTTCAGTTTCTCAATTATGGACCAATGTGGTTCTCAGGATATACACGAGCGCCCGACACCAAATAATTGAAGGATTCGGTGGATCCGTCACGGACGCTGCTGCGATAAACTGGCGTAAACTGTCCGATGCAGGACAACAGAACTTGATTGAGTAAGAATTTTCGTATTTTCTCCTCTACACAAAAATTTCCCAACACTAAAATTGTCACCATTCAGATGGTGGGACTCCGTTATTGGAGTAGCCCGGCTTGTTTGTCATCTCATTTAAAAAAACGTGTCATAGTGCCTAGTATTTTAGCCGCCCCCAGGTAATTCATTTACTGGTATTTCAGCTCCTACTTCGGTCCTAGTGGATTGGAGTATAACATGATTCGAGTGCCGATTGGTGGATGTGACTTCTCTGAACACCCTTACACGTATGCTGAAGAACCTTGGCATGACAGTACTTTATCTAACTTTTCACTGTCATCGGAAGACTTCTTTTTAAAGGTAAAAAATGGACTAGGGTTATAAAGCACCCAATGTTTGGTAGTAGGTATACATAAATATTAGAAGGTAGGCACTTCTTGGTTGTTACGAATGCCATGAATCCCTTGGCCATGATAGAGAGGATAGAGAGAGATGGCCATTATAGAGCAAGGGTAAGTAGTGGTTTTAGTTTGCTCCTACGACATCCGACATTCCATCCAACTATAATGAAGGTAGATGACCCTTTGATTTTTCGCACTAATTAAACATTGATATATTAAATTTTCTACATTCGTAGCTGCCTATGATACGAAGAGCCCAACGAGTAGCGACAGACGAGATAAAAATCACAGCAAGCACTTGGTCTCCGCCAGTTTGGATGAAGACCAACGAAAGGATCACAGGCTTTTCACAGCTAAGACCTCAGTATTACCAGGCTTTTGCTGACTACCATCTACGGTTAGTTTATTAAGTATGTTACTTTGTGCTGGACAGCCATGAACAAATAAATCCTAAAAATAGAGTTCATTTTGTTTAACCCCTATGGGGAAAAGGCGTGACTGTAAGTACATATTGGATGTAGAGTTCAGTTGTTTTACGCTTCTTTCTTAGAAAATCTTTTTTTCGATTTCAGTTTCATTGAAGAATACGAAAAGGCGAACGTGAAGATTTGGGCCATCACTACGACTAACGAACCTATCAACGGAATTGTGCCGTTTGTGCAGTTCAATTCACTGGGGTGGTCTCCTGCGCAGCTGGTTTGTATACCATAACAAATTAGATTTTATTGCAGTGGGAAAGGGAACATAAAATATACAAACTTACTCTGCACACTGGGAAGAATCGCGTTTTATAAATGTCAAAAAAGCCCAGCACGCTTTGATCGCGATGATCCGCCAACTTAGCTACCACGTGCATCATAAATGTAAAATCGGCTGCAGCAGCAGTTTAAACTATATTCAATTGTTCAGTCGTGTTTACGCGAGGATACTTGTGGATCCATGTAATCTTGCACAGTGCAAATAGAAGAATTATCTGGCTATAGAACAACTACGAGAGCACGTAGGTCTCAATGCTGCCCTTATTTTGTTATTATTGTAAAATGTATTAACTGTTTACAGGGCCGCTGGGTAGCCAACAACCTGGGTCCGACGATAAGAAACTCTCGTTTTAACTCGACATTAATTTTGGGCGTTGATGATCAACGTTACATCTTGCCTTTTTATCTATCAGGAGTGAGTATTTAATTATAACAACAACGCTTCTCCCTTGGGATTGAGCACGGAAGAATGCCTGTTGCCTTTTAATAAAAAGATGTTTTTCCCTTTGAGCCGCGTTCCGAGATATCATAAGCATAATATTTCGTGTTTAGTCAACGAGTACCTACCTAGTGGTAAATTGGCTTGTCTTGTCTGTATGTAAATAGGTGATTTTAATTTACAGATGGAACGAGAAGATCCGAAATCGATTGATTACCTCGATGGAATAGCTGTACACTGGTATGGCAACTTCGTTCCCGCGCAAATCCTGACAGTCTTACAGAACAGATACCCAGACAAAATACTCTTAGCAACGGAAGCTTGCGAAGGTAATTTTTTATCATAAAATCGATCAAATGTTATTTTGGCTATTAGACCATTATTACATTTAAACTTATAAAAAGTTAAAAACCAGTTTCATGGTACCAAATAGTGACTCTTATGGAGAAAAGTGAAATAAATATTTATTTAAACTGAACATTGAGATCGCCGCCACTTTTATCGCGCAATGTTTGATGATTTTGTAATCAATAATAGCATTACTTTGGTTTCAGGAGCCATGCCATGGCATTTAGAAAAAGTTTCGATTGGTTCGTGGGCAAGAGCGCGCAGATACGCCACTAGTATTTTCGAAGTATGTTTTTTATAGAGCTTTTAATTATTATTTTTTTATTTTATAAGAGATTGTTGAAGAGTTGATTAATTTATATTATTAGAATTTATTATTATTTATGTACTTGTACATCATAAATGTATTGTAATGTAATGTAATGGTTTTGGTTCCATTTCTAGACCCACTAGTTTTACTATGTTCGTTGTAGAAGACTTCTCATTATTAATATATTTTTTTGCAGGATTTAAACAACTTCGTCGTCGGTTGGATTGACTGGAACCTTTGCTTAGACCAAAATGGGGGTCCCAATTGGGCAGACAACTTCGTTGACGCACCCATTCTCGTGTATGGAGAGAATGGCGAATTTATTAAACAACCCATTTTCTATAGTATTGGACATTTCTCTAAGTTCATCCTGAGAGGCTCTCGGCGTGTTCGAGTGTCTCGCGAAAGTATTGCGACAGTAGAGAATGTTGCCGTCATCAAACAAAATGGAAATATTGTTATTGTGTTACAAAACAGGTATGTAAATCTTATCATCATCACTATCAACTCATTTACCGTCCAACTGCAGAAGACAGGCCTCTTCTCAGAATGAGAGGGATTATAGGACTAATAGTTCACCATCCTGGCATGTCTGCAGACTTCTCACATTGCTGAGAGAATCTTTCAGGCATGCAGGTTTTCTTCCTCAGAATATTTTCCTTCTCTGTTTAAGTGAGTGATCATAATGCTTGTAAAATGTCATGTCAGTAAGAAATATACGGTAATGGGGACAACACAAAAGATCCCATTGGGTTGAAGTGTTGCTGGTTGTACCAGCCCCCATAGCAAGATAAGATAAAATGTCATAGATGTGTGCTTCGTATTTAAAGTCTAGACTTATGACTTGACAGTCAAATGTCTCAAATCAATGTATATTAGATAATATTGCATCATAATAAATGCAATAATTGCAAAATTAATCCTTTTTTCAGACTCAGACGAGAAAGGCATGTGAGAGTAAGGATAAGCAGCAGACGGCATATTGAATTTACACTGGAGCCTGAATCAATAAAGACTATTGAAGTCAACCCTAACTAGGATATACTCGACCAAACAATATTATTTAAATAAAATTATTTATTTGTGGTAAAAATAAAATATAACATTTTTTGTGTCACCACCTATCTACTATCTATTTGTTCAACAAACCAAATACACACATTGGTTAAAATTAAAACTTGGCACATTGTACTCTTTAAATAAAAACCTAAAGAACAACAACCAGCACAGACTAGTAACTTAACCAATCCACTACCAATACACATTGCATAAAAACTGTATACTGTTTTGTTTCTTTTGCATAAGAAACAAAAATAAAAACAGATTATGAAATGGCTATGGTACATTTTATAGGATGATGCAAAAATATTAGCCATTTCTAATAACAAAGTATCACAATTTATTCAACATTGGGACAGTAAAGCAATCTTATCTAATGGCCAAACACGACAAACAACTCTACTTCTAATAAGGCCCTCAGGCACAGGGCCATACACTCTAGAATCGGCTGAATTGCTAGAATTATCACCTTCTAGCCATACATGACCTCTAGGAACAACTTGATTACGTTTTGGGAAGTGTCCTCTGACACGATCACCTGGGAGAGCCGTTATCCTTTTACAAATATTCTGTCTAGGGTTGGAGGGGCTCTTAGATATCACAATGTCACCGCGGCGCAGTCGCTGAAATCGGGGCGATATGTGTTCCGTTAACAGGATGTTGTTAGTTTGAAGAGTGGGCTCCATTGATGGGCCAGAACACTGCAACAATAATTGATTTTGAAAACAAGAAATCAATTTGTCATGTTGATAGATTTCTAGGTTATTGAGATTTCTATATTTACCATAACAAAGTCTCCAACATATTCAAACGTACAGTGGGTGATGCAGGCTGTTTGTATAACGTAACCCATAAAACCACAAGTTTTACCAACAATTTTCATAAAGGCCATGATGCTAGAAACCCAATAAATAAATTATGATTCCAAGTTCATTGCATCATCATGTTTTTTTAATAATTGTTATAATTTGTTTATAACATTCGTCAAGAAAACATAGCAAAATAAATTGTTTAGATTTCGACTTTTTCGGACTATTTCACAGTTGACAGTTGACACTGATAGTTTTTTTGACATTGACAAATTGAAATGAATAGATACAGCCACAGACTAATAAGATAAATTTCTCAAAACGGTGTCGGAGACTAATAAGATAAATTTCTCAAAACCAACTAGTGTCGTACTTCTCAGCCTGATAATTTTAGGCGATTTATTTATAGCATTTTCAATGCAACCAAAGACAATGAATTTATTTATATGATTGTTATGTCATAATGACAGCAGGACAGAACTAGCAGGACAGGATCAAACAGATTATTGTGTGGAATTCGCTGGGGCATATCGAGCTTAGCGATTCGTCATAAATTTTGTTACAATAAAGTGAAATAACATTATCCACGGCGCACTAAACGTTTATCTGTTTCCTTTGTTGGTTGGCTTTACAACAAAATTAAAAGTGTTCCAAAAAATATTTGCGATACGGTTACCCATCAGCTTTCACATTAAAATTTCATTTCTATGGGATTATTTCCTCAAAAATCTACGGTCAACGGTCTTTGGGAGGCAGGAATAAAGTCCACAAAGTACCATCTTAAGAGGGTAATTGGCAATTCGACCTTGACTTATGAAGAGATGGCCACCGTACTGGCTCAAATAGAGGCTTGCCTGAATTCGCGGCCATTGTCTTATGTAGAAGATCAAGATAAGCTTACCATATTGACCCCTGGTCATTTTCTGATCGGAGAGCCACCAGTTTTAGTTCCTGATTCAAATTATGAAAGTTCAAATGTTAACAGTCTGCAGTGATGGCAGCTCCATCAGAGAATGATGCAGGATTTCTGGCGACGTTGGTCGCAGGATTACCTTAACCAATTTTTACAGCGGCATAAGTGGGCTCATCACAATCCAGAACCATCTATTGGGAACATCGTTTTAGTTAAGGAGGATGACATGTCTCCTGGCAAATGGTTATTAGGGAAGATTGAGCATAAACATTGTGGACCAGACGGAATAACTCGAGTCGTTACTTTACGTACTCAGGCTTCGGTTATTAAGAGACCTACATCGAAATTATGTGTCTTGCCCATTACTACATAATTAATAATATGTTGTAGTGTATTTAGTATTTACTGTTTTGTTATTGTATATCCATATGTTGTCCCCAAGAACTTGTTATTATTTGTAAATCCTTCAACTACTTCATGATAATAGATACAAATTTGTGTGGGATGTTTGCCACTATGTCCTTGGTGGGCGGCATGTTTGGGCCACATAACGAAATCATAGTGCGATCAATTGCATCTAATGCACAAAGTTTAACCTTTACTTCCCTAGATGGCGTTGGGATAGAAATAGATCGCGCTATGGTTTCGTTACATGGAATTAGTGACCCCAGTTTTAAATTTTTATTTTATTTGTGAGCTACAGGTAATGTGTGGTTGAGAATATACGTATTTATATCGACATACTGCGTATTTATTACTCCCACCCTCATACGGATCCGCGGAGTAAGTACAATAATATATAGGAGTTTTGTAGAACAGAAGTAGAATTTATTAATAAAAAATATAGTACACTGTTAACACAAAGATTTAATAGGGCCATAGGCCAAAGTAACAATTTATATAGTCAGGATCTAATTAGCATTAACACACAGCAAAATACACAACGATCGGACAGGGATTCGATATCACTCACACAGTTACTAGCGGCGAAGGTTCGGACATAGCACGTCTGTAGGTACTATCTGAGATCGCGAGCAGAAGAGAGCAAAGCCACGTTCCGGCAAGCCTTTTATACATTCTGAGTTCTGACACAGTCATTATGAAAATAGGCGGGTAGTCTTGAACATTATTTTTATAAAATCCCTAACAGCAGATAATAGATTTTGCAAAAAGAGCCAGATAAAAACCTTGTGCTGATTGTAAATAAGGACTAAAGTAGCAAATTAATCAATAAAAATACATTAAACATCAACAGTAGTTCTAGAAAACAAGCGAATTGAAACATTAAAAGTGTGTAAATAGCGTTTAAAATAGTATTTGCAAAATAAAAGGAACCGGTCGACACCAAGTGATAAGCGAACTATGAGCCGAAAAGTTAGGTAGGAATACGCATAAAAACGAGTACCTACCTGTGATTCTCAACATAGAAAGTAATAGAAACGTTGAGTTGTTTGTTCAAAACTTCACATTGCCGGAGAATTGACTTAATTTCTTGATTTAAAAAAACTTCTTCAAATCTTGCTCCATTTTTATGTGATGTTCAGGTGATGTATAGTTTTTTCGCAAAAAGATTTTACAACCTGTCACCCAAACATATTCGAAACCTTTTTTCGAAAAAGGTTTAGGTTAGGTTCGTTCCCGCACCCCGACTGGATGGTGATGAGGCGAACACCCGTCTGGTTTTAGTGGGTATACGTCCTTTTCAGGATGGAGTCCCACACACCGCGCCGCCTTCCCCAGGGCGGCGTGACGGTGCATAAAGCAGACCCTAAAAAATAAAAGGCGGTCGTTGATAATTTTACCATTGCCTTGAAGTCCCAGATTATTTGTATTTATGTTTCCTTTGTATTTTTTGCGGCAGCTACGAAGTCGTTTTTTAAATAATTATTGTGCACGGAACAAATGATGTTTTTCTGTTGAGTGTCACCTCGCATGGGCACTCCTGCGATATAGCGTATAGCGTATTTGACGTCTGTGGTCTAGTGGTTCGAGTACCGGACTGCTGATCACGAGGTCGTGGGTTCGATTCCCGCAAAACACAAACATTTATGTGATGAACTTAGGTGTTTGTGTTTGTCTGGGTGTTTCTTATATATTATAAGTATGTAAGTATGTATTTACAAAAAAAAAGTACATAAGTATTATATCCATTGTCTAGTACCCATAATACAAGCTCTGCTTAGTTTGGGACTAGATGGTGCTGTGTAAAAAATGTCCCAAGATATTTATAATTTATTTATAATAGTTAATTTGTTCTTTGGGGATTCGTAAGTTGATGATGTCCCCCAACTTTTCGACTATTGTGAAAAGGTTTTCACCATTAGACGATGGCACTCCTTTGATCTCGATATTACTCATACGAGACCTTTACTCACTTTCGTGTTGAAGCATTTCTAATTTGTTGCAGCGGTTTTTAACCCCCGACGCAAAAACGACGGGGTGTTATATGTTTGACGTGTCTGTGTGTGTGTGTGTGTGTGTACGGATGAACCGATTTTGATTGTTGTTTTTTTTATTTGAAAGGTGAAGTGTTCTTAGCTATGTTTGATGAAAATCGGACCAAGATGGCCGCCGCTACAAAATAGCGATTTTTTTTTTCACAACTCCCTCAATATGGTTATCGAATGAAAGGTCTTAACTAGGAGAATACTATATACTATGATAAATTTCAAATCCAAGATGGCCGCCACCACAAAATGGCAAAATACATTTCGTGTCGGGGGTTTTCTAAATTTTTAATTTAGATTAGGTTATGTAAAGCTATTATTTCTTCCTTGGCTGATTTGAGAGAATTAATTTCCAACTCGACGCTGGATACTCTATTAGTTAGAGTTTCTACCGAGTGATGTATGAATTCCATAGACGACTTCATCTCTGAGAATTCGTCTCTCATGGTCTTAAGCTCTACGAGCTCAGCTTGTGTATCGATTTACGTTCTCTAAGAGGGCGGGCAATGTTTCCATTTGAACTGACAGCCTTCTCAACTCTGATAGTATGCTCTCCGCAACTGCATTTGTGGCATTATGTCGAGGGCTGGCATTTCCAGGTGCTTCTTCTTTCTTCTCCTAACTTTCTCCACCCGCCTTCTGATATCACCGAACACGGAAAGTCAAAATGCGCTGCACATATTGAACATGTATAACGCAGTCCCGTACTTCAACATTGCAGCGTGTGCAGGTAAACATGATAATTGGGTAACTTGCAATACACTTTGAGAAACGTAGAAAATTATATTAAACGATAAATAGTGAGTGTCGCAAGTAAGTGGGTACGTGTGCAGACAATTTACCGTCCAACGACCGGTTGATTAATGCCAAAGTTAGATCAATCAAGGGCTAGTTATTTTATCTAACTTTATTAACATTATCATTCGTAGATGGAGATCTCTCGAGGAGTAGGATGCATCGCCACAGTACTTGTGTTATCTTCATTCCTTACGCTGGGACAGGCTGGTAAGTAAAATATATATCAAAGACAAGTGATAAAACTCTACCTTTAGGTCGATAGTAGGTACTAGCTATTACAGGCCAAATAAAACAATGGTGAAATCTACACAACTCGTACACGACTCGCCAAGGAAGGACCTAACCTGTCAAGAATCAATATGCACACAATAAAACGATTCTTTCGACCCCTTTGGAAGGTCAAAATTTCATTAATAAAGAATACGAGTTCTTCAATCAGTTCTTGATGAAAACGCTCTAAAGCATAAAAGCATTTTACATTGCAGAAGACCTATCATGTCAAGCTCGCAATGTTGGAATTGAGGGGAGGTCCGTAGTCTGCGTGTGCGATTCTACTTACTGCGACACTATCAGAAGAGAGGACCCCGCACCTGGCACTTATGTCGCCTATACCTCCAGCAATGTAAGATTTTTATATAACTTATTATTATCATTACACCTCTATCCTCGAAAGTTTACACAGAGATAGGTGATGTGCACTACAGTTCTCGAGTATGTTTAAATCCTGTTAAATAAAACTATATGAGACTAAACACTCTCGAGCAGATTGCTTTGATTGAGGATTGCTATTTAATAAGAGCTAGGTGAAAAAAGGTGCGTCTAACTCTACGATAACTGGATAGAAGGTACCTACGTCCTATACTATCTACCTTGCTCCTAGCCTTTTTCCTAAGCATGTTGGGGTCGGCTATATACAACTATCTCATAATAATGTCTGTTATAGGCAGGGCTACGATTCGAAAAGAGTTCCGGAGTGATTCAAACGCAAACGGAAGCCGATGATGATGAAGCTGGAGAGCCAGACGGTGCTATTCTTGAAAAAACACCAATCTACGATGAGGAGGATATCATAGATGAAGACGGATTCGATAGTATGTACCAAAATAAATTTACTTAATTATTTGATTCATTCCTTTTTAAACAAAGTTTCTTCTCCATATTTCAGTTTTTCAATTATGGACCAATGTGGTTCTCAGGATTTTCACGAGCGCCCGACACCAAATAATTGAAGGATTCGGTGGATCCGTCACGGACGCTGCTGCGATAAACTGGCGTAAACTGTCCGATGCAGCACAACAGAACTTGATTGAGTAAGAATTTCCGCATTTTCTCCTCTACACCAAAAGTCCCCAACACTAAAATTTGTCACCATATGGTGGGACTCCGTTATTTGAGTAGACCGGCTTGTTTGTCATCTCATTTAAAAAAACATGTCATAGTACCTAGTATTTTAGCCGCCCCCAGGTAAGCCCCCAGCCAAGCCCCCAGCCAAGCCCCCAGGTAATTCATTTACTGGTATTTCAGCTCCTACTTCGGTCCTAGTGGATTGGAGTACAACATGATTCGAGTGCCGATTGGTGGAAGTGACTTCTCTGAACACCCTTACACGTATGCTGACGAACCTTGGCATGACAGTACTTTATCTAACTTTTCACTGTCATCTGAAGACTTCTTTGAAAATATGGAACAACTTGCCACCGCCTATTAGATCTCTTAATACCATAGATACTTTTAGGGCACACCTACGGCAGTTCCTAATTGAGGCACAACGGAAGTTAAATCTAATAAATACGAACAAGTCACTTATCTAGTGATGGCTGGGGTGCGCGCTTACATGCTTATATTATGTGCGGTGAACATTGCATCTGTGTATTCCTCCACTTGTCGGTCGCTCCCACCGGCTGTTGGCAAAGCTGGCCACCTCGGTGGCCAGCTGGCTCTTGTCTCGGTTTCAGATTTTTGTGTTTCCTCGGCTTCATAGGAGACCTAAAAATTAATAAAATAAATAATAACTTACTGCAATACTATATAACATTACAATGTATAACCAGAAAACTAAATTACACAATAAAACTATATATACACACCTGCTGGGTATTGCCTTCAGGTGATAGCCGCTCGCTTCAGACCAAATAATAAGCCGAGATCAATATAACATCCGCTCATCAGTGTACCTTTTATGAAAATCTAAAAAGAAAAAAAAAAAGATAGTTTCGTATAATTATAAATTAAGACAGCTTAATACAAAAATATACAACACAAAGAAAAAAAAAACTCAAACTCGCTACATACCCATCTATATCCTCCATCAATCGCACATAATGTGTGAACCAATATCATTATGTAGTTAAATTGGTGTCAACCGAAATTTTGTATTATTTCTATTTTCTTCTTTTTCGTTATTACTACGAAACGGCAACTCAAAATAATAAGTATTATCTACACCAAAATACAAAACATGCCGGCGTGCGCTGTGGTCGCTGCCTCTCAGCGTATGGCTATGGGCATACGGCATTTATTCTTCTGTCGCGTCGCGCCTCGCCGTCGCCATAATCTCAACTTCCGAGAACCCAAAACAATAGCCACCGCACGGCCACGCACACTAAGCGCATCACACTGCACACAACAATAAACACACACACACGCTGTTTTTGTTTTTGTTTTTATTTTAATTTTAATTTTGTTATTACATAAAACAAGTTTATGATGTTTATATAGATAATATGTATGAAATATGAATTTTGTTATGTATTTATCACATTTATTTAATTTTAATTTTTGTAAACTGGTTTACCATCCTTTCGTCACTGTAGGTCTGGTTGAAAACCAGCGCCAGGCACTCCGCCTGGCTTGTGCTGAACCAGCGCCGTTTCAGCGCAATTTATATTAGTATATAATTAAATAGATAGTAAGTAGTATTTAAGGTAAAATTGTGCTGAATAAACCATTTTTCTTTCTTCTTCTTTCTTTCTTTCTTTTTAAAGGTAAAAAATGGAGTAAGGTTATGAAGCACCCAACGTTTGGTAGTAGGTATACATATATATTAGAAGGTAGGCACGCATGGTTGTTACGAATACCATGAATCCCTTGGCCATGAGTATAGAGCAAGGGTAAGTTTTAGTTTGCACCTACGAATCCGACATTCCATCCAACTATGATGAAGGTAGACGACACTTTGATTTTTTGCACTAATTCAATGTTACAGTAAGTGTAATTAAATGTTACAGTAAGTGCCACTCGAGTGTTTCCTAAATGGAAACACATACGATTAGGTACCTACATAAACATGGATATATTAAACTTTCTACATTCGTAGCTGCCTATGATACGAAGAGCCCAACGAGTAGCGACAGACGAGATAAAAATCACAGCAAGCACATGGTCTCCGCCAGTTTGGATGAAGACCAACGAAAGGATCACAGGCTTTTCACAGCTAAGACCTCAGTATTACCAGGCTTTTGCTGACTACCATCTACGGTTAGTTTATTAAGTATGTTAGTTTGTGCTGCACAGCCATGAAAAAATAAATCCTAAAAGAGTTCATTTTGTTAACCCCTATGGGAAAAAGGCGTGACTGTATGACGTACATATTGGATGTAGAGTTGAGTTGCCTCTTTTTAGAAAATCTTTTATTCAATTTCAGTTTCATAGAAGAATACGAAAAGGCGAACATAAAGATTTGGGCCATCACTACGACTAACGAACCTATCAACGGAATTGTGTCGTTTGTGCAGTTCAATTCACTGGGGTGGTTTCCTGCGCAGCTGGTGAGAAACAAATGAGTTTTTTTCCGTGAGGGAAATATACAAACTTTTCACACAATGGATAGAAACGCGTTTTATAAAAATCAATAAAGCCCAGCTCAACAGCAACTCTTGGATCGCGATGATTCGCCAGCTTAGCTACCACCTACACAGTTTAACTACGTTCAGTGGTGTTTACGCAAGTATACTTGTAGATTCATTAGGATATCTTGCACAGTGCAAATGGTAAAATTATCTAGCTATAGGACATCTACGTCTGCACGTACGAATGTAAAATGTGTTAACTGTTTACTTTACAGGGCCGCTGGATAGCCAACAACCTGGGCCCGACGATAAGGAACTCTCGTTTTAACTCGACATTAATTTTAGGCGTTGATGATCAACGTTATCTCTTACCTTTTTATCTATCAGGGGTGAGTATTTAATTATAACAACAACGCTTCTCCCTTGGGATTGAGCACGGAAGAATGCCTGTTACCTTTAGACTCATGCTCGCAATCAAAAGATTTTTGAGCCGCGTTCCGAGATATCTTATGCATAATATTTCGTGTTTAGTCAACGAGTAGTGATAATTTGGCTTTTATGTATATTTTATTGGTAACTCTCTTGCCTTGGAAGCTTTGGAAGCCAAAAAACCTTGTCTACATAGGTAAAAAAATGTTTTTAATTTACAGATGGAACGAGAAGATCCGAAATCGATTGATTACCTCGATGGAATAGCTGTACATTGGTATGGAAACATCGTTCCCGCGCAAATCCTGACTGTCTTACAGAACAGATACCCAGACAAAATACTCTTAGCAACGGAAGCTTGCGAAGGTATTTTTTTTCTCAAAATCGAATGTTCTTGTTGCTATTGACCATTATTACAGTTAAACTTATAAAAAGTTAAAAACTAGTTTCATGGTACCAAATACTGGTACTAATGGAGAAAAGTGAAATAAATATTTATTTAAACTGAACATTGATATCACTGACGCCTTTACCGCGCAATGTTTGATGATTTTGTGATAAATTACTTTGGTTTCAGGAGCCATGCCATGGCATTTAGAAAAAGTTTCGATCGGATCGTGGGCAAGAGCGCGCAGATACGCCACTAGTATTTTCGAAGTATGTTTTTTAATAGAGCTTTTAATTATTTTTGCACTGAAAACCATTTTATTTTATAAGATTGTTGAAGAGTTGATTAATTTATATTATTAGAAGTTATTATTATTTATGTACTTGTACATCATAAATGTATAATGTTTTATTATTATATCGGCGATTTACCCGCGATAGTGTAGTTTGTTCCGAATATCGTGGGTTTTCCCTAAGTTCTTGTTATGCTCGCACTCCCCTACTACGTATATACAAGACACTTTTGGTTCTAGACCATTTCTAGACCCACTAGTTTTACGATGTTCGTTGTAGAAGACTTCTCATTATTAATGTTATTTTTTTGCAGGATTTAAACAACTCCGTCGTCGGTTGGATTGACTGGAACCTTTGCTTAGACCAAAACGGGGGTCCCAATTGGGCAGACAACTTCGTTGACGCACCCATACTCGTGTATGGAGAGAACGGCGAATTTATTAAACAACCCATGTTCTATAGTATTGGACATTTCTCTAAGTTCATTCCGAGAGGCTCTCGGCGTGTTCGAGTGTCTCGCGAAAGTATTGCGACAGTAGAGAATGTTGCCGTCATCAAACAAAATGGAAATATTGTTATTGTACTACAAAACAGGTACGAAATCTTATTATCATCACTATCAACCCGTTTACTGTGCAACTGCAGAAGACAGGCCTCTTCTCAGAATGAGAGGGATTACAGGACTAACAGTTCACCATCCTGGCATGTCTGCAGACTTCTCACACTGCCGTGAGAATCTTTCAGGCATGCAAGTTTTCTCCCTCAGAATATTTTCCTTCTCTGTTTAAGTGAGTGTTCATAATGATTGTAAAATGTCATAGAAAGAGTAAGGAATATACCGTATGGGGACAACACAAAAGATCCTATTGGGTCGAAGTGTTGCTGGTTGTACCAGCCCCCATAGCAAGATAAGATAAAATGTCATAGATGTGTGCTTTGTATTCAGAGTCCAGACTTATGACTGTCAAGTCATAAGTCAAATGTCTCAAATCAATGTATATTAGATTGTATCATAAATGCAATAATGGCAAAATAAATCCTTTTTTCAGACTCAGACGAGAAAGGCATGTGAGAGTAAGGATAAGCAACAGACGGCACATTGAATTTACACTGGAGCCTGAATCAATAAAGACTATTGAAGTCAACCCTAACTAGGATATACTCGACCAAACAATATTATTTAAATAAAATTATTTATTTGTGGTAAAAATAAAATATAACATTTTTTGTGTCACCACCTATCTACTATCTATTTGATCAACAAACCAAATACACACATTGGTTAAAATTAAAACTTGGCACATTGTACTCTTTAAATAAAAACCTAAAGAACAACAACCAGCACAGACTAGTAACTTAACCAATCCACTACCAATACACATTGCATAAAAACTGTATATTGTTTTGTTTCTTTTGCATAAGAAACAAAAATATAAACAGATTAGATAATGAAATGGCTATGGTACATTTTATAGTATGATGTAAAAATATTAGCCATTTCTAATAACAAAGTATCACAATTTATTCAACATTGGGACAGTAAAGCAATCTTATCTAATGGCCAAACACGACAAACAACTCTACTTCTAATAAGGCCCTCAGGCACAGGGCCATACACTCTAGAATCAGCTGAATTGCTAGAATTATCACCTTCTAGCCATACATGACCTCTAGGAACAACTTGATTACGTTTTGGGAAGTGTCCTCTGACACGATCACCTGGGAGAGCTGTTATCCTTTTACAAATATTCTGTCTAGGGTTGGAGGGGCTCTTAGATATCACAATGTCACCGCGGCGCAGTCGCTGAAATCGGGGCGATATGTGTTCCGTTAACAGGATGTTGTTAGTTTGAAGAGTGGGCTCCATTGATGGGCCAGAACACTGCAACAATAATTGATTTTGAAAACAAAGCAATTTATCATGTAGATAGATTTCTAGGTTATTCAGATTTCTATATTTACCATAACAAAGTCTCCAACATATTCAAACGTACAGTGGGTGATGCAGGCTGTTTGTATAACGTAACCCATAAAACCACAAGTTTTACCAACAATTTTCATAAAGGCCATGATGCTAGAAACCCAATAAATAAATTATGATTCCAAGTTCATTGCTTCATCATATTTTTTTAGTAATTGTTATAATTTGTTATAAAATTCGTCAAGAAAACATAGCAAAATAAATTGTTTAGTTCTCGACTTTTTCGGACTATTTCACAATTATTAACAGTTGACAGTGACACTGATAGTTTTCGACATTGACAAATTGAAATCAATACCGTTTTGAGAAATGTATCTTATTAGTCTGTGGCTCCACAGACTAATAAGATACATTTCTCAAAACGGTCCAAGTAGTGTCGTACTTCTCACCCTGATAATTTTAGGCGATTTATTTATAGCATCTTAAATGCAACCAAAGACAATGAATTTATTTATCTTGTTATGTCATAGTGACAGCAGTACAGAACTAGCAGGACAGGATCAAACAGATTATTGTGTGGAATTCGCTGGGGCATATCGAGCTTAGCGATTCGTCATAAATTTAGTTACAATAAAGTGAAATAACATTATCCACGGCGCACTAAACGTTTATCTGTTTCCTTTGTTAGTTGGCTTTACAGCAAAATTAAAAGTGTACCAAATAATATTTGCGATACGGTTACCCATCAGCTTTCACATTAGAATTTCATTTCTATGGGATTATTTCCTCAAAAATCTACGGTCAACAGTAGAAGATATTTGTTTTCGATTAACCCAATAGTGTTAGATGTTTACGTTATCAAGTATTCGCAGTGTTCTATGTTTATGCCTGGCTAGAGTAGAATCAATATTGTATTAGAACGTTAACCTATTGTTGTGAAATGGGTGTGCATATTTTGTGTACCTACTGAATTATGAGCACCTGATGGAAGATTAGCATCACTTCGTCGAAGCTTCTGAAGCACAGGAATTAAATACCAAGTAAGTATCTTTTTTGTACCTGACCCTAAATCTTGGAAATATGCATGAGTCATGGTTAAAATTCGTGGTCAAGATTATTTGCGATATGAATAAACAATGGTTTAGTTGTGAATATGTGGTAAATATTTTTGAATAAGTAATAATTTGAAGTTGGAGCACACCATGCATGTATTTAATTTTAAAATTATTATCAACATAGCAAGTACTGTACATGTGGTCATAAGTCAGTACTAACAATATTGACCCAAATATTGTTTCCCTATGAACTAAAAAACAAGGTGAACTCAGAAATATGCAGGTTTTAATATTATGCTCCTTGGCAACTGATCTGATGACTTTCCCTTTACATTTTTATTATTTAGATTTAAAAAAATAATTAATCAGTTAATAATAAAAAAGTAAGAGGTTCTGGGATAACATAAAATTAGTTTGGTGGAGACACATAATATAGAGAAATCTGTTTGTGAATAACCTTTGACCATGAAGTTACCCATATTCCTAAATTAAAGTCATGATTTTTTATCTTAATGGATAGTATCTAATTAATCCAATTGATATTAAATATTTACCTCCACTGCCTTAACTTAAGCCTTCCTAAAGGATACATTGACAATTACAAAGAAATTGTAGTGTAGATTAAAGTATTAAAGGTCATTCACCTTTCTTTTGGAGTGATACATCAATAATCTGCAGACTGGCTACTAATATTGGTGTTATTATATTTAATTTATAATAGAATTTTGTTAAAGTAGATTAATATAATAATAAATTATTAAATTAAAATAATTTCAATGAGAATTATTTTTAATGAGATCATTAGTTCTGTAAATTATCACCTAATTAACAATTTGTTTTTTAAATGGTAATATAATTAGTATGGATAGGTAATTACTATAATCTGAGAGCCTGCTTCACCACCTACTTAGTAACCTGTTAAATTATTTGGCAGATAATTTTACAAAATTCTTGCTCCATTTTTTCCATCCAGGGAATAGCAGATATGGTGAAGAAGGACCTTAGGCTAATATTCAGAGACGATGCTAAGCATAAAGTAATGCTTCCATATGTTAATTTTGTATTACAATTTGACATACGGAAGAGTAAGTTTATGCTTAGCATCGTCTCAGAATATTTTGATCCCACAGTCAAATTGTTCATACAGTTTTGTGGGACACTGTTAGTTCATAAGCTGCATAATGTACCTTTCTTACAAATATAATAAAATAATAATAATTAGCCTTAGTCTTTTTATTTATTTTTCAACAGAAATCATGGGGAGGTTCTCAGGAAAAAAATGCCGACTATTGTCAATGTTATGGCTGACAGGCGGCTTCTTCTTCGTGGAGCTGATTGTTGGTTACATCACCAACTCAATGGCCCTCGTAGCAGACTCGTTTCACATGTTAAGTGATGTTGCTGCGCTTGTTATTGCATTTTTATCAGTTAAGGTAAGTTTCTTGTTGTGTATAATGAATTGAAGCACTAAAACATACTCGACAAACTATACAACATGACTCGGTCGTAAAAATCGGAGAAAGAAAAATATTAGATTGTAATAAATAAAAACGAAAGCTCAAGTCGTAATATTCTGTTGTTATAAATTATTCTAATCCAATATTTTTCTTTCTCCGATTTTTACGGCCGAGTCAAAGTTAGCTAACGCCAACTTCAACCCGGACAATAAGTTTGGCGCGAACTGTACAAGGAAATTATGCTTATGTTTAAAATAGAACTAAACATAAAATGATCAATATCCGTTTCTTGATATTTAGAATTTTTCGTGAGTGTACCTTTGTATGTTACATGTAAAATTACAGTTTTTCTTGGTTTATTGTTAGGGTGACAGCAACTTTTAGTGTTCATTTAATTACTAATTTATGAACACACATTAGCAAGCACAAAAAAAACGGCACCACATTAGGTGCCACATGCCATGCCCAAGTCATATTAAAAAGCTGGTTTGATATCTGAAAGAACTTGGGCATAACGACTTTAAAAAAAAACGGCGCCCCCCACATAGACTACTTGTACTGGGGTCTAAGAACCTTATTTATTCGCAGACTCGGCGCTATTTACATGTTCTTTGTGATTATTGTAATGGTACTTCGTTTCTCTTCATGTAAACTAAACCAACAGATTAGATTAAATACTGCGACCCCATTTAATGGTGCATTAACACCTACATTGATTGCAAAAACAAAACAATGTGTTTTTTCCTTATTTATAAAAATGCTGCTAACAAACTTGGTAGTAAGAAATAAAACTTTCCTCATAAGACAAGAATTCCCACAGATTCATGTTTCGGAAGAGCTGTTTACTCATAATATTGGCTCAGATAACTGATTGAGGTGATGACATCATCATGATTACATAGGTATACATTTAATGGGCACACCCATATTTAAACCCCAGGATATGGTGACTCAACAAAATCTTAGTATCTCTTTCCATATTCAGCAATTATTTATGAAAGTTTTCGTAAAAACGGGGAGGATTCCCATTTACTACTACTTGCAACATAAAAGGGTATTAAAATTTGACATGAATACTAGCCTAAGACCTGCCTATTTTTATATGTATAGCTTAACCCAATAATAACTTCATAAGTTGTAAGTAAGTAATAGTAAATGGAATACTTCCCAGTTTTTACGAAAACTTACAAGACTTCCTACCGTCTCATCCCATATAGTAAATACCCAATTCTTGTTGCATCATAGTAAATTCGTAACCATACACTATATTGAATATGTTATATGTTGTACCCAGATGTCGCCAAAGAAATGGTCTAAGAACACATTCGGGTGGGCCCGCGCTGAGGTGCTGGGGGCACTGGTAAACGCAGTGTTCCTCGTGGCATTGTGCTTCAGTATAACCGTGGAGGCTGTGAAAAGGTTCATCGAGATTGAGATGATTCACGACGCGCGGCTGCTAGTGGCCGTCGGTACACTAGGCTTGTTGCTCAATATTGTGGGGCTGTTCCTTTTCCATGGTAAGTGAAACTAAAACCTTGTTCCTGTCGCTTTTGTCCCTCTCATCTAAGAGATGGACACGTAAGAAAATGTCATAAGTAACATATTCCCAAATGGGAATATTATTACCTACGTGCTCTGGTGCTCAATACATTGGTGCTCTAAAAACAGGTACTCAAACGGGAATACTCCCCAATTTGTGGCAATATTTAATAATCTTTATGTAGAAGAACAGTGCAGTCACAATATCTGACGGAATTTACGTCGCCGATCTTTGACCATTTAAGTGCTCAATCCATTGGTGCTCTAAACAGGTGCTCGACAATAAACTAAACACTTTAGAGGTAGCATTTCATTTTTCGGAAAATCGAATCGTAAAGAAAAATTATTGCTATCAATTAATTTTAAATTCAATGTTCATATAACCAGAACACATTAATTTCTAAAAGCTGTTTATGTAATTTAAGATGTCTTGCAATCAAAACACATAAAAACTAATGACACGATTCGGAATAGATATTATTGCGGAATGCCTTCATAATCGATCCGTTCCGGATGGTGTTGAGCGACATATTTTCCTTCTAACTGAACGGTACATCGGTGTGTTATCTGTCTGATCTCATCTCTACTATTAGTAGAGTTCTGTAGAGAGAATTACGTCATAGATGACGTGGTGGTGGCTATAGTCTAACTCCTTAGAAGACCCGAGCCCAGTAGTCGAAGCTAGCAGTGGAACAGTTAATGAGTTTATGATGGTGAATGTGGTGGAAATATCGCCCATAACTTTTAGACAGGACAGAACTCCGGCAAGGTGGTATAGGGCTAGGTCAAATACGGTTTTAGTCGGTACCAGTCCGACACACCAGGTGGCAGGGATAGGAATTTTCCGCAACAAATATAAGGTGCTATTGGTTAGTTTTTCGATATTAATTTCCAGTTTTGCAAGTCACTTTCATTCTTGAAAAAAATATCCTGCGGTAAAAAATAAAAATCACCAAGTCTCTGCTTGAGCAATTTATGCTACAAAAGACATTGATTGGGTATTCTAACTTCGTTCGATACTTAGGTATGCGTGCCGCTATGTACATACCATCAATTTTTTTATTGTTTCAATCCAATTGCAAAACGATTTCCTGCTTTATAATTCCAAGTTCGTCTTCAGTACGGTTTTAAAAAAGTAATTTGCGGTACTTATCTAAATTAAAAACAAAGCCAATCTTAACCTTCTCGAGATACAGTGCAACAAAGCAAATTAAACTTAACTGTATATCGACCTTGCCATTGCGTCATTATAATGCAAACATTCTTTACGACCGGTAGAGGCATTGGACTTATATCATAAATATTTATTGCTTGTTTTTAAACATCACTGAGGCGACTATTCTGAAATCTGTGGTATTTTTAACTTCCTGACAAACGGACAACTGACTTCCTCAAATGCTTAGCAACAAGGACATTATTTAACATAATATTAGACGCTGATTCACTTTACTGTTATGTCATTTGCCTGTTAAACTGAAAAGAAAAAATGGATGGATTGTGTTAAGGTCGATATGATGGAAAAGGGATTGAATGAGCAGGTTACGGCTAGAAGGGATAAATAAAGAAAAGGATAGGTTGCATCGACCGCAAATAAATTGGGACAAGAGCAGGAAGATGATGGTGATTTGCCTGTTAAACTGGACCAGTTCTGTAATACGAGACTTGATGTGTAGGACACTGGACACTTTGCCAGAAAGGACGATCTTAGTCAAAAGTAGCTGGATGGTAGCCGAGGGATATCTAAGTATCTTAGGGTAAAACATTGGAGTATGCGATCAACAAGAGCGGCAACAGTGGTGAAATAGAGTAGAGGTTTTTGCCCCGCAGTGATTGTGAAGATATAGATACTTTAGATAGATACTAGGCCATTATTTGAATGACTAGAGGAAATATTTAACTTTGCTTACTTACAAAGAAAAAAAGTACTAGGTACAGAAGACGGTTTATTTATTAAAAGACAAACAAACCATAGTGCTTAAGTATTAATCACATTATTATCGTACAATGCATGAATGTAGGAAAGATAATATAAGTATAGGTACTTCTGTGATAGTACTTAGATACGCTGCGCTGTGCGAAAACTTTTCTAAAACTATCCGAGTGCTATTGCGACCTAGTTCAAAAGTAGGACTGAAAACTAAAACAGTGCATAGATTTTAAAGTAGAGAGGTTTTTACATGTGTAATATCCTAACAAAAAATTTGAATAATAGTTCATCAGAATAATAATCAAAAGTTCCATGGCCCCGGTCCGGTAGGCCGATTATATTATGATAGGGAGAGATTCAAGGCAAATCTGGCTTGTTCGACATACGGACTATAAAAAGTATCTACCTACTTCTAGGGTTCCTTTAAGCGGTACATGCAATTATGATCTTAAAAAGTGTCAACATGGCGAAATACCAGGGTTCCTAGTTTGATTACGAATCCCTAATAAAAGCAGACAGGCGCCTTGTCTTATCATTGTCAACAATATAGTGTTCTACATTTTGAGTGCCTGTTTGTTTTTGTATTGAAAGCTCCTCTATATTCCTTATATAAACATCCTGGTTGGTTCTACTTCAATCAGTCACACATAGAATTATAATAAAGGTAAATCGGCTTATTAGTCAAGTGGTTATAAACGTGACTGATTTGGCTTAAAATCTTGGGTTCGATTTCCAGCTTCGTCGAGCGAAGTGTTATTCCATAAAAGGTTTTTCGACTTGCCCTTATTACTTGGCAAATAAATACATATATACCACATATACCAGTGAACTGTAAGTGGGCATTAGTGCACCACTGCGTAACTCTTCTGAGGTTAATTTTAAAACATGGGGCCGGTTTCACCTCTTCCCAATAAGTTCGTGTTACATTACCTGTCAGATAATTTATACAAATTGTGTTTCATTTTTTAATTAATCCCGCAGTTAGTGGCTATCCAGACAGACCCTTATATTATAATTATTATAAGAGATAGCTTAACACCAATAGATAGACACGGCACAAAGTCGTCAGGAACACGTGTTTAAACCATACATTTGTATCGTAGATCACGGCGGAGGCCACGGCCATTCCCACGGCGGGGTCCCACCTCCTGCCAACGTGAGGCATCTCACTGAGATCGTGAACAGCAACGCAGACATGGCGCTAGGCCACAACGCCACCGACACTGAGGAAACCGACGAAATGGTCCCACCGAAGCCTGAGAAAGTACCAAATAACAAGCAGGCGCCATGCAGGGCGGCACACGATCCCGGCCATATGAATATGAAAGGCGTGTTCCTGCATATCCTGTCCGATGCTTTAGGTGAGTGTTCTTTTGTTTTATGCATAGATTAATGTTTGACGTGTCCTGGACTCCTGGGTTACCAGTATCCGAGGCCGTGTTTGGATTCTGGGTATAATCGTATTGTTGTTTTTTTTTTACCATTTATTTCAGGCAACAAGGCCCATATAAGTTTTGCTGATAAAATATTTTTTTAGAAGATAAGTATGGGCAATGCAGGTTTTATGATATTGAATATGAGAATAGTGCTAGTTACTTTTGAATCCCTGCACAAATCCCTCAAAAATGTTTAAATCGGCCTGAGTTTACCATCATATCTTTCAGTGGTCAGTATTTTTTTCTGACATTTTATTCAGATAAGGTCAATCTTTGTATAAGAAAAATGATTTCTACGCATAGAAATAGTGAGTTCGTTCGAAAAGTATCGATTTACTCAGATTGCAGTCGCGTGTAATCATTGCATGTAAAATTGTAGGTAAAGAGTTCTTAGTAATCGATTCTCATAATGACGCATATTCTATGGGCGAATAAAAATAAAAAGGTTACGTGACGTCATGCATATTTCTTAAAAATAAAAAGGTTACGTGACTGCATAGTCTATTATATTTCCTCTACACTTACTTACCTTTATTTTTCACATTAGGTACTACGAAAATGTACGATTGTATTTAACTTAAAATTAAGATAAGCTGACTTGTTGGAGAACATCTTCAAATTGACTACAGCAATCGCTTTCTTTTTACATTAATTTAATGCAAGCCGTGGATAGAGAAGTAGTAAATATTAAATTAAAACTCGAAACTCGTCTGTTGCTAATTAAATAGTTAAGTAAATAAGTTTACGAGTACCGAGTACATACGTTGTTGTAAGTTGAGTGAGAAAGTTAGATGCTTATCTTTAATAGCAGAGTTGTATTCATTAAAATATTATTTACTATGAATTATAATATACTACTGTGCCAGGCAAGCGTTGCAATTGGAATTCCTTTTTCTATTTTTTCGTAGACATTGCATGCTCGCACTAAAGAACCCAAATATTCATAGGAATAGGATGAATAGGATCGCATAGAGGACGAACAGATATTTAGTTCAATTATATCTGATATCTATCAAATTAAAATATGTAACTACCTAATTAGTAGCCTAGCACTTTTCTTGAGGTCGGTTTCCAGTCTAACCACATTCGGCTGAAAATCAATATTTTATATGAAGCGACTTCCATTAGACCTCGGCAACCCAATTTCTGGGTTGGTAATACCGATTTTCGAAGGATAGACTGGTTGTGATTGTGAGGCTTTTTGAGTTTCTAACATAGCATTGACAATACATATATAGCACACACAATTATTATGTTCTTTTAATTACAATGGTTAATATTTGGTTTGTTAAAATTAATTTAAAAACAATAATAAAAAAAAAGTAAGTTCATAGTATAAAATAGGCATTCTGGCATTCTAAACGATTCTCGTTACTAATTAAAAAAAAAAAATTCAAGTACGTAACAAGTATTTGATTTGATATTTTTTTTGTGTGAAACCAAAATGAATGGAAATAAAATAATTGAACTCACCGTCGCGTCGCCAAGTTCTTTGGAAACGGCGCACATTTTTATCGTCTGTGTACTTTGTTTTTGTATGGTATACAGTTGTAGGTATTTTCCTTAAACCAATAAATAACAACAAACGTGAAGATAAATTGTAATTAGATCAAAAGTTGGAAATTCAGGATATATCCTAAATGTCAACATTCTAGAATCTTTCAATTAAAACTAGGTACAGTTAACTGCTACAGTTCTCGCCAAACTTATTGTCCGGCTTGAAGTTGGCACGAGCTAACTTTAACCCAGCCGTAAAAATCAGAGAACCAAAATTATAGGATTGTAATAAATAAAAATGAAAGCTCAAGTCATAAGGCTGTCGTTTAAAATAATTTTAATCAAATTTTTTGTTTTCTCCGATTTTTGCGATCCGATTAAAGTTAGCTCGTGCCAACTTCAACCCGGACAATAAGTTTGGCGAGAACCTACTTGTTGTAGATACCTACTTGTTATATGATACTATATTTTAACATTTTAATATCCGAAAACTATCCTCGTTAAACGTAGGTACACGCATAACATATTTTTTAAATAATTATTAGGTAGGTATGTATACCAATAATGACAATGTCCCCATAATTCTGCAGCGGGTAAAGCATAAAAAAGTCATACAAATCTGGGCTAAAGCCCTAGTTTATTCAAAGAGTTGTGACATTTAGGTCACTGCCTCAGCCTAGACCGTTCAGTTGAACTAGTGGTTAACGCTATCGGCTGTGTTTGCGATATCGCGTGGGAAATTCCTCCATTGATTAATAAAGGGGACCAATCGTTCTATTTTCGTGGTGTTGCTAGGTGAATGACCAATGTAGGTACACACGGCTACACATCAAGCAATACATATCCAGTATACACTGAACTCGCGTTGTATAGGCTTTCGTACGATGAAAGGTCAGATTACACTAGAATTGTAAAGAATGATCTATAATTCTATACTTAGTTATTGGCCAGTTGTAAATTATGAAACTAATTTTGAATAAGTATAAGAGATGTTTCGCTCGCGAAATCTCCAAAGAGATTTTGAGAAGCCTTAGAGAGCCTTGGAATTTTATAAATTCAGCTTGTAAAGGGCGCAAACCTCTGTTTAAAACTTGATGCGATCAAAGTCACTCGCATTATGCAACCTTTTTGGGTGGGGTTGGTTCAGTTTAAAAGATGTTCCTCTTTGTGCATTGATAGGTTAGTCAAAATAGAACTACTATAAATAAAATGTATACATAATACGATGATTAATAAAAACACGAGAAATTTATTCAACTCTGCGGAAAACCACAGCCTTGCGGTAATATCTATGTATCCAGCTACCATTAACCGGCTTGGGATTTCCAACTAGAATACAATAATTACAATATTACCGCATCAGTACTACACATTTTTAAAAAAAGTTACAATTGTTGACTACGATTAAATAGGGTTGGTAGTGAGAAACAAACATTAGTTTCGTTACAAGTGTAAGACTTCTAACATACGAAACTAATGTTTGTTAACACCTCGAGCCCAAGATTTCTTGACACATCTGAATGTTACAGATAAGTGTAATTCTATAGCAATATGAAATAAAAAAATAATATTAACATATTACTTGAATGAACGTCGGTTACTTAATAACTGTAGGCGATGAGCCAGATACATATAAAAATACTGTATCATTGTTACACAATTTCTTGCTATTAATACTGCCATATCGGGTTTAGACTTAAGACCATTCAGTGCCAACATTTTTAAACCTTGTTTGCCAAATATTTGAAAAGCGTGGGATGATAATAATAGCTTATTATGTTCGGACAATTTGCATACACCCCGCTTTGTGGATTTAACACGAAGACACGTCAACGTCAGATAGCCCAAGTTGTTTTTTTCTGTTGACGAAGCCTTGAGTCTGAATTCTATCTTACCTCAAACTCTCCCCGAAAACTTTCCAACAGTGATGCGTACTACTTCACTTCATAAGCAAGATGACGTATATGTGCTTACGTAAACGTTGGTATCGATACGTGTACAACTGTACATACGGCGAACTTGACTACCATTGTTTTAGAGACAACTTAAAGTACAACATAGTATGGAGAATTCTGGGGCACAAACGTATCTAATGTGATTTATTAGAAAAAACCGGTTAAGTGCAAGTCAGATCTGCACATAAAGGATCAGTGCCATTTTAATCAGTATCTATAATACTTGTCGTTATAGTGGCACTAGAAATAGAAACTGTGTAAAAAATTCAACTCTATCTGTTACCGTCAGCTGACAGACAGAAGGACGGACGGACAGCTAAGACCTGATGGCACCATAAAAGTGGTCGTTCTGAAAGAAATACAGTCACCAAGATCAACAAGCAAAACACAAGATGCAATATAGAGGCTTCCCCAGAAAATCATTTTTCACTTTTCCTCAGTAAATGACATGTTAGATAGTCATAATTATGAGACGCCACTGTATGTACCTAGCGGTGAAGTATTATAAAAAGTAGTAAAAGCCATGGCATCAATTGCTGGGTGAGTCGTTTTCGCGTCTCAATGAGCGCTTTCGATTTTGTGCCTCCATTCCATAGATTTAAGTCCAGGGGGGCTAGACAAGTTGCATTTTGACATTCGAATCGACTGGAATCGATCGATTGGAATGTCAAATTGCAACTTGTCTGGGGAGACAAGTTGCAATTTGACATTCCAATCGATAACCGAATAGAAACAAAATCTATGGAAATGACACAAACTTTCGACAATCGGGCTGTCACTGATGTCATTTCGAAACATTTTCTTTCTATTCGAATGTCAAATCGCAACTTGTCTAGGCGCCAAGCAGTAATTTGACCCTTATACGCAAGTCACACACTGTGACGTTGTACTCCCCATTCACTGCCAACGAAGGTTCTCGTAGGTTAAGTTTAAGAACCTTGGTTCACTTGATTCAATAACAAGTTTGCCTTGACATTGGGTGAACTGCTGAACACTTTCGATAAGGAAATTGCTGATTCAACCGTGACAAATGCGAATTAATATCACTGCATTGTCGTTTGAGTTAATTGAAACGAAAAGCTATATTTTAATTCATGTTAACACTTCATTAATGTCGTAAAAATGCTGAAAACATGTTGCACATTAATGCTTAACTTACAAGACATGTGGAAATATAATTGAAGGTACTCTTTACGACCGTATACTAACCATAACCATGTTGGCCTATTAGATAGGTACTCAAAATTTTTTTACGTTACGACGCGTATTTTTTTATATTATATCAGAATTAATCATGGAACTAAAAGTGTGCTTATAAATTAGCCAGTGACGAGTGCTATTAGATAATTTTAAATAAATAATCTATACATATAAAATGCTTTGTCCTGAATGACTGACTCACTGACGGATCAACGCACAGCCTAAACCGCTGATCGTAGAGACCTGAAACTTGGAGGGTGTATTCTTTGTATGACGTAGGCATCCGATAAGAAAGGATTTTTCGAAATTCTATCCCTAAGGGGGTGAAAAAGGGGGGCAAAGTTTGTATGGGATAACGTGATTCCTTGGTTCAATCTATTTCAAATTTTGCATATACATTCTATAACAGAATTGAAGGAAGACGTGTTTCGTATTTTATTAAAATTCATCCCCTTACTGGGTTAAATAGGGGTAAAAAGTTATTTTGCTCCGAAGTTGATATCAATACTCCTTAGAGTTTTTTATTTAAATTAAATATAAATAAAAATTTTGACACATGATATGTCAATTCCTCAGCAGTAAATAATGTCAAGTATTTGATGGCTCTTTATTCAATAAACAAAGATTTAATAAATTCCAGTATAATAATACGTCGTGATTTTTTTTTTGAGTGCTCCTGGTGTAACCGGCAAGAATTTTACATCGGCCAAAGTCAGAAGCAATCGTGATATCGCCTTAGCGGTCGCATCGTCCGGAATTGCTGCACGCTGTTGGAAAGAGGTAAAACTGCACTGGTAAACTGCGTTCAAAGGTCTTCTCGATTTGATACAAACTGAAACCCCACTCTGCAATATACCCAAACAAAGTACTATGGCAGAAGTTTGGTATTTGAGTACTATGGCTCTTAAAGGGGATTACTGTATTGTCGGCAGGCGATTTCCGACAGAATTTACCAGTAGAGCTCAGAAGTAAAAGCGCGTGAAGCGGTCTCATTTGTGGACTGTTCTCAGACCCGTTTCTTAAAATAGGAAATGGTGGAACATATAAAATTGAGAACACACACACACAAAATTATGCAATGGCACCAGATTTCAAGTGAAAACAAGAATTGCAATGTAATCGAGTCAACTATACTGACGAGTTGTTCTCGAGGAGAGAATGTATTTATTCCTAGGATTTGAATTCAAGAGAGTGCAGTTTCCCGTCAAAGTCTGCTTTACAATGACCATAAACACAGCTGAAGGTCAAACTCTTGGTAGCGGGAGTAGATTTGAGGGAAAGCTGCTTCTCCCGCGGGCAGAGTATGTGGCATGCTGCAGAGTAAGCGCACAGAGTAACCTGTTGATTCTAGCATCCGAAGAAAAAACAAAAAATATTGTTACAAAGAAATACTGTGGCAGGTGTAGTATTTCTATTTCGTTGTAAAAAGATAATAGATAACACCATGTAACTTACACCAGATCGAAGACCGAGCTTAATGTTCATAAAATATATAATGTATCAATTTTTTATTTTATATTCATGCTTTTTAACCTTTAAATTCCTACAACATAATAAAGATTGTTATATTTTATAAGTATTCGAACATTTTTACAAATTTATTTGTTTTATCAAAATTAATAACATAAAAAAAAATATAATTTTTAAAGTAAAAATCCTAATAGAGCCTGAGAAAGGATATATATATACTTTTTATTGCGAAAAAAGTCCCGTAAGGGGTTGAAATGGGGGATGAAAGTTACAAAAAATATCCAGACCACGCGGGCGAAGCCGCCTGGCGGAAAGCTAGTACTAAAATAAGTTTTTTAATTTCTGTTTGATAATCCAAAACTGATTTGACCCATAAGACGATTTTTAAAACTTACATTTTATTTTAGCCCCGGTAATTAAAAATTCTTTCATACTGGGTGCTCGTCTTACACAAGGAACCTTGTTCAGTCGATCAGTTATCTTCGTCATCTTGCTTAACAAAGCCCTTCCCCATAAACTTCCAAAAGGAATGATATGCCGCCGGCGTCCAACGATTACCAGTCAATCTGAAGCTCAGTACGTCAACCATGAGTTCTATCGAATGACTTTCGATAGGTTTTTTACGCATCGAAATGCTGTAATCTCATAGCAGATTTAAGTTCCTTACGTAACCGCTAGAGCCGCGCGAGGGTTTCCATACAAATGTTTTGGTGTTGTATGTGTGGTGTAAACTGTTAGTATTAGTTGGTTAATAAATAAATAAAAATTTAACGGCGTCGTTAGCGTGTCTAGTGAGAAAAACTCATGGTCATACAGTACATTTCTCTTTATAAATTACTATCGTGAAAGGATTTTTTTTATCGGTCCAGTAGCTACATACAAAAATACAAATCTTACGTCTTTATAATATTAGTAGAGAATATAACTGTTATAGTTATTACAACTATTCGAATAATAATTACACTACCTATGTATAATTGACACGTGTAGTCAAATAGGGCAATGCGTACTACGTGCACTAAACACTAAAGTTATCTTTATTGAAAACATTGCTGTATGTAGTTATTAACTTATTACATCATTACTTATTGTTGTGAGTAAAGGGGCAATGTGCCTGGCATTTTGGGCATAAATAATTTATTTATTTATGTCCCGTAATTGGGAATACATTCGAGAGTTTTGGGCATAATGGCCCGAATATATTCCCAAATACAGGTCATAAATAAATGTATGCCCAAAATGTCAAGCACACTGCCCATCTCTAGTTGTGAGTATAGATATAGGAACTAATAACTATTTACGACCCTATTGTTAAATCGCTCAATGGTATTACGAAGATTACTTCGTAGTACGAAGTACGAAGTTCGTACCTCATAAATATCTTTTTGAACAATACCAGTAGGTATGGAGAATATTTGAACAACATAGAATCGTTACATGGTTATCTTTATTAATCATCGTCATTATGAAAGAAAAATCAACAACTTTAGCTCTACAACAACAACTTAAAAGCGTCTCAGGAAATATCAGTGAACTTAGGACTTGAATCGTTGACTGATTGCAATTTTAATGAAGATATCATTAGCATTCTTATTCGAATTATCACCTTCCGTAATCTCTGATCTGTCATAAGCTTACGATACTTTTTCGGATATTTCAAAATGAGATAATTGGAAAACTTTACTAATTAAAGTAAGCCTCCGTATCTATCTACTAATACAAAATATGTAAGTAAGTACTTATTGGAATGATAATATTTTATATTGTTGATATTTCATATAAATAATCTCATAACAAACTTTGTTCTTTGTCACGAGTATTATAACCCTATTCGGGTAAGTATATGTACCCTTTTTGAATAACATTGTATGATAGTTATGTCTAGGCTACATACTCGGAAGCATATTAAATCAACTAAGTTTTCCTCCTTTAAACTATTGTATAAGTCACAACCTACGTTGTTCTGTTATTATAAACAGCTATTGTTAAAAGTATCGATCGTTTCTTGCAAATTAAACTCGACCTTTGAAGTATAAGGTTTCGCTTTCAACCGCAAACTTTCAAAGGAACCTACATAGTGCATAATAAATGGTAATGGCGGTCAAGAATAGAAAGAAAATTAAAGCACGTGCTTATCTTTCTAGGAAGTTGAGGAGGCAATTGAGGAAATTGCATCCACTTATGCTAACAAGTTCTTTGAGTCTCATACTTTATTCCTTTGCAAGGGCACTACACTAAGAACTGAAGCCGGAATTATTTACAATGTTATGATAGTACCTAATGTATAAATAAAGAGTATAAGTAGGTGGACTATGCACCGACTTAATGCATTTGTTTTTGTGAGTACTCTTTAATCTTAGTGACCCCGTTCCTTTTTATTTGCTCTATTTTAAAGTAGCTCAGTAATTTATATTCGCACGATGTTATGTTCTATCTATTCTGCTGTGCACGACGCAGTTTGTAGGAATTAAATGTACCTTCCGCACTACGTCCGATCCGAATTCGTGAAAATACGGTCCGGAGTTGTCGTAGAACTATTTGTATTGTAGTTTACGCACTAGTCATCATCATCCATCATTTCTCTATACAAATAGTTCAACTACCACTCCGGACCGTATTTTCACGGATTCGGATCGGAAGTAGTGCGAAACCGCTCTTAGTCTTAAAAAACGAAATTTATTCTACCTATTTACTAACACATTACTGTAAAAACATATTTTTTATCATAATTTGTACATTTATTATTCTTCGTAAAACTCTTTTATGCTGCACCCATCTGCCATGTTGACTGTCATTGACATTATTTTGATACGATACGAATACAAACGCAAAATAGTAGTAACCTTGTACTAATTTCACGAAAGGTGCGTTATCATAACATTACAGTAATCTGATCAGTTGCACTGATCGTCGGTCAACTTATCAATTAGTTAATTATCAAGGTTAACGCACGATCTCAGATTAGCACTGTAATTACGAAACTTGGGTGATAATAGATATATTAACGATTCGTTATAGCGATTGTGATATTTTGTTAAAGATAACAGCGATTGTTTTGCAATTGTGGATTTATGGGTAGTAGTAGCTACTCCAGTATTTAAAAATCCTCATGGATACACAATGGTTATGCCAGACTCTTACTGATTAAAACTAGACGGTACCCATTTCCCGCACATTATGTGGAGGGGCTCCGAAATCTCCAATGGAAGGCTACCATGAAATGAGTCCTCCTGTTAAAAGAAACCCTAAGTTTGTTTAATAAAACTCTATCTATCTTCCTGCTCTTGTCTCATAAAAAAACTCGTAAACCTCTAAAAGTACGAAATTACACACATTGCAAAATCTATTGTTTTTGTTATACGAGGTCCTACGACTAATTAAATGGTTCTTCATTACCAAAATTTGCAAGGTTTTAATAAACATTCGTGTCTATTGTTCTAGGATCACTAATCGTAGTAGGATCAGCTCTAGTGGTGTGGCTGACAGACTGGGAGTACAAATACTACATCGACCCAGCGCTCAGTATAGTCCTAGTGATCTTGATACTTGCTTCTGTGTGGCCGCTGCTAAGAGAGTCGTCGTTGATCTTACTGCAAACTGTGCCAACCCATATTCAGGTAAGCTTATTCTATTTTGCTCTAATAGTTAGTTACATTGATTTATTTATTTTATGCATTATGTACAGAAATGCCCCCCCCCCCCCCCTATAACATAGGGTCTAAACATACCTGCGACCTCTGGGTGTATATTAGTACACCTCTGCCTAATACAGCATAAAAATGCCTATACAGACGTGATAGTATAGTATAGTGCCGTTTGAGGCCTTGCAGATTTTTTCGGTACCTACCGAGAAATATTTTTTATTCTTGTTCTTTTATCAGTGTGTACGTGACAGTAACACTACGCTTTCTAAGGTATATAACAAATAATAATATCAAGGAAGCTTATGTACTTAAACACTTAAGTATGTATCTCAAAAAATATACTGTAAATAATATTTGTTTACATAACCTTGACCGATTTTTGCACACCAGACATTGAAAGATAATTAGAATGATTAATGGTTTTATTTGATAGCTAACAATATTTTTGCAATGTTTTTGTGTTTTTCTATAGTGTAACAGTTTATTTTGACTGGTATTGATACCAATATTATAAAGGTGAAAATAACTGTCATGTGTAACCTTTTCACGTTCCATTGAACAGATTTCACTAAAATTTGTTGAGGAAATAGATAGTACTATGAGGAAGAATATAAGCTTTATCTTAAAAAGTTCTTTGGGATGCGATGCGAGTGAAGCCGTCGGTAACAGCTGGTATTCTGTAAATACGAGTAGAATCTGACTGACTGATCCTATCAACGCACACGCAACGAACGAATTTTGGTTGATACACAGATAGTTATAACAATTATAATCTAAGAAAGGATTTTGGGAGATTCCTACTGGACTGGAAAAAAAATGAAAGCCAATAAAGAAATAAATAACAACAGAAATCCTTGATACTTCAGATAATCGACTATAACATTGCAATACAATTATACATTAACCGTGAAATGTGGAATTCCTATTTCCGATCTATATACATTTCCGTTCTGTTTATCTAAACCTCAACTAATTGAACACTCGATTTTTAAACCGCTCGATTAGTCTTGCGGTCGGCAGTACAAGTACAATGAGGTTATCAAATGAGGCGTAGGAGATTCTTCGATAAGTCCTAGTGTGGCTGTTTCTTTTGCTTCCTGCGTCCGTTCCGTCCTTGTGATTCCTTTGCCTGCACATTTTTGTAGCGCAGAATACCGATAAACACAACAAACCTGTATACTTAGCAAGGTTGACAGAGGTGTCCTAATGTGTGCCATTTTATTTGCCGCTATCTTTTTAGGCCTCATTTAATAAAGGGGCGCAACTATTGTTATTAGCCGAAATTGAAACTCCGAACCGCTACTAAAATTTTCATAAATTTGATCGAACTAGGAATAGAACAGCTGATTTTATACGCGGTAGCAGTATACAACAGTGACCACTAGACCATTGAAGTAGTTATTACTAAGTACGCAGCTACGATATGGCCTCAAACGACATTGAAATAGGGTTCAAATTCACGCAACTTCGTCAAATTCCGCAACCATTATACATTATACATCATCAACACATCTATCAAAACATTAACAGCATACGCGCGACGTTTATTTTTAAATGTATTTTCGACACGAGTCACCACTTTCTAGAGTTAATAAACACTGTTGCCACAAATTGTTTGGTTATTGATAAGCTCGTCTAACGTTATTTATTTGTTCAGGTGGACGCGATACAGAGGCGTTTGTTGGAAAAAGTGGATGGGGTGCTTGCCGTTCATGAGTTCCATGTGTGGCAACTCGCTGGAGACAGGATCATCGCCAGCGCACATATTAGGTAAGTAAAAGTTTAAAAACGGTTTAAGTTCGGGTATGAAATTCTCAGTACCAGCTGGGAATTTGGATTTACTGTACTTTAATCTCAATTTTTCCAGCTTCCAGCGGTGTTTCTTTCGTCTCATTTTTCCCAATCCTGCATTCCTGTGGGAATTTCAAATTACGTCTGAGCGTTTCGTTTGTCGATCAACAGTTCGGGCTGCGCGTTCTAAAGATTGGACTTTTGAAGCTTTCATTCCCTATTTTGTCCATAGGGACTTCAAAAAATCCTTAAACGTGTTTCTTAATTTCCAATCGAAAGAGGAACTACATTTTTTTGTCATTCGTGCGAAGCTAGGACGGGCTGCTAGTCTATCTTTACGTCTGTATATATAAAAGGAAAGGGTGACTGACTTATCTGTCAGTGTCAGTTCAAACCACTAAACGGATTATGCTGAAATTTGGCACACAGGTTCAAGTTATTATGACTTAAGCAACAAGGCATTCGCTAAGAAAGGATTTTGGATAATTTATATTGAACGAGATAATTTTACGTAAATACGGTCACAAAACAAAGTTTTTTATTCGACTGCGTCTCACTACTGACGGTTTTAAATCTAAACCCATTCAGATGAATTCTGAATGATGAATGATTCAGTACTGAATTAGTCACACGTCCTTTCAATTCAATGGAACGTGTTGACAAATTTTCGATAAGTCTCTTTTTCTTTGTTTCTTTATCGAATAATCAAGGAAGCTACGTTTCAAATGAATATTCGATTATAGCTTAATCAATGGAACTGCAGGTATAATTGTTATGGTAGCATAAAAGGTACCAAAGGCATTGTTTTGTCAAAGTATAATATGAAGTGGCCTTTCGCCTTTGTTTATTCTGCGTTACGAATCAGAATCATATCACCATTCTATATACACAATTTTAGATAAAAATAAATGCTACACCATTTCACCATTTTCATATACCATTAGTGTATCTTATCTGCATATAAAGAGGATTCATATTATTACTCACTTCACTGGCGTATTCACACACAGTTTATAAACTCTGTGAGGACCCCTTTCTCAACGAGGAGAGTGGAGAATCAAAGCTGGGCTACGCAGAATCCTTCCACCAGTCTTTTAGTCTAGTCTTTTCACAACAACTATGCTGTTATTTGCTTCAAGCGTAACTAGTTGCGACTGAATATCGATATTTCAGACAAGCCTAACGCGAACGAATACTGTTTTTCGGGCTTCTAACTACGCCGTAACGATTTAAAGCATTTTTTGAGGAAGAGGAGACTTCTGCCTTATAGTAAGACATTGTACTGTATTTTCATCATCAATATGAACCCGTATTTGTCTACTGCTAGACGTAGACCTCTTAGACAACGCCTTAGGGACTAATCTCCAGCTATTTTCATCCAGTCACTACCAGCTGCCTTTCGCAAGTCCTCAATCCACCTGGCCTACTACATTTGCCACCATTCTTTTGTATTTTAAAAACCCTACATTCTTCAATATGTCATTAAACCAGCAAATGTATTCGCACACTGAAAAATACACGTGTAAAAAATATGTCAAGGGGAGTAAAACACGGTTACAAATAGAAAAAACAGAAACATAATTTATATGAAAAGGGGACAGCGGCGATCTAAAAAATGCGCGCGTATCAAATCTTTGGTCAAATTTTGCAAAAATAAATTCTAAATTCGCTTATAAAGATGTAGTACACAAAGATATTCTTGGTTTTGTGACACATTATGAATAGCACGAGGAAATAATATTTAGCTTTCTGTACACGTCATATAGGACTTAATATAGGATCATCTGTTCCTCAAACAAAGACTTACCGGAAAAACGGAGATAGAATAGAATATACTTTATTGTACACCAAGAAACATAACACAGAGTAAATAAATAAATACTACAAGATCTTCGCTAAGAAATAGAAAAAGTTATCTCTTGTGTACATAAATATCATCACGTCTGTATTCCTCGGAAGCGCTAGGCAGATGTGTAGTAAATGCCCTTTCACCATTAACCGGGCACAAGTTCAAACTCGGAGCTGCTACCAATGAATGATATATATGATAATGAATATCATAGAAAAACCTAATGATACTGCTTGACCAGGGAATCGAACCCACGACCTGCATAACAGTCACTATTACGGCCAATAGACTAACCTAATCTAACCCTTCGGTTCGGGGTATGCAGTCGTGATGACATGTTTTATGTTGTAAAACAAACCTGAATTTGATCTGTCATCCCTTTGTTTTTACGATGATTGATGATAATGAAACATCGATGTTAGCCAAAGTAAGTAATCAAACGTTTACAGATCAGAATTGATGGGCTAATTCAATTAGTCAAACAAACAGTCGTAAAATAATGTCAAACATTTTACCGAGAACAATTTACTTTTCTTCAAAAATATCTAAATTTAGAATATGTAAGCTAAATTTAGAGTATGTATTTCTTTCACTACTTTAAAACACGTCCATAATAAAACTCTCAACAAATAGCAGAACTTAGGTTTTATGTAAATAAATGTACCTAATATTAGAAAAATTCTATACCGACTACTTACGTGACATATTTAAATTGTTCAGAAACTAGGCTAAGGCTTCTGTACCACTGAAATACTTAAAGAAAATATGTTGGCACGATTTCTTTATAACCTTTTTAGTAATAGGATAATTAAGAATGTTTTATTACTGTTCGGCTAGCATAGAAACATATTTTATATACCTAATTATGATTTATAAAATAAACCTGAAACAATTCATTTGCAAAGACTCTTTTACTAACGACCTAAGTAAAGCAGCCTTGTTCCTAAATACGTGAGTACTATTATAATTATTCTGTGCTTGCTTATAGTGTCAGTTTTGGACTCCTAGTTGAGCCCTGGTAGGTGGAAGTCTCTTTGAGGGGTTCGTACCGAAACCAAAGTCACTGTAATAGGTGTCACCTGAATGGAGACCATTAAATCATTTGGAATATCAGTTCAAACAAAAATAATACTATAGCAACCGATTTTAAGGTACTTTAATTAAATCATAATCACTCTCAATGCAACCAGTATTGGATACATTGTTTAATGTTTAATAATGCATTTAAAGCAAAATATCGCTTGCTCACTGATGATCACTAACTGTACTGATTCAACAATTTTGTCAGAAACAAGTCTTGCTCGGAAAGTGTAAACATCCACTAAGAAAAACATGTGAAAAGTTCTACAGGATTGGGAAAATAAAAAGCAACACGGGTAGCTAAGCGGGTAGCGTTTCTACTTGACCGTTCAGTCACAGATTAATGAAGAGTAGCTTCAATTCACAAATACCACAAAGATAAATCTATTGTCTTTGCGCCCCAAGGTCCTAAGGCGCTTTACTGAATAAAAATATATCTAAATATCTTTCTAACATATGTAGTGATGTAACATTGTACAAATGAGAACCTGTCCATTCAATGTGGGTCAAGTACATAATAGTATATATACGGTATACATGTTTAATTTATCTATACATTCGAAACTTTTCCTTCGCACTACAACATGGAGCCGTCGTACTCTGTAATTTGTACGCGTCAATAACTGCGTGATAAGCAAAGCCTTTTACTGTGGCCTGATAAGGCACCTAGAGAGTCTATGTAAACGTCTTTATACATATCCATGTAGCATGTTTAATATTATTTATAAATGATAACTCTATTAAAAAAACTGTTTTAAATTACGTTTGATGTATTAAAGAAGATTGTTCTACTGATATTCTTAAACTCAATTAAGCATTAGAACTGTTACTTGGACAGACATGCGGTTTTGCCCCCCTTACCACCACCTAACCCTATAATTAAATCAAATAAAACCCCCTAATTTAAGTACTCGAGAACTAGAGGCACCTGTAACGACGACACCCATAACTAAATCAGATAACTATCAATGAATTTTCTTTATTAAAAATAATGTAACGTTTGCCAATTTACCGAACTTAGTGTAAATATTGGACTAATAATCGTGTAGGCAAACACGTAGAAAGTAAACATGACAAATCGTTAAACAATAGATAAGCTATTTACAACCATTAAGTATGATAAATTCTTGATAGATTTTAAACCTATTTAGTTATGTTTAGAAATGGGCAATGTGCAGGGCATAAATAAATTTACTAATTTGGTCAAATACAGGGCAAATACAAGAAAACGTATTTATGCCCGAATAAATTCCCAAATACAGGGCATAAATAAATGTATAGTACGTGATTATGATTTGTATTATGATTTCCCTGTATTTGGGAATTTATTCGGGCATAAATACGTTTTCTTACGCTCAAAATGCCCAAATAAATTCTCAATTACATGGCATAAATAAATGTATGCCTAAAATGACAGGCACATTGCCCATCTCTAGGTATTGTACATTTTCAATTGTAATTATAAAAGGATTCCATTGCAAAAACGTGCTGAAGTGGTCTTCAGTACTGTCGACGAAATTAAACATAGGTAAAAATGTGTGTTTCAATACAAAAACAGTTTTCCAGCTCACCCGGTAATGTTTGTTTTTGAAAAACATTTCTCGAATAAATTGCTTTTGGCAACCGCCCAATCCAAACTAGTCTTTGTCCCAGAATCAATGTCAATGAACCAATGCGCTGGCGCCTTTATTTTACACCGCGAGTGCGTGTAAGCGGCTTTATTGAAATATTGACCCCTGAACATATGAAATTAAATTGCATACTTAATACATAATTGTATAGCAAGATAATGCAGAACATAGACTATTTATTATCAGTATAATTAGATTTTTCCCGCTTAGCAAAATATTTGTGTACAGTCACGAGCAAAAACACGTATACACTAACAGAAGTTCTAAATCGATTTTCTCCTAAGGGGGCGTTCATAAAATACGTGAGATGTTTAAGGGGGTCGAGTCAAATCTCATCTAATCTTACGTTGGAGAGGGGGGGGGGTCTCGGCAAATATCACGCAATTTTTTTTCTGTTTGAAACAAAAAAAAATTATACTATTTTTATTACACTTATAATTAAACTTTCAGAAATATTGATTACTAGTCTTAACTAGTCGTAAATAAAAGTACGAAGCATTTTTTTTTCTTTTTACAATAACAATCCAACGGGTTTACTTAAGAAACCCACATTTTGAAAAATCTCACGTGAGATTGGGGGATGGGGGAGGGGGTTGAATAAAATCTGACGACATCTCACCAGGGGGGGAGGGAGGGATAGAAAGTTTAAAAAAACACCTCACGTAATTTATGGACGCCCCCTAAAGTACTAATAGAACTTTCGTGATATTACGAACACAGTATTCACGAACCAATGCTATAGTACACTTTGGCGTTAAACCAAAGTTGCAATTGTTAATTCATGAAAAAATCGCTTTAGCACTTTTGTAAGTGTTTATGTATATTTGCTTGTGTACTTTGTACACTAAATTTGTTGCAAGGTATAAAGATTTCACATTAAAGTCACACGATGGAATTTTCTAAACCAAGCTTTTCTAAGTAAATAACCTATGATAAGCAACATCTACATGCATAGGTAGCTCTTAAAAAACTGTTCCCTTGATTACATTTGTTCTTCTTAATCATGTAGAATTTAATTGAAAAAACATGTAAATATTTTAAATTCTTCAAAATGTCATAAGTAGTTCTAGTTAGACAAAAATATTTCCGTATTATCTTCTGGTCTGTAAAAAAAAACAATACAGAATACGCTGGTGAGGTAGGTTTTTTTTATTGTATTGACATAGAGTCAAATCTCTACATATATAACATCAATAAATCGCGAAATCTTGATGAGCCTGATCGTATCGTAAAAAAAATATAAACACTTCTCAATTGTATATTTTAAAAGGCGAGAGTAATAATACTAAACGAATGTTGAAATAACAATCAATGATAATTGTTCTTTGTTTATATTAAACGTTATTGTAAGAGAATAACGCTTATAAAACAACGTATTTTAAAGCTACTGACATGGGTCACGTAGCAAATATTTGATGAGTACATATTTGGAAAGAAAAGTACCTAATATGAAAATATTGATAAAAAATCTCGCTACTGATTCGAAGGAAGGGGAGAAACGGGTCAAGTCAATGCGCTCTATTTTATTTAAATATTCTGTTTCCTTTTTGTAGGTGTAGAAATCTGTCGGAGTACATGAAGATAGCAGAGAAGGTGAAGGAGTTCTTCCATAACGAAGGCATTCATTCGACCACCATCCAGCCGGAGTTCGTCGAACTGCCTTTAGGTGGAAATGAGGTAAGACACTTAAAAAATCTTTAGAATCCTTAGAAATATAATTGCAGGTGCCGCTTTATCAAGATTTACTATCTTTAAACCGTAAATTCGACAATGAATTGCCTTGTAAATAAAATCGATATTTGCCTTATTATTGTGCCATAAACTAATTATTACAAGTACAACAAATATTCGTATAATTATCAAGATAGCATAACTTGAAAATATTGATTGTTTGCAGGTCGTTTCCTTATCTGAAGGTGCTACTTTGTAATTATCAGATTAGATTTTAATAATATTACCCAAAGCGTCCTCGTTACTGTTTTTTTGTAATTTGGCAATCCTCGAAACATTGCAACACCGTCTTTGGAACCGTCCATTCAGAAATATACGGATAGCATAGCCCACGAGTAGAGACAGTAAAACTGAAAAATCGTCAAGACGTATTATTATACGTATTACGTTGTGTTATTCAAAATCAAACACAAATATTTAAGTATTATTTATACAAAATATTTTTACCTACGTTTAAAACCGTGATGGCAGCAGATAGATCTGTTGATAATCAGAAATTACTATGTGATGTTTTGTTGAGAGATTTTATTTCGTGTAAATAGATCTTAAAAGCTTTTACTATATTTTCGTATTTTATTTACTTACGTCTTAAGGTCACCTTAAGACGTAAGTTTAGAATGTGAAGTTTTACTATTTTGAGTTTTCTTTTTAATAAAGACTGGATAATGTTCGTTGACAATCGATAGACATAATAACGCACGTTGGAAATTTCCCTGACTTAGGCAGTGGCTGAACAAACGCAACAGGAAGACCATGGATTGAATTACATGGTAAATTATTTGTTATCCAGAGCGAGAATGCGTATGAAATCGCTGCCTTCTTCGAACAGTTCATGTGCGGGAAGCAGGTGATGATACGGGCGGGAAAAGAAGCATCCTCTCCTAATCCGTAGTAGACGCACTGAGCACCGAAGTGCGCTGACAGATTTTAGGTCCTAAGCTGTGGTCTGCGGGCGGCAATCTCTTAATGCCACCAGATCATAGGCCACACAACGGTCCTAATAAACGGCACGCCTTAAAGTAGGATAAGAGGCAAGGTCTCGTTCCATAATTGGACGGGAGTCTCGTGGTCCTGCTGGATGTATTCGCCATCCAATGACTTTTATAGGCACGAAAATAAAATACAGACAATCGTGCGTTACCGAAAAATGCCGAATTAACAGATACCGCTTCAATCATAATAGTAGCGGTACGAACAAAGGAGACAGACCAAGGTCCCTCTTAAAGACATAAGGCGTCCTTCACAGGTTCGGCTCCCTGATAGCGGTTCAGACAGCCCTAAGCCAGGGCCTTCATCTGCACCGGATTGAAGATAATGCAGAGATTCTTCCTGCCAAAGAAGGTCAAGCAGGTCTTAGCTTTTATGACAGAATATAGTCAACATTTTAGACAGTTAATAAACTGGAATCTAATCACTTAACATACGGAATAGTTGACTTATTGGATTTTTTCTTCTTTGGGTAAATCGTAAATTAATAGTAATGTTGAGAGAATGAATAAAAGATGATTAACGAAAGCGATGTGAGTAATCCGGAACATAAATATATGCGTGAGTAACAAATTCCGGAATATAATTATGTTAAATTTACGGGATATTATTCTCACATCATATGGGCGTAAAAATCTATTCAAATCGACAATTAACTGAATACCAAACAAATATAGATAAAGCAAAATAATGTATATCAATTTCTGAAATCACACTATACCACATTATTGAGTAAGTCTATAAATTTTTGTGTTTTGCCGTAAATTTATTTCTATGAAAGAAATATTTATCATTGAAATAGGCTAGATACTAATGATATTTTATGACCACATGAAAAAGTTGACTTAGTTTAAAAAGAGAGCCGATTAATAAACACACAATTAAGTATTGTTAAAAGGAATAACGCCAACTCCAGGGTGCGCCGTACAAATTCTATACTAAGTCTTTAGGGGAAAAGGACATCGCCTCTCTATTCGTACCAAAAGCTTTAAACTCAAATTTTAATATCCTAAAACTTTACTAGTCGATTTAAATATTTTTAGTATTATAGGAATTATATTTAAAATCTTTTCTCGCTTAGGTTATTTATAAATAAATTTCGTCAGTCATCAACATATTATAATAAAATAAAACTACTACTATTCATCTATCCCAATGTTTAAACAGAGGGCATGTGAAGTCTGCCAATCCGCATTAATGCCTAATGCATGCATGCATGGCCTAATCCCTCTCATACTGAGAAGAGATCCGAGCCCAGCAGTGGGACAGGGTTGATAATGAAATGTTTAAACAATATAAAAATGTAGTACTTAATATTTGTGTAAAGCATAATGTTTCTGATTTTGAATAACACATCACAGTAATTTACCGGATAGTAACCATAAAAACCAATAAATCCAGAAGTGCTTTTAAGGTGTAAAATTAATTTTAAAAAATGCTCATCTGATCTACTTTAATCTTCTTTGGTTTATTTAGCACCTTCAGTAACAGATTTTTGTATAAAGTGTTTTTAAATGTTTTTTATTCTTATAGATAATCAGTGGAGCATCTGCTGAAGCGCCCTGCGCTCTCCACTGTCCACCGAACGACATTTGTCACAATGCGACGTGTTGCGGGCCCAACCAACAGGTGCGTCTTTTACCTGAAGACATTATATAGTAGCTAGCCTCTGAGTCTTAACAATAGTACAAACTTAGTTATCGGGTTCTATGACTACTTCTGCTTAGCAATCTCAAGCTTTGACCTTACTATCTCTACTAATTTTCCCTTACCCAGACTCCCTTCACCTTTATTTAGAGAACGACTACTTTCGACACCAATTGTTTTCGCATCAGATTAATACCAATTTGTTATGTGTAGATACATATTTAACAACATGGAAAAGAAATCTATTCAACATAAATATCGAGACAAAACTAAACATGAAATGTTAAGAATCGTTTAATTTACCCCAACCCACCCTTTCTGTAAAAGATATTTTTTCACTATGTTGTAATTGATCGCACAATTAAAAATTGTTTTGGAATTATTGTTAATGTACATATTATGTATAAAGTGTATAAATCAAGTTTGTATAGATCATCTTTAGGACCAAGGATACTAGCACTAGTATTAATATAAGGTATGGAAGCTCCTATTTATTAAAATTGGAGTTATAAGAAAAAGGTTATGCTTTTATAGCCTTTATAAGTTAAGTACTACTGTTAATGCTGACAATGTTTGTATATAGCAACAATCCCTTAAGCATATAATGCAAGCAAATATACATTATGGTTATATGCTTCTTGCATCCGGTTATCAAAAGAAGCGTTAAATATTTTTGTCTATAATTCATGAAATACGTATGGACAATAAAATGAATTTATACTGTACTATTTGCTTTTCATTTTAAAACCAATCTCACTTTTGTTGGTGTCCGTTTTGTCCGAGGATTCAGGCATCAAAATTTTTTTCATTATTATTTTAGATGTATGTTTTATTTGTCAGTCACTTAGCAGTATTATTTGTATTTCAATTACAGTTTTTCACTTTAGAAACGATAAGGGTTCGATAAAATCTTTTTCAAGGAGATGGTCTCGTTGAAAGTGGACGAAATGAACACCCCAACCCCCTCCTCCATGTCCAACGCTTGAAGATGTTTTGCTGAGAAGTGATGTAGAAATCGTTAGAATATTATATGTATAGAAGATATATTTATATACCAGTTATTTGTTGAATCATATAGTTGTATTGTTATTATGACAGCTTTATTAAATCATAAGTGCTTTTGTATTAATGCCAAATGTTTGTTAACGAGGCTGTGTTCATTTGTTGTAAAAGATTTATAAAAATAGTAAAATGTTTACAATTTATTTGACTTTGATTTCCTATTATGAGTGTCGACTTGGCTAGCCGTTCTTCATTGAAATACTCTATTTGCACATTGGGACACATGGAAAAAGTAATAATGTCTAAACATTTGAATTGCATGACTAATAATGAACTATTTTTCCTATCCGGTGATAATATTGGTATATGGACCTGTAAGGTGTAATGGCTAACAAACAATATATCCTTCAATCCTCTTCAAGTATCCTTTCTCGTAGATTCTTATTACCTTTTTGTATTTGCTAATCAAAACTTGCTCAATGAAATTCACATCATTCGATACTATTGGGAAACTAATTCATTAGCAATTTTAATACTTATTACTTTAGAGTTAATAAAATAATTTAAGAAAGTATACTTTTTGAGACAGTGTCACTAATACTTTGTATAGTTTCGTATATTTTAGGCACTCAGTTTTATACATAGTATTTATAGTATACCAATTTGTGTTGAAATAAAAAACCTAGAAACCTGTGTAGATAGATACTTATTAAATAATATGTGGAGCATTAGGTGACCGTTTTGCTGTTTGATCGATATCGATGCATTCTTTGCGAAGGACACACAATTGATACGACCTATATTGGCTATGGAAATTGTCTGTCCGATGGCAGTTTACTGAGAAATAATAAATGAAGGTAAACTTTGACTCTGTTGACTCTATTATGTTGGTAGCACGAGTAGGTGAATAATTCGTACTTAACATTTATTTTAAATGGAAGTAGATGTAGTTGTAGACTCATACTCTTGTTGTTGCTCACTTAATCTTTAGGTGATTCGAATGTATCTTCTTGGCTGCAGTGAATAAAGCGTTTTTTATCTTAATTGGGGTTATATTAAAGGGGTTGGCATAGCCAGCAACACTTCAACACGAGAGCATATACAGGTGTCCTGTAAGTTGTGGAGCAACCCGGTGTGGGGGAAAAAGGAAACTATTATCCAAGAAAAACACTAAAGTTTACTGTCCTACGTCTTGTAGTTTCGAAGTTATGATTTTTTAAGTATTATTTAAAAATATTCTAGGACAATAAACGTTAATATTTTTCTTGGATAATAGTTCCCTCTATTCCCCTCACCCAGTTTGGCCACTACTTACGGGATACCCTGTATATACGTCCAAGAAACAAAAAATTATATCGATTAATTTTTCTATGTCCGGCAATGCTGCCAGATCTCGCTTTTGCCACCCGCTTATTTGTGCCAAAGATACACTGCTTGAGTAAAGCAACGATAATTAATTTACCGTCATTATCAAATTCAAATAAAGTTATAAATATAAATAGCTTAAAACTATGTCATTAAATATTTTTCGATTCTGGAACACGATTTAACTCGGGCTTGAGATTGGATACCTAACCAAAAATTAAAATAAATACCTATGACAGTTTCGTTATGTATTATTTGTGGTAATATATTAAACAGTATTTTCTAACTATTATAACCGAGACGTCAAGCCTAGTATAATACACACAGGGTAATTAGCAAAAATAATTATCGAACTATTCATACCATACTTATAAATTATCTTCATGCACTTAAAATGTAACTTTGTATTGTAGTGTATTATCTATACATAGAGACCGAGACGGTATTTATAAATAGGTAGCCTAGCAGGTTTGAAACTGTTGTTAGTTATCTTTGAAAGTGATGTTATCAGATATACTCTTGTATTTGTTGAAATAATTATGTAGATTAGAAACACGTGAGACAGGTGAATTTTCAATATTAGTTAAAGGAATACTAAATTAGTCGAAGGACCCAGGTATACCGTACAGTTTATTTAAATATAAAGAAGTCTTCCTGTTCCTATTTTAAAGCTATGCGCTTTTTCACAAACAACATAAAAAAAAAACAAATTGGCAATCTTTTGAAGACTAAAATCTTAAGGAGAGAATGATTTTCTGAAATTTTTGGCGTCCCCTTTATTCAAATAATGCTCACATACACAGTTTATACCAAGTGGAGGGGTAAGCCTTAATTTGTTCAACAGCCAACTTCATATAATATGATCTTAATCAACATTTCAGGAGCAAAGCACGCCCTCTCCCACAGTAACGCCGTACCTATGCAGACAGCGGAACATGGGGTCTAGGACCGAATCCATGTGTTCTACTAACGGCGCAGGCGCACCTGGCCGGCAAGCCGCCACGTGGAACCTAGAAGCTTTAGAGTGCGGGTTAGTAGAGTAACAATGACGGAACTTAGTATCTATGGACCTACCCGATTATACCAATCACTCGATACGCTGTCGGTGATATCACGTTGTTACTAACGACTCGTTGTGTATTACATTGTCGTAAATTAATGTTAGCTATGTGTGCAAGTTGCAGTTATGTTAAAAAATATTTTACAAATTTTTATGAACTGTTCAATTTAACGTTTAATTTATAATATCAAGTGTTTGACAGCCCTAATTAAAGCAGTTATTATTCAAAGTTTGTCAAATGTTTTCCAACGTGTGAGTGTTAAGAAACAGCGAGGAAATATTGACAGTCTTGCTACAAAGCCCAAAGAGTACAACCTCTGTCGTTAGTTAACAAATTCTTGCATTTTTGTCACAAATTCTGAGGCTACATTGGACATTTTAAAGTATTAATACCGACTATATAATTTTCTTCGCTGATGTCTTCAAATGCCGACAGACAAATATTTTGATAGATTAAAAAGTACAATTTATACGTATAATATAACGTATGATCGCAAAATATATAGCTTTTTCCTATAAATGTAATAAACGCAGCTTTATTATAACTTTTATATAAAAAATACGCACTTACCTCGTCTGTCGGCACAAGATTGCTGAAAATGGCAGTTGAATAGAATTTAAGAATAGATAGATAATTAATAAATTAAGTTAGTATAATGTTAAAGTATTTGGCAAACAGCTAAAGCGAAACAGCAGTCGCAATAAAGTAAGGGAGTTTAATTAAAGTATTTTTTTTAGTTCCCTGCTCCCGTCGCCTATGCTGGACGGTCGGCTCGCGGTCTGACAGCCGGCCGGCCCCGACCGCGCTGTCATGGACTAACCCTTCACTTTCACTACACATTAGCTGTGAAATTTATTAGTTCCATTATAGAAAAAAAAACATTACTGTCAAACGTATCATACCGATTAATCTTTATATGCTGCTGTTGTAACACATGTAACAAAAATTCGATATCGATAAAATCTCGCTTCATTACCTAGATATTACGTCACTCATTAGTGTAACGTCATTTCAATTTATAATAAGTACTTATCTAAATTGTTACAGATGCATACGTGATTATTAAAAAAATAATTAAAAAGGTATAAATAATCAAATTACGTTTCAATTAATGCACTTGTTCACAATTTAATAAACCAAATTAACTAATACATTATTGAGGGATAGGTAATGTTACCAATGATGATTTTAACTCAAGAAGGCGACCTTTTTCTATTGTCTGCTAAATTGATGTTTCATAGTTTAATAGATAAATTCTAGTGTGACTGAGGGGCTAAAATGCAATTTTTGATGAATCATAATATGATAAACGATGCTGTACGCGCGGCCATGCATTTTCAGTACAGTTTAAATAACGTGGCAGAAGCTGACCGGACTGAAGTTGGCCGTTTGGTTGCGCTGTATAAAATTTTAAACCTAAACAATCCATTGCGCATCCAAACAGCTAACTTCAATCAGTACAGTACAAGCTGTACGAAAAGCCTTAACAATGCTAGGTCCACCCATACCGGATAGGAACATGCGAGCAGATGTGCAGCTTCGTGCACGCAATTTTAGCCCCCTGACAGAAGTGCGGCGAAATATAATAATTATAAAATTTATTTTACGTACCCCTTTCTTATTTAGTAAATTAGTATAAGAGCATTACGTCAAAAAGCATTAGTGAACGTATTATAAGGTATTTCACAACTAATATGTATGTGTAAGTTGTTTATACCAAAACAATGTTGTTGAATGCTTTGCAATGAGAGTTTTATATGATAATTTATATTGTAAGATTAATTTATGTCTTAGAAGCACCAATAAATGTATTTTATGTCGTAGCACAAGGTAAATCGAGGAAATATTTTTGAATCATGTCCTGTGATAAAATATATTCGCGTATTTTGGGTATAAATATGCCCAGAATGCTCGAATATATTCCCAATTACAGGGCATAAATATATTTATGCCCAAAATGCCAGGCACATTGCCCATCTCTAGCCACTGACCAAGAGGCCCTAGATCACCAGGTCGAGCGTTATTGGGCTATCAAATTCTCAGTCATAGGCAATAAGCTCTCACCTCTTATTTCATGATACCTTAAAGCATACTGGACTAACACTAACTGAACTAAAAACATAATAATAATAAGATTTATTTCTTAATTTTGACACAAAAATACATTAACGACGTCACAAAAATACTATAAGCTCAGACAATAACATGTGGATTTAAAGATTGAGGCTACGATGTACAATACAATTTATTAAGTATTTTGTATCAAATTGTTTAATTCATGAAGCGCACGTTTACTTTGAGTTCGGCAATAAAATTGATGCACTACTATGCGCTTTTAAAACGTTTTCCATCGTTCATCACTGAAGTACAATACGCATATTATATTATTTTATATCTTGAAATAGTCGTTTTCGTGGCATTAATTTTGTAAAACAATAATAAATAACAATGTAAAATATAAGACAATTTCGAAGTAAACGGGGTCAATAAACTGATACACATCTTACACGTGGATGACGCAACAGACCAATCAAAACAAGACAATCTTATCTAAAACAATTAATGTTACCTACATTTAATTGTTATGTTTCTTTCTGATATGCAACGCTTATTCGACTGGCATGTTTAACAATATTTCAATAGTGCAAAATGTACTGGGAAAAAATGAATGAATTATTATATACATTGATGAATTTATCACTATTATTATCACCAGTATCCAGTACATCCCTATCTTCCCATGCAAGCTACGGCTAAAACAAAAAATCCAGCGACAACAATGTGATGTTGCGTCAAAAAAATGGAATTAGTGCCAAAAGATTTTTATTTAATTTTGATATTTCAATAACCCTATGCAAACCTGATTTGTTTGTGGCTATAGTAGAAAATAAAACGTAAAACGTATCCTATTTTGTAGATTTGGGAATACCTACCTTTTACACAATTATAACCTTTATTATAATATCAAAAGGACTCTTATTACTTACAAATGTGATGTAATTTTGTAGTTGTAAGTAGTTATTGCCGAGAAAGGCTCGCATTTCATAGTTGATGACGATATAGTAAATTTTGCGGGTAACATTGCAATAATAACTTAGTTAGATAATCACAATTTAGCGAAAATAGTTATTGCACTTGCGCTCCTATATTATATCGAGTTATATTTACGGAATGGAACGATCGTAAAAAAATATTCTAAGAAACATTTGTATTTTTTATTCCCCCTATTCGATTTTTAAGTTCCCAGTAACAGCTTTTTTGTCTTATTTTATTATTGACCATCCAGATGAAATCGAATACAATTGATAACAAGCTTAATTGCTTTTGCACTTGAGATTAGAACATATTATACAGCTTAATTCGCTTCCCGAGCATGAGCTGTATAACTCGGCCAGGGTTCGGATAATGTAATATAATAATGTCTTGATATTATAGCAATCCCTCGAAGATTATTATAAAGCTGTTAGGGGCTAGAACTCGAGCTATATTACAACCTACGTTACACGTTTCTGAACTCAGCCTTATGTAAAACCTCATGCTCATTAGACTTTCTATTTTGGAGTTCCGTATTTTAATCTATATTTTTTTTGTTCTTGAAAATAGAACGTTAAACGGTTTTTTTTAATCTTATAATGTATGCGAAGTAGAATCTTGTGTGCGCTACACTGTTGCAGATGCGATGCATATTTTTTTATTCAATATTTTTTGTGATATTTTTCCTGTATTCTATCACAATGTGAAATAATTGTTTTGGATTTGTATTTTATTGTATAGGATTAAGTTAAAATCTAATTTATAAAATTAATCAGGTAAACAGTCTGTTAGTGAAAAATAATGATTGACGTGACGCGTGACTGTAGGGTCACTGCTCTGTTGGCTACATATTAAAATTATCAAGCTATACACGTCCAGTATAAGCTAACCTCTCATTGTACGAAAAGCTTACACAATGCAAGATCAGCGAATACTGGAAATGTATAGCTTGATATTGAGCCGTGCATACAAATAATTTTAAATAAATTACCTATTACTAATATTGTACTTATGTACAAACGTATAGACTATTGTACATTTTCATGAACAGCATTTAAATTCAGAAAAAATAACAAAATTAATTTCTCTAAAAACTTTTAAAACTCGATTCGAATTATTTTTGTTTTTACGTTAGTACCTACATTATGATATGACTAAAATAATAATCATTATTTCAAATATTGGAAATGAACCATGTTATTGTGATGTTAATTTTCACAATGAATAAAAATATGTATTAAAACGACTGATTGTTTGTATTTATTTATTATTAATAAGTTCTGCCCCATTCAATTTTTTGCATCTTATGTGCTAGTGCTTACTTATATTTTTAATAATAATTATTATAGTAACTTACAGATTATACTTAACATTTCATAACACAATTATAACACTCGCTACTATTCGATTTTATTTGTTTTTTTTTAATAAATATAGTAAGTAGGTAGCCTGTTGATATTTTCCATGTATCCTTTATGAATCTCATGACCGAGGCATCTCAGGCCATAGGTACAGAGAAAAATAAGTAATTTTAATAAAATAAATAAATAGTGGCGGGATCCATGCACTATAAAGATTTCTTAGAACGAAAACCAGCGCCCCCGCCCCTCCGTCCTACCGCGCGCCGGCGACCCCGCCCCTCCGTCCCGCCTCTTACATACCTAAGGCGCGGCCAACTAGTTTCGCGCAGAATATAATAGATTTATAATGGCCATACGACATACCGGGAGCCTATTACGAAAATCGGACTACAAAGTTTCATCTGACGGATCGTACTTTTTAAATCGAACCCGGCAATTGATTCGATTTTCGCGATTTGACTTCTTGTCTTGCGTTGACCCTTTAGTGACTTCTTGTCTTCTAACAAATGGCATTTAATTTTAGGACTGGCAGGATTGATAATGCAAACAGCTAAATCCTAATATCATTCAGCATCCTTATTTAGTAACGATCAAATGTTTCAACGATCTATTTCCGTAGTAGCCCCCAGTGCTCATTTTATTTATTATTTGTCGGATCGATATAAAAATGACGATGGCGCTCGTACAGGAATGAGCTTCCTGTCGCCGTTTCCAGTATTAAACACATAATATTCCCTGCCATTTATCATTTCCGTGCGCGCATTTTCCATGTTGAATTTAGAATTTTTCCCGAAGAGGGAATCGTACGGTGGCGGGCGACTGTCGTCGTAATTACGTGACAACTTCTTGTTTAACTTAGATTTCCTCCTCTTTACTTTCTTCTTGCTATTCATTTTGACGGAGACATAACGTTTTATGAATATCTGAAAATAAATCGCAAGACGATGGGTTATTCTCAATGTTTATCCTAAGGAAAGATCTCAATGGGGTTTAAAGTAGAAAGGAAGTATGAATTATGACAAAAACTTGTTTAAAAGATCCATTCGTAGATGTGCCTATTGATCACAGCTCATCATATTACCTATAATCTTCCCAGGGATGTGTCCTACCAGGAGTTGGCCTACTATTTATTAACGAGTAGTCTTTAAGAGGAATCTGGGCACTATTCCCTCTCTCTCCTCTCCTCCATATGACATGGCATCATTAGCATAATATGCTGATGGTGGCTACCCTTAAAAAAAATGTGCCTAACTAGCGGTAGGGACAACCACCTGACGTTTTAAGCGACATTGTATGGAAAATGTTCCCCATGCTTATGCCATACGACTAAGCCAACTGTATGTATTTGAAGTTGCTGTTTTTATATTAGCACCTAAAGCTGTAATTATGCAGTGTAATAGATACCTATCTTTATATATAATTGTGTCGTCAAGGAAAATATGAAATTAAATAGATACCTCGGCGGCAAATACTGCGAGAGCCGTACCAGAGCCGGCGGCCATTACCAAATACGTCATTATCAGGTCGCTATTCCTAAGTTTGCGGTCTTTGGACTGCAAGTCCAATGGACAAATCTTAGTACTGGGTAGATCTGCGCGCTTGAGGAAATCCAGTATGCCAGCTTGGAATATCCTTGTTAGTCTGCAAAGAAGGTGAGTAGGTATCAAGCTAAATAAAAAAAACTCATTACAAGTTTACTGTTGACGCACTGACGAACTATTAGACTCTGAGTTGGTCGATGGATTACGAAACAAAGCAGTTAGCCTAGCTACAGATATATTTAAAAAAATACAGATAAGGAGTAACTTACATAGGATCGAATAAATTTTTCAACCTGCTCCCAACTGGGTAAGCGAACGCCCTCTGTTTCTTCATAAACGCATGAGGGGCAACAACGTAAGTGCATTTGTCGGACTCCTCAACGTCTTTCTTCGATGTGTAATCGTTGAACATGAGATGGTCGACCACAGTCTGCTCCTTGACCAACACCGCGCCTCTTTTCACTGCTTCTAAGAAATCTTTCTCTCTTCCTAAAGACAAGAACCTTGCGCGATTGTTGCTGATCATTGCGTTCAGGTAATAGAGGTCTTCGCCTACCTGTATAATTATATTCATTCAAAACTAAGTACAACCTATGATAATTTCTCCTAAAATTAAATTTAAAAACCTGTTAGTATCTAGCTAGCTACTCTACAGCAAAGATAACTGAATAAGATTACGGTGTCGATGTATTACCGTAGGTACCTCTTAAATCATTATGCCACCTCATCATTCACTCTCTTTTCTATCATAATCCATCCATCTTTGGTCTCCCTTTACTCTTTCATAAGTAGGTACCCCAATTTGCCCATATCCACATTCAACACGTGATCATTCCAAAACAAACGATAGACGAATAAACGGACGGAGGACCAGTTACTGCGCACTGGCCTAAAAAATACCTAGATACAAACTTATACTAAGTACCTACCTACATCTATAAATCGTTTCAGCGACTTACGGATTTCACAACATGTTCCACAGAGCTGCCAGCGGAAGCGACCCAGCGGTAGTTCTTCTGATACAAGTCTCTAGGATACTCAATGGCTAAAGTGAACTTTGATAAAGTGAGGAAGGCAGTCAGGTTTGCAGTGTAGAATGCTGACAGCAAGATCATAAACAGCCACCAAGTAACGAAGAGCACGCGAGTTGTGTCTATGAAATATAATAATTATTACTTATGCATTACGAACAGTATCGTCAGTGTCGAAAAAAGGTCCCGTCGATGATGAGGAGGGTACGAGGGAGTCTCATCAGCATCCTGGAAGTATTAGCTGAGGACTTGAGTGCGCCTGTGCTGAAGCAATTCGACCAGCTGATGCTAAGGTAAAACTTGCGTATTATTTTCTCGCTCGGATGAAGTGGTTCTGCTCATTGGCTTATTAATAATAATAAAAAAAGTATTGTTACTAACACCAGTATTAAGTCTTTTGTTTGTACTGCTTACTAAAGTGGATCTGTTGTTGTCCAAATAGTTATTATTATTATTACATACTTCTATAGGTACACAGATAGGTGAACCGAAGGGTTAAACTACTTATGGGATGGCCCCTTGTTGCCATAAGCCTACCTCCATCTTGTTATCAGTACCTAATGATAACTAGGTACATGTCATAACTAAAGTTTTTGGGAATTGAAGCTTTACTCTACAGAACCTACGCGGGCAGGATTCGAACCTGCGTCTTCTACACACGATTTTTTTATCGTTTACGCTACGTGTGTGAGTGTGTGTATAGGCACGGTCATCAGTGTTGTATGGACCAAGTTAATTGTTGACCTCGTTAGACACGTCGCATATGTATCCAATCAAACCTTTAAAATATATCTAAAAATGTTACCTAGGTTCTACCTTGACAATCCGTTCGCATCAGCCAGCATTCATCAATCGAATAATATAACAACAGTAATCATTATGACCTGACAAATATTTTGACGACCCATCATTAACACCATTTTCATTTGTGATTACTTTTCATGTCCACATGGAAAAGTTGGAAGGGTGTGACAAAAAGTGATAGATTACGTAAACCATTAGCAGCGATACGATCTGGGGTAGGTTTTGTTGGAATTGACCACGATTATGAAACAAGTAACCATCATTTTGATGGCTGCCCAGACATTACGACATTATTATTACACTTGGGTCATCTGTGTTTTGATTTCGATCAATGGTTACCTAGGTATCTACCTGCCAAAGATATTCCTATAAGGTATAAAAAATATTTGTAAGAAAATATGTCGATGTACGTAGATAGATATACCTCACTACTTTAGGGGATGATCGTCTTAATTTATAGTTTCATGGATTGGTTCGGAATTAGAAGGTAGATAGAATGCACTTACTGGCTTCGGGCGCCAAGCTGGTCCCTTGCTTGAGGAAGGCACTGTACACAAACCAAAAGCTCGGTTTTAAGGGCAGAACTCCTTCTTCGTCCGTGACCAGTTTAGTTCGTACGCGCGTGAAGAACGTGATGCAAGGTCCGAACGTTAACACCGCAGCCAGGACCAGGTACCTAGTCAATCATTGGGATAAAGAGCATCAAAGATAGGCAGTAGGTATCTGTGTATATTTTACCGTGTACCTAAGCATTATGTCCGTACAGGTAGATAAAATCAGCTATATCGATATACTTAACCTACCTACATAACTAAACCTTCATTCATTCTTTCCATTCATTTGTTCTTTTATTAAAAGTCTTCCTGAAGTGGCGTCTCCAGGTGTCGAAGATGAGCTCTTCGCAGTTCAATAAAATTTGAAATTACTTACTTGTCAGTGTTGACCTAAGACCTTGCATTACGAAAAAATCATCCGATAAAAATAACTGAACAGCCAAGAAGGCAGATACCTACTTATAACGTTTTATAACTAGCTTCTACTGAAAAATTACCTACTCCATGAACAACTCGAATTTAAAAAGTAATTCTCTAAATAATGCCTCCTTGCCATCAAGAGCGTGTTACCAAATAATGTGAAACCTCACCAGACAAGACCGTTAAAAGGCGCGAGGAGTCCCGAGCCGGCTGCTGATTCCTTAGGCCTCTTCAGCAACATTACCCAAACGCCTTCATCGAGGTCTATGGAGAACGACACCTTTTCCCGGTACGCTACCACAGTCGGCAGAAATGCAGCAGCCATGTCCACTTTCTATGAGCGGAAAATATATGTAGTAGTTGGAAATTGTTTATCCTGGATGGATTCTTGCATAATATCTCTTAGTGGGTCAAACAGTATTCGCTTTGTGTAGGTAAGTATTCCTCAATAATAGTTGTCTTACCTAACGGCCACGGTGTCGCAAAAGAAAAGAAGGAATGATTTGTGCAGGACGAGGATCGATGGCATTGCAGAGTGAGCAAGGGGTGATAGTTTTATGTATGATGAAAGCAAACCTCAAACCAAAATATAACTAACGCTCGCATTGAGAAGTCCTATCATGGAATCTTCAGCCGTGTTGCCTCCCAATTCATAGTTCCTCTTGGGCTCAATCACTTCGTAGGTAAAGTTAAACTTCTTGGACAATATATCCATGATAATAAAAGCCACACCTCTGCCGACCAAGGTGCCATTTTGTATTTCTATCCAGCTTAAGGGCGTGTTCTGGAATAGTTAAGCAAGAATGTCGATATACTAATTTAAAAAAAATATAGGTAGATCCTAGAGGAAATGTTTATCATTGCTGAAATAACAGTAGGTAATAATTACAGCACTTCACTTACGTTGTGATACCGCAGTTAATAATCCATGAGGTATAATAATTAATTGAATAGAACCTAAGTACTTACATTATACGTCGTGACTTTAAGATTTTTCCCTTCGACCTCTTTCATCGATCTTAAAAAATTGATCTCCTTCACCGAAGATGCTTCAGCTCCTTACAATAAAAGTTTTTTTTAAATGACCGACAACCCACATCCAAAAATGGACATTATAAATTTCACTAATTATGAAGCGGGTTAATTTCATAGAACAAGGGAAAAATAATTCTATATCTAAAATCACCTTTAAAAGTATCATCGTAAGGGACTTCGCAGAATGTGGCGTTACATATCGATGATATGATCAGTTCTACGCCTGCCATGGCATAATGAGGCTAACGGTAGTGTCGAAGGACGCATTTGGTGGTCGGTGGTCGAATGGCGAGTGGTCACTGCGGACTGGGAGGAGGATGCGCCGGTGACACGGCCTTTACCACCCAACCCCCTACGCCACGGTAATGCACGATGGATTAACATTGACATTCACAAAGTAACTACCGAATCAATACATTAATAATAGAGTTGACAATTTTGCAATGTCATGACGCAAATGTTGTGTGGGATCTATGTATGTTTCTATATTTTGTACCTAGGAACTACGCCTAGCATTGTACTTTTTAATAATACTTAATTATTGTCAATCGCTTACAATGGTGAAGGAAAATATCGTGAGTAAACCCGAATGTTTGAAAAATTTTCTGAACGGCATGTGAAGTTTGCCGAACCACACTAGGCCAACGTGATGGTTTTCTTTCAGATTTCAGAGAAATCTGTGCCCAGTTATGGGACGATTACCTAATGGGTTGATGATGAAGACTACACATAATATGTCGTTGGTAATTACTTATACCTATACACCCACTTAGTAGGTCATGAAAATTTTGATTACAGAAAATATTATGAGATGTAATTTTAAGTAAATAGGTACCTATGCATTTTACTAACCACACACATACCATGCTACTTGCTACCTACCCTACAATTGATTTCCTTATTCAAATTTCAACACCAATTTCAATATCTAGGGTAAAATAAACTAATTACCTAACAATATTAAATACCTGCATTGGTAGGTAATTTAAAAGTTTGACTGGTGCAGTGGCTTTGCGATTGGTGTCTTTTTGCTAGGTTTCCATTTGATATGGTTTACACACCAAATCAGGTATCTAAGTAGGTATACCTATAAACTACTTACTTAGATAATATTTTATAGTAAGATGTAAAACCAAAAAAGGCATTTTATAAAAATAAATGTTAGGTAGCATGTCCATACTATTCCAACAAAAATGTAAAGGTAAATAATCATACACATAGTTCGTTAATGGGTGACGGCATAGCGAGTTATTCAGTGATCGACATAATGCGCGTTCTTTATGGTTCTAAAGGTACCTGATAGCACTTAATTAATCAACCTAGTTGCTTTTACGAGCAGTTGTATAGTTATTTAGATGAAATGCTAAAAAATACAAAAAGACATAATTTTTAGTGTTTTTTGTGATAGGTACCTAAATAATCCTGGCGAAACAAACGTTTGATAACGTATCAATCTTCGATCATAATATTATTGATCGAAGGTATCTATCTAATGGCCTTTCGCCGCCTCTGGATAACTGCTATATAACCACCTGATAAATAAAAAAATGGATCTTCATATTATTTTGTTTTCTATACAAGCCCGAGCTCAGTGCAGTAACCACCGCAAAACGATTATGTATTGTTTATTTCAAATGAATTTTGATTTGATCTAATTTGTTTGATCTGCCAAATAATTCAACGGGAACTTACTGGGAGGTGGTGAAAGAGTTCCTAAGGATACCTACTTCCACAAAAGCAACTAGGTTGACTAATTATGTTATGTTCTATCAGGACTACAGGAGTATCAGGTATGACGTACAATACCTTTAGAATGTTGGTTGAGTACATGAAGGTATAGGTAAAAATGGAGACCACACTCCGAATACCTACTTGAAGCATAACTTATGTATGCTCGCTCACTGTGGATAGACCTTCTCTTTCTAAGTAGGGTAGCCTTTGTTTTATTTTACATAGGATATTACGTAATTGCTTTCCATTTAGTGATTTATTTAATTAATAAATCTACAACACTATTCACTTCTAAGACTTAGCCCTTAGCTTAGGATTGATGAAAGATACCGCCGGGGTCGCGGAAGAATGTCAACACGTTCCCGCACCCCGGCCGAATGTGGGTAGACGTCCTTTTCAGGGCGGAGTCCCACACACCGCGCCGTCCTCCCCGGGGCGGCGTGACGGTGCATAAAGCATTTTCAGACGAAAAAAAAAAAAAAAGATTGATGAAAGATGTGTATGAGTGGAAGTTGGGATGTTCCTGATTTTTAAAATTGGCTGTTTATCATTTTCAATCACGCAAAAAGTCCTAGGTCGTATACGTATGTACAGATTTAATTTTTTTGCGACCAGGATGTCTGTAGTCTATTGAATGTAATTGTTCAAATTTTCACATAAGTCGGCGCTACTAGAGTGCCCCTGTTTTTTTTATAGATTTCTGGGTAAGTCAGTGTAAGTCTTTTACCACTGTGGAAGTTTTAATATCATGTATTTCTATCTAAGTATATCATACGGGGTTATAATAGGAACGGTAATATGTATAAACCCCTAAAAAAACACTTTCTAAATTAAAATCACTTTTTAACTTTTTCTAATAGACATGGACATGGAAATCTGTCTTCTCCCATTACAATTCCGTAGACGCTTCTTAGCCAGAAAATTTTGGTTAAAATCAAAATCATTTGAATGTAGTAAATCTGGAATCTGGAATGGAAGGAATATTTTGATGAGTGTTCCCGGGAGAAAGGTATCTGGTACAAAACGATTCAGCCTTACATTACAACCCTTTAAACTGCATTGAATTGATAAAAGCCCACTTGCCAGATCAGACTTAACTCTTATAATGCGCCTTCGTTCTGGAGATATCCCAAAAATGCGAACTTATTGAGTTATAAGTTCGCATTTTTTATAACTATAGTTGACTCGCCTATTTTTTTAATAATAATAAATTGTTTATTTAGAAAAAAGTTCACACATATTTTATAATAACTATCTTTATTTATTTATTTTACCTATACCTTCATGGTTGGGTAGCCCCAGCGAATGTTGCATATAGTTGCCATAACAAAAAAATGCAGTGAGGCGTGCCTCGGTGCCTTGCTCATTTTCTCTAAATAAAATCGAAATCTGAATTAAATTAAAAATCCCTGCAGATAGTATAATTTTGGTATTATTGCTAGTCGCTTCATCATTGGAAATCGCCTACTGATTGTTTAATAACACTATTTCCCATAGAACTATCATGATACTTCGTTAATTAGACTTCCTCTTGGTCTTTGTCAATGTCAGATGTCAATGTATAATAAATTCTCAGTGGTTATTGTCAAAAAAGCGTGACAAAGTCAAAAACATAACCTACAAAACATTCTGTTGTTCGTTTAATTATCTTATTTATATTATTATTAAAAATATAAATGGAAAATTAAGTTTGGCAAGATGAGGGATGTATTCTTATCAACCTGTGAAAAAACCTTTTTGAATAAAATAGTGACCGAGGGGCATGTAAGTCCCGTTTAATTTTGTTAATATGTGGTCAGGATTATAGTTACAAAGTTTTATTAAATATTTGTTATATTACAGCGTTTAGACGGTAGAACTTATAACGAAAGCAGAACACTGAACATATCTTTTGGATCCGAGTATGGCAGTTGTATTGTTACATTAGGAGAGACCAAGTATGCATAAAAATCATTTACAATAATAGAAATTTAATTTACCTAATTATATATTGTATTGTCTTGTTGAATTTTCTTATCTTTGTTGGATTCATCGATAAGAGGTAGTGACAGTATCAGAACATAGTTCATATCACATTTATTTACAGTATTCTACAATTTTTACAGAGTTCTTGCACAGGTATCATGTGAAGTGGCACAGCCCAAACAAATCAGGCCAAATGAAGGTATCCTATATATAAATGCAGAGATTAGTCCTATGGCCGCCCCACAGTTCGAAGCCAATCGCCAGACTGACCTTTCCGTGTACTTGAACAGACTGCTTGAGAAATGCTACAAAGACTCCAAGTGCATTGACCTAGAGTCCTTGTGTATTGTTGTTGAAGAAAAGGTAAACAAGTTTTATCATGCTGATGTAGATATCATATTTATCTGTAAAATTAAATTAACATCACATTTGTGTCCCAAGAGGTTAGACAGAAGGGTACTAATGTAACCTATAGCAATTAACTGCCACTCAGGCACAAATACAAACACCAAGCTGTAACCAATATATAAAACCCGGGACCTTATACAGCAGCCTTGCTGCGCACTAAAGTATTGATAGCAGTTTAATACAATACAACCTATTTTTGAATTGAATAGGTTTTACGCTTTTCACACAAGTACACTATACTACTCGGTAATGATTATAATTATGACTTGGCAAGAAAAATAAAGGCCTCACTGCAATTTCTGTGCAGCTAAATTAATTGCTTATAAAACTATGGAGTGGTTACAAGTTTGATGCGTCTGTATGTCTGTCTGGGGCATTGTAGGTCCCGAAGGGATGAACTTATTTTGATTTTGTGTTAGGGCTTGATTTAATGGCAAGTTAACATCTTTTATCAACCATTTCCAGGTATGGTCCTTAAGAGTAGACATCAAAGTTCTGAACCATGATGGCAATCTGATAGAATGTGCTAGCATAGCAACCCTCACTTCACTTGCGCATTTCAAAAGGCCAGATGTTACTCGTAGTGGAGACAGTGTCATTATACATACCATAACAGAAAAGGACCCCATACCCACAGTGTTGTTTCATTATCCTGTATGTTCTACATTTGCTATTTTTAATGGAGAGTGAGTATACATTGATTATTTTGATAAGTCGTATTATGTGCTACTTAATATCCTGGTCTTTGTAATAATAATTTTTCTAAATTATTATTTAATCAGTTCTCAAAATTAAAGTTGAACTATTCCTTGAACGGAAGATGGTAGAACAACCACCCGAGAACTTATAATAAATCTATACTAATATTATAAGCCGAAGCGGTGTGCCAGGATCGTAGCAAGTGGCAATCTATGGTCTGCCTACCCCTATGGGAAACAGGCGTGAAGCTATGTATGTGTATTATAAAGCTGAAGAGTTTCTTTGGTTGAACACACTAATCTCAAGAACTACTGGTCAGATTTGAAAAATTCTTTCAGTGTTAGTTAGCCCGTTTATCGAGGAAGGCTATAGGCTTATATTACATCATGCTACGACCAATAGAAACGAAGTATCGATTAAAAATCTTGCAATAATGAGGAAAAAATTCAACTTCTATGGGAATGAACTCGCAGGCAAAGTCTAGTAGTAAATAAAAAAATTAGACTGGTAAAAGTACCTACTTGTTTATGAAAGCTCTGATAAAATATGTTATTCTGTAAGATACAAAAATATTACTCTTTCAGCATCCTTCTATCAGATCCTAGCTTCCTAGAAGAATCAGTATGTACAAGCAGCACAGAGGAGAGTATAAGCACAGGCGGAGGTCTCCTCGTTGTTGGAATGAACCAGTACAAAGAGCTGTGCTTGTTAGACCTGACTGGCGCCGCCATATATAGCTCTAGTATTGTTCATAAAGCTATCACAGGTGCTGCAGACAAATGTAAAGAGATTGTGGACATGGTGAAGAAGGCTATCATCAGTGATGATACTCTCAGGTGTGTAAAACTATCATACTATTATTATTGGTTACTAAATGTGCTGTCAATCTGTTGATGGCTCCAGCCTAAAGAAGAAATTATAAACACAACTTTCTTTATGAACTAATTTTATTGTAAACATGATGTCAGTGGTCTAGTGGTTTGAGTACAGGACTGCTGATCACAAGGTTGTAGGTTCGATTCCCACAAGACACAAATATTTATGTGATAAACATAAGTGTTTGTTTGTGTCAGTGTTTTCGCATAACAAATTGGCCATGTCCTTTCTCAGCCTCTAGAATATATGTGTAACAAATTTCATTTAAATCGGTTCAGTAGTTTTGGCGTGAAAGCGCGACATACAGATATTTTGAGAGTGGATGGTGCTGTGTAATGTCATGTCCCAAAAATATTAATTCATAATGCACTCTTTCTTCTTGGGACACCTAGATATTGCAAGTCTTCGTGAAGGTGGACATAAAGCTGCAAAATGATGATTGTGACAGTTCACATTAGTTGTCCTATTAGTGATAAACACAGTCCTGACCTGAGTTTTATCTTTTCGGGAAACAAGCAAACCACATGAGGTTGCATATTATGATAAAAATATAATGTAGTATGAAATAAATACTCAAGCGTCACACTAGGACATTATTTTATGACATAAAACTAATTTCTATTATTTTCTTTAGGCGAAAAAGGGTGAAAATAAACTTTGCTGATATTATAACACAAGATCACTTGCTCTCTTTGAGTAAAAAGGATTTGAACATCAAACTCAAACATTACATTACTGATGATGTGGCAGATGAAGATTTGGAGACTGAATATGATGAGGATCGAGAACCCAGCAAATATGATGGTCAGTTTTATTCAACTTATTTGTCACACTTGTTCAAATGATATGTGAAAAACCTTTACAGAAATTCATGTTTCAATTATATTTTCAGTTGTATCATCAGTGCCTCAAACTGCAGAAATACAAACAAAGAAAGGAGCCTCACAATGGATAGAAATATCATCAGATTCAGATGAAGACTGAAATAATAACACATGTACTTGTTAAATAAAATGTAATAAACTTACATTTTACAATTTCCTGTTATTATAATCTCTCTTAACAGTATTATATTAGCCATTGCATGTCCCTCATCAATAAACAATCATAACATTTGACACTGAAAGGATTTAAGTATAATACAGAAAAATATTATCTAACTACACTAAAAGGAAATAAATAGAGTTCATGTGGATGCTAATGGTCACAAGTGGTGTGGAGTTATAAAAGAATACATTTTTAAACATTCACTCATTCAACATACACATTTCATAGTCATTACAGAATTTAGCAATTTGGCATGAAGTAATATACTTCAACTTTCTTTGCAACTGATTCTCAATCTATATTTCTATGCTTTTATTGTAGAATGCAGATCGAAAATTAAAGAAGAAAATAAATCAAACTAGTTATATCTACTTATACTATATTAAAACTACACACTTCAACTATAAATTACAGTCATTATTCTTCTACACTGAGTCAGAGTTCATCCCGTTTTTCTGGTCTAACTTGTTACCATTTGTCTTCACCATATATATAAAATAAGTCATTATTTCCTTTTCATTTACAGGTAATGATTTGAAATGTTTTTGGATAGCCTGAAAATTAACAAATGATAAATTGAAATATATATACCTAGGTATTTTTAATAAATTGTAATAAAATGAAAGTAAATAATATAATGTGTAAAAAACAAAAACACAATGTAAAACTTACATCAGCTAGTTGAGCCTTATTCAATCCTGGCCTTGTTGGCACCTTATAATGTCTTTTATATCTCCTCAGTGTGTTTACTTGTAACTGGAACCAGTCTACTTCAGGTGAATCCATCTCTGCTTCATTACTGTCATCCTCAGAGTCCTTAGGTCTCCTTTGTTTTGTTCTGGCACACTGTATCATCGTTTTATGATAATCACAAATGTAAGTATGCCTGGCCTGAAAATAACATATGGAATTCAGTTAGCCTACATAATTATTGTGTCAAGATTGCTACTGATGAAAGTTAAAAATAAATAAAAATGAGTATGACGTACTTGAGGGTCAATGTTAAGTTTCAGCCTCCTTTGGGCGACAGTCTTTTGTATGCGCTTGCTGTACGAGGCGTTGCCTGCGGGTCGTCTGCAGCTCTCGCCGTCATCCATAAGGCAACATATTTGGTCAGAATTACCTCTAGAATCTTCTTCTCCTGTACTAAACCCGTTGTTCATTTGATACTCCCGTTGAATCATATATAACGAATAAAATAAACTCTTTTATTACACCCCGCGCCAGGCGATTGAAAACAGTTCGACGTATTCACAATACACAATTGAGGTTATGATTTATAACAACACAGAACATTTGGGATAATTAAATCAATTAAAAACATCACAACAAATTCCGGTTCGTGTGTATATTGCACACCGATCGCTTTATGAGGATAGTAATTCTTTATTCACTGCACCTGAGCAACAAATTGTCCATCGCTACTTTGCAACTGTTCAGTTGTTATAAATACTTATGTATTCAATTCTTTTACTTGTTAACTTTATAATCAAAAACTATATGTAACGCGAATTTAAAGTGTCCATAGTACGTTTAAGAAACTCAATTGCAACTGCTGAATAAAAATGAATCGTATCCGCACCGACCGATGGCATCGCCAATTCGCCATTACATTTTACAAAATTTACTTTTATTATTTTACTAATGTCATTCATTTTGTTCATTCACTCACTCACTTGACTCAAGTTACTGAGCGTGTTTAAAATAGGACATTATTGAAATACAAAATAACACCTACTTTAGCGTAACACGATTTGAGCCACGAAACGAAAACAGTTCTTTTGGTGAATGTGTGCATGAATACAACATGACAACGATCTACGTATTGTAGTATAAACAAAAAATAAAGCTAAGGCTAGCTTAGTTATTGGGTGAAAAATGGCGGGGCATTTAATTTAAGCCAATCAGAATGTTTTGCCACTGACATCGCCTGTTCATGTATTCATTACGACGACGAGCGCAAAGTTCCCTACGTAATAAGCGCTGAAATCGTGTGCTCGTTTTTAATAAACATAATACTCGGTGAGTTTCATTATTTCCTATTATTATCATTTTAGTTTCACAATAAATCAAAAAGTTGTGTTACGTAAATTATTTCTGTGGTCTGAATGGTCTTGATACTAAACTTGAAACGATATTTATAGTTTTACATTCTAATTTTGTAAGCAAATGGCTGCCGAGTGGCGAAGTAAGGTGACAGATACTATATGTATATATGAATATATACCTACATAACAATGTGATAGTAGGTAAGTCGTCTCGTAGGTAGTTATCAATGTTCGTTCTTATGCTATCAAATATAATAGAACGGTTTATGTAATTAATTAATTTCGTGCAAAATGCATTATTTTACGTCCTAATTTGTTCTAACGTGTATTCTAAACATTACAATTTGTACCTACGTTTGCGTTTTTTAATAAATCCATTGGGGACCTGCACTGTAGTACTCCCTATAGGTTAGGTATACATTAAATAGCTTAATTCTAGCTAGACTTACAGTATCTCATCCGACTTGTATTACAGACTTAAGAGTACAGGATCATTTTTGTATTAAAATAATGTAAATGTTTATTATTGTTTATACTGATGCTAATAAAGTTTTAGCAAGTATTTATTATTTATATGTGTGTAATGAATAAAAAAGTTAAAAGATTTATAAGTATTTTTTTTTAGAAATTAGGGAAAGTAATAAGTAATGTAGTATTTTAACCGATTATTTGAGAAATATTTAGCGATAAGGTGCCTAAATAATATTACATAAGCCATGATGTATTTTTTATATTGGCAGTTATGTAGGTTGATATGTTCTTGTAAGATAAATATTATTTAAACATCAATAGAGCTGAGTTAAATGTAATTTAGTCAACATTGTACTCAAGAGGATTATTTTACATTTCTCAATAGAAATAAGTTCGGTAAGTCCATTGCATAGGACGTACATATTATATTCTCTCTTATTTGGTTTAATTTGCCACAGCTGCGGCACGTAGCCGGTGTAAAACCACGCATTTCTTAAAGGGGTGGGGGCAGCCATTATTACTTTAAGAGGCTAATGACTCCTGATGAAACGAAAAAAGTTCCACCTAGCTATTGTTTAATTGCATCCGCTTAAGGTAGTTATCATAATATTATTATTTTGAGCCTAAAAAGTTTATTAAGTATATTTTAACCACACACTTTCTTTCAACATTAGGGTTCAAATTCAAGGTACGCACCTATAACCTGCCATATTGGACTATAGCCTAAAGATATAATTAAACTATTTTAAATAAGGTACTTAATTTTTTTAATGTGATTTATAATTTTGTTCATGCCCACAAATCGGAATATATCTTTACTGGCGCATTAATTGACTTGCTTGGTCGGTACCTAAATAAAAATTATATCATGGAACGCCCAATTTACTAGTCAATATTAATTTGTATACCTATAGATTGAGAAATAGAATAAAACTTTTAATCCAACCTAAAACTTTTAGGCCTTTCAAATGGTTTAAGTTGCTCAGCACTAACTGAAGTCAGCAAGCGAGAAAACGTGACATTCTCGGGATTTCTCTAGGACAAGAGGGATGCCCAGAAGAATTCCATAGTGTTCTACATAACCTCAAGTAATTAGCTAACTGAAGACAAAGCAGATGCTGTCCTGAAGTGAAGTGTGGCAAACGAAGTTTTGGATGTTCGCTGGGATGATGAACAGTTAAACTGGCTGGCTATGGCTGACTGGATATCAAGATCTTATGACCGAGTACCCAGCGCCGCTGCCGGTCCTGGGGTAGAGCGAGAGGAGCGGTCGCTCTAGGCCCTAGGCGGCCGCTCAAGGGGCGCCAAAAAGCAAAGAGACAATTTCCAGCACATAATACAATTTTGATAGCGCCTTTTGAGAGGTGTGGGGGCAGGTATTGCCGCCAAATCAGAGTTAGAAATCTGTAGGGTGAAAAATCATTCAATTATTTAATCGCAAGTAGATTTACATACTATCTTAAAAGCTTAAATTGACTGTTTTGTGCTGCTAGATTAGCATGCGTGGTAGGTTTTTGTGCAAAACTCAAACCAATATAATTTGCGTGACATGAAAGCATTGGCCAAAGGAAGCTGAAAAATAATCTCCCTCTACCCTGACCAAGAAGGCCAGCGGCGGCGCTGTGAGTACGCGTATGAATGACGCCCAAGATCACGCTCGCTTAATCATTGAAATTAGTTTTGCAGAGAAAAATAGTTACGACAGCTGTCAGTTTTATTACCTACCCTTATAATGTCAATTGACACAATAATTAAATTAAAACTGAAATGTATTCATTATATTAATATTAAAAAATAAATTATTTATTGACAAAATGGTAATATGAGTTTATAATAGTGGAGATATTATCCACGTGTTTGTTCACGTTTGTTCCATTCACACTTTATAATTTATATCAAGTGTTGGTACTTAAATGAAGATAAGTACCAATGAAAAGGAAATTACCAAAATTACTTATACCGAATTAGACCATTTCAATTCAAAAAAATAAACCCATCTTATAATTACCACGGCCTTGAGAGCTTTTTAAGCTTGCGAGTGAATAGTTAGAGAGCGGTACCTACCAATGTTTTATATGTATAATTGAGGTGTTCGTGTTAATCCATTAACTCAATAATTTTTCCTTATATAATGTACATTGTTTAAATAAAAACTAATAACCAATGACCTGTAAATAAATGAAATTGCACGTTCTGTAAGCAATACCTATTACCTTTATATATAAGTATTAAGTTGATTCTAGCACAACATTGCTAAATAATTAAATAAAACGCTATTAAATATTGCATGAAATGTTCTTATTAAAGGTACGTATGTAAATTTACTTGAATTATAAACAAAAGAATTTCAGTATGAGCATGGATAGCCGAGGCTGCGCGTTAATCGTCTTATTGACCGGTTGCTGGACGAGCTTGTTGCCAGTTCGTGCACACTCGTCTCTTTTCGTATATGTTCGAACGTTTCTAAAATGGCCGCTGCGCGTTGAGGGCGCTCGTGTGCACTTGTTTGGCGTCTGACTCTGCGACGTTGCCAACTTTATTGACTTAAGTACAAACGAAGACAAAACGTACGCGTGTGGAGTGGAACTTACAGCCGGTAGCTTTTTCATTAAACAACACGCGAGACCTTGTGCGTTTTCGATTTCCATGGAATAAAATTGATTAAAAATAATGTGGCATACATAATTACATAGAGTCTTTGTGATAAAATCCCCATTTGCATGAAAAGTGACAGTGTTCTAGTGAAAATTTTATTCTTGAAATACTTAAAGCTTACTGTTTAAGTACCTATTTGTAATATTGGAGAAAGGACATGATTTCAACAGCTATTGGAACGCAAGAAACGTTTTAAAGTGATCAAAGAGGCATAAAGTAACTGGTTGACCGCAAGCTACGACTTTAACATGGGGGATCGGGGCGCGACGGGGGACGCTTGGGGTGCGCGCGACGATGCCTCGTGGTGGCCGGGTGGCGCAGGTGAACTACAGCACCAACAACAATTACATGAGGAGATCGCCAGGAGCACTGCCGCCTCTACACATCAACTTTATACATACAAAATGACTGGTGGATTTTCGAACAACGGTGGCGATACATCTACTCCAAGTTATGATTACCGTATAATGTCAAATTCAAATGCTAGAGAAGAATCTCCTCAACAGCCATGGTGGTATGCATCAGGATCCGTAGAGTCGCAACAAACATCTTCACCAACGGTACGAAAGATTTTACTGACAAAAAAAAAATGACAAAGAAACAATCATTAGCAACATTAATTGTAGCTATGCATTTATAGAGTTCGGTCCAAATTCGTTTATTATTTAACATACTAAAAAAGCATTCCACACAAGTAATTAAAAAAAAACAAGGAAAGAAGTCTACTTTTGTTATCTTACGGCTCTACTCTCATCAACGTATTACTTACAAGCGCAAAAATATTGTAAAACACATAGGTATCTTCATCAGAAATCATATGGGTGAATTAAAGAAATTTCATAGGTAATATGAATGCTCTTCATTATATATCGATGTTTTATAAGCAAGTACCTAAGTAGTAGTCACCTAGCTAATAATTTATTTGGCAGTTTTAATAACCATGCTGTTATTACTTACATACTTGTTATATTATGTAGAGCCACATATTTGCGATATTCTTTTGCTATTAATTTTATTTTACAATAATACATACTCAATTATTTTTACAAATAGATTTTTTTTTGAAAATGCCTAAAAGTGAGCGGATACTGCAGCATGTGAAAACATATTCATTCATATGATTCAAAACCATTCATTCAGTTGTTGTTTTAAATTTTAAAAACAGAACACAGTTGTTTTGGTCGGTTGACATTGACACTGCACTATACTCTATATGTTGTTCTGAACTCTGAAAACCAACGGTTTTCGAATTTTTACAAAAATATTTAATGTACACAATTTACATGGTATGGTATACACGTCATTATTAAGAAGTCTTTAACCATTTAAAAGACTTTTAGTAATTTATTTTAAATCGTTACATTTCTAAGTTCGAAATATTTTTGAAAATTTGAGGAATAAGTTGTACAGTTCTCGCCAAACTTATAGTCCGGGTTAAAGTTGCCACGAGCTAACTTTAACCTAGCCGTAAAAATCGGAGAAAGAAATGTAGTGGATATAAATGATTTATAACGACAGCCTACGACTTGAGCTTTCGTTTTTATTTATTATAATCTAATATTTTTCTTTCTCCGATTTTTACGGCTTGGTTAAAGTTAGCTCGTTTCAACTTCAACCCGGACAATAAGTTTGGCGCGAATTTGTACTTCACTAGTTTGTTTGTTTGTCTTTGTCAAAGTCAATACGTACTTCAGTCAATTTGATCTTCAAGACCTTTCTTTCTTTCTCTTGAATAAAATTCTTTATTCTAATTTCTAATAATTCTGTTCAGTATTCTAGATCTTTGTTTCTTTGGAATTGGACCAATTGTTTCACTTTCAGTTTGTTGAGCTTGTACATTTTCTGATGTATACGAAGAATAAGTATCCCGTGAAATATTTTCCTAGTTCCAGGTGTCAGTAAATACTTTTTTTATATGTTTTTATGTTTATTAGTTTCCAAGTTATCATTCACTATAAAATATTATTTTCTATTATATATATATAGTTCTTAGATAAACCTGCTAAATCTTTGTATAAAAGTTAAAATTGCAAATGTAGTTAGGTTTATCACACTATTTTATCAGCTCTTGTAGGGTATAATAATTACCCAAGGAATTAATAATGTTATTTAATACATATCTAAAATGAATTACTTTACCTAGCTGTAGCGAAGGTGATTCAAATTATCAGACTACAATAGTTGTATGTACTTACTGAAGTTTTTAATAAAATAACATTATCATTCCCCTCAAATAATTAATTTAAAAAATAGTGGAATAAATATTTACCAATACCAAGATTATTACATGAGCAATTCATTGTACTATTATTTAGGGATTATTCACAAGCTAAAGATATATTAAGTATACCATAACATGAGACCTAGTTCCCTGGGTTAAAGGTCCAGGTCCTTCAATTGTTTTCCTTATTACCATGCTGTTTATTTCTTGTACACTTTCCCTATAGCTTAAACACTTCCCTATCCCATAGTTCTATAAAACAATCTATAAATTAGCTATTACATTTAAAATAATCTCGATACATATCATTTTAGGACTTACAAATTTTTACTTGTTCATGTTCACAAGTAAATACCTAGATATTTTGTGTTGTTGCAGCCACAAAGTCAGTCAAGTCCTGATCCTGAACAAAACAACCAGCAGTCTAATGGTATACAACAGAACCACCAGACTCTGCAACAGGTACAACAGGAGCAGCAAAACCAGGCGATCCAGCAGCAGAATCAGCTGCAACAGCAGTTGCAGCAACAGAACTTGCAGCAAGCACTGCAACAACACAATCGCACATTGCAACAAACTTTGCAGCAACAGCAGCAAAGTCAACAGGAGACACTGCAGCAAATGTTACAGCAACATCAGCAGCAACAACAGCAGCAGCAGCAACAGCAACAACAGCAGCAGCAACAACAGCAGCAACAACAACAGCAGCAACAGCAACAAGCTTTGCAGCAGAGTCTCCAACAGACCCTACAAGTGAGCCCAGCTCAAGCCCAAGCTATTGTGCAGGCTCAGGCAGCCTTGCAGCAACAAGTGGCTCAAACTCTGCAGCAACAGCAACAAACGCTGCATGAACAGTTACAAGCTGTCCAGCAACAACAAATTCAAGCTGCTTTGCAACGGCAATCTGCTACATTACAGGTAAATATTCTGTAACAGTTTTTGTTATTTTATGTACTTACATCCTTCTTACATCAATGTTTACATTTATCAGGATTATAAATCTTAAGTTAAAACAGATATGACTAGGAGTACCAAGTGCCAACTTCAACTCGAACAATAAGTTTGGGAGAACTGTACTAACACATACTTAACAAACAGTGATAAGAAATATGAATGTCAGCAGCACCTACTGCTGTCACATACTTGAATGTATGTAGGTACTCACACAATGTACTTCATAAGCAAATTTTAAACAGTTACAATAGTAACAATAGCATTACTTATTATTATTATTACTAAGGGCCTGTAGGATAAACAACAAAATAGATCAAAATTTATTTAAAACTAGCTTTACCCCAGTGGCTTCACCCGCATGGTCTTGGTATTTCTAATAACTTTCAATCCCTATTTCAATCCCTTACAGCCCTTTTTTTACATTAAAAAGTAGCCTATGTTTTTTCTCAGGCTCTAGACTATCTGTATACCAAATTTCACGTAAATTGATTCAGTAGTTTTGGTGTAAAAGCGCGACAGACAGAGTTACTTTTGCATTTCCATTATTAGTAAGGATTATCTGTTAATTAATTTAACAAGAACTTATCTTTTATTGGACTCTGCACTAATTATCTCTTTGTTGTGGTTATTAAGAACAAAATATAAAGTTTTTGAGTTGAGAGCCAAAGTTAAATATGTTAGAATAAGTTGAAACCATAGAATGAAACTTTAATGTACAGGAGTTGCAGCACCAAGCTCAACAACAGGCGTTATTAGCCCAAGCAAACGCTAAACAAAAGATGCCTAGGGCAAGGGCCTACAATAAGCCGAGGGGACGCATGACAGCATATGCCTTCTTCGTACAGACCTGCCGGGAGGAACACAAGAAGAAACATCCAGATGAAAATGTTGTGTTTGCTGCATTCTCCAAGAAGTGCGCTGAGAGATGGAACGTAAGTGATTAATACATGTATTTAATTTATTTTCTATGATATTTATTGTACTAGCTCTACCTCCCAGTGCTGCCCTGCCCATGTCGATCAAGTTTTTTCTTTTACAGGGAATTTCCTTATTTTTTTTCTTAATAGATGGAAAACAGTCATATAGCTGTTGTATGTAGATGTCCAGCTCCAAATTTCTACCTAGGCATAGCATTTCTAGCTGGCTTAGGCGGAAATACGTTTCATCGAACCATATGGGCTAAATAACAAAATGGCTTCAGGATAGGGAGGGGGTCGAACCTCACGTGTCTAGGGGTGGGCCTGGGTCACTAAAGTCTGGGCCTGTTGATGTCCACATCGTCAATTTGGCATTCTAGATTTTGATAAGAGATTTTGTGATTGTTATACTTTTCTTATAGATTAACAGGATTTTTCCATTGCTCTCAAATTACAATAAACATTCAACTTGAACAGTCATTGTAAAATAATGCAAAAACAATTAAAGCTGCTTAAAACTTCTATTTAACGTTACTTGAAATTGAAACTGGAGCTACATGCTAAGTTTATGTCTATATAATTTTAAGGAATTAACAGTATTTTATTCAATATTAATTACATGTTTAATGTCATTAAAAAAATTAAAAAATCTACTTAATACACATACAAAGCTCATAGCAACATATCAATATTTTAAGTTCAGTATCAAATAAGTTCAACATGAGGCTTGTTAATGTCTGCAAAGGTGATTGATGATCATTAGTTATTTTTAGATTAACCTGACTTATTTCACAGTGCAAGCTGTATAGTATTAATAACAAAATTCGTATAAGTAATTTGAGGAGGCCCGAGAGAGGCGTGATGGCAAATGTTGTGGTCGCAAATAAAAGTGATGCCAAATAAAAAATAAAATAAAGTAAAAAATAAAATAAAGTAAAATAAAGTAAAATAAAGTAAAATAAAGTAAAATAAAGTAAAATAAAGTAAAATAAAGTAAAATAAAGTAAAATAAAGTAAAATAAAGTAAAATAAAGTAAAATAAAGTAAAATAAAGTAAAATAAAGTAAAATAAAGTAAAATAAAGTAAAATAAAGTAAAATAAAGTAAAATAAAGTAAAATAAAGTAAAATAAAGTAAAATAAAGTAAAATAAAGTAAAATAAAGTAAAATAAAGTAAAATAAAGTAAAATAAAGTAAAATAAAGTAAAATAAAGTAAAATAAAGTAAAATAAAGTAAAATAAAGTAAAATAAAGTAAAATAAAGTAAAATAAAGTAAAATAAAGTAAAATAAAGTAAAATAAAGTAAAATAAAGTAAAATAAAGTAAAATAAAGTAAAATAAAGTAAAATAAAGTAAAATAAAGTAAAATAAAATAAAGATAAATATATTTAGATGTGCCGTTTTCCGTTCGAAATATTTTTTGAAAATGTTAATACAAGTTAATAATATTTTATGATCCTCACTTGCGGCGGGTGCTCCAGAGTTGATTTCAAACCGCAGCATAGGTACGACGGGCCCTTATTGCATTTAGAAAATTGTGGTACAAGCTGCCCTTAACAACATACCATCACGCCTGTATTCCCCGAAGGGGTAGGGAGAGGCGTACTTATGTACACCGACATTTCGCCGGTATGTTTAGGTCCTATGTAATAGGGTGCTGCCCTTAACATTAGAATATTTTGGATCTTCAGTCATATTGGAGATAAGAATTGGCACAATATTTGTATATTGAGTGCCAAGCATACATAAATAACTGAAATCACTTCACATACACACACACATGTCTATATAAACATTTCAAAGGAAATGTTATTTATTACATATTAAATAGGTATAAATATTGAAAAACATAGCAGTTTATCATTTTAAATATTCACCAACAGACAATGTCAGAGAAAGAGAAGCAACGGTTCCATGAGATGGCAGAACAAGACAAGAGACGATTCGACCTGGAGATGCAGAGCTATGTGCCACCCAAGGACATCAAAGTGCGTGGGCGCAAGCGGCAGCAGATGAAAGACCCCAATGCGCCCAAGCGATCGCTGTGAGTTATGGTCATGAGTTTTTCTTTGATCCATTGTAACTTATTTCAAATATGTGGCTTGAAATTAAGAATTCCGATAAACATAGGTAGACTGTTGCCCATAAAAACACATTTTTTTTTACTGGCCATTGTGATAATTTTATTGCATCTTAACCCAAACACTAGGTTGCTATGGTTGACAATTTCCAAATAGAAAAACTTAGCACTTGAACACTCTTCCAACATAACTAAATATATTACTACATTTACAGATCAGCGTTCTTCTGGTTCTGCAACGATGAGCGTTCGAAGGTCAAGGCTAACAACCCAGAGTACACTATGGGTGATATTGCCAAGGAGCTGGGCAGGCGCTGGGCCGCCGCCGACCCCGAGACTAAGTCTAAATATGAGAGCCTCTCGGAACAAGATAAGGCGAGATATGACAGGGTAAGTTTAAGCTGTCATCTGTTTTGTCACTTGATAAAATAATATCTATTGCTGTTGTAAAATACACTTTTACAAATCAATACTTAATTTTTTGGAAACTAGATGGCATTTACTCGAATGCAACGCTATTCATGGAGAAGATCGGCCGAGGAGCCGTTGGCGAGATGATTTGGACCACTTTTTTAAATTAGCGGAGGCCTTTGTCCAGCAGTGGCACACAAAAGAGGCTACTTAAAAAAGATGACATTTACTGGCTGATGGCCTATGAGAAGAAACGCCGAAACAAATTCATAGAAGATCCGATTTATAGTTCCCTCATTCTCCTCGCTTTAATTAACCCACCCAATGAACCCATTAAGAGCTAATTAAATAGTCTTCTCTGAAAGAAAGTAACTTTTGTGTTGTTAACACAAATGTTGTTAGCAAAAGAAAGATGGAAGCTCTGCAGCTGTCTTACTTTATTAACATCAGAATGACAAAGACAGTCACACATTTTACGGATTACTGCTCCATTTGAAATAAAGCCCTCACATCTTCATGTGTGAAGAATATTCAAGAATTACATATAAAGCCAGAACCAGAAATACTTGTAATTTGAAAGCAGTAGCTCACAATTAAATCTTTAAACATTTCTTTACACATGCATCACCCAAATAATTTCAAAGTTTTTATCATTGTGCCTGTGTGTCCGCATTGTGCATTGGTCCGGTAATAAATCATCATGTGTAAAAGGATTTCATCGTAGGTAGTAAGGGATTGGGAGACAGGTGCAAATGATTTCTTTATAGAGGTTAGGTACATTTGGGATTCCGAATGAAGAAAAAATATTTTACCCCATTCCAAGATTTTTTATAAGAAGAGGAATGTTTAGACATAATTTCTTAACATTACGATCAGTTTGTGGAAGAAAAAAGTGTGGAGTAAAAGTTTCCGACGTTCTGGTATCTGAGGGTTTACAATATTTACATATACAATGACTGATGCATGGTCTACTTAAAGACAAAGAAAAGGCCATTGCAGAGATTTCCCTGGATTGTAACACTCGAATATCTGCTAATACTATATTGTATATCTTGACGTTTCTCAGAGGTTGACACGAAGAAAATGACGGCGACATCTAGTTTAAAACTGAAAAAAAAAGACCTTTGAATCAAAATCAAAATAGTTTTATTTTCATATAGACCACTAGCTTTCCGCCAGCGGCTTCGCCCACGTGGTCTTGATAACCTTTTTAACCCGCTTTTCTGTTGAAATTTTTCCTGAATTTTCTTTGCTATAAACCTCACGGAGCCCGAGACCTTTCCAACGAATGCAAAACCGTGGAAATCGGTTCGTGCGTTCTGGAGTTATAGCGTCAGGAAGGAAAACCCGACTTATTTTTATATAGTAGATATACAGGCACTTATGCAATGTCGAAACTAGGTGCAAGGTTCCAAATTAGTCGTTTCCTATGGAGAAGAACCGGCAAGAAACTCCATGGTTAAACTTTTAAATATTTGGTTTTTTACAATGACATCTGATACAATAATATGGATACTTACACAAGTATGACAAAACAATCTAGAAACGTTTGCAAAATCTAATACAGGATACATTTTAAAAGATAAATAAAATAATAATCTATTTCCACAAATAAATTGACTATGGCTCTTTTAAAAAGAATAGCTCATGTAAAGCTAGCATAGGCCAAAGGATCTACAGTTAATTTGTTTTATTTTTATAGGAAATGACGGCGTACAAGAAGGGCCCATTAGCGCTAACGCAGCAGCAGCAGCAGCAGGTCGTCACCGAGGTCGATGAAGACGGTGACTTCGACGCCGAAGAGGAGTACAAGTGAACACCCCCCACCTCCATCGTTGTGATCCTGGCCGCGTGCACAGCCATGGCAACAGTCGGGACATACCAACTGTTCCTTGTGCACTTAAATTTTAAAGTTATCTTAATATCTACAGTCAACCCCTTACTTTTTGCCTACAATTTTTATATACTCGGATATTTTTATACAACGACTGGCCATTTGTACAGATTTTTCGAGCATGGACGATTGCTTCAGTTTATTTTTACCTTATATAACCGAGAGGAGGTTTATGTACTTTTATTTGGTATAGTTTACGAGTGTCAGAGATGGATTGTTGAGAGAGAACTGAGAAATTATAAGTATAATTTGTTGTTGTTAGACTATCTTTAGTTTTCTGTTTCGACATTGTTTTTGTTGTCGAATATTCTAATTGTAGGTGCGATCATAAAGTGGATTCGTTGGCAAATATGTCGATGGCGTGTTGGCGAGCGATGTTTTACGGAGCAACTTATGAATTGCCTTTAAGGTCGGTTTGGAAGGGGCCTTATAATTTGAATCATCGTGACAGCAATAGTAAAATGTATGGAACAAAATGTAGGTTATAAAAGTCCATCGAAAGAAAAATAAATTAAGTGAATAGTATTTCAAGATAGGAAATTAGGAGTAAGTTCGAAAAGCGAGAGTGAGTGAGATTTTGTTATTCATGATGAGAAAATGTATAGTTAATAAATTATATTCCTTTATTGACATTAGATTATTTTATGTTATTCATTTTTTTTAAGTAAAATGACCTGTTTAAAGAAACCAGACATTCAAATATTTGATTTGATGATAATATTATAATAACTAAAGAATTGTGAATTCTTGTGTTGAAATGAAATTGTTTAGTTCCCAATGTTTGTTCGTTCAATTGTTTTTATTATCATTTAACATTAAAAGAGTATGTATATTAAGTACATAAAAAGGACTGCAAACCGTGATAGTACTTAAAATTGTAGGACACCTAGGTTCCATTACCGTCTATAGAATAATGCTAGAGTATCCTACTTTTGCTGACTACTTGTTAAATCTTAATATAATTTACCTGTTTTATTAAAAAGTGTTGATTTTGGTTAATGAATTACACGATTAAGCAATTATTAAAGCAATTCAGCGAAATTACTTGAACCGTATTGTATAAAAATCTAGTGGAAAAGAAAATGAGAAAATATTTTAAGTCGTTCTTAGTGTAATAGGGGCGATATTGTTTTGAAATTGATAATGCTCACTGTACAAAACAATATAGTGAATCTTTTACACAAAAATTGGTCTTTAATTTCATTTAACTCTTTTGGTACGTGAATTAACCAACCTGCATACACAGCGGCCCACGTGACACCATCTTCGTTGAAGTTATGCTACCCTAGTACTCCAGCCTGGTATTTCTAAGTTTCTCTAGCGTCAACGTCATACATACACAGCGCCTCACGCGACGAAAAGCAGTACAGCGTCATCATCATACACAGCGCCTCACGCGACGAAAAGCAGTACTATCTTTAGTACAGCTTATGCTACCCTAGTACTCCAACGGGTATTCCGAAGTCGCTCTAGCATCAACGTCCATACACAGCGCCTCACGCGACGAAAAGCAGTACAGCGTCATCGTCATACACAGCGCCTCACGCGACGAAAAGCAGTACTATCTTTAGTACAGCTTATGCTACCCTAGTACTCCAACCCGGTATTCCGAAGTCGCTCTAGCATCAACGTTCATACACAGCGCCTCACGCGACGAAAAGCAGTACTAACTTTCGTACAGCTTATGCTACCCTAGTACTTCTGCCTGCTATTACGAAGTCGTCTAGCCTAGCATTATCGTCATACAATCATCATCATCGTCATCAATCACAGTGCCTCACGCGACGAAAACCAGTACTATCTCTGTAGAACTTATGCTACCCTAGTACTCCAGCCCGGTATTTCGAACTCTAGCATCAACGTCATAAATACATACACAGCGCCTCACGCGACGAAAAGTAGTACTAAAACCAGTACTATCTCTGTAGAACTTATGCTACCCTAGTACTCCTGTCTGGTATTACGAAGTTTCTCTACCATCAACGTCATACCAACACAGCACGCGACGAAAACCCAGTATCTTCGAAGAGCTTATGCTACCCTAGTACTTTTCATAGTTACGAAACTGAACCAAATTGAATAATTCTTATTTTTGGTGTGTTTTATTATTGTATTTTTTTTTTATTAACACTACCTACAACATCATACGGCGGCTCGGTGGTTAATAAAATAAAGGTTAGCAAATAAAAACATGTCAATCTCATTTGAAACATTTTATTTTATAAAAATAAACGTTTTGACGACAAATAGTTACAATATCGGGGTCCTTACGAATTCATCAACTCATAACAGTTTCCCACAAGAAATGTTTCAAGACATTGTAAAAAATTCAGTTTTTACAAAAGTTACTTTTTATCTTAAAACATTAACAACATTACATTTTTCTCACATCTAATTCTAATAACGGTCGATCACTCATATTTTTTACGTAATAACTTTAATGAATAAGAAAATAATATATTTTTTTGGAAATATTTCTCCAACTAACAAATTGGATTATTTCTTACATTATGACAGTGACTTAGCACACACTGCTGTTTTATCTGACGAAATAAAAACGCAATCCTCTAAGATTCAAAGAATTACAATTTATTCTTATTATATTTCGTAACAAAATTATATTGGGTGAATGAATTCATTAGCCTTTAGTAACCGAATTACTGCAGATATAATATAATCGTTATATTTAAATATTTTGAATTTTATAGGGTTGTACAATAACATTGTTCGACTTTAAACAAAGGTTGAAAGCGGATGCCAAAGTAGGTAAATTAGCAAAAGAAAAATTAGTCTCGGTCTGATTTCGAAACTGTATCCTTCCGGTTAAATATACTAGACGTTTTGGCTACTAAGCTACCGAGATTCATTATCTTGGTGGCTAAATCAACAGAAAAATGATTTTTCTTTCACTAAATATACCTATCTTTAATAATGTTTAGCATGCGGTACTGCCAAATACAAAAAAATAACTAACATATTTTGACGACTGTCTGTCAAAACAGTTTCATAATAATTATTTATTTAATAAAAGATTTGTTAACATTTATAAATAATGTTGAAATAGTGCTAATGAATTCAGTCACTATGTAGACCTATAGATAGGTATTTAATTAGGCACTCAGTGTACATGATTGGGAGAAAAAAGTTAAACTCATTTTCTAGGGATCCAAGTCAAGTTCATTATTATCCTGCGTCTTATCTACCGTGTCCAACATAAAAACTTTACTAAAATAATGATACATTTATAAGTATCTTTATATTGCAGCAGTGTGTTTAAATTAAAGGGTTTAATTTATTAAGTATGTTTTGAATTTGGAATTTTCAAACTATAGAAAATTATTAAAAAAAACCGTACAACATGTATTATGTTGCCAGTATTGATGGACTTATTTATCATTCACCACGTGACGACACTCCAAAGCCTTCCTTTGGACGGTGAGTATGCGATACTTTAAGTCAATGACAGATAAATTACAAATGTTTGTTCAGCTATCTAGATAGGTACCCTTACAGGTAAAATGATTGGTTATTAGGAATGGGTTCGCAGATACACGGGGCGCCTCACTAGTGCTACTCCCACGCCTAATCGAAGCACGGGGTCGTATTTAATGTAAATTTCATGTACAATGCAATGTATTTCATATTTCTAACTAGTAAATAACCAAAAAGTTTTTTTTATCAAAACGAGCACTGCACTTGTGACTAGAGAAACTTAGATAATTAATTTATTGGAAACAGTTTTTATACATCCTATAACGCTATTTCCATAATTTTTAAATACACACATATTGTAATTGTTCATACATTCCGTATACCGGGCTAATGACAAAAGCTCGTTGAAACATATTCTACATAATACCTATTATAATATGGCATACACAATTAGAATTACTGATGTCTTTAACTAATATCACGAAACGCCGTTATGCAAATCAAGGTTTTTTTCTACGAGATCAATAATTTTATTATATCGTTTGGCGTTAACATTTCGCTCAGTACCGTTACAAAATGTATAGTATCGTAATAATATATCTTCAAAAGGAAACAATCTAAATGAATTGACAGTAAGTACAGTGAAATACAATACATTATGTCCGAGTCACATAGAAGGTAATACCCTGATTATTTGAAGAAATTAAAAAAATAATCGATAGGCAGATAAAACCGCGACGGGCCGTTCGTTTATTTTGATGTTCGAAGAAGATATTCCTAAGCAAAATGTTATTTACATGTTCCTTTTTCAAATCCACGTCTAGAATTCTTCGATGGGCTATGAGTCGTCAGTTTCGTGTGGGTCGGGAGGTTGTTGAGGAATGTAGTTCCATCTCGCTCGCACTTCGGTTGTTGCTGTGGCGGTTGTGGCTGGATTTGGGGGGGTTTTATTTGAGGCAGGGGTGGCGGCAGCTGCCCGTCTCGCTCTTACGACGGCAAGATGCCGCTGGATGTAGTGCTCGTGGGGGGCCAGTGCCGCGGCCCTCGTGAGACACTCCTCGGCGATAGCGAGTTTACCCCGCTCCACCGCTACCACACAAAGATTGTGGAGGGCTTGAACATTGTCCGGCTCCAACTCCAAGATCCGCCGGTAACACTGGAAGAAAGAAAAGAAATTCGTTACTAAAATGAACAGGTACGTAAAACTCGATTCTGTCTTTAAAAGAAATACCATTTTTATTTTGGTTGGTATTCTCTATTTAGGGATAGAGACAAAAAAATAAATTTCGATTCTTATTTTTTGAACTTTGGTGTATCATACCACCTGAGGAACCTTTTGGTTTTGAATTTTCTTCAAAACATTACTCACACTTTCAGCCGCATCTAAATCCTTGACGGAATTGATGTAGATGTCTCCTAGAAGCACCAACGCCTTTACATGGTCTGGGTGGTGACGGACGAGCTGCTTGAGGAAGGGCGCGGCCTCGAGCGGCCTCCGGCGGTCGGCCAGCAGCAGCGCCAGGTTGAACAGCGCCGACCTGAAGTCAGGCTTGAGGTGCACGGCTGCCCGGAACCAGCGCTCAGCGCACTCGGCATCACCCTCGTCCATGCACACCATGCCCAGGTTAAAGTGGACTCGCTCATTTGTTGCTAAAATGTTTAATAAAAATGTTTTTAGTTCCAAACTTATATGACAGTGGTAGGGTTAACATAGTTAGTCCAAGGTTGTCATAAGAATGAATAAATACGAGTATATCATAGCTCAATTTAGCATCATATGGACTGTAAAGCAACCGAGAGGGAAAACTAGGACAATTTGAAAGAGAAAGAAAATGAATCAACTTCATTCACAACTCTTTTTAATACACTTTTTTACTAACCGTCTTTATCAAGTAGTTTGAGGAGACGTTGTCTGGCTAAATGCCTCAGATCAGCGGCTCCTAGTTCTTGCAGGAGTATGGCTGAGTTCAGGAGAGCTTGTTCGTGTTCCGGTTCTAGTTCCAACGCCTTGTCTAAGTAGGCTAGCGCCTGAGATGGCTTCCCTTGCTCCAGAAGGACCACTCCAAGCTAAAAATGGGCATAAAATAGTTAATAGTACTGATTAAAAGGAATGCCAATAACGAATCACAATTCAAGATAATACTTACGTTGTAGTAAATATCAGGGTTGCCACTGTCATACAGTAAAGCCCTCTCATAAACCTCCTGTGCTTCCTTCGTCCTATTTAATTTGATTAAAATATCCCCTCTATTTATGTAGGCTTGAGTATAATCAGCTCTCATGCTGATTGCTTGTCTGTATAGCATATCTGCCTCTTCTAATCTGGTGGCGTTTTTGGATATCAAGTTGGCAAGATTTAAAAATACATTTAAGTGGTTAGGCGCTATTCTCGCCTGGTAAGATTCTCCAGGTTTTGCTTTCGGAAGAAGAGACTTGGCTCTTACATAAGCGTCTTCAGCTTCTTGATATCGTCCTAAATGGTTATACGTTCTGCCGACGTTGATGTGAGCTCCAACGTCATCTGGTTGTACATTGACGGCTGTGTTAAAGAATTCCAACGCTTCTGCGTACTTCCCTTCGGCTTCTAAGGCATGTCCTACGTTATTGTACAGTTTGGCGTTGTTTCGGTTTACCTGGAAATATATAAAGAATCAGAAACATGTAGGTGAGGACTGGTCAACTAAAATTCCCTCAAAAGAAAATTCATTACCTTTAGTCCCGAAGCAAATATTGAATATTCAGTCTTCCAATCCCAATTCCTCATGTAAGTTTTGGCGCTAAACGCCAGTAGGAGGAATATCAGTGCACTGGCAGCGAGTTTAGCTCGCCTTTTGGCTAGCAGTCGCCAACCGTGTGCAACTAGTAGGCACCAGCCCATTGAAGGCATGTAGAGAACTCGTTCAGCGACCACGAAGCCGACTGGGAAGAATAAGTTTGAGGCTGGCAGAAATGGTAGGACGAGTAGTGCTAAACCCTGGAAACAGTGGAAGAAAATTGCTATGTAGTGTAATTTATATTATTTTTGTGGAATAAGTAATTTATTCTTATATCTTTAGAAACTGGAACGAACCATGGAAAGAGCAGAAGATCTCGTCCGCAGAGCATGAATAGTAGCAGTCACGATGATGAGAACTAGCAACAACGTCGCCAGATTGCGAGGGTCGCGCCAGCACTTAAGCAGGGCCACTGTCCCCATAGTCCAGTCACAGCATAGTGCTTCAGGTAACGTAAGCAGCCACGCGTTCAGAGCTGGTAAGTACGCGAAAGTCAGGTGCCTGTAAAGAGAACGATTAAGGAGTTAGTGTTGTAAGTGGTAACAGGTATATAGGTATGTGGGATCATTATTGTGAGTAACGATGGGCCAAGCCGTATAAATTTCAAGCCGATTAAACTGAAAGAAAAATATTCGACTTTTTTTTTAATTACTGCTCAAAGAAATGAAAGAGTCCACGTAGGTTTTTGCTGACACACACACACACGATTTAGAAAGTTAATAAGTACCGATGTTTCAGGGATGTCTGGACAGCAGGAGATGTCGGAGATATATGTTTATAGTTTGAAACATGAATATGAAATATTTTGTATGACTTGTGCGCAGCTTTGCTTGCGTAAAAAAAATATTACACACAAACCGTGTGACAACCTCGAACACAACAAAAAAATAATTTTGGTGCAGTTTTTCGGAACTTATGCGGAGACTTACATTTCAGCGATCCAGTTTTATTTACAAATAGATTATGTTTTACAAAACAAAATGACAGCATTTACCGTCATATACAGTAGATGACATAAAGCCAGAGTCTTTGTTTACTTAACTGAATTCCACCATAAGCCAAGAATACGCCTCTTGAACAATGGTCTACGAACGAGAACGCTCGTAAAATTAATGTGGCTTAGCTTGCGACCGGCCGTTTTGTAGCTAGTGTGCTTGTCAAAGCCAATTATCCTTATTACTTGGTGATAAAGACGGAGACTATCTCGTCTACCCACAGAGGATATGTTAGTGAATACACGATGAAGTACTTAATTGCTTGCTTAACTGGATAAAACTGTTGGATGAAGAGTGGCGCTAGTTTCTTTGAAAAAAGCTTAGCAAGTATAAACTATTCTGTTTGTTTTTTAATCGTAGCAGTTTCAAAAAGGTAATGTGCTTCACTTTGTAGTTGGATTTGAGTACATTTTGAGATCTGTAATTTTCCAGAGCAGTGATTTGACTGACATATTTTACTAGATGCTTTAACCCCACTTAACGAGAAAGACATATTCATTTAAGTACAGCAGAATTAGTAGTAGGTAAGTTCAGTTCTCGCCAAACTTAGTGTCCAGCTTGAAGTTGACACGAGGTAACTTCGACCCGGCCGTAAAAATCGGAGAAAGAAAATTATTGGACTGTAATAAATTTAAATTAAATCTCAAGTCATATACTGTCGTTGTAAATCATTTTATTTTATATATAATTTTTCTCTCTACGATTTTTATGGCCGTTTTGAAGTTAGTTCATGCCAACTTAAAGCCGGACAATAAGTTTGGCGAGAACTGTACCAATTTGGACGTTCTCAAAAAAGGCAAGGTGAAGAGCACCCTAAACCGACGAGCATGCATGGAGAGGTTAATAAACATAGACGAAGCGAATGTGGTGTGCCAGGATTGTAGCAAGTGGAAATCTATAGTCTCTGCCTACCCCTATGGGAAACAGGCGTGAAGCTATGTATGTATGTATGTAGTAATTTTGGGATGAGTAAAAAATCATGTTTACAAGTGCGTATTTTAATCTTAAATACGCACCAATGATTTCCAGCCATTGAAACTTGGGCACAGGATGTCAAATTGCAATTTTCTAGGAGATTTAAAGCCTGTTTCGCCAACCGATAAGTTCCTGTTAAATTACTTGGCAGATATTTAATCATACAAATTTTGTTCCATTTTTGAATTTGTGAGGTGAAACGGGCCCCAAAAATGACAACCCTGGTTCTTGGAAGAAAAATTATATTTGACGTACCTGGCAGGGGGCGGTGCTGCTCCAGCAGGGTTGTCGAACCTCGTGAAAACTGGCAACTGAGCACCCATTACATGCAGCCTTGCGGCCAACAGCGCGAGTGTGGCGCAGCACACGGTGGCAACCCTTCTTGCCGCCTCGCCGCACGCGCAGCCCCAGCCGGAGCCCTTGCCCCACGCATCCACCCACGACCACCGGCTTATACCGCCTGAACTTCGACGCTGAATAAAATTTATGAGTTATTAGAAATTAAGTTGAGATTACATTGTAAGAGCGGTTGACATCTAGTAGGTACAAATTCACGGCACACTTTTGAATTCTAGTGATTTAGAAATCGACAAAACTTACCTACCTTGGTAACTTGTGGCTTTCCAAATAAAATTCGTGATGGTGTAAGTATACCTGCCGGTCCGCCTTAGGCAAACTGTTTTGGTAGGTACCTACTTATAACTTTTAACCGGATTTCTTGTATTTGGGAGTAGGCTCGTGATTACGGGTATCGGAAAGTAGTGATATTTCAGAATCACCGGTAATTTCAGATGAAATTAAAGTGTTATGTAGATACAATAGCACATAGATTTAATAGGTAGTTAAAAACTGGAGATAAACCAAAACACGACCCGTTTCGAAATTCGAAGCTCATAGAGATGTAGCTAAAAAAGTATAAGGCAAAGCTCGGGTTATGTTGAGAGGTGGTCGATTTTGTTTAAAACATGTCAAAAGATCCGGCCATTGCAGCGTGCGGAAAAATTCTTTGGTCAACGCGGCAAAAAGTGTACGGATAAAATTAAATTACTGGCGTTCACTATAGGGCCTGGTTCTTTTTGTGCCGTTCATTGATTGGTTTTTGAGCTTTACAGGTTTATATTATATCGTTTAACGAGCGAGCGAGTGTATAAAGAAAAAAAATATAAAATACATTTACCTATGTGATTACTTTGTACGAAACATTTATATTACGTTACCCGTCCGTTCAGAAATAGGACAGATATATCGGTAATACTAAAGATAGAAAGAGACAGAAAGCTACTATTCTCTATTCAATATGGAAGTAAACTGACAGGTGTCAGTTTGACCAAAGCAGAATTTCATTTTCGCCAAATCAAAGAGCTGTCAGATATTTTCGTGATATATTTCGTAGATTACTGGCTCCGACATAGCACTATAGCAACTAGTAAAGTTCTCGCCAATCTTATTGTCCGTCTTGAAGTTGGCACAAGCTAACTTTAACCCGGTCGTAAATATCGGAGAAAAAAAAATCGACTAAAATAAATAAAAATGAAAGCTCAAGTCGTAGGCTGTCGTTTTAAGTTTAATTTTAATCCAATATTTTTCATTCTCCAATTTTTACGGCCGGGTTGAAGTTAGCTCGTGCTAACTTCAAGCCGGGTAATAAGATTGGCGGGAATCGTACAAAGAATGCACTCACCTTTTGTGCAACGAACAGTTCGTAGACGACACACACACCGGTCACAGTGATGCCTTGCTCCTTGCACAGCATCGCTATGCCGACGCACGCGGTGCACGCTACGACGTAGCGCCAATCTGCAAACATACAGAGCTTCACTTGTAACATAATAATAATGTTTATTGTTCCAAAAGTTACATGTTTGATACTTATGGACACTGGATTCCGCACTAGGATAAGTACCCTGTGTTTTGATATCTAAGTCAATTAAATAATCCAATATTTGTTTTTGTCCTCTATGACAATCTATATCATTCACGCGGCTAAGATGAAACTACGGTGTGTTTTTCATGCACGCCCGTTAATGTTACCGGTAAAAAAAATAAAAAAGAGTCGGCATAACAACAAAAAAATTTTTTCCGCGAGTCGAATATCTGACGTATGTTGTTTGTTGACCCCACAATCATCACAATCACACATCACACTGATGTGTGGACTGTGGTTAATATCCTGTCAAGTATTCGAAAAAATACTGCAATAAAAAAAAGTGACGTAGGTAGTTTTTTTGTAATCATCATTCACTCAAAAGAGGTCCACTGCTGAACAAGGCTTCTCCCATAGACTTCTACGGGGAGCGGTCGTGTGTTGCCTGTATCCAACGACTAGGTCGTTCGTCAATCTGGAGGCCGTCCCACGCTGCGCTTTCCTGTGCTCAACAACCAACCCGCCAGCCAAGCGTGGTGGTTACTGGCAACCCCCCAAATGACGAAATTACGAAAATCTTTGCTATTAAAAGATTTTTACATTTTTTACACAACAGTGGATATCTACAACTTGCAAAAAGTCTTCCTAACACGGAGAACTAAAATGGCGAAAAATACGAAGTATTTTAATCAAACTTTTCACTTCCATTCTTCAGTCTCGAATAGTTGAATAATTTAAATTGCGTCAGAGGATCAGCCAATAAATGTTTTCGGTTGTTACTAGGTACGAATTCGGGGTCAATAGTGCCCAACGTTCAACATATGGACCTTTTATTGACGGTACAGTAAATCTATACTAGTATTATAAAAAAAAGATTTGATTGTTTGTTTGTTTGTATTGAATAGGCTTCAAAGATTCAAACATTTATTGCATGCCAAGTGTACATAAGGTGTTTATAATTTTTTTGTGTGTTTGCAACTTAGCGGCCTTTTACAAGCATTGCAATGCGGATGTGGAGGGCTCCGAAACTACTGATTTGAAAAATTCTTTCAGTGTTAGATAGCCCATTTATCGGGAGCGGCTATAGGCTATAAACCATCACACTACGTCTAATAGGTGCGGAGTAACACTGAAAAATGTTTCAAAAACGGGGGAACAAATCATTACGCGGGCGGAGCCGCTGGCGAAAAGCTAGTATGTAATAAAGACACACAGTTCGGGACATTCACCCACGATTCTCGGTACACGAAATTAAAAGATCGGGATCGTTCAAGCATCTTTTCCTCTTCGAACTTTAACAGGCCATTAATGCCAGTTAGACTTCAGTTAAGATAATGTTAAGTGTGTACCCTTACTTTCTTATTAATATTATAAATGCGAAAGTAACTGATAAAGGTTGACTGGTAGAAAATGCCATATGGCATTAAGTCCGCCTTATGTACCATTTTTGTGCATAGAAGTTTAAATAAATAAATAAACTCTGTCTGTCTGTCGCGCTTTCACGACAAAAAGACTGAACGGATATAAATGTTTGTACACAGATAGTCTAGAGCCTGAGAAAGGTCATGCTACTTTTTAGTGCGAAAAAGGGCTTGAAATAGGGGATGACAGTTATAAGAAATATCCAGACCACGCGGGCCTTTTTCACTAAAGTAGGCCTACGTCCCGCAGTGAACGAACATGGGCTGATGATGATAATGATGTGGCCACGTTTATTGTAGCATCAGTGGCGTTCATTAAGTCCTCAAAGGTGCACGGACTCTTTGGGCATGTTCATACACTCATAATTATAGCACACCTGTGACACTCCCTACAAACTTTCCGATACCGCTGCACACTACAATACCAAATGTCAAACTTGTCAAAATTACGTTTGTATACGTGCAAATGCAAATGTGCGTGAGAGTGCGCAGGGCAAAAACACCTGCCGAATGCGGGGTACCTGAGGTATCTGACGTTAGGGAGGGGCGGAGAGTGACCATTCTGTATTATTCATTTTGTGATTATATTTTAAAAAAATAGAGAGAATAATATACCATCTGTGTGTATTGCTTTATGTTATATTGTGATATTTTCTTTTATATTACCTGTGTATCTTCGCCGCTGTGAAGCGCGCGCGTAGCATAGTAGCGCGCCGAGGAAGAATAGTGAAGATAACATCTCCGCCCGGCCGACCACGCCCGTCACCTGTCACAGATATTTTATGTTATCGACTGAAATAAATAAATGTTATAGATTATTTTTAATGAAGGAAAAAATCGGCGGGCGGGCAGGATTCGAAACTGCGCCTTCTGGTTCGGTACACCAGACGCTCTGACCACTAAGCCACCGCTCGCCCTGCTCGCCAGTCGAAATCTTCCTCCATATTCTAATTTACGTCTTAAGGTGACGTAGCGCCATCTATTGTGAAGAATGCTACACAATGAAGAATGCTAATCTTAGCATGGAAAATGCTTAAAAAAATACAAAAAGATAAATGTTATAGATATAGAAAGAAAGATAAATATAACGAAAGAAAGATATCATCATCATCAAACCATTAACTGTCCCACTGCTGGGCACAGGTCTTCTCGCAGTTTGACAGGGATTAGGCTATAGTCCACCACGCTAGCCTAATGCGGGTTGGCAGACTTCACATGCCGTCGAGAAAATCTCTCAGGCATGCAGGTTTCCTCACGATGTTTTCCTTTACCGTGAAGCGAGTGATATTTACGCACATGATTTCGAAAAGTCAGAGGTGCGTGCCTTGGATTTGAACTCGAGACCTTTGACTTGGCAGTCCAGTGGTCATGCCTAGGCTATCACTGCTCTCTGTTAAAGATATACTAAATATGAATCTGATGGCTACGTTAGAGCCCCAGGTTCGAGCAGTGTTGTTGGGTTTTTATATGAAATTCGTGTCCTGATGCTGATGGCAATGGGCTCGCTCCCTATTGCATGAACCTAAACATACGAACGAACTGTGTGGGTACAGCAGTACACCTCTACTTAACCCTTTGGAGATACAGGCGTCATGATATTTTATAAAAAAGAACCAAATAATCTGTTGCAAAGCAAACATGCGCTTAATATTCTTGTTTAAAGGGTACTATCGTTAGTTATATTACTTAACAAAAATGAGACTTAACAACTAGCTAGCCAAGAGCTTCGCAGCATCATATATTGAAGATGATTAGTTGACAACCTGAAAGCCATTCATTGCTTTTATAAACCAGTATATTATTATTTTACGACACCTTGAGTTAACCCTTAGCTTACAAGGCAGAGCTTCCGAGAAAAAAGGCAGCACGACAGAGGGCGCCGCCTGCCATAAAGATTGCGAAATAGAGACGACCGGGTCACAGTCTATAAAATTGCAAACATGGTTAAGGCTTACAGAGCCCGCAGTCCCGCTCACGACTTCATTACAGCGAACACTGCAAACACATTTCCTCTAGTCTGTGATCCCCGTGTATTATTATATGTATAGTATAGAATTTTACTTACCAAGACTGTTTGTAAAACAAACAGTATTTCGACAAAGAGATTTCAGACCAAGAAAAAAGTATTTGGGAAGCCATGAAGTATTTAAAAAAAAGGTAATGCTGGAGTTATTTAATAATTGATCTTTGATTAACTCTGAGTAAGTAATTCCAATTTTAACAATATGAACATGGAGCTTTTGAGTTATTTTTGAATGCATGATTAAGTATTATATATTCAAAAATTTCAATATAAACTTTGAATTGAGAATAGTCTATTCCTTTCTTAATTCGTCGAAACTAAAAACAAATAAGTTTTTTTATATAGCACGCCGACGCGAGTATAAATTGCCATAGGAAATACGACACAATAAAAACGAGTATTCCTAATTGGAAGGCTACTGTAAACGGAAAAGTTTAAAGATCATCAAGTTTACACCTGACGAGGCATAAAATTGCCATGCGAGTCGACGAGAACGGCTGTCATAAAATACGTACCTAGCTATTGATGGACGTCGGTACTCGTTACTACAAGCTACCGTCAGCAAGGCAATTTTAAAAACAAACGTAAGACAGGTTACGTTCTTGTAGAAACTTAAAAAAGCATAATTTTGGTCCAGTCCAGTTTCATTGTCATAAGGTCAAGTTCCGATCTCAATACTATCGAACTCTAAAAATAAACCTACCTCAATTTCGAAAACGAGTTGTTATATTTCTTGTCTGCGCTAATAGGAAAAACCAGGGGGGCTAAAAAGTGAGGCTAAAAATATAACCAGGAGGGCTAAAAAAACTACTAACTAAAAATCTAAAAACAAGCTCTGTGATGTTGGAAAATGTATTGCAGGCGTGACAAGCAAAGAAACAATTTTGTTTTTGAACGAACAGCTTGTCCCGCCTGCAATACATTTTCCAACATCACAGAGCTTGTTTTTAGATTTTTAGTTAGTAGTTTTTACGCAGTCGGGTTTTTTGTTTCTTTTAATAATTGATTTTATTTCCTTCTTTTTAGTTTATAAATCATCATAGAATCACTAGATAGATCCTAAATGATGATTTAAAATATAAATTGATACAACTAAAGATCATTTTCAAAATCAGTTCGCACATTTAAGCGTATAAAATCCGCCATATTGTTTTTTTTTTAAATTTCATGTACCCAGTGACAGTCGTGCCATCAAGACGAATCTAATGAGGTGTCATTTATCTAATTCGGTTGAGCCGTTGAGTAGTTACGACCGGACATAGGAACGGACATACATACATACATACATACATACGCGTCAAACACATAACCCTCTTCCTTCGGCAGTCGGGTAAAAAGTGGCTAATTTTGATGAATCATAATATAAATTGGTAACACGAAGCGGCACATAATGCTGGTATAAGGCTGAACTCGCATTATATAGGGTTTTGGGTACAATGGGAGGTCAGCTTGTCCTGTCCTTGAGATTTAAACATAATTATTATGATTCACGAAACGGGGCCATTTTAGCCTCCCACTACTGGTTAAAATTATGATTTCCGTGGTGTAATATTAATTTATATTAAGAATAAAGCTATTTTTTCCCGTAGACTGCTGTATGAAGTAATTTTCACAAAATGCTTTGCGAGGCTTCCTTTGCCTCTATTATATTTACTCTCATAGGTACTTATTTTTTACTTCATTTATCTTTTCGTTTGTGTAGATATCTCACTTTAATTGGCTAGCACGACTTCTCCGTAAAACTTCTAAAAATATGCTAATAATTATGTCTTAGTAGTTATTCTTCCTTAATAGTACAGTAATAATCTATATCCAATTAGAGAAATATGTGTAGATGTAGTGATAGCCTTGTGATATGACTGCCAAGTCCAACAGTCTTGAGTTAGAATCCAAACGAAAAGTTCGAAATTCGAAGTTCGAGTTCGAAACATCAGACTTTTTGAAATCACGTGCGTAATTATCACTCGCTTTAACGTTGAAGGAAAACATCGTGAGGAAACCTGCATGCCTGAGAGATTTTTTCGACGGCATGTGAAGTCCGCCAACGTGCATTAGTGCCAGCGTGGTGGACCATAGCCTAACCCCGCTCATACTGAGAGGAGACCCGTGCCCAGCAGTGGGACAGTAATGGGTTGATGATGATGTGTGGTGGAACTTTGAAAATTAGAGTGGGGAAATCGTGATAAAGGAGCGTTGTGGATAAGTTTAGTTGTAAATCAGCGTCAAGCACTAGTGGCTTGACAAAATGCTGAACTGGACTTATTCATTGGTGTAGCCACAGGGCATACAATAATCCCATAATTACGAATTTCTTCAACTCAAATCCAAACTCCGATCTGCTGCTGAGAGTTTCATAGAAAAGCCCATTAACACTTGCTCTACCTGAACATCAAACCCAGGACTTCGAGCGTAACGTGTCACTTTCTACTTTATAAAAGAAAGTCTCATACATCGAAACACATTTAAATTTCATAATGAACTGTCTGAATAAAAACAACGAACTGAAATGAAATGTCGAACAAAATGTGCGGTGGAATCGAAAAAATCACGTCATACACAGCTTGTTGTTATTCTGTACAAAACATTTAATATCTGGACTGAATATTAACCGAATGCCATCCGATACGATAAATTTGGTCGGATCAAAGTTTTAAAGCAATTCAAAGTGCTCAGGAAATGGAAACATGACAAGTTTGGCCTGTTTCGCCGTGAATATGTTTTTATAGTTCATCCAAGCGTGAATGCATTTTCTTTAGACATCTCTTTTCCCTAGATAATAATTAGACTAATGGAAACTGATTTTAAGATACAGTCAGTAATATTTGTTTTGATAATATTATCAAAACATTGTGGCATTTTACTCGTTTTGGAGCCGAAGGGATGGCTTTGTACCTACTCATCGCAACGAACAACTTTTACTATCATTCATCAAGGTAAATCGAGTGAATATTTTCAGGACAACGACCCTTTTTGAATGGTTATGTATTTAGTAACTTGTTGCTAGGGAAGAACGTGTACTATTGTACTGAGGGCTCCATAGCAATCCCAAAACTTTCCTCAATATCTTGAAGAGGAAACATCTTAATATAGTTTTTGGGGTCCGCTGACAATTTTGGTCAGTTCCTTTGTGCCATGCGTATGCCGTTTGACGTCATACTCCTGGTAAATTAAATTCGTATAGTCAAACTTGTAAAGTTGTATTTATAAAAATAAAAACATCACTTTTCGTTCCTCATGAAGTGTACTCTACATAAGACACGTTATCGATGATAAATTTTTGACGAAACCACGTTCAAAATACGTAGGAACTAGCACAGATAGATAGACACGACAATCTTCACTATCGTTCCAAAAATATACTCACAGCCTCAGTGTGAATAGGATGTACAGCAAACAAGATGGCGGCGACGAAACTCGCGAACTCCGGCAGGAACATTGCGCACACCCTGTAACAGAATAACTGGGTCACTGGATGGATAAACAGGTTTATTATGTCGCGGTCTTCTAGAGTTACAATGTTTTTGTACACCGTACTATGTTTGGTGTTGTAACTGGGTGTTAAGCAATCATAAATAATGGTTGTGCCGTCAGTTCGGACTAGTCAATTCAAGGTCATTTCAGATTTTTGTCTCACCTGACTTTATAATACTAATGATGTCTGGAGTTAAAAATGGAGCATGATTGTCTAAGTTTTTCTTGGCATTTCTTAGAAGTACCTATTTAACATTGACTTGTAAAAGTGTCTTTAAAAAAGATCCATTTACAGAAAATATTATTTATCAAGTGTTGTATCGATTACAAATGGATGCTTTAGCCGAACAGATTTTTTTGAGAAATTATGGCCAAATTCGTTGGGTATCGCTTCAGAAAATATTGAATTGAAACAAATTGTTTTGCGGTTGAAATCATGCAATAGTTCGTGTATTATTAGTTTAATATGTCAACAACTTTGAAAAGTTTCCGAATAAGGTTGGTTGTTTTGTCACCCGTAAGAATATCTGGAACGCCGAGAAAAGTATTTGAAACTTAAAAAAGCAATTCACGACAGTATACGGAGATTATTTTAATACACCCAATATTAAAATACTGTGTACACTGTATAGTCACCCACTCGACACTCAGCCGCGTATTATTTTATAGTTTTTTTTTCGTACACCTAAAATTAAAGAACCTGTTTATTATAATTAATAATAAAACATATCAAAAATGCAACAAAGCATTGGCAAACTGATCCAGCAGTTTGCAAATCTTTCATTGTTCACACAGACTATCTTCTATAATTTATTTTCAAAATGAAGTCCTAGTCACGTAGGAATAAAAGATTTAAACTGATAGAAGGTAATTCGCAGCGGTTTCAGCGCTTTTTTTCTATTGTATAAGCCGTGTTGAGCCGTGGAAACTTTTGCGGTTTCATTTTGCACGCACGCCCGCACGTTAAACCTGCTAAACTTTTAATAGACGGATTTTTGTATTTACTCCTATAAGCGAAACTTTAATGACTTGTTTGGAACGGATTAGTATGACAAAGTGGGGTAAACTTTGATTAGGAATCACTTTAGTTTATGCTCGGTAGTATTACGAGTTTAAGTTTTGAAATGGTTATTATTGAAAATACATAAACCACAGTAAGTTAAAATTTGGTTTTCTTCGGTAGTATAAGTTGGCTAAGATCATAAAACAAATGTTTTTTGGAGAAGACCGTGGACACCGAGGAAGGCCTAGAAAACGCAGATGAGAGCTGTGAGCTGTGAACAGCTGTGTCAGTAGGAGATTGGTAAGAAAAAAGGGGGGTAAGTTAAAATTGTACCTACATAAATAAAACCCTACTTATTCTTGACATCACTCTTTTCAGACATAACGCCTGACACTATCCGTATTCTTCATACCTTCATCAATCGTCGACTGTCTTTTAAAAGGTCAAGAAGCCTTTTTTGATATCCGATCTGTCGCCTACAGCATATGACATAAGCGATGACCGAATATCGGATGACAAGTAATATCACCCGGGATCCGAACTGCCTCTCAGGGGCTAACGGAGTCAATTAGGCGTCATAAATTGACCGCCCATCACATTGACGGTTCTCCCGATCATGATTTAATTACACGGATCGAACGATCTTTACTGTATATTTCTGCTTTCCAATGTATATTTGCGCAAAGTCAAGGCAAAAAAACAAAACAAAAATACTTTCCTGTATTTACAGGATATCATTAAGATATCAGTATTTTGAGGCTGCAAAATTGAGAAAGTTAGGTTCAACACAGAAGAACAGGTAACAACAAATCACCAGAGACTGTCAACTAAGTAGTCAAAAGCACTTTAAAGTTGAGTCGACAATTTTGACCGCCGTCTTGTAAGAATAGGTAGGTATAACATAATACATATTACGTAGATAGGTAGTCTACGTACGTCGTGATCGTGTGAATTGTGGAAGTCGAATGACAATAATTGGGTAAGTTTGTCTGGTGGCGCCACCGCGTGGCGTACGACCGCAAGTTCGCCGCAGAGGTGGAACAACGACTAATTGAGACTAACGCGGCAAAGGTGCTCCCGACGGCTAACTTCTGCCGGAATTAAGGCACTCGTTAGTGACTTTTTGCGAATCTGACGAAATCTCTTGCGAAGTTTGCGAAAAAACATTCATGGCTAGTTTGTTCGCGGAGCGCACGCTTAATGAGCTCCTCTGAATTGATACGCTTTTGGCAGCGGCGATAGTTGCTTGTTTCGTAATTGTGACGATATGTTTCATCTTTGTTTTTATATCGAAAGTTATAATGAAATTACTCGAAGAAGTTATTAACGTATGAGGCTATTAATGTGTATCTTCAACACTTTATCATATTTTTTATGTGAATCTCCATATCATGTTTACAACGCAGACTCTTCGCCTAAGACATTGAGTACGTGATCAAAATTACCGAGCTCTAGGCCTATAAATACATATCATTTACATTTAAACGGGTTAAAAAGATATGAATACAAGGCAGCTTGTATTCAATGTTTGGAAAACTCTGAATAAAATTATTATTCATTACGAATCGTGTTCCTTTGTTGGTTTTTGATATTTAATATTTCAATTGACTACAATAAATTAATTATTGAAAGGAAACGTTTTTATAGGAGAAAAGACAGAAATGAAGCTTAACCATATATTATAAAACAGGACACTGATTCAGTAACTACATATGAAAAAAAGTTTAATAAAATAAATAAATATACTGAAATGTTGTTGCTAAGCAACATCTGGGGGGCTAGACAAGTTGCATTTTAAAATTCGAATCGGCAAACAAAATGTATGGAAATGACATTAGTGACAGCCCGATTTGTCGGAAGCATGTGTCATTTGCCATGAAGGAGGCTTATGTCCAGCAGTGGACAACAGTAGGCTGAAGTGATGATGATGATGATGATGTGTCATTTTCCATACATTTTGTTTGCGATTCGAATGTCAAAATGCAACTTGTCTAGCCCCCCTGAACAAAATGTACTATATACCTAGAGTACGAAATGTTCTCATATTTTTTTATTTATTTGATGCACAAAAAACATTACAATCATTATATAAACACCATAAAAATTTAACATTTTGACTTAGAACATGTAACACCTATGTAACAAGCTAAGCGAAATGATCAAGCGTTCTTTTCAATTTCAATTTTTTTTTGCTTCTAACACCCCAACTCAGAGACGTCACTTAACCTTAATGAATCGTTAACAAACAGTGGCTACTATATCTTGACCTATTTTTCCATATTAGAGTTTGTTGTCAGTGTACTAAGATATACTGGGTGTCATTAGCTAATGATTCATTAGGTTAAGTGACGTTTCTGAGTGCGGCCCTTAGTTTCACTACTCAAATCGGCTAGTACGCAACATCACGGTATAGGGACCGTAACAAATGTTAAAATATTACCATTCCTTCAGTGAAATCTCTTTGAATGAATAAAGATTTCTCAGTACCGATATAACAGTAACCGCTCCGCAAAAATATTCAAAAATTAAACCTTCAAAGCCAAAGGTACTTAAAAGGTGGAATTTATTCACCCCTTATGACAGCCGCGATATTCTATTTCACCTACCTAGACTTATTAATATTCCATGACAGTCGACTTTGAGAAATTACCGATCTTTTCATCGATAAAATGTTGATTACTGAGTCGATAACGATAAAAATGTTCATGTGAGGTCACCTTGTTTGAGGCCTGTCGCGCCGCTGACGTAGAGCTCGCGTAGCACTTACGTAGCGGCGCGTAGCGATGTTGTAGCTGTGTCGTAGCAATTATTAATACGTACTTCAAGCTTTTATATTGTGGTGTTCGTAGTTCAAATTGTGATTTATTGTAGGTATATCAGCATTAAAAAAAAGAAGGTTCTTAATTAGACGGGTAGGGTTAAGGTATTTCGCAATATATCTATAAACTGCGATTTCTGTTTCTTTTTAATCTGATACATTTTTTTAGTTTTGTCGTTTGTAAATTTGTTTGGTGTGTGAATATCGGATTCTAGTTCTGATCCTAGATCTATTAATAATTTTGCTTATTGGTGGTAATATATTTTCCACACTTAGCTGCACAAATGTCTAGTAATCACTATTAATGCCATTTGTTTTATCGGCCACTATTTTAAAATGGATTTCAGATTGGATTTTCGTGCTAAGTGGAGTCTATGTATGTATGTATGTAAATAAGAATGGCGATTGTGTGAGGCTGTCTGAATTATAAACCGTGTGCCACGTATGCTGCAATTGTATAATTCCCAAGACCAATATTATGACATCAAAATTTATAGCAGCGATGTCAGGGAATTTAAGTCTCCCGCCAAATTCGGCGCAGTTTACGAGCTGCTAAGTACTAACTACACCTATACATTTCCCTGTCTTCTGCTCAACATTTTTGGCCGCCGTTTAATGCGTCTATGCTAGTAAAAGTTTGGTAACTGCAGTGCCCCGGCGCTGAACAACTTTATGCCAACGTTCAGTATGCAGCAATATTTTAAATATTCCTTATTACTAAATAAGTAACTGAGAATTAAATATCTTTAGTAACAGCTCTTGAAGTACTTTATCTATGGTGCGAACCAGTATTGCTAGTTAGAATATTCAAGCAACCAGTCGAAAATAGTTTTATTCTCTCTCACTCATAGTGCCTCTCCGACTAGCGAAGGTTGGCAGTCAATTTAGCATATTCATGCCTGTCTCTAGCGAGGCGAAACAGTTCGGCAGCACTCGCTATCCCCGTCCACTCTCTGATGTTTCGTAGCCACGACTTCTTCCTCCGACCGACACGTCTTTTGCCTGAGATTTTTCCCATCATAATAAATTGCAGCAATTCTCTCTCTTATAATTTTATTACTCCTGCCTACACCCTCGAGAAAAGGGATACAGGCGTGATGGTATGTTATGTTAATTATTCAACACATCCATAATAAAAGGCACATTGAAAGTATAAAACCTCAGCGCACTCCACTTGAATACCTGACCTACATTCAATTCATCATATTATCTTTATAAATAAAAATGAATCGCCGAAATGTTTGTACGCGCATAACTTCCGAACAAGTGCACCATCCTACTAATATTATAAATGTGAAAGTTTGTGAGGATGGATGGATGGATGTTTGTTACTCTTTCACGCAAAAACTACTGAACGGATCTGGATGAAATTTGGCACAGAGATAGATTATATATATATAGTCTGGAATAGGATATAGGTACTTACTTACTTTTTATCCCGGTAAAATGTATGGTTCCCGTGGGATAGCGGGTGAAACCGCTGGCGGAAAGCTAGTATTGAATAATTATTTTTTTGTTGTGTTCATTATTGTCAGGACCAGATTTGTTTTTTTTTTAAATCCACCATGATACACTGGCAAAGTTGCGCACGGGTCGCCAGTCTATACTACATCCTATATAATATTATAGTTTGTTTGTATTGAATAGGCTCCGAAATTATTGGACTGATTTGAAAAATTCTTATATTAGCCCATTTATCGGGGAAGGCTATAGGCTATATACCATTCCGCTACGACTAATAGGAGCGGAGTAGCAATGAAAAATGTTGCACAAACGGGGGAAAATGTATAAGACCACGCGGGCGAAGCCGCTGGTGGAAAGCTAGTTTGAATTAAAAACATTTTGAATTTGAATTTCCATAATAAAAGGCACATTGAACGTATAAAACTTCAGCGTACTCCACTTCTACTTTACATCATATCATAGTTATTAAAAAAGACCAACAATTCGAACATTCAGAAAATACGAAAAAGACACACATGTTGTATTTGTATCCCAAAAGCCGAAGCAAACAGCGTAGTATCCTCGATAATTAAGCACCATTCGTCATCCTAGCTCGGCGGGTCCTCGGCAATCACGGATCGGCCGACTCACATATTGGCGTAATTGGTAACATTGGGTCCGCCAAACGCTCCGTGTAACCGCATCGCAATCAATCAAATCGACATAATGTATCCATTACTGCAACATACACCAATAAACACACAAACACACACACACACACACACACACACAGACTGATACACCATGTACCTCTTTCTTATAAAAATAAATACCTAGTAGAAAATTGTAGTAAAAAGAAAAAAAAATAACAATTTATAATAAGTTTTAGTGTTTATAGCAGTTTATGAAAGAGTGGAGTCTCCCATTATTTGCTTTAAAGGCGGCTTCAATCACTCACAGTAATTATTTTATAATTGTTTAAAAAAATACAGATGTCGCCAAACCATGGGCGTACAGGAGAAAAATACGGAAAGCTATAATAAACACTGTGTACCCGAGACGGAGCCCGAGGGATCTCAAATCGTCACAGCAGTTTTGCCCTCGTCATATAACTTTTACTACTCTTATATTTTTCTATTTATTGCGGTCTTTTGTTTGTTCTTAGTTTTATCTTCGCTGTCAATTTTATGTGTGTTGTATGCCTCGGAGCGGTTACGGGTTAACGGCGGACGGGTTGTGACGTCACGTCCCTACTTCGAGATGTCATAATAATTATCTGCGAGTAGCTAGCGTGCTCGGATATATTACGGGACTTCTGTGACACGATATTATTTAGCTCAATTTTTTTTATTCTTTTTTTATGTAGCCTAACTTAGTCCAGGACCTTCCTAGCCCAAAACTAAACAAAGTAAATATTCTCAAAAGAAGATAGGTTAAGAACATACATAGGGAGGTTGACGAATAAAGAATGATGATGCGAAATTGGTGTGCCAGGATCGTAGCAAGTCGAAATTTAGGTTCTGCCATTCCTCAATGGAAGATAGGTGAGAAATTATGTATGTCGAAAAAAAATGTACCCTTGAGCCTTTCCATAGGACATTTATTGACAAAGAAAACAGGATACAATATAGACTCAAATCCATGAGGATTAACCCTGAATTATAGAATTCGCTTTCGCTAAAAGGGTATAAAACTCGCAGATATAAAGTCTACTCTAAAATGTTTTCCAGTTAATAAAACTGAGTGAAAGCAAATATGCGTATGCAAATGTGTACAACAGCGAAACGTACCTAACGTTTAGGTTTTTTCGGTTTTGTCAAATAGGGGGCGCTGTTAGGGAAACTTTTTGTCCTGCCATCTGTTTGATTACATTTCTGCTCCCGTACGCAGTCCACTGTTCCATCGTACAATTTGTTTTCCATTCAACCACAGTTTCATTACGGGACGAAACGACGCCACCGCACTCAAACCATAATTACGTATCTAGGGAGTTTTAATTAATAAATGACTTAATTATTTATGAATAACGATACACTCGCATTACGAGTAAATTAATTACTAATGTAATTTACTCGCATGCGAGGATAAGACAACGCGACGTGAGTATATGACAGCGGTGATGCGGGGGTAGTATGAAAAACTAATTTAACTCTGCGGTAAAAAGTTTTGTGCGGCTCTCCCGTGCTGGCTCTCTCGCTCCATTACGTTATGAATGGCCCAAACAACCTTCGTGTCTTACGTAACAATCTCTTGTTTGCCCATTCAGTTACTTTGGCTCGAGTTTCTTTGATTATTATACCAGCGAGACTTTAACGGTTATATCTAACTTCAGGAATATTTTAATAATCAATATTAACGTTGCGATCTTCACAATTTTTACCCGAATGCCGAGGGAGGGTTATGTGTTTGACGCGTATGTAGATATGTATGTATGTATGTCCGTGCCTATGTCCGGTCGTAACTACTCAACGGCTGAATCGATTTAGATAAATGACACGTCATTAGATCCGTCTTGGTGGCACGAGTGTCACACAAAACACAAAATGGCGGATTTTATACGCTTTATTGTACGAAAATGATCTTTAGTTGTATCAATTTTCATTTTAAATTATCATTAAGGATCTATCTAGTTATTCTATGATGATTTATAAAATAAAAAGTAGGAAATACAATCAATTATTAAATGAAACAAAAAACCCGACTGCGTAAAAATTACTAACTAAAAATCTAAAAACAAGCTCTGTGATGTTGGTTTTAGTTAGTACTTTTTACGCAGTCGGGTTTTTTGTTACATTTAATAATTGATTTGTTTACGTTACTATTATGTCTTCTTGTTTCTCAAAATTATCATTTCTCTGTATCTCATTTTATCCACTTTGTTATAATTATACAAAATTAGTACTGTAAGCACTGTAATCCATTGTGTAACGTGTCTTGCATCTCCATAACTCATTACACAAAAGTTTTATACCATACAACATGCATTACTTTCCAATTAGGGTTTCCGCATGCAAACGGCAGTGAGCCATGAATTTGAAAGTAATTCCATTATAAGTTTGAAGTTGAATGTTTCCGAGTTGAAAATAATGCGGCTGCCTAAAATTTCCGCTTGATACTGTAATATGATTGGAGTGAGCTTGGCACTAAGCACATTAAAAGCTTTGAGTGGCGTAAACAAGTTGTTGTCGTCACAAAAGTGCTATTGGGCTTTGTATCCTGTTACGTGTGTTTGTACCTCTATTGAGCACATTCGGAAAGGTCTCACTCACCTCGACTCAGAATTTCAGAGGTTCAGAGTGATGTTCGTGCTTCGTTACCAGGTTATTGTTGGCTCTGAATGCGTTATTAGCGTGTGAATTTCAGCACCTACAACATCGTTAAGGGAAATAGGCACTAGTACTCTGTTCCCGAGTCGCACTAAGAGCGTATAGAAATGCCGACGAAAAACCGCTTAGCCGCTATGTAAAGAACGGTCGAATATTTTCGGTATGCGGGCGCTTTTTAGATGGAACAATTCCTGTCTACGCAAATATTTAGTTATGGTTTTCGTCTGCGGTCCAGTATTTCGAACACTCGTTCCAAGGAATAGTTTTATACAAAAGCGAACCTTCTCAAAATTCGAATACCGCTGTGGACTTGAACTAAAAGTTTTCCTTTCACTTAAAGTTTGTTATCGAATCGTAACAGTTTATATGGGTTTGTTATCAAAGGAAAGTTGTAAATACGTATGTACAAATGGGATACCGCAACTATGTTCTGTAACAAGTACGGGCTAGAATAATAATGTTAGCCCGAAAATCGTTAATAGGATTATGCTGGCAAATTGGATATTGAGCATAAGCCGAGCTAAGTTCGTGGTGGACAGCAAGTATCCGTAATTAGCAGTAACTAAGGGGATCGGGCGCACGGTTGCCTGATTAAAACTGGCTTAACTGGAGCAGTTGGTAGCCCCCAATACCGCTGCATGCCTGACCCAAATTGTTACTACTTATTAATGGTGTTTTAAAAGCAATAACAGCCAAATCAAATATGTATTGTCAGATCGTTTACATTAATTAATTATGTTTATTAGGGCTATAGTCCGGTTTCATGCCATCTTAATTGGAAATAATTTTGTTCGACTTTCTGTTGCTACGACACAAAGGATTTAGGTCACTGCGAGTCTGCGACCTATATATACCATAGAAATATCCGTAGAGTATATTCACTATTCACGTGTAGTTTGAATTTCTGTGTTACCTAGAATATTTGAACAAAAACTAGATACAATACGGGAACAGAATTTTACCACAACATTTCCCGGACTCAATCAAAGCCATACGTCAGCATACAGTGCGTGTGCAATTTGTGAGGGACGATAACGAGCACGCAACCTTGCAAAATGAAAAGCTCAACACGGCCGGGATTCGCGCCACTCACCCTTTCTTCAACGCTACAATGCAAGCGCGTTAACTCAATTTTACTCGGCGTAAAAATAAATTAAAATTCACTCGATGGTGCCGTAAACAACCCTAAACCACCCGATCAGGGGTATATTGTACAGAATAATTAAACAACCCACGCCTACTTTAGCTGAAACAGCTGGATTATTGAGTCTTTACAATTAAAAGTTTTGTTGTTCAATTATCAATTACGGGTTAACGACCGGTCAACTCTGATTGGAGTTTCATATTAATCAATGTTACGTAATCGTGGGGGCAGTTGGTATGGACAGCTTAGGACTAAACTCTGTGAAACTTTGTATTGATCCACTTTAATCTAGACTGTAATTTATATTCTGCGAATAGTCCTATTTTACAGTGAGTGATCTACAGTCTTAACGTCATGAATTGAAGATAACGAACTTTATTAAAGTTTCCAATTTAGACTCGAGAATAAGAAATCAAATTAAAGGCGACACTAGGTTTCATTAATACGAAATCTCTACGAAAATATAGTCAACATTTAGTGTTTTTGAATGTTGGAGCCGGCGTTTTTATCCGTACCTCCTAAATCCTTCTTATTTTCTTGTTTTATATTACTATATTCCATATTCCTTGGTTGCAAGAGGCAGATGGACAACCAAAGCCAAAGAAAGAGAGGAATGGAGGTGGGGATGGTTTTGCCAACAAGGACATAGGCTATATCTATCCTGGCTATATCTATCCTGGCTATATCTATCCTGGCTATATCTATCCTTGGTCGCAAGCACAGCATTTAAATAACTAACAAAACACCTTCATTCGTAAAAACATGCGTAGAACACAGAAATATTTTTCTCGTCTGGGAAACAAACCCACGACAACACAGTACAGTTCGGCAACACAGTAGTGACACGTAGTAGTTTACTTTTAAAAATCAATCATTTTATTTGAAGCTGCGATATTACGTAGCAGCCATCAAAATAAGAAATAATTATTCATTTACTCAGGCACTAAGATTTGGAACCCGTCTCCATAGCCCTTCTCATCCAATTAGGCCTTCCTGCGTTCTTTAATCAATCCCATTTACGTAGTCATTGGAGTTTTAACGAGATCTGAGTTAGGCTGCGCACTATCGATTTTCAGTTATACAATCAAAAGTTGGGATTTGCTCTCACTATATAACAAAAAGTTGAACGACAATATAGAAGTTGCTATGAAAATCTGGGTAATCTCGGTGGCCGGGCGGATAATTAGTTGTTACACTAATTTTGGGTTGCGCGGGGTTTTTAATTGCATATTAAGCTTATGTGTATACGTAATATCTCTAACTACCGGTTTAGTGACAGAAAGAAGATTGGAGGATACAAAAATATTATCTGCAGTGTGCTGTAATCTCGATACTACATAAAGAGAAAATATTTGTTTGTTTGTTTGCATTGAATAGGTTCCAAAACTGACCGATTTGAAAAAATCACCATTAGAAAACTACAACTTCACCAAGTAACATATATTTATAAGGAATACCCGAAGCCGCTGGCGGAAAGCTATTTGGACTTGGTACTCAGATCTCTTTATTGCATTCCATAAAACAGATTTCAGAAGAAAAGAAGCCTTAACTGATAATATATAGGATATCATTCACCTTACCTGTAATACAGTAACGACACTAGAGCGTGTAGAAGTAAGTTGACGAGATGGTAGCCAGCTGGTTGCAGGCCATGGATGGCGTAGTTCCATCGGAACGTGAGCACCGTCAGTGGACGGTACGACTTGTGCGATTGTTCCTGGAAAGAAAGAAATATAAATTAGAATGGTGAGATTTGTTTTGAGTCGAAGTGTTTGGAAAAAGGTTTAGTGGTATGCTCGGTTTCATTAGTGATGCATTTTATTTTAACTATAAATAAATATCCTAGGACATTTTACACAGCACCATCTAGTCCCAAGCTAAGCAGAGCTTGTACTATGGGTACTAGACAATGGATATGATACTCAAAGATTTCTTAAACTGTCGGTCTTTGAGGGGAAATTATTCAGTAATTACAGTCAGTTTCAAAGTCCCGACATCAAAGTAAATTTAACTGAGGACCAGGAAGGGAGACTTAAAACGTTAAACATATATATATGCCATATTTTAGCGTCACACAACCTTTAAAAAAATAATTTATAAGGCGAATGTCAGCGGCAGCGTCAGAATGGCCGCCCTAGAAGGACGACATACGCTGATCTTATTGCTGACGTTTTTAAAAAAGGTCAGTTGCGTAGTACCTACTCACAACCGGCGCGTAGGTATCACTACATACGTATTTATAAAGTCCTCCCCGAGTTTGTCTGTCGATTCGCGATAAACTCAAAAACGTAAGCCCATAGTGTATATAAAAAAAAACGACTGTACCGATTTTCATGCTGTTCAGCAATGGATAGAGTGGTTCTCGAGAAAGGTTTTAGTAGGTATGTTATTTGTCAAGTTATTTGTTGGAGGTGTAGGCTATAATTTTTAGGGCCACGCAGGCGAAGCCATTGGCGGAAAGTTAGTGTATGAAAAGATGAATGAACGGGGAAAAAGAAAAAAATATGCAATAATTGTAGTCTGTGTTTCTTCTACTCCCGTGGGAAAAGCTCTGCAAAACCTTACGGGGAATACAAGCGGGAATATTGTTGTGTTATTTTAAAATATATTTTCTTCTTTCCTTCTATCTTTAATTATAATTACACAAGGTGGAAGGGACATCGACGCACAAACATCGTGACAAGATTTCACTCAAGGTTAAAAATAAAATGACCTTGGTCATAAATGTAGAAAATGATCGGTTATTACAGATTTTTGAGCACGCAGTGTATTAGTATACAGCAGTGTATTGCTAATAACCCTCCTTCTGCGGCAGTCGGGTAAAAACGCGATCATAATGCTCCGCGGCGAATGTTATCGCGCGCGCGATCCAAATTAAATGAAATAATGATTTTTTAATTAAAAATCTAATAATGATTTTTAATTATAAGTAAAAACTGCAGAAAAAAAATAAAAATTGATGAAAAAAAAAGTTACGGATAATTTCAACGCAGGGGGGGGGGGGGCAGAATCATGTATATACTGAACTCATGGTATTCGGATATGCGTCGATGTCCCATCCACCTTGTATATGTTACCGCATTATTCCCATGGTATAAAAATATGCTTTAAATTAACTACTATATAATTAGAAATTATTTATAAATATCTATGTCATCAGAATTAATTGAATCTCGGTGAACCTGTCAATTAAATTGGACCCACAAATTATCCATTGATATTTCTATTAAAATATGAAGTTAATTTAATTAAGTGTCACTTGCAGGAGATTAATAAAAATCTTTCGGAGAATTAATTAGATACTTGTAAATTAAAATATGTAGGTATATTTGTATTAAAATTTTGGAAGGCATTAAATTAATTTTCCCAACCATGTTGGGGTCGGCTTCCAGTCTAACCAGACGTGGCTGGATATCTGGCCTCCGCAACCCAATTTATGGGCCATGCCGATATTCGAAGGATAGACTGGTTATCAGGCTTTTTGGACTTCTGACTACCACTAACCGGGACCGACGGCTTTCCGTGCTCACCAAGGCACGGAGGGGTCTCGCTGTGTTAAGAGTGGTCACCCATCCACAGACTGACCGCGGCAAGCGTAGCTTACCTACCGTACCTTGCAGATCGGTTGATCAGCGTAGTTATAACTTAGCCACGTGTCCCTCCCTCCCCTAAGATATGTTCTACTAAGGTACCAAATAAAAACAAATAACTACTTATTTTTGTCTCCTTTTCTTCCCCTCACTTAATATTCCGAAATGAAAAATTGCTAAAACACCCTGCCCATACATATAAGCATCACACAAGCTATTTACTTAAACGATAAATAAATAAATCAGCTTTATAGAGCACGGAGTTACACGCACAAAAATGTGGCTGTCTCATAAATATGATTCATGTTGTAACAAAATTAGCAAGTGGGACGGAGCAATATGGGCCGCTTCTTCTTTAAATGAAATTCCTTGTCAGGTGCCCCAGGTAGTGCCGGTAATGGGAACACATTTATCACTAACTACAATGAGTGTCAAGACTGCTTTATTGTTTTAGTGGAGAGCGGCGCTAGTGCGGGGTTTGGTCATGAGTTCGATTACTAGGTCGACCAAAGTGTTATTGGTTTATTATAATAACTAGCTTTTCGCTTTCTTATAAATTATGTGTAACAGTGGACGATATGCTATCCACCTTTTATGAAGTTTTAAGAAATATCATTTCACAATGTGTACCAAAGCGAAGAATAAAATCATCTGAGTTTCCGCCGTGGTTTGACTTTGTACTGATTCGTCTTCTTTCCGAAAAAAACAAAATTAGAATAAAGTACAAGAAGTATAACAATCCACGCGACAAACTTGAATTCGAAATTCTCAGAGACCGCTGCCATAAACACATGAAATTATGTTATAATAATTATATATCCCGAGTAGAAGAAAACATAGCCAGAAACCCAAAAACGCTATGGAAATTTATTAAAGACAAACGCAAAAATGACATTTCAGTACCTAGAATCATGTATTCCGATGATCAATGTGAGGATACAGGCCCTGGTATAGCAAATCTTTTCGCAAATCACTTTTCATCGATGTACAATAATGTCGATTCCGACCAATTACTGTGCTCTATTCCAAACCAGCCACAACACAACTCTTTATGCCATATTAGATTTACCGAAAGAGACGTTATAAGGAAAATAAAACAGTTAGACATTTATAAAGGTGCCGGTCCAGACATGATACCTCCAGTTTTTATTAAACGCTGTGGTCCTGCTATTGCGCTGCCGTGTTCACTGATTATTAACCGATCCCTTAAAGACGGTATATTTCCTGGCGAATGGAAAAAAGCCCGTATCGTCCCCATATACAAAAAAGGTGAACAAAACAATGTAAGAAATTATCATCCTATTTCAATCCTCTCATGTCTTTCTAAATTATTTGAGTCCCTAATATGTCCATTCATTACACACCACACGAGCACAATTATAACATCATCTCAACATGGCTTTAAGACCGGTCGCTCTGTTCACACTAACTTAGTCTCATTCGTATCTGACTTATCAATGGAAATAGATAAAGGTAGGCAGGTCGATGCGATATACACGGACTTCTCCAATGCTTTCGACAAAGTAAACCATTCTCTGCTATTGAAAAAACTAGAGGCACACGGTATATATGGAAATCTCTTAAACTGGTTTAAATCTTACCTTTCTCATAGACCCCAGATTGTATCTGTCAAAGGATATGATTCGGAAGTATATTTTGCCAAATCTGGTGTGCCACAAGGATCTCACCTTGGACCAGTTTTGTTTTCAGTTTTTGTTAATGATATCACACACAGAATTAAACACTCAAAAATCTCCCTATTTGCAGACGACGTCAAAATTTACCATACAGTCAATTCTAAAAGAGACGTGGAGTTGGTTCAGAGTGATCTTGATCATATTAGAGACTGGTGTCACACGAATGGTATGATCCTCAACACAGCAAAATGTTACCACATAAAATACACGAAAAAGAAAGTCCCTACTCACTCAACTTACAGCATCAACGGAGCAGAACTACAGGAAGTTAACGAAATTAGAGATCTTGGTGTTATTCTAGACGGCAAGCTAAATTTTTCCTCACAAATCAACGCGGTTGCTAAGAAATCAGCTAAAATGCTCGGTTTCATAAAAAGAAACACAAAGGATTTTCGTCTTACTCGTACAAAAGTTATCGTCTACAATGCTTTGGTTCGAAGCCATTTGGAGTACGGTAGCGTGGTTTGGAATCCCTCTTACGCCACACAGTCGCAGAGGATTGAAAGTATCCAACGCGCATTCACTAGGCACCTGGCATTCATATCGCCCGGAATCTCTCACAGGGCACCATACAACCAGAGACTCACATTCCTGAAAATGGATTCACTTCATCACCGACGGAAAATCCATGACCTTATTTTTCTACACAAGCTTCTTAACGGCGGGATAGATTGTAGTCATTTAATCTGCAACATCCAACTTTCAGTGCCAAACAGAATCCCGCGATATCCTATCACCAAAATATTCCACATTCCATTCTGCAGAACTAACGTTGGCAGACACTCACCATTGGTACGAATATGTTCAGAGTACAATACTACATGCGGCGGCTCAGGTGATTTTGACATCTTCGTAGATTCATTAGGGACACTAAAAAAAAATTTTAATTTTTTAATTTTTTAAATTTAATTTTATAGTTTTAATTGTGTACCTAATTGTATCTTGTTTTAATTTCGTAATTTTAACTTTAACATTGTAATTGTAATTTTAATATTAACTTTATCTCATTCGTTAACACATCTAATAGTATCATCTGCAGTAAATGTTGTGTACATTTGTAATAGATATACATATAAGAACCCATATCCTGATGCATGATTTGAAAAATGTATTGTGTGTATATTGTTAATGTACCTTAAAATAAATAAATAAATAAATAAATTATAGCCTATTTTACTGGGTAAAGATGTAGTTTTTAATGGTAAAAGAATTTTTCAAATCGATCTAGTAGTTTCGGAGCCTATTCAATGCAAACAAATAATACAATCTTTCCTGTTTATAATATTAGTATAACTAGGTTATTTGCACGAATTGAATCGTTAATTATTGATATTGATTTAATAGCGCGTATCACCCTAGGGCCCATAAAACAATAGACTTTGCAATGTATTTAATTTGTTACTTGAATGGTTGATATAAGCTATGAGTTTTAGATTGGATTTGCACCCAGTTTATGGTAATAGGCTCACCGTCTATTGAATACCATGAGCTCAGTACATGATTATGGACCCCCCTGCGTTGAAATTTTCCGTAACTTTTTTCATCAATTTTTAAATTTTTTCTGCATTTTTTTTTTCTTGAACGTGTGAAAAAACATTATTTCTACCTACTCAAATTAGATTTAAAATTAAAAAGTAATAATTTCATTTATTTCGGATCGTGCGCGTGATAACACTCACGGCGGAGCGTTATAATCGCGTTTTTAGCAATACACTGCGCGCTCAAAAATGACAATATCTGTAATAACCGATCATTTTCTACTTGAATGACCTAGGTCATTTTATTTTTGACCTTGAGTGAAGCCTTGTCGCGACGTTTGTGCGGCGATGTCCCTTCCACCTTGTATATCGAAGTTCGGGTCATATCAGTATAATTCTGCCTAACCACTAAGCTACACAGGCGTGACGGTATGTTAAAATATATGGGTGACCTAATATATTATCATTTGTCACTAGTTCCCAAATCCTATTAGTGTGAGTTCCTACGCTAGGGGTGCCTCCATTTATCAAAAGTTTAATGACCGCCACAGTTTAACAACGATGTATGTTAGTTCAAAATGAAGCATATAAAGATTATTATTATATGAAAATTCTACTTTATTATAGTACTTTATATATATATTTTTATAGGATTGCTTTAAAACATGGATTTAATGAAGGATAAAATTCCGCGATTCGTGAATAAACATTCGTAAGTTCTTATTACGTAGGAATTAGCTATTGTTTACAGATTCGTTCGTGTTAAACTTTGAAATTGCACCGCTTGCTTCCTATTTTCACGTGAATTTTTATCGGTTGCGACCGACTGGTGTTTGGAAGTGGGAACCCTATTAAAATAACAAATATGATGGAATAACAAATACCTATTATAGATGTTTTTATCGCCAGTTTAATCATAAACCTCACCATTTAAAATCGTGCAAGTAGGTCAAAGGTGTCCAATATATTATTCAATAAATATATTTTTACGCAGCACCATCCAGTCCTACACTAATCAGAGCTTAATACTTTTTTTTAGCTTAATACTCATAATACATAAGAAATATCCAGACTAACATAAACACTTATGCACTGCAGTAGACCAAAAACCATTATCAGTTTTTCGGTGCGTGCGGAGTGGCGGGCGGCGGCGGCGGCGACGAATTATAGGTAGGTCCATTTTCGTCTACGCATTTTACTCAAGAGCCATTCTCCCCAAACTTTCATTATAACATTGAAGCTGTACCTACATTATTAAGCACATAAAATGTGCGTCTACGGAATAATTATCTAAGTGGATAAATCTGCGTTTCACATTTCATGAAAAAATTAAGAGTTTTTGTGTAAAAATGCTTTCAAAATTTTAAATGACACCGCATTCCGGATATAGCCGGCGTCACTCTGCTCATATAAAGCTGGGAGCACAATTAAACTGTCGATTATCTGGCGTATCTGGCGTACAGCCTGCGGTCTGTGCTGCCCGTATTCATCAGTCACCGAAACAAATTGATGGGTTATGATAAATAATAGACACCCCGACCGGAGCGTCAGCCCCGACGCCGTGCCATACGTCACGGATGTCAACTTGCGAATATTCGAGGGGAGACGCCCGACTTTAACGCGCTAATGTATCTAATTCTATTGTGCGTGTACAAATAGCCTTTTTTGATACGTTGATAATAAACCGAATGGTTGCTGGAACGAAACTGATTCGGTTATGCTTCTGGTGTTAATACCGCATGCAGCTGAACACAGCTTAAATAATATAATCATAAAATGCTCGTCTGCCACTGTAGGCAATAAAAAAGAATACACCCATATTTGTTTTACAGTAAAAAAATAAGCGGCTATTGTACATCAAATTGTGAACAGCTTTTACTATGGGAACAACACTGACATCGAGAAAATAAGCATTTAGGTTCACTCAACTCGACAAAATGTATGGAACAGCTGTTTTTTTTTCACGTTTCATGACTGGTTTTTGATACGTTCCGTTTTAAAGAAACGTAGCATACAAAATAGGAAGTACGTATATTCTTACTTCCGCACCTATCTCTTGATTACATTTTAGTACAAGTACAATGTAAGTAAAAGCGAAATAAAATAAAATAAAAGCATCCCGGTACCCTGTTATTATAATTAATTTTCCTGTTCGTTATATACTGTTCTATAATTACTTTATCAACAAAAGCAGCCTGTGTAAACAGACGAAAAAATATTCACTGCGAAATTAAATCAATTAGTCGACGCCCTTACAGAAACGCAAACACTCCAGCGCCGCGTCGGTATTTTGTAGTATTTGGCATAAAGCGACAGGCAGATGGCGACAGAGCCTTATATTTGTTCAAGAGATTAATGTCTACCGCTGTCTGCGCGTAATAACACCAACTGAGGGAAGGTGACAGACTCATCGGGTTTCGACTAAGGGTCGACTTACATTGGCTCGCGGCAAGGTCGCGAGCAATCAATTTTCAAATCATATTTGCCTACGGACCACCTGATACAGTTAATTAATTTTGACCTTTGACCTTGTCGAAACTGTTGCCTGTCTATGTAATGGTTTATCGATATTGGATTTAAGATAATGTGACGTTTCGAGCACGTCTAACTATATAGTAGAAATAGCCCATCAGGAAAATGTTCAGAAAGGTTGAATCATTAATGTCGAGGTCAAGAACAACAATATGATTAGGCCTTAAATGTTTTTTGTTTCTTTCATTCGAATGTCATTTAGTGTTTGAAGGAACGAGACAACGACATGTATAAAATGTTTTAGAGGGAAATTGTGTTAAAAAGGTTATACCTAGGCTCAGAATAATATTGCTAGCAGCGTTTATTGCCCTTTCAGTACAGAACAGTTTATGCAAAGTAACTATACTGTTTCATTTCGAAGTCCGCATATATAATTTTCCCGCTAGCCGCCGGTAATGTGTAAATCGACGGTAACTGAGCCCCGAGGCGAACGAATGTGTTTTCGTTGTCTATAGAGTATAGTAACAGCTTAAAATGTAGTTAGTTTTGCGTAGGTTGTTTTCCTCCCCCTCCGAGCCAGCAGTCAACTCGGGCGGATTGATGTGGGACTTCTGGGGTCGTGGGCGCTCTATGCGTTCATCCAGCAACCTCAGGGATGACGGCAGTAGAGTGGTCACGTGCCGCCGTGTGTATCGAAACTAGAAGGGATAGGCTTGCACACTGCACAGCAACCCAGGGAGATTTGCACAGGCAGGGTTCCGGAAGAATAAATAAGATCCCACTATTATGCTGAAGACCGCTAATGAAATAAAAATCCCACACAACCCGACCTGCATCGCAGTAGGCCGGGGTGAAGGTTCCTCCTTGCAACAAAGTTTCTACAGCATAGCATCTTCAAAATTAAAGTGAAAATTTTGTTATTTCAAGCTCAATGGAAGTAGAAATTTGTTTTTACAAGTAGGTAACCATTGTTGTACTAATTTTCTGGTCTTTGAGTATGTTCTAGTATCTATTTTATTGTCGAATTGAACATCCACCATACATCATATCTTTCTTGAGATTAAAAGATAGGAAAGAAAAGATTTAAGGTTAGGTAGCCTTAGTCTGCCCTAGCAGATAAAAGTGGGTTTCGAATTTCAAATTTGATATAGTATGTATGTAATTAAAATAATACATCATTACGCATAAATATTTAACTCTTCAGTAACCCTTATTATGTCGAAACATAATTATGTAAATTTATATTAAAATAACGGTTCAGAAAATAATATTCAAATTAAAATTGTGTTGTTACAGAAAATTATAAAATTACTCTGTTAATTACGCAAACTCAACCCACCAAAAAGTAATTCTCTAGAAAGAGGTGCTATGTTTTTTTCACAAAGCGAAAGAAACTGTCTAAAGCAAGGCCCGCTCCCAAAGAGCTGAGGCGGAAAAAACCGCCCTGAGCTAAAGGTCGCCTTTGCGTAATCTCTGGTTCGTTGCTGCCTGCTATTACAAAGAAAAAAAGCAATTTAGGTTTCTTCGTAATATGTCGAGATTGAGCTGCGTATAACATTGTAACAATTACCTACGAAGGTAAATATATTATGCTTACTGTTCATTTGGCCATTTTGTGGGTTGCTACTGCTAGGGCTGATACAAATATGCTACATAGGCATAAAAAAGTAAAATAATTTAGTATTTTCAAAGTTTTGTTTAATGATGACTATTTTGGATAACCATGTATATCGGTAAAATTACTAGATGGCGTTTAGACCTAGTTTAGTAGGTATGTTGTCTATTCGCATTGAATTTACCTAAAGCTACCAGGTAAGTGCTTGTCATCAAGCGGGCTTTTAATTTTTGAGGTCATCGTTTCAGTTAATATGTTGTTGTCTGGGTGTTTATTATGTATTATAAGTATATATTTACAAAAAAGTATATAAGTATTATATCCATTGCTAGTACCCATAGTAAATGCTTAGTTTGGGATAAGATGGTGCTGTGTAAAACTGTCCCAAAATATTTATATAACTTGCCAAACTTTTAGGTACCCTATTGTACCGTAGAGCCGTAAAGCGATTGCTCGTTTGCAATGTATTAAAAACAGTTATAAATAGATACCTACTAGTACCAAACATTTACGGAAACAAAGAAATAAATGAACGAATCGGACCCTCCCTTTCTTTATTCAACAACTAGTGTAATATAATTATGGAACTTGAAGGCACCGTCACGTAACGACGCGTCAGTCAGTTTTCTCTCACTGTCAACGAAGACTGCACGAAAATTGGATTTTTTATTGCAAACAGCCCTTCTTTTCTGTAATATAACAATAAATTTATACGTCTATCTGCTGGGACTAAACCTCTTCATAGAAAAGGGGGGCAAGCTTCACCGATGGCTTAAAGTGGGTCGGTAGTTCAAGGTGCCATGCCATACCATATGTCAAAATGTGAGACGAAAACTTGGGACGAAATAGGAACATATTTATTACGCAAAAAAGATCTTGATTACATGTAGTTCAAAGTAGCAGCTTGGAGTCTGGATTTGTATCTGATTAATGGCTATAGGCTCGCCCCATATTGTCTTAAATATACCGGCGAACATTTGGTTTTCAGCATCACAAGCAACACCTTTGCCATAACCGGGAAATACAGACGTGATGGTATGTTTATTTGTTTTTCACAAATGAGGCTGAGGTCTCAAAGTACTATTGGTATGACTATTGGTGTTTCTAGCGACTAGAGTAGCGGTTGCCGCCTACGAACCATGCAGACCAGTACCAACCGGAAGTTTGTTTGTCATCTGATTACAAAACGTAATAATCGTATTGGAAATTACTTATAGTCCTGGGTTCGATTCCCGGGTCGAGCCGTGGTTGGGTTTTCAGTGAAATTCTCAGCAGCAGCTCAGTCTGGATCCGTGCCCTGTTGATGGCAATAGGCTCACCCCTTATTACATGGGACCTATACATACCGGCAAAATGTGGGTGTAAATTAGTAAGCCTCTACCTACCCCTTCGGGGAATATAGGCGTGATGGTATGTGTTTAATATTATGGCCCTAGAAGTTCACAATTCTAGCCCTAAGAACCTAACAGATGTGGATTCAACAAAATGAAAAAAGAAGTGGAGAAATGAAAGGCATATTGACTTAGCAAATAAAGCTGCGACATAACAGAGTCGCGTATTGTTGAAACGTGACGCCAGAGGTTAACACAATGAAACTTTTTTCATTTGGTACGAAAAACTGAAACTTATAGAAACGAAAATAAGGGGACACAATTAAAAATTGTTATTCTTTTTAAAGTTGCTTCATCAAGCCCTCTGGATGTTGGAAGTTTGATAATTAACAAAGCTGTATTTTGTAGGTATCTCAAATGAAAAAAATAACGAACGTCCCTTTTTTTCTTTTTTTTTATACCTACATACTTAGATTCAAGGCAGTAGTGTTTATTATTATGATTATGAAAATTCTATGTGAATTTTGTGTATACAGGTACCTTCGAGTATATAATGTTTTTTTTATGATTAACCTTTCAGCTTTAATGAATAAATAGGCAAAGGCAAAACAGTTTAGTATCTTTTTCACCTCTGTTTGTCAACATTTTTTTTGTTTAGTGTACTATGTAAATATTAGCGTTATCAATAAAAAAATGGAGACAGTTTATGTTTTTTTTTCTCGAATTATGACCATCGGACGAACACTAGTTCATATAAATATACAGCGTGAACCATCGTCGACTGCACTAATGCTTACCAAAAGGCAAAGTAGGGGTCAAGTGTAAATGTAAGCGTGTATAAAAAGTTCATAGTCTATTTGGCCAATGGAAGTGTAATAAGCAAAATAATGATGATTACAGCACATTAATATTGTGCGGGCAAAAACAAGGTTTTATTCCGGTAAATATATAGCTTTGTTTGCAGAAATCCGCCTGCTCTCATTTGTATATTACGTAGCGTAATGTTAAAGCAACATCACTACACATAACGGAGATAAATAAAAAAAACATCGTTCTATACATTTTTAAACAGTAATTTGTCATTGTCTTCGACGAAAAAATTAAGAAAGACATTAAAATATTTCTCCATGTTTAGAGATGAAAGGTTTTTTCTTAGACAAGAATAAGTAATAATTCACGTTTTCCAAGATACTTTGATGGATGATCTAAATTCACTTAATTTATGTTTACTCAGCGGATATTTACATAATTCTCTTGCAAAACGTGTATAGGCTTTTATCCTGATTACCATGTTTTAACGGACAGGTAAACGATTTTCGTATATAATATTTTATGGCAGCCATTTATGGCAGCCATTTATGGCTTCGTGTATGCTACTGATAGAAGATCTGACAGGTAAAAATAAGTCAAAATTCACAGTGAATAAGTGTAACACTTTCATCTTAACAGTTAGGAATATGGCCGACCGTATTCCTTTAATTTAACATTTAAGTTTTTACGTAAAATATTGGAATGTTTCTTAGACTTTTTGGAGTCCAAAAATATCTTTAAAGCTGAAAGTGTTTTCCACTGTGACAAGTAACTTAACATTTATACTGTGATTATCTTTTAAACAAGTTTCAATTTTCTGATTATGCCCTTTTGGCTTTGGTTTATGTTGCTTCATAATTCATCTTTTTATTCACTTTTATTGTAAAAGTTATTTTTAACCCCTGACGCAAAACCGACGGGATGTTATAAGTTTGACGTGTCCGTGTGTGTGTGTCTGTCTGTGGCATTGCAGCTCCCGAATGGATGAACCTATTTTGATTTAGTTATTTTTTTGTTTGAAAGATGAATTAGTCGGGAGTGTTCTTAGCTATGTTTGATGAAAATCGGTCCAAGATGGCCACCGCTACAAGATGGTGAATAACATATTTTTACATTTTGTGTCGGGGGTTTTTTAAATTTTATTATTATTGTTTGTGACTCGATTCATAGCCGAATTTAATGAATGAATGTAATAATTATTAAGAATATTAGACAAAAAAACTTACAGCTTCAAAGCGATATCACAGCCAGTGTAGATTGTGAGTTGGCAACACTGAAAATAGTGATGGATCGACGTGACATATTTAATTTTAACTATCGATAGCGATGATGCGGACGGGACGCACGCCGTTTAAAACGCTATCAATCAAAACGAACATTTTCAAAATTCGAACACATTTTATTCTGAACATGACATTACGTTTCTGAGAAAAAGGTTCTTAATGTAATTGATTATGTTTTTAAATTTAAAAACATAATCAATTTAAACCGTTTAAAGAACTGTATTAAGGGTACTTACCAGGATTTTTTAATGTTTGCTAGCTTTTCTTAATTCAAGTTAATTCCAATATTAATTAAACGATTCTTTGTTGTAAGAAAGAAGAAATGTAGGCTTTAGTTACATTAATATCTGAGACGTAAGTTTTTATCTTAACTGCCCCGATTAATGTTTTTGAAAAACAGCAATCGTTTTAGGTACCTATAAAAAGGCAGCCTATAAAAAGACCTTACATCTTCGAATCCATCGCGAGAGATCAAAGATTACGAGAAAAAAGGTCGAACTATTGGTATAACATGGGTAATCCGAAATATGTTCGTGTTTTACTTTTAGCAATTTATCGTACAAGTTCTTGTGTAGTTAGAGCTTTAGAGTAGAAGTATAGAGGTACTTTACTGGGGTATTTTTTTCATATGATGTGATATTTAGTTGTTTCATTTATACAGGTTATTACTTAACAGTTTTTTTTATCGTTGATGGGTTTGTGCTTGACTACAATCTCATCTGATGATAAGTGTAGATGTGGTCTAAGATGGACCGCGTCTACCCAAAAGATGCCCATTCACCCTGCCTTGAAAATACCCATGTTGTAGGTGTCAGGGAACACAGACTAATAACATGTAACTTAACTGTACCTTTAATAACATGGATTTATGATAAAAATAATAATACTACGCATCTTCTTGCACATCGAGGCCAATTTGACGCTTCCCTTTCCTTCCGCGCATGGGAATTGATCCTAAAGAAGTTTATGAATTAAAACCTAATAGAACATGACTGGAAGGTTCTGCACCAAAAAAATTATAGTATTAATTCAATTCAAAACATGAAGAAGAGTCCTTTGTCCTCATGTTTTGAATTAAAAAATACTAGCTGTTGTAGTACTTAGTTGTGTATTTACCCGAATCACAAAAGACTTTTCCACAAAAGTCAGCCTATGTCCTGCTTGCTCATGATCAATCGATCTCCTTGTCACATTTTATCGGAACCGCAGCGGGTCTAGCTAAGTTGCAATTTATAGTTCGGATCGACAAACGAATAGAAACAAATTGTATGGATATGACATAAGCTTTTGACAAATCGGACTGTGTGTCGGCTGTCACTAATGTCATCGCCATACATTTTGTTTCTATTCGTTTGTCGATCCAAACTATAGATTGTCACATGGCTAGGCCACCTGTTCAGCGATTGGTGCGTAAAAAGTAATTAGTAATAATAATAATAGCACTTACGGAGTATGAATTTGACTTACTATATCATTGTCCCACGAACCTTTATGTCATTGAAATAAAGTTAAAATTTCATTATTTTTTAAGATTTTATAAGATAATATTGTAGTATACGTAAGACAGTACCACAAGTTACTGCTCAGGGGGGCTAGACAAGTTGCATTTTGACATTTGAATCGACAATCAAAATGTATTGAAATGACACAAGCTTTCGACAAATCGGGCTGTCACTAATGTCATTTACATACATTTTGTTTGTCGATTCGAATGTCAAAAGGCAACTTGTCTAGCCCCCCAGCTCGCTCATATAGTAAGAACCGAAACTAAGTAACCGCTATGTTACCAGTATTCTAGACTCTAGTACCGTAAATACACAAGCAGAGTACCCCATGTGAATTAGCATCATAAATAATAATAATAAATAAATATCCTGGGACATTTTACACAGCACCAAACTAAGCAGAGCTTGTACTATGGGTACTAGACAATGGATATAATACTTATATACTTTTTTTTTGTAAATATAAACTTATAATATATAAGAAACACGCAGACTAACACAAACACTTAAGTTCATCACATAAATGTTTGTGTCCTGCGGGAATCGAACCCACGACCTCGTGATCAGCAGTACGGTACTCGAACCACTAGACCACAGACGTCTTCTCAGCATTGCAAAAAGTGTTCGCTACACTTTTTTTTGATGCGGAATCTCCTTATGGTATTGGACTTGTACGGCACTAAAACCGCATTTGTCGTCTCTAGCCTTATAATTATGTGATAGGATCACTAACATTCACAGCGATGTAACTACTACACCTAGACAGGCAAGTCAAGTTTCTACAAAAGTTCGTTAAAGTTAATTATTACATATTTTATTCATAAGCTCTAAGTCGCTAGTTTATTTTCTCGCCTTAATTTCGGGCCCTAATTAGTTAAGGCGTCAAGTTTAATAAGCCCTGAATTAATAAACAGTATACGATATCATTAGCTTTTATAAATGTGTAGGTAGGTACTGTAATTGCCTCGTTAGCTTTAGCACGACTCCTACGCTCGAGGTCCTAGGTTCAATTCTCGGGTCGAGCATAGTGTTATTGGGTTTTTCTTAGTGGGAACTCGGACTTTGGATTTATTCACAGTTAATGGAAATCTGCTGGCCCCTTATAACATGGGACCTAATATGAGGGTGTGAACAATGTGTATAAATTAGTACCTAGACCTCTGCCAAACCCTTTGAGGAATACAGGGGTGTATGTAGGTAGGTACTGTATTTTAATTGAAATAATTGATATGTAAAAAATGTGTATTGTTTGTGTAAGCAAAAAGATCTTGACTTGTTAACGTTTTAATTTTGTAATTGAAGTTCGGTGTTGACTTTATCTAGCTCGGCAGTAATTAAAACGAATAATAAAAGGCAACTTTTTATGTCACGTAACGTGATGAAGTAGAACTTCAATTATCAAGAGACTAACTATTGGTCCCGGCTTTACTCGCATCTCAAAAGTTTTTTCTATGTCTTATTTAATATTCTGATGTATGAGCTATAATACTGTACAGTTCCATCAAAATCCATTCAGTAGTTTTTGCGTCAAGGAGTAACAAACATCTATCAACCTATCAACGGCTTTAACTTTATTTTAATAAAAACGGGCAAACTTTATGAAAATCTGCAATATTTTACTGTACTTTTCCAGTCTAACCATGCATGCAGCTGAATATCAGTATTTTACTGTTGAGAATATAAGTATGTTTTTTGAAGCGACCTCTGCGCTGCCACTGACGATGCTGTGGAAGTGGCGAAGTTTTGGGCACACCAAATTTAATTTAAAAAATCGTACCATCGACACGATGAAGAAGATTGAGAATAAAGTTTCTTTAAACATTACACAAACTAACTGCCATCACACTTCCGCAAGCCAATTTCGGGGAAATCAGTATTTACATCCTGAGGATAAACTTGTAAGCAGGTTTTCGAAGCTACGAGTAGCAGAGATTGACACAGATGTTGGTATAACAACCGGTGCTGAAAGCTGAACGAGAAGTCTAAGGCGCAGAAGGATGTGCTGAGAGGTCACCCATTCTGACTGGCCGCAGCAAGGGTCGATTTATCATCGTAATTATTTTTACAACGTTGAGAAACTGACTTAAAAAAAAACTTAAATTTTAATGAATAAATTAAGCTATGATTACCTTAACTTAAAACGTAAAAGTCGGCTTCACTTCAGGGTTATTTAAGGTTGAAATTACAATAACAAACAATGAACACAAGTTACGTTTAGTTTTATTGACAAATTTATTATCTACAATTATTAAAAAGATGCTCAGAAATATAAGTTTGATTACAAGAACCTAATAGTATATTAAAAAATAAGTCTCTGTTGTTAGGATTTAACCCTCCGCTCCTTCCCCTTTTTATGAGTCTTAGAGTAGATTGATTCCAGTAATTCCCGCTATCTTTAGAACTTAATCGCGACCGAGGTCCGCGCTAGTCGTTGAGCCGGTAAAATGGTGGACGATTTAATTTGTATGCTAATGTTGTAAGAAAACCAACGCCAACTACACGCGCCTTGAAAACTTAGCTTAAAAAAGAAAAACGGTAACAACAACTCAGTGGTGTTTTTCTTTGAAATAGAATATTACGGATTAGTATAAAGACAGAATTAAAATCAGTTTTAGAGTTTAAAAATTATATTAGAATGTTTCTAAAACGCACCTAATATGAGAATAATTGTATATATAAATAGATAAATATCGTTTATTATATATTTATAGACTATCTATGGGAACGCCACAGAGACCGATCTGCAGCTCTTTTCATCCAATCCATTGAAAAAACAGTTTTCATGACATTGATAACAGCCCAAAATCTTTTCAAAATTTTGAAAAATATGATAAAAAATCTTACAGAACGAAAAAACAACAAATTAAACCGAATCTTTATTAAAAATCCCATTCCGTTTCCCTTTGCTTTCCTTTCAATATTTTTCTTTGATTAAGATAAGGGCGTAAAAAAATACCCGGCAAATTGATTTTTACGTGCACGGAAGAAATTCTTACAGAAGTTGGTAGGCAGCGAAAGGCCGATAGGTGCTCAACACAATGAAAATTACCCTCTGTCACTAGAAACAACAGTGACCTTTTCTATTAAATTACTACCAGTATTATTAAGTAGTAATTTCGGGGAAACGAATTGGCCCAAGGCAGATGTTATCGTTGTCTAAGCTGGGCTCGAATATTTAGAACGTTATTCTGAAGGCTTGGGGCCCACTTCTGTTTTATTGGGGCGAGTGCTGACGTAGTCGTAAGCTATCGCTTTTAGAAGCACTCCAAAGTAATTCGGCGACAATTATGAGGCATCACAGAAAACTCGCAAATGCAATTTTAAATATAATTTAAGCTGGAAAGAGGATGATAATTTTGTAGAAGAGACTTGAAAGTGAATGAGAGGCAGCCTATGTTTTTACTCCGGATGCGATATATTCTCCTGCCATATTTTATCGAAATTTCTTCGATGGTAGGGAGGACGGACGGAGGGGTAAAAAGGTCTTTCTTTCTTCTTTCTTTATCAGATAAAGAAATAAAAGGTATCAGGTAAAGATTCTATAACTATGGATTTAATTTTGAATTGGAACTACTGAGAGTTTTATAGAAAGGTCCATTAACACTCCTCAAGACCTCGACCTAGCGTATTAGTCGCGCGTACACTACCAGTTTGCAAGCGTTTAATATATACCGTATTCTAATTATAATACAGAAGGTTTTTGTTTGGTAAGTTTTACATTATATTCTTAATAACGCTTCAAATTTAAAGCTATAAAGATCGCCATATTTCGGGTTTATCTAATTATGTTGGCATCTAAACAGTTTTCATTGTTCCAAAAATTAAGCTAAAACAGCGGTGTTTTGGCTAGCGCCAGTTTAAAAGCTTTAAACCGTTTTACGAGAACACCTTTCATATTATAAGTGCTCACATGTTATTAGTTTGAAAACTAATTTTTGTTTATGAATTTTCTAAATAACCACAGCACAGGGTTTGGTAGCCGTTGAAAAGTATATTATATATTTTTTATTATACACATATACCTACTTTACGAATATAATTCGGGCTACTGCCTCATTATTCTGCAGCATAGTGGTTTGATTCTCGGTTAAGCAGTGTTATAGGTTTTTCTATGACCTAGGAAATAGTAGCCTGAAAAATGGGTCCTTGTTCCGTAATTATAAACTATTCATACAAAACATACGGATGATATTCATGGATATCAAGCTAAATGTAAATAACTTACCAAATATCACAGTACAGGATGATCTATCACTGTAAGGAAAGCTTATACAATGCGAGGTCAACTTATGATGGAATTTATAGCTTGATATGTAGCCCTTACACTTACGCTTAGTAATTTATTTTTAATAGCATGCCCCTAAAAAGCTCTAAAACACTAAGGCTAATATTCAGAGACGACGGTAAGCGTAAAGTAATGCTCCCGTATGTCAAATTTCTATTGCAATTTGACATATGGAATCGTAAGTTTACGGTTAGCTCCGTCTCCGAATAATAGCCTAAGCTGTCTATCTTTCAGCTTTCAAACTATTCTACGTTGTCAACGTAATACCTATATATGCATCTACCCTCTTAGTTCTACAGCCTATGTTGTTAAAAGTACAAAATCGTGTCAGGTTACACAAAGGTTCGAAAGGCCTGTCGATCAGTCTACCGAAAGGCATACAAGTCATACAACACCGCGGTACATAAAACGCCGAGGAAATGCCGACCGCCAATCATATCAAAAGCATGAAAAACCCCACAAAGGAAAATATTTATTCTTTACTAATAGGCAAACCTGGGATATACAAAGAAAATAGGCATTTCATACACTAATAGCTTGTGGCATGTTTTTAGGTTCATTTATTATGCCTAAATCGATTATATTCATATCTTATGGCTAAAGTATGAACTACGGTGGTTATTAATCGAGTCATATCGATTTGAAAATACACAGAAAAGGCGTCCTTATAGGCACACTTATGTACTACCTAATAACCAAAAAATATTGTATGGTAGATGTAAGTTTTCCTAAGTATCGTGTTTGGCAAGAACTACAATTTATAATTCATGCATTAGTTAAGCTAGTCTGCCGGTTCATAGTAACTGAAGCTAAATGCACATTAAAAAAGGCGTTTGTCGGACGTTTATGCTCATTTTAGTAGACTATATCTTTCAGAGAAATATAAGAAGTAGCTAAATACGTAAAAGTCTATGTTAGTAATGCTTATTGAATAATTCTGGCGACATCTCTAATTCTAGGAGCTCTTTGCCATAATACCTTCAGTGCTTTTCTGAATAATTGTAACTCGACAGTGCTGAACTTTTTATATAAAAAAAAATAGAGTGAGAAAAAAGTGAAATAGAGCATTAATTATCTTTTTCTAAAAGCATAAATTACTTGATGATATTCCTTCTTCCTCATTCCTCTTTGTACTAAAACTTCAACGTTTAGTCTTTATGATACTCATAAACTCAACTCAACTATAATAGTCAAACACACAGCAATTTACATTGCACGATAACCAAATAGCAACTCTCTTCTCTAAGCGAATAAGTTGTAATTATCTTGCGTGATCTAAACGGTGTTATCTTTGCCCTGGGGTCCCCCAAATAACATCGTTTGATATTGCCTGATCTATGGTAAATGTTATTACGTTGTTACTTCGGCGAATTCGGGACCACCCTGTTTTGTTGCTAGGCAGTTTGTTGGGTCAAAATTAGGTAATACGAGGAAGAGTAACAATCGTCCCGGCTTTTTAATTAAATTTCCCAACTATGTAGGGGTCGTCTGCCAGTCTATTGAATATCAGTATTAAAAAAACCAACTGTGTTCGGGTTGGCTACCAATCTAACCAGATGCGGCTGAATATCACTGTTTAACTTAACTTTATCTCCGGTACGGTTCAAGGGTGCGATGCTCACATGCAGTAAATATTTGTATGGCTTACATTCTTTCTTTTTAGGTGCTGAAAATACTAATGGATATCGGGGAGGCGGCGGGGAATGTCGAATCCGTACCGACTAAAAACCGTACTTGCTTTCCCTAGCTCTACACTCATGGGTTTAACGGATGGACTACTTAGGTGCAACCTATATGTAGATAGTTGTTACGCGTCTAGGTTTTAGTGCGCTTCATATTTGTAAACGCACTAACGATATTAGACCCTTAGAGGTCTAATAAAAAAAATATATTTAAGTTTGAGTTCGATACAGGCGATTTTTTTTCTGAGGGACAAACTTACTAACTACTTACAGTTGGTTGAATATTGCCTGTTTTGCCCAAGTTACATATACGTAACGGTATTATCGCCACAAGACGTCCTCAATCCTAATTTCTACCACATCCTTTGGCCGCGTCTAATTGAACCTCAAGTTTGTTCGGATCGCTTCGCAAAGGATTCCTTCGTTTTGTTCCCCTGGCTCCTCGACCGTTAAGGCGTCTATTAGAGGCAAGCATCCTGCAGCGATTTCAATAAGCGCTTTATTGCTTCGCGGACAATGCCACCTGGCCGTTCTTTCTCACTGATTCAAGGAGGCAGATTCGATTGCTTTTACGTTTGAGACGTGACTGTTTTTTTAAATATTTTTAATATGATCAGATTTTGCATATCAAGAAATGGAGATTTATATAACAAATACCATCATGCCTGTATTCCACGAACGGCTAAACAGAGATGTAGGTGCTAATGTACCTACACCCATAGTTCGGCATTATGTATTGGTTCCATGTATGTAATATAGGGGATAGGGGGGGAGGCTTTTGCCATTGATCGGACACAAATCCGAGCTGTTATTGAGAATTCCATAGAAAAACCCAATAACACTTTGCTCGACCTCGGAATCGAATCCAGGACCTAGCGTAAAGCATAGCAGTCACGTTTACAACCACCACGCTAATAAGTACCTATATTATTAATTGTCTCCTTAGGTAACAAATCGGTATGAATTGATGGTGAACTATAGCTATATCCAAGTTGTTATCATAGTTGTAAACCAACACTATTGCTTCGAATAGTAAAGCTCAAGAGTTGAACACTCCATATTTTAGGCTCCAGAGCTCCTATTTCTCAGTGAACGAGAAATAACTTCGGTTATACACAAACATTTATGTGTAAGAGCAAAGTACTGGTAACTATTCGCAATATCATGTTTACTAAATATTAACCGGTATACACGGATGTTACGCTTGAGGTCCTGGGTTTGATTCCCAGTTCGAACAAAGGGTTATTGGATCTTTCTATGAAATTCTCAGTAGTAGCTCGGAATTTGTGCCCGGTTATGGCAATATAGACTCGCCCTCTATTACATGGGACCTAAAAATGTAGACGAACTGTGTCCAGCCCTTCGGAGAATACAGGCGTGATGGCATATTATGTATGTACTATAAATCATACAAATAAATGTCATTGATACACGATAATTATATCATGTCAAATGTCGCTGCCGTTCGGCTACCAATGCGTATTATTTGCATAATAATTATGCATAAATTCCTAATATCAAAATATCAACAAATTATCGTTATGACACACGAGCCTGGAATATAAATGGATTTTATGTATAATCGTGTTATAATGTCGCATAGTTTTTTTTATATAGTAAAATACTCATAGATTGAGTTTTTTTGCGACCAGGGGCGATGGCAGGGTATGTCGGGCTCCAAATCTTTGAGCTTTGTGACTCGCGTTCATCCAGCTTTTCCTTAAACCGTGGGGATTTTCAAAAATCCTTTCTTAGTTCATATATTTACGTAATTTTAGGAACATTGTGCATAATTGCATGCTTCCATACCCAGCGACTTCTGCTGTGCGTTGATCGATCAGTCAGAAAGTCAGTTTCTTATTACTAATATTGCATAGCTCTAGTTCAATAAACAATTACTTACTTAAAAATAATAAAGAAAAACTAAACGTAACAATTTTCACGAAATTTTTGTACAAGAGATTTCAAGATGTGTATCTTAGATGTTTGATGGGAATTGGTTCTGGGGGGTTTAAATCATGGCTCAAAATGAAGATCATGAAAAGAGCTTTTAAAATAAAAACTTTCGCTTGGTCACCGTGACCCACACAAGGAAGACTATGGCATGATACCAAGTTATTCAGCTTGGCATTCACCGCCACAGTTTGGCGGCAAAATCGAATTATGTGTTCTCGAAAAAGACCGCTTGACTTAGCTGCGCGTACTCACTGATTTGCTGATCTGTACGGACACAATGGAGGCCGAACATATGCATCAAATACTGCCAAACCGAATGCCGCATTTAAGTAAAGTTCTCGCCAAACTTATTGTCCGGCTTGAAGTTGGCACGAGCTAACTACAATTTGTGACAACTTCGTCTCGCTGGCTAGACATAACGTGACCCGCTCCCATTTAATTTGGCGTCCTTTTTACTTCGTCAGCGAAAACTTTATTTTGGCTGGAAGTTTGTACCGTCAGGTTTTTCATTTATGTGTAACTTACACACACACACACACACATTTTGATCATCATAAACTTCAATATTATATTGAAGTGGCAGAACTCTGCTACTGCCAAATGTATGCTTGTAAAAGCATAGTTAGCACTTTAAACACGCGTGCTCAACATTTTACCTAACAAAAAGTAATTGATTGTTGGTGTTGATTATCAAGTGGAATACCCGTATATTTTATTTTTGTCTCACCGCAATAAACCTTGCTTCAACATTGGTGTTTATCGAAATTCCCTTGTCGATCCTAACGTGCTTTCCTGCGTATTAAACTGGAGTAATGCGTCCCTTGGGGGCGCGAGCATCCGTGGACAACTTACGCGCGTTCCAGACGTTGACTGTGCGAGTTCCAGTGCGAGTCGAGTGAGTTAGTACTGTTAGTAGTGAATACAGGGTAATAAAAAAAACTCGAATATAAATTATTACCACAAATCGGAGTATTCCCATTTGAGCACCTATTATTTGAGCTTCTGTTTTTTTATTCCCATTTGAGAATACATTAAGTGCCCAATGTATTGGGTGCTCTAAAAATAGGTGCTCAAACCGGAATACTCCCACAAATCAAAGGCATATAGAGACATGTTTTTCCCTAGAATAAGTCAATTACTTGTAGCAAAGAGTCAACTAATATTAGTTGACTCTTTGCTAGTGTTATTAACTTCAGAACATACCTATATGTATATAAATATAGGTATGTTTTGAAGTTAATAATTGAAAAGTTTTAATCATCATTATTAATTTATTTATTGTCCCACTGCTGATCACCAGTGTCCTCTCAGAATGAAACTTTAATAAATATTATAGCAAATCTTCCTGATTGGTCGCAGGTGTGACAAATTCAGAAATGAGGAGATCCGTAGTAGAACCAAAGTGACCGACATAGCCGAAAGGATTACATGCAAGCTGAAGTGGCAGTGAGAGAGTAGAACTAATGGTCGCTGGGGCAGATCTTGTTTTAGCCGCAGCTTTAAGGGTAGATTTGTAGAGAATTAGTGGCAATAGGCACAATCCCTATTACTCACACGTGGGTATACAGCAATACACCTCTGCCCAACCCTTCGTATATTATTTATGTTAAACAATATTGCGATAGATCGAGTTTTTTCTGAATAACAACTTTCCTGCATGAAATGTGAACCATATACACACACTACTGTCTTCTGCGGCTATGCAACACATGCATAGCTTTTTGCGCTGAAAAGCTAAGTAATGCGTTTAGTTAGGGCCATTTCAGTAACAAATTGCCCTCAGTCCTGGATTTTAAACTTGTTTCTATTTTAGTTGAAACCTTTTATGGGAAAATGTGAACTTTACGGTTTTACGGGTTACGTATCGAGGTTAAGGTTCGGTAACGGACTGGATATATTACTGATTTTTCAGTCTTGATATCTATCTATATTTGTGTTAATGCAGGCAGGTACCTACAGATTGAGCTCAGCTCAGCAATAGATTTTTTCTGATGATATGATATGCACCTAGATAACATCAGTTCTTTATAGGTCAACCTTAAGAACAGCGCAAGCGGACTGGTGGCGGCGAAGCGAAGTGACTATTTAGATTTTGAAGTCAAATCTATCCATATAGCTGTATTTAGTATAATGAAATAAAATCACAATGGGTTGCGGGTTTTTTTTTACATAAGTTTAAGAGCGTTCGACTTCAAACTCTCGCTCGCCAGTTTGACCTCTTCACAATTGGATTGTTACAGTTTCTATCGATGTAATGTATCTAATTACAAGTTTCTAAACGTGCTTCTCAATCAGTAATCGAATTATAACTAGTCTCTAATCGAAGATAATTAACTCCATGTATAATTAGGCCTAATTGTAGTAGGGGTAAGCTTAGATATTATCATTAACGACAGCGGGCGCTTAATTACATCATCCATAATAGCGTGAAGATATACCTAAGAAAAGATTAGACTTGATCCTCGCCGGTCATAACCCGCTCTGGTCGTAAATCTTCGTATAAAACCCTGACGCCTAAACCTGAGATAGCCCCAGACAAGAGAATGTACTGAACCATTTCGAGTCAATCAAGATTTCTGAAGGATTCTATTCAACGTTACTGGCGTACAAGTGAATTGTATAATAAAAGGCAACCTCCGAGACTTGTCTAGCGCTTTGAATGATGTGAATGCGCCGTTTGCCTGAGGGAAAAGCGACTGATATGCCCTTGCTAAGTTTCTCTCACATCTCGCCTTCGGGCGACGATATCTTGACAGTTCATACATACTTTCTAGGTATACTTCTCACTATATCTGTTTGTTGTCGTAATATATCGACGTGTTTGATGTACTGTAAATTCTCATTTAGTGTAACTGGTTCGCAAATTATGACTAATGAACACTGTGTTGTGTTACGTTCAATTTCCAGAAATGAAAGAAACCGGGTGTTTGTCTCATTGTGTAAGGTACACTGTAAATTATTCATGTGACGTCGTAACTTGGTGTTTTAGCAATAAAAAAAGCAAAATTCTGAGTCTCAATTTTAGTATGAGAATACCTCTAATAAACGTAACAAATGTTTTGATATGTAACACCATTGTGATTTAATAAGTTTTTTTAAAATAAGTGCCGTTATTTTACAATAAAGAAATGGAATTTTATCCATTTACAAATTAATTTAAACAGTATTTTAAGTATACTGTTCCATTGTTTCGATTGAAGTTGTCAATTGTGTAATCCAAATCGAATGACAGCAAATATAATTACTTATAGCGAAAAATGACGACAAAGACGATTTGTGTTTCGATGTTTACTTTCAGTAAACATCCCGCATCTTTCGACATTTGCATTCTTTGTAGATTTATACGACAGAACGACATCATTACTCACTTAAAAAAACTTGGTGATGACAGTAAAAAATGAAGAAGGAAGACAGCTCTTTGTAAATAACGTTTTACTTTCGGGGAAAATATTGAAAACAACCTGAGGCGTATACTTTCCTCGTATAATTAAACTTTCACAAATAAGCTGTCACAGAAATGCAAAATACATTTCAACGGTAACATTTTTTAAATACTCGGGGTAGATTTGTTTCACTTAATAATGCGGTTGACGGCCGGTCAAGTCCGAATCGGGGACGAGGTAAATTCAAACGGGTACGCGCAGGGTCGGATCGTCCCTTCACGGCTTAATTCTGGAAAAAACGTAGATCGCCGCATCTTTATGTACTGTTTGCGAATCCGACCGTCAATGTTTCAACCCTTCAAGGCCTTAGTACCTATAATATAAAAAGTTATTTTCCGTTCCGTCCCGACAATTTTTCATGCTTAGGGTTGGGTGGCGGAAAATACGTATTAGCCTTCACCGGCTTTTTCGTATTATGTTTCTATTTTACAAGTAGGGCTCGGGCCTTAGTAGAAACTACGCTGTTCAATCGATTCGCTTGCCGCGGTCTGTCCATGGATGGTGACCATCCTTGCCTCGCAGAGCCTTCCATCTCGGTTGTTATACGAATTACCTATTAGGTTACATCAGGTTATTATAGGGTACTTACCTATTATTGGTAGTTGGAAGCCCGTCAAGCTTAACTACCGCAGTACATCGTTAGGATATCGGTTTGGATTACGTATATAATTAAATTGATTGTAATTGTAACGATAATTTGGGGTTCCGTAGGTCTCATGGCCAAGGTTTGCTGGATGGAGATTTGTAAAATAAAATAATAATATGTAAGTAGGTATGTATTGAGTGTGTCATTTTCGTAAAAAAATACTTCGTCTTTCTTGGTTTTTTTATGGAAGTCGTTTCGTAAAATAATAATATTCAGCCGCAATTATTTATACTAGAAGTCGGTCACAACATAGGTATATAGAAAGGTAGTAGGTATGATGGTGGTGTTTCTATTTTACGAATTTTCATTGAAAATTGGTACAATGCGTGTACAAGTATAATTATGTATGTATGTTGCGTACACAAGCTTTTTTGGGTTTCATAATGAAAATTCCGATAGAATAATGAGTGTTAAAACAGTCGAAATGAATCGTATTTACTCAGTCATTAGAATGAATGGATTTATTTAATGATGTACCTACTCGTAGATGGACGAGACATTCATGTACTTATGTAAGATTAAAGTGATTTTCGTCTGGGTCTGTATTGAAATATAATGAGGCTTAAGTGTGCTATTGTGGACGAAATATTCGTCAAATAGATCCTTATAATGGATCAATTTGACGAATATTTTCATCGATTAGAATCGATTGCTTCAAATTATTTCTGTGACAAACATACAGATCATCACGCCTGTATTCCCAGAAGGGTTAGGCAGATGTAACCTACGCCCACAGTTCACTGGTATTTTTAGGTCCCATATAATAGTGAATGAGCCTATTGTTATCAACCTATAAGTCCAGACTCCGAGCTATTAATGGGAATTTCACAAACATCCCATCATCTTTGCTCGACTCAAGATCTTAAGTAGCACTCGCGCTTGGGACTACTAGACCAACGAGGCAGTTAGAATCGATTGCTACAAATAATTTCTGTGGCAAACGGTGCGTGAATCGAATCATAATCATTACTTATGTTGGGTATCGACCAATTTAATTTATTGTGAAACGACGTCAGCGTTGCTTTTGTCTCCCATAGATTGATACTATTACAAAAGGGAATAACGGTGTACCATTCCCTTTGTAAGCACATTCCCAAATTGAAAGGAGCGCGGTGTTCAATGTTGAAAATCAGAGCTTTGGTTATACGTAATCTATTTGTGTACCTGCGGGATTTACTCTGAATACGTAAGCTGAATTTCGCGTTGAGAGCGAGCAATTTAATCGTTTATAACGCGAATAACTTGCCACGTAATTAACATAATAAGTTGCTATTTAACAGCAACTTGACCGCCTGTTCGTGACGTTTTGACATCTGAGAAATCTTGCTTGACTTTAAACGTGTTGTCAATTTTTGATTAAAAATTATTTGTATACACAGTTTAATAGTACGAGTTAACGCAAAAGCTATTCTGTTTGTGTATTACCCTGAACGGATTTCAAATAAATTTGGCAAGAAGGTATATTCCTTTCAGGAGAAGGATTAGGGATTTGAGAAGCGAGTAAACCGCGCCCAACAACTAGTATTTTGTACATATGTAAAGCAATCTTTATAGGTACAGAACGGAGGAGAAATTACGGTTAAAACATGTGGTTGGCAGGATGTGTTCCGGAATTTTCCGACAAATGATCGGTCCCGCTCGGAAAGTTTCAAATTACGGTTGGCCCCTAACGCTTTTAGTTTCCTGAAATATTATTCGCAATCACTCTTTTGAATTCTAAATTACTTTTGTAATTAAAATTCCTAGTAAACTGCGATCGGTAGATGGAGTAAAATAGGCGAATATAAGAGTTCAATGCGCAAAAGTAAGGAAGCAGATTGTTGGAATTGGGGAGCGGAAGAATCGGGTTGCAATCGGTAAAGTCTTAAATTCGCTGACACGGCGCGCCGTGGGTTCTCGCGGCTCGCAGACCCTGACAGCGTGATTACAAAGTTTCAACAGAATGATGCCGAGAAAGATTTTTTAATGAATATTAATTCCTTTCAAGTAAAACAAAGTTTGCTCTCGGCGCGGATCGGTAATTGGTTCGTTTTTCGTTTACGTTAAAATTCTTAATCCCCTCTAAGGTTGTTGAAATGCTAATACAGCAGATTGATTTTCGCACTTTGAGCCTTTGTTTTGATTGATGGAACCCGGTTCCTGTTATTAAATACTTGTTCAAGAAAACAATGAATTTGCCAGGGTTCAATGACATTGGGTCTTGAGTGGGTAATTTTACATTCCGGGCTTAAGGCCTTAACAACAGTGAAATGCCCAAATTCTTGGGTATTCAATTAAGATTGTTTCAATAACTGTTCATTTAATCTGTATAAAAAAAATATATGTGATAGATAAGGATTCGATAAATTTTTTCACTTGAAAAAAATTGTAATTCCGCCAACCACTTTTTGGAAAAAAAATCACCAAAGACTACCTATTTTTGTCAGAATTTTCAAATTGTTTGCTAAACGGCTGAAGCTACTTACTTCGCTTTTTCATACAAAAATAGGTCTTCAAAATATCAATGTTTTCACTTGAAAGTATTATTTTTATTTTGCATTTTACTAGTCAAAATATTCATTTTCCTCGAAATTGAGTCTATCCATGCGAGCGTTCCCTGCTCCTTCACCCGCGCAGTCCGTCTCCGGACGTTGTCGAGGGTGGACCGCGCGTCGGTGTTTGAGCGACTATTTTAAAATACATTTTAAGTTTTGAAGGCTTTATACTTATTGATAAATATTTATATTAACAGAAATGCTTAGTTTAGTTAATATTTATATATTGCTGGCTGTAAATATTTTTTTCTAAACAAATTCATTTTTTAAGTGCATAAAGAGTAAGATTGCAGAGTGGTAGATCTGATATGTATTGCTCCGCACTTTAGGCATAAAAATATTACTACGCCACTCGCCTTGTTGGCGACTGGCTGGCAACAGTTCTGTTTTTGATAGTTTTTATTTTTGATATTTGATTGTATTGTTTTTTGTGCTGTCAGTCCGTTATTTTAAAATAAAATACTTCCAGTGCTACTAAATTTCTCTTAAATAACCACCATAGTTTGATTTTCTTCATCAGTCCACTTCTCTCACGAACACGCCTTATTCTTATTTAAAAGTTATTTTTTATATCTTTTTGTATTTTTTAAGCATTTTCCATGCTAAGATTACAAGTTATTTTTAATGAAGGAAAAAATCGGCTGGCGTTCAGGATTCGAACCTGCGTCTTCTGGTTCGGTACACCAGACGCTTTAACCGCTAAGCTATCGCGAGCCCCGCTCGCCTGTCAAAGTAATTTTATAGTTACTTACCGCAGGTACTTATCGTAAATGTTTATCGAGTTTTGATTTATTTAGGTATGGTTATTCAAAAAACCACATAGGCATTAATTGTAAAGGTAAATAAGGGTATCAAATCCTAATGTTCCTTAGGGAAATGGGATTACAAAAATTGCATTATTTCTTTAATCCAATACGGCGAACATATTTTTGAAATTTTGAATTATGATATAGGTATCAGATTCAAGGTTCTTTAGGGAGCTGATTATGAAAATAAGCTTTATTCTAAAATTTAAGATGGCGGATATTGTTTTTTTATTTTTTATGATATTTTAAGATTCTTCAGGGCGCTGATGATTATGATTATAATATAATATTGATATCCAATTCGTGGTTTCTTGGGATGCTGATTACGAAAATGGCATAAGTTTTTGAATATAAAATGGCGGACATTATTTTTTAATTTAGTATGATATGGATATTAAAGATGAATGTATATACTAGAATAGATTAAAGGACTAGGTATTTAACGAGACCATGTAGTACCTATTCCATCTTTTAAAATACTCGATCCTCCTAGACTCACTGTGACTATGGGTACGCGGCATCCGAGGCCCGCTCGAATTGAGCAACGCGGCGCGGCGAAGCGCGGTACAGTCATTTAAATTTTTTATTATTAAATTTTTTATTACTAAATTAGATATTTTTTCACAACTCCCTCATTATGGGTATCAAATGAAAGGGCTTAACTAGTAGAATATAATGTATGTAGGGACACTGCTGACGCATTGGATTTGTATACAGGCGCACAATTGTATTAGCGCGGCGCAGCAGTCGTCTCCCCGCACCCAAGCAGTTAGGTCGTTAGTAGTTAAGTTCATTATGTATTTATAACTGGTACCAGGCAGTAAAGTATATATATAAAATGTGACGACCTTCATTAAGTAACAACCTCACCACGAACCCCAACAATGTACTATAGAACATTTCAAATCCAAGATGGCCGCCACCACAAAATGGCAAATTATATTTCGTGTCGGTGGTTTTCAAATTTTTTATCCTTGCCGCGCATACTACTTTAAACTAATCTATACTAATAATATTATAAGATTTGATTGTTTGTTTGTTTGTATTGAATAGGCTTCGAAACTACTAGACCGATTTGAAAAAAAAATCTTTCAGTGTTAGATAGCCCATTTATCGGGGAAGGCTATAGGCTATATAATTATCATCACGTTACGACTAATAGGAGCGGAGTAGTAATGAAAGATGATACAAAAACGGGGAAAAAATATAAGACCACGCGGGCGAAGCCGCTGGCGGAAAGCTAGTAATAAATAAACTGGTGTAGTGTCCTACCTACAGTTTAATTATTTAAAGTACCGTTTTTATATTATGCCCGATAATCGTCCTTTTTAATTGTTATTAGTTTATATATCAATAAATAATGATATTATTTAATATGTAATTAAATTAATATAATAATAATGTTATAATATAATAAATAACAAAATGTTTTAATAATTTTGTGTGAACAGCTAAATTTATTTTGTATAAAATAAATATGACATTGGTAAATGAACACACAATAGCTTTTATATAATATAATAATTTGCAGATATCAATAATTGTCTGTTACGCACAAACAGATTTTTGTATTAGTAGTTAGCTCATCACTAATGAGGCGCGTGACAAAACGTCCGGCCGGCCGCAGTGGCGGTACATCGAAATACAACGGCGCGGTGCCAGCGCCGGTACCCACATTGTAGGATACTGAGCTACATGGTGGCGTTCGGCGAGTTGAGTTAGTCCGTTTAGTCTGCTGTACCCCGCCGCTTACAGCGTGTTTATTGTTATAATTCTCGGATGCGACTTGTATACTTATAAACCGTACCTAACCAGTATTTTGTATGCATATTCGGCTGTGTAATTGTGCGCTAAGACTTAGTGTAAAACATACGTAATACTTATGTGTTAATAAACTTTGAAAGTGAGTGGCTGAAACTTTTATTTGGTTCTCTGAACTATACATCATCTACACACTCACTTCACTGGCAAAAAAATAAAAAACATATTATTAAATTAAACATAAAAGCCGACTGCGTTAAACTAATGCTAAAACGGTACTAACTAAAAATCTAAAAGCAAGCTCTATATAGGTAATATCGGAAATGAAGTACTTCACGTTACGTCATGTCACCAATAAGAAAACATACTTATCTTACACACAATAATTGAAAGTATCGATTTAGTCACTTAATACCGTGCACATGACGTGACTCTCAGTGATGCTTAAACATAATAGGCAGTATTCCAAATAATACCACTTATTCTCTCTGCGACTCTAATCTTTGAACTATTCAAATCCGTGTGTAAGCAGTACGGAGCGTCTCGAGCGAGATGGCGACTTTTTCAAATTAGCTCCATTTCCTCAAGGTCATTCACGTGGGTTAAGGCCTTAATAAATTCAAAAACTTGTTCATTGAAAATCACTCACGTTTAACCCTACCTATTAAGAAATATTATGCAGAACTGTGCCGATGCCGGTAGCATTATAATTGAAAAAGGCAAAATTGGGTAAGCGAGATTAAATATGACTTCGTTTTGTACAAAGTTTATATTCAAAACCTTATTTTAATTGAATACTATGGTGAACATGTTGTTACTAAATATGAAAATGGGCAACATGGAAAAATGGGAATTTTAGCATTCTCCTTTTATTATAACTCGATGTATACTTAAAATGAGGGGGATAATTATCTTATTTTCCTATCTTTAGACACAAATACATAAAAATAAAAAAGAATACAAGCTTCCCCTTTGATTTGGACCCGGCCAAGTCTAATTTTTTGATAAGAAAGAAAGTATAAAAAAGTAATGTTAAGATTAAGGCGGCTTAACTCCGCTTCCCTTAATTAGGTGCTCAGCATTTTCCCCATAATTTATAATCTCGAGTATTCTGTGATTTGTCAGTTGTTTGCAAAAAATGTGGGCAAGCGAGCGACGAACACACGTTACAGGGTTCCGTGGCGTGATTAAATTTTAAACTTACAGTTACCGACGAAGACGGTACTTAAAGTTACCGAATTTTCCCGTTTTTAAAGTCTAGCCTACACTATGACTACATTATAGTAAATTTACAAACATTCCGATGTATTTATCGTGAATTATTTAAGCTTTTGTACGCTTACATCGAAATATCGAAGGCGTTATAACGGTATTTGCTCATTTTAAAATAAACGGATTACAAGTACCCAATAATTATAACTTCGTAACATATTAGTACACCGAAATTATACAGCTCCGTTTTTACCGTTCGTCTACCGAACCCCAGAAAGTAACTGTAGCTACTTTTTCCCATTTACAAGAGTCGTAATTTAGGTATTCTTTGAAGCTCGGATAGCCAAAGGCGGAATATGTTATCTTGAATTTCAAACCGTAACTACGGTGTAACGAAGATTTGTGGGCGAAAGTGAAGCTCGAAAACAGTACGTAAAAAAGTACCTTGGGGTAGTTACGAAAGCTATTGATTTTGGGAACAAAACACTACAAAGGGTTACTGTTAAAAAAGAACGTAACTAAAAGAAAAGAAAAATGTTTTTTTGGAAATTTACTATGGTCGGGAACCGACAGTTAGGCTGCCTGTCCACTGGAGTGGAGCGAGTAAAAACCCACCAATAAATGAAGAGGAGCGGAGTTTTTGGGCAAATATATTATTGGTGGGTTTTTACCTCGCTCACCGTTCCGCTATCTCGCTCCGCTCAAGTGGACAGGCAACCCTAATTGGGTGGGAAAATTGTGAATATACTAATTATAGTGTTTAGACTTGTCACAGACTTTTGACTTAATTAACAACCTGTTAATGTAGTTAAAGTGTATGGTCTCATTAAAAGACACGTATTTTTTATAAGTACTGGCAATCAAGCAAGCGACTCTTGATGGTAGGCAGTTACCGCAACGGGCAACATTTGGATATTTACAACACCGAAGCATCACTCACGCATTGCATATGCGTCAAAACATGATCGAAGTCCAACAAAATCACACGTAAAATAAAATTGTCGCTTCGATAAAAAGTATGCCTACTTTACTGCTTCCACTAAGATTAAATCAACGTGGTGATATAAAACTTGGCTGAGATAAGATTCCCATTGTGATCTAGATGAAAGCCCGGGAGTAGTGGCCCACAATGGCGGCCATGCTGTTCCATGCACAATGGAGTCCACATCTCATTTCTGAAAACAACGGATTCAAACACTTTTATTGTGCGATAAATTGGAACAGATGGAAATGCTAGCGACCATAATGAAATTGACGTAAGGCTCATTTTCCGTTGTATTGTCTTGCCGATCTGGTATTGCGTGTGAATGAGCCTTAAATGTATTGAATTGTAACGATAGTGCCCAATGTTTTGAGATTAAATATTGATGCACCGAATGATATTGTGCCATTGTTTTTGTTCAATGAGAAAAACAATGACAAATATAGACTGATATCTGCATTAATGTAATACAACGCTTACTAATATTATAAATGCGAAAGTAACTCTGTCTGTCTGTCGCACTTTTACGTCAAAACTACTAAACCGATTTAAATGAAATTTGGTAAACAGATAGTCTAGAGCCTGAGAAAGAAAGAAAGAAAGAAAGAAAGAAAGAAAGAAAGAAAAAAAGTTTATTTGCCACAGACAAGGACTGTTATTATAGTTTAACTTATAATTATTAAAATTAAATTAACAACCAAATAATAATAAAAAAAAAAAAAAGACAATAAACAAAAAAAAAGACAAACGGTACAAGATGTATTTTAAATATATTTAACGTTCGGTGTGTGTCCCGGCTGCAGCAAATAGGTATCCAGGTAGGTGGTGACATACGGATGTCAAGCAAAGCATTTGAGAACAAACTATAACAGTTTGTGTTTGGTGTGTAGTGAACAGAAAGTAAGTACATTATAAAATAAATATCAATAGGTTCTACTAATACATTATTATTTACGTTTTAATTATGAAGTTTGGTAATAATAATAATTCAGGTATTAAATTAGTGTAAAATAGAATTTTTAAAAAGGGATCGTCATTAATGAGTAATGACAATTTATGATTAAATATTAAAAATAATCTCCATATTTACCGGTAAAATTAAAAAGCGGTACCGCAGTGGAATGCAGCGAGTGGCACAACATGAAAGTATACGCGACATCGGTTTTTTTATATAATGGACTCGTTGGTAATTATCATACCCAGTTTTAATTGTTCATCAATAAGGTATTGCCGAAGCCGTTTTCTAAAAAGGCTTAATGTCTGGAGATTTCGTATTGGAGGTGGAATATTGTTCCAACATTTGGATGCCGCGTACCGGAAACTGCCCCTAAAAGCTGACGTCCTATGCGGTTCTATAGATAATTGCTGTGCACACAATCTACTCGAACACTCCCTCCTACTCGTCACCCAGGTTAACTTGTTGTAGAGATATGTCGGCTGGTTGAACTTAATGACACCGAAAAGTAGACACGCTAAATGTAACTTGCGGCGGGATTTCATTTTGAGAATGGAGTGTTTATTTAAAAAAGGTGTGATGTGGCTTCTTGGAGGAATGGAGAAGCAGAAACGAGCGCAGGCATTTTGAACTCTTTGGATTAATCGGTCAGTTCTTGCTAATAGTCGTGGACCACAAACCGTATCTGCGTAATTTAACCTAGATAGCACTAATGACTCCACCAGCCTAATACGTAACGCTTCAGATAGGTATGGTCTCATTTTATAAAGGATTTTTAGCCGGTAAAAACTATTACGTACTGACTCAGCTACATGGCCTTCGTATCTGAGCTGGGTGTCCATAATCAGCCCAAGGTTACGTGCCTCATTGACTCGGTTGACCGGCTCACCCATTAGCGTCACATTCAGTTTATCCGGCAAGGCATCAATTTGATGTTTTGGACCAAACAACATGAATTTGGTTTTAGAAGGGTTAAGCACCAAACCGTTTTGCTCCGCCCAAGATGCTATGTTTGTGAGGTCAAGGTTTAAATCAGCCAATACTATATCGATGTCATTTGATTGAAAAGAGACATAAACCTGTATATCATCAGCATAAATGTGGTATTTGCATTGCTTGAGACAGTGGATTAGGTCTGCGCAATATAATATAAACAGGATTGGGCCCAGTATTGAGCCCTGTGGGACTCCTCTGGTGACATTAGCTAGAGAGGAGATGAGGTTAGAACCATCATTCAGGCGAACCTTCACAGACTGCTTGCGGTTGCTGAGGTAACTATGGAACCATGACAAAGTATTGCATTCAAATCCGTAATAGCTCAACTTAGACATAAGCAGATCAATATTTATGCAGTCAAAAGCCCGTGAGAAATCTAAGAGGACTAAAATCGTGCACAAACCCTTATCTTGGGCAGATATAATATTATCTGTCACGTCCAAAAGTGCTGTGGATGTACCTCGATGTTGCCGAAAACCTGACTGCATCTCTGGTAAAATTTTATTTTCCTCTAAATATCTTGACAACTGCTGACATACGACCTTTTCCGCGATTTTGGATAGGCATGGGAGAATACTTATGGGCCTTAAGTCTTTTAGTCCTGTTGGAATTGGCTTTTTAGGTAGTGAAATAACACTTGCGGTTTTCCAAATATCAGGGAAAATTCCGGATTTAATTGAGGTATTTACAATATCTGTGATAGCTTTTAGTGTATGTGGAAGGGTTAGAGTCAGCATATTCAATGTTATTTTGTCACAGCCCTCTGCATTAGATTTAATTTTGCTAATAAGCCTTGAGACATCATCAACATTCACGGAGTGCAAGGCGAAAGTAGCGTCATTGAAACGATGAAATTCGAAATACGTGAGATGAGATAGGCTACACATATGATTGCCGGGAACTTTCAAAAAATGGTTATTCAATGTATCAGGGTCTCCCAGATGTGCCGGCAGGTCATTATTTTGTTGAGTTGGTAAAAGTGTACTCTTTAGATTTCTCCACAATATTTTAGCATTATTAATTTTGCTATTTATCTTGTGTTTGAAATAAGCAACTTTCTCATGAAACAGTGAACTTATTACTAAGGATTTTAGCTGTTTGTAATAGTTTTTTTTTTATTCGGATTTAGTTTTACGATACATAGCCAAGGCGTTATCCCGTAATTGCATCATGTACTTAATTGTATCAGTAATCCACGGGTATGTCGGTTCTTTCACTAAACATGTTTTAATCGGGGCGTGCACATCGTATATTGCTAAAATACCACTATTAAGTTTTTCTACCATGTCGTTAATGTCGGGTAGGGTAGATATGGTTTCCCAGGGCACACAAGATAGGTCATGTTCCAGTTCGTCTTTGTTTATGTCCATAAGGGGTCTATATGTAATTAAGTGGGGCTTAAACTTACTCCGTTTTATGCCAAATTCACAGATTATAAGGCAATGACCGTTTAAAGAGCCCGACGATTCCACTAATACAGTTCTGGAGTTAAGGTCAGTGCATATGAGGTCAATTAACGATTCACTGTGTTCTGTAAAATGTGTAGGGGAAGTTATTAATTGTTTCAGGCCAAAACTGTTCAAAAAATCATTTATTTTCTTAGTTTTGCCGTCATGAGAGTTAATTAGGTTAATGTTAAAATCGCCAAGTAAAATGTAGTGATCGCACTTTGCCAAAGAGCTAATAGAATCCGTGATAGCATCGAAGTAAAGGTCTATGTCAAAGCGTGGAGGGCGATATGCTGTGCCGATGGCAATTCTTTTACCATTTATACTGGTTGTTATCCACATTTGTTCAACGGCTACGAATCTTGGGTCAGTGGGTGTGGACCAGGTACGGGCCATCAGGCCGCACTTGAGATAAAAACCCACGCCCCCACCGCGACCCCCGTGCACTGTCCGCGGTCGTGGCGTATGTCGCAGACGGTAGCCTGGCACAACGGGAGCTCGCCGCTCTTCGCCCGGGCGCAGCCAAGTCTCATTCACTGCCATCACATCAATTGAATGTCTTCCGACGGCTGTTATAAAGTCGTCATGATTAGTGCCAAGGGAACCCACGTTTAATAAACCAACTTTAAAATATTTATCCGTCATATTTTATGATTATTATTGCAACAGTTTGGGGAAAAAAAAAAAAAAAAAAAAAAAAAACACAGTAACGTAGCAATATACGAATAATTAGAAAGGGATACTGGGCCGGGTATAGTAACAAATAATAGCATTTCTAAATAGTCACTACAATTGTCATTTTTAGATAGTAAGTAGGAACAATATGTGATACTTTGAAATAATAATTTAAAATTCTGATTATCTGAGCATAGTTTATATAAGTTTATATTGTTAAATCTTATTATTCTAAATTTGTATTCATTTTGACAGTGTACATGTGTATATTTGCATAAAGATGTACGTGCTTTGATAATAGCCTGCTTGTGTAAATAAGTAGTAACCCGTTTTGCGTAACTGTCATCGGTGTATACAGATAAGAAATAAAACTTGTCATTGTAACCACATTTCATACAGATTCCTATGTGATGCGCGAGACACACACCCAACAAATAAATTACAAAAATTACCGGATAGTTAGCGCTCCACATAATAAGTAAATGTAGTAAGAAATTTACATTATGCCTTAATATTGGAAGATTTATGGTATCTGCCTTAGTCTGGTGGAAATAATAAAAAAATATAAACATTAGTAAACACAAAATAACCCACAACAAACTAATGTTTAAACAAAAATTTTGCAAATATCCTCTTCGCATCTGATTCGCGCCGTTTTGTGGCCATCGTCTCTGCGCGCCAAGATTCTGCCGTCCTTTGTCCACACGTACTTCCAGTTACGTTGGCTGCCCGCTTGGCGAGCGTTATAGAATAGATAGCGGTTAGTACGTGTTAAACGTTCGTTGATGTAAACGCGTTGGACTGCGCCGGCCAACTCCAGGTCCTGTGTATTAAGACCGCGGCGCACGCGAGCTGCGCGCAGTAGTGCGTCGCGCGTCGCACGCCTCGCAAATCGGACGGATATATTTCGCGGCCGCTCCGTAACGGGGCCGGCAGAACTCTCAAGAGCGTCCACTCGATTGCGGCGCGTAGAACCAACGCGTTCCGCGTGGATGATGTCTCTCTCATCGATGACTATCCCAAGCTTCGTAGCAAGAACCTGTACAAGGTGCAGGACACTCTCGTTTCTGTTCTCCGCTATTCCAGTCACCTCGACGTCGTTCAGCAACAGATCTTGATCGCGCTCGTTCAACTGATATTTCAAGTCTGTGATAGTACTCTGTAATGGGTGTGGAATATGTGGATCTTCGTTCTCTAAAGACATCTTTTGTTCTAATTTAGTTTCAAGAGCACATATCCTTGTGTCGAGACTATTAATTCGCTCATCACTAGACTTTAGAGAAGCCTTTAGCTCATTCATGTCCTCACGCAATTCCTGAAACTCTGAGTGCATTAAGCGGAACTCGGTACGTAACTCCTCCCTGAACAGCCGCAGCTCTTCAGCTACATCCGTCGAAGCAATATTTGGGCTGAGTATATTGCTACACTCTGCCTGTAAAATGTCCGCTCTGCCTCGCACGGGGGTATCTGCTCGGTTATCCGTTTTTGCATTTTTGCATTCCGGGCAGCACCATATAGATGTTATGTAACCTGTCGCAGGTAAAGCAACGCACGCTCGGTGAAACAGCGCATTGCATCTAGCGCACTTAGCGGCATCTATTGTGGATAGAAATTTTGCACATCCCCCGCACTTTGCTGCAGGCATGTTGTAGATGCGTTAAGGTGCAGACACTGCTCAAACTAGATATCGATCGTACTTAGCTTCTCCGTAGTATGTTAACAGATGGCGCTTTTTTATATAAATGTTTATGGAAGTTTGGTGGGGAATCGAATGATAGGTATAATAACACCATAGGTCGACTAACTGTTCTCAGTACTTAGCGCACTCACACTGGGGATGAAAGACATAGATTACTTTTTGATACCGAATTGGACCGAAAAACGGGCTGTTAGGGGTTGAATTAGGGGTTAAAAGTTATAAGAGATACACACAACACGCGAGCGAAGCCGCTGGCGGAAAGCTAGTACACAATAAGCCGTTAGCCTAGTATTCCATTCCCGGGACGAGGAGTGTGTGGCACCTATTGGGGTGTTCGATAAAATTCTCAGTAGTAAATCGGAGTTTTGATTCGTGCCCGGTCTAACGGACCTAAAAAACATGACGGCGAAACGGTGTACATTAGTACCTACGCCTTTCCCTTCGGGGAATATCTACATGCGTGATGGCATGTTATGTATGTAAATAAAAACCCTATAGTTACTTTTAATAAATTCACGTCATAACCTACCTGCGGAGGTTTCCCTGGAGACTACAGCATGAGGTTCTTCAGAAAAGGAGTAGAGGTTTTTGCAGGGTGAACGCGTGAGTGATACTTCGGTGTTGTAAATGTCCCTATGCTATGTTAACCGCCTACCATCCAGCGGGCCACATGCTTGTTTGCCACCCTTGTGGTTAAAAATAATCATAGATAGACATGGTTTTGTAGATTTTAATGTGTTTGCTAGTTACTGTAATTGGTTGTTACACCGTTGTAATTAATGAAATATTATTTTTTTACTAAGGTGGCAAACAAGCATACGGCCTGCCTGATGGTAAGCGGTTACCGTAGCCGATGGACGCTTGCTACACCACTTCGGTATCACTTGCGCGTTGCCTACACTAAACTACCTCTTACAGGTTTATAGAGGATTCACTGCGCCGACAGTTTGAGGGAATGTTCCTCTTGCTGCCAGCGCAGCGCATCCTTAGAAGGAGCTCTGGCAACCTTACTCACTGCAGAAACACAACACACAATAAAGTGTATTATTTGGCTGCAGCTTTCTGTAAGGAGGTACTTCCCCAGGTGGGCTGCAGTAGATTTGTGGCATAAATGGCTGTGCATAACAAAATGAATTTTAAGAGAGCTAGCTCTCTTAAAATTCATATTGTTATTGAATATCATAACATAAATAGCGGCGCAGTGTAAAAGTAAAACAAAGACTTCTCAAATATTCTAGTACTAATTACAGCATCCCATCTACTATTCTTACCTACTTATATTCTCTTCCATTCTTCCATCTACGAAACAAAGTATATTCCGCAACAAGCCACATTTACACTCAACAACATTATACTACACAGAGGAAGGTCTTTATATCAAAGCGAAAAATAATAATACACTCTCAGAAGCGGACGTAGCGAATCACTCGCGAATCTTATCATAATGCGTGTGCTTCACTGAGTAAAACATTTTGATCCCAGCTCAGAGGGAAAGAACTGACAAAAGCCGCGAGGTAAAAGGGGAACACCAATCACGGAATGCATAACAAGGGCTTCCGTTATATTATAGGGTAATCTACACTAATGTTCTGCGATTCTGCTCCTTATTGTACAGTAATACCCTGTTAATGTGAACTATTTTGTGATTCAGAACCGTCGTATGGACGTATTAGGAGTGATTTGGAAATTACTAGCTTTCCACCAGCGGCTTCGTCTGCCTGGTCTGGATATTTCTTATAAATTAATTTATATTGATGACGTAATTATCTATACTCATCCTCATAAAACAAATCTATCAGGAAACCATACATTTTACTGTGATAAAAAGTAGCTTACTATTCTAGACTATGTGAAAAATTTCTTCCAGATCCGTTCAGTTGCGTTAACGAGTAACAAACATCCACCCAAACAACCATCCATCCAAACTTTAAATTTTTTATCTTTTTGTATTTTTTTAAGCATTTTCCATGCTAAGATTACAAGTTATTTTTAATGAAGGAAAAAAATCGGCGGGCGGGCAGGATTCGAACCTGCGCCTTCTGGTTCGGTACACCAGACGCTCTGACCACTAAGCCACCGCTCGCCCTGCTCGCCAGTCGAAATCTTCCTTCACAAAAAAAAAAACTTTCAAATTTTTTTAAAATATTTGTAGGATTTTCAGTGATTTAGGGATTAGGTTTAATATCATGTTACGAAAAAAACGCTTTAGAAATTATAAGGCTTCCCAGCTTTAACAGAAGCCAGTGACGATACACAATGTTTACGTACACTTTTATTAGAATCCGTGATTAAGAGTTAAGGAGAATGAATAGTGCAATAAATGTTCGTTCGAAACAAAAAGCGTCCCGCGGGATTAAATTTGAAATTACGATAGGATGTAAAAAAATAAAAGCCAACTGAAACGCGACGAAAGGCACGTGTGAAATCTTTATTTTTCTAACTCGCCGCGAATCGAAATTTGCAAAATGCCGGCTGGCCGAAAATGGGATCTCGCCGCTTCCCACAGAGCGTTTTGTGAAGAAAAAAAATCAAACCGAGTGGCAGCACGACTGACTCATAAAAATTGTAGCAACCGTGGTCCACGGACGCCGCGGGAAATGTCGAAAAATGGGGACGGTCTCCGAGATATGCGCTCTAGCATTGTATATCATTGACATCATTCTCCTCTACTATTTATCACCTAATCCAGGCGTTCCCAAAGTGTGCGCCGTGGTGCCCTAAGGAGCTGTGGTAAGTTAATAGGCTTGTTCCCGCTTACATACCACTTATGCCCGGTTTCTGAAGTTGTCAGTTAAACTCTCATTAGCTATTGGTTCAATAAAGTTATGTACAAGATAAACGTCGGTTAGTTGTCACTGTGTTTCTGATCACTCAACCACCCATTCAATAACTATGAAACCGATAACCAATTCCCTAACTTGCCGCTAGGTGGGTCTGTATAAGACATCAAGTCTGAAATGGATTTTATTATCTTAATTCGTCTATATTATTAGATTTGATTACCCTAATATATTTCTTTTGGGCGTAAATAGGTGGCTGAGTATTATTTTTGTAATAAATTATGATAATATGAGCGGATCAGCGGATGCGTGAGCGACATCTATGTCAAATTTAAAAAAAGGATAACGTTATATGCTGTCTCACTTGCTGTTGGTCTCTGTTACTCAGGGCAAAATTCCTTATTGTTTTTTTGTTTCGTGCACGTGGTATTAAACTTTACTGTTGCGCATTTTTGCAGTTTGAGTTTATTATTAAATTTAGGTTCTGATTTGGTCTTTGCTATCGTTAGTGCTTAATTATTTAAATACCTACAATGGAATCAGAATTTATTAATAAATGTTTTCTATTATGTTTGTTAATAAATTGTTCCTTAACAGGTCAATGTCCATAATTTTATCCTTTGAATAATTACCTAGCTTTCACTGGCCTATTTATTATTATTTTAACCGAAAACCGATGTAGTTAGAGGAGTTACATTGTTTGTGAGTCGTCAAAATATAGTTATGGAACCGATAACCAGCGACGATCGGCCAGTTAAGTCAATCTACGTTTAAACGCAGTTTATGTTACATTTCGTTGTTCAGAAACGCATTTTCATGGGTTATCGAACCAATAGCGCTATTGAATAGATAAACCGCCGTTAAAGTACCTCAGAAACCGGGCATTAGTGTTCTTTCTTTCACACGTATTTTAACAGAGCTTTTCCTGTAAATGAATCATGAACTGACAGGGAATCTTTGGCCTAATCGCAAGATCTAAGAGCATTAGAAAGGACATCATGAACAAAGACGTAGGTACTATAATCTACTATTTGTTACCCAGGGCCCAGGCCCTAGGTAACAAGCAGTACGTGTCTAGTGACATACTTCAGTTTGACAAAAAAAAGATATTAAGTCAAAAATGTTGTATGAAAATTGGTCCCATACTGCCAATTCACACTAATATTCCATCTTAGGCGATAAATGATGACTGAAATTAAAAATGTGAAATCTTGCGATCATGTTTAGTTGTTAGGATGTATGTTATTCTGTTACACATAAATGGCTAAACGGATTTGGATGTTTTAGCACTAGGTATCATATATAATTTCCGTTAAAACAACACTTGTGTGTCGTTCGTGCCTTGCCACAGTTATCTAAATTGTAAATAGTTAAGACGATATGAAGTGAGTACGGGGTTTTGGTTTCAATAATTAAGTAAACATTTTGTATCTGCTATTTACATCACGATTCATAGCGTGCTCGAGAATTTACATAAATCTGTATTTCATTAAAATAGTAGATGCGGATAACTAGTTAATAATAAATACATTTACGTATTCCACTGCAGGATTAGTGCGAAAGCGGATTTAGGTTTCGGTGAATAATTTCTGCCAAAGATGGAATATATTCATGTGTTGTGTTCACCTCTACATGGACCCAACCAGATGTAGTATAAAAATAGTTATCAAAGTTCCATTTCGTCGAGTTCGAGTAGTCACTATAGCATGTACAGTCGGGGTCATAAGTGCAGTAGCAGTTTTTCAAAACAAGTCGCACTATGACCTCAACCTAAGAAAATGTGAAGATAGATTTAAAAAACTATGCGTTCTATGATGCTCCTATAACAAATACACAAAGTAATGATCATAGCGATGACTGTGGGTCTGTGGAACACTTTTGGACTTTCTGCTCTTAATAATAAAGGTTGAGAAGTGGCCAAACCTCAAATTTGCCTCCAAATTACTTCAATAGCGGAACTGAAGGGTGTTTAATTTTGATTTGAATTGACGCTATTCACCACCCCATTCGTAGAACATTGATACACGTTCCATATTCAAGTATAACTTGTCACTCATTTTCTTTTCATTCGAACAGACAGTTATAGATAGAATACGAATTATGTGTTACTATTATTATCTTCAAAAGGTCGTCGAACTTTCTAGCACAGGACTAAGTAGTTAGAAGAATAGGCTCAGGTTTCGGAGGCCAGTTTAGGTTTTACGGATTTAAATAGGTACTTAGGTCGTACAAAATAAGACAATAATTTCGTTGGTATTCAGCGCATAAGATTTAATGAGCCCTTCCTTCTTCTAGGCTGGTATAACTAAGACGGTATATGTCATCGCGTTTTGTCTGAGTCGGCCTTGAGCAGAAAGGATTCTGTTTATCATGCAAATAAGCAGTTTAGGCGCTTATAATGGGAGCTTTAGGGAAGGCTTGAGATGCTGATACAATGTACCGTAAAGTGGATTGTTTACTACAATTTCCAATAATGTTCAACGTTTTAAGATTTTATTTTAATAAAATACTTCATAGTGGGTAAAGCGGTACATAGGATAGAGATTTGCCAATATGTTTTCAAGAGATACCCGAATATTGTGTTTTACTACAACTTTCGACGATGCTAGCCAAAAAAAGAAATGGCTTACGTCAGGAGCTCGCCAATGTTATTACTCACTTTCAGAAAACTCGTGAGAAAATGCGGATAAATAGGTAATTACTTGCGTAATAAGATGGCTAGGAGAATTAATGACGGACCCTGACCGATGACGCGGGTTGTGGCCCATTGGTTGCCGCTTCCATCAGGGCTGCCCTCAGATTTATAACTCTAGCCTCATTACATCCCTAATTATGTTTCGGGTCGTTTTTATTTGCAGCCCTAAGATTCTTAAGAGGGTAATTGGTGCTCAAGTTTTTGTTTGAGTGGTTTATTAAGGTTTGTGTTTTAAAATTAAATACTCATGGAGTTTCTCAATCAAAAGCCCAAACAGAGCTTGAAAACCACTTGAAAAGGACTGACTTACGTCTTTTAGTAGTTTGATCGGTTATCATTATAAGTTGAACATCAGGATTGTATTGTTTTGTTACTACTGATTTTTCTTTTCAAATATTAACAAAGGTAATTTATTATTTCACATTTAAGGAAGTTGATCGACCATTTTATTACTCCAAAACTACTATACCTACTCGGCCGTGGAAACAGGTAACTTCTAATACTTAAAACAATGTACTACATGTCTGTTTTTGAGACTTGAAGCATTGAAAGTAAGATCTTGATGTAACTGCGATTTTGAGGAAGTGAAATTGTTAATTTCAGGGAAGTAAGAGGTATTAATAAAAGAGACTATACATTTGAAGCCTTTGATCTTAGGAAATATTTTCCTCATATTAAAATAGGTAGCTCTCTGGTATTATATTATAAACTTATAAAAGCTATTCAAAGTTATATTTAGAGCTTAAAGAGGAGAGTAGGTCGAGAGATTAATAATGGAGCTATAAACTCCATTACCTGTAATTAAGTTAAATGGATAAAATTTCGCCAAGCGTTGAAGCAAATAATTAATTTTTGGACTAAAACATTTTATCACGGAAGTTTTTGAATTGTGACCTTTTTGGATTAAGAGCGATGTGGTTTACTTTCGGTTCCTGATCAAATACCAAATTATCTAGGTTAATTAATTTGTGAGTAAAACTCCTATCTATTTGAGGCTGATTTTGGGTTTGTCTGCGACAAAAAATGCTGGTGTAAGTGATGCCTCTCATTATATTTAAAAAAAAACAGCTTCCAGGGAACAAGCCATGTTTCGCGGAGGTGGACAGAAAGAAACAAATATCTTCTGATCGCATAAAGATTTGTTTTGGGTAGGAATCAAATCCACGCCAATCGTGACCACACATACGTCCTTTGTTGTCTTTGTAAAGGCTAAGTAATAGAAACATTTTTGCATTTTGTTGTTTGCGTTTAAATGTAGAAAATAAATTTGTATGATGGGTTTTGAAGAGGTTACAATTACTTTGCTGAAAATATTACCCTTCTTCGGCAGTCGGTTAAAATATTATATTTATGTAAAAATATATACTTACTCAATACGCCCTTAAATCCAAACCGCAACTAACTGAATTTTTAGTATTACCTGAAACAAAATAAATTATCCATTTAATATGAAATATATCTACATAACATTAATAATAATTTACGTACTAATATAATATATTATAAATAGGAAAGATTTGATTATTTGTTTGTTTGTTTGCATTCAATAGGCTCCGAAATTACTAGACCACTACGAAATATACCGGTGAATGTTAGTGTACACCTCTGTCTAGACCTTCGGTAATACAGGCGTAATGGTTGATTTATAACACATTCAATACGTATTGCAATTATTACTAAATAAATTGTACCATTGAGACGGAGTGTCACTGTCATTAGACAAATACTTCAACATATTGATTATCGTCTCTCAATACACGCCCATTACTATATTGAAATACTGTCTAGACTGGTTGGTATCGTCATCAGAGAGCTAAGGTCGTCTGAACGCGAAGATACTTAACACAAAAGGCAGTGACAAAGCTTTGATGTCGTGATGAATGTACTGTAGCGATCAATGTGCTTTGAGATATGTACCCTGTAGTGCCCTTGTCTTTGGTTAGACGTAGACGCTTTAATTTGTGTGTTTATGATAGCTAACAGCTATAAGTAGAGGCTCTTTAGTGTTACTCTTCAGCTGTAGTCGCATCAATCCAGTGTTCCTTTAATTTCTCGTGATTCAAGGCTAGTTTGGAGTATTCAGGAAGAAATCGACTTCATCTCGTTCACCATGAAATGACCTCTCGCGTAAAAACCGCGTTGATCGATGAATCTATGGGGTTGAGGTACATTTGGATGGGTTAATAGTAGGTAGTAGTAGTAAATATCTGGGGCCTCGTGGGTAAGTTATAGCAACGCTGATCAACCGATCTGCAAAGTTAAGCTACGCTTGTCGAGTTCAGTCTGTGGATGGGTGACCATTCTTAACACATCAAGACGCCTCCGTGCCTCGGAGAGCACGTAAAGCCGTCGGTCCCGGTTGGGTTGCGGAGATCAGATGGCAGTCACTTCGTGTAAAATACTGATATTCAGCCGCATCTGGTTAGACTGGAAGCCGACCCCAACACGGTTGGGAAAAGGCTAGGAAGATGATGAGTATGAAGAGAGATGAGTAAAATCTGTCAATTTCTGTTGATATTACGGCTGTGGATGTCAGATGGTAAGATTGTAGGCATTTAGTTTGTTGCTAAAACGCCTAATTTAAATTTGTGACGAGTTCATATTTAGAGTGGGCCTGTTGATAAGTTGACATTCGAATCGACAAACGAATAGAAACAAAATGTATGGAAATAACACAAGCTTACGACAAGTCGGGCTGTCACTAATGACATATCCATACATTTTCTTTCTATTCGGTTTTAGACTCGAAAGGCAAATTGTAACTTGTCTAGGGGCACAGAATAAATAATACAGAATGGCCACTCTATACTCCCTAACGTCAGATACCTCAGGTCCCCCGCATTCTGCCGTGTTCTTGCCGGACGTACTGCCAACAGACCCGACGCACTCTCACGCACACATTTGCATTTGCACGTGTAGAAACGTAATTTTGACAAGTTTGACATTTGTTATTGTAGTGTGCAGCGGTATCGGAAAGTTTGTATGGAGTGTCACAGGTGTGCTAGGGGGCAACAGATTCTTAACAGTTTTTCAAACATTGTGATTAATCAGATCCAATTTTCTGTTATCTTTCCTTTTTACTTGTTCTATAAAAAATAACCTCTGCTGCCCTTGTCTTCAATGAGATGGGTTAGCTTTTATTTCGTTAGGTATAAAGGTTAATAATTAAGAGTGTAGTATTTTTACAAGTCCTTCGTTCGGGTTAGGTCTCGACGACCTTAATGACACATTGATGGGGAGTCCTTTTTCTCTGCTACGTTAATTTCACCACATATTATTAACATTTGAGTAAGTACTATTAAATTGTAAAGCAGGCGGGTTGCTTTGAAAATTCTTAAATATCTTTTTGTATTTTTTAAGCATTTTTGATGCTAGGATAACCAGTTATTTTAATGAAGGAAAAAATCAACTGGCATTCTCGTTTGCTATACTAGACGCTATGGTGGTACGATAGTACTAGTACAGTACTTATTAATGTAAGATAGATTAATGTCAGATATGATTTGTTTTTCAAAAATATTACACATTACCTATATGCTTTTCTAATGATCTAAAATGGTAACTGTAAAGTCTGAGCATCGTGCAGGTTTTTGATATTGCATTTGGTAAGTGCCTTTAATTTTAGTTGTTATTTTATTGTACATTGCCTAGCAGTTTGAGTTTGTCATGCTCGCTTAAATGTCCTGCTGATGGTGGCGTTGTGTGTCGGGTCGTTTTATTCCCTGCAACATGGTTGAGTAGAACGACGCCGATACACACGTCATGCTCGTGAACGGGTGCTGTCTGTCGTGGCTGGTCAGCTCGTACTTGCTATTGCAATATTTTACTATTTTCTTTAAATAGGTAAATCTTATGCAAACTGCACTATTCTCAGTAGCTAACCAAAACAAGATTGTAAATAAAATAATAATATTGTAACCAAAATTGTTTGAAAGGAGTGTCTATGGAGTTTCTTGCCAGCTCTTCTCCATAAGATCAACTTTTTGGAACCGTGCAACCGTGCGTAGTTTGACTTTTCGAAAGTACCTATTGATATGATCTAATTGAAATAAAACATTTGACTTTGACTTTGACTTAAGTATTCTTATTATTGGGTAAGTATCCCTTGAAATGGTACATTCATTCACATTCCAAGGTGAATTCATTTGTTTTTAGGATTCGGGACTACATATAAGTAAACTACCTATAAAGATACCTATAAATAATGTATATTAAATTTATATTTATCTTGTTTGGAAGTTCTACTATGATTTTGAATTAAAAGATTCTAAATTTTTGTAAGTTCTAGCTATTCAATTACGTACTGATACTGAGGATTAGAGGATATTATTAAATTAAAGACCATCTTGTAGATACAAGCCAAACTACGGAAGTAATCTACAAGACACCCGAGCCAATTTTTAACTTCCCTAAAATGTAAACACCGCGCCCGCGGCATTTCTGTATAATAATTAATCTTGGAGCTTATCGCATTAGGCCCCACGTCTGAACTATTAAAAGGTGGTGTAGGTGCGTGCACAGGGGCCAGTCTACAGATTTATGCGCCACGAACATGCCCAAAAATAATTGGATCGCGACCGAAAAATAAATTGCCGCGGAGCCCTCCCCCGACCGGCCACTAGAAATAACTCTAACAATTTGTTATTGAGGATCCCTGAATAACAAGGTATCGTGGCCTTCCTTGCGATATTTAATAACATTTTTGGGTGATCAAATAAAGTATACTTGGCAAAGTGGATGGGAGTTTGCAATATCGTCGTGATTATCGGAGAAGAAAATTTGAAAACGTAGCTACTCACTACGGGTATTTTCACATTATCGAACAGTCCCAATATCACGGAAGCACTATCATTTTCTTTCCGCTTCGTTTTCCTCAATGAATGTAAGTTTCGACCATTTTTTGCAATGAGTTTTTGGATTTGCACCCAAGTATTTTTGTTATTTCAACCCCTCCGAAGTAGCAACACTGTAGTACCTCCTAGTAGGTTCCCGTTAAATTACTTGACAGTTAATATAATACAAATTTTATTCCATTTTTGAATGTATCGGGTCGATAGCGGTTATCATCGGCATTGTGAAACACACTTCTGATATAAAACTTATTACAATTTATTTAGCCTTACCAGTCTATTAGCAATATTAGGTCTATTATTGAACTGCCTCTTTAGCCTAATGGTCCTAAGTGCGGCTTACATGCTCGAAGTCCTGGGTTCGATGACATACTCAGTAGCGGCTTGGAGTTAAGATTTGTGCCTACGGCAAAAGGCTCGACGGACGCCAAACTGTTGGTGTACATTAGTACACCTCTGTCATACCCTTCGAGGAATATAGGCGAGATGTGAGTAAAGGCAGATAGTTTTTTTTTCAGTGAGTAACTTGCTTTCTACCTTCAAAAGAACTGACACATAATATCCAGTTGATGCATAAATAATCCTTTCGTCATCTATTGTAAGCGAGGAAAAACAACAATGGTACGAAGGACGTCGCTTACAAATACAAAATACCGTTTTCGAACAGTATTACTGAAGTGAAATTGCCAATAAATAATTCAGATCCACGTTTGTCCTTCAATCCATTTGTCTGTCACAGCGGATTAACGGTGAAAAGGACTAAGCTGTCGACATACACGTAATACAACGACACTGGGCAATTCAACCAGTTCTCTCGGTCTCGCTCTCGGTCTCTCTCGCTCTCGGTCTGCCTCATCGTCTAGTGGCCCCAAGCGTGACTGCTGCTGGTTCTGGGTACGAATCCTGGATCGAGCAGTGTTGTTGGGTTTTTCTGTGAAACTCCTAGTAGCAGCTCGGAGTCTGGATTTTAGCCCGGTTGATGGTAATAGGGCCCCCCTATTACATGGGACCTAAACATACCAGCGAACTATGCTTGTACATTTGTACACCTCTGCCTAACCCTTCGGGGAATACAGGCGTGATGGTATGTTATTCAGGTATACACGATGAGTCAAGCAAACAGAGGAAGGACTTGAATTTATTATTAACTAGCTTTCCGCCAGCGGCTTCGCCCGCTATCCCACGGGAACCATACATTTTACCCGGATAAAAAGTAGCCTATGTGCTATTCCAGACTATAATCTATCTCTGTGTCAAATTTCATCCAGATCCGTTCAGTAGTTTTTGCGTGAAAGAGTAACAAACATCCATCCATCCATCCATCCATCCATCCTCACAAACTTTCACATTTATAATATTAGTAGGAAGGATAGGAAGTAGGATTTACTCCTAGATATTATACTAAAATATAGCTAGCTAAATGGGGGGGCTCGTGGCTAAGTTATAGCAACGCTGATCAACCGATCTGCAAAGTTAAGCTACGCTTGCCGAGGTCAGTCTGTGGATGGGTGACCATTCTTAACACATCGAGACCACTCCGTGCCTCGGAGAGCATGTAAAGCCGTCGGTCCCGGTTGTCATACGAACACCTATGACAATCGTTAATGGTAGTCAGAAGTCCAAAAAGCCTGACAACCAGTCTATCCTTCGAATATCGGTATTGCCTAGAAATTGGGTTGCGGAGGTCTGATGGCAGTCGCTTCATGTAAAATACTGATATTCAGCCGCATCTGGTTAGACTGGAAGCCGACCCCAACATGGTTGGGAAAAGGCTAGGAAGATGATATTATACTAAGATAACTGTAATTAGGTATATTCCTGTATTCCCCGCCGGGTTTGGTAGAGGTCTACTAATGAACACCAACAGTACCCCCGTGTTTACATGGGACATGTAATAGGGTGAGCCTGAGGCCATTTACCGGGTACAAATCCACAGTGCTGTTAGAGTGAGAATTACATAGAAAACTCCAATTACAAATCGCTTGACCTGGAAATCACACTTTTAATGAGGCATTTTTATATATTTCTTGACATATATGATATTCCCATCAGTAAATCATATTAGTTGTTTAAATTTATATTAGATAAACAAAAACAACCCCCAATTAGTTAGAAATCATAATGTAATTTTAGTTCCTAGGTGTTTTTTGGAAGCGGTTTGCTTTTTGTTTAAAAATAATTTATGCCAATTAAACGCACTGCCCAGATAAGACAGCGAGGTTTCGGAAAAAAGTATAATATTATCATCTACGTATACATTTTTTTAATGTTTCGTCGATTTTTTTAAAACTACTCGACCTATTTTGATAAAAAATAAATGGGACCACCTCGGAGTATACATAAAGAAATTTCAAAATCGGTCCACAACTGACTGAGAATACGCGTAACAAACATACAAAAAAAAAACATACAGTTGAATTGAGAACCTCCTCCTTTTTTGAAGTCGGTTAAAAAGGAAGCCAATTATCACTACCTATGCAGACAGTCTGTTTCATTCAACTTGTACCTAACAATTGTAAAAGTAGGTATACAAAACGGGCGTATAATAAAATAGGGATGGGAAAAGTAATCCAATTAATAAATTCGAAGTGCTTTCTACTGTATAAAAAAATGAGTGCTAAAAAGCGGAGTTCGCATAAATCCTAAATTGTAATACAATTTACATTGCCGATATAATCAAGCGGCTTCACAATGCATGTGCAATTGGTATTGCACAATCCAATCCAGCTAAAAGCTGATACCGTCCGATGTTTTATGCGAAGTTCGTCAGTATGTTTTATTTTATATCGTCGTGGATGCTATCAGTTTCAATATTCGCGTAGAAAGCGGAAACCATGTTTATAACTCTTGGATTTTGAAACTACATATGCTTTTTTATTCTTTGTGTTTAAACTGTAGATATGCTATATTTAAAAATAATAAAAATATTGAATAAAAATGTATTCAATATAATATTATCCACAGTTACAATATTGTAATAATGTTGTCATAGTCAAGTAAGTATATTGTACTTTATACTGTTCAGTATACATACAATACTTACGATATATTCACTTAATGGATAACATTGTAATAACACTAAACAACCGTTTGATAAACATCGTGTCACTTAAAACCGAGTTTACAAACACATACCATGCGCAAATGATCGGTTAATTCATTCATCGAGGCGGTTTTATTCCGTCACATCGGACGGCATCCGCGGGACTGCAAGTCCGTGGCTTTATGGATCATACGAAGAAGGAAATTTATTACATCGTCATTCGACTAAATTCCCCCCACAATGTAGCAAGCTAAAAGGAAATGAGGGTTGGCAGATGTTGCTCGATATATAAAAAATGTTGAATATTAGGTCGTAAAGATGACAGTTATTAAATGTATAGCCGGTACCGAAGCGTCGAAAAATTCCAACAAATACTTATGAAGGCTAGAGATAATATTGATCAAGCTCGCTCGGTGTACGGATTTCGAGCTCAGGATTGGAATGGAATCCCTAAGGTAAGCGATTCAAATAGTCCGTATTCCGTAGTATAACTGCGGCTGGGAAAATTGGTCTCAATGCAGTGGATCGTGCAATCACTTACAGTTGGGAGGTCCCTGCTCCTGTCTGTTGCGAATTGAATCGATTTGACAGCAGTGGTTTGTATAATTTTCTGTAAAAGCGAATAATGCGAGCGAATTTTGCGAATTCGTTTAAGACAATCCACATTTTGGAAATGCTGTGTCTAAATTACACGGTACAAAAATATTTTTGAGATATAATAGATACACATTACATTCAAAGTGTAAATATCGATATCTGTATAATTATTGTTTCCATACTCACTAACGGAATGGACCTATAAGTATTTAATGAATTTGTGATGTAGAATTAACGAATAGGTACTTTATTATATAATATCAAATAATTATAATCAAATTTCAATTTTTGGTAACGCAAAAACGTCAGTAGATCGGGTTTTCGAATATTTCTGACTCCTGAAACAATAAATCGATGTAGAAACCGATTTCGTACGATAAAGCAAACTAAAGGAGTTTACGTGGATGTTTCAGAGGCTCCGAATGAAGGGCGGCCGTTAAAATTAAGTTGGACAGATATGCGACATGGTGACAAGGGTCGACTCGGAGCTAGGGACACTGTCTCCGTACCCGTCTCTGACATCGCTTATATTGTGGAAACATTTCACATGTAGATATATCACTTTATCTTGCCGCGCTGAAGTTATTAACGCTGATAAAAACGGAACGCAAAACAAATTATACCAAAAATAAAAGCGAAGCAAAAATGTTTGTGAACAAAAAGCGTGGTAATGCCAACAAAAAGTTATCTGAATTTTCCTAAGTCGACACTAGACACAATTTTTCAAACCTTTCTTATTTACACTTACTTATTCACAAAGATTATTCTGTTATTCTCTTTGCTCTTTATGTTTTAAAACCTATTTTCTGTCTGGCAACTCAAATCCAAGTATAATACGCTACTGAAAAGACAAATAATAATTTGTTGAGCTAGTCTTGCGAAGCAATCTCGCGATACACTCGCGATCATCAATAATAAAATATTTCCTCCGAAGGATATTGACTCTGATTGCGAACATCTGAAGATATTTTCACGATCGTATAAATTAATATACAACGAGAAAGATTTTGTCTTCGTCAATTTACAATTCTACAACATGACCTACATATTACAAATGTATTTGATTCGAATTTGTAGCACTTCGGCAAATGGAACGGTAAATCAGGGTAAGAAAATATTTAACAACAAGGGTGTTAGACGGTATAAACCTTAAAGCAAGTTTTAAATGGATAAGTACATTCACAGGACGTGTACACTTAAAAGGGTTTTTCTGAAGAAAAGGTTAAAGAAATAACAAAAGTTTGCGGCTTATTCCGCCAAATTCAACGAGGGTTACAGCCCCTTGTTATTGGTGAGCAACATAAGCAGAGTCTCTCCGCGACGAGCCCCGGCTTCAAAGAGATTCTTCAAATCAACCGTGCTCTTGTCGTGTTTATCGAATAATAAAAAGGTAAGGAAATCCATTAGGCTCCAAACTAATAAAAACTTTACGTGACGAGGGACTTTATAAGCCGAGCACTATTATGTGTACCAACACGTTTGATTTTATGAGCTGAGCCCATAATAGCTATTGCCGCGAGAAAATGAAGTGGTTCAATATTTTAAAGCCGGTTTACGGCTCTGCCTTTATTGTTTCTTACACGGAATCATTGTATTGTGAGCGGCTCATTTCTTCTACAGAGTTCCGAAAACCAGGGAAGGAACCGTAACAGCAGGATTACTGACGATAAAGTGCGCTACATTACACGCACGTAAGGGGCAAAGTCACACGATTTAGATGAGAAATGGGTAATATGCCATACCGCACTTTAGGTACGTATGTTGCCGGTGCGTGGAGGTTTCCTCCGCCAACACCACATACTCGCTATTACTTATTCGTTTATTCCCTTGTTCGCTTAACGTCTCAGAACAACACGAAGATTCTTGCGCAATCCGCATAACCCTTTAACTTTTGATATGTCTTCTAACAGGTGCGCTAATCAGTGAAACGTGAATGTTCTTGAATTACTTTATAAAGTTAAAATTGTGTCTCTTTGACTTTGCCTTAGATTTACATGTCAGTCACAAGTTCACCCTCGTTGTATATTTGAGGGTTTGTTGGCCACGCCGAAAATTAACTGACTAAAAGGTTTCCCTTTTTTAAACATTTATTCATGAAGGCTATTTATTAAAGCAACAGCAGTTACATGTTAAACAGTAGATAGGGGGTGGGAGACCATGTGGCGGACAGTAAATATATCAGACTGACAAGGGCATCCATCTTGAGGATGGAGAACGCCCAACCTTTAAACGATTTACGAGGGGCAATGGGCGCCACTGGTAAACACCAATGGATCGAGTTCAGACCTATAAATAACACCACTCCTCTAATAGTTGCTGCGTTCTTCTCTTCTTAAAGCTGCATAATATTCACGTCGTTTGTGAATAAATGCAACATACATGGTGGGGGAATGCAAATGAGTGCTCCGAGTACCGGTTTGAAAATGTAAATTGAATGGTCAAACTCAGCAAAGATTCATGAATTAAGCATGCCTTTAAAATTCCTCATTTAAGAGGGTACATAAACAGGATCGGCTGGATGTTCTAATTTAATTTGCAATCTGACGAGTCGACCTTTGTTGTCAAGTGACGAACGGATAATGACGTTCGGGCCGCACTCGTGGGTTTTCGATGTGAGGTCCTTTGTTTAAACATTGTAAATTAGACGTTATTAATGACAGCGTACGGAAAGGTTTCCTCTGTCGTTTAATTTGGGTAATAAATTGTGGAGCGCAATTGTTTCAACCGCAGCACATTCAAAGAAATCGGCAATATGTGGCCGCAATGTTGTCTGAAAGCTATTTATATTAACTATTCCCATTTCATTTGTATGTAAATGTGGAACGTTGTTATTTTTCAATCTAGTATATTGGAGATTGGATAAGGCAAAAGACCGGTCATTGTTATTCGAATGAAATATGAGTGGAGCTGCTATTCGGCGGGTATTGTCTGTAGGACAAAGCGGATGGCGGCATCCACGAGCGGGCGAACTTCTTCCAAGATACAAAATTTAATTTCTATGATTTCGAGCTCATTTCTTTCTCGAGCTCCACGCTTTTGTCGTAGATGCCCTTTATGTGCTTCAAGTTGGATTCCAGTCAATGGAGACGCGATATTGTGCAGCGTTTGTACGAAATGACTAGCACATTTGCACTGTTTCTGAACAGTCGCAGCTTCAAGTGAAATATAAAGCGAATTTGTTGAGGTAAAATGTGCAATATTGTGTGTTCCATTTGTCTGTTCGTGTTAGTACTAGGCATTGTTCTGACAGCGAACAGACTGTCCTAGTTTCCCGCTGTGTTCTTTTGCTGTCCTCAATTGCTTTTGAGAAACGATGATATAACATTTTTATAGAAAGAATTTTACTTACATCCCTTTCTTTTATCCAATTTATGTGTCAGTTTGTGCCAAAATCTTTACTTTAAAAAGCCCGTTATATTTTTCATTGTGAAGCCAATCGAGCTTACACGAGATAATTATTTTAAGGATATACAAAAGGGTTTGATCAGTACGTACACTTTAATCTCATTTGCAATCAATATCTCTATATTGGAGGGTTCGGGAATGACATTGACGTGCCCACTCGACGCTCCGTTCTATCGATAAAGGCAAATCTTCCCGAGCTAATATTTTCAAAAGGCTTTCAATGTGAACAATGCCTCTGGACAATTGAATGTCGGGTATTCCAATATCCTTTCAGATTTTGCAAGGTTTCTCATTTTATGTGGCTATTAAAAGAGTTTTACGTTTTCCTTACCTGGGCGATTTACTTTATTTACGAGTCGAGATGTGGTCTGTTCTTAAAGGGAAAGTTAGTACTTTGCATAATTTCAACTTTGCTTTGTATGGGAACGTTCGTAGAACAATCGCTTCGTTTTAATGGCGTTCAGTTTGAGAACTCATGAGAGCTCAAGCTTTTAACAAGACTCGGAAGTCGTGTAACGTTAATATGTCAAACATGTTTTGCAGAACTAATATAAAAATTTTATACAACTCATAATATTTTGTTGGAAATTTTAGGAGAATTATGAAGCTGTATGATGTTATGATATTATAACAAAGCTTGTTGAGAGTTGATGAAAGTTCTAATTAAATCCACTTCATGAATAGTTATTTATGGAAAGAGAGTTATTTAAACCAATTTAGAGTGGCCTATTTGACGTAGGTATTAATTAATATATTCAATCATTATTAGGCTGAGTATATATCCCACTCCCACTTAACCACACAAAAATCTTGTTTCAAGATCGACGACATCAAATGAAGTCATTAAATACAAATGTACAAAATACTAGCAATAACTTTGCGACATGCAAACGAGATTGACTATAGGAACAGCAAACAGAGTACAGCTATTTCCTATTGAAACAATTCTATTTACTTGTAGAGACGGCGCTTCTTCGGTCCCAGACTCCCCGCCCCGCCTCAAAAATGCACCGAATTGAATTTAAGTTGACACAGGATTCGGTGCATAAAATTTATTGCATCGATGGCGACGGTAAATCAACAGTCATATTTCTAGCAGTGAAGTTTGATTATGCTTGAATTCAAGTTTGTTTACCTTCGTATGTCTTTGGCCGTTTAGCCAGCAAAAAGTTTGGCAATGTTATTAAACTTTTTTAGTTTGGTTGATGGTAGGACCTCTTGGGGTTTGACTAGCTGGCAACCCTTACGTCGGAGTCTGTCGCAGCACTCAAGTGTGTGTTCAGATATTTAGGTACGCGTGAAAGCCAGTTACTCTTCTCGATTGCTTTGCAGTCGGTAGGGGATTTTAAAGATCGGTCACGCACCAACATCGTCCCTGGTGTTGCAGATGTCGATTACTACCTCGACCATGAGTTTTTCTCACTAAACTCGCTAGCGACGCCGTGAAATATTTGTATGGAAAGCTCTCGCAGCGCTTCTAGCGGTTACGAAGGGAACTAAAGTCGGCTATGAGAATACAGCGTTTCGATGCGTAAAAAACCTATCGAAAGTAATTCGATAGAACTCATTTGCCGATATAAAGCATAAATAAAGTTATGGGGGCTATGTAATACTGCGGCTGATCTGGCATCGTCGTGCGACTGTCTATTGAGCTATGGTCAAGCTACATGATGACTGATACGAGGTCTACTAAAATCGGATATAGCTTTTTCTACGAAAGAGCTTTTGATAGGAAGATAAAGAACGGTGGTAGCCGAAGTAGTTGATGAAAAATTGAACTCACTTTCAACATGGACCTTCTTGTAAAATGAAAGTTATAACAGTCTTTAGTACAACTACTGCCTACAATATTATGCTATAATGAGCAAGTATGTCAATGTAAACAGTAACAGTTTTTTTATATTCTTTAACCTCAAAATTTTTATGAATTTTTATAATGCACATTGTTTCTAGATAGCTATTAAACACCTACTAGCCTAACTACCCATTTCACATCATAAGACAGCTTATTTACGTCTAAATTCAACCAAAATACGTACGATTTAATTAATAAAAACTTTATTAATTAATTCATGTTAACCGTTAACAGGTATTTTAATTACTTTGAAACATAACTGTTAATTTCTGTTATTACTATTTGAATCTGATGTAATGTTTTGATGGTGGGCCAGTAAGATAGGACATAATATCGAGCATGCATGGAGAGGTTAATGAACATAGACGAAGCGAAAGTGGTGTGCCAGGATCGTAGCAAGTGGAAATCTATAGTCTCTGCCTACCCCTATGGGAAACAGGCGTGAAGCTATGTATGTATGTATGTATGTATAATATCGAGTACTGACTGCAAATATAGACATATATATGAGTCGTGAATAATAATTTGGCATTTCTTTAAATTGGTGTCCCCATATTAGTTCTGTATTTTGTTTGATAACTAAACAAAACTAAATAAGTTGATCATACTTAAAAACAGAATTATTGGCACTTTCTAAAAAACATTTTCAACTTTAACTACTTTACTTTGCTCTGCCTGAAGGAAATACAGATGTGATTGTGTGTTACGCTTCTCGTATTTATATGAGCATGCAAACTTAACTACCTACTTTAAAAAAGGATATATAACATTTCCAATTCGCTCAAAAAGAGATGACAAAAGAAATGAAAAGTTGAGAAAAAAATAAATTGAATCCGCCAAAACAGGAAGGAGTTATAAGCTTTCAAAGTTTCTCAAGTTACCCCTTCCGTCCTTTTTCTACAAACGGAGGATTTGCTTATTTTTTATAGCAATTTGTATTATTACGTCATTGTTTTATTGAACGGGAATGAGCATGTTTAGGTTAGCATTCCGAATTTAAATCGGTCACGCACCACTTCTCGATTGCCGAATGTGCGAATTAGTAATCGATTGTCCTAAATGAGCTGTCGACTGGCTGATACTGGCTCTATTCGTAAATTATATAATTATTGTGTTACATCTACCGAAAGGTCTTTGTGATGACTCTATAGAAGTTAAAAAAACAAATACTCTCCCTGTATGATTTAAAAAAGTATGGACTGATTTTTATATCATTTGATTCAGGCCCAGTATAATTTGGACATTTTGTAAGTACGTATGGATCAATACAGTACCTCAACCATGAGTTTTATCGAATGGCTTTCGATAGGTTTTTTACGCATCGAAACGCTGTAATCTCATAGCAGATTTTAGTTCCTTACGTAACCGCTGGAGGCGCTGCGATGGTTTTCTATACAAAAATTTTACGGCGTCGCTAGCGAGTCTAGTGAGAAAAACTCATGGTCGAGGCACAGGTAACTATAACTGACGCTAACCCGTAGTTATTGTCGAATATATAAATACGATTTTGTTTGTCTCTGTAAATATCTTTCGCAATTCTACTTCTGAGTTCGGGTACCATTACCCTGGGCCCCGGGCCGCTGGGGCAGAAAGGTTGTCGAGTGGAGACCACGCACCGGAAAGCGCAGCGTAGGACGGCCTCCAGCGAGATGGACGGATGACCTGATAAAGGTCGCTGGAAGTCGTTGGATGCAGGTGGCATATAACCGGTCCTTGTGGAAGTCTATGGGGGAGGCCTTTGTTCAGCAGTGGACCTCTGTAGGCTGATATGAAGTTCCTGCTTTATACCATTATTGTGTTCCGGTTTCAAGGCAAAATTAATCAAAAAACCAAAAAAAAAAAGCTCATCACCTTAATTATGAATGATATTCGTCTCATTTGTTATGATTTTTTATTATGAGATAATTGTGTTTTTCTTCTTCGTATGTAGGTACCTACTCATTGAAATATAATAAGAAACACAGAAGAAGGTAACGTAAGGTAATCCCAATCTTTTCCCTATTGTTATTTTTTTCCTGGTATATGTTTTTGTATCTTTCCTTAGGATACGACGTTCCTTTGCATCATTATAATTTATTTAAACATCATAATTAGAAATATGTTGGAAAAACAAGCCTATTTAAATGGAGAAGAAAATTGTTAAAATAAGATAGGTAGGTACATAAAAGAGAATATTCTGAGAAATATGTTGAAAGCATGTCTTGGTATACATTTTCTTCAAATTAACGAAACCGTAATTGCTATGTCATAACCAAACCAGACGGAGGGTAAGGGCGGGAGATACTATATATATATATATATACCTATGTCTATATTAATGTCGGGATTCGGTAAGGGCTAGTGGTCACAGACGTAGCTCTAAATACGTCTGTGCTAATGGTCTTAAGCGCCAAATATTGGGTCGAAGTTCAGATTTGTTCTCGGTTACATAAGCTCGCGCACCATTGCATTGGACCTAAATATGCCAGTGAACTATGATTAGTACACCTCTGCCTAACTCTTTGAAGAACACAGGCGTGACGGTAAGTTAAGTTTTAAGCAAGGACTATGATCGTACTTTTTGAAATCCTACCCTGTATGAACAAAATGGGCGTTAACACGAAGTTTTATAAGTAATTACCCGACTGCCGAAGGAGGAGGGTTATGTGTTTGACGCGTATGTATGTATGTCCGTTCCTAAGTCCGGTCGTAACTACTCAACGGCTCAACCGATTTAGATAAATGACACCTCATTAGATTAGTCTTGATGGCACGACTGTCACTGGGTACATGAAATTTAAAAGAAATCAATATGGCGGATTGTATACGCTTTAATGTGCGAACTGATTTTGAAAATGATCTTTAGTTGTATCAATTTATATTTTAAATCATCATTTAGGATCTATCTAGTGATTCTATGATGATTTATAAACTAAAAAGATGGAAATAAAATCAATTATTAAAAGAAACAAAAAACCCGACTGCGTAAAAACTACTAACTAAAAATCTAAAAACAAGCTCTGTGATTTTGGAAAATGTATTGCAGGCGGGACAAGCAAAGAAACAATTTTGTTTATGAACGAACCGCTTGTCCCGCCTGCAATACATTTTCCAAAATCACAGAGCTTGTTTTTAGATTTTTAGTTAGTAGTTTTTATTTTAACAAAGGATACATAGAAAAGTGACTTTGACGGTTTGCCTCGATGTCTTAAACTGTTAATTTTTAAGCTCGGTCAGAATCTAGTAAAATTATCTTCTATTTCGAAAAAATCAGTAGCAAAAACAAGCGTATCATATAAAAATATCTTTATTTAGTAACTGGTTGTTCCCCGCGGTATTATTCACGTTCATTTTTTTTTTAATATTACAATTTCTAAAATAAAAGTATGCCTAGGTTACTCCTGGTAATACTAGCTTTCTGCGAGTGAAATTCCCGTCAAAATCGGTCCAGCCGTTTCAGAGTTTAACTGGATCAAATAGACAGAAAGACAGACAAAAATTATAAAAATTGACTGTCTTGAATTTATATGTACTTGACTATCTTGAATTTATATGTACTTAAGTACCTGCTGTATAATGCTTTCATATGCATTTAGTGAAAACCTGTTAATATGAAATTACAAACAGACGCTTCAATTTTATTTATTTGTATACATTTTGTATACCATATATATTGATTTTTGCATAAATATTAATTTCTTTTTTCTAATACAATCTACATCTATATTAATATTATAAAGAGGAAAGATCCGAAACTACTGGACCGATTAGAGAAAATCTTTCAGTGTTAGATAGCCCATTTATCGGGGAAGACTACAGGCTATATACCATCACGCTACGACTAATAGGAGCGGAGTAGCAATTAAAAATGTTGCAAAAACGGGTGAAAAATGTATAACACCACGCGGGCAAAGCCGCTGGCGTAAAGCTAGTATTGTATAGATATTGATTTTTGCAATACTCATTTCTTTTTCTAATACAACCTACATTTTTAATAACAGCGTGCTATACGAACAAAATGCTGACGTGCAATGTATCACCTGTTATCTCTCAGCTTTATGTTCGAGCCAATTGTGATAAATGGATCACCATGCTGGCAGCGATGAGCTAGTGATGTACACTGCATTAATAATAGCTGGTTAGCAAGGTGAATTTAAAACGGCAACATTTAAATCCTGACAGCAAAGGCAGACAAATTGTTGAGCAATATTTGTTTATTTGTTTGTGTTTATTGTATTGAGTTCGCGATTCGATAAAATTTACAAGGTAAGGAGTTTATAGGCGCACAAAGCTAGGTCTCATTAGATCGTAGTAGCTAAGAAACATAATACTTATATTTTAATCTGTTCTGAGAATAATTCGGTCACCCAGGTTTACTTTAATATAAATATTTTACTCCAGTGCTTGTCAAACAGACTGTTTTGTTTATGTGTTATTTTTTATTATTTTGTTTATGTGTTTTATTTTTGTTTGTGTGTCAATTTGTTTATATTTTGGTAGGTCCAATTTTTTTTTAATTTTTAATTTTATTTTAGGGGACACTTTTACACAGCACCATCTAGTCCCAAACTAAGCAGAGATTGTACTATGGGTACTAGACAATGGATATAATACTTATATACTTTTTTTTAAATACGTACTTATTATACATAGGAAACACCCAGACAAACACAAATACTTATATTCATTCATCATCTCATAAATATTTGTGTCTTGTGGGAATCGAACCCACGACCTCGTGATAAGCAGTCCGGTACTCGAACCACTAGACCACAGACGTCGTCATGTCGTCCAATGAATTAATTGTGAGTTCTTTTTTAGTTTCTTGTTAGTTTCAATGCCTATGAGATCAATTATCTTTTCTATGCGAATTCCCATCAATGCATTTAAGTAGAAATAAACGATTACTTTGCAATATTCCAATATAACAGCCGATTCCAGGAACTAAACGTAGTGCCGCGATCTGGGAACTCATTTAATTTGCAGAAAAGGCAAAGGGGGTGTATTGAGAGTCCCTAAATGTTTTCCACGTCCCTAGCTATTTACAATTCGCTATTTACTGGGGCCTTACGGCGTTCTCCGCCATTCGTATTCAATTTACCGTCAAAATGGACGTTAGGCCTCATTTGGTATCGTATTTCGAGTTCTATCTGTCCCCATATAGCAATACAATCACATTTCCAAGCTATCGTAATCAAGTGGAGAAAATAGTTCTACAATGTTACTACATACAGAAATAACATTTGACTCTGATCATATATTTATTTAGATAAAAATCATCAAATTTAAATAGGCACTATATTTTAACCGACTACAAAAAGGGAGTGTTTCGCAATCTGCCTCTTTTGGGGGTATCTCCGTTTTTTCATATCTCTGAATTGTCTCTACGATTTATCAACCGAAATTGATTATTATTATTATTATTTATGAAATTTATCAATTTGCCTATTTCGATGATGTTATAGAACTCACAACCCAACATTAACTCAAGTGAAGAAGATTGAAACATTAAAACAAATGAGCGCTCCTTTACGAAAGACCTTTTATAATGCAACCTCCTTTACTAACATTAAAATAAGGGTTCAACATTCAGTAATCGCTACTGTGGTGAACGTTTTATTTCCTGGTGCAGGTCCGACCAGTGATAACAAGGCTCTTGGCTGATAGCATCGCGTCTTAGTCACGCAATACGTAACATTGCCCCCAGTTCACCAATGTTGGCTCGAATTTGTTTTGTAGGACAAAATAAGCTTCGTCGTACCCAACCGTTTGGCCCAAATGTTGGGTAAAGCGTAAGGTACATACAACGTTCTTTATTCATTGAGAACGTCTGAAATCTAAGCTGTTACCACAAACAAGCTACGGAGCTCATACATATTAATGTTTTATCTACATTGCCTAACACGCTGGGGAGTAATACTCGCTTTAATGTGTTTGAGGGAATTTCGCTTTACCTGTCCAAATTGTGTCATTTTTGTGTTGAAGAAAATAATTCATTTAATTTTTTGCTTGGGTGGATAAGCGAGTAGACATTTTTTTTGTCTAAAACTGTACTTAAAAAACGATATTTGAATTTTTTTTTGCAAACTGCTCATATCCTTGTTTATTTCGTCAACTTTTACTAGATCAAAGCCATTGCACAATTTAAGCCACTAAATAATTTATTATGCGGGCACTGAAAGAGTCTGCAAATATGTTTTGTGTTTTTAGTTTCTGTTAAAAGTAGAAGTCTGTAGAACTTACCTTAGAATTAATTAATGTTAAGCGTACATTTACAAAGACACAGTACATATTTCTGCGTACAGTACAAAGGAGTTCTAAACACAAAGAACTCTTTACATTTTAGTTCTAGAAAATATAAAGTGAAACAAAAAACAAATGAGGCTATGACTGAATTCTCAAGATTTTTAATTCTTTTTTTTATTAAACATACATTCTTTTGTTTTTAAAATCATTGTGGTGGTACCTATTGTTTTCAAATCTTTTCAAAGATCTTGTATCAGACGTTTTGATTTTTTTTGATCTATTGTGCAGTTGGGTCTTTTGTTTTAAAGGCTTGGAAACTGCCAGCATTGAGAGTTTTTGATGAATATTTTCAGACGAGACGAAGGAACAAATGATTCATGAAAATAAATACAACCGCAACAATAAGTAAAATACATATAGAAACTGATTTGTGTTATAGTAGAGATTTTGCAATCTCTGGACCGAACTTTTGTAATACATATTTAAAACGACATCATACCATTTGAGTTTAGTGATTAGATCAAACAGTCGTGACAGCTGACAGATACATGAGGATTCGTACTAAGGGCCACTAACCGCCAGATATATTTAAAAATGGAACAAATTTTGTACAAAATTATCTGCCAAGTAGTTTAACGGGAACTTATCAGTAAGCTGTGGAACAGGGCCTGTAGACAAGTTGCAATTTGACATTCGAATCGACAAACGAATAGAAACAAAATGTATCGAAATGACACAAGCTTTCGACAAGTCGGGCTCTCACTAATGTTTTTGTTTCTATTCGTTTGTCGATTCGAATGTCAAATTGGAACATGTCTAGGCCCCCAGGCCGTAACTATACAAAAAACGGTAGGCGAGTGTTTGAGATTTTTTTGTTTAGAAAATTTTGGTTATTTTTCATGTTCGCCATTTTAGTTTCCCTGTTCAGTAAAAAGAGCACGCATGTAAAGCCCTAAAATATTCAGTGTGATGTCTTGAGTTACGTGATCTCAAAGGAAATATTTCGAAATCATCTACATTAAGTATTCAAATAATTTCGTTTGCTCCTATTCTGTGTGCCGAAAAAGAAAGCCGTGGAAAGTATGTAGACTGGATAAAATTTCTGTAGAAGCTTATCATTGTAGTTTAATACATAATGAGTATTTACGTAACGCGTTATTTTCTCACTGGCTTTGGCCAAATTCAAGCATTATTATGTATTTTACCGAGGCGAGCATGATATTATATTAACAAGAAGCCATTTATTTTCTTTCTTTTATAGCAAAAGAAAGATAATACCTACTAATATTATAAAGAGGAAAAATTTGATTGTTTGTTTGTTTGAATTGAATAGGCTCCGAAACTACTAGACAGATTTGAAAAATTCTGTCACCATTAGAAAGTTACATCTTTACCGAGTAGCATAAGCTATAATTTATAGTGCCACGTGGGGGAAGCCGCTGGCAGAAAGCTAGTTCAGAATACAGAAAAAGATATTCCCTATATGTCTATAGGATCATAATATATTTACACCCAACATTCTATCTATTTTTTCACAAAAATTTGTAGGTATATCTAACTATAAAGCCAACATAAAAATGATCTACCAATAGGAAACTAGAACACCTAAGAAGCACAGTCCACACTTGGAGCTTATCTACAGCGTGTAGACAATGTGTGCGACAATCAGGCCGTGGTGTGCAAACACGGCAGGCGCGGCGCCAACGCAAACATTGCCCTACCCGGTCAATTAACAGGCACGCCAAGCAAAGCGCGTTGCACTCAGGACTAGGAGCGTTCTCGGACGTCCAGCGAGTGCAATTATTGTACAAATGGTTTTAAAGTCATGTACTTAGATGCTGTTTTTTCTTTTGGTTTATTGATTGCGGTTACTTAAACAGTTGGCGGCGCCAACGCAAACATTGCCCTACCCGGTCAATTAACAGGTACGTCAAGCAAAGCGCATTGCACTCAGGACTAGGAGCGTTCCCGGACGTCCAGCGAGTGCAATTATTGTACAAATGGTTTTAAAGTCATGAATTTAGATGCTGTTTTTTCTTTTGGTTTATTGACTGCGGTTACATAAACATTTGGTGCGGCTCTAAAACAAATATTGCTGTATCTGGGCAATTAACCGGTACGCCAAGTAAAGTGCGTTGTAGTTGTTGTGTTGTTAGGCGTCCAGCGAGTGCAATATTATTGTACAGACAGTTTTAAAGTCAAGAATTTGGATGCAATTTTTTTTTGGTTATTGACTGGGGTAGCTTAAATAACAGGCACGGAATAACAAACATTGCCCTATTTGGCAAATTAACTCGCACGCCAATTAAAGTGCGTTCCACCCATGAGTACCTACCACAAGACGTAATGCAGGTGAAATTATTGTTCTTTCAAATTATGAAGTTTATGATCGTTCGTGTTCGTTTTTTTTGGCTATTGTTTTCCATAATATAAAATACAATAAACTGGAATATGTATAGGCGAGTTGGGGGGAGACAGTTGAAGATGTATGCATGAAGTTGAAGGTAACGTGTTTGTTCGCTTTTTTCTTGTGGTTTCCAAACAGGTGCAAGTAAGGCGAATAATGCCTGCCCCGCTTAATTAACTTACACGCCAAGCAAGGCACGTTGCACCCATAAGATTCATGTAGCACCATTATTATGTGCACGATAATCGCTAGAATGTATCGATGAATATTTACATAGAGAACTCGCCGAGATGACTATTAGTTTGACGGTTCACAATTTATCGATATCTATTCGAAACCAATAGATCACATAAGGATATTAAGCTTTATTTCAACCATCAAATTTAATATCAATAGTAAGAGATCAGAAAGGACATAGTCGTAATTAAAAATGTTCAAAGTATATTTCTGGTTTAGTCGCAAATATTAGATTTCGATCTATTTTCAATATAATTTTAATGTACCTACTTTGTCCATATTTGACATTTACAACGTTAAGGGCCTGTTTCAGGAGCTCCGGATAGCCGCTAATCGCCGAATAAATAAAACAATGGTCTTTTGTATGAAATTATCTGTCAATTAATTAATTTAACGGGAATTGAACGGGAGGTTTCACCACCTCCCGTCGCCCCCAGGGCTTAAGATCCTAAAATAACTAAATTTTGAACGTATTTAAATACGTGCCTTCTGCTGGAAATTGGTTACGTACGTACATATTTGTTTATTTTGTATATACGAAACAGTAACTAATAACTTGTTTACAAGCAAATATTGACTTCCTTTAACCAAAGAGTCAGGAGTTGAATAACCTTACAGATACCTGCTAAATATAATTAGAAAAGTAATTAGACAGCTGCTCATCTTGGCAGCACTAAAACTCGTTAATTAAACATTTTACAGCACCGTAAATCTACTTATATTTGCAATTCCAAAAGCAAAAAATGCCGTTTCACAAAATTACGGCAAAAAGGCTAGTAATGTTTTTGACGGTGAATAATGCCATGTCCCATATTTAGCGGTTTTTATATTGTAAAGTTAAATGAAAGCAAAGTAGTTTCAAACTAGGTGGCCGCATCTCCGTAGCCTAATGGAATTAAACCCGGATTGTGTTTAGCTCAACCAAACTTTATGACTTCGCAAGTTTGGTTTCATAATGCAATTTCATACATTATTATAATGCGGATAAATCCGTCGTAATATAGCCATTGGTCGCGGTTGTCATACGAACACATATGACAATCGTTAGTGGTAGTCAGAAGCCCAAAAAGTCTGACAACTAGTATTTCCTTCGAATATCGGTATTGCCCAGAAATTGGGCAGTCGCTTCGTGTAAATTACTGATGTTCAGCCACATATGGTTAGACTGAAAGCCGACCCCAAAATGGCTGGTAAAAGGCTAGGAAGATGATTATAATACAAATAGTCTTTCGAACTAAGTAATAAAATAATACATGGTGCAATTTTATGTAATGAGTGCTGACACATGTTTTGGCCAAAACAGCTTCAGTTGTTCCATAGCCTGCAGTATTGAGGACAACTATATATAGAAATTATATCGCGTTAGGCATTTGCAAGTAATTTAGAGTCAATTACACTGAACACCACCCAATACAAAATAAAATTCACGCCTATATTCTCCAAAGGGTTAGGTTAAAGCATCTACAACCCGTATACAGTCCACCCGGTATGTTTTAGGTTCTATAATAGAGGGACTCTACTACTGAGAATTTCCTAATGCGAAAACGCAATAACACTTTTCTCGAATCGACTGAATAGGATCCATAGTAGACCCCCAGTCGCTTGCGACCGATGAGTGTAGGGATGTATGTAATATTGGTTCATACCACAAAAATGTTTCAATATACATATATTATTAGTTTCTGCCATTTTTAGTTATCCTGGGGAGACTGTAAAGGGGTTGAAGCGCACTGTGTATGGCAGAACGTGAACACTACTGTGTTTATAGTTTCGGCCTATCGCAAAAAGGCAGTACATATTCATATATATATATTAATATGACTATATACTCAAAGAACATTCAAAGAAAAATGGCGGCCTATTTGCCTAAACTAAATTACATAGTGTAAACATGGTACGGAATTTTCCTTGAATTTTGTCGCGTTTAAAGTCACATGAGGAACAAGTAGCAATACTAGCAACCTAAAATAGTGATGTTGACATCCCTCGAATCAGCTGCGGACGCGTTTGGAGCAAAAAGTGATTGTTTGCCGACTCAGCGCCGGGTTTAAGTAATTTCCTCTCACAACTCAAGAGTCGTTTCCGTTAGTTACTTCGTTTTGTTGGTCGAGTGTTATTTTAGCGATTTACCGAAAACTCCGCACGGGAAATTGTCCTTTAGTAGAAATATCAATACTTACGCGGTACACGGCTCCTTTTCGTGTTCATTGGGCGCTTCTTGTTTTCCCGTAAATAGGCGGAAAAAAGTCGGAAGGAAATATTTGTGGCAATCATGCGCATTTGTCTCGATTGTTTTCTTTTTTTTATTGCCTTTCAAACCATTTTGGGGCTGCTCTGATTTATTTGAAGCGAAGGATGAGATGTTTGTGTTATGTCTTTTGTTAAAAGGGAAAAGGCTCTATAAACGCTGGCCTGTTTACAGATTGACAGATTTAACACAATCGATGAAAAAAATTAAAAGGCCTATTCAGATTTAAGCGTTATCGCTGCCGCTTACTTATAATTATTGTACAGGTCTTAATAAAGTCAATTTTTACCCAGTACAATAACTAAGGGTGTGGGACCAGGATTTAAACTCTTTACTTATAAACAAAAGACTAGCGGCCTGACTACCAAACTATAGACTATTATTGCTTTCGACAGAGATTTTGTGACAATAGCCCTTGTTTTACACAATGCAGGATGTGTTTTGAATAGAGTTACTTTAAATGTGACGATTAGTTAAAACAAAAGCTATGAGTACAACAATACAATACAAAATAATGAAAACATTTTTATAAAGTAGCCTAACCGGAAAATTTCGTACCGCTAACAAAAATTCCTTACTATTTAAGCCTTCCTTGGACTTCTATAAATATTTCAAAACAAAAATTAGGCAAATTGGTTCAATCGTTCTCGAGTTTTTGCTAGACTAACAAACGTCAATTCATTTTTATATTCTACTAGCCAAACGAATTTCGTACCACCAATAAAAATTTTCTTACCGTTTAAACCTTCCCTGGACTTCCACAAATATTTCAAGACTAAAATTTGCCAAATCGGTTCAGCCGTTCTCCAGTTTTAGCGAGACTAGAGATACGGATAGATTACGTTTCATTTGACCTACCTACGAGTACATGCATATCAATGAACGCTAATAAAATTGTTTCGTTTTGTTGTGTTTTTTATTAATAACAAAACTAATGAATTCTCTATACGAAATATGAACGTTATTACCATAACTATAGAGTTTAATGAAAAAGCGTTTCGAAACTTGTATACCAAGCGTTTCCAGTTCAGAATATTCTATTCATACGACGTCAATAGTTTGAAAAATAGGGTAACAACTTGTCGTAATACTTATACCTGGGCGGAGCCGAGGGCCGTAGCTAGTTACGTAATAACAGTATTAAGACGAATAATATGCTGTAGAATTTTCCTTATCGACTTACATTATAAGGGTATACCGTGGGTTCCAATCAATTGTTACGTCATGAAACAAAATATGCACGAACCCGAGTGTATAATTACGCACTATTTATATGGAAAACAGCAATCGTCTTGATTGGAACATATTTTCACTGTAATTGGGAATCTTTATTATATAAAACAGTTGGGTTTGTTACAACACTTATGACTCGAGAACTGCTGGGTCGATTTTCATGATTTTTGATTTGTTGGATTTGTCTCCGCCGAATAACAGAATAACATTTAAAATGGGGTTCAAACTTAACGCGAGAGAAACTGCGGGAAAGAGCTTATACTTCATAAAATTGTAGATAGACAGATATTCTTTTCAGGTCTATAGAAGCTAAATTATTTTTAGAAGTTTTGCTTGTTTCTTTACCTGCCAGTAGATTTGTACTCGCATCACGGAAATTGGATGTGACTTGTCTTAAAATCTGGTGCATGTTTTACGATGATATGCCACCCAGAAGCCGAGTTATAGTAAGTAAATCCGTTTGGGATGCGAGTAAACCCACAGGTAATAGATAGTGAAGCGCACGCGCTTCATGCTTACTTAATGAAGGTGAAAGGGCCCCCTCTAAGGCGTTGCGTAATGGCAACGATGATAGCTATATAAAATCTAATAGGGACCTTTAACAGTGGTACATTTCATTGCGGCCCGCGGAGGAATTAGTGAGCTACGGCTGGCAAAGGGTGTATTTCATATGTGACCCTCCGCGCCAAAGGGTCGCGTCATAACACCCAAACCCTGTATAATGTACATTAAATTGTCTCGACATCTCAAGTAACGAGTTGTGTAAAGTAAATTGTAATTTATTAAAGGCCAAACAAAAGCGGGTGCATAAGTACTCTACAGTAGTCGGAGTACATACTCCAGCCACAATCAAAGCAAAATATGTATTCGTCGTTCGTAATTTATTTAGACGTACCTATTTTAGTACACATGGATATGTTTATTACATACGCGGTTAACGAATGTGGAAATATCTCGTCAAAGCAGTCGAGAGTCGCTTCACGGTTTGTCGAAATAGAATTTAAAATAAAAATATCTTGCGCGTTTTCTTGTTGGCAAAGCCTTTAGCAAAGTTTAATGAAACACAAGTACATACCTCCAACGTCTCAGTGTGAACACTGCAGCATTCTCCTCTAATCTAATTATATGCGCAGCTGGTCCCTATTGTTTTCAATGAAAAATTAAATCTGCAACATTATCCCTGTATACTTCAGCTTAATCAATGTCGAAGCCTGCTTAAAGTTAACGATACACTAGCGGATCCGCGCTGCCATAACATGAAATAGAATATCCGAAAATGTTTATTAATCCATATAATTAACACATAATGGATATTCGCTTTCACGTTATAACGAGCGATCATTGACCTTCCCGTTCGAACTAACCACGACCGCAATCCAGCGGATGTTATTCAAAATAAACAATATGGCGAATTTGCATGAGTAAAATAACTCCTACATAGACGGCAGACGCAGCGGTCACGATATTATGCTATGCTAGTAAAATTGTCGCAATAAATTTTCCGTGTCGTTGATAGAAAAAGTTTTTCTAGCAGAGTCGGGGACGCTCTTGCCAAGTCCCCCGTCCTTGTTTTACTACGCCTCCGGTACGCATTACTTATACCGACTTGGCTTCGATTACAGTAGTGTGTAGAGATGGGATTAACGGAACATGATATTCGTCCTCCAGGAAACAATCAAATCGTGTGACCATCTATATGGACGAATATCTTATACAGGTCACTGGGACAATCGATTGCGGATGCTGGCACAAAAGTCTATAAATAAGAGTATACCGTATTGAAAATTTAAAATCAAAGTTTTATGGGTCATAACTAATAATAAATTCTACATAAATGTGGACGATAAACATTAAGTACAGCCATAACATACGCATTATGCACTACTGGATCGTACTAGTATAGGTTGTTAATAGCAAAAGTTTTTGCGCAATGCCGACCTACTACGCCATTTTATTTGTGTTTTGTCGTTTAAACACACATGCATTGTTTATGCTCTGTTGAATTTGCACAATTTATATGCTTTGTCAGATTTGGCAGAGATAATCTGGCGACCCAGTGTTCACACTGTGTGAAATTGTTATGAGAACACGCCATGTGGTTTTAATTTCGATCCGGCTGTTCCGTATTAGAGTTTAGGTACTGCCGGCCTTTATTTATGGTCTAATATTAAAATCTATTGGCGTGTCGTGGAACCCAATCTATTATACATTAATGAATAAAGGATCGTAGCGACGCGTGGTAATTATCGTGATTGATATTCAAAAGCCATTTAGTGTTCGATTTATAAGCTTTTATAAGCTGTTATAAGTCATTATTCCCACTTCACGCTGCCATAAAAACGTAAAAAAGTTAGGAAAACCTTTGGGATTTTCCGTTTGATTTCATCTACAAGCCTGATTCGGAAACCTAGGCTCGCGTGTTCTATTTTGCGCTACACAAAGCACATCGGTTGTTTAGCACATCCGCGCTCCCGTCCTGCCAAACCGTCAGATCTCCATTGTTATAAAAAAGTTAACAATTTTCACTATCTCAGGAAATCCGAAAGCGAAATAACGAATGAAGAAATCAATTAAGTGATGCTTTTATTTTAACAAAGGATATTGGTAGTTGAGTAGAAAGGGGTGGTTTGGTATTGTTCTGATAGAGATAAGAAAGAAGAAAGACAATACATCGATCAAGCTGAAAGCGCGGGGACATCGAACGAGTTCTGTATATAAAAGCATTATAAATCATAATATCTACCATAAGATATAGGGTTACATACACTAGACAGTACATTTTAAGCCGAGATTACTGTTTAAGCTTTTAAGAGAGCATTGAAGCTTTTAAGAGATTTTTTATATAATAATTTTGTCCTCAATTCTTTGCAAACAACAGCAAAAATCAGAAAGTTTTTGTTAAAAACACTCGTAAAATGAAAAGCTATTTCTTTATCTCAATATAAGGCACGCGTGACACAAATATAAATCATTTTATATATAGCTATATAATGTATATGGACTTAATTTTTCACGCCCTCCCAAATCCTTTATAGGGATGTGATGTGATGGAATCGAGTGGATTTCTAAGTAATCTCATTCAAAAGGCGTAAATATTACGGAATGGAGGCATACCTACGCACCGTGGATTTCGTGTGAAGAAGTTAATCGGCGTACACAAATTACACGGCGTTATGTGAATGATCGATTTTTCGTTTTTAATATCGTTTAGCAAAAGTATTATAACTGGCTAAGTATTATTCCAATAAAATGTGTCATTGATAAAGGTGGAGTTAAAATTCCAATAATTTAACGGACTTCATAAGATAGAATGTAAGTACATAAGTAAATTATCACTTATAGGTAGGTAATATTGTAGTAATTATATTGCAATTAAATATCTTAATCTGATTTATAAAATCCAAATTATTAGATTTTTCAGCTTACGTATTCTATTCAATCTACTCAATAGAGCATTTAAATATTATTATGTTTAATTCAAAACAAATGAGTATGCTGCCAACATCATAAATACACACATCAAAAACTATCTCCACAAATCATAAAAGAAAAACAACGGCTTAACTCTCATATCTCACGATGACGCTGCGAATCATTTCCGTGGCGGGAACGGGTGGGGGATCTCTCGTTGCGTCAATACCGTCATCCGAGACGGGGCGTCAGGTCATCAATCACGAGGCACAAAAAGAACAGTGTTGATAGGGCACGGAACTCTTTCCTTCGCACTTTGTCAGTGTTACTGACCTATTATTACTCGCTGCGTTTTTGTTTTATGTCGTAGTTTAATACTCGAAGGTTTCAACACTACACAAGAAGTATTATACTATAGTATTATAGTACAGTACTATTATATTATAGTACACATATATTTCGTATTTTGTAGGTACTTATAATGGTAATGACAGTCAGTAAATATACTTAATATTATTGAGATTTTTTTGATACACAGTAGATTGTAGAAAGTCTAATCGATACATAATTATAAATAATAATAAATGTTTGTTAACCAAAGTAACATATATTGCAATACAAAATAGCATTGAGCCACAAACTAAGCTTGCTTGTATCTTGTGGCTCTGATAGTTTTTACAAAAGTGTATAAGTGCTGTATACCCTAAACTATAAGTACATAAACTTCAAATATGTATTTATGTACTACATACCCTGATAAGTAATCACCTTGATAACTTAGGTATATCACATGTAGGTACTTATTATCAAATATCACACTCATTAACCGTAAAGAAAACCGCCCTTAAGAGATTTTTTCGAACTAATTGTCTCATTTATGCCAACCATGAATTAACCATTAATATTACAGAAATTATACAATTTGCACATCAATATAACTTTCATGGAAAGCGCATATTTCAGGGGTTTACCGAATTTCCAAGAGCAATATTATTCAACCGCAAAACGCACACAATCCTTCTATCTAACTATAACATGACGTCAGTGAATACAATGGCGGCCCAGCGATATTGGCCCCGCTTAACATTAAGGTGTAAGCGTCAGCGTAGCTAGCCAAATTCAGACGAACTTTTTCAAAGCATAAAACTTTATGCTCTATGCATAACAAGTAAAAAACTAAAACTCGACTAGGCCAAAGCTTTAAACAAAGTTTTTATAATAACACACTAAGTAGATGCAGTAAAAAAAGCTCTTGAATTACGTTTTGAGTTAGTGTTATTTAATATCAAACTTTATTTGATAAATTCTTTCATAGTATGGTTAAACAAGAGTAGAGTTACTGCACTATTGCACCGAGACAATGTGTGTCGTATGCACTCCGCACTCTATCCGCACTCCCTTTTACGTGTGTGTGTCGTATGCACTCCGCACTTTATGCGCACTCCTTATTACGAGTGCGTCCAGTCCACGCCTTGTCTTATGTTCTTCATGTCTGCTGTGCTCCGTATACATATATGTAGGCACGTTAGTATTCGTAGAAGTATAAGTCAACGGAGATATTTGATCATATCGGGCGAGGGGATGAGATGACCCGGAATTTCATCTCTCTGAGAGCTTCGAACTATGCGCCATTTATTTTAGTTTGTTCGATTTCTTATAGCTGAAGAATTGACTCGGAGTATTGTTGGCAATGTAGGGCACTGTGAATGATATTTGGGTTTTGTTATTGCGGTATTTTTTTTAATATGATATATGTATATCCTACCTATATATTTGGACTGTAACATTGGATAAATTAACATAATATGGGCACATAATAAACATACGGCCGATTAGTGTTTTAAATTTTAAATCTAAATTGAATCAGAGAACATTAAAACTGCAAAACATTACCTATGTATTTTAAATAATAATAGCGGTGCATATTTTTGGGTGATTCTAAATATTTTGAATGGCATTCTATGCTAGAAACTAGAAACGTTACACAATATATCCTTATTTCTCAAACACTTTATTGCTCTGTCCATTCCATATGAGGAATCGCTCGCAAAGTTGCAGGTCACATATTTGCAGGTTCTAGACCGCCCAGTCTCTATAAAGTGAGATTGGAAAATTCCAATGCGTTAGGTGGACATAACTTACACGGAGGACGCCGACGATGAATAATTTACTAAGTTCGGAACTCTACTGATACCTGTGTATCACCTACCATCCAATCTCATTCCCCAAGGTGAATTTAATGGAACGATTTAGGGTTTGAAACACAATTGTGATACAAGAGATTTCGAATAAGGAGTTTGTGTTATTTTATTGAATTGAGAACAATTTAAACGTACCAATAATCTGACTATAGGTAATTTATGCTTCACTTTATGATTGCTTGAACACGATTTGCCGTAGAAGTAGCTACTTACATTAGGTACCATAATCTTCTTCTCAAATTTAGGAGCTCAGGTCTTGCCGGTGGAGCAATACCATGTAATACCTGGTTGTATTTCTTTATAATACTTAGTACCTAGAAGACCCAAGCTCTTCTCAGGAAATATCTACCTCGGTAAAACGCCTACATCAATCCTGAGCACTACATAGATGTAATGTTCGTGTAAAAACACGAAGTGTCCCAGAAATGAGACCTAGCTAGATCGATTTTTCGCTGCCGCCGTTTACGTTTAGGAATAATCTAGAAAGAAAAATTAAAGGGGAAGACCGCAGCCGACCTTTTATAGATCAAGTGGAAGAAAAAGGTAAAACAGAAGTGGGCCACCAACCAAGAGGTAAAAGGAAGGCCAAGAATTGCCAGCGTCGAAGATCTGTTTCGCTTGGCCCAAGATCGGGAGAAGTTCTCTGAGCTGATGGCCAACTTCCAGTAATGTAGGGGCACCAAAAGAAGAAGAAGAAAAGGAAGGCAGAAATAATAGAGTACAGCGCTCCACCTACAAGAGCTGAAAGAAGAAACATACACTGTTAATTTCATACATATCGTTGGACTCTTTTTCGATAATACGATTACAAACAAACAACTACATATTTTTCTCGTTTATTAGGATAATGTACGAGTACCAAAATTATATAAAAACGTCAAAGAAACTTCAGCTAGGTAAATATTTGCGTGTCCCACAAACGGCCGGGCTCAGACAAAGCCGATGTAGTTCTCACAAGAAACAAAAGAAAAATGGAAACACCAAGATGGTACGCCAAGGGCTTCCCTCGTTTTAGAACGAACCATATAGTTCACTAAAACGTTATGAATATTTAGATAATGAGAAAAGTGAGCTTCGTAATTCGCCTTTTACGCCTAAAAAGCTTTTTGTTCGGGAGTGCGTAATGTGTTTTTATGTGCACAATAACCTTGAGCGTGATCTTGTACTTTTACATTACTATTCTATACTTTTACCCCAATTTTGTATATACTCCTTTTTACCAGCGTACATTTCAAGGCACTTAATATCGTGTGGTATTCCGCACACTCCAACATTAGTCGGCGAAGAATGTCTAAAATATATTTGGGGCGCCAAGATCGGATGTCGTAAATCGATTGACTATTCAACTAAATTCCGACTGTCGGACAAACTATAGCTTAACTGCGTAAATGGAAAGTTGTGCGCACCCTAATCTATGGTCCCCCTACATATTGGTAGAACATTCAGATAATAAACAAAGGGAGGTTTTCAAGTTTTGCAATTTGGGCTTTGCGTAAAAGCTTTTTGAATGAGTTCGGTAATATGTTTTAACGTGTGCGGCTTATTCAACCTTGCTAGATATACTTATGTAGGTATATTTGTGTTTGTTTGATTGATCCCAGTCCTCAGATAAAGTCTGTCAAAATGTAAAACATGTGTACAGGTTTCCCTTTCTAGATTAAACTTACTAGACGCGAACTATTCGTTTACATAGCACCGTTTATTTACATTTACTAACGTAGTAGATAAAAGATCTACCTTACAAGTCTGATACGTATTACTGAAATAGTTTTTATCAAAATACTTTAATGGTGTTAAAGAATTATTTGTAATGTATTTTTATAAGGTATTAAAAAAAAACCATAGGAAGATAATTAAGTCGTTTATTCTCTTATTGCATCATTGAATATTATAATTTCAATTTAATTTGATGGTTATTTTAATGTGAATCATTTGTTGAATGAATTGAAAGTTAATGGTTTAGTGCAGAAACTGAATGTGAGCGAGATCGATTCTCAGCAGCTAGGAATTTAGTTTTGTGTCCTATGAACCTTACTTCGGACCTAAAAATATTGGCGAACTGTCCATTAGTTCACCTCTGCCTAATCCATCGAAAAATACAGATGTGATGATATGTTATATAATTTAATGAAAGAATGTATCATTGAATTATTATTTCTTTATCACACTCAACGCAAACAAGTGCTGTTTTAATTACTGCTTTTTTTCAAGAGCTCATGTTTATCACATCTGTATAAAAACTAGATTCCGCGGATCAATACCGATTAGGAAATAGCGGAGAACGGAGCGGTTATTATTATGCTGTCATCCGCAGGCCGCGCCTCCGGCCTCGGCCAATATTTTAAGCTTTATGTTACTTGGGATGAAACAATAGTGAGCGGGAAACGGGAATTGATTTGTAACCATAAACAAATATTTGAACATAAGTTTGGGCGCGCGGTCAGAATTGAGTGAATGCTTTGTTGTTAGTGTATTTTCCTTTGATCTTCTTGTTCGTAAACATACAAACATTGCAGACTCTTAAGATATCCTATTGATTTCAGACGCGTGTATACATATTTAGAATAAAGCCTTTTTATAAGCTTAAACTCAGAGCAGGTACAAATCATACGCGCAGCAACAACAGTAGTGTCACTTGCGCTTTCTCATCTTGAGACCCTGAGATCGCAGTCGGCACCAGAAGGCGCATATTAATAACTTAACAACAATTGATTGTCACGTCTAGAATATTTGACAATGCGGTGGTGGCAACCCTGATAAACTCAGCACCGGAATTCTACCGCCATATTAAAGCTTACGTATTTTATTTAATCATATCAATATTTAATATCATGTAAACTCCCTTGATCCCGCCCACAGAATAAGGGAAGGAAAGTGCGATTTTTAGTCGATATGAGTTCAACCCTAACGTAGCCTGCCACTAATTTGTAGGTTGTTCCAACTAATAACTATAATATGTGAATATACTGCCTATCCTATGTCATTAGTTACTCAGTGAGTGTTGTTATGGTAGAACCTCTCCGCTTCATTACTGTAACTAAACGCATTTTAGCTTCCATTTTGCAGCAAAAACGGGATTTGCATTTTGCCGCAACAATTTTGCGAAGGAGCCGGTAACTAATACCCATTATTAATTCTGAATACAGCAAAAACTAAAATCAGAAGACAAAAGTAAGTGAGCCAATTTGTCCTAAACTCCCCTAACCGTGAATGCACAAAAAAGACGAATGCCGTGAAATTAGCCGGGTGTTTCAAAATTCGCGGTAGGTAATCCGAAGAGGTCATGTCTCCCAACCATTACCCTCATACAGTTTTTGTTGTACGAAGCGAGCTTTGTATTCCTGAATAAATTTACATCTTAACAAATGCCCGCTTGGATGCAAGACCTTTTTGCTGTAGCGTAGACCCTAATAAGTTTTTAATGGGGAAATGGAACTAAAACAATCACATTGTGTCCAAATTGGCTCTGTGCAGTGTATTAAGTTAATGTTTGTTTATATTTGAGAGCTTTAGTTTATTTAAGTTTCATCGTATATGAAAAATAATAAAACTATTTAAATAATTTCCTATGAACTTAGCATGAATAAAGTAAAATATAGCGTCAGTGTATCTACTACGAAATAAAAATATTTCACTCGCAATTCTTTTGGATTGTCGACTCAACCAAAATGTTCCCCAAATAAAAATCATGTTTATTTGTATGAGCAAACATCACGAGGAAGTAGGGGAGAAACGACACACACTTTTCATTATACCATACATTTATTTTATTCATGTTTATCGGGTACTCGAGGCTGTGAGCACGATCGGAGAATTTATTAGATACTAATATTCTGAAATGAGAAGCTTAATAACTTTGGTGTATCAAATAGTTGATCAATTTGAGTATCATCACATAAACAGTTTCCACTTAATTAATATCAAATATCAAACATAAAGGCATCAACTCGATATGGTAGCAAATTAGCCTCGACAAACATGTCTCAGCTGCCAATGTGTGCGTGAGGTGAAAGGGTGAAGTCAAAGACGCACATGCGGGTATTTACATAGCAAATAACGAGATACTAGTCTGGGCTGAATTCGTACCAAAATTAAAATAAAGGAATAGGATGGATTTCATCAATACACTGCATATTTTTTAGCAAAGTTCTTAACTCCGGTTGCTAAAAAATATTGGCTAAAGTTTTGTAGAGTTTGTAAAATCATTGAATCTATATTATATTGGCTGAGCTAACTTCATTGAATAAATAATTATTGACTATAAATTTAACTTGAAAAAAAAAATGCACGTAGCTTGCAGAAATTTATATTAATACGAGCTATGCATTCCAGTTGCTATTTTTTTCACTATGAAAAATTTAAAATTAATACACTATTTGCCGAATCCCGCATTGCCATAAGTAATACATATTTATCAATTATTTTCTCATAATGTCTCAAGATAGTGATGTCAATTAAGACAGATGGCGCTATGGATGCCTAAAGCTCCTGGGTAATAAACTTTCTAGAATAATAATTTATGGTTTTCTTGACAAATGTATAAATACCATTTGTAAATCAATTTTCGTTAAATCGCTTCAATAGTTACATAATAATTTATTCAAACAGGAAATGGGTGGTTCCTTTACTAAAACTACACGATAGTTGTCCTGTAATTTGTACGGGTTAAATGTCTTTGTAAATAATGAAATAATAGTTACTAATTACATATTTAAGTTGAGTTCATGAAATGTAGGTCATTGGTACGTAGGAAATGCTTTAGTTAAACGTTTATTCAAATAACTGTTTACTAAAGAAGGGGTTATAACACTAAATAAACATTTAATTAATGCATCTAAGTCTTAATTATTTAATAATTATTAATTTGCGACTTCTGTTGTTACAAAAATAATGTATATGTAATATAAAATTAATTAGCATTAGCAATTACAGAACTCATAAAATTTTGCGAATTTATAAATGAAAATGAAAAATCCAAATTGGTTTTAGATTTATTATTAGATTAGATCAGAAACGTACGTCAGAATTTCAATGGAGAAGCTTGGTCCTTAAATTTGTAATATAATAAATCCGTTCACGGTATACGTTTTTAAATTATTTGATTCCGGAGTTAAGACCGTTTTATAAATTGACGAGAATAATATGAAATAGAATTGCGTAGCCGGGTATTGTCCGTGAAGCGTTAAAAGAAGGGTGGCTCATAAATATTCAATTCAGTTTCAAGCCCGAAAAGTCATCGTTAAGTCTATTTCCGATAAAATGCTGAAGCGCCTTTACCTCTAATGGTGATGCCATTCTGGCCTACCTGACTCGTGAAAAAAATATTAATAGTATTTGCGAACTTTTGTGACAACCGGATTGTCGATATTTGTAACTACATTAAGTAATGTGTACCTATGTATGTTAATAACATACTTTTTTGATGTTAATAGTAAATGGCATGACTTAGGTGGTACTTTTCACGTGTTTTATGATTTTAATGTTACCTTACATTCAAGTATTACCTACTAAACTTAACCAATGAATTGTGATCAATAAAATTTATTGCTACTATTATCCCTATCATAAAAAAAAAAACACCTGTCTCATTTATTGTTACCCAAAAAGGTTATATTCAAGTCATTCGAAATTTTCAAATGAACGCGCGTGATATTCATATTATTTTACTTTGCGGTCACGGTGTAACTAATCAACTGAGTAGTATGACCCCGTTCGCCCCCCGTGAGTTGAAATTATTTAGTTGTACGGGACCGAGAACAAGGGAATCTGATGCTACGGCCCGCCGGGGACTACACAAGGGACTGGATAACATCCAACCGTGTGTAAATATAACGAGATTTAGAAATATACAGATGAATTATTTCACGAAGGAAGCTTACGAAGGTAGGGTATGATTGAATGGAAGATTTTCTTAGTAATATATTTAAGTTTCTTTGTATAATATCGTAGTGTCCCCGGGTTTTATGTAATACTTTTAGTAACATGCCTGAAATATGTTATGTATGGTATGTAAGGCTTAGTGACAAGTGTAGGTACATAGGTACTTTATTAGTAAGCATATGAAACCAAGATAATTATGTGGAAAATGTTACTCTAATGAAGTTATAATAAGATGTTAATTAACTTCCAGTATTTCGGGCTGTAGGTTTGATCCTAGTTATTTAGCCCACATTTATTTGCAAAATAATAATATGAAGTTTCGTTGTAATTTAAAAACGAAAAATAATTCCAAATACTTATACATAAAACCTCTTTCAAACTAAACGAAAACCACGTAAAGTAATAATAAATCACTCATAAAAAAGACGCTTTTAGACTTTATTAGACGCTTTTACGCGTCAATTTAAATAAATTATCGACTAACGATGTTTTGATAATGACAGTTAACGAGTTGACGAGCTGTTGTAAGTACTTAATGTTATTATGTATTCTACTGATTTGAGGACGTATTACGTATACGGCTTTGGAAATTACATACCTACTAATTTTGAACAAATAAACTCGTGCTTTCTTATTTAGGTCCCGCCTAATTAGTTTTGTGGTTACAAGCGTCTTTAGTCTCTGATTTCCAGTCAAGCAAAGTGTTATTGGATTTCAATTGCATATAAAATCAGCGCCAGCTGTTTGAATTTGTGAACGTTTATGAAAATAGTTCGCCCCCTATTACATTGAATTTAGAACACCGACAACGAGGTAATATGATTTGATATACCTAAATTCAGACATAGATTCGCTCGGAAAACATTTTGCGTTTTGCTTTAAGAACATGTAATACATTAATAAATGTAAACTTACAAGGATTATACGGTTAAGCCCGGGGCTATATTTCTACTAAGAGGACGTAAGTAATTATTTCCGCGAAATTCGTTTCGGAGCTACGTTGCTTCATTGTTTACCTCTAGACATAAAAGGGAAGCAAGGCAAGAGAGTCTCCTTGAACCCAGTCATAGCAGTCGGCACTTCTCATAATTTACATTTACATTAAAAACGTGCTTTCCTCTGTTTGTTATTGTATACGATTTGATTTGGTTCTAACAGAATTTGTAAGCTGACAAAGACACTACGCAGACAAGTCCTTAAAATAATACAAAATGGAAAAAGCATTCTGAATGGCAGACGGCTCGCAGAACTTACAAAAGAACAGAAGTGTGAAGTATCATTTATTAAACAAATTGATAGGTACGAACAGTAAAAAGCTACTGAATATTAATCGTTTGAAATGCGACCACTTGTTCTTGTAATAACAACCTTAGCCGAATAAAAATAAGGACAGAATTGATTTGTTTAAGAGGTTCGTGATCTGAGAGTTTTGGCTCAGGAAACAAACTGGGGGTATGTAGGTCAACAACTTGAAGGGAGAGGCAGTGGGTAATTGGAACGTAAGCCATGTGAACCTTCGATTTTCCGTAAAATCAGTCGATTCTGTATTGATGTAGTAACGCCTCTCCTGCATCGAGCATAAAGGCAACAATAATCTTTATAACAAATGGTTACGTGGAATATATTTACAGCCGATGGTGGTTAAGAAAATATATCAACAAACAAAAGAAGCTCGTTGCGCTATTGGATGTGTAAACACAGTTTTTTTCACTGCTGACTTGAACTACTTTGGCCCTATGGCCCTAGTCTTGCCTGATGATAAGCAGGGTTGAAGATAGAGCACCGTTTCAAATTCTAGATCTAACTACATGGGGAGTAGACAGCTAGGAGACGTACCATAAATTGAACTGGGTTTGGTTGACAGTTACAAATACGCGTTTTTCCTAATATGGTGGAAAACCAATCCTGATTTTTTTTCAAATAGATAATAAATATCTTGGGACATTTTTACACAGCACCATCTAGTCCAAAACTAAACAGAGCTTGTACTATGGGTACTAGACAATGGATATAATACTTATATACTTTTTTTTTGTAAATATATACTTATAATATATAAGAAACAACCAGACAAACACAAACACCTAAGTTCATCACATAAATGTTTGTGTCTTGTGGGAATCGAACCCACGACCTCGTGATCAGCAGTCCGGTACTCGAACCACTAGACCACAGACGTCGTCAAATTAGGATGGATGAATTGCATAATTAGAACCTCCATGGCTACACCGACAATTATTATTATCAGTTAACAATAGAGTATGTCAGCGATTCTAACAAACAGTTTAATAAATAATAATATATACCTACATAATACCGCGTGCGAAATGTTCTTACAGCAAAATAAAATAGTACCCAAACACAAAGAGCAGTAGTTGTGTTTCCCAATGTAAAAAAATACTGCCTTCTCTATTTTGAGGGGTACATCAACGTAGTTGAATCTCTGCAAAGCCCAATGTAACGCAATCTCTATCCTCCCTATTTTTTCTTTGACTTTCAGTACGGGGCTTCAAAAATCGAACCCGATTCGCTAATGTAATGAACTTTCCGACATAAGCCTTAATTGAAGGACCGGGGGTGATAGGGAATGCAGATAATATTACGGTTATTTTCGAGAGGAATACTGATTTTTAGACTGGATTTGAATTCTGTTAGGAACAGCATTTTCTTCTTTCATATCAAAGTAAAGATCAAAGAGCTTTTGAAATGACATTATTGACGACGTCTGTGGTGTAGTGGTTCAAGTACCGGACTGCTGATCACGAGGTTGTGGATTCGATTACCACAGGACACAAACATTTATTGTGATGAACTTATGTGTTTGTGTTTGTCTAGGTATTTCTTATGTATTATAAGTATGTATTTAAAAAAAGTATATAAGTATACTATCCATGCTACACGCTCTACTTAGTTTGGGACTAAATGGTGTTGTGTAAAAATGTACCAGGATTATTGATAGATCGTTTTTTGTTACAGTAATTTTCATTACTTTTGTCGAATTTAGTTTAATGACAGAGGGTAAAACTGTAGTTGAAACTACTGTTAAACGAAGGATGTAAGTATATATACATAGAGAGCTATCATGCTTACCCCTATAATTTGTGTAAAAATAAAAGATAGTAAGCGAGCAAGATAACGAAGCTTAGAACGTGCTCAGGTGCTCGTTTTAAGCATAATTAGAGACTCCGCGAAGTGGAAGTTTTCGACAGCGTTTTCTGCTACATTTCCCATTATGAGTTCATGAATATCAATTAAAGTTTACGACTTTAATTGGCTTTCCGCCGATATTTAATGCTATTTGCATGTTGTGGGGGCATTAACTTATCCGACTATTACCCTTCGTAATTGAGGTTTGTGCGTTTTCCGATGCCGCAATTATTTGGCGTTTATTGAAAAATAAGAGGGTATAGGGTATATACCCTCTTATTTTTCAATAAACGTCAAATAATAATATAGGGTTGTTTTGTTGTTTGAACTTTTGAAGATTTTGTGAGCTATCTTAGTGTGTTAATTTTCGAATCGAATTTCATATTATGATTAATTAAAAGTGGCAATTTTAGCCACGATCAAGGGCAAGTGCGTCCTATATAGAGGGTTATTTGTAAAATACCAGAACCTTAATAATAATAAGGAGCAGAGTACATTTTTAAGTCGATTTAAGTCTCTAGTTGGGTATTACTACTGTCTCCGAGCAATAAGGATTTACTACACGTTAAAAACATACATTTGTGTGTAATATGTGTATATCAATTTTAACACCACAGGCAAATGCCACTGACTTTTATTTTATTTATTAAACCGCAACTACCGAATAGGTTATATGTATTCCGTAATAGGGTAATCATTTAATAAATATAGCTCAAAAAGAGTGACCGAACATTTATTTTGTTTATTCATTTCATTATTTTCCTTCGCACCCTTACAGGTATTCAGAATACAAATAATGTCACTGTTTATTCAATTTTAAAATGATTGTGCATTCAATAAAGCCTACGCGTTCGCCGTAAACAACAGGGCCGCACTAATTGAAGTTCCCAACAAAATTAAGTCAATTTAACTTCATTACGGTGTCATAGTATTTCACAGGTCATTAATAATGCATCGAGTAATTATAGCCAAATCCGTAAACTATTTACGTGTTGCTCTTAGTTTCAAATTAAGTTAATTAAAATTAACAAAAATAATTTATTTCACGAGAAAAATCTAAGTAATTTCTAATAGTCCTTGTTGATACATTTATCGTGATAGTTTTGTAGGGTAAAGCAAAGTCATCAATGAAGTAAGTACTTCTTCAGTTTTTAGAAGTATTACAAGTCCACCTTTGTCTTTATTTGAGACTAGCTCCCGGCCAGCGGCTTTGCCCGCGTGGTCTTATAAATTTTTCCCCCGTTTTTGTAACATTTTTCATTGCTACTCCGCTCCTATTAGTCGTTGCGTGATGGTATATAGCCTATAGCCTTTCCCGATAAATGGGCTATCTAACACTGAAATAATTTTTCAAATCGGTCCAGTAATTTCGGAGCCTATTCAATACAAACAAACAATCAAACCTTTCCTCTATAATATTAGTATAGATTTTTAATTTGAGACGACTGGAGGCCTGAGTTCTAACAGGGCGCTACCTTACCTTTATACAAGATCAAATATGGTGTATGGTAGGTAGGGTAGTTTTTGGTAAGGTGTCATACTTTTCCAAACATTTATCACCAATAAAAGTTGACATATGTGAGTTAAGCATTGCATTGCATAGCATTGTTATTGGTTTTTTCAATTCAATTCTAAGTACCAGTTGAAAGGAGATGTTTTATTTTTGTATGGGACTCAGGCCATAACCTGTACCTTACAGAAAATCTGGGAAACAATCCCCTGCTTAGAATAAAATATATTTTTTACATGATATTAAATTGTTTTTATGCACATAATTACAACTAAAAATGTTTGACGCTTGTCATATAATGAAGGACACTATATAATTTGACTATTGACAGGTTGTAGAGATGACGTTTCCATAAACTCTAACAATGAAAAACTATTATTTTTTGTACACAACAAATCAGGATTTAATTCACAAAAGAATATTTTCCCAAGTTCGTGGTATTTTTTCCTCTTTTTCAATAAATGTACATGTTATGGCCTAAAATGAAACATCTCCTTTGGATTAGTGCCCAGATATTAGCAATAGGCTCGCCGTCCATGGGACCTAAACGTACCAGCGAACACTACAAGCACTACAAGCACAGCTAGACAAGTTGCATTTTGACATTCGAATCGACAGACAAAATGTATGTAAATGACATTAGTGACAGCCCGATTTGCCGAAAGCTTGTGTCATTTACATACATTTTGTTTTCCGATTCGAATGTCAAAATGCAACTTGTCTAGCCCCCCTGTGGATATAATTAATAGGTACCTACACTTTTGTTTGACTTCCCTTCGTGGAATATATCCGTAATAATAATATGTTCTCTATCACCTTCAAAACGTAGAACGATGCAACTTATGAACGCTTTGACCTACTCTCCACTTGCGAACTAGCTTATCAAATAGGTTGCATACCGATACCGATTGCTTTCACGTGGCAGCGTTGTTTGCTAGTTTAAAACTTTTGTATGCATCCTTACCTACTTATATTCGTTTTGTTATGTGGTATAAAGAGCAGTGATTTCGTATTTTCCTCATTCTATACGCTGACATTCGATTTCTAATTTGATACATAAATTCTATCTACATAAGATTGTCAGTTCTTATGGTCATCGTGTCCTCATTCGATAAAACAGGGTTACAAACTTACAACTCTGGGCAAAAAAAACTGGCCTTTTTCAGGAAAATTGTAAAACTGATTTGCCATTTAAAAGTATTAGGATACTTAAATAAAAATCAATTGTCGCATGTATGAGAGATTATCGTATTAGAACGGTTTGACCGATTTGGCTGATTTTTTATTGACAGGACATTTATGTGACACCTAGGATTTTTTTTTTAAACTACCGAAAGGTATGTATGCGTAGTTGCGCTAACTACTATAACTAAACAACAATTATACTTTTTTCTTCTATCCACTTTTCGAAGCAAGTGATTGGAATTAAAATAATAAAAACTAAGTCCATACATTCAAGGAATCTTGAAAAATGCTAACATCAAAGAAAAACATTTTTCCCTTGCGTAAAATTTCAAATATAGAATGAAAATGTTCTTTATTTAAATATCTCCGCCTCCCGGCATCAAGCACACCGAATAATTAGTTTGAATAAATAACGAAATATTAAAGTACCTTTGTAAAAAGTATAAAAAAGAATTACTTAGTCTGCAGGGCGCCTTACTGTGTAACAGGGGACTATTACGTAATCTATTTTGTCTTCGCAAACGGTGGATCTGGGACTTTTTAAGGCGAAAGGGGCCTTATTAGATAGGAAGGAAGGAGGGAGAATATTTTTAGCAAGCTCGCACGGAATAAGGACGTTTTTATGTGTTATACTACTGGGGTGAGATTTGGATAGAAGATTTAATTTTTCGTACGTTTAGATGTGTGCTAAGATTAGGTACGAAACGCGCATGAAAATGACTTTGATTACGTTGATTTATATTAATAAATCGTACGCACATTTCAGGTTTTCTGGCCTACTTTTATCTTAATGAAAGTATCATTGTATTACATATTAATGAATATTATTCTCAATTTTCTATTGATAGTAGTTATACATAAGCTTTCATTAGCAGTGAAAGTCTAGTAATATTATCAAGGACTGGCACACACCACTGACTTTTAAAAAACTTGTACGTACATACCAACGTATTATTATTTCGCCTGTATGTAATCATTTAGCTACCTATATCTTCACATTGGTTTTCGTGTGCAATAAAGAATATTCTATCTATCTATCTGTATCCGAAAGTTTTCTACATTTGGTTTTGTTGCAGTATATTAATTTTAGACTTTTAAAACATACCATCACGCGTGAAATTCCATACCCACAGTTCACAGGTATGTTTAGGTCACAAAATACCCAACAACAGTTTGCTCGACTTGGAAATCGAACCCATCCATACACCTCTAGCGTAGCAGTCGCGTTTGGGACCACTAGACCAACGAGGCAGTTCGCAGTCTAGGCTTTTAGTACTAAGTAATTAAAAGATTTCTTAAGAAAAAAGAAGTCGGAATTGAACATTGTTTTATTCAATTCCCGAATCTCATTCAATCTACTCGCGTATTTCTTCGCGTCTATTATAATAGAACACATTGTCTCTTTATTACACCAAAGTGCAATAACCAAACGTAATATTTTTTTATATCCCGTATACGAACACGGTTTTATTCTTAAATATAACATTCGCGATGTAGATATTACCTTCCATCTACATCAGAAAAATAAAAGCGAATATAAAAACAGCCAATCGTATCTTTGTATGAGGAAAAATCTCGAGAACGTTAGTGAAGTGCCCTGCTTTACGCTTTTAGACATGAATAATTATTATATCTAGGAAGGGGTTTCTTGCTTCGGGGTCTTGCGCTATCAATAAAGCCTTTGCTAGCGAGAGCAAGCCAGAGCGTCGCCAAACGTTCCATCTTCGGGATTACACTGCGACAAGTAGACTTGCGGCGTTAAATTTAGATTTCGATCTTTACTATAATCGCTACTTAGACGATACGTTTATCTTGGTCTTAAGGTATTATTTCGGCTGTCAGATTCAGTAATGACGATTCGGTACAATGGTATTGTTTAGGTTAATCATTGGTTTATGAGATTCTCCCGGATTTGCATTGATACGCAATCTTAATAAGGGTTTCTTATGTTAAACCATTTCTGAGGGAATTATTATCGTAACTTCTAAACATTGATATATTAGACTTTTACGTATATACTATATAGGTAAGTACTATACATGCATGTCTTTATCAACATCTCATCTCGTATTTATAAATGTCTCGGTATTTCCGCCATGTCAGTATCGACATATAAATCGATACATTAGAAGTATCGAATTTGTAAAACAAAACTACTAATATATTTAAGTTCAAACAACTAAACTGCACATATACGCCAATTTTATACAAAGTTAGTTTACATACAAACTGCCGTTTCCATCCAAAATATTACATTCATTTTAACAAAGTATCAACTCAAACGTTAGGCGAAGTTCTGAAATTGCGTTTTCAAATATCGAGTCGACGGATTACGGAGGAACGTTTGTGAATTGTATAACTTTGTACATCGTCAGATTGTATAGTGAGTGAAACATCACTAACCTTGTTATTGCGTCAGTTGTTAGTTTGTACGAACGAGTTATTTAAGATAATTTTACCGTAACATCAGTGACGTATTTAGAAATATTATGACATTATAAAACTCTTGAAGTATGATATATTATTATATTTTATACAACCCTTGCTCATAACACTTTTATAGAGGTTTTAAACTAAAACGAGTTATTACTTTTGTTTTATATCTTTTTTGTTTTAATCAAAGTTATAGGTTCATTTCAGCCATGGATTTTACGTGACTTTAGGGTCGTGTTCAGCATCACGTGTGGAATTATTAACAAAAAGCAATATTTTTCAAAATATGTAGCAATTACCCTGGTTTCAGTATAAAACATATTATCGTATAATTTTTTATTCCCTAAATTGATCTTATGATAAAAATATTCACAGGCAATTCAACATTTTGAATGTAACTCATAATAATAAGTTCGAATCTAATACTTTTTTGATCAATGTTTATCAAAACTACTAAGCATCAAACTTAATAAATTACTCTTCCTGACATAAATAAAGTGATAAACCACACTACAAAGCCTTATAAAGTTACTTATAACACATAAAATATTTCTAACATTCGCCACATATGAACGGTATCTTGTGCTATTAATTTTCGTTTTACACACTGACACACTAGTCTGTCCCTTCGTAATCCGCAGATTATGCGGTTACGGGCAGCGCGGATGAGCTCCGTGGTGGGTCGCGTCGCAATCAATAAGCCAGCCCTGATCCTCCGTCACCTTGAGCCCAACTTAATGAAGTCCCCCCAAGTCAGTCAGGACTGTTACGTCACCATGCTTCCTCAACTTTCCATTACTCAAGTAAGCCTTATCGATCTCCGTAGTTTGTTGTGCCTTACATGTGAGCCTGTCGAACGCTCTTTTATCTTATATTAGGGCCCACTTTTACGAGCGAGTTGTGTAGGGGCCATGATTGGTAGTCTGACGTCATGAGATTCGCTTCTGTCTTTTTATTTACTACTGAAGATGGCTTGCGACTAGTTTTTGTACAGGCGGCGTCTGGTTAATGTCCTCGATCAATCAAACGCGGTTGGAACTCATCTGCAGTACGAATATGTGAATAATATCTTTGATAAATTCGCTTTGTTTACAAATAGTTATAATCGTCGTTACAGACCATGAATTCTAGGACATCCATCTAAAGCTATTGATGTTTTTAACGCGTGTCACGTTATTATATTAATGAAATAAAGCGACGCAGGTAATGTTCTGGAAAAACACTAGCGTTGAAATTAATTCAGTAATTATTATTTATACTTATTCTAAGAACGCTTTTATATTTAAGTGCTGTTACGGTAAAGAAATAAGGTTAAGCTTTAGCTATAGGTTTGTGTACATTTAATTTACCGAATCCAACTCTGGGCTTCGTCCGTCTAAAGCTTTCGGGAACGTTAACTCAACAAATGTAAATGTACCAACATTGTGGTCGCTGCAAACCTTTAAGAAGTTAATGCTCAAGAGGTTCGAGAGTCGAGCGAACGTGTATAGCCGACGTTTAACAAGAAATGCACAACTTAGCGGTTGCAAATGCAATTTATCCGTATTTTGCGACACGACGCTGTGCGAGTTCGTTTTGAGACCACAACAAACACATTTGGGCGATTCCGTTCACTAGCAAGTCGAGGCGAGGCGATAAACTTTGTTGACAATGACTGATGCGGCGAGTGCCCGATCCGGCCCTGGTCGGTACATTCGCGCCAAATGTGCAATTTTCGAACGTGCTACTGAAAGGACCAAAGTTTCCCCTTTCTCAGTATTGTAACTCAATTTTGAGACAGTGACACAATGCTGCGCGCGACCCACTTTAACTTCAGACTTATTTTGATATGAGTTACAAACTCTGAAGATTCTTCATTGTGACGTTTTTCTTGTTTCTATACGTCCCACACAGCGTTTGTTAGTTCACCTACATTAGTAATTGTATACTGACCTTTTCACGTTCATTTCATAAAGTGAAAACTAACATTTTGTGTTCTACAAAAACGGCGTTTTTTACCTGGAACAATACATTTTTGATTAGGGCAATTTAGTCTAGAAGATGTTTTCTTTTGGAATGATTGTTTATTGAATTAAGGTTGATAACACAGTGGGGTTCTTTCTAAATAAGCTATTTCGTAAATTGTGGCCACTTATTTACTGGGAGAATTTTTTCTGTTACACAATAATTATTTCGTGTAGGTGAGTCTACATTCAGATAAAAAGATAAAAAATTAAACGTTTTATTCAAGCTTAGTTTATTTAGTCCGTGTAGCAGATAAACAAAACTTTGACTGCCTGCTGACAGACAACTTTACACTATGACAGTAATTTTGTTTTACAACTTAAGTCACAACTTGATTTACTATTACACAGCAGCCCGTTTTATATTGGAACTTACACAAAATTACGTACAATATCTCACTCGCTCTCAAAATTACACGAAAAATTACCTAAACAAATAGGCTTCGATAAACTACGGCTACGCTATATCCTTCTTTGCCTAACTCAATATTCAGTCGAAAAGGGAAGCGAGTAAAATATCGTAAAAATGTAGCTCAATATATCTTTTCTGGACAGGAAATCTCGTATCCTAAGTCTGGGGCGGACAGAATTCCTTTTGCCGGAGACTTAGTGAAATAAACAGGTCACCTGTTCCTTTTGCAGGGAAATCGAGGAACAGAATATTTGTACCTAGTTACTTTGCGTAACAATTATTATAAGTTGGAAATTAAAAATGACGTTTTCAACGAGTTGAATATCATGTGACGCAGGGCGTTGGCCCCGAAATGATTTAAAATCCTGTTTTTTCCATATTCAAACAAGACTTGTGATATTTTGTATTTGTATTTAATGGTTCTCAAGGCCACAAAGCCTGACAGCCAGTATATCCTTCGAAAATTGGTACCAAATGTTCAGAAATTGGGTGGTGGAGGTCTGATGGCAGTTGTTTCGAGTATTGGTATTCAGATGTATCCGATGCATCAGTTGGGAAAAGGTTAGGAGGATATTAAATCTTCTCAAAATTATAATTAAGCGTATTATCGTATACACTAAAAATACTCTTCATTTGTTTGTTCTCCTTTCTAATGTGTATCAGAGCTTGTTATCAGGCGGCTATATTCAGTATCAAGTTGCTCGACAATAATAAGCTACGATAAACAGCGAGATATGACAAAGTTTAAAGCCCTACGTGTGTATGATAAAGTTACGAATGGCAAGGCGATAAAAACATGAATCATACATGAGCCCTGACACTGAGAATGTTGTGTGTAGCGGTAGGTCGAAATATTATTAGATATTTTAGAAGAACAAAGTATCTAAGGGTTCAACAATATAGATTGGGAAATAAAGATACCTAGACATTAACTTTTTTAAAGATTTAATCGGGCTATAGGACAAAGTAACAATTACATAGTCAAGACCTACTAAGACTTTACAATATAACCATTAGTAGAACAATAGGTTTTGTTAGCTTAGGTTATTAATATAATGAATAAGGATTGACAAAAGAAGGCAGCCGGCAGAAGGATTTAATACGGTTTACCAAGAAGGCAGGAGTGACTAATTGTAAATAATGATTGGCCTAGAAAAAGCGTTGAGTGGACATTCAAACCAGCGGTGAATCCACCAAATATTCCAGTAGTAGAAAACCTTAACAAGATTCCATGGATGTATAAATGTGAAAATTTTAAGGATGGATGGATACACATATATATGTTACTTTACAGTATATAATATAGTATCTATATATTAGAATAACACATCTATATCTATACTTTTATACTAATATTATAAAGAGGAAAGATTTGATTGTTTGTTTGTTTTGAATAGGCTCCGAAACTACTGGACTGATTTCCCATTTATCGGGGAAGACAATAGGCTGTATACCATCACGCTATGACTAATAGGAGTAGTAATGAAAAATGTTGCAAAAACGGAAAAAATATAAAAGATATAAAAAAGGCTTTTAGGATGCGAGTGAAGCCGCGAGCAACAGCTACTATAATAGATGTATCAGGTACATAATTAGTATCCTACCTACACTACACAATAATCCTTGGTTTGGCGCCTAAGTCTACTAAAAGTATCATGTAATGACGCTCGCGCATGCTAGGGTGTCTAGAGGGTGGGAGCACCGCTAAACTTGCTTGGCAGTGCGCCTTGGCACAGCTGCCTGTTTTATTGTGACTCGGCGCCAACAACCGGGAGATTTACCCCATCTGTAATAGCTCGGCTCGTTTATTAATAGCTACGAATGTTGTGGTCGTATAATGTTTCTGTTGGTTAATGGGCGGATCATGATTTTGATAAATCTAGAATCATTTTGGCTGTACCCTGTTCAGGAGTAATGGTTTCTGCGAATGTGAGCCATTATTTGGCTTACGGAGTGAAATTTAACATTTCAGTACGTTTTCTTTGTTTATTGTTACGTACATGTTGCAAAATTGGATGTATATGTATTACGAACTTGCTATAACTTATACACTACTTATACCTATGCTGTACCATTTCATTCTCCTAGCCTTTTTCCCAACCATGTTGGGGTCGGCTTCCAGTCTAACCAGATTCGGCTGAATATCAGTATTATACACGAAGCGACTGCCATCAGACCTCCGCAACCCAATTTCTGGGCAATACCGATATTCGAAGGATAGACTGCTTGTCATGTTTTTTGGGCTTCTGACTAACACTAACATTAAGAATGGTCACCCATCCACAGACTGACCTCGGCAAGCGTAGCTTAACCTTGCAGATCGATTGATCAGCATTGCTATAACTTAGCCACGATACCTATGCTGTACCATATGTCACAATGCCTCTTTTTTTACAGAAACATTTCAACTCGCTAGAGTTTAATAAAGAATAGTAGGAACTCATAGAGGATGAACGAACATTAGCCAATGATTCTACACCAGTGACTTGACCCGACACACGGGATCTTAAATTACTTGCGCATACGTATATAATCCTTCTGTTTTAGATAATCTCTCTTTCTATCGGTGATAACTGCATAAAAACTAATGCGGTAGTTTGTAAGATAAGCCAAAACAAACACAAACTCAGCGTGGCGGCTTTATTGACGAACATTATAAATGCGAAACTTTATCTGTTATATTTTTACTCCTAAACCACTGAACCGATTTCGATAAATTTGGAAAGTTCATCGCGTTTGCTAGAAACTCCTCGTTTATGGGGGATAGTTGCAAACTCCAGTAAGAAAAAGCTTCAGCGGGTTGCCCGGGCGTTATTATATTGTCCCCTAAGTAGGGCTAGTATCTATTCTGTGTCCTGAGAAGAACTTGAGTTCTTCCTCCTTCGTCTAGTTTCTAGGTAGTCCTTTTGCCTCACAAATTCTTTTGGGACGCAAGTGAATTAACGGGCGACAATTAGTTCATAATGTGTTTAATTGTATGTTTGTTTTATTGCATATTGTATAAACATTATTTCAAATCGTACTTAGTTCAAGCCACTTTTCGTGCTTTTCTAGTACTGTACAGTGCCCGGCGTTTAAATTCGTGAACTGCTCGTATCTAGTTATTTTTACGGTACTAACAGCTGCAATCACAGGAACCTTTATTTTTCTAAGGGATTCTGTACGAGTCGTGATTTCGATCAATGACTGAATTCTCAATGGGTGTTCATGTTCTCGTTTGTGTACTAGAGTAGTGCTGTAGAGTGCTTCCGCAAAACACGTTGTGAGCCCAGCCATCCATTCGTCGAAGTTGTCTGGAAACTATATTCCCGTGTGAGCTGGGGCGGTGGAGATTTTATTTTATTTATATTACAAATTTTACATCCCAATAATAATACACGTCCTGGGAATCCAACCCAGGACCTCGAGCGTAGCATTCGCGCTTAGGACTACATGGTTAACGAGGCAGGGAAGTTACCATGTGGATAAATTCATGCTCTACAAAGAGAAATAGCGGTTCCTAGCAGCAGAATACGCCATGCAGCAATAAGCATTAGTTACTTTGCTTAAAGTCTCTCACAAATGCTACAAGAGGTACCTGCCAACAAGAGTCCCTTCCTATAGCGTGTTCTCGTGTGATAGTAGACTCGAAGCTTATTGGTGCTAAAGCAGCTCGTATCGAGGTCGCATGCAGTTTTATACGGCAAGCTCAAGATCGTGATGACACGTACCATATTTATGTAGGATACACCGATGTCTGTAATATGGTTTTGCTCACGGAGAGTCGATATGCCATTGTTGTTCGCAATATGGATGGGGAATGTTGCGGTTACAAGCATATTATCATATTTATATACATCTATTCAACTGCCTTATCGGTTGTGCTAAGCGCAGCTACTAAACGAGAGCTGCCGGGTTTGGGAAAAAATGAGTGCTATTACTGAGAAAATTTTAATTGAAGTTTCAATTTATGCCCGGTTAATGGCAATAATGTATTAGTAACCAAAAGATTTCTACGACCTTGGGCAAACATTAGAATATATCTCTGCCCAATCATTTGGTTATTAATAAACTGTCTGCATAGGTACTAGTAATGAAATCCTATTTTATTAGGACCATTAGTTCCGAAGATTAGCGCGTTCAACTAAGTATAGTATAGATTTCTTTCAAACAGACGGAAATACTTATCTAAATTCTTATCCCGTTTCTAAAAATAAAAAATAAAGAAACAATCTTGTTGTATTTTTACAGTACAAAGTCAAAAACATACTAAATCCTATTCTGACCAAGCTTTAATCCGTAGGTATGGCAAGGACTATGGGAATCAACCCTCTTTTATAATATCATTCTATCCAACAATATAATCGCCACTATTGATATAATCCCAAGCTTACCAACAAACTGACACAATTTAATCCCAGGTATCACCAATTTGATCTAGCTTCGTGTATTTGAACACACAACTTCAATACCCCTCAGGGAAAAGACCATGTAGGTAACACATACCGTTGGTACCAACTTAGTAATTACGTTCTGCTACGTAGTTTCATATTAAATTTACGGTAACTACTGTGAATAATAAATTCAAGGAGACCAGAGGGCTAAATTGTAGGATTTGTACTTATTTACAACCGGCCTAGTTGAAGTGAAATGTCTCCGAAGATTATGTTAACAGCAAATTTATATGCTCGATTTACATGTTTATACATAATTTAGGTTCATTGTCTTATCTGGGAATCGGAGTAGGTTAGGTTTGAGTTTATTGGATTTAACTACAATTTGGAGAGTTTATTTTCAGATGGAAAGTTACGATAGGTAACACCCGTACTACCGACTACCGATAAATTATTTGTGTGGACTTAATAGTATCCATTCTATAGATCGATTGTACTCGAGATTAAGCTGTTGCCAAGGTTAGTTTAGTAGGTTTTGTGGTAAGTAACTATATTGTTTTGGAAATCTAAATTCATTTAAGTATCCCGTTAGTGGCGGGGTCAATTTCTTCTTTTGAAAAGAAACTATGTATTGGGCTTGGGACTGAAAAGGGTAGGCTCATGTTTAAATACCGTGTAAATAATTTCTGCTAAATAATAATAAAATGAATGAACAGGGCAACCAGTAAAATTCGAAGGAAATTAACTCAATAAAGCGGAAAATTCTAATTAATCAAAAAGTTTGTATAACAACAACAAAATAAAGCGGATCAATCAATGTATTTTGAACGTACCTACAAAGTTTTTTATAAAACAAACATAAACCCGGGAAATGGAAGCATCAAAAATGAAAAAGAAAAACATATAGATATCAGCAGATTTAAACACCAGTTATGTACTGTACCTACACTAGCAATGCTAACAGAGGTATTTGAAATTGTGAATAATGGTCAAACACACGAAATAACCGTTCGATCGAGTTTCGACTAATATTTGTTAGTCATCATAGTTTATATTTGTTTGCTTACGGTCTTCATGCGACTAAATATCAGTATTTTATAGTTAGCAACTGCTTTTAAGCCTTCGTAAATCAATAACTGCACCATACGCCATAAACCTACTGCAAGAATTTGCTATCAATATTTTTGGCTTTCTTGTTATTTGTAACGGTTATAGTTTGAATGACAACTAAGATCAACGGTTAAATAAGTTCTTCGATATGCAATTTTGCAATATGTGGTTTTTATTGAGCAATAGTCACTTATCCTCAATTTTGCGGAAACTGCAGTCGCTGACTAGCTTCTACTGTATCTGTACATATCTATTTATCTCTACCAAACAATAAAAAACCTTAATGTTTTCTAGATCTTCAACAGAGATCTAGAAAACATTAAGGTTTTATATACAGTAAATAGCGAGCTAAAAATTTAGTTCTAAACTCGCAAATAAATAAGGAGATCTATTTCTTCCTTAGTTTGGTCTACGCTAGACTTGGAGCAGTTAAACCACATAATGTTCCCGTTTCGGTTTTACTTCCATAACTACTTAGCGTCTTCGAAGACTTTGTTTTTCGGAAATAAGATTTTCACCACCACTTACCTCAATGTTTTGGGGATGAATGGGTAATTTTAGTTCTACATAAAAATAACCAGCAAGACCTTATGAAACATCACGCTGGAAGAAAAGGTACACGTGTAGGGATTGAGATGTTCTTCTACGCTTTTGATCTGCTTATACACATAGATGATAAATGAGGTTTTATTTGACTTATAGATAGACATAATAATCTTTATATTGTACAGGTACACCACACAAAGAAGCAACTTGCAACAAGATACAATAAAACCAAGAGTACAATGAAAGTTTTATCGCTAATAGTGATATCTACCAGACAACCTTATATTAATAGGAGGAACAGAGATAATTGTTAGTACATCTTAAATTGTATCCGGTTCAGGTTTTCTTAGACTAAATTCGATCCTTGCACATCGATTGAATTGAATTTTTATAAATTCCATCTTTTAAAACTAAATTCTTGAAATACTTTTTTAAGTAGCGAAATAAGCCTCTAGAATTTAATACTTTAACGTTGATTCAAGTGGCAACTTTTGATTTAATTTAACTTTCAAGAAATGAAATTAGTTATTCCTGATTTGCGTTTCGTTCGTCGTCTTGAGTGCTTTAAAATTTTGGAAAGTATCCGAAAGCCTTGAAATTAATATCTTTCATAATCTTTTTTTAGTCTTGATTGACAATATATTTCTCCCCATACCTAATATTCTCAATACTGGTTATGTAGTAGAAATATACGAGTATCTAAAAACATCAATACATAGAAAGAAGCCTAGTCATATCGGCCTAATAAGATAATCCTCGTCTATCTGTCTTTTTTCTTTATTCGCTTCTACCGTTCTTGCATCTCATTCTTTATTGTCATCGTATTTATTCTCTGTACTCATTTTTATGTCGAAGTAATAAAAAGAAACAGTATTGTTTTTTCTCCGCAATACAACTGCGCTCGCTTTGCATAATTATTTAGCCAATGACACAACCGGGATTACTGTGTCTCGTCCCCGTCCCATACATCATTTATCAGAATGTTGTCGTTTGACATTTCTAATGTCATTTTTCCGCCAGCGTTCTCTATTGGATTCTGAACATGAATTTATGGCTTTGAAAATAGAGCTGTTAGTTTAGAATTCCAAACCAATATGAAATTCAGAAGACAGATTTCTGATTTCACTTGAACGAGGAATGATAACGGAATAATAATTACACTCTGTTTGAATAAACTTATTTTTACATAGCATCACGTCTGTATTTTTCGAAGGGTTATAATCGGGCGTAGGTTTGTAATAATCGGGTGTAGGTACATTAGTTCACAGTTCGCCGCTATGCTTAGGTCCGAAAAAGAAAGGGGGCGAGCCTATTGTCAATAACCGGTAACAAATCCAAACTCCGAGGTGCTACCGCTGCTCGACCCGGGTTTCGAAACCGGGATCGTGATCCTAAGTGTTACTACACTAGGCTACCGTAGCAATCATTTTTATTTTTATTAAACTAAGCAGGAATACATACAATATATGGGAGTATGAGACCAAAAAGAGCAATATATTGGAGATCTTTAACTTAAGTAAAACAACGATGTATCGCACAAGCACCATAAAGTAGGTACATGGGATAGTAAATTAACTTTCAAGTTACTTGTTGGATAAAAATGTTTCGAGACGAACAGGAAAACTTGGGAAGTTTTGTATAAATAAAGTATCTCAGTAGGTTCGTTCACAATGCTCGCTTCACCAACCTTGTCTTACGTAAAGTTAGCAATTGAATATATTTTGTTCAAGTCCCCACTATTGTGTTCGAATACAAAAGGAACTACGATTCCAAGTATTGATAAAGTCGATGAAAGATTTCGTAGTGTTTGTATAAAGGTTTTAACAGTTGGATTTAAACACTATCTATCACTGCTTTTAATTTATAATTATATTAAATTGTGTATTATTAAAGATGTTTGTCTATTAATATTTTATTATTAAACCTAATGGGCTCATGTATTTTTTAAAGAAGATCATACTAAATCGTCAGAACTATAATTGCTACTTTAGGAATGCTTTTTTCTATAGAAATTTGCAATTTAAACTTATGGAATATAAATTAATATTTATTAGCTAAGAAACTTTAAGGTTGTTACAGACAGATACTAATTAGGTCTGGCTAATTAACAATATAAATTTTAAATTTGTTTACTCCCGCAGTTTCTATAAAATTTTGTTATGCTTTGAATTTCATTTCATTCAATCCCACTTATTTCTCGTTGGTTCCTTTAGACATTTCATGTTTCTCCATTTTAATATTTGTAAAAGTAAAACTGAAGTTATTTAATTTATTACTTCTATTTACTTATTCCTTCTTGGAGATTTTTATTTACAGAGTTTTATGGACAAAACTTCAACCCTAATATAATTTGTAACCATTTACATAGGGTTTCCTAAGTGTGATGCTTGATAAAATATTATTAGATAAGTTGAAAATTATTTAGAAAATACTTTGTCCCTACCTAAATTTTCTAATAAAACTTTGGTACTATATTTGGTGATCATGTCAGCTTCTTGTCTTCTTATATTTAAGTAAAGAGATGAGGAACCCTGCCCATACCCAAGATTAGAATCAAATCATGTAGATTGATATGTTTTTTGAAACGTAGATTGTTTAAAAGTTGAAGATAATTCTATAGAAACCAGATTACCTAGTTAGGGCTTCTATACTATGGATACTTATCCGTAACAGGAAGACTTAGTAGGTAAGTTACAGTTTTAATATTACTTTCACCTATGAAGCCACTCCCCTGAGTGGCTTCAATGGTGCTTCAATGGTGCCATAGCATCGCAATGTCCCTGCATTGCGATGCTAAAAACATTTATACGAACTTTATCTTCTAAAGTTACAGAAGGTATCACCAATATTAATTTAGTGTCGATACCTTTCACAGTTTCGTTTCTCTCCTAAGAGACTAAGAACGTGAAAATAAGTAACATTTATAAGTCAAAAATGTCTGGGCACGTAGGTGAGTCTACTAGAGCCTTGATAATTCTCGGAACGGCACGTACTATTCGTTCTTGTCTCAAAATAGGTTAGTTCGAGTAGAGAACAAAGCTATTCGTTCAATATCAAATTATAAAACAGGCAAGATAATATCTGGATGAGAAAATTCAATAATAGGTACTATTGAATTCGCTAAAATTTAGTTCAGTTCAATCCAAATAATCAAATTTGTAACAGGAAGTCGTAATTTTACTTATTAGATTTCCTGTTTGATCTAAAAATTAAAAATGAATTGTTTTAAACTAATCTGAGTATGAAATCGAATTAACATAATCAAGCTGATGTAGATCAATTAATCTATAATAGATTGACCAAATGATTCTGCGTATGTTTCTTTGTGATTTTAATAGGTATGTTATTTTTCACATATCTATTCTGTTTGTACGAGTATACGTAAACTTGTTGACGTTTTTTTCGCTCTCCTGTTGTGTTCACCTCACCCCGCTCTAATTGAGTTGTTTGGGCACAAATACCATTCCGTCAACACACTATGTGTACATATTGATGGGTGCATTAAAAGAACTTTCGGGTATAAATAGTGTTGCAAAGGACTCGAGTCTTTTAGTCGTATTTTCTAGGACTCGACTCAACTTTGCAAGACTCGTTGAGCTAAAAGGCTCGGAGTCTAGAATCAAGCCGAGCTCAGAGACATTTAACAACAACTTGAGTCTTAAAAAAAGACTCGTGTCCTAAAAAAGACTCGAGTCCTAAAAAAAACTCGAGTCCTAAAAAAGACTCGAGACCTAAAAAAAACTCGAGTCTTAAAAAAAACTCGGAGCATGTAGAAGATAAGACTAATGACTCAATGTTCGAAAAAGACTTGAGTAGGCGGTAACTTCAACATTTACCGATGGTTAGATACATTCTAATACATTCTCTACAAAAATATTGACAACTTTGAGGGTATCTTCCTCAAAGTTGTCAATATTTTTGATATATGAGTAAATGTGAGTTCCAGTTTGTATATTGCATTTGTTCGTCCGCTCTAAACTATATTTACTTAAATTATTGCTTAAGCCCTAAAAAGGACTTGAGCCCATAAAAAGGACTTGAGCCCTAAAAAGGACTCAAGCCCATAAAAAGACTCGAGCTCTCATGTAAGACTCGAAGAGCTTGTAATGACTTCAGTTCTCTAGTCTTGGAGTCTGTAGAGTACTGTAATGAGTCGAGTCTTGAAATTCGTCATCCGAGTTTATTTATATTGGACTCGAAGACTCGAGTTCTTTACAAAACTAGGTATAACCATTATAATGTTATCATTGTCCGGCACATTGTGCAGTATTGTCAGTCTTGCTATTTACCTGATCATTGAAGAAATTATTATAGTAAGCCAAACACAACTGAAGATGGAGTTGTTAAATGGTGCAATAAAGTAAGGAATATCTAAGATAATTTTAAAATTACGACGTGCTTCGGTTCGCCACTAATCACAAACTGTTCAAGTTATAACGTTGTTAGACGCTCCACTAGAGCCGGTCACAGCGAACTTTATTAGCTTTTAAATAACGAACTTTTGCTGTTATCTGCATAGAAGTTGGAAGGGGAACTTTTTCCACAGCAGAACAAACACATTAAAGGATCCTGCGTCCACGTCCTAGGGCGAGGCTCGAAAGCGCGATAAACTTGGTGTGCTGACGTTGATTTATGTCTCCGTTTGTTTGTCCCGGAGACAGCCGGCTCCCAAGTCCCGGTTCATCCCGGAATACCGGTTAAGATAAGACGCCTCTAATGCATACTACAAATTACTGGACGAAATTGCTGTTTACGCATATACAGGGGACGGGGAGCGTTTGCTAATTCGTCTGGGGGACTATCTTACCTTATATGCGGAGTTGATTCTATCATCTCGCTGTGACGCGATTATAATCTCTAAGTGAAAGCAATAAAGTTTGCATTTCTGTGCATCCTCTAATGGAAATAAGGAAGCGAAATTTGCTGGCGAGAGATGACTTGAAGTTTCAAAGTACAATGAAATACTTTTTGGGGGGAAAATACCATATATTTTTATTTAGGATGTTTATTATATCGGTGGTATGACAAATTGGTCCCTAAAGTGCGAAAAAGAAAAACAGGGGAATTTTCTGGTTGTAAAACTTACTAAGATAGATAATGGCTATTATATACCTACGTCCAGATAAATAATCATTGCAAACTTAGAAATATATTCTAGAAAATGAAAGCTAGACCGTTCATAAATATATTTACTGCAATGTAAATAATTTGAAAGAAGAAATAAAACATGTATGTTATTTACAGTACATCAATTTAATGAAACATAAAAGGATGTCATCGGCGTTGACATGGTCGGTGTATGTCAGGTCACGCATGTCCATATCCGCCATCCGCGAGCCACTTCAAGCGGATCCGTTGTCACCATGATATTTTTTAGTATTCCGGTCATATTATCTGTATTTTTTTCGTTTTGCTAGAGGTAAAACTATCAGAGAACTTAATTAAGATTTTAGCCTTAAATTCAAAATTGAAGGTAGGTTTTCGTTCGAAAGTTCAGGAGTATACTGAGGTCCTGTAAATATATAGGTATTTTGGGCTGTATGTTATATACATTTTTTATTTAGGTATGTACATTTTGTTAGTTGAGAAAATTTATTTTGCTTTTTTTCTAGTACGCAGGTTTCTAGGCTACAGATCAAGGTATAGGTAACAACCCTGTATAAGCTGACCTCTCACTGTACAGGGAGTCTACACAATGCAAGTTCAGCTTACGCTGGAACCTTATAGCTTGGACATACGTGTCAATTGTTCAGCTAAAATTGTTGCATTCGAATTCTAAAGTTCAAGGCTAACGATTCTGTTTTTTCTGTTATACAAATGTGTTATAAATCATGTTATAACCCTATAAAGACACCGTAAGTTACGTAATTTAAAAATGTATCCACCATTTTTATCGTTTGTTTTTTTTCTGGGCAAATGTAATTTATTTTACGTACAATTCCGTACGACATTGTTCGTTGCACGTTTATCTTCAACACAAAAACAACACTCTTGAAAAATGTATTGCACTTTCCTACGTGAGGTTTAATGGTTGAGAGCAGTTAAAATGCACCTACAATCTACATGCCTGCTTTTTGCTGAAGCAAATGTGAAGGGAAACACCGATGTCGTTTTAATGAATGCTTATTAAAATACAATAAGATAGGTAAAAATATTATCAAGCTCGTACAGGTAATAAGATAGTAGATGTTACTGTCATAAAATGTACGAAAAAAAAGCCACTTGTTTTAATCCTTGTAAAACAGTCGTTTTATTTTTATAACAGTTATATATATAACAGAAAGTAGTTCTGCGATTTCATTAAAAAAACCAATAAACGAAAAGTAGAAAACTTAAAAAAAAACTTCAATGAGTTACATATTTTGCACCATTTACTATAATATTGCAGGTAGATTTTTCCTTTTTTAATTAATTTTTATTAATTGTGAAAGCATAAACGTACATACGGAGTATACAGGTTGTACGAATAAATAATATTCACCACAGTAACTTTTCATTGTCATGATACACCAAAAAGTCACACAAAACATTCGACGTAACACAATAAAATGCGTATGTAAATTGCTGTAAGGGACGTCCAGCTTAAATTCGTGGATAGTCTTGTTAAGCTACATAAATTGTGGTTACATTCGGGGTCCCGGTTAAACAGTGGCGAGCATTTTATTGGTACCTACAGCCAAATATTTACAAGAATTAAATTATTACCATGTTGAACGCGGCAGCGTTCGTTATTGAAAATATTTCAATAACTCCTTATTGCGCTGTTGTTATTTACTGATGCGAACGTTTTAATTTAATTTGTAATGCCTTTGTAATTTTGATTTTGTCGGTGTTATATTGTAGATTCTGTGTAAGACAAAATTTAATAGATGTAACAGTATATTGTTATAAGTTGATATGTAGTAGATACGCATTTTATTTTGTTACGTCGAATGTATTGTGTGACTTTTCGCAGTTTGTAGAAGAGCATAACTTTTCAGAAGGTCGTGTTTATTTATTTTACATCTGGAGTGCTTTATCATCATCATCATATCAGCCTACAGAGGTAGGGGTAGGTTCAGTAGGGGACTGAACAAAGGCCTCCCCATAGACTTCCACAAGGGCCAGTTATATGCCACCTGCATCCAACGACTTCTAGCGACCTTTATCAGGTTATCCGTCCATCTCGTTGGAGGTTTATACAAGTATTATAACGATAATTTATTCAACTAACAACTAACTTTATAACAGAATTGAATACACAGACAAACAATACAGAAATATTAATTATATTTATTACTTTAACCGATTTAGCGTGAACGATAAAGGAAATTTGCAATTTATATGACAAGAATAAATTCAACTGATAACGTTACCTCGTTACACATAACGGTATTTTAATATACAATTTAATCGTTTCGTGTAACCAAGTCCACGCGATCTCACAAATAACCCGACTACCTAACATACAAATGAATTTCTTGAAAAGGTCGTAGAAATTAGAAGTTCACGTTGGTGTCCGGTCACGCGAGCCCGAAACTCTTTGTACATATTTACCTGTTGTATTATTTAACCACGGTGGTTATAACCAAGTTGTAATTCACTACTCGCTCCCCAAAATAATAGCTACCTATGTAATACGGAACCGCCCATATAAGTGCCGGGGCTGAAAGTTTTATGACAGAAATAGGGACAACCACGCGCCATTTTGAGTGTATAGTCGTGTACAACATGCCTTATAGTTTCGCTATTGTTTTGTGAGGAATTAAATACCAACCCGTTCTAAAACATTTCCTGAAAATATGCTCCTGATTGTTGCCTACAATTTGCACACGGCAACCTTTTCCCTCATTTCATTAGGTTCACTTCATTCTGCGAAAGTGAATTAAGTGCTGCCTTGAGAAAAACCTCACGTAGCAAAACACATTTATCTCGCTACAGGAAGAGGAGCTTAAAAGATTAACTTGGGACCAAGTCTCCTCGGTGTTTAAAAAATCCTTTCTAGGCCGGCCCGGGTCTCATGTTGAGAAACGGAACACGTGAAAGTGTCAGTCCACAGCTTGTAATTAACAAACGACTGACAGGGAACATGAACATCGAATAGCAAAAAAAAATAGCGATCATCGAACGCGGACTTCTCATAAATCGGCATCGGCGGGCGTGGAATAAAATAATCGAGTGGCAACCCGCTCGCACTGAGCGGCTCGATCCCTGATATTCCATGCATAAGCAATATAAAAATGTTATTCTGTTCTGCTGAATAATTTATTCTCGATTGTCACCCTTGTCGACATCGAAATCGAACTGTGTTTACCAGGTGTTCGATCAAATAATTACACGTGTTTCACATTAGCTTTCTGATTCATATTTGACGGTCTACTTAGATATCGGATAAAATTGTTTAGTCCTCCATCCTGAAGATTATTTACTTAGCTCAATGTTATCTTTGTGTGGGCCTAAAATAGACCATTCCATTATGCTTCCATTTATGCGTGAAACGGGCAAAGCTCGTCTTAATTAATTCACATGCCTTACTTGTAAAGTAGCCTCAGTATTCACAATAGGGAACTAATAAGTAATGCTCATGCATGAGAAATCTTAAATGCGGTCATGATTTATTACTGTGGAAAGTCAGAAAACTAAATAAACCTCGACGGGTTTAAATCATGAATTGATGAATAGCGTACGCCTTCAGAACAAAGATCATTATAATTCATTTTATTTCTTGCTCACTAGTTCTCTGAAACTTTTGGTATTAATCAAATCTTAAGAAAGTTAATATTTAAAGTGATACAGGCTGAAAGTTTGTAAACAAAAACAGTGCGGACGCTTCGACGGAACCCGACGAAAAACTTGTTCTGTTGACATTGATGGATGTGGCCGGCAAACGCGCTAATGCCGCGCCGCCGACCATTTTACCGCTAAAGGTAACGGCTCTGAATACCCATACTTATTTGTAATTCGGTAACTCTAAGAATTTACGCAGCAGTAATTTAATTTATCAGTATGCTTATCGTTTTATTACTTACAGGAAAAGCTTTCGGAAGCGAAGATGAAAACGACACAGTAAAATCTCTAATAACAGCACATTTTATTAGCTTCGTCCTTTTTCGATCATAAATTCAATGTACGCGAACGTACTTCTTGATAGCTTATTTGCATTTTGGCAATAAATTACAACTCAGGATTTCGTTAAGCTGACGTGTAAAATGGCGTTAATCTCTTATTTAAATACTTAGTAACACCCTGTCCATTGTGTATGCTCGATTGAAATATTTGAATGGATGTAGTAAAGTCGTCACGCTAAAATCAAACATGACGCGGTGTCAGAAATAATCTGATTAAACAATTTGTTTGAGAAAAATGTTTCGGATAAATACTCGTAATCACATAAGATTAAAGCAACGCTTACTAAGTTAAAGATAATAATTAAAGAATTCCATGAAACAAGTTGCGAAAGCAAATACCTAGTACTCACCCAATAATTGTTAGAATAACCAAAACGAAAACTGGCAATTTAAGAAAACAATCGGCCACTTCCTCGTCTTAACAGGCTGTTTACGAAAATGGGGGTAAATTCAATTACAGCGTTGTATTAAGAGTGAACTTTAGTAATTAAGATGAATCATCACTTCGTAGATAGCGTAAGAAAGGAAGAAGAAAAGTGTTATCGGCAACTGGGTATTCTCATACAAGTAGTCGTTGACAAAAATTAAGTAGGCACACAGGTACCTAGCGTATAATACTTATTTGAACTTTTTACCAAACAGAAGAACATAAAGTAGCTTTTTTAGAAAAAACTAGAAGAGCAATCTTATAAAAATATTAATTACCTAATTAGAAATGTTAAATCTTAATGAATACACAAGTAACATTAAATATGAATAAAAGTTTGTTAACGACATTGACTCACAATTTTCCTTTCATTAGAAAATGTATTCGAAATATAATTTGATTTCTCTCACTATTCAATCTTTTAATTTATTTGCGCATGCTTTATGTAATAAAATAACACGAAGCTCCACTTTAGTGCTTGTATTTTTATCAGAGACGGCAAAAGTAGCTCGTTTAACAGCAATTTTCTCTACCTCGTACAAGTCGTAATTACGTTCTAAGGCTTCCAAAGGCGATCGACTTTTAGTTGACTTGTTTTATCTCTTATTTCAGGATCAGCCATATATCTTCCAGTGACCTCTTATTTGACATTCAATGAATTGTCCACATTGTAAGTTGTAGTGATGTGATTTAATAAAACTACACCCTTGTGACTTGCATTCTAAATGGAAATTTGCTAAAGAAATACCTAGTTGTGGACGAACAGATTTTTGATTTGAACAAATTAAAACTTATTTGGATTAAGTAAAATATGTATTACATACTAGTTTTTGCCCGCGGCTTTATCCGCGTGGATGAACCCGTTTCCCGTAGGAACTTTGAATTTCGGATTTTGGATCAAAATGTAGCCTATGTCCTGATCCAAGGTTTTTGCCATCATCATTTCAACTTTTAGCCAAATCGGTTTAGCTGTTTAGCCGTGAAAGAGCAACAAACATCCAAACTTACAAACTTTCGCCTTTATAATTTTGGTGTAAGATTTACTTCTCTGTAACACACGTCATGTTACATGTGGCAGTAAAATCACACGAAACGTTTATGCATGGACGACGCCTTTGATGCCCGACACATTTTTTTCTTCCATGGATTTGAAACTACCATTAATCGTTTTATTTTGTTTCTTGTTGTGTACGAATTAAAAATTAACATCACAAGGCGCTTAATATTGTTGTCATTTATATTTAATCCTGCCCTTGAAAGTATCTACACGATCCTGTTTCATTCACCTTAATAAAAAAACCGGGTCCGTCTGATGAATAAATTAAAACCCTACCGATCTGGATTTCTCAAAAGTCTACAATTTTGAGAAGCCGGCTGGTATTACGATTATTATTGGGCCCAAATTGGGCTCATTACGTACTCAGTCATTAGGTATTGCGTTTTTATAAATATTATTCTCTATCATCATCGATCATTAAATGTTTGCAAGTTAAAGGATAATAACTTCTCCAATAACGATCTAGTATCTGTTAGGGATTATACTCACTTTGACAAAAGAAGAACACAGCGGACTTAAGTTTATTCTTTAAATAGATAGAAAAGATAGAAGAGAAAAGATATATGACAAATACACTTTGTATTTGTCATATATCTAGGTTGTAAGTTATACTAAGTACACAGCTCAGTATCTTTTGTATTCTACTGTTTTCTAGGACTTTCAAATAAATACAATCTTTGTATTCTACTCTTATAACAAATATTCTCAGTAAACACACGCAAACTGTGAACTATTGTTGGGATTTCTTGTTTTTATTTACAAATCACGCACGCAGTTGTGTCAGTCTCGCGAAGTCATTTGTGTGCTCCACCCATTCCTCTGAGATTCCATTCAACGCTTCACGCAGAATATATTCAAACGGAAGGAGGAGTGATTACTTTGATTACACTTTCCGTTGACAATACCCCAGTGGAGTACGTTGTATTGTTCTTTTATAGGCATTAAGAGGTTTTCAAAAATACCCATTTTGTTGAAAAGGATCCATGCAAATGTAACAACTTATGAAAAATGGTTGTTGTAATTCTCAGTGAGTATAACGCTACCAAAGTTCATTAAACTCTGAATGAGGAATGTTTAGGAATTCGCGAATCACTTGTTTAAAGTACCGTACTTCAGTATAGTCTTTCAGATTGGAATCGTTTGATAAAATGACATAATTTCACAGTTGAATTAACACAGTGGATAGTAAATCGGTGAGGGGCATAATGCACAAGGTTGAAACATTCATGATGATTACATTCATAAATTTCCCGGTTACCTGCGCGTAAACGGTTGATTTATCACACTCGTACAGAAGTAATGTGTCACAGTATTTCGGGTCACCAATTATATTTGCATGTTCGTGCAAATACATTAGCGTGATAAATGACAACAAGAACGAACAAAATAATGATGTCATTCAGATTTCATTGATATATTCAAATTTGATTAGTGCCGTGCATCAAGATTCTAGTTGTACGAAGAAGTTATTAAGAATGAAACTAGTAATATAATATAACTGCTCGTCTGTAGCGGCCATTTTTGCAAAGCGAGACCAATATTGCATGATCAATGATTGGCGATACGTACAGGTACAACACCCGAGAAGTTTTTTTATGATAAGGTGGGTACGTTAGTTTAATCAAGAATCATAAAGATTCTAAAATCACACTTCTAATTAGAAAAATAGGTAAAAGAAATCGTGTTGCATTTTGGAAAATAGTTTATTATCCTGTTCTTTCTAAAAATGCCCTGTGAAGGAATACCCATAAATGACTGAACCAAATGAAATCGTGTTGCATTTTGGAAAATAGTTTATTATCCTGTTCTTTCTAAAAATGCCCTGTGAAGGAATACCCATAAATGACTGAACCAAATGAATGGACGAAGGATGAAGAAGGATGTGTAAGAAATAAGAGCCACATTCAATAAGAATCGTCCCAAATTTATTGTGAGGGTTATGAGTCTTCAACTATAAGTTTCACAAAGTTTAGTTGATCCTGCATCTTTGTGTGCATCCTCATTAGTGCCTAAGAAGCTCTAAGGTCCTTTTTGATTTTGTGCTTTTAAAAATGATGTGACCGTGTGATGTTTTGTATGCAGCATTAGGAGGTTCTGTTGATCCGGTTACAGCCCGGATACAGTTGATCCCTTGATGGATTAAGTATTCAACTCTCCTCTTATTATCTCTAGTTTTCGTTGTGTTAACCCAATATGACTCCATTACCTGGATTGACTTGCAGTAATTACTATTAGATTTCTTAGCTACTGTTGTCCCACTTTAGGCAAAACCCTTAAAAAGCTTACAATGAAACTTTATTTTGATGTCTCTTCTAACGAGCACCTTCATCTTCATACTTTTCAATCACCATAAAATCGTAATTAAGGAAGGAAGCGGCAAAAGTGCGGGGAGAAGATTCCTTTTTTCATTCTGTTAATTCTTTATTAAAAATACTTCAATGTTCGGATGCATTGTGATTTTTGAGGGCCAATAGAAATTCGACTGTGATAGGAATGTATCTAGCTAAAAAATAAAAACGAATAGGAACGAGCCATAACAATTCTACAAAATCTTCGTATATAACTACTTAAGTGTATCTAAGACAAGTTCTTACCTTATGTATAGGAGTTCCCCAAAAGTCGTTGAGGAAAATATTTGATATTGGAGTCTGTGGTCTCAAGTCTCTGTTCTCTTTTATGGCACTTATATCATCAAAGACGAAACCGCAGTACAAACAGTTGTGATAGACCAGTATGCAGGCGAGAACCAGAATAGCACCTAGCCCACGGCGCGGAGGTTCGGGCAAGTCCTCTGGCATCTGATTTTGACCCGTCAGGCGCCGTTTACTACGACCAGTTCTGGTTCTTACCGCCGACATCACTCCTCCGAACCTACACACGCCACTCACGCGGTCCATCATGTATGTATCACATCGGCAAACAATTATTATTTTCTATTCAACACGAAACACTATTTAACAGTTCGTAATAAGTACATTTACGAAAAAGCTGAATCGGGCCGCAGAAATGTTTAGTAGCTAGCGAAAACACAATCACGAATAGAGCCGGGGTAATAAATTTCGCTACACCAAATCAGAGATTAAAAACGACTAATTCGGAGATGTACACTACCGAACACAAAAACCGAACGTAACGATGAATGTTTAGGTTATAACAAAGCACATGTCACTATGTTTTTTCGAAATAATTTCATTTGACATTTATGTGATAGTTTCGTTCGAACGCGCGTGGACACACCCGCTCACCGGGCAGATTCGCCGACAACTGTCGAAGAGCGCCGAGCGAATGCCGCGTCGAGTCACGTGACCCGTCGTTTTACTGCGGGTCGTTTTGAAATGGCGCATGCGCCCCTGTGCTACGGGCTGGCGGCAAAACATTTTGTTACATTTTATGTTTTTCTTTTAAAACAGGGAAAATAAGTAAATAATAAAATAATCATACGCTTAAAATCTCTTAGTTCATATTGATCGCTGCTTAGTTTAATCTTATCTTATGTTTTTTTAATAGTTTATAATATTTTTTATAGATTTACATAATAAATTATATAGTCCAAATTCAAACCAATACAAAAATTCCCATTACTACAGATGATTTAAGTGCAGTGGCGTATTATCGCAATTTGATTACCCTACGGTATTATGGGCGCATGCCCGGAGGTTGGCAGCGGACGGGAGGGGTCGAAGTAAATGTTGATGACGACATTTGGTCGGGTTCGGGAGACTGAGATGAGAGCGCTCTCAGATCGGAATACGCGCTTCGCATTATTTGAATTTCGAAATCCAAAGTTCGAATATTAGAAGTTAGTTAGAGAGTTATCGAATTTTCGTAACAAATGTAATATATTTTTAATAATTGTAACATTTCTATTTATAAGTCAATATTCCAAAAATAAAACAATCCGTTACTTGTACAATTTCTGTGAACATGTTAAAGCTGTTTGTCACTCGATTTTATTTTTATTTCTTTTGCATCAACTGTACTGAATGATGAACTGTGTTAATAAATAAAAGGTTTTCCATGTCGCGGAGTTTGGTCACATTTTAAGCGAAAAGTTAGGTCTTTCTCTTCGTGACTTTTGAAAATGGAAATAAGAAATAGAATAATATTTTTGTCGTAAATCAATGAACCCGGTGTAAAATTGTCGGAATAAAAGTCTGAGTAGATTCTTAGAAAAAATTAAAGGAGTGTTGAAAGAAGTTGTAGACGGGAGTAAGGAGTAATGCATTATTAAATTTGATAGATAAATACTTGGAAATTTATTATCTACTAATCGTAGGTATGTGTGACTGCTGAGAGGTTGCTGTTGTTGCTGGCTGGTTTCATTCACAGATCGAGCAGTGTTATTGGATTTGTATCCAATAACACTGCTCTAAATAATCTGTAAATGCCAAAAGGCTTACCCCAATATACGTTATAGAGGTTGCGCTTACGACCCCGAGACTAATGAGGTAGTTATTATTATTACGAGTATTACTGACAAAAAAACGCGGCTTACCTCCAAAACATATCCAAAGTAATACCAGAGGGATTGATACTCTATTACGGTAAAACTGTTGCTTCTCATTCCATGACCCTTGACAAGAACATGTCAAAAGTTAAGTTGCGTGTCCTACGCTTATCTACCCTATTTTTTGACCCTCAATCGAATATATTTCCCAAAGGAGACATGGCTTTAGTACAAACAAAGGTAAAAGCTGGTCCTTAAACAAAATTACACTAAATTAATATTCTGTTCCGCGTATACTTCCGCGTATGGTAAGTTACAGATATCAGCATGTTTATGAAGATAGATTTTAAACATGTTTAATTAAATATCATTGTACGACCATTTAAGGCTTTCATAAAAGGAGGGGCCGTGTTCTGGTTTACAATAGCTGTAATGAAAATGTTGCGAATAAATGGCTCCAGCTTTCTACACCATGGCAGTACTCGGTTATAGTGTGTTATTAAATTTATTCGTTTACATTTTCACTTCTATTGTATACGACCAATAACTGACTTGCACCAACTTGTAGTGTTATTGATGTTTTTAATATGTTTGGCATGGAAGCAGAAAATTCAACTCTAGTTATTGGTTTTCTCTTTATACCAGTCTTACTGGCTCGCTTTCCAAGCTCATGTTTTGATTGATAATTGGAGTAGCATCCATTATAATCATTCGAGCCCGAAACAATAGATTCGTAGAATGGAAGTAGGGTTTCTGTGTTGACGAGGGGTAGAAGTAACCGGTCCTGACCTAAAACAGTAGTCCGAAACAGTAACGACCTTTGTACTACAATTACTTTAGAGTATAAAGCTGCTAGCTAGACCATTTAAATTCGGCTAAAAATAAACATTGTACAGGTTTATTGGGTGTTAAATTAGTTTTTGGAAACAAACATTACAACAACAAATTATACAATTGACACGAAGCTAATCGCTACGCGAAAAACTATTTATAATAACATAGTACAAAATATAGGTAAAAACTCTAAAGCGCCTACGCATGAATACTGAGAAGTTCATGTGCCATTACGTACGTCTATTGAACTGTGAACATGGCTATACTATTAGCTGTACATCGAACAATGTCCACTTCCCCTCACTTCAATCTTTTTCAATTACAGTAACGATTCACTGGACCTTTTAGGTCCTTTGTGGTATTCTCGCCGCTAAGAACTTTCATTCAATCATGTTAATTATTTTCTTAGGGGCATTTTCGAAGGGGAGTTTAGGGGACTAGAACTTTTCTATACAGGTATTGTTAAGAGGGCTTTAGAAATCGTAAAGTAACCTCGGGACAAGATTAAAATGGCCACTTCAATTGTGTACAACAGAAAATGAATACGAATTTGGAAGAGTGTCGCTGTGGATGGGGAGTCGTTGACTCTGAATTAGTTTAGCGAATTTTGAAGTACGAACAGGAGATTTGCACTTCGTGCTACTTCGTGAATTCTCGGAATAGATGGGTCAACGACGTAATTGTTGAATAGCAATTTAAATACTTTGTTATACATTTATTTACATTGGATGATTCATTTAGTCGCTAATGGCAACTCATCTGTTTAACTTAAAGAAGGTCTTGTGTTAATTTTGGAATTAAAGTGCTCGGAAATTTTTGGAAGCCTGTCAACGAGATGGTATCCTATGCTGGTTTTGAGGTTAGTGATTAATACATCTTGCTATACTTACGAAAAAAACATTCATAATCCATCCAAACGTCATTAAAATTGTACATCTAATACTTATTAAGAACATTGTCACTGCTTTGCTAATATTGCTGATCGACTGTGACTGTAGATGCTACTATCTAAAAAGCACTACATTCTGTTTATGTCTTTGACTAATCCAATAGGAATGGTATTAAACTTTCTCTGCGTATTCGTATCTTTTGTTTAAGGTTGGCACTATTGTACATCTAATGGTGATTCTAAACGATTTATGAAAAGGAACGCTCTAGTTCAGCGAAAATCTAATCTAGTGAAATTGAAAGAAAACAATTTCACTGTCAAATATCAAGGGCTGGCTAAACTACGGCTTTTACTAACTTCCTATAATTTTAATTAAAACCAATATTGAAGGACCTTGAGCACTGGCTTATAAAGGTCCTTACCAACTTTGATCATTTAAAAATTACCATGTGGATAGACTTTTGCTCCTAAATAAACCAACATGCCTATCATAATTTCAAAACCGAAATTATTTAAGTTACCGAAATCAATACAGAACAAAAGATTACTTAAATAAGCTGTGCAAACAAATTTTAATTAGTACACACAAATTTAACAAACGTAAATAACAAGTTGTAATAACAAAACCAAACTATAATGTCTCGAAAACAGGGGCTTAGTTTGGGATCCGCCATGTTGGATTAAAATGGACGTTCACAGTGCGACTAGTCCAAAAGTTAAAAGTCGCCCGGTGAACTGTGGAAAGAGCTTTGCCTGAACTTAGTTTTCGATCGAATATGAAATGAGATAAGCTAGTGGAACTAAGGTGATGAAGTTCTTGAAGTCTGAATTTGTAATGGAGTGATCTAAGATGGGATAGATGAAGGAGTAGCAGATGATAGTGGAAAGCGGCAAAAATGATAATATGGAAAGTTTATAAATTATAGTAGAAGGACTTTTTATTACTACTATAAGCAATTTCAAGTTCTGAGCTTCTGAGTATTGTTGCAATACTGCACCTAGATAGGATCAAAGACGACGTCTGTGGTCTAGTGGTTCGTGTACCGGACTGCTGATCACGAGGTCGTGGGTTCGATTCCCACAAGACACAAACATTTATTGTGATGAACTTAAGTGTTTGTGTTTGTCTGGGTGTTTCCTATGTATTATAAGTATGTATTTACAAAAAAAGGTATATAAGTATTATATCCATTATCTAGTACCCATAGTACAAGCTCTGCTTAGTTTGGGATTAGATGGTGCTGTGTAAAAATGTCCCAAGATATTTATTATTATTTATTATTAAAATGATCCAGTGATACAATGCTCGAGCTTCGGCCTGTGAGGTGTTGTGTGGTTAAAATTATAGCCTGCATATAATTATAATTATAGGTACCTATGCACATAATATAGCTTTTACTAATTTATGATACAAAATACATGAAATTACTGTTGCAAAACAATACTTATTTTGTATAAAAAGAAAACTTCAGTAAGGATCTTCATTTTACGAAGGAAATAATATTGAAGCTTTGCATAATCAGAGATTTTAAGCGTTGGTGTGTATTTGTGCTTGGAAAAATAGTACCTAAATATAGTTTTAATAATAATAAAAATAGTGTTGACCCCAGTCTGATCGCTTTGACCTTAATTATATTTAATACTGAAGCAAAAATTTACCCGCCTACAAAGATATTCTTAGGTTTTGTGTGACAGTAAATAAAATGATATTTGAAAGATAGACTTAGATTTCTTGAAATATTTCATTTAGCTTTCAATTTAATACTAACATCTAGATACGACTAGAAATAATGCTAAATACATTAGCAAACTCAAAAGATGAAAAGTGAATGATAATGATGTACCTACTGTTCAAGGTGGTTTTTGTTGTAATCTGAAATTCTTAAACATAATTCTATTTAGATCATCCATGGTTTGATATCTCAACCAGTAAATCAATCATGGCACAAATTTTCTCGAAGTTGTTCTTCTGATTTATTTCCTCAAATACCGCAGCCTTCCAGGGCAGTTCAATCATGACAATTCTTAAATAGTTTCCTTGTTCCCATGACAACTAATTTAACTACTTTAACGTTTCAAAAGTACCTATTTATATGGTCTAATTGAAATAAAATATTTTGAATTTTGAATTTTGAACATTTTATTAGAATGACATCAATAATCTCATAGGTTGAAATCAATAATAATCTTATGAATACTTACGCCATATTCTTAAATTTTGCCAATTGCAATTCAGTGCTGGCGAGCCCTCATAAGACCATTAGGCGGTTGGTTTGATTTTCGATCATCTCGGCATCTCGCATAGTATATGGGCTTGTGCGACTGTCTTAGTCTAGTCTTAGTAAGAACTACCTAGTTTACCGTCCCCCCTTGTGATTCGTATACCGACTAAAGTAGTCGAGGTACACAACATTATTTGTTTACGATAAGGTCCATATATTGTTGCAATTATAGTAATATACTATTAAAGTATAAAACGTTATAATAGGACTACATAAAACTGCAACATTACAGAGCTACATGAAAGGGCAAGCAATTAATTTTGGTCTCTTTTAAAAGAGGTAAACTTAGGGCGTAATGTTTTGTTAATGTGCGTCGCTTCCGGCGAGGCCGCGTAGTCCGGACCTTAAGTTTAACGGAGTTATTAAATAGATAATTATGTAATCCGGATTACCTTTATTGGTTACTTCCGGTTGACAATTACTGATACTTTGTATGTAGTGAGTTAATTGTAATGTAATCTGAATAAAGAGTTGGTTGGATATATTAGAAGGCGGAAGTTCAAAATGGCCTCCCAGGATATATGGGAAGCTATCGCCTCTTACTGCAAGCGAGATAAGTTTTCAAAAGAGGAGGTTGAAAGGGAGTTTCTCCTGATCCGCAGGCAGCGAGGGTGTCGCTGTCGGGAGGCGCAGACAGACTTCCGGCCTCCATGAGCTGCTAACTTGGGGAATCAGCTGCTGGCCACAGCTCTTGGAGCCCGGTGGTCTGTCCGGCACCTCCAATGACCAGACTATGGCCATAGTAGCTGCGTTAGTTGTTTACTAGTATGAAACTATGCTAACTCCGTAGCCATTGGTTATATTTCGTAAATGATTCAATCATTACTTTTAAGAACTTTGTACAGTATTTTTGTATCGGCGAAAGCCTTATCGGGTTGCCCGGCCGAGGCTCGCTGCAAACTGTGGTTGGAGATATCTCCCCCGCCTACTTATTACCTACCACCAAGCGAGCACCTCCCCCCAGGATGTAACCTTCCTTGGCACATTTGGAAGTCACTAAACCGACTCCGAACCCAAGTGGGGAGGTGTAATTCAAATCTGGTAAAGTGGGGATATCTCGATGAAACGGCTGCAGGTTGTGGTTGTGGAACTGTGCCGCAAACAATGATGCACCTCCTATCCTGTCCTTTGTGCCCCGCTACTTGCAATCAAAGCGACCTCTGCGATGCCACTGACGATGCTGTGGAAGTGGCGAAGTTTTGGGCACACCAAATTTAATTTAAAAAATCGTACCATCGACACGAAGAAGAAGTATTTTTGTGCTTTTTTATTTGTGGCCTAACCTAACCTGACATCATGGAATGGACATTTTTAAAGTGACTCGTTAGTGTAACTAAGTTATAAGGTATTTTGAAAGCTCAATATTTCTTAATTAAATTAAGGATTAAAATATTCTTTAAACGTGTCTCTTTTATCTAACCTTTACTCAAAAAATTATAAACCATGTTTTAACTTTTAATTCTAAACTATTTAGGTACTTTTATCACTTTAATACGTCCTCAGTAAACCTTTTTTTTTCTTAGATAGGCTTGCGCTTGACCACAACTCGCCTGATGTTAAGCAACGATGTGGCCTACGATGGAGCAAACAATGAAAAAATGATGATGAATGGAGTTAAACAACTGATATTATATTATATCCGCACCACACTACCATCTATTATAACCTTACATATCTTCCAACCTCAGGACATTTAAAAATACAGAAGGATTAAGACAAAAGAGGGAAAGCAAAATACTAAACGAAAAACACGTTAATTCATACCCCTACGGTGGATTCCCGCAAGTTTTTTTGGGCAGTCCGTCAAGGGACGTCGACTGCAAGTCGTGTCCTCCGAGAGTTATGGCCCCTAAAAACTGGGCCCTCTAGTGATTGATGGAGAACCGCGTGTAAGCACCGAATAAACACACCCCACGTCCTCTGCAATAGCCCTCAGGTGCTCCTTGTTTTTTGTTTTAACTGGCAGCCCTAACTATACGTAGTTAGATGATTTGTTTCGACTTATCTTTGGAAAATAGGGGTGGAACATTGTTGATCCAGTCCATAGTAGTTGTTCGTTATAATTATTATGAGTGTTGTTTTTGTTTTTCTATGCCCACCACTATGTATCGTATTACTGTGTCATCCTTATCTAAAAATAATTCAGTATAGGCAAACTGTGGGTGACCCATATCTAACCTTTTAGAAAAAACTAGATCACATAAAATTAGACTTCAAAAGGTTTTAATACTGGGTATCAATTTTTTGTGTCTGGAGAAAACTATAATGTCATTTCCACTGTTATTCATATGAATTTCCTTTTACTTTCATCTTAAGTACCCGAATAAGATCTTTATAATAACACTAAAGTTGCTCAGGTGAATATTTAATTTGATTAAAAGCTTCGGAGAAACTGTGACCGCAAGTTGATCCGGGCCGGGCGACGATAAATCACAACTTTGCCATTAAAACAAACGCGGGGCTGCGACACATTGAGATCAACTATCCTAACTTCACTTCTTCAACCAACTTTATTGTCTTGAAAGTTTTATGACTCGCCAACCCTTGCTCGTACGTAACTTGTTGTACTTTACTTGACCTGAAGTGGCTGGCTGCTATGTACTTGCTCAGTTTGAGAGGCTACATTATTAATATGTCACCTCGTGTAGCCTCTGTTTGCACCTAATACAGGATTATTCCCGCACCAACTAAAAAATTGACGATAATTTAGGAACAATGAATTTTTTTTGTGTACTATATCAGGTTAAATTCTATGGTCCCATAGATATATATCCCATATCTTGAGACAGGGTGTCTGGTATATAAGTATTCTCATGGGTACTATAGCACACATAATTCAACTCCGACATCGGTGCAGTTCACCGCTGGACTGCTCTTAAGTTTTGCTATAACAGTTCTTCTGTCATCAGTATCCACCTCCGCCATTTTCATCAGGTCAAGAGGCATCCAACACTGCCTTTGCCGAATTGCAGTCTATTCGAGGATATGTCCTACTCCACCGAGCATCAGTCCTTCGATAGATTTTGATCTGCCTTGCCACCTTGTTTTACCTGGAAAACCTACCAGGCGCATTAAATTCTGACATACAATTCTCCTATATCCCCAAAGGTGACGGCGTAGGGATGCACCCATAGTACACCAATATTTAAATCCACAACCAACCCTTCGGTTCGGTAACCAGGATCAACTTCATTGAACTTTAATTATACAACCAGATCTTTCTACTTTTCAGTATTTTATCGTCAGTTTTTTTCCCAGGTGTTTTTTTCTGGTCAAGTTATTTTGGTATTAGAATCCAAAGTTGTTATTGGGTGACACGTGCAAGGTATAATAAATATAAGAGGATAAACTCCTACGTAACGTAAACAATATCTTCAGCCCATTGTCCACGTGTCCACCAGTACATTGAGAAGGTATTATATAAAAAACTATAGGAGACGTCTGTACAAGCTCTCGAAGGAGGAACTGAACTGAAACTGAATGGATGTCAGTTGTTCAATAAATCAATACCAACGATCACAGTTTGTAGAACGTATAATAAAAATATATATTATGACCAATTGAAAGCAATGAGTACTCAACCAAGCACAGGTAACCGCCGTTATTACGGAAAATTACATAATTATAATAGGTGCATATATAAATCTCTGACTTTTCGAAATCATGTGCGTAATTATCACTCGCTTTAACGGTGAAGGAAATTATCGTGAGGAAACCTGCATGCCTGAGAGATTTTCTCGACGGCATGTGAAGTCTGCAATCCGCATTAGGCTAGCGTGGTGGACTATAGCATAATCCCTTTCACACTGAGAGGAGACCCGTGCCCAGCAGTGGGATAGTATATGGGTGGATGATGATATAAATCTTACAGTCAATGACCCTACTCGATTCACAATTTGACCCCATGAGGACCTTACAGCACTAGTCAGGCAGCTTATAAATTTACGACAACATTTACTGGATTCAACATTTAATATAGCTACAAATAGTTACTTACAAAGCTGTTCAACTACATATATGCTGCTTGTCCATTATTGTAGTTTTGACTTTCGATAATAACTTTTAGGTAGTGTAAATAAATCTGAACTTATAACATAAAACCGTCGAAAATTTAAAGCTTAAATCACTTTATGTGATATATTAGTGAGCAGCAAATAATACTTGGAACTAGTATCTATATTAGATAAACGTGAATTTTATGCTGAATAATACCCAGTAATTCATCCGAAATAGGTACTATTAATTAAACTGTGCGGTAAACTACGTAGATACTTCGGAAAGTGATATTTGAGTTAATGATAGCAAGTCTGGTATTATCTACAATTACTAGGTACTAATAGCTAGCTATCGTAAGTGTGTTAGAAGTAGAATATTAGAGGATTAATTTGGTCTGCTTGTAAACGTTTTCATGAACCAAGTGTTTGAAATTGCTTCAAGTTTGATGTATTTGCGCCCGCTCCTCTAGAGATAAATTTGTTCGAAAACTTGCTGAATGTGAAAAGTTTGAAGCTCACTTCAATCCATTACACGAGTGAAATATTTCTTTGTTTTCTGACTTCACTGCGGGAGTACGACCTTACAAATCAGAAGTTTACCGTTAACGTAGGCGCAGGGATAACCGCGGTCCCCTAAATACGTTCTTAACACATTCATCAGTTTAATTGTAATAGGTTTTATAACGTTTGATTGATGACAGAAGAGGATTTCCACGAAAATAGAGCTGGGCGTTTAATTTCGGGAAACATTCTTTGGCTGTCAAGGTCAAATGAAAGTTTTGTTCGTTTCTTCATAAACGGGCGGCGATCAATCTTGTCTGTAGGAACCGATATGTTTGAAATGTAATATTGGTGCGGTTTATTTAATATACCGTCCATCAATCACGGCCAGACGGTGTGTATCTAGTAGGTCGGTGACAGATCGTCGAGCAACATGTGATATGAGTCAGCCTCGGCCGTGTCCCCGCGAAACTGTTTGCTTCTTATTAAATAGCTTTTCCACGTCACTGTCAATATTATGAGGGAGTGGTTTTTATGGTCCAAATAGGGGTTTACTTCTATTACCTATGTTATTTAGTATCTAGACATACTCGATTAACTAAAATTATATTAAAAAAAAACAAACCGCCTCAAAAAAACACATAGGAACTAAAAAGCATAAAATAACATATTTACATTATGATTTCTAACTAATTTTGAGTCGGTGCCAAACAGACAATCAACGAAAGTCATATTTGAATTAAATTAGTAGTTTGGCACCGCCTCCTATGGGACCAATCTGCACTGCACCAGCTCTCGAATAAAAACAAGAATTATCAAAATCGGTTCACCCAGTCGAAAGTTCTGAGGTAACAAACATAGAAAAAACAGAAAAAAAATACAGTCGAATTGAGAACCTCCTCCTTTTTTTGAAGTCGGTTGAAAATACAATTGCCTTTACCTGTCCATACTAGGTACTTGTTATGAGTATGCCATGTATTAAGTTTATCTATACTAATATTATAAAGCTAAAGAGTTGGTTTGCTTGGATGAACGGGCTAATTTCAGGAACTACTGAAATTAGCCCCTAACTACCGATTTGAAAAATTATTTCAGTGTTAGATAGCTTGTTTATTGAAAAAGGCTAAAGGCTATATATAATTAAAAATGTTGTAAAAACAGAAGAAGTCGCGGGCAAAAAGGTGCGCCCCGTGTTTTCATTTTATTTAGAAATCAGTATTAGAATTATTTTTGACTTTTCCCTTTTTGCTCGTCTTCTTACGGTCGTATCGTGAAGTTTAAGGCTGACATTCAGAGATATTCATGTAAGACGGGCTAGATCAGTCTAAGACAAGAATCGGCTTACCGCATCTTAAAAAGTGGTATTCAGAAACATAGTACGTCTCAAACTTCGTCCGTCTTAACTTAGCCTACGCTCTGTTATAAATAAAGGATAGCAATATATGTAATGTCATAAGAGTGAGCGAAACAACAATATCTGAGATAGAAATTGTTTTTGTTGCAACATTGTCACAGTAAACAGCGCTAACATCTATTATTTTCGCCAAGAAATATCTTTTTTATAATAATGATAATATTTTTAAGTAGATTTGGTTTCACAATAAAAGCACCACATACACATTTAATGTAAAGTTATATGGTAAGATAAAAAGTTTTTATTGACAAACAATATTTACTTACATCGACATATTATCTATTCTATAAAAAAACTAAATAAAATGATATGAAACAGCTATTTAATAAATCTAAGTAAATAAAAATATATCAAACTACCAAAAATAACTACAGCTTTGTCCGCCGGGTGGCGCTAGATCCACTGCTTAGACAGCTAAAGTAACCGATATTGACTACTTAGGCTTAGCATAGTTCACGCGAAGTTTAAGCAGTGTTCCGAACATCTCTGAATACAAATTTGAACGTAAGCACTCGATTTTGACATACGGAAGCATAAGTTCATGCTGAGTCTCGTTTCTGAATATCAGCCTTAGTCTATAACCTTCCTCAAGGATTGGGCTATCAAGAGCAAAAACTGTGTTCCTTATATGTTTGTGCAGAGATTAGAACGTTTAAACAAAAACAAACTCTTTCGCTATTAATTAGTAGGCACTATTGTGTCCATAAAATAAGCGACGAAGTTATAAGTGCAAGGGTTCTTAATTTTTCTTTTAATTCAAAAATAATAATAATTGCAATTTAGTATTTTACAATTGAATATGCAATTTGTGGAGTGAACAGTTTTTTTTAATTGCAAGGAACAAAATTCCACTATTTGAACCCTTCAGGTAATACCAATCTACCAATAATAAGCAGTGAAGTTATAAGTGCAAGGGTGCTTAGTTTTTCTTTTAATTCAAAAATAATAATTGCAATTTAGTATTTTACAATTGAATATGCAATTTATGAAGTGAACAGTTTTTTTTAAATTGCAAGGAACAAAATTCCACTATTTGAACCGTTTCAGGCAATACCAATCTCACTGTCCTTATAAAGTCAGAACTTATGCTCTGTATTACGGACATTAATTTATGCCATCCATTGGCAGACGACCGTAATGTTCAATGGCGGACGTTTACCAGCTGATACGAGATTTTAATCAATTGATTGATTACCTCCATCATTCATTACGGAGTGCTATGTTCATTGAAATAAACTTTTGATCCGTTATCATTTAATTAAGTTTCGCAACTATAATTGGCGAGAAGCTGCAAAAATATGTATTAAATACAATACATACTCTTCTTTTAGAGAGCCAGGTTACTTTTTTTTCAAGTTATATACAAAATATACCAGAAAAAAAAAGATGAAATAATGTTATTTTTGGAAAACTTCCAGTCAAATATGTATTTTTTTCTATTTTTTAGAGGCACTTTTACGAAATTTAAAAATTAGTGTATTAAACTTAAGTTATCCTTTAAATAGAACGTAAATTTATATTTTCAAAAAAGTAATATTTTCACTGTGAAAATAATAGATACATTGAGCTATATTATCGAGCGCAATAACTCGATCGCGCCAGTAACCATCGGGCCATCATTTATTTGTGATAATTATTATTGAAAAGATCAAAATTGTTTATACGATACTACGCCCAACGTCGAGCCCAAAACATAGAACTCGATTGAATCAAATTTTGAAAAATTGAGTCAAATTTGTGCACGGCCTCTTAAGTATATACTCGTATATATTTTTTGTTTAGCTTGTATTGTCACACGCAAAGACTTCCCCCCCCTTTTCTCTCATTTCCCTCTTTGTTGAGCTTGTCTTTGAACGGGCAGTGTATTGCGTGATAAGTAGCAGCCTAATAAAAACAGCTTAATTAATATCTACAATGAAGATTTAATTTTTAATAGATATGAACTTGAAAACGTTGGACTTATTTGTACAAATTGAGCTACCTCTAATTCTATAAGTATTGGTTGTTCAGAATCGTGGACATCTGGGAATATCCCGTGCCAAAATATATACCTATAGTTAATGTTTCATCATCATAAAAATCCCGAGACCTTAAACGATATACGATACATTAAGCTAATTAAGGTACCCGATCAGCAGCTATTTATATGCGTGTTAAATAGCAGTTAGTATGGCAATTAATTTAGCCGCTGACTGATTTACGGCACCTCTGAAACTTTGAGACCACGCCAAACCCTAGGGTCTGGCTGACGTCATTGGACACGGCTGCCCTTTAGGTCAATGAACTCTTTTACAAAAGAAATAAAAAATACTGGAGACAATTCTACTGGCACGAGACAGATAGACGTTATCACTAAGCGCAAAATACCATGTTAGAAGATAGTAAAGCTTCTATCATTAAAACTTACTTAGATGTTCATTATAGCTCTTAGGAGAAATAGGGTGAGAGTTACCTCTAAATGTCATGCGCTAATGACGCGTGACCACGAAAAGTACCCTGGCTCAGACACAACTATTAATTGACGAAGGGTTTCGTTATGTGTGTGACATTTATTAATAGCCACCCTGTGGCCAGGAAACCATGATGGAGCATTGAGGTAACCTGTATTAGAGAATAACTCTATTTAGCTTATTATTTTCCATTTCGTTATTGAGTATTGTCATAGAATAGTTAAAAATATTTGGTAAGAATTTTCAATTACAAGTAAAAAATCGGAGATCAAGGTATAACTTTTCAGAAGTATGTATCATGTTGAATAATCACAAAATTTTAGTGCGCGAAAATAATAACATCCTGTCAGTCACTTTTTCTTGCATCCCTAAGCGCATGAAAAAATGTGTTAACGTTTCATGTTTCAGGTTACTATAGGTAGTACGAAGTACCTATACATCAATGTGCTAGTAGGTATACCTACCTATTTGTTACACGTGTCATTGAACGAAATTAATCCGATCTCTCAAACTTATTGTAGAACAAAACTTTGGCTTTAATCATATTGCTTAGTTTCGGCACCGAGTCTCGAATTCAGATTAGGTAATCGAATATAAGTTTGACGAATAGCTACTGTATAATATTCTAGTTCAAAGAAGTTAGTGTAGGTGTAGCCAACATTATTTTTGCAACTATAATATCATATTTGGAAAATATTTGTGTTACTATCCTCTATTCGATGTAAGAATAACAATAGGAAGTAATTAAAGAGTCATTTGCTTCGATAAACGACTCTGAAAGTTGGTTCTTCCTTATCATGTGTCATCTCAACCTAGTAATATCAAGATAAAATATTATCCTAAACTTCCCCGGAAGCAATTCCCATCGTCGCTTGTTCTTCAAAGATTTTGTATGGAAAACGGACAATTCGGTAAGCCCACCCATCCCCGAACGCATTCACTCGAAATAGTCGAGGAGCGACCCCCTAACGGGAAAGTTTTGATTTAGTGCTTATAGCTGTCCCAGTCGGAGAGCCCTCTTTAAAGTTTTAGTCGTGTAATAGAATAAAACTGTTGGAACAATGCTCGTGCTCCAGCATTCATACCCCGGGTTCGGCAAAGCATTATAGAAATGTACGGACTCGATTGCTAGCACCGCTTCGCGACATAAAATCTAATGTGCATCGAATGAATATTGTAAACTTTGTGTTGGAACCGAGTCAGTTATTCATAATGTTGTATTGTTGATGCTTTCAATTGTTTTGTTTTCAAATATACCTTTAACTAAGTATATAGAGGCGTAATAATTTGTGCTAAATCATAATTGCGAATGGCATTCATCCTGCGTGGATCAAACCTCTATATCTAAGTTTTTAGCCAGTTTGTTAAATCATATCGTATTATGAACGACTTTTAAAGAAGAATAATGAATTGGCAATCTCACCCTGCTGCCGCCGCCGTTCCAATCTGAGTGGCCAAAAACCAGAAAAGTTTTGAAATCACACACACACGAGTTTAGAAACTAATTTTTAAAGAGTCAATAGATAATCACTAATAATGCGAATTGCATAACTAGTAGGTACCATGAAAAGTTATTACCTACTTTGTCCCAGAACCAAAATATATCATCGCGAGTCTACAAAACTTCTATTTAGTTTCACTTTATTAATAACTTTTATTTCCGCCAAAAGTGCAAAGGGAACAGAAACAAATGGGATCAACTTGAAAAATGTGTAACAATAACAAAATGGGAAAACTTGTAAGTGACACCGGGCCATTAGGCAGTGCGGAGTTGACGCGACGCGACGCGACGCCCGCGCCGTACTCTGACGATAATGAATCAAAAGTTTCACGACGTAAATGGAATACTAAAGTTTTTGGATCGAGAATAGTCATCAGTAAGTATTCTATTTGTTTACACCTTTCTTGGAATAACAAGTGGAGTACCATTAAAAATGTATTTGTCTAGTGTTACTTAGCGCTGTTTTATATCAGTACAGCAATGCTTTCTTGCTACCTAATTTGGTAGCCAATTTTTAATGAGTCTTCTAAAGCGTTTCCCCTTTGCTGTGCTCCTAGGTCATTTACTAGTGTGAATTTAGTAGCTTCTTCAATAACAGTATCCAGAAAGCTGGATCGTTTAATATTACCATGGTCATGGATACTGGTACTTACAGGTTGAAATGTATTTGTTAGTTTCATGCGAACTTAAGAATTGGTGTCGAAAGTTTTAGTTTTTAGTTTTTAGAAAGTTTTAGACCCACAAAGTAGGTCGCGTTCCATAACTTTTCGATTTATAATTTTTAAGTGTCCTTGTAAAATAGACTCATCATCTTCCTAGCCTTTTTCCCAACCATGTTGGGTTCGGCTTCCAGTCTAACTGGGTGCGGCTGAATATTAGTATTTAACACGAAGCGGCTGCCATCAGATTGGGTTGCCGAAACCCAATTTCTGGGCAATACCGATATTCGAAGGTTATGCTGGTTGTCAGGATTTTTGGGCTTCTGACTGCCACTAACGATTGTCAAAGGTGTTCGTATGACAACCGGGACCGAGGTCTCGATGTGTTAAGAATGGTCACCCATCCACGGACTGACCTCGGAAAGCGTAGCTTAACTTTGCAGATGGTGGTTGGATGGTTTAAAGAAATCTTACCACATGTTTTTAATACTTTTCGACCCGTCTAGGCGTCTATACTTAGTGAATTAATTAAGATGATCATTATAGGAATATTTTTTTTGTTGAGAATTCAATAAGTTGGGCCTGTTTTACCACCTGATAAGTTCCTGTTAAATTACTTGGCAGATAATTTCATACAAATGTTGTCCCTTTTTTTAATTTATCCTGCGGGTAGTGGCTATCCAAAGATAGTGAAACAGGGCCTAACTGTTTTTTTTTTTCATTTTTCAGAAAAAGGGGCCCCACTATTTTTTAAAGGTCTCATATTTTGTAGTTTCGTCTTCCAAGTTTTGGACACATTGCAGCAAGGGGCAAGTTTTAACGAGATCCTATTGACTTGGCGCTTGTCGCAGAGCTACCAACTTATAGAGCTTTATTTAAACTACAAAACTTTTGGCAATATTGTGAAAGCGATTTTCTCTCGCGAAGTTTTTATCTTACTTCAGTGCAGACTGCGAATAGTACTGGCTATTTAAAATACAATTAACTAAGTACTTAAAAGTAGGTAACGGAGCAAACAGTATTATAAGTTTTTCTGAGAGTTCTGCACTTAGTGTAAGTTTTAAATCATTCTTGTTGAACATTTACTTCAGTTTGGGACTAACGCAGACCATGATTAAGGTCCGTTGCAGTCTGTAAGAGACCTGTTATACGTATATTATGGTATTAAATATAAACTTTTGAAGAATACAGTTTTAGTCCTAGATCGTGCTGCTCCACCATTTCCTAGTAAGTTCCCGTTTAATTTCTTGGCAAGATATTTAATAGAAATTCGTTCCATTTTTTAATTTATTTGGGGGGCTAGACAAGTTGCATTTTGACATTCGAATCGACAAACAAAATGTATGGAAATGACACAAGCTTTCGACAAATCGGGCTGGCACTAATGTCATTTCCATACATTTTGGTTGTCGATTCGAATGTCAAAATTAAATAAATAAATAAATAAATATCTTTGGACATTTTACACAGCACCATCTAGTCCCAAACTAAGCAGAGCTTGTACTATGGGTACTAGACAATGGATATAATACTTATATACTTTTTTTTTTGTAAATACATACTTATTATACATAGGAAACACCCAGACAAACACAAATACTTATATTCATCACATAAATATTTGTGTCCTGTGGGAATCGAACCCACGGCCTCGTGATCAGCAGTCCGGTACTCGAACCACTAGACCACAGACGTCGTGTCGTGTACTGTTAAGTATGTGTGACTGGGACAAGTGAAACGCTTCGTGGTTGATTACGCACTGACGTTTATTCTTAATGATGGCGGATAGTGGACGCAGCCACTATAGCTACGTACTACAAATATACAACATTTCTCCCTCTTAGTACATGCATATAGGTACACAATGTTTGCTCATTAATAGGTAGGTATTTATAAGTCCATACAAAATAATGGCTTATAGTTAACCTTTGGAATCGGACGCAACAACCTGCTTGATAATCCTGACCTAGGGCGGTTAGCCGGCGCTGCATCAGCGACTTGATCGCTTTGATCGTCAGCGGAAGCCTCGAAAACCTCCTCGTTCTCCGGAATCTCCTCCGTTAGACCAGTTCTCGTAGCTTGTGCTGCCGAAGGTAATGGAGCCTCGACACCTTCTCCCTCTGTCTCGCTGTTCTGTGCCTCGCCGACCTCGGCAGAAGGCGAACTAGCCATATTGAAATCCGGTGAGAGGTCTGCTATATCAACAGGGCTATCACGGTATTGACAGTTGCTGCCATCCGTTCCTTTATATGGTACAAGTTGATTTTTATGTTTTTTTATTTGTTCAAATGTTTTACAATCCTTTATTAAGTATGTTATTCTACCCATGCGTCTTATTACCATGCCCCTGTTCCAATTGAACTTTTTATTTACATAGTATTTTTTATACATAACATTATCTCCTGGTTTAAAACATTGTTTATTTGTGCCCCCGTAAGCTTTACTCTGTAAACACTGATTATTTTTTACATTTTTAACGTGAGTGTTAGACGAAGACGGCGGTGGTGGCGTGCTTGGGTATAACAAGTCCAAACGCGAACGAAGTTTCCTGCCAAATACCAACTGCGCAGGTGAAGAGCCTGTTGTAGAATGTACTGAATTCCGATAATCAAACAAGTACTTTAATAAGTTTTCATCATTTTTCTTCATATTATTACTTATCATCAAACATGATTTGATACCCTTTTTTACTACTTTTACATAGCTCTCTGCCTGGCCGTTGCTAGCTGGGTGATAGGCGGGAGATGTTAAATGCGATATTCCGTTATGTGTGCAAAATTTTACAAACTCTTCCGATAAAAAACAAGTAGCATTATCACTGACCAAGGTATGAATAAGGCCAAATCTTGACATAAAGTCATACAATTTTGCTATTACAGCGACTGATGAAGTGCAACCCATTTTGTATACTTCAATCCATTTGGAATAAGCATCTACTATTACTAAATATGATTGACCATTAATTGGGCCGAGAAAGTCAATGTGTACTCTGTAGAATGGTCGCTGAGGGTATGGCCACACAGCGAGCGGTGCACGTGGTGGGGACGGCCTGAGCTGTGTACAAATATGACAACTACTGATCATTTCCTCGATGAACCATTGCAATAGTCGTCCCTTATATTCTTGCCACGTTTGCAGTTTATGGTCAAAACTGGATAACACGCCAAATAGCGCCATTATCTTGCAAAAATTTTAATTTTTCTACTGAATGTGGGTACCTCGTCGCCACTGTTAAGTATGTGTGACTGGGACAAGTGAAACGCTTCGTGGTTGATTACGCACTGACGTTTATTCTTAATGATGGCGGATAGTGGACGCAGCCACTATAGCTACGTACTACAAATATACAACATGTACAATGCAACTTGTCTTGTCATGAACCTGGTTGATATGGCTATCGAGATAGTGACACAGGCCCTCAATTAAACTAAGCGAACCGTCGATCCTTATCAGTTTCAAAAACTCATAGCAACTAGAGTGTAAGGATATTTTTTAAGTATGAATAGATAGCAGAAAAAATTACCTTTACATCTCTAATGGTAGGAAATTTCCTCATACAACAAGTAAACACATCTCGAGTTAGAAAAAAGTATGTCTCTTCGAAGTTAACTCGGTTCACTTGACTTGGGGGACGAGGGGTGAAGTGTTGGGGCGATTAAGGGCGCTTGGAGAAGTGGAGACTTGTGTAGGCATGTATGTATGTTCGTATAATATAGTTTTAATGGTATCTCTTGTTATTTTTTTATATGACTTAAAAATAATGTTGTCTAATTCATCAGTGTATGTATTTTTGTGTACTTTTGCAAATTATTATATCGAGATTCAAATAATATCAATATAACGCGATAAAATCCGTAAAAAGTAGTTTTATTTCAATAACTATATCGTTAAGAAACCGATCTTGACAATATATGTCTTAAATAGAGTAAAGATAGAATATTCTTTATTGCACACCAATTGAATATTAAAAAAAAAAACTTAAAAGTCAGCGTTGTTTCTTCGTGAAGTTATATTCAGTAGGTACAACAATTTCTTTAATGATGGACGTATTTGTTGAAATAAATACTATAAAATCAAGCTTAACAGGTAAATTGTAAACGCGAGAAAAGAATATTATGTACGTAGGTAATTATTTTTGTGAATGTGTAGTATAGATCACAATGCTTTTTATATTCGAGCTTGACATAAAAGCAAAGAAAGCCTGTTATGAGCTTTAAAAAAATATTATTTCTAGAAAAAACGACACCGCAAAAACATACTGATTACAAAAACACAGTCTCTCGCCTCGTTTGTGCGCGATAAACTTCAAAACGACTGAACGGATTTTCATTCGGTTTTAATTAATAGACAGAGTGATTCATGATAAAGGTTTAGGTAAGGAATTTGTTAAGGTTTTGTGTTAAGGGGCTGATAGATTATGATAAAGGGGAAAGATGTTGCTGCGTGCTAAGCCGGGGGACGGGCCGCTACTTATTGATAAATGTTATAATATCTAATAATAATAAATATCCTGGGACATTTTTACACAGTACAGTCTAGTCCCAAAATAAGCAGAGCTTGTGCTATGGGTACGAGACGATGTATACAATACTTATATACTTTTTTTAAATACATACTTATAATATATAAAAAACACCGAATATTGAAAATTTTTCAATAAATAAAATTCTGTGGAATTTTGATGAACGTTACAATTTTATAAATAAATCGAAATCAAACGCTCAATCATTTAGTTGGAAAGTGAAATGTAAAGGTTTAGCTTTAATCCGCTTCTGAATGCATTTCAAATATCAATAGCAACAGTGCGCTGTAAAAATAAACTACTCAAATAAAAACCAGAAAAATAAATCCAAAAATGTTATAGAGAAATCGTTGTACTAAAAGTACTGTAAAAAGTAGAAAACAAATATAAGTACTTGATTTTTCTTCATGATTTTAGGCAATACTATGCCATGTTGTGCCGGTTAAGGGACAGCACCAACAATAGCCTAGTGTACATTAGTACCCCTCTGCATTATCCCTTCGGCGAATATAGGCGTGATAGAAATTCTGAGTTCTCCTTACCAATTTTCTACAGTAAATCATATTATGAATCATCAAATGGTCCTTTAATACAACCAGTACTTACAGTTGATAATACGAACGACCTATTTATAAGATAATAAGTAACACAATATTTATTATTACGAACACAACACGCCTTTCACTCACATTCAGGTCACGTCATTCACCTTGTTCCAATGACAACGTGTGCCTGCCAAATTATTAAATCTCCGGGACACCTCACGAGTCGATCCTGTCTATTCACTATGAGAATAGCCTGCTAGGGTGAAACGTCGGCTATAACATAATTTTGTCGTCGCGTATCTTTTTCCAAGATAATGGTTCAAGACGAGATAATTTAATAACTAATTTATGTCGCACGAGTTCTAGAATATTTAATAAAAATTATATGGCCCATTGGAGATATAATCGGTTCAAGTATAAGTAGGACTCGCTTATTGAAAGTAAATTTAAGGAGGACGTACCAGTACAGATCTGGTTTTAGTTTTTTAGTAACAAAGTACCTAGGGCTGGGTACTTTGTTAGAAAACCAAAGCGAAATCTATACGTCTTAATTTTGACAAAGTACCTATTTATTATTATGAGTATTTTTCACCACACCTCGATACGGGTAAATTATCTGAAAGCAGAACTCTTATAGCAATTTATTATTATCGATAGGGCTTTCAACGTAAATGAAGTATTTAACACCTACTGACATGACAAGCATTGACTAAGACATACCTACGGACAGACAGACAGAGACACTGAAGTCTCATACTTTTTTATACGAGATCCTGAAAAGATAAATAACATAACGGAAGATCGGTTCATGATTACATCACTGTCCCTGAAGAATAGAATGGAATGTTGTGATTCCGTTATGTATGGCAGACGCTTACAATACTCTTGCGTCCCCAGCGGGAATACTCGGCGTGTTGGTATCGATTAGTTAAAGTTGTTTTGACATTTATGTTACAAATCAATCAGGGGAGCTAGACAAGTTGCATTTTGACATTCGAATCGACAAACAAAATGTATGTAAATGACATTAGTGACAGCCCGATTTGTCGAAAGCTTGTGTCATTTCCATACATTTTGTTTGTCGATTCGAATGTCAAAATGCAACTTGTCTAGCCCCCTTAGTCTACTTCTTCTTTTCGTATCAATGGTTATTATATTCTATAATTATTATTCATATTTATATAATAGACATAAAAACTGTGATGGAAGAAGCAAAACAGTACACAGAGAAATACTCAGACCGCCTGATGAATCATTTATTTATTTATTTAACTTAATTAGAACGGCCGCAGGCCACTTAACACAGCTCACATACTGACTTCTCACAATACTTCAGGCATACTGATAAGATTTTCTTCCATTCATCGGCAAATATATCACAATCTGTATTGGCTTCCAAGAGAGCGTTGAGCGCAGTGAGAGAACAAGCTACAGGCGAGTTTGCACGCGTCACTGTTCGGCAAGTAGGTACGGCAAAAAGCTTATGTTTTCTACTACGGTTGTAATTGTTAGGTACAAATAACCATGTCAGCTTTTCATGAAGCTCTGGTGCCACAATTTTAGAGTGGAGAATTTTGCACATACTTCCGACCTGATCAGAATTCCGTCTAACCTCCAGGTAATTCTGGCCTAGGATACCCATAAGAAACTTTGTGGGGTACATGAATGGTACCCATACAGGCGCTTGTAGAGGAACCTCACAAACGCCTTCTGGACCTTTTCTAATTGTAAATATATGTGGCTTCATAAGGATTCCACACAGAGGCACTAGATTCGGGTTTGCTGCGCACAAGGGAATTCTCTTACCCTTCCCTTAAATGATCCTAACTACGTAATTATTAGGAAAGTCTTTACATTTCTAAGAATGAATCCAAGTCGGCTAAAAGATACCTTAGCGGTTGTGGCTATATGGTCGTGGAATGTAAGTTCAGAATCAAATGTGACACCCAGATCTCTGATGCGAGCAGATTTTGTAATACCTTCGCCGTTAAGACCCTAACCCTCTGACGGATGTGCTTCTGCAACGAAATTCTATTAATCGTTTGAAAAGAGCTAATGTGCTTGATGACTTAAGAGAGTTAGGGCAGTGGCTCTAGTTCTCTAAAACCCATTCTTCTTCAGAAAACCTGATTATAGTCGCATAAGACTGATCGCAGGATTTAAATTATATATATATATAAAAATATATATATATAATTACATTGTAACACAACATACCATCTCGCCTCTATTCCCGTAATTGTTAGGCAGAAGTGTAAGGTATAGCCACAGTTTATCGGAGTGTGTAGGAATTTCAAAAATGACAAAAATTCCAATTTTTTACACACTGACAATTTCATAGGAAAACTCAATAACAGTTCTCGTCCTGGGTGGGAATCGAACCCAGGACCTCTAGTCAGTGTACCTTTTGTACAAGTCTCATTTTTCTTGTATCATACTTATAAAATGCATTCAACGTGTCAATAGCTAAAATTCACAGATATCTGGGTCCTATTTAATAAAGCTGGCAAAGCGAAAAGTCCAACATAATATATGTCAAAAAGTGACAGTTCAAAAATATTCCTGTTTAATAAAACTTACAGTTGACAAAATTGTCATAGTGGAAAATTCTACAAATATGTCGAATTGTCACGACAATCCTACAATTGTCAGAACTATTTTACTGTGGATTTTTGACATATGTCGGTTTTATTAAACGTATCTTTAAATCACAAATATGTCAAGACTTCACCTGTCGATTTTCGACATATTTGTCACTTTTATTAAACAGCTTAGGCGCGACAATTCTACAATTTAGTAATTTTGACATAAATGTCGAATTGTCAGCTTTATTAAACAGAGCTGTGGTGGCCCGTAGAAAGAAAGAAAGAAAAGAAAGAAAATGAGTTTATTTTCGTCTAAAACGACGCACGACATAATTATAGTAAAACACACAAAGGTTTTGGTTAAACATAAGTAAAACAGTTTCATTGATTTTAAAACGACCAAAAACACACAAAAAAAAAAAAAAAAACAAAACAACATAAAAAGTTATTTATAGCACTGACAACACCGAGTGACAAGTGACAGCTAACTGCCAAGTGCCAACATAATAATAAAAATGACAGTGGTAAACAAAAATTACAAAACATAGAAAGACAATAAAACACAGTACGATTTTTGTGCTATTATAACTTAAAACAAGTGACTAAACTAGAATAAAAGATAATAGAGGGATGAGCGCCATTATGACGAAAAAAGGTCATAGCTCAGCATTTTGCTGCGGAGATGTAGTGTTACAACACCGACAGCGCTGGTTTTCAGCTTTGACCTAGGCTACCGTAGGCTTATTTGTCTTCTGAATACAACAAACAAATAAACCAGGACACGTTTTATTGATCATGGGTACAGCTACCACCGTTCAATATTAAATTAGTCATAGAAAAATATCGTTTCTACTGACAACAAAAATACCATGAGATCTGGAAAATGTGTTGGGAACGTCTGCAGCTGCTTTCGAAATAATACCTAGTTTTCATTTTGATTTAGAAACGAAAGAGAAATATGGCGTGTCAGTTACTTGCTGTTTTGAGGAGTATGCAAGAATCAATTGTTAGGGTTACTGTAAGCCCCGAATAGAATAACCAGATCTTGATAATATCTAGATGAAATGAAGATCTTAAGTTTCAGAGTGTAGTTTTGCTTATGCCAAATAAAACGTTTTATTGTTACATTAAAGATTCTTTTCGATATTTTCTAATATAAGAATAATGAATTTTATGACAATATATCGACAGTCTCCTTATTACTATCAAGAGTATTTATTACAAGTGGTATTTATTACGTCTCCGGATGAAAAGGTATGTTGCTTACTATCAAATATTTAAAAAAATAATACAAATCCTAGGGTTTTCTCTAGAATATTATCCAGAAATTATGTTGTGGCATATAAATAATAATTATGTTACCAATATTATAGAGGTAGGTAAGTGTTTGTAAATTTGGCTATTTGTTGCTCTTTCACGGCATAACCTAAATTAAAAATTTAGAAAACCCCCGACACGAAATGTAATTTGCCATTTTGTGATGGCGGCCATCTTGGATTTGAAATTTATCATAGTGTATAGATTCAACTAGTTAAACCCTTTCATTTGATACCCATATTGACGGAGTTGCGCAAACATATGTAATTCGCTATTTTGTAGCGGCGGCCATCTTGGACCGATTTTCATCAAACATAGCTAAGAATACTCCCGACTAATTCACATTTCAATTAAAAAAAAACAAAATCAAAATCGGTCCATCCGTTCGGGAGCTACGATGCCACAGACAGACACACACATACACACACACACACAGACACATCAAACTTATAACACGGGTTAAGAACGGGTTAAAAACGGCTGAACCGATTTGGGTGAAAGTTGGAATGGTGATGTAAGCCATCACCATTCAAACTTTCAGCCAAATCGGTTACCTTGGACTTGGACATAGGCTACATTTTAATCCCGAAAAAATCAAGTTCGTCACTCCACGCGGGCGAAGCCGAGGGCAAGAGCTAGTTGTTAAATAATAATAAATGTATGTAGCACAATTATTTTTGTTCTAGTATATTCATTGACACTTTTTCTCCACAAATGAGCTGACTCTAAGTTAAAGGAACTCGTTTTATCAAGTATACCATCAACCTAAAATATACGAAAAATCCCCTTAAAGCTTTTATAGAGTATGCAACCCAGAAAGGGACAGGGTAAAACCTAAAATTACGACGGGATTCACTCGCTACTTCAGCCACATAGGTACACATAGAAATACAAACTAACAGCGTCGCTGCCTCTACCTATAGGTAGGTAATATAAACGTTAAATTTACTAGCAGCTCACTTCGATGTGACGGTATTAGATACTATTTTACTTGATATTACTGCTTTCCGTCGCGGGTCGCTCCCTGCATTTTATTACTACCCAGATAGACACGTCTAGGGGACTCATAAAATATATGAAGTATTACCAACTAGCTCTATTCATGACGTTTGAATTTATGGAGCTCTAATCTTAAATTTGCTGATATTGCCAATATCTGACTTTATACGTTGTACTTCGATGTTATTACCTTCCACGAATGGTAGCATGTCTGTAGAACCTTTTGCAGTGAAGCTTACTGTATGCATATTCGTATTTTTAACTGTTATTGATACCTTAATATTCGGATAATGTCAACAACACAATAACCAAGTTTAAAAAAGTTGTTTGATAATTTAAAATGATTTAACCTCAAAATTATCCACAAAAAAAATGGTTACGCGAATCGAATTCAGTTGGAGTAGTGTAGTATTGATAATCTAGTAATAAATAAATTCACTAGTTTTTTCCAAATTGAAGAAAAATCCTAATAATTCCGTTCACAATATTTGTAATCACGTTCTCCAAAACGGCTAACGGTTTCGAAGAAAGTTGCAGTATGCAGTTTACGGAGGCGAAAAATATATCTAGCTAGGTCTCATTTCTAGGAAAAAATCGTTTTCTCTATTTTAACGCTACCAGAGCTCCGTCGCCAAGTACTTTGTATACCCAAAATAAATACAGAGAAACTTTTATTTAGACATGTAGAAAAAAAACAGCCTATACACTTCTATACAATTTCGACTGGCGAGCAGGGCGAGCGGTGGCTTAGTGGTCAGAGCGTCTGGTGTACCGAACCAGAAGGCGCAGGTTCGAATCCTGCCCGCCCGCCGATTTTTTCCTTCATTAAAAATAACTTGTAATCTTAGCATGGAAAATGCTTAAAAAATACAAAAAGATAGCCTATACACTGTTTCGTTTAATGTCAAAACAAAATAATGCGTAGTTGCTTATTTATTCTTTTGCCTTTCTAAATAAGCAATAGATATTTATGACGAATTCGTGGGTTGTTGCGATGCTTCATTTAATAAAGAGCGCTTAATAGAATTTAACAAATTATGTCGTTACGTAGGCTAATTGCGCCATATCTCAAACAGCAGTCGGGCCTAAATTTTGTATAATGCCGCTAGGTGGCGGTAGGTGTATCTAAGGCGTGGGGCACACTGTTAGTCTGGCATCGAGACATTGTATACGATGGCGTCGCGTGTTCTACAAATTGTATTGTATTTTTCGTGTCTGCAACATTCTTTACGTCCATTCTTTGTCATGTAGCGAATATTTCGCGCATCCCTTGGACGGTTCTCGCAACATCTTGATATTGCTTGCTCGGCTGGTTATATGCTATCTATTTTATTCACTTGGAATAAATTCCTTATCGCTAGCTTCTTTCTGTGCGATAAGAATCGAACCATTTGTAATGTTGTTGAGGAACATGTTCCCGGAGTTACATAACCTTTCGCATAACAATGTTGATTAGGATGCATCAAGAGAGTCTATAGTCTGTTACTGTGTAGCTCCTTTTACAAAATAAACTTTTGAAAAATATTTAACTTTACAATAAGGTGAATAATAGAAAACACCCATGATCATCATCACCCTCTTAGCCTTTTTCCAACCATGTTGGGGTCGGCTTCCAGTCTAACCAGCTGCGGCTGAATATCAGTATTTTACACGAAGAGACTGCCACCAGACCTCCGCAACCCAGTTTCTGGGATATACCGATATTCGAAAGATATACATTATAGATTTTTGGGCTTCTGATTACCACTAACGATTGTCATAGGTGTTCGTATGACAACCGGGACCGACAACTTTACGTGCTCTCCGAGGCACAGAGAGGTCTCGATAGGTTAAGAATGAACCCATACACAGACTGACCGCGACCAGCGTAGCTTAAACTTGCAGATAACTTAGCCACGAGCCCCTCAATAGAAAAGATAATTTCAATAATATATTTTTTTAAATAAAGTTGTTGCTTGCTATAATGAACCTGTAGCAAAACCTACCTTAACAACGAACATTTTTTTTTTGTATTTTTTTTAAGCATTTCCATGCTGAGATTACAAGTTATTTTTAATGAACGAAAAAATCGGCGGGCGGGCAGGATTCGAACCTACGCCTTCTGGTTCGGTACACCAGTGACCACTAAGCCACCGCTTGCCATGCTCGCCAGTCGAAATCTTCCTTCACATTCTAAATTTACGTCTTAAAGGTGACGTAGCGACATCTATTGTGAATGCTTCACAACCGACACGACTAACTTTACAGCTAGTTCGATGTCGTATGATACCGCCTTACCTATTAACTATCTTTTTGTATTTTTTTAAGCATTTTCCATGCTAAGATTACAAGTTATTTTTTAATGAATGAATGTCAGAGCGTCTGGTGTACCGAACCAGAAGGCGCAGGTTCGAATACTGCCCGCCCGCCGATTTTTTCCTTCATTAAAAATAACGAACATTTTCTTAGAACGCCTTTATAATGTTACTTAGAGGTACTTAGAGGTATTCAATTACTACTGAAAATATTCTGATTACGTACATAGTATTCTTAGAAGTTCTAATTTATTTATAGTGTTTTATATAACTCTGTTTAAGCTTGTGACGTCAATTTGTCAGTAACAGTCCCAACGCGGCACCCGAAAGCGATAGTTTTTTGATAGTATCTGAAATTTGATGTTTGATACTGGTATTTGTACTAGTTCGAGTGATGGTATAGTGTCATACGGGCGAAACCTATTTAACCAGACAGCGGACTAGTTTATATTGTACCGGGTTTCCTAGAATTTGTTATAGGTAGGTACCTGGTAACATTTCGGCTAAATTAGAAACGGATGGGTTTGCGACTATTGTTTTAAAACCATAATTGACTCAGTATAAACCTTACAACCAGTCTATTCTGCGGATATCGGTATTGCCCAGACATTGGGTTGCGGAGGTCTGAAGGCAGTCGCTTCGTGTAAAATACTGATATTCAGCCGCATCTGGTTAGACTGGAAGCCAACCCCAACATGGTTGGGAAAAAGGGCTGGGAGGATGATGAATTGACTCAGAAAAAAATCATACAACATCCAATGTATCTAAAGTACTAACTGTAACGTACGAATAATGTACCTACAGCCAACAGAATAATTAAAAACTAATGTAAGAGTTGATCGAAATTTAAAATTAAAATGTTCAAAATGGCGATTCAAATGCATATACAGGCTGCTTAATTAAATCTCGCCTGTATTCGAGTACATCGTAAAATAACAAGGTAAGTAGCCGTCGAACATTTTAATAACATTAAAATGGCCGTTGAATCGTTCGGGCGTAGTATTTAATTAAGCCACCGGTCCTTTTGTTCGGTCCTTTATGTAGGGTGTATGCCCCAAAGAGTTTTATTGCATGTTATTATTTTCAGACAATGTTTGGTATTGCCAGAAGATGAGGGCTTCAGTTCAATTTTATTACTTTGTATGTGATTACTTTGTCGATGTGTTCGTTTTTGATTTTAGAATTTTGCGTACTTTGGATAAAATAACACGTGATAAAAATTTACAGGATTACCTTGATATTCTTTATAGTTCGACATTATATTAATTAGAACAGGTCGGGCAGAAGTGTACAAAACATTGATAAAAAATATTTTATGTTAAATTAGTGTAACTTTAAATCAATCAAAACTTTTTAACTACGGATCTGATTATAATAAAATGTATATATATGATATACTTTAGATTTATAAAAGCGTCATAAGTTTGACCATAAACGATCAGAACTTTTAACCTTATATCCTGGTATTTAAAGATCAGCCGGATCGGTGGATGGGCGGCATAAGTAAAAAATATGATTATCAGGACCATAGACCGAAATTGCAAATAATTTGGCTTATCTTGAAGTAATCGAACAATTTAGATTACGTAACATTTAAAAAAAATTAAGTCTCTCCCTCTCCCTCTTTCTCTTCTTGTCTATGCATTCTATATGGTGGTGGGGACAGCCTTCCGTATATCTCCTCTCCACTTCGCTCTGTTAATGACATGGTCTTCTGAGACTGTATAGTTCACTCATGCCATTTTGCACTCTTTTTTACGTGTATTTTACGTAAAATCATAATAAAATTTAGAAGCTGTAGTACCTATTCAAAAACCTTAAAGAAATAAAGTCAAAAGAAAAACGAGTTAATCATTAACTTGGACTTCAATGGTACAAAGTTTCATTAGGTTGGCAAAGAAATATCCTATTCCGCTTAAGGGTGAACGATAAAGAAAATTATAATTCTTCTTTTATGTTATTATACCAAATAGTTTAGTTTTTAACCTTCTTTTTAAAAACTTTTTAGGTTAACTCAGTTGGTATTTGAGTACAAATTTTAATTTAGGCAGAATTTTAAGAGCTTATTACAATTTTTAATATTTTTGTGTAAAATAATGTCTTTATAAGTTTTGCTTTTAAATATTTGGGCTTTATGTTTTCATTCTCCTCCTGCCCCAAAGTGATTTAAAAGATAGTAGTGTATTAAAATAATGTCTTTCTCCTGCAGTTATATCATTTAAGTTGTGTTGAGTAAGTTGATCTAGTAATCATGCCAATATTTTAAAATGAGAATGTATCTTTTGTTGAATTTCCATCTAAAACAATAATGTATCATCCTATTATTATGTAAGGCATTGCTCCGTTTTGATTTTGACATATCGAATTAGCATTGATATTTTTATTCGAAAACAGTGCGTATACGGAACTTCAGTGTCCTTTCGAATTGGGAAACACCCTTTAAAGAGTCAATCCCAGAAGTATAGCTTTAACAGGATAAGATAAGTCAATAATGGTTTGCGGGATACTTCAAATAATGGTTCATTTAATTCAGTACAAGAAGAGCTCCGATTGAGATGGAATGCAATTACACTGGAGCCCGGAGGCATCCCTAAATATTTGGAAATCAAGGGGCGGTTATCTTGAACTCCAATGTAGGATCAATATGTTTGGGAAATTACTTTTAGGCGAATTTCCTTTGATTTTAAATGTAAAAGCAAGGAAATAAACGCATTTTTACTGATATTAATATAAAATAATATTGAAGATATTAAACCTGCGTAGCGCTCCTAGAGGTCACCCGAGGAACTAGGTTTTTAATTATATACGGTTTTTAATTTACTCTAATATGTGGGTATTACATTGGTCTCTATTAACTAATTTTATGTTTATTGCTGACTAGCTTTTGTCTGCGGCTTCGCCCGCGTGGAGTTAGGAACTTTGAATCCGTTTCCCGTAGGCACTTTGAATTTAATCCCGAAAAATTCATAATCCCAGGTATAAGCCATTTTAACATTCAGCCACTTGGTCCCGTCATTTTGCCGTGAAAGAGCAAGAAACATCCGACCATTCAACTTACACACTTTGGCCTTTATAATTTTAGTAAGATTTGTTGCGCATTATTTGTAAACACAGATTTGGTTTATCTGGTGGCAGTTGCTTAGTGTTAAATTTATCGATATTTAGTCACATCTGATTTCATGGGATCGATCATCGACGATTGGATGAGAGAAAATGCTCAAAAGTAAAATGTTCTGGTTCTCTAAGTAAATATTTCCAAAAGATAGAATATTTACTCTACAGTTAGGCTTGTCTCTAATTGTTTATCTTTCGTTGAAATTGTTTCAATTGTTTGTCTTGCAAAGGATTGTCAAATTTGAATAATCAGACAAAATCCTTTCGAGCTCAGAGAGTTTCAGACTTTCTTTTTTACTTACTTTTCTTTATGAAAAGTACTTAAGAAAATACTATCTTGATTGTCTAGTTTGGTTCTTACTGGATCGCAGTGACAAACAAAAGATTTTGGAAAGACATATTTTGAGAAGTACTTGTTAATATGTATTGTTGAATCGCAATGATGAAATATTTATTCAAAATCTTCGTTTTTAAGAAGTATTATCTTTTGTTTTCTTTATTTGTTTTAGAGTTTTAGGTATACTATATCTATGTTCGTTGCTTAACATGATGAAGCTTATATTTTCACTGTGTGAATAAGTTTCATGTAAATGTAAAATTTGGCGTAACATATAGTTAAAGTTAATATAGCTTTAACTAACATAGCTTTAAATTCTAGTACTTATTTTAAATTTATTTTTTATGTACATTATTTTCTATAGCAATTAGAAACTTCATTTAAATATAACACACCATTATCCATCTTAAGCGCTACTGCGACGCTTGAGCTCCTGGGTTTGGTTTCCGGGCCGGGAAAAATGTTTGGGTTTATCTGAAATTCTCAGTTGGAGTTTGGATATGTAACCGGTTAAATGCCCCCTATATACATGGGACCTCAGCATACCGGCGAACCAGAGGTGTAATATTAGTAAACCTCTGCCTAACCCTCCAGGGAACAGAGGCGTGATGTGTGTTATGTTTATGTTATGTTATTAACTAAATTAAGCGTAGATACTTCTTAAATTAATAAAATATCGTTAATTAAATTTGCTACGGGTACAAATCGAACAAATTTAGAGGGTTGCCAACTTTTCTCATTTACGGGAAAACCTATTATGGCCGTTTATCCTCTATCGTCACGGCGCTGGAAGGATTGGGCCATTATAAACCAATAATGGCGTCCATAACCACGGCGTAGTACAGCATATGGATAGAATGAGTTTGGTTGTGAAATGTTGAGTTAATTTTTGAGGTGGGTATGGGTTATTTAATGTAATACTAATTACATATAAAATCGATTAGTAGAGGTATAATATCGCTCTGTAAACTATAAAGATTAAACTAATGTATTAACAAAAATAGTAATATGTCCATTTTTCAAATTTACTAAACAAATCAAAGATCCAGTTCCTATATTTATACCATTAGCAAAAAAATACAGTTGACTATGGAATATTTTAATTGCATTTTATTTTATTTTGGAAAATAAAATAAAATGTATCAGTATCTTAATCTATTTCTTACAACTAACTTATTAACTTTTATATATATTTTTTTTTTGTTGTTGCTATTATCATTTCTGATCAGTAGAGTACTCAGGCGTGATAGTACCTATGTTATGTTATGTTAAGCAAATACATCGACCATCGTCATTCTACACCTGTATGTGTGCGTCAATCAAGTAAATTTACCGTCACTTGTGGTAGAGAAGCACGGATATTGAACAATTTCCTCGGCTGCACGTAATTGCTTTAATTTCTAGCATACATTGTAAGTGCAGTACAGTTAATATGCTTCTGATTGGAATGCACTGGATCCGATTGGTACCTACGTTTGATTACGTTTCGTTCCTTGCATAAATGTTATTACTGTGTGAAGATTATGAGTTTTTCAAAGTACATTTGTATGGAAAAGGTAATCATGTAGAATGGCTTTTGAATACACATGTTTTCTTCGAATAAAATTATACATATGAAATCTGCTTTAAGACTCAATAATTATATACTAATACTAATAATGATATAGAGGGGAAAGATTTGATTGTCTGTTTGTCTATATTGAATAGGCTCCGTACTGGACCTGTTTGAAAAATTCTTTCACCGTTGGGAAGCTACACTATCACCAAGTGACACAAGCTATAATTTGTAAGAAATATTTTATACTATATTAATAAAAAACTGAGTTAACATTCCAAGAAAATGTTAACAGCTTTTTATGTTGGAAAACTCTCAGGAGCAGCTAGAAGTTGGATATAGGTATGTGTCGACGCCGGTTTTTCACCATCTGTCGACGGTGCTGCCACAACATTAGTTTTATTTTATATCGAGCCTAACACTCCACACGCTTCACTCATCATTACACATCTCTAATTAGTATCGTTTAACATCTGCACATGCACATCTCTACACATTCATTCAATTCATTCACGACACACCATACACGCCATTTTTTGTTCCCAGTTGCTTGCAAGAAGCAAAGCAATCCAATTAAATCTACTGTCTAATTTGAAACCAACTGAGTTTTTATGTTCCGCGTGAACAGTATGTATCCGTTTATGGGAATAGGCTCGCCCCTATTACATGGGACCTAAAACGAGCAAGCAAGGCAGTATATAAATACATCTCTGCGAGGATAAATACCGATGTGATGTTATGTAAATTTAGAATATTATCCTTGTGCTAAAATATATATCTATTAAACTAAAATTGCAATTGTTAATGGCGATTCTCACCATTGCAAATACGAAGATAAATTGCATTCAGAATCTATTGCGTACTAATCTCTGATTAATTTAAATGCTGACATTAATATTCAATTAGGCACCAACTGAAAATCTAATTGATTTATTAATCAATTATTATGAATGATTTGTTAGTCTGGTTCTTATGTAATTGATGTAAAATTACTGCTACCTATAATTTTTTCGTTATATTTACAAAAACTTTACATTTTACGGTTTACCTGGTAAAAAATACAAGCAGAAAAAACAAAAATAGAGTCGAGGGATTAGGCTATAGCCTACCACGCTTGTCTGTCTGACTGACTTCACGTCTCGTCGAGAAAAGATCTCTCAGGCATGAAGGTTTCTTCGCGATGTTGTCCTTCACCGTTTTAAGCGAGTGATAAATAATTGCATGATTCTGAAAAGTAATATCAAAATATAGTCCACGAATGGTAGTCGACCAAAATATTGAAAATTGCCCTTTGTGAAATACGTCAATAGCCATTCGGATAGTTTCCAATCAAATAATTGCCCTTCCTGGCATACATAGCTAACGACCTACGATTTGGTAGTCCAATGGTTATATCACTAAGCTCTCACTGTAAAAATAGAGTACCTACCTATAGGTACCTACGTGTCAACATTAAATAAAATACCCCGTACAAAGTATCATTATCAAATTTATAATAGAAGTTATGATTGACACACCACGCGGACTAAGCTCAGCTAGGTCCACAGAAGATCCAGTTCCAACAATTTAGAAATTAGCAATGCATATACCGGATAATGATAGCAAGCCGTTGCCATCGAAATTGATGGAGATCGCAGCAGGTTACGTACACCGACGCCGGGCAACCTGCCAAATAGAGGTCCCGGAGTCTAGTGTAGAAACTTATTACTTAGCCACTGTGGGGGAAGACTGTCTTATTAAATACAGTATTACAATAGCTGTAGCTTTTGTTGCCTCGGAAAGTGGTTGTCATAGTGGTAGTGAGACGCTTGAAAAGCCTGACAACCAGTTAATCCTTATGTAGGATGTTGTGAGTCTCATGCTATTTGTCATTATCGCAACCTACTGTTTAAAAAGGGAAATTTTAAGAATTCTAGAGTAAACCAGCTCAGAAACTAATGGAAAATGTTCGAAGAGACCTAGGTTCGACATTAGACAGTGGCTGCTGCTGATCATGGTTTTTTTAAGGGTAGAGCGTAAGACAATTTTTATCTCAGACAGCTTTCTCGAAAAATATGGTTATGGAACCATGGACCAATCGGCAATTCACAAATTTCTATTCATCCGTCGTTGATTAGAACGTCATTATCGAGGCTCATAGGTTCGAATCCTGGGTCTAGCAGGCTTTTTCTATTAAATTCTCGGGTCCCAATCGGCTCAACCTCTACTTATAGATGGTACCTAAATATACCGGATGAATTTGGGTGTATCTACATTAGAACAGCTTTGCATATTTAAAACACAGGCGTGATGGTGTGTGATGTGAAAAAAAGTGATCTTTGAACATTATTCACGCTTTTCCCACAACCGCAGTCGGATAAAACGAATGTTCCGACAACAAATAAAGATAGCTGTACTGTAGACATTGATCCTAACGCTAATGCTATATTGAAGCGATTCGGCGAGATTGAGATTTATAACCTGCGCCTTTCAAACTAATGAAGTTCTATTGGTTCTATCGCATTTCCACTGAGTTTAGTTCACAATAAATAACCATTTTACTTAGCTTTTCCTTATTTTCTGTTTTCGAGTCGGTAGTTTTTGTCAATAAATATGTAAACATGTTTTTTTTAAGCTTGTCGTATGGCAGAGGATCTAACTTCTGATAAAGAACCTAATAATTTATGAATAAAATTATAATAATTATATTTATTCTTTACTAGTTGTTCCTGGCGGTATACCCGCGAACATTACATTTTTTTTATAAATAAAATTTCTAAAATAAAACCATCTACGTAACTCCTTATAACATTGCCTGCGAGTGAAAGTCCTGTTAAAACTGGCCCAGTCATTTTAGAGATTAGCCGGAACAAACAGACAGACAGACAAATATTATCCCAAGCTCAATATTTTTCCTGAAATCAGCGTCATAACAATGTTCTTTACTAAACATCACTTCAAACGAGCACTACTTCATGAGAAAACAGATCAAAAGTACATGTTCTTAACTTCGAACCTCACTCAGAATGTTCCTTAATGACCAACTTTGCTATTAATGGCGGTTGTTTGGCTCGTATAGATGAACGTGCAGGGTCCCTCCCATAAGTCTATTACCAAAGCTTTGCCCACAAACCCGACATTTCACGCCGTATTCGATTGGGCTAATTGATCTCCACTTAGGAAACTAACTCCCAGGCGATTACGGAACTCCGGTTAATAGTGATTTAAATGCGTGTTTTGGAACAAATTAACAGATTTTTATGCTGCATGTATGCTTAAAGTGAATGATAGAGCTCGTTGAAGTTAAATTATAGATATATTTTGTGAAATATGAACAAGTATAGATACTTAAAACTGAAGATAATTTTCTGATTGTGACACTTCCCTTTAGAAAGAAGGAATAAACCTGTGTAAAATGTCAAAAAAAACATCCTAAGCTGGGGCTGCTGCGTTAGAGGTCCAATTTCGATATTTTGTTGTCAATTTCGATGTCGAGCAGTGTTGATTTACACCCGGTTGGTAATAGGCTCGCTTACTACATTGAACTTATACTCATAGGTATCTATACTAATATTATAAAGAGGAATGATTTGATTGTTTGTTTGTTTGTATTGAATAGGCTCCAAAACTACTGGACCGAATTGAAAAATTATTTCAGTGTTAGATAGTCCATTTATCGGGAAAGGCTATAAGCTATATATCATCACGTTACAACTAATAGGAGCAGAGTAGTAATGAAAAATGTTGCAAAAACGAGGGGAAAAATTATAAGATCACGCGGGCGAAGCCGCTGACGGAAAGCTAGTATGCTATATAGTAGTAACCCTCTGCCATGCTTCGGGCACACAGGCGCGATGATATGTGTAAGTAATATATTGATTTCTGACACTTACGCGAATACTAGACATTGAAATAAAACTACTTTTTACGGATTTTATCGCGTTATATTAATATTATTTTAATCCCGACGTTTCGGACCCTTTACAGCGTCCGTGGTCACGGGTGACTAAGGTGGTAGGCGTCTTGAAGTTTTAATTACTAACAGCTACCCTACATTTCTGTTAATTATTGGCAATCCGATTCACGCAGAACGAGTTCACCGTATCCTTCGGTCTTGCAGTTTTAGGCTTGGATTTAGATTTAATTGAATCTATAATAGGGTTCCAAGCAGGTGGTAAAATCCGTAAAAAGTAGTTTTATTTCAATGTGTAAGTAAAATAAAAATACCGACATGAAAAATCAAAGCATCAATTACAGAAAAGCAAACATGAATAATAAATTCTTCGTCGGTTTCATAACCGCGTAGATGCAATAAAAACTAAACGAAATAATTGTTTGTCTTCCCGTTCAACTGTAGGTCTGTCGAGGAAATTAACTACTGCCGCTCGTAGTTGGCAAGTTACTTTATCATAACATCCTCCATTATTTCCTCCTTTGAACCCTTCGTCAACATTGCTGTTTTAAACGTCGTCTCTTTTACATATCAAATTAACTATTCTTATAAAAGTCTTTAAGTTTTTCTCTGTGCCGTGGTTGCGATTACAACATATGCTTATGTATGCTCAGATGTTTGTTACTAAATCTCGCCAGAACGGCTGAACAGATCTGGATGAAATTTGGCACAGGGATAGATTATAGTCCGGAATAGCACATAAGCATAGTTTTTAACCCGATAAAATGTATGGTTCTCGTGGGATAGATTTGTTTTATTAATTTATAAGATAAGAAATACTCAGACCACGTGGGTGAAGGCGATTGCAGAATTTAATAAGTTTAAAATATTTGAACTTTCAAATATTTTGTTCATTAAAAAAATTATACCCACTTAAGTATGACAGTGTGATATTGTTGTGTCCTGATTTGATTTAATTATTATACGTAAAAAGAAACAAACACACATTACAATAAATAAACCAAAACACACGCATTTCTCTCCTCCACATAATTCTTACACCAACACAAACCTCCCAAAGCAATAATTCGATTCACTTTAAAAGGATTCTCTTGCAGGAAAGGGTTTATTTATTTCCCATAATGCGTCGGGTTTCCATCAATCGCTAGTATTTACATAGTAGGCCACTTGGCAATCCTTAGATCATTCAATACCGGATATTGGTACTAGTCGACTGTGGGTTGAGTATTCGATGTTCCAAGCTAATTGGATGGAGCATTCGGTTTTATATGAGCCCACTTCATGACGTACGAACCAATAAAATGGGAGCCGAGTAAGTATTCAATAAAGAAATCTTTTCTCGTTGCGTTTGATATACCTACTTTGGATTTAGTTGAACTGATTAGTTTTGGAAAAAGTAGAGTAAGTAGGCCAAATTTGGAAATCAAATTCGAGTTAGGTACACTTTAGTATTAGGTACTTGAATACTTTGACTGACATATTTGAGTAATAGCCACGCTGTTCTGTGAGCCCACGGGGTGTTTAAATACACTATATTATTATAACTGTATAAATTATTACGTAGACAATGTTTTTCCTTCCAATACAATCTTATTTTCAAACGGGTGCCTCATCAAGTTCTCACGTTATAACTTTCAAAGGGTGAAATAAAACTAAAGGAAATGTTATTAATAACAAATCTAACGGCAACCGTGACGTCAGCACCTGCTGGTGCAGCGGATATGAGCTGCCGGTGCAGAGCGGATGCATCGAGTAATTATGATCTCTGGCGTTCCAATAAGCTTCCTATGATAGACACATTTGTATTGCAAATACAACTGACTTCGCAGATGACGTTAATCGTGTTGCAATTCTTCTTTTGTTTTTGTTTCGGTGGCTTATCTTGGTGATTCGAAAAGAAGATCATGTCATATTTAATGTTAGTTTGAATTTGACAAAATCCTTATTTCCTTACTAATATAATATTATAAATGCGAAAGTAACTCTGTCTGTCTGTCGCGCTTTCACGCCAAAACTACTGAACCTATTTTAATGAAATTCGGTACACAGATAGTCTAGTCTTGAGCCTGAAAAAGGACATTGGCTTTAGGACTTTTTAGTGCGAAAAAGGGCTGTAAGGACTTGAAATAGGGGATGAAAGTTATAAGACCCAAACTATGCGGGCAAAGCCTCTGGTGGAAAGTATCTAGATGGCTACAAACCCCTTACGTTTATCTGCTAATTTACCTTTTTGAAAATAAGTGGTGATGTGGTTATTCACGTTTAAAAATAGTGTGACGTAGGTATGTGTTCGAACAATATAATAACACGAATAAAAATTGGTTACATTCCTTACAGTTCCAAAAACACGTATCGCTAAAATATTATGTAGGTATTTGTAAATTTTGCATAGCTAACACATATTCAAATTATTTCAACACTTCTACGTGCAAACGACGCAAGCAGAAAAATCGAGTGTTCCGCAAAATAGGATGATTACTTATGTAGATATAAACATTTTGGTGCGGCTCAATTTACTAAAAGAAATTGAAATTTAAGACGGTTCACCATTTTCTACAGGGAAATTTCTCACTGAAAGTACGTAGAAAATGGTAATCTGTTTGACCGAAGTATTAATTTCAATGAAACGGTCCACGGTAGCTTTGAATTCGTTTCTTCAGAATTTGCAAAATCGTTCGTAATACGAATCCGATTAGTTTGAATAAAATCTGCAAATTCGTAGTCGAAGTCCTCGGGTCGAGGTGTAATGTATTCTGAAACTTTATGGTCTTCTAGTTTCAGATCTACTTTCCTTACAGCTTTTTTTATAGTGCGGAAGATCCTCACGGATCATTAGTAGGTGAGGTGAGGAAACGGGGTATTGGAGTCGTACCTCAAACCACACTAGGACTAGCCTTTATAGATCACATTCACTACCACACCAAACACTCTCCTACCACGATTTTACTCAGTTCCCTCCAGAGTACCTTTTCTTACTTATTTGGTGTTTAGATTTTATAATTACCTACTACACCCAGGGAAGTGCACAAGTAGGACCGGCGGTGTCCATGCTTTTATTACGGCCATAAAAATTGATAGCAGTAAAAACTAAGCTTTGTTAAAAGGCCAACTGATCAGAAAGCAACACTAGCTTACATCTAAAGACGATTAAAATATATTAGGTGCATGCCATAGACGCGCGGTTTACTCAAAAAGAAGCAAGGGTAGGCAGTACTGTAGATGGGAAGATGCAATTAAATTGACAGCTGGACAACTGGAGAAGAGTTTCCTGGGACAGAGCTCAATGGAAAGAGAGTAGGCCTTTGCCAAGAGGTACACTTTGTTGAAAGATATTTTATAGTTATATATTTTGTATGTACATTTTTGGTTAACTTTAAATCTTGTATTCTCTCTTAGTAATAAAGGTTATGTTACTTTTTATTTATTTTAAAAGACGCGCGCAGCTCGCTAAACAATTAATACACATCCCACGCTATGTTTCAAATATGAAACTCGTCGAAACTTTATTACAATTAGTTCACACACCACAAATCCTAACATTTTATTCTCTTTGTAGACAGAAAAATAATTAAATTTACCGCTCGTGTTCAACGTAGATTACTCGTAATGCGAATACCAGCAACCATTTGTAACAAAGATGGCGGTTAGCAAACAATTAGGCGAAGTTAGGCTGAGGGCTCACGGGTCGGATCTGTTTGCACTAAGTCCATGTTTGTTGACTATAAACATTCCTCACCGGATATTAGCCCTTGTCCGAGCATGTGGAAGAACGCGCTCGATTCAATTTCTATTAGTTCTTTGACTCGCGGAGGTTCAACTGGATCAAATACGGGCAGTTCGCTTTGACAAACTATTTTAATCGTTTACGTCAAATTTGTTGTAATAACAATCCCTGAAATCACATTAACTACAAAGGTATAGGTCTTAAACTCAAATGGAAGACGCCTTTGACCTTTAGAAAACAAAAATAAGTGTATTGTCAATCAACCCACCAAGCAACAAATTACTGAGCTAATAGAAAAAGTATAGCCATAGAAAACCAAATATGACTTCGTGAGTTACAATAGCTTATAAAAACTTTGCGAACCCTTTCAGACTTGTCGATAGTGTGTATAAAGTTTTTCATATACATGAGGTGGACGACACTACTAACCTCGATTATAACTTAAGGCGTTATCCTCTCATTATGAGAGTGGGTCTGTGCTCAGCAGTGGAAACGTATTCGTTGTCATAATTTTCAACAGCCAAAACCTCAAAGAAAAATAGTCCCAATATTGGTGTCAGTTGTTACGCTCAAAAGGGTTGAGGCACACAAATTAATATTAATTACATTTATTCGGACACTTCCCTTGATCGCCCAAATTCATAATTACGTTTTTAATTCTTTTATACCCTCATTACAAAGTCCTAAACACAGGAAAGGTTTAATCTTCATTAGCCAAGTGTCAGAAGTACATTACGATTCACTGGACATTATCACAAAATGTAACATGAATCTGACTGATGGAAAAATATTGCAAGAATTTGTATTATTTAATGCAGATTTGTATGATATCGTCGCAAGAATAATATTCTCGTCTGAGATTGAAATTACCTTCAATATGAAACCTATCATACGTTGGATCACAATTTATTATAGTAGCAAATGAACCGATAACATTACAGTCTTATTCGTTTCTTTACAAAGGTGTCTAGTTTAGTTAGAACTCTGAAGGTGGGTAGTGTTAGACCTTTGTAGTCTGCAAGTCTTGATAAAAAGTAGGGTGGAGAAGATTCTGTTATGTTGGGCGGTGTGCATTGTGTCGCTTTAGGAGCATTCATATAAGCCACGGGCGCCTTCCGCTGCAACGTTCGTTATTATGGTGAGGAAATGGACCCCAGTCTCGAACGGAAAGTGAGAATGCAGTGCTTCCCCCCAGTTGTGCAAACAACGAACAGACTAATGATCATTATGATACTGACAGGTATTTAACACGCTTCTTTATTCGACTGATTTTTTAGAAGAGTCCAGTGGAAGTGTAGGATTTTACGAACCATTCATGGTTCATGGTATGTTTTGGGTTCTATCTAATAGGGGATGAGCCCATTACCTTAAAATGGGCACAAATCCAAACTTCGAGCTGCTATCGAGAGATCCGTGATTCTAAACCTATTTATGCATTGTAAGATCAAATGGATCTGCGCTTGAGGTTAATTTCGTTATTTCTATTTAATATTACTTTTATGGTAAAACCCTATTACTAAAATCGTTTTCTGTGCCAAGTATCGGTAGAAAAAGTTTGCAACTCTCATTCAAAAACGATTTGGCTCAAGTTACCTAGATCAGACGATTTTCAATATTTATCATGTTGCGGTGAAAACTTATTTTATAGATAATTTTGTACCTAATACATCATCAAGTAGCGGAGCACTTTTATCTTGATGAAGATTATGAATGTAGAGCTAATGGCCCAGCTTAAAGGTCTTTAACCAAAACGCTTTTTAAATCTAAAACACATAAACTATTAATTTGTCGCGGTAGTAGTTATCAGCAAAAGGACTTTTTAGAATATTTAGATACTATATTTCCTTTTTGGAACAGAAACGAGGCTAAAATGGCCACTATTGATGAATAACAATATCAATCGCATGCTTGAATCTTCACAATATGCCTATAATTGTTGACCTCGCATGAGAGGTCAGCTTCTCCTGGAATTTGATGGCATAGTATGCACGCTCGTCGATGTTACAAGTCTGGATGTTTGTGCAAATTTTTGTTTGTAAATATCCTAGGGTGGAACATTGTTTTAGAATAAATAAGGAAGTTATTAGCAATAGTAATAATACTAACACCGAAAGCTTTTTGTAAAGATTTGTTTTCTTGGTTTGTGTATTAAGGGTGGAGCTGAAAAAGTGATCGTGGATTTGTCTGTTTGTGCAATATCATCACGTTGTTTACACGGTGGGAACAGCCAACGGTAAATGTGTTTGTTGTTGGAAATGCGATAAAATGTTTTGTAATTTCGCTGTCTTCCAAACTTCTGTTTTTACGAACGATTCCGAATTTCGCTAAACCAAGTTTTATAGACACGCTGAGTGCTGTCAAAGAATTGTTAATTTTTTCTCCAATTACTTTTTTATACTTGGGATTTCAAACTTTTGTAGTTCATTCATCCGTTTTATTTATGGGCGCATTGTTCCAGTGTTTTTAAATTCCATTTTACGAGAACTATAAAGTTTATTTTTACAGAAAATCGAAAAAGTTTTTGTAGGTGCTTTGAATATCTTCACAAATGAGACAGACAGAGAGGTCTTGCGAAATAAATGAAAATGTTTTCTCAATTTTAGTTTTGTCTTCAAGCCAAATAATATGGCAGTCCAGATTTTCTTTTTGTTTCTTAAATAAAAGTAATTTTGCAACATTTCTAAAACAAAGAAATTCCATCTTCGCAAAGCATTGTTCACTAGTCGAGTGCAGAATTTTCACTTTTGTCAACCTTTTCAAGTGAATCTCGAAAAGTATTTTCGGAAGTCGTGCTTATAAAATACTGTACGAGAATGCTAAAATTTATATCATTGCAAGTGTAAGATTTACGGAGAACATTCCGTGCGTGGGGGTTTTCTAAAACGTAGTAGATCTTCCTTATTTATGTTTACAGCTTAAACCGGCCGCTTCCATTTCGTATATAGTTTGAATCCGTTTATCGGATTTCGAACACGTTTCCCTCGAATCCCATATCGGTGGACTTGATATATAAGCGTGGTCGGGTACCCTTATAAAATTACCGCTGAGGAAAGAATCGCTACGAATGAGGATACAATAAGAATATTCAAATAGCCGAGATCGTTCTCTCATATGAATATAGAAAGATACTTATTACATTCGAAAAAAAAAATTCTATTCATCCACCAGATTTTGACTAGATATTGGCTTTCGAAGGAAAATTGGGGTTGTATAGAAAAAATGTCGTAGTTTCATTGATGAGTTCTATCCACAAAACCTAATTTGCTTAGCCTGGTGACAATGACAAGCGCAAGCGTGCACAGCAGTACAGGGTGTGGCAATTCATACATTTTTATCTTTTCGTACGTTTTTATCTAAGCAAACAAAGATAACCTAGCTAACGCTTATCTGGTCTGATAAGTTAGCAGCAGTTACGATTCAATCGAGACGGTGAATGGACATCACTATTTCAGTGCTTAAATATTAATTTGTTTGTAGTGTAAAGTGTTTGGAAGTGAGATGGCTGGAGCTGGCAGGGGCGAAGGGCAGGGCCCAGTGGCGGGCAAACTAGAATCCCAGATCTACTGCATCAAATACACTTTGTTCTGTTTCAACGTTGTGTTGTGGGTGAGTATTGCGCAAATTGAAATTGGTCCGACTTTTGCGTTTCGTTTTCTAGACTCGTGTTTGGAATTAGTTCGGGTGTCGATTTGCCAACGTTACGTTAATAGTTCGTTGAGCGTGGAATGGAATTAGGTTGTTTTATTTCGTGTCCCGTTTGCTTAGTGGCCATTTGCTTTGATATATGACTCACAGTCTGAGAGTACACTAAAAGGTATTTAAATACGTAGAAACAATACTTCATACATGCATACATACATACATACACGTGCATACTCAGTCACAATTCAATTATGTATTAGAGTTACTGCGATAGCAATCTATTAACACGCGACGTACTTGTTCGGTATTGCCAGTCCGTACCGTTTTATGCAGTAGTTTAGTCATGTGTAAACAGAGCTTTATGAGTTACATTTCATACTGGCAACACGCGATAAATTACAATTATGGACTTGAAACAATAGGTACCTAACTGCCTAAATCTAAAAATATTTTTTTATGTTGCTAGTTTGGATGAACACTAATGATTGATTTGTTCGTTATTCATTCGTTTATTCTTTTGCTATTTCTTAGTATTCTAATAATTCGATGTCGTATTTAATATCTTATTACTACCTAAAACGAGTATACCAACATTATATTAATTCTTAGAATATGTCTCCTAACAGCAAAGAGTAGCTCAAGGACATCTAATGATTAATTAATAGCAATTAGCGACCTAAAAACGTCTATCCCCGGTGTTACTTTGTTTCATCCCTATAGTAGTAACCTTAATAAGTATTACTTGGTAGGTCTCTTCTATTATCCTTTAGTATTTCCTTGCCCATTGACACGCCAAGAATAACAAAAAATATATTGCATTAATAACCTTATTCTCTAATATATAATGTACAATAATATTTGTACTACAAATAAGTACCGTAACGCAGCATTTTTAATTCACGGTATTGATTACAACGTGATAACGCGCACCTAACCTAAAATAAAGGGCCTGTATAAAGAATGTGTTATCAGCGCTTGATAAGCGGCCTGTCCTGTTTTCCAAGTACGAACAGGTACTTACATATAGTCATATAGTGACTCACGAACTGAAATAAATATTATTATATGAGTGATGTATGTAGAATGTGCTTCCGTTTTCTAGTTTGAACGATGATTAACTTTGTATTCCGGTAATTGCAACTATCAAGATTGTCCATATTTTCTTTTAGTTGATTTTGAAATGTAGGTATGCAATTATTTTATTTTAATTTGTAAATTATATCTCATTAGCCTAGTGGTCCTAAGCGGAATTGCTAAGCTTGAGGTTCTGGGATCGATTCCTAGGTCGGACATGGTTTCATTAAGTTTTCCTACGAAATTCTTAGTAGCAGTTTGGAGTGTGGATTTATACTCGGTTAAAGGGGGCACGTTCCTTAACACATGGGATTTAAACATGCAAACTGTGGGTATATATATATAAGTACACATTTACTTAACTCTTGGCGTGATGCTATGGCGTAATATTATTTTGTTTCTATTCTCAATCTACTCTGCCTAGCTATAAAATCCTACTTTGGTTACTTTATTAATTTTTTTAGGTATATTATAAAGGTACGTTTCTACGCCACACAATCTTTGTATTTGTCTTAGAACATAAATAAATATTTAGATAGTACTTAGACATTAAAATCAAACCAGTATTTACGTATACAACACTGAAAGTTGTCCTAGCAGTAAATTCTCCCTTTACTTAAAACTATTTCCCGCAAAACTGTCAAAATCAGACCACGGGCTCATCGTGTTTATAATTTATACAAGGGGTAAAGTTACTGGCAAGTAACTGTCTAAGCAGACATTAGCGACACGTGGCGAAACCGTCCGCACTAAATCTTGGACTTGCAAGTACTTGCAACTTTACAATACACAACTTGCTTGGGTTTAAGGGTCATTGAACTCAATTAATGAGAGTAAATAATATAAGCTGGATTTGTAAGCCTATAGGGTCTTAAGTGGGGTAACGACTTTGAATGTATTGAGTGGTGCGTTATTGGGAACGTATTTATTTTGAGTATTGTATGCCGGAGGGCTTTGTTCAGCAGTGGACCTCTTTTGGCTGGTATGATATATGATAATACATATGTCACACAACGATATTTAGTGGCGTGCTAATTTAATCTGTGTAGCATTGTTGGGTTTCTGTTTTAAGCCCTGTTAAAAGCCCTTCCGCTTTTGATAATACATTAGCAGGGAGGTATTCCTTTGCACTATCAAATCAGAACTACAATTGGTAAATCCTAGACCGTAGACCGTATCGATATCGTTTCAGTTCTTCAGTTCTTCAGTTTCCAAAACTGCAGATCTTCGCTTCAAGAGTTACTCAAACTACATTCGAACACTCTCATGTATTCCTAGATTTGTGAACAGTAGTTTTCACAGTTATCCACGAACTCTTTAAATAAAACAATAAGCGGGTGCAGTACTTCAGTACTTCAGCTTCGCGTTAATCACCCAAGCTGTTCACTATAAATTGGAGTGCGAGGCAGCGCCAAAAACTGCGGATCTCGGCTTCAAGAGTCACTCAAACCGCACCTGAACACTCGTTAAGGTGCTGCTGCTATGAGAAATAATTGTCGAAGTTACCAACTCGGTATCGAATAATTGACTTCTGGATTGGAGCCAAGACGAGCATTTGCAATGCAATTGTGGCTCCTGGCAGAAAATCTGCTGTTGTTATTGTTAGCAGAAATGGCGTGTTTTTTTATACCACTATACTGGCCGTATACTTGTGGCCAACAAGTATACTGCCCGCCTGATGGTAAGCGCTTACCGTAACCTATGGACGCTTGTAACACCAGAGGTATCACTCGCGCCTTGCCGACCCTAAAAACCTCTTAGAGGTTTATGGAGGATTTACTGCGCCGACAGTTTGAGGGAATATTCCTCTTGCTGCCAGCACAGCGCATCCTTAGAAGGAGCTTTGGCAACCTTACTCACTGCAGGAACACAACACACAATAAAGTGTGTTATTTGACTGCAGTTGTCTGTAAGGTGGAGGACTTCCCCAGATGGGCTGCTCCAGATTTGAGCCATAAATGGCTGTGCCCTACCTCTGTGTGAAGTGCCTTCATGACTAATTTATAAACGAAGTCCAGCCACTGACTGACTAGGCTGACCAGATTCACTGCCAACCTGCGAACTGGCTCAAATAGTCATGGCATGAATAAAATAAATTTGGCCCTAACGTTGGCTTTATGAGTACCATGTACCGAATAATCGTAATCTTTGAAGTGGCTATATAGAAATGTGGCTTTATGAATTTCTTGGATAACTTGTCTATTGGTGTGCGATTTACTCGCACGAAACAATAAGTATATCAATTAGGTAATTCTTCCAGGCATAGGATTTTGTGTATGAGAGATTCGTGTTTGTAAACGCAATGCAATAAAAGTAAAGTTTATAGGAAGCCTAAGATTTCACAACTTGCCAATCAATTTTGTATTTACTCAACATCCGAAATAAGTAAGTATATGAACATGTACTGTCTATATTAAAAGAAAAACAGAGTATAACTGTTTTTGGATGAGCGATAAATAACAATTGCTAGGATGAAGTTGTAAACTACTCGTTTGAAGCGACTTGAGTTTAACCTAATTTATTGTTCTGTACGTACGTAGCATGTAAGTGTCTATTATCATACGTAATTGCTAAATGCATCTCTCTGCGTCAAATACGGTGGAATAAGCAATTAAAGCTTGTTCTAGATTTTGCAAGTTGAGTTTTGTAATAGAATCATAATAGTATTCCATTATAGTGCAGAATCAACTAAAACTATTTATTGTGTAATAACCAGTTCATAAGGGAAGTCGTTGCAATTGCGACTGCTGATCGTGAGGTGGCAGATAAGATTCCCAGGTCGAGCTAGCTGTTGTTTGGTTTTTCTATTGAAGTTTTCAGTAGCGGCTTCGAGTTTGGTTTTGTTCCCGTTTAGTGTCAATAGGCGCGGCTCCTGTTTATTACATGGGATCTAGACAGACTGGCGAATGTACTATACATCAGCCTAGTATACTGTGATGTTCCCATAAAGGTTAAACAGAGGTATACCTGCTTACGATACTTGCTCTGAGACAACGTTACACGTGACAAAGCGTAGTGATGTTTTCTCAAAGCTGCAAATAGATATCGATTCCTACCTACTAACTATAATAAACGTGAAAAAATTTTCGGGTGTTTACATGTTTGCGTGTTTATTCCTCCTTCAGGCTGGCACTGCTGGACGGATTTGGCAAGGAGATGGCTTATACTCTGAATTAATGATTGGGACTCACAGGGGGCTAGACAAGTTGCATTTTGACATTCGAATCGACAAACAAAATGTATGGAAATGACACAAGCTTTCGATAAATCGAGCTGTCACTAATGTCATTTACATACATTTTCTTTCCGATTGCGGAGTCCCACAGATGCATCTGCCGTGGGCAGATACTAGTAGATTCATATACCTACATTAGACAGCAGCCGATACTAAAATTAGTACCCAAATCTAGTTCACTGGTCACTGTGAGTGGGTCGAGTGGTCTATCTTTAACACTCGATAATTAAACAAAAATACAGAGGAACAATACTGCTGTCACTCTTGTGGATAAATTAGTGCAGTCTGCATATTATTTTGTTATTTATTTTCATGTTCACTGAGCGACTTCGCAAAAGTAAAATTACATATATTATGCTATGAAAAAAAGGGTAGGTACATAATTTTATTATTGATTACATTGTATTGTCTTCTTACTTATATTATGTTCTTGCTATAATGTTATGTACAATATTATTTATCAATTAGATTTTAGAACTGTATAATATACAGTAGGTGTAAATATATATAAATAGTAATGTAAATATGTAAATATATTATACCTATAATATACACAGGTTTTTACCGATAGTGTAAACAGTATATTATACTGTTTACACTATCGGTTTGGGACTTTCCTGTAATGGTAGCTGTATGTACGCAATAAATAAATAAATAAAAATGTCGGCGATACGAGACTGAGTAGTAACTACGCTGACGCTACGCGTTCTGCAAGGTTAAACTGTGCTTGCCGGGGTTAATCTACCGATGGGTGTGTTGGAAAAATATCGAAATCATAGCCTTTATAAGTATAGATGTCAGCAAAAATAGGGGTATCTCGCGTGTTGTCCTCATTTGCCCAGTAATTTCAAACCAAACAAACTCCATAATGATAACACATTATTGCTTAGCGACATAATATTTGCTAATACGGGTCGGGTGTTGCCAAACCCGGACGAACTCAGCAGCTGAGTTCGACCACCCCAGAAAATATAATTATCAATCAACGTACAGTAATACAAAATGTACTTTAAACCAGGAAATTAAATGTTTCAAATTCGCTTTATATAAACCGCTTTCTATTGAATAAACACTTCAAGTTTTCGCTTCGTCTCATTTCCTAGTTGGCGCTTATTCAATACTGCTTTTATATAAAATCGGGATATTAATTAAAGATGTTAAACAAATAGTTAATCTGTTGCTTGATGTTAGAATCCCTTCATGGAATTAATTGAATAGATAAAAGACAACTTGTCCTTTTTATTGGATCTTTATATTAAAACTGTATAAAATACATTACATACTTACTATCACGCTTTTATTCTTCGAAAGATAAGGCAGAGGTGTAAATACTGCTCAACAGTTTGAAGTGTATAACCGTACAGAAATCTAAACTCCAAGCTACTACGAAAGAATAGAAAAACCCAAAACGGTCGGTTCGATTCCGTGGTCGAGCAAATTGCTCGACCACGGAATCGAACCGACTTCTAGTTAGCAGTGGCGCTTAAAACTAATAAGTACCTAGATCAATTTGGAAAATATAAAACCTGAACACAAATGTTACTTTAACTCCTGCAGGCAGAAAAGATAATTTCCATGTTAAGAACCTCAATAAAACTACTTAAACCATTATAATGTAACGCAAACTTAATTGTAGTCAAAAACGGCCAAAAACAAATCTCGAGGTTCAACTTTCAAACAGTTACAAATTGCAGTCTCGTAAAACTAAAAACACATCAGTCAATGTCACGTCCGACTACATCTGACTACATACAACGGTGTTTTTACCAAAATAAACGATGCTTTATTAATTGAATAACTGTAGATTTTAAAATACTATTGTGAGTATTTTTGCATTCTGGGCCTCTAGACAAGTTGCAATTTAACATTCGAATCGACAAACGAATGGTAATGACATTAATGACAGCGACAGCCCGATTTGTCGAAAGCTTGTGTCATTTCCATACATTTTCTTTATATTCGTTTGTCGATTCGAATAGAAACAAAATGTATGGAAATGACATTGGTGACAGCCCGATTTGTCGAAAGCTTGTGTCATTTCAAGTTGGAAAGATTGGATGCAAGAGCAATCATCATCACAGCAATAAACTACGGCATTATACTCGTATATATTTTACTTTTATATAAACAAAATATGGTACAGTTTTCGCCAAACTTATTGTCAGGGTTGAAGTAGGCACGAGCAAATTTTAGCCCGGCCGTAAAAATCAGAGAAAGAAAAATATTGGATTAAAGTGATTCAAAACGACAGCCTATGACTTGAGCTTTCGTTTTTATTTATTACAATCCTATAATTTTCTCTGATTTTTACGGCCGGGTTAAAGTTAGCTCGTGCCAACTTCAACCCGGACAATAAGTTTGGCGAGAACTGTATGGTCCCTTTCGAGGGAACTTATACGTGCTTCCAAGTAGGAAAACTAAATTATTCTACAAATAAGTAAGCGGGTAATAAAAGTTCTCGTAACGACATACAAATTAAAAGCTGTACACGGAGCGGGAAATGAAAAGCAAAATTCGTTCCTAGAGTTTTCTCTTCAACTTGGACTACAAAAAATGGTATATGTTTCATTTAATTGACACAGTGCTGCAGTGCCTAGTGATATTAATGAATGGAATGGAATGCCAAGTCGTGCGTCTCGAGTTCGATCATCCATACCATCACGCCTGCATTCCCCGAAATGTTAGAGGTGGTTAGAGAGAGGTACTACTGCATACCCACAGTTCGCCACTTAGGTCCCATGTAATTTTAAAGGCGAGTTCGAATTCAAGGCAGTGTTTAGGACGCATCATACCATCACTCCTGTAGGTATTCCTAAGTGGATTTTGTACCCTCTCATTCTCAGTGCCCACGAAAGGTATATCAGACTTTTATACCTAGACTAAATTCACAGAGGTCTTAAGGTGGGGTCATTGAATTCGCGGACCCGTATCTATAAATTATAATTACGTTTCTATGTCACCCGTCCTCCATTTTATTACTAACCTTTATGTGTGTCTGTTTCATATTTGACGTACATTATAATAAATATATGAATTCTGGGAAGTAGATAAATTGGTGTGACCGTTTCCCTGAAGTATTATGCAGACTTAGCGATTTTGTGTACCAAAACCTCAGCTCAATATGGACGATAATAAGTCGTAGGGTAAAGTAAGAATACCTTTAGTCATTCGGGCACAATGCCAACGCCAGGGTATAATGGAATTATTTCAATTCAGCAGAAAAGGGTAATTACATGAAATTATGTTGATTGGATAGGATTGGATCTGATGTCTTTGGTCTAGTAGTTCAAGTGTCGATCTGCTAATCATGGGTTCGATTCCCACATGACACAAATATTTATGTGAAGAACATAAGTTTGTGTTGCTCTTTCTTATGGTTGGGTTTTTTGTATTACTAGCTTTTTGAACTTAATACTGTCACACTCCCTTAGTTTTGTTTTAAAGGAGACAGATCCAAGAATCAAAGATCATGAAAATCGGTCCAGCAGCTCTCGAGTTGTAAGTGTTTTAGCAAACCTGAATTTGTTTTATATGTAGAAGACGAAAAAGATAAAGAACATGAATATGTATTAGGTAGCAAAAAGTATATAAGTATTAGGTATGGATATGTCAAGTACCCGTAGTACACAGTCTAGTAACATGAACAAAAAATATTTATTTATTTCCTAACAATTCAATTTGTTACATAACTCGTTATTCTCCTCTTCTTTAACAGAATAAAAACGCATAGCAGCATACTGCCGTTCCGCAATAAAAATATACAAACCACTCGACTCATAACTAAATTTCCATTTTGCGAGATTCCACTGTTGAGTATAACAGTTAAATCGTTTTTATTGTTTTGATAGATAGATAGATAGATAAACCAATAAACCTCGTTTTGGATTTTCATTTTATTAGTTTAAAAAACTGTGTTAGTCTGGTACAATACAATGCTTTGTCTGTCCGAAAGCATTTGCATGCTTATTATATGCCAGCTTTCCGCCAGCAACATTTTACATTGATACTCCGCTCCTATTAGTCGTAGCGTGATATAACCTTCCCCGATAAATGGGCTATCAAACACTAAAGGAATTTTTCAAATTGGTCTATTAGTTTCGGAGCCTATTTAATACAAACAAACAATCAAATCATTCTTCTTTATAATATTAGTATAGAAGTATAGACTAGCTGTTTCTCACAGGGTTACTTGCGTTCATCAATTTTTTTTAAAAAGGTAAATGAAATTTCTAAAAATATGTAAGTTAAGTTACTCTTTATAACATTAGCTATCTGTGAATGAAAGTACTTTCAAAATCAGTCCAGCCGTCTCAGAGATTGATGAAGGAACAAACTGACCTACAGACAGACAACAATAAAAATTAAAATGCTTTTTTGGTGTATGTAAGTTTAGTGCCGTACCTATATACTTTCTTAAGCATTAAGTGAAAAACTGTTAATTTTAAATTACAAACAGATACTTCAATTTTATTTATTTGTATAGATTTTATGTTGTTTTTATACGGCTTTATTACTAATAAGCATGATCAAACAGGTTTTCGTTCTGGAATATTCGATCTCTCTTTTGCAGCATCAAATATTTACGTCAGCTAAACTATCAATGAATACTATTGCAGATTTGACTTACCCAAACGTTAAAGGAATTGTTTAAGAACTTAAAATGCTGAGACGAATTCATTCAGCGGGGAGTTGCGTGGAACAGATAAAACGTACCATATAAGATATTCAAATCCCTTAAGTGCACGTTGCGGTTGAATTGCGAGAAAAAGTCCCATTTTGAAACGTTGTAAAACTCTTTATTATTCCAGCTTTGCAGGTGTCTCGAAGGAGATACAATGGGAACCGGGACTGACGGCTGTAACCGTGGAAAACCGGGACACGGCGACCGAAATAATAGTTTTTTGCGCTCTAAAAAGGTTTGAGCTGGGTTGTAGTTAAGCGGGGGCGAAAAATTTGAGACGTAATATTCAGTGAAAACGAAACGAACGAAACACGTCGCGTCTGGAATATATTCTGCTTGTTTGGTTTTCCGAAGATGAATTTATGAATTCCGTTTTCGTATCAAATACAACGTCACATATTCTGAAAGTTCTATTTTCCCAAAATAAATCTCACACTTTTTGTATGAAATGCGTTGTTTATATTTACACAAACGTAAAGTAGGTATCATGTTTTATCATTCAACTAGAGGCCCCATTTCCCATAATTACATAATTTTAGGTACCTATTTACTTTTTTATTTACATAATTACATAATATTATTTGAATTATCTGTCTAATTGGAAAAAAAATGTCCTTTTAAGAATTGGTACTTATTTTTAAGAATTGGTATTTCTGTCTAGTCCTTTTTCAAGTTGTTAGGCATTTTCCGACTAAGCCGCTATCAATATATACACTTATTGAATAAGGATATAATTTTCAAAGCGAATAATAAATCCTTTCTTGCAACTGCATAGTGTAGGCACACAACTCGAATACAATTGATAGTAATAGCGCAATAATTCTCGGCACATCACTTAGATATCTCGATACGTTACAATGTGGTGTCATACTCGTGCGCAGAGCCCACTCCTGGCATGGAAAACGGGCTACGAGTGAGTTTTTACGACCCTATAAATTTTTAACGTTCCAAAAACGGCGTCTTTTTACTCTGTAAAAAGAGTAAAAACCAGACGTAGTCCTGGCGCGATTACAAAATGTATAACTGAATTTGTTTCTACCTAAATGAATATAAATAATATGAAATTTACATCGCGCCCAAGTTCATTGCTATATCGCGATCGCGAACGACCATTTGCAGATATAAATGGTGTGTTTTTATGTAAATGTGTTTTTGGTGGTGTCTAGATTAGAATATGAATTTAGTACTTATTTTATATGGCCGAGGCTGCCGTTTTTTGTGAACTACCCTGTCATATGCCTACTGTAGCGCGATGCTAGCTATTCATAATTATACTCAATGATCATTCAGTAAAAATGTACTAGGATGAATTCTTTTTCAGCAGCTGATGAATTCTCTCATTCAGATAATAGGTATAAACACAGATCTATAGAATGAATGAATGAATGAATGAAAACATTTAATTCAGAACCAGGTTCCATATTGTGTTAGTAACAGTACTTACAACTAGTGTTAGTGAATAAACTTATTAAACTTAAAACTATAGAGCCAAGAAAAAAAGTTCTTTAAAATTCACCTGTATCGTGAGTGTGAGTTAGGCCTGTACAGTTTTTACCAGAAAATGGAAATTTCTAAATTCTTTATCACGTGTACGGGTTTTAATGCCACGAATCTAAACGACAATAGAATGTGTTTCCTCTATAATACCTATATTTATATGGTTGGGCGATTATTTTTATACATACATTCATTATTCAATGGTATTAAAAATAATGAATTCTCTGAATAATAATACCTGTATCTAACCAAAACATTTTTATGATACAATAAATAACACAAAGAAGTTGTGAGTCGTCGGAATACAATGTCTTTTATTACAGGTTATTCATAACAGTATATTTTTTTTGTATACATACTCTAAGTTTTCTCATATAATAATAACTTCTAGGCTCATAAATATGACCCCACAATCAAATTATTCAATTTATTGAAGTCCTTTCAGTACCAAGAAATAATTACTTTTGAAGTACCATGCTTTTGTTATGATTTCCAAGTTTGTAAGAAAGTTGATATTGTACCTATATATATAATATATGCGTTGTTTATTATGTATGTTGTACTTATTCGAAGTTGTTCCAGTTGATTGGAAACAAGATTATCATCCTATGTATGTAATGTGATTGCTTTATTTATTCTTAAAGATTAGTAAATATCTTTAACTTATCCATATCTTTTAATTTACAACTATGACGTCTAAGATCTGAGAAATCGCTAAATGCGAAGGTTACAACTTGGTTTTACTATAAAGAGCCTTTTTTTATACAATCCTTTGCGAAACTTTTCACAATCAACTAACTTGCTTGAGTTTTTATCTGTTTTTTTTTTATTTCTACTTCATCAGCCATAACTTAAAGTTTATCAGAAAAAATGCTAACTGTTCCTTTAATTAGTTTTTGAAGCTAATTAAATTGCAGCTCGCTGATACCTACATAATGGTAGTTAAAGACAAGCTGTTCACAAAATAGGGTGGCATATATAGTTATCACAAAAGGGGGCATCGTAGATATGTCTATAGAAATAAGTGATATACAGGGTTAATTTTGCAATATAGTCACTACATAGTATAAAACAAAATGCTTAAATCTTTAAAACTACGCAACGGATTTTGATGCGGTTTTTTTAATAGATAGAGAGATTGAAGAGGAAGGTTTATATGAATAATAAACATGTATTATACTACAGAAAATACAAGAAATTCAAACCCATACGAAGCCGGGGCGGGTTGCTAGTATGCAATATAACGCGCCCGGTTAATGGCAATAGACTACATCTAGCCTTTTACCATTATTTATTTAGAAAAAAGAAAGATTTGATGGTTCGTTTGTTTTGAATAGGCTCCGAAACTACTGGACCGATTTGAAAAATCACCATTACAAAACTACATCTGTACCGAGTAACATCAGTTATAATTTATACGTAATATTTAGACCACGTGGGCGAAGCCGTTGGCGAAAAGCTATTGGGACATAAACTTATCGGCGAACTGTAGGTGTAGGTACATTAGTAGGTAGGTAACCTCCGCGTAATCTTTAGGGGAATACGGGCGAATACGTTACTTTATTGTACACAAATTAATATTATTAAACATAGAGCATTTTGTATTTAAAGCCGGTCAATGGGCGGCCTTATCGCTGTCTGCGATTTCTTCCAGGCACCCTTAGAGTGTACCATACCACCAAAAGGAGGTCATCAAAAGCTCATACAACTCAGCCCAAATTTGTACTGGGGTACATGTCAGCTGTCACGTTGATAGTTTTTACCATGAAACTGATACTGATTACTGACTGACTGATAACTGATTTCTCATCCCCTAGTCAACATTAAAAAAAAGTACGACTAGAGTTTTAGCCAGCGTAATACAGGCTATTTATTTTTTCCAATAAGTGTACCTTCGGTACATCATTTGGGCCGATTTCAATGACCACCTATAGGTGTGTAAATTTTTACAACATATTAGTTACGTCCCTATTAATCTTCACAAGATTGTATCACAGCATAAATGGTGCTCACATTGGCCTCACTATTATATGATTTTTCCAACAAACGTGCAAGTCAACTTTTCGCATCATTTGGCGGGATACTAATGGATTGCGAACAGTGCTGTTGTCTCGACAGCGCTTTTTGCAGACAAAGTATAATGACGCGTGGTTATGCTCTAGTTCTCTATTCCTCGTTCCTACAGATTGTGTAGAAAAAATTTTTGCTTATATCTACCTACTTTGTAATACTTTTTCTTATATCCACACATTCATTAATCATGAGTAGTACTAGTTCTGAAATATGTATTGTTACAGTAATATGAGTTCTATTTTATCTCAAATACATCTGTGTATTTATATGAATATTGTGTACGATTCGCTGCGAGATATCTTTGTAAGCAAATAACAAGTTACTCAGCAACTTCTTTAGATGGAAAAAGGTGAAAAAAGAAATTTCTACGGTAAATAAAGAGTCAATTACTTTAGTTCCACAACAACGTAAATGTTTTTCTATTTTCCGTTTGAACATTCATAATTTTGCCTTTATTATTCGAATACTTTTTTATTTGTGGATTGTACCAATTTCATCACATTCCCAGAGCATAGACAAACAAAGGAACGTAAAAGGTTAAATATTGTTAAAGTTTGAATAAGGAACTTTGGTACGAAATGGGTAAGGTAAACGTCCCAATAACCGTTAAGTTTTGAACTTCGCCGACTTTGCAGGTCTGCTGTGCTAAAACCAGTAGACTTACAACAATGATATTTACATGTATGGATAGGTAATTTATTCTAGTCTTTTGTGATTACTTTTTTCTAAATGAATATAAACGTTAATATACAATAATACAACAAAATAATTAAAAAGGGCCATTTGTACCAGTATCCGGTAGATTTGTACCAGTAATCGTTTAACTGTCCCAGAATCCGGTAATTTTTACCGCGAATATGAACTCTATTGCTTGACGTTAAGGTTCACAGAAATAAGTTTTATTATTGCATTTTTGTGATTAAAAATAAATAGGGTAAAAATAGGGATTATGTGTATCCAAAGAAAATACATTATTTCTAATTAAATATGTACTTGAAACATATTAATAATTAATTAATTATGTACTTATAGGTATAAATTGTAACCATCAAATATTTTTTAAGAAATTTCTATGACTTGCCTATAATTTTGAATCAAATTATTTTTGAAAAGTACTTAGTTATTTATATTTATTGAATTGACTTGGGAAGTACCTTGTAGGTGGAAGGGACATCGAGTCGATGTCCCTTCCACCTACAAGGTACTTCATCGACGCACATCCGAATCCCATGATTTCAGTACACGATTCTGGACCCCCCTGCGTTGTAGTTTTCCGTACCTTTTTTCATCAATTTTTCAGTTTTTTTTTTACTTCAACGTGTAAAAAACATTATTTCTATCTAGCCATTAGATTTATAATAAAAAAATCAATATTCCATTTATTATGGATCGCGCGCGCGATATTATTCACGGCGGAGCGTTATAATCGCGTTTTTAGCAATACACTGCGCGATCATTTTCTACATGAATGACCTAGGTCATTTTATTTTTGACCTTGAGTGAAACCTTATCACGGCGTTTGCACATGGATGTCCCTTCCACCTTGTATTTAACTAACCCCTATAATTTTGAATACAAACATAATTCGAACCTAAAAGAGAGAGAGAGGGATCAGTATTAATACCAAGTACACAATTAAATCTGCATTAATACACATACAGAAAAATGGCATAATTATATACCCAACGCATTCGTTTACCTTTACTTATTGTCTGAAAATCCTCATGGATATTGGATAACCTCCGTCTCCCACAAGGGAAGCCAGAGAGTTGTTTCGGACTCGTAAACAAGATATAAAAAGATTAGAGGCCTTTGAGATGTGGTGCTGGAGAAAGATGGAAGGAATCAGTTGGACAAAGAAAATAACAAACGAAGAAATTCTACAAAAAATAAAAGAAAAAAGGCGGTTCCTACAAGACAGAGACCAGAAGGGGTAAAATGATAGGCCACCTTATACGCCACGACAACTTCATAAAAAATATCATAGAAGGAAAGACAGAGGGAAGCAGAGGAAGGCCAAGAATGAGCTACATAACACAGATAAAAGAGGAGGACGTCCAGGAGTTGGCTCTCAACAGAGAGCAGTGAAAGACGCTGTACCGACAAGAACGTAGCTCTTAAATAGAAGAAGAGACCGACTAAAAACACACGGTCAACTATGGAGGGGGGCTCCGGGATCTCTGATGAAAGCACCGGTGGCCCTGCTGTACTTTGCCTTTGTGACGATGACGCCACTTGACGATGTCAAAACTTACGCCGACGCTACTCCACTCCGAGACACTGTCTGTTCCCACAGCAAGCGAACGCATAAGATGGTGACCAGTTGTTCACCGTAGAGCGCCGCTGCTGGAAGCCGTACTACAGATGCCTGACAAGGCGCCCTGCAACGATTCTCTCAAATGCCGTTTGAACGCCTCATCAAGCAGGCATATGGGACGATACAAGGCCTTCTTTTTTATTACTAGCTGGAGTGGAACACACTATGATGAAGGAAGCTATCAATAACCATGTAGCGGTTATTTACTATCTACATAACCTAGGTTCAGAACAAACACAACCGGCAACCATGCCCGACCTGGAATTCCATCAGGGCCTAGCACTGCGTTGCAGATCCTCAGGCCGCTTATAGTTCAGTCCAGCTCCATTTCTGTCACTTCTAACTCGTTAAACCAGTCTGACGCAGATTTTAAGGGTAATGGATGACCTTCCTGAACTGTTAGAAAGAACGTATTAACAAGTCTGCCCAACAAGTCCGGGTCAAGGGTAAGTAATTAAGTAAGTTCTGTAAGTGGGAGGACTCAAGGACGCAGTTTGCCCATGACCACTTTATATGATTTCCCCCACGGATCCAGTCCAGTCCCTCAACAAGATCTAACCAAGGTCGAGACCTAGCTTCTGCAATGTCCTTTTGGAGCATCTTTGTGGCTGCCCAGTATGCCACATAAGTCAGGTTTATCTCGTCGGTTGTAGCTCGACGTCGGGTGCGCGAATACCGCCCGCCATCAAGATCTTAAGCATACTCGTCAGCTGTGTCTTCTGACCACCAATACACTGACCGAAGCTTTGCGCACCTTACCCTAAGCATCGATGTATTGCATTACTCCCTATACCAGGCTGCGTCCACTTCCAGATCGGGCAGGATACATTCGGTGTTCGATTCTGTTGGCTACGCAGCGACAAAGGCAGCTGCGACGAGTAAATCTCAGACGAGCTGCTTCAGGGATTAATGGCATTGCAGAGTCTCTTGTTTCAATTGATCAGGACTGGATCAGGACATCGAAAATGATAACGGTAGTTCGATAATGTGACCACCTCCTACGCTACTTTCCACCCAGGCACTATTTTTCGCATTAGGTCTCGCCCATGATAAATCGAATCCCCTTGCCATCGGACGTATGTTGCGACAGATCCCTGATTGAGAAGACAAAGATTAAGTCCAGCCGCTTCTTGTAGCATCCTTTCTCTAGTTCGCGTCGCTGTTTCCCTGCTCTCTGGAGTGAGTACTTATAGGTGTTCGGCTTTACGTGCTCTCTGAGGCACGGAGGGGTTTCGATGTGTTAAGAATGGTCACCCATCCATGAACTGACCGCGGCAAGCGTAGCTTATCGGTTGATCAGCGTAGTTATAAGTTAGCCACAAGCGCTTCAAAGACGACCTTCAGCTGAGTCTTTATTAAAATACCCCCATTTTAAAATGACAGTTTGTAGCACTACCTTGTACGAAAGGGTCCCAGTGTACAGCGGTATGCCGCGTGGCGTGGTAGGTACATGGAATATAGTTGTTATAGTCGTAATCGATTAGAAATAATACAGAAAAACTAACAAACCAATTAAATCCACGTGGTTTTAAAATAAAGTAGGTACAGTTTTAAAATGAAGTCAAAGGAAAATAAGTCCTAATTTAAGGTAATAAGAATCATTATGCAACTGTTAATCTACGTTGTAGTACCCGGCAGATCTTTATACCCCAGTATCAAAGGAAAATGAGACCTATTCCAAGGTAATAAGGATACAATAACGGGTATCGGTACAATGGTCATTGTGTGCACCAATATCCGGCAAAAAATGCCGGGTATTAGGTCAGGTCGGGATTAGTGTGTACCAATAGATGTGAAATGCAAAAATAAATACTTTTCAATTAGATTCATCTTATTTTATAGGTTATATCGATATATAGTTTACTTAAATATTTTAATAAATTAACCCCTTTACCGTATGTTCATCCGTAGCAGCATGGCAAGCTCAACAATACGAAGGGGTGATCTTATAGTTCAGGGACAAAACTTAGATTTTTTTAAATATTTTCGCAGAGCACACTTTTGTTGTTGCACAGTTTTGCTACCATTAAACTTTTTGGTCAGTTTTCCTATTATAAAGGTACAAAATATTAGCAAGAATGTGTTACTGCTTACAAAATTTAATTTGTTATTGATAGGAAGGTAGAAAACAAAAAAAACTGACTGGTTACCGGGTACTGGGACACTGCCGGAAATAGGGACGTTTACCTTACTGACAAAAAGCTTTTACACGCGACGTACGACCGACGACGACGGAGCGACATCTACACGAGTTCGTTCGGACACAGAGGGACAAAACAAATGCACAAAACAACTGTAAGCGTTTGTTTTCAGTCCATTGAACTCGTCTCGTTTCCTTTTCGTCCCGTTCCCGTATGGTGTACAACGACCTAATGAAAATAATCTTTGATTCCAATACGGACTTAATATTGAGTCTATTAGAAACTTTTTTAATCGGTATTGTTTTTTCAGTCCTTTCATCATAATACTATAATGACCAGCCGTATTAACCGCACCGGTACAACATTTTATCGATGCGAAGGTATATCGTGCATTTGTCTTGTATTCGCAATTCGTGTCGTCCAAAGACAAAATTTAGATACCTCTAACCAAGGGGATCCGAAACACCCCCATGTATATTCAGCGATTTTCAGTTGTTTAGAATACAATACAATGATACAATGATTTCATGATTTTTTCATAATTTCCACCCGACATTGGTTTTCTGTGTTTTTTCTCCTATTGTTGGATGATTATAAATGTTTTTTTTATGGCAAGGGATGCCTTAAATACCTCCTCATAAAATATGGTACACCGACACCCTATGGAACATGACTATAATTGAGTTTAAAATTCTGCTTAGGCATTTTAGTCACATATGCATACACATATAGTTTGACTCTTATTTTGTTGACTCATAAGTTTTTATGCTCATATCGTGTCACTGTCAAAGAGAAATTGTACGTTATTTTGTCTAAAAGCTTAGTATCTACTATCATTTCTAAAACAATAAAATAACAAGGTAGTATTAACAATTTAAAGGCACTAAACAAAGAAAGCAGTGGTAGACATCAATCCATTTTCAACAACGAACAAATAACATCTTCATCCTGTATACAAATATATGTGGCTAGAGTAAATACAGCCCAGACAATAGCCCCCAGCTTTATCTCTGGCTATTTGGAAGACAAAAACAAAGCTATTATAAGAAATCCTGCTATCTGTAGATCTTACTGGCTTACATAAAACTTGATGACTCACTCACGGCATTAATGAGATTATAAAACTTTTGGAAGACAACTTATCTATCGCTTGTTTTGTCTTAGTTTTATTGGCATATTAGAGAAAGTACCTGCGTGACCGAGATCCGTCCATAAACGACGGACGGATGTAAAATGCCTCAGGAGATCTATGTTGTGGAAATTTAAGTTGGTTACTTTAATCGTTAAATCGCAGAGATTTTTTTTTCCCAAACATCAAACCTAGAGATTGATTTTTCGCCATCGTAGACCCCATATTGTATGCAAATTTTATCAAATTAAAGTTGTAGCAGCTTAAAAGCTATCACACTAATTCGTATGCAGAACTTAGCATAGATCAGAATCTATTGTGTACCTATATACCAGAGCCGCCGGAGCCCATAGTTAGAATTTAAATCCTATCCTATTTTCCCTCCTACAATTCCCACAACAAACTACAGAGAAGCCCATTCTAACTGGATACTCTATCGTAAAGGAATAAGAAGGTGCAATAGAATAAAATATCCTATAGTGCACATTAAAAACAAGTAAGGAACAATCTTATAAGATATTACAGATGATACAGTGGGCGGTCTAGGTACAAGGTTTCCATCCTATTGTTCCCTGATCGTGGGTAATTTTTTTTCGGGAGACTTGTTGGGATAATGCTGTTTGTCAGGTTTTAAATGTATAGTAGATGAGACGATTAAAATAACAGGTCCATTAGGAGTAATAGTGTGCAAGAACAGTCCGAAAGTCAGCAGTAAAGGGTTAAGAACAACGTTTGTTATACCCATGAAATGTTAGTGGCCCATTGCCTGTAAACTTGTTTGACTCAGATGACTCCTTATAACTTAAGAACAAGGAACTCACTGGGAATAAAACTTAAAGGAATGTCTTGTTTGTTCCTTGTTTTGTATAAAATTTAACTTAGATTGCAATTAAGTCGTATGTTTCATAAGTAAACAATTCATTTATGAAGATAATTAGTTATATAGCTTAGTACAGCTTTATTTCACTGTGTTTTTAAAATTACTAAGGCACTATGTATTTTTTAACGTCAGGTTTCTTCTCAGCTAATTGCATTTAATTTAATTAAGCGTAGGTATTTAGAACAACTACAGAAGAAAACAAACTCATAAAAAAGAATTAAAACAATGGATTAAATAGGATGATTCTCCTTATTTTTCGTCTCTTTCTAACGTTTGGCGCAGTCTTATAAGGCAAAGGACAATATGTTTAAACTTTATCAATTAATAAAAAAATAGACTTCGATACTAAAAGTGGCAGAACATTGTGATAACTAAACCAACCAATACAACAATGACACATTTCTTTTTTTCTTTCCAGTTGTTTGGTGTGTCCATATTCGCCCTATGTCTATGGATCTGCATCGAGCCAGGGTTCAACGAATGGATGAGGATCCTGGAGCTTCAAAAGTACTTTATCGGCATATACATCATCCTCATTGCGTCTCTCGGTATCATGGTCATCGCATTCCTTGGATGCGGCTCAGCTTTAATGGAAAATGTCTTGTTGCTTTATGCGGTAAGTTGTTTATCTATACTAATACTAGCTGACCCGGCAAACGTTGTTTTCCCATATGGGGGGTCACCCTTATCATTTAGGGGTATGAAAAATAGATGTTGGCCGATTCTCAGACCTACCCGATATGCACACAAAATTTCATACGAATCGGTCCAGCCGTTTCGGAGGAGTATGGCAACTAAAACTGTGACACGAGAATTTTATATATTAGATATAAAGCTCAAGAGTTTGTTTGTTCGAAGAAAGAACGAAAGAAGAAGAGGTGAGTGAGTGAGTGATAAATTAAAAATGTTGTAAAAACGGGGGAAAAAAATCAACTTCTATAGGAACGAAGTCGCGCGTGAAGGCTAGTTTATCAATAAAACCGCTGATTGATCAACCTGCAAGTTTATGCTCGAAAACCTGTCAGTTTATAAGCCAGAATATACCTATATTACCTATCTTATCAAGAGTAGGTAAGTCGCAGAACAGACACATGGGAACTACTATTAAAAATAGAGTATTTTATGCTAGGCGTACTGTATTTGGTACTTAACAACTGTGAGCGCTGCTAGGCAACCATAAGCTGATTTCCTAGAAAACATCTGTTTTCAAAGAAATGTCTTCAAATCTATGCTGTCATAGTTACGAGTGAGAGATTACTGTTCCAAGTCTACTCGTTGTACAATAACGATAAGTACTTCTTACTGATACCTATATTATACTGGGAGAGGGTAAATTAGGTAAGCAATAGTGTTTGGTTAAAGTGGCTTAAAGTTTTTACTATGAACCTGGCCTACCTATAGTCCGCGCGGAAGTAGTTGGCCGTTAGGTATGTGAGCGGTAGGACGGAGGTGCGAGGTTGCCTGTGCGCGGTGGGACGGAAGGGCGGGAGCGCTTGTTTTTATTAACAGTTTACCGCCGCCTCACCCCCGTCCCTACCTAAGGCGTGGCCAACTAGTTCCGCGCGGACTATAATGAACACCATTTCGAAAAAAAAATGGGTAGCTTAGCTCCAGTAGCAACACCAACGAAGCAACATAAATTTATTTCTTTTTTTTTATATTTAAAGCCGCTGCTGGATGTAGGCCTCTTTTAATGAAAGCCAAAGATCGAAATGACAGTCTTTTATAAAATGTAAAAACTAAACGAAAAGTTTATAAGAGGTCAAATAGAAGTAACATACTTTATAGACACTCCATGCATAACATAAGAACATCTATTTCTTAGCACCATATTAGATTTTCATACGAATACCAAAAGACATAAATCTAGTTATAAATTCTAATGTTATTTGGATTAGTTACAATTGTTTTAGGTCCAAACAAGATGCTAGTAGAATACCAATATTAGTCATAAACAAAATAACAAATCTCGTCCGTCTGACTTTCTCGAAGTCTGCCAAGTTTTCACATGAATATCTGTTATCTGTAGTAGTATATATCACTTCAATGAAAGCAACTACCTTGGAAAGAACATTTACAGAATTTATCTAAGTATTTTGTTTTCTGCTTATTTTCTTATTGTTACTATTGTAGGTGTCTTATAGTCCACGTTTTTAATTTATGAAAAGGTTATACAATTAATAGCAAAATTATCAACAAAAGAATAGCAAAATTATCAAGTACTACTTCTAAATTAGAAGTAGTACTTGATAATTTTGCTATTCTTTTGTCTTTGTTTTTAGTTTATTTCGTTAAAAACGAGTATTTTAGAGTGAAATGTTATAGCCCTGGAATGAATGTTCAGTTTATATTAATTTATATGTATCGAAATATATAGCTATGATATAGGATTACATGCTGGTGATACGATGATTGGCAGTTAGCGTTTCTCGTCGCAATTTGATGCCCGTATAAAATAAAATTTATTTAGTGGCCGATAGAAGCCTCCACGTTTTTACACGCGGCTAAACATTCAACTATAATACATTTCCAAAAATAAAACATACCCCTCATTGTAAAGAAAGCTGATACAAAGCGAGGTCTACTTATACTGAAAATGTAAAGCTTCATATGTTTGTAATATGCCTACGATATTAGTATACATATAGAACCATATCACAATAGTTTTTTTCAGCTATGTCCGCTTCAGATTTAACAAGTTTTTTTTTTCACAGTATATAGGGACACAAATAGCCTTATTTGTGTTCGGCCTGATCGGTGCCTGCGTGGTTCTAGACTTCTCCACGTACGACTCCAGCATTCAACCTCTAATAAAGGACGTCATCATGAGGCTGATGAACAACCCGCAGCATGAAGGCAGCCGCGAGATCCTTAGGATGGTGCAAGAAGGAGTAAGTAGCATAGCTCAGTTTTTTTTTCCATATACTAGTTATAGAATTAATCACTGGTGAAAGGCTTTTATTTTTCAAAAAAAGGGAGAACTTGTATACCTACCCATTTGTTTCTTTTTATACCTCCTTTGAAACATCTGAATAAACAACATATAATTTTATCGAATAAATTGACGAACTTTATTTATTTCGTGACTATTATATTCATCCGGATACCTCTGTAGAGCATACGCACGTAAAAAAGCAATAATTATACTTCGATATCCTTTGAACTGGGTTTTCCAATTTCATATCTGACTCTCGACGTTGCAGCGCTTGTACTGAAAAAGCAGACGAACCAAATAATTTACATATGGCCCGACTGTGTCGCAAAAAGAATATCAGCCGTGATTTTTCTCTCGTCAAACTATGGCTACCAAAAAGTGTAAAAAAACAAAAACATCTAACGAAGCAAACACCAAAACGCATTTGTCGAATGGCCAGTTGACGAAACTGTAGCGCAAAAGGACACGCTTGTGGGGCCTACTATAGTCCTCGAGGTTTGAAAAAGGAATAGTCAAATTCACATTTGACCAAACAAATTAAAAAAACGTCAAACGGCTACTTATGACATGTGAACGATCTGTCAAAGGGTACGTTTTACACTTTGAGGATCCAGATGTAGTACTTAATCCGATGTCAATGACATAACTACTGAGCAGATTTCTATTTATAAGTTCTGTTTGCTGCATACTTCATTCAAAAAGATGCAACAATATTAACTGGAAAAATATTGAATTAATCAGTCAACGTTTGCAGTAAACTGAATCGAAAAAAATGCATTCACGTTGAATGAAAAGCAAACATACTTACATCATAAAACTTGAAGCTATTTAAACAATGAAATAATGTTCAAAATTGTAGTGAGAGTTTTTCATCATAGCAAAAAAAACTATAAAACCGTTCCCGTAGTAGCTTCCGAGTCGAGCGCGTCCGGGATACTGGTGCTAATCAAATAGGCCTATGTGGCACGTTCCACGGCCGATTGCACACTGTTCCAATCATAAACTGTCCTCGGACAAATTTGGCTTAATTTTGAATCGGCCCCGATCACGAACGTTGGCTGTAATACGATTGTGAGAGTTGGTCCTTCGATCCGAAACTGGTTTATTTTCGTAATGTTTCCTCAAGATCCAAGTGAAACTGTTTAGGTGTGACATGGTTGTCAATTGATTGGTTATCAAAAAATGGATAGTTTTTTTTTAACTATGGCAGATATAACAATAACAGATTTAATAATATCATTATAACGCGATAAAATCCGTAAAAAGTAATTTTATTTCAATACATGACTATATTTAAGATTTCGAATGTAATTGAATACAGAGTGCAAGCTCTCTAGGTAATACAAATCCTCAAAATATAATTATCATTTTTAATAATATTTATTTTGCGATTCAATAACAGATCTAACTACGTTGTAGGTAACTACATTTGTTTAATCAAATACTAACCAGTCATAGGAAAGTCTCTAAATAATCTTTCCATCGACAGTTTTAAATCGTCACCATATTGACAATATTGTGATCCTTTGCTTTTGTTATGTTAATAAATTTCTCAAATACTAAAGGTTCATTACCTTTCCTCAGATCGGTTGCTGCGGAGCCGACGGCCCAATGGACTACATCAACATGAACAAACCACTTCCCTCAGAATGCCGCGACTCGGTTACCGGCAATGCTTACTTCCACGGCTGTATTGATGAGCTTACCTGGTACTTGGAAGGCAAGACTGGTTGGCTGGCTGGCATCGTTCTCGCGTCCTGCATGATTTCTGTAAGTTCAAGTATTTAATAGTGTCAGAATCATATCGATACCTTAAATCTCAAATGGCGTAATCACCATTTTGGACAAAATGACTTTTGAATGCTGTGTTACTCAATTTTTTTTTCTCAATCGATCTGTCTTATCAGAGTTTAAAAATTCGCAAAAAAGTGGTGATTACAGCCCACGTATTTAGCATCGATAAACAAGGATTTCATTATTTTTTAGCTGTACATACCTTTAAGAATACAATTCTTAAGAGTTTGGTCGGTACACCAGTTAAAATTATAATGATATGAAAAATACTGACTATCGAGTTAGACGTATAGGACTAATATACTTAACAGTGGCGTTTACGACTCAAGATAGTTTAAGATTTGAAATAAAATAATTAACTGTTAGGGGGTATCAACCTTTTTGCATTTAATTTGGCGTTTACAATTCATGGAATCATAAAAATATGTTATTTGTTTTTGTCGTATTAACCATGTTGCAAGAAAAAAAAACTGTATTATAAAATTACTTGACTGTTACTTCCCATCATTTTTGAAAATCATTATTAACGCGTGGTTTTAACGCTCCAAACCATGTTCATAATTTGTAACAATTTTATTCACCTATGAACATGAATAAAATGACGTAATAAAAGTAATTAAACATAGTTTTCTGCAGACTCCTCCTCTTCGTCCTCTTCATCGGTTTCCTCTAAAACGTCGAGTACATTTTTATCTGAAGGCAGACGACGATACTCTTCGTGATACATTTTTGGTATTGTACCGTTATTACAAAGCTGCATAAGGACTTTGTATTTTGACAATGATAAAGGTATTTTGTTGAGGTAAAGAGGCTTCACATTATATCTTTCTTGGCACACCAAAGTACTTTCTACATTTTCACAGTCTTTTTCATGCCCTACTTCTTCAACTCCTTTAACATTCCCATTACCCTTTCCCTTTTCCTTTTCCCTTACCTTTACCTTTCCCTTTATGCTTGACGTTTCCTTTTTCACATAATGTAAAATTAACTTCTTGTACAAAAAGTCTTAAGCTCAAAAACATAAGAACAGTAACAAGAAAAAACCCAATGTAATCTAAGTACGTAAAATACTCCATGAAAGATGATGTACAAGAAGTTAATTTTACATTATGTGAAAACGGAAAAGGCAAGCATAAAGGGAAAGGTAAAGGTAAGGGAAAAGGAAAAGGCAAGGGTAATAAAATAGCTATTCGGTTACTCTAAGCCAACTAGGCTGTTACACCGAAACTTTTTGCAGAACAGCGTTTTTTTTGGGTCGTAAACGCAAACATATCAATTTATTTTTGGCGTAATCACAAATAATTTTTGTAATTATTGGTTGAATTTTTAATACCATAGAACTGTGTTATAAAGCTGCCAATGCCATATAATTATATCCAAGTTTCATTTAAATAACATTATTAGTATAAAAGATATGAATTTTAATCTTGTTATTTTTTTTTGTTTTGGCTCTCCTGAAAAGTGACGATTTGGTGATTACGCCATTTGAGATTTAAGGTATCGATATAATGGCATCGATATTAAATAATGCCCTAATACCTACTATAAAGGCTTATATTAAGGCATTCGTACAATAGATATCCGTAAAAGGCAAAGGTTAAGAGCACCCTAAACCGACGAGCATGCAAGGGGAGGTTGATGAGCATAGATAAAGCGAAAGTGGTGTGCCAGGATCGTAGCAAGTGGAAATCTATGGCGTGAAGCTATATGTATGTACGAGTATGTATCTAATCTATATTTTGCAAAAAGAGTGTGACAATGACACACTGACTGAAATTTAACCCACATATTGCAAAATTGGAAATAGATATTACTAATTAGCTCTTACCCGCGGCTTCACCCGTGTGGATCTAAGAACTTTGAACCCGTTTTCATATGTAGCCTATGTCCTGATCCAAAGGGATAAGCCAAACCGGTTCAGCCGTTTTGTCGTGAAAGAGCAACAAACATCCAAACTTTTGCCTTTGTAATATTAGTAATTTAACGAGACACAAAAAATACATGTAACACGAAGTAAATCACTTTTTTTTAAATTCGTTTCCATAAAATTGAACCAGGGTACTAATATCTAGCAGTCTTAAATTTGTTCTCGTAAAACCAGCACACGCCGGTCGTTACATCTTAATGAGTTCTGAGCATCTTAACTGCAGGAGGTGAAATTGCGTTGACATAATATAATTGTAATATTAACTGAACAGTTTCTACAATATTGTGTAATGTTATGATACTAGAATGTTCTTTGTTCATGTTGTCACTTGATTATTTGTAGAACTTGGAAGCTAAAAGCTGTAAACTTTTTTGTGGTATAACTTCAATGGCTATACTAGTAAAAGGGGTATATACAAGGTGGAAGGCACATCGACGCACAAACGTTATGACAAGGTTTCACTCAAGGTCAAAAATAAACCTAGGTCATTAATGTAGAAAATGATCGGTTATTACAGATATTGAAATTTTAGAAATTATAATGTAAATATGTTATTTTTTGCTTTTTAGTTCCTATGTGTTTTTTGGAGGCGGTTTGTTTTTAACTTATCCATTCTTCGGTTATAGGTTGTGAACGCAGTGATGTCCACGGTGCTCATTCAAGCCGTCAAGAAAGAGGAGGATGAGACGACAATATACAAGTAGATTTATTACTTTTAACTTTATTTTTTAAGATACTTTAAAAATATTATGTTAACGTAAGTTTTATTTTCTACTATAAATCCGTCAGAAAACTAAATAATTGTTCAAAACCATCCACCGTGTTTAAGTAAGTTAAATTAGATTGTAATTTTATGTAACCGTTTGTTTTAATTAAACAGTATTTTTACGACTATTTTCTGTATTTTGTTTTTTAATTTCCTTTGAACTGTGAAATGTAAAGATAAAGTATGAAATATAGTAAGTAATAAAAACTTATTTTTAACACAATTATTGTACCTAAATCTGAAGTTTATAAAAACAAAAGCCGTCTATGATCTCTAAGGTCTCCTTTCTAAATGAGAGAGCTAACCAGTGATGGGTTAGTTCAATTCACACTTTACACATTGCCAAGATAATAAGTATCAATTTTACAATATTTCCCTTCACCGTAATAAATCAACGGTGAAGGAAAACATCGTGAAGAAACCTGGTTGCCTGTGAGATTTTCTCGACGGCATGTGAAGTCTGCCAACCCGTGTTAGGCCTGCGTGGTGGACTATGGACTATAATCCCTCTCATACTGAGGAGACCCGTGTCCAGTAGTAGGACAGTTAATTGGTTGATAATTCAAAAGATCAGAGATAATTATATCACTGCTTTGCACAATTACTTAGATCTACCATTATTTTTAAAGACATTGTTATTCTATGTTCTGTATTCTATAATTTCCACAACAAAAGAGAGGATGTATAAGTAAACAAAATTTGAAATAGACAAAATTGTTTATTCAAATACACATCAATTTAATGTCTGCATAGTTCATCACGACATTGACTAACCTCTTATAACTTTGAAGTGGCCCTACGGTGTATTCTGAGTACCTACTGTTCAAAGTTGGAACAGGCTGGAAGCAGGTTACCTTCCTGGAACATTTTACTGTGATTAAATTAAACTTTGGAAATAACACAAATGAATCTTCACTTTGTTTAGGTGCTTCTCAATTGATGAAAATGATGTTGGACATTTTGTATTTGAAATGGAACTCTACAGACGACGACGTCTCAAATTAAATATCTATGAGTTCACTTTTTTTCTAATCTCCGAGGCACGGTGGGCTTTCAATGAACACGCATCCATGGACTGAGCGCGGCTAGCGCAACTTAATCTTGCATGCCCATTAATCAACATACTAATTACTTACCATACGTCACGTAAATGTCTTCAAGCCATCACAATTCATTAGTCGCTTAGCTTCAACGTAGGCTGTATTGCCTCCACATAATACCGATATCTAGCAGTGAGCACAATGCTCAGTCCGGATCTATTGGCAACAATGTAGGTAATGTGGGGAATCTCGACTGTCAGAGAGACTTAGCATGTGCCTTTGTGTCTTTATGTACGACGAACTAGACTCCATCGATTACTATATGAAAGCTTGGTTAATGAACGTTTGATGGTTATATTTTCATTTTAGCTGTTACGCCACCTACGAGTAAGTTCCCGTTAAAATACTTGGCAGATAATGTCATACAAATTATGTTCCATTATCTATCCGGCGTTTAGCTGCTTTCCAGAGGTGTCGAAACAGGCGCTAAGAGTACTGATCATTATGTGTTTTTGGCAATAACATGACACACAATAACAATGGACCATAAAAACATCGAAGTATATGTTTAGGTAGAGTAGTACACCTCAGGTAACCCTTCGGGGAATACAGGCGTGATGGTCATCATCATTCTCCTAGCCTTTTCCCAACCATGTTGGGGTCGGCTTCCAGTCTAACCAGATTCGGCTGAATATCAGTATTTTACACGAAGCGACTGCCATCAGACCTCCACAACCCAATTTCTGGGCAATACCGATATTCGAAGGATAGACTGGTTGTCAGGCTTTTTGGGCTTCTGACTAACACTAACGATTGTCATAGGTGTTCGTATGACAACCGGGACCGACGGCTTTACGTGCTCTCCGAGGCACGGAGGGGTCTCGATGTGTTAAGAATGGTCACCCATCCACAGACTGACCTCGGCAAGCGTAGCTTAACCTTGCAGATCGGTTGATCAGCATTGATATAACTTAGCCACGAGCCCCTGGTACGAGTGTGATGGTATGTAATTGTAATATTTATTACCACTCAAGTTCGCTGCTACTCATAATATATGTAATAAATAGGTGTTAGCCTATTGGTACCTATTATTTTCTCAACGACTGAAAGAAGGACTTAAGAATTTTTCCATTCCAAAAAATGAGATTGTATTATTTTGTTCAAAAGTTAAAAAATACCTACTAGCAAAGCCGCATGTAAAAGCTCTGTATTCTCATATATTCCGAGGTGCATATACGTACGTCTTATGTCGCCTCGCTTTCAATATGGTCTCACGATAGTCACGATGCACTCTCACTTGAAATTAATCTGCAAGAAGCCATTGCGGTGACTATTTACAAAGCGTCCCCGGAGCGTATTTCCCTTGGCTCTTCATTCTGCTTGCAATGTCTCAGGGTTGCCAAAAGTTTTTTTTAACACTTTTTTTAGGTAACATACGAAAGAGATTTTTTCCTGTATGGTGATAAGTTAATACGTACCTGAGTAAAACTACGCTTCTGTACGATGTAGGTATGTACGTAAGTATGTATGTACCGAACGAAAAGTAAAACAAAAATTAATATTTTAGTATTTCCATAATCTATTTAGTTACATATAGGTAACTAATGTCATGTACTTACCGTGTTTAAAAATTTTCTATTTGACCCAAAGGTTGACTGAAAATGCCATAAGGCATTAAGTCCGCCTTGTGTACCATTTTATGTACATAAAGATTCAATAAATAAATAAAAGTAAGTTCTATAACTATAACTTAAGGGTAATAATTAGAATATTACCGTTACTTAAGTTTCAGTGATACGATTCTAAATTTCAATACAAATCTGAGACTTGTGAACTTATGCTATCATTATCATAAGTACTTAGGTATAGTATTAGATCTGCGTCGTAGTCGTTGAAGTCAAACTAACAATTCCGGATTTATAAAATAAAATACTACATAAAACAAAAATATACTATATTAAGGATTATGTGTGATTAAATTTCAAATTTCGAATAATTATGTAAAATGTGGCACCCGAATTTCGTGTGAACCCTACGTGTATTTTCAACGAGGGCCGTAGACATGAGTAAATAATTTTCCTGATTACCGTGCAGCGTCTTCGTGCAAAGCGACGGAGTTGTCGTCTCAACCTTGACAAAAATATTAAACTCGCTCTCGCTGTGCCTCCAAGCTCTCGCAATTGGACCCGTCTTGATATTACTCGACGAGCAAATTGATTTCCCGTTATATTTCGAGAAACGCAGCTTAATACGAATCTAGGCAAGTTTGCTTGACTCTCGATTCTCGATTCCCGCTCCAAGCTCGACCTGTATCGAAAAACGAGGGTTTATCCTGAATTGCTAACTATATTTGAAACGATTGTATTATTGATTGCAACATCGTTTTCGTAGTTTGTTTTGCAAATGTTAGTTCAGTAAATTGCTGTAGACTGGAGACTAGTTTATATCTACATTATGAACTATCGTATTTACGTGAAGTATTTCGGAATTGGAAAATATGCTTATCTCTATTGCTCTTTGAATGCACGTGTTTTAATAACACATTTGAACTATAAGCTTACCACGTTAATGGTCCATTCATGTTGTAATATATTCTCATTTTATTCCACTAAAAACAAAGCACTTAAACCGTTCAGTTCATTTATATCGAAACAACGTGTTTATCACGACATTAAGCATTAATTAAACATACAGGCACTGAAATCAATACAGGTATTACACAAATATTGTTGGGATCCAAATATATTATTAATAAATAATAGTTACTCCAATTAAAGGTTATCAAACCATCCAGCTCTTTGTTAGTCGAGGATCCAAACAAACGGACAAAAGACTAATTTACAAAGCTTTGTTTACTCGTTCTAAAATAATAGAATCGTAGAACGAACAAACCGAATAATCACGAAGCTAAAAAGCGCACACAGAAATATTCTCATCTGTTAAAATGAATGTTGGTTTGAAGAAATAACTGCGGGTTTAAGGGCGAGCATCCATTGCGAGTTCAGGTTGCTAAACTATTATGTGCATATGTAGCTGTGAAGGTAAACATTAATTGTAAGTTAGACTGAAAAAGGACCATTTTCGTATGGCACGGGTCCTCATTTCGCTTGGCTATTAGTGTAGTGTTGGCTTTAGGAATCAGGACGTATGTGGAGAGTACAATTAAATTTCGCAGGTAGGGGCCGCCGTCCGAGGAAATGTAATAAGCGACTCGCCTCGAACCAAATATTTAGACTTTGGACTGCGGCCACGCCGTTGGAGGGGAATAAAGGGTGTTTATTTAACTTGACAACAACTTAATAGCTGCAGTGCGTCTTTTTCAAGTAGCCCGTGTTAATTGCTTATACAAACTTTGTTGAAATTTTGTTGGCTTTGTGTTTCTAAGATTATTGTAAATTACCGTTGGCTTTGAGTTTTATGTTTAACTTTTGTTCTACTTTTCGTTCGAACGGTAATTTATATACTCGTTATCTATTTGTATATTATAATTATTAAAATATATAATTATATTTTTCATCATAATTTCCGAGTTCCGAGTTCCGCGAGTGGCATGGCCCACTTTCATAACGTTAATATAACAATTCTTTTAATTTTACACTCATTCTTACTTGTATTTTCAATTATTTAGTATTTGCTTAAGGTTACAGAAATAGTATCCTTGGCTGACAGTTAATCTTCATAGCCTGGCTTCTGAATTGAAAACAGAATATTCTGAACATGACATCCAGTTTTAACTTTAATACAAACGAATGTTATATTGTACAAAGTAACGTTAGTTAAATTAAGCAAAGTAAATGTTTCTAATATTTATATTCTAATAGATTTTTCAAGAGAATATATTTCTGTACCTACTAGAGAGTCTTCAGTTGTCTTTTTGACAGTTGTTGTCGATATGAATTTTGAAAATTAAAATCTATATTTAGTTAGTTAAATAAAAGAAAGAATATTAAACTTAAGACATTATTCATTATTGTGTATCACAAATCATTAGGTAGGTAATTAGTTTATGTAGTAAACGTTTTCATTTAATAGATGAAAAAGGTCAAAATAAAATAACGTTATTATCTATATACCTACATACGTCGATAATTCATTCAAAAAGCGCCACAAAGAACACGACTGACAAAATAAAATCCTTATCCATAAAAATTATGATATATTTCCTTTGTTTGAATATTTGCCCCGAAGTCAGTGCATAATACATGTTATTGTATCTGTATCCAGACGTGATTGTTGACGGTAGTCGAAACAGCGTGAAGGTTTGCCCACGATGTTTGTCCAAATACCCCACGGTGCGTCACGGATCGCCGAATATCAATAAGCATTTCATAGACACAACATCAACACACGTATATGATATAGAGTGTAAGATTCCTTTATAATTATAAAATATTATACATTTTTTGTATGAATTTATTCAAAACGATGTATATCATGACGCCTCTATTTTCCGAAGGGTTCGGCAGAGAATTACGCCTAGTTCGCGGGCATATTTTAGGTCACATGAAGAGGCTGAGCCTATTGATCAGGCACAAATACAAACTCCGAGCTGCTACTAAGAAAAATCCAATAACACATTAAAATTATATACGAACTTATACAATGTGTTAAGAAAGCTCTGTCCAACCGGTGAAGGTATTATTAGGTATCGATATTAGATTACATTTATGTAATCCTTTTACGTTTTCAAGTAAAAAAAATATCCGAATAAAAGTAAATATTTTTTTATAAAACAATGTATCTTAGATACATAGCAACAGGGGCAATCGTCACTGGTGCCAAATATACCACGGCAGGTGATAGTGTTGTCACATTCAAGAACATTGCTAGATTTTGGGTAATTTTCGTAATTTTCGTACAAAAATCGTGAACTTCATTAACAGTCTTACTTTTATAAATATTTTTTTTATTTTATTAAGTAATGTGATTGGTATACCTATATAACCCTTTCGGGTCGGACAGGGTTTTTCTTAACATGTTGTATATGGTTGCTTAACCTGACTATCAAACTCGGTACCAGTAGCAGTCATAAAACATAAGTTCGCATATAGTTCTAATGTTTAGCTGGATATGGTAATGTAAGGTTTATTACTCTTAGAGCTCTCACCACCTCTGGATAGTCGCTAACTGCCGGATAAAGTAAAAAATGGAACAAAACTTATATGAAATTATCTGGCAAGTAATTTAACGGTAACTTATCAGGAGGTGGTGAAACATGCCCTTAGGAAAGGGTAGTTGATCCTTTTGAACTTCTAAATTTGCTGTTTAGTTATTGCTTTTGTACCTTACGCATGTTTATAAAAAAATTGTATTTGATGGATTAAATCCAGATAGTTATTTCTATTTATGTTTGAAGTCGTTTAACTTCTAGAGGAATAAAATACAGCCATAGGTAGTGTTGTTTTGAACCTTTGAAATACGTTTATCAATTTTATTCTCTTTGAAAATATTCAGACCATTTTTTTTAAAGGTACTCTATTAGTTCTAGGTTTTTTATTTGTAGATTACTTCGTAGATTTGTTTACTAGAAGAAATAAATTATTTCATAAATGATTTTCAGTTTCTGGTCATGGGATGTGTACTTCTCAAAAGTTTACAGACCGTTCTAGCTTTACGAAAATTAGACTGTTTTACTTTTCGAACGTCAATTTTACATTCTCCTAACACCGCTTTATACTATAGCAGTAGTAGTATATAATATAGTATACCTACCTATATCTATATACGAATAATAAGTGCATTAAACTCCCAAAAAAATTTTTGTCAGTTATGACAATAATTATTATTGTTGAGATTAAATTTGTTATAGTCAAAAATATTATTTTATAGTAATAACATATATACTTTATTTAATAGTGTAATAATTACCCAATTATTATCACAGTAATTTATTGACACAAATATAATGTATATTGTAGGTATACTGTCTAAAGCTAGGTTCAAAATTTTTGATAGTACGAAAATCCTCATCGTTATGCTACTGCATCGGCATTCTCTATCGAACTCATACAACTAAAAACCACATTCACCTTCCCTAGCTCTATAGTTATTACCATGGAACTCTTGTATCAGAAGTAATTCTCAATGACAAATATAAATACTTTTCCTTAATTTCGGTGACCATATGCACAAATGCAGTGTTCCAAGGAAGCCGTAAACACGCTAGTGTATGCTCGTCAGACATGCATGAGCACTCGAACAGCCGTATCGTACACGCATCGGCTCTCCTACAGCCCATACTAGTACGCTTGAACTACTAACTGGCCAGTAACTGTTAGTTACTGGTCATTGCTTATGAAGACGTTAAGGTTCAATTCACATTAGCGTAGCAAGTTACGTAGCAATTAATGCTACGTGTGCTACGACACGCGTAACTGCCTACGGCGTAGCACTATTGAAGCTGCTTTCAAAGTAATGAATGATATCATTGAGAGACGTTTAGACATACAATTTAATGTAGGTACTTTTGGTTTTAGTTACAAAATAATAAAATATGAATGTATTAATAAGAATAACTATTTGGTAGGTCGATAGTGTAGATGGTCAGAAGAAAGAAATGAAGAAGGTTGTCAAAGGAAGTTTATCGTCGATGAAATGTAGGTAATCTTTGTAGCTTATGGCCACATAATAATGAGAGAAGAAAACTGTAAATTCTTTCAACTGATTGTAATATCAACTATGTACCTACTACCTAAAATAGGACTATGGAAATAATCATTAAAAAAGTACATTCAAAGGAGGTCATAAATCTGCTCAAATTATGTACCGAAGGTACACTAAACTTATTGGAATAAAATACCCTGTATTACGCTGGTTAAAACTTTATTCGTACTTTTTTTAATGCTTACTAGGGAATGAGAAAAAAATACTTTTAATTTTATCAGTTTCATAGTGTTTTTATAGTAAAAACTGTCAACTTGACAGCTATCTGCTGTCAGTGTCAGTTTAGGAACGTCAAACGCACGCCATTAAGGCACATTATTAGCATTTTCATAGTGATTTCTTGGTAAAAACTGTCATGACTCATGACACTAAACCACTACTAACACTAACTTGACACCTGTCATGTGCCTCAAGGTACAAATTTGGGCTAAGTTGTATGGGCTTTTAATGACATCCTTTGAACACAAAAAGTACCTTGGCTCAAACATAGACCAACTTTATGGTAAAAAGTACCGTCGCTCAAACATAGACCAACTCTATGGTAAAAAGTACCGTCGCTCAAACATAGACCAACTTTATGGTAAAAAGTACCGCCGCTCAAACATAGACCAACTCTATGGTAAAAATTTTGTTTAACATTATACGGGGTAACGTAGATCAGCCTTTTTAGATCCTATAATCGTCCACCGATTTGCTGTGACCCTATTTTTTGTGGGCTGCTAAAAGATCTTCTTTGAAACGTCCTGTTACACGGATATTTATTTACATAACATATTTTCAAGCTTGCATCACTGAAACGTTAGATAGTGCTTCTTTGAACTTTGCTTACTCACTGATTAATCACTAACCGCCTTATTATAATACACAAGACTAAGGCTACAGTCCGCGTGGAACTAGTTGGCCGCGCCTTAGGTATGTGAGCGGCGGGAGCGGGAGTCGGGACAGAGGGGCGGGGTCACCTGCGCGCGGTGGGACCAAAGGGCGAGGGGGCTTGCTTTTGTTCACAGTAACCCGCCGCCTTGTGTGAGGCGGCGGGTTACTGTGTCCCCCTCTCTACCTAAGGTGCGGCCAACTAGTTCCACGTGGACTATAAGAGTAGTTAATCTAAGTTTTGTCACTATCAGATGATGTTAAAGTGACCGAAATGTGAAAGACAACATATTGATTAACTTCTTCTAGCGTAAACCTTGTTTAATAATATGACATTAATTGTTTAATAATACTACAAGGCTTAGAAACTTGTTTTTTTTTTTAAATATTTTTTGGACTGGACAATTTACACAGCACCGTCTAGTCCCAAACTAAGCAGAGCTATAATACAAGCTCTGCTTAGTTTAGGGTACTAGACAATGGATTTAATACTTATATACTTTTTGGTACATACATACTTATAATACATAAGAAACACCCAAACAGACACAAACACTTATATAAGTCACATAAATATTTGTGTCCTATGGGAATCGAACCCACGACCTCGTGATCAGCAGTCCGGTATTCGAACCACTAGACCACAGACGTCGTCTATTGTCATGTAGGGCCCTTTATAGGTTCTAGAAATCAGCTAAGAATGGATTTTAGGAAATTTCCATGGGATTGTAAATGACGAAGACCAGCGCGGGTAACACCGTTGTAAACACTTTGTATTCATATATACAAGCTAGGTCTTCAGGGCTGTGAAAGAAACAGGTTGTACCTATACTTATCTTTTTTGTTGTTGACTGTACATCCGCATACGAATATGTGTCGTCTGTTCTATATCTTCTTTATCTTCATCAGTACACTTCAAAGTTCCTTATCCGAGTTGCACATATAAATACGTTCTTAAACTTCAAACGAAAATAAACACATTAATGTATATCGGTGGCGTATCGAGTTACTCAACTATGAACAAGGAAGGTGTTTCCGAAACACTTGGCTGCGCACATGTCCCATTTTCCAATCGTTTCGAGAGCAGCTGAAGGGTAGGTTGACACCCCCACAATTTTGTTTTATCAACATCGAGACGCTTGGATCGATCCCCATGCATTTTACATTAAGCAAACGAAACAAATCCTCATTTTGATGGTACGAGAACACATTGCCGAATTTTAAATTCCATCTTTGGTGGTATATTATAAAACAAAACTTAATAAGATTGCCACTAAAGCGAAGAACAATATTTTTGCTTGTTAAATTGAAGACAGTTTTATAATTTAGTTTGAAATTACTATTACAGTGTTAGAAAATCCTGTTTTGAATATTAGAGTGGTATGGTGTATGATAAGGTTTTTATAACATAAATTGCGTTGTTAAATGATATAATTCATCATTATGAATTTTTTTATAAAACAACTGATTATTTCAGGATTTTAGGGTTGGTCCTATAGCAAAACTTGTTTATAATTATAAAGACAATGGCCCATTTATTGTTATTTATTTTATTTGTTGGCAAACGAGTAGACGAACCACCTGATGGTAATTGGTCATCATCGCCCATGCTTAGATGCTAAGAACCCTGTATTTTTTTAAATATATAAACAATAAGCTGGTATACCTATGGTTTTTCTTATTGATAAACACGCCAAAGACAACTAGGTACATGATTATAATTAATCCGCCTTATGTGCTAGTGTACATAAAAGTATAAATAAATAAAATTATTATTGTATACCGCCTTAAGATATCAAGCTTTGTGTAGTTTGTGCTAGACTACAAGTACCTAAGTAACCTAAGTTTGTTTAAAAAAAACCTGCACGCTTTTTTAAGTAACAGCGGTGAACTTAAAAGTGCTCAGTCGTAATTAAAAACGCAGCTTAAAATAAAGTATGGCAATTGCTCAATGTCGAGTCCTCGACTTTTGAAAATTTATTTCACGCCGAAAAGTTCTCACTACTTAATTACCTACTATGAATTTTATTTTCTTTGGTGTGTCCATTAAATACCCAGGGAAGTTTCCAATGCCTCGATTGCTAGAAGAATAAGAGAAATTAAAGAAAAGTTATTCATTAAAATATAAGTGAACAGCAATAGGATTTACTGTTCTATACTTTGCTGCGTTTTACAAAAGTACCTAAATGTGATGTTACCTTCACATTTGAACAATAAAGGAATTTATTTCATAATTTATTTAAAATTAAGTCATTAAAAATACAAACTGGTTTTCGCTACTTTAATTTATTTCTTATTAACTTTGGCATTAATGCTTCACGAGGACGCAGGTCTCAATGTGTATTGTGTATGTCGAAAAATGAAACCTTAATTAAATTTATATTTAGAAATGTGGCTTGCACTTATTAATTTTAATAATTTAACATTTACTAAATCCTTATTAAAATAATAACAAAACGGGGATCATCTCCATATCTTTCAAGTTCGTGTAAACGTAAATTTAAGCTCGCGTCGATGTAACCAAGCTGTATAATTTATGTAACACTACAAATTCTCATGAACATCCACGCTACGAGATAATCCCAGTTTCACTTGTCATAGGGAATCTATTCCCGCGGATTTTACTCTTATCTGCGTGGAGGATGCTATAGCAAAACAAATCACCAACGAGTCTTGATAGTCGGGACCAAGTTTTTCATTAATATTCCATTCATATTCAAATCTGATTCGACAGGCGTTATCGCTGGGTATTCTAGAATTCGGATCACGCGCCTTCTCGTCTCGCGAACCACGAATATCATGGATATCGTAACTCGTGATTGGCTATATTATCAACGTTAAACATGACGGTGTGATTTAAACAGCCATTGTTTGTTCGTTTGTTGGTAAATTGTCCTGATTTGTGCCTGAAAGGGGGGTTGCGTTTCGTGATAGGAGACAGTTCGTGCTTTTAATGTGGCTTATCTTTATGTTTTCTTTTTGTATGCAAATCGTATCGTGCTAATTGTGCCGATACGAGGTTGATAACGTTATAGCCTGTATTAAATGTCGGGTTGAAACTCAAGAGACGAAAGAAGGATTTTTCAATAGCAACGACAAGCATGATTCAGCAGCAGGGAATCGAAATTATCGAACCCTCAATCAAGCAGCAGGGCGTGATTGCAAGAGACCATTGGATTATCTTTAATAATGATTTGTAAAGAATCCTTTTTTTTATTTGGGATGCTGAAAATCCTCATGAATCTCTGGCACCTGGGGAGGCTGCAGGGTATGTTGGACTCATGTCGACTAAAACTACTATCTTCTTTTGCCCAATATAGGCCTCGGGATCCGAAAATTTCAACACTTTCAAGGATTAGTATCGTACGGCATTTGGCTAGAATAATGTTACTGAAAGTTATTACCCCCACAGAAGGCGCGAAACGTTACAAATAAAATTTCGATTTCACTGTTTACGAATAATTTTATCATGCGTAACGCATTTGTTACCACATCATTCAAACCCGTCCTAAAATGAAATTAACGAGTGAACCGCCAAATGTAAAGTCATTATCCAAAGATATTGCCCGAAGCTAGGGCTACCTACTAATTTGATAAGTATTTGACAATGGTTATAACGCATTTGACTGACATTTCTAGTCTGCCATAGGCGTGTGATTTGTAATGATAAAAGACAGTAGTAGTACTTTGAAAATTTTCTTAAACACAAAAACCTATAAATGTAGGACTGAATATAAACTAAAGCAAAGACGATAATGAAGATGTTGGCAACATATTGCCAACTACAAATAAAATAACATGTTGTTTTTTTGTGTATGAAGCAATGATTTATATAGGGTATGTTTGATATGGGGTACGTGGAAGTATATAAGTACTTTTATAATTATATTTTCAAGCATAGATTTATTTTTTCCCTATATTTCAAGTAAAAAGGCTCTTATAAAATATATAGTAGAATCATAATAAAATATATGGGAATACAAAACATAAAATACTATAACAACTTACAGCAACACTGATAAAAACAAAAAGAAAAACTCTGATCAGACAAATAAAAGGCGTCGCAATACCTATCTAAAATATACATCTATCTGATACATGTACAGCTAGAATCATCAAAGACAGAATTACCTTTTCTTAAAAAATCGTATTGTGCATCATTAAATATTTAAAACTGTGAAAATATGTCGCTAGGGTTGTATAGGCTTAAAAAGTCAGGCAGTTATAATGATCGCGGATGAGCATCTCCATTTTGAAATGACAACCCTACTCGTGGCAGATATCGGCCGAATTCCAATGCCGTAAAGCGTTCATGATTCATGTTTATTCAAGCGTTGCCTCTGCGGCGCATTTGAGTCGTAAACCTCTGTTTACTGACTTTGTAATTATTATCCTATAGCTTTATAATCATGGTATAGGGGGGTTAGGGGAGACTTATGATAATATAATAGAGATGGACTGTTGTTGTTGTGTATGTATAATTTTATTGGTAATGAAATTTCTATACACAGCCAAATTGTTTTATTTATTTAATTACGTACACCAACAGCATATTATATATGTTTACAATCAACAGAAAAGGTACATAGAAAAGGTGTAATACATATTTCAATTTCAGGTTTACACAACATTTACCACTGAAGCACACAGTAAAATTATTAAAATTTTAATTATCAAAATTTAGATAAGGTTGGAGCTACTAAAATTGTTTGTTGTTGATTGTTTTTTGTTTTCTATATAGGGTTAGTCGATATAAGTATTTTAACGAACCGTTAATATTGATTTCGTACTATATTAATCTACTTTACCGATACTACTTGTTTTCTTGAAACCTCGAAACCTGGTTTCTCTTTAAAACCACGAAAATGTTTTATTATTGTACAAAATAAACAAGCATTAAGGCCGCCTACCGCAGTCTATTATAGACCCTACCTAAAATAGTAAATATTACTAGCACGTTGTCATATCGCGTTTGCCCGTTTCAAAGGAGTTCATCAAAATCTGCCCAAATGATGTACCGAAGATACTATTATTTGATAGTACTTATTGGAAAAAATACCCTAACTCTAACGTACTGTATTACGCTGCTTAAAACTCTAGTCGTACCTTTTTATGCTTACTTGGGGGTGAGAAAAAATAACGTTTAATTTGAAAAAAAAAAACGCACGCCATTTTAACATACTATTATCAGTTTCATAGTGTTTTTATAGTAAGTATCTGCTATCAGTGTAGGTTTCGGAATGTCAAACGCACGCCATTATGGCACATAACAGTTTCATAGATGATTTCATGGTAAAACGGTAAAAATGGTAATAACTTGACAGTTGTTACGTATCTTTTTTTGTATTTTTTTAAGCATTTTCCATGCTAAGATTACATTTTTTCCTTCATTAAAAATATGTTGTCACGTACCTCAGGTACAAATTTGGGCTAAGTTGTATGGGCTTATGACCTTCTTTGTTAGTAATTTTGAATTCAAATTCTAAAACATTATTACCGTACTAAAACAGTATAGTAAACTGCAATTAAATGATATATGTATTGTGTATTTACTAATGAACGAGTAACTGTGGTGTCTACTGGGGTTGTGCGGACTAGACAAGATAAATGGAACGAATGTCGCTCTAGAGGCTTGTACCTGACAGCAATGAAATTATTGCAAACGTTTATTTTGGTACTTAAAGTGTCTTTGACCAGTTTTTTTGTTGCTATGGAGATAGTATGTAAATTAGTTTTGCTTAAAAATAAATAAATAAAATAAAATAGCCTTTATTACTGAGAGAGATCACAAGATTTAAACTTAAAATAACCAAGAATTAACACTATAAATATAAAACTAAAGAATGTCTCTTAACTCAGTGTGCCTCATGGCAAAGGCCTCCTCTAACTCCTTCCATTGTGCTCTGTCCCACGTAACTCTTCTCCAGTTTGGACCAGCTGTCAATTTAATTTCGTCTTCCCACCTACAGTACTGTCTGCCCCTGCTTCTTTTTGAGTAGACAGGGTACCAGTTGGTAAATTAGTTTTGTTTAGTTCGGTATAAAACTATTACATACTTTACCCAAACCACATTCTATTGTATTCCTATATTCTCCAATCTAGTAAAATCTATAAGTCATTTGATTATCTTTTTTGTATGTTTTAAGGCATTTTCCATGCTAAGATTACAAGTTATTATTAATGAAGGAAAAAATCGGCTGGCGGGCAGGATTCGAACCTGCGTCTTCTGGTTCGGTACAGCAGACGCTTTGACCACTAAGCTACCGCGAGCCCCGCTCGCCAGTCGAAATCTTCCTTCACATTCTAATTTACGTCTTAAAGGTGACGTAGCGACATCTATTGTGAATGCTTCACAACCGACACGACTAACTTTACAGCTAGTTCGATGTCGTATGATGCCACCTTACCTATTAACTATCTATTTTGCATTTTTTAAGCATTTTCCATGCTAAGATTACAAGTTATTTTTTCCTTCATTAAAAATAAATCATTTGATTTTTCAAAAGTGCCTCTTACTATATTATAGTCAAGATTGAAATAAAATATTTTAATTTGCAAATTTTGAGCGATCTCGTTTTTTCCAATGCTCTGGGAATTTCCCATTACCAATGTATTGTTACACTTACCAATATAAGTATTAGTATAAACAATTATTGGTTGGCCAATAAAGAAGAAAAATATGTGCAGTCTATTGACTTATAAGTAAACTATTGCCTACCTAGTATTAAATCGATGTACCTATTAAACCCACCAATTCCAGCTGTGCGTTGTTGTCATTGATAGATAAGGGTCATTTTCATATCTAAAATCCCCTCGAGTCTCTTTTTAGTAGGGGCTGTCAATTTTGGTTTACAAAAGTAAAATAATTGATACGTCTATTGCAAAAAAAGTAATTATCTTTCATCTCATGATCAAACAAATGTCTCCTTTGAAAATATTTAGCAACTGTGTGTTTATTTGACATTTTATAATTTTATATTGGATGAACCATTAAAAATCTGCTCTAAATATTAATATTGTATAACATGCCATGACGCCTGTAGTTCCCGAAGGGTTTGGCAGAGGTGTCCTAATATACAGTATTGTATATTTATGCACCATGCATTAGGTGGCGAGGGCATTGGTGCAGTGCAATTGCATTGGAAAACCCAATAAACAACGCGCAACGTGGTTTGTAGCCGTTTAGTCAATATATAAATTACTTTGTATTACAACTATCGGTACGTTTCTAGCAGATAGGAAAGAGCGGAGTCTCCTAACACAGGCACTATTTGCTTAAAAGGAGACTCCAGTCACTTACTTTAGTTATCTTGTATTGTTTGAAGTAAATAAACATTATCTTTTTGTATTTTTTTAAGCATTTTCCATGCTAAGATTACAAGTTATTTTTAATGAAGGAAAAAATCGGCTGGCACCTTTAAGACGTCACCTTTAAGACGTAAATTAGAATGTGAAGGAAGATTTCGACTGGCGAGCGGTAGCTCAGTTGGCAGAGCGTCTGGTGTACCGAACCAGAAGACGCAGGTTCGAATCCTGCCCACCAGCCGATTTTTTCCTTTATTAAAAATAAATAAACATTTTTGTATTTTTGTAGTTTTTTGTAAATCAAGGTCAATAAAGTACAAACGATTCTGATAGCATTCCACAAAAAAAACTAATACATTTTTTTATCCTTATCGCAGTTCATTAACCCTTTCTGTTTTTCTCCGACAAATCAGCGCACGCGGACCGTCCATATCACTCGGTTGTCATCGTGCGGTTGGTACGTATGTTAATAAGTTACCTGTTTCAACGCCTCCTGATAAGTTACCGTTAAATTACTTGACAGATAATTTCATAGATATGTTGTTCAATTTTCGAATTTATCCGGCAGTTAGCGACTATCCAGAGGTGGTGAAAGTGCGCCTAAAAATTGTTACTTTTATAAAATAATCATAGCCTTAAATTATTCTTGACAATACGTACATACTGTATATCTACGGTGTGTATATCCAATTGACAAGGGAGCGGCTCTCAATGGTTCAAAGTATGCCTCCATCATAAAATATTTTACAACCTTCTTAAATCGAACATTATCGCTGTTACACAAGTCCCACGTGGCTCCGGCGTTCCCTTATAATAATATTTTGCATTATTTTGGTGGTAGATAACAAGTAGGCAGAGGTAGCTATATTAAAGTATCACCTTACTTATAATGATCATTGATCTAAAAATGTCTGAAATTTAGGAATTTATTCCCAAAGTCTAGATATTTTTTTAAGTACTTTATGTGCGTAAGAGTGGCGATTCCAGTGTTATGGTGTTTTTTTGCTGGGTACTACCGGACTTCACATACATCTACTTCACTACTAATCTTAAAATCTGCCCCCTGATCTTACGAAGGTTTGTTTCAAGCTGTGTAAGATATCTGCCAAGTTTGAGTGTTGGTCCATTGCAGGGTTACAGACCCTGGGATTCTTAGCACCATGTGCCATGCTGTCACATTGGTTGCTTGACTGGTTACATTATCATTGAACGGTATAGACCCCGATCTTAACCTTTATCACCCAGTCACAGCAACCTGCAGTGCTTTCCACTTAGCTTGTTAAGCAGACAACAAACGTCACTATAAAGTTTTGAGAGGAGTGGGGACTGAAGTATCGAACGTAGGAAGGAGCGGGTAATAGGTATTCTATGCTTAGTATTATAAGTTATTCTGTAGGTATACAGTAAACTTGTTATTTTAATTCTTCTATCCTGCTGATTTATTTACGCTAGCTAGTTATTAAGTAGCAATATAAAATAATAACTGGACAGATTCCCCCTATCAATCGATCGTTTCCATTTACCTAAAACCCTACCATTATATCTGTCTTTAGTGGTACAAATTGCATTTAATAATCCTTGATTGGAACAGTCACGAATGTTACTTAAATATTTACATCCAATGGCTTAATACGAGGAAGGACACGCAAGGAATTCTAGTCTACATTAGTAATGTATTCGAGTCGTGCAGACTAACTTGAGCTTATAGCTAATCGATTCAACCGGGTTGGATACGTGTAGTTTACTATCGTGATGGTTTGAATCTAGTTTATTTAGAGATGTCTCATTGGTGTAGTGGTTCCAAGCAAGCGCGTTCCTAGGTCATCTATACTAATCTGTATCTATACTAATATTATAAAGAGTAACTCATCATCATCTTGCAAAGTTCTAAGCACCACTATTGAGTAATAGGACCTGTTTGTACATTTAGTAAGCAAATAAATGATTTGATTTGATTTCTAGCCTTTTCCCAACCATGTTGGGGTCGGCTTCCAGTCTAACCAAATGCGGCTGAATATCAGTATTTAACACGAAGCTACTGCCATCAGACCTCCGCAACCCAGGTTGTCAGGTTTTTTGACTTCTGACTACCACTAACGATTGTCATAGGTTCGTATGACAACCGGGACCGACGGTTTTACGTGCTCTCCGAGGCACGGAGGGGTCTCGTTGTGTTAAGAATGGGCACCCATCCACAGACTGACTTCGGCAAGCGTAGTTTAACCTTGCAGATCGGTTGATCAGCGTTGTTATAACTAAGCCACGAGCCGCTTATAAAGATGTACTACTGGATTGAATTTGAAAAATACTTTAACCATAAAGCTACATCTTTACCAAGTAATATAAAGCTATAACTTATAAGATATACCCAGACGTGGGCGAAGCCGCTGGCGGGTTACAACAACCTGTCTGAGTGTATAGTAGGTGCCACAACTATTGCGAGTTTTAAATCGCGTCTAAGACGCTGGCTGGTCGAGCATGCGTTCTATAATTATGATGAATTCATGAAAATCTAAATATTATAAATTCAATGATTGTAATTGACATTTCTATGTATAACAATTTAATAATTACATGTAATTAACGTTACCAATAAATGACTATTGACTATTTGAAAGCTAGTTTTTTTATAAAACAGTTTCCGTACTAGAGTAGGTACAATTCCTGTGTCGTGGGAGACTGAATATATACAAATGTAGATCCAAACTCGAAAAAAAAATATATTTATGGATCGTAAACATTTTGTCTCGTGTGGGAGTCGAACCCTAGACACACTGCGCAACGGTAGTGGCGAGGTCATCACCTCAACCGCTACAACAAACGCGCAGTTGAGATCAAATGCCTATAACAGGAACGCGAATTACCATCGCACCTATTTTCGCGAAGTGTAAAGCAGAGGGATACTATTGTACACCCACAGATTCACCGATTTGTCTCGTAGAGTAGGTCCCAGGCGAGCTTGTTGCCATTTAGAATTTCAAGCTCTTAAAATCAATAGCGCTTTGAATTCAGGACAAGCCAGATGTCGCGACTATCCACGAAGCCAATTCAAATGTTTATTCAATAAACAATTTTCGTTCACAACTACAATAAGATACTTCAAACACCATTACAAATAAAAAACCCACACAAACAAACAATAAAGAAAACATTTATTCAACTTTAGTCGTCAAGTGTTATTTACACGATATTCTAGCAAAGAATCTGGAATCTGCGTGTACTGTGGGAAGCCGGCAGACGTTAAATATGAAATATTCCCGACAATATATTCGCATGCGTGTCGTGAAGCCTAAGCGGTCGTTTATCAATATGTCCTTCGGCGGATCTTGGCTAACGGGATACGAAAACATATGAGAAATTACAATACCATGTTTGATACACAATAAAGTTGCTGTGTTCCCCGAGGCGTCTACTGTCTGACGTCATTGGAAAAACGAGTAGGTGTATGAATAGAATAATAATTATGGATTTGACTACTAAGATTACTAGAAAATATTTCGGTGTAGCAATGCCGCAGGGTACATTGGTCGTGGGTGAATGTCACGTGCCCATAAAAATAGGACAAGGGAAGGGACGTGTGAATTTTTGTCGGTATAAGTTTAATACACCTTGCCTTCTCCCCGGATGGGGGATAAAAAGGAGAACAAAAGGTCATGGTGATGATAAACAAACTTTAAGGGTGTGTTTCACCACCTCAGGATATCTGCTAACCAACGGATAAATTCAACAAAATTTGTATGAAATTAACTGTCAGGTAATTTAACGGGAACTTACTAGAAGGTGGTGAAACAGGCCTGACGTCACATAAAAAACGACTCGACAAAATAAAGAAAATTTTACTTTACTATTTGTCGTCTAAAAAAGTAAATCTAATTGTGATAAACATTTTATAATAAAACCCATACATGACCACAGTCAGACGACAGATACAGAACCTTAGTTATAACATATTTCAAATCTATCATTCATAATGTTAATTTCTGCATACCCTTGAAGAAAAAAGGCGTGGGTGTATGTTTGGTTATTAATAATAACTATCCTGGAGGGCTAGACAAGTTGCAATTTGACATTCGAATCGACAAACGAATAGAAAAAAATATTTGGTAATGACATTAGAGACAGCTCGATTTGTTGAAAGCTTATGTCATTTCCATACATTTTATTTCTATTCGTTTGTCGATTCGAATGTCAAATTGCAACTTGTCTAGCCCCCCTCAAACATGGTAATGTCGTAATCTTTGCAACTAAGAAAACCTTTACTCCTAAAACTTTTACCTGCAATGTTGCAATATGGCGAAAAATATATGACAGTAGGGATGTGGGTGATCTATTTGTATCCGAGAAAATACCGAACAATTTTAAGGTTCAGCGAAAAGAAAATTGGAACACTGCATCTTTTCGTCTAGTGACGTTGGTCGCTGCGGAAATAATACCGAATTTAAAGCACCGAATGCGCCATAAACAATATCAACTTAATGTTTATGACATTCTCAGTTGTTAAACAGTTTATTTTTAGATATTTGGCTTGCACCAGTAGAGAAGCTTATCTCAAAATTTCAGTACTGGCACTAATAATAAAATTTTAATGTGTGCTAGAGATTATTTTTGTGTAATGTTTGCGAAACGCGAGAGCAAACTTCGCAGAAATAAAACTGAGAATCGCAGATCTAAGACAGTTTTCGTACTCTGCAAATTGCAGCACTTTTATTTTGATGATAAGAAGATTTGACTGTCTTGATTGCTATCGTGGTGATTCAGCTGTAAGATGATGATACCAACTGTAGGCTGTTTGTCTGGATTTGGAGAAGAGGTGGCTTATACCCTGAAAATTACGATTGGAGCCGCTGAAAATACTGGTGGTATAGATAGGTAATCATTATTGCCGGCTATTTTATTAATATAAACATTATTGCATTATCTACTTACCTATTATGAGCCATTTTGTCAACAGTGCCTCGCGCTCCCTTTTCCAATTCCTCGGTCTTTGCTTTCTGTGGAATATCTTCCGAGTATCTTCCCCGTTCATAGTCCTTAATACCTTCAAATTACTTTATTTTATATGAGAGTCAGACCATAACCTCATGAAATGGAATTACTGGTGTTCTATGTTTAAAAACGACACTTTCAAAAGTGATGCTCTTTGCAACTTCCCTAATAAGGACGATTTTCTCGGTAGCTGATGTGTACGGATATTATACATAGGTACTTAAGAATAATTATATTTTGTGATTATACATAAAGTTTGTGTGCTCATCCTAAAGACTTGTATAATAAAATATCTCATTCTGTATAAGTGTAACAAATATTCCGCTTCAAGTACTAACATCACAAAACATACTAAACTTTTCCTTACAACGGCTTTATTGCTGTTGTAAAACAACATTTTGCCACGCTGTACAAAATCAGTCAACAACAAACTCTGAATTGTTGAGATGTGTGAATCTTAGACCCTCGTCGCTCACCTGATTGCGGAATGCAAATCGCCCCCAAGGGACCTTAGCCCTAATATGTAAGAGGAATAGAGCTTTTTATCCCTCACAACAGCCACAGGAAAGGCCGACAAACCGTAACAGACACGTGAGTAGCTGAAATGGTTTTGAATAGTTTATAGTGCTTTATTTCGCTAGTGTTTTATTATTTAAGGCCACTCCGTCCCGTGGCATTGTCCGCATTCTTCTTAATTTCCCCGAAAAATTCTCTTTCAGGTGGAATTTGAAAAACGTGTTTTTAGGCTAGTGGTTCTTTGTGAATTTTCACACTGCACAATTCACTTGTTGACTTTTTATTGTGTTACAGTCTGTGACCACGGAAAAGCAGTAGTTTGAATACCCGACTTATGTGTGACATTTAAAACAACAATAATTAAAACCAACTCAATGTATAAACAAAGCAAGTTGAATAAAAACTTGTAAAATAAAATTAAATATAACTGATTAGCATAGTAATCGTGAGCATTCCTGCTGAGTATGAGGTTCTGGGTTAAATATACAAGTGTAGTGTTGTGTCATTAGTTTTTTTTAATAAGAAGATTCTCAGTAGTATCTTTATTTGTACTAGAACTGCTAGACTACGCCGATTAGAACTGCAATAAGTATTCCAGAATATTTTCAACTAGTTATTTCTTGGTATTAAAATACAAGTTATCAAACATAAAACTTAGCATCGCTTTACTCAATCGATTTCAATTTCTTGGAACCGTTTACGACTGGTTAGCTGCTATTGCCTTACCGTGCGTTTATACTTTAATTATGGACCTACTTTCTTCATAATACTTCAGCACGAGTAGCATTTTTATAGCTGCCACGCTATAATCATTACGTAAGAACATTTATTATTAATTTATAATGCTTCTTCTATTTAAGAGCCACGACTCTTTTCGGTGCAGCGTCTTCCACCGCTCTTCGTTAACAGCTAGCTCCTGGACCTTCTTATACGTTGCGACTCTTAGTTTCTCCATATTTAATTTATCATTAAGTATGAATAAATGACTGCCTCATTGGTCTTATATTTCGAAGGATCTACAAGGGATCTTTCCAATAATCCATTTCCAGCTGCAGCAGTGTTATTGGGTTTGAGAAATAAATTCTCAGCAGCAGCTCGGATTTTTATTATAGGACCTAAATCTATACTATTATAAAATTGTAAAAAAGTCATTTCTGTACATTGAAGATATTTAAAAAAAAACAATTGGGTTAGAGTATATAAACGATCGCGAACCCAAAAATGTAATTTTTAGAATTCTTGTCTGTTTGTCTGTTTGTTAGGGGTTGGCGCTAAACCTACTGAATAGATTTGAATTTTGTATTAACTGTTGTAAAGCATTATTTCCAACTTAAAAACTAATGTAAAGCTTTTTTCAATTATTAGTATAGATCCTCAGATAGAGCTTGACCTCTCTGTTGTATGCAAGCCCATAGAAAGAAGAGATCATCATTGCTGGTTTTTGATTTTTAATTTTCTATTTAAAAGTCCATCGTTCAACTAAAAAAATGAGGTATAACTCATTCCACTCGGTCGCGTAGATGCTGAGATAGAGCTTGACCTCGCTGTAGTATGTATTCCTATTGATATAAGGGATCATTATTGTTGGTTCTTAATTAAGTTGTCATATGCGCAGAAATCGTGATTGTTGATTAGTTATAAACGTTTAAGGTGGTATAGACTTAAATTAAACAATAGTTGTAAAGTTTGGTTAGAATTACGAGTTATTACGACTAACTGAAGCTTCCGTTTTCTTTTGGACATATTTTCACAAACAGCATCACCTCAGAACCTCATAAAGTACCTCAGTACCGAGACTAATTGTCGAACGGAATCGAACCCGGAATCAAACTACTTCAAAATACAAGTTTTTAATCAATGGGATCAATGTCTAATCCTAATTTTGTTTCTACAACCACGTAAGCGAAGCCGCGGGCAAAAGCTAGTAATATATATAACTCGGTACGCGTCGATTCTACAACCACATCTGGTTAGGCCAGAAGCCACCTCCAACATGGTTGAGAATATTTTGAGGAATTAATGAAAAATGAATTTGAAGATGATAAAGAGAACGAACTTCGTAAAACTATTTCTTTTGTTTTCCAATTCCAAAATACATGGTGACAAACTTTCTACAAATATTACGCAACTATGTATAGGAGGTTATGTATTAGAATAGTACAAACAAATCACGAGAACCCGTTAACGCAGCACCTCGCCTAAGTCGGGTAATAAGCTCCCGAGTTAAGAGCCCCCGTAATTTTAGCGTGGGGCATAACAGCTGTGGCCTAAAAGGTACCTAGATAATCCGATAATGTAAGAGAGGTGTTTCAAAATCACAATTTAAATTCGTATTTTACGAGATCGAAAATCTCGGTAGGAAATAATATTTTCTATAGAATAGATGCATCATCGTTAGTTTTGCTAATTTACAGATTTTTATGATGTTTTTAAAAGAAGGTAGGTACATGGACGAACCCGAGCTTTATAGTATAGCACATAGGTAAACAATAATTTTAACTTGATCAACGCGTTTTTTTAAATATAACAATTGTTCGTTTTGTTTTGTAAAAAAAAACATAACAAAATATTACACCTGTATATTAAGACTTAGTCAGAAGTGTAATAAATACTGTTATGTAGCCGAATAATAACTGACACTGATCAATCGATCTGCAAGGTTAAGCTGCGCTTGCCGCAGACAGTGATGGGCGATCATTCTATACGAGACCCCTTTTGTGACTCAGAGAGCAAATAAAGCGGTCCTACCCGGTAGTCATATGAACACTTATGACAATCGTTCAATCATCATCAACTCATTAAGGGTCCCACTGCTGGGCACAGGTCTCCTCTCAGTATGAGAGGGATTGGGCCATAGTCCATCACGCTGGCCTAATGCGGGTTGGCAGACTTTCAATGAAGTCGAGAAAATCTCTCTCAGGCATACAGGTTTCCTTACGATGTTTTCCTTCACTGTTAAAGCGAGTGAGAATTACGCACATGATTTCGAAAAAACAGAGTGCATTGGATTCGATTGGATGACAATCGTTAGTGGTAGTCAAAAGCCAAAAGAGTTTGAATACCAGTCTACCTATAGTAGGTATTGCTCAGCGAAGGTATGATTACTGTCGCTTCGTATAAAAAACTAATATTAAGGCATAGTTGGAAATATGATTATAAGGATAATTACACCAGATGTCATCCCCATGTGAGTGATATATACTCATTAGTCTTACTCATTAGCTAAACGAGGTGCAATTTGACATTCGAATCGACAAACGAATAGAAAGAAAATTTATGGAAATGACATTAGTGACAGCCCGACTTGTCGGGCTTGTGTCATTACATTTATTTCTATTCGTTTGTCGATTCAAATGTCAAATTGTAGGCCAACACACGAGGATCAGCAGCCAGCCAGCAGACGTCAGTCAAAAAATCACGTTTGTTTTTCAACAGCCTAACAATAAATCCTTTGTAAAAGAAACAATATCCTTCTATTCCAAATACAGAGCGTTCATTAAACTAATTATCCTCGTCTAAGTCTCTCAGAAGTTACTGGAGATGTTATCTATTTAGGGGCGTTCGTTCCATGTCCAGTCCAATTTCATTAGACAGACAGTTTTTCGTGAGAACAATGGCCAACGTTTTGTTCATTCGGACATGTGCCGTTTTACTGCTATGCCCTAATTATCTTTAATTACGTAATTGTTTTCTGATTTAGGTAAAAGGGAGGGTGATTCATATGATGGGCTCAAAGTGTGCACAGTAAATTGCTCCGTATAGATTTCGGTTTTTCTAATCTCGAGGGGAGTTTCTTAATTTTCATCGTACGGGACCGCCTTCAAAAAACACCTAGGAACTAAAAAATAAGCAAAAAATAACAGTCACCTACATATTATTATTTACATTACGATTTCTAATTAATTTGGAGTCAGCGCTAAACAAACAATCAACGAGTCATATTTAAATTAAATTTTGGATTCGCAAGAGTATACACTCTAAAATACGTAAATATGTAGTTTATACTTATTCCAATAATAAAAACGATAAGGTAATCTTATATGTAAAACAAAATACTCATATATGCGAACTTTAAAACTAAATATCAGCTCCAACTACAATGGGTACGGACCAGAAGTAATACTGTAAACTCGATTCGTAGATTCAGTTCGATATTCGAGTAAAGTCAACGTCGACGGTGCGAGATTTGTGTTCGGAAATGGATTGAAGTCGGCCATTGTTGTCAGAGCCGTTGACTAGAAACTAAAACCCAATACTGGTGTCTACGGATTCAGTGGTATTTGCAGCGAATGCCTTCCGCTAATCCCGGCGTGATAAACAACCAATCAAACGGTCTAGCCTTTCTGTAGATTTTGAAATAACAGTCACGATAGGGGACCGAAGGGGCTTCAAAAATAAGAGTTCACTTTAGGACTACACTATTTTGTTTGTCCCACGATCTGGCTATGTGAACCATTCACAATAATACACTTCATTAGAGACCGATGTAAGCATTAAGGTAACCATCATTGATATGCTCAATGCAATTTGTTATATTATGTAGCCTCACTAAAGCGTGAATTATGAACTGAAATCGTAATAGGATTGAAAAATTACGATTAACTTTTCACCCTAATTCAAACAAGCTTATTAGGTACCTTAGTAGAACCTGAATCAGAAATGCAAACTGGTTTTAGATTGCTTTTCGCATCAAACGCATTATTTTTGGTGTGATATTTTTCTCATTAAGATCGCTCAGTAAAGATGTACTTACTTAACTGTAAATTTTCCATAAAATGCTCCTTTGACTCAAATTTCATACTTTAATAAAATCGTCTTCACAAAATGAAGAAAAAGATTCTCACAAATTAAAAGCGAAGCGGTGCAGCGATAAGAATGGCAACGTCAAAGAGTTTTCGATGCATTTCAGCACAATATGCTTTAGCGGATGAAAATACCTTAGGATCGAGCTTGCAGAAAGGGTATGATTCTCTAATGGAATTGGTTCTTTCCAGCTCCGTGCATATTGGATAAGATTAATCTTACGTACGATACATAAGCTAGAATAATTAATATGACTGACTTTTCTAAAACTAGTGATGATGATACAGACAGCCGAATTTCTCAGCGCAAAAGAAAACAAAGAGAATGTTGCGACATATTAACTGCATTAAATAATTTTCGCGCGGAGATGATTTCAATATTAGAAACGAACCTAAAGCCAATGCGTGATGATATCTCTGCAATGAAAGAACAGGTTGACGAGATAAAAAGCTCGACTAACAGAATGTTAGCCGAACATAACAACATAAAAGCCGAAATCTCAGACCTAAAGAAAAATAGTCTGACTGCTGAATCAAAGATATCCAAGCTTGAAACTGCAATCGATGAACTTAAAAGCACATCACTCAAATCTAACCTAAAACAAAATGAATATTCTTCCAATGAAAAAATTATTAGGGAACTACAGGAACGAGCTAACAGAAGCAAAAATATTGTACTTGTCGGCCTCCCAGAACCATCGTCACATGATAACTCTGTTCGCCAAGCTATGGATATGACTTCTTCTCAAAACATCTTACAACACATTGATTGAACATTCTATAATATTAAAAACAATCAGACTAGGTAAATACACTACTGAGACAAATCGCCCACTCAAGATATGCCTCCAATCTGCTGAAGAGGTGAAGGAAATACTTCGGAACAAAAATAGTTTACCAGATCACGTCAAAATATACTCGGATCGGACTCCTACCCAAAAACGCATATTGAAAGAGCTTAGCCTAGAATTAGCACGTCGTAAAGAAAACGGTGAGGATGATCTTATAATAAAGTATATTAAAGGGACACCAAAAATTGTTCAATCTCAATCAAAAAACTAACACTATCAAACACCACAAACGAACAAAACAAATCTGACGAATTACTTACCAGCTTAGTCATACTTATCAAGAACTATCTACGCTCAAATCTACTATGAATTTCCTATACGCAAATGTACGAAGCATACGAAGACAAGGAAAGTTCGACGAATTACAATGCATAATACAATCCATCAATTGCACCACTCATATTATTGTGCTGACCGAGACATGGCTAAAATCTAATGAAGATGCCGACTTTTATCAACTGCCAAACTATACCCATCATTATAACCTAAGGACAGATTCCAGGGGAGGTGGTGTTTCCATCTATGTGCACAACACTCTCAATCATAACAAAATTGAAGAAACCTACACTGGGGGCATAAATTACCTTTGGGTCTACCTCGAGAGACATGCACTAAATATAGGAGTAGTGTATAATCCTGGAAACACCAATATGAGTGAGTTTCTGGAAGCGTATTCACTCCAATTGATCAAGAAACATCGAACTATTGTATTTGGTGATTTTAACATCGACCTGCTGAAAAAGAATACTAAGACAAAATCCTACCGAGATGCTATAAAAGAGTCTGGATATGGATTCATCAACAATATCCAAGAAGATTACTGCACACGAGAAACTAACACCACAAAAACTATCCTTGATCATGTGTGCACAAACCTTAAGGACAAAAGTTTCCATATGACCATTGTCGATACGCCCATGTCTGACCATAAGCAAATTTATCTAAGCATGAAAAAATACAAGCCACCACCAAAGAAACGTGTTAAATATGAAGCGATTGATTATAAAAAATTATATGAAAACATAAAAAATACAGACTACCACTTGAACGATAACCGCTATGCAAACTTAGAAAAATACATTAAATGTGGCATCAATAAAAGTACAATAACTAAAACAAAAATTCAGAACCCCCCACGTCAAGACTGGATATGCAGAGAAATACTATATAAAATTAAGAGAAGAAATGAAGTTTGGTACCATTTGAAACAAGACCCCAACAACGAGGACTTAATCGAAACCTTTAAAATCGAAAGAAATATCACTGCTGAAACAATAAAGCATACCAAGAAGAAATATTACTATGAAGAATTCATGAAATATACAGGGGACCCAAAAAAGATGTGGAACCTAATAAATTCACTGTCTAATAATAAAATTAAGTCAGAACACACTCCTCCTAAACTCTTAACTGAATCCGGACCAATAACTGATAGTATTGAGATCTGTGAAACATTTAACTGTTTCTTTTCTACGATTGGTTCTATTCTCGCCAGCCAAATCTCTAGACAACCAAAACTAAACATTACTGTAGCTACACATGACGCCAAAACATACCACAAAGAACTTACTAGTTTGACCCCATGTACAACTAACGAAGTATCTAAAATAATTGACTGCCTTGATACAAACTGTAGTGCAGGAATTGATGGGATCACTACGAAAACAGTTAAATGCCTAAGAAACTTGTTAGTGGACAAATTAACGGAATGTATAAATAGTCATCTTGCTGAAGGATCCTTTCCAGATGGATTAAAGGTGGCTAAAGTTACTCCGATCTACAAATCTGGACCCAAAACAGACCCTAATAATTACAGGCTCATTTCAGTTCTTCCAATATTTTCCAAAATTTTTGAAAAGATCCTTTATACACGCCTTGACAAACACCTTACGTCAATTAACTTTCTTTTTGAAAGACAGTATGGGTTCCGGTCGCAGTCCAATACTCTGTCGGCCACAGCCGATTTGATAACCAAAATTCAAAGAAACATTGATCAAAAAAATATGGCACTAGGCTTATTCATTGACCTTAAAAAAGCTTTCGATACAGTTAGCCACCCAATTCTCCTACAAAAGCTCCAAGAAATAGGAGTGTCAGGGGGAGCATATAGGATGTTTGAATCTTATTTGACTAACAGATATCAGGTAGTAAAAATAGGAGAACATCAAAGCAAACCGCAGAATATCACTTTTGGCGTCCCTCAAGGATCATTGCTTGGTCCATTACTCTTTCTGATATACATCAATTCCATTCATAGGGTCCAATTGCATGGACACATCTCGTTATATGCTGACGATACCTGTCTGTTTTATTTTGGAAATTCCATAACGGACATGGCACACCAAGCCCAACAAGATCTGAATGCCTTATCCAGTTGGTACCAACAAAATCTCCTAACAATAAATGTATCTAAAACAAGCTATGTCATATTTAAGGCCAAAAATACGAAAATACCACCTCACTTACCTCTAAAGATCGATAAACAAATACTCCAACTAAAACAACACGAAAAGTATCTTGGGTTAAGACTAGATTGCCACTTAAATTGGAAGATACAAATTGACTATGTAAAGTCTAAATTAACATCTTTGCTGGGCTCACTACGCAATATAGTAAATTGCCTTCCCCATAAAGTACGCCAGACCATATACAATTCTCTAGTAAAGCCACACCTACTGTACCTAATCGAAATCTGGGGAAATGCACCGAAAACAAACTTAAAAGCTCTACAAATTGCACAGAACAAGGTAATCAAAATGTTGTTCCATTACGACTACCTTACACCTACAGTTAAAATATACAAAGACACTAAACTCATGAACATTAAACAACTTCACACATACTGCACATGCATACTCATACGAAAAATACTTACCAAAACAATACATACACAAATAACCTTCACCAAAACACACCAATTACACAGTCGTAGCAGTCGTAGACAAGAGCATATCTCACTTCCTCGAGTGCGAACCACCCAAGGTAAACGAACAATCACCTACGGGGGAGCAAAGCTGTATAATGGGCTGCCGAAGGAGGTGAAGAGTGCGAACGCATTCAATATATTTAAAACAGAACTAAAAAAATATGTACATCGCAGCAACACACTCCAAAAATAACAAAATCATACAATATATTTATTATATTTATATAACTAAATATAGAATACACAAAAAAACATTAGTAATCAAAACAAACAAAATATACTTGTACTTCTGATTCATAATAACTTCATTGTGACAATGAGTACGCACTCTTTTAACTCCCGCGTAGGGTACCTTCTGCATAGGTTCGGCGGAGTTTGTGTGTTGGGACTTGATGAGTTTTTGGAGTACCCACAACTTTAACCATAATAATTATTTTATCTACATAATTATGTATTTTACTCTGATTGTCGAAGCTAAATAATTACTTAGTATTTAAAGTGTTTCTCAGTTAAGTGAAATGTAAATTTCTTGATGAGAAATAAAAAGTCTTTAACCAGATATACTATGTACAGAATGATCATTCTTAGCTCCACCCAAGCAATATATATTCACCGCTCCCTTCACTCCGTTGTACGGTTGGTTGTCTCTATACCAAGAAGGTAGCACGCGATCAAACGAGAAGTCTGAAGTAGAAGAGGTTTAATATGGATAGGGATATAATAGTGATAGGTCATAAAGTCAGTAAGACATATACGACGTATAGGGTTGCCCTTGAATCGTGTACAAGTGTAGACACTAGAGAACCCTAACATTTAACGCACAATATAGCGCATGTACAAACGTAATTTTGCACTTGTTTAAGATACCTTAAACAACAACCCATACGGGTGGCAACCCTATTTCCATTACGGAAAGCCCTCATGGACCATCTACCACCTGGGAGGCGGCGGGGTATGTCTACTAACTAAAAACTACACTGGCCTTCCCTTGTCTTCTTGCCGTCATCGCCATGTCATCACCCAACGACCTTTGCAACAATACACAGGCATCCCTACCTGTCAACGCATACAATTGCGCGTGTACAAACAGCACCTTGCTTATATAGTTGTAGTAGACATCAGTATCAGTCTTTCTATGAAGTAGCATGTATTCTGTTCGACCCATGGGCAATTTTCATAAAGACATCCCTTTAAATATAACGCAGAGTGTGTTCAGCAAATGTTTTTGTTTCGCTTTGCGACATTTATATTAGGAATAAATTCGATAGTTTATGCGTTGGGATGTGTTGTCACCTATACGGTTTTACGAGCTAGGTCGCAGTATTGGGGTTCGAGCCCTTTAAGTTTATTGAGATATGTTTTGAAGGCGCCATATAAAATTAGGGAGTATATTTTTGTGTTTACGGTCTCCCTTTTCTACTATATTCTGTGATATTATAATTGGAATCCGCAATATTAAAGGGTTCTGAATTATTTTATTATTAGTTTTATCATTGTTTGAATGGCATGTGCATGTCGCAATTATAAATACAATCTTTCTACGCGTTGATAGATATTCATTAAAAACAAATATTCAATTTGACGTAAATCAATTAGGTACTTGATGGGTACTGTACATTTTTGACAAATTTATAAGTATTTTTTTTTTCAGACTATAGGTACCTAATCATTTAATACTAAAATGCGTTACACGAATATAACTTATAGAAAAAAATACAACCTACTAAGCAATTGAAATTTAGCCATATTAATTTAAATGTAAAAGGTATCTACCTATCTACATACCTCTGTACTACAGACATAATATTTAGTAGTAATCTCTTTTTGACATAAATATTCCAGAAAAGGAATCACTAACCCACGGAAAGTTAAATTAGAACTAAGGCAATATTATTTAACGTTATTTACAGAGTAAAGTGTGGGCGGAACTTAGCGTTACACAGGGCGGGTTCATCAATTCCAATTTGATTTCAATGAAGCGGTTTCTTATTCAGCGGGTTTCGTTAAATAACAGCGTCTATTAATTATCAATAGCAGTAGTATTGAGGTTGAAAGCCGAACCCGGATTGATTTATAGCGCCAAGCACTGATGGTGTGCGTACACTGAATCTGTTTGGGAGTTAATCATGGCAGCTTTTGTACCGGTTTTATCCGGCTATCGAGACTTATTGCCGGATTATCTATGCTTAATTCCGTACTAAGTTGTTGTTCTGGCATTTTAATTGCTTTCCCTAAAAACAGTGAGTTCAATGTTTTGTTCGTCGTAGTGGTAAACTATTAGAATAAAATTGTCGGCTATTTAGGATTTATCCCAATTACATAGGACCAAAGGTAAAGCTTTTTTTTTAACAATAAATCTTACTACAATGAATCTAAGTACTAAATAAAAAATCGATTCCTAAATATAAGTAAAGTATCAAAAAACTCCTCCGCATCGCTATCAGCTGGAAGGGTACCCAGAAGGCTGGCTGCATTGCCACGTTGTATGACAATGCTGATTCTCTGACCAACTAAGCTTTTAGGTGGTGTTACGCTACTTAACTAATTTTAATATTACATAATTACATAATAAAATGCGTAAGTGGCCCTGTCTGTCTGTTACATTTACAGATCTAAAGCGCTGAACGGATTTCGATCAAATTTAACAAGAAGATAGAGTGCATCAGGATGCACTATGTCCTTCCGGAGTTTGGAAGGACACAGGGTACCTTTTGTCTCAAACAATAATTTGGAATGCGAGTTATAAAAACACAACAAGTTATAATTATCTATCTTCTAGAGTCATCCATACTTAAATACAATAATTTACAACTAAAATGTAACTATAAATCAATAAGACCCAGCAGAATTTGTTCAACGGTGACAATGCACTTTGCTTTGTAGAAAGGAGAATAGTTATTTGTTATACAAGAGTGCAAAGTTGCTTTTTAACCGCGTGCTCAATTTTGATGACCGAGCAAGCGAAGGATTCTAAAATTGAATCACGAGCGGAGCGAGTGATTCAAAAATTAGAATCCTGAGCGTCAGCGAGGGAATTAAAAGAGCACAAGGTGAAAAATCTTTGCACTCGAGTGCAACACGTAACTTTTCATCCCACCTCAGCGAGGAAATGACAAAAAAAAACATTTATAACCACAAGATACTTTTAGGTATTAGTTAAATACTATATGATAGGTAAGTTTTACAGAATACCTATTCTTTAAATTATAACAAATAATACTAGGTATAATTAAGAGAAATTGAAAGTAACGTTGCTACAATTACTTGAGTTTAATATTTTTGTTAGGTATTGTAATGTTGGTGTTAGTGCCTTAAAAAAGTACACCAATCGATATATCGATATTATTTATTTAATGTCTCGATATTTTTGGGCGATATTTAATATTTCGATATATCGATGCATCGATATAAAATTCAAAGTATCGCAAAGGTATAAAAATCTATATTTTTTATAGACCAATAAACATTTATAAGATTATAAAATCCCAAAAAGGAATACTTTTTTTATACTAACATCTTTTTAACAAATTATATTTAATGTATTTTTTGTTTTTGGTCAACTTGATTTGTTGTTTTATAATTTGGTTTTTAAGATAATTATATCGCCCATATATCGATATTTTTAAATAAAAATATCAGTATCGATACTGATATTTTCAAAAAATATCGATTCGACATATATCGATACTTTGTTGCGTTTAGACTCGGAACCTAGGTAAGGTTCCAAGTCTGAGTTTTCAACAAATTAAAAAAAAGTTGTATGATAAATTCGGCGCCAGGAGGGTAAAAGCACGATGTTCTAAATTCAATTTACTTTGTCTCTCTAGAGGATAAAAACGACTTTTGCACTCAGATATCGAAGAGTAAAAATACTCTTTCCGAGATGGTGGGATGAAAATGAAATTTTCCCTCCGCAGCGTCCGGGTGACAGCAGTAAATGTCCAAGATTTGTACCGTGTGTGGTTACATTGAACTGGACAGCCTGAAATCGGCACGTGACGAGGTTGCGAATGGATCGTGGTATTGCCCAATAGTCGAGCTGCCATAATTTCGACATTCCTTGCGAAAGGATTTTTATGAAATTTTGGAGAAAATAAAATAACAGCATAAGTTTGTTGTTTAAAGATAAAAGATGTCAGATTGTACAGCCATAAATTACGTAATGGAAAGCATAGTAGACGCTAAAAAAAAGTGGGTGTTGTACAGAGCTACCACATACTCTGTGCTAAATGAAGTTTACAACTGAAATTTATGAAGTTTTATTCTAGTTCTTAAAAGTATTCCACATATCTGATAAAAAAATATTCATAACAAAATAGATACATTGTACTCACGTCTTTCTTCTCAGAGGTGGGCAGAAACAAGAGACTGCTACTTGCTACGATTCTTATATACTTCTTTTGGTTCTTCCACTTTCATACAAAAATATAAGATAAAGGGTTGTAAAAATATGTATTAAATAGTTTCATTAATGACCTATCTCTTAGGTAGTTGATACTTATGTACAGGGGGGCTAGACAAGTTGCATTTCGACATTCGAATCGACAAACAAAATGTATGTAAATGACATTAGTGACAGCCCGATTTATTAAAAGCTTGTGTCATTTCCATACATTTTGTTTGTCGATTCGAATGTCGAAATGCAACTTGTCTAGCCCCCCTGTATAGCTACTGACATAGTAGGTATTGACTAAACATTCCAGCTAAGTTACAAAAGTACCAGTTACAAAAGTATAACGCAGCAGTTGTCTCCCCGCACCCAGTCAAGTAATTCATAGTAATATTTTATTAGTATTCTAATATTTTATTTTTTATTTTTATTTGAGGACTAGATGTGCTCTAAAGTAAGATATTTATTCCTGTGATGGTATTAGATTACCTACATAATATATTGTAACCCCATAGATGTTATCTATACGTGATTGAAGTTTCAAGGTAATTGTAAATTGCTTTTGGATTTTGGTACTAGTACCGCAATTGCTCAAAAGCTATAAATTGCTTACAGTACAGGACAAACATCAAAGCAAAGCATTTATCGTAAAGCTGTCAGGATCAGAAATATTGTAATATGTACTTACATACAATTAGATTTTTAAAATCCCTAATATCGTCTGAAATTTTAAATTCGTTCATTCGTTTCGTTATTTATAGGTAACTGTTCGCATTCCAAATAATGAATATTATTTAAGATTATACTTCGGGAAAACCACTAAACATTTAAATGAAGCTATAACAAAGTATTACGGCTTCAATCCATTGTTTTTATAGCTTATCGTTATGACTGTGTTTACTGTCAAACTTTCAGACGTGGTAATTTTATTGAAAATGTATAATTTATTACACTTACAACATAAACAAAGAAACTCTCATAACTTTTTATGTAATAGATATTTATCATCCAACAAAATGTATTGCTAGTTTCGCCTGCCAGCTACAAATTGCCACAAATAAAACGTAAAAATATAAATCTTTGTCTGTCAGTTGTTTATGTAGCTTTGTGTTGTGCTATTGTCGTTTTTCCAATAGATTTGCACTAACAAGACAAATAAATACGTTTGGCGCGGCCCGGACAACCTCCGGTTGATCATATTTCGTCTTGGTCTCCAGATAAACATGAAATTGCAGAGAAAACCATTGTACAACCCTCGTTATTATCCATTTGGAGAAAAGGGAATGTGTTTTTCACGAAACCAGTAAAATTTCATTTATATTAAGACCGTGTCTAAAAATAAGTCCTTTTGCTGTTAAATCTTGTAATGCTTCAATAAAACAATTTATAAATATGATACCGATTGAAATACTTCAAAGTCACAATTTATTTCTTTAATAAATAAAGTCTCGGAGATGTTTAATATTCCTGCTAACAGCAACCCGATATTTAAAAAGCGAAATTTGAGCTAACTTTTTAAGAATTCTGGCGTACCCAATTTTTTAATCTTGTTATCTCAAAATGGATATTGATTCTTTTACAATACTGTAACAGAAGATGAGAGATTGTACTGTAACTTGGCAACCCACAGCAATTTAATGTGTAGAAAGAATGCATTTGACATTTCAATTATGGTTTATCTTTAAACTTGCTTCTATCGCGAAGGGGACTCGAACGAAAGCCAGGACTAACCAGACTTAAGATAGCGATTCGGATAAAAACTTTTAAAGCTTATTTTGAGACAAAAGTTTTAAGAAATATATAAATGGATTGTTGTAGTTGGAAGCTTAGTGAAAACTGAACAATATGACTTTTGTGAACAGTATTTATGCAAATTTATTTCCCACCGGTCACATTCTGTTATAACATATTGTGTTGTTAACTTTAACTATAATTTTATAAAGTCTTGCTTATTTAGTGTTCCATTTCATTAATTTCTGAATCTGTCTAAACTTTTTTTTAAAGACAGCATTACTTATCATAATATTATTTTCGAAAGCAAATTATAATAAAGTGCTGTTCAATTTACGAAGCAAGAGATACAAGGTCTTTAAAATTCAAATATATCTCCAATGAAGTATCCTTTTGCATAAAATTTTACTAAAACTTAAATAACACGGTATAAATATGCAACTATGTACTAAATCCACTATAGTTAAAAAAATTACTTTGCAAGAATTTGTTTGTCTCCGAATAAATTAGGGTCAGCTATTTAAGGTACTGCTCAATATCAGTATTTTACACGATGCGACTGTCAAGTGTCATTAAACATCGGAATTAAACGTTTAATGTGCAGTCAAAACACTACAACTAACGATTGTCATAGGTTTGTCCGTCAAACAAAACCACTGGCTCTCTTAAGTACGGTCTCGATGAACTAAGCATGATCACCCATCCATACGCGGTATCTCCACTGAACGCGGTATGTGCAATTTAACTTTGCAGATCGATCGATCGTAGTCTTGAGTAGATATGTATGTGTATAGATAGTATATTAGTTAGCCACAAGCCCCAGGATTATGTAGATACATAGAATAAATTTTATTCATGTCTTGATTCATTAATTGGACCCCTTCGCATTGTTTATGCATGAACTTTGAAAACGTGTCAATCCGTATTAGGGAAAGGGCCCTCAAGGAACAGGTGTGTCTGTGGCTTGCGTAGGAGTGTTTATTTTAGAAATATTGTGTTTATTCATAAAATGTGGAAGTTGCGTGGGTATAGTTCGAAACAGGACAAGTAGGAAGAGATTGGTAAACAGATTTATATTTATTTATTTATTTTATTTTATTACTTAAGGTTTGCTAACAAATGTAACAATAATGAGTACACATTATAACTGCAAAATACAAAGCTAAGAGTTACATTCTTTTACAAGCAAACACCACTTGCACAATGAATACAGGATTGACTATCAACTAGGGCTAATTATTATAACAATTTATAAAATTTGATTGCTAATGGCTAAGACATTTTTAACAGATTATTTCAGTATCGTTATCGATTTGAATTAAGCCAATCAACCACGTTAGTATAATTTTAGCATGCTTTATCCTTATAATTGAAGTTACTCAGATTGAGCGTACTAATCGAGTAATCGACTGGTTTAGGCGTTTGTACTTAAAATAATCCTAGTAAGTATGTATATAACAACAAAAAATGACAATAATGGCAATGTAAAATATCCCATTTTGCTCAGGTAATAAAGTTATATCAAATTAAATAGCTATGCTATGGTTATGCCATCAAACCCTCGAAAAACAACCCTTATCTTCAAAACAATTAAAAAATAAAATCCAAAACACCGGAAACATATCATTACATTGCGACCCAAATTAATACGCTTGTAAATACAGATAAAACGTAAGCGGTCAGTTTAAAAAGCCTCGTTTGACGTCACATAGGGTCACAGTATAAAAACACAGCCAACAAACAATGGATACAAAGAAAGAGTTTTATTTGTTTTTGTGTATTCGTTATCTAAACCTCTTTGTTGAGGATTTTCAGTGAGAGCCTGAGGCAAATTTGGTTTGCTTTATTAGCCAACGGTGGGCGTACGCAAAAAAATTAATACAACATTGAACTTTTTAAATTAGGCTAACGTTCGTTTTATAAAATCAAAAAATAAATTATCATCTAACAAAAAAGAACATGTTTTTATGTAGGTACGTAAAAAATATAAAATGAACTCTTCTACATAAATTAATTCTTTGGCTCATGTTGTAGGCCAGCAAAGATAAGAAAATGATTATTTTACGTATTACAAAATAATTACTTTTTTTAAATTTATTTTTTATTGCCTACAGTGGCAGACGAGCAGGTGGCCCACCTAATGGTAAGTGGTAACCACCGCCCATGGACATCAGCAACGCCAGGGGCCAAACGCCAGGGTTTTGTCATTTTTTAATAACAAAATGTATATTTCATATATCTACAATCAGATCGTAGAAAGAGTGACAATTATATAAAATAACTAGCTTTTGCCCGCGGCTTCGCTCTCCGTGGATGAAGAAACAAAATTGAAAGAAATCGATCCCGAATAAGATAAAAAGCAGCTCAATATAACAGTTTCATCATCCTCCTAGGCTCCTAGCCTATGCCGAAAATATGTTAAGCTCCGGTTCCAATCGAAACAGATGTGGATCTTATACAAAGCAATAGCGTTCAGACTGGTTAAAACCGATAGGTACCCTAACTTTAAATTGATCGTCTGGTTTTTTGGCCTTCTGACTACGATTAACGATTTTCATAGGTTTTCATATGGGGTCTACTATGCCGAATCAATTGCCATTTCTTAACGTGCTATATAAGGTACAAAGGGTCTCGATGTCTTAAGAATGGTCACCCATCCATAGTCTAACCGCAGAAACCGCTGCTTAACCTATCGCTCAGCGTAGTTATTACTTCGCCAAAGTTTTTAGCTCGGTTTGAGCAACTGTTACTGCTACTGGGGTACTCTATGAGGTACTGAGGTGATACTGTTTGTGAAACTGTGTTGTTCAAAATCACTCCAAAGGAAAATTGAAACTTCAATTAGTCGCAATAACTCGTAATTCTAACCAAACTTTACAACTATTGTTTAATTTAAGTCTATACCACTTAAAACGTTTATAACTAATCAACAATCACGATTTCTGAGCATATGACAACTTAATTAAGGAACCAACAATAATGATCCCTTATATCAATAGGAATACATACTACAGAGAGGTCAAGCTCTATCTCAGCATCTACGCAACCGAGTGAAATGAGATATACCTCTTTTTTTAGTTGAACGATGGACTTTTAAATAGAAAATTAAAAATCAACAACCAGCAATGATGATCTCTTCTTTCTATGGGCTTGCATACAACAGAGAGGTCAAGCTCTATCTAAGGATCTATACTAATAATTGAAAAAAGCTTTACATCAGTTTTTAAGTTGGAAATTATGCTTTACAACAGTTAATACAAAATTCAAATCTATTCAGTAGGTTTAGCGCCAACCCCTAACAAACAGACAAACAGACAAGAATTCTAAAAATCACATTATTGGGTTCGCGATCGTTTATATACTCTAACCCAATTGTTTTTTTTTTAATATCTTCAATGTACAGAAATGACTTTTTTACAATTTTATAATAGTATAGATTATCGGTTATTGCATTCTAGTGACTAATCGCAATTAACTTGCTGTCTGGCTATTTTCTAAGCCACGACGGTATGAACCATGTCGACATACCATTACGCCTGTATTCCTCGAAGGGTTAGGCAGAGGAACTAATGTACAATCACAGTTCACCCACATGTTTAGATCCCATGTAATAGAGGGCGAGCCTATTGCCATGAACTGAGCAGAATTCCAAAGTCCAAGCTGCTACTGAGAATCTCAAAGCTCGGGAATTGAACCCAGGAACTCTACACTAACTACTACGCGAAACGAGATTATTATAGTGTGTGTATATCTTTTGGTTTCTTGTATGTTTGTATTTGTGTTGTTTTATGTAATAATGTCTTGCGTGGATTCTGTTAATTCAATAAAATTTCCTTTTTTCTTTCTACTAGGGTAATGACGAAGCCCATTTCGACGACCTGGTGAAGGTCTCTGGGAATTGTTGGATGCAGGCGGCTTATAACCAGTTATTGAAAGTCTATGGGGACATTTTGTTTAGAAGTGGACCTCTTTTGACAGATATTATGATGAAGATGGTGATGAATATCCAACAATATTAATACGAAAATACGATCGCAAAATATAAGAAATGTTTACAGATACACACACACAAATGACAGAAAAAGCAAACTACACAATTTAAATTCTAGTACTATTCTCTCTCAATATTATCTCGTACATCAATGGATTGATTAGTCTCTAAACTTAAGTCATCTTTCTACTGTAGTCGTCCATGAAATTAGAATTTTGCGATCACAATATTTTATGTTCGTCCCTTTGATTGGTGTTTCAATCACCTCTTCCCAAATCTCATTAACGTTTATTACCGTGGTAATAAAGTAGCAGATTTCTTTGTTTTTCTTATATTTATTGTCATTCGCGTCTCTTTGTTATTGGCTGTCATGAAATAAACCATTAATAAGATTATATTAAAGTATATACAAGATTATATATATAACAACTGCCTTGCTAGCTTAGTGGTCACGATTGCGACTGCTACGCTTGAGGTCCTTGATTCGATTAAAGCAGCAATATCGACTGCACTGTTGCTTAAATAACAACAGGCAAATTAGTGTTTTAAAAAAGCGATATTCGAATCGACAAACGAATAGAAACATAATGTATGGAAATGACACAAGCTTTTGACAAATCGGGCTGTCACTAATGTCATTTCCATAAATTTTCTGTCTATTCGTTTGTCGATTCGAATGTCAAATTGCAACTTGTCTAACGTGTCATAACACTTCGGGAAATACAGGCGTGATGGTATACCTATATAAAAGTATATTAATATCAAAATGGCGTCGGTAATGTAATGGATTTGAGATAGTGGATAGTCTAATTTTTATAAAATAATTTTCTTATCCACATTACCATAGTCTTTTTCATTATTAAAACATTTGCTGCGTGTTTTTTTTTGGAAGGTATTCTTGAGATTACTACAGACTTAGAAAGACTAAGGGAATGTTTCACCACCTTTTTGTTATTATAAATTTTAGTGCGTTCGGCAGCTTACCTCCTGATAAGTTCTAGTTAAATTACTTGGCAGATACAAACAAATCATACAAATTCTGTTCCATTTTTTTGTTTATCCGGCGGTTTGTGGCTATCCAGAGGTGTTGAAACAGGCCCTAAATATAAATATCCTGGGACAATTTTACACAGCACCATCTAGTCCCAAACTAAGCAGAGCTTGTACTATGGGTACTAGACAATGAATATAATACTTATATACTTTTTTTTGTAAATACATACTTATAATACATAAGACATACCCAGACAAACACAAACAGTTAAGTTCATTTTTAATGAAGGAAAAAATCGGCGGGCGGGCAGGATTCGAACCTGCGCCTTCTGGTTTGGTACACCAGACGCTCTGACCACTAAGCCACCGCTCGCCCTGCTCGCCAGTCGAAATCTTCCTCCACATTCTAATTTACGTCTTAAGGTGACGTAAATTCAGAGGTCAGAGCGTCTGGTGTACCAAACCAGAAGGCGCAGGTTCGAATCCTGCCCGCCCGCCGATTTTTTCCTTCATTAAAAATAACTTGTAATCTTAGCATGGAAAATGCTTAAAAAAATACAAAAAGATAGTTAAGTTCATCACAATAAATGTTTGTGTCCTGTTGAAATCGAACCCACGACCTCGTGATCAGCAGTCCGGTACTAGAACCACTAGACCACAGACGTCGTCTATATATATCGTCTATATAATTGTTAGAACAACACAATATTTTATTATACATTATTTTGGAGATTATAGTAACGCTTGCCCGACGAACCTTACAGCAAATTAACTTTAATTAATCACCTAAGTCGCGTGTTGATCTCGTTTTCCCCAATTCCGTTGGGATTCTCTTAATCCTCTTCTTAGCGGACCCTATAGGAATCTACTTGCCAAATTTAAAGTTTGTAAGCTTTGTCGTATTGAGATATACATCGTGATTAGTTAGAGAGTAGGTATACTAGGGATATAGAATTGCGCTCTTGAAATACTTTTAGAGATATTACAATTTTTTTTATAATTGTAGTTGTCCGTGGATTCACTCGATCCTATAACACTTTTTTTTAAATAATTATTTTTATTGCAATCTATCATTCTTCCCAGCAATATGTTTGGTACCGGTGGTTTTGTACGGAAGCTGTCCTTCGAATGCTCCGTTTAAGATAAGATTTATATTATAAGACTTTCGGAGACAAAAGGTAGTTTAGAACCCAGAAGAAGGCCCTCCATGATTCTTAAAATTTTATCGCAGTTCGTATAGCGTCGGTATTAGGTGGGAAAACTTGAGAGCATGCAAAGTGTTTTGAGACACACAGACATAATTTAATATAATATTCATTATTAGAACTTATCCTTTGTGATGACGTAATTCCACACGCGTGAATTCCCAGTGTGCATTGCTTACCGAATCTAAACGCTACTTCCTGTAATTTGAATTGAAATTTCACGCGCAACTTCCTTGATCAAACCAAAGGACATACACCGACCACAGTCCAGTCCAAATGTCCAATATATTTCTTTCAGTAATTTCATTAATGGCCACAAATAACATTCAATGTTAAAATTTATGAAGCGTAAATGTTTTACGTACATTTTTTATAGTACCTTTCAAGAAAATAACAGACATTTGAAGATAAAGCGTTTTCCTACTTTTTTCACCCTAATACGGAGAATGTATTTATTCTCTAGACCCCGTAAATGGGATGGGTGTAAAAAGCCTTTCCAATCTGGACCTCTAAAAAGAATAGAATAAACAATAGTACCTTCGTGGAACATTTCTTACTATTTAAGAGGATTTGGGATGTTTAATGCATGAACAGATTTATACAAGACACAGAATAATTTGGCTGTCATTTAGATGATTGCGTTTATGCACTCACACAGTTACATTTTATTCAAATTATATTCTATCGTTTTGTAGACCGGGAGGCGGCCCGTTCTGTATCTAAGAATCATAGTCCTAGCCTTTTTCTCAAACATATTGGGGTCGGTTTCCAGTCTAACCAGATGCGGCTGAATATCAGTATTTTATACGAAGCGACTGCCATCAGACCTCCGCAACCCAATTTCTGGGCAATACCGATATTCGAAAGATAGACTGGTTGTCATTGGTGTTCGTATGACAACCGGGACCTACGTCTTTACGTGCTCTCCGAGGCACGGAGGGGTCTCGATGTGTTCAGAATGGTCACTCATCCACAGACTGACCTCGGCAAGCGTAGTTGCACCTGTACCTTGCAGATCGGTTGATCAGCGTTGCTATAACTTAGCCACGAGCTCCGTATTCTGTATCTAAGAATATTATTATGGAAATGCTGCCAACATTTAAGTCAACTACTTGAATAACTGTTAGTACGGAGCAGAGACTGCAGACAACCGTATATTTTGTGTAGTTTACTCTTCATAAGGTTGCCTGGTTGAAATTGTAGATTGCGATAAGATAGTCTTTTGTATATTTGTGTATCTGTTGGCTCTATGTTTTTCGAGTCGAATGTAAGTTTTTTGTTTTAAATGAAATATAAAATAAAGGGTGAGACTGAGGTGTACCTACTATTAATCATACTTACAGGTTGCTTGTGCGTTTTAAGTCCCAGTGTCATAAAGGGCGAGCCTATTTCCTTTAACCGGGCACAAATAATAATAAATATTTTGGAACATTCTTTACACAGCACCATCTAGTCCGAAACTAAGCAGAGCTTGTACTATAGGTACTAGACAGTGGATATAATACTTATATTTTTTTTTGTAAATACATACTTATTATACAAACATAAATGCATACTGAGAAATCAATAGATAAAACTATGCTCAACCCAGGATTTCTTGCTCAACAGCCGTGCTTGTGATGACTTAAGTAATGAAGCAGTTAAGCAAAGTGCAGCTTTTTTTTAAATAAAATACATACTGCATGCAATAATACCCCACGATATACTGTTTATAACTATTTTAAAGGTTTGTTTCACTGTCTGGATAGCAGCCATCCGCCAGATAAACTAGAAAATCGAACAAAATTTGTATAAAATAATCTGGCAAGTATTTTAAGGGGAACTTACTTGGAGGTAGTGAAACACCCCCTTACCATCTATTCTATATGCTGTCCCATGTCGATGTACAGACGAGTGCACGACACGCTTAAACTCAAGTTTCAGCTCAGCGTATAACATAGTTAAGCTGCCTTAACAAACTTCAGGAGTTCAGGTTTCATTACTGTGTTATGAGCGTCCAGGTGTCCCCTCCATATGGCTAACCGTATAAAGTAAAATGAGGTAATAAACAAAAACGATAAATTAGTCTCGTTATAACTGTAACGAACGTGGGTCGTGAGCTAAAAGTCGGCAACTAATAAAATATATGGCCGCCAGATAGGGTTGCCCCCATAGATTTATGCGCACCGATTCCTAAACGATACCGTGACCGATACCATGTTAGATACGTCCCACTCTTACATAATGGTACCTACATGTAATTTGTGAAAAATGGAAATTAGATTTTACGACCCTGCTGATAAGGAATGGTCTTGTTTCAAATTATTCTTTTAGTACAATAGTGAAAGTACTCGTATCATCATTTACCGAAATGTGCGTAATATTTTTTATATGTAAATTTTAATGAACTGAATTGAACGGCGCTTGCTGGTCCTACACAAAGTAGGGTTGTGACATTTTTTACAATGTTGTGAAATATTTATCACCCTCGATACTATTATACGCAATCACATATTTCTCAAGAAACATTTTTATGAGGCCATTAAGGTAAACGTCCGCGCGAGTACCGACTACTCGATATCGACCATATAAAACTTAACAACTTCATAAATTTTATAACGTGCTATCAATAAGAACACGTAAAGGATAAATATTTTATGTGTGATTTTTATTACTCACACGACCCGTGCACTGACGTTCAGCAATGACATAAAGATAGGCAGGTAGGCCATTAGTAAGTCGAGGCCGTGGCCTAGACGGTAATGCTGAGGCGATAAGATTAAAGAGCCTTTCAAGTTGAGCGCAACGTTAAACAATGGAGAGGCATCGATTTTTCTTAACGTTAGGGAAGGGTATAGTTTGAGGCCTGGCATAAATTACTGAAGGCCTTTTGCGATGCAAAGGATTAAGAAAAGATAAGTTTGAGGTTAAGAGATAGTTTAGTATCGAGTGTTGGACATCATAAAATATGGTTTGGAAGCAAAGTAAATCATTTTTGTTTAACATTGAGACAAATACGAACTCTTTTATAGTTGTGCCACGATTTGCTTTTCGAAAACATGCCGTATTTCATATATAATAAGCAACATGGCGGTCATAAAGTTTCATGGATACGTTATGAATGTTTTATATATCTAGTGGACTCCTTTTATGTATGTATTTTGTCGTCACCGCTAATCGCATCGAACTTAAAGTTGTAGTTTTATGTGAGTGGGTCTCCCGCGATCTTAATCTCGAAGCTTGAATAGGGACGTACTGAAAGGGAAAAATCTTGGTCCCTCAAAGTTAAATGAACAAATTACTATCGATACGTACCAACCCTACTGACAAAAATGGTACACAGTAGCTACACTTACCAAACGAATTTTGGGTCCTAGGAATGATGATTAGGAAAATAATTTAGAGATTAAGGCCATATCTACTTTGAAATAAATCATCAACATTACCATTATCAACCTACCCTTTATCTGTACATTGTGGAATTCAAATTAATCATTAAATAATATATGAAACCAATTATTGTCCCACTACTAGTTATGCAGCACGGAGATAAGCCGAACTTAATAGTTAAGCCTAATAAAGTTACACCTTACATGATATTTTATAATAAGTAAGTTTAAAAGAGAATACAGCTTTGACGTTAAAGTGAGCTAATAGTTGTTAATTACAGCTACAATATAATATAATACAATACATAGACAACATATTTCATCATCAATATTATGTCAGTATAGAGTACCACAAGGAACGGTTATATAACGCCTGCATCCAACGACTTCCAGCAATCATTATAAGGTAATTTTCTAATTAAAGGAGATACACAATAAAATCATAAAATAGTACGATTGCTGTTTACTAACTACAAAAATCGAACTACGAAGTTTCGGCTGACGAATCGCACGAATACCTACCCTGAAAGTGTTTTGGACTCGACCGATTTACCTTCTTGTTTTTCGTAGACGCTCCTTGAGTACCTAACGCGTTATTTTGATACTCACACGATTATTATGCGACATTGTTTTGTTTCGATCCGAAGCTACGACGATTTTCGTAGTAGACCCCCTTTTTGTAATGACACAAATATCTTATAACAGCCAAAAACAATGTTGCTGACATTGTTTAAAAATTGACTCCCTGTAATCATCGAATCGGAAATATCTTAAGGGTGCGTGAAAACAACGTAACGACGGATTTAACGAGGGTGTTGCCAGAGAAAAAAAATATTTTCCGCCGATTGGATGGGTGTCGTTATAAAATGTTTGCCTGAATAGATACGCAATGCCTTTTACAGTACGGTTATTATTTTTCACGAGGTTTGTATTGATATTTAAATTCACATAATTTGATTTGATTTTGTTTGGTGTCTGCTTGTTTTTTTATTAGGAAAAGTGGTATTCGGTACTGTTTCTTTAAAAAACTCATCTACAGACATCTACCTTTTAGTTTGATTTCTATAAAAACGTTTTTTTTTTCGTAGGTAAGTAGTTTACCTTTTTTTAATTTAACTAATATTTACCTACTTTCTACTTTTTAGTTTAGTTATCTGTAAGAAAAACTATACAAATTATAGCATTGTCGCCTTTGATAAGCGTCAAAGTTTTAATTCAATCCATCGTTTTGAAAGGGGGTGAAAATCACGTTCAAAGATTCATACCTATCTAATAAAAGCGTTACCTATAATAAATTCGCGGCCGCAGTTTCATAATACCATACCATCACGCCTATATTCCCCGAAGGGGTAGGCAGAGGCGTACTAATGTACACCCACATCTCGCCAGTATGTTTAGGCCCCATGTAATAGGGAGCGAGCCTACTGCCATAAACCGGGCACAACTCCAAACTCCGAGCTGATGCTTGGAATTTCATAAAAAACCCAACAACACTGCTCGACCCAGGGAACGAACCCAGGACCTCTAGCGTAGCAGTCGCGCTTGAGACCACTAGACCAACTAGGCAGTTACATAACACGACCACAATAAACAGAGGTCACTTAAATCAGGGCAACGCACACACAAGTAATATAATTTTATTAAGTTAAATCATAATTAAAACCCTCACGCTATTTAATATACGTGTTTACGGCAGTGTGACGTGTTGGGCGCGGCGTACGAACATGTTTAATTGAAAATTGTCACGCGACATTCCCGCCTGTTATTTATAACTAGTTATTAAAGTGGATGAATGAAGAAGGTGAACTTGTTGGTGAACTAGAATTTATAAGCTGATTTGGGACTTTTCATCGTCAAGCTCTTATCCAAATTTACCTTAAGTAAAGAATAAGAGCTTGACGATGTTGATGATGATGACGAGGGGGACGATGCTGCAGTTTAATTATCTCTGTTATCTCATAACCATATGTATCTGTCAACCATAATAATTACCTTTAATTATAGCTCTCCCTCTTAACCTACATGTTACCGTAAAATTGTAAAAACCTATAAATAATCTTTCTCGCGAGATGGTAATATTGTGAACTGCACCATACTTGACCAATGATGACCAATGACCATCTATGTGTCTGTGTGTGTGTTTGTGTGTATAACTGTAGCCAAACAAAATTGTTATCAATATATCAAAGTTAACTAAATTTCGACAGTTTAAAATCTCGCGAGGTAGATTATAAGGCCCGCCGCTGATTGCAATTTTTTGTCACCGTGACTTATTGTTACTGTCACCTGTTGTCTGTCACCCACGATGCGCTCACTGAATCTGTTCTTGGGTAACGAATCGCGTTCATTTTTTGTAATCGACTTCAACGAGGTTGCCGTGATTTGTGCTCTTGAAATAAGTAGAAGAAAAATGAAATGGAAAAAACGCTACTGGGTGCATCCTATATAATACTAGCTAACCCAGCAAACGTTGTTTTGCCATATAGGGGTGGGTCTGTGGGGTCACCCTTATCATTTAGGGGTATGAAAAATAGATGTTGGCCGATTCTCAGACCTACCCGATATGCACACAAAATTTCATACAAATCGGTCCAGCCGTTTCGGAGGAGTATGGCAACTAAAACTGTGACACGAGAATTTTATATATTAGATAATAACTTATGATAATAATAGTCACAATATTCAAATGAATGTCAGTCAATAATTTATTTAAATTTCAATCTTATGTCAATGTGGGTAAATAATAATTTCGCAACGCTCTAGTGATACCTATACCTAACCTAGGCAAGAACTATAATAGCTTATCGCCCTTATTTAGCTCTAACAATTTTAAATAAGTAACGGTTTTATTTTTATTTTACGGTGACAGTATTGAAGTTTAAGATAAATGTACTACTACTTCTTACTTACTACTTCTGCCTACTTTTCTGTGTATTAACCCTGTCATAATTCTTGACTTATGTGGGTCGCACTATCACGTATAACGTTTTCATTCCCGCTAATGTCACTTTCTCTTTACGACTAACCTCTATACTTGTTTATCATCTTGAGGGTCGAATTGTACGAGTAACATTACGTTTACGTCTTCAAAGTTTGAAGGGGTCTCTAAACTACTATCTTCATTATAAGATTATGCTAGTAAAACCTTATTTTGTATGTAAATCATAAATATCAACATTACTAAAAAAATATCATTTAATCATCATCATAAATTTAAGAGCTCAGCTCTTGTCGGTGGAGCAATCGCCACTGTTCTCGATCTTCTGCCTTTCGTTTTACCTCTTGATACGACTCGCTCCTCACTTTTTCCTTCACTTGCTCTATAAAACTTCGTCTGGGTCTTCCCCTTCCTCTTTTTCCTTCGATTTTCCCTTCTAGTATGGTTTTAAAGAAGTTGTCGTGTCGTATCAAGTGGCCAAACATCTTTCCTCTCCTGTTCTCTATGGTTCTTAACAACTGTCTTTTCTCGTCTACAATTACTAATACTTCCTCGTTTGTTTTCCTTTCCTTCCAACTGATCTTCTCCATCCTCCTCCAGCACCACATTTCAAATGCCTCTAACCTTTCTCGGTCTCTTTGGGTCATGGTCCATGTTTCGCAGCCATATAATGCTATACTCCAGACATAGGTTTTTATCAGTCGTTTTCTTACAATGGTTTTAATTGTTGAGGTGAATAAATGTTTTTTCCGATTAAATGCTTGCTTGGCTATTGCAATTCTTGCTATGATATCAGGTGAACATCTGGAGTCATGCGTTATTCGGCTACCTAGATATTTGAAAGTGAAAGTGATATTTGATATTTGATATTTGACTTTCAAATATCATTTAATACGGATTCTAAATTAATGAATAGTGGTACCACTATATTCAGATAGTTCTGTGCCTCCATTAGGCACAGAATTGTCTGACAATAAATAATTGGTAGTATAACCGACTTTTTTGAAGTTAAGCCCATATAAATTGGTATATGGTGTTTCAGTTAGTGTTTAAGCAAAACATGTTTCAAAGCATTATTATTAAAGTTTAAAATTCATCGCACCTTTTACCCAGTATTCGGTCAAAAGTAACTCTAAACTATCTCTTATAGATTATTCTCAGAAGATACGGGAGGGTTAACATCAACTTTGCTAATCGTTGTTTGCAATCTTTTATCGTGAATCTTATAAGTATTGGTGGACGTGTTTAAGCAGCTATGAGTTCTGCTTTGACATGAATATTCATGTTAACGGATAATTTGATTGTAGAAATGTTTTCTAGTTGCATTTCAATTACTTACGAGTATTTGACAGATTTCTTATAAATCATTATTAAAGATTATTACTTATTAATTTTAAATACTTTCATTTTACACCGAGTCACCGAGGTAGTGAAAGGGCAAAAATATTGTAGGGCATTATTTCTTGCCCAAAAACAAATTTATCTTACTAAACCGTGGTATACTTATCGGTAAGTTTGTTTGTAAATATATAATAAATAATAATAATAATTAAATATAATTGTAATAAAAATGTATTGCATATGAGTAAAGTGTGCACTTTAATCTACAAGTTTGGGCAATTCCCAAAAAAACTATTTGTTTTTTAAAATAATCATGCCTTATAATATTTCCATTCCTAAACCAGCTACCCAGTATTCATACACCACCATCCTTTACTTTATTCAAAATATTGTTGCTGCAAGTTATTCACAGTAAACTCATATTTTATATTCGCTATCTTTCTCATCCCGTTCAAAAATGTTGCGAAACATTCTCGCTTATAAAGCAGTTTGGACCTAAATCGGCTGCACCCGATCATCCAATCATGGCCTGAGCCATCTTATTTGAAGGAGATAAAGGCCTGTAAGAGGTAGATCGATATTCCTCGAGACGGACAATATCCTACCCTATGAGCGCTCATCTTTATTCTATGATAGAGGTACCTCCATTTTGCGAATTATTTATACAATGCTTATCCAACTTTAGGCCAGTCTTGATGAATGACTTTCGTTTTATCGGAGACTTTATCGTAGTTGGATCAGGGATCTGACTCAATTTAGAACTGTATGATGGAGTTGAATTCTGAACAACGATTTGTATAAAAAATAACTAAATAAAAAAAAAACATAATTAAAATGGATGGATGTGATAAATTATATCCTAAAACTTATTTGCCGTGGTAATGCTGATACAGGAAATAAAACACTGTTTTCGCACTTATTACAAAACCTGCTTCCTTCTATTTTTTTTTTATTTTTTTTTAGTTTAAATTTTGCTGATGATTTTTATTCGATGTATACTATTAAATTAATTATTGTAATTAAGATTGCTTGCTGACTTTAACTAACTGTTACTTGTAATCAGGAATTAAGACTACGGAATTCATATAATCTACAAACGGAATCTACTAATAGTTGTATGCTTTACCTATAATGTTTAGAGCCTGTGTCACCTGTGTCGCTAACCGCCGGATAAATAAAAGATGGAACAAAACTTGTATAAAATTATCTGCCAAGTAATTTAACGGAAAGTTACTGAGGTGGTGAAACAGGCCGTATCTAACACGTCATCAACACCCACTATTGTGAGAACAAAAGAACAATTGCTAAAATTATTTTTACGTAAAGAAAATGAAACCCCATAACCAAAATGTTGGAATAATATGTACCTACTTACAATTCTTCGGATTTTATGTCATAATTCATTTTCTAAAGACAACTTATTTTAATACGAGTATTATACTAATATTAATAAAATAATAAATAAAAATAAAAACCAAAATTTCCGCACCTAGGCGTCAAAAATACTTACATAAATTTGTTATAATACATATATTATTCTCATAAGTAGATAGGTATGTATTACATTTACCTTGAACATAATAAATCTTTCAATATAATTATATATTACATATAGGTACTATTTTCTGATAATTATCTGAGAGAAAATGGAAGGAATGAAATGTTTAACTAACCTAAATTAAAAAATTAAAAAACCCCCGACACGAAATGTAATTTGCAATTTTGTGGTGGCGGCCATCTTGGATTTGGAATTTATCATAATGTATAGTATTCTCCTAGTTAAGCCCTTTCATTTGATACCCATATTGACGAAGTTGTCAAAGAATATGTAATTCGTTATTTGTGGCGGCGGCCATCTTGGACCGATTTTCATCAAACATAGCTAAGAACACTCCCGACGAAGAAACAAAATCAAAATCGCTTCATCCGTTCGGGAGCTAGGATGCCACAGACAGACACACACACACACACACACACAGACACGTCAAACTTATAACACCCCGTCGTTTTTGCGTCGGGGGTTAAAAATCATATCGAAGGTAAAATTGGTTTATACACAATTTTTAGATTCATTCGATTTTGATAACACCTAGATAATGAATCCATCAGTGCTTTTCGGTTTATTCATCTTGTGCCTATCTTTTTGTATTTTTTTAAGAATTTTCCATGCTAAAATTCCTTAATAAAAAAAAAACATGCTGTACCTCTTAATTAAACGGTAAATTATTGCTCCTAAGGTATCGTATTGTTTAAACAACAGAAACTCTCCAAAACTGTTGCCTTTTCAATGTAAGCTGTTTATTCGTTTCAATAAAGCTAAGATCACAGGCCCAATAGAAACCAATTTCACAGAGGTAGAAGGTGTATTTACATAGGGATGAAATGAAATTTTCTAAGGCACTGTAGGGAACGGAGTATTGAAAGTTTAGATGATGATATCAATGTTTAGTATTGTGTTTAGAACTAAATTACTATCGCAAATAATATTAAACTTATATTTCGTTATCTATGAGTACAATTATAATCTATATTAATAACATAATGAAAAGGAAAGATTTCATTGTTTGTTTGTTTGAATTGAATAGGCTACGAAAATACTGGACCGATTTCAAAAATTCTTTCAGCATTAAAATCTTTATCGAGTAACATCTAATCTAATATATAAAATTCTCGTGTCACAGTTTTCGTTGCCATACTCCTCCGAAACGGCTTGACCGATTTGTATAAAATTTTGTGTGTATATCGGGTAGGTCTGAGAATCGGCCAACATCTATTTTTCATACCCCTAAATGATAAGGGTGACCCACCCCTATATGGCAAAACAACGTTTGCTGGGTCAGATAGTAGGCTATAAATTTATAGAAATACCCAGAATATATAAGAAATATTCAGACCATATAGTCCCAGTGATGGTAACTGTACCTAGAAAGGAAACGGGTATTCAAAGTGTTAGGTAATTCTATTACGGATTTTTTGTTAGCATGCCGACTAAAAACTAAAAGGCTTATAGGAAAAAGATTAAAAGTTTGTATGTTTGTGTATTTTTAATATCCGCCTTACCTTTCGGTGAATAGCTACAGGTATGTTGGGTTATGAGTGTATATTTTATCTTTGACCTTTGATCATAGTTAAGAGGTTAATGTTGTTTTACCTGTAGTAAACTTTGAACAGGTAAATTGTTTTTTTAATGCCAGTTTCCATCCGCGGCTTTAACGCTTATCTATACTGAACACATAACGTTATTCTTTGCTGTTCAGGTTCACTAAAGGGTACGGGTCGCCTCTCAGAATGAGAGTGCTTAGTCTATAGTCCAGCTGGTGCAGTGCAGGCTGGCAGACTTTACAAGCCGCCGCCATCGTCGAGAAAATCTCTCAGTTATGCAGATTTCCGCAATTATGTTTTTCTTCCCTATGCACTGTCATGATTACAAAAATTCAGCGGTACATACCTTGCATTCAAACTTATTAAGATCGAGATCATCGAGGTCAACGACTTGACAGTTCAGGGGGGCTAGACAAGTTGCATTTTGACATTCGAATCAACAAACAAAATGTCTCCCTGTAGTCATATCTCTAGGCTATCTCTGCTATACATTATTTTTAGTCTTGAAACATTTTAAGTGAATTATCACTGAACTACAGATCGGTTAAACACCAGTTTCGTCGACGGGGGTCAAATCTACAATGAATTGACCTTGATTCTGACGCTCATTTAGTATGCTAGGTACCTAAGGTCAAGAGATTTTTTCGGACCTTAGTTCATGTCGTTCATTAATGCATTCAATCTGTCACAGCCCCTACGGGAGAGGGCCGCTTATACAAAAAGTTGGGCCTGATTAAGAGCTCAAATAAATAATTAACTAAACGTTTTTTGTTGGTTTTATTTAAAGATCCACGATGTACAGCTTACTGGAATGGAACCAAACGGTTTCTTTATTAAACTAAAATGACAAAAAACCATACGGACCACCTTATAGTAAGCAGCAACTGCAGTCTATAGATTCCATCACATCATCAGTAGAAGCTCCCTCCTGGGCATACACTGCCATGGCCGACTTGGAAAAGCTTGAACAGCCTCCGAACCCAGGTCGGCCGTAGTAAAGACAACCTTCCCAAATGGGGGTTCATAGACGCTTCTGCCCTTCAGTTTGCATGTGGCGTTTCCCCGCAGACAATGGCCCATCTTTCATCTTGCCCCACAGGTCCCGCAAGACCTTATGGTTGCATCTACAAACGCAGTCCGCGTTGCTGAGTTTTGGGCCAGACAAGTGTGAGCTCACAACGTGACCTATTATTATCTGCCATCGACGCGCTAAGAAGAAGCTGATACCCATTAATTTCATAGCATAATATACTTACCATCATGCCTGTATTCCCTAAAGGGTAAGGCACAAGTGTACTGAAGTACACCCACAGTGATTTCACTGGTTAAATTACCCTTCAAATCAGAAAACAATAATGCTAGCACATTATTGCTTAGCAGCAGAATGTTTGGGACTGCGGTACTACCGAGCAACCTATATGAACTCAGGCCCAGAGGCGGCTGTACCCAGCAGCCTCTAGTTACTACTGTTGTACTGGTTAGTCAAATACTTCTTGTAACATCAATAGGTATAGGTTTTATTTTACTCTGCCTTTGAACACTTGGTCGAGTAGCTGGAAAATGTAGCTGTTCAGAAACAAACAATACAGCAAAGTGAAGCTTAATAAAATCCTTTGATCATAAAAAGTGAGATCCGCCCGAGTTCCAATAGTAAAGTATTTTATGTAACAATTGCCACTACAGTTACGCATAAGAGAAGCTTTTTATGCTTTACAAAAAACCACTTAGGCTCTATTTTTATGGCACTAGGGCACAAAAATGCGTAAATCCGTAGATAAATAGAATGCCTATGACATTCGTTATCGTCAGCAGAATGTGTGCTAGTCACACAGTGTAAACAGGTTAAGCTATAAAATAAATATTTCGCTTTTTTGAAAGGCGTATGAGTACTTATGTCAACGTTTTAGGTTTTATACAGGGTATTTTCAAAGACTTGTGCAAAAAAATATAATGTGTATGGTGTCTGTTAAGGTCTTATGAAAGTTACTAACGTAATTATTGATACAAATATCTTACAGGGACAAAAACATCCTAACATCATTTTTATTTGTTTTTGTGTTTGTCGGGGTATTTTTTATGTATTATGTATGGTATGTATCAAATACACTAACTAATACCCATAGTACAAGCTCTGCTTAGTTTGGGACTAGACGGTGCTGTGTAAAATGTTCCAAAAATATTTATTTATTTATTTGCTCAAATATGGACATACTATTATACCATCTTGAGAAAGATAATTTCGGAGTTCTGACTTGCGATACATCTCCGTATAGACGCGTGTAAGTATTATCTCCATTGTGTTGGCAATAGAACGAACCCATCTATAACTCAAGAAAATAACAGCAAGTATCTATTTGCCTTAATCGTAAATCATAGATACAGATAAAACGCCTCTTTCTTGGTTTTATTCCCTTTATTTTGCACGTTTTTATGGTGAAACTTGGTGTGTTGTAAGGAATGGTTTATTTATACAAGTATTCATACCGGAGCTTTATTTCCCCGCAAGAAAATCCTGGATATGATGTGTGTATGATATGAGTTATTCAGAATATTTCAACAGAATCTAACACAGAGAATATGTCAGGTTATCTAAAAAATAACGCGTGGGCATTTCGTCATATCAAAATTACTTTGCAGAATACAAACGTCGCATTTTCCACAAAAACGCTGAGCAAACTAAGAGTGTTTCAATTTGAGTCTAATAAAAATACGATGAAATCCTGCGTCGGCTAAACTTTTTACGAAGTAAATTAAAGTAAATATGAAGACCGAGAAAACCATGACTAAAATAAATCAAATTATAAAGGGTCTGTATAAATATGCAGAAATATAGTCTTTAGTACCGATCCAATTGAAGGAAATGGATTCCACGTAGGCATTCGATACGCTCCCGAGACGTAATACCTACTTGGCCGTAATGATTATGGCAACCATTTGGCCAAGAAAGCCAAGTGGGCTCCCGTTAATTGGATTGCTTTCATTGATTGTTTGTAACTGTAATGCACAAACATACCCCACACTAACCCCTTTTAATGGTAGATTTGGTACCATGTACATTCACATTCGGTTTTAGTGGTTATTGGGTTCAGAGTAATATCGATATTAGTTGTTGATTTCATTAGGGAACGATGAGATGGCAAAATAATATTATTTAGGTGCACATCGAGAGAGACAAAGCGAGTAGTAGCCAGACAGGGATCGGTATAAAAGCGGTTGCAGAAAAAACTTGGAAACCTGGATGGAACCAAAAGATCGTCTAGGTATCCTATACTATAATATTCTTTACTGTTTGTTATATTAAAAATCGAAAACAAGATCTAATTTATTACCAGTATTCTAATACGTAAGTATAGTTTTGTTGTTATGCAGTAGCTACAAATAGTAAAATCATTGGGTGAACTGAATTGTAATTAGATTTCTGCCTTTATGCTATTACAGGGTCCATTGGCTCCGCTATCCATTTTATGCTTTGATTGCAAATGCAATGGTCAGTCGATAAATCCCATATACACATAGAAATGTCATTTGGTCTATCGTCAACAAAGGTGGTATCGTCAACGAATGTTTGAATTACAACATGGCTTTGCTTTCAGAACATACTGTCGAGCAATACAAACAGCAAATTAATAAAGAATAATTTTCTAACACTGTTTGAACGCAAATTCATATATTCCATCCGTGTTTCCCTCACGTAATATGGAAAGATCAAGTTTTTTCATCAAAAAGGTACAAAAATGTAAATGGGAAATTGTAGAGCTCGGCCTCTGACGCAGTCGGCTCGACGCCCTCACCATAAACAGTCATCAGACGCCAGCCTTCCCGAGCATCGGACAAATTCCTTTGATCTTGTTTAGGGTAAATCTTTTCGATTTATATGTTAATTTATAAATTTGAATCTGCGGCACCGCATCTCCGGGTGTTACTGGTTAATCTGTGTTCTTGTCTACCAAGACTTATTTCGTTTCATCTTTTTCAAAGTCAGTTGTATCTTGTAATTGATTCTTTTGTATTGTTGTTACATTTTTGCTGAGATATGAATAATGATCGAAAATGATAGTTCAAGGTATGCAAACGTGTTCCTTGTGAGTGGAATTTCTTTGCGCAGCACAAATTTTATCGAGGACTCGTAATTTCCTTTGATCCCTCATCTATATTCAATGATCCGAGGACCGTAACGCTTCGTAAGCGAATTCATTATATCCGTGTATGACGCGGGCACCTCTGAGAATAATTTATTTGGAAACGACTAGAATTTACACACTGCCAAATTATGATCGGTCTTCAATATTCGGGTCGTTACACAATTTAAATTGGTATCAGCACAGTTTGACTTTACCAATATCATAGATAATTTTCATCCAAGCTCCTGCCTATTCATGAAAACCTAATTACTTTTACGAATAATTAAAAATAATCTTATTTTAAAAAAATCTAATATCTCATAGTGTGCCCTTTAAACGACAATCAACAGATGTATCTAAATTCTCTAAAAAACGCCTACCCAGTTTCTTGGAATTTTGCATTTCTAGCGCCAACAAATTCTATAGCTCTCTATATCTTAAGTAAAAATCACTTAGCGGTGTATGTTCCGGTAGTAAAAAACTCCTAAAGTTCTGTATATCAAAGAACGTGACATAACCCAATTTTTATGTTCGCAAAAAAAAAACTCCACATCGTTCGCTGAATCGTTTTTGTGAAAACAACGGGGGCAATAAAGGGTCTTATTGTTATCCTTTGAATTTATATCCAGATATTATCGCTCTCATAAATTGCTACCACGTACAGTTTTCTCCAAATCGGATGCTTGAAAAAGTGACCGGGGTATAACCCTACCACTTTATATACGAGTCACCGATAATAGTTAATGTCGCTTTTATACCGTTACGAAATACCGTCTTACTGTAATGCCGGGGTATAACGAGCAACATGTTTAAATTAGTGGAGCGCAGCGATTAAAACTGAGCGTAAATAAAAAAGCTTTAATTCGCAATCCGGCGCGCAGCATCTGTTTTCTAATTGAGACATTAAGCGTGGGATCGCTTCAACGGGTCTTTAATAACGCGCATACATTACTGATGGCATTCGAAATGTACCGGGCTACAAGATCGGCGCCCGACCGGCTAAATGATAGCCGTTACTCGCAATCGTCGCCGGGCCAAACTCCCGGATAATTGACACGAATGTAACACAATGACTAGTGAAATTATGCCCCCCTATTTCATGTGCGGTGTTCAACATATTTCGTGGAACAACGAATTTGGGACGTCCTGACATGTTGCCCTTAATATGTTTTGCTGAATAACTAACTTTGCAAGTATCCTCGCTATGTGTTTTTGTTGTAATTGGGCTATTCAATTTTGTGTGACGTAGGCCATTGAGAACTTGTCTGCAGTTTGGTTAAATGTTTTTTAACTTCATACTCGGATACCAAACGGGATATATAAACTTTAATTCCATATTAAAACATTTTAATAACATTCTTCTTTCAATCTCGGTTGTTTTATTAAATTGTTTCGTTTTACAATATGACAGTGTTATTAGTACTTTCATACCATTGGACACAATAACAGAGGATAACACAATGTGCGCGACGTCTTTGTTACCGCACATAATCTACGGGCACCAGGGCAATGTATTGCAATAACCGCAAAGCCTGTCTTTTGCATTCTGCCGTTAAATGAAATTGCTTGTACTGTAAGCTAAATGTAAACTTCGCCGCAACCCTGCTTAGTCAGGAAGTACTGTTTTAGTAAAGTATTTCCTTTGTAATAAACTAACTAGGTGTCACCCTTGGCTTCGCGTAAAGTGTATAACACCTTTTTTCACTTTATTTATTAATGCTGCCGTTCTTTGCGGAGTGCATGTAATTTTAAGCGTCCTTTATTAGCATGCCTAGTGAAAAAAATATAACATACCTTGACGTCTCCATTCTCCGAAAGGCTAGGCAGAGGTGTCCTATACACTCACAGCCAACCAAACTAAAACCGAAAACAATAATAATTAACTTTTGTCATACAGCGGACGTATGTTTTTATAAACATACTACATATGAAAATGACACGTATAGAAAAAGAGCACAGATTTTACTTTGATAAAGCGAGCATCAGTTTCACGAATGTGTACCTTTTTGCTGCGAACTAGATCGTTTCAAATGTTTTTGTTGAACGCTCCTGCAGTAGCGCGAAAGTGATTTATCATAAGGCAACATGCTGCGGTTGAGACGAAAAATAAAAGTAATTCCTTTTGTATTTGCCGAGTGGGGCGGTCGCTTGGAGACATATTTGCCAAACGCGTGAATAATGGTTCCTTCTTTGATGTGAGCTACCTATAGTTCTCTATGTTTTCGTATCGCTGACAAAGGCTGACAGAAATGTAACTAGAATTTTCTTTTGTAATTAATGTTGGAAAGGTCAAGTAGCTAGCTGTTTCTCTTACGCCTACGTATTTTGCTTAAGGCTGACTTAAGAAAAAACATTGCTCACAAAAATGTATCCTTACCGCGTGAATATCAACGCTGCTTCGCGTCAAGTCATAAACGTCCATTATCTAGCGGAGGAGTGCTTCTCTCGGCACTCTCTTAAAAACATATTTCTAGTGTGAAGAAAACTTCGCGGCAAAAGGTGGTTTTTTCCGCACTTTCAGAAAATAATCACGAAACGTTTATTTGGTACTTGTTTGTATCGTCCACATTGGTACCAATGCCGTACTAAATGGGTATATTACTTCTAAGTAGCTGTTACTTTTACGTCCTAAAAATATTATTTTGAACGCAATAAAATTCTTTCTTTATATCTTCGGTGTCCATGAAAAAGACATAACAGTGTGCGTTGAATTTATTGTAGCAGACGAGGACCCAGATGGCTTTCCTCATAAAATACTACGAGTGGTTCTGTTGGTAGCAACGTTATACTAAAGATAATCACAATTTACGGGAGCCCTTTGCTGGAATTTGGAAATACTTTCCCTTTACGGTTTACGTGTGAGCAATTACAGCACCTTTAATGATGTAGTGCCGTTTGTAGGGCCCAACTTAAGTTAATGGTGTGCCGAAAGATTTTTATTACCACTCACTAGTAGTTTGGCCTTTTTAGGGCGCACTGTGAGCGGAACTAGTCCTTACGTTTTGGTAATTGTTACTTAAGCTGTTAGTCAATGTTACTTTGTAATTTGGGGGTAGTTTTACTATGCAACAAGCTAGAGCAATTAAGTCTCTAAAGAACTACAGAAATACTAAGGAAGTAGTGTATGAATTAAAATTATTGCGTCCTGTCCTGTCCTGACATCAGGAACCATGATCATTTATGACTTTAATTAAAGAAGATTATTTTTAATTTAAATTCTAAAGGTAGCTTATGTGATAGTGGTAGTATTGAAAGTAAAACATTAATTACTGTCTGCCATAGACCTAAAATTGTCTAATTATTTGCAAAGACATATTTTAAATAAATTCTTAAGAAATTAGGACACGAGATCAATGCAGTACTAGTGCTAATAATAACATACTTTATCTGGTGGATAGAAACAGGAACAATACCTTCAGAAAGCACTTATGGCAAAAAGGCTGATGGCAACACAGAATATATGGCACGAACTGAATTCACCAGCTCAGTAGCACGTCCAGTCAACCTTGAACCTTCTATATAGCCTTTCATCTTTATCTTGGGATTAGGATTCAGGCTCTAAGCCCAAGTGTATTTGGCTACTGACGTAACATTTTCCAACTAGACTTTTGATATGCCAGCTCTACGAGTTGAAATATCTTAGCTAACAAGTCATAAATATTAATTAAAAAAAATAAAAATTATGTAATAGTATTTTTAAATGAGTTAAAAATACTATTACATAATTTTTATTTTAAGAGTGGAAAGTTGCTCAGCTTGTCTATAAAATGAAAAATAGGCAAGGCAGTCTTTAGGTATTCATTAAAATATGGTGCTGTTACTATTTCCCAAACTGGGCTAAAGCCTGCATCTTAGGAGACAGTATTCAGTCGCGCAATAGGTAGACAGTACTGGGGGGCTAGACAAGTTGCATTTTGACATTCCAATCGACAAACAAAATGTATTTAAATGACATTAGTGACAGCCCGATTTGTTGAAAGCTTGTGTCATTTCCATACATTTTGTTTGTCGATTCGAATGTCAAAATGCAACTTGTCTAGCCCCCCTGTTTGTACATAATTTTACTGTTGTGTTGCGACCATAAGTGATGTGCTGTTGTTTGGATGAGTACTAGTGGTGTTTTGCCACTCCTTTATAAATCCTAATAGTACTAAATCCTAATACAAGCTTTTGACACTTATTACTCGCACTCCAAAAGGAGGTTTTGAAACCAAAGGTAGCCACATAATCTACATTTAACCCAGATCCTTTCTCAGGACGCAAACTGTCTCCTTAATTTTTATCGAAATTGGTTTTTTAGTTTATTGTTATGATACGTTATGTGCAAAAGGTAACAGACACAGAGTTACTTTTGCTTTTATAATACTTATGATATTAGTATTACGGAGTACGGTGTAGATGTGGCCAGTACAAATACCAAGCAACAGCTGATTCCCAAGTTAGGAACGCGTGAGGAAAGTGTCAACTGGAGAACTTGAAACTGTGGTGCTGTGAGCATCCCTACGGTAACTTATAACCATCAGTCGAAGCGCATACTTCAGTGCCATTTTAGTTTTAAAAATAGTACGCTGTACTTAGTACTTAGAAAAAAAAGCAAGTAATTTATACTTCTAGTGGGTCAAAGGCTTATTGTTCAAGTTTTTAAGTACTTTAGAAGCTCTTTACCAGTATTTAAGGTGGGCAGTTAAGCACTATTAATACTCGAACTTAAAGAGACTTTCGATATCTTCAATAAAATTAATATTCTTAAAGAGTACCAACAAAAAAGTCGATAAAAATACCGAAATCGTCCTCTATCTAACATTATTATTTCATAGTAACTTTCGCTCATTATTTTAGAATTTACTAACTCGATATCTTTTGCATTTAAGTGGATATGAATTCTAAAATTTAACTATTAAATTTACGTTCGTCACGAAGACAGTGTTCAGATATTAAGACATATCACTTTGATGTCTAGACGAAATTTTAGTAGAAGCAATCTCATTTTAAAGCGTATTTTATTATTTTTGGATACCTGTCTGAGTTTGAAAACACACCCTCAAGTTTTGCGTCGCAGTCAGACTGAATTATGATTAAGATTGGTTTACGTGTTCATATTCGCTGTTAAAACTGTTATGTGGTCTTCTAGTAGAAATATAGACTGCCACTGTTACGTTTGCCGCGATCTTACGTACAAACGATAAAATAAAAGTCTTTAGCATTAACAAGTGTATTTGATATTAAAATGATGAAAAAGATTCAAGCTAGGTAGATGGGGTTGGTTCGAGCCTATCTCACTCTCTTATTACACCGCCTGGTGGAATACCAAACGCTACGCTCCTGGTAGTGCAGGGTAGGCAGTGGTTCAGCGAACTTCCGGCACGGTGCGCGGCGGCTAGCAGGTGATAGGCAGCCGGCCCGGTTTCTGACAGCGAGGTATACCCTCAGGACGACAGTAGGGGTGAACTTAAACCCCGATCACGGGGTTGACTCACACTTAGTTTACTCACTATTAATTAGGGCAGAATAGTAACTACTGAAGTAAGTAATTAAGTAAAGTTATTACACAGCACATCGGCAATAAACTTGTAATAGGCGGTATTTGTATACAAAATAATTTAGTTTGGCGAGCGTGCGTCTAGTTAACACGGGCCTCACGGGCCTCACGGTGGTGGTGGTATATTTAGGCTGTCAGAAATTTGACCTAATATTTTTAGCGAAACTGGCCGGTCACGGTGATTTAGAGGATTCACATTTCTATGCAGTTATCACAAGTCAACAAACAAGTTAAAGCACGCGGTCGAGCAAATCTGATCTTAATACCCTACGATCAATAGTACTATTATTGGACGAAGTTAATACCTCAATAAGATACTGGTTTCTGACACTGACAAAAACTGATTTTCTCAATAATATTAAGTTTAATTTTAGTAGCTATAAGTTAAAATAACCCTCCTCCTTCGGCAGTCGGGTAAAAAAAGAAACCATCCGTTTTTAATATCGACGCTACTAAGGGGAAATTAAATTTTCTTTTTTCACTTAATGGGAACTACTGGCGTCATGAAACTAAATTGCGCTCACAGATAATAATACAGCACAATATATTTATTATTTATGCAGTTACGAACTAGATATAATTTATGTAGGTATCTGGGAACGGTTTTGTATCAAATGAAGTAACTACCAATACAATACTTTTATGGTATTATATCATCATGCCTGTAATTCCCGAATTCGGCAGAAATGTGTACAATTGTGTATTTCATATGTGTCGGTAGTGTGCAGTTATTAGGTTCCATGAAATAGGGGGTGAACCAATTGCTACATAATCGGGCTGTAGCACTTTACTTGATCTGTGAATTTAAACCCAGAGCCTATGTTTAGCAGCTGCGCTTGTAACGGCTAGACTATTGAAATAGTTCACTATCTGTATATTGTATGATAGGATATAATAGGACTACTGACGGAATTTCAGAAAAAGGATTCTTGTTATTTGGTATGGATATGGGGTAAGTATAAGTATCGTCTAAGAAGTGTTGTGGGAACTTTCTACGGAATTGCGAAATACAAGATCAACGTAAGTAATATCGCGTGGCATAAGTAGTCTGTATATTATAAAAATCCTGACTAACTATTTATCAACACATAGCTCAAACTATGAACTGATTGACAGCTATTAAGAATGGAAAATGGAAAATTTCAAGATTCTCTACTTACTATCTACTCTATTGAAAATTCAAAATGTAACGGGGGTTTAAACTAAGTGCGAGCAAAACCGCAGGCATATGACAGTTATATTATAAAATGATAAAATACTAGATATTTAAACATCAGTAATTTTGCTCTTCTCCATCAGAATAAAACAAACATGTTTATTTTTTGGATTTAAGGAATTATCGCAAATAAAATCAAGTACAAAGCATATAACATATATATTGTGTTTACGCCAAAAAAGACAAAAAATGCTCCATAAAGATAAAACAGTCCAAAACAAATAAGGCTCGGAGCTACATTTTGTAATCCTGCTTTTACACAAAAAGGGGACACACGAGGACTCGTGCAAATACTATATAACTGTATTTATACAACATACATCCATATTTTTATACTTATAATGTTGAATTTGTATTTGTCTTCTGTTTGTTATTTCTTCATGACTAAATTACTGTATAGTATTGATAAAATTCGTCCAAAAATAAACTTACATCCATAAAAATAAGTAGATCTGTCTGTATGGTTTCCAAATTTTCAGCATAGGACTAGTTTAAGTTTTGTTTTTTTTTATAATATATCTCGTTATGGCTTATGGTATATATACGGCTGTATACTTGTTATTAGGTTTAGTTTTTTTATGCCAAAGAGATTAACACTTTAAACGCCATGACGGACACCATGTGTCCGATAGCATACTTTCCTCAGGGGCCTCCTTAAACATTGAATAATTCTCTGTAGATACTAAACTTCTACGTGTGTTATATGGAGTCCAACTTTGTAACATAATAATCGGATCGGTTAGATAGTTATCGTCTTTTTTTAGTTTCTACAATTTTATAAAGTCTAATTAAAAATCATAGCATACAATTTCAGTTAACTAGATACATAGTAATATGATATATGAGGTATTAAATTAAATTAATAAATTCGATATCCATGATACATTTAAAACATTTACATTCCAAATAATTAATGCTTCAAACCACATTGTTATCGTTATTATTAAACCAAGGGAACTGATAAAATAACAATATCCAATGTGCAATGAATTATATTTATTTGCGGGTGCCGAAAACATAGATTAAAATAAATACAATTTCAACAGAAGACACACGAGTTTGCAGAATACAGATCATATAAGTTCAGGATCATGAGTTCAGGTACTCACAACCGACGCGTGTGTATGACAAGATGTATGAACTGAACGTAGAGGAATCTAATGTCATTAGATTAATATGCAAGGTGGAAGGGACATCGACGCACATCCGAATACCACGAGTTCAGTACATGATTGTAAACCCCCGTTTTTAGAAATTTTCCGTAACATTTATTCATAATTTTTTTCTGCAGTTTTATTTACTGTGTATTATATCTATTTCTATCTACCCAAATTAGATTTATAATTAAAAAAACATTAATTTATTTATTTCGGATCGCGCGCGCTATAACATTTACCGCGGAGCGTTATGATCGCGTTTATTAGTAATACACTGCGCGCTCAAAAATGACAATATCTGTAATAACTAATCATTTTCTACATGAGTGACCTAGGTAATTTTTTTTACCTTGAGTGAAACCTTGTCATGACTTTTGTGAGTCAATGTCCTTTCCACCTTGTATAATTAATATATTATCGTTATCAGAGACACGTGGGGCAATTATAGTATCAATATCTGACGCATTTGAGTAACTCCAAAAATCCCTTCTAGGGCTCCCCCTATCATAAAGCAGGGGAATCGTAGCAGTCTCTAGTTTCTGCCTACCCCTATGAGAAAAAGGCGTGAGTGTATGTATGTACGTAAATGATCACGTGCTCTTGATCGGGTTTCAAGGCTCAATAACCGGTAAACGCCATTGAATATAAAATAAAACGTTTCATGTAACATTATATCTACATAATAGTGTCACAATGATGTTCGTGCGAAATTGGATTATCCCAATTGCTATTCAAAGAACAAAAGGTGAACCTAACAAAAGATATCGGGGAAACATATTGTGGTTTGAGACCAGTGTTTTGTTTTTGTTTGGTTGCTGTACGTGTAGTAGCTCCTAGTTTTTGTGGACATTGGGGGGACTGTTAGGCAAGATTTGTGTTCAGTGAACAAAATCCTACTTTTTTTGCTTATTATCCTCATTGCCTTTATGGAGCGGAGTGGGGTATATGTGAAGTATGTCTCGTGTATACTGTAAGTATGTGTAAATCTCTTAACACGTGTTTACTGTTTATGCTTCGACGCTTCCGTGGGGGCGTTAAGTTATATGAACAAGGGGGTTTGTTACACGTTCATTGACGTCATAAATATACTTAGATAACACCACACTGAACAGAATTACTAAGCTGAAATGAAGCCGGCGTTGCGAATCGATACTGGAAAATGTAGTGTGGAATGCATTTATATAAGGCTCGAACTGATAGCCTGGAATAAGCTTAGGCCTGATGATATCACTCGCATGTTATCATCTTGACACCTAAGTTGTTGAGCCTCATTTGTCCAGTTATGTCACTGGCTACATTACCCTTCAAATTGGAACGCTACAATGTTAGCTGCCTCGTTGGTCAAGTGGTTCCAAGTGCGACTACGCTACGCTAGAGGTCCTGGGTTCTATCCCCGGGTCGAGCAAACTGTTATTGGGTTTTCTGTGAAATTCCCAATAGTAGCTCGGAGACTGGATTTGTACTCGGTTGAAGGCAATAGGCTCGCCCCCTGTTACATGGGACCGAAACAAACCGGCATAATGTGGGTGTACATTAGTACACCTCTGCCTACCCCTTCGGATGATTGCTTATCGACAGAATTTTGATACCATGGTGGTATCAACCCAGATGAATTCAACAGTAGTTCTAGCATCAAGAAATTATGGTTCACTTAAATACCCTTTGACACTTTCTACCAATCGGGGTTAGCATAAAGTATAAACTAAACGTAGCGGACCATGTCCATGTAAAAATATATTGTGGACGCTATTTCTCGGTTTAAAGATCATTTTATATACGTACGCGTTTCACTGACGCTCATAAGCATACATTGTACAATACATACAAGAGTTTTACGGAGTTTTAACCGTTACACAACATAGTTGGGTTAGAGTTTATGATTCAAGGAGTACCTAATACTGTTTTGAACTTTGCCTCGTTATTACCTCTTTGTAACTCATAATTACTACTAACTAACCTGTGTACATTTGAACTGGTTGTTAACGGTTATAATTTTACTATTATGTATAGTGATGTAATGTTTTTAATGTTAATGTTTCATCATAGTACTTTTTTTTAAGTCAGTTTATGTTTCAATCCTTAATAGTTCTTACTAATATTATAAATGCGAAAGGAACTCTGTCTGTCTGTCTGTCGCACTTTCACGCTGAAACTACTGAACCGATTTAAATGAAATTTGGTAATACAGATAGTCTAGAGCCTGAGAAAGGACAGGCTACTTTTTAATGCGAAAAAAGGGCTGTAAATGGTTGAAATAGGGGATTCAAGTTATAAGGAATACCCAGATCACGCGGGCGAAGCCTAATAAAAGCTAGTATAATATAACTGTGTTTTATCTTCTCTTTCCAAAGCTTGTTTTGATAACTTGTTATTTGTATATAAAATACTACACCCACGCTATTTATATAAGTCGACCAATTTTCATATATGAATTCAACACACAAAGAGAAGAATTCATCACAAATAATCTAACAACAACATGAAAATGCTCAAAGGAAACTATTATTAATAAATTCCATACAGAATAACTCGCATAAAAAGGGATAGTATTTATGCGAAACTACCAAATCAACTTTCGCCTTAATAACAAGTTGGTACACCATAAAAATGTAATGCCAAACATTCTTATAACATCAACAAACTGTAGTACCTACACGCTGACTCGTAAAATTAGGGGCGGCGCGACGCAGGCCCCGCGTTCAATACCCTCTCAAGAAGTATTACTCGTATTATGAGGGGTCACAAAGTGAGGACGGCGATATTGGCAGCCCTTACCAAGCATCGTAAGAAGGTGAGGAAACTTCACATAAAACCTAAGGAGGCAGGTGCATTCCATTTCTAGGGTACCGAAATGTTCGCGTATTTCACGCCCGGCGCGTCATTACAGCTCCTTACAACGAATACGCCCGCACGGTGTGTTACAACAAAAAGGGTAAGTATAATAATAAAAATCTTATGGCGTCTGGAGAGCCGAATAAAGTACGAGTCCGTGTTTTGCTTGTGTAAGCGCTACAGAATTGTCTGTCGAGGTAGTCATATGTTTTTTGAGTGATTGTCGTTATATTGCCTACTTTGACTATAAAGCCTCCTTGTTATTTTCTGTCTTTATCATACAGAACACTCTGAATAAAAAATATAGCTAATGTTTCAATTAGTTATGTGTTATTTGTATAAGTTTTGATGAATACAATAAAGATACTTTAGCAACAATATAGTTATTCTATACCCACCCCTCGCCACTACAACACCCACCACGCACACCGTGGTGTGCATATATATTATAACTATTATACATATATATGTTTAAATTGAGAAATAAAAAACATTTTGACTTTGATTTTAAGTTTAAGTTTCAAGTTTAATGTTCGCTCAAACGGGCTTGAAATAAGCGGTTATAACTTGGTTGTTTTGGTCGGTAGAAAGCCCACTAAGACGTCCATCTTTGTGGTGGGAAGTAACCAGCAGGATTTCAACACAAAAGAGAAAGAAAATTTAGGACACATCGCAGAAACCTTCAATAGAACAATAGGTAGTTAAATACATAAAGTTAAAATATTCTTACCCGCTTTTAAAATAATTCCTCTATTACAACGTCTATAATTTATAATGAAGTATTACCGTAAAACAAGCAAATAGTTTCCGATATAAAAATAGACATCCCTGAATACAAAAAAGAATCCAGCGCCCTATTGAATCCTGATAATAATAGTCATGGATTGAGGGAAAAAAATGAAGTAGATATGGAAAAATAGCAAACACTAGAGTATGAACACAACGCTGTGAGAGAAAAGTGGATCATAAATATTGAACTGAAAATTTTTAACGCGGTTGAAAATCTATCATGTTTCCACAGCTGTAGGTAGACAGACAATCTTGACCAGTGTTTAATCATATTATTAAGGATCATTATTCCATATACTGAAACAGGGTTTCATCACAGAATGAAAGTCTACAGCCTACTATACTGGGGCAAACTTCATACATCACCGGCATGATATCCAGCTTGCGGGTTTCCTCCCTACATCTATGCGTTCGATGCTCGGGCATAACTCGCATTAGAAATACCTAAAAATTACTAAGTCTCTTACCTATTGTAAAAAAAAATATCTCTAATTTTTTTCGAATATTTTATTCAAAACAACTAGAATACTCGTATACATAATATACCTATTACTGCCGTGTAACTTAACAAAGAAATATTCAGCCCAGTTTAGATGTATGTTTAGTATGTAGATAGGTAATTATTTCTTAAGGACGTTTTTGTTTGTTTAACAAGCAGAATTATCGAAGAAGGGCCTCGTTGAAGTCTGCCTGAATATTAGGACTGTGGGCGGGCTCTTCACGGGCCAATTCTTGGTCGGCCAACTTTTCGACCTATAAACTCTCCTGTTATTATTATTAGACATCATCGAAAGATAAAGGGCTCAATTTCTATTGTCTCAATGAAATATTGAGTTAGTTTATTGTCTTTTATTCTTATTGTCTTCGCAATATCCTGTGTTGAAATTTCCACACAATTAGGTACCTTGTTTCGTTGATTCATAGTCTTAATTTTGCATTTCAAAACAGCGGAAAAGTGTTAAAAGCCGCGCTCAACGGCAACTTGTGAAAAATGGCGCGAGACTGTATTATCGCGGATTGTGAATTGGAATAGATAAGGCATTCAACGCGCCCTCATTAAAAAAGGGAATCCGAGGAAAAAATAATAAAAAAACACAGTGAAAGCCAGTCTCATTTGTCAACTTCCTCGCATTGCATGCAGCGCCTACATCACTCGAGAAGTGGCCGACTTTTTATTCATTCCGGTTTTACGACGCACACAACTTTAATAACTCACTAACAGAATGAAAATACGTTCCAAAAAAATAACGTTTTCATCGGTGTCGTGGGTCGGTGCGACTTCCCGCGGCCGAGATAAATACAAAAAATGTAATTGCCTAAAGCGAAAGACGACATCATAATTTTTAACGTTGTTTTGTCACGTTGAGAGCTATGAAGTGAATAATTGCGAATTATTTTAGAATATACACAGACATTTAACACCCACGTATAATTATTTAGCAAATATAAAAATACCTACTAGGTATTTTTAAAACAGTATCTGAAACATGTTTAGTGTAGTCACTTTATGGATAACCTAACCTAACCTAAATTAAAAATTTAGAAAACCCCCGACACGCAATGTAATTTGTGTGGTGGCGGCCATCTTGGATTTTATTTTATCATAGTGTATAGTATTCTACTAGTTAAGCCCTTTCATTTGATACCCATATTGACGGAGTTGTAAAAAAATTATGTAATCCGCTATTTTGTAGCGGCGGCCATCTTGGACCGATTTTCATCAAACATAGCTAAGAACACTCCCGACTAATTCACCTTTCAAATAAAAAAAACAAAATCAAAATCGGTCCATCCGTTCGGGAGCTACGATGCCACAGACAGACACACACACACACACACACACACACACACAGACACGTCAAACTTATAACACCCCGTCGTTTTTGCGTCGGGGGTTAAAAATAATGGAAGAGCCATGAGCATTGTCCATAATATAAGAAGAGGTACTTACTTGACAAGCAGATGAAATCACCAACACAAGTCAATACACAACAAAAATTTTAAACCACAAGACAAAATTTACAACGCAATAATGATTTCACCCACTACAGAGAATAATGACACTTAAAACAATAAACTCACTTAAACACTCTTCCCCAGTTAATCAACATCATCCACAATTAATTGTACAATAACTACCTTCAGTTTGAATCCAATTTCAATTGAACAGTAATCGACTTACTCGCACACTACTAAATACGGTATGATCATAATAAGAAACATTTGTACGGCTACATTTAGCGCTAAACATAAATAAACAATACACAAAATCAAGTAGTCGCTACAAAATCGAAGGTATGCTTTAAATTACTACACGTTCCGAACTTACTAACACACGTTATGGATTTATTTTTAATACCGATACAGAGGCGGCTAGTCAAACTTCAACCTTACAGCGATAGATTACTCCACAGAGTACGTTTATATTATACTACCCACAAAATTACTCACTTTTTTTTGAGATGCCAGTGTCACTGTTCATTTTTTAAATAGTCTAGGTTTGATCATTATCACCGATCGCCGCTTGCGTTGGTCAACCGCTTGACCCGACATATCACGCCTCAGGATTTTGGCTTTTCTTGTCACTTTACATAAGATTGATTTTGGTGAACGTGTGACTAGTGAAGTACTTTTGTGTTGAAGCTTTTAGTGTCATTATTATTTTGTGTTTATTAGCAAGGTTTAAGACTTTTTGCGCTATTGAAGTGGAATCTAGTGTATCAAGACGGTGAAAGAAACCAGAAAAGGAGTGTTGCAGCACCTAAGGTCAATTATTGTAGTTTAAATACCTAATTATATTTATTATTAGCCAAATTTTTACGAATATACGAACCATATTACGTGATTTCTTTTATGTTTAGTGAAAACAATATAGTTTTGGTTACATAACACAATACTAAATGGCAGGACCCAAGAAAACCATTATTATCATAATATCTTAAACAGCGCCATCTCGTTATAAAAAGGAATTACAAACTGAGTCCGTATAATAATTTTTAAAATTATTATTTTACTTTATTATTATTCATCTTTTTAACCCCCGACGCAAAAACGACGGGGTGTTATAAGTTTGACGTGTCTGTGTGTGTGTGTGTGTGTGTGTGTGTGTGTGTGTGTGTGTGTGTGTGTGTGTGTGTGTGTGTGTGTGTGTGTGTGTGTGTGTGTGTGTGTGTGTGTGTGTGTGTCTGTCTGTGGCATCGTAGCTTCCGAATGGATGAACCGATTTTAATTTTGTTTTTTTTATTTGAAAGGTGAATTAGTCGGGAGTGTTCTTAGCTGTGTTTGATGAAAATCGGTCCTAAATGGCCGCCGCCACAAAATAGTAAATCACATATTTTTTCACAACTCTCTCAATATGGGTATCAAATGAAAGGGCTTGACTAGTAGAATACTATGCACTATGATAAATTTCAAATCCAAGATGGCCGCCACCACAAAATGGCAAATTACAGTTCGTGCCGGGGGTTTTCTAAATTTTTAATTTAGGTTAGGTTAGTTAAATAATAAACTTTAAAAAATATAAATAACACACATTCAAAAGGACACATTCAAAGGTCATTGACCAATCTCACTGCCAATTTTAAATGTCATAGAAGTATTTGTGTATGATCTACAATATTTTTAACATTGTGTGCTTACACAATTTAATTATATTCTTTCCTAACAAACAGTACTTATCCAATACGGTAGATTTTTAACCAACTGCTTTAGGAGGATAATGTATTCCGGTGTGTAATAAGTGTTTATTTGTTTTTTTTTTGTTTGATTTTTCTTTTTAATCAGTAGCGCTTGACCACTAGGCCACGAAGCATCCTGTCTTCATCACAAAACAGTTCAGAAATGTCTAATTCGGGACAGTCCGCGTGGCACGCGATGTAGCATTAAAATTTAGTGTCATAATTGGATGGTAGATTAATTAGTGGCAACATTGCCTGGGCCATTTTATGGCGATTACGTCACGTGCCCTCCCTGTTTAAAAAGTAAACATTATCTTAATTACAGTTACCCACGAAATGTTTGTTTGATCGCACGAAGTCTGACTTGCGATTTATGGCCGAGAAACTTAACAGAAAGTTTTGAGTATTTTTTGTTTATTTTTCGTGCGTTTCGGTACGTAATATTTTTCATAATAGATTAAACAAATAATTTGACATGATTCTTTATAGTAGTTTTTGTCTTAGGTTCGAGTTCCAACTCGTGCAACCAACTCGTGCAACTCCGTTATTGGTATTAGTCTCACCTGTTTTTAAAAATTGTAAGTGTACATTAGTATTTTAACCTAATTCTTTGAGAAACATATTCCACCTACTATTATACTGTTGCATTGCTGTACCCTTTGAATAACCCATTTAATTGCCTAATACATTTTTATTCGACTAATAATCAAGACATCGCATAGTGCTGTTTATTGGAAAAACATATCTTTTGACATATTTATTACTGTTTTGTGGTCTTCGCTGTAAATAGAGCCAATAATTTCCCATAGGTATCGTAAAAAACAACTAAGGGAGCAGTGTAGGACTCGTAAGGGCAGAAGTATTCCATAACAAGTTTAACCACACTATGAGGTAGGTTCGAAGTAAAAATAGTGTTCCTTTGGTTTTAAGACTTACGTTAAGAAGAAAACACAAAAAGAGTTGATAGTAGAAGTGCTCAAAGTCAAACTAAAACGTTTTATTTCAGTTGGATCATATCAAAAATAGGTATTTTGATAAGTTAAAAACTAGATGCACCGTTCCGAAAAAGACAATTTGAAAAGGAGAAGAATGAAAAATACTTTTATACACATGAAAAAATTAAGTACCTAACAATAGTACGCAACGCACATGCACATGAAAGACAGCGGGATGTGTGTTTTACTGTGTTCTGTCATAGTTATGTGAAAGCCAGAGCATGTCACGGTATTTACTTGATGAGCGTGCTCTATTTTAGCCTGGTTGTGCTTTCCATATTTTGGAAAAATTAGGGACAAACAGCATCCAAATCAACAAAACAAAATAAAAAAAACATAACTAACAAATTTACGAATCGTTACATTTCAAAACAAAGGACAACAAGTAAAACTTTTCATAATTTAGGCTTGCCAAAAATTCTATAAAAAATATCTTCAATTTCATGCAAGAATAACGAAAAGGAAATCCAGTGAAGTGACACTTTTGAAGGCGTCGACGTTGATTTTAGAAAGGCCTTTGTTTCTGCTAACCATACCGCCGCGTCCGCGTTCGCCCCTCGCTGATTTAAGTACACAATAGGATCCCTCTTACGTTCCGACAATACTCCGATAGCTTAGAAAACGCTCACAATAAAAATGAACAAGACAATACAATTGAATGAAAATGAAGATATGATTTGCTTTTGACGTTTATTGTTGGCTGTTTCTATTAATTTCGATATTCTATTTTTATTTATTGAGCTTTTCATCGAGAGCTTTCAATGAAGATATTTGAAATGACAACGCTGTATTTTTACCTGATGTTTGATTTTAATAAAGCCCGCTTTTATGGGTGCTGTAAGTGTTGCCAGCCACCATCAATGTAATTTATGAGACGGTAAAGAAGAGTAATTCTGCTTATTAATTTTGCGCGGGCGCGTTCCGAGGTGCGGTTTCCCGGCTTACATGACTCGAGCTCTTTAATCACGTCTCCATGCTTCATTCTGCGTAAAAGCCCCATTATTCAACCCCGCGGCTTTTTGACGCATCTTGCAAATCAATCATGAAATCCATCGATTCATTTTCTCTTTTCCCCATCATTAATTAATAAAACCAAACCCTTTGTGTCTATTTCATTTAAATAAAAATCTATTTGAAAGAATTTAAAATCGATACCCTCAAAATGTAACTGCTGAATTGCCCATCAAATAAACCCCTTATCGACTCATTTTCTTCCCCTTTCGCTGAAGAAATTCGCGACTGTATAATGGCAGCGCGTTTGGGTTTAGTCATTGTTTCCGTATTACGTAACGCGTAAGTTTGCGTTAATGCAGTTTATTTATAAAAGGGACTTGTGTGGGGTTTGGCATGTGATAACAATAGCGGAAGGGGAGCGTATAGAAGTGTACGCGACTTGGGCCTGCTTATGTTTTCAAACGATAGCCATCAGGTAATTATAACATAATTCACGCACCCCAAACGAGACGTATTGTGGCGTGGCTTGATTAAAACATCGGTTAACGTGTAAAGTTCGTAGACTTTAATTGGATAAAAAGGAGTCGTTCGTCATTTTGTTTTACTCATGTTTTTCTCATCGTATTTTTAATAACAATGTGGTATTATGCGGCGGTAGTAACAAGGGTATACTAAGTACGTAGTAAACATTTAATTAGTTGTATTTCGGTACATTTTCGTGAGAGTTAGAATCACGCGATATAATGGGGGCTTTTGTTTGGGCCGCGGTCGTTAGGAGCCCTCCTAGTTTAAGTGATAAATTACACGTAACAATTAAAAAGTTACGTGGGTCCGTGCTCAGCCGGTACTTATGTACTCTCGAATTGTTAAAAGAGGTGTAAAATTATTGTGGGTATTCATAAAAATATAAAAATTGCCAAGTGTTTTCTGACGATGGAGAAGGTTATGACGGCGTAAAAATATATTTGGATATAATAATCCTTATACGGCTGTATACAAGGTGGAAGGGACATCGACGCACAAACGTCGTGACAAGGTTTCCCTCAAGGTCAAAAATAAAATGACCTAGGTCATTCATGTAGAAAATGATCCGTTATTATATATTGAAATTTTTGAGCGCGCAGTGTATTGCTAAAAACGCGATTATAACGTTCCGCGGTGAATGTTATCGCGTGCGCGATCCGAAATAATTGAAATAACGATTTTTTAATTATAAATCTTATTTGGGTAGATACCAATAATGTTTTCTTAGACGTTCAAGTAAAAAATTTAAAAATCGATGAAAAAAATTGCGGAAAATTTCAACGCAGGGGGGTCCAGAATCATGTATCTACTGAACTCGGATTCGATGATATTCGGATGTGCGTCGATGTCCCTTCCACCTTATATGTATGAAAGTTAGGTAGAACTTCACTGTACATATAGCTCGATGGTTCCCGTGTAAAAAGGGTTGTGCTTACTATTAACAGACTTAAATTGAAACACTGAACTGTTACTACGAATTTCAAGGGAAAATCACCTTTATATATGAGGCTACCAATGAGGCAATAAAAATATTTATATGTAGCTATATTTTTTTTTTTCGTCGTATATATTCTATTTTAATCTGAATTACAAAATACACCTCAAGCACATTAATTTGAGGGTTGTATTCCTCATATTACAAAAACCAATGTGATTGGGGTATGTTTTATTTATTTATTTATTTATTCAAAATCATCATCATGACAGTGTACACCAAATCAATATTATAACTTAAGTTGCTAGGATTACACAATATTGTTTGTTTCAATACATCGTATAGCACATTCTGTGAATTTTGTCAGGCTACAGGGTAAAAATTACTTGAAATATTTTAGACAGAAATCATTACACTTACACAGAATAAAAAAAAAAGTAATAAATCGCATTGAGTTGCCCACAGAGTCGAAAACACATGATTTGCGATTCACATGTGTACAAACTTTCTGTTCAACCTCCATTTCGGTCAAGGTTAAAAAGTTTTACCAAACTTTACGGTCTAGTGGGACTGCGGGATTTTCTTTGGATTTAAAAGTCACGCACATATAACTTTTAAATGTTTTATGCTTAAAGAAAAATTATCAACATTTATAACTCAGCGTCAAAAAAACTATTTGCTGCACAAGCTTGAACACTCAAAATATTGCTTTATGACACGCAACCTTATCGCTCACCCTTTACGCACGAAATTACAATATAAATCAGTTTTAAAATAAAAGAAAACATTATTAAGTACACTTTAGCCTTTAGAAGCAGAACGTGACTCGTAGACATAACGCTACGCAGCTACGGCGCTACGGCGCTACGACGCTACGTTTGCCGTAGAGTAGCTACGATAAATCGTATTTAATTTATATTGCTGTATTATCGCTATGTGTGCTGTTATTTGATTACAGCCATTAAGCTTTGACTTTTAGATTAAAAGTTAGACATTAAAGTAAGAACCAAGTACGAGTGAATTGCGTGTTTCTTTGTGTGGTGTTTAGTAAAATTTTATTCATATTAGGGGTCATGGTGAATGCGATGATGAATCCCATAGCCAATAATGTAAGAGCTTTTCTTAGGTAGAGAGGAATTTTCATCAATACGTCCGATATGTATCCTATATGAACAATGGACAATATGGCTCTAAATACCTCATTAACCATTCCATTTGAAGTTCATTTATTTCCAGATTTGGTAATGCAATTGCCATATTTTGGCCTGTGTTCCAGAAGAAATATAACATTACGCAAAATGTAATCCTATAACTTACCAGGGGGGCTAGACAAGTTGCATTTTGACATTCGAATCGACAAACAAAATGTATGGAAATGACACAAGCTTTCGACAAATTGGGCTGTCACTAATGTCATTTCCATACATTTTATTTGTCGATTCGAATTTCAAAATGCAACTTGTCTAGCCCCCCCCTATTTATAAATACCCAATAATCTTAATCTTTTATTTAAAGTCCCACTAAAATAAACATGAAATGCTGAGCCTACAAAGAAAACCATTTCAGACCACATTAGTGATCTCGATAATACACTATTTTAGCTTATGAGACGTACTAAAGTAATCTTTCAGCCACTTTCTTAAGCTCTAATTTACACTGCACACCACTGTCACATTAAAATGACAGAGTTTACACTTAAGAACGATGTAACAGTTAAGGGGAATACAAAAAATACATTAGTACGTACCCCTTGCCCGTTTATAAATGAAAGTCTGGCATTTTGCCTATAGTTCATAATATGAAAGGTTTTATGGCTTTCATCGCGCACGAGTTTAATTTCATGTTTTATGTTTATTACAGTGTGACCACGCTATGAAATTTCAAGCTAGGATTGCTATAAAAGTTAACTAAAAAGGTTCATTACGGTTAGAAACAGTTCTTGTTATTTCCTTTGTTTTTCTAGACGAATAGATGGTGAACCAACCATTACAAAGTAAAGTCTGGCCAGTGTTACTTAGTCAAGCGACTGGGCTGTCCAAAAATTCGGCGTTAGCGCATAAATCTTTACAGTACAGTTGTTTCAATTCAAAAAGGACAGTTCTCTTTCAATTGGCCACAGCTTATCTTACATAGAACATACAGAAATATCATAATTATGATGCTTATTTTTTACTCGACGAAGTTTTTCATATTGCAAAATAAAGATGGAGATTTAAAACCTTTAAAATTATATTGTAAAAAGTTGAGATGTAAAATACAGTCTATTTTATCATGTTATACAAGTTCATTGAAATTTTATTTTAGTTGTATAGAAAATGAAATAGAGCGGACAAGAAGCAAAGCAGCGAACGTTTTTTAAATCAATTAATTTTTTTACTTTTGTAGCGCTCTTTGATATATATGAAGTGAAACTTCTATATTTATCTGTTTTGTGACAGATTGTTCTAGGTCATACAATCTATAGCAAGGTATAACTTAATATATTTATGTAAATTTGTTTACTGCTACCTATCATATGGGAGTTAATTCGTATTACTTTCACTTTTATAAACGTCAAATCAATCTTTATGACTGGGTATTTCAAAATAAACATTTTCGCAAAACGATTTGGTAGATATAGCAAAGTATACAAAAATACAAGATTGTAATTTTTTATAGAAATAGTCGTCAGATTTCAATGAAAATTTTGATCATACTCTACTCAATTTTATTTCCTACTTACAAATTGTCATTATGAAACTTACTATTATAGTATTTATTATAATACATATACCTATACATTTATTTAACACACACATGTCATATAAACCAATCATAAGACCGATACTTACAATTGCTTGTTGCAATTGCAATTATTGTTTGCTTGCAAGAGTAAACAATCAAACAAAATTGCAGCATTTCTTATTGAACGCTACAAAAACGTTCATAGCAAACGAATCCGAGCTATATAAAGAACTGTAATGAACTCGCAGAAGTCATAAAAAAACAACATTGTAGATTGCACGGTGCAGTTTATTTACAACAACAAACTACCAAGCAACGTGACATTTATTGAGACGATCGCGTATTTATGTACTTTTAATGGCATCGCACATTACCCGCACAGTGCTCCCGGCGACGACATTAGCAAAGAAAACATCACAATTGACGTTATTTATGCCAATCGCAGCACTATTATGGCAGTCGCAAAAGTTTTTATCGACTTCGCACACGGTTGTGAAACGGACCATGCACGCTCTATAATAATCTTAATTGTCGTACTGATAGAAACCACTATAAATAACGGGTAGATTGAAAACTCCTACCAAAGTTCCTTTAATTTCTACAGTATTTTCTTTTCGAATAGGTATCAATAATGAAATATGAACACACTCCAGAGAGAGAGAGGCTCCGACTTAATAGATAACTAGCTTTCCGCCAGCGGCTTTGCCCGCGTGGTCGGGGTATTTCTTATAATTTTCATCCCCCATTTAGAACATTTACATCCCTATGTCCTTTCTCAGGCTCTAGAGTATCTGTGAACCAAATTTCATTTAAATCGGTTCAGTAGTTTTGGCGTGAAAGTGCGACAGACAGACAGATAGAGTTTCACATTTATAATACATATTAGTAAGTTGAGTTCGTTCATCATTATTCACCTACTGATATTGGGGACGGGCCCAACGAAATCCATTTTTTGAGTCTTATAAATTATAAAAAAAAACTGTTGTACATTTCTGAGATCAAAATATTGCGTGTATGAAGCGCGCATAATACGCCTGCAGTTACTGTAAGGTAAGCAACATAATGGTTATCGTTAAGCACCTCTTACGGCCATGAATTGCAGAAACGTTCGAGTTTAGTACAATGGTGCAATAAATAGCGCTTGATTGCTAGTTATTCCGTTTCTTTCAGTCGACTTCGAAACCTGTAGGGAATTGAAATGTTTTTTTATAGTTACAGTGAATGTTAGCAATTTCTGTTTTCCTAGACTGTTGAAAGTATAGAAAATGAAACGTATTTTTTATGTATTTTGAAATAATTGACATCAAAATAAAAATATACCACCTGTATTCCCTAAGGGTAAGGCAGAGGTATGGTAAGAATTTTAAAGAGAGAGAGAGAGAGAGAGAGAGAGCGAGAGAAGAAAATGATCATTTCATAGAACATCCCAAAAACGTTATACTTATATAAATATAATACTTGCGAATCGAACCCAGGACAAGCATATCAGTCGCGCTTAGGATCACTATTCCATAGGGGTAATACTCTTTAATATTACAAAATGAAAAAGAGTAACATGAGTACCTTTCTTACTTTATTTTCATCGTCTTAATAAGAACCTAAACCCAACCTGGTGCGTGAACCCAGCTGTTAGCGACGCCCCAACAGAAAGACGTGACATGTGGCGAGAGACGCTGATGCCGCCCGTTTCCTTTACTGCAGAAGGCTCTTCGTTGGGGCCAATGGAGAAGCTCCCTCCTGGGCATACACTGCCATGGCCGACTTGGAAAAGTCTAAACAGGCTCCGAAAACAGGTCGGCAATAGTAAAGACAACCTCCACAAATGGGGGTTATAGACGCTTCTGCCCTTCAGTGTGCAGGCGGCGTCTCCCCGCAGACAATGGCCCATCTTTCATCTTGCCCCACATGTCCCGTTAACTGCACACGTGAAGACTTGATAGTCGCATCTACATACGCAGTCCGCCATGCTGAGTTTTGGGTCAGAGAAGTGTGAGCTCACAACGTGATTATTATCTACCATCGACACGCTAAGAAGTAGAAGAATTAAACCTACACAAGAAGGGTTGCAGATAAGATCAAAAGACATCGGGTACCACTATAAAATCCCCTGCAAAAAGGCTTCAAACGGATCTAAGTAAAAGAAAATACTTGGCACGCTATATCTATGGGATTTGTTTATTTCCCGTGTACGGATAACTACAGACCCTTGTTTTAGAAGTTACGTGTACACTAAAATAGTGATTCCTATTGATATGAAAGCTTTGTCTGGTTTTGGGTTTTACTTTAATAAAATCCGTTCTGATTCGAATGTTGTGAAGATTTCTTTGTGAAGTTAGTGTGGGTTTACCTATAGCAGTTTTGATTATTACAATGAACACAAGTTTCGTCAGTGTTTCTTTTAAATATGTAAATAATTCTAAGGTATACAAAACGAAGATGGAGTAGAGATAGAGTCTAAAACATTTTTGATAGTCTAAAACATTTTTGAAAGAAATGGTCCAATAACCACTTTTTTAAAGGTTTTTTTGAAGATAGCAGTGGAGTTTGATCGTTGCGTATTTTCCGTTCTTTTTACACCATTTAAATGAACACACCAAACTTAATGTATATAAATTTTAAGAGCCCCAAAATATTACCTATTTTGGTACGCCCAGCGAGCTAACTTTTTAAGTAATGGAAATTAACTTCCCTCTAATAAAGTTGTAAGAAAGATGCCGTGTTATTCTTAAACAAGAGTTCAATGTTGCCAGTGTAATGAATATTTACGAAGCCCTCGCAACCCCAAGTTACGCGCCCTTATCATGATGCACGGAGGGCGATATTACAGGGCATGAGTGAGATACAGGGCTGAAGGGCGATAGGACAACGTACGCATAAGGGCCTCGTTAAACTTAAAAGTACGTAAATCTTCTAGTTCTTATGAAGAACTTTACGACGTATAAAAATGAAGTACACACTGAATACCTTGAGGGAAGAAAAGTTGGCGTCATATATTTTCCAAATTTGAAATTTAGTACAATAAATAAAAAGCAACAATGCTCTTTGTTTTAGACTTTTTAAGCCACCCAAACCCAACCTAAAACTCTATGATAGTTTAAAATGTTTATAGCTGTACCCAAGGGAGGTGTTTATAGCCATGACAAAGAGTTGTGTGAAAATTTTACGTAATCATTACGTATTTCAAATGTTATTTACGTATGATCTTTTGACAAACTAATGTAACGATAAATTTTTGTATGTTTGTAATAAAATAAAATTATTAATAATAATATAATACTTCAAAACATGAGAGAGTACTTAATGTAGCTGAAATTCTCAAATAAGCTTAATTTTCTGTTTTTGTAAGCTTAAGGACACTTAGGGCCTATTTTGCAACCTGCTGATAAGTTCCTGTTAAATTACTTGACAATAATTTCATTCACACACGTCATTGTCGTGAACGAGTGCTGTCTGTCAATATCTATCTCTCTCTTTTCAATTCTATTTTAATCTCTGCATCATCCTTATTACCATTCACAAAAATCGTTACTTATTATACCACACATATATTTTTTTAAAGTTTCTATGGAGTTTCTTGCCGGCTCTTCTCCATAAGACCCACTTTTCTTGGAACCGTGCAACTAGTTTAACGTTTCAAAATTACCTATTTATATGGTCTTATTGAAATAAAAATATTTGAATTTGAAAATTTTCAAATTTTGTTTTACTTTTAATGTATCTGGCGGTTAACGGGTATCTAGAGGTGGTGAAACAGGCCGTTAAACTTTCATCCCAAAAATATATACGAAATCTTTTGAATCGACTCATTAGACGACGACCCCTATTCAAACGAAACCTACTCTCATATCAATCCAGTCCTTAAATCAAGTACAAAACACAAGCCAGTCATGACTCCACCAATTAATGAGGGTACAGTCAGATCTTGCCGCCGGACCTTTACAATCTAGTGCGAACATAAATTGTGATAGGGGGCGCTTGGGGGCTTGTTTAATTTCACGACTGAATAAATCCAAATGTTATACCGCGGAGACCCCGCTGCCGCACTGACGTTTCCATCTGTCCCGTCCATAAAATTCTAGTGGTGCCCCCTGCCGAAAATTACGGAAACTGTTGTGTTATTAAAGTTAGTTCTGATGTGTTTTAGTTGCTTTTTAAGTTGGAATTGGCTTTTGTTTGTAATTGTTGTTAATTTGTTTGTAAATGGTAGCGTTATATCGTTTTGAATTTCTGTCTTAGGCTACACACGCACTGTCAGGTGGCTTGCCTAGCGCGTAGTGTCTAAAAACTAGTCAGCTAGCGAGTAACTTAGATAAACAAAGGTACTAAAATGTTTGCAACCGGGCGCACCGCCGTACTTAGATACCTACACGCTAGGCAACTAGCTAGGCACTAGGCGATACCTAAGCAGCAGCAGTTACTACGTATAGATGTTTTACGGAATATAATGTTGTGTTTTGATTAAGTCATCAAATGTAATACAAACTCTTTGATTATAGTGACATTGGACAAATAAATTTGACGAGTTGCATCATGCTGATATACTTTTAAGCTTTAGCCGGAAGATTATATGCAAATATATCTATCTACATCAGTGATCTTATTCTTGTTATAAGCCGGCTGTACTTAACGATTACCTTTGAGTACAGAAAATATCACTAGTCCCGTTTGCCAAAAGTTAAGTGAGAAGAAAGAAGTCAATCTACAGTGATTGAAATGTAAAGGATCACGATAATCGTTGGCCTTAACGTTTTTATTCAATTTCACCACTTGAATTTAGAACATTATTACATTGAATACGTGAACTGAGTACGCTCTAATACCCATTGGATCTGTTCAATACCCAGCGTTTGGTGCATTTTCAATGCCTATTGCTAGACAGATATTAATTTAGTAGGTACATTGCTGAATAGAAGTTCTGCTTTTGCGCACGACAGGGGTTTGAATACAAATGTACGCCTCCATAATGTTACAGCAGGGATTTATTTATTATATTTCATGGAGTAAGCAATGGTGTTACTGAAAATATAAACAAATATATTTTATGATTCATTAAAATCCATACAAATCCATACAAATCCTTACAAATCCTTACTTATATTATAAATGCGAAAAGAACTCTGTCTTTCTGTGTCTGTCTCGCTGTGTGACGTGTGGTTTAAAAGAAAATTAAATTGATGATCTTTCAAAAAGATTCTTTTATAAGAGGCTTACTAGCTGAGCTACTACTTTTTCTTTTTATCCTCTACAACTAAGCTAAGCTGCTTGAACCCTTTGCACGCAGGACCTTTTCTTAGCCGTTGAGTTATTACTTCATAAAAAGATTTTATATACCTACACATTTCTTTTATACCTATGTAGTTATGGTAAGCGTAGTGTGATATGTAGGAGGTGTAGAAATAAACAAAGCTCTAACCGTAATAGTTAGGAAGAAACAGTTTATTGCACAGGCACAATAGTTCACACACACAAGAGTTCAACATAAATAAGAAGGAGTGATGAAAAGAAAGATGATGGACAGTTCATAGGCAATAAGCTAAAGTACTAGGCACGAATATAAACTTAGCGCGGCGAAGCTTTTTTGTTTAGCTAGCGGTAAGCGACGGTCGTCATTTTGTGAAGAGCACGTTTTTTCTTTTACAGTAACAGTTAGAGATTGATAATTTTGCCACAACAAAATAACAGACTCGAGTTTATAGGAAATGCATAGGGGTTAACCCCGTGATCCGTCTAAATAAACACGAGAACCAAATAGAAGCTAGGTACATACAACGCGACAATATGGCTCCGCAATTTGTACTGTTTGATTCCGTTTTCAATACGACCAAAACAATATCGGTATATTGAAGAGTGAGCAAACTGAATCGCGGGTGCAATACAATACATGGGTACCCTTATTGAATATTTGCTCAGCGGCCAACCACTATCCAACCGTTGAATTGCTGTCATCATTTATATCGTATGTTTTCCAATGAGTGTTTAAAGGGCCCGATTAATTATTTGTGTGTCCAGCTTTATTTACACGGATTCATTTGTATTGTGGATTAATTGGCGATGCAATTGATAATAATAATAGCACTTTTATTTAAATATTCGAGATGATGAGTAAAGTACGAGTTTAATATTTGTACAGAACAATTAAATGGGTCGCATTAAAATTTCCACATTACATCCTACAATACGTAGGTATTATAAATATGAGAGTTTGTGAGGATGGATGGATGTTTGTTACTGTTTAACGCATAAACATAAACATCAGAATAACGCATAGGATAAAAATAAGGATTTTAGGATGCCAGTGAAGCCGTTGTTGGTTTCATAGGAGAATTGATGTACCTAGAGTAGTTTTGACGGGTTTGAACGGGTTCTCATAATATGGTTTTATTTTGAGTGTGTTATCGTATCTCCTACAATTATTAGCCAATTTGATTGATTATTTTGTTATTCTAAATCGGAAATTTACAATATGCTTCCGTCTGCCAATGACTGTATTTCATGGCGATGAATACAAATTATTGTAATGGTATAATAATCTAGTGTACGCCGCATATAATTATGTTTTCAACCGCAGTGCAATACCACCGTGCAATTTTTCCGATTAATTTAGGATTGCAATTTCACTTGCATACTTGAATGGGGTCGAAATTAAATAAATAAAGTTTGAGAAAGCATTACTCCTGCAGGCCTAGGATCGACAAACTAATAGAAACAAAAGTATTGTCGATAGCTTATGTCATTCCCATAACTTTTGTTTCTACTCGTTCGTCGATCCGAACGTTCCTAAATTCAACATAAATTAATAATAAAGGCAAGTATAACGGTAATAAACCGTGGGTAAGTAAACATTTAAAACGATAAGAAAACGTACTTTTCATTTACTTGAAGCTTGAAGGAAAAACCAGCTTCATTTGCATTCCATCCGAGTTATTATTAGATTAAACGTAACTATAGTAAGTATACTTATATCCGTGTGTATTTTGTGCAGGCAACACACGCCTCACGAATGTTATAACAACGGGTGCTAATTATGAAAAGCTATGGGTTCGCGTGCAGTCCCCGCGCGTAATTATGCTAATCTTATTAGTCAATCCACTTCGCCTTGCAGTTTTATGTTTCTGCACAAGCTCTGCATAGCTCGCGTTTATAACTACTCCACTTTCTTTACTTCAATAGCGTGTAAGCTCCAACTATAATTAGCGTCATTATTGTGAGTATTAAAGTATTTGAATTTATACCACTAAAGTTCAGTTTCAGTGTTCGATACCGTGCATTTTACTTTATAAAAGCTTACATTGACACGTAACGAATCAAAGGTAAATCAACTTAACAGCGATTTAGTCGTACAAAAGAAACAATTTTTTCAATCACCTAACTTTTACGACACAAAGAGTAAGTACGGATTTACAGCGAAAGCCCCGCCTTTCTAACTTGGAAAATTTCACTTACAGAAACAAAAGTACTCTAATAAAAGAAGAACAATCATAAAAACAGAGATGAACTCGTAAGAAAGCGTTTCTTTAAAAAATACCGGCGATGGTGCGCTGCGGTCATTTAAACACCTTTGTTTTGTCACAGACCGGCAACAATTTCGCCAACAAAAAGTTGCTTGTATATTTAACAGCCTATTTAACATACGTATATTTGTGTGAAACTTGAATGAAACAATTTTTATTTCTTTTTTTCACAACCTCCGCTACTAAACGCGGGCATTTATCTATCACATTATGTCACGATATTATTATTATTATCGTGACTGCAATTTGGATGGTAATCATCAATGATTACCATCCAAGACAATTATCAACTTCATTGCAAAAGCTAGACTTCCTGTACGCCCCTCACGTTCTCTTAACATATTTGTGCCACCTCGCCTCAGTAAGGACTATACACGTAAAATTTTTTTCTTTCGCTGTATAAATAAATATAATAAAGAATTTTATGAAATTGATATTTTCTCTAACTAACATACTTTTAAGACAAAAAAATATTCTAAGTTAAGCTACATAGTTCCAATCACTAAATACAAATACAAATACAAATTAATATGTGTTAATAATTTAATATGTTTCTGTTCAAAATTGTATTGTAATATCTAATAACTCTATATAAATCCTGTGCGATCACTAACTCAGCACGTCAACACACTTTTGTAAGATTTATCTTTAAGCTTCGGCACTATTTTTCTACAAAGTATTGTAAGTTACCTATGTTATGTTAGGTTAAGTTTCGTAGAAGATACCTACATAAATGAAATCAGTTTTTATGTCTTGCATGTTGCCCGGCAGCACAAAATAAATTGAGACAGAAAATTAAACAGCCTTTTTTATGAAAAGGTCATGTCATATGAACTGATATTATAAGAATAACAACGAAGCACTTCTATTCATTATTTTTACGTTCTGAGAATGACTTCAGTATTTAGCATCTATAAATATATATTCCTAATCTGTTGTAAACTCTCTTTGTTATTTGGAAACATTTATTTTTATTTTTTAATATTACTTTATTGTACACCAAAGGCATGTATGTATGTACACCAAATATTACAAAAGACAGAACATAATACAATCCCTTCATGGTCGTGGTGAATGTTTTCGATCACATGGTATAAACAAATATGACATATTGGTAGGGCAAAGAAAGGCAAGTGCGGTTTTTAGTCCGATATTCAGATAGTCCGATAGTCCGATAGTCCGATAGTCCGATAGTCTGATAGTCCGATAGTCCGATAGTCCGATAGTCCGATAGTCCGATATTCATGTTACACCTATACAATATGTATATACTGGATTTTTCAAAAAGAAAGGACATTATTATATATAAAAATAAATATAAAAGACTTACAGTGTCGGCCTCGCTACATGTAATTTAATATCCGATAATATTTTAATTAAATCCAATATTATTCCATAACGAAATTATTGTCACTATACATTTATTTTTTGCATTGAATGTTTTTACCTTACTTTAATAAAACGCGATAACCCTAATAAACAAGTAACGTTAACTAAACAAAAGTCACCGAAACTAAATGATCCTACGGTGGGAACCCTAAAAATTAATTTCTCTGCTAGCCAAGCGAGCTAGAGCTTTAGATAATTTCATCCTCACTAATCCTACTATCACTATTTACCTTGCTATGATCAAGAAATAAAATGGGCAAGTTTATTTTGTATTAACGCTGAATTTTTTGTATACTTTTATTTTGGAACAATATTTTCAGAATATAATAAATTAGTTTTACAATACAGACTGCACTGTTCTCAGTTAATACCGTCAATTAGATTAATCCAGTTATTCCACTGCATAGGCATTCCTGAAACTTTTAAATTCCCTTCCTTCCCATTTCATTCCTTTCCACTTTTAATTTCTCGGTCCTGCGATAACTGTATCAGGTTTGGTTATCCTGTAACTTTTGCAATATCGTCTCATCTTCTCATTAACCTGGTAATCGTGTACACGACTGCTACACTCGGGGCCCGGGCTCGAAGTAATACTTATTGGGATTTTGTATGAAATTCTCAGTAGTCATTGCAGTTTGGATTTGTGCCCGGTGTGTGTCCACAAATGTGTGAAGGGTAATTTTATAGATTTTATAGGACGTTAACTTATTTAATTATAGTCGCTTTACCTCATCACACCTCAAATTTCCATCTCCCCTAAATGGAAATGGGCTCGCCCCTTATAACATGAGAACCAAACATACCGGCGAAATGTTGGTGTACATGAGTACACCTTTGCTTAATCCTTCGGGAAATACAGGCTTAATAGTATGTCGACCCATTTCGACACCGGACGACCATAATCGGCGTGTGAATTTGAGAACACGCCGCGTTCCCAAAAACTGAGAAAGTCCAGTCTAGTCGCGATTAGTTCAATTCAACTAGAATAACATTGTACCTAAAATGTCTACTTCAAATGGTTTCATATTATACCTATGTACATATGGGCGGATAATACAAACAGAATGGTAGAAAATGTAAGTTCCTACTAGCATGTGCCTAAAAAAATTTTTGGACAACGCCTCATTGTCTGCCATGTGGCAAGGAAAGAATAGTGTGATTTTTAGTCGGTACGTTATATAGTATCTAAAACAAGAAAGCTTAAAAGATATCATAGCTGGGAACTCAGTTTAGGTGCTCCACTTACGTAAAAGGTATAATGACGTTGTCAGACTAAGCCATGTTTAAAACTAACATATTCATAAAGTTTAGAATTAAGTTACTTTGAAGAGGACCCAGTGGCTTAAGGTAATTTTTTGGCTGTAGATAACCCGTAATAAACGAGAATGTAGGGATCTAGGTTCTCTTCTAAATTATTATTTTGATGTGAAAATTAAAATAATATTTATAGTGTTTTGTGCGACTATAGTGTTTGGCAGCTATGTACAATATCGTCCTTATTTGTTTAATGTTCACTAAGTAAGACATATGTGACAAACAATGTTATGCATAGTCATACCCGTTAAAATATTTCTTCTTATCATCAAAACTAACGCAAACATGAATCCCATATTCGCCTCACGACGGCATATGATTTTCCGAGTACTCGAGGGGCGGGGTGTCACAGGAATCCTCTTATTTCATTTGTCAGGGTGACGCGAAAAATGTCCACGACCGCTGACAATACGCGATCTGTCAGCCCTAGCGGCAACACACACTGACAGACAGGATGGATCAAGACTGATGGCTTTATCACCGTTATGCCGTTTTTTGTCATTTGCTCGGTCAGTTCTGTTTAGATTTCGCCTACTTCATCAAACGTTGGCTTGATGGGCGTTCACCATGTGTGTCAAAAAATGGCAGACGTGGGAGCATTTTTGGTTAATAACTCAACATAAGTGTTGACGTCATATTGTAGGGTTCTCACCAGATGACATTTTGTAACAGGACAAAATCCCAAACTCACTAATACAATGGAAGCGTAAGCCAAATTTAATCAATTCTGATAAATAGTAAGTGTCAGATTCTTATTAACGGAAGCCGAACCCTTAGGAATTGGAGGACGAGTTAGGGTGGGGGCCGCCAATTAACGCACGTATTAACGTGGGCTCACCGGGTCCCGTACTATTTGAACGTGGATCGTGTCTCGCTCAACAATTCCGGGGATACTAGACGGGATTTGCTTAAATTCTCCGTCAACCCTTCTACCTTTCAGTATTAATGTTATTCCATTGACAGAATACATTTTGTTTTAGGTAAGCTTACATATCGAGTTTCTCGTCATTTTCTATATTCGATTTGTTTATGTAGCTTTTAAATGAAACTAAGTATATTTCAAGATAACGTAAAAGATTCAAATTATTTTCAGTAAACCATTTTGAATCCACTTGAGATTTCTCTTGACGATTTATTTAGAGATGCGAAATTAAATTAGCATATTTCTGAAATTCAAGATGCTACATAAAATACGACGTTTATGACCGTATTTCAACAACACCGAGATAATGAAAACATAATTATTAATTAATTTGTCAAATTAAATCTCCGCTCACAATGCGTTGTTTGTAATTTCATTAAGGGAGCATGTAAAGCAGTAATTTTGTTAAATAATTGTTGCCATATAGTTCGTTCGCGTTTATTAAAGGCCATGGATTTCGTGGGTTGCCCGGGCGAAATTACACGAGCATTATCCCTAAATTACTGCCGCTAATATGTCGGTGAGAGTCTCGCCTGGTTCTTGAATATGCTGCTGATACTTACTTAATTTTACTTAATCCTTAATCATCTTTTTGTTTTTTTTATCATTAACCTTGCTAAGATTATATTTTAATTAGCTAAGATGTCATAGTGTCTGGTGTATTTAATCAGGACGCAGGTTCGAATCCTGCCCGCCAGTCTAATCCTTTATTCATCCTTCATTAAAATACCTCAATTCTTATTTGTTACCTCTAGGGCCAATATTTACCTACTTATAATTTTGTTACTTGAGACATGATGACTGTATATTATTTTATGCTAGGTATATCTGAAGGCGTATTTACGTCATGTAATTCTGTAATTTATATTAATGTAAGCTTACAATCTCCTTTAATTCTACAAGTAATAAAAAAATGTTTACTAAAAGACATCTAGGTTTTATTTTGTCTGAAGATTGGATTTTATTATTTGACCTACATAACATTTCTACAATTTGATATATGGATTTGTGCTCAATTATGTATGTTGAGCGGCAACAAAAAACATTATACTATATAAAAGAGAACGAATGAAGAAAAACAAAAAGTTCACAAACACCATTTCATTGTGAAGTTGTGTTAATGTTCCGCGACATTAAAATGTATGTGTCAAACAAATTAAGTTCTTTAGAAAGTTACGCATGTAACGAATAAAGTTGAGAGTGCCGAGTCCTGTCGCGGTTCGCGGTCGCAACTCGCTCAATCCCAGACTCCGAGACTAGGAGGAGCTTCGGTGCGCTCGAAAGGGCCTACACTGAAATTGGATTAGAATTAGAGTATTGGGAAAACATTTCATTATATCTTTCGTAAGTATTCCAGCTATTTCCCATGTACATTTATTATATTCCAGTCTAACCACAATTATACTGTTTCTTACATGCACGGCCAGAAATTGCACAAAACAGATAGGTTTGGAAGAAAGATACACATATACGTATACAAAATTCACAAATCGATTTTTGCATCAATCAAATAATAGTAAAATGTATTCACCTGACTGAATGACTGATGTATCAACTGAATCGATAAGGCTGATTTTTCCCCCGGGTTTGAGAAAAATATGAACACGAGTAATACCGCTCGGAATAGCTAGTAGGTATATTCATTAAATTCTCTCTTGAGAGCATATTATTGTCAGTTTCTAAAACTGTCACTTATATTTGTATATTTTTTTAGCATTATTCAGTTCATTCATTCATTATGTTAAGATAATATCAGTTATTAAACAACAGGATTCAAACCGGCGTATTCTGGTTAAATACACCAGACGCTGACCTCTATGCCACCGCGAGTCCCACTCGCCAGTTCGAAATTTTCCTTCACAATCTAAATATACTTGAGACGTATATTTAGATTGTGACGATTTAGAATGTGAAGGAAAAGTTCGCTTTCGCTAGTCGTTTTTTTTTCCTTCACTAAAATAACTGCCATTACCATAAAGTTCCTATATTTACCTGCTTTGCTAATTTACCTCACAATGACAATATATTTCCACACAAGTGTTAGGTACAACAGATGCCACAGCCATGTAGTAGCCATCGTCTACGACAGCCACAATGACCCATTTGCCTGAATTGCCTATTACACCTTACATGGGATAAGAAGCAGCTGCTTCTCAATGGATCCTTTAAAGTGCTTCATTGAAAAAGTATGTAATGTTAAGTACAAAAGTATAGCATTTTACACTGTTAGCTACGGTTTTGAAATACCTTAAATTAAGGTATTAAGGCTCAGTATTGAAACATAAACTTAATTTAACTCGTTTTAAATTGCTTCTTACTTTTCTTTCTTCTTCAGGAAATTAATTTCTAAATTGTAAATTTGTTACAATAGGTAATGGTTCTTATCCATTAGATTGGTACGTACCTTTTTCTTGTTTCTGTAGCTTGGAGAAAAAATTAAACGCGTTTATTGTTACAAATTCACTCATATGTAGCGTTTTTCATATTGTATTAATAGATATTATTTATCACATAGATAAAAACATAACACCAAAGTTGGCGGATACAATATTCCTTTACAATTCCATTTCAAAACCTTCATTTGTTTTTCTGCAAAAAAAGTTTATATTCACATGAGTATTTATTACCAAAGAGTTTTATTGCGCATGCATCCCCGGGAGGGCGTGAAAATACTAACTTTTAATTAACTGTATGAACCTGATTGACAGAGCTGTATTGGACGTATTTTCATTAAAAAATAATACCTATACCTATTTGTAATTCCAAAACCATAACGAATCAGTGTTTTAGTTGTTACCACCCCAATCCCAATCAGTGCTGTACTGTGATTTACGACAATCGCGTATTCGGAAACTACCTTAGTTTGGGGATAGAAAAGCAATTAAAAACATATTAACATAGCGGGCGGTGGATCTGGCAGCGTTCGTCGTAAGACCACCTGTGACCCATTATCAAAGGCTTAATGGGCCATATTAGAGCGTGATAGCGTAAAACTATTTCTATTGCTGATTCTATGGCAGCTTTGTTCCTCCCTTTAACAGCTGAGTGCTTAACAAGTTACGTTTTAGTAACTACGGCTGTAATAAGGTTGAAGGCTTACTACTTACTTAAAGACCTACCTACTGTACTGTTTCATTTTAAGTAGCAGTAAGATGTTTTTGGTGTTTATGCTTAAAATAACGGTACTAAGTTTTATTTATTTATTTAGATAGCAATATTATATGAAGCGTGATTTTTTTTTAAATATCTACGCTATCTACTCATTCACTACAGTTTTCTTGTTCTATCTACAGTTTACCTAATGAATTTTACAAAAACAATGTAACGTTTTGGTCCTAAGAAGTAGTATCTAAATAGTATTTTGGTCCTTATCTAAATGTCTCCTTGGATATTGTTTTTGAAGAAGAAGAAACACAGGCTGTTTGCCGTATCCCCATGCCGTACTGTTGCACGTGCTAAGTAGCCAATTCCTCGCACCCTGGTTGTGCCAAATGATTTTGTTAGAGAAATGAAAATTAAACTTGTCTATAGTATTGTTTGTCTGTGGTAGTTTCATTGTTTATGTTTGCCTTCTTTTGTTTTGTACCTAAAAAGGAACATGTCTTCTTGCCGGTTTTATTGTATGTGCGTTTTATAATAAATAGTATTCTTCGTTCTAAAGATTGTTTTTATCAAGAAACCCAATAGGTTATGGGCCCAGGGTACTCTGGAAACTAACTGAGAACGAAAGAAAGTGGCAAAGAAAAAGTTAACATTCATTGTCGAAATCACCTCAAAATGGATCCCACCCGGCCATTGCATTTAGAAAAATTCGATGGAAATAACTTTCGGCAATGGAAGTTCCAAATTAAATGCGCTTTGAAGGCAAAAGGAATTGATATTGAACTGCCAAAAACAGAAAAAAACTGTGTTGAATGGTGCAAAAATGATGGCATGGCAATGTACATTATAACTTCGTCAATGGACTTCAAACAAATCACATTAATAGAAAATTGTGAAAATGCAAAGGACATCATGACGAAACTTGAGTCGATATATGAACAAAAGAGTGCGCTATGCAAAATGTTTATTCATGAAAAGTTTTATCAGTATAAAATGGCACCAGGCGACAGTGTAGCTCAGCATATCTCTAAAGTGGAAACATTAGCTAAGCAACTAAAAGAAAGTGGCGAGACAGTGAGTGACATGGCAATCATAACAAAGATATTGGGAACATTACCAACCAAGTACAGGTCACTACGTCAAGCATGGATGTCACTAGACTCGAAACAACAGACTATCGTGAATCTGACTGCTCGTTTGTTGGACGAAGAAGCAAGCTTAGCAGGAGATGATGAGCAAGAAACAGCTCTTCTTGTTGCTAATAAAGGTTGGAGGATGAAACCAAAACAGAATGAACCAATGCCGGGAAGTAGTGCTACAAATCAAAATAAGAATACCAAACACAGGTTTGAATGTTATAATTGTGGGAAAAGAGGCCACTTTTCCAAAGAATGCCGTGCCCCAAGAAGATCTAAGTTTAGAAAACCTCAACAAGAAGGTGCAGATATGTTAGCATTTTATGTAGAGAATAACGCATGTGAAAAAGAAGAGAATACTTGGATCTTAGATAGTGGTGCATCCGCACATATGACTTTTAGAAAGGATTTCTTTTTGGAATTGTTGGAATGTAAACAGAAATCATTGACACTAGGAAACAAACAATCAGTAGAAGTGTGTGGCATAGGCAAAGTATTAATAAAGAGATATGTCAATGGACAGTGGGAGACTAGCGAACTGCATGATGTTTTATATGTACCCAGTTTGAGAAGGAACCTATTTTCAGAGGGTGTGATAATACGAAAATCTTACTCTATTATCAAGAAGAATACAAATGCTTTAATTTACAAAGACAATAATGTAGTGATGAGTGCTAAAATCACAGAAAACAATTTGTATCAATTAAACATAAAAACAGTGGTTCCAGATACTTGTAACTTAGTTCAAGACAATCATAATGATATTAAAATATGGCATGAAAGACTGGGACACATTAATATGAAACAAATTAAAACCATGAGTGCAAATAATATTGTTGAAGGCTTAAAAGTGAATGACAGTGAGCTAAATGGTTTTGTTTGTGAGGCCTGTGCTTATGGAAAGCAGTGCAAATTTCCATTTCATAAGTCGAAGCGAGGAGAACTACAGCCAGGTGACTTAGTATACAGTGATGTATGCGGCCCAATGAGTTGCCCATCAATTCAGGGTAAGAAATACTTTGTATTATTCAAAGATGCTGCAACAAGTTACCGGCATGTATATTTTATTAAAAATAAAAGTGATGTTATGGAAGTTTTTAAGAAATATAATGCTATAATAAAAAATGAATTTATGCACAGTGTTAGAATATTGCATACAGACAATGGTACTGAGTATGTAAATAAAGCATTCCAGGAATATCTTGACAAGAAAGGAATAGTTCAGGAACGCACTGCACCATATACTCCTGAACAGAATGGACGAATAGAAAGGGAAAATAGAACAATAGTAGAGAGTGCACTTCTATGTTATATGCACGAGATGTTCCCTTGTTTCTATGGGCAGAAGCAGTAAATTGTGCAGTATATCTGTTAAATAGAACTTCATCTACGCAAACTCCTAATACAACACCTTTTGAACTGTGGAATAATATCAAGCCGCAGTTAAGCCATGTAAAGGTGTTTGGTAGCGTTGGTTATGTATACATTCCAGACCAACTAAGAGTAAAGTTAGATAAAAAAAGTGAAAAGATGTTACTAGTGGGCTATGACAATACCAACTATAGAATGTATGATACAAATACAAGAAAAATAAAGATATCAAGAAATGTTATATTTGATGAACATCAGATTCCAAATACAAGGAAAAATATAGCACAAATAAGTATTATTGGGGAAACAGAAAATACTGGTCAGTGTGAAGACCAAGTAATTATTGAAGATAATACTTTAAATGAACAAATATCAACAGATACTGAAGATAGCTTGTTGAGTTGTAATAGTGATGACCCATCATATGAACCTTCTCAAGAACTAGAGGATACAATAATACACAATATAAATTTGAGACCACGAGGTAATAGAAACTTTGAAGCGAATCTTGTGGAATTATCTTTGCCCCAATCATATACTGAAGCATTGAAGAATCCACAGAAGAGAGAATGGTCTGAAGCTATTAAAGAGGAATTGTTAGCACACAAAGAGAATAATACTTGGACTGCAGTTAAGAGAACTGATCAGCGAACACTTACTACAAAGTGGGTGTTTACTTTGAAGAGGAATGAGAATAATGACATTGTACGGTATAAGGCTCGTTTATGTGCACGTGGTTTCAATCAAATTAAAGATATTGATTATCAGGAAATATTCTCTCCCACGACAAGGTATGATTCTATAAGAATAATGCTTTCCTTAGCTGCAAAATATAATTTAGAAATTCAACAATTTGATGTGAAAACTGCTTTTTTAAATGGGTACCTAGAAGAAAACATTTTTATAGAAATACCTGAGGGTTTGTTAATTAAAAATGATTGTATTTTAAAATTGAATAAATCACTATATGGTTTGAAGCAGGCATCTCGATGTTGGAACAAGAGGTTCACTGAGTTTTTAATGAGGTATGGTTTTGTACAATCTCAAGCTGATAATTGTATTTATATAGGGACTTTTGAACAATGTAAAGTATTCCTAATAATTTATGTTGATGATGCCCTTGTAATATCTTCAAATAAACAACTTATCAAAGAAATAATAGAGTACTTAAAGCAAGCTTTTAAAATAAAAGAATTAAACTTGAAATATTTTGTAGGCATGCAAATAGAGAGGGCAGATAATTGTATTTATATTCATCAAGAAAATTATATAAACCAGATAATTGCGAAGTTTTGTATGTGTAATGCGAATCCTGTCAGCACTCCAGCTGATGTCAATGTTATTATGACAAAAAATGTGGATGAATATGTTGTTAATTTTCCTTATAGAGAAGCTATAGGTTGTTTATTGTTTTTGAGTTCTGTGTCAAGGCCGGACATTTCATATTCTGTAAATGTATTAAGTAGATATGTAAACAATCCTGGTCAACAACATGTAAATGCTGTTAAGCGTGTAATTAAATACCTGATTAATAGTAAACATTTACGTATAAAATATGGAGATAACAGCGGTCTTACTGGATATTCAGATTCAGATTTTGCAGGTGATATAGAATCACGTAAATCTACCACAGGGTATATGTTTATAATGAATGGAGGACCAATCACATGGTCCAGTGAGAAACAGAAGACCATTGCTCTCTCCACAACTGAAGCAGAGTTTGTAGCTGCTAGTGAAGCTAGCAAGGAGATAATCTGGTTGCAGCAATTAATGTCTGATTTGAGTGAAAATGTTGATTGTATTACACTGAATGTTGATAATCAAAGTGCCATAAAATTGATTAATAACCCTGTTTATCATAAAAGAACTAAACATATTGACATTAAGTATAACTTTATAAGGGAAAAGGTTAATTTGGGCTTGATTAAACTGAATTATATTTCAAGTAAGAATCAGTTAGCAGACATTTTAACCAAAGCATTGCCTGCTCAGACATTTGCCTATCTGAGAGATCAGTTTTTGTGTAGTAATGCATAAGTGTTATGTTTGTTTTTCTTTTATGCAAGTTTAATTTTAGTGGGAGTGTTAGAGAAATGAAAATTAAACTTGTCTATAGTATTGTTTGTCTGTGGTAGTTTCATTGTTTATGTTTGCCTTCTTTTGTTTCGTACCTAAAAAGGAACATGTCTTCTTGCCGGTTTTATTGTATGTGCGTTTTATAATAAATAGTATTCTTCGTTCTAAAGATTGTTTTTATCAAGAAACCCAATAGATTTCTTGAATTGTTTGCGGATCAGTGGACGAAGATCAGTCAGAAGTACTGTGAAAGAAAGGTATGAAAGTGTTTTTACCTTATTTTATTTACTTGGCTTTGTTTTGTGGATTTTAATAAATTTAGTTTTTTTTAGTTACTGTTATTGGTGGATTTGTAATAATTAAATAAATAAATAGCTATATCATTCTTATTTGATTTGCAAATACTCGTTGATTTAATAGAAACTAACATAAAATGTAATGACATTTTTAAAACGAAATTTTTTTTTACACATAAGCATTTTTTTTATTTCTTCTACATATTACTTATTCCAGTTTTATACTTAAAAAGCACTCACGATGTCTCATAAAGTAACCCTTTTGTACCACTAAAAAATATTCTCCGTATCTTCTTCGACATCAAAGGTGACATTTAGAGCAACTGTAAATAAATGATGTTCTTTGAAACAAAAAAAAATATTAAGTTTACCAAGAAAACATATATTTTATATTTTATTCATAAACAAAGGGTTGGACCGCGCTTCAGAATACCACATAATGATGTGTTTTTATTCCAGCATCTGTCTGTAATGTTACCATATTTTAGCGCGACGTGATCATTTCTAAATAACGCAATTAAACGTTAATTAGAGCGTGTACAGCCGCCATAATTAACACGGTGACCTAAAATTTACATTTACATTATATAAATAATATGTTGTACCATTTTCCATTAGTATTTGTGGGTTTTCGAATGGAATACTGGATAAATTTGTGCATGTAGGTATGTAAGAGTATATAATTATGTATCAGTATCAGATTGATACAAAAAAAAACATTTGTATAAAAAGTCCATCGACATTATTACAGTAGGCAAGCTAAGTCAAAACCAAGAGGTTTAAGTGGCATTATGGAAAAAAATTAAGTGTGTCGTTTCTGATAAGAAAAAGTAATCACTATTTGAACATGAAAAAGAATTAAATATGATATAAATATCTAAGTATTGGGCCCTTTTTAGTAAAGAACAGTCAGACATTATAGTTTATACCCACTTTTCCTGGGTCAACGGAATAGTTACTAGTCCCACGGTTACTACCTAAAGACTTAATCATAATTTGGTTTGCTAATAGATAATTAATCATTGTCGCCTAGCAGGGGCGGACCGTGAGTTTGTGGGGCCCTGGGCTAACACCTCTTGGGGGGCCCACCTAATCAAGCAATGTAATTGCTATTTTCCACATCACACATAGGTGATGGACCAGTGGCGTATTTTAAGATTCAGCGCCCCGGGCTTTTAGGGTTTGCCGCCCCATAACTAGGAAAACGATTCTTTTTATTTCTCCCAATTAACATATTAGGTACTTATCCTTAGTAATACTGTGAATGTGATCTCCTTTCTTACTACTGCAATAGTAAGTTATTAGAAGGGTAATTAAGTACAATCAGTTTGTTACTACCTCTAGTCGACTGTATGTCACGTAAGAGCGAGCGAAGCGAGCTCGAAAATTTTGGCAACCCACCTCGCATAGGCTGGGTTAGAACAGTAACTACAATTAGTTTGTTTACTAGGTGTTTCAAGTAAGAGCGAGCGAAGCGAGCTCAAAAATTTGGGCCACTCACCTCAGATAGACTGGGTTAGAAGAGAAACTATAATAAGATTGATTACTACCTCCAAGTGCCTGATGTTAGGAGCGAGCTCGAAAATTTAGGCTACGCTCCTCGGACAGGCTGGGTTAAAAGAATAACGACAATTAGTTTGCTTACTACCTCGAGGTGTCTCATGTAAGAGCGAGCGAAGCGATCTCGAAAATTTGGGCCACCCACCTCTGACAAGCTGGGTTAGAAAAGTAACTACAACTACTCTGTTTGCTAGGTGTTTCACGTAAGAGCGAGCAAAGCGATCTCGAAATTATGGGCTCCCAACCTCGGCCAGGCTGGGTTAAAATGATAACTACTATTAGTTTGTTTATTACCTCCAGGTGTCTCAGGACTCTCAGGTAAGAGCGAGAAGCTCTTAGCTCTTAGCTCGAGCGAGTTTTTTTTATTCGTACTATCGTCCATGGTCATCAATGGGCGCTGGTGGGCCCCTTATATCCGGGAGGCCCTGGGCTGCAGCCCAAAAAGCCCATCGGTAGATCCGGCCCTGTCGCCTAGCCATTAAATGTACCTTTATTCCAACACTTTGGCCGAAGAAATCTTTAAGACGACGATGTAGTAATTACGCTATAATATTCAAGTAATTAAATAAGGACATACAAAATGAAATGCTCACACGACCGAAGGAAATTGCCGAAAATTCGGCTCTCATTGCGTCGGTTGTCTCAATTAAAGTGATGTAAGATGCGTAATAAAGGGCAATTTGGGTGATTTATGAAATCATTCGTTATAAGTCTTCGCTTGAGGTTAATTGTAGGCTCAGATGGAGGAATCAAGGAATCCTTGCGGTCACGACGCCCTTGTGAAGGTGATTTGTAATGTTAATAAAAAGTAAATTGCTCTTTTTATTCGGTCTACAAATCAACTTGGAAAGTCATTATCGGTACCTACCGAAACATAATATCACGCTGTATTCTCCGAAGAGTTAGGTAGAAGTGAACAAATTGTACATCTACAATGTATGTTTAGGTCCCATGAAATAGGGGGCGACCCTATGCCATTAACCGGATATAAATCCAAAATTCAAACTGCTATTGATTGTTTTATAGAAAAATCCATTTGATATTAAATTTCATTATTGGACACTAAGATGACCCGAGTGTGTCGGCATTAAACATAAATTTCCACATCACTTAAATAAAAACATCCAGATCTGTTATCTACGTAAATGTTGGTTTCTTTTAAAATAGAAACATACTATGGAGACACCGTCTGTATCGAGGGTGAGTTTACTAGAAATTTTTCATAAATACTTATATCTGTCACCCATACAAGTTTAACCTGTACAACCAGTGTCGCAGAAGCCAATCGCTCAATCACTGCACCAAACATGCTGTCAAAATTGATATGAATTGATATACAGTTCTCGCCAAACTTATTGTCCGGGTTGAAGTTGGCACGACCTAACTTTAACCCGGCCTTAAAAATCGTAGAAAGAAAATTATAGGATTGTCATATATAAAAACGAAAGCTCAAGTCGTAGGCTGTCACTTCAAATAATTTTTATCCAATATTTTTCTTTCTACGATTTTTACGGCTCGGTTAAAATTAGCTCGTGCCAACTTCAACCCGAACAATAAGTTTGGCGTGAACTGTATTTTACAATGAAAAAGGTTTTATTCATAGTTTTAATACTGAATGAATTCTGACCAGCTACTTCGGAGTCCATGCAATAAAAACAACCATGGGCATAACTTACCATAACTATAATACCAGCACTGACGTGCTAATGGTTGTTGATAGCCCATCACCACTCTCTTCTACTATTTCATTCCCCTTAATTGACTATAAAGGTTGGCCAATTCCGTTTCCCATTGCAATATTGCATTCGATGACGTGTTCCAATCTCATTAGACACACTAGCCTCTATTACAATTATCTTTTGGACTGTCAAGGAAATTAAAAAAAAGTTTTTCTTTAGTTTCATTTTTAAATAAAACTACTTAATTTGAAAGCCGAATTACTTAGAAATAAAAAACAAGAAGCAGTACATACTTACAGTTCTCGCAGCGAGAACTGTACTTTTACTTAGTTTTTCGATGGAAAATATCACCTTTACCATCAGTCTGTATAATGATTATCACTACAGAGATGAAGAATTTTCTCTACTGACAATAGAGAAAATTCTCCTTTGGGCTACCAGTCAAAACATATTTATTTCTTGTCGAAAGTAATGTAAATGTCCTACAAATATTTACTAAATGTTACTAAAATTGGTCAAAGTAATGCTGACTAATAAGCAATTACTTCACAACAGTCTAAATTAATTCTGAGCCAAATTGGAAAATTAAAGCCACCGTAAAAGGTGTAACCCAAAAGAAATTGCGTCATTTGAACTACCACTGTGGAAATTAATCAGCTTACCTACTGCAAAATGCTTGGCGAACGTAATTTCAAATTTAATTTAGTTTTAGAACAATGTATTTAGTCGATTGTTTGATGTCTACCAGCCAGTAGCACTCTTTGAGTTGGAATTTCAATTCGGAATAAAACCTCATTCTAGATAATAAGTTGTATAGTTGAAAAACTTATGTGATTCTTTGTTAATTTGTTGCCTATCAGATGATTTAAATATTGTTGCTTGGTCTATATTGGCTTCAAATATCTGTGTAATGTTTTTGGATTTATCTAAAATTGCATCATTCATCAACAGTAACTTTATTCATAAAACCATTACAGTCAGTCATGTTTTTTTTTTCAAACCCCTTTTCTGCCCTACTATTTCTTCAAGTACTTATTATATGTGGATTAACACAAACATAAACACCTGAACCTAACAACAACCACATGTAGTCAATAAAATTTTGTTTAATGCAGAAATAGGTAGAACTTGAAACACAGTGCATAAGCCGCCCGAAAAGTTTAATCAAGATCTCAATTTGTTCTAAAAATATAGAGTAAAAAAAAAGGTCAAATGTGACAAAACTAAGTTTCAGGCTGCCCATTCAGCGTATTCTCTTGAGCACCAGCGTAAATAAACTTTACTAGCTAAAACTTCCCGTCTCGACTAAGTAAGTGTGTATTTCGGTAGAATTATGATTTGTCGGTCCCCATAGTACGGAGCTGAATAAATTTTATTAAATCCGGGAACTCTTTATGACCAGCGGAGTCAGCCCGTCCCATCTAAGGGATAACGCAGGATTTTTAATATAATAAATCATTGCTTACTTAGCTATGCTGTGTTGAAGAATACTGATTATCCTCCCTCGAAATTTGCTTCAGTGGGATTATAACCGCTTGAAGAAGTGACGTCGAAGCGACTTTCTTTATGTTTGTTTGCGCAGTCTGATATGAAGTGAGCTTTGTGTAATTTGGACGCGACGAAAAATGGAGAAGTTGGAACATTACTTTGTGTGGTAGAGTGTAGTCAACAATGCTACTTTTGTTTAGAGGTTTTGTGACGCCTATCTTTTTCATTTTGTTGTTTACTCTAACATATTGGAATATATTAACATTCAATCTATTAGGTACCAAAGATACTTCAACGTAATTTTTAAGTATACCTATCAATGAGGCGTGTACTATATTTTTTTTGGTTTAACAACAATTAAATACATTTTACACCCCAACTCAGAGACGTCACTTCACCTTAATGAATCGTTAACAAACAGTGGCTACTATATCTTGACCTATTTTCCCATATTAGAGTTTGTTGTCAGCGTACTAAGATATACTGGGGTGACATTAGCTAATGATTCATTAGGTTAAGTGACGTTTCTGAGTGCGGCCCTTAAGCAAATAGAAATTATAATGTGTATCCTACCGTTCACAAATTACCTATTGATATGAATTCGATACATCCATAAAATTCAAGAACACACATAAATAATTATCACGCGCTTAAAGGGTAAAGGAAACACCGTGCCGAATTCGTTTCAGCCAAAACATAAACGGCATAAGAGATTTTCCCAACGTTTTATATGAAGTCTACCAACCCGCACAAAGCTAAAGTGGATACCCGTACCATGAGTGACAATTAAAGTTACCATTAAAAAGCTTAAAGGAAAATAATAAAGAATAATCAGTTACTTTGATCTATAGTCTGTAGTATGCACCAACAGCAAAAAAAGGCAGAACTGAATATTTACAGCTACAAATATTGTTTTGTGACTCACACTATAATTTATAGTTTGTTTAATATAATGCCCTAGTCCAATAAAATAGAGTTTTGTAAGAAAATGTCGCGACATTGTCCCGTGTTGTCGCGTTCAATGATTTGTGAGCAAAACGTAACGACAAGGGAGAATGGATGTCTACGTCGAGACGAATTATATCCCAGATTCTGGGCAAGCGCTATTTTAAGATAAATGTTACTTATTTACGTTGGAGCTTGACATATTCTTCTTTTTATTGTATGAAAAAGCAAACGGGAGCAACGAGAGTGAAGACATTTTCAGTTTTTTTTTTCCTTGAAATGCTTGAAAACCTGTGCTAAGTTCCGTTGTGTTGGTAGCACTGTATTGCCAAATATTCTACTGATATGCTAAGGGGTAATATAGCCAGTGAAAGTACTGGGCAAATAGGGCCACACAACCTCAGGGTCTACCCAGTGGCAGTATCCAATATAACATATTAATCTATGAGTGGCAGTGCCAATACCACGAGAGGTCTATCACGTAAGATATCCATGTTGTTGTTGGCATTTATAGGCTGCGGTTTTCGCTTAACATCAAGCTCGACAAGCAGCTCGTATGCTTTTGTTTATCGTCTTATTCTAAAAAATCACCAGCCGGGCTAACATGGCGCACCGCGATATTATTCTCGTTTAAAACGTCAAAAATTGTCTACATGTCACATTTGTCGATATAGCTAACATGCACCCCATGAGAGAGAAAATATCTCGTCGTGAATTCGTTTTCTGCGGACGATAAACCGATGTAACCATATATGAAAAACGTTGTGATTTTTAAAGTATCAACATCGGCACATTTCCCTTTCATTCGTTCGATTTTACGTCCCACCTCTACTTATATTTATATTTTATGATTTATAAAAAAATATTAATTGTCAGTTGGACATTTTCATAATGTCAACTTATCAAAGTTTAAAATTTTTAATAATAAATTGAAATCTAGTTATTTTAATTAGGTTTCGTGATCATCATACATCATATTCGCAGTGGTGATCCGCCACAGTGACTGAAATTAACTGTCCCTATAGTCTGTTTTTTAATCTCAGAGACTAAAGTGACATTTCGTGGGATACCAGTTTTTTGCAATTCTTAAATAGTAATGTGCCCCTATCGAAAATTATCGCTAATAAATTGAAGTGTCGGTTTTTTTAAATTGAGTTATTCTGATAAAAATAGTAGGTCTTATTTAAAACGTAATAATCATGGGTGGGATTAGCTAGAGTTTTTATGGACTAAATAACGATAACGAAATCAACATAATCTTCTAAAACTTTTTTACAGCTATTGATATAGTTTTCTAATACTTATTACCTCGTTGGAACATAAGACTAAATTTATTAAAGTTATTTCTTAGTTATTTTTTTGTTAGGTAATTTTACGTCATTTGGTACTTAAAAACTACGACGACTTACCTTTCATGGAATGTATTGTGCATTTGGACAATTTTAATTAATTTGGGCTTTAATAATACGATTTGGGATAAAAAACTTTTAAGCTAATCGTTCTAAAAGTTACGATTCAACAAACCGGTATCGTAGGTACATCACTACACAAAAAAGCTGGTATCATTATTTGTAATTTTGACAGTTGCATGTGTCAATCTAGTCTCTGAGATTAAAAAACGGACTATAAGATGAAACGGATTACAAATGTCGCTTGTTCTTTTGCGCTGATTTTGTCGTGTGTGGAAGTGGGATTGTATCATAACAACACAAATAAAACAGAATTAAGCAAGGCGATGGAAAAGCTGGCGATGCAGCTCGTGGTGCAGCGGTGGCCTACACGGCTACAAAACTCGTTCATTCCTACTTCGAATTAAATGTATTATAATTTGTAGATGTAGTACCTAGATTTTAATTTTTAATACCTATATAATAAAATTATAAAGAATTATATTGTATGAGTCATTCGACGTCGCGCGTCGTTTAGATATACTTCGCCTCTCCTAAATATCTATACTAATATTATAAAGAGAAAAGGTTCGTATTTTTGTATGTTTGTAATGAGTAAACTCAAAAACTACAGGACCAATTTCAAAATTTCTTACACCATTAGGGAGCTACACCTTTCCTTAGTAACATCCTTACTAATATTATAAATGCGAAAGTAACTCTGTCTGTCGCGCTTTCACGCCAAATCTACTGAATCGATTTAAATGAAATTTGGTATACAGATAGTCTAGAGCCTGAGAAAGGCTTGACATAGGCTACTTTTTAATGCGAAAAAACTGACTGTAAGGGGTTGAAATAGGGGATGAAAGTTATAAGGAATACCCAGACCACGCAACGAAGCCGCTGGCGGAAAGTTAGCTTAAAAATCGCGGTGATGGCTCAATGACGGTGGTTTTTCACATTTTAGTGCTTTCTCGTCGCAAGTCGTCGATGGAAATTACCGACGACAAACAATTCATGTAGAAGTGTCAAGATTCGAAAAAAATATGGTGGCATGTTAGTGTTCGTCGACAAATTGTCACGAAATCCGATTGAAGTCGAATTTTGACAGAACGAGACGAGTAGCTTGCACTGCCATGTTAGCAACGGAAGACACAGAGCAATATCTCGTTTTGGGAAGAGATACGGCGACGAGAAACTTATTTCACGCTGCACATGTTAGCCCGGCTGATGGTAGGTATGTTATGTTATTAAGATGCCATTATAAAGAAACTAGTGAAGTGAAGGAAAGTGTCTTCCCCTTAACTAGAGACTATAAAAAAGTGCTATTGGACACATTCTCATATTTTATAAAGCTGAGTCAAAGTAAAATTAAATTAGCCTAGTTGGCTAGATTGTAATAATATTAGAATATAATAATAATAAATAATAATAAAAATTAATTCAAAAAACATTTTGTCTTAAGATAGCAAGTAGATAATACAAAGTATACATTAGGTATTAATATAACATGTGCCTGAACTAGGTAATCCTGTGTTTCAGGCTAGAGGCGCTAATAAAATCTAAAATAATCACAACAAAATAGGTACAGAATATATAAGAGAATAGTTACTAATAAACACAACGGAAAAATATAATAATAATAAAATTTATCAATGTAGAGACTTACAAAAGTAATATAAAAATTAACAAAAACAAATTAAATAAAGTTTATTTATGTACAATTAATAACTTCTCTGTATCTTCGTAGGACATTGTTAGGAGCGCTTCCTGGAGAACTTTTTTACAATGTTAATAGTAGTGTACATACTCTAAGAAAAAAATTTTTAAAGAAGCTGCGTCAGTAAACATCATCATAAACTTCACAATGGCAGCCCATAAGTCCAAGAGACAATCTTAAACTATATTCGGTACAGTATCATAACATCGTTCACGAGACAGCGTCATCCTGTGCCATCAGGCGCCTGATCTAGCCCGACCGCAATTTGCCGCGAAATTCGCATTTCTACGTATTTTTGCTGCATTATTTTTAAATTACCGGCACTGGCTTCATGGCGATTTTATTTCCTGGCCTCGGTGCGGAAAATGAAAGAAAAAAGTGTATGGAAATTTGGATATAGCACGCTTTTAGCCGACTTTTTGTTCGAATAACATTTGCTCTCTGATTGTTCTAGGTTTTTCTTTTACTGTTAACGTTACACCTCTTTCGGATACCACCCGAGCTAGATTTTTGCTTTAATTTAAGATACGAATACAAAGCTAATATGGAATTAGGTAGGTATTATGTATTTGTAATCACAGTGTTTGGTTGTTTCTTAATAGTATCTTTACAGTAAATGCATACACTACGTATCTACCTAAATAAAATTTTACCATTCTTTTCACCTTACGGGTATTTAAAGGTCATCAAAAGCCTATACAACTCAGCCCAAATTTGTACCGGAGGTACATGACAGCTGTCAAGTTGATAGTTTTTACCATGAAACTGATAATAATCTGCAGTAATGGCGTGCGTTCGATATTCCGAAATTGACACTCACAGTTTTTACTATGAAATTAATACGAAACAGATAACAGTGTGCCAAAATGGCGTAATTTTTCTCAAATTAAAAGTTTTTTTTTCTCATCCCCCAGATTTTTTTCCAATAAGTGTACCTTCGGTACATCATTTGGGCCGGTTTCGATGACCTCCTTTATATTATAATTCACCATTACTAGTATGATTGTGCCCCCTTCTAAGTGGGCACTGGATAATTTATGTATTTTAATAATTACTAGTTCTAATAACTCCAAATAATTGCCTTGTTAACAAACTTTCTCCTTTGTTATAATAATTAAGCTATCGCTGTCAGTTTGAAATTGTTCCCATTAGAAAACTGTTTGATTGGTACCTACACATTTAATATCTTAGTTATGTTTTTTTTAATGTAATTCTTATGCTCTCCAAAATTATATATATAAAAATATATAATTTTGGAGAGCATAAGAATTACATTAAATTAAATATTTTTAACAGACATAGTTAACAATGTTATATATATTTTTAGAAACAATTATAGGGCCTGAATCACCATATTCTGGTAAGTTCCCGATAATTCCCGTTACCTGACAGATAATTTTACACAAATTTTGTTCCATTTTTTAATTTATCTGGCGGTTAGCGGCTATCCGAAGGTGGTGAAACAGGTTCTTGAATAAATAACTACGAATGTCAACTCTTATTTGGTATATATGATTTCCTTATCGATAGCAACACCATATAGACACTTAGTATGCAATATGACTTCTGAATTTTGAATAGTCCAGGGGGGCTAGACAAGTTGCATTTTGACATTCGAATCAACAAACAAAATGTATGTAAATGACATTAGTGACAGCCCGATTTGTCGAAAGCTTGTGACATTTCCATACATTTTGTTTGTCGATTCGAATGTCAAAATGCAACTTGTCCTGGAGAGACGACAGGCGATTTTGTAACATTTATCACGACATTATCAAGCTTACCACATGTCGACAAAATACTTTCTGTAAATTCGCATAAAATTTTGCAAACCTCTAGAAATAGTATACCTACCTAATCAACTTCTTTAATAACATCATTATGAACTATATCACACCCAGTCTTAAGGGGAAGTAATTAGATCTCTTAGACACCAGGGCGGCAGTAAAGCAATCTTCTCCTTAACTAAATAATTCAACGTTCCTTGCAGTTATGCTTGTAATACTAGTTGGAGAACCGCTTCCTTTAATTGACAGTACGACCTGACATGAAGAACTCTCAGTAACAATCGTAGGACCAAGTTGTTTTAAGTAAATAGTGGAATATATAAGTAGACCCCTAGTTTGAGTCTAAACTCAGATCTGTGAAAACTGAAAAATACTCTAGGAATCAAACGCAGAATCTCTCAAGGCAAAAAGGTTATGTCGCTTTGTACAAAGTGTAACTAAATTGTTATAGTTTTGAACGCTTTAAACGTTATCCTTTGTCAGATTTTAATAATAATAATGTTTATTTATTTTCTCATCATCAAATTATTTATTACACAGAGTTCGATATTGCATTGAATATAGAGAATGGTGTCTGATATAGGTAATTTTTAGAATTACTTTTAATAAAAAGAACAGCTATTGACTTCGTAACTATCGTATTACGTTTTTGGTACTTCTTACTTACTACTTATTTTAATCGGAACCGTCGAAAGTAGGTACTAACAATCAATATAAGTACAGTACGCGCGGCATAACTTGACCGAATTGAATTAGCCGTTTGAATGCGCAATAGATTTTTTAGGTTAAGTATAAATTGTTCATTGAGCATCAAAACAGCTAACTTCAGACCGGCCAAGTTATGCTGCTCGTACTTACATTAAAGGTACGCTCAATGATTTACTCAATGGCTTACTTTCTTGCTCATAAATATTACATACAATTTCATCTTAAAAAAATATCGCTGTACAGTAACGTGAGTACAAACTATAATGGCCATATTTTCTTCCCGAACACTCGGATAGGGAGCCTGTATTATGTATGAAACAATAAATCTATACAAGTGCCTGTTAACTTAAATAAGGCAACTAGTAACACCTCCCGGTTTCGGCAGGAGCCAATTCGTTAGTGGCTGAATGTGCCCTTTTTATGTTGTTTGAAAATTATGTTACAGTAATTTAGTTGTCTCTATGTTTTATGTAAAAGGCACAACAAAAAACTCAATAGCCTGGATATCTTTTCTTGTATGACACAAGGAAGGTATTGTTTTTATGTAAACCTTGATTTAAATAAGACTTGGAATAAATCCAGCTGTAATAAAGTGATATATTTAAATACGAAAAAGAACACGTAACAGCAAAATTCAAATAGGAAAACTTTTTTGTGTCATAGACAAAGAAGCTGCAAAAGCAATAAAGTTAAGTTGTATGACTATGTTGATATAAAAATATACAGACAAATTAAAGAAACGTACAAAATAAACAGGTCAATAAAAAATACAAACACAGACATTCCCGCGTTCTCCATTATAAATCAAGTTTTTAATTTGTGAAGAGCCTATTATTAAATTGATGCAATGATTCCTCACGTGGATCCGTAGATCTACACAAACGGACAGGTATTAGGGTTTCCATGTTATTTATGCCGTGATTTAAACCGAGGGGGTATCTTAATAGATCCTCCCTAAGGTATATTTTCTTTTAATTAAAACCTTTGTGAATCGTAAAACGGCATAACCGTAGCAATTCTTTCCGCAGACGAGGTACTTTAATAAGACATAGAATCCTAGATGCGGTCATAAACATTTAATTGGATAAAACAGGTTTTTTTTTGTAATTTTTTTTTTGCAAAATTATTACATAACCTTTTTGCAAAAAAATTAACTGATTTAGCTCTCGAGAAAAAATTAAATAATTATTAAGTAAATAATTCTTAGTAATTATGAAATTCATAACTAGAAACCAGTCAAACTAATCACTTAATGGGCGACTTTAAATTAGTTTCAAGTTATTCAGTCACAGCTGTAACGCTACAAACTCTTCATTCATTGTTCATAAACAACTCTATTTACAAAACATTCACTCCTTCGCAAAGTATTTTAATTATTCGTGGACTTAATAAGCTCGAATTAAACTTTTTAATCAGCATTATACGAGAAATCTCGTTAATCCGAAATGATTTGTCTCGGCTTGAAGTACAAATTCTGAGATGGCGGAACCCCGTTTAATCAAAATCCCTGGAACAATAGAGTAATCAGAAATATAACATAATTTTCGTGTTCATTATAAGTCTATCGTGGGAGGAATTGATCACGGCTCACTGCAAATGAAAAGATCCCAATCGTGTTCTATTACGAAGTTGATGACTAAGCTTCGGATACGCACACTGTGCCTCTCCTTCATTCATATATACATTGATCACATAGGTACTTACAATTCAACAAATCCGTGTCTATGTGTGATAAGGTTATTCTTGGTTATTTATTCAAATTCAAATTATTTAATTTGTATAAATATTGTTACATAGATTTTCAGATATACGATGTTGTCCTGCAGATTTGTCATATAATTTTTATAACATACAAATTTTGAAATATTTGAATTTGATCGTATTATTGTGGATTGAGTAACCAAGTAGATTGATGGAGTCCGTTTCAAACACGCACGTTTGTGGATGTACCCACATCTTTTGGAAAAAGTTGATCGAATCATACGAAATTTTCTGTCTTCTCTTTTAAACGTGGCACTGGATGACCGAGCTTGGCTTCAAGCATCGCTTCCCATTCGTTTGGGTGGCCTGGGCATCCGCAAAATTTCAAGTATTAGTTTACCTGCGTTTATATCCTCAGTCCACGGTACTGATAAGTTGACCAGAGATATCTTAGGACCATCTCGGGTTGACTTTGAAGTACCGTTCATGTCTGATGCTATGAATGTATGGAAAATGGCTTGTCCGAGTACGGTTTTACCTTTGATCCCATCTTCCCAGAGGCTGTGGGACGAGCCGCTTTGCAGTTTGACGCGGAAAGAACTTCTACATACGTCAGTCAATACTGCCGAGCGTGCTCGTCTGATGGGTGAATGGGAATCGGGTCTCTGGCTTCGGGCACTTCCGTCGTCCAACATAGGGACTATGTTGGATGACACAACTTTTCGGCTCGCTACGTGTCTTCGTCTAGGCGCTCCTTGTGTTGCTCCGCATCGGTGTCACTGTGGTGAAGCTGTCGGCAGCCTCGGACATCACGGTCTGTCGTGTTGCAGGAGTGCAGGCCGCATAGCGCGACATGCCAGCATTAACGACATTCTTCGTCGCGCTCTTGCCACCGCCGGCGTACCAGCTGTTTTAGAACCTAATGGCTTGGTACGTGACGATGGTAAGAGACCAGATGGTATGACGCTTTTGCCATGGAAAATGGGTAGGCCTTTGGTGTGGGATGCAACTTGTGTTGACACCCTTGCTCCATCCCATCTTTCAAGCTCAGCTGGCTGCGCTGGCGCTGCTGCTGCTGCTGCGGAGACTCTCAAACGGCGCAAGTATACTAACTTATCTGGTAGTTATGTATTTGAGCCGTTTGGAGTCGAAACGCTCGGTTCGTGGGGTCCGAGTGCTCGTCTCCTTTTTAAAGAAATTTCAAGGAGACTGGTCGACTCTTCACGTGACCAGAGGGCTGGCTTGTTTCTAGGGGAACGTATAAGCATTGCCATTCAACGTGGCAATGCTGCCAGTCTTCTGGGCACGTTGCCAGACGACAGTGATGCGGAGGAATTCTTCGACGCTTAGTGTAATGGTTTTTTTTTTTTTCCTCTGTAGGTGTTTATTATTTTTCTTTTATGTAAATGTTTTATTTATGTTATTTAAGTAGATATAAATGTAATAATAAAGTCCAATAATTTTGAAATACAAGAAGATATGGCAATATCTACTAAATAATATACAACACAATACATTTGGTGTAAACAGTACCAACCTACTAAAATAATATAATAGGTACATCTGCAATAATTATTTATGCTCTCTAAAATTATTAGTATTAATTTATTATAAAGACGAGTGTTCACAATTTGTGTTTGCTTCTTAGTTTTGCTGTCGTTTATATTGGAATAATAACGCAATAAGTCAATATTATATAATTGTAGTATAGTACAATTGCTATACTGCTTTCAAATATAGAGCCCATTTGTCTTAGGGCAAGGCATTTATGAGGTCCTGGACGAAATATGATCGGAAATTTTATGGCCATGGCTCTGGTCGTAGAAAAAGTACGCAGTGGTGCGTTTTTTAGTCGTTAGGTGTCCTAAATACCCCATTACTTCCTCTGGGTGACAGGCTTCCATGATAATTTTATTTCTGATCCATGACTTGCCTTGGTTTATTGTGCTTCTGAGTCTGATGTTCTTATGTCTTTAGGTAGGAAAATATTTATTTATAAAATTATAATTTAAAGAATTTTCGTGTATTTTCAAAATGTATACCGATGAACTATAGGTGTATGTTAGTACCCTTATGCCTAGCCCTAAGGCATAATGATGATATTATGTTTACGTTATGTAAACAAAAGTAATTGTTGTCTATTTATCCTTAATGTTTTCATATGTTTGAAACAGAACAATCAAACAAAAAACGATCGCATTGATGAGTATTTATATTTTTTATTCCAATTTTAAATATTTATATTTCCATTTTAGAAATCAATATAAAGAGCAAAGAGTTATTAAACAAAGAACGCATATTTAAAAGCCGTTCCTGATTTTAAGTGAACATACCGCGGTATTATTTATCCTATATGAAAACCCCGAGCTGCTTTTACAAGTCTCACCGTAAAAAGGACGATGAAAGTTATGAGGGTAGGGGAAATTCTCGTAAATAGCAGTGAGGGAGAATGGGGATAAAGGAATAATATATCAATACGAATCTTTAATATTCGCGCGCCGCTACCGTAAATCAAAACGAATGAAACCGACTCATAAATCAGGGTACATTTTTGCCTATTTTTAACGTTTCAAATTTGTTGTGTAGTATGCCAAAAGCCAGCCACTGACTGTTGTAATTAAATTTCGGTAAGTGTCAACCCTACGCGAATATCTTTTATAGAGCATTTTTATTGTGGTATCAAATATTTTATGTGGAATACATTAACATACCAACACGACAGTATTCTCCGATTGGTTAGGCAGAGGGGTACTAACTTACAGCCACGGTTTGCCGGTATGGTCCCATGTAATAAGGGGCGAGTTTGCCATCAAACGGGATAAATTCGACTAAATAAATGATATAAGGATTTTTATTGAAATAAAATAACACCGATTAAGCTCTCTGATTCCTGCACTGAATTTACACGAACACGATCATTATTTTGTAAGTGCTGTGTCGCATACTGTGATTAAAATGTGAATGACTCTCGATATTGCCGGGATTTTCAATGGGTAGACGACTGTATCTCAATTCGTCCATCCCCCATGCACGCATCTGACGCATTTACATTCAAATGAGCTATTCAAAGCATTTGCAAACCAGTTATTTCGTCGAATGCACCATTTACTTAAAATGCCGATACAAATGCCAGTAAAGGGAGTTCTGCTGCCACATCACAGCAGCAGAAATGTGACTTTTATTCATTCAAGTGCGAGATATTTTAAATCGAATTTCGACAGTCAATGATATTCAATCCGAAAATGTTTCATAAAAAGATGCGGATTTAAGTTTAGAAATTGACGAAATATCATATTTTGTCAAGCACAATGCAGCAGTTAGCATTTTCTCATTAGCACTTATATATTAGCACTACTTTAACCTTTTTACCCGGATGATCATAAATTTGTTTATTTTACTTACCGCTAACCATTGGGGAATAATGATGATAATTTGAAAATGATTGTCCATTGCACCTTCGGCTGTCAGCCTCGCTGTCAACATGGTACCTACTCGTGTCAAAACGATAAAATAAGATGCTGCATGGCGTCTTTTAAAAGAAGAATAGAGAGTTGAAACACAAACGATGAAAGGGATTTAGCCTATTTAAATAAATGAATATGAATATGAATATTTTTATAATGCGAATAAATTAATATGAATATTTTTGCCGATATTGCCATTAGTCGTACTGAAAAAGGATAATAATGAATAATTTACACACCCCAACATTAATGACACTTAGTTTGTGGAAATTATAATTATAGTTCGTAGTTTATTCGTGGGGTAAACACAATATTTAAAACACCTACGTGGCTTGCACGCATTGTGAAACTAGAATTCTGTATTCTACATAAAACTCTCTCCCTAATTTAGTAGTTTTAATATACGTAAACTTATGCAAGCTGTATGCAATTTTCCTCAAACTTTGCACCTGTTAAGCTCTATAAAATTTGTTTAACAAAACACCGCTAGTTCGTGTGTGGGGAATTCACAATTAAGCTGGTATATGAGTAAGTAATTAAGTATTTTATTAAAGTCTTATGTGAAATGTGCATCGATAAAATACAAAGTTGGTATAGTAGTTTCAAACTTGAAGCTACTTCGTATTTTCTTAAAATTTAAAGTAGGTTCCTAAAATTTTACTAGGTATACTCATATGAGATGAATCTTTGCAGTAATTTTATACTTCTATTAAAGTCCATTAACAGAAATTTAACGTAAATTTTGGACAATGACGCGGCAGAAGAGATTTGAAAGAAAAGAGAATATTTATCAGATTTTTTAAAACATACAACTTATAGTCTTTATTGCATAAAAAGTCAATAAATAAGTGGTTGGTGCTTACCTACCTAATACCTATAGGTACATAACATTAATTGATGTAAATGCTTCTACGTTATATTGAAATATAAAACGCTTCATTGAACATGAACATTATAAATAAGATGGAATTACCTATCTTATAAGCAGTAAATATATAAATAATCACATACAAGAATAAATAAAGGAATAAGAAAGGAAAATACATTATTCCAACAAAATATTAGTCGAATTATTACCGCGGCCCAATTCATCAATGTTCGCTTGTCAGTCCTTCCCGTTACACAGGCGATACTTTATTTCGATTCCTCAATAAATTTGGTTCAATCACACTGAGAGCCCAGTTTATTTCTCGATGGCAGCCAAAGAATAAATTTTCACTTCGAATATTAGAGAAGTTTCATCAAGAACTTTCACAATAGTCCCCTCCCAAACTCGGCCCAAATGCCGTTATTCAAATTTTACTTTTGATAAGAAATTGAATAGATATCCGAATCACGAATTGTTGCTAACTTTAATGGTAGCAATAAAACATTTATTTGTTCGGTAAAATTGGTTAAATATGAGTTAACTATGACGCTATTAAAATAGTAACGTATTACGAGTTACTAGATAGCCATGGATAGTTTAGTTCTAATTTCGATATACTTATAATTGAACATAGCGAAACAAACTAATATCTACTGGGATTTGGATGTAAAACAAAATAAAAAAGTAATTAAACAATAACGAACCATAATTTTGTGTCAGACACCTATTTAGATTCTTTCATACATATTTCGAAGTTTTCTAAAAACATCAGATTGGTTTTCTAAGAACTTCACTAAAATTAAGATCATATATAATAATTGTCATCTTTATTGTCAGAGTAGACAATAAAGATGACAATTTGGACACAGTGTCCGAATTGACACATTTGTTCATTAACACCAATAACAATAACAATAATAATACCTAAATATTTTTGGAACATTATTATAACCATTGTAACCCATCTTTAAGCTAATCTTCCGTAATAAAGTGCATTCTACTTTATCTTTAACATTAAACTTTTATTTCTTTTATCGCTTACAATGGCCCCATCCCTAAAGTTTATTTTGAAAGCGTCAGAACTTAAAGCCTTTTCGGAATATTGCTTTTTTCAAAGGGGCCGTCGTATTACCCCCTTGAGTATCGAAGACACATCTGTAAATTGAAATGGAAAAGGGTCAAAACTCGTAAGGGTAATAACTATAAGTTTTGCGATCGGTACTTTGACCTTAAAGTAACCTTGGTCATATTATTTTAAAATACTTACAAAACTTTGCAACAGACTGGTTTGTGTCATTCTTGAAGGTTTAAGTTAGATTGTTGTTAGTTAAAGTGAATGGTGAAGTTTATGGGATATTTTTCAATTTGTTAATGACGTTGTATCAAGAGTGGTAATCTTATTAATTAAACTAAACATACATATATTCTAAAGCTGAAGAGCCGAGCTCTGTGGCGTTAAGGAGAGGCCTACGTCCAGCAGTGGACGAATAAAAGCTGATGATGATGACGATGATGATACATTCTAAACATACACAAACATCTAGAAGCTAATTGTTAAACTTAGGCTGGGTAATGGTAAAGTATCTAAATATAAAATGGGTCCAAAAATAATGGCCCCAAAGACGACTGACTGAGCCAAAACCATCCGACCACTGTAAAAAAACCAAGCTGCAGCTACTAGCTACAGCTACAGCAACAGCTACATACTGGTTAGTATGGGGAACAGTCGATACATACAAAAATGTTTTACAACAGACTCCAGAAGTAAGACTCCAGGATAAGGAGCCAGACATTTTCTCAGTCTCTGACTGGTAGAGTGAAGTTGTACCATTGGTACCCTTCTTCGTCTCACAAAGGGGAAAAACATTCCAGAAATCAGATCCAGCTGAACTGTATCAGACAAAATAAATTGGTCCCCGCGCTTGATTGAACATTCATTTAGTAATCAATATCCGTTCATTGAACTTAATTTACATTGTCAAAACACATGTGCGGTAATAAAAACTCTGGGTGATTAAACACGTGAATAATAAGTTGATTTTTGTTAATAAGTCACTTTAATTCTGCAACACATTGCTTTTATGTAAAATATTATTAATGGGACAGATACCAGACTAAGGACTCTACTTCCCGCAAGGGTGGCTAGTGGGCACGCAGTCCTGGTTCCAATTCCCATGTGAGTCTTATTCGTTTTTTTTTATAAAATCAGTAGTAGTTTTGAGATAGGATTTGACGGTTAATGGCAATTAGTATAAGATACAGCATATTTTATTGGAATGCTAGGCTCCCCTTTTACTTCGGATTAAATATAACAGTACTGTGGGTGTACTTCAGTCACCAATAATACAATTAAATACACCTCTGTCCATACCTTCGGAGATATAGGCATGAGCGTTTATGTATTGTATCTGACTACGGATGGCCGTTGATCCTCATAGTAAACAGCAAAACCTTATGACGTTAACCTCTAAAACATAAGCATCATTTTCAAATATTCAGTTTATTCAATCCACGCCTTTAAAAGTGTCAAAATCACAAAAGCTTACACAATAAGCTTGAAAATATAGTCTTTGACACTTACACCATTTTCCAGTGTGGACCGACTTCAGCACTTGTCAATACCGCCAGCCCGTAAATGGAAAATCGACCGTTGTTAAAAAAGCCGCTGTCGCCTGTCAAAACCGTTGTCGCAACAGAATCCGTGAGTTTTTGCCGATACCGAACGGTTATATTGATAACTTTGTTTTGTAGTTGAATTTGTACGGTGTAGTGTCCCGTACCGTAGTCTTCAGTCCAATATGAGCAAAAATCAATTTCGTCCGTTCGCGGCTGAATGCGTCCTTTGTGTGACAGTGAAAGGTTATCGATGTTCGTTTTCACGGATCACTAGGGCTGCCGAGCTAACTCGCAGGAGGGGGTGATATTGTTCTGTAACAACCCTAGCTGTCTATTGCCTAATGGGAGGCGAGAGTGCCTATATTGGTGAGCCATGTGTCTATATCTGACATCCCAAATTGAGCGACGGTGGATAGTAACCTTTGTACTAAGTCGAAAGGGAGATATACTTACGAAGATTGATTCACTTGTGTGGGTTTTTCAAAAAGTATTGTCACCTCTACATATACGTTTCAATGTTTGATATAGGTATCTCACCGTAAAATCTAAAAATCCGTTAAATTGTAATCTATTTCGCGATATTGTAAACTGTCAAAATAATGTGAACTGTAACAATTTTACGCTTTATTATTTAACAGTTCTGACCGTTCATTGTTTATCGCAGTTCCACCGTAATCTCTATCCAATATATTTATTAGGAAAAGGCTAGTACGGTGACGCTGCTAGGAGATATGAATGATTATGCAAGCAATTGAAGAGGTTATTGCAAAACGTTTACCTTTAAAGCCAATTATCCTTTACATCTTCGGAAGACACGACCTCCATCTATTGAGGAGATAAGATGGGACCTCAAGAGTACGTGTTCAATGTAGCACCCCCGAGGATTTTATCTTTTTAAGTAAGTTTGCTTTTGAAAAGTGGTGGACAGAGCGGATTTTGGAAAGGTTGCCCACTTATTTTACGATTTAATGCGATTACTGTTGAGCTTCCTAAACAATGGTTAAACGCAACGACTGATATCAATGGATACGTACCTACTGTCAGTTAGCCCTGGACTACTTAGAGCCTGTTTCACAGCATACTGATAAGTTCCCGTTAAATTACTTGGAAGATAATGTACACATTTTTTTCCATCTTTGAAATTATCCGGCCGAAGGGTAGCGGCTATTCAGAGTAGAGTTTAAAAAAAATGCATTAAAAACAATGCTTTTACATTGTCCTACATACTTGATACCACATAGTATGTCTCAAAGAATGAAGAAAATAGATGAAGATTAGGTTCTGTGGCGTTTTTGCCTGTTGTGTAGAGGTCGGTCCATATAAAAATAAATAATTATAGGTACCCGGAGCGAAGCGTGGGCAGATCGCTAGTTATAAATAAATTCATTTATGAAACTATACTTTTAAAAAGAATTCTCTTTTTAGGCTAAGTATTTATAGGTAGCTCAGATTACGCCATTACACTAAAATATTAATTCACTATTCAGTAAAATGATTATTCAACCCTGAAACAAAAATAGAAGCTACAAAATAGGAATAACGTGGGTAGTGCTCATCTTAATTTTTTAAGCCAGACATCAAATTACTGCTCCATGAAATCCCTAAATTGTCTTTTCGTATATATCAAGAGACTTAAGAAAATACATTTATTTTAGTCTAGAAATAAACAAACTTGTCTACATTAACACATTTTTAAATAACATCAATGTAAACCCACAGTTCATCAGGCTATTTTGGTCCCGTACTCGTAATATGTGGCCAGCCTACTGCCTAAATTCCAACCTGATTAAAAGGAATTTAAGAAAAAGCCTAATAACACTGCTTGACCTGGAAATCGAATCTAAGAACGTTCGATTAGCAAACTAACCTACGTACAGTTCGCGCCAAACTTATTGTCCGGGTTGAAGTTGACACTAGCTAACTTTAACTCAGCCGTAAAAATCGGAGAAAGAATATTATTAGATTGTAGTAAATACGGAAGCTCAAGTCGTAGGCTGTCGTTTTAAATAATTTTAATCCAATATTTTTCTTTCTCCGATTTTTACGGCCGGGTTAAAGCTAGCTCGTGCCAACTTCAACCCGGACAATAGGTTTGGCGCGAACTGTAGCACCTTTTGATATTTGCCTACAAATCATGCAATGTCTTACAATGACAGAAAAATAAATGGTGCTTAGGAACTGCTACACAAAGATTTCCCTTCGTGGACCTTTAAGCCTTGCAAATAGAGCGGAGCACGTGTGGTCTATGACATTTCTAAGAATTATTGCCAAGTTTATTGCTCTTCATTGTGACACCTATGGGGCATGTGCCATTCAGCATTTCCGATATTTCACGACTTTAATAAAATCTTTTTCTGCCTTCTCGAATCAGGAGGTAACTCGTGCGGATGCGCTTCTATTTCTGACACTCCAGATATTGCTAATTTTAGATATAACACGTACATTTCAATGGATATTAAAATGAAATCCCATCTCCCAAAAACATTTGCTAGTACACTGAAAGCCACTAAAATATTACAGCAAATAAATGTTGCCGAAGTATGTTTACAGAATGTCTGGCAAATATTAAGGTAAATAATATAGCGATACTAGACAAATTTTTAAATTGAGCTTGAAATGAGAAATCCCGCGAGAAATTCCCTCGTTCGCCCTCCCGACATTTAGGGCGGTGGTAAAGAGGTTACTACTAAGCAAATTGCATTCACCGTTGTGGAATTACCGTGCCAAGTTTTCACAAATACCTATCTGGATGAAAATTTCTCACATGTCAAAGTTTCGCTGATAAAAACGGAAATGGATTGTGCCTCGACCGCACGCTCGCCTGAATTATAAAACGAGAAAGACTGCAGAATATCTTTTGCCGTATTGAGATTAGAGACTTGTTCTTCCGCGGCGATAATGTGTCATGTTTCAGTTCGTTTTCGTGGCAAGGTATGACGTATCACGCAATATGATTCGGAGGGGTTTAGTGAGGAGCCAAGTACCTACAGTGATTGTTCTGCTTGAAAACCTCATATTAATAAGTGAATAAATACTACATAGTAATACATCCAGGTTTATTTTAAACAATATGATTTAACGGTGTGTATTTTATGTTTTTATTTAGAACTAGCTTCCCGCCAGCGGCTTCGCCCGCGTGGTCTTATAATTTTTTCCCCGTTTTTGCTACATTTTTCATTACTACTCCGCTCCTATTAGTCGTAGCGTGATGATATATAGCCTATGTTACTCGGGGATAATGTAGCTTTCCAAAGGTGAAAGAATTTTTGAAATCGGTCCAGTAGTTTCGGAGCCTATTCATTACAAACAAACAAACAAACAAACAAACAAACAAACAAACAAACAAACAAACAAACAAACAAACAAATCTTTCCTCTTTATAATATTAGTATAGATTAGTATAGAAAAAAGTATTATACCCACTGTCTAGTACCCATAGTACAAGTTCTGCTAAGTTTGGGACTAGATAGTGTTGTGTAAAATGCAGATTTAAGTTGTAAAGGTGGTGTAGGTACACGAATGCATATCAAGCTGTACCTTTATAGTATAAGTTGATCTCTCATTGTACAGAACACTCATACAGTGCGAGATCCACGTTTGCGTGGCATAGTGTATCATCATCATTGATAGTTATCTACTGTACCCCAATGTTACACATTCATGTTTTAGCTGGAATATTAATTACAGTAACAATTAAAAGTTTCAAAATTATTGCTAGTCGCAATAAGCTCTAATCGAATGCTCTGAATGTAATTAACGCGTAAATTAGATTAAGGTTGGCGATTGTGTTTTAATGATAAATATGCACGATCCTAGTAATTTAGGCAAATTTTATCATCATGCTGTATTTTGATTTTGGTATTTTAGGCTCAACAGCAAATTAAGAGGGAATATTAAAACGGGAACCATCAATTTTCAAATGGCTAGGCTGAATTTATGTATCATTACATTGATTTATTGATAATATGACGCAATTATCAGAGCGTATCGAAATGGCGGATTTTATAATATATTTTGTCATAACTCCCTTAATATGGATATCAAATGAAAGAATTGACTGGTAGAATACTATCCTTACGAGTCCTTACTAATATATAAATGCGAAAGTAACTCTGTCTGTCTGTGGCGCTTTCACGCAAAAACTACTGAACCGATTTAAATAAAATTTGTACACATATGTCCTTTCCCAGGTTCTAGACTGAACCTGGGAAAGGACATATGCTACTTTTTAATGCGAAAAATGGCTGTAAGGGGTTGAAATAAGGGAAGAAAATTGTAGCGACATCTATCGAGCTACATAAGAACTTGTACGAAAGAAGCAACAAGTCCCTGAATCGCGCAAGTAAAGTTTACCGTGCAACTTGCATATATACAACCGCCCGACATCAACCGTCGGGCAGTGGCCCGCCAGGCATAACACCGCCTGGTCGGAGGATCCTCCCTTTGGTGCGAGGGACAACACTCCCCGTCCCTCCACAAAATTATAAGAAATACCCAGATCACGCGAGCGAAGCCGCTGGCGGAAAGCTAGTACACTATAAATATCGAGTTCAAACCAAAAAATGGCGAATGTTTGAAAAATTTTTGTTCATGTTGTGTGGGGATATTTTTTTTTTTCGTCAATAGTTATGATAAATAAAATCTAGGTCCTCAGCTGATCTGGTCTTTAGGTTTTATGTTACTATTGCTTCGTGGTACGAAAATTTTCGTCCTCCGAAATTAAAAGTAAAATAATTGTGTAAAATTTTAATTAAATTCACAACATGAGAAAGAACGAAACTGCTTTTTCAAGTAATGATTCCAACGACATAGCAGATGTTACCTTAAAAAATCATTAAAATGCGTCTAAGTATAAATATAAAATTCTTTTTCACATTAGAATGGAATGGGTGTGGACCTATTTCGTAAAAAAAAGAATCATATTTTTAACCTCTTTAAATCCTTTTGCTCGCTCCAATCAAAACTGCACTTACTTAAACTTTCTATATTGCTTTTGTATCATACCAATGGCTTCCTTTTAAACACAGAGGTGTTGCGCAAAATTTTTCACTTTTTCCTTCGAGTGAAGTGAGTGAGTCAAGTCAAAGGATATTTTATACAACGTATAAAACGAGAGTTTAATATAGAGCGCCTGACAGCACAAAAAAAATGTTTGTTCTTTTATAAACTTTAATTTTCACTGACTTTTATTTTTCACACTCAATTATCTTGTGCATTTGTTTTTTTAGCTAGCTATATGCAAGAAAATAGTTTTGTCATGTCATTTACCTTCTTTTTTGTCAAACAAGCATAGGTATCAGCTTATAGGCGAGAACAAGACCAAGGCCTGTAGACAATTTGTATTTTGACATTCTAATCGACAAACGAATAGAAACAAAATGTATGGAACTTTTGTAACTAAAATCCCTCAGCCGAAATTTTGAACTTTAAACTCAATTTTGGTCTTGTTCCAACAGGCCTAGGTGTACTATATTTTTAGGAGAAATAGTTGACATTATAGTTATCCCATTCTTATATTGGACATTCGAATCGAAAAACTAATAGAAACAAAATGTATGGAAATAACACAAGCTTTCGACAAATCGGGCTATCACTAATGTCATTTCCGTACATTTTGTTTCTACTCGTTTTTCCATTCGAATGTCATATTGCAACTTGTTTAGCCCAGAGTATAACTATGCGCGTAACATAACAACCAATAATTTCTCTAGCTACATTGCCCTTTAAATTGCCGCTAAATATTTGGAAAAATGACAGATATTTACTTCACACTCTGTCAATGCTGAGTAAATCCTATCTCCTAAAATATGGCTTCACATTTACCAAACTATTCTGCATTCACTTAACAAATAGAAATAGTTGTTTAACCCAAAGTAAGTTTTTGTTTGTATACCATTAGGTTGTAACAAAGGGGAATGAAGAGTAAGAATTTTAGCAAATTAGCCCCTTTTGCCGGGCACTCCTGACGGCTGGAGCAAAAACCAGGAGAGCCTAAATACAAATGAGACCTATTATTCTTCGAAATCCTCTACATTTGTAAAGGGCGATATTTTTTACGAACTCAATCAGTTACTTTTGTAGTTACGTAGGCAAATTTTTTTGTTTCTGTAAACTTCGGTAACTGCAGTATACAGTGATACTACTGAAGTTGCTAGCTTATAGGCTGCGGTAGTGTTTAAATTATAGATAAGTGGTTTTAGTCAGTTGTTAAGTCTCTTTTGCCCCGTAAATTTTACAGCATCTATTGTCACGAATTAAATTCGACGGTGGCCCCCAAACTAGATGTACCTATATTGGGAGCCAGACAAGTGCAATAATATGATTTATGTGCAATGGAGGCTTGTGGTTACGTAATAACTAGTCTACACTAATCATTCTACAGATTCCACTTCTTCCCCTGATACCCGATAATAACCCTTCTTACAGAGACAATTGACTTATATACTCGTTACAAATTACTCGTTGTGAATAACTACGGCCATTGAACATAAGTATTAACGCCTCTCGCCTCCCTGTTTCACATCCTCAAAACAGTTTGCGAAACTGACAAATTACGAAAGATTAAAATTAATTTATGTAGGCACAAATATTAATTTGTGACACTAACACCCTTGTCAGAGGCACACAACCTTCGGTCCTTTCCGTAGGGTTGAACGGCTTGTGCTGGACAAAGCAGGGGTAAGGAAGGGGCTACTAACACTATTCACACGAATTTCTCGTGAAATCCCCTCTGTCACATAAAGTGCACTATTATTCATACACTGGGTAGTAACCCAGTTCAACTGACGTAGATCTCTTCTATGATAAATCGTGAAATTTTAGAGTTGCGCCTTTTAAATTGGATGGATTTTTAAGTCTTTAAAATGTGTGTGATATTTATTGTAGCTGGAAATATTAAGAAGTTTTTGTCGACTTTTTTGGAATAAGTAACGATTTTTACACGAATCGCGTTTTTACACTAATTATAATCACAAATAAAACAATTTTAATTTTTAAGTTTCTCCAATCACTTTTTTATTTTTATTCTTCAATAAGCTGGTCAGTATTTTTAGTCATTCCTAACGGTATTTAATATTTTCTATTAAAACAGTCGATGCAAATCTGGAACGCCCAAATTACATAAAAACCACATTATTTGAATCCTTATCTGTCCACCTATCTACCTGGCTAGGCATCCATTTTCCTAGATCCGTTACCCGATGTGAAAATACAGACGGTATATCGATTTTCCTCTCAATTCCACACCGTCCGGTCCGTTGCACCTTTTGGAGTGCAATAAAAATAATCTTCTTTGTTCAGTGGTCCATACGAGGTCGAAAACGGGCGAATGATAACAAAAACTGCTCAAAACAACACATTTTGTTGGTTCAATCGCAATCTGAAACATTTATTTTGTACATCATACATTTTAATTGACAGAAAACATTGAGAATACAATGATAAACGTAAATGGTGAGTAGTTATTATTTATAAAGGTTTGATTTTATGTTGACGGGCGGTTATTAACTGTCAGCCATAAAGTTACAATGAGTTCAACTTAAATGAGGTATTATAACTGTCATTGTGTTATCCACCTCGTATATTTTTAATTGATAGGTAATATTGATTTTTCAGTCACAATATTAATCCTTCATGTAACAAATTACAGACACTAAAATTATTTTCATTTGTCAAGCTATAGTTTTCTATAAACAATTCGAGAGCACTGCCTGTGGTGTCGAATTTCTCTTTCACAAAAACCATTCAAGATCTTATAAATAATAAGTCAATGTAATAAGTTATTACGTACTCATACCTACATACGTAGTTACATATACTCGTAGTTATAGCAAAAAGAGAGAAGGTAACGACCACCTTAATATTAGCAACGCCTGCATAAACAAGCAAGCAATTTGTACACGTGCATGATTACTTAAGTATCTAAGTGTATTGCCGCGACCAAACCGTAAGGACCGTTTCGTATCTATCAGTGTGATTTTAACATATAAATTGCAAATCAATACAAATACATAATTGCTTTAATGCTGGGTAATAGGAAAGATACATCTTTATTCACTCCTGTATTCTTAGCCATTGCTGTCTGTCTCAAATCTGGGCAGGGTCTTTCCCATGTCCTTCCAGGTACTCTTTTCTGATGCCGTTTCAAACTAGCCGTTGCAGTCGTCCTGCAACTCATTCTGAGCCAGCTTTGACGGCGTCTACCATCTTCACGCAACTATTGTGTGATACTCTTGCCCAACGTTTACTGTTCATTGGGTTGAGTTGACGTGACTAGCCTAACCCCATTCAAGTAATAATAATGTTGTTTATTGTTCCCAAAAACTTTTATAATATTTGATATTAATTATGCACACTAGATCCCGCACTAGAATATCCTGTGTTGCAGGATCTAATCTCTTTCGACAGAGGTAGGTAGTAACACAAATGCAGCGTTTAGTCAGTATTAGTACATATTTGTTACTACACTAAAAGTGAAACGTTTAATTTCAAACGACTCGTAGCACTTTGAAGCATCTTTCGATTTGTTATTGTGTATGTGTACCTACGATAGTATAACACTTGCAATCTTTACTGCATTATAGTGCTATTTTAACACGACATGTATTATAAAAAATTGTAAATAAAAATAAATTCCCTACCTGCATTAACCTACTTCGAATCCCGCGTGTCTCGTCATTACCAACTTTAAGCACACTACTCGCTGTACTAGAGCAATTAATAAAGAAAGTGTGGCGGTGCTTGTTAGCATGCAAATGCCGCAATCCTAGGAAGATTCTGCGGCAATATTCAAGTCGTTAGTGTTTGTGCAGCCCACTGCACAAGTGCAAAAAGGGTTCGCCGCTTTGCCAATGTAAATGACAATTTAATAATAGCAACGCTCTTTGCAACGTAAATTACGAAAGCTTTTATGAGATTTGAACTACTCTTTTTAATATATTTTTTATTAACGGTGCGTTTAATTTGTCCGAGTTTTATGATATGGTTTTAATTTTATGCTTGAGGGAAATTGCAGGTGGTTAGAGTTTAAAAATAAGATGGAAAGAGTTTTGTATCTTTAAGGAAGCCTTCTTGGATAATACAAATTACAGACTTGATGATTAATGAGACAAAATGCTATCAATAAACTTTCTTAGTATTTCTGCAGAAAATGAAAATATTTAATACACTCTTTCGCTTCTTTATTAAATTCAACGAAAGACGTAAACAGATGAGTAAAACAGGACAAATTTGGAAAGCTCAATTCGCCGCTTCATTTCTTCTTCCCCGTCCTACAAAGAATAATGTGCGTCATTCAGTCAATTTGGTTGTACAAAAAAATAAAAAACACATTCTTTCATTATGGATGTTCGTGTGAATTTTTTGGTTGGAAGACCAAATAGATTTCCCAAATATCACTTACAAAAATATTAGGTATTTTATGAAAATAGTTTATAAATATACAATCTAGACCTAGCCTTCTACAGAGTCTCCTCAAATGAAAGGTCAAACCCTAACTTTAGCACGGAGAATTTCTTTCCTGGGGGACTAGACAAGTTGCATTTTGACATTCGAATCGACAAACAAAAGGTATGGAAATGACACAAGCTTTCGACAAAGCGGTATTCACTAATGTCATTTATATACATTTTGTTTGTCGATTCGAATGTCAAAATGCAACTTGTCTAGCCCCCCTGAGAATTTCCCAAGAAATCGCTTGACCGTCGACAAGTACTTTTCAGCACTATTTGTTGTTCCTCCTTTCGTTCTGTGGTCTTTCAGTCACAAGAAGCACGAGGGTCTCGTTGCCAAGTTATAGCCTCGCTGAAAAGCCGATCTGTAAGGTTAAGCTATGCTTGACGAGGTCAGTCCGTGGATGGGTGACCATTCTTAACACACTGAGATCTTTCTGTGCCTTGGAGAGCCTATAGTCTATTCTTCGAATATAGGTATTTCCCAGAAATTAGGTTGCGGAGATCTGAAGACGGTGGCGTCGTGTACAATACTGATATTCAGCCGCATCTGGTTAGACAGGAATCCGTCCTGACCAAAGAAGGTCTTTCAGTCGCAAGATCTTAACCCTTCTTTTTTGAATATTCTAATAACAAGAAAATGTAGGCAAGGCTTCGGGCTGTTGTTATTCTATTTAGTTTTGATTAAATTTGTCTTTACTTAAAACCATCCCGACAACTTTGCTTAATTGTATTACATCACTTTATACCGTTCATTTTATATTCTGGTCGAAATAACAACGTGATATTGAGTTTTAAACACATTATGGATTGTTTATAGTAACAAATTACTTAGTTTTCAAAAATAATTTGAAACAAACCCACTGCAAATTACTAAAAGGATGCAAAATAAAACCTTAGTAATTAAAATACATAATGTATCAATTTGTTTTGTGCAATAATTAAGAAAATAATATTAATTTAATAAGCAGTGAGATATCGGTAGGTAATACTCCAAAATACCTCTATACCCAGATTACCTATGAGCATTAAGATCTTTTTGCTTATTAAAAGCAGATATATTTTTTCTTTACAAAGTTTAAATGAGTCTCTAGGTAAACTGCCATCCACACTACAGTCCGAATCAACCAACAAATCGAAAAAACATACCATCACGCCTGTATTCCCGAAGGATAACGCAGTAGTGTACTAATGTACACACACAGTTTGCCGGGTCCCATGTATTTAGGGGGCGAGGAATAGTACCATAAATAGAGAACAACTTCAAACTTCTAGCTGCTACTGGAATTTCATAGAAAAGGCCAATGTTTACCACTGCAATACGACATTTATGTCAATAAATGTCAAATTGTAGAATTATCGCGCTTAAGCTGTTTAATCAAAGTTACAAATATGTCGAAAATCGACGGGTAAAATCTTGACAGATTTGTCATTTAAAGAAGCGTTACATACATAATATGTCGGTTTTATTAAACCGACATATTATGTCAAAAAACCACAGTTCTGACAATTGTAAGTTTTATTAAACAGGAATATTGTCGAATTGTCACTTTTTGACATAATATATATGCAGGACTTTCGCATTCTCAGCTTTATTAAACAGGACTCTGGAAATCGATGCGTTGACTTTTAGCGTAGCAGTCGCGATAAAAAAAATAATTACATTACTACAATTCGGGCATAAATAAATGTAAAATTCATAAAAAAAAATGGTTGCAATTTGTCCAGATATCCCAATTATATATGCAATTTGTCAACAAAGACATAATACAACATCTTCCAACATTATTTGCTTAAACCACATTAACCTTGAATGTACACCAGTTGAGTTATTAGACCAGACATGAAATAAATGAGATCACATTACCGAATCCTATTGTGTGTAATGTCGTGATCGTTCCATGCCGGTAGTTGTCGACGGAGCACGATATTAGCGAAAATGGCGGTGCTAATGTGTATATGTATATAGATATATTATTCCTTAGAGACACATTTGAACATGAGCTTGTGTAAAATCAAAATATTACTGACTTAATCACGAAATCGGCTAGATTAAATTGCATACATCTCATACTGGGAAGGAATAGTTACAGGAACGAAAATTATTAAAGTTAAAATACCTAATTAATATAATTTCGAAATTACCCTCAAAGACTTTACTCATCGTCAAACTGCGGACTTTGGTGTTCTCCGATTGCAGTGTTTCTTCTAAGAAGTCGTCAGGACATACCAGTGCCAACTAGTTAAAAACATTGACGTGTAAAAGTGTTTTTCAAAGATCCATTTTCAGAAATAAATATCATTTATTTATATTTGTACCTATCTGATACTTGAGCGTGCTTTGTATCTAAAATTATTAGAATACATACAGAATAGTTTTTGTGTCTTGGGTGTCGTGGAATCGAATTTTCGACACTCATCACCGTACAGTGGCGAGATGATCACAAACATAGTAGTATTGTATAATACAGGGTGTTTGGTAGAACGTTGAACATACGAAAATGGTGGTTAGTTGGGGTCATCTGCTACCCACTGGGACCAAATTATTTAACCTTGGCCGCACTGTTTTTTTTTACTTTTTTTTAATTTCACAGAAAATTATCAGTTTTTTATCAATTTAAATTCGAATATCTTTACTTGTGATGGGTAAAACAGGCAGGATGTTGTTTTGTATTAATGTCTAATTATATTCGAATTTTAAGTAAAAAAAACTGGTAATTTTCTGTGAAATTAAAAAAAGTAAAAATGAAAACGGTGCGGCCAAGGTCAAATAATTTGGGCCAAGTGGGTAGCAGATGACCCCAACTAACCACCATTTTCGTATGTTCAACGTTCTACCAAACACCCTGTATATTATATTGTATTATCTAATTAGATACACTCTACAATATTGTAAACAGCCAAGCGTAAAACTAGATACGTATAGTCTCTTAGAAGAAATGTCTTCTTTAAGAAGATAATTACGTAATTACGAAGGTATAGGTGTTATTAGGCCGGGCCGCCGGAAGTTCCTTAATCTTATTTAGTCCGGATTTCCCTTAGTTTACGCGCCAATAATAATTTCTGACAAGGGCCAGTTCTCTTAATAATATTATTTAATATAGGTATTGTTACGATGGGCATGTCTGGCTCTTAATAATGATGGTCCTTCTTGTCTTCGACGATTTAATTATTATCACAGTTCAATGATTTCTCGAAATCGGAGACCGATAATCCTGTTAAGATTAGTTTATTATAAAAGAAAAATAGTAAAGAAAAATGTTTAAAAGCTATTTATCCGAAACTAACACATAGTCTAGTGGTCATAAGCACTACGCTCGACGTCCGGCTTCGATTCCCAGGTTGAGCAAAGTGTTATTGGGTCTTTCTATGAAATTCTCAGTAGCAGCTCCGACTTTGGATTTGTGCAATGGCTGCATGATCGATGATCAAAAGTGCTCTCCGAATCAAGGAGACGTCTATAAGACCACGAAAAGTGCAGCGTAACTTTGCAGCCTCTCCATATCACATTAGAGTGATACACCTATTACCTTTTAAAGAAGTATGCAAGAATCGCACCAAGTGGCAGCCTCGAGTATCTGCCTACCCCTGTGGGAAAAAGGCGTATTTATGTATGTAGGTCATCATCATCATCATGTCAGCCAAAAGAGGTCCACTGCTGAACAAAGGCCTCCCCCATTGACTTCCACAGGGACCGGACGCATGCTACCTGCATCCAACGACTTCCAGCGACCTTTACCAGGTCATCGGTCCATCTCGTTGGAGGCCGTCCCAAGCTGCGCTTTCCGGTGCGTGGTCTCCACTCGAGAACCTTTCTGCCCCAGCGGCCATCAGTTCTACGAGCTATGTGCCCCGCCCACTGCTACTTTAGCTTGCTAATATTTTTAGCTATGTCTGTCACTCTGGTTCTTCTACGGATCTCCTCATTTCTGATTTGATCGAGTAGAGAAACACCAAGCATAGCTCGCTCCATACATAGCTCACTGATTTATGTATGTAGGTACTGAGTTTAATTTATAAGATACAAAATAAAAATATATTACTTAAGTAAGTATTTGAAGATGAAGATACTTTCCACATAATACCTACATTATAATACGTCTGCCATGTTTCTAAGTTCTGTAGGGCCAAACATTACTTTATTATTCGTTGGCATATTTCAAATACTTCATACGAAGCGTGGGAGGACTGATCTCATGATTATTTTATTACCTATTGTTACTTTGGAGCTATTAATATAATTATGTAGGAATGAGGAAATCTCGTGATATTTGCCTTCGCTAGTTCTTTGTTTGTCACGACAAGCTTTCATTAGACTTAGAGCCTGTTTCACAAGTTACTGATAAGTTCCCGTTAAATTACTTAGCAGATAATTTTATACAAACTTTGTGATATTTTTGAATAATTTATCCTGTGAGGAGGTGTAACAGGCTCTTATTATAGTTACTTGATTGCATTTTCTCCATAGTAGGCACTATTAGCTAATTTATCTTAAGTATTATTAAGTCTATCATTAAGGTATTTTTTTTTTACTTACCTTATTTAGTTCTTTTACCATTTACCAAGACGTCAGGTACCTCAAAAATACAGATGCTGCTGCTGAAATCCTCAGATTTATGCGAGTACCTCTATTTTTGGGGCCAAAATTTTTTCACTTCTCAGAGTGCACTAATATCGCGCTTTTGGGGGTTAATTAGTTGATACCTAAAACAATTAACATTATTCTCCTCCTGACTAATTGTGAGCCAACCCATCACAAAATGTAGTTAGGTAAATCTAAAGTAATTTCACTTAATGCTTGCCTTCGTAACGGTATTCGGAACGACGGCTTTTGATCCCTACACTAGCGAATAAATCTAGATTTGTACCGAAGAAATATCTTGACATTTATATTGATGTCCTATCGAGTAAATTCGATTAGGTATACCTAATTGAATTTACTCGACTCTTGATAAAAAGCCTTAAAGTAGATACAAATCTTGTTACTAAACTAATACGCTTTTCTCAAATTGCCTATTGGCCTAGTACTGGTTGAAAATACTAATATTTTTGTAGGTTTGATTCTGAGATGGAACAGATTTTTTAAGTGAATTAAGTTTTTCTTAAAGCGAATTTTTCAATTTCTAATTCTGCTGTAACCTAATAAGAAACCTGCGTCTTCCTAGTGAAAATATGTTTTAATTGCTTTCATAGATATTTAATTTTAAAGTTGAAACCTCGTTCTTTTAACCGAGATTTTTAATACAATCGACGAACGCCAAGTGAATCGGTTATACGGTTTCTGAATAAACCTAAAGAGAAGAAAGATTGACTATTTCAAAGGGGATTTGAAAATACCATACCAATTTTGTTAGTATGGACATTATTGTTTATTTTGGAAATCATTTCTAAATCGTAGAAAAAAGTAGTACCAGAAGTACATATTAAATAAACTTTCAGATTGGTGTACCCTTTTCGAATGACCTAATAACAGCTATCCTGAAGGGGTGCCACTGATAAAATGTTATTTTATTATTCAAACCATTACATAAATTGTTATTTCGCAAGGGGTCAAAGCAGCTATAAAAAGAGAACAAATGCACCTACGTCATCAGCGACCTACACCCCAAAGTTTCTCATTAATAACAGGGGGTGTCACAAATGCCAGGCTCCGGCATTTAGCTGCGATATGAAATAACTCTAGCTAAGTAGTTACTTGAACATAATATCGTTCAAGTTGCCCCTAGTTTAACTCTAACGTTTAGCATCGAAGACTAATTTATGTACGTAAGTTGTAATACAGCATATTCACATCTTAAGTGGCGAAGCATTAAAAGAGCCTTTAGGAATGTTGATAAAGTATACATAAAGAAAGTAAAATAGTCTTTATTATTCTAAATATAATCTTTATGGAATGTTTACAACCCTAGACCCTACACTAGGATTCCTTGTATCGTGGGTCTAGTCTCTTCCATTTCATGATATATAAAGACTTTCAAATTAATTTAGATGACTATTGTGATAAAGTGTTTTGTGTATCAGTATACTGTACAGGCAAATAATATGACCACTTTCGATGAACCCTAATATGAATCGCGTACACGACTTTTGGTAAAATTAGAGATTCGTTTGTACTAGAATAAAATTTACTCACGTTCAAATTGACACGAATCGAAAACAAAAACGACGAGCATGTTCGATAGTTCGTAGGTGGAGACATAATAATAAACTTTTTATATCCACCATTACCTAGAAAATCACCACCTTTAACAATAATTTCCAAGTTATAGGTTTCATATTCTCAGTCACCAAAGTTTCTTATCGATGCAATCAATGTTGGATTGTTGAGAACGACTTTACTTAGGGGTGAAGACTCCGAGTCTCGGATATGCCACTTCCATTTCCCTTAACTATGCATCGTTTTATCACATTACGTATTCACGACTCTCATGAGAACACCGCCTGTAAATGGTCAGCACCATACACAAAGACTAAATGCAAAATAGGAGCAGATAGGACACCAGAATGATACCTGGGGGCCTTGACAAGCTGCAATTTGAAATTCGAATCAAGAAATTAGTTTTCAAGTCTTTCTGTATACAAAATGTATTTTTTTTCTCTTCCGCCTTTGTTCGTCACCGAGGCAATATACGTTTTACTAAGCACTATATTTTTGGAGTTCATTTTGAAGACTTTGAAGACCCACAATTCCCTACAAACACTATATACCTAGTTCTCCTGGCCTAGAATAAAGGCATACTTGATTCGTAATCAAAATGTAATTAGTCTACATGGTAACTTTTACAAGCGCGAACGAAGTATCTTATATTCTTATCTTCTAGAAAAACATTCCTAATCTTTGTCCAACAGTAAATAGTTGCATTTTAGCATTCACATTTAGCTCGTAACGCTATTCCTGCATAGCAAGGTAAGCAAATGCACATATGTTAGGTGTTGTGTGGACTCCCCAGATAATTGTGCATTTTGCAGAGATCAGAAAACAATTTGATTTCACTGCAGTTGAAACAATGCAGTTATCTAGAAGCGAATGTGGACTGGAAACATTTGCAGATTGCCTGTATCGGTGAAGTTTAATCTGTTCTGTAAATTGGTGTAATTTCTGTAACATTGCAACTTTGATACCAATATTCTAAAGTTTTAATGAACGCATTATTTTATCTACGTGTTGGGAAATAAGCCAAACATTCATTGCAAAATAGACTGTATTATAAAGGTAATTATGCAGTAATTACCAGTCGCTACTGCCTCATTTTGTTAGTCTTTGGTACGTAATATGTAATAGATATAATGTTGTCCAGTACTCGACATGTCTCGTGCGAGTCGTCCTCGTCTAACAGGACCTTAATGGTACGAGTGATACATTTATAAGGGTCCTTACTTAAGTACGACTCTTGTTTAATCCTTTCAGTCGACAATACTATAGTTATATGTATATCGGATATATTTCAACTGACTCAATAGCTTAGTAGTTGTAAGCACAAGGTATAGTTCTGTTAGGTCCACTTCTGTTGTAGGTATGTTAGGTATGGTCTATGTTATGTCCGAAAAAAATCTGGTTCCACATTTACGGGTACCTCAGGGTTTAAAGGTGTCTTGTTTTCTTGCAAAGGAGTCTTGTGTACCTAGCATGTCTTTGTAGTGTTTTAAATATAGAAGAAATTTTAAATCCTAATTACCTACGCTATGAGTTGGAACTCACCGAATAATTTTCATTGAAAATTAATCATCACGGATTATAGAAACCTTTTGATTGCGCGCTTTCAAAGGAGAGGTTCTCGTTATCTCACGTTCCCCTTTGAAGTGCACAGCTGATACCTAGTAGGGTGAGTACCTATAGACTATAAACAAAACATGTTATAAAAAAGTCATATAGCATGGTTCAGTAATGTGGAGACGAATGTTATACAACGTGTTATAATAACAAGTTATTAATATTTACAACAATGTTATATAACTCGACATTGTGAACAGCACTGCAGAACGACAAACGAAAAGGCCATCTAACATGGCTATATTGCATTGTTAGTGTAATGTGTACACTATTTTTGTTATATATTATTGCAATGTTATAAAAACAATGTTATATAATGTAGACGTGTTATATAGTAAGTTACACCACATGTAACTTAATCTGTACTCACCTTAAGATCATGACGTCATAACTTTCAAAGAACATCTGAGTCTCACACGGCGCTCGTATTAAGTCTACCTGATCTTACATTTAAGCGCCTAGAGGAAACGATCCGACGACGTAATGTAGGGACGAAGTTGAATACTCAATATGCTATTTAGGTTTATCGATGACAGGAAATTTGATAATACCATCGCACAGCTTTGTGGGTTGTATTCATAATAGAAAATGGGAGTAAACACGTTGATATTCAGCATGTGTGCGGGTTTGTTGTGGTGGCAGGCTACCGGGGTTTGTATTGTGGTATCCATCGATTTTGATATAGCAGTCGGTGATTGAAATAGTACTTCAATGTATCAGGAATTATGTTATTGAAGGAATTGCTTATAATTCAAGCTCATGTCAGAAATAGTAGGTACCTAAGTTTGAAAATTATAATGAGTGGATTAAAAATATTAAGCCGAAATACTCGTACATACAACCACGCTCGTATTCCCCAAAGCACAAAGGCACAGGTGTACCTACAGTTCGGCGTCATGTAATAGTGGGCGAGCCTATTGCTATTAGCAATAGGCTTTACGTGTGTTTCTAAAGTTACAATGGTGACAAGTCCCAAGTTCGAATCCCAAGTCGAGCTCGAGGGATTTTGAAATGATCGTTAATCGAATACTAATGACTCTGTTTTATAGTTCACCCCTTTCGTTCTTTGTTCGTTCATATTTGTTATAACAAACAATGAATTTCAACTTCTCCAAGAGCCGTAAACAACAGTGAATGAGAACTAAAATAATATTCATCATTTATCAAATATAATTAATTTTAGGTTATTTTATAGTTATTCTTATACAGTTGTGTTGTGTTTTATTGTTATTGTTGGTAAAATGCACAAGATACCTACACAATAAAATCCCACGACTTAATACTAAGTGAACGAATATGAGATTTGAACGTTTTGTAATCAGGTAGTTATTTTGCAACTTGACTGTTTTAAGACTACTTAAACCACGAAAACATCGTGAGGGAACCTTCCCACCGACAAACTGTCACACAGTTTGGTGGATTTATTTCATTTTTTAAATGTGTTCAATAGGGAATATGCACATTTTTTTTTATATTTTTAAACGATACTTTATATCGTTATGTAGCCGTAAAAAAAATTCCAGCGCCTTAAAACTAAAATTAAGTAACAAAAAAAAATTATTAAATTATGAGATAGATATTGGCATTTGAAACACCCGCGATTTTGGCGCGCTTGCCGTGATGTCAAAGTCTACGTTCTCTCAACCAAACAACCACGTACAACGGACACTGTTTTAGTAGACTTTGACGTCATATTCCATTTGACCGATAGTGTTGCGTTTCAAGTGATTTGAATTTCCAACAGTTTCTTTGGACTTTTTAATAATTATTTTCTCATCAAAAAAGAAATAATATAAAAAAATATCTACATAGACATAATTCTAAAACGATAAAGTTCATAAAAAAAAATATTTGACCTTTTTTTAAGTCAGACGCATATTCCCTATTCAATAAATATTCTAATAATTAAAAAAACCTGCATTGAAAGACTTTCTTAACGGCGTGTGAAGTCTACCAACCCGTACTAGGCCAGCGTGTTGGACTATACCATAACCCCTCTCATTCTGAGAGCAGTCCCAGCAGTGGGACGATCAATGGGTTGATGATGTGTGAAGTCTGTCAACCCGCACTAGGTCAGCGTGGTGGACTATTAGTCCGTGCCCAGTAGTGGGACTATTAATGGGTTGATGCTATTATGATAATGATGATGATTCTAAATACATACGTCGGAACGAATTGTGTTATTATGTCCACAATATACCCATCACGCCCATATTCCCCGAAGGGGTAGGCAGAGGCGTACTTATGTACACCCACATTTCGCCAGTATGTTTAGGTCCCATGTAATAGGGGGCGAGCCTATTGCCATAAACCGGGCACAAATCCAGACTCCGAGCTGCTATTGGGAATTTCTCAGAAAACCCAACAACACTTTGCTCGACCCGGGGATCGAACCCAGGACCTCTAGCGTAGCAGTCGCTTTTGGGACCACTAGACCAACGAAGCAGTCTTACTGTTGCGCTGTGATTATATTGTCCACAATATAATCAGAGCACAACAGAAGCCACAATATATTCCAATAACTCCTTTAATCCAAACGCCAGTGTTCCCACGTCAACACAATATTAACATAGATTAGGTACAAACCAATATCGAGCAATCTAGTCCTGGCACCATCATAATCAATTATGTTGAGCGGCCATCGATTTATAGCCTAAGATTAAATCACACTGCATACAATTAACGCTTTAATGGCTACATCCCCTTAAGATAACAGAAGCTTGTTGAGAAATTAACAAAAACATTTGGCTGCACCTGGAATTATAACCTGTGTGTATACGTCAACGTACAATAAAAGTACCGTTAGTTTACAATTCATCTAGTTACATTATAAAATATCCTCGTTGACTGCCTCGTTGGTCAAGTGGTCACAAGCGCGACTGGCTACGCTAGAGGTCCTGGGTTCAATCCCCGAGCAAAGTGTTGTTGGGTTTTCTGTATGTGTGAAATTCCCAGTAGCAGCTCGGAGTCTGTATTTGTGCCCGGTTGATGGCAATAGGCTCGCCCCGTATTACATAAGACCTGTAGGCGAAATGTAGGTGTACATTAGTACGCCTCTGCCTACCCCTTCGGAGAATACAGGTGTGATGGTATGTTATTGTAAAATTTCGAACGACTGTAAACTGATCCGCTAACAACGGTGGATGTCGCATTGTAACAATGTTCAGTTGCGGAGGATAAGTTTTTTATTGTAAAAAAATAATTATCGTATCCACCGTATTAATAAAATCTATCAAAAATGCAATTTCATTAACAAAAAAGTATGATTAATTTCATTGTTTTGAATATTAATGACTGTATTTTTAAGTGGGTATTTAATATTCAATGAATACTCCTTCCGGAAACAAAGTCTAAATTAGTTAATTTAATAATTTTGATTATAGCTATTATTTGATTTCGATTACAAAGATGATTGCTAACTATTCATAGAAATTAATCAGCATATTTAACAATTTCCTGAACCATCAGGAAATGTAATAATGCTGATGACTACATCATAATAATATATCTGCACGAAATTTAAATTGAATGATAACCGTCATTATTATGAGTTCAATACCATGTCTTCCTAAGACAATGACGTGTGCATCTATGAACCTACACTAGAACAGCTTAAAAGGAGGTCATCGAAACCTGCCTAAATGATGTACCGAAGGTACACTTATTGGAAAAAAATATTACGCTGGTGAGAACACGTCGTACTTTTTAATGTTGACTGGGGGATGAGAAGTATAACTTTTAATTTGAGATAAATGACGCCATTTTGGCACACTATTATCTGTTTCATAGTGATTTCAATATAAAAAACTAAATTAAAACTAAAATGATTGAACCGATTTAAATGTTCGGTACACAGATAGTCTAGAGCCTGAGAAAGGAAATAGGCTACTTTTTAATGCGAAAAAGGGCTGTAAGGGGTTAAAAGAGGGGATAAAAGTTATTAGAAATACCCAGGCCACGCGAGCGAAGCCACTGGCGGAAAGCTAGTTATACGTACCTTAAATAAATAGATACTCGTACTTACCAAAATTATCGTGCTTTATCTGAATGTAATCAATAATTGATCTCATTGAATATGTCGCACGGAATGCTTGTGCAATGCTTTTAAGATAATAATCTCCGAAGCATTAAACGTGAGAAACGCCGGGTGAATACACTAAGTGACAAAAAGTTAATAACAGTATTTAGGAATGGTTTCAATTGCATATTCATTTTAACAGTATCCGGTGATTGTAAAAGATAGTCTTCTAGTCATAAGTCAAAAGACTGCCTCGTTGATCTAGTAAAGAAGAAAGAAAGAAAGAAAGAAAGAAAGAGAGAAAGAAAGAAAGAAAGAAAGAAAGAAAGAACGAAAGAAAGAAAGAAAAAAGAAAGAAAGAAAGAAAGAAAGAAAGAAAGAAAGAAAAAAGAACGAAAGAAAGAACGAAAGAAAGAAAGAAAGAAAAAAGAACGAAAGAAAGAAAGAAAGAAAGAAAAAAGAACGAAAGAAAGAAAGACAGAAAGAAAAAAGAACGAAAGAAAGAAAGAAAGAAAGAAAGAAAGAAAGAAAGAAAGAAAGAAAGAAAGAAAGAAAGAAAGAAAGAAAGAAAGAAAGAAAGAAAGAAAGAAAGAAAGAAAGAAAGAAAGAAAGAAAGAAAGAAAGAAAGAAAGAAAGAAAGAAAGAAAGAAATAGATTTATTGACACAGTCACAAAGCACACAAATATAGAAATAGTAGGTATACCCAGTGATTATATAAGATTTAAGTTAAATATTGTGTGCCCCACGGCTGCGCCAAAGAGGCCCCAGTTCAGCTATGTGCCAGACCACTCGTGAGCTGCCTGGCGCTAGTAGTCCCGAGGGCGACCTAAATACTCTTCGACTCCCGGGTCGAGCAGTGTTGTTCTCAGTAGCAGCTTAGATTCTGGATTTGTGCCCGGTTGATAGCAATAGGCTCCTCGACTATGACATAGGACCTAAACATACCAGCGGACTGTGAGTGTACGTTTTAGTACAATTCTGCCTAATCCTTCAGGGAATACAGGCATGATAGTATCTTATGCTAATACATTATGTCTTATAATTATAGATAGATAGAATAATCTTTATTGTACACCATATCAAAAAACAACACATAACAAATTTTTAAACATTAAGGGTACAATGGCGGTCTTATCGCTAAAAGCGATATCTACCAGACAACCTTTGGATGGACAGGAAAGATATGAAAATTGAGAGTTAATTATTTTATTTATCTAAATCTATACTAATTATTAATTATAAAGAGATGGAAAGATTTGATTATTTGTTTTTTTTTTGCATTGAATAGGCTCCGAAACTACTGGACCGATTTGAAAAACCGTTTCTGTGTTAGATAGCCCATTTATCGGGGAAGGCTATAGGTTATATACTAATAGGAGCTGAGTAGTAATGAAAAATGTTGCAAAAAACGGGGGGAAAAATTATAAGTCCATTCTTATTAAATAAAAAACAATCTGCCTTCAATAAAACCCAGTAACTAAAAAGCAAAAAATCATTGGTATTTACATAATTATGATTTCTAACTAACTTGGAGTCGGTGCAAAACAAATTTAAAGTTAAAGTCAAAGATATTTATTGCGTAAAACTGTGTACATAATGGTGTTTTATAATTTTTGGTAGTCTACCCAATCGGGTGTAGCAATATAAAAATGTTAAAATCTAATCAATAATGTCTATGCTAACAATCATAAAAACAATTTTGTAAACATTATTGTATGTAATAATGATTAAATAAATATGATCTTTCATTGTTTGTTTTCACAATTGTATTTCTAGAGGTCGAACTTAAAATCTAGTGCTTATGCTTAGCTTTTGTTTCAAAAAGTGCGATGCGACTGAAACGCGCACATCTAATAATAAAAAGGCATAGTCAAAATGCACTGTATGACGTCATCGTCGACCATTTCGCTGTAAATTTGTTTCGTTATCCTTTGACAAAACACCACGCTCTAACTTTCCCCTGTGAAAGAAACATTCTAGCTTTAATAGCTTTTTACGTATTAAGGCTGAAGTTACATGTTCTGAATGGATACCAAACTTTTATTTTAGCATTTTACATATTTTCAACACAACGTTCATAGTAAAGTTAAACATTTTCGTATACATAGTTACAAACTCAATGAAAATACTTTTTAATGGTTGTTAATGAAAAACTTAATATTTTCATGTAGGTATATACCTACTGCTAAAGTTTATTAACATACCTACGGCTACCATTAAAATGAAAATAATTCCATAATTACTTTGTATGCATTATAAACACTTGTACTTGTAACATAATTATCTGCAATTTGCTTCTAGCAGTTACCTGAGGAAATAGGTAGTTTATTTTATTTGTTTGCCTTTCCTTTCCTTTTCCTACAGTCCATGGGATCCCAAACATTAACTACGTGGCCGTGGTATGGTGACCCGTTACTGTGGTCCAGTATTCGCTTCTCACCTAAAGATGTTCGTTGATCGATCGAAAATTTGCTCCACTTTTTCAAAAATGGCGTCTATATTATCCGTAATAGGGCGACCAAAGGGAGGTGCATCTTGGACATCATCCCGGATTAAAAACGTTTAAATCAACGTCATGCTCCTCTTACTGACACAGCATATATGGCCCATAAACGTCACAATTTTTCTTCGCAGCTAGGGGTGCATTTTTTCCGTTTTTGTAACAACATTTTAGAATATCGAATTTCTTCATTAGATTCATTCATTTGACAGAAAGAAAAACAAATGAAAAATAGCTGGAAACAACACTACTAATTTGTTTATTTTTTTAATGTAACTTAATGTCATCAAAACCAGCCAGTTAGATATAATAGGTACCTACAGCTAAAGAGGTTTTATTACTAGTTTATAGGTACCTACTGTAAGTGAAGACTTTTTCCCCGACCTAATATTAAAGGTAATTTCGTAGTAGGTAGATAATTACTAAATTATTTGAAAGTACAATAAATAGGTAATTAAGGTCAAATATTATGCAAGAAAACTGCGAAAGCGGTACAAGACATTATAACCTTAAATAATTTATTACAAATTTAACACTGTATTGTTTAACTAGACCTATAATTTTTATGTCCAATATATTAAATTAAGATTGTTATCTCCTTCCGTAATAATATTTGATCTAAATCAAGTTAGGCTGCATTATAATTCGGACACTACAACCATGATTAATGAACACCCACCCAATAATCAGTCATATGCAAGGAAATGAACACTTTTGCCACGCTACAAGTTTATAAACAGAAGGTAATTATGGAACGCATTTTTGAAATCAGTATTTTTGTTACAGCATAATTTAACACGATTTGCATGGAAATATGAGTTGATGATGACAAAGTTTGTCGTAGTGATAAATAAAAATACTTTAAGCGGGGAAATTATATAATGAAAAGTCTAAGATCAAATCAATGTTATTCTACTGTAATTAACTTTTTAGAAATCATAATTACTTTTTTATAGTTAGGTCGGCGACTGCTCGATAGAGGTCTTGCGTTCAATTCTGGATCGAGCAGTGTGGTAGGGATTTCTCTCTTTTTCTGTGAAATTCTCAGTAGCAGCTCGGAGTCTGGATTTGTGCCCGGTGGCTGGCAATAGGCTCGCCCTTTTACATGTTACCTAAACATACCGGTGAACTGTGGGTGTACATTAGTACACCTCTGCGGGGAATACAGGCGTGATGGTATATTTATATTAAATCCTTATAAAATCAGGAAACTTTAGTGGCAGAATCTTTTGTTCCAACAAAATACCTAACTGAAGTGGACTACTTTCCACAATCTATACAGTGAACTATGACCTCATTCGGTTAGTTCACTTCCCACTCGACCTCCCATTTATCGCGCCAGTGTTCACAGGATACAAAATAATGTTCTACGAATCTAGAATTAATTACAGAATAATAAATGTTTTAAAACATTACCCAAGGATTAAACAGAGGTGTAGGTACCGTAACAGGTCATAAGTCCATTACAATATCAAGGATCGTATTTGCCTGCACGCTACTGCGCGTATAAATAAACATATTTATACTTAGTTATTTGAAATGTAATACCACTATCGCTCTTTTCCGACTAGATAATTATGAAAGAGAACGTTATACGAGATCGTCTATGTATGCAAAATGTTTGTTATAGAAAAAGGTGGTAAGTGAAACTTGTTTCATGCGATAGAGTTGAAAAAATGGTAATAGACTTATGACCGCGACCGTACCTAGTAATATTTAATAACTTATTTTGCGGTTGTGTAAGAGATCTATCTGCTTTTTAATCTAAAATTAAAAAAAATATAACTAGAACAGTTGGGTCCATTTTTATAATTTTTTATATGTTAGAGTTATCACCGTCAGAATAACTAATATTAAAATATCTGATAAATAATTTACATATGGGGTGTAAAGGAAGTTCAAAGGTTCAAATATGGGGCGAGCGAAGATCACAAGGTAATAATAGGTACATACAATAAGACACTGTCATTATTTCTTTACAATATATATATATATATATAAGTACATACAGACGCACACTTATGCGTAAATGCAACCTTATTGTTTTTTAAATACCCTGAAATTGATAGAAAAACTAGCTATTGTTCAAAATGAAATTCGTTTTGGATCAAATACAATAAGTATGTTCAAACATTATTTTAATAACGCAACTAATAACACTTCCCTAATCAATTCCAACTGTTAATAAATAGTTACGCAATCAATAAAATTAAAAGGCGCACACGCACTGTCCATAATAATTATAAGTACCTATCATAAAACTATTTCATTTGTAAGGCCGTAAGGCTGTTTATTCACTCGCCGATCTTTAGGCAACATGCCAACCAACCTATCACACCACAGTAATTGAAGTAGGTAGGTATACTTACATATTGAAGAAATTTCTAAATCCAATTTTTATATAGGTACCTTAAAACTCAAATTTTGTACTTAATGGTAAAATTTGTGAAAGAGTCTAAACAGAGTTTCATGCAAGTATCATAATATATTCTGTATTTGTAAAATATAAATACATTTTAGTGTATAAAAAACACAAAAATATTTTATTATATAGAAATATGTTTAGAAATAACAAAACAGAGGAGTTGTAAGATAATTATTTTGAGTTGTTATTTTATAGGGGTACAGAAAGGTACAACAAAAAAGTTGCGCAACCTTTTTGTCGCCTAATGTATTGGTGGTTTATTATAAGCGCGCACGCAATGCCAATGACTATTAAAATCATTAAACTGTTACAATTGTAAATGTTAAAATTCGTCACGGTTACATAAATACGTGCCGACATCTATATCAATATTATATTGATTGATATCGATTTCCATTGAAATATTGATTTATGAATTGCCTTTTGTGAAATGTTACCTTCTATTAATATTTGATAGCGGTATACAAGAACACAATATTTTCCCGACTGAAATCACAACTTTGGACACTTATTAAAATCTTCCAAATGCAAATAATAAAGATAAAGTTTGTATGCCTACGCGTAAATAAGGATGTGAAAAGGATTTTACAGGATCAGAATCGGAAAAATGGTTACGGTGGGTCCTATTCGAAGTGTTAATGTGTGTCACTAAAAGGAAATTTTCGCCTAAAGTAAACAATCATCATCCTCCCAACCTTTTTCCCAACCATGTTGGGGTCGGCTTCCAGTCTAACCAGACCGCCGTCAGACCTCCGCAACCCAATTTCTAGGCAATACCTATATTCGAAGGATAGACTGGATAGTTGTCAGGCTTTTTGGGCTTCTGACTACCACTAACGATTGTCATAAGTGTTCGTATGACAACCGGGAACGAAGGCTTTACGTGCTCTCCGAGGCACGGAGCCTAAACAATAAATTATACAATACATTGCCTAATGGTGATTATATATGTAGGTCAGAAATATACTTACCTTTATATACCTTTCTGTTGGTGGAGTTATGGATGAAAACAACAGAATCTCGCCTTATTAATATACAAAGAAGTAGGTATTTGTTAGTTGGGGTAAGCTAACAATTAATGATCCGTTTCTGAAGGTTCGTTCATTGGTCGATAACCACAAAATTCCTGAATGGTAGGCCATATTTTATTGTGATAAATCCACGCGAACAAAGGTCCAGGCGAAAGCTAGTTATAGGTGTTGCGGTTAAATAAAATCACCTGGCGAGTTGCATTTTGACATTCGAATCGACAAACAAAATGTATGGAAATGACATTAGTGACAGCCCGGTTTGTCGAAAGCTTGTGCCATTTCCATACATTTTGTTTGTCGATTTGAATGTCAACTGTATGCAACTTGTTTAACTGCGTTAAAACTGTGCTAAAACAAGTGAACTGAGAACCAGGAAAAAACCATAGATAATGGGGAGCAGGATGTCAAACTTTATGATTAAAAAGACCCAAAGACAAAACAATATACCAACTATTAACTAAAATGTAATTAAGTGCCATTTTACAACAATAGGTACATAAATAAATACATATTTCAAAACAAAAGCGTTCACCCGTGAAAAATCTAAATGTCAATAGCCAACGCTTCATTCAAAGGCCTATTTTTGTACAACACACAATATAGGCTCGTCGTTCCTAGTAACACCGTATTTGCGAGTTCAACAAACAAAATAATAGTTGGCAAACGCCATTCACCCATTCCTAACTAAACAAAAGCGTTTGTTTTGTGTAGGGCAAGAGAAAATATTGAAAGAGTGATTCTCCGAATCTTTTGAATGAGTTGTGAAAAATAGAATACTGAATGAATATTGCAGAATGGTATTTATAACTTCGGTATCAACTTCTGCCGCTTCGGCCTCACGGGTTTAATTTTCGTTATTTTTTTTAAAAGAAAAATTGAATAATTACGGAAGTAGTAAGTCTAATATAAAAACATACTTACCATCATACCATCACGCCTGTATTCCCTGAAGGGTTAGGCAGAGGCGTACTAATGTACAACCACATTTCGCCAGTACAATACATTATTATGGTTTAAGCCATCGCCACCCTTGGCCACCTGCAACACCTTAGTGCCCTTAAAATCTAGGGCCTACTAGAAAGCAACCAAGAGGTTGAGAGCCCCTCTTGGTTGCTTTCCTAGGCCCTAGGTTTTCTGACTTGGTCTTACGAGGTTGTAAGCTTACTGATGGTGCTTTACGATAGACTCAGACTTAAGGGTGATCGCTAGCCAGTCAGACCCTAAGAGATCCTAACTCCAAGGAAATACATTATACATTATCTGGTTAAAAATCAAATGTGATTGGTACCTAAGCACACCTGTGACACTCCATATAAACTTTCCGATACCGCTGCACACTACAATACCAAATGTCAAACTTGTCAAAATTACGTTTGTACACGTGCAAATGTGTGCGTGTAGGTGCGTAGGGTTTGTTGGCAGTCCGGCAAGAACACCGGCAGGATGCGGGGGACCTGAGGTATCTGACTTTAGGGAGGGGCGGAGATTCTGTTATTATTTATTCTGTGACCCAAGTACGTAGGTAAAACAAAAAACAATCAAAAGCTACCACATTAGGAATATCAACTAATAGAGGAAGTACCTATATTAATTAATTCCAAAACCGTATTACCGTTAATGATTAGTTGATTCTATTTTCTAATCCGAAATTTTGTAACAATATTTCCACGTTTCATTAACTAATGTTATAGAAACGACAGCCATAAAACGCAATGTGTTGTAAAACAAAAATCGAAATTCGTATTTGTTTTATCGCATACAACATCGAAAGTATAACTGTATTGTTTCAGTACTGTTTGGACTCTGAATACAACTTATGTTCCACTTTTGTAAGAACTTTGTTAACAAAAACATCCCAAGTTTGTCTATTAAGAGCATGATGAAGAGAACTGGGGAAACATTTGTTTTATTAATCCCTGACCGTTTACGTAAGTTGTGTAAGAATTGTACGTCGATTACTTTTTTGTCGTTAAAGGGTAGATAGATGTTTGAAAGAAAGAAAGAAATAAAGAAAATGTATTTACTTTGGATGGACCTATTTCTTAACTGCGCTATAGTTTGCTTGGAGCATGTTCTAACTCTAGAGTTGATCAAACTTAGTCATTAAAACAGGTTGGAATATGAACTATTATGTTTAGTTTTGCTGCTATGTATGTAAGTGTATGATGGCATGCTCTATTAAAGCCAGATGCGCGCGCCATCTTATGATTTTCGATGACAACTAGTCACTTCGATCTTGATTGATCACCTCACCTCGGACTAAGAGTTATGATCTTCTCCTTGTTTTTCGTGGTTTTCCATTGCTGGATCCTGAAATGAGTCAGTCGTTTGCCTGTTGATAAGAAGAGTCAAGTTTTGAAAGCTCAAAAGTGAATGAAAAATAATCTACTTGTCAAAACAACTTTTTGACAGACATTGGCAGAACTTCACTATGATAATTATTCACATCCACGCAGATGAGCTGCAACGAAGTTCTAAAACTATACAATATAATTATACTACTTGCTTACATATATGCATAGCTCCCATATACTGTTGCATTATTATGAAATTCCTAGCGACGCATTATTCTAAGTAAATTATGGTGCTAATAGCGAATACTAAAATTGTTCAAATATCACGCGTAGTTGACTTGCGGTGCGAAATGATAAGCTTCTAAGGTTTATTTGTTGCGAAATGTTGAGTGTAATTATAAAATTAGCGATGAATAAATATGCTTTTACGTGGACGTAGCAAACATAATCATCATCATTTAATACGTCCACTGCTAAGCAAAGGTAGCTCCGAATATATTATAACACAAGGACCGATGGCATTTACAAATTTGACTATCAATCAATGAGGTCTGACTACGACAAAAAATAACACATATTGTTTCTCTTACCTCTTTCCTGTTAGTGCATCTACCACTTTTCCGTCTGTGCATGGTTGTCTGGTACCTAGATAATGCCTAAGGCATAATATGTACACTCTTTGTACATTAAGAATAAAATAAATAAGTAAGACTCTAAATCAAAGAGTAAACACTCAAAAGTCACTATCCAATGGGCAATAAGCCTAACAATCGACCCATCACTATGATATCAATATATCCCCGAAAGAGGCGGAGGTCTAATGACAATCGCTTCGTGTAAACATAGTTGGGAAAGCTTAGAGGATTATGGAAGCCAACCATCAAAGGCAATGTAGTATCGAGCAGTACAAGCTAAAGTGGTCGATCAATCTAGCAGCCATTTTACTCTAATAGTAAGTAGTCTTAGCTTAAGGCATATAAAACCCGAAACAACCCCTCGTAATTGCGTCCCCATATACAGTCTTTTTATTGTCGTCTAATGTCGTCATCTAGTTTCATGGCCCGATCGTTATTTACAGGCGAACTCACGAATCTCCTGCACTTGATGTTGCAAAACCTACGCCATTGTCGTGAATACACGGCGAACGTGATATAATTGTTTTGTGAATCCGTGCTTAGAGTGTTCGTAAATTGTAGTACTGTGGTACTTTAGGTAGTTGCATATGTTTGCAGTGGAATACATCGCAAATAATTCTGTAGTGCTCTTTCGCAAGGGACCTTATGTAATAGATCTACAGAACGTCAGATTCGAGTAAGAGAAAATATGGTAAAGAGAAATAAGTGGGATATAATAAGAATTATATGACATATATTGAGCTAATAAAGTTCATTTTGGAATAAATGTCCAAGGGATAAAAATATTACACATTTTAATATGTGTAGGGCCTGTTTCACCACCTCCTGATAAGTTCCAGTTAAATTACTTGAAAGATAATTTCATACAAATTCTGTTCCATTATGAATTTATCCGGGAGTTAGCGGCTATTCAGAGGTAGTGAAATAAGCCCTTAAAGTCGTAACGCAAGATTTAGGACTCTGTAAATTACAAAGAAAGTATTAGATAAGTACCTATAAACATTATTTCAGTAATGTGTAAAAGTTTAGCAATAGAAGAAACTTGGACACTATGCAGTGTGATGCAGACACAGTTGAGGAGCAAGTTTCTAATTAGTACCACGTTTAAAGAAACGAATGTGTCGCTAACGTTAGTTTAATGTGCGCGACACTTCGGTCTGATAAACGCCTCGTTAGGTCCTAACTTATGTTAACAGTTATTATTCGTTATTAGTTCAGTTCAGTAGTTATTTATGTTATCTGTTACATAATTATGACAGAGTTTATCTATTTTCTTATTCAATGATCAATTATGGATACTTTAAAAAAATATAAGGAGATAAAGCGGACTTTTCCTCACAAACATTTAATTACTAGACGTAGTTATCAGTTTTAGTTAAGCTATTTGCCGTTGTGAACCTCTGTATAATTGATTATGTATTTTCGGGATCAAACAACTCATTGGCTGATTTCTCAACAGATTTCATAACAGAATCTTCTAAAGAGTAGATGTTAGTAATATTTATTTAAATTCATGTAAAACATATAACTGTATTTAAAAATGCACGAACAATAAAAAATGTCACAGATTGGGTTTGATTTGGGATTGAGTTGTTAAAAAATCCAAGTCAGAGCTCTTTAAAAATGCATTGATGCAAAAATAGAGGTGGGAGCAAAAATAGAGAATTTTTTTGAAAGTCGTTAAAATCCCGGCATTATACGTTCACGATGGAAATATAAAAATGTATTATTGGCCGTAAATGACAGATGATATTTTATGAATCGACCGTATGAGGAATGGAGAATACATTGAGAATTAATGACTGCCATGAACAGTCTATTGGAATATAAACTCGTCTAGTTTTGCATATTTGCTGAACGATCGACTTCTGTGCTAAAGTGTGGGGATTCGCACAGAACGATATACATAGATGCAAATATTTGTATAGTCTACCTACATGTTACTGTTCAAACGCTGGATCTAATTGAACTTTGTAAAAGCACATACGATACCTTTAAAAGAAAACTTTTCTATTAACCATACTTGTATTTAATTATTTTAGATTTCCACGAAACGCCAGGTTCCAGTCCTTGGTTTGACTGCAGTAAAGTTATATCTTTCGTAATAAACATTTTCGTTTCTGCATCACCCTAAGGTTGTCTGGTAGAGAATGCCTAAGGCATTAAGACCACCTTTGTACACTTTTTGTACATTAAGAATAAAATAAAAATAAAATAAATTAAAGCTAAAATATAATAGAGCAAAAATAATTAGGTTTATACGCAATTCCATACTAATATTAATAAGAAAATTTGTTCGTTCTACGTCTGTTACCCTTTCACGCTTAAACTGCTAAATAGATTTCGTTAATTTTGACAAGGACCGTTTGCCTTAAATTATTCCTTTTCCTATCGGTTAAAGCCCTATATAGCACTGCTATAAAAAGTTCCACTAATTATCTCACCCATCAAACGATAAAGATCCGTAGCTGAGCATGTCTAAACCTCCACTACTGACACCCCGATGTTATCTCACATGATTGAGCGTTTTTGTATAAATTTTAATTAGAACACAGTAATAATTAGCGGGTAATATAGGTTACCGGAACACTCGAACTCGGTTTTTGTCCATAGTTTTTTCAATGTAGTAACGGTGGAATGTTATTTGAATAACTGCGTTTCACTATAAAAACAATGATACTGCGATTTCAGTTCCCAATTTAAAAAAATCTAACTACTACTTATGTACTCGTACTTTTTTCGATTGTTGAAATTAAATTCAACCTTACTGTTTCCTATTATTTGTTTCTAAAAAAACAAATTAACTTACATAAGGCTAATTTGCTTTTTTGTTAGACTAAATATCTAGTATTTACATACGGTTGTTTCCGAAATAGTTTCAATAACTGAACAAGCATTTATTAGATACAAAATACGATGAATAATTTTGACTTGTTGGACGTTTGATTAAGTAATAACTTCTTATTAGGGGCTTAAGTCGGCTCTTTCAATATTATCATAATCATCAATAACACAACCTATCTCTCGACTGTTTTAACTACTGAAAATCGGATATTAACCCACGGTAAATGAAGACTGACAGATTTGTTAGAAAACTGTTAAAAAATTTCATGAAATAGTCTAAGACGTAATTCTGAAATACTAGGTCAAACGTTTAGATTCTTCTATCTATGCGAAATAGAATTTCTCTTATTAAAAAATAATGTTTTTAACAAAAACCCAACGATGGCTTCGTGAATATTAAACAAATTTATATATTATTTAGAGCAACCTGAAGGTTCACATAAAAAGAAAACCATCCATAATTTATAGCCAGGCTCGACTTAATTTACTAAAAACAAAAATGTAAACAGTACCTAATTCAAATTATACAAATTGTTTATCTATGTTCATCTTAATTTATTCCTTGTAATCATTGACTTTAGTATGCTGAGAAACAATAATATTATTATTACTTGTATTGGTCCTAATTTAATTCAAATTGCTTACCTATACCTTACCTTTGTTTACAATTTTACTTGCTTTCAGATGTTGTTGAAAAGGTCTGTGGGGTTTCAAAGTTTATTAAAACAATGGTTAAGAATTTCCCATCGGTAACGAACGTGTCTTACCTACTGCGATTTATGCGTACGATCTGATCCCAGGTGTAGCCTTGGGAATTGGGATACTGGAAACCACAAATCGAGATTTAACTTAATTTAAGAATAGGGGACAGGAAATAGATTGGAAATCTGCTTAAGTTCCAGTTTTTATAGCTTGATTTTGGTTTTTATTCTTTTACGGCCATATTTTTTCTCATAAATTCCATCCATCTTTCTCCTATATCCATCCACACATTCATACTCATGGTGTAGGGTGATTTTATTCATATAATTTAATATGAATTAATCGTCTAGAGGCTTTCAATAATCAGTCTTTTATGAATAAGATAGTTAATAAGCATACGGACCGCCTAATGTGCGGGTACTGTACTGCCAGCAACACAGAGGGTAATTACTCGCATTTTGTTATCTCAAGACCTCAGTTGTTAAACCTCATTTTGCCCTATATTGTCTGCGTCTGTCTGAGTTCTGCTACCTTAAAATTAAGTATGTAATGTATGGAGCTAAAAAAAGTTTCCACTTTCATTCAATGTTTAGCGTGCTCATTGACATCGCATGCGGATGTTTGATCGTGTAACACACGCGCCACGAAGCGTACACAGCCTTGTCACTCCGCGTTAGTGTTACTAAACCATCGTGTATTTAGTTTACTATTTATTGTTGCTACCTGCTTAAAACATGTTTAATAATGGAATTGGCTTGTTGACTCAGAATTAATTACCAATATATTTATTGTTAGAAATTAAATCGAATTGTAAAACATTTGTACAAGAAGGGAAGCATCGGTTTCTTAAGACCCTATTGTTGGATTTGACTGAGTTGGTACCACGGGTATTGCTAAGTATTCTGCCACAACGCCACTTAAAATATTGTGTTCTAGTTTCAATGAAAATATAACCAATGAATTTACTTACTAATAAAACTTGAAAACTGAAGTCTCAAATTGATAACGCGTTAGTGACGTTGTTGGCGTCTACAGGAGCGGTTCCCGTAATCAGACGTTATGTGCTTCCCCACTTGGAGCATTCGCCAGTAATTTCATATTCGATTTGGAGCATTCCATCACAGTATTTCCTCCCTGACATGACGACTTTTGGCCTGTAATGTAACATCATTCTAAGTATGATGTTACAAGTTGTACCATATACTTTATTCAGACGATCCGCACTGTGATGCTCAGTTCTCCTTTCTCACCAACGTAATGCTCGAATCTGTAACATTACAGTTTGTGCACTGGAATGCTCAGTTTTTCTCCCTCAGTTGTAATTGCTCGACCCTGTACCGTTACATTACAGGCGAATCGTTCAAGTGTGGAAGCACTTTAAATACGTAGTTATTATTAAATAATTATTAATGCTTTTCCCAAACTACAAGCATGAGTCAGCAAATATCAGCCCAAACTTCTACTGCTTCTTTCAGTGACAACGTGTTGCATTAATATGACCATAAAAAATATGTATGCTGTTAACAGGTGTCAAGTCATTAAACAACCATGCATTTTGTTAAAATGATTTATGCTAATAGTCTTTAATTTCTAATAATGTTGTGACACATTACTCTAGAATAAGACATTAATCACTTTCAGCATTAATTTAAACGCAACCAATTATTTTTTGACATGCTGTATCATATTTTATGTCCGCATAAAATTATTTTGTTAATGAAATGTATCTATCTGATTAATTTAATCGTTACTCAATAAAAACGTAATTATGCAATATGAAGTCACAAAAAAATGCGTCTCGACGTTATATTGTATGATCAATTATTATTTATCAAGATCGGAAAGTTTGTTTTGTCTGGCTTGGTCAACACCAATAAAAGAAATATATAAAGAAATATCAGCATATTTGTTTAAACTAAATCCTGTGGATTATTTCCTTTGACAATTTCTTTAACATCCCATCATCACGCCTGTATTTCCCAAAGGATTAGACAGACGTTTACTAATGTGCCCCCATAGTTCACCGGTATGTTTAGGTCCCATTTAATTAGGAGCCAAGCCACGCCTTGCAACCAACCAGGCACAAATCCAGACTCCGAGCTGTTGGAATTTCATAGAAATACCCAACAACACTTTGCTCGACCCGAGATATGAACCCAGGACCTCTACCGTAGTTGTCGCGCTTGGGTGCACAAGACCAACGATACAAAATAATGTGTAAATGTAAATCCTTGAATAATGACTTTAAAAACAATAAAAAAAACTTAGTTATTATAATTATGATTTTAGATATACTCATCGACTTTACTTTTAAGACAACAGGTATAATAAATATATATATATATATATATATATTATTCATGGTTCGGATTAAAATGTAGGTAAGTATTTATTTATTTGTATTTCAATAAAATCAATGCGAGAATCAACTTCTTAATTTTCATTTGAACGGCTTTAAAACTTGTTAAGTTAAAGGTATTTTATCTTAAATCAATAGTTTATCGATCATATTGACGCGGCATTATGCGTTAATAGTTTGATTTGCATAATATTTTATTAGTTTGATAAGCAAAAACTTAATTTATTACTGATCAATGATAACTGTTATATGAGAGATCACAAAAAATATAGTATTTTTATTATTGTAGGTACTAAGTACAATCGCAATACATGTTACCGTGGTATCTACTAATGAATATGTTTGATCGTCTATCCCAATGTAAGGTTCTGAGTTTTTTTTAAAGTATTACTGCCCTAGATTCATACTTTATTAATTTTAATGCGAAAGTAACTATTTGTACATACATATACCTATTTACACTTAGGTACGCTGGGATTAAAATAATATATAACGCAATGAAATCCGTAAATAAGTAGTCTTATTGAAATGTAATGTGTTCATAATTATGTAGATGAGACAAGTTTTCGAATCAGGATGCAATCAATCTCCTTCCTAATCATCATTAATAACTCCTTAACTGTACCACAGGTTGGCACAGATCTCCAAAATCTGATCTCTAAATCAAAGATCTGATCAGATCGCGAAATGTTATCAAAATCTGTTCAGTGATTTAGGCGTAAAAAGGTAACGAGTAAGTAACATCCATTGTTTTACTTGCTAAATTCAAAATAACGCTTATTGCGTAATACAATTTTACTCGATACAAGATCAGTTTGGATTCGCTGGTAGATAATATCGATATGTTGGCACATTTAGGTACGTAGTAGGTGGGTGAGTTGCTTTGTCAGCCTGTCAGTAATACATACCAGATCGGGCAGGAAGCAACGTGACGATTGTGCGCCGTATCTTAGTAATATTATAAAGGCGAAAGTTTGTAAGTTTGGATGTTTGTTGCTCTTTCAAGGCAAAACGGTTGAACTGACCGGCTGAAAGTTGAAATGGTGGTGTCTTATACATTGGATTAGGACATAGTCTACATTTTAATCCCTAAAAATTCAAAGTTCCTACGGGAAACACGTTCCAAGTTCCTAACTCCACGCGGGCGAGGCCGCGGGCAAAAACTAGTTGACAATAATTCCTTAAGTCTCCATGATATAGTTGGAGTTGAATTTGAAAGGGTATTGATTTCTTGATCTGGCTAGAGCTGAGTTCCTAGAGATCTATTAAAACCGTTGCTGTGTGTGAAACTGTGTAGTTTCACAATCCAAGATTGTAAGATTATATTTATGTAGTCCTGCTGCTGGTATTGATATTTCTATAACAATTTTTATATCTAAGACTATAAAAAATGACAAAAAATTGCAATGTAAATAGGGTAATTTATTTAGTGTTAATTCCGCTTATGCATAAGCGGAATTAACACTAAATATTTTCATTGCAATTTTTTGTAATTTTTTTTCATGGATTTCCGCAAAGTAACTCCTGATTCCATTAATTTTATCTAAGACTATATATTATATGGTTAAAAAATAACCATTCATTATAAAATAACCATTCACCAAGATGATGAGAACTATGCTTAGTTTGGGGTTCGCCGCTACTCGTGTACACTGTGGATATTGTTTCTGACAATAAACAATTTGTATTTGTATTATATAATTTGATTCCTATTCTATTTACTAACTTTAAAGCCGATTTTACCGTTGAATTTAAACGCGATGTGTTCAAGCTAAACTGTTCAACGCGCAAGTTTAGATTTCACCAACACAAACTAAACTCAGCTCTAGCTAAACCCAGTTTAAATTTAATCGACGAGTCTATTATTAAACTCGATCAGTCATCATAAAAATACTTTATAAATTATCTTACCTTCAATAAGTCAAAGAAATCAAGCCATGATTAAATGTTTATTCATGAATTCTAATCTGAATAGCGGTTCCTATAAAAGTTTCAATGAAAATTCTTCTGCAAAACAAGTCATTGGCGCCCTTTTTAAACACAAACAAACCCTTTTACAGATAGATATGTTGTTTTTAGTATTATGGTAATGTTAGCAGATTTACCTGAATACTACAAGGTAGGCTTATAGTTCATGGTTACTATACTACTAAAGACTATGTATAGAACGCAATTAAATATTCTTAGGCTGTCAATCAGTTAAAGCATTACTTAATTTAGCTAAATGTTTACTCATGTATTAGAATAGTTGACATAATTGACATTTAAAATTAGCTAAAAGAATCTTGTAAATTAAACGATAAATATTTTCTTGCTCTACCTACTTTATATAGAGACGAACGCTATTGCTTGCGGTTTCACTCGCATCCAGGGCAACCATATCCTTCCTCATGATGCAATCTATTTCCTTGCCTAATTACAACCAAATGTGTTTAGTGGTTTAGGCGTACATTACAGACAGAGTTACTTTCGCATTTATTAATTATGGATTTGTGTTGTTCATCTACCTATTTTTTAATTCATTAGTATTTTTCAGCCCACACACGAAGATTTAATTAATTATTTATCTATAAAAATATGCTTAAAATTAGGTTTGCGCTATTATAATTACTTCCCACATCGTACTAACAGTATATGACTAGCCTCTTGCAATTGTATACTACTAATTTTAGAATATTGTTCGAATTTTGACTCCATATTTAAAAAAATGCATTGGTACTTTTGAAGTCTAAACTTTCACAAACGTAACTATTTTTAATGAATCTTGAGCTTTTGTGTGGGCGGGCATTCATTATTATCCGTAACCTTGACTGGTCTACACAAATAAATTCTGGTAACCGAAACATGCCCGGGGCAGGAAACCAAGCAATTGTTAATTACCCAATCGATTCTAAAATTAATATCAAACGTGCGAAACCATTTATCAATCTGTATATTAAATATTTAAAGCTGGTTTCGTTAATATGCCGTACGTTTATTTTTTAATGAAGTTTCTATGTTAAATCTATATAGACGTAATGTAACAATGACCATCAATCATGGTGAATGTTTTGTCTTTAAGTCAATAGAAAATGTCAAGACATACGACGAGGGAACGTCTTTGTCCATAAAATAAGTAGATTGTATTTATATAGGTAATTGATGATTTTCGTTCAGACGACAAAATCATCAATTGTTTACACAGGTCATTTTTACATTAGTTATTCTGTTCCTAATAACAGTAGTCTTATTATATACTTACCTAAATATCTACGTAGGTATAATATTTTTTTTAAATGCGTTATTTATGACTTGTTTTCTTTTTATCTAAAAAGGCTGTGAACTTCTTCAATTTAATTTCAAAATCTACTTTTTGCATTTGATAACCTAATTTAAAAATTATATTATATATAATATATTTTTATATCAGTATATTGCAGATTTTAAGTTCCATGTATCCGTTTTACCATTATCGGCTGGAAAATCCCGGCGGCTACTAAGAATTTTCCTATTAAAAACTTATTTTGCCAGATTTAAAAATATAAATAAAAACTTTTTTCTGTAGTACTGGCGGCATAGGGTGTAACCATCTATATGGAACAAGAAACTAGAACATTACAGTGCTTATAAAAAATGTGTAATTTTGATAATATGTAATTGTGTTAAAAATCTAATCTAATGGCGAAACATTTATAACCACAGATCGCTTACAAGAACGCTTCGAATACATCGCTTAGAAGAACCTTCATAAAGCGATAACGATAAAAGCCAAAAACGTGACGGTACAGTGAAATCTGGAACTGTAAATAAAAAAATAACTTTCTGATTGCTTTTAGAATATTTATTCATCGGAATATCATTAATAACGTATGTCCTATTGAATCCAAATATTGGATTTTTTCCATTCCATTTTTTGAGTCTGCCTTTCGTGTGTAAATAAAATATTGTTTTGTGAAATATCAAAATCGTGAGTGCATTAAAAGAACAGTAAGCCCGGGGACTGACATGTAGCCGGATAGATGTACGGACGGCTGAAATTAAAAGGATAGCTGGCTATGTAAGTCAAAAATGTGACTGTTTTAATATTTAAATGGTGTCCGTAGGATTTCCAGATACGAAAAGACGTTATTATAATCACATTAACCACATTAGGTATTAATTCAAAGGACTTGATATTTAAGTTTTTTGACAACGCTTCTAGATTGTAAAATAAAATTGATAATTCGAACACGTTTAAATAATCTTCGTAATACCATTATTTTTTTTAATTCACAAAAAAGAATTTAAATTCGATTCAATTTTGCATACTTACACTACTCTAGAATTTTTATGACATCCTACAATTTGTCTATGCCTTATAAGTCGTGTACTTAAATAAATACATTGATCACTTAGGCTTAGTTTACATCGTATGCAAATTCGCCACGAATGCAGTCAGTGTGCATTTGACATGAACGACTGAGTTATGTCTATAATGCCATTAGGTTCTGTGCAATGTCGGCAAGTGTTTTGCCATATATTAGGGCACAGATGCATCGTCACGTAAATTATGTTGATCGGCCACGCGCATGCTGCTTGCACCTAATATATTGGTTCACATAAGTCAATTGCAGCAGACGGTATGAGGATTTCGCACTGAATAGATCGATAATTACAGCTTAAAGGTAGTCTTAGGCGCTTATTTTCCATTCGAGAAATTCGAGCGCAAATTTTTCGGATTTTCAAGAAAGGATAATATAAATAATTTTAAGTTAAAATAATTATAGGTAGTCAGGTAAACCAAAAGTAATTATTAGTAGACTCAGAACAGCATTATGATAGTTCTAATTTATTTGAAAAATATAAATGTTTTCCAAGAAATAATTGGTACTACTTTACATTAAACTTTTTGTGGAACAGAACTTTTTATGCATACACCAAATGCAAAATATCTACTACTTATGTACGATATGAAATGATAGGATAAAACTAATAATTAAAATGCAGTTACAGATACCGACTCCAAATTATTAGTTTACTATAATAATTTATCACCGATGTGGTTCATTATATTGTCAAAACTGTTCTGTATGCACCCCACTCTTTTTAATGTTTTACGTAGGTACCTACATATTCATTCATTTGGTTGTCAATAAAATGGGTCAAGTCCAAATACAACATGAAAACAAATAATAATAATAATAATCAACCCATATACTGTCCCACTGCTGGACACGGGCGTCTCAGTATGAGAGGGATTAGACTATAGTCCACCACACTAGCCTAATGCGGGTTGACAAACTTCACATGCCGTGGAGAAAATCTCTCAGGCATGCAGTATTCCCTTCACCGTTAAAGCGAGTGATAATTACGCACGTGATTAAAATTTATAAAATCTCTATAAACTCGACTGGCACATTAAAATTAGATGACTGATTGACTTTTGCGGGTTGCAAATTTTATTTGTACCTATATGTATAGTAACAAATATTGGTATGATGACTCAAATAATTGTTGTAGGTTTGTGTATGTGTGGTATAGTTTTAAAATCATAGTATTGCTGCACACTAGTTAATACTAGTTTAATTAATAAATAAAGTAATTTATTTATATGTATACTAATGTATACATATAAATAATTTTACTACCGAAATAAGTATAAATCATGCATAATACATTTTACAATCCACACATGCACACATGTGGTCAGAACCTATGATTAGTATAAATTTATATGACTTGAAATGTATTGCGGAAGCTTATTTTATAGGAAATAAGCAAACATACTTAATTATACAGCCTATTGTTCTATTGTTTGCGAACCTAAGCATACACATGTGAGCTATGGCACTCCCTTTGAACGTGTCAATCAAATTTTTTTTACGAATATTTGCATGCAACGATTTAATCTTAAGAATTGGATCATGTTCTTATGTCTCTATTATTAAATTCGTGGTTGACTAAGCTTTGAAAATCTTGTTAAAATATTTCTTTTCTTGAAATATTTAGGTAAGGTTCTGTATAATTATTTTTTTTATTTATTTTAGCTTGATGTAAGAAGCTTAGAAAAGTTCTTGCCATGATCGTTTAACTATAACGAAACATTATAAGTTAAATCTTTTTTTAAATAAAGCGGTTGTTTCAAAATAATACTCTTTATTAATGATCATTTGCATTGGCAAATAATAATTGAAAGTGAAGACTCGAACCCAGGACCTATAGTGTCGCAGTCGCACATAGGACTAGCTAACGAGGCAGTTCTGAATGTTCAAGGTATAACTAACATAAGATACCATCATGCCCATATCCCCCGAAGGGGTAAGCAGAGGCATATAAATAATGTACACTCACATTTCGCCGGTATGTTTAGGTCCCATGTAATAGGGGGCGAGCCTATCGCCATCAACCGGGCACAAATCCAGACTCCGAGCTGCTATTGGGAATTCCACAGAAACCCAACAACACTGCTCGACCCGGGGATCAAACCCACTGCTACGCTAGAGGTCCCTCTAGCGTAGCACAGTACATGCCAGACCAATAGGTTTGCTATAACCTATACTACTACTATAATAGTTTTGCTGTTTAGCTCGTGCCAACTTCAACCTGGACACCTGGACAATAGTCCAGGTTGAAGTTGGCACGAGCTAACTTTAACCCGGCCGTAAAAATCGGGGTAACAAAAATATTGGATAAGAACACAGCCTACGACTTGAGCTTTCGTTTTTATTTGTTGTCAACTTCAACCCGGACTATAAGTTTGGCGAGAACTATACTAAGCGATAAATAGCCATAGTTTTACCCTTTACAGTGTTAACTATCGATGGCATTTAGAATTGCCATCTTTTCCCATATTTTGTGAGCTTAAATGTTAGCATAGATTGTTAGCACGATTGTTTGTGCACATTCCAAATTGCCTCGTTCATTATGCACCTTAGTTTAAACGTAGAAGTTTTAATACTGATTTATAATTGCCTCGCTAGCCTAGTAAGTAAGTGTGATTGCTACGCTGGAGGAATTGGGTTTGATTTTAGTACGAGCAAAGTTTTATTGGGTTTTCTTATGAAATTCTCAGTAGCAGCACGGATTTGGGATTTGTGCCTGGTTATAGGCTTGCCCCCTATTACACGGGACGAAAACTTACCAGTGAAGTGTGGGACAAACGGTAGCCAAGTCAGGATACAATCTAACTCCTTCTCAAATATGAAATTTTTAAAGTAGTATAGTTCAGCAGTTTAGGTGTGGCAAAGTAACACACAGACAGACAGTTACTTTCACATTTATAATATTAGAAATATATTAAGTAAGTATAAGAATAAATGGTAAAATTGACTGATTTGCCTATATTTTAAACTTATGCATCAAATGTTTAATAGAACTAGATATTTATATTTGGACTAAACAAACCAAAACTTATCTGTACTAATATTATAAAGAGGAAAGATTTGATTCCTGTCTGGCTAACATGCGCCTCACGACAAAATTTTGTCTATTCTTTTGTCTCGCTCTTTCTTGTGCAAAAACGAGACAAAAGCACGACATAAGCGTCGACAAAATGTTCTCACGGCGCGTGAGAACGTTCATGTTAGAGCCCGGCTGGACCGATTTGAAAAATTCTTTCAGTGTTAGATATATTCCCATTTATCGGGGAAGGCTATAGGCCATATACCATTACGTTACGACTAATAGGATCGGAGCAGCGATGAAAATGTTGCAAAAACGAGGAACAAGTTATCAAGACCACGTGGGCGAAGCCGCTGGCGGGAAGCTAGTCTTAATTGAAAAACGTATGAAATTGACTGATTTGTCTGTATTCTAAACTTATGCATTAGGTAAACATTAACAGGACAAATATATTTGCATAAAAAACCAAAAAGTTATTTTAATTAAAATATACTGATAATAACAAATATTATCCCAAATTAGTCAGTCACAATTATTATCCAGTTATTATAATATACCAGTGGATTGTTTGCGCACGCGCGTGTCACGGCCTTAGGTTCACGGCTGCGCGCTCATTAGACCGAGGTCCTGCGCACGTGGGCGACTTCGATTGCCTCTATCAATCACATATCTTTTCCCCGTGGGTTTACTCGCGTAAAAACAATGTTTTTGAATAAACGGCACTGAAATTATGAGATTTATTGAAAAAATCTACACACACTTATATACATTTTCACACGCAGTTCGACAGAAAAGGTGGCTAAAATATTTAAATATTCAATACCTAAATAAACTTATTTTTGTTGTATTAGGCATAAAGAATAAACGTGTGCTTTAACCTTAAAGCTCCTTTTAATTGCTTCTTTTCCCAAAAACCAATCTATTTTCTGAATGTATTACAATAATATTTTCATATCAATAGTAATAGTGCAAACAATCCATCCGTCTAATGGTAAGCTTAACATAAATCAATACACGCAGACGTCCTCATTAAAACCAAGTTATGGCTTGTCAAATTTCGTTAAAATCGCTCCAGTGGTTGATGCGTAGCAAAGAAACAAACAAAAGTACAAACAAACACTTTTTGATGCCTCTAGATTTTACATAGATACTCGTTTATTATGTAAAACTCATCATTGGTTATTACATCGGTATTAGATAATAACTGTTATGTATAATGTGATAATAATAAGCACTTGATAGATGATGTCGCGCGATGGGATTAATAAAGTTTTGTTCAATTATTTCTATGTAATTTGATAGGCTGGTAATAGTGATTAATTTTGCTGCAAAGCCTATTTTACATAACATACTATCACGCCTGTATTCCCCAAAGGGTTAGGCAGAGATGTACTGATATACACCTACAGATTCACGGTATTTTTAGGTCCCTACTGTGACTAGTAACCTATTGAACCGAGCAGAAATCTAAACACTGAGCTTCTGAGAATTTCATGGAAAACCGCAATAACCTGGTAACACCACAATAACTCAGGAACTTTAGCAACCCACGAAGCACTTAATTGATGGATTGGTTCTAATAAAAAACGTACCTAAGTAACTAAAATTATGTATCAATGACAGTAGTCTACGTACATCCTTACATCTCGACTCACTAAACACTGCGGAGTTACAATTAGGAGCGCCCGGGTATTTTCATTCACAAATAAGTACTTGTTATTTAACTCCACCAGAAAATATAAATAGAAGAAATTAACTATTTAGTTTCTAGGAATTGTTCCCGAACAATTACGTACGGATGTGGCCTTTTGTTCCAAACACGAATGTTATTCATTTTGTTTAGAAGACGGATCGTTATTGAAGTTAGCTAATTGTTACACAATGAGTAATTAATTTTGCTCTGGTTTTTGGGACGCCTCCAACTTCATTATAAGTGTATACTTAGAATTAATTTTGTACCTAACATATCTTAATTTAATTTTAAATTATTTATGTTTTCAAACTTCTTTGGATGTGTGGTTTAAGAAAATATTGGGTTTCATTTAAAAGTTTAGTGGTTTTAATAATAACTTTGATGTAAAATTAAATAGTCAATACAAATAATATTGTTTATAGCGCAAACATCAACGGAAGGGACGTCTTAGAAAGATGTACACCTTAACGGTGAAGTCTTTTAATAAGGTCAGTTAGGTATGTTTTGTATTACTAGCAACCGACGTGTGCATATGAGAATGTTGATGACAAAACAGCAATATTGTGCAATAAACGTAGTTCTGTAGTTTTCGAGACGGTACAAAAAAGCGTGAGTACTTAATACTGATTTCTGACACTTACGCGAATACTAGACATTGAAATAAAACTTCTTTTTACGGATTTTATCGTGTTATATTGATATTATTTTAATCCCGACGTTTCGGACCCTTTACAGCGTCCATTCACGGGTGACTAAGGTGGTAGGCGTCTTGACGTTTCAATTACTAACAGGTACCCTACATTTTGTTAATTGTTGACAAATAATATCAATATAACGCGATAAAATCCGTAAAAAGTAGTTTTATTTCAACGTGAGTATTTAAGTTCGGTTTTTAAAATTTAAATTGAGGAAGCAAACAAGAAAGCTTTGCCCTTCGTCTTGTCAACACTTGTGTCGTATGAGCTTATGAAAAATATTAAAATTATGACATCCCACTATTAACACCGAAAGTATGCATAAATTCACACTGAATAAATTTCAAACCAGTAGCAATTAAATCAACCCTAAGTATAGACTACGCCCACATGCCATTGTCATTCGACCACACAATGTTAGAACCTTGGTTCTTATGCACAAATTAGGAGCTGGCATTTGCTGACATCACAAGTTATTTCTACGAGTTGATCTTCCTGCACACGATGACATAGCAAATAGACCTGTCTGTTACCACCGCTTTGATTGCCACATCACGCTTCACACCTCACAAACACGTAGGAGGAAGTACAATTGTTTAGTACTGTCGGATCCTGTTTGAGTGAAACTCTTTGTATGTTAAGTCTACTGCTTAATGGGCCTCCCTCGCGGTGTAAACAAAAGATGGATGCCAAAACTTTTTATCGTCGTTTTGTTTTGGCCCCCTTTTCTTAAATGTTATGACTACGGCGAGAATTATATTGTTATTCCCTCAGGATAAAGGGGTTGGAATGAACTGAAACTACTTTTATGGATCGCTTTATGGTTCATTGGTTAACTTTTAATTTGAAAAACTTCGATTGTTATTTATCATCGTAAATGTTACTGCTTAGGTTTTGATACCTCAAATTAGGTTTTGATGCCGCGAATAATGTGTCGCTTCTGTACTTACGGTAAGTGGGTTCCATTCCACCACATTCAGTAAATAAGGCACTCTTCGGCAATATTCATGAAGATACCTACATTAAAATAAAACTACTATTTACGGATTTTATCGCGTTATATTGATATTATTTTAATCCCGACGTTTCGGACCCTTTACAGCGTCCATGGTCACGGGTGACTACATTTTAACCTACATTTTAATGTACTTATACATCGAACTTAGTTTAAAAAACCTTTAATGTGATCAATCCTATCATCATTTACATTGGTTTATGTATGTATCTTTATTAAAACTTTCTAAAATTACAAAGTTAAGCAAAGCCCCACAAAACCGTCTTTACGGTTTGTCTGTGGGTACAGAAAACAACTTACGCACTAATAATATAAACTTATTAAGCTTATTGCACTAAACATATAAATTTAGTAGTAATTCTACAATAACACAATTTCTGCAATGGTAACAACAATGTATCATGATACAACAATAATGATGGCAGGTGGGTAGAAGGTATAAAGTAAGTGTACTGTTAAAGGCATTTTAATAGGAATTCTTTAAGCAATTTTTCAAATTTACTTTTTTTAGGCTCATTTCGTATACTAGAAGGCAATCTATTGAGAAGGTAAGGTATTCGTTTGTCCAGCGTTCTGTCGCCGTAGTAGTTCCCTACCCTGGGGACTTCAATTGGTTATACATATATAGTACTAAACATATCAATGGTTAAAAACCTTGGGGGAAAAATATAAGGTTGTATTATCCTCCTTATCTTGATTACACTCACTTAATACTTCTTTGGAAGAAATCGTCAATCTCACATTATAATAAATTAATAAATGCCATAAAAATGCGAATTCAGATGCACAATGAGGTAATATTCAAGGAAATATTAAATATGCAGTGTTAAAACGTGTGTCAGCGACGAAATCTTTTGTTAAACAGTGACATTAACAATAGCTTGTTAAGTCAATAAAATAATCTGTTTAAAACATTTTATTACATCATATAAACACACTATTGTACAAGGACTTTGGTACCTAATGAAGTAACAGTTTGGTCGTGACTTCGGTCGCGCGGGAAAATCACGAGTCGACTACATTTACATCAGATGGTTCCCATTTTGTCTATGGTTGTGTTAATGTTAAATGAACATTTGAACAAGCTTATCATTTTGCTTTAAACAAGTATGTTTAATACTGACTTTAATTCCTAATTATCCTATAATTATTTATATTTAGGTTACATGAGAGACTGCCTAAGCGCGACTGCTATGCTCGAGGTCCGGGGTTTGATTCCCAGGTCGAGCAGTGTTATTGCGTATTAATTTTATGAAATTTTCAATAGCAGCTCAGAATCTCGCCAACCACGCTTACGGCCACTAAACTTAAGTTATTATTATTATTATTGTTTATTGTACACCAACATAAATTATAAAAGGACACAAATAGATTAAGAGTAGAACAATAATTGGCGGTCTTATCGCTAATAGCAATTTCTTACAGACAACCTTGGGATGGACATAAATCATGTAAGAAAAAATAAATAAATGGTTAAATTATACTTTGTTATCAATTTGTGTACATTTTTTTGCAAGAGAAGAGAAATAAAGAAATAAAAGAGTCCAGTTGTTTCATAAAAGTACTGAGGTAATAAGTGTCTTACTTGGTAAGTTGCGAGACTGGTCTTAGCAGCAAGTTTGCCTATAAGCTCTATATTGTTTACAACTTTATAAGTAGGTGACAAGCAAACAATCTGCCATACTTACGTTCTTTCTTTTAATTTTATAAGACTTTAGTTACACTTTAGTTTTTTATAATGGCACACAAATGACGTCTAGTGCAGGCTAAAGTAATAATAATAATAATCATCATTTAACATTTTATCTTATCTGTTTTGTTTTTTTTTTAATATTAAAAAAATTATAGAAGATGTGTGACTATTGAATAAAGGGAATAATAATCATACAACATTTTGGGGGATTGCATTAATTCTGACATAAAGCTAGATTACCTATAATGTTAGCCTAGCTGGAAGTAATTTCTTTCCTACCTTTAAAAAAACTTTAATATTAGTGCTATTTACGTTATATGTATTTAACTAACTCGTACATACAGTAATCATAATAGGTAATTAATGTTTTTCCTGCTACAAAACACTAATTATGTTGTATGGGCCAATCAATCAAATACAAAATAATGACGGTTTGCAATAGTTTTTAATGATAACTGATTAAATAAATGGAACCTTCAAAATGCACGAATTTCCGGATATCAAATTAACGCTTCGACAAATTCTTTTCATAAATAATCTGAATTCAAAACATCCTAACCATTACAATCAAACAAATTTGGAGATTTAACTCGATTAAAATCATTCGTTTCAGTTAATTTCAATGTTATTCTTTTGACCTAACGATCGATTTACAATTCATAACGAGTGATTCGATAATCTATTTCGTATGTATCGATAAACGGTATCGATAAAATGTAAAGTTACATTCTTTATGGCTGTATATATTCAGAATAAATCTCTGCCCACGATTAGATTTGAATAATCCAATTGTAATCGAATCATTGTTATTTTATTAGGCTTAGATTCTATGCTAACTGGATGTGGCTTAGAACAATAAATACACATTTATATTTACGACGGCTCTCGAATTAAATTATTTAATATAAAAATATGTATTTCTTTAGAAAACGTGCATATCTAATCATAAAATATATTTTGATTGAATGCCTCCGTGAAATGAATAAAACTCTCAATTTGAAATCGTTGCTTCAGAAGGAATAAATAATAAAAAAATGTATTAGTTATTATCGGTTGGCTGTTTCGATTTATAAATATTTTCATCATTACAAAGATTAATAATTCAATTGTAGGCTTTCAAACAATATTATTAATCAAATCGGAGGTTTGATTGATGAATCGTAAAGAAAGGCTAATAAACACATACCTACCACATCTAGTTACTCTAAATTGCTAGTCACGTAATCATAATTAGAGCAGCGGCAGTAGCAGGGTTAAGGTGAGGCTTGTGGCCTTGAGCTTGACTGGCTACTGTCACTCCAAATGGACCCACCACGACGCATTACATCGTACGGCGTAGCTGACCTAATCATATGTTAGTTAAATGTTTTTATCAAATTGCTCATTGTTAGTTTTGTCTCAAAGATAAAGAAATCTATACGAAAATTACAAAGCTGAAGAGTTAGTTTGTTTGGTTTAACGCGCTAATCTCAGGAACAGGTCCGATTTGAAGAATTCTTTCAGTGTTAGATAGCCCGTTTATCGAGGAAGGCTATAGGCTATATATATCATCACGCTACAACCAATATAAGCGGAGTTTCATTTAAAAATGTTGCAGGAACAGGGGAAAAAATCAACTTCTACGGGAACGAAGGTGTATGTTAAGTTAATTAATTAATCTAGTGTTATGTTAAGTTAATTGATGTATTAGAAATAAGTAATAGTGTCGGTAGTCCGTGGCTTTAGTAATGCAGTATTATTGATCACAATAATTGTGTTATTGTTGTTGAATACCTAATAATGTAACATTTACAATTTTAAAACTAGCAGTAACTATATTACAAAAAGTTTTTAGAGTTAAGTTAACAGAGAATATTTATGTTAATATGGTTACTACTTATGCTGTTTTGCAGGCTTTATGAGTTGGCTTAAACCCAGAATTAAATTGAATCCGTCGATTTATTCAGAGGAATAAATTCGTCACTTTTATAAAGATGGATGTAGTGGCATCCAACGACTCTCTGCGACTCTTACTAGCCAGGCTAAAAGGCAAGCCACGACAAATTTTGTCTCGCTCTTTCTCTTGCGAATACAAGACAAATAAACGTTAAAACTGATGACAAAATTTCAGGTAGGTCGTTTGTCCATCTCGTTGTTCCAATTTTGTTAGTTTTCCACTCTTATTCTTGGAAATTCGGCACTTCCTAAGTACCTAGATCCTAAAATACCAATTGTTTAATTTTATAATTATATTTTAGAGCACCGGCCCCGTTACCTCTCCCGTAAATTGAATATGAAATACTTCTATCTTATTATCAAAGGTTTAAAATGAAGGGGTACTTGACATTTTGCTTGTTACAAATTGGAATTTCTTAGAGTACCTAGTAATGAAAAGTACGAATTAGATTTTCACATTTTCTTCTTACACCAGGTAATATAAATAATTGTAAATGTTTCAACTTATAGGTAGAACTTACGCCTGTATTGAGGAAGGGTTAAGCAGTGGTATATAAAAGTACTTCCACAGTTTGCCAGTAAATTTTAAGTCCTATGTAATAAAGGGCAAGAACTTTTTTACCTTAAAAGGATAACCGTAAGTTACCTTTAAACGGTCAAAAATTCTAACACCGAGATACTTCTCAGACTTACATCATAAGTAAAACTAATTACACTGTTTGACCTAGTAACCTAATCTACGACTTCACATTCAGCAGTCGTACTTATGATAATTAGATCACTGAAGCATTTGACAGTTGTCGCTGTGCGGTAGAAAAGGCTTTTGATAAATCTTGTTATGATTCAACAAAGAAGCTGCAATAGGTTCTAAATATTATGATGAAATATGATTAAATAGAGAAAATACAATATGTAATCTTTTAGCCACCCAGTTCTTACATAAACAATTTTCACGAAATATGAAGACAAGTAGGTTGTTACTGAAGCACTAAGCCCCGCCACAGGAGACGCTATAATAATTCAGAGTTTTAAAAGACTTTTCGTGCAAAGAACACGTGCAAAGTATACTCGTGCCATCCCGCGAAGAGAGAAGTGCACTTCAGACGGGAAATTTCTCACATTTCTAACCTAAACGGGAGAAGCTCAAGGCGGTCTCGAGATTATATCCACACATCTGGCCCTTTTATTAAACGACTTTATAAAGAAAACACGGCCGCGTCTACAAAGCTAGTGGAAAACACCACTGTGTATTCAACGTTGCGTAATGTTCGTGATATGATGGTGTGAAAAACTACAGCGAATAAGAGAATAGAGTATGTAGAGAAACTGTTTACGTGAGTACTTGTTTTGTGTTACAATAATATTTTTTATCAAGAAAAAAGCTTGTAGGATCATTATTATTTTTTGAGTAGACGCAACTGGCGCGTGTGTATCATACCATCACGCCCATATTCCCCGAAGGGTAAGCAGAGGCGTACTAAGGCACACCCACATTTCGCCGGTATTTTTAGGTTCCATGTAATAGGCGGCGAGCCTATTGCCATAACCATAACCGGGCACAAATCCAGACTCCGAGCTGCTATTGGGAATTCCACAGAAAATCAAACAACACTGCTCGACCCGGGGATCGAACCCAGGACCTTTAGCGTAGCAGTCGCGCTTGGGACCACTAGACCAACGAGGCAATGGGTAGTTTATAACAATAAAGCTATTTAAAATATTTCCATAATGTACAAATTCAATCTTAAAAAATGCCGCACTTTGGCGTCAAAGTACTCCTCATCACTGTCATTTGGTAACGTGTAATTAATGGTACTTCAACTACACTTCATGTCTTACTTGATAACAGTAATATAATGCAAATGTATACAGTGATTAATAAAGTCTGATAGTTTTCTTATGTCAAGCACCAGTTAGTCGCGTGAGGTTAATTAAACAAAAAAAAAATTCGTCGCTTTTTGCTGAATACTTAAAACGCCATTCAATGGTTGTGACTAATTGTTGTATTAGAGGTAAGTACTGTTTGCAACAAAATGCATCAATAAAGGCCCTTACTTCCTACAAAGTTAACTCCAGACTGGTCCTCAATGCCATTAAAACGCTAAACAAGCTCGGTCGCAGGAACAATCTGCAGTTAGTATGGGTCCCGGGGCACCAAGGCATCGAAGGAAATGAGAAGGCTGACGAGTTAGCTAGAACAGGATCAGCGAATGCAATGATTGGACCAGAACCATGCATGGGGCTACCAACATGCACCATTAAAAAGGCCTTACAGGACTATGCCGATATGAAACGCATAGAGGAGTGGAACAACAGCCTTGGGTTAGAACACTCACGACGTTTCCTCGGCTGCAGCACCACAAGAGTCTCAAAATTCGTTCTGAGCAACAGAAGAGACAAAGCCCGAGCTGTCATTGGAGCTCTTACAGGGCACTATACCACAAATGACATGCTCCATAAAATGAAACTAGCTTTGAACAATGACTGCAGAGCCTGTGGTGAATTCAAGGAAACTATGCAGCACATCCTGTGCGATTGTGACGTCCTGGCGACGAAACGGATGAGTCTTCTCGGCAACGGGTACCCGAAGCCGGAAGATTTTAGGTTCCTTCCTCTCAGTGGGTTAGCCGCCTTCGTAAACCACGTCTTCAAAGAGTAAGGAATATACGGTAATGGGGACAACACAAAAGATCCCATTGGGTCGAAGTGTTGCTGGTTGCACCAGCCCCCATAGTAAGATAAGATAAGATGTCAAGCACCAGTTAGTCGCGTGAGGTTAATTAAACAAAAAAAAATTCATCGCTTTTTGCTGAATACTTAAAACGCCATTCAATGGTTGTGACTAAGGGTTGTATTAGAGGTAAGTACTGTTTGCAACAAAATGGAACAAAATGGCCGCCACTCTAGGGACTTTAAAAGCACAGAAGGATTATTTCCTTTTATTGCGCTCAAAATTTAAGGTTAAGCTTTTACTTTAGGTACAATGCAATAAATATATGACTTATCCTTAATAATCTAGAAAAAAGCCTAGGTTCGGCTTGCAGTTTAACCAAATGCGGCTGAATATCAATATTTTACCAGAGCTCCGCAACCCATTGGATGGGCAGTAGCAGTACCCTAAGGGTAAATTGGTTTGTCGGAAAACGGAACCGCTCAGAAGCATTATTAAAAAAAAGGTTTGTTGCTTTTGGTCGAGCTTTCTGACTAAAGCCTTGCGCAGACTGGCGGGACGGTACGCCAAAGGATGTTTAACATGAAAAGGAAACGATGAAACATTTATTTAGCAAAGCTACTGGCAATAGGATCACCTGTTACGTGGGACCTAAGCATACCGGCGATTCGTAGGTGTACATTAGTACACTGCAGCCTAACCCTAGGTATTTGCGCGTATCTTTTGTTTTAGACAACAACAATGTTTTTACTACCACTATTTGTTCATAGCAGCATGCTACATTTCATTTAATACTCTGAGAGTGAACTGCACACTATTAAACAACTATACTGAACTTTCCTCTATTACTCATCTCTATTTCTCATGACTTTCATTTTTCATTTATATACCTTACAGCCCTTTTTCGCATTAAAAATTTGCTAATGTCCTTTCTCAGGCTCTAGACTATCAGTGTACCAAATTTCATTTAAATCTGTTCAGTAGTTTTGGCGTGAAAGCACGACAGAGAGACACAGTTACTTTCGCATTTATTATAATAGTAAGGATTTTTTAACAAAATCTAAATATAAAGTACTCCCAACAGTCCCAACTGCATTCACAGAACACATTAAAATAAAATGAACTTTTATGACCTTTTATGTCGGCCATAATCGTTCGTCGAATGCTTGTAAATCTACTCAATGATCACGTATAGGGCCATTTCGAAGGCTATTAAATGTACTTTGTAACCTCCGCGAGTTGTTAACAATTGATTGAAAACTATGATCTTGAAAATCGTTGTTACTTTGAACTTTTTACGACTTGATGTGTTCCGGTAAAGTTTAATAAAGTAGATTCATGTAGCTATTAATTCGCGAGGGGCTCGTGGCCAAGTTGTAACTACGCTGATCAACCGATCTGAAAGGTTAAGCTACACTTGCCGCGGTCAGTCTGTGGATGGGTGACCATTCTTAACATTCTTAACATATCGTGCCGCGGTGAGCACATAAAGCCGTCTGTCCCGGTTGTCATACATGACACCTATGACAATCGTTAGTGGCAGTCAGAAGCCTAAAAAGCCTCACAACCAGTCTTTCCTTCGAATATCGGTATTGCCTAGAAATTGGGTTGAGGGAGGTCTGATGGCAGTCGCTTCGTGTAAAATACTGATATTCAGCCGCATCCTGGTTAGACTGGAAGCCGACCCCAACATGGTTGGGAAAAGGCTAGGAGAAAGATGTAGCTATTAATTGATTGAGTAAATTAAGTAATTTTCTGACGACTGTGACGACTAAGATTATACAAAAACTTGGGTAATTTTAACTCTACTTCTACCAGCATTGCGTATTTTTTCCTTCATATTCTAATTTTACGTCTTAAGGTGACGTTAGTGGTAACTAGTATTATCTTAGCATGGCAAATGCTTAAAAAATACAAAAAGAAGAGCTTAATTATTTAAAAGGTTTGTACAACATAATTATTCATTTATTTAAACTTTATGTACATACATAAAATGGTACACTAGGCGGACTTAATGCCATATGGCATTTTCTGCCAGTCAACATATCTATAATTATGAAAAACCATAAAATACAATGGAAGCTCAAAATATCTTCACAACAAAATTTCAAGCATTCCGCCAATATTCTCACAACCACGTCCAATATCGATGCCACATCGTTAGCGGTCCACAAATTGGCATTAATCTAAGTGCAATAATTGGACAGAATGCTACGGTGTCATTGAATTGTTCACATTCCAGCGGATACAATATGTTAGAGTAATCACGACGTTAAGCCGGCGACACACTGCCTCGGATTGTCCCGTCAATGTGACGGTAAATGAGCTTGAAAAGATATGTGGATACGGGTCTTTAGAGATGTTAGGTTTGATTGCCAGGCCTACTAAAATTGGCTTCTGCTGAACTTAGGTACCCTTTAGAGGAATACAAGCATTCACGCGCTCTAATTACTATGAATATTACCAGCAAGCAAAATGGTGTGCTGCCATTAACAAAGAACAGAATACAATTAGGACTTACATAGGCCTTTCCACTCAATCAGATACAGACAATATTGAGATCATAATATCTCATCAATCATAGAGAGAGATCATAAAACGCGCCTTATTATATGCCTTTAAACGATGAAGTAAAACATCGCCAAATTGGATGCTTGAAAAATTTTCCCAATGGCGTGTGAAATATGAGAAGACACATTGAGCCGGCATGGTGGACTACGCCTACCACTTTTATTCTGATAGCAGTAGAAACATGCCGGAGCAATGGGCCAGTAATAAAGGAGTTTATATAAGGTTTGATGGTAACAGACACTGAAAACAACAATGATAATAAAAAAACAAACATCACTAAATTCGTGACAATCAAGGGGGGCTGGACAAGTTGAATTTTGACATTCGAATCGACAAACAAAATGTATGTAAATGACATTAGTGAAAGCCCGATTTTTCGAAAGCTTGTGTCATTTCCATACATTTTGTTTGTCGATTCGAATGGCAAATGCAACTTGTCTGGCCCCCCAAAACTGTTTACTAAATCATAAATGCTCCTGATTACTACTTCTATGTATTCGCAGCTTAACAAAGCAATGAAGAGTAAAATATCGGAGTCGTGTACCGTATCACGTATTAGTTTAATTAAAATCAGCTCAGAACAGTTCACTTCAACGCATTGCACGTTATTAAGTACGGCTTGAGAGTCTTGTAGATAAATGGCAATTGCTCCAATCAATGGATCTATGTTTATCCATGCGAAGTTCAGTTGTGCTTGCTGTGGTCAGTTCCCGGAAAAATGGTACCGGTTTCAAATAAACTAAACGCCTAATAGAACATTTAGGCGAGTATTAGTTACATAATATAGATACCATTTTACTCGGTTTGAGTATGGTTTGGCTGAGCACGGAGCATCCTCTCAGAATTATTTTGAACTTATAAACTTTTACCTTTTTGTCATACTGAAAATTAATTGACTATATAAAAAAAATATTAAAAGCAAACAAAAATCTTAAACGCTATTTGCAATTTCAAGCACAAAATTATCACACTGAGCTTTCGAAAGCACATTAACTTGCGCATGGTGTCTGTACAGTAGCACATTCATACGGACATAAATTTTTTAGTCAATTGTGGGACCCATTGTCTGTATGAAACCAAAATACCTATTGTATCGCTATTTGGTAGCGATTAATTCAATCAAAAAGCTCAGACGGCAATCGATTTGTAATAAAATGCTACCATGCAACGTGCATGTATGCCACTGGTCAAGTATTCGTCTATGATCGAAGATTTGAACAATGAATATTGTAGAAAGGAATGTGATAAGTAGTAGGCATACCACAAGGCACTGTCTGGAGACGCAAATTATCTTAGGTCAAGCACGTCCTTTCTACAATATTCATTGATCAAATCTTCGATCATAGACAAAGACTTGACCAGTGGCATACATGCACGTTGCGTGGTAGCATTTTATTACAGATCGATTGCCATCTGAGCTTTTTAATCCAATTAATCGCTACCAAACAGCGATACAATAGGTATTTTGGTCAAGGTCAAGTGGAAGGCAGACGTGCTAAGGGCCTACCCTTAGCACGTCTGCTTTCCACTTGACCTTGACCAAAATATCTAATTTGCGACTCCAGACAGTGCCTTGTTGTATGCCTACCACTTATCAAATTCCTTTCTAGAATATTCATTGATCAATATTCATCGGATGTGGCGAGGAAGTCGGTTGGCGGCAGCATGCATCGTGCGGTCCACACATCTTATGATCGCAGTCTGTTGAAGCAAGCAACATATTATGGTTGCGATCCTCAGCAGGGAGGGAGGGAGCGAGGAAGAAGAAGAAGCATACCACCCATATAACGTTTGTGCACTACAATGAATTTTACTGTACGTTGTCCGATTTTTACATTCCGATATGGCATGCCTTATAAAATGTATACTAGTTGGTTCACATCGGACAGGAAAATTCCGTGTAGTGCACAAACGCCCTTAGACATCTAAACAATGTCGGAAAAGGCTAAAGTGAACATGATGTGCTACACGTGTTAATTGCCATGTCCAAAACACCATAAATCGTGATTGTGAAAAAAAAGTCAACCGCATATTGTGGACGGTAATAGGATGTTGATGGTAGCAACGATATCGGCAAACAAGTGCGCCTGTTCGAAACGATAACGCATTCGATTAGTGAGGTAGTTAATGTCGCTTGTAAAGGGTTTATGCGCTAAGTACTCGTTTTTTTTAACTGTAGCTATTACCTATGGCTAATGAGCAATGCACCTATTTGTCGTTGCTTTTAAACTACCATTTTACCGTAATAAAGTTACGAGCGTACCTACTGATTATTATGGTTGGAAAGTGGTGTTTGTAAAAATCCAGGAAACTTTATGGCTGTGTTATAGAGTAACTAATATAAACGCCCACGTACGTAGTTATGTGAGTTACCCTACCGTTCTCCGCACTGCATTGTAGCGTTTGTTGTCACTAAAATCAGGGTTAGCGGTAGAATAAATGCAGGTCACGGCGTACCGGGACGTATGGCAACCCTAGTAGCCAAAATAAGAAAAACAGTAATATGACCAGAGGGGCATTTTAACATCGTATGCACACAGGCAACTATATAACATTAAAATTTAGAAATTCACAGTATATACCCATTAATGAAAATTCAATGTCTCCCAGATAAGTGACACTGCTCTGATATTCATCCTGTGTCAACCCAGGTTTTCGCTTTTGCTTTCAGAGTTATCGGTGTCATCTTACGTACGAGTATGTAGACTTCAAGAAGGATGGCATCAGCAGGTGAGCTTCATCATAAATTCTCGCGTGGTTTGTTTGCTAGGAATCTAACATTGCAACCACTTTTTCCAAAAGAAAATTAATTTAAGTAATTATCAACCCATAATAATACTGTCCCACTGCTGGGCACGGGTCTCCTCTCAGTATGAGAGGGATTAATTAGGCTATAGTCGACTAAGCTGGCCTAGTACGGGTTGGTAGATTTTCTTCACTTGATTCACTTGATCACATGATTTCGAAAAGTCAGAGGTGGGTCTTCGAAAAGTAGATTTGAACGAGAGACCTTTGACTCGGCAGTGTTAGTATTTGCAAAAACACAAGCTTCAAATATAATTATACAAATAGCTTTTGGATTGTAAGAATAAGGCAATAGGTACCTTAGGCAAACAAACCTAATTTTGATTTCAATAAACTAGCTATCAATTCACCAAAGCAACGAGGTTGTTATGCGGTATACTTCCCGCAGGCAATTCGAAGTTGTTAAAACGGTTTCGCAATCGATTTACTATTATGTACGCTAATTCGGAAGTACCTATAAACTAGTCTGGCCTAAAATATGCAAAATATTCGGCTACGAACACGTGGACACGGAATGGTTTGTTACAAAACGATAAATCGGTACGATTAATTACTCTGTATAGGGCGAACACAGAAAGTTATCTCAGCGATCAGTGTCAAATATTGCCAATAAGCTATAAGTTAGGTCTTTATAGTAAGCTAGTTATTTTATTCGAGACAAGCAACACGCCTAAATTAATAATCTAAAAGTCAATGCGAGTAACTTATTGAGAAGACTGGTTTAATTTTGATAATGCCAATTATTTGAACGAAGCTATTCTTAGAGTATTGTTTGGCATAATGCTAGAACTATAACATAAAAATCGCTTGGCTACCGAAAAGCAAAAAAATCTCTATAAACGTCAATTTCCACAATGAAACCATAATTATAAAAATTGAAAAACAAAAGCAGCTCGTAACCACAGAGCAATGAAAAACCAGAAGTGGCAAGCCTCGCAATTGATCACTAAAAACACGTTCGTTTGTCACGCAACTTCAGCACGCGACATCGTCGGACGTATTAAAATCGTAACTCAACTGTGCAATAAGTCAACGGTCGGTTCCCATATAATCCGTGTGACTTTAATAAGCGCGTTAATTTATTCATGTGGGACTCAGTTGCCATGTGCGCCATTTTCAATCCATCATCATAAAATTCGCTGACCGTTCGCCATTTCGTAATATCCGTCATTAATACGTTTTGCGGTTGGTACTATGCAGCTACGTGGCGAACTAAGGAAGTGAAGGGACTTTTAATTATTCTGGGATGCAAAAGGTACATTCAAATACAAGCTTACGTCTGAAATTTAAACATCTTGTTGTTATAGCATCACGCCTGTTTTCCCCGAAGGACTAGGCAGAAGTATCCTAATGTTCACCCACAGTTCTCCGGAATGTTTGGATCCCATGTAACAGAAGAAGAGCCTATTGCCATTAATCGGGCACAAATCCGGTGTAATGAGAGAAGTTTGCCTAAATCAGTAGTTTGGTAAAAGGAATCCTTTGACAAAGTTCAGTAACCTTTATTATAGTTTCATTGATATCTATACATTCGATATCACAAAACATCTACATACCAACCCTAAAATGGAATAATTAAATATCACGTGAAACGCGACACAACGCACAGACATTTCATCGTGCGGTAAACACGCAAACGTGGGAACGTTTCTTTGGCGTATCATCCCTTATTCCTGAGCCCAAATAATTAATTAGAACAATTCCCGCTTTGAAATCCTTTTTGTTGCAAAAGAGGAACGCCGAATTAACTGATTATCATCCGAACGCTTGCGAAAATTAATTTATTATGTGAAGCCGCAAAGTAAGGATACCGGATTAAAAATTAATTACAGTTCCAAACTAAGCTTTTGGGGACTTCGCGCGAGCGAAAAAGTTTATCGCGTCTTTTCACAAGCGATAAAATCTGTCTGAAGAGATTATGTCTGATTTCATAAAAATAGCATTGTGCTATTTTGTGTACCTATTTTTGAGATCAATCAAAGATAGTCCAATGATATCAATTTATTAATACGGCAATACATTATTGTATTAAGGTAAAACAAAGGTATTTATATCTAGATAGTCCTGATACCGTAAATAAGAATAGCTCATTTACGGAAACATCCCAAATTACGTCTATGGAAGGGCGTTTATCGATTTTCTTTACATACATACAGACACTGACGCTTTTTTCCTTAGGGTAGGCTGAAACTAGATACCTCTTGCTACTTCTGCATACTTCCTTTGCTTCTTCCATATCTTGTCATACTCACGCGGCGGCCGGTTGCCATTACTACCAACGGCTATCTACTGCAACTAATAAATGTAATGCTTTCGTGTAAACGCCTAGTAGTATACTAGTACTAGTATTAGTACACCATGGACTGCCCTCCCTCATTTTTCATATTTTTGCTGTCCATCCATTTAGCTAGCTAGCGGTTTTAGCAATAAGACCGCCATTATATCCTAATATACTATGTATAATAATAAATTTTTAATAATTCCTGTTTTAGTTTTTTGTGTTAAGCTTATTCAATTCTATTATTTTATAGCAAATAATAAAAATATAAGATTTACCCATGCTATCTAAACTTGAAGATAAATAACTCGATTTCGCCCTTGAAATTTCTTTCCTAAAACTTATTAGAGTTTCGAAGATATATTACGACACCGATAGTTTTGAAACCCCAGGTTTTCTTGGTAATTCCCTCGCGTGATCGTGTTCATGACGGCATGACAGCAACTAGGGTTGGCTATTAATTATGACTGTCTCACTTTATATACAGCTAGGGCTTTTACTGACGGCTCTTTGAGGCAGTAGCCGACGATTACAGATAGGGCGGCATCGCCAGCGCCTGTCCACAACAATGGATGGTTGATATTGATACCGTAGTTTGTGCAACGGCTATGCGACAAATATTTATATGACCTAAGTACTAGGTGTTGTTGGTATTGTTCCCGGTGTGGATGTTTGTGTACCTTACACAACATTAGTTTTTGTTTACCTAAGAGCTGAAAGTAGTTTGTTCAGACTCAGTAACAGAATTGAATGCAATGGTTATTAACCTATGTTATATTTTTGTCTCAAAAATTATTCAAGTTATTTTATTATTATTTATTATTAATCACCCATTTTTATTACGAAAATCGAAAACCTTTAGCTATACCCGCGCGCGCGCAAACCACACAGGATGCCCCGGGGTAATTTAACTTTTGAAGCTCGTCACCAGTGAGTTTTAATAGATTATATTATATTTTCTGATCTTTCAAATGGCGTGTTTCGGCTTTTTGGTAAACAAAAACTAACGTTGTATGGAAAATATGTTTTAAATTTACAGTACCTACAAGATCATAGGGTAGTGAAACTTACAAAGTAAGTCTGAGTTAGGTGGTTGCTATTCCGATTAGGGATTCTATACTTCACTCAGATTAATTGTTTCTTTCTACATGTTAATTGGTTTAGGATTAACATTGATTTGTAAAGGACGTGACAAAACAAAGAGATCTACAAGGTTTTTGGAACTCTTTGTATCAAAGGAAGGTAGTTTATTGATAGAGACTAAATAGATAAGTATGACGTTATAACTCTAACAAGGCATAAATACCTTCTTTCCTCAAAGAAATATTTAATGTTTAGTGTAGTCCTGGTTTTTTGCTAGAGTCTAACTAAGAATGGAATTCTAGATTGTAAACTATGCCTTTTCAATAATATTTAACATTCGTTACCGTGTGTTCACCGCTTAATGCAAGCATTGTCATTTTTTTATTATTGTAGAGATAACAATAGTTACATACTTGATATCATTTTTTATTGAATGCATATTAATGTAACTTGATATTGAAAAGGAAGTCACGTTTTGTCTAATGTTATAAATGTACCATGTGATTTGACATTTGATTTAGATTGACAACTAAATTATAAATGGCAGTTTTTTGTTTATAATAACAATTCGATATTAGACGAAACAGGGAAGTATAAAAATTTGTGCGACAGAAAAAAATCATCACGAAGAAGAAGCGAAATAAAAATACAATGGATGAGGGGTGCAGGGTTCGAATCCTACCTGAAATCTTTTGATACTATGCATTCAGTAATGCTTGCGAAGCAAAGTTTTTCGGTAATATTCTTATAAAAGAAGAAGCCACAGACAGATCCGAGCTGCTCCTGCCGATCTCATAAAAAACCAACAACACTTCACTTAACCCGAGAATCGAATCAAGAACCTAAAGTGTAACAGTCGCGTTTATCGCCACTAAACTTAACTAGTGAGGCAGACTTTACATGATGTCTGTACAAGTACAGGTACTACATACTACAGGGTACTCCCATATAGCGTGTAGTACTTGTACGGTCAGCAACAATAGCCGGTAGAGAACATGGTTCCGGCGGCTACGGAAATGGCATGCCCAGTACCGTCGGCACGACAGTCACTTAACCTCACGACAAATGTAAGGAAGAAGCTGCGATGCAAATGTAAATATTATGTACAAAGTTTTGATCTAAGCACCAATGGATTTGTATAGAGTGGGTGTGGCATCAGCTGGTACTGACACGTAGTCTTCCTTCGGATTATAGTTTCTCAAGTATTTTTTTTATATTGGTACTAAAATAATGTTAAATACTATACAAGCAGTGATAGCCTAGGAGTACGATGTATAAGACTGCCAAATCAAAGGTTTTGAATTGGAATCCCAGGTCACCTTTGGCTTTTCGAAGTCATGTATGTAATTATCACTCGCTTTATGGATAAAAACATCGTGAGGAAACCTGCATGCCAGAGAGATTTTCTCGGTGGCATGTGTAGTCTGCCAACCCGCATTCAGCCTGGTGGTGGCCTAATCCCTCTCATACTGAGAGGAGAGCCGTGCCCAGCAGTGGGACAGCATTATGGTTTGATGATGATGATGAAAATAATGTTGATATGAACCCATGGTCAAAAATTTTGGTAAATGGTGACTTTAGTCCACTGCAATATCACACTAGAGTATGCTTTTACAAGCAACTCATGAGCATCAGTGAGTACATTCTTAAAATATTTCAATTTCAGCGTAATAAGCAAACTCAAAAAAAATATAAAAGACACGTAACGCTAGAACCATATATTCCTTGCAATATGTGCCTTCTTTTAAAGCAAATTAAATATGAATGAATGAAAATGCCACGTTTATGACGTCAGAAATGGAAGGAGGCAATGTAGACTGGGGAACACGCTTTTGAGTTATGTTTACACACAATAAAGTTGCTATTTGGAAGATTAGGAGGAGATTCGCTCCAGATTAGTTGAATGAAAAGCGTTTACATAACAACACAGCTGTATGACAAGTATTCTCAGAGGAAGCAGAGTTGTAGGTACTAATTAATATACCCCCCACAGTTTCGCCAGTTAATTTTTACCTAGGTTCCGTGTGATTAGGAAAAATCCCAATAACACTTTACTCGATCTAGGAATCGAACTCAGAACACCTTCACGCTCAGCAGCTACACTTGTGACCACAAGACCCACTAGGTGCCAATCCGTGGAATTAGGAAACATCCCAATAACACTTTACTCGTCCTAGGAATCGAACCCAGGATCTTCCTTCCCAGACTTTCACACTCAGCAGCAACACTTCCACAAAGCGCCTATTAATGACGTCACCGGCGATTTTAGTTTTTATACTTTTATTTACTTGTTGATATTTGGCTACTGTGTACAATATCGATTGTAGTCACAATAAGTATACCTCGAAGATATAGGTACTATTTTCAAAACACCTATCAATCAATCACTTAACTTATTTAGTAAACAAGGAAATATAGGTAGCTAGCAGGCAGTACGTGCGGTAGCAAATCCGTCAATACTGTAGCTACCTCCATCGGGTATGTACATTGATTTATCGGACAGATACCAGTCGCTTTCATTACTTAAATGGAACAAATACGACCTGACTACGGTCGGCCATCAGCAGAATTTGAAGGCGAAATTCTATTAGAATCCAATCTAATTCTGGTATCGTTTCTGATTTGAAGGGCTTATGATTTTATGAGTAAATTGTTCCCAAAATTAATTTAGTTTCGTTTGAGAAGGAATTATGCGGGCAGATATACTTTAAATTTTTCGTTATACACTCGGTGAAAATATTGAGTTTTCTTTTTTATGCTAATACTTACTTGGATTTTCAATGATATTTCTTTCATACCATGTCCTGACAAATTACAAACACAAAAAAAAGTGGTCAAGCCGCCGTTTTTTTGTTTACATAAGTAGGCTCAATTTAAATAAAATATTAAAGCATAAAAAAATCTCAGTAAGCTTTTAAAAGGCCCATAGAGTTTCTGGGAAAACAAAATACTATGATATATGTCATATTTGACTAACCGTATAGTATAAGCTAGACTACAATATAATTAGAAATGCTGATAATCTCGATATCTTTTAAGCAAGCGCGCTACATCGTAGATCGCAGTGTCACGTACTGGCGGTCAAGGGCCTATAAATGAATAAAAAAAGAGAACCTCCTTTATGAAGTCGGTAAAACACTTGAAAATGGCGCACCACAAACTTGTAGTTTGTGTCCGTCAAATTTTATAGCCGTTATAAAATTTTCCAATTCGAATGTTGGCACCCCTCACCCGCATTACTTTGTGGAGCGGGTCACAAATCAAGTTTGCTGACGTCATAGCCGGCCATCTTGGTTTTTCGAGACCATTTACCCGTGAGAGATTGAACGTTGAGTTGTGCACTCATGCACCCTACTGCAATACAGTTGATCTCGCTTGCCTATTACGCGCCCCATCTGTCACACATTTTATTCAGTTAGGGTTATAGAGCTAAGCACTTTGTAGCTTTTAGATTGAATTTTATTTTATTCTTTGCCGATTCGTACGCTGATTTGAGAGTATTATTCTCATCCAATAAATCCTGAAATCGAATCTAAATAGATACTGGTTGTAATAGTTTTCGATGGGTCGTTTTATTGTCACAAAAAAGTAGATACATAAATGATAAGAGACATTTCGGAAGGTAGGCACAGCAAAAGCTTAGGTAATTAACGTTCTGTTGATACTTAAAATAGGTTATCCTCAAGATCAAGATCCAGATCAAGTTGATGATTACATGACTGCGGTATAGAAAGTATGTAACATAGTAATGCCCAAACCAGTAAAAAATCGCACACTTTTTATCTGATGTCTATATCCTAGGGATGTCTATGCCATAAGTTTCTAGTAAGTACTATGAACTCGTGAGTGAGTGAGAAAGTAATATTTAGCTTAACATAGATAGTAGTTTTGAGCTGCTAATGTACGCCATCCATAAAGCAGATATATCAGAACTCGGAACTACAGTGTCTGAAACTTTAAGGCGGCTACTTCATTATCCGTTACTAAATATTCCATTAATGGCAAGTACGGGCCCGGTCCTGGAGCAAGGAAATGCACTCCAAACTAACTGGCCGTGACGGATTAATCTGATCCCTGTCATCTTATGACGTAACATAGTTAGTGACGCAATACGGATAGTCCTCGAGGGGGCGATAACTTTTTGCCATGTTTGATCTGTTTAATGTTAGGAACAGTTTCCTAAGACCCCTTCTAAGGTTCATGGTGCAAAGTTTTGACATAGCGATGTGTTTGGTTAAAATTGTTGCATGAAGTTTACAACGATAGTCAAATTGATGCATACATAATGTTATTTTATACTATGTGGATGCGATAATAAAATAATAAATTAACTTACTAGCTAAAGAAGTAATTTACAAGAGAAATAATTAGCCATTTGTTTTAAAAATAAAATACCGGTTATTTTTAATGAAGGAAAAAATCGGCGGGCGGACAGGATTCGAACCTGCGCCTTCTGGTTCGGTACACCAGACGCTCTGACCACTAAGCCACCGCTCGCCCTGCTCGCCAGTCGAAATCTTCCTCCACATTCTAATTTACGTCTTAAGGTGACGTAGCGCCATCTATTGTGAAGAATGCCTGATTGTGATGAATGATTTTTTCCTTCATTAAAAATAACTTGTAATCTTAGCATGGAAAATGCTTAAAAAAATACAAAAAGATAATAAAATACCGGTTATAATCGTTATTTCCAATTTCGAGGTGATTTTTTAGGCTAGCATAAAAGGAAAGGGGTGCATTCTTCTAGAATTGATTGCCGATTGCTTCTAAGTCAGGTGTTTGTGAATTTTTGTTACTTACACTGACGATCGATTAGGTAAAACAAAATGATATATTTGTATACAGAAACAAACTAAATATAGTAGATACCAAACAGCTTTATAAATGCAGCATTTTATGAAATTCGAAATGAAAACCCGGGTTTTAATTTAAACAAGTATCGTTATTAAACTCTTGTCTCAAGGTGCTGGAGTGAAACAAGAGCGAGATTGTTTCATCACGGGTGTAAATTTATAAAGTATACGTGCACAGGTAATGCAATGAAATCCACGAATATTAGCACACCACTCGTGTGAATTAATATGAACTGGCGTTACGTATTTTGAACCTTTCCAGTGTGATGTAAAAAGTATGAATCAGTGTTTTTGTATAACGTAAAATATTGTCATGGCTGTAATCCCCGACGGGTTAGGCAGAAGTGCTGCTGTAAACTTACAGTTGGATGGTATATTTAGGTCCCATGTTAGAGTTAAAATTAAACAAGGTGAAAATGAAAATGAAAACATCATGACACACTCAAAACAAATAGATATGCCAGCAAATTCAGAACCTCCTTTTTTAAAGTCCGTTAAAAATTAGATTACAGTTTCCCCTTAAAATCTTATAATGACGTCACGATTGACGTAATGCGATGACGCCACGTAACCTTTTGCCACCCTTCGTCTGATTGTCACAAGTATAAAACAAATAAGGGGTTATTCTAGCCGGAATGTTCAAGACGGTGTGCTTGAACATTTAATGAACAAAACTCAAAGAACAATGTCGCGTTGATTTGCGAGTCAAAGTTGTTAATAAAATGGCCCGGAGGTTTGCTGCGCATGTAATCTTGTACAAGCGGTATTAAGCCGTTTAAATTTAGGTCACTTATAGGTAGATATGTTTAGAGCCAGCCGCTGTGAGGTGTAAGAGGGAGGAGTATATTACCAGGAAAGTTTTGAGAATGCATACAAAGAAAGGGAAAAATAAAAAATGGATGGACTGTGTGTAAAATGTGTGACTATAAAGAAAGTGAATGCTGAGAGATAACGACTGATAGAGATGTATGTAATGCAAGAAAGAAAGGACATCCTGTGTCGACCCCGAAAGATTGGGATACGACTAAAGATGATGATGAAGTAGAGCTGCTAGAGTAAATCATCAAAATTATATATACAGTTAGCAGGCGTTATATACAACTATCAGGCGGCACGTATATTTTTATAATTTTAGTAGATTAAAAAAGACTTAAAACAATAATAAATCGTAATCAACATTTCAAAACACACAGTTGTATGATTTTTTTATTACGACATGAACATCCTAGTGTTTGCAGGTTTCTGGATGACTGGGAAGTCATCCAGGTACCACTGGCAACACTAAAATGTTTCTACAATGTTCTCCTTGTCGAATAACTGCACATGCTCATATAGAGTCGAAGGCTTTACTCAGATTACTTGTTGGTAAAAGATCATAATACATTGAATATTCACTAATTACTTTGTCATCTTATATGAAGATGAGGGAATAGAAGATAGAATAAAAGTACTGATGGCTTGATGATGTAATCATAATATCAAGCATACATTGGAGCTTGATTGGCACAGTGGTAGAGCAATTAGATGTTGTGCTACATCATCATAATCATAACATGCTAAAGAGGTCCACTGCTGAACAAAAGCAGAGGCTTTTGTTATCTCTCTCTATGGGAGAGCCCATAGACGCATTGTTGCGTAAAATACAGGTTCGTAGAACAATATTTTATACCTATTACGTATGTCCTATTGATATTCCAGATCTAGTTATTAGTGCATGCATTGAAGTGCTTTTATTTTTCTCTTTTTCTCAAAATAGCCTCTTTACTGGACGTAGGAATCGAAAATTTACACTAAACCAATATTTAACTATTACAAAATATTGATTTATACATGTTATAACACTGATTAAATAAACAAAGAGAGATATAAAAACCCAACTCGCCGTTCATAAAGGAAAGTAATGTATGAATATTGCTACCCAGATCCATCAGCGAAGGGCTTTCTGCGGTCGCTTTTATGAATGAAGCTAAATATAGGTACTACACATAAATAGGTCAAAGATATTTCTTATATATCGGTATTACTATTTTATTTTATATGCGTGTTTTGCTTAATATCGTAAATCCCTCTTTGCAAAATGACTAGTTCTCTTGTTGTTTTATAGTTCAGTTCTACGAAATATATGTAGCAAATGATGATCTAACTCAAAACAATACAATGCTAACAAAGGCAGACGGTATAGTGTAATATTAATTATGACAGAAATCAAAATATACAATGCTTGTTGCTTAAACAATAATGAAGAATAGAACTGAATATTACGTTATTCAGTGTAACATATTCATGCCAATACTAATTAAAAGACTATAAAGGCAAAGGGTTGTTATTTCGAAGCACATACGTTACAAAATATACGCGTTTTACATAAGTAGGACAAAGAGTTGGGGTTGGAACCACCACAGGTTGGAAACACCCTATTTTTTGCCAAATCGTTCCCGTAATTGAATTAAAAGTTTGTGACGATGTAAGTACGTCACAGTCTTTTATTACATTTTTATGAGATATACTAATATTAGTAGCTTGATTATTACAGGCACGTACGTTTGTTATATATATAACAAACGGTATTTATTTAAAAATTGCTCACAGACTTAAGAACTACGATAAAGGCTACAAACAAAACTATTTGGTTGTTGTGTATGTTATTCTAACTAAACAAAATTTTAAAACAATTCGTTGAAACTTATCCTATTTTCAACTCATGTTAATCCGACAGCGTAGCTTTTAAAATATGCACATTTTTTTTTTATATTTTTAAACGAGACTTTATATCGTTACGTAGCCGTAAAAAAAATTCCAGCGCCTTAAAACTAAAATTAAGTAACAAAAAAAAATTATTAAATTATGAGACAGATATTGCCATTTTAAGCACCCGCGTTTTTGGCGCGCTTGCCGTGACGTCAAAGTCTACGTTCTCTCAACCAAACAACCACGTACAACAGACACTGTTTTAGTAGACTTTGACGTCATATTCCATTTGACCGATAGTGTTGCGTTTCAAGTGATTTGAATTTCCAACAGTTTTTTTGGACTCTAATAATTATTTTCTCATCAAAAAAGAAATAATATAAAAAAATATCTACATAGACATAATTCTAAAACGACAAAGTTCATAAAAAAAAAATTGACCTCTTTTTAAGTCAGACGCATATTCCCTATTGCGTCGCAGCATTTTAACGCCAAACAAACATGAAAGGGTAGGTGCAAAAGTTGTGATTTGTGTGCGGCCCGCGCAGCAAAGTTGCACAGATATTTGAAAGTGCCAACGTTCAAATTGGAAAATTCCATATTGGCTCATAAAGTACATGACATCAGTTGAATATGTCACTAGTCTACTAATCCAGAAAGGTTTGTCTTGATACTTTGTTTTTCACCGCCCTTTTACTCCTAACAAACCAACGAGAAGTGTTGTTCATAGTTGTTTATTTATACCAAGATTCTGATACTAGTACCTACGAGTTGTTTTTGTAACAAGCAAATTTTAGAGATAATAGGGATAGGAATTCATATTAGGTAAAAATAAAATAAAACTTAAACGTAAACTTGGTTGGTAGTTGGTTGGCTAGGTTCAAGAAAAGGAGTTAAAAATACCTGATATAATTTAATTATATCTACACAAAACGAAATAAACAGCAATGATACGCATTACAGTGAAAATTCTTAACGTGAATGCTTTAGTTTCTACTTTAGTATTGCGAATAAAAGACTTGGCTGCATACCTGCTGCAGAAAATTATCTCAAAAGTATCTCGAGACATATTCAGGAATTCTTTTACAAGCACTGCAGAGCGAGGCTCCATTGTTAGCATGGCGTTGCCATTTGTTACCTTGCTCTAATCTTGCAGTTAAGTCTAATGTAAAGCTTTTGAATGTATAACAGTTATGTAAAAAAAAACGCAAAAGTTGATGATAACTGTAAATAATTCGAGTAGTTTTTGTCGTTAGTCTTTTAGGTATTTCAAGTTAGACTGTCACATAGACCTAACTTTTCAAAACAGAAAACATTCATTCTAAACAGTCATTCTGTCACAGATTTCGACAATTCAGTGTATGTAACCGAGTAAACGTCATAATAATGTTTGCTGTGATATAAAATCTTTAGCTGGGTTTTAATTCGAGTTTAGCACCACCCGGTATACAGTTCAATGTACAAGGGACAAAGCATAGTACCCTGGGGTACGCCAATTTTATCGTGTCGTCAAATTTATTTATTACATTGAATGTCAACTAATAATAACGTGTGTGACTATTAAATATACTAAAAAACCTAGAGAAATTTAAGGTACCTTAAAGATATTTTTTTTCACTCCTAAAATTAACACTAAGGTTACATATTAAAATGCTTTAGAAATTTGCTATCACACTTGTTAAGTACTTGTTTAATTATGTTGATTCGTTACTTTTATTGAGATTTATTCCGCTTCTTTAAAGTAAAACTTATTATTACTATAAAAATGCTAAAAAAGCTAAAGAAGAATATAGACTTATGAAGATAGAAGACAAAATTCTACAAATTCTACAGAACTAACATTTGTGCCAGACCTAATTCAGAGAAACACAAACAGTTGTAAAGCTTCATTGTCTGAGTTAATATCTTATTACTTTTTAGTACTCTACACACGTATAAAGTTTTGTCACTACGTGTAATAGCGTAAAGAATTTAGTCTCAAGCTTATTAAAATTTTGTGAAGTCTATTATTTCTGTGTTTTTCATTAACGTTTTCTGAAAACGTGCTTACGTGCGCAAATTATTCGTCAAAATAGGTTTTCTGAATACATTTTATGTACGTACATACTTTTCTATCTTAAATCTTAATGTTTTTATTTAATTACTTAGTTTATTGGCTACAAAGTTGGTTCATTATAAGTATTTTATATGAAATGAAAGCGTAATAAAAGCACTTAGGATAAAATATTCCCTACTTCATAAAATTATAATCACTTAAAACACTGTACAAAAACGTGTTCTTGGAAATCGAAATATGTAGCAGACGGTACCTACTTTGGCAACTACCTATTATATAAATGTATGTATCTCATACGAGGCTATGTTAAAAATGGCTAATGGGAATTTATATTTTTTGCCCCAGGCTTTTAGAACTCATTACTTAGGTATGTTTGTTTATCAATGTCAAAAAATGCTTATTTACTAATCTGAATTGAAACTAGTTAATTAAATAATGTATTATCGTCCCATCACTAGTATTGTATAATTAGAAACTGTATCGGCTTTTGTTTTACTCAAAGTTCGTTTCCATTCTTTACACGAAACAAAAGAAAAATAAATTAACTTTTCTTATTTAAGTCGGACGTTGGAACAAAAGTATCCCGCCTTTAGATTTAAATCTCGTGGTCATTAGACAGTCAAGTTAGCATACATTTTAATATCACGAGACAGCTGTGACTCCGAAGAGGCAGCTTTTGCAAGATGTCAAAACAAGTACATTTTATTTATATTTTCTTGCCTTCCATCTCTTACGTGAGGATTTATTACTGCAATATACTGTTGGACGTCAGACAATGGATTTAACGTCGTCGGGACCAACGGTTTCTTTAACTTCATATGTTGCTCGAATGTTCGCTAGATAATTATATGTTATTTGTGTAATCTGACTTTATACTTACGTACATTTTTGTTCGAATTATATTCGAACAATCCGTATTGAATTTTATGTATACCTACTTAATGATACCTCTTCAATATTTTCCTCCAAAGAATTTTCTGGGTAGCAACGAATTATAACAAGGAATTCCTCAATATATTTCAGATCGATTAGGATTAGTTCAATTACGAGAATGTTTGTATTAAACAAAACATTATTTGTTAATGTGCTATTAATAATATGTTGAACCAATTATCACCGTTACACAGACTTTATGCATCAACTGCGCAGTGTAAGTGTCCATCAGTAAGCAAAGATAATTGATCTAGTTCGTTCGCAGCACGATTTCTTTTTAAAGTTTTCGCTGAATATAAATAAACACGATCATAAATAAAGTGAAAGAAATGTTTATTGTATTCAATAATTACACATCGCTACCACCACACTCTCACTATATGTAAGCGGATCACGAAGCATGTTTGCCAAGCGTATTAGTAACCTAAACACCGCAGTGGATTTAAACCGATGAACATGATCTCCGCCACTTCATCTGATTGCTTCCGCACTCTCCTATCTTCAACGACCTTTGAGGGGGCAGGGGAGCTCAGTTTATACTTGGAGCCCCACATAATAAAGAGTTACGTTGGCGACGGAATTAACTGGAGCGCGTAATGTTTGACGGTGTATTATTTAGACGAGCAAACTTTACGTCTCTGATTAAGCTATTGCTTGGCTTCGAATGTAAATATAGACAAATAGAAACTAATCAATAAGAATCTAGACTTAAGGTATTCTGCGAATGATGTTTAGACGTACTTGATTGGCTATTCTTTTTTATATGTTTCAATCAAATTCTATTTGACTGAGCTTTGGTATTCAATTTCAGTAATTCTTACTCATTTTACGCATTTTTTATTTGCAAATCAACTTTGGAGTGTCATCGTTTTTAAATTTTTATAACTTTGTTTTTCAATTTGGCAATAGTTTGTTGATTTTACCGATGAAAAGAAACGGAGGAGGTTCTCAAGTCGACGCGTAATTATTTTTATGTGTGACCAAACATATAACATTTAAATTTATTATGATCTTTGTTGATTGATTTATAAAGAGATTATATTTTATAACTGAATTATTTATTCATGTTCTACGTAAGCCAATCCCAATTCAGCTACCTAGACTATTAAATCACACCTTATTATAATTAGGTACTTAATTATAACCAAGTTCCGACGTCAAACAAAAATCAAATTCCCATTTATTGGATTGCACTTAATTAACTCGTCTAATTTAGACTGTGACATGATGTTAAAGTGTCTATAGCATAATACTTGTAGTTTGTGGTACATATTTTAACTCTTACCGAAAAGGTTGTTGTAATCTATTAGTTTATGTGATTGGTGATACTAAAGTAGACATTTGGTTAGGAAACCGAGGTATCAGTTGCAGGTAACCACGTCACCGATGACATCCATTTGTTATCTATCAAGGTTAGGCATTGCTTTCAATATTGACTTTTATCTGTTTAGACCAATTGTTGTTCTCCACAATTAATATACCCATAATATTATTACTTCCGAAGAATAGGCTAGTTGATAAAGTTAATAATTAATACCACAAATTCGCGAACTATTCTGTTTTAATACGGGTAAACTAGTACAAGTAAACAAGTTACTTCGGTTAGGTTTCAAATTAATTACGCCACGCACAACAAACTATACCAAAAACTACTTAGCTAGCATAAAATAAATAACTTCAAAATTCCTCAAAAATGCCTTTTTAGGATGCCTTTTCAAATAACAATAGTTCCTCTTTGATTTCGCCTTTGTAGCAGAGTTTATAATTAATGATCAACCCAGAAATCACATTGGTTTACCTAATGTAATTACACACACAATCCTAAAGCTAATTATGTAATCAAATTAGTGGATTTGTCACCTGCTTAACTTTACATCTATTCGTTAAATTGCCTATTAGGTACGTCACTGGGTCTTCCACTACAAACTAATCACAGAATAAGCAATGCAGTAGTATCACCACAATAATTTCAAGACTGTTTTGGGAAGATGCCTAGATATTTCGGAAAAATGATGTTATTATTTATTCATTTTAAATTTAGGGTCGATTCCCAGGTCAAGCAAAGTATTACTGGGTTTTGGATTGAAGCTAACCAGAAACTCCAAATATTACAAGAAACTTGCACAAGAAATAGATGTTTTATATTTTTATCACATAAAAAGAACAAAGTAACTAAACTACACTTAGCTAGAAAAATAGCTTTTGCTACAAAGTCCAGTTGTCCGATAATAGAGGATACCCACAGTTAGAACAGTCAGTGGATTTGGAGCGGGCAATATTGATGGATTCTCTCTAGCAGCCACGTTATTGCAACCCTCTAATGGAAACAGATTGAGCTATTCTTGGTCGGGCATGCCTTTATTCAATTAGATCTAGTCGGCTTTCGGCTCTATTTTAGTATTAAGCTTTGAGATGTACTAGAAGTTACGTCCTTTGTTTATCATGCAATACTGTTTGAATGTTAGCTTTGATATAAAGCCGATATTAATCTGGTTCAGGAAAGGAGAGATAGATATTTAGAGGATGTATCGCTCTACCTATACAAATTATTACTTGAATTTAAGGTATGTAGCAAGATATTCACGTTTTATGCATGCAATTTACGCGTCATAAAGACTTTTAGTTGCAACACTTTTATTTACCATCACAGTTTGCACGTATATTTAGGTCCCATGTAATGATGAGACTATTGCCATTATCCGGGTCAAAATCCAAACCGCGAGCCGGTACTGAGAATTTAGTAAAAACTCCTGATCGACTGGGAATCGAACCCAAAACCTTGAGGATAGCAGTCGGGCTTAGGATCACTCGGTTAACGAAGCAGCTAATAAAAAAAAAAGATAATTTTAAGTTTATTTTTACAACATACACGAAATGTTAAAACGTAAAGTAATAATACCATCAACTTCAACTTCTGTATGGGTTGAAATCACAGCCATATTATAGCTTATTCGCTAGTAATAACATCTCTATGAGAAGCACGTATTTTTCTCTCTCACAAAAACTCGAGCGCAATTCTCACTTAATTTTTTTGTTGCGTCAAAAGATTTCCACGTCCGTTTATTTCTACATTAGCTTTAATTATAACTGGCAAGTATGCATTTAGCGTCGGACTAGCAGAAAAAGTTCCCGACCCGAGTAATGTGTAGTGCCGTAACATTGTATAATGTACCGTACCTACTTTTAAATTAAGACTTTTATAAGCTACTCTGTTTAAAGACGCTGTTCAAATTCCTGATTAATCTAGTGATCATAAGCGCGACTGCTAGGCTAAGTACATGCTCAATTCCCAAGTCGAGCAAAGTGTTATTAAGTTTTCTATAAATTCTCAGTCGCAACTTCGAATTTGGATTTACTGGCATTTCCTTACTTTTACCAAATTTTGAAGAATTACTTAATAAAAATAATATTGGGAAGTAACAGCATAAATAAAAAATAAATAAATAATCAACCCATATTACGACTGTCCCACTGCTGGGCACGGGTCTCCTCTCTGTATTAGAGGGATTAGGCTATAGTCCACCACCACAATGCGGGTTGGCAGACTTTACACGCCGCCGAGAAAATCTCTCAGGCATGCAGGTTTCCTCACGATGTTTTCCTTCACCGTTAAAGCGAGTGATAATTATTACGCACATGAATTCGAAAAGTCAGAGGTGCCTTGGATTCGAACTCGAGACCTTTGACTTGGCAGTCCAGTGGTTATACCCCTAGGCTATCACTGCTGTACAGCATGGCTCATTATATTTTATTTTATCTAATGTCAATAGGTTCCTAAACATGGGACCATATTCTGTCGAGCTGTGGGTATGGATACCCAATCTAATCTATCCCTATGAGGAATACAGGTGTAATATTAGTAACGTATTTTTTTATTTATATCTAATCACCAAGACAAGAATTAAAGCCTCTTCAAAATTCCTTTCTCAACAACTCTTAGGCTAATATTCAGAGACGATGCTAAGCATAAACTTACGCTTCCGTATGTCAAATTGTAATACAAATTTGACATACGGAAGCATTACTTTACTAGTCTCTGAATATTAGCCTAAGTCTCAGCCCCAATAATGAAACATATTCGGGGAATATTTTAAAACTGAATTACAACGGGTTAAATGGCTCTGAAACGGTGTAGCACTTCGTAAAACGAGCCGTATTCTTGCGACCGCCACATGCAATTTAACCTCATTTGCATATCTTAGCTAGAACGGTTATTGCTCGTGCCATTGAACAATTTTGAGCTCCCGACTGAGATAGTGTTGCGTGAACTTTAAAGACTGGTTACGGCGACGAAGAATGAAAGGTTATGTTGAAGATATTTCCATTGTTGGTAAAAGGCATAGTTTAATTCATAAAGAAAATATTACCTTAGGTTAGTAGGCTACTGCTCTAAAATCATTTATGTTATAATAATGACAATTGTAGACATAGGTTTTATCATCTTAATTCAATCGACAAAACCATGTTTTATGTACAGAAAATGTACCTACTTTTGGCAACTTGGAAGTCGACTATATCATACCGTAGTTATAGGTATGTCACAAGTTCTTAATAAATTAATGACTTTTACTCACGTAATTATTCCAAAGGATTTATCAAAGATTTTTTGTTAGATAATAAAGAATCGACTAAGTAAATCGTATACTTAGGTGGATTAGTTTCACTTGCATAGGAGTTATGTAATTCTTCTGTAAGGAATCATTCGTCGGTAAAGAACTCACAACCCTACTTTCAAACCTCTACTATTTATTTTTGAATTGTTTTATCATCATTATCATGGACTTGTCCCATACTAAATTGGGATCTGCTTTCATTATGACCAGATTGACATTCAAGTATATGCAAGAGAAAAAACCAACAATTATTAATTTATAATGTTGCTATTTATAGTATTTTATCTTCTGTCCAGTTTGTTTCAGGAACACTAATTACATCGTCTAGTGGTTTTCCCACCCGTTACATTAGAAGACTAAGCCTGTCTCTATCTGGGTTTAGATGAAGCTTTATCCTGCAACAGTGTAGGGTCAAAGTATTAGGATCGACCTCTATCATTCCTCTCATACGTAAGTCTAAGAAATACTTACTACATGAGAGCCACGTGTTTTCCTAATATCCTTAGATAATCTCGTCAAAAAAGCTTACTCTAAGAATTAACATAGACATTACGTTTCATATTTAATAATAATCAATATGCATACGTGAATAACTTAAACGCTATCTGGTATAGTATTTTCGTAAAAATCATCTCCGTCACCTTATCATTTACATTCTTTTCCATCCATACATTTCTTCTTTGGGCTTTCTCCACCAAGACCAATCAACTAATATACCTGAAACCTCTTCCAGCATCAGTTTCGTAAGTTGCATGGCTTGTTCCGAACTAAGCACTGTCGCAAGTTACAGTGTCATGTCAAACGTCAAACGCAAGAAGTTGCGGTCTAGAGTTAGGCCGCAACCGCACCGTCCCAGCGACGCTGCCCAGTCCGGACACTGCGGTAGTAAATGTATTGTAGCGTAACGTTCTCGAGTAATTATTTATATAACGTAAGGTCTAAGAGGTCGCATGAGAATTGATTGTTGAAAAAATTCTGCGATTTCTCACCCTGATCATCTTGATCATCTAGATCATCACCCTGATCTTTTTGATAAAGAAAATCTTATCAAGAAATAAGTGCATTTATTTGCGTAATATGAGTAAATACATTAAATTTGGTGTGAAATATTTATAAACAATGGTACAGTTCTCGCCAAACTTATTGTCCGGGTTGAAGTTGGCACGAGCTAATTTTAAGCCCGGACAATAAGTTTGGCGAGAACTATAATTATGTACCTAGTTACTTCGGTATGCAAGTGTTAGTCAATACAAGAATAAGAGATAATGGCTTTAGCATTTGCAAGTGCAAACCGTATCGTAATAGAGAAAAAGTAATTATCATCTTTTAAATCAATCACTTCAATTAAATATCAGTTCAAGTACAAAAGTTTGTCAATGCATTAATTCATATTATTTGTGAAAAACGAACAAGTTACGGGTGAAACTGACATCACTAAATAGAAGTGTAATATTAAAATGATTGTAATATGAAAATCAGATGGGTAATATTAAAAGTCCAATAAATATGGTATGAAGATACAAGTCGCATAGGATAAAATCAATTGAAGAAGCGAAACCAGTTACTCAATTATCAAAAACATGAAGTCTAGACATCGATATGCACTCCTTAAAAAACACCCGATAGCGTGTTAGCAGCTAAAAGATATCCATTGTAAATTACACACCACCGTTTGTGGGAAATGCCACGTGCTACAAATTGGAACTAGAATATGCTTATGTAACTAACAATTAGCCGAACTCATGAGTTGGTACGTTAGGTTCAATTTATGCATTTTGGTTGTAACTGATTTTGAGCGATTAAACAATGCATGGACATGACGTTGGCATTAACGAAGATTAAGCTATTTTGCTGAAACTATTGCAATAACTGGAATATTAGCTTTTATGCTGCTGTTTGTAGATTTGAGTAGCTGATGTAGATATATATAGGACTCATACAGACTAAAAACCTCACTTGCCTTCCCTCACCGTACGTTCGGGCCAGGTAATTCGACATGCCATTTTGTCACGGCGCAGCTTTGATTGATCCCTGAGGGCGTCTTCCAGTATGTTATTGCGATGAAGCGATAGGGGAACTGCTCTTCTCATTAAATAGCGCCACCCCTTTCTCAGAACCTATAAATAAAGCGTCTTCGAAGCGGTCTACCAGAAAAATCAAGTTCATCCTATCATTTTTATGTATTTCACTATCAATATACAGCGATTGTCCTGGCATAATAATGAGTTGAGAAATGAACTAACCCTGATTATGAATCATTTAGCATATTTATTACGTTATGTATGTAGATATTGCTGTAGACAGTGGAGAGACTGTGAATATTGGTAATATTTCATGCATACCAACCCAACCACATACCTGCACTGTTTCTCTTCGAACTAACTACCGTTTCTCTAATTAACGCTTGGCAACGGTTTTGGTTGCAACTTACAGGTGTAGGGAGACGCAACATCATCGAGGCGTATCGTTTACTTTTGATTTGTGATTTAGAATATACCTACAACTACATTATAATTTTAAAATCATAATGCTACATTTCTACTATAGATACTACTATACTTTTTGACATGTAAACTGAATAATTAAGGGGTAACATTGATATTAATTTGAATTTAATTGTGAATCTCAGTATGAATCTTAAACATTTTTTACTTTTCAGAATTTTATTTTACCATTTAATTTCTCTACTAACCGTCATGTTTTTGTACATTTACCAACTAATACTATTAAACTAGTCAGCCTGCTGGTTAAGCCCTATTTAGATTTACACTATACTTTCACGCAAACAACATTTTACCCATTTTACGTTTCAAAAACTGCCTTATTTCGAATTTCAGAAGGTATCTACTGCCAATCTGAAAGCTATTCCTCAACAAATTATTTGCCGTAGCTATAGGTTCGCAATATTGATGAAAAGGGGAAATCGGATCAAGAGAATCATTAAGCCCTCGGGCTTCGTGCGGCAGCACTAGATTAATGCCCCACCTGTACAACTTTGCCGCGCGGGACTTTCATCCAGTAATGCTCCCCCACTTATTAGATTTTCTTCAGCAATTTCATTGCAGATAATCTATCTTGTACCAGAAATTCTCTTTTTTATTCGCTTGATGTGGTGGATGTATTTACTATCTTGTTATATGTAATGGATACACGTGGATTACAAGCTAGCTGTTTTGTGACATTAAACTTTGTTCTATCCCATTCTATCCGCTTAATTCCCATATTCCTTTTTTCACCTGCTCTTCATGTGTAATATTTGTATGAGTAATAGTTTCCACACTAACTTCTTAACGAATTTATTTAATTTATTTATGAGCTACGTACCTACCTATTCCAAATCCTCTTTGAGTAGTATTTTTAAGTGTCAGTCTTGTTCTATCAACGGAGATGGAAGGACGAACTGGATTCTTACTTAAGACAATGGACTCGTAAAGCCTTAAGACGTAAGGAGTGCAAGAAGGGAGGCCTTTACCACTAAATGGGGCACTAACAAACCAGTTTTGTTCTACACATTCATAGCGTGGCTTTTTTAAATTTCAGTGGTTTAGGGTATCTTTGAGACATTACAGTTTTATATTGTAAATCCGTCGAACAAACCTGCAAGTAATTTCTATCTCACGAAATCGTAACTATTTGATGTAGGTACACCTGTAAATAACAGTATCAACGTACTATGAGACATGCTATAATACAACATGTCACAACAAGGCGAAGAATCTTTGAGGACGTGAGTGGAAAACGTGACTCACAACAATCTAGCGGACGATTAGCTTTGTGAGCCCAGCGATGGACCGAGAGCTGGGCTGTGTGAAAGAAATGTACGCAATTTGTGTCAACTAGTTGATACCGGCATTGGGTTAAAAGATTAAGGGCCGCACTCAGAAACGTCAATTAACGTTAATGAATCGTTAACAAACAGTGGCTACTATATCTTGGCCGATTTTTCCATATTTGAGTTTGCTGTCAGTGTACACAGCAAACTCAAATATGGAAATATGTAGATAAATATGCTCTCTCTATTAGCTAATGATTCTTTACGTTCAGTAAGATCTCCGAGTTCGACAGTAAGCTATATTGCAGGAAATAGGGGTATTAGACAAAAAAAAAATTACTCAGGTATTGAAGTCAATCTCTTTATCATAGTTTTTACATCTGCCTTGAGTCTAGGGGTACTGAGAGCGACTACTAAACTAGAGGTTTTGGATTCGAGGGTCGAGCCACCTAATCAGATTTTGACTTTTTCTATGAAATTCTTAGCAGCAGCTCAGAGTTTGGATTTGCGCCCATTTAATGACAATAGGCTTCCTCCCATTACATGGGACAAACTGTAGGGGTACATTAGTACAACTCTGTGAGAACCTTTAAGGAGGCGTCATAATGGTATGTTTAAAAAAAAAACAATAAAAAAATTACAATTTTGTTTTGTTTGAAATGGCTTCAAAAACAGTCTCAGTAGTATAAATAAGAAAACTCCATGTCTAAAAGTAGATCCACATACCGCAACAAAAAGAAACCCTAAGTGGAACATATTCACGTCCCAATTCTTTGCCCTACGTTAATTAGCCTAAGTAAAACGCCGCAAAATAGTTTGCGGCAATTAAGAACGCCTAGCTTTCTGCGGGACTCACTTTACAGACTTAAATCTTACTTTGCTGGCGCAATTTTAATGGTTTCAATGCAATCTTGGCGTGTTTGTTTCTATGCTAGTGCTAATTTTCTATCGTTTAGTACGTGGCTGGAATGTTTCAAGCATACACGTGGAATTTCTATAGTTAAATAACTCCTTCGGCAGTCGGGTAATAAAATTGTGGAACTTAATATTATTTGCAAATATGATCCGAGTTCACAGCAGTAACGGTGGTGTCCAATAAATGTCTTCTTTCTTTTTTTCAGTACCCATACCTCTGCCTTACTCTTCGGGGAATACAGGTATGATAATAAGTATGTTTTTCGTATAATACAAGAATCAAAATGTATATTATGTCCCGCGAGTTGCTAATAGGCTGGAACCTGGTCTTATTAACCTCAAAGTGACGTCATCCGCCGTACTTGTCGGCTAGCGGTGCAAACGCGTACTGACAGCTGTTACGTCATTTTTACGTCACCAAATTTGAGGGGCTTATACTGACGAATGATGATATAGAGAAATGACAGTGCAGGGAGGAATCAGAAAAGTATTTATTTTTATGCATATTGTATAAAGAGTAAACAAATCAAACCTATATTTAAAACCCTTACTAATTTAATTATTAAACCATCTGCAACGATAACACAAACGAAATAAGGCCCTTATGTCTGAATAAAACATCATTTTCCATAAAGAATCCTCAGTATACCAATCAGTCTCTCGGTCTATCATATAATGACGTAAACGACATCAAAATAACACGTGTAGGGCGAGACCGGTCACGGCAGGATCTCGCGTAATTTTGACAAATAAGCCTGTTGCCGTGCACCGTAATCAAAGTTATTACCCGTCCCGTCACGGCGGAGTCACGACTGACGGGATTACAGACAAATCACATAGAAATAGTACAAAAAGAAAACTTTTCCCTGTTTTTTTAGGCTGGTAGCTTTTTGTTTCTCTTTAAATTAATGCCACTTAAATCACAACCAGCGTTATAAATTAATACTAGGCATTATGCCAATAAATGTTCTAAGATAATTATATTCCCGTTTGAGAGATATTGTAGCGAAATGACGTTTGTTGTCTAGTGGTTCGAGTAGCGGACTGCTGATCACGAGGTCGTGGGTTCGACCAAATATTTATGTGACGAACATAGGTGTTTGTATTTGTCTTGGTGTTTCTTGTAAATAATAAGTATGTATTTACAAAAAAGAGTATGTAAGGGCCTGTTTTGTCACCTGATAGCCCCTACCTACCGGACAAATTCAAAAATGTAATAACATGGAACTTATAAATAAGCTGTCAAACAGGCTCTTAGTATTATATCATCATTGTCTAGTATCCATAGTAGGAGCTCTGCTTAGTTAGGGATTAGATGGTGCTGTGTAAAATGTCCTAGAATATTTATTGTTAAATTACTGAAGAAACAATAAAGATCACAAGTGATACCACTGGTGTTGTTGTTGGCTGTATGCTAGTTTGTGATTGAAAAAAAAAATTATGTTTCATAAAACTAGGGGTATAAATTGTAAAATATTACAATATTTAATATAAAATAAAATATAATATTGAATATTTACATTTACATAAATGTGATTGTTTTTGAATCGGTTCTTTTGCGTTTATTTATTCGTATTTTGGGACTGCCTGTGAATCTAAGGTGGTATCCGAAACTCTGAAAAAAAAACCACCAATTGTGTCGTTAAAAAATGTTATAGCAGCATTTTACTGTTTATTTTTATGGAGTATGAACCATTTTTTATTACTTTATTCTCATTAAAACCTTTCCATCAATCAACTTGAAATAAGAACCAAGTAAAAGTTATCAGAAAACTGCAAGATAGGATCGTTTCAATATTCATAAAACTCTATTCCTCTTTCAAATAAAAGTTTTAATTGCTTACACTAAAGTTCACATGGACATGAAAATATCAGCTCAGACAATGAGGACAAACAAGGTATTTTTTGACGCGCAATTTAAAATAAGGAGTGGAGACAAATATTATGCTTTACTGGCTATACTCGTCGTATAAATCGCTACTGCTGCATGGATTTCTGGGGAGCCACTGTTCTGGCATGTACCTATGGTGTCGTCTCCTTCTCGGTTTCTTGCACTTACAGTCCTCTTTATTACAAGGTTCGGAACGATTAGGACATGGTTTTGGCGCGTGTGAGCCCGTCCCGGGGCAGCAAGACAAACAAGGAGGTGGGTCTTCATTACCGGGACGTCGCATTGCCATATGCTTCAAAAATTTCATGAAATAAACCAACAGTAGTATCATTGTGGCGTAACATATTATCTTTTGTGTGACTGCATCTTCAGGAGTCCTTTTAGCTAACATTTTGATTGACTGAATAACTTCACTTTATAATTTTATTGGAAAAATACTCGGAATTTTGCTACATTATTTTTAATTAAATTCTTGGCGTCAACTGAACGTCACATTACAAACTGTCAAACTGATGTAAAGGTATTTATTACTTTTCAACAGATTACTTAATAGCATTAAGTTTTAGGTCGACACAAAAAGTTTTTAACCATGATGGTCAAAAAACTTTCTGTATGCTCTGAATACATGAATGATGAGTAGATACCTCCCCTAGACGAATCCTCTCGCGCAGATAATAATAGTACCTGTGACGTTTTAGCTTAAAAGCCAAGTTGAAAATATCAAGCTACACAGTGCACCTGTTAACACTCTGGGCTAGACAAAAATAAAAAAGGAGTTTCCTTTCCCTCGTAAAACATGTCAAAAAACGATGAACCAAAACATTCATTATGGTTAATAGAAAGAAAGAAAAATGATTTATTGAGCACAATTTTTTACTTACTAACTATACCTTTACAATCTAAAATAAATTGCACTGAAACGGCGCTGGTTCAGCATAAGCCAGACGGAATGCCTGGCGCTGGTTTTCAACCAGACCTATAGTGACCCACGGATGAAAACCAGTTTGCAAAAATAAAAATAATAAATGATATTACTTAAATATGATAACACTTAAATAAAAAATTAATAGGTAACTACATTATCATGTGATAGCAAAAATGAAATATAAAGATACTCAGTGTGTGTGTGTGTGTTGGTTGTATGGGATAGAAGGAGAAGGACAAGATAGAGGGTGTACAATGTTTTGCGCTTTGTCTAGATAATAATATCCCCCCCCCCCACTTCACCAGGTTTGAATTCCACTTTACCACTTGGGTTCAGAGTAGTTTTAGTAATTTTCAGATGGTGCAAGGAAGGTTAGATCCTGGCGAAATGTGCTGGCTTGTTGCATCATCGACACGTCTACAGTACTGTACAATGTCATCAACAACGCTAGTATTTATAACTGTGGTCTAAGTAATAAGCGGTGTAAATTACTTCATAGCGGTTGGCAGAAAGTGCTTACTCGCCCTTAAGTGGTCGCGATCGGCCAATATCACCTTAAGTTCTTTTAATGTTAGTAACCTATTATAAGAATTCGAGTTTTTCCACGATAGATTGAATGTCCCATTTCAAGTAACCTCCTTTATAACAAGCGAATGTTTCCGTTGTGATCTTATAGCTTGATTAAAAAATCTTTTTATCTGTATATGTATATTGTTAACGTAAGAAAACACAATTTTCCTTTCCAAAAGCTACATTAATCGTAATATTTCAACGTACAGAAATTTATCTACTTACGAATCTCCTATCTCGACCCACTCTCGGAAATAAATTATTCACAGTCACTTTTTTTTTTTTTTTTTTTTTTTTTTTTTTTTTTTTTTTTTTTTTTTTTTTCTCTTTAATGTAAATAAAATAAAAACTCTCATATGCCTTCTCTTGGGTCACATCTTAGGCTTGGGTGGTGGTGCGACGCGATTTGATACGCCGCACCCTCCGCCTTGTGCCATTTCTGCATCTTGTCTCTCTTTAATTATTAATTATTCTTCTCCTCTCTGTCCTTGTCTTCCTGGGTCCCGCATAAATTATGTACCATTAAATTTCTTTAGTTTGCTGTAAATCGCTTCTACAAGTTTGGCGTATGATTGGATGGTTGCTTCTTTACGTAGGAGGTCGGTTATCCGGTATGGGTTATGGATGCTGTAGTTGTTGCAAACCATGAGGTGTTCGTACCTCGGATAACCGAACCTCGGGCAATCCTGCAGCAAGTGCATGATGGTTTGAGGGGTAGCTTGATCGCAGGGGCACAAGTCGTTGTCGATGATTTTGAATCTCTTTAGGTATGTTTTGTGGAACCCGTGTCCGGTTAGCACTTGGGTGAGGTGGAAGCTGGTGTCGGTTAGTTGGCGGAGTTTTTTGATATCTTGAAGTTTAGGTAGCATGCTTTTCGTGTGTGTGCCTGTTTCGGAGCTGAGGTATCTCTGTTCCCATATGTTGTTATTGTCTTGGCGGGTCAGGTGCTTTACGTATGTGATGGGAAACTCACAATAGTCGGGAGCCTTATGGAGGGTCGCTGCGTGATTGGCCGCAGTATCCGCAGCCTCGTTTCCCTCTATTCCACTGTGTCCCCGTACCCAGGACATGCGTATAGTTCCTACGTTTTTGTGTCTGTGGATGACCTGATGTATTTGGGAGACTATTGGGTGACTATTGCTTCTTTGTTTGATGGCTGATAGTGAGGATTGAGAGTCTGAGTAGATGATGGTGCTGAGTTTGTGTTGCTCGGTCCATAAACATGCTTCTCTTATTGCTAGTAATTCCGCTTGGAATACTGTGCACGAGCTGTGTAACTTGAATTTCTTGGAGGCAATAGGAGCAGTCGTCCGAGGCTCATAGCACACGAATGCTGCCCCAACCGATCCATCTTCCTGTTTGCTTCCGTCCGTGTAAATATGGGTCTGTTGATGTTCCTCGCCTGGGTCTTGAATGCTGATTTGGCTGCTGGATACCCTCTGAGCAGGATGTAGTAGTTCACGTAAGGGGGTGGGGCACTCTAATTTGATGTCTTCTGGTAACAAATGGGTAGTTCCCGTGAGGCGCGTCTTGTCAAGATGGTGGATTTCCCGAATCTTGAGATCGAGTGGTGTGAACTGTGCAAGTGCAACAGCAGCGGTGGTGGATACTGTACGGAAGCCACGTATGGCTTTGAGAGCGAATCCTCGTTGAATGCTGGTTAGTTGTTTCCGTACGCCCTTCTTGGTTGCGATGTGGCCCCAAATGCCGGCTGCATAGGTGATGATAGGCTCTATGACATGTTGATATATGATGCGGGTGTTTTCCGGGTGAGCGCCCCATGTTGGTCTAGTATACATGCATAGTTTATTGTAGATTCGCGTGGCTTTGCCCATTACATACCGCAGGTGTCCGTTGAATAAAAGTTTTTCGTCAATGATGACACCCAGCAGCTTTATTTCAGGAACGAACGCAAGGTCCGCACCGTCCATGTGCAGCTGTGTGGTTTTGGCCTTAGGTGTGAAGGCTACAACTTGCGTCTTCTCCGGGCCGAAGGATAGCTTGACCTGCTTGCCCCACTCCTGGATGTCGCGTAATGTGTTGTTGGCAAGTTGCTGTATCTTCTCTGGGGTATCTGCGGTTACAACCAGAAGAACATCGTCCGCAAAGGCCTGCATGTGACAGCCCGACGGCATCTTCCGGTCCAAGAGGTCGTCCAGAATAAGGTTCCAGAGAATGGGGCCGCAGGCAGATCCCTGTATACACCCCTTAGTAAGTTGCTTACGCGTCCGTACTCCGCCGTGGTCTAGCGTGACGACTCTGTCCTTGACGTAGTTGTTGATGAGTCCGTAGATGTTATTGGGTGTATCAATCAGCGCTAAACGGTGGAAGAGAGCGGGCCACCAGGCGTTGTCAAACGCTGCCCTGATGTCCAGTGAAATGCCTATGACCAGCTTGTTGTCGTTCTTGGCATTGCGAATATGATTTATGGCTGTGTGAATGGCTTGGGTTGTATTGCGTTGCTGGCGGAAGCCAAATTGGTTAGGGCTGAGTCTATTATGAACTTCAGCGTGGTGGACAACTCTTTTGATGAACAGTTTCTCCAACAATTTGCCGAAGACCGGTAAAAGACCTATCGGACGGAAGGATTTTAAGTTTGTATGGTCCGTTTTGCCAGGTTTGGGAATAATCTTCACATAAGCTTCCTTCCATGCTCGAGGAAAGTATTGCAGATTGAGACATCTGTTCATGATGTTGGTGATGAGTTCAGGGTAGTGTCTGGTGAACTGCAGGCAGATATCGGAGGTCAGATTATCGAGGCCGGGGGCTTTGTTAGGGTTCATGTTCGTGAGTTCCTCCAGTACCTCTTCCTTGGCGAATGGAAGATCATTAGCGGCATTTCTGTATGGGCTATTGTATCGCTTTCGAAGCTGATGGTGTAACGGGAGTTCGTCAGGGGTATCATCCGGGTAGAAGTGATTGAGAAGTGCAGTGGCAGTCTCTTTGGCATCGGTGGTAAATCTGTCTCCTACTTTCAAAGTGATAGGAGGTCTTCTTGGCGCGGTTTCTTTGAGTAGGCGATTGGTCAGGGACCACACATTTTCTTTGACCTGTAGTTGGCAAAATTTTCGGAAGTTGTTTGTGGACTCTGATTTCAGTTCGTCGGCATATTGCGCCTTCTTGGTTCGCTGTTCCATTATGAGCGCGTCGAGGGGGTGGCCGGCTCTTTTAGCTGCGCTAATTCGCCGGTGCAGGCTTATCACCTCCCTCTTTAAGGAATCCAGCCTATCACTCCACCAGGGCGGACGGTATATCCGAGTACCCTTTTTGGAAGGCATGGATTTCTCGCATGCTGCATGAATGATGGCAGTGATGTCGCGGATGTGGTCGTCAAGCTGCTGTGTATCAAGATCCGTTGCATTCCTGTCTAGAACGTCTGAGTCGGTCATTTTAAGTAAAAGGGTATCTTTGAATGTGTTCCAGTCTGCTGCTTTAGAGTTGTATTTAAAAGTGGATAGGTTGCTGTAAGAAGGTGTTGGTGTAGCGTGTGTTAAGATGGTGAATTCTACTGCGTTGTGTTGCGAGGATACGCAGCAGTTGTCGTTAACCTGCCATTCTGCAATTCTGCCAAGTAGTGAGCCGGATGCAAAGGTTACATCAACGATGGAGGATCGTTCGCGTCCATGGGTGATAGTCTCAAATGTGGGTGCATCGCCTATGTTGCATGTGTACATGTCGTTTGTGTGTGCAATCTCGATGATATCGTTGCCCCTAGTGTTGGCTCTGGGGCTGCCCCAGACAGGATGCCATCCGTTGAAGTCACCTCCAAGCACTCTGTGGTGTCTGCTGGTAGATTTGAGGAAGAAGTCAATTGCCTCAAGGGTGTTTGGGTTGTCCTCAGATGGTTCTATATATGCGGAGGCTATGTAAATTTTTTCGCTGTTAAGTTGGATTTGCAGGACGCTCAGGTTGGGTGTGGAGTATTGTGACTGTCCCAGCACAATTCCTTTTCCGGGTTTGACGAATGTGCAGGCTTTAACGTGTCTTTCATTTGGGTATTGGTAGATGTCTATGCCAGATATGGGTTTGACCTCTTTGCCGGTGCCCACGTATGGTTCCGACACTAAGGCCACGTCGTAGTTGCTTGTGATAAAGGAGTGGATGAATTCGTGTAAACTGTGTTTAGACCTATCTATGTTGCACTGAACTATGGAGAGGCTACTGGGACCCATAATCTATGCGTTGGGTGATTCGCTGCTGCATAGCTTTGATGACGGGACATGTAGAAGAGTTCGCCTTATGTTTGGTGTCGTAATTTGTGTTGAATCTGTCGTTGTGCTTACTGCAGTTTAAGCATTTAGGTGCGCCCCTCTTCTCCCTGAGAGGGCACGCTTGAGCCTGGTGATTGGGCTCTGCGCAGTAGGCACAGGGTGCTTCAACCGCTGTACATTTGGTTTTGATATGGCCAAACTGTAAACACTTTTGGCATTGCGTGAAGGGGGAGAACTCCTCGCAGTGGACCCGAGTGTAGTCCACGGCGATTCTTCCCATTTCCATAATCTTCCGCCAGATGGTCGGGCTAGAGTGCAGAACTGCGTTGTATAGATTCGGGTTACGATTACTGCGCTTGAAGGCGAGTTTGATGTCGTCTTCATGTGTGATAAGGTTCGCAATTTCCTCGTTTTGGCCCTTAATGATATTGATAAGCTCGTCAGATGGGGTGTCGCAGGAGATGCCCTTGAGAATCTCCATGGGTCGCAGCCCGCGAGCGGCCTCCGCGCTCACTCGGGACGGTGTGGAGCTGAGAACCTTAAGGGCCTCATCCCTTTGTTTCTCATTTTGAAACTCAACGCGGAGTTTGTTATTAGAGACGCCTTGTATACGTACAGGCGCGTATGTAGTCGTTCTAAAGTTAATACTAGCCTTAAAAGACTCAACGACCTGCTGGCGCGAGTTGGCTTCTTGTTTAGAGGCCACAATTATGGCCGGTCTGCAGGGAGGCGGCTTGTAAGGCTCGTTGGGTTTAGTTGGTTTGTTGCGTGGTAATGGTGGTGCGGGTATCGCTGCTTGAGCGTATGTTTTTGGCCCTAGTGATTTGTCTAATTTGGCGAGGTGCCTGCTAAGCTCCTCTCGCACGCAGGATATAATTTCGTCCTTGAGGCCTGTTTGTACAGGGGGAGAGGCGGGTGGTGCACTTTCAAGTTCAGCGAAGAATTTTGGTAGGAGTAGTGTTGCTCTGCGAATCTCCTCCGCAGCTTGCTGAATGATCCTCCTGTTTATCACGGTGACGCTCTTCCCTTCGTTGATGGTAGTAGTAATATGTGACGCAAGTGTGCTGATAATGTTAGCACACGATTTCACATCGGTAGCGTCAATGGCGGATGCGGGGAGGGGAGGGGGGTCGCTGGTGGGGGGAGCCATATTGTCCTACACAATAGGCGTTGTAAAAGAGATTCCCCCCTGAAGGGGGGGGGTGCAATAGGGGGGGGTGTACGGGGGGGGGGTTCTAGACCCTCGGAAACTTCGGTTTTTTCGGTGCTGTCCTCGAACCACTGCACGGATCTTGACCGGCCGACCACCAGACGATAGCTGGCGTCAAGGCGGATCCTTGGACACCAAGAAATGTGGGTGTCGTCGCGATGGATTCGGAGTGAAGCTGCTTTGAAGTTTTGAATTTGGCAGTTGACCACTATTTTGCTGCTAGATCTTCACTGGAGCCACTCCGGACAGATCTGAATACACCGTTGGACTCAGGGCGGCTGCCCGCATCCGGTGATGTATCACACGACCCTATCCGAGCGAAAAATATGCACTCGCGGAATTGAGGTCAAACTGTTTTTGGCTAATAATTCGGCTAATTATCACTGAAAAATTTTGAAAGTTTGTGGGCCTATTGAGCGTGACGAGGCGGTTCTAATGACATAAAAATATCGATATGTTGTCGCGATAAATACGGCGGCGTAGCACTTTGAAGGTTAGAACTTGGCGGTTTTTCCACTAAATGGCGAATTGTACTTCGTGCACTGGAGTCCGGTTGAAGATTTTGGTACCGTTAGATGCGTGACGGTTTTCCGCAACTTTTGATATATAACACGGCACTATGTTCGCGAAAAATACCAGCGGTTGGATTTTTTGAAGCAGGAGCGCGCGGAAAACGATCCGTTCGGCGCGAGCGCTTGGCTTTGTTTCTTCACAGTCACTTACTGTAGGTATCTTAGATTGTGAATTGTGCCAGGTCCCAAGTCTGCATGAAAAATGTTAGTCGCCGACCGAAAATGTCCGGCGCAACGTAAGTGGTTGAAAATCGTTTCAGCAACGGCCGACTCCAATTGTTGGCGATTTAATGGCTGGATTCTGTGCATTCGCCCGATAGCTCTAAAGCGCTTTAGTTAAAATGTAAGCTGAAGGTAAAAGCGCTGTTAGGGTGCATTCAAACGATAAGGCTTTTGTTCATGCTCACCTTTACTTTTTATGTGCCATCGTGCCGACGTAAGATAGCTTCATGATATGACGCTGTCGAAAATATATGCACAATTTTATACTGCATTTTCTAAGGTACGTATTTTTGTAGCATTTTCGGTATCGAATACTGAATAAAGGCTAAAAATGTCGTATTACCGTTCATTATATCTAAAGTTAGACAACTATACCTTATTTTAGATAAGTATTATTTTTTTAATATTATTTATTTTTTACGGATGGTAAATTAAAATTAGGTACCTACCTACCTACTTGCTCATTTATGAATTATCAGCAAAGCGAGTTAGTTCGATCGAGAGATAGGTCACTAATAACAAAATAAGAATTAAATCATTTCATAATCAACCCATATAATATCACATTGCTGGGCCGGGGGCACAGATCTACTTCCAAACTGAGATACATCTTCACAGATAAATCTTATGCAAACTGCACTATTCTCAGTGGCTATTCAAAACAAGATTGTAAATAAAATAATAATATTGTAACCAACGTTTTTTCTTGTCGTGTAAGTTTCTTGCCGGCTCATCTCCATAAGATCTACTTTTTGGAACCGTGCAACTAGTTTTTTTGAAAGTACCTAGTATATGGTCTAACTGAAATAAAACATTTGATTTTGACTACATACTATTACTATCTCACAAAATTGTATGAAATCAATTTTCTATACCTAGGTAAGTATTCTTCCTAAATTATAAAAGTTCTAAAAGGTTATAAATATTGAACAACTGAAGTGCTCACAGTTTTGAAAGCTAAAAGTGTTTCGAAACTCAAAACTACGCACGAGTGCATTATACCTGAAGTTTTTAACACGGGCGTTTTTAGAAAGTTACCCTTAGAATAATTATATTTTTAATCTAAGAAGTTCTTCTTAAAAATCATACTCAAAGGTAGTAGTGTCATAGAAAAAGCCAATAACGCTATGCATAACATGGGATTTAAACCCAAGACCACAGAAGACTAGGCTTCCATTTTCCATGCTCAGAGTTCCGAACAAATTCTGTCTCGTGTTATGAGCTTCAATGTTGCTTGTACACAATAGGATTACCTGTGTTGCCATAAAATTTCAGCTGCCATAAGTTTTCCGACTTGACTGAAAAAGTATTGGAAAATTCGTTGCAGTTACGAAGCAATTTACTGGGTTTTTGAATCGATACTCTTCCTTTAATCCGAATACCAGGAATGGATAAAATATAGAGCTGTACGAGTACTGTTACTAAATTTCGCCGAAACCTGTGGTGAAATCCATCCGATATTGGACGAACCTGCAGTGCACACTCTAAGCCGCGAGTAGATAAAAATATGAATTATTTTATTATTTTTTTCCACTGAAAATTGAAGACTCGCCAGCTATGTCTATTTTTAACCCCCGACGCAAAAACGACGGGGTGTTATAAGTTTGACGTGTCTGTGTGTGTGTGTGTATGTGTCTGTCTGTGGCATCGTAGCTCCCGAACGGATGCACCGATTTTGATTTTGATTTTTTTATTTGAAAGGTCAATTAGTCGGGAGTGTTCTTAGCTATGTTTGATGAAAATCGGTCCAAGATGGCCGCTGCCACAAAATAGCGAATTACATATTTTTTCATAACTCCCTCAATATGGGTATCAAATGAAAGGGCTTAACTAGGAGAATACTATGATAAATTTAAAATCCAAGATGGCCGCCACCACAAAATGGCAAATTACATTTCGTGTCGGGGGTTTTCTAAATTTTTAATTTATTTATTATTATTCAGTCCTTGTTATTGCAATTCGACTTTTGCTCTATGCAGATGGCGTTTGAGTTCCAAAACCTAGTACAGAGATCAAACGCTCAAGGTCATTGACACGTTTACCTTAAGGCAATCTTAATTATATCATTATACAAGATACATGATATAGGTATCTACTTATACTTATCTCAATGCAGGATAAAAGACGTGACTTAAAAAACTTGGACATTTTTCTAGCTCTTATATTATTGCGAGAAATTAAAATGAGGGTCTAAACAAAATATGCCTCCACTAACAATCAGACGAAGTATTCCATGTTTTTGCTCAAAATCCAGGCTGTCTTTCGATTGCATGTGAACTACTCAAGGGGGAACCCCGACCGTCTGGTTTTTTGTCTAGACCGAAAGCAGGAATTAATTTGGACATTTTGTCCAGGTATAACGTTTTTCTTATCTGATACACTGAAACGCAAGAATGGCAGGGCATAAATTTTCTTTGTCGACGTTATTTTTATTGAAATTCTAGGGGACTCACCCCTGTAATATGCAAATTAGATACGCGTAAAGTGTAGTTATAAATTAGTTTCTTTATTAGCTTACTAGCTATTTCTTGTTTACTTAATAAAAGGAAAATCGTTTTCAGGTATGATAATTTTTTGTATTAAAAAAAAAACAATTTTAGACGACAATTGCAACTTCTATCGTCGCTAAACTTCTTGAAACTTCCAGATTATTCATAAACAAAGAAATAAATGGTTAAAGGAATAAATTCCTTTAAATATATTCAGATCTCGTATTGGAAGATACACAGTCCTATATAAATACGAGTATGTTCTCCACTATAATTTATAACGTAATATTCTACAATGTAACATAACGCACAATAAACCCGCGCCGATTGTCTATTTCAGCGCTTCGTGAACTAGAAAAATGCACTTTTATGGGACAAATAAATTTCAATTCCACTTGCGTTCGTCGGCAATGTATCAACATTGGAACATTTATTCTGTCTCAGTGAACTTGTTTACCGCAGACAGGGACTACTACTTGGTTATGCATGCCGTGCCGCGGTCAGCAAAATGCTCTGCCAAGTGCATTCGATAAACGCTATCCACTTGCAAAAGTTACATTGTGCCTCCTTTTGCTCACGGACCGCTGCCATATTTTGCGGTTATTTGTATAGAATATTAAATAAAGAAACAATATTTGCCTTGAATTATAATCTTTACTTATAAAACAAAGTCGCTTCCGTTGTTTGTACGCTTAGATCTTTTAAACTGCGCAACGCGTTTTAATGTAGTTTTCAGCAATAGATAGTGAGTGTGATTCAAGATGGGAGGTTTAGGTATATAATTTGTTAAGGTACTGTGGAAATTACTTACCTGAAATATGATGATAAGAGACTGAAGGTGGAACATTTCGCTCCGTGCGATGCCGGGGAAATATACCTGTAATTGATTAACACATGAATGTTGTTTTAGCTTCGTACACGCAAGCACGTATTTTAATCAAGATCATAATTATAAAAATTGTAGATATTATCGGAGATCAACTCTGACTAGTTTAAATTAACACGCCATCACGCGTGTATTCACCGAAGTGCTCATTGGTGTGCTTATTGGTGTGCTCATGTGCACCCACAGTTCGCTAGTTTGTTTATGTCCCATGTACCTAATAGGAGTCGAGCCTATTGCCAACAACCGGACACGAATCCTTCGAGCTGGTACTGACAATTTCAGGTTGTCAATCAATCAATATATAAGTATACCCAGGAAGCCAATTTTCCAGTGGCTGGATATCATTATAAAATTGATTTACCTATAAATGCTGCGGTCACTAACCACGACATAAATAACTTCTACGTCCAACTTCCATATTTTATTATAACGACAATTTTATTTTAACAACTCATTATTAAACAAAGACAACAGACAAACATATCATATGTCCCAAAGGGTTGGGCAGAGGTACTAATGTATACCTATGGTTCACTGGTATGTTTAGGACCCACGTTATAGGAGGCGAGCCTATCGCCATTAACCGGGAACAAATCTAAACTCTGAGCTGCTACCTCAGTTTAGAGTTGTGCCTGGTTAAGGAGAGTTTCATAGAAAATCCTAATAACACTTTGCTTGACCTGGGAATCGAAACCGACCTCAATCCTAGCAGTTGCCCGACCTATTGAGCTAGCTATTGAGGCTATTCTGCAAATAGAATAATTTATTTAACTTCGAAATTAGCTCACAGTGACATGGCTATATTCAGCTTCACTGACAATACTGTAAGCTAGATAAGGAGGCTAGAATCCATTATAATGGCCGTCCATGCCATCAACGCTATAGCTAATTAATTGATTGCAATTGAATAAGCCAGTGACTACTTGAAGCCAATTGGATTAGTTGAACATGATGACAGCTGGTCCCTTAGGAATGTTAATATGAATGTTATACCGAATATTAATGTCTTAAGATTTACTTACAATCGTATTGAATTGAATAGATAACTGTGATTGTAAATGCAAATTTTCTTGTGAACATTCGTTTACGCAACTCACACAAGATGTAAATTGGTAGCGTTTACATTCAGAATACAATATTTTCTTCCGTTGTCAATTTGGTACCCGTCGTACTATTTATGCGTGTGAAGTCAACACGCTAGATTTATATGGGACCACAAAACGTAGTAAATTATATATAACATTTTATTATGTTTCACGATAACCCTAGCCTTTAGAATTAGAATAATTTAGAAGACATGAAAAGGGGTTCAATCAAAAGGAAAAGCCCAGCAAAATTTAACTAAAACCCTAGCCTATCTCATTCTTCTCCTCTCGGAATGAGAGTCTCCTGCCTTGCCCAGCAATAGGTCAGTAAATGAGTTAATGATGTTCAGTTGTCTTTAAGTTCAATTATTAAAAGCAATTACAATTCGACCGTGACTTTTTAAAACGAGAGGAAGAGTTTTCAACCGACGGAAAAGAAAAATACCGGTCAAGTGCGAGTCGGACCTGCACATTAGTATCAATGAAATAAAATTAGTATTTGTCGTTATACGGGCAATAGAAATTGAAACTGTGTGAAACAACTCTCTACCTATTACGGTTCATTAGATGCTGCCTACGGACAGACAGATGGACAGACAGACAGCTGGCTTAGTAATAAGATCCCGATGGCACTTTTCGGGTACAGAACCCTAGAGTTTCTTGTTTTGTTTTTTTATGTCTATCAATAAGTGACAGTCACAAAATATGATGTCAAAATAAATAACTAAAACGAACTCTATTTTTTACATCAACTTCATACTCGTTTCGAAAACCTCACTACCTACAAACTGGGTCACATACCACATACCCTGCAGGTAAAATTGTATGAAAATGTTCCTTTCTCTATGTATCGTCAAGAGTGTGCCTATTTATACGGAACGAGACTCGCGACGGCGACGAGGTTCTCCGACAGAAACATCACGGAAAAATAGTGCAGGAATTCGTTGGATGTCACTCTGCATTCAGCGCATATCGAGCCCGCAGAAATAGTCGAGTAAATTTAGAACATATTTTAAGTCTACGGTTGTGTATTGTGTGAAAGATTATGTGGTACGAATGTGATAACATGACAGCTGATAGAGAAAATGTTGAGAAAATACTAACTTTCCGCCAGTGGTTTCTCGTGGTCTGGGTATTGCTTATAAATTATTCTATGTTGACGACATAATAGTCTGTACTTGTACACAAACCTAGGATACGAAACTAGTGACTGGAACTATAAATTTTACCGGTATAAAAAGTAGCCTATGTGCTATTCCAGACTATAATCTGTATCTGTGCCAAATTTCATCCAGATCTATTCAGTAGTTTTTGCGTGGAAGAGTAACATGCATCCATCCATCCTTTCAACCTGCGCCGTCCCCAACAAAATTATGTTTATGGATGGTATATTATACCATCCATAACGCCTGTATTTTCTGAAGGGTTAGGCAGAAGCATACTACTGTACACCGAAAGTTCGCCGTAAAGTTTAGGTCCCATATAACAGAGGCGAGCCTATTGCCATCAAACGGCCTTGATCATCAATTTCACACACATCGCGCATTCATAATTTGAAAGAACAATACTTATTTCTCATAGAAACGTGTATAGGTAAGTATTGAATGCGGAAAATTAGGGATTCATTTAAAAAATACAGTGTAGAATATAAATCCAATTATGTTGTTCATTAGTTTATATTATCATAGCATCTAAGATAAAAGTATCATAATATTAATAAAACTCTTAGTAGCCGTTAAAACGAAGACATCAAACTTCACAAGTGTCAAATTCCCAACATCCGCCATTAAGGTTGTTTATTCAGTGTAATAAGCTCTAGTTGGTGCTGTCAACGGCAAACTTGCGGCATTATGTACGTCCAGCGCAAACTTGTCTTCTGCCGTTCGTGACACACAGCCGTTACGGATGGCAAGCGCCGATTATTTCGAAGCTAACAAGAAAGCGCTTTTAATGTAAAATTACCTGCTTACTTTGTGCTTGCTATTTGCGGCTTTAAACTGTACTGTATAATTATGCTAAATTAATAGATAAACCGTTCTTTGCATATTTAGCGATTATGTTAATCATTTGCTGCGAATTATTTTGCTTTTAGCGAAGTATTTAAGCGTTTATTTTACTTTGTTTATATTATACCTATGTAATATTTGACGGTTAACAATCATGCAACCTTTCATGCATCTAGAGAGAACGAACACAGCTTGTTTAGTGACTTCTAAGATTGTAGTTCAGATTTCCTTATGATATTTTCCTGTTTTCGAAATCCATTGGTTTTTTAGATTACTGAGAAATTTAATGCCATTAATAATAACTTTCTTAACTAAATTCTTTAACCTTTCAATCAATATTTATTAATATTAAATTAAATAATAAAAAATAAATATTGTGACAATTCCAATAAAAAACTTTTTAAAAGACGTACAAATAGCTGTATTGTCATTATTGCTTATCCTTTTCAACAGTAGGTATGCTTCGACCGTAACTCGTCTCACTAACTGTTCTTGGATACTTGATTATACTGAGGGAGCTAAATGAAAATCTTCATTAAGTAATATTTTACGAAAGTTATAATGCATACATCCACCATACAGGTAAAATGAGAACGTGTTACTTGCATTTAAATATTTATTTCGTTTTCCACAAAAGTTATTTTTAAATGGCAGTCGGAGCTACAGGTCAGCTACAGGTATTGACTTTTTCCTTTGCAATATAGTTTCAATATTTTCGTTTGCGAGGGTTTTGGAGGTTTTGAAATTTGAGCCATATTTTACGCGTACACACGGCTACACTTCGTTATAATATTCCAGCATAAGTTGACCTTCCATTGTATACACTTTTCGTACAACAAGAGACCAGCTTATACTGCAAACTGCCTGATATGTAGCTGTGTACATAAGTAATTGATCCAGTAGGTACCGGTACTAGAATAATTAAATAATAATAATTACTTAGAATAAGAATCATTGTACTTTGCGATTGCGCAGGTTGGTCCCGTAATATATTGTACGAGTAGTACCACTCCTAATTAATCAAATAATTCTCCCCAGCATGTTCTTTATTCCTCTTAGTGTCAATGCCTATTTGCAATGCTGTATGAGTAGTAAAACAACAAATGTCAAACACTAATTTTCATAAGTATAGAAGGCAAAATCATGACGGCATTTATTTCAATATCATGAAAAACTAAGCGTAGTAGACATGCAAGGGAAACGTAGAGTAAAACACAAGTGTAAGTACACCTAATAATCGTAAACAGTTTACCATATTGCGACCCCTTGAATATGTACCTAAAGTGCTATTTTGGTGAATGAAAGAAATGAGGGGTGAGTCTCTTGGTCCCCTCTGCATTTTTTGTGGTCTTTACACGACCATACCTTTTATAACATATTCATATTTCAGTATAAACCCCCGAAGGATTGAAATAAGCTTATATACAGTTCGAGAATACCCATAGTACGTAGTTAATTTGATGTTATGGAGTAAATCATCAAACCATTTTCCGTCTTTCAGTTACGAATTACACCACGTTGCGACGCGTCGTGAGAATCTGTCACGCATACAGGTCCTTCAAGAGGTATTTCTTATTTATATATTTATTTAGGATCCCTAACAAAAGACATACACAATTTTTCAAAATATTACCTATGGACTGATTCCTTAAATAAAATTTTGAAAAATAATATGAATAATAATGAAAGTCAAGTCAGTGTACTCCTTCACTTTAAGAGACCACAACATGCTTTAGAAATAACTAAACACAAGTAAATAATTACTTAATTTTTAACAATAATCTAAAAGGTAACAATAACAATCCAAATCTTTCTTTACTGTTAGAGCAATAATAATTACCTCTTGTGTAATGAGAAACAGCTTTGTCTCATTTTCAGACCAATAGGAAAGCAAAACAAGAAAACAAAACGCGACTAACTAATCATAAACAGTTTGTCACATGAACAGCCATCCCTCGGATGTCCAACAACATACTGTGTAATTTCCCCTCCAACCACGATTCAATCTCGTGGAATATTTCGTGCTATTTGTACCATCCCATATTCCGAACACGCAGTGTTACCTGACAAATTTATCACTTTCCCACATTTCCTAGAGCCTGGGTTAGCGAAACGACGCGTCTCAAGTAGTGTAACCTAGAACATTTATTTTAGGGCTTTTTGTGTCAGATCGCGGCTTTCCTGTAGGTATAAGAAAACGGAGAATCGCTTTCACGCTAACAAATTGGAGACAGTTTTTAGTTGTCAAATTATACATAGCTTTCGCCAAAAATAAAGGAAACTGAAAATACCAGACTAACAATTTCTCCTTACTTTTTTAGAATAGTGTTGTATTCATAGAAAAGCTTTTCCAATTCAGAAGATCTTTTCCATAATTATCTAAAGTTACTAAAATGATCATCAATCAAAGTTTGTATATAAATTTATTAACAATCGCCATCTTCTTTTCATTATTTGATTAAAGGAATAAATTTTCGTACCTAAGTTATTCAAAGATCTACCGTTATCACCAAATTAACATCCTCATTCGTCCCGCTTAACATCAAGAGATAGTGCCGAAAGGATTTATGGGGGGTGACAAATTTGATTGCATTACTGTAACGTATAGCGGTAAGGCACTATTAGCGGCGGCCGGCACGTACGCGCCCCCGTCGTTCTACATATTTGAATCGAATCATTCAAGCCCTGTTTATGTTGTAGCAAATTTGAGTATTGAATGTACGAGTAGTTGATCTAGATTAGGTACGATTATATTCTACTGCAAATGTCTCCTAATGACCTTTAGCATTTTGTTGTTGGAGACCACGTACCGGAATCTCACTCAAATTTTGTTTTGCTTTAGCGTGCAACAGTAAATTGAAATTGAATCTTAATTCTAATTAATTAAAATTAAGGTTTGAGTATGTCGGAGACTTATACTGGCACACTACTTTCGCCTTCGCCTTATCTAAGCTCATCAAACTCCCCTTGCAAGCTCGTCAGTTTAGGTTGCTCTTAACCTTGCCTTTTTTGAGAGGTGTGCAATTTGATTGTGGTACACTGTAACTATAAATATAACAATCTCAGTATATTATATCTCCATATCCCTCAAACCATGCATACGCACCTATGAAATTATTCATCTGTGTTGTTTACATACACGATGACCGCAAATTAACATCGCAATGCATTTGTATAATTGGAAACGCCACTACAATCATAACCTCAATTTAGTTTATCAGGAGTGTGATGTCACAGCTTGTGATGGTAATTTATGATTAGCTATAATTATCATTTCGCACCTGCTCAGTGACACAAGGGCATAAGTATATTTCACAATTTTTCACTAGAGGTATTAAAGATTTTTGTTTTGTTTTTAAAGTTCATAACTACTTAACTCATTTTGAGAATTTATGCCTTTTATGCCCTTCATTTACCGAAGTTGCAATTTCGGAGTATTCCAATCAAACAACGAATCTCTCACATTCTGAGAGGAGGCAATCATGTGACCAGCAATTAGATGCGGAGTTAGTGATGATGCTTCATCAGTAACAGGGATACGTAAGTTGATCCATACTTGCTTTATCGTGAACGGGGTAGGAAATTCAATTCCAGATCTAATATTCCAAAGTACAGAATGAAATTGACACGAGCCTCTGGTACTAATACACTGTTGCTGACATTAGTGGAAGGGAAATTCGACATCACAGCTATGCGTCTCGATAGCTTTGTGGCCTATGCGTCCACTTATCCAGTGCCAGCCAGTAAAGAACAATTTTATAAACTAGCCGCGACTACTTCGCGTAACACGCAACTACTTTCCGCACGCGGCTTCGCCCGCATGGTTTTGAAAACTTTTTTCCCCCGTTTTTGCCACATTTTTCATTGCTAATCCGTTTCTATTAGTCGTAGCGTGATGGTATATATTTATAGCCTTCCCCGATAAATGGGCTATCTAACACTGAAAGAATTTTTCAAATCGGTCCAGTAGTTTCGGAGCCTATTGCAACACAAACAAACAATCTTTTCTCTTTATAATATTAGTATAGATAAATGGTACAATGGGCGGTTAAATCGCTAAAAGCGATCTCTTACAGACAACCTTTGGATAGACGTGTGAAAAAGAAAACGATACTAATAATAAAAAGATAATATGAAACCTAACCTTACATTATTTTATTGCTATTATCATAATGGAGCCAGACAAAGTTATAAACCCACAAATCAAGTCACTCATTGAGATACAATAGAATATTCAGTGAGTACTCTATAAACGGAGACGCACAGTAGATCATCATTACTTCTACGGACACACTCCGTAAATAATTGCGGCCATTACAGTAATAAAATCAGATACCGTAGATATCTAACCGTTTAAGTAACAAGCTCATTATTCACAATAACCTAACAAAGGAGTGTCATAAAATGGTGTCATTGAGCATATTTTCGTACCAATGGCTCCTCTCATTTTCTTATAGAATGCCTCCCACCGACTTGCCTATTACTTATTATAAACGCGTCGATGATTACTCATGTTAGGCTTGCGCATATCTAATGCGATAATTGCTGTAGCCTGATGATATCAAAACTACAACTTTGCCTTTCGTAAAATGCACCTAAGCATCTTTTCACATATTCTTTGTTTAGTGCCAGTGTTGTTATTTAATTGTGTAACGAAAATAGTTCCACATTTGAATGCAAAATTATCTTTCATGACGTTTGGCGTAGTGGCTAAGTAATCGGCTTCTACTCCACCGATTTTGTGTTCGATTTCCGCTCGGAACAAATATTTGTATGACTTTACAGGTACGTTCTGGGTCTGGATGTTGTGTATGTCAAAGTATGTTTCTTAATGCATCCACGATATAGGAAAGAAGCCTAATGTGGGAATACGGTTTATTTAAAAAGTCTTCTAATGAGAATATTTAGACATAGTCACAGAATATTAGTCCTAGGGACTTAGTTCAAAATGGTGTTTATGTCATTGCGGGCTCTTTGACATTCAATAAAAGAGGCCTACGTCCAGCTGTCAGTGGACAAATAGGCACTGATGATACATACATACATACATAGCTTCACGCCTGTTTCCCATAGGGGTAGGCAGAGACTATAGATTTCCACTTGCTACGATCCTGGCACCTGGCACTGATGATATAAACTAATTTACTTGACGTCAATGATCATTTACAAGTCGTAGATAATGTATCAAGCAATTAGGCCATAATAAATATTAACAATATAATGTTGCAAATATTTCAAAACAACGTTTTAATCGAAATCGTTTTTAACAGGAAATTGTTTAGCCGTTGCTCAACATCATAGAGACCGACACTAAAGATTATTGCTTTTGCGGTTGATATCTTTTAAATGGCTATAGATAATAATAGACTTAAAGCTTAGGTCAACTTTGGTAGGCCATTTGGTCGTAGGAAATATTGTTTCTTCCAAATCCTCCAAATGAAAAATAGTACCTATAAATTAATCCTGCTACTTTTCTCAGGCTGGCTTCGATCTTGCGTCCTGCTGGTTAAATACACCGGATACTTTGATTACAATGATGATTTTATATTGCTACAGACTCCTCACGCGGATAAAGTGTTTGCAGTTTTACGCTCGTGGCTAAGTTATAGCAACGCTAATCAACCGATCTGGAAGGTTAAGCTACGCTTACCGAGGTCAGTCTATAGATGGGTGAGACCATTCTTAACACATCGAGACCCCTCCGTGCCTCGGACAATCGTTAGTGGTAGTCAGAAGTCCAAAAAGCCTGACAACCAGTCTATCCTTTGAATATCGGTATTGCCTAGATATTGGGTTGCGGAGGTCTGATGGCAGTCGCTTCGTGTAAAATACTGATATTCAGCCGCATCTGGTTAGACTGGAAGCCGACCCCAACATGGTTGGGAAAAGGCTAGGAAGAAGATGATGAGTTTTACTAAAAACGTCATCATATTACGTGATAGCGTATCTGTCTGTGTGCCACTGACCTGCGCAAGCCCTACTGTCCTTAACCCAAGGCGTGACGAGTCGACCTTCCTCCGTCTGCTCCTGCTATAATTCACATTGTCCGACCTGGGTGCGTCCACTAGCTATGCAGTGATTGTCTCTTCTCTGTACCTTGTCAAGGTCAGCATAATACAGAATATAATAGATTTTATTTGTTTTTAACATGATATCGAACTATGAATAAGATTATTATCATACTTATTTTTTACTAGAGGCGTACGATTTTAAGCGACTCATCTCTAAGTTCTGTTAAGTTAGGTACACCTGAGAGTAGTTACATAATCCGTCTATTTAAGCTATTTTTATGAATACTGCTTGTTGGTCTAGTGGTTCAAAGTGCTACTAAAACGATAGAGCTCCTGGGTTCGAATCCCGGGTGGAAAAAAGTGTTGTTGTGTTTTTCTGTGAAATTCCCAGTACATAACATCTTGGAGTCTGGTTTTGTGTCCGGTTGATGGCAATAGGTTCGCTCCCTATTATATGGGACCTTAATATACCGACGAAATGTGGGTGATCATTAGTACATCTCTGCCTAAGACTTTGGGGAATACGTGCGTCTTGGTAGGTTATAAGCTATTTTGGTTGCTATTCATTTAGATTGAGATACATCCACCAGTTCACCACTATATTTTAAAATCCTTGTAAATTATGAGGCAAGATTTTTGCCATTAACCGGCCGTAAATTTCAAACTAATTCTTACAGAAAAACGCATTATCACTTGGCTTGATCTGGCGGTCGAACCCAGGACCTCAGTCTCAGCTGCTGCTACGCGAATGAGGCATTCCGTTGTTTATGTTTATTCGAATGCTTTTAGGCTTAGTTGTGCCTGACGGAGGACACCTAGGTTTATATGGAGCACGCAATTCAACTAAAAATTGTTCAGGCTCTGGATGCTATGCTATCGTTTTATTTTTGATGCTCTATAATTTAAGATAAGATTAGGAATAATCTTGGCCAGACCGTAAAACAACTTTTAATAATTACGGCTCTTTCAGTCAAATACATAACGAACGTGCTTTTGCACTGTACTGAGGTCGCCACATACAGGGCTAAGTACTTCGCAAACAAAAGTACCCTCCGAGATATTGTCAGCTACATCAGGAGTGTGCTGGCGTTTCTTGAGGAGTTAGGTTTGAGTAAATATTAAACATCCCCACCCGTACGCAAAATACGCGCATTGACGTGGAGTTGCGGAAAACAGCACGCTATACCATACCATACTTAACGGAAACTACATCATCCATTATATATCAACTAAAAAATATATACTCAACAGTCCAACAAAAACAAAGTGAAAAACACTTTGCATAGCCGCAAGTTGGCGGAACATGTCTGACTTCCTAAACATCTGTTGCATATAAAAAGTAGAGCAGTAATCTGTTACAGTTTTGTCGCTTCTTGCACCATACCGCACGTAGTCCGTGACATCGCAAAAACTTTACAGTGCGCATTTTTATTGAATGCCTTCGTGGCTTAGTGGCTGAAGCAATCCACATGGAGCTTGTGGCTAATAGGGTATTTGACTGGCGTTTAATTTATTAAAAATATGAGACGTACTGTAAAATATAATTAATTATAATTCCTATAGTCTTCCAATCCGCAATAGGCCAGCATGGTGGTGGCCTAACCCCCCTCATTCTGAAAGGAGACCCCCGGTGCCCACTAGTGGGACGATGAATGCGTTCATGATGATGATCATAATTCCTTGAAAAAATAATTAAAATCGAGTAATAAGCGTATAAATTTCCTTGATTAATTGGGTGGGGATAGAGAAGGGATGCTCTGTCTCTTCCCGCAATACATTTGTATGGAATTTGCTACAAAAACGCTTAATAACCAAACGCCTAATATACTGTCCTTTTTTTAACTGATTTTTTTTTATTTTGTTTTTACTTTTCGGGCTCTATTTATGGTCAACTTTTATCAGGCAGATAATTTCATACAAATTTTGTACCATTTTTTAATTTATCCTTTATTTACCGGCTATCTAGAGGTGGTGAAACAGGCCCCTAGTAGTGTATGTCTAGTCATTAATATAATATCACAGTTATTTTGCTTCATTTTCACCATCTCTTTCTCACATTCCACAAAATTTTGTCTCTACTCTATCTATACCGATAGGTATACATATACATATATCTGTAATAATTAATTATGTAGGTACACAAACAAACAACAGTCGACGCCTACGAGCCAGTATGTTAAAAGAGAAGGGAATAATTACTATTGACGGCTCGACTAATTGAAATGGCAGAAACATTTCGAGTTCCGTAAATATTCACACATTTCAGGAACTAAAATCAAGTATTTGTGGTGCGCAATTTGTGGTGACAATACCTTATTTAATTTTTAAATAATGGCGTTTTTTGTATCAACCCAAAAACTGCACTTAGTTAACAATGAGGTGAGCTATTAAATAACGGCGGGACAATAAAATAACAATTAAGTACGTGTAAAATAGTACCTAAGGATATAACCAAAAACTGCTAAGTCATAGATAGATCTATAGATTTTTAAATCGATAAACTTTGCACCGATAAGCTGTATTACAATTTACACAATGTATTTTTCATTCAAATGTAATTTAGTACTAATACAAAAAATAGGACAATATTTAAAATGTGTTTACATTTTTTAGTTAGGTACATTACATTAGTGTCAATTTAAATGACGCTCATATTAACACAACCGAAGTATAATTTTACAATTAATTAATTTGAAACTCGAAATTGTTTGATATTGTAATGTACCTATTTAATATCTCAATATAAGGTAATTACATGCAATATAAAGCTTTATTAACGAAATTGAGTACGTATAATCTGGTTTGCTGAACATAATGTATTTTATTTATGGTTAGTGTTCGTGGCTCTGTCCGTTCAGACATCTGTGACATAATTATAATGACTGATTAACATTTAATTGATTAATTCAATTACTTAGATTTCTTATCTTTCCCAGTACTTTTATATTAAATCTTTTACATGATTAAAAAAATATCGCAATTTTACATTTGCTAGGCTTTATACAGAAAAAGCCTAGCTCCGTGTGGTGTTAATGGTCCTGTGACCTACTAAGGATAAACACTAAAACTATCTAAACAGGAAATATCAATAAATTGAGCATTTATGTCTAACAATCTTAATAGATGATCCATGCCTTACATTCTAATATATGGTCTTCTACCCTTTCACATCTTTGTTGGGGTCGAATACCAGTTTTACTAACCGAAAGTGGCTGAAAAATACAGTATTTTTCATGAAATACTGTAAACGTTGATGTGAAATACTGTATCTCTAGCTTTTCGGACTTCGGACACAGGTGTTTTAATGACAACCAGGACCGTATTCTCGATGTGCCAAGAATAAGCACCTATCCTTAACCTTGTTTACTATCTTCATAGTCTTATACACATCTAAATCTAGCACAATAAATCTTATTCGATACTGATTCTAATCGAAATTCAAATCCTCGTACCCTCAATCGATTGCGCGATAATCCGCTCAGCGAAATACAGACGGATTCATTTCTGGAGTGGGCATATCGAGTAGAATCAATTTTAATTCTCAAACGGCGCTGTAGACCGTGCGGGTTTTGCAGAACAATCGAGTTATTATTTTTTGAATTTATTCGTAGTAAGAATATTATGTAATATTAAATAGTGGAGAGTCGGCTTAGGAATTAGAAATAAGAATTATCAGTTATTTTATTGAAATAATAGGAATTATATCTTATTTCGACTGTTCGCAGAAATCAACGATCTTCTCCAGCTAGACCAGGATCATCTGAAGCTCTTCGTTTTTGTTGTCGTCTGGAAATACATAGAAAACATAGAATTTTCATGATCTACTTAATAGAGGTCTCTATAAACAATATCACTTGGGTATGTATCACCACCACTGGATAGTCGCTAACTGCCGGATAAAATGCAAAATGGAAGAAAATTTGTATGAAATTATCTGGAAGATTATTCAACGGGTACTTAATAGAAGGTGATGACACAGGCCCTTAATATTTTTTTCATCCCACCATCTCGGAAAGACTATTTTTACTCTTCGATATCTGAGTGCAAAAGTCGTTTTTATCCTCTAGAGAGACAAAGTAAATTGAATTTAGAACATCGTGCTTTTACCCCCCTGGCGCCGAATTTATCATACAACTTTTTTTTAATTTGTTAAAAACTCAGACTTGGAACCTTTCCTAGGTTCCGAGTCTAAACGCAACAAAGTATCGATATAATGTCGAATCGATATTTTTTGAAAATATCGGTATCGATACTGATATTTTTATTTAAAAATATCGATACATGGGCGATATATCTTAAAAACCAAATTATAAAACAACAAATCAAGTCGACCAAAAACAAAAAATACATTAAATATAATTTGTTAAAAAGATGTTAGTATAAAAAAAGTATTCCTTTTTGGGATTTTATAATCTTAAATCTTTTTATACCTTTTCGATACTTTGAATTTTATATCGAAATATTAAATATCGCTCAAAAATATCGATACATTAAAAAAAAAATATCGATATATCGATGTATCGATATTTTTTCAATAAGCCTATCGGAACTTTCTTGGTGTACTTTTTTAAGTCACTAACACCAACATTACAATACCTAACAAAAATATTACACTCAAGTAATTGTAGCAACGTTACTTATACCTAGTATTATTTGTTATAATTTAAAGAATAGGTATTCTGTAAAACTTAGTATAGTATTTAATACCTAAAATGAAATAAAAGTATCTTGTAATTGTAAATGGTTTTATTAGTCATTTCCTCGCTGAGGTGGGATGAAAAGTTACGTGTTGCACTCGAGTGCAAAGATTTTTCACCTTGTGCTCTTTTAATTCCCTCGCTGACGCTCAGGATTCTAATTTTTGAATCACTCGCTCCGCTCGTGATTCAATTTTAGAATCCTTCGCTTGCTCGGTCATCAAAATTGAGCACGCGGTTAAAAAGCAACTTTGCACTCTTGTATAACAAATAACTATTACAGAATGTACAAAGGCGGTCTTAATGCCTTTTATATTGTACATAACGAACCACCTGATAGTTATTGGCAACCGCAGACTATATCTAGATGCCAGTGACATCAGAAGTATCATAGCCCGTTGTCACCTCCAGACTTCAGTTACTAAGTCTCATTATCTCATAATTATGACCAGTAATTTGAAAAGCTACAATGCTCTTCAAACTGGAACACAATAATGTCAGCATATTACTCCTTAGCGGCAGAATATTTGGCACCGCAATAGTAAAACCCATAAACGAACTCCAACAGCTATTGATCTTTAAAATATATCATCATCCTCCTAGCCTTTTTCCCAACAATGTTGGGGTCGGCTTCCAGTCTAACCAGATGCGGCTGAGTATCAGTATTTTACACGAAGTGACTGCCATCAGACCTTCGCAACCCAATTTCTAGTTGTCAGGCCTTTTGGGCTTCTGGCTACCACTAAGGATTGTCATTGGTGTTCGTATGACAACCGGGACCGACGGCTAATAAAAATATATGATTACCTATAATATATTACTATTGGTAGAACTACGTTGCTAATGTATTGATTTTGATGTCAATAAAATAAGATGGCACTAGAGATAGCGCCCACTTGAACTGTCCCACAGTTAATTAATGTTTTAGCATAATGGGGTAATTGTCTAATAATTACTGACTGCAGTAAACATACAATTCACAACTGATGAGTAATATCTTAGTTGTGTAAAGAACACATACCTTTTGTCAATTTAAAATGAAAGTACATTAAATTAAAAGTAATTTAAATGATTTTTTTTTCTTAGTTCTTAGTAGAGCTAAATAACTGTGGTCTGGTTTTTCTGTTTACATAACATAATAAAATACCAAGGTGGGCACGTAAGTCGTACACTGCAGTTCTTCATTATTACTAAGTTATTTTCATGAAATCGGTATATCGAGTTTTTTTGGGACTGACTGATTAGCTGGCCCGTAGGTTTTGTTACTACGTTGATCTGTGCCTCGACCATGAGTTTTTCTCACTAGACTCGCTAGCGACGCCGTAAAATATTTGTATGGAAATCCCTCGCAGCGCCTCTAGCGGTTACGTAAGGAACTAAAATCTGCTATGAGATTATTGCGTTTCGATGCGTAAAAAACCTATCGAAAGTCATTCGATAGAACTCATGGTTGACGTACTGATAACTGCATGACTCATCTTACTTTAAAAATATCAGTACATCTCTGCCTAGTCCTTCTGGAAAACATCCATTAAAATCGATTTTAATACGCCATTGCTACGTTAAGAAATACTTGCATTTTAATTGCAGTGTCTATATATCTAGATAAAGTAATATGTACCACATTAATTAAAAATATATTACAGTGTTATCTTTTATCTGTGTAATCTGCGCATTATGTGCGGCGTCTGTCACTTGCGGGATCATGACTAATTGTTCCACGCACCATTTGTCAAAATCCATTCACCGCATTTAGGTTCTATGAGTACAGACAGATAGATAAATAGGTAACCGCACCTATAAGCGTTGTAATGAATTAGGAATGTGTGCTTATACTTTTTTATTTGTACAAATGGTAGGGTTGAGCTACTCGAATAACTGATTTGTTTTAGCTGTTTGTTGGGATAGGAAACTTAAAGCTACGTGCGTCTATCCTAAATCCAGCATTTGTTATCATATTTGATACGGGTCTGGTCAATAAAAGAATGGCTATACGATGATATTTTGATTTTAAGCAATTGAACGCATCGACGACAAAATTGTTAAGTCAGTTTTGCGTGGTTTTACTTCTAGTACCTACATACGTAGACTTGGTAACAACAAATAAACATTATTTTATTGAAACTACCAACGATCAATTAGAAAAACAATCGTATCGATCCTCTGGACGTCCATGGTATAATGAATAAAAGTAAGTCAAGTCTAGAACATTCCTAAAGCGAAAGCAAAGTAGTAGTAGAAGTATTTTGCTCCTAGCGTTTCAACCTTCCGCTTGAACGGTACCATTAAAACCACTATTTCTTTCAAACCCGTTGAATAATCAAACGCTTCACATACAAAAAGACATTAAGCCATGCTTTTCGTATCACTTGAGTTCAAAGCGTACGTGTTTCAGTGCCAAAGACGTCCTCGACAGTTAGAACTTATAGCTTTTGTTCTGTTCTCCCGTTCTGACTTTTCTGCAACACTTAGCAAACGTTTAAAACTCCATTGTTAAGTCGGGTGACGTTTTAAAGCTATTTTCATTGTTTCGTCTGGCACATTAATATGTTTTCACTGCAGTACAATGCTTTGAAATTGTGTTGCGGTAAGAATTTGCGGGGGAAAGAGATGGGTGTCTTGTTATGTTTGTATTTTGATTGTTTAATTTATGTTAAAAGTTAAAGTCATTATTTGGCTTTATGAGAAAATTATCATGCGAGTAAAAACAGTAATAGCAAATTAAAAATAATATAAAAGAAAAAGGTGATTGACTGATGTGTCAACGCACAGCTCAAACCAATTAACGGATTGGGCTGAAATTTGGCACACACATAGATATTATGACGTAGGCTTAAAGATTTTGGGAAAGTCCCACGGGATTGGGAGAAAAAGGTGAACGTGAGAACACCACGGGGAACAGGAACAACGGCAGTTAAAAAATAAAAAAAAACTGCCCAAAGGCACACACTTAGATACAATTATTGTAAAATATTGAGTTTTCTTTTTTATTCCGAATGCTCTCATCATTATTTATCTAAATTACAGTTTATCAAAAATTCTATCCTATATTCATTGCTATAATATCTCCAGGCATACTCGCGCCACTATTTAGTCGGTATCGCAGTTAAAATCGCAACTTGGCGCTAAATCTTACATTCGTGTCGTGACATAAATCGACCGTCAGATGCACACTGCACGGGACCGATTCCCTCATCTGTCAGAGGCGAGACAACTAATTTGTCTGCCATGTAAACGCGACTCTGTATTGCGACTACGAATTTTGAGAAGCGAATAAATCTTGACGTTCGTTGCGATTTAAACGCAAGTTCGTGCCAAACCTTACTGTTTGTTTTCGTGTATCGTCTGTACTGTCGGATCACATTCGTGTTTTGTTACGTGAGCGTTCACCTAGTATTTTTTATAACCGTGCAATTTTTTAGGCTAAGGGCTTGCTTCACCACCTCTGGATAGTCGCTAACCATCGGATAAATTAAAAATTGCAACATAATTTGTATGAAATTATCTGCCAAGCTATTTAACGAAAACTTATTAGGAAAACAGACCCTAAACCTCGTTTAAAGGTAATGTAACATGTTGCAAAGCGAGCATTCGTGTAGTCTGTACATCGTACATCGAAGCGAGTCTTTTGCTGGTCACGATTGTCAAGCGGCCTAGACAAGTTGGATTTTGACTTTCAAATCGACAAACGAATAGAAACAAAAATGACATTAGTGACAGCCCGATTTGTCGAAAGCTTGTGTCATTTCCATACATTTTGTTTCTATTCGTTTGTCGATTTGTATGTGAAAATGCAACTTTCCAAAAACAACACTACGCTCGTTGCGTATGTAACGTTACAATGAAACGTTCAGTCAGTCGCCAGCCTTATAATTATACTCCGTTGATCCTTGACGATGATACTGGAGTAAATCATTATTTCGTCAATGCAATCGTCAGATTTTTTTTACCGCGCAAGTCAACAGGCACCTTTAAGGTAAACTTTTCCATTGGTTTGTTAATAATAAATACAAGTAATTGAGCACACGTGCCGATTGGTTTCACGCCTACCCTATTAGAGATAACTGTAAATAGCCATTTAGTTACAAGAAATTAGTGTGACAAATCATAATTTTAAATTAATTGGTAATTGCTACCGCTGCCTCATAAATTGTGACATTATTCTCAATACTAAATTGAAACATAAAATACTCAAAGGCGAGAACAATAATTGCAGGGTTTTGTTAAAAATTAACCTTCTCAATCGTCAATAAAGCGGGACCTACATACAGATATATTTTGGCGGCAAGATTGCTACAGTTGCACAATGATCGGATTGTGAGCTACAGGTCGTAACTTCACGAAATACGCGGAATATAAATTAAAATGTTTGAGTATTTTGTAAATGGCTATAGCAAGTGCCTTTTTGTAGCTTCTACTTATCGCTTAGGAAAAGTTGTGTGTATGTAAGATGTGTGTATGCTTATTACCTAACAGGGTACTGCCCATTTACAAAGTACTTACGAACTGTGGTGGACCTTACCCTTCTAAGAATAAAGGGGGAATTAGAAATATTGCTATAACTTTAATTTTACTGGCTGGCATTTTACAAAACCCATAAAAATTTAGAAAAAATATATCTGTCATCGCTCACCATTAAAACTTCTTTAATAGCACCACGTACGCATTAACAACTAAAGCCTATTTCACACAAGCGGCTATTACTCATCGATCGCAGTTCCAGTCCGTGACTATGTCGCGTATCGCTTAGTAAACACTTGGCGTCACGGCGTACACTCAATTTGTAGCCATTGTCGCCCTCTGTCGGTATAAAGGAGTTCATGCAATATGCACTTCGCTTTATACGGGCTTCGTTCGACGTTTAAAGATATTTTTATTTTGAAATTGGCTCATGTTTCGCGATTTGATGTTGATGTTTTGTTCTCTCGAGATCTTTAACTCGTGTATAAACATCAATTACTGTGCCGCCTTGCAAAAACTTGAAAATGGCTGGACTAATTGTGATGAAACTAACTAACTTGGTAAGTTGTAGAGAAGCTGCTTAACGAAAAAGCAGAAATAATTGCAACAGCTATTTTTAAATAAAAATAAATATAATAAATATTCGGGACAATAGACACAGCATCATCTAGTCCCAAAAATAAGTAAATCTTGTACTATGGGTACTACAACCCACAATGGATGGGTGGACAGATTAGAAAATGACGTCACACAAGTCTGGACTTCAACTGTAAATAAAATTGACCTGTTCGAGACTGAAATGTTTTTTACACGGAAATTGAATACATTATTTACTTTCTTTGCTGTATAAAATCTGTGGATGGGTGACCATTCTTAACACATCGAGACTCCTCCGTACCTCGGAGAGCACGTAAAGCCGTCGGTCCCGGTTGTCATACGAACACCTAAGACAATCGTTAGTGGTAGTCAGAAACCCAAAAAGCCTGACAACCAGTCTATCCTTCGAATATCGATATTGCCCAGAAATTGGGTTGAGGAGGTCTGATGGTTAGACTGGAAGCCTGCCGCATCTAGTTAGACTGGAAGCCGACCCCAACATGGTTACAAAAAAGGCTAGGAGGATGCTGTATAAAATAACCTCATCTGGTTTTAATAATAAATGTTATATTCCGTTTAAATTACTATGAAATCGCGAGGTGTACTAATATTTTTTGCCTATTATGTAGGTGTGACTTTTCTGGTCATGTGTATGTCCGAAATTACCATCCGTACCTACCTTACATTCTACTACTTGAACTGTCAAAAAACTATTATTAAAGGCAATAAAACTTATAAAACTAAACGTCGGAAGTAAACATTACCTACTTTAAAGTTATTTTAATTGCTCCTAGTACATTTTAGCAGTTGACTAACTCGATTATTCAAATTGCATAATAAATTAGTATATCATGAATTATACCTAGTTTGTACTAAAACACGTTTGGATAAATCCTTTATTCCGTGGTTTAAATTCTGCAAAGTACTTATCATAAACTAGGTGAAAACTAACTAGTATCGTAAATATAAATTGAAACGAAATATGATACTTAAAATATTGGTTAGTTACAATAATTAATTAACACCTACTAGGTACGATTATTACGGGATACGTGTTGTAATGTAATCCTTACTATACTGCCGTCCACTAACTAAAAGGCCGTTAAGCCACAGTTGGTCGTTTTTCACTTTATAATGTAGTCTTATACAACTTTCGATGCTCTATCTTTCGGTGTAAGAATAATTTTTCTATGATTTATAGTTTTAGAGATACAGAACATTGCTGAGCAGTTAAACCACATAAATTTCATTACTCCTTTAATTAAAAAGCGGCTAAGCCACAATACTTCTCTAGAAAGACGTTATGTTTTGAAATTAATTCCCACTTATTTTTGCGTTTTCTCGAAAACTACTTTTTGCACTTAGCTGCCTTTTAGTTAGTGGACGGCAGTATATATCAATACTAATATTATAAAGCTGAAGAGTTTGTTTGTTTGGTTGAACGCGTTAATCTCAGGAACTACTGGTCTAATTAGAAAAATTCCTTTACTGTTAGACAGCCTGTTTAATTAGGAAGGTTATAGGCTATATATCATTACGCTACGACCAATAGGAGCGGAGTATCAATTAAAAATGTTACAAAAACGTAGGAAAAAATCAACTTCTACGGGAACGAAGTCGCGGGCAAAAGCTAGTAATATTATAAATGCGAAATTAACTCTGTCTGACTATCTGTCTGTCGCACTTTCACGCCAAAATTACAGAACCAATTTTAATGAAAGATACACATATAATCTAAAGCCTGAGAAAAGACATAGGTTTTTTTAATGCAAAAAAAGGGGTGTAAGGGGTTGAAATATGGGATGAGAAAAGTTGTAAAAATACCCAGATCACGCCGGCGAAGCCGCTGGCAGAAAGCTAGTGTACAATATTTATATTATACCCTAATTAGATACAGAAAATTGTGCACTGCGCCAGATCGTCAGATCAAACCAGATTGAAGCTCGCGATCCTTTAGACATAGCATCGATCTTTTGGCATTTCAACACCCATAGAGGTCTGTAACCGATGGCCATACTAAGAAAATCATGGTCATATTAAGATCATTGCCAAATCGTCATTGACACTTGACTATCGCCTCCCACTCGGTAGTAAAATAGAAAGGGTAGCCATGCGACAGTTGTTTGTTGTCAGGACATCCCAAGGATCAATGGGCTCGTGACTAGAGGCTCATTGTCAAGCACGAACTAGTACTAGCCATTGGCGTTCGCATATTTATGCAAATATATCGAGAGCTAATGACGTCTGTACAATCTAATTAGGTCTTCAAATACATACGGATAATGGATAGTTTTGCATTGAATATGCTTAACTAAGAGAAAAGAGTCGAAAATTCAACTGCCGACGTAGGAAGAACGGCAGAAGGGGAAGAGAGGAAGAGAAGAATTTTGACAAATAAAGGCTTATTTGTCAAAATTTTATGACTATTCGTGGAAATTAATTATTACAATTGATATATATATTTTTTATGAATTTCTCAGTGGCAGCTCGAAGTTTGGATTTGATCCCAAGTAATGGCAATAGGCTCGCCCTCTATTACAATCATACAGGGACCTAAATATACAAATTGTGGGTGTACACTAGTATACTTCTGCCTTACCATTCGGAGAATACAAGCGTGATGGTAATGTAATTTTTATGTCGAAATAAGAAGTGCACATATTACATCTAAGAATGAAAAGATATATTTTTTTGGTTTGTCAATACAGTATCTTAATCTAATTTGAAATTATTTAACACGTCATTCCTTAACCTTTGCAAAAACATCACGTAAAGATAACCACTAAGCAGTATCAGGCTCTACAAACATACTTTGTCCTGCGCCTGCGTAACTTTTGGAACACAGAATTGACATTAAATTACGTACTGCGATAAGACTAGCTGCTGTTTAGGACAACTAATAAGCGTGGTCGGTGCCTGACAGTATTATCTAGTTCCGAGAAATTAACATGCGGTACTAACTCTGGGCGTGGTCCATATACCCATTATCAAAGCATGATAAAATGTTAAGGCCCTATTCGGCTAGCGGTTAGTGAACTTGTGAAATTAATTGCGCTGGCATTTCAGAATGTTTGAAGGTGACGTCACCCTAATGTGAATGACGTAATTTGGTGTCGACACCATATGCAGAAAGAGACGCAAAATAGGAGGGACGCAGGTCCGGATCCTGTCGGAGGAAAAATATAGCGTCAAAATTAATATAATAATTGATCATAAACTAAAGAAAAGTTACTTACTTACATTTTAATAAAAACAACAATTAATGTCCTTTTGTTCCAAGATAAATAATAAGTTGAATTAATAAGTTACACCATAAAACTGTTACTACTATAATTTATTGCTGGTTCCTGTTTACTTCAGTTGAAGGCAAACGCATTGTAAATACCTAATTTATAAATGCAGCAATTAAGCCAAACGGCTTACAAATGAATTAACGCTATTGCTATCACTGGCTTCGTTTATCGTTTCAGTACAAAATAGTGCCAAAACAGGAAAATACAATTTTAAAGGTACGGCATTATAAGATTTAGTTCGTATTTCCAAGTCTGCGAACAAAGGATTTGGTTCAGCGCGAGTAATGCAGCCTGACTGCATTAATAGACTCGCCAAGTTTTTTGGCAAGAAACTTGTTTGTTAGTGCTGTAGTTAAAGCTTTTACTAGACCGGGCCGCGGTCAGTTTTACACCACTATTTGAACATCGTTAAAATTGAATTCTCTATTTAAAATGCATGAGGTGCAGTGTTCCAATCGGAAATAAAACACAAAATACACAACGCGAGCGCCGTTTAAACGATTTATGTCTAAAATTCGGGATTGATGGCCGTACGCAAAACATTGGCAGAGACAGATGGACAGAGTACTTGTCATATTTAATAATAAATCGTATAAAAAGGAATTTATATTCTATCTTAACCTATTGTTTACCGGTGAGCGATAGAACAAACAAATTGCCGGAAATATTTGAATAAGAATGGGACGTTCTCGGGAACACTAATGTGCGAGGCGGGAACCCCGGACTGTGAGGGAACCCTTAATATCTGTTTTATTTTTTCCGGATTTGTATGAATGAGGACAACAAACACCGCACCCTCTATTGTGGGGATGCGACAACACAAAAAAACACGTTCGCGCCCAATAATATTATTTTTGGTGAGTAATTTTATGACTTTATTTGCCGACGCCAAATCTGGCGTCCCGTTGTATTTCGGAATGGAATATGAGGTAATATGTAGATTAGGCACTGAATTGAACGCGAATAATATATTTAATACCGTTGTACATAAAACGAGAACAAAGGTTATATCGTTGCTATTTCAAATTCAACGACTGGACATAAATACATACATTCATATTGGTCGCGTCGCCAACAAAACAAACTGCTAACCGATCCGAGACCGCGCAATACAGATCGGTTACCACGTTTTCTTTCAATATTTCCCAATTTGATACGATATTACACCCTCTCGGCGAGACAATGGAAAGTAATCGTCAGTGACAGGGGAGAGGCTAAATTTCGTTAAAATAAAAGCGTACAGAGAGCGTAAGATATAGCGCCTACGTGGTCGCCGTGAGATCCCGAGAGCTCCTACAATGGAGAATTGGAAAAAGCTTTTATAATCCGGCACGTGACACACATGCTCAAGCGGCCATATCTTAGCGAACCTCCTACCCACATAGTACTGTGGCACTCGCAAGAAGAGCTCGTAATTCTCTTTTGTAACGTACTATTATGTTTCGGCGTTCGATATAAAATATGCGCCATAACAAGACATTTCTATTACACGTACAGAGATAGGGTATGAGATATTTCAAGTATTTTCGGTACAGTTGCACTGCAAATACCCCGTTTGTAAACTTATCGTTTGGCCGGACGATCGTATCAGCATGCTTTAAATGCGACCGCTTTATTCCGGTTTAATGTCTAAGTAAACATGATGTTAAGTAAATAGGAGCTGTATCCGCTATTACATTTTGTGATTATCTCCCCAACTGTCTCGTTACCAGACGTTGGTGGTTCAACTCCCAGGTCAAGCATCCAAGCTGTGTTATTGAATTTATCAATGAAATTCTCAGTAGCTGCTCGGAGTTTGAATTTATACCCGGTTAATGGCAATTGGCTCTTCATCTACATGGGACCTAAACATACCAGTAAACTGTGCCTAACATTTTGGGGATAATAAAAGGCTTGATAGTATTATCTCCTCAAATCAGATTTCTTTAAGACAATGCGAATAGAAACTAATATGCTATTGTATAACTTTACAATTTATTATAACGACCTATATTTTTTACTATCTTTAATGCTGCGGGTAGCACAATCTTTTTCTAGTTCCAAAAATATACTACAATAAGGATTGGCTTACAATGGATCATCAATTCCAGGCCTCCATAAATCGTGTTTTAGTCAAGGAATTAAAATAAAATAAGTCGGGGCAGACAGAACCCACGCGCGATCAATGTAAACGATAGGGTTGCCATATTTATAATACAAAACCAAAGAGTTTCTACAATATAGGTAGCATAATGCAATATTTATGGTATGAGATACAGTTTTTTAAATGATAAAGTTTAAACGAGTCGGGCCCGCATATACGGGTTCTGTACGATTTTTATTTTATTTCATAAATCATTTTGTTTGAATTAGTATCAATAAAATCTATATTTGTCGTTAAAGTGGCACTAGAAATAGAAACTGTGAAAATTTCAACTCCCCTCATATTACTCATATCATGAGATACAGCCCGCTGACAAACAGACCGACGGATGGACAGCGGAGGCTTGGTAATAGCGGGCACTTGGTAACCTTTGGACACGTAACCTTAAAAATGTACATTAGAAATGATATTATTTGAACATGATTCATAGAAATGGCAACCCCAGCGTGATCGTGCGCATATACCTAATATCCCGTTGATATTCACCAGACAGAAACTCGATATCGTGTCCCATTAGTCTTTACACATTGTCACCGTGCAAGCCTACAAAAAGCCGGCTTTTCACGCTATGTGACTGTCAGTAATGGATAATGTTACTTTTAACGTGAATTATATAAAAAAGAGTCGAGTATTGCTCTTATTTTTGTATTTGAGGTTACATACAGCGATTTATTCTTATTGTTCTGTATGGAATATTAGTCGAGTGGTCCCAAGCGCCACTGCTACGCTCTGAGGTTCTGGGTTCGATTCCCTTGTCAAGCAGTGTTATCGGATTTTTCTTTAAAATTCTCAGTAACAGCTCAGACTATACTCTGAGGTCCTGGGTTTGATTTCCATGTCAAGCACTATTAGCGGATATTTCTTTAAAATTCTTAGTAGGAGATCAGAGTTTTAATTTGTGCCAGGTTAAATGACAATAGACTTACTGACACTACTGAACTGTGGGTGAAAAATTGTACAGCTCTGCCATCTCCTCCGAGGAATACAGGCGTGATGTGGTGGAGGCGAGGATTGTGGCTTGTTACTTTGTATTCGATATTCTTCTGCTTAAAGTATCTGCAATAATGTAGTGCCCTTAGTTAAATTTAACCGTTGGGAGCGAAATCAATTAAAGGTTTCATGTCCAGTTAGTTTAAGCGTCTATTCAACTGTCAATATACTTAGTCTTAATTGTCTGATGCACGTCCAGTATTTATAGACAATGCTTTTCATTGTAGCTAATCCAACATGCTCTCACACTATTTAGACGATCACCCAAAAATATCACCTAAAATACTCACAGGCGTGCTGCGATAAAAGTATGTCTTCGCATTATGTCGTCTCCGGTTATGATCAAAGTGTGAGATACGCGAAGACAAAATTGTTGTCATTGTTATGTTTAACTTACAATACCTGAGTATTGTAAATTTATGTTTTCTGAGTATTGGAGCTGTATGTTCCTAAATATTTTATTGCTCTATCTGTTTTTATTAGTGTCATAACAATATACGACAAATAATATCGATTATTCAAAATTTATATGACATTTGATTGACTCGTTAGTCTAGTGACTGCTACGCTGTACGGTCCTGGGTTCGGGCCCCGTGCTATGTATTATTTGAATTTTCTGTGAAATTTTCAGAGGCAGCTTGAAGTTTGGATTTGTGCCTGGTTAATGACAACAGGGGGGCTAGACAAGTTGCATTTTGACATTCGAATCGATAAACAAAATGTATGGAAATGACACAAGCTTTCGACAAATCGAGCTGTCACTAATGTCATTTACATACACTTGTTTGTCGATTCGAATGTCAAAATGCAACTTGTCTAGCCCCCCCCAGGGCCTCCATTATAGTACATAATATATGAAATCTGAACATACCGATAAACTGTAAGTATACATAAGTACACTTCTGCCTTACCCCTTCGGAGAATAAAAACGTGGTGGTATGTGTATTTACTCAAAATGTCGTTTTATTTTTACATATCTATAATACTAACATTATAAAGCTGAAGAGTTTGTTTGGTTGAACGCGTTAATCTCAGGAACCTGGTCTGATTTGAAAAATTCTTTCAGTGTTAGATAGCCCGTTTATCGAGGAAGGCTATAGGCTATATATCGTCACGCTACGACGAATAGGAAAGGAGTAATAATCAAAAATACGGGGACAAAGTCGCGGGCTAAGGCATATATATACTTTTGCAGCTAACATAGTTTTAACTTTTGTTTTTAAAATTGTATTTTGTTCAGAAAATAAATTATTATGCTAATAATATCTCTTTACAAGAAAAAAGGAATATTTACCTAAAAAAAACTATTTACTTTATACCAAACAATAAGTTCCAAGAAACGAGGAACCAAGACCGAGTTTGTTTGCTCAATACCCCTTAAGAACTGCTAAGCTGCTAAGTTATTAATTATTCCATAGTGAAGACCTTATTTTCCTGACAGCTTTTATATCACTCTCTGTCAGCACAGAAAATGCTTATAAATATTATCAAAGGCAGTGAAATTTTTCGTTACACTCAGCTATGATTAAATTACTGAGAATATTAATTTTAAGTTGCCAGATGAAAATTCAATTTTAGAACCGAAAAGTAACAAGCAAATTGTAATAAGTACAAATAAAAATAAATTTGTTGAAGTTACTAAATAAAATTCAGTTTTATGTTATTCTGTTCAAAGGATTTTCTGAACTTTTTGTAAATACTGACTGTCGCCTTTTAAATTATTATAGGAAAATGAATGATTTTGTCGTGCCGCATTAAAAATAATTAAAAATGTTTTAGAATATGTCATATAATTATGTCATATTACATGTGTGTCATATTGTCCCAAATGCCACCTTTGGATCATTAATCGATCTCTTATAGTATAACTTGCTCAGGTTTGATGATGTTTATTAGTTTAGGGGGAATCCCGTTTGACATAATGATACAGCCTAGACTGGTACCTACCTACTAAGTATATTTTTTATTTTTTTAATAAGTAATTTCTAATAGGTCATGTTACGTCTACCAGTGACGAAATTATCTTAGTAGTTTCTACAGTTACAGGGGCACAATTGTTTCATTATGACTAACAATTTCCTAGAAAATGAACAAAATACCTGCCAACATTGGTGAGCAATTTTCTCTGACGTCCTTTGTCACATTTTTAAAACAGAAATACAACTCAACAGAGCAATAAACATGACTCCGGTTTATTAAAAATATCATCTCGTCTGAATACTTCAGTGCATCTCCTTAATATTTTACTATCATCTGAGTCATAATATGAATTAAGTAACTCTAGCTCTGAATTTCCTTCACACGAATTTTCAAAGTTAATTTTCATTCAAAATTACTGGCAATTTGCAAGCGGTAATTCCCGACGAACTTTGATAGTTCCGAAATAGTTTTTCATACAATTGCGTGTAGTTAAAAACTTGGACCGTTTAACAAACCGAATAATTTACAAGCTTTCTGTTACTACTTAACAAGTATGTACGGCCCGGGTAAAGTATTTTACACATATTTTTGTACAAAAGTATTTAGTTTGTCGAATAATGCAAAACCTGTTAGTTTGGGCTATCTACCTATTATATTATGATTCGCCGTAGTTTAAAAGACGTTACCTATATTTTAAAGTCCTCTCATTTTGAAACAGTCCTCTGTTTTTTTAATATTTCGAAAAAAGATTATTTTCCTACTATAAGTACCTAAATGATTAGGTCCCAATAGGAAAGTTTCTTATCCAGGTTTTACAAAAATAACTTCAGTCATTCATCAATCATCAAAAGATTGCTAGTATGTTGGGTTGTATTTTTAACCCCCGACGCAAAAACGACGGGGTGTTATTTATTTATAAAGTCAATGCTTTATCTATACTAATATAATAAAGTGGAAAGATTTGATTGTTTGTTTGTTTGAATTGAATAGGCTCTAAAACTATTGGACGGATCTGAAAAATTATTTAACTATTAGAAAGCTACACCTTTACCAAATAACCTAGGCTATAATTTATAACAAATACCCAGACCACGCGGGCGAAGCTAGTTTAATATAATAACAAAGTTAAAGTTTCCAATTATTTAAAGTCACATTGTCAATTTACTAAACGACCAAGAACAGAAACTAAAAATAAACGTGCAATGTTTGAAAATTGCTAATTTTGTTTCTCAAATGACACGATAAAACGTTCAACAAACCTTCAAAAGCCCGTTCAAAGATTATCAGCGATATTTAATTAGCCTAAGTACTAATTAACATTCAATTTCACAGTATCAACCTATCATTAGATAAAATGGATATCGGCAATATCGATCGGTCTAATCCTAAAGTAGCTAGAATTAATAGACAATTTAATGCTATGCTTTTGTTCGTATCTCTCTTCAATTTAGTCTTAAGTGCCGCTTATGATAAGTCTGAAACTTAACCGCCTTATTATCTAAGATATCGAAATCAGTCAAGAAACTGTAGGTATCGATTTAAAGCCTAACTATAACCTTTGAGTACACCGTGATTTAGCGGCAATTTAATGAAAGTAGATTCGATGGATGTAATAATTAAATTAATCAATCGATTTAATTTTAGTTAAAGGTTACAAAGGTCGTGTGTTACCTTTACCTACATTGAATCGATTAATAGGTACATTAAATAATTATACTATACCTTTGTATGTATATAGGAAACTAAGTATCTCCAGTACCTCAACCATGAGCTCTATCGAATTATTTCGATAGGTTGTTTACGCATCGAAACGTTGTAATCTCATACCCGATTTATTAGTCCCTTACGTAACCGCTGGAGGCGCTGAGACGGTTCGCTAGCGAGCTTAGTAACCTAGGTATCGTTTTTCCTATTCACATAAGTCCATCCAAAGGTTGTCTGTAAGAGATCGCTATTAGCGATAAGAACGCCCATTGTACCATTTATTGTTTATAAAATTGGTTTTGGTGTGCAATAAAGAATATTCTATCTATCTAGTTTAGTAAAAAAAACTCATGGTCGAGGCACAGAAATGATTTGATTCTGAAAATTATTTCACTGAAATGCAAGCTATATAAGGTATCCCCTATATTATTATAAAGGGTGCTATAAACTATGTTTTGCTAACCATGTTTCTATTAAGGATTACATTTTTTGTATGTCTATAAACAAGTACTAATTCTGTGTCTGTGTGTGTTATTTTGTATACCCTACTAAATAACACACAGTTATAAACTATGCTATAAACTATGTTTTGCTAACCATGTTTCTATTAAGGATTACATTTTTTGTATGTCTATAAACAACTACTAATTCTGTGTCTGTGTGTGTTATTTTGTATACCCTACTAAATAACACACAGTTATAAACTATGCTATAAACTATGTTTTGCTAACCATGTTTCTATTAAGGATTACATTTTTTGTATGTCTATAAACAACTACAAATTCTGTGTAAACTACAAAATAACACACAGTTATTTGTAGGGTATACAAAATAACACACACAGACACAGAATTAGGAGTTGTTTTGCAAAAGAAAGTGCGCACGATCATAATATTCTACATACAGAGTGCCAGTTATTTGTCGCTTCAAATGGCGGAATTTTAATATGGGCACACACTTCCCGGTGGCTTCCCCCGTCATGTAACATTTATGACATTATTACACCGACGTGTGCCCTTATTATAAAACAAACGCAAACAATTCCGCGTGTTTTACATAATCTCTCCAAATTGGATGGATATACCTCGGCGACGTGAGGCTTGTGAAGGCATTATTGAACGCAGATTATGCGCGCGTGTTTATGAACGCACGAGCGCAGAGATTTATTGTTTTTCACAATATTATGTCTTTCTAGCACCTCTACTTCTCTTTGGTTATTACTTAAATTAAGGACACGTCTTACCTACTAATTCTGTGAAGCGTACAGTCAGGAGCAAAAACATGTATACACTAACAAAAGTGTTAAAGCGATTTTCTCCTAAAGTAGTAATAGTTTATTTTTATATTACGAACACAGTATTTACGAACCAATAGTGTAGTGATATTGGTGTCATCTCAAAGTTGCAATCGTTCATTCATGAAAAAATCGCTTTAGCACTTTTGTTAGTGTATACGTGTTTTAGGTCGTACACGGATAAAAGTTCTTTGAATTGTGACGTTATTTCGATAGATAGTATGAACAATAAATAATAAATAAATATCTTGTGACATTTTTACTCAGCACCATCTAGTCCCAAACTAAGCAGAGCTTGTACGGTGGGTTGTATGGGTACTAGATAATGGATATAATACTTACTTATATACTTTTTTTTTGTAAATACATACTTATAATACATAAGAAACACCCAGACAAACACAAACACCTAAGTTCACCACATAAATGTTTGTGTCTTGTGGGAATCGAACCCACGACCTCGTGGCAGCAGACCGGTACTAGAACCACTAGACCACAGACGTCGTCAAATAACAAAATTGACATCATTGGCCTAGTCCAATATGCGACCTCTGAGATTCAGTTCCTGGATTCAAGTATTCCCAGGTTCAACAAGCTGTTTTTGGGTATTTCTATGAAATTCTCAGTAGCAGCTCGGAGTTTGAACTTGTGCCCAGTTAATGGTAATGAGGTCGCCTCCCTTGCATGGGACCTAAACATACCGGTATTTAAACCCCTTCGGGTAAATCAAGCGTATATTTATTATGATGGCAAGACATAAAGAAGTTTCACAACATAAATAAGTGTAAGATATCAACAATTACGACTGTGTGAACATTTTTAAAGACACACTTATTTTGAAAACATTTAATACTTAAGAGCAAAGTTGTCGCCTTTGAAACAAAAGATCCACCTTCACGACGACCCAACTCTTTGAAGATAACATAATGATCTTGTAATAAGATATTTTTGTATATTATTTTATAAGACACACAAGTCTGTGACCTTACAGAAGTTAAAGAAATTAAGTTTAAAACAAAAGACAAGAGTATCAAAATTCCATAATCTAAATATTTGTAACGATATTGTTTAAGAACACAAAATTACTGTAACTGAAACAGTTACTTCCGAATAATTTAAACTTTGCAACAAAGTTTAGAACGATTGATCAAATTCCGGTAAATTAGTAATTCTAAGTGGCCATGCAGCACAAATTGAGTGCTAGTTTAGCTACACCGCAAAGCTTTAGCACTCAATATTGATAACATAATGCATTTATTATGCAGCGACTCGACTGCATGTTATCGCAACACAGCCGGGTAATTGGATCACACCACAAAGCTTCCATTTTCACTCTTTACCTGCTAATAAGTTGGGAAAAATTAAATTCCCACTGAAAATACACCATCAATAAAATCACGGAGTACTGCTCGTATCATACGTAGAAATTATGTTAAAACGATGGAAATTCGAAAAGCAAATGACCGCCTACCTCTAACGAGAGCGCTGTGCGAATATTGGCAAAGTTCTCTAAAGCAGCGACTCTCAAAGTGAGTAAAACCGCCCCTTTGGGTAAGCTAGTATGCATGCAGATAGTGGTCTGAGGTGTAGAGTGAAAGCATTGAATAAAAGAAGCATTGAGTGCAACAACAATTAGCACTTAACACTTAAAATTCCTAAACTCGTAACATCGTTGAAAGTTTTGAAATAAATTAAAAAGAAAAAATGCGGTCCTTGTTTTAGTAACAGCCCAAGTTGTGTGACAGCGACATTACCTTTTATCTTTTTTACACTTTGATGACGAAAGTTTAAATGGTTTTTAAAAGTGTGCATGTAATTTCGGAGCTTGCTTATTGTTTCAAAGTTTCGTACAGACTGGAAAGAGAAAGAACATTTATGCAACATATTTCACCTCAAATCAATTAAGTAGGTACACCAAGGAGTCTACTAATGTGAATAGACTGAAAAAAACTGAACGACCGTGGCAAGCGTAGCTAAATACCCTTTAGAATACATCGAAGACTAGCATAGTTTTTCTAGGCCACGATTCCTTCTTAAAATATTAAAAATATAACGACAATAGGCTGTTCTATAAAAGTTTGAGAGCCACCGAATAAAATGGCGGACTGAGTGCGGTTCGTGTTATTAGATTATGGCGCATACATTTTTGTAATCAGACATATCACTTTGAGATGCATCTCTGAAACGTATAGCAGTTCAACGAATTATCTGACGCCGCCGCGCCGGATCTGTTCGTCTACTGGTAGGTACTTTCTTGTCTTTTTGTTGATTTACATTTGGGGCGATATTCTTTGGTGACCATTTTTGTTTTAACATTCATGGATATTTGAAAAAGGTTTTTAGGAATTCGATGTGGTATTTCTAAATATTATTTTAATGTCGCTATTGCGATAATATTGAACTGCTAGCAAAGGAACTTCTCATTCCAAAAGTATTGTGGAAAAAATATTTATCAATATCGATATGTCAGAAAATAAGAGATAATAACAGCACTACTCTTTACTATTACTTACTTTAAATTTTACATACCATCACGCCTGTATTCCCCGAAGGGTTAGGCAGAAGTTTACTATTCTGTAACTGTGGGTGTACACCCACAGTTCACAGATATGTTTTTAATAAAGTGTAAGTTAATAAAGGGTGGCCCTTTAATTTGAATTTAACTTTTAGAAGTAAAGCTATAAAATTATAATGTTATTAATTTCGCTATAAAGATACTCTATCATTTATAAAATAAAAATGAATTGCAATTCTGTTAGTCTCGCTAAAACTCGTGAACGGCTGAACCGATTTGGCTAATTTTAGTCTTGAAATATTTATGGAAGTCCAGGGAAGGTTTTACTGGCGGTACGAAATTTGCTGGGTCAGCTAGTCATTTATAAAATTATCGCCCGTCCTTTGCATAGTGATGACACTTTTTAGCAGATTTATCCTTTGAGTTACGGCTTCGTATAGATCGATAGACAATAGACGTCTGTGGTCTAGTGGTTCGAGTACCGGACTGCTGATCACGAGGTCGTGGGTTCGATTCCCACAAGACACAAACATTTATGTGATGAACTTAGGTGTTTGTGTTTGTCTGGGTGTTTCTTATATATTATAAGTATATATTTACAACAAAAAAAAGTATATAAGTAATATATCGATTGCCTAGTACCCATAGTACAAGCTCTGCTTAGTTTGGGACTAGATGGTGCTGTGTAAAAATGTCCCAAGATATATATTTATTTACCTAATTCACAAACAGTTTTCCTTCATCACCAACAGTAAATCATTATACAAAACCAAAGTATAATTTTCTCGTTTCATATCGTTGTTTGTTTGAATAATCTATGTGACTCCAAGGTGTACCTATATACAGGGTGTTTGGTAGAACGTTGAACATACGAAAATGGTGGTTAGTTGGGGTCATCTGCTACCCACTGGGCCCAAATTATTTAACCTTGGCCGCACTGTTTTTTTTTTACTTTTTTTTAATTTCACAGAAAATTATCAGTTTTTTATCAATTTAAATTCGAATATCTTTACTTGTGATGGGTAAAACAGGCAGGATGTTGTTTTGTATTAATGTCTAATTATATTCGAATTTTAAGTAAAAAAAACTGGTAATTTTCTGTGAAATTAAAAAAAGTAAAAATGAAAACGGTGCGGCCAAGGTCAAATAATTTGGGCCAAGTGGGTAGCAGATGACCCCAACTAACCACCATTTTCGTATGTTCAACGTTCTACCAAACACCCTGTATACACTCAAACCAACATCTTTATCCAACATCAGCCCGTACAATCCCGTATTATTGTAATTTCATTTGGCGCCAATGCAATATTTGCAAATTGAGAATAAATAGTCCGTTGTACAGTCGTGGTCGCTGCTAAGTCATTCACCTGTGTTGTCTGTGTATCGCACTTGCTCTTTAAAATTGTGTGCTCGACAGTACTTATCGAAAGTTTACAAGGCTATTATGCTTATCGCTTCAAATAACAGTTTTGGATACGCTGGTGATAGGGAAAATCCTTTTGTGTGAAGACTGTATTGTTTGGCTTTTGTGTAGGGATGTCTAACATGATATTTTTCTTTATAAATAATTTTCAATAAGGTCGTATAGGTAAGTAAATATTACCCCAGATCCCGACATTTGTAACAATAATGTGTTTCTATGGTCGCAAGGCGCTGACCCCAAGATCCTACGGGGTTATTTAAAATAGTAATACCTATAGATAATTATTTAATAAACTTACTTACTAATAGTACCATTTCAATTATTAGTAGGTATCAATAAAATTAGTATTTGTCGATATATTGGCACTACCAATAGAAACTGTGAAAATTTCAACTCTCTGCCTATAATGGTTCATAAGATAGGACAACCCGCTGACGGACGGACGGACGAACGGACGAACGGACAGACGGACAGCGAAGTCTTAGTAATAGGGTCCGGTTGGACCCTTCGTACTCACGGAACCAGAATAAGTTTCAAGCTCTGTCAGGTATTGAAAAAAAAATTTTAAATAGTAACATCTTATTCTTGTACATACATACAAATACTGAACATCCACAGTTTCCCGGATAGGAGGCAAACTTCTTGCCATTACCCAATACCACTTTGTTCGACCTCAAAATCCAACCCAGGACTTTGAGCATAATATGAGGCAGTTATACTTACTAACTTTATTAAGAGCCTGTTTCACCACCTCTGGATAGCCGCTAACTGCCAGATAAATTTAAAAATCAATCAAAATTTGTATGAAATCTGTATCTGCCAGTTAATTTAACTGGAACTTATCAGTCCCTTAGAACAGGCCCTTAAACTATTTATATAAAACTGCCTTCCATTACATACGAGTAATATATTCAAGAAATATACAGTCTTATATATACTGAGCTACGTCAGTCAATCTACCCTTCAGACTTATGTCGGTTTTACGATGGCAAGTCACCGCTTCTTAAGCAGGGTACCCTTAAGTTTGATGTTTAAGTAAGTAACGCCCTAAATTAAGGGCAGTCGATGAAGGTTTATGGATCTCCTAAGTTGTGAGTCTTAGGCTGAGGCTGTATTTACCGTGAACAAAACTAAGATAATCTTTGAAAAACATCGAATGTTTATATTTTTACTCCCGTAGAAAAGTCAGGGGTCCCGTAAAAAATACGATTTTAATAGGAAAATCTAATATTGGCGCTATTATTTTTTTCCAGGTTGACTATTGTCAATATTTTACTTTATCTTGCAGATCGAGAGCGTCTTACGTCACGCGTAAAAATGTGTAAATCGTACTAAATCTACGACAAAAACGTCCTGGTGCGTTCCAAGCCTTTCTTTGTATCATCAATAAAGTTCCCAAGACGCAGACGTCTGCAGTAAAATAGTTCTTAAGTTCACCCTCGTGTAGGTCAGTAAGACAGCTTAGCTCTATAAAAGATCTATTAACTTTTAGCTATATTAGATACTTGCTGTTTGTCGCGGTTTTACTTGTATTCCAAATGGTATCTTGAGACAAAAGATAGCCTATGTTCTTCCGCAGATTGCAATCTATTTATTCGCTAAATTTAATCGAAATCTGCGCAGAGGCTTAACCACCATAACGACAGACACAGTTTCGTACTTATATATTTTTATAATAAATTGATTAATCTACAATTATAAGGAAGTATGTATTTTAATAAATTTAAGGAAACACAAAACTTACACAGAATAAAAAAATAAAAAAATCAACTCTAATTTAGGCTGTACATGCACAACCCTAAAACATCTAAGTAGAAAAAAATCCCCACCGCTAAAGGACTTACCCACAGAGAAATAAAAAATATTGCGTAATGGACGCATTTAAAAAATGTAGCGCACGTTTAGTGGGAAGATAGTTGGAGTTGAAATTTTCTTTTCAAGAGGGAAAATTTTCACTCCTGCCTCCTCATTAGTGTGGGCAGGCTTTTGAGAGAGCGCATCTCGCTTTGAAGCTGCAATTCACGTTTGCACACGTCTCATATATACATATATATTATTATGGTTTCAAAAATCCCCGTGTGTGGATTAACACTTTGCTAAATTCAGTGCTTATTTAACTTAAATATTTACATACGTAGCCATCCATGAAATCATGTGACACCGTGATTTCAAACCAATTATAAAATGAAGGGAAAACGTAAACAGGCCACATTTGTTAACAGGAAAAAGATTAACTGATGATTAATGTTAAATTAACTGCAAAAGGTAGAACAATAACGTGGGTGAAAAATACTAATATCATAAGCCGTATGACTTGGTTCTGCTAGGTGTTCTTTTGGTGTAGCGATTTCTATAAAATCATCATAGAACTCATATTAATAATTTACTATTGTGAATCATATTATTATGAATAAAACGGTTATGATAAAAATTCTAATTAATTTAAAATGGCCTTTTAGTCCAGCAAGTCGACTAATAGTTTAATTACCTTCAATGTTTGAAGGAATGTAAACCACGTTTATTATGTAACCCAATCGATATAAATTAATTACATCTATTTATTTTCGCTACACTCTCGCTTGGACCGTAACTCGGTCATTGACAGAGAACAATTTATTTTTCAAGTTCATCGATCTTACTGCCTGATAACGACACATTCCATTGAATTTTTAATCAATACAGGTGCAACACAGACTCTCTGGTGGAGTAATTGTTTGTTTACAAGTACGTGACCATTTTAAAATGTTATTGAACCTTCATTAGCGGTAAATTTATCGATTTTATTGGCTAAACATTTTGACATCGATATTTTTTGCAGTTTGTAATGCTTATTTGTATTTTTCTATTCACTTACAAATCGTCAATTATTGACGATTTATCGCAAATATTTGGGACACAATTTATGTTTTTGGTCTGAACCATTTAGTCTTTAGCAATTTTCTCATTTATCTAGGAAAGACTTCGCCTTCTTATATATGGGGCTTAAATATACCGGTGAACTGTGGGTTTATATTAATACCTACATCTCTGCCTAATCCTTCAGAGAATAGACGAGAGTGATGGTATTTTTTAAGACCTTCCTCATTAGTATGATCTTCAAAACCATAGCTGCTATGCCTAAAGTCATTCCCATGTAAACCAAATTGTGTTTTTTTTAATAAACCAATTTTTTTTTAACCGTCTTCTAAGAAGAAGCAGGTTCGAATCCTGCTCGCCAGCCGATTTTTTCCTTCATTAAAAATAACTTGTAATCTTAGCATGAAAAATGCTTAAAAAAAATACAAAAAGATACTAAATTATGTTGTTTGGTTTTTTGATTGAAATTTTTCAGTAGCAAGCCTGAGGTTTGATTTATGCTCATGAATTGAAATAACTGAAGTAACAGATACAAGTAACAGTATTTACGTAGGAATTAGTGTTGAAATTTAATGGTCGTGCGCAAAAAACTTTTATGAAATTAAGTTCTCAAAATTTAACACCTTTTAGACAGACAGGCAGAACCCTAATTATACATTATTAAATCATTTAGTTGCGAGGTTAAGCGTGCTAATAGTAGTTAGATAAATGAAAATAGAACATTTAATAACATAACTACCAATTATGAATCTAAGTGCAACTAATTAAAGTTATTCCAAATATACATTTTTCACACTTGTCCATGTAGGTTATATTTGTGTTATTTGCTATAACAGGCGTGCCTACAGATTATGACTCCAGTTATTAAAGTTTTAGGTGTTAATTGAATCACCTCGCGTAATGTTTAATGTTTATTAATGCAGTCTTGTAGTTTACATTTTGGAATTTATGCGCGCATACACTAAAATATTGTTTAGCTGCATACATGGTGCTTAGTGACGTTGTAAATTTGATTGCATACATTTTCATTGTAGTTTATGGTTATAGAGGAATTTTAAGCAGACGTTTTTACTAAGGAATCAAATGACGAGACGACAACTTCAAGTCGAGAATGAAACGGTTTCTTCTAGGCAGGCGCGCTTCGTCGTAGACCACATCCTTGCTTAGCATCAGGTGAGTTGTGGTCAAGCTCAAACCTACCTAAGATAAAAAAAAACTAGACTGATCCCTCTTTAAAAGTTCTCCGTTATATTTAGGTTCCATTCTTATATAATATGGGTGAACCATTGCATAGTAAATCCAAATAACACTTTGCTCGACCCAGGAAGATAAGCTAGAACCTTAGACATAGAAGTTGGGTTTACGACTACTAGGCTAATTTTAATCAGTCAGGCAGTTCTCAATCTCTCCATAAACATATATGTATTCAATTTGGCTGTTAGAGTGTTTGTTAATCTTAATACACAAGAAACTTTTCCTAGAAGTAAATAATATACGGGACGAGGTTTTAAAAAAAAAGAAACCTATGGTGCATTTTGCATCATACACAACACAAAAAGAACTGACAAGATACTCGACTATTTACCTAACTGCGATGTCTCTGACGATTGAAAATTCTCATAATGCTCCATTCAAGACTTTCTAGGAAATATACTTTAGGTAGGTATTCCTTTGTAGTACTTACAGTTCTTTGAAGTAATTTGTTGTATATGGTTTCCTCGCCTTTTGAAAGCCCGTGCGCTGACAATCAACTGCAAAAATGTACATCAATAGTGACGCGCTGTGAGCTATACGAGATCTAAAGTGATTCGTTTTACTCTGTTGACTTTCATAACATACACGAACTAACGAGGTTATGTATGTGTAAAGTTATACCTTTTGTAAAAGAAAATTTTGACGGACAGGGCTTGAATTTGCGTTCTTCCTCCTCATACTTAGTTCTCGTTCAATTACTTAGCTGATACTTTCTTGTATTGTAAAACAGGCCATGGACTTAGGCATAATTTTGACGCTTGAACTACCGAAGAGTAGTATTGCATTTAGTAAATTAGAATACTTTATCCTCATGTCCACAAAACAAAAGTTGAGTTTTTTTTGTCACAAAAACTCAACTTTTCACATCCCTATTTGTATAGCACCACTGTGCCTACCCTTAATTCAATAAAACAAACTGTTATCATTTTTGGTTAACAGTATTATTCTATCTACCTATACCTACTTTTAGAGATAACATCATAATTAATTAAACTTTACAAACTAGAACACTGAAACACATGTTGGGAACCAAAGTGCTTTTCTAAAATGTTGAATAGACCGCTTCTAACTCAGAATATTTAGGCTTTAATCTCGGGAAACTAGATCAAAATCTAGGCACGTTTAACAGAACCTTTTTGTCGATGAAAATTTTGGCAATTTGATAAAATAAACATACCTAGGTAAAATATAACCGCGCCTAACAAAACATAATGTCTTTATTCTTCTTTTTAGTGTTCCGTACCCGAAGGGTCAAAGGGACCACTGTCACTCACGTGTGCGTCAGACATCAGTTTGGCTGTTACAACCAATTATAAACCAATATTATTACAACCTACTTGATTTTGCGGGTTGATATTTGGTACGCAACCCTAAATGTGCGAAGTCCAACACGCTCTATTATCCATACGAATTCTTTTCCACTAAGAACATTACCCGGTAGCCCTCAACAACAAAATGTCTAACGCAAAAGTGAACGTTCGTGACACTACAAAGCTATTAAATAGAATATGCAATTACCTACCTACCAGTTACCATTTACGTAAACCTCTCAAGTCATCGATTGTCCTCACCGTAGCATCCTGTTTACCTCGCGAACCTTTTTTCTTTCACCACTTAACGCTCTAGTTTTTCCGCGTTTAAACCGGTTAGCCACAACAGGATATGTTAGAAACTCACCGAGTATGTTACGTGTCGCATTTTATGGCTATTTAGGTGAACATCTTAGATGCAATTAGAGGAAATTGCTTGAGAATGATGTGTCGTAGTAATAAGTGTTATGTGAGATTCATAAGATAGCAATCGTTGCTAAATTGTTAGTAGTTGCGGAGTAGGTTTTATCCGGCCGGTGTTTGTAAGAAAACGCTGAAGTTTAGCGTGACTAGGTACACGGCAATCTCGACCATCACAAAAACAGCTTCTTCCCTAACAAGTTTTTAATATTAAAACCATTTTGCGGGGATCATAAATAATTTATCCCCGTATTTCATATTGTTATTTAAATATAAACTTAAATAATTTTGAAATATTTTCCAAAAACTTAGTGCAAATGAAAATGATGAAAATGAAATCCACATTTCATACTGGTTTCTGAAACTTGCGCGAATATAAGACATTGAAATAAAACTGTGAACTGTTAGTAATTATAAAACCGAGACGGATGCCTACCAGCTTAGTCTTACCCGTGACCATGGACGCTGTAAAGGGTCCAAAACGTCGAGATCTAAATTATAATAATATAACGCGATAAAATCCGTGAAAAGAAGTTTCATTTCAATGACTAAACATTTCAGTTAACCATGTAGAAAACCAACAATCTAAACGTCAGCTCACACATAACATAATATAAATATAAATATAAATATCTTTGGACATTTTACACAGCACCATCTAGTCCCAAACTAAGCAGAGCTTGTACTATGGGTACTAGACAATGGATATAATACTTATATACTTTTTTTTTTGTAAATACATACTTATTATACATAGGAAACACCCAGACAAACACAAATACTTATATTCATCACATAAATATTTGTGTCCTGTGGGAATCGAACCCACGACCTCGTGATCGTGATAATGAGTTGAACATACTCAAGTGATAGATAACGCCCACCCACGTACAACACAAAACTTCAGAGGAGCACTTAACAAGTACCTAGAACGTTAGCAAAGTATTAATATTTTCTTTTTGCCGTCGCGTCGCTCCGGGTAAGCGTCACCTCGCGCCTTGTGAACCCATTATCATTAATCTTACAGAAGCTACGCTAAAGATAATGTTCCCGAGAGTTTCCTATAGAAAAACAATATCAAGTATAATCAGTTATCTTGGAAAATTAAAGCGGGAAAGTTGTGGAGACACAAACACTTATCATGAGGGATCAAGTCATTTGTTTTGGTTGGGTGACGATACATTATAATTGTAACTGCTTTAGATGCTTCGGTATTTTGTGAACTCATTTGTTTATGCAAACTTAGGTGACAGTACCTACTTATTTATAAAGCTACTAGCTTTCCGCCAGCGGGTTCGTCCGCGTGGGCTGGGTATTTTTAAAAAATTATTAAAACAAATCTATTCAACAGAAACCATACATTTTACTGAGATAAAATGTAGCCTAACTACTATTCCAGACTATAATGTACCAAATTTCATCCAGATCCGTTCAGCCGTTCTGGCGTGATTCAGTAACAAACATCCATCCATCCATCCATCCATCCATCCATCAAAACTTTCACTTTTTATAATAGTAGAATATATAGCAATGATCAAATTGTAAGTAAGGCCGATGTTTTTCTATCTTTTCGATAACAGCTACACGATAACAGTGTATGCCGCAGTAAAAAGGATGCATCGAATAGGTATTTTTATCATCATAAAGGCTTTAATTCCGTGGAATATTACGTTTTTACATAAAAAATATTAATTGACAAAATTTCTACCACGGGTCTTGTATGTTCGACAGAATTAGTGATTGGATGTTATCGTGTAAATTCGTACCTACCTACACAAAAAATGTAATGTAGACAAATATATTACATAAAAATACAAACTAAATACATACTATAGTAACCTCTTGCATGAAAGACTAGAGATCTATAAGAGACTAGCAGTAAACATAAAATGAATCAACAATTGGCCAATAGCATTTAATCGGTCCATTGTGGCGCACTTAGGAGTTGCGCTATAAAGCGCTTTAACCCTCTATTGCTTTACGAACGATACAGAGACTATTTAAACACGCCCACTTCATATAGAAATCGAATTTGAAACCAACACGTAACTACTTAAAATTAATTGATACGGTCATCAAAGTAAGTTAGTAAACAAAACAAACAAAACTTATCAAAAAATAATTTAAATGTAAAGCATATAACTATATGCAGAGAACTGGTACCTTCTCAGAAAATAGAAATAGTAAATAGTTATTTTAAATAGTTTTGCAGGTTGCATCGCGTTTAGTGACTTTCGTTGCTGTCGTTACAATGGCGAGACATGAATGGTCAATTCTCAAAATGAAATTAAACAATTCTCCGATACCAATCGAGTCGGGTCACATTTGATGCCCCCAACCCTACGCACCGGACATCCTTTCCGAATATATTTTATCACGGCAATAAATGGCTGAACCGTGCATAACACTGTGTCGGACCTCCAATTTATCTCGTCAGGAACAATCCAATTATATTTTTTCTGCCAAATAGACACATTGGAGTTGAACGTGGCAGTGGATATATTGTTGCGAGTGGCCAGTGCCGCTTCGTTGATTTTATCTGGTGTTTTATGGTGTGCCTACACTGCTATGTCTGTCTGGGGTGAATTTACAGGGTGGAACGTTTGGCTACGTACATTTGTGATATTAAAATCTATTCTATCAAAGTTAGATTCTTTGTCAAATACCGTGACATTTTAGTCGTCTTACAGCTAAAAGGATGCCATTGTACTTATCATTGTGAACAACTTTTGCTATGGAGCCAACCCATTCACGAAAAAATAATCAGCTGTTTCATTTTTTTTTCTTGTTCAGCGTAATAAATCTATGGGTACAGCTGATTATTTATTATTACAATAATGATGGGTCATATATGCCTTCCTTTCGGCTGTAAGACGACTAAAATGTGAGGTGTATAGTTGCATGTTCTTTGAATTCAATCTAAAGCGTTCTATAGGAATAAATTAATACATTATGATATGGACATTAGTCTAGTAGTCGAAATCCTAGGTTCGGTTTCCAGGTTGAAGACACTGCCTATGGAATTCTCAGTAGCAGTTCGCAAGATTGCCATTAATCAGGCACACTCTACCTCCTTTTGGGTCCTTAACATAGGCACTGATATACCGTAGTAGGTACACCTCTACCTAACATTTTAAGAACACAAGAGTGATGAAATGTTTTATAAGTACATAGTTACACAAATTCAAAACTTCCGACACGAACTTTTCAGCTTTATCAAAAAAATACATCACTTATTGCCGCTCTTTCCCCTGTCAGGGAAAACAAAAAGTAAGAGTTTTCATTTTTGCATAAGCCTTCTGCAAAAAGCTTAAAAGCTCTTTTCTCCCATTTTAGGCTTTTTATACGAAAAAGGTTGATTCTTTTTTTAGTACAGAATTTAGGAGAAAATATTAGATAAGAGAATTATGCACATATTATAGTGCCTACTTACAATTTAGTCAGGTTGGCAGACTTCACATGCCGTCGAGATTTCCGAAACATGCAGGTTTCCTCACGATGTTCTCGTTTACTGTTGTAAGCGAGTGATAATCATGATTACGAAAAGTTAGGTGCCTTGGATTCGAACTTGAGACTTACGACTTGGCAGTCCAGTATTCATATGTCTAGACTACCACTGCTTTTATCTAACAATGCAAAGATAATTGCACTAATCAAGTAAAAAAAAATATTTCATACAAAAAATACCTACTTGTTACATCTTAATCAAATATGAAACTATGCGTTTTAATTTAAAGCCAGACAGATGAAACTAACTAGACGCCCGCTGAGTTTACCATTTCGTAATTGGCGCTCAATAGCCCACCGACTGCGTCTATTCCGAATTTGAACCCCTCTGTGCAATCCTACTGTGCAATGTTAAATGTAATAAAAGAGAGAATTCTGTACTCTTTAATACATGAATCTACACACCGACCTCATCAGTGAAGTCTTATAAAGTCAGATGTGTAGTACTTACTCACAACCGGCGTGTGGCGTGACGTAGAATGAGATGTAGAAGTATGCCAGAATCGTAGCAAGTGGTGTTTTGTAGTTTCTGCCTATTAGAAAAATAAACGCAATTTTCGCAAAATAAATCTCAATAACATCGGAATACTATCATGGCAAGAACAGACCATTTCCCTAAAGACCCTTTTTCTGTCAGCTAACCATTTAATTATTGTTCTGCTAATAATTCCCCCAAAAAAATCCAATAGCAATCATTACGGTTGTATTCAGAAACGTCGGATGATCGCCTCAAAGGACCGTCTCTCGATTCAAATATTCCATTTGGGAATAACGAAACAACGGGGCGCCGAAACGCGTCCGCTTTCGACTGAGTAAATCCAATTTTATTACGCTAATAAAAGGCAATCCAATTAAAGCTGGAGATTTTTTACTGGCGTTGCTCCGAGCTGGCCCAGTAGGGCTCTCCACTGAAGGGGCGGCGGGATTCAGCGTGCTACAGGTTTCAAATGTAACTGTTGCTGTAACGAGTACGTGGCTTCTTGAGCGAAACCCTGAAGAAGGAATGGCATGTATAATTTAGGAGCCGTGGTTTTTATATGATTAAAGCTTGCTTGGAGCTTTAAAGTATGTATAGAGGTGGAACTGAATAGTTAACGTTTACCTGGATCGGTGTGGCGGTTAAGAGAGTTGAATCAGTAAAGGACATTTTAGTGTTAAGTAAAATAAAGCTAGCTTTATTTTATTTATATAGTAATTTGGAAAATTGACAAAAACATATTAATATATTATTAATTTCGGAGAGAAACTCGACCAAATCGTAAAAGATTTGCATGTATAAAACGAAAACAAACAAACTACTTAAAAATAATAATTGGTCACATCACTTAAACCTCAAGTGCAAAATATTTATTCATTGAATAATGAGAATCATTCCAAATATGGCGGATAAAGTGAAGTAAGCAGTGTTGGTTCATTTACTTTGGAGGTTCCTGAAGAAAGGAAGGAAATAAAATCAACATGGAATACCTATAATTAAATTTACCCGCGATACTATCTGTACTATAACTATAGCATATTCGCATACATTCACTTATTAGTTAAGCTGCGTCTAAAATATTATTTCAAACTACATTATACCACCACTTAAAAAAATTGCATATCCCGTAATGAAAAATAGTTGTAGCATGCAAATCTCAATAGACAAAATGGGACCCAATCTTTTAAAACAATATTTCCACAAATGCATTTGACTCCAGTAAAATGTAAAAACGACGTCGTTGGAATACCGCATATAGAAGATTTGCAGTTCGTACGTGACCCCTTATTCAGCTACCGCTTTCTAGAACGTTTTGGTCGAACGAGTTTCGACTATTTCTATTTATTTACGAGAATTCAGCTTTGGTTCCATTTGGAAACGATCTGTAGACATTCATAATGTCATGAACTTTGTCATCAAAGGAATAAGAACGGTGGATGGCTGTAACTAGAGGACAGAGCCAAATATCGGACTTGGAGTTTACTAAGAGATAGCTACAGTTCTCGCCAAATATATTGTCCGAAGAGATGGTATGAGATCATCTACTTATACTCGCCAGCTGCTTGCAGTTGCTACTAAATTTAATTTCATTACTATTAGGCAACAAAAACCAAAGGAAAAATCTTGGTCCGTTGTGCACTCCTTATCTAAGGCCCGTTCTTTAAAGGTTATTTGGCTAAAAATGGTGGAGCATCCAGTAGAATACATAGAACTAAAACTAGCATGTTCTAGAACTAATAAACAGAACACACTATTTATAACTAACCCGCACTATAACCCTAGTGGAAAAACCAGCTAGTCCCAGCAGGCATCAAATATGGACTGATCAAATAGATATTTTACTTACAGATTTAATCTGTATTTTCGATAAACTATTCGGCGATAAATACTCAATAGTTAAACATGATTTTATAAATATTCGATACTGTAGCATTTGATTGTATTTCCTGTAGGGGTAATATTTATATGCTCAGTACGCGGGTCATAAATCAAGGAAATGAACCAATATTTGAAAATATCTTGTAGATAGTTGTACGCCTTGGAAGTTTACACGTACTGAGAACATGGCAAGCAATGGATAATTTTATGATTAATAGAGTACATTTTACCGCTTATCCTTCTTTGTTGAAAGAAAATATTACCAATATTAGTTGTCTTTTATTATATTGCATAGGATACAGCTGAACTGATGAACAGAATCAAAATACATGGTCATTATACTATCATAACATAATCGATTTACTGACACACCAACTTCTAGGCACAGCCCACGGGTTCAAAAAGTTATTGACTATTAATTTATTAATAATGCACCTGATATCTAAAAGTCAGAAGTTTGAGCGAGGACATGAGATCTATGATCTAAACCATGTATGCCGTAACTTATGTAACTATGTCGATGTATTAGCTCCTCTCCGGTATTGTGTGACCATAATATAATATCGTGGCGACAATTATAGCCCGGGAACAACCTTATTCTGATGAAAAGTAAAGAGAGTGACTTCAGCAGACAGTTGCTTCTTGTGAAACTACACCATATATCTTAAGAGGTAAAAAAATCGTGTCTTATCCATAAAATTTAACTTCTGTTCAGTCCAAATCTGCAAAGGTTCCGTCGGCCACATGGAATTAATTGCTGGAGTTAACCAGTAGACTAATGCATCAGAGAGTAATCACATATTTTTAACGACATAAGTACCTCTATATATATAAGTAAAATTTGAATGTAAGAATTTTAATTAGGTACTACATAAACTTCACATTTTGATATAGACTTTAAATTACCAAATAGATTGCACAGAATTTTAATAACTTCGCTAAGGCAATTTCGAGACATAAATGTGTATTAATTAAATAAAATTATGAGCAATTACTAGTAGCAACTTAGTGTAAGAATTAATAGCTACATCCTGTGTTAATAGTGAAACTGGAAGGAAATACGAACAATAAATTTTATAATAACACTTTCAATATGAATTACTGCGACTATAATACAGTTAAATACAAGGTCGAGAAATTTAGGAAATAAGCCGTTATTTCGCAACGTTGCTTCGCGACGCACCTCTGCGTAATCTAGATATAACCTAACCCAACCTAAACTAAAAATTTAGAAATCCCCCGACACGAAATGTAATATGCCATTTTGTGGTGGCGGCCATCTTGGATTTGAAATTTATCATAGTGTACTGTGTGTAACATTCAAATGAAAAAAAAACAAAATCAAAATCGGTTCATCCGTTCGGGAGCTACGATGCCACAGACAGACACAGACACGCACACGCACACACACACACACACACACGTACACGTCAAACTTATAACACCCCGTCGTTTTTGCGTCGGAGGTTAAAAACAGATATTAAACAGTGGACGGTGAATAAAAAATATGTCCTGACTATAAGTACTATTTAAAATCTGCAAACCAACCCAAAAAATGTCCTACTGTTGGGTACGGGTCTCCTCTTAAAATGAGAAGGGTAAGGCATAATTATATCGGTATATAATATAGTCTACTGCCCCAAGCTGCCTAGAAAATCTCCTATGCAAGTTTCCTTACGATGTTTTTCCCGTTGTAAGCGAGTGATAAATAATAAATAACTCACTTGTACTCACTGATTACGAAAAGTCAGAGGTGCGTGGTTTGAATTAGAGTTCCTGAATCCAATGATGACCATTGGATTTAGGAACTGTAATCAAAGCCACGCAGAATTATAATAATAATAAAAAAGTTTTGAGACATAACCATACTTATAACATTATAGATGTTCCCTTTCCTGAAACAAAAACGAATACGTTAACTTGACAAAAACCATCGGGATTTACTTATTGCCATAGAATAAATTATTATTACTTTTGGCACTTTTTACATAGCACAATCCCAAAGTAAGCATAGCTTGTACAATGGATATAGTTCTTACATTTTTTTTTGTAAATATATACTAACGATATAAATATAAGAAACACCCAGACCAATTTGTATCCACAGGGAATCGAACTCTTGAACTACTAATCACTAAAAGTACTATGTTGGTACGATAATATGTAGTATCGTAGTGACGTTCGTCTAGGGCATTCTCCGTAATGACCGAAATTCAGGCATTGATGGACAACTGGCAGGACTAATTGGCGCAACTGACTTGTCGCTTAGGTTCACGAATTCGATTATATCAGTTCAGTTCATATTCGAACAAGCATTGGTAAATATTACATAAACTTATAATTTACGCTTTTGTTGCTTTTGTAAAATGTTTCACAGATTTAGAACAAATATACTTTAGAATAGTTAAGTATGAATTAGTTTTACTTTCACAGATTTAGAACAGTGCCTCGACCATGAGTTTTTCTCACTAGACTCGGTAGCGTCACCGTAAAATATTTGTATGGAAAACCCTCGCAGCATCTCTAGCGGTTACGTAAGGAACTAAAACCTGCTATGAGATTACAGCGTTTCGATGCGTAAAAAACCTATCGAAAGTCATTCGATAGAACTCATGGTTGAGGGGCAGATATACTTTAGAATAGTTAAGTATGAATTAGTTTTACTAACCGTAAATTTTCATCTACCCATTTAGTTCTTATTTATTTTCGTAATTGCATTTTATCTAAATTGCATCCCGAACAACTAGACCACGGGCGACGCGACGTCGTCAAAAAAAATTAATTATTACTTCAATGACGTACGCAGTTTAAGCCAGTAGTTAAAGGACACCAGTCCCTCAACGAGCATAATCTGCACTATTATTTTAAGCCTCCTCTACTCGTCTACAGATGCATCAGCGTACGCTGACAGATGGATCACTACGAACCGCCCGCACGTCAGATAACGTCTGTGAGTCGATCAGTCTATGTTCATTCACGACAGACGCAACTCGAACGTTTAAATAACCTAACCTAAATTAAAAATTTTGAAAACCCCTGACACGAAATGTAATTTGCCATTTTGTGGTGGCGGCCATCTTGGATTTGAAATTTATCATAGTGTATAGTATTCTACTAGTTACACACACACACACACACACACACACATGTCAAACTTATAACACCCCGTCGTTTTTGCGTCGGGGGTTAAAAATGAATATTAAGACCGTAACTGCCGCAGCTATTTATTTATTTAAATAGGTAAATTTAAATTTATTAGGTAGTATTAAAGTTACCCTATCTATGCCTCGGCCGACGGATCCGAAGATGATTCTGTTGACGTGTAGAGAAAGAAGGCTTTAAAAGGCCTATCAGAATATCAGGAGAGCAACAGAGCACTTGTCCACTCGATTTCAGTTGTAAATCCTCGCATTCGAATAACGTGATTGGTTGGATTATTTGAATTAGAAACGAATTGGAGGGTTAAAGTGTCCTGATTGGCGACCCCGGTCACGAAGTGTATGTGAAAAAGATACAGTTAAAAGTATTGTAAAAGGTTGTTATACAATTCATGCAATTTTCGTGCTCCGAATTCTCGTAAGTACATCGTTACGAGGCGGCCCTTAAAATATTTTATTACATTCGTGAAATGTAGCTCATAATTCCTCGTATTACTTTAAATTATATTCGTAGATGGTATAAAAAACAGATCCAAATTAACATTGCTGCTGCAGCGCTCTCTAGTGTTATCTTTGTATTTACTTCATTATTATACAACTGTAAATTGTACAGTGTACCTACATGTAAATTGAGCACTGTATGATTTTTATTCTTAGCGATTAGAAATCCGATATTACTAGGGTAATATGAGACTTCTAATCGAGTAGACTAAGAGGTTAATTTTGTATCGCGAATTGCGTTAAAAATTAACCTGAACAGTCTACTTTAATCTTTTTAAAGAAAATTATCATGCAAAGAAACAGTCAGTGATTTTCAATTTTATACAAAGTATAATAAAAAATACATTTTATACATAGTTTAAACCCCTTTGACACCTCTTTACGGCCTGAATTGTCAAAAATTCTTTTCCGATGTCTAATATACGTCATAAACAATGTCGTAAAATCATCTGTGTGCGTAATTTCAGCTAATCCGTTCAGTGTCTTGAGCTGTGTTGGTAGATCAAAAAGATGTATGAAATAAAAGGTATCAAGAGCATTAGAACATAATATCAAGGCTTGGTGCACAGAAGTGTTAAATTCATTCCCTTTGAGGGATCACGACTGCAATCAGGAAATCCACCAAATAACGGTAGCCGCGGCTTAAGAGATTAGTAAACTGTGTCGACACCCTTGTTCGCAAGGCTCGGCTCTCTAGCACTGCACTACATAAGACCATGTACTCTCCTAAGTAGCACATCTTCTTTAAGCACGTGCAACAAGAAGGTAATATAAACCAATACACGTGCGAATTGTTTACTACCCACTTGGTAATAAAGTTTGAAAATTGTTAGATAGCACGTAGAATATTAACTTGTAACTTATGTAGTTTCATATTGTATTAATAATCATACCTATTTCTTCTTCGTTATCATGCCTTACAGTCAAAAGCTATCATTTGCCAGAGGCAGTTCTTAAAAATGTAATGTAAACTTTTTAACATCTGGGAATTTCATAAATGGAAAATACATTTTGTTTCCCTACGTATAATCGATCCCTATTGTTTGAAAGCTTAAAACCAAAAGTATGCCACCGAAGGTAATTAACTTAAACAGGGACATTGGCATATTACAACTTTTTAAGCTGCGCTGCATACTGCCTGTTAACGTTGATAAAACCTCAACAGAAATTTTCACCGACCACATCCCGTCGAATATTAAAATTATGAAATTAAAAATCATTTACCGCTGCAAAGGCATCTTGGTTGGTAATTAAAATACGTGGCGATGTCACGTGTTTAATTAAATCGTTGTGAACATTTTTGAAGCAATCAATAAAAAAGATGTAAGCCGAATAAATCCGAATTATCCGAACCGTTGATTGCTTGTCGTTAATCACAGTCATCGCAGCCGGCGCTGCCTTCAATATTAATCATACACTCGTTATCTGCAGTAAATCTGGGCTGGCGCACTGAACACTAGTTAAATTGAAAATAATTTCAGCTTAAAGCGAGAGCGGCCCGTCCGCTACCTCGTTAAATATTCGAACGTGGATTTTCTCCCTGCCATCTAAATATATAGGCTTATCAGTAATAATATTATACACAAAGTAAATACACTCAGTAAATATATGACAGTATTTCGTTTTTTATTATTTTAAAGAGAATATGGTGCATTAATTATGTACATACAATACACTATCTGTGTAATGTTTCAGTAACCTTTTTGGGATAGAATTATGTAGGTTTAAATTCAGTTACATTTTCATTTTCATTCAATTAAGTACAAATTTTAACCAAAAATATGTGTACAATGTATTACTAATGATTCGGAATAATCTAAACCAAAATTATAAATTATATTTCATCACTATGTTGTGTGCTCAGTGACATAAATGTAAACAAATAGGCATCTACTTTTGTATAAAAATGTGTACACTTTTTTCCGTGATAATAAACTTCCATTCAGGCAATGCAGATTAATAAGTATTAAAGGCTCGGCAGGCTCCCACTAATTACATCCGAGTCCTGAGATCCTGGTCCATTGTCGATGCCCAACGCAGTTTTAATGAAGCATACTTTGAATCTTTTCAACGGGAACTAAGGATCGCTTTAACCAAGGTGAAGCAATTTTAAAGTTTTCAAGCTACACGGAAGAAAATGCTCGGTGGAAGTTTGACTGCTCTTAATGATTGTCAGTTGGTTATCGTAGCTAGTTGGAGTTCAGAACACTGTAATCGTATATCGGGGAAGAACTTCTTTTATGTATAGTTGTTAAATACAATTTAGTTCTTCAGAGGATCGAGGTACACTTGGTATACTTGGCTCGTCGCACATTTGCCGTTGATGCATGGACAATTGTAGATAAAATTAAAAATTATGATTGATTGAATCTTAACCCTCCTCTCGATCGTGTTTGCCTTCCGGCCGTAGCTATTTAGGTGAACTTGAAAACCTTAGTATTAACCTAGGATTAACATTAAAATAGGAAAACCTTAATTGATTTTAAAGTAACCTACACACGATTAGTATCTACTTATGCTACGCTACATTATGAAAGAATCGAATATTTATAATGTATGTTTACTAGAAAAAAATTTTTTTTTCACAACTTTAATTTTCATAAATTCATAATAAAAACTACCAAAACTACTATGCAAACACTGCTAAAAATAAAAATAAAAACATTTTCATTTTTGATATGAATTTTATGATAGTTATTTCAATCTACAACACGCTTCGGGCTAAACTATCAACATAAAAATCTGAATATCGACGTTGACATCAATTGCGCGGTGAGTTCAAATTGGTTCTTGTTTATCGAATTAATTATTTAAATATTTTTTTATGAAAAATTGTTCAAATATTTTACATGTAATCTGGACAAAGTCTGTTCTATTAAAGTGAAGCGTTATTGGGTTTTCCTAATAATAATTACTTACATGCATAAAAATCAAACCCGTGACAAGCAGCTCTTAAAGACAATAAGATCAATGAGGCAGATTTAGCTTACTATTACCAATTATTTTACCTTGATAAGGAACCATGTGAAAAGTGGTCTAGGGTTGCCACCACGATGACACTGCCATTACCAACTTTATTTTAAACTCCGTACGGACGCTAATGCAGTGCCTTAAGTCCTCAAATTAAACTGTCCATCAAACCTCCCATTTATCGTAAATCACATTTGATATGCGCATGCTCGTAATTTCTTAGTAATACCCATTATTAGTGGAGCCGGTGCTCGTAGGATGTGGAAGAAGATCGATATTTGGCTTAAATTATGCATGGGATCGTGGGGAGGCGGGATCCTTTTAAACTGTTACTGTAACGGCTTACGTTGAGCCACGAGTAACTTTGCACATGTTTATAAATTTTTTTGGGACCTTGTTTTCTTTATATGAGGTTGTTTTATGTGTACATCAATTTTATTAACCTATGGTGTTTTAAGTCAAGTTTTTCCAACTTTATGTGAGAAACTAAAGATTGACTTGACCCCTGGCACTGCCGTGCCCCCAAATTAAAATGCACGAATCATAGTCACACTGGAATATTAACTATTTAATTTAAATCTCTTTGAAAGGTCGGTCTTAGTGTAGCTTTAGTTTTGTGACCATAAATGTTGATAACGATAAAAACCAAAATAATCCCTCAAGTTTTTAATTAGAAACAATATTTTATCAGTATAATTTTATCCAAAACTGAAATTGAGGTTCAAACCCCAAAAACAACACGCTTCCCTACTCGATACAAAATATGTAGCACACACAGCCTTAACAAAACAGTTCAAGCGGAAAATCCGATATCTTGAGCCTGAGCATTGATGAGCGCTTACATATTCATGAGCTACGCTACGGTTGGCACGAGTACCTTCACTACGAAATGACGGCTGTGACCGATCTGCCAAAGCTTGGCGACAAACCGAAACACGAGCCAAGATGTATGCGTTTACAATATTGTCTTAGGATACATCGTGCCTTCCAACAAAGTAATTATGTCTAATATTAACATTAAAACGATAACTGCTACTTATCTACCGAAACTTAGTGACAAATAGAAACACGAGCCAAGATTTGTGCGTACTTTTAATTAAAAAACCACGTCATAGCAACTTTGTGCAACTGTGCAAGATTGCGCATGAAACGAGTACCATCTTTCAATAATGACAGCTGCCAAATCTTGGCGTCACACTGTGACACGAGCCAAGTTGTTTGCGTTTACAAAATTGACTTAAATTTATTCAAAAATCAACAACATAACTATTAAGCACATGTGTGGAATTGACCACACTTTTCAAGAATACATTCTCTACAAAATGACAGCTGTCACTGATGTTCCAAAGCTAGGCGAAATGTATGTGATTATGACGTCGTCTTTTTCTAAAATCTTAAAACTATACAAAATAACAGCGGTTATTGCCAACATTCCGAGACTTGAGCGAAGATCTCTGTGTTTCCAATATTGTGTGACTTTTTGCCCTGTATTCCTAAATATAATTCAACTCACACGTAGGTACTACAGGGGGGCTAGACAAGTTGCAATTAGACATTCGAATCGACAAACGAAATGTATCGAAAGCTTGTGTCATTTCGATACATTTTGTTTGTCGATTCGAATGTCAAAATGCAACTTGTCTACCCCTCTGTACCTGTTAAATTTACCTAGACGTAGTAATAACATATGCTGCTGTGAATTTTAATATCCATTTACCACATTATATATAGATACAGGCTTCGTCAGTATGTCTGCAGCAGCCATTTCACTTCACAGTCTACAAGACAATTCCCTCTGCGGAATGCAGCATGAGCTTCCTAAAATTACTATCTATTAATAATACATTGCACACTTGCAAAGTTAGTAAACACTACAATAAAATATTACCTTAACTTTTATACTTTTTAAATTAAATCCTACTAGCTTTCTGGGTATTTCTTATAACTTTCATCGCCTATGAAAAAAATACTCTTTACAGTATTTTTTTCGCATTAAAAAGTAGCCTATGTCCTTTCTCAGGCTCTAGACTATGTGTACCTTTCATTTAAATCGGTCTAGTAGTTTTGACGTGAAAGCGCGACAGACAGACAGAGTTACTTTCGCATTTATAATATTAGTAAAGAGTAAGGATTGAATAACATACCTTATTTAGCTATAGAAGTCACATATTTATTATTTTTTATTGTCGTTATTCTTCAATGTTAAGCACTTATTTAATTTGGGTTTCATCACTTAGCAAATATTATGTCAACAACTTGATCTAATAAATAGTAACTAAGTCTATTTAATGTAAGTCTAAGGGGGCCTGGTGACCCGTAACAAAGGTTTTTCTATACCTATCTCGTGCACCAGTATCTCACAAATGTTGCAATTACCTTTATTGTTTCAACCACTACATGCCACCAATCATTTGTGATGAGAAAATAAATGCATTTTTTATTTACATTTATTTATTTACATAATAAAAGCACACACATAGTTCAATTTACCTTCGATCCATTCAATGGTACGTTCCAAGTTCGTCACCACTCTACTTGCACTAACCCTATAAAGTTATTTAACCTGAAAAACAAGTTAAATACAGTAAACCAGTAAGTTACATTTAAACTGGCGCATTCCCCAGACTGAGCTTACATAAGTTCTCGTAACACTACCAAAAAAAGCAAACACTTTTAATTCAAGTCCAACTAGCGGGCCACCTGTTGACTTTGAGACGAAAATGTCGAAATCGACTTAGTACTTATTTCTATTTATACACATACATACACTCACGCCTTTTTCACACAGGGGTAGGCAGAAACTAGGTACCACCATTTGCTACAATTATTACATACTTCTTTAACTTACTCCACGTTCATAGGTACATCTTGTCCCACACGTGCCGGTTGTGAGTGTGAATGTGTTGTGATTTCACAAATATCTTTCCGCCAGCGGCTTCGCCCGCGTGGTCTTGACAACTTTTTCCCCCCGTTTTTGCAACAATTTTAATGCTACTCCGCTCCTATTAGTCGTCCAATCCAAACTCCAAGCAATTAAGAATTTTAACGAAAAACCCAATAACAAATTGCTCGACCTGGGAATGGAACAAAGACCTTTAGCGTAGCTATCACGCTTGGGACCACTAGACCAATGTTATAATCAAACTTTAATTACATTGAATTAAAAATATGTTAAGAGGCTGAACAGTTATATATGAATCTATGAATTAAAATGGTCCATAATAATAATAACCTGTTGAATATTTGCGACAGATATGGATATTTCAATGAGTGCGTAATTCAAGTAATTTCGGTTGAATTACACAAAAACATAGACAAAACTAGATCACATCGCAACCACAACTTTAAGGATAATTTAAATGTAGTTTGAGTTCATACATTGATTATCCATAAATATCTTATTCGGGTTGTGAGTTTATTCAGTATTTATCATGTTGAACTACAAACTTTTGAGAAAATACGAATAATAAATTGTTATCTTTTAAAAACAAAATTCAGTGCCGTTTATAATATTGTTACAATATAATGAGTCTATAAAAAATACCGATACCAACCATATAGGCCACCGCGGAAATATAATTATCTACTACTCTCGAAAATAAAACGGATTAACAATCGGTAAAGACGTTGCATAATTAACACAATTAACATACCATCACGCTATTATTTCCTGATGGTTTAGGCAAAGATATGCCCTACGGAATAGGGGAGAGCCTATTGCCATTTAAACGGACACAAAGCCAATCTCCTAGCCTAGAGAGCCTACGTACTATTTAGAATTTCATTTTGCTTGACCTCGCATTATAAATCACTAGACTATAACATAAGGCTATAATTACACTCAAAACCATTGACTTATATATAACTGCGTAAGGACTGGGCGGACCGCATTTCACAATAACATCCCCGAACTTGGTCCCAAAATGGTCTTCTCTAAACCGAAGTGAACTAGTCCTCGATCGGCTAAAAAAGAAATACCATGCGATACTAACAAAGATGGCGTGATAGTGTCTCTCTGATGGCGAATGCGTCTGTCAAATGTTCGGATGGCTCTATCTTTAGTATTTAAACATACCATCACGCCTGTATTTCCCGAAGGGTTAGGCAGAGGCGTACTAATGTACACCCACATTTCGCCGTCATGTTTAGGTCCGATGGAGGCGAGCCTATTGCCGTGAACCGGACACAAATCCAGACTCAGGTTTCGAACCTAGGACCTGTAGCTAGGCAGTCTTTAGTATTTAAGTCAATGTTCAAAATGATTGCAATAACAAACTTTTTAAGTAGTTTTAAAATTGCTACCCATCCGTCGGAAAAATCTATCCAGTTGATTATATCACTAAGAGACCTTGCTTATTACTGATACATTTGCGTACAGATGTAGAAAATAAATTAGATATTTAATTCACCCACATTACCTGGCCTTGGTCTAAAACCAATGACATGTCCTACGTCGATAAACCCTTAATGTTCAATAATACTAAGTTATGAATAATAATCTACAACTACTGATACGGAATGTTATCTCAACCACAAAAATATACCTCTATTAAATTCGGCTGGCATAATAATTAAGTAACAGGCGCTTTATCAAGGCTGTACGGGTTCTACTGGGTACCCTAATAGCTGTGGTTTCGCAACACCCAGTTGTTCCAGTTTCAAGCCTAAAGTCAAAGTACAAATTATTTAGGATTTGTGTGTCATAACGTCATAATATTTGATCGTATAATGGTTACACGGGCGTTAGGAATTTTACCCTGAACCAGTCCACTACAATTACGTAGATACTATCTAATACTGTGAACTTGTACCTAAACCATTATTCTGGCTGACAATGGCTGAGGTTTCAATAAGTTCGGCCGTAAAGATTAATGCAATTACCCAGAAAGCAGTCACTATAAGGAGCAGTTTATCAAAACGTTCAATTGTTTTTCCTTTAACTTTTATAAGTATCTGTAGGCATCGTATAGGAAAGTGACACGGGTGCAGCCTAGGTTTTATCACAAAAACTAGCGTGTTGTCAACAGTGAATCACTGTCTGCCATTCAACTAACAGTCGCAAGGAATTTAAAATTAAAATTGAAACGTTCAATTTGAATAGCACGTGCTTTGGAAGTAGGAGAGGTGGTGCGGCGGTCGCATAGCGACGCGCGTTTGCGCAACCGCACAGCAGGTGCCTTAGGGAACGAATGCAATGCGAAACATTTAATGCATTCATACAAAACTAGCCCACTTAAATACTTTACAGCAAATTAACGTGATTGTTTTTCCCAATTCAATAAACACTCTACGATAAGAAATTTTTTAATAATTTGGGGTATGCGAACCTTTAACAGCAGCTCCTAAAACACGATATCTTAAGCCTGTGTACCTATCTCTTTAACGCAATCAGGTCCGAGATTTAAATCCTAAGAGCACGCCAATAGCGCACGTTGAATTTCGACACAGGCCATTCGTTACACGAAATAATTGTCAATATCAAACGGGCGTGCTGTTTCCGATCGTTTCCGTTTTATCTAGACGGATAATATAGTTATAGTATAATAGGAAATCCTGCCTATATTAGGTGCAGCACCTTTCCAAATTGCAATGATAATAGTGTTGCGAAATATCGAGCGATACTGTGGGAGTCGAGTCGTCGAGGTTAATGTCGCGGGGCGGTGAGCGCCAAGATCTTATTCATGCCTTTGAACTGGACACCGGGCACGTACAGTTAATTCACACGTCGCTTTTGAACTCTATATTGGATGCACGATCACATATTTGTACGAATACCTTTATACTAACAATAGAATGAGCCAAGTTTTGTTCGGCTAATTACAATGGAGGCTGGATAACTGTTGTAACTTGCGTGCAATAAGCGATTAGCGATATGTTAATTTAGTTGTTAGTTTAACGACGGATTATAATCGAAGTAAATTTAACTTTAGGGTCATACAAAATATAAGAAATTTCCTTATTTATAATGAATAAATAATTGTATCACTCGCTTGAATGGTTAAAGAAAACATTTAGAGGAAACCTGCACTGCATCTCTAAAAAAAATTCTCGAGGGCATGCGGCAGAAGCTTACCAACTCGTTACCAGCGTGGTTGATTGCCGTCGTATTCTGAGATGAGACTTGTGTCCAGCAGTAGGACAGCAAAGGGTTCATGTTGATTTGTCAATGACTTTATATTTCAAAGATATTAATTTAAGCGAAAGAAAGTAAATATGAGCCCAGACAGGATTCATCCACTAAAATTTAAATTTATGTGTTAGTGTATATTATGTATACATATATATGTCTAGTTATATATACAAGACGGTAGCCAAGCTATCAAGACCACTACCTGTGATGTCAATTTTCTATGTCACATTCTTCTGTAAATTTTGAACAAAGCCCTATTGCTAAATGTGTTCATTAATATTTCTATGAAATCTACAGTATAGCCCACGCCTGCCGATCGAATCAGAATCACGTTGACTATTCGCACTTACATAATAAACTGATTTACAGCCTTATATCCGAACGGAAGCAGTCACAGGAATTCACTACTAAAATTTTATGTGACTGCTAATTTGTTCCACATGTTATTGAAACAATTTTCAATAGTATTACTGATATTTCATAGGTACGTGTTAATTTTTTGTTTATATAATAATTTGTTATATTGATGGAAACATGAATCGAACAGTGATTAAATGAATATTTAACACATTTTAATATGACAACACAAAATCCAATGTAAAACAATAGAACTCATCAATAACTATTAAAAACCAACAAATCTAGTGGTTTAAAATTGTACATGGATTTCGACTAGGCTTTGGTCTCAAAATGCCTTACAAACTCCGTTTTAAAGAAGTACCTTGTCGCTGCCTTGTCACGCTATTCTGCTGAGCGTAAGGTTGTATAGTGTAGTTGTTAAAATTAAATCATCATCGACCTATAAACTGTCCCATTGCTGGGCACGGGTCTTCTCTTAGTATGAGAGGGAATTAGGCTATAGGTCCACCACGCTGGCCTAATGCGGGTTGGCAGACTTCACATGCTCTCATGCATGCAGGTTTTTTCTCACGATGTTTTCCTTCACCGTTAATATAATAATAATAATAAATTTGTTAAGTTGGACAATAGATCCGTATTTTTGTGTGATAATAATTACAGTCAGAGGGGAGTGCCTTGGATTCGAAATCGAGACCTTTGACTTGACAGTCCAGTAGTCATACACTCATACCCTCCCTAGGCTATCACTGCTATCTGGTATCACTGTTTAATTAAATACATATATTCTTTTTTTGTTACAGATAAGTAAATAACATGACAGCTCACTAGATGTAACTCTTCACTGCAGCACAAAAACAAATGTTACCGAGTATTGCCGACCTACACATTGAACCTGAAAGGTCTAAACCCAAAAAAAATAACGTGTTACCTAAACAATCGTGTACCTAACACTTACATAGTACCATGAGTGCCATAGGTCGGATCGTAAATACTGGCCACACGCGGACGTAAATCAATTACTCGCGACAGAACGTCAAACACGCTTTATTGTTGGGTACGTGTTTACAAGAGTTTTCCGACGGTCACCAACACGTGAACTGGTTACGTTCTGGCTAACGATCCCGATATTTACTTTTTAACTGGTATTGAATTTTTTATTCGCAGTTCTATTGTTTTAATTTTCAAAAGGATTTTAGGTTGTTTTCCGTGTTTTTAAACTTGATATTACTTACGTACGTATATGAGAAGCAATAAGTGTAAATTTGTTTAACTGGAGACATTAATTATGAATCGTAAATTAATTTATTTTGATTACAGTTAAACAATTTTTTTATTCAGATAGATATTGTAAAAAAAATGCATGTAGTTATCATAATAATTGCGTATAGGCAAACCTAGGCTGTGGGAGGCCCTTATTCAGCAGTGTAGTAGTTTTTGGATGAAATGATGATATTTCTTTTTTAACCCCCGACGCGACGGGGTAAATAAGTTTGACGTGTGTGTGTGTGTGTGCAAATTACATTTCGTGTCGGGGGTTTTCAAAATTTTTAATTTAGGTTATGCTATCTTTGGAATTGTCAGAATGACTCCCTATGAAAAAAATACAGTTGAAATTTAATACTGTTAATACATAGGTACATGCCAATTCAATTCTGAACCAATTATTATAACAAAATTAAGAACCTCCAAATATAACATTTGGTCTCCAATTATCGCTCACAACTCGTTGTACCCATTGTAACAGGGTCACATATGGTCGCTTAAAAATACTAATTAATTCCCTACATTTTACCTCCTAACTAACTGCTGTGACATGTTTTTGTCAAATTTATTTAATTTTATTAGATAAAAGCACGTTTTAATGATTAATTTATATCGTTGAGTGGATAATGCACTTCGTTTATAAATATCGCAATAAAAACTGTATTTTTGGCTCCGCTGTGCGAATGAATTATTTATCGAGGCCTGTTAATACATCAGGGGCCTTATCAATCGTATTAAACTCTTGTTTCGTGTACTATTGTGCCCTAAAAATGGTTAACGTGAACGGTAGAAGCGATAAAAAAAAGATTTTATAAGTTTGCAGAGACAATTTTTAGATCAATGTAAACATTATTTGAAAAGCAAAACGGTCTAGTTTTTAGACAGGTGACAATATGATACATGCCTTTAAAGGGCTTGTAGTTTTCCAAGTCATTAATTCTTGATATTATTAGGTAGTGTAATAGGGGCACACTGGCTGTTGTATCGACATCTTGCTAGTTTGTCACTCGTTACTTCCGCTCGACGTCAATTTGTAAGTGTCACTACTTATCTTGTAACATAATCATTATTTTATGGCTATGAAACGTGTTATGACAATGTTATTTACAGATTAATGTAATCAACAAGTCCGGCTCATTTTAATATTTTAATTAGTCACGCATTAATCTTTCACGCAAATCGAAACAAAGACTTTAAGCTTTTCTTTTTATAATACACTACACGCCTTCGAAAATAAGCTATCCTGAATAAGACAAAATTATTCAATTAGAAATAAAAGCAGATTACAATTCTCGCCAAACTTATTGTCCGGTTTGAATTTAGTACGAACTAACTTTACTAACCCGTAAAAATTGGAGCGAGAAAATATTGGATTAAAATGATTTAAAACGACAGCCTACGACTTGAGCTTTCGTTTACATTCATTGCAATCGATTATTTTTCTTTCTCCGATTTTTATCGCCGGGTTAAAGTTAACTCGTGCCATCTTCAACCCAGACAATAAGTTTGGCAAGAACTGTAGATATTTTTGCTAAACATGGCAGGTACCTACTAATAATGGGTTTGATAGGGCGGGCATAGGACAATGGGTTTGGGCTTTAATATTAATTAATATTTCAACATAATTATTCTGCAACGTATAGTGTGTAGGTAAGGTAAGTAACATATATGTGTTCATTGTAGAGTTGTTTTTATGATACTAGAGAACAATCTATAAGATCTTAATTGCATATGCGCTATAAAAAAATTGGAAATAATAATATTACCTATTGTCATTTTAGAATGACAAAGAAACATGCATATTATTATTGTTATGAAATGAGACATGTAGCAAAGTTAAAAATCCTGTTCAGTTAAAAATAATATGTTCGCGGAATCAGGAAGACTTAGACAGACATTATGCATGACGTTTTAACCTTACAAAAGCGAGACTGCAGATTATTCACAAGAGCGGTTACTTCATAATTTTAAATTGCTCATATTTTAACCTGTTTTATTTAACTGTCAGGCACGAAGTAGTTGATGCATATAGTTTTTATGGGTGTTATCTGATCTCTTGGCATTTACCAAAAAAAAAATATAAAATTGTTTTTAAGAATCGGCTGTCTGCATTATAGGGTCAGTAAGTGTTAGGTCATGACCGTTTTATTTTTTATTGAAATATTCAAGGCGTAGTATTGACAGAATGTCTGCGTCAGCTTGAGACAAGACTGACGTCATAATCAGCTGATAATTGTTCTGCATTCCGGATTTTTATATCATCTACAATATAAGATGCTATGGTAGATATTTTATACCATTGAATTAAAAAAAACCATCGCCCATTGTGTCACTCCAATCCCGAAGATTTCTTTTAGATCAAACGTACCCATGTCCTTCCTGCCAGGCTAACATGCGCGCCACGACAAAATTTTGTCTACTCTTTTGTCTCGCCCTTTCTTGTGCAAAAACGAAACAAAAGCACGACATATCGTGTTGTGTCGGCGTTTCTATTTCTTTATGGTAATACCACCAAAGGACTCCACGAGACAGGCTCGACCTAGTGTGGAGTTCTTAAGTAAAACATTTATTCCTTTGTGTTGTAAATGTAGTAGGTACCTAGACTAGATATCTATTGATTAGAACCTAAGGAAATGTAAAACACTTCTAGCAAATAAACGATTATTATTATTATTATTACATAAGCGTCGACAAAATGTTCTCGCGGCGTGCATGTTAGCCCGGCTGAAGATGCAATTTATCTGCTTGCAAAATTTTATCGTAATCTGTTCAGCGGTTTATACAAGTGAACAAACAGACCAGATAAACAGACGAGTTAATTTTACATTTATAGTATCTACCTATTCCTTTACTATAAAAAGAATACTATAAACTGATAATGTTCATTTTTTCAACCGAAAAGTTAATTTTTTCTCATCCCATAATAAGCATATAAAAGTACGACTAGAGCTTTAACCAGCGTAATACAGGGTATTTTTTCCAATAAGTGTACATTTGGGAAAATTTTGTTGCCTTCCTATGTTCCATTTTCGAATTTATCCGGGGCGGTTAGGGGCTATCCTGTGGTGGTGAAACAGGCCCTAAGTCTATCTACTAAATTCGTCTGTCTTGTCGTCTGAATATTCGCTTTCTTATTCTTCAAATCTGCTTTGGGGACTAGAGCCTGACCCGATTAGTTCTTTGAGGCTACATGTGCCCAGCCTCAAGTACCTATGCTTGAAATGTTGTTCCTAACCAATTCAAATAAAGAGTAAGCATTCTGACAAATTAAACAAAGATTTAAGGAAAAACCACTCTGCTAGTCTCATCAAATCGTCAAATATTCTCTTATAAATCTATTAAAACACTGTACTGTAGTGGTTATCCTAAACTAAAATCACAGAAGCTCCTTGTTTCAAAAGTTGAGCTAAAAGCACAAGTACGCAAGTTCTACAGTCGCAGTGAGTGTGTCGGAAAGGCATCTTAATACAACTTATCCTAAGCTAATATCTAAACTGAGATGACGCTGAACGCAGGCGGCAGGCATTAGATACTAAACAGACTGAACACTTGATGTCAACTTTTTAGTTGTTATAACGTTGTTTGATATGAATTATTACTGAAATAATATTACAACGGCATTCAATTACAATTGAATCGACCCAGCATTCCGGATGGCACTTTTTGTAGTGAAGGCCAGGTTTTGACATCTGTCAAGTCCTTGTCGTATATGAAAAATTACTATATCGTTAGTGCAACACAGGATCTATTATTGTGCCCTTAATTAATCTTTTTAAAACCGAGCCATTGCTACCCTATAAACCTATTATAATTGATATTATTACGGCCACGAGCCATAGGGCTGCATCAAAACTGTTGGCCAGCAACAATTTAGTAGCTCGTCTGTACAAACCCCTACGGTTTAGATAGCAGGGTAACTGCGATTGTTCTCAGCAAACTGTTATCAAGTTAGTTCTCGACTAGCACAATTGTAGTCCCATAATTGAACTGGTATTGTTATCACTAAGAATTAAATGCTGCCCTTATCGGTTGTTTAAATTGTATTCAGAATAATATAAGACTAGACTGTGTACTAATTTTCTGCACAAGGAATTAAAAACATTTTCATCAGGTGCATTTAAAATTATGGCTTTCTTTTGAGTATTAAGGAAACTGGAGACTCAAGAAGACAGTGAATCGGTTTTGTCCAGGCAAGCGCGCTCCATCGTAGACCACAACATTGCTTAACATCAGACGAGTTGTGGTTAAGCGCAAACCTATCATAGATAAAAAAAACTAGTGACTATTTAAATGAGTATACTTTACAGTTAGTATTTGTACAGTGATAAAATATATTTAGGTATATTTTTGTAAAAATAACTCATTTGTTTTGATTCTTTTCGTGACAACTACCTTCCTACTAACTATAACTCTAGTAATAACTGTCGTGTACAATTTTAGAGTTAATTAAAAAGGTTTAATTATATTAAACAAGTTAAAACCATTCCTTGTGGATCTATGGAGAAAGCCGGGGAACTGGCGATGATTAAGACCTGTCAATTCTAATAAATACGTATGCTTACAGGATTCAATAGAATAAATTCTATCAAATCCAATATAAGGTAGACTTTACATTGTTCACCAGTGTTTAAATGAATACTATTAAGATGTTATAGACAAATTAATGACTCATTAGTATCAACGCTATATATTTTTATTTTTTTATTACAGCAATTCTGCAACAAAACTGCTCAGCCTAATTTAACAGAATAAAAACTAAACCACTGAGTATTTTGCTGTAAATCACAATGGCGACAAACAGGAACTAACTTAGTTGAGCCAGTCCATGCATTCATACTACGTCCGCGTCATCGTATGGCCGTGGCAGTTCACAAACCACTAGTTTTGCTGTTTCTGCTGGTAGCTATATCGCAATAAAAATCTATGTTTTTGACCTAATTAACCTCAGTTTGAGCTAGAGGAAATCATAAAACTTTATGAGTTTTTATTAGATGCTGAGTAGTACAATAATTTAATTTTACGCTCTAATATCCTGCCAACTGGCAGGGTCAGGACAAAATAAAAGTATAAGCTACCTATACAATAACTTGATGCTTGCACTCTGTTGGGATAGGTGAAATTTTATATTAAGTAGGTCTATGATCGAGATAACTCGAGATTATGTTTCTGCGTTTTTTCAGAAGTAATCACCTCCAATGATATCAATCTAAAAATTATGGAAAAAATAATAATGAAAAAAATTATTAGATACACAATACTTTTAAACTACATTAAGAAAAGAAATTTTGTAAACAAAACAAATTCTGTGAAAAAAATATCATAACAAGACAAATTCTGCCTATGTGACTGAAAATGTAGGTTATTCTCTGCTTATTTTGTGCACAGAAACCCAACGGAATCGACTTAATGCATCTGCACGATAAAAGCCCGTGCAGCCATAAGCCCTAATGCGTTCAGTGCTCATGACGTCATTGTGCGTTGGCGTTGACGTACGCACGCGTCACTTGCAGCAAATATGTCAAAGAACTCCATTGTGTGGAGATAGCGTCAGGTTTAGTATGTTTACCATCATGGATTATATTGATGTCCTTTATACAGAACAAAGAGTTTTATTGGACTAGAGAATAAAAATGAATACCTCATTGCTATTATACCTGTCTTATGTCCAGTTCTATAAAATTCTCAATAGTAGCTCGGACTTTAGATTTGGATTTTTTATGAAATTAAAATATATTCAAAGATTTCAAAGCAAACAGTACTTTAAATCACTTCAAAGCTTACCTAATAATCCAACCCTAGCAGAATCTCGTTCAAAGCACTGCACACTATTTTCCGTTTCAGCTCTTTAATTCTATTTTCAAATCAATATGGAATTGCTTATGGAAAGTAAGCAGAAATATGAACGGCTGGCTAATGTATGAATAGCCTTTGCTTTGAATAAAACCGTAGGAAACCAAGTGCGAAATAAATCCACAAACAGTTAGCCGTTCCATCTTTTTTGCACACGAAAATTGTTTTGCCACTAGCAGAGCTCTGGATTTCCTTTGATTCAAAAGATTCCGGCTTTCCGCTACATGTTATTTACTTTAAATTATACTCGCACGAATTGTTGAAATTATTACTTTAGTGCTTCCACGTTTCGCTCTCTAATATAATTGCAGCGTCGTAAGGGAGAGAATACTCATGCGACTTTGTCGCGCGACTTTTGTCTGCACAATTAAGTAAGTACTTAATACTGTCAGCCCAGTAATTACTACACTGAACCGGTACACACTTTTTGGAGCAACTAAATTTGCGACATTCTTTTTCCAGAACTTACGACTTACGAATCGAAATTTTTTCCTAAATCTTTTCGTAGCTGATACTTACACGTAAACAGATGTACAAGAGTGCTAGAAGCTTTCAAATTTAAATACCTGTAAAATATTTATATCTTATAACATTTTGTGATTGACACTTAATCATACTGAGTATCCTGCTTTTGCATAAAGACAGACAAGGCTGCAAACCAATTTTTAACATCAACGCAGGCGCAACAATTTCATCCTGTAACAGATTTTGACAACCATATTCAACTTTCAATCAACATAACCCAATCCCACAGGAATAAACACGTATTCAATTCGCAGAACTGCAAAACACTTAAGGTAAAATACATTCGTACGAATCTCTAGGGCTCTCAGTCGGCAAGTTTGATTGCCCCTGTTTACACAACACAGGCGTGGCAGTGTGGTGGTAACGTCATCTACAAAGGGCAATGCGGGCAGCCGCACAAAACGATCCACTCACTTTGCAATACACTACGATAGTTATCTCTAGGATATACATGGAACTGTATGTTTGTTGGTTTACGTACACCATATATATATATGAAGATTGTCTTTGTGTTTCATAGATTTTTCTCAATTGATGTAAAAGTTCACGGTATATCTCTGAATTTTTTAAATCATGTGCGTAGTAACAACTACAGGCCAGTGTGATGGAGTGTAACTAGCTTAAGCCCATTTCCTCTGAGAAGCGACCTATGGGAGAGTACCTAAATGGGTTGGATGTTGATTATAGTAAATTAAATAATTACCAATCGCATACATTAATAGACTGCAATAAGTAACAATCAATCAGCGACTCTAAGGTGCTTGAATAATCTGTAGATCTCTCTTAACCACTTATCATCCCTTAACCACTATTATAAAAATATTGTGAACCTATTGTGGGGTGTTAAGGGTTAAGATTACTATAACTTGAGACTTAATCACTGAATCACTCCTTAACGTTAGTTAACGTTTCCTTAACATTAGTCAATGCAATATGGCCAAGTAAAACCGTACTCCATGAAACTGAACTAAAACAGTAATAAAACAAAAGACGTACTAACCACGATTAATTTATTTAGTAGCGGAGGTACTTGTGAACTTCAAAACAAGCCAGATGTGACTCCACAGTCAACTTTACATAGCCGCTGTTAGCACTAAATCCGCACTAAAGGCCCTTTTAACTGATGGACAAAACAAACAGACCGTTTTACAAGCAGCTTTATGAAAACCATGACAAAAACGTGAACAATTTCAGACAAATTGAATACGGCTTTGGATTATTTCATGTATTAGCTTAATGGATGATTGGAGAGGAAGTTGTATCAATTAAATTGGTTTTTATTTCTGACGAATGTTTGTATTGTGAAGCCATAGTGTGCTACAGATAGAAGTGCATTACTGTTTAGTTTTAACAGCATACCTAGTACCAATAACGTACACCGTACCGTACGTAACGTATAAACCATATTTTATTTCAATTGGACCAATTATTAGGTACTTTTGGATAGTCAAACTAGTTGGGAGGTTCCCAAAAGTGCGTCCTATGGAGAATAGCCGACAAGAAACTCCATAGACACTTTTAAAATAAATATATGGTAACATAACAGTACCTAACAATAACATTTTATTGTGAATAGTATTGAGGATAATGCAGTTTAATGTAGAGTGTGTATGAATAGGTATTAGGTATTCAGATTAAAAAGATAGCCATAGCGGTAAGAGCTGACCAGCCCCGAGCTGTCGACGGTTGTCTGTCTGACACCCGTCGACAGCATGGCGTGTGTATCGAAGCCGTTTGACTCAACATTTTCTAAGATTGAAAACGTCCCGATACACAACTCCACCATGTTGTAAAATTTAATAAATTAGTCTGCATGTCTCCAAATTTTGCTATGCACAGGGTCCATAATGAATCATCATACCAGCTTAATTTTAAGTTTACCACGTAATTTATTTTGTGGAATTACAAATAAAAAAAAAATATGAACATTCAAAATTCTTTTGTAATTTATTAGTCAAATCAGATAAAACCCCCGACACCAAAAGTAATTTGCTATTTTGTGGTGGCGGCCATCTTGGATTTGAAGTTTATCATAGTGCATAGTATTCTACTAGTCAAGCCCTTTCATTTGATACCCATATTGAGGGAGTTGTGAAAAAATATGTAATTCGATATTTTGTGGCGGCGGCCATCTTGGACCGATTTTTATCAAACATAGCTAAGAACACTCCCGACTAATTCACTTTTCAAATAAAAAAATCAAAATTAAAATCGGTTCATCCGTTCGGGAGCTACGATGCCACAGACAGACACACACACACACACACACACACACACTCAGACACGTCAAACTTATAACACCCCGTCGTTTTTGCGTCGGGTTAAAAATCTAGACTGCTTTAATGTAATTAAATTAATTTTACTTAGCTTACTTAATTAATTAATTTACCTGAAGCTCTGACACATGTGACGTATTTTGATATGCATCACAACAAAGTAGCAATAAAGTTATATAAAAAAAAATCCAAAATTACTTGATAACATATAAATTTTCTAAACCAAAAAAACAGTTCAAAGTTCCGCGAACATAACATTATTCACATAATAATACTAAATATGTAAATCAGTCACGGAGATCGTATATAATAATAAACCTACTCCAAATACATAACTCGTCATTAGGTAAATTAGATAATGCCCGTTTACAGAACCTCTCAATGTCTGTCGCGAATGATAAGATGACAATGTAAACAATTGACTATGCAGATACATTTACAAATTAATATTCATCTATAACAGTATGTTTGACAACGAACACTGTCGAATTACTTCGTATTATAGTTACATTTGCAAGTTACTATGTATTCATGGCCGCCTGATCGCATGCCGAGATGATAAGATGCGGTAATTAAACGGATAAATTTAATATTAATAGTACGATAGATAGGAAATTGCTTAGAAGCGCAAGCACATAGGAGTTTATAGATGGTGATTAATCGAGTAATGCTTTCCTTAAAAATAAGCAAAAGAGCCAACCTTTAGGAACAACCCTATCTTGATCACGGGTAAACAGTCAAATGTAGAAATAAGACATTACTTTCTATGAAGGTTTTTCTTTTTTCAATTTCAGTACAAGGTGGAAGGGACATCGACGCACAAACGTCGTGACAAGGTTTCACTCAAGGTGATAAATAAAATGACCTAGGTCATTCATATAGAAAATAATAATAATAATAATAATAATAATAATAATAATTTATTGTTTACAAGGACCAGATAAAAGGATTAGTGAGGACATCAGCACAGATGTGTAATACAATAATCTAGTTAGCGGGTGAATCTCTGTACTCCTATATAGGCTACATAGTAACCTGTGTTTAGGAGAGACAGGGACAGACCAGAAAATGATCAGTTATTCCAGACATTGACATTTTTGAGCGCGCAGTGTATTGTTAAAAACGCGATTATAACGCTCCCAGAATCATGTACTGAACTCATGGTATTCGGATGTGCCCGATTTCCCTTCCACCTTGTATAGGTATTTTTGTAAAGTAAACCATAGACAAATATTGTACGAATTCAAATTTAGAATTCTATCTGCAAACAAAATACAGAGACAATCCTCACATGCTGGCGAGAAAAAAACGATAAAATTCTTAATTTAAATATGGAACATAATTGACAAATGACAGGCACATTCATGACATGAATCCAACATTTAAAAAATTAAATTACATTTTATTTACATTGAACAGGCAATTATTCAACCCTATATACCTTATATTCTTTGTTTAAGTAATAGCTCGTTACTCGTAAACCTTTTGTTTAGCAAGACCTTTGTAGTACTAAAACATGCTCAACACCGTTATAACACAGTTCTAGACAAGTTTATATTACAGTCACCACACGTGAGCTGCAAGACAAGACTAGGTGTGTTTTCTATTGAACCTTTCAAGGAAAATTTAAATAGATAATAAATTATGGGTCCAACATCTTGGTATGTCTTTGTCTCATTCAGTATATTGAATACTTCTATTGTATTGATTAATAATTTATGATCTTTCAAACCTTCATTATAATGAGAATATGTACGACTATTGACACAGCTCGTTTTAAGATCATTTACAATTTAATTGGGTGGTCCTCCATATTCAACGGTTCTTCTTAAAACAAACTCTTCAAAGGTTTCATAGATTTTAACAAGATAATGTAACATCGTCTAGACATAAAACCTTCTTTGTGTGAATTATAACAGCCAAGTGCGTGTCGGGCCACATGCAGTGTAGCTCCTCCTTATCTCTGATAGCCTTTCAACTTCGTTAAATGTGCACTGGTGACTTTTTTCACATATCCAAAAACAACCAATTAACTGGCACGGGGTAAACTTTGACCTAACTACGAGATAGACAAAAAAAAAACATCCCCCAAGATTGAAACTAAGAAAGAAATGTATACTTAAGATAAACTAGGATTATAAACCATTCCTCGATATGTAGTTCTCACAAAAACTTTTCTTTTAGTGGAGAAAAATTGAAAATACTCTCTGTAACAAAGTCGTCGTAGTAATATATTTTCACAATCCTCGAACTTTGTTGTACGTCTAGGGATTTGCTATCGTTTTATTGCAGTATCGAACGGCAATCAAATAAAAACTCTACGATAAAGTTCACAAAGTATAAAGGCAGCTAAGTTAAAGCTAATAAAGTTAAGAATTGTTCGATTTAAGTTCACACCTAATGTAGCAATTTCAGGACTTAGAAGGAGGGGTATATAAAGTTGGTCGGGACATCGATATAAATGATTCTCCCTGGTATGAATTCTGTTTTTAATAGGTTAAATAAAATTCGTCATATTACATATTAGCAGACGTACCATAACTGATTAGTAAAATTGCGAACACTCCTTTCTTCAACGGTTTTTCCAAACATTACCTTTTAAATACATATTACATTACTATTACTACTACATTAGTATGTAAATACTACATTATTATTGACTTCTCAGGCGTTGCTCATCATCATTGCCATCAAGTTTGAATGTCCCCAAGCTAGACATCAGTAGTCCACTGCTGGTTGTAGGACGTTTTAGTGAACGCCGTTGAGTCCGATCTTCAGCTTCTTTCATCCAGTTACAGCCAGCTGCCTTTCGCAAGACTAGTTGGCCGACGGGCATCCCACACTACGCTTGCCTAAACGTAGTCTTTCCATAAAAATAATCATCCGATCTACCCTCGGCAATCAGCATTGCTATTTGCTGCAGACTAGATCTTCATACTATCAACACATGAACTGTTATTGCATAACCCATGCCAACATGATACAAGAAGATAGGAGCCAATTCAATTAATTATGTAAGTTGTAGTTAAAACTGAGCTGAAGGCTTTGGCGGGACGAAGACGGGATTTTCTGTCAGATCTGGCCCCGCGGCAATATTCTTCCCGACATGTTTCATAGAACAGACATTATATACTTACATAACTGACACGTCCCTGCCCAAGGAGTAGGCAGGATACCCCACGTTTCGCTGTAGGCATTTTAGCTTTCATAATGATAGGGGGCGGAGGTATTGCTTTCCAACGTCAGATTATAATTAAGAAATAATAGAAAAATCTTCTTATTCCAGCTCGAGACACTCGTATTTGTAACCTGGAGTTAGGCATGTACAATGTACATACAAGCTTTTATATTTATAAAATTAAAATCGTTATTACAAGAATTGTCTCGATTTTTCTGAAACACTAAATCTGAATTGAATAATATTTATTTCTGTAAAAAGATCTTTAAAATCATTTTTACCTAGGTACTAGTCTATGATATATTTTTTAAACTAGATAGTGCGTCATTTCTGACAATCAATGAATTTATAAAGAAACGTGGAAACAAACTTAAAAAATAGTTATCTTTAAGTTCAGCCATTTTGGTTACAACATGAGAGACTTGCCATGTAATCTCACGTCTGGAATGGCGGTAAACGTGTTTAAAATCCCAATCAAATAGAATATCAATACAATTTTCAATCAAAACTTCCCGTCTTATTCTGTAACTTGGCGGCCCTATTCACATAGTTGTACTTTATCGTTCTACACATTGTTGACGGGTTGTAGCCGCGGCTATTGGGCCGCTCATGACGTCATTTCAGGCTTTACGGCTCGAAATAAAGTACCAACATTAAATTATGAGCCGTGGAATGAGCTACATTTACATTGTCACACGTGCTTCGAACAAAAGTTTTAGTGCAAATTATTAGTTAGGTTAATACGCAATGTGTTAAGTGTGTTTCTGCGTAAATTAGCAATATTGTTTTTATGAATGTATGGTATTACTTAAACCAGACAACCGTTTCTCCCTATAGGCTAGGTTTTAGGTAGAATGAAGTGTAAATTATCTAAGTACTAAGACTATCTAGTAAATACCCACAACCGATTGTTCGCCTGAAATTTTGCAAGTTCCAAGTGAGCTCAAGATAGTAATTTTTGAAATTCCCAAGGGGTTGCCATTCATTAAATAACGTCCGATAATTGTTTACCCAAGTACAGCCATCTTAGCCAAAAACATCACAAGTACGAATCCTAACTCGAACTCGAACCTATCCGGAAACCTTGAAAATGTTCATTCAAACTGTTTGAAGCTTGTAAAGTTGCCATTTAAACCACTAATAACTAATATTTGGGTCAAGCCTTTAATACAGTCTAAAATGAACTACACCAAAATGTTAATCAACGTGCACTTATCACCAACTGGACCAGTTTCAAACCGCTATCTAATTCGCCTGGCAATAACCTACTGTATTATTAGTATCTACTATATTATTGATTTTTTTTTGCATTCCCTAATGAAGCTAGTTATCTACTCCAGCCGATAATTGACAGCACTTGAAAACAAAATGTCAGTAATAATCATAATACTGATCGATGATTAAGCAGCAGAAAGATAACAATACCTCTTTTGTAACACACTGGTTAAACAAAAGTCGAGTTGTGAAGTAAGAACACTTCTTTGCACAATCACGAACTCGCTAAACTCGATTTACATGGTTAAGTACTTCTTTTGTAGAATCAAATATCGATAATATCTGTAGATAATCGACCCAACATTAATCAAATATCAGCTCCACGAAAACCGATTAATTGGTTCAATTGTCTGGATCAGTTTGACATTGCACGAACAATCTGTAGACAAAGTTTGTATGCAAAAGTCGATGTTGAACTCCCCCCGCGATTGGATTGTCTACGGGGTAAAGTTTGATAGCTTTGAGAAATGTAGTTAGATATAGAAGTTGGTACGAATTATTGCTTCCACACTATGAGCCATTCTCGACACGTAATGGATTCAAACAAACCATCTTTGGAGCTCACGTTAATAACGTTGCAAACGTTTCGTATGCACACTGTGCTCGCTGAATTGTAGTTGTCACATTTATTAATAGTGGCGTATGAATTTAGATAGGTGTCTTTAAAGGAGAGACCGCAAACCAATTTGGTGTCAAAAAGGTAGGTTGCTAAATATAGAGTGTTTCTGGTGCGGGTTTAATAGACAGTGATTTACTCGAGTACGTGCAAGCGGTGCTTGAAAACTGTAATTGTCCGCGCGTCACGACGCGGCATTCCCGCCGAGTGCCGTGGGATAAAGTTCAAAGGGCACATTTGCTATCAAGCCTTTGTATCTTAGGATGCGGTTTGAGTTGCAGCCGCAAATAATGTCGGAGGTTATGTTATTTTAATAATTCACCCATAAATGCAAATTGCGGTGATTACTCATCGTAATATTATGCTGTGCGCTCACGTTTGTCGGCAAAGGCCTTCCTCAAGACAATGTCCTTACATTTTCTTCTAATCGGAAAGTTATGAGAACTTGACTGACTAGATATAAGGTATTCTCAACTACAGCTACGTCCATTTTATCATGTTCAAAACCACGACAACTTAATTGTGATTACATTATGTTTGCTATTCCAAACTTTCGCTACTAAGTTGAACGGAACAACAAAAGTTACTGTATTAAGCAATTTGTAACTGCAACCTATTGGGGTTTAAACCTATATTAGTTCTAGGCTAGTGACAGCCTGACAGGTAGCTTTAATAGATAGTTCGACCTATTTCAACGTTCTCAATTACTCTCCGAATAATCTAAATATCTATCATTAAATCGAGTGTGAACAACCAAAAGGGGATTTTGTATATAATCGGTGTTCACCGATGTAATATGTAATTTGGTACTGGCAACAATTCGATGTTAAGCCTTGCCATTCAACAGTGACATTTGATCTATTGAGTTGTAATAACACATTTTTGTTTGAATATAGTGTTTATGGGATAATTACAGAATTACCTGGCTTTAATAGAGTTTACGCACGTTGACCCTGTAATATCTGCATTTAAAGGTTTTGTAAAAAATAAGTTTATATATATAATTATATTTGTATATAATTACACAGGTACCAAAAAATATTACCTACCTACCTATTGTTGACAATATTCGAGTTATCAATATTCGAAATACAAGAATTTTAACGTGCAACAATACGTGTTAAAATATTTTATCTCCAACATAACCTAGGCGGTCAGATGTTAATCAGCTGACTGGCTAATCTTTGGGTGACAATAATGTGCAACCTCTTGATCCATTATGAAGTTAGTAAACCTAAATCATAAGAATTAGAAGAATAAGATCACGTAAACATCAAAATAAAAATGGTGTCGGTTTAAAAAAAAAGTAATTAAGAATTGAATCTGAGTATTCGAAAGATTTCTACTTTTTCTTCTATTTTCCCAAGATTTAATACTGCCCCAGTGTTAAGATTATTACTATATTTTATAATTCAGTAAGATTAAGTCATCAATCAGCAAGTTATAATTTTAACTAGTTAATATCTACCTATAATCATATACGTACATTACGGAATGACCATGTTTTTTTTAACAAAATTGTTCCATAATTTAGAGCCTCGTGTTGCGTTGCCAGTGATCCTTAATTAATAACACACTACTTTTGAAAATTTGGAAGCTTCTAGAAGTAGCTCTAGAAACTTCGAAATTTTCCTAAGTCAACTACATTTTCAAACAAAGACAAACAATGTCGTAAGCATGTAGGTACAAGTAAGCACAAGAAAACCCATACCATAGCAGATATTTTCTCACCTAATAACTAAAGGCAACCAACATCGTCTGCTCCCAACTTGGTCCACACTCGGTACCAAAACAAAAGAGCGGTCCAACTTCCCCGCGGCCGATACTTTGCAAGTTCTTGATAACCTGCAGAATACTCGGATAATGCCAACTTGCAGACTGTTCGGTTCGCTACGTAAGCATTTTATGTAGTTCTACCGGTGAGAAAAAGTCTGCTCGTGCATTACTTGCTTCTGGAGCTCGGACTTGCATCGGTGATCTTTTTCCGTCTCAAAACTTCAAAAGTAAGTTTATCATCCAAACATAGAGTTAGGCGAAAATTTGTTATCATCATCGATATTGTTGTGTTGTGTAGGGTATATTCATTATATTACTAAAATGTCGGTAGACGCAAATAAATCAGTTGATGCGCGGACTCGTTGTTTTACTGGTCGCTCCTCATATTATTTACCTTTAAATACAACTGGCGACGAGGATAATCGCGAATTTGTTTTAACTTATTAGTTTGAAGTGCAATATTCATAATGCCTATTGGTAAAATTGAACAATTTGACCTATCAAGTAAAAAGTGGTTGGCGTATATAAGACGCGTGGAACAATTTATGGCGTTGAACGAAATCAAACCGGACTTACAAGTGGCGACGTTAGTGACTTTAGTGGGAGGAGCGACATACGATTTGATGTGTGATTTGTGTGCACCAAATAATCCGGAGAGTAAAACTTTTCGTGAATTAGTAAAAATTGTGGCGGACCACCTTGAACCGAAACGTTCCGAGATAGCAGAACGCCATGTATTTCGGCAAAGGCGTCAGAATACGGGTGAATCTCTGAGTGAATATTTACAAGTACTTAAACATCTAGCCAGTACATGTAATTTTAATACTACATTAGAAGAAAATTTACGTGATCAATTTGTGTCAGGTTTGGCTAGTGATGAAATGAGATCTCGTATTTTTGCGGAACCTACGGTAACATACAAGAAGGCGGTTGAATTAGCGTTGGCGCTAGAAGCGGCCGAGCGACATGCGCAGACTAGCGGGACAAACGCCGCGGGCGCTTCGGGTATATCAGCGGCGGGCACATCGCGTACAATAGAACCGTTGCACCGAGTATCAACGGCAGCGCGGGCGGTCCGACCGCTCGAACGTGGTTCTGCGAATAGTGTCAGCTCGTCTAACGAGGGCTCGGCGTCAGCCTCACGACCAGCGAGAACTTGTTGGCGGTGCGGCAGAGATCACCGACAGGATATGTGCCGATTTAAAAATTATTCATGTGACGTATGCGGCCAGAAGGGTCACATTAAAGTTATGTGTAAAAAGAACACGGAGCGAGGTACAGAGCGGGGAGCGAAACCAGTCAACTCAGCACAACGTCGCGTTAACAATTACATTGGAAGCAGTGATAGTGAATCTGATTGTGATTTTTATAATTTAAATGTTTGCGGGCGTAATGATAAGCCGTACATGGTCTTGGCGCAAGTGAACGGTCGAAAGGTAACATTTGAACTGGACACTGGAAGTAAGTTGTCAGCTATTAGTTTGGATTATTATAATAATTATTTTTCTGAATTTCCCATGATTCCTAATGATGTGTCTTTGTATTCTTATGTTGGTACGCCAATAGAACCAGTTGGGTTTATTTATGCTAACGTGATTGTTGGGGAACATACAGCCGGGAACTTAAAATTATTTGTTATTAAAAATGGCGGGGTACCCCTCCTGGGCAGGTCATGGCTTACAAAATTAAAAATAAATGATATTAAAATTGAAGAGGTATTATTAAATATGAATGACAGCAACCTAGTTGAAGTTTTGCAACGGGAGTTCCCAGCTGTGTTTGCCCCAGGACTTGGTACATGCACAAAAAAAATGACATTGAAATTAAATGATAAGAATCCAGTGTTTATTAAGGCTAGGCCATTACCGCTGGCGTTACGTAAACCCGTGGAGCGAGAGTTAGAACGACTCGAGGCTGAGGGTACGATTCGCAAGGTGGATTATTCAGATTATGGCACGCCAATCGTACCTGTGATAAAAAAAAACGGAGATATACGTATTTGTGGTGACTATAAGGTCACAGTTAATCCTAAACTCATGCGCGAACCCTACCCCCTGCCTCGTATTGAAGAACTATTCGCTGCACTGAGTGGGGGCGAACAGTTCTCAAAAATTGATCTCACGCATGCTTATCAGCAACTATTTTTAGAGGAGGAATCACAAGCGTGTACTGCTATTACGACACACGTAGGAACATATATTTACAGTCGAACACCATTTGGATTAACGTGCATACCTGAAAAATTTCAGAAGTTCATGGAAGAGACAGTAAAAGGGCTCAAAGGGGTCGCTGTGTTCATAGATGATATAGCATGCACGGGGAGGTCTCGTTCTGAACATATTTTAAATTTAAAAGCCCTATTCGGTCGCTTGCAAGAGGTTGGTTTACGAATTAAATTAGATAAGTGTGTATTTATGCAAGATAGCATTACTTATGTTGGTTTTATTATTGATAAACACGGCTTGCATCCCGATGCAAGCAAAGTAAAGGCTATTGTTGAGGCGCCGCGGCCAAGTGATGTTACACAACTTAAATCCTTCTTAGGAATGATTAATTACTATGCAAAGTTTATATCTAATTTAAGTACAATTTTGTACCCTTTACATAAATTGTTGCGAAAAAATTCTGTATGGATCTGGTCAGAAGATTGTGACAATAGTTTTCAGGAAGTAAAACGAGCTATATCCGGTAGCAAAGTTTTGGTTCATTATAACCCGGAACTGCCTTTGGTGTTGTCAGTGGACAGCAGTTCGTACGGTATTGGCAGTGTGTTATCGCACCGTTATCCTAATGGCGATGAACGGCCCATATGTTTCGCGTCGAGAACGTTAAATTCTGCAGAGCGGGCCTACAGTCAATTGGACAAAGAGGCTCTGGCTATTATTAGTGGTGTTATCAAGCATCATCAATACTTGTATGGTCGGCATTTTATTATTAAAACCGACCATAAGCCCTTGACATTTATTTTTAGCCCAAAACTGGGCTTACCACAAACTGCGGCAAGTAGATTACAAAGATACGCTACTAGATTGGCTGCCTATGATTTTGAAATCGAATTTGTTAAATCTAAAGATAACTGTAATGTTGACGCATTATCACGCTTGCCTCTGCCGTACGAACGTAAGTTGAATGCAACGGGGCTGGATGCGGTTTCGTATGTTAATTATGTAGAAGAATCGTTTCCTATATGTGCGAAAGATGTTGCCATAAAAACACAAAGTGATAACATTCTTAAAAATATTTATGGTTATATAATGAACGGTTGGCCATGTGTAATAACGATGAATGAAGAAAAGCCTTATTTTAATCGTAAGGATTGCCTTACTATAGATAGGGGGTGTATTTTATACAATCACCGAGTGGTGATTCCTAAGGTATTGAGACAACAGGTTCTCAGGGAGCTACACGAGGGTCACTTGGGCGTTGTTAAGATGAAAAATATATCTCGTAGTTTTGTTTATTGGCCAGAATTGGATTCAGAAATAGAAACCTTATGTCGCGAATGCAGTGCTTGCCTGCAGCAGCGTGATGCACCGCCACGCGCTCGGCTGCATCCTTGGGTTTTTCCCACACGTCCTTGGCAACGATTAAATATAGACTTCGCGATGTTTCAAGGTAAGTATTATTTGATAACCGTAGATGCACATAGCAAATGGATAGAAGTACAAAAAATGACTAGTACGACTGCTAGCTCCACCATATTAAAATTAAGAGAGCTTTTTGCACGTTTTGGAATTCCATCACACGTCGTGAGTGATGGCGGGCCCCCATTTAGTTCGTCAGAATTTACTAATTACTTAAAAAAAAATTTAGTAGTACATACAATAACAAGCCCATATCGAGCTGCAGGGAATGGCGCCGCCGAAAATGCTGTTAAATTAGTTAAACGAGCAATGAAAAAGGCAGTACACGAGGGAACGGACATCGATACGGCGGTTTCTATGTTTTTGTTTCAGTATAGAAACTGTGAACATGCCACTACGGGAGTAGCTCCCGCTGTAGCCATGTTTGGCAGGCGATTAAGAGGTCGTCTAGACGCTCTGAAACCTTCCACTGAGAGGGCTGTGGAAGCATCCGCGGAGCGGGCCGGTCGATCACGGCCCGGGGCTGACCGTCACGTCGAGCCTGGCGACCAGGTTCTGGCACGAGATTATCGTGCCGGTGCTGAGAAATGGGTACCAGCTACTGTGGTTACAAGAGACGCTCCACTCACATATAAAGTACGTGCTTCTGCTGGTTATGAGTGGAAGCGTCATATCGACCAATTATTGCCCCTAAAGAAACGTTTTTCTAGACACTCCGTTGTAAGTAACACTGATAATATGTCAGTTACGGAAACCAATGTTACAGAATCTAACGGAAATGGTCAAAATGAAAATCCTTCGTCATCACGTACCATTGAGCCGAACCATGAATCTGTGGTCTCAGATAATAATCTTTCTATTAGTGGACAGCATACGAGTTCGGAACCAGCCCCAAATTCTAATCAGTCCACCAATATTTTAAGTAGACCTAGACGAAACTGTATTTTTCAAGGGAAATATTCAAAATGAGAATATTGTTATGTTAAGATTATTTTAATAGTAACAAGCACATTAGTACTTAAAAAAAAGTTTTATTGTTTTCATTTTCATAAATATGATTGATATTCATACATAAATATAACTGCTATTAAGGTTACTGTGTATTACACCAGTCGTGCACTGTATATTTTACTGATTTAAAAATTTTATTTGTCGCACAAGTTTAACAAAAAAAAATGTAATCACTTTTGTACTGCATATATTTTACCTACTTTTACTATCTGTGGTAGGTGATTTATGTATTAGGAGCTAAGATTTTTTTTTGTTATTATTTCAGTTTTTTCTGTTAATGTTTTAAGAAGTATATATATATATTTAAAGGGGGAGGTGTAGGGTATATTCATTATATTACTAAAATGTCGGTAGACGCAAATAAATCAGTTGATGCGCGGACTCGTTGTTTTACTGGTCGCTCCTCATATTATTTACCTTTAAATACAACTTGTTGAAATTAGTGTCGTCAATTTAAATACCATATCGATATGATAAATATTTATAAACACATTTTTTATCTTTTAAGAACAGATCTCTACTTTATTATTTGTTTTTAATGTGCTTGTAAATGTTTACTTTATAATTAAAATAATAGAGTGAGGCAACGTTTTGATTTGAAAAAGAAATACTTGAAGCATCTGTCCCTACTATTTTATTTTTCTGTATGCGTGTCGAAATAAGCTAAATATTAATAAGTAATAGGGACTTATAATGCCTAGATAAACCTTTTCTTAATAATCATAACATATTTATAACATGGGATTTTTACTTCCCCACAAATATACGAATGTATAAAAATAAACGTTATGTAACACGCCATATAACACAAAAAAAAACAAAACAAATAAATTGGTTTACAGGAAAAGTGTTAAAGTATCATAATCACAAATGCATAGTCAAATCCTGTCATTTCCGCTTTCTAAACCACTTCCCCAATCCCGACCAATCACAAGTCAAGTTTCCCGTTTCCGGTAAACCAATCACAAGTCATTCATTCACAAAGCAAAACGAGCGGACACGTTTTTGTTACCGGTGTACAAAAAACCAAGAATCATAGCATAAACCTTTCACCGCATATGTGTTAATTCGCCACAACCCCGGGACGTCCCAGAAAAGGGGTAGAAGAGGTGCACCTCGCCGCGAGTGGATAAATTCATCAACCCAGGTGACCGCCATAACCGCCGCTCATGTGAGTACCTTTTCCTCCCTTTCAACGTAAGATTGTGCATTTTGATCGACCTATTAATCATTTACAGACCACTTTTATTGAAGGGAATAACGCATTACATTAACATTTTGGTCCTTCGAGCCGGATTTATATACTTTTACCTAAAATTCATTTGCAAATTTTGCGTCTGGCGTCCATATTTGCTTTTACCTACATATTTTTACATTTTTCAAAAACACAATACTTTCATAACATATGCAGTGTATCATATCTATTTATCATAAACAGCAAGTGTTATTGTTGTTATCAAGTGATTTCATAAGTATTTCAACATCGAAAATTCGAAGTTTGAAAACTTGAACCAGTTTTGACTAGTTCGGTCGCCGGTAATTCATAAAATCGTGTTCCGCGCGAACAACGGAGCGTAATTCTACAAACATTGTTATTTTAAGCGTTGTAATAAAGTGTAACATTCGGCACTTTTACATTTCTTAAATATCACATACTCATCAATACATAGTGTAAACTTAACATATAGGGTTTATACTTTTTTATCAAAGATCACTTTATTGTATACGTAACATATAACGTTACAAGAGTTATTTACCTAAATAGATAGGTGTATCATTAGTAGTTTAAACTTAACATATAGGGTTTAAACATATCATTCTCATAGCCTTGTATACGTAACATATAGCGTTACAAGAGTTATACCTACACATTAGTGTTAATGTACATTTAGTCGTAACAACATAACGCTAAATTACATACACATAAACATATTTGTAACAAGTTATAATAATATTGTTCAAAATCATCTATACGTTTTTATCATATCATAAATACCTACGGTCCTTCGAATTTCATTTATCATAATTTTGCAGAATTCGCTCCTAAATTATTCATTCGATCACATTCAAATAATTCAATTTTAGTTGCGTCTTCATTCGCTCCTAAATTATTCATTCAATCATATCATAATTAAATAATTCAATTTTAGTTGCGTTTTCGTTCGCTCCTAAATCATTCATTCAATCATATTCAATTTTGTTTGTTGCGTCTTCTTTCGCTCCTAAATTCATTCAATTCATTCTAAGCGTTTGCGTTTAACTTCATTCAAATCACATCACTGACATTCGTTCGTGTCATTTGTCAAACAACAGTTCTTGTCTGTCAAGTGTCATCGTTTGATAGAAGACGTCAATGTCAATTCTATTTTAGGGTTACTAGCGCTAAAATAATACCACATTTTAGATAAAATCTACTAATTGGTAGATTTATTTATCGTAATTGGAGAATATTTTCTACCATTTATACCATTAAATTGTTTATCATTAGGACAATTTAAATTCAGAAGTTTCAAAACACATTTTAAACAATACCAATTGTTGTTATAACTGCTTATAATAATAGTAGTTGCAGAAACTATTTGAATTAAGTTTCTTTTGTTTATTTTAACATTTTTGTTTGATCTAGTTATTTACTTTGATCCATCATCATGAGTGAAGCCATGGCAGCTCATCATGAATCGAAACGCAACATAGCTTTCAAACGACTAACCGATGCCGTTACTTGTGCTCGCAAATGTCTCAATGATGCGGGTCTGCTACCACGTTTCGAAACATGGTGTTCGCGTCTAGAATCAGTTATGGAAGCATTTAACGATGCTCATGTTAAGCTTTTATGCGAGTATAACAATCTTGATACTAGTGAAGATTGTATTTCAAAACAAACATTATATCAAGAACAAGCCGATGACATGTATTTTGAAGTATTAGAGATCAAACGTAAACTCTTATGTGATAGTAAAACCGATGTGAAATGTTCCACAGAAACTACTGTTACTAAAAAACATACTAAACTACCACCAATTAAGTTGCCTAGTTTCTCGGGTCAACTAAAGGACTTTCCTGGTTTTATTGATCTTTTTAACACTTTAGTCCACAGTAGGACAGATATATCAAACGTTGAGAAATTCCAATATCTTGTAACTTCTCTCTCGGGGGAACCAGTTAATCTTATTAAAGCTTTTCCTATTTCAGACATTAATTATATCAGTGCATATAAAGCGTTAGTTGATAGATATTCTAATAAAAGATATCTTGCATTTTTATGTTGGGAACAAATCTGTAATTTAAAACCTATGAACATGGGATCTGTACAAAGTTTGCGCAGCATTTTAGATACTTTTTCAGAAAATCTTTCAATGTTAAATTCTTTGGGGCTGCCCACATCCAATTGGGATTTCATTTTATTTCATTCTCTTTTAGTGAAATTAGACAAGAAGTCACGTGAAGCTTTTGAACTTTCATGCAATGGTTGTGATTTTCCACAATTTGAACAATTAAAATCATTTTTAGTTGATAGATGCAACGCTTTAGAGCGCTCTGCACCTATTAGTAATCAGACTTTGCCAAGTAGTAATAGTAACACAAATTCCAACAATACCAATAAGAAAAATAATAATTCATTGAATATTAACAATCCCAAGTCTAATATCATAAATAAAACTTCTACCATGCTTTTGGCTCAGACGCCTTATGTATCAAAATGTGTATTTTGCAAAGAAAACCATTCTATTATTTCTTGCAATAATTTCATGTCTAAGACACCTCAAGAGCGTTGTCAATTAGCAAAGCAGCATAAACTTTGTATTAATTGCTTGCGATCAAATCATAACATTTCTCAATGTCAATCTCCTAATACATGCAAAACTTGTCATCAGCGTCACAACAGTTTATTGCATTTCCCTAGGACTAAACCTTCCAATCAGGCTAGTGCCCCTAGTACTGAAGAATCAAGTGTTACAGCAGTTACCACATTATCAAATATATCAAAACGGACATCACCTTCCTCCTTTGTCCTACTTGCCACAGTGCAAGTGGAAATTAAGGATGGACGAGACATGTACCAAAGTGTTCGCGCTTTGTTGGACCCAGGGAGCCAAAGTAACATCATAACCGATGCTTGCGCGCGTCGACTTGGTCTGACACGTGTCAAGCACCGTACTCCCATGTCAGGTATCGGTGACGCTCCAACTCTTTCTGGTAGCAAGGTTTTCCTAGAAATGCGTCCAGTTGGTAATTCAGAAACATCGGTGACCGCGGAAGCGGTGACTTTGGATGGGATCTGTAGCGACATGCCTACACATACTGTCAACATTAAAGATTTTCATCATATTGCAAATTTAAAGCTCGCAGATCCAGATTTTCATAAATCTCGTCCTATCGATATCTTGATCGGGGGGGAGATCTTCCCACAAATTTTGTTACCAGGCAAAATTGATAGTGGCAATCATACAGCGACTGCAATCAACACAGTGTTTGGATATGTTCTCATGGGTAGGACACAAACAGTTAAGCCTAGTGCAGAACATATTCCAGTATCAATCAATCATTTATCAATCGATTCTAATTTAGACATCGCTGTCCAACAGTTTTGGGACACCGATAGCATACCATCAAAATCATCAAGTTTAACCTCCGTAGATGATATTCGCTGCGAGGAAATTTATTCATCAACTCATAGACGTGACAGGGACGGTCGTTATATCGTTCACCTTCCGTTTCGTGATTCATCATTGCCATCATTCAATGATTCGTATTCTATCGCTTTACGTCGCTTCAAGCAGCTTGAAAAACGTCTTCTTCAAAACCCGTCATTCGGAGAAGAGTATAAATCCCATATCATAGAATATTTAAACAGCGGTCAGATGGAACGCGTTCCTTCTGAAGAGTGCCAGTCTCCTACTGCTTATTATATTCCACATCATGCAGTAGTGAAACCCAGCAGTGTCTCCACTCGACTGAGAGTCGTGTATGATGCCTCAGCCAAGGATAAGCAAGGGAGATCACTCAATGACACTTTGTTAACAGGAGTCAAGCTGCAAGCAGACATCACCAATATCATTTTACGATTTCGGCTTCACGCAATCGTATTATCAGCTGACGTACGTCAAATGTACCGTCAGATTTGTATCACTAAAGATCATCAAGATTATCAACGCATACTTTTTAGGTGCTCACCAGAGGAGCCCATAGTAGAATACAGAATCAATCGCGTCACCTTCGGCGTGTCGTCGGCACCTTTTCTGGCCATTCGTACCATGCATCAGCTAGCTCAAGACGAACAAACATCTTTTCCCACTGCCGCTGCAGTGCTGCTTAAGGATCTATACGTCGATGACGTCGTCACCGGCTGTAGAAGCGTAGAGGAAGCAACTGACCTGCAACAGGAGTTAGTTAACATCATGGCTTCCGGCGGTTTTGAGCTCAGAAAATGGTCTAGCAATCACTCAGCTGTACTGAAAAACGTACCTGAAGAACACAAGATGGTACCGGATTTGACGTTCGACAGTGATACTAATTTTATCAAAGTTCTCGGGCTTGCCTGGAACGCACATCAAGACGTGTTTAATTATCAAGTTAACCACACACCACGTGATTGTACCAAACGGACAATGCTATCAGAGCTTGCCCGCATTTATGACCCTATTGGTCTTCTTACACCATTAACATTTTTAGCAAAATTTCTTATTCAACGTCTCTGGTTACTGGGAACATCGTGGGATGAACCAGTACCTGACGATATTCAGCAGCTTTGGTCGAAGTACACAGATCAATTATCAAAATTATCACAATTACGTGTTCCGAGGCGCATCACCCATGATCACGCCTCAAGTTATCAACTTCATGGCTTCTGCGACGCTAGCGAGGCTGGTTATGCAGCAGTAGTCTATATTCGTTCCAACTGTCATCAAAATCAACAACATCAAGTCTGCTTGGTGAGCGCAAGATCACGCGTTGCTCCTACCAAGCGCCAAACTTTACCAAGGCTCGAGCTATGTGGTGCTTCATTGCTAGCCGACCTTATTAGTTACATCATTGACGTATTTTCAAACATTATCAATATTGACGGCATATTTGCGTGGTCAGATTCCATGATCGTGCTTGCATGGATCAAGTCAAATTCCACAAATTTCAAGGCATACGTGGGTAACCGTATAGCTAATATTCAAAGAAAGCTAACAAACGCTTCCTGGAACCATGTGCCAGGCAAGCAGAATCCAGCTGATTGCGCAAGTCGTGGCTTACTACCCGAGGAGCTCATCAGTCACGCCCTCTGGTGGACAGGACCAGAGTGGTTGTCATTTAATCAGGATCATTGGCCAAAAGAACCAATTCAAACTGAATCACCATGCAACGTTGACGTCGCTTGTGAAAATCGTAAAACAGTTTTAGCTTTAAACATAACCTTTCAAAATCCCATCGATATTCTATTAGAAAGATATTCATCATTGCGTAAAATTCAACGTATCATAGCGTATTGGAACAGATTGATCAACATTTTATCACACAATGATCATCTGATTAGTCATTTGTCAGAATCTGAACTTCATAGTGCCCTTATGGTGCTAGTTAGACATGTTCAACATACAGAATTCAAGGATGAAATCAATCTGTTGAAAAAATCATCTGCAAAGGTCTTACCTAAAGCATTTCGTAAGCTTAACCCATTCTTAGATCAGTCCGGTGTTTTGCGGGTGGGGGGAAGGCTCTCTCGTTCCGATCTTGAGTTCGAAGCAAAACATCCAGCGTTACTACCTCGCAAACATCGTTTAACTCATCTTATCATTCAATCAGTTCACAATGAACACCTTCATCCAGGTTTACAAACACTACAATTTCTAATTCTTCAAAACTTTTGGATTTTGTCACCTAGGCGAGCAATTCGACAGGTCTTATCCAATTGTTACCGCTGTCTGCGAGTCAAACCAGTAGCATTAGAGCCTCAAATGGCAGATTTACCAAAATCACGTATCACACAGTTGAAAGCTTTTCAATCGGTTGGTTGTGACTACGCAGGTCCGTTTCATGTAAGGTCTAATAGAATCCGCGGGACTGTTGTCACAAAAGCATATTTGTGTCTTTTTGTATGCTTTACTACAAAGGCGCTACACTTAGAGTTAGCGTCAGATTTATCCACTGAATCTTTCCTGGCAGCGTTGCGTAGATTTATTGCGCGGCGTGGCAGGTGTAACATTATTCATTCCGACTGCGGAACAAATTTCAAAGGTGCTCAGTCAGAGTTATCAAATATCATGCGATCAGCTTGTGAAGCTGAGCGTATATCATTTCATTTCAACCCTCCTGGAGCTCCACACTTTGGTGGACTCTGGGAAGCCGGAGTTAAATCGGTAAAATCACATCTATATCGTGTTATTGGCACACAAATCCTAACATACGAGGAGTTAAACACACTATTAGTTCAGATTGAATCTGTTCTAAATTCGAGGCCGTTATGTTCACTGAGTACAGATCCCAATGACATGTCGGTACTCACACCTGGTCATTTTTTAACATTAGCACCATTAACAACATTACCAACACCAGATTATGGTAGTTTAAATTTAAACCGATTAACTCGCTGGCAACTTTTGCAACAAATGCATCAAGACTTTTGGTCTCGATGGCATTCGGAATATTTAACCACGTTATCACAACGTTTAAAATGGACTAAGTCGTCCCACGACGTTCATATTGATCAAATAGTAATCATTAAAGACGAGTGCAGCCATCCGTTACGTTGGCGCCTCGGTAGAATCATTCAACTGTTTCCCGGTCGCGACGGTATTCCTCGCTCCGCGACAGTCAAAACTGCTCAAGGTACAATCAATAGACCTTTAGTAAAGTTATGTCCCCTTCCCAGTGGACAGGACTAACTGTTTTAACAACTTTAATAACTTACTTAATCATACACTTAATTCATTAACATATATCAATCACAATCTTACACATACACCGATTAATATGGACTCAGTCGTAATCATTTTTTTTTTTTTTAATTTTTGAGTTTTTCTGGCTCAATCATTTACGCCATCGGTGGGGAAGAATGTTAAAGTATCATAATCACAAATGCATAGTCAAATCCTGTCATTTCCGCTTTCTAAACCACTTCCCCAATCCCGACCAATCACAAGTCAAGTTTCCCGTTTCCGGTAAACCAATCACAAGTCATTCATTCACAAAGCAAAACGAGCGGACACGTTTTTGTTACCGGTGTACAAAAAACCAAGAATCATAGCATAAACCTTTCACCGCATATGTGTTAATTCGCCACAACCCCGGGACGTCCCAGAAAAGGGGTAGAAGAGGTGCACCTCGCCGCGAGTGGATAAATTCATCAACCCAGGTGACCGCCATAACCGCCGCTCATGTGAGTACCTTTTCCTCCCTTTCAACGTAAGATTGTGCATTTTGATCGACCTATTAATCATTTACAGACCACTTTTATTGAAGGGAATAACGCATTACATTAACAAAAAGCGTTCACGAAGTAATAAAGTAGTACATTTTGCTTATCTGAATACGAATCTTCAATCACACATGTACTACACCGTATGTACTGTGCACTTGAGCGTATTTGTCATAATCAATCATGTGTAAGGTCACCATAAACAGGCTCAGGTGCTCCCAAACTTTATACCCTACTCCGGCCGTTTTGTTCAATTTTATTTTGTGACACATTCTTTTGGAAGTAATTATTTCCGTTACCGGTATGATGGAATAGGCTACCGTTTTAAAAGGGATATGGATAGCAGTTATGTGTTTGTTTAATTTTGGAAATAATATTTGATGACAGACGGCTAAATTGCAATCTTATAATTATTTTTTTATGATAATGCGTAACTAAATTTACATTTAATAGCTACATTGTTATTATTATATTAATGCGTCTTCGTATTGGTTTAAAGGGTCAGTCCCTTTTAAATTTTTTATTCATACAAAATATGTTATGAGTGATTAGATTCTCCAAAAAATAAAAATAAAATGTCTAAAAACTTATCTGAAATAAGGACAAAAGCCCTTTTTGAACAAAAATAAACACAACACAACAAACTGAGTTGCAATTTCTTTAAATTCTAGACTCCATTAGCCCTACGTAGCGTATGTTTTAATTGTACAAATGTACCTACTTTTAACCCACATGCGTAATTGTTGTAATTATAATAAATGTAGTGAAAGTTAGCTGCCAGCAGTGACCCATCGTTTAACTAGCGACATTTTAGGTAAAAGTTAATTTCACTCAAATTACTCATATCATGGTAAAATTTACGTTTAAGTAAATGAAGTAATGTTTATTAGGTAATTTTTTCTGTTAGGGTCATCGAGTCCCAGGGCCCAGACTATAGTGCAAGCGTAGGTATGTGTTTTTCTCGTCACTTGAAAGAAGGTATACTTTATAATATTAATCAATAGTCTAATGATAACCTAAGGGAATGATCACTGAACTGCCAAGTCAAAGGTCTCGAGTTCGAGAACTCTTACTTTTCGAAATCATTTGCGTAATTATCACTCGTTTTAACGGTGAAGGAAAACATCGTGAGGAAATCTGCATGCCTGAGACATTTTCTCGACAGCATGTGAAGTTAGGCCAGCGTGGTGGACTACGTCCTACGTCTCATACTGAGAGGAGGCCCTGCCCAGCAGTGGGACAATTAATGGACTGATGATGATGATGATGATGAATGGTCTAACGATAAGCAGCAACCGCAGGCCATACACGAACGCTACACCAATGCAGCTAATTGTAATGCAGTACTTTTCCATACTTTATAAGTAATACTAGAAGTATGCACAAGTACTGCATTTACTTTGCTAACAAAGTGATAATGCCTATCCAAATTAACTCAGCAGAAAAGTGGTGACAACTTCAAAATCCTAAAAACATTTAAAATATAAATAGTCAATTGACAGTACAATACATAAGCCAATACCTACGTACCATATTGTCCATACAATCCTGTCATTTATATCCATTATCTGTAGTTTTCCCGTACTTACGAGTAATGCAGAAGCATAATATGTCGCCATCCATTGTGTTTTGTTTAAGAAAAACCCCACAATTTTTATTCCCATACAAATAATGTCTATTGAGTTTCTTGCACAATGATTTTATTAATAAAGACGTAGTGTACATTTCTATAAATAGGGATAGTGATTGTTTAGTTACTCTTGTCTACGAGTACCTACATACGGCGATCAAGTTTTTTGTCAATCAACATTCAAGCAATCGCAGCAATGTCCCGTCCCTAGTTCTGCTACTGATACTACGAACATCATCAGGGCGTTTCACCACCTCTGGACAGCCGCTAACTGTCGGATAAATTAAAAAATGGAACAAAATTTGTATGAACTTATCTGTCAAGTAATTTAACGGGAACTTATCAGGAAATGGTGAAACAGGCTCTTAATTAATATTATATATTGTAATATTGATAAGGTCTAAATCATGTTCAATATCAATTTCAGTTAGAATGTCTAGAGCTATCATTTTATTTCTTTTTTTAAGCGTTTTCCATGCTAAAAAATCGGCTGGCGGGCAGGATTCGAACCTGCGTCTTCTGGTTCGGTACACCAGAAAAAAAATAAAAAAGATAGTTAATAGGTAAAAAACAAAAAAAAACATGTCTAGAGCTATTTATTATAATTAATTATCAATATCCATAAAATTATGCTTACAAGTTCAGTTTATTTATGAAAAGACTGCTCATAAGATATTCTAATGCCAATTTGATAACCCAAATACCTATACCATGACACAAAGAAGAACAGAAAATAATTTTCCTTCCGCAGTCTTCAACTTTCAACGTATGCAGAAAATAAGCTGACACTTTCTAGAAAATTCTATTTTATTTCCATTTTTCGGTTTCGTACCGGCGGCAAGTTGTATCGAAAGTTTATTTTATAAAATTTCTTGGAAGTGAGAATTTTTCTCCTAGTTACCTGCCTACGCAGTTCAAAACTTCGCATGAATGGGCACCATATCATATAGTTAATAACAGTAAGAGGGTGTCTAGGTGTTCTCGAACTTTCTATAACTATTAACTTCTGAACTTACTCTAGAATGGACTCATTTGTCGTGTACTAAAAACTAAACACTTTTCGAAATATGTGTTCATTTTAACCAGTATTAACTGACTTACTACTCGCTATCAATTTAAAACTTAAGTTGATAACAGCAAGGAGTCAATATTACATTAATGACTTAATATCACAGCATTAAGCTGACTTGCATGCTGTGATATTAAGTCATTAATGTTTAGTTACCCCTATCTCAGGATACGGGCCCTTTTTTGGCCTCGCACAGGGTTGCTATAACTTTATAGGTGTCTGTGTTTTATTTTGTTCATCTGTGTGTATGTGTGTCCAAACAAAAATTTTCCTTTCCTTCTTTCTTCTCTTCATTCTTCCTTCTAATGATAATTTTGCTTTTTCCAATCCTGTGTAGTAAGTTTGACTTAATTCTTTGGTTACGGATGCCCAAACACTAACCACTGTAACGAACCTATATCAACCTGCCACCTATTTCAAGTTCGTATTTACAGTTTCTGAAATCACATTCATAAAGACATAAAATAATAAAGATATTTTGTATGTAACACGCAATTGTACACAACACTATTTTATTCCTTCCTCCCAATCATTTTGTTTCTCGTACTAGCTTTATAAAAGTATCAAGTTCACAGGTGCAGCTTTAGAAGCTAGATGCACACATTCCAAACTCAATTTGAGCAGACTGAGTTTCAATTGTTACAGAACGTAATCAATTTTAATATGCGCCCGCCGTCGCCGAGTAAGGTGCATCACACATACAGGGTGAAAGAATGATGAATAACACATTCTAGAAAATTGTGATATGTTGAAAGCCTTTGACCGTCAAATTTACAGAGGACAAAGTATTATCCCGAAGAATACTGAATTTTTGAGCTACAAACAAAACTGTTTGTAGCTCAAAAAGTCACAAAGGGCCGCACTCAGAGACGTCACTTAACCGAATGAATCATTAGCTAATGAGACGCAGTATATCTTAGTACACTGACAACACATTCAAATATGGAAAAACAGACCAAGATATAGTAGCCACGTTCCTGGGTTGGGGCCTAAGCTTTTGAGAAGAGCTAGCTGGGTTGGTCAAACTGTCAAAGAGTCACGCATAACGATTGGTCTGTCAAAAACAGTGGAGTGGAGAAACCAATAAGCAACGACGTTGTGGCAGACCAAATATATTAATGACAATTGAACCTACATAGGACCAATTGTCAGCTTTTCGTAAACAAATACCAATATCAATTTTCGTAAAAAATACAAACAGCTGGTTTTTAAACCAGTAACGACTAAGCGTAAAGTAATGCTTCCGTATGTCAAATAAGTATTACAATTTGACATACGGAAGCCTAAGTTTATGCTTAGCATCGTCTCTAAATATTAGCCTTAGTGTCTCCATAAACAAACTCCTCCAAACTCCTTAAACGATTATGAACAAGGAACCATTCTGTTTTATTATTTGCTGTATTTTTTGCATACAACAGTTGGCTAACGTATAGCCGGCCGTGTCTCCCGGAGTTACAAATTGCTGATATTGGTCGGTGAGAATAAAGTTTTAATGCGGAAAATGGGCTTTCGTAAACCCGAACATTATTTCGATTGTTGTATCCGTTCGGAGCATTGCATACGAATGTTTATGGAGCCAATACTGCCAGGGAGTTGTGCCGTAAACTAAAATTTACTAGACTAGGCTTTACTCTTTTTATCGGCAGTCCATTTTATGCATGCTCATAAAAAACCAATTTAAACCATCGTCGTTTCATAGATATTCGTTAGAGTATTTGTATTCGTACTTTTTAATCGAATTCTTTGCTGTTACTTTAACAAAATGTATTAAGAAGTCGATTGGTGTGCTAGGCGTGTGTGTATTTTCTGTATCAGTAAATAAATTGAAAATTCCTGAAATTATTACAAGTAACAAATGTTTTTATGAATGTTGTTTAAAATCGATTTAAATAATGTTAGACTAATTAGTACTACTTCAATTACTAATTAGTACTTTACTTCAAGCGAATACTTGATACATATAGGAACCTCACACATCACTTTAATTATAAATTATAGTACCCGCCGCGCAAGTTTTTATTCGAACTTCGATCTCAGAAAGTGCTGTACAGATTTTCCTACGGATTTCACAAATTTAGAAAAAACAAAAGAAAACAACAAACAAAATACATATTACATTGGAAGTTTATGGGCTATCAGGTTTACCCACTATACAACCAACCTTTCCGGATGAATTCTATGAAAATGCATAAAGGAAAGATTGTCATGTAGTGAGTGACTGAAAAAAATTGTTGACGCTGTGACGGCCGGAGGATATGCTGGTGAGACGATATTTTTGGCTGAAAGACCAGATAAAGCCTCAAATAGAAAGATGTGAATTAAGAATAAAACAAGATCTTTTTTTTGCCCAGCAGTAGATAGGATGGTAACATAACATAACATCATGCGTGTATTTTCAGAGTGTATAGATAGTCCTATCCTTCCTACTAATCTTACTAATATTATAAATGTGAGTTTGTTAGGATGGATGGATGGACGTTTGTTACTCTTTCACACAAAAACTACTGAACGGATCTGGATAAAATTTGGCACAGAGATAGATTATAGTCTGGAATAACACATAGGCTACTTTTTATCCCGGTAAAATCTATGGTTCCCGTGGGATAGCGGGCGAAGCCGCTGGCGGAAAGTTAGTATTATAAATGTGAAAGTTTGTGAGGATGGATGGATGTTTGTTACTCTTTCACGCAAAAACTACTGAACGGATCTGGATAAAATTTGGCACAGAGATAGATTATAGTTTGGAATAGCACATAGGCTACTTTTTATCCCGGTAAAATGTATGGTTCACGCGGGATAGCGGGCGAAGCCGCTGGCGGAAAGCTAGTTGCCTATAATGTTTACCCCAAAGTTTACCTGTATATATTTAGGTCACATGTGACAGAGGGCAACTCTGAGAACTGGGGTCCAATCCAATTAAATAAAAAACCCCAATAATGACAATGTTCAATCTAGGAATCGCACCCAGGTCTTTTTTTGCTCAGCAATACTCAACATACCCTTCGATCACTATAGAAACGATTTTTTTTCTAAATTAATGTTATCAAATAACCTTTCCTATAATATCTCTCAGAATATTTGTTTTACACGGTACTTATAATCGTATTAATTAAATATCTCACAATATAGAACAGGAGCTTGTTATGACACAATTTATACGCTAATTAATTGCCTTGTTAATTACTGAATTAATAACTTCTATGTTTGTGATTAGGGCTAAACAGGTTTCACGAGCAAAATTATGTTTTGCAAACTGCTTTCTACAATGAGATAATGATAAATATTAATTTTGTACATCTTTCTTCAACGTAGAAAAAAGAAGGCAGCCGGCGCATGCGCAAATTGAGCGCAAAACACACAGCTGAAACATACCTTTTATTTATATGGATCTCGCCTCTCGGTTATTGCAATATGCTCACACTATAAAATACAGATCGTACATAAAAGTACGGGTCAAAATTTACCAGCGAACTATGGGTGCACATCAGTATACCTCTGCCTAACTTTGCCATGATATAGCGTAATAGTTCCTTTAGAATTGGGTTACCTACAAAAAGATGATATTGAAAAATCAGTACATTTATTTATGTACTTATGTACAAACTAAACAAAACAGAAATGCATAAAAATAGGACTGTAGTACACAGGTTTATTATTATGTAATTTACTTGTACACAAACCTTTATAAAATAAAAGGAACTGGGGTGTAATGTTTGCAGTTAACTCGCCGCAGTTAATCTTCTTAGAGAACACGTTAAGCCACCGTTAAGTAAACGTTAAGTATTGGTCGATTTATTGGTCACTGGCTTTTGAACGCAGTTCCAGGTATTAAGTTGGGTAGGTATTCTTTGAGTAATAAGTCACTAAAGGTAGCGGGAATTAAAGATATGGTTGTTTCAACGTCATCAACATGGGTTGTTCTCAGAAATAGGCTAATTTCTGATTACGGGAGTACTCTCAGAATTAAAGAAATTAAGCTCACACCATGCAGTCCGAATGCGGGTTGATAGACCGTGAAAAAAACTCTGTTGTTTATACTGATGTTTTTGTTCATCGTTTTAAGCAATATCGATAACTAATTATACGCATAAGGCTTCGAAAATTAAGAGGTGTATGTCTTTGATCAAGTCGAGACCTTGTGACTCGACAGCCCTTGGTAACATGAGGCTATCACTGCAAATTAATACAGTGTAAAATATTTAATATTTTATCCTCCATAATATAGATACCAGGAAGGATAATACATTACTTTATTGTTTCATTCACTGTAATAATGACGAAATAAAAATAGACGAAATAGAGACGTATATTATATAAAGAGTTTACGTTCCTTTTTCAAAATCTTTCTTCCATGTTATGCCAATCTCAAAGAAAAAACAAAACAAGTGACATCTCGAGCTATTCGTATTCATATCCACATGTATATTTCAATCATTTTGATGGATTGGCCTGTCTTCTCAAGACTTCCTTATGATGTAATCATAAAAGTAAATATTAAAGTATATTTCAAAAGCTTTCCTTCCTTTCCCAGAATCTCTCTAATTGAGGGCTCGCTCATAAAGAACTGCCGAACAAAAAGTGAAAACGCCGTTAGGTAAAAAGCCTTTAGGGGTTGCTTGAGTAGCAACTTTGCCTCGTTCACATCCTTTTAATGTTTTTACATTGAAATAGAAAGATGATTTATAACAATACGGAGATGATTACCATACTCGAAAAATGAGCTTTTACTACTTTTATTAGCAAAAAAAAGAAAATAGGTCCACTTCGTCGAGCATCTAAACAAGGGATCCCTTGGAAAATGGGATGCCTTGTGCAAAATACAACAGCTTGTTATAACATTACTTGATATAACTACAACTTGATATAACAGCTTGGCCTCAAATACACACGCGATAAAATGTTTTTCTTGCCTTCGCAAGAATATACACAGAATTGGTGTGTTAATTTTGACAATAAAAACAGTGTGAATAATTTCCTTCATTAAAAATAATAAAATCAGTGGTAATCCTGTCTTGCAAGTCGACCCATAATAACCATTTTATTGAATAACTAGCTTTCCGCCAGCGGTTTCACCGGCGTGGTCTTGATAAAAAAATTCATCCGTTTTTGTAACATTTTTCATTGCTACTCCGCTCCTATTAGTCGTAGCGTGATGGTATATAGCCTGTAGCCTTCCCCGATAAATGGGCACTTAAAAAAAATTCAAATCGTTCCAGTAGTTTCGAAGCCAATCAAACTAATAAATTAATTAATAAAAACAATATTCAATTCAAACAAACAATCAAATTTTCCTCTTTATAATATTAGTATAGATATAGATTTCCAACAGTTGGCAATTTACAAGGCCTACTAACATCCAATATCAAACTTAGCAGACTTTACAAAACCCAAGAAGTGAACAACAAATTAAATCAATGTATCTATCAGCCTATAATATTATATATTCCCATGAAACACGTCCCCTTTGCTCGAAAAGTTTCACACACGAAATTCATTCTCAATTAATATTCAAAGAGGTAACTGTAGAGATTAATATAAAATCAATCTATACATGCGGCTCAATGGATATTTGATTACCATTTTAATTAATCCAATAATTCTATTGTTTAACATTAATTATATTATATACTACAGACAAAGGCCACTCTGAATTTACATACGGGCTATTATTAATAAGTAATATATTGTTTGGAGATTGATGATTTTCTCTTTACTAGACTGCTATAAGCTACAATGTTATAAAGTTTAAGCCGACTGCTGGAGAGAGATGTCTACCTTATGGCAGGCAAACATCTCTCTCCTTGACTTAGAACTTAAACTACCGTGAGACTGCGAAAAACATCTACATTTAGATAATAAAACATTGCACCATATGTTTTTACACAATCTATGTCAACACAAATATATGTGAGCGTGCATGAGCTGCCTGGATACGCAAGCCTTTTATCGACTGTACCTACCGAGAACCAAATTCTGAAATATGCAAGTCATTAACTTCTATACAACTTTCAACTCTTCTCACCGCACAAACACCTCACCTTACCTCCTTACGCCCCATAGATGAACTATTTGCATTATTCAAACAGTTCCCGTGTTATCTTTGCACTCAAAACTTTGAATAAACTAGGCAACTTCAGTTGGGAAAATAATATAAGTTCGACAGCGTTATGTACAGAGTACAGAGCCACAGGGATTTACCTGTCGTGCGCTCTGGTTGTACAACAATGTCAAGTGTCGATCTAACTTCGTACGAATCGTATTTATTTTAAAGTAGAGCTTGTTACTCACTTGTTTTCAAATTTCCACAATTCTATCCAACTTACAAAAAGAGGAGTATTTTTTTGCAATTCAGCACCAATAAACAAAATAAATAATTATTGTTTCACGGCGTCACTGAATTAAAATCTTTTTGGATTTATCTAAATAACTTTGTAAAAATCTTCATTCAGGAGAATTAAAAATCCTGTATAAACGTCAAATAATGTAACAGGAAAAGTGAGAGAAAATTTAATATAAGAATATGAATTATTTCAATTTAAGCTTTATGTCTTTTACCTTAGAGGTCACACAGCAGACAGAAATGCAACATCTAATACCAAACCAATCTAGCGAGCTTCGAACGTGCGAAGTCATCAAATTCAATTTAGTTGCCATAGAATATCAATTCACACGCTTTCATCGTGTTTATTATACTTTAGACAATTTAAAATAGATTTTTTTAAATGTAGTTACACCAATATCAACTTTACCGACATGCAATTTAAATCGATTTCAAAAAGATAAAAACTAAGGTCTTCAAATTATTTTAATTTCAATAAAATTTGAACTATATCAAGATGTCTTAAGTTCCAAAATTCATCAATTTTATATTTTAAGTAAATGATGTATTGAATGCACGTAAATAAACCTGCTAATGTTAGAAAAAACCTTTAATCATACTCGCCATGAATTATCAGCTTATTGTATGAATACACGAATAGTGCATTAGGCGAACGTTCGCCTCAATGCCTCAATATTGACCATTGATTAGCAGTTATATAAGAATATTTGGCTTTACTACTATAGTGTGCGTATTTTGGTTTTATTGGCTGTACAAGTAGGAAGTTGTGTATAAATGATTCATGATATCATGAACCACCCAGAAATTCTTTAACAGCGCTTAGATAAAATTTAAACGATTTTAAGAAAAGCATATGGAAAGAGTTGTACAGATACTTCCTGATGTATATAGAGATATACCTTTCCCTGTTGTATATAGAGATAATACAACAGGAAGGTATAACAAAGAAATGACCGATGATAAATAATAAAATTATCTATTATATCTCGGAATAGTTCAGTGTGGGTCTCTAAGCTGTCTTTAAGAGCTACGCCCCTCTCTATCAGGCAGAATAAAGCTTTAAAGCTGAAAACTCTTGTCCACTGTCGAAGAAAAGGTGAGCCGATTGGGGTGTTCTTTCGCCAAAACTTTGCTGGGAAACCGTAATTCTCCCTCACTCGTCAACACCGCCTTAGACCTTGCTCCACGTTAGGTACTGCATAAATATATGACACATATATGACTAGATAAACAATGACTATTATAGATGTATGATACATATATGATTCGACTGAGGTAAAGTCCATTGCAGCGGAGCGAAGATGTGAATTATACTCAAATATTGTTAAATAATGTTCAGTTCCGCTCCGCACTAGTAAGCGATTGCCCTTAAAGTTTTATTATAAAACATTAGCCACTTGATTACGCTTCTTAGCAATATCATTGGGGGTCCTTTAAAATGATTTATGGACTCACTTAAAGACCAACTTAATTGATACTTATTTGAAATACTTGAGGTAAAAACATTGGAATATTGGAGGTCCTAATACTATGTTCGGACCGTACACGATGTCGTTAATTGGATATTAAAAAGAAAAACTTCGATTAATGTCTGATTAAGAGATAAACAGAGTTTACGACTTTGACCGCGGTATGTTAGTATGATAATTGTGGTGATAAGATAGCGATCGATCGCCCGCATCGGTGCAGCCTTTAGACCTAACTTGTTATTAGCGCTGACGTTTCAAGCTCAAGGTGCTACTAAAGTTAGATTTGTAATTGCAAATTAATGCATATATAATTTTATTTACATGATCTTATATATCTTATGTATTATAAGTATGTATTTACAAAAAAAAAGTATATAAGTATTATACCCATTGTCTAGTACCCATAGAACAAGCTCTGCTTAGTTTGGGACTAGATGGTGCTGTGTAAAAATGTCCCAAGATATTTATTAAAATACTAAACACAAATTATTTAAATAGTTATGAATTACTGTTAAATAATCATGCCACAGAAATTATTCCTACGTATAAATAATGACAAATATTGTACGGACTTGCAAAATCATGAAAATAAACGTCTGAGTAGATCTAGCCAGTTGGAGTGTTCATGTCAGTGCTTTCGGTGCCAAAGACGAATAAACTACATATTATCTTTTTTTAAATCACGATAAATGTATGTTCAGTATTAAACCATCCGTCGTGGCAAGAATCATTTTATTGGATAAGAAATCGACTCTATTAGTTCATAAGTGGACCCTGGTAGTCCTGAGAAAATACAATGAAAATAAAACATTTCTTTGTCTTTACAATGCTATGTAATATACTTACAGCTGTACTAAACAAGAATGTATGTATTTTTTAATCTGTATAAATGAATTTTCTTACCTTTTTATCCCGAAGATTAATAGGGGAACACACTTATTGCATTTCAAACGACTTATTCAACTTCACCCCATTCGATGGGGCGCGCGAAATATTTTATTGCCTCAATTTGCAGTACGAAGAGGATATAACTAAGGTAACGTACGGTATAACCGTTGATTTTTTATGTAAGTGATTTCTTTTAACAATAAAAAAGATGGAAATTGTAATTAAATGCCTACGTTCCTTGAGAACGTTAAACACGACACCTTGTATGCAATTCAGAATATGTTTGCTCTGTTATATGAACGTTTAAATAATAATAAATTAAATTAATACACCATTATTTATGCAAATAAAGATATGGATATAAATTAGTCAAAATAATATTATCTTACTAAATGCTATAGCCATTTCTGTTATTGTCTGTTGATGATTTCAAAACTTTAGGTATCGTCCTTCATAAAATTACTCGTATCGTAGGTACTCGTTTCAAAAATTTACTTTTTCTTTTATTCAACCTATAAGTTTTACTAATTCCTAATACTTTTAAGTATGTACTTCTATATTAAATCACATTAGTACTTATGACAAGTCTGTTTATAATAGCATTAAGTGTTGTAAGCCAACTTTGCCAGGTTAAATTAAATTCGCAAAGACTATTTAAAGTTACGAAATAATAAAATAGAATTGCTTATTTAAAATTAATATTCAGATCAGTATTTCAGAAACCGGTTATTGATACAGTATTCATTGAAGGTATGGATGCAATTTTAGAATGAATTATTCATTGTTATTTAAATATATTAATCTAGTATGCAACGCCTTTGCAATACGGATTGTGAAATATTTCAAAATATTTCATACAATCGGTAAAAGAATTAATAATATCATGGATTGATAAATAACACAGTAACGGATTTTGATAAATGTAATACGAACTTAAAATTGAAATAATTTATTTTAATGCGTCTAAATTGAAATACCACTACTTGACTATAAAAAACATTTCCGCATTGTTCTGCGAATTTAAAACAACATTACAAGGAACTTTCTGAAAACTAAGTATTGATCTAATCCGAGCTTCATATATTACATTGCCTGGTCAATTAATCTTCCACGTTAAACCAACGTTTACAATTAATTGGTGCCACAATTTCTTCCGTAAGCAGCTATTTAAATGTATATCCAATAACAAACCGCCAAGTGATAATTAATACAGCTTTAAATTCAGTCATTAGAAAAAATATATAAAGGTACACTCCCATGTACAAGTCCGATATGGCATGATATATTACAACCGGTAATTAATCATTTCAACTTATACTGGACATTAAAAACTACATTAGTGTAAAACATTACATACCGTAACGGGAAAAAATGTTCTACAGCTTTTGTATTAGTTAACCAGAGATCAATAAAACCTTTATTGTAAGCAACTAAGGGTGAAAATAGCAACTCGATGCTATCCAACTGTTCCGATTATTATCTCATCCTGTGGAACTAGAACTATAAATTACATCACTTTTTGCATGCTTCGCACAAAATCGTGCATTGTTAGTTTTGGGTTCAATATTTAGTAGAATAGTTTCACAAGTGGCCCCATAAACTTGTTCCTACTAAGCCAGGTAGCGACGACTATTCAATTTAAAGTAAGTACCAAAGATAATGCCTCAAACAGAGGTTCAAAGGTAAGGTAAATATCTTGGAACATTTTTACACACCACCATCTAGTCCCAAACTAAGCAGGGCTTGTACTATGGGTACTAGACAATGGATATAATAATACTTATATACTTTTTTTGTAAATAAATACTAATAATATATAAGAAACACCCAGACAAACACAAACACCTAAGTTAATCACATAAATGTTTGTGTCTAGCGGGAATCGCGAAAAGACGTCGTCATTAGTAGTAATCAAGAGTAATTATTTTTGGTATTGCAATGATGCAAGTTTCCAAATCAAGGTACAGATATAAGCCATTTTGAATACAACAGAGTTATTAATGGTCTGACACATGAACATCGCTAAAGCATAAAATTAAAAGGATTCTGTTGTTCCATTTGAGTGTGCAACCTGAATATAATAGCATGGACATGCCAAAAAGGCTCTTTATTTTGGATTCGCGGATTTTTAGAACCATCGAGAAAAATAAAGCTAATTTTACGAATCAGCCGTCGTGATATTAGAAGCTTCATCACAAATATTTAATAAATAAATAAAAATGTTCGTCATATAACAAAAACCTTTTAAATATTTATAGACTAAAAACCTTATTCCATTCCCTTTTCTCAGGGTCCAGCCTGAACCACGAACCGTTCTGAGACCATTGTCTGGTCGGACGAAGGACTCCTTAATTCAGCCGCCATATGAGATAAATCCCAGAGAAATCACAGACTCACAGTCGCCTATTTATATATAATTAGAAAGCAAATTACCTGTTGTGTTTCAAAAGTGCATTGAAGGTACCAATTAAAAGTTCAGAACTTTTTGACGTATAACTTCTTGAATATCAACTATCTCGTCTAGACGTTTTGTTCTTAAACAGTCTACAGATATTTGCACTGCAGGGCACTATCAAGTTTAAATGAAACCGTCAAGCCATTAACCGATTTCGTGATAATTGACAGCTATATTTTACTGCCGATCTATGGCTTCTGACAAATTCGTACAAACTCTTGCGAAATTCGGTTTCAAGTTACCAAGGTCTTGGAACTAAATATTAATCGGAGTATGTACTGGCTAAAGTGAATGTTGCAAGGTTTTCCAAATTAAGTTAATATTTTTGTTCCGTTATTCCGTAGACAACTGAATCGTTTCACTAGGAATTATCTTAAGATTTGAACTGTGTCTCATATGTACACTCACAGCAAAATAAAAAACAACACTGAGGAGCGCTTACTTTCCCACCATCTTTTATTTTCACAACCTTTTTTTTTAATACCACTAGGGTGACACTAGGGGAAACAAGCATGTGGCCCACTTGATGGTAGGCGGTTACCACAGCCTATGGACGTTGACAACACCGAAGCATCACTCAAGCGTTGCCGACCCTGCAAAAACCTCTTTACTCCTTTTTTGAAGAACTCCATGCTGTAGTCTCCAGGGAAAACTTCCAGGGAAAACCTATTCTCTTTCAATTAAATATTTCTCGGATACAAGAGCATTTTTCTTCACTGCAACCAAATTGAAAGAAACGCCCAATAATTCAATTTAACATAAACAAGCGAACTTGAAGCCGTCCTTGAAAATTGAATCTCTGAATATATAAAGCATTTCAAAGTAAATGCGGAGACTTCTCCATTCACTATTTGCTCTTGGCGACGATGAGCAATTTCCTATAGTAAAAAAGTAATAAGGGGAGGCGGATAAAATTGCCTTCAGAAGTGAATCTCAATAAAGGCTTAACTTAGTTTTAGCGACCTCGCATATTATGAGGGTAGGTCTTTTGAAAGGGGTTAAAGAAATACTGATTTGGAAAAGACAAGGAAAAGGTGGTGCGTGGCTACGAATAAATTGGAATTGGAAATATTCCTTTGAAATCTCATTGCGATAGTTGCTTAAGAGGTTTTTCGAGCAATCCTTTATTCAGAGCCCCTGGGTACTTGTGGTTGAGTAGATAAGTATCTCGAACTAGAGCATTAAGGGCCCATTTCACAACCTCCTGATAAATTCTTGTTAAATTACTTGTCACAGATAATTTCACACAAATTGTGTTCCATTTTTTTATTAATCCGGCCGTTAGCGGCCGAAGACTCGAGTGTAACATACGTCTATAAACAAGTAGTAACTTTTTAGGTTCTACCTGCTTTCTCTAAAAAAAATTAATAAAACTTAACAAGACATGTAAGATGTTTTATGATCCCTCTTGGTTCCGAGTCACGAAATTGTCATTTGTTACCGAGAACGAAGGCCTTAACAGCTCAAATTTTTTTTCATCAAGCGTAAATTAAAATTTTATCTAAATGTGTTTGTTAATTAGATTTTAAAGAGAGAATTTATACCAAAACTAATGTGATACAAATGACAACTGTATTCAGTCCACTTAATGTAAAGCTCCTTTTGAATCAAATAAAAAAGCAGTAAAGTTTTAGTAATAAAACCCTTTTGGAACGTTTCTAAATGAGAGGCTTAGATTCAAATCATTGAGACCAAACAAAAAGAAGTAAACCTTTTAATTACTTCAGCATTTATTTATTTAAGTACTTATTTACCTTTTTCAGACTCAGAATAAGCGATTATAGGCGTTTCTTTTAATCAAAAATTCTTTAGTGAACCTTTGTCAATAACTTTTGCGTAACCAACTTTGAAAGATTAAAAAAATAATTACAGGTACTTCTAAGAATTTATAGATATCATTAATGTGTTTTATTTTATTACACACTTTGAAGTAGCAGGTACTTGAACAGAAAAACGGTCATAATTAAAAACATAAGGCATTTTTCTGGAGACTCCCATTTTAATTAAGAACGTTTTTTTCTTTCTTCAGAAAGAGTTTCGTTCAGCTTAATTACGGTTAATTCTCCGCCCCTCTGTCATCTATTTTATCTCAGGGCATAGCAACAGTTCGCTTGTGTAATTAGCCCGCTAATGATGAGTTTTAAGGCACGAAACAATTCTTGCTCGTCTTTAGATAACGGCCGCCCGTAAGGTTCGTGTAAGCTAGGGGAAAACAAAGCCTTTTGTATCTAATCAAGATACTACAATACTATCGCGTTGTAATAAATTAATTAAAAAATCCCTAAATTACGTGTAATTAAATAGATATCAAGCCTGTATTTCCTGAAGGGTTAGGTAGAGATGTCCTAATGTACACCCACAATTTGCCATAGGTCCCATGTAAATCCAAACTCCGAGCTGCTTTTAGAAAAACCCAATAACACTGCTCGACCTGGGAAACGAACCCAGCGAGCGTAGCAGTTGCGCAGAACCACTAGGCTATCAGCCAATTAAGTAACGTAGAGCAGCAATTCCATTAAGTAAGTTAATTCAACTAACGTCAGGTTTTACGATGCAGCGTGTTCGTAGAGTAGAGCAATTATTGTATCCTTATTAACTCCAAATTTTAGCTACGCTTACACAATCTGGCTTCGAAATTGCTAGAGTTGGAGACTCCTATCCCTCCCTCCTATTAAAAGTCTATTGTTTTAAAATTAAAGCAAATTGTAAAATAAAATGTTGTTGTTTAGTTTGAATTAACATTTTAGTTTCTGATCTTAAAATCTTTCTCATGACAACTGAAGTCATTTGAAATTGGTGAATTTACATCCATTTATATTATGTTGAATATTATGCCTGCTATCTTTTTCACAAGAAAATCTAGAGAAATCTCTGATTAAATGAGAGCTATTATTTTAGTAGGTAACAATAGTTAATAAAAAATTAAGTGATCAAATAGTCAATAAATATGATTAAATATTGGTAGTTGCTGGTTTAATCAGTAATTAGATAATAGTTTAATCAAATCTGTAAAATCTGCAGAGATGCATTATATTAATTACTAGGCATGAAATTAAAATCTGCCTCTAAAGAATAGAAAAAAATAAAATTCATATTGTATTCAACAATATTGCCTTATTTCGGTAGAATAAGAAAGAAAGCAGTGAAGAACATTTTAATTGGTAAAAAAATAAGAAAGTAAGAGGAATGACCCATTCTAATCAACCCCAACGATTCCTTTGTGTATACCCTTACCACCTGTTCAGGAAACTAAAAAAAGGGTTGACAGCGGTTCTTTTTATTGCGTCTAGTTGCTTTCGATTTTTACTTATTCAGAAATTTGCATTACGAATCCCACCTTTTCCTTGCCGCACCAGATTACTTTTGTAAATAGATAAAGTTACCTACAGATTTATTCGGCTCCCTAAAACCTTGCTACTTGAGATTTTTTCCAGCATTCTGACTCTTTAACAAACGCCATTTCGTGATGTTTACCTTAATGAGACCTCCCTAAATTTCAGCGTAGGCTAAAAAGATTCCTTAAAATTTATCAAGAGTGCCAACTTAAAATTTCTATTCAAAACACCATCTCGAACGGTTATTGTATAAAATAGCGCAGGTTATGCGCGATTATCATAATGAAATTGCTAGCAGTTCTGGGCGGCCATAAGAAAAATGGTAAAATTTGTGGCGTTAAATAATATCGTTAAGAGCGAAGAAAAATGTTCGCCGCCCTGTAGGACGGAGCGAGAGCCGCTCCACTCTGAAATTGCAAGTCGTATATTACACAGGGAATTTTCAATTACGGCAATCCTGCGGTTTTTCATTCGTAATGTGACTTTTAGGCAACGCTTCGAGCTGGTCATTCATAACTGCCACAGCGCAGGGTAGCGCAACGATAGACCCGATATCTTCGAACATGATTGCTGGAGGCACTTTATTTTTCACTGTCTGCATCTCTCTTTGCAGCATGGCATATTTTATAATGATAGCTTTCTTCCTTTGTAAGGTGGTTATTCTCTATAGAGCATTTAAAAGTAATAGTTTTTTAGAACTACGATTGAAGTGCTCGGCCTACCTTTATTAGTCGCACTTCTCGAAACCCTAACAAACGTCCTCTCTAACCTGTGGTGAAATGTAATTCGGAAAACAACGCTTTAGAAAGGATTCCTTTCTGTCCAAAAACTTTAATACCCATTCTTCAAAACACTTAATGATGATTAGTAGCTTCTACTGTTTGACTGTAATTCTGGAACTTGTTCGTGTAATTTTGTCCTACCTATTGTACTACAGTTTCTTTTCCGACTATCATAATTTAACTAAAATTCAGTTTTAAGTTAAGTTAGTTTATAACAATGAACACGCCTAATATGAAATAGAATTATCGGCAGGTAATTTTTTTCATAAAACCATAACAATAACACTTAGACATTGAAATAAAACTACTTTTTACGGATTTTATCGCGTTATATTGATTAAAATAAACGAACGTCGGGTTTAAAATAATATCAATATAACGCGATAAAATCCGTAAAAATTCGTTTTATTTCAGTATCTAGTATTCGCGTAATTGTTAGAAATCAATAACACTTAGAATTTAAAATTGATTTAAAGAAATATTGAATAATATGTAAGATTTATACTGAACAATAATTTTGTAAGAAATATTAAGCTATTATAGGATCGTGCCTTTCAAAACGATCTCAGTACCCGAACGCTTTCAATGAAAATTTATTATAATGCAAATTGCATCCCTTTGTGAGAAAGTGTGGTATACTATACGTACACTCAAATCCTTTCAGTCTTTTTATAGAATTGTATAGTCTAGGCGCTTACTGTGTGCTGAATTTAAATGAAAGAATTGCCCTCATTGCATATTTATTAGCTAAATTTAATGCTTTTTTTTAGATTCTGGTAGGTATACACTGTATATATTTAAATATAAATATTCAATGATCACGTATTTAAATGAGCCATTGTAATACTATACCACGTATTGGTAATTTTTATAATTAAGGTACGTTACCTTCGACAGCCAATTTTAGGTAAATAGATGTACATACGTAGAATATTCTTTATTACACACCAAAAATCAATTTAAGGAACAATTTTATAAATTAAAATGGTCATTATTTAAGTACTCGATAGTCACTGTGTTTTTTTAAACATGCTAATATCTAAAACCTCTTATTTAAAAACTAAAAAATAACCTTTTTACTTCTGAAATAGGCCTATATTTTGCTTGGTTTATTCGTTGATACCTAAAACGGAATGTCATTTTCTTACATCATCCATTCAGCTGGGAGAGGAAATTAAATATCTTATCAGTTAGATAAAGTCACTCACCTTTTTCGCAGCAGCCCTTGTGATAGAGTCGTGATCCTTTGATATGAGAAATGGGTACAGTAAAATTATTTAGAATCCATGTAATAATATCATCATCTCTTTTATGTCTCGTATAGATTATAAATTGTATGGAGTCGAGGAGACAAGAAAACTGGAGAGAGGGGCTCGTGGCTTTAAGCTACGCTTGCCAAGGTCAGGCTGTTGATGGGTGACCATTCTTAACACATCGAGACCCCTCCGTGCCTCGGAGAGCACGTAAAGCCGTCGGTCCCGGTTGTCATACGAACACCTATGACAATCGTTAGTGTTAGTCAGAAGCCCAAAAGCCCGACAACCAGTCTATCCTTCGAATATCGGTATTACCCAAAAATTGGGTTGCGGGGGTCTGATGGCAGTCGCTTCGTGTAAAATACTGATATTCAGCCGCATCTGGTTAGACTGGAAGCCGACCCCAACATGGTTGGGGAAAAGGCTAGGAGGATAATAATGGAGTCGAGGAGACATGAAACCTTTTAGGTCTTTCTCCTTTTAGGTCTAAAATTCGAGTTGCATGTAGTGACGAGGTCAGGAATACTTATTTGTGACCGGAAAATTATGTGTTTTGAGGTGTATGCTAATAAAGCTGTAGAGTCCATGCTTATTTCGAATATCTTAAACAAGCTATTAAGGTAACAAGCAATTTTAATATCATACGCCAAGCTGAAAATTAAGACAATGACGACACGAAAATGTATTAAAAAGTTCTAATGTTTTTAGGAAATAGTATTTCCGTATATTCTATGTACTTAATCATTTAGGTATCAGTATAAAGTTACTGATAAAATATTAATAAATTAGAATCAACATTTGTATTACATACCTGCAGGAACCTCCTGTTACTAGCTGATGAGAAATGTAAATTATCGTCTAGTATTCTTGCTTATTCCTCCAAATAATACGCTGGTATTAGGAGAGCGTTCAGGGCATTAATTTAGCGAGCTGTAGCACAAATTATGCAACTTAGATAATGAGATCGTGGCTCCTATTTCACCTTCCTCGAACTTTCCACAGGGCTTAACACGAATAACGAACGTACCTACAACATTTATGCTGCAATACGACGTAATTAAAAGTTGGGTTCGGATTTTCGTCACTAATAGGCTAATAAATCTATATAAATAAAAATGAATCAGTAAATCTCAAATTAAACAATTGAACCGATTTGGCTGATTTCTTTTTTGTTGTGTTTGATAAAGTCTGAGGAAGGTTCTTATAGAAAGAAAAAAACAAAAAAAAAGAAAAATACGAGGAAAAGTAAAAATAGGGAAACGCAGGCAAAGCTGCACATAGGGCACTAGTTTTATATAAAAATCAATTGCCGTTCAGTGATAGCCTGGGGGTATACTCACTAAGTTTGGAGGGATAGGGGTATTTCCAAAAATACTAAAATAAATCTTGTCAGAACTTTGGTATTCTCGATCTTTCTGTATGCCTCGGAGACCTGGACCTTGAAGGCGAGTGACCGAAAACGCATTGATGCTTTTGAGATGTGGTGCTGGCGGAAAATGCTTGGTATACCGTGGACAGCACGACGGACCAATGTTTCAATTCTAAAAGAACTCAGAATCACCATGAGACTATCCACCATATGCCTACGCAGGATTTTGGAGTACTTCGGTCACATCGCAAGAAAGCCTGGTGACAATTTAGAAAAACTTATTGTCACTGGCAAAGTGGAAGGGAAAAGACAACGAGGCCGCAGTCCCACGCGTTGGACAGACCAGATCCGCTCCACTCTTTCAACTACAGATCACGATGCTGTCCAGGCGGTGGATGACCGAAACGGGTGGCGAAGTATCATCCGAGAAAAAGTAATTCCTAGGGAAGGTCACGACCCTCAGCATTGAGGAATGCGACTAAAGGAGGGGAGGAGGATACTCACTAGACTGCCAAATCAAAGGTCTCGAGTTCGAATCCAAGGCACGCACCTCACTGTCTTTTCGTAATTATCAGGACATTTTTTTTTTATATCTATACTTTACTTTCTATTTCTGACCTGTCTGAAGTCCTTTTTCAGTTTCCTGTGAAACGTAGCTAAGTACATAATTGCTTTCTTAAAGCTAAAAATTATTAATAACTACCACATTGACTACTGTGGTCGTACAACTGCGCACTATATTAAAGGTCCTGGGTTTATTGTCAAACCCACAACGAACTATACAGAGTCATGTCATGTTTTCTTTCACCGTGAAAGCATATCCATAAAAGAAACTTCCCTCAGAAGTAGGCAGAAACTAGAGGCCAGTAGTTCTTTTGTTTCCTCCACGTTCCTACCGCTTGTCTTACAATGACGTCACCATAAGGTGTAAATCTTTCTAGGGCCGGGCGTCCCGGCGCTGCCCAGTACATTCGCCTAATAAATCCCTTTGTAAAGTTTGAATATAATCACAAAATTGATTCTCCCGCTTCGGTTGTTCAGGTATTTTGTAGGTCTAATTGAAGTCAGTGACTTCAAAACTAACTTTAGTTTGATCCAGACAGATTTAGTCCAACTAGGATTCGTCTTCAACTTAGAAGTAATGTTGTCTCGTTAAAACTTTCATCCAACATAGCAGATAGAACTTATATCGACTGTTACGAAATCCATCATTCACTATTCTGATGTTCAAACTTTTTAAAGGTGTTTTGTAGCTTATCAACTATACAGATTTATAGAAAACCCATTTTCAAAGTCAGTGAACTGCCTCGTTAGGCTAGTGGTCGTAAGCGCGACTGTTACACTCGAGGTTCTGTGTTCAATTCCCGAGTCGAGCAAAGTGTTATTGGGTGTTTCAATAGCTTTCTCAATGGCAACAGGTTCGCCCTTATCACATGGGGTTTAAACCATGTGAACTGTGAGTGTACATCAGTACGACTCTAACTTAACCCTTTGAGGAATACAGAGGTGATGGTATAAGGTATGCCAGTGATAGCTTAGTTGATAGACAAGCAAGCCAGTGATAAGTAAAGATTTTCTCGACGGCGCGGGCGTGTGTAGTCTGCCAAACCACAGGGCCAAAACACAAACACTAGCCTAGTTGACTATAGCGTCACCTCTACTCCAGCCCTAGCAATTAGGTAAACGATAACAATATTCCCAAAACGATTTTTTAAACGAAACTAACCCAAAAACAATGTTTTTATGCTCGTCGGCGTAATTAGTCATACTTAAGTTACAGCTTTTATTTTGGATTCGAAGTCGACACACCATTTAAAGCGAGGATCTATTAAGAGATTCTAGTTAAAACATCTTTAATAACCGCACTTAAGATTTTTACAAGATTATACTCCTATTATGTCCATTGAATAACTAAATGTCTTGTAATCATTAAGGACTGATTACATCCGACCCATCGTTGAATTTAAGAAAAGATTTTTTTCTTTCAAAAGATATGCGTTTCTTTGCTACGGTAGAGCTAATTACGAGAACGGTAAAAGAAAGTGGAAAGAAAAGAAATATTTCAAAGTGGGTACGTAATTATGCTCCGAAGTAGGTACTTTCTGCCTAAAAGAATAATAACAAGAATGAATGGCTTTACGTTATATTCATAAATTGTAAGAACCTGTTGGTCAGAATAGGGTAATCCATTTTTGTAATATTATATTTTTAATCGAGTATTAAATTTTATTGTAAGAATGTGCCAAGGAAGGAAAACTAAAACATTTCTATGTGACTCTCCCGTTGTGTTCTCTACATCTATAATGTAAGTGATAATATTTATATATATATATATATTTAACTTATTCGGTCATACCACGTTTTAAGTCAATAATATGATAATCAAAACGTCAAGGCTTAACAATATCAATGTAACCCGAAAAATCTGCAGAAGAGTTTTATTTTAATGTTTATTGATCTATATCGATACTAATATTATAAAGAAAAAACATTTGTATTTTTGTACGTTTGTAATGTGTAAACTCATAAAATACTGGACCGATTTCACGCTAGATCTATGGCTATTCCTGAGTATCTATGGCTCTTTAGTGCATATTCTTGTAGTTGTGGTTATTTTATAAAGGACTCTTCCTCACAAAAACAAGGACATTTACGTAACAACTGAATGTTTATACCAGTTCTATCCTATATATATATATAAATAAAATTATGATGACTAATTATTATATATTAACTAAATTATGATCTCTTAAAGTATGAACAGGTGTCCTAACCCCGTGAGAAGACTAAGATTCCGTACATTGGAATTCATGGAAATAGTAATGGGCGTACTTGTTGCGAAGCTGCAAGTTATTGTTGAGGGATCAAAGGTCTTGCGCAATGCAGCTGCGCATAGAGTAATTACGAAAACAATTATTATTCTTCGTTATAAGTTTATAGCTGCACAGGCATTTCAATAACCCCAAAACTATATGACCCATATGGAAACTGAATTCAAAACACGCTTAGATAATAGGAGGAGTATTATAACATGCAATGACTGCTACGCTAGAGGCCCTGAGTTCCAATCCCGGGTCGAGCAGTGTTGTTGGGTTATTCTGTGAAATTCTCAGTAGCACCTCGAAGTCTGGATTTATGCCCCGTTGATGGCAAAAGGTTTGCCCCCTATTACATGGGACCTAAACATACTGGCGAAATGTGGGTGTATATTAGTACGCCTCTGCCTACCCCTTCGGGGAATACAGGCGTGATGGCATGTTAATGTTATGTTAATATAACATCAGATCAACAAACTACTACCAAATTTGTTTTTTTACTGAACTGAAAAGCGAATTATAAGTGACAGAGACATAATAAATAACTCATGTAATTTGTAAAATCCCAATTCAAGCTATTAAACAATTTATACGCGAGTGCACATTCGGAAATGAACAAGATTGGATGCAGTGCCATTATTTATACGGTGTCTCGCATGATGAATGACAGATTAAGTAACTTATGAATATTGTATTGTATTGTACTGAGGGCAAAGGCCTGTGTGCAACGACTGACGTAATGTCATGTCAGTGGATGTTTACGAGGATAAATTGACGAGTACGTACAAATAATTCTGTGTATATACTGCAAATATTTTTCCATGAGTAATCAGCTTTTATCCTTATCCCTCAATGGCATTAGAACTCTGCTATAGTTTTCGGCGTTCTCGTCAATCTTATTGTCCGGCTTGAAGTTGGCACGAGCTAATTTCAACCCGGCCGTAAAAATCGGTGAGAGAAAAATATTGGATTAATAAAAAGAAACAAAACGCCCACGACTTAAGCTTTCATTTTTATTTATTTTAATTCAATATTTTCTTTCTCGTCTCGCTGTAACTTCAGACCGGACAAAAAGATTGGCGATAACTATACTGCAGTTCGTCGAGGATAGTACTACCGCATTGCCAAATATTCTGCCATTATTAACATTGTAGTATTCCGTTTTGAATGGAAATATAATCAATGACTATATTTCCATTTAAAACTGAATACAATAATGTTGTGACTAGTCATACGAGACCTAACACATACCTAATTCACTAAGTTACCACTGCTTATGATTATTGTAGATAGGTACTCACTTTTAATAACAATGTAAGCGTCATGGGGTGCAAAAGTAAAGTTGTAGTCCATTTAATATATTGTTTAATTTCGATACAATCCATAAAAAGTGACTGATTTGTATACCCACAAAAATACGACTCAAATCTGTAACCTAATCACGTTGTTTACATTTTCGTGCGATGCGTCACGGTAAAAACACTACGTAACACAGTAATGGAAAGGTGAAGCGGTAAACTGTAAATAAAAAAGGGTTAGGGTTGACTGCGGCGGCATTTATTTTCCCCGTAGCTCTCGGCTTTCCTTCCTAGTAACACAGTAATTTTGTTTTGCAATTAAATCCCACCTTTTTCTTGTTTCGCTCGGATTACTTTCGGTCCCGCAAATAGGTGCGCCACTTCGATATCTTTTTTAACCACTTTTTGTCTGATAGGTCTTTGTTGAATATTTGAAAGCAATCTTTGTTTACTCTTTGCAAATTACGACGAGATTATTAACGATTTCTGTTGAACAACGGCGTATTATTCTTGCTTAGGTACCGTGTAATATTACGTAGATCGGAGTAACTTATTAAGTAAGTGATTTCGGATACCAACATTACACAAATAAATTAATAAAAATTACATCGGCCGATTGATATCATTTAAAAAAGTTAAAACATAAGTAAATCCTTTAAATCATTTAAAGACCCCGTTAAAACGAGTTTCTGTAGTTCTAAATTAAACTACAAATAAAACCTCCACCTACAAGTAGTTAAGAGGCCCACGCTGCATCAGACAAGCTATAAATAAAAAAATAAAAGTATACAACAAACAAATAACAAGATTACCCTGGGAGAGGAAAATAAATAATGCAGCCCAAGCTAAAGAACTTTTTAACGCTCTCCTAAAACTTTTCCTTTTGCTTAATTACGTTTTCATTTATCTTTCGTTTCGTCCAGTAGGCAACAGTGTCGACTAAACAGCCTACTGTGGACTACTCAACCTCCTTTGTCGTATAAAAATAAATTATATGTTAATTTAAATAATTAATGTGTACGTTGACATTGATGCGTTAAAAAAATAATTAAGCTAAGCAAAAAATAAAATTACGTCGTTTATTACAGTCAATATGCATAATGTTACTAATAATATTCATTACTCATTTTGACTGAAATATCGGTCAAAGCTACTTTTGACGTACAAAATAAACAAATAATATAAGTTAGAACTAGCCTAACCACACTAGCTAACCACACTTTGTACATTTTATCGAGAGCCTGCGGTCAAAAGTACTATTGACTGATTTTGATAATGAAAAGTACCTACTTTTGACTAGTTAAGTAAGAGTTTTGACTGCAACATATATAACTTTTAACTACTTAATATATAGATAAAAAGTGTTTCAGGAGAGTTTGTTGTACCAGTTATTCCCAAGAGGCGGTGTAGGCCTGGCGTTTTGGAATAAAAAGTGTAAAAATGGTGTTAAAAATATCATCAATTTATCAAATTTAATTCATACCTACTATAACAAATTAAAGACGAAGTTTCCATTAAAACAAAATGATTCTTTCCAATTGTTACCGAAGTGCCTCAGCTTATCGCAAGAATTCAGCGAGGAGGGGGGCAGGGATTGTCTGTCGAATTGAAACTGACGTGAGCTGGCCACCTGGTTCCTTTCGTCGAAATTAAAAAAGTTTCAGCAACACGGGAACTCAGTAGGTCTCGTTCATTTAAATGCTAAGGGATTCCGTGTTAGTATTCATTGCGAGTTTTGTCATTCAGAGAAAAGTTTTGCTTTTTACCAGTTTCACTTCGCACTGGTTCGGGATTTGCATTTTTTGTCGCGAATGGTGTAACATTCGCTGGCAGTAACTTTTGGTGTAACGTTGTTTATGTAGCGTGTGTGAACTGAATAATTTCTGGTCAAAAAGCAGTTAAAAAAGCAACGATTAAAGAGCTAAGTAAGAAACGATAAAACCTACCAAAAAATGTCAATTATTTCTTTTGACTATGTTGAGATCTGTCCACTCAAAACGTTTAAATACCTAGCAAAACAAAATTCCAAATATTGATTTAGCATACGCCTTTTTCACAAAATAACCCAACATCACTGTCTGAACCGGGAATCGAAACGGACTGTTAGCGTAGTCGCGCTTTACCACTAGACCAATTAGGCAGTCAAGTTGTTGATTAATATATTTTTTTAATTGATCCCATCGATCACGACTAGACGAAGACGAAAAGATCACCGTGAGTAACCTTCAGATTCAGCTTTCAATAATAGTTTCATAAGTATTACAAATATTATGACTTTCCATGAATAATATTCGACTCACTGATCATCAATTGATAAATCGCTATATACCTTCATTGCAAACATATTTCTATGTGTTTATTCACATTAATAGCGCAATAGTTTGACGGAATGATTTAATTTTGCTAATAATGATCCATAAGCAACACCGACAAATGATACAATAAAAGGCTATTTGGGCTAAGGCTAAGCACAAATTCGTGTATATTTAAATGTAATTAGTTATTCAGTATGCAAAGGTTAGGCTTATTTTTTTGTGTGTTTTTTTTTTTTTTTTTAAATATCATAATTTGCAGTGCGTGTATTCAATTCGAATTACCAAGATTCATAGGTGGATGAGTGGAGCCTAGTATAAGTAGTTCCATGCACTAGAGTAACATGTCTGACTAGGACGTGGACTATTGGACCCAACATAAGTCGGCGACAGGATGAAATGTTAAATATTTCATTCATTATTCCTAATACTAGAAGTGTTACAAGTATATGGAATGTGAAAGTTTGTTTGGATATTTTTTACTCTTTTACGCTGCAGCGGCGGGACTGCTTTGGGTGAAATTTGGAATACAGATTATATATTGTATTATATACTTATATCTTGTATTAACCCATGATCGCACACGTGGGTAGAGCTGCGAGCAAATTAATTTATGAAAACAAATGAAAATATGATTATTTTATTAAAAAAACGGAGACCCATAAACACCGATGAAATAAAGTAAACAGTACCTTTATTATAATAGTTAATGCTTAGTTAATAACTCAAAACTGTATGAATTTCATCTCATCACAATGAGGCAATATATTTAACTTCCTAATAACACTAGGTTCAATCTAAAGGTTCAATTTCAACTACAAAACCATTTATTAGGTATCGGGAATGGTAGCCATTATCTTTTCGTATTTGATGTCACAAATACCCTAAATATTTAGACCCGTTCTCAATCGGATAAATGCTCGGATAGCCACGTTGCCTACTCGGGTGTAGACTCCGGGTGAATTCGGACGGGCACATCCATAGCCAAATGAAGTAATGCCAGCCAGCTTGTTATCAGTCACTGCTGGGCCACCGGAATCCCCCTTTAAAAGAAGTATCAGAATTATAAACTTGAAAGACTCCGAAAGGGTGTTTTAAATTGCCTGCAAAATTAGTGTTAAACACATTCAAGGTAACAATAACAAAATCTTTTATGGTCTATATTATGAAGCCTGTTTTAATTCACTCTGTAGATAGATGACAATTATTATAACGCAGGGACTGTGACACTTCACAGCATTACAAGCCAATGCACCTTTTATATCTTAGAATCTAGTCGTAAAATTAACAAAAACTAAGGGCCTGTTGGCACAACCTACTGATAAGTTCCCGAGCTGGCAGATAATTTCATACAATGTTTGTTACATTTTTGAATTTATTTGGCAGTTAGTGACTATCTAGATGTGGTGAAACAGGCCCTAATATTTTCTGTTTTCGGTGGGAAACCTTCAAAAGGGTACTGGTCCTCTGGAATTAAACCGGGGAGCGTAGAATTATTACCCACTAAACCACCCTGGTGCCCACCATTAGCTTAGGAAGGAAAGCATCGTGTCCTCATAAAAGATCAAACCAGAACTGCCCCTGTGCAAGGTCTGTCAGGACTCATGTCCAAGAACAAAAACCAAAAAGCACAGGAACAAAACCCGGTGTCTTTGAAACTCACTAATCAGAAAATAAAAGAACTTATACCTCCTTAGGACTATAAGTTACGACCTTCCGACTCTTCCATTCGTACTCGCCATGTATACTTGTTTCGTCAATCTCCGTTCATCCATCCTCTCTATGTGCCATTTTCATAAGTCTTATGAAAATGTCCGTATACTTACCTATCGTTAAATATTAATATTATAAATGTAAAGTTGTGTAAAAATTAAAATTATTTACCTGACAGGTATCCTTGCCACCTTTAGTTTCACCAGCGCAGAACATTCTGGTGGTGATCCCCCCTCCCAGAAGCTCGTTGCATCGCTCTCTACCCACTGCTGCAACTGACACCGCCATCAAAGTCGAACTCACGGGACCATTTTCCTAACAAAAAAGTTAATGTGTCATCATCAACCCATATACTGTCCCACTGCTGGGCACGGGTCTCCTCTCAGTATGAGAGAGATAAGGCTATAGTCAACCACGCTGGCCTAATGCAGTGCAATGCGCGCTCGACTACGGACGCGTTTTGTGCTGCGCGGTACGAATATTTAATTCGCGTTTTGCGCGGCCGTAGACGCTGCCGTTTGTTGTGACGCTATGGGGTCACAACAGCTCATACCCAACGAGTTGTTGGCATTCGTACAGCATGCCATCGACTATATGGATGAGGTCAGCATCATGCAGATTTGCAAGACTGCCTACAAAGAGGAGGAGGTCAGCAGTTCTAAACTGCTGCTATTCCAAACCCTCGGAAGACTCGACCAGATGCCGTCCCGCCGAAGAGATGGAACAGAAAAAAGCGTCCAGGACATCATCACCCTGTTAAAGGAGGTCGACCCAGATGATGTGCCTGCTTTTGTGGCGAAGGATTTGCACAAGCTACCTCCCGTCACGTTCGACCACGTCGACGTCACTAGGTTGTTGAAGGATGTAACAACCCTGAAAACGAGCCTGGCAGAAGTGCAGTCCAAGTTGGAGATGTCAAACAACACCATAGGAGAACTACGAGCTGAAGTAGTGCTACTACGCAATACTGTTTCGACAAGTAGGTCACCTGACGTCTCTAACGTGAACACACGCCGCGGGGCGCAAAATGCCACCATCAGCAGTTTTGAATCGGCGAGCTCCGCTCATGCGTCACCAACCGCCGATTTAGCTTGCGAAGCAACATGCGCCGTCGCCGCTCCTGCCTCGACAGAGGCAACGTCACGTGTAGGTACGTCGACCCCCAAACGTGCCTATGCAGCTATTGTCGCAACCAGTAAGCCTGCTGTGTCGCAGACTAATAAAATAGGGGGTAAGCAGGGCCGCAGCGATTCTACGCGGAAGGTTCTGCAACAGGTTGGTCCGGAGAAGGACCCGGGCGACAAGGATGGCTTCATCTTGGTGGAGAAGAAAAAGAAGAGGAAGCCTACCTGCCTGAACAAGTGCGGGACCGCACCGACCGGACCGAGACAGCTGCTGCGTCCAGCAGTACCAGTGACGCCGCTCTATGTGTCCAGATTGCATTACTCCACGAAGGCCGAAGAGGTCGTAGAGTATATTGCAGTTAAGAGCAATTTCACTCTGAGGGTCGAACGGTTAGACTCTAGACACAACGTGAACTTCAAGTCCTTTGTGGTTAGAGTTCCGACTGAACATCTGTCGACCTTCATGAAGGAGGAGTTTTGGCCGAAAGGGGTAGTTTTCCGGCGCTTTCGAGGCCGGATACCTAGCGTACAACACACACCAACCATAAGTGTGAAATAGTGTTAGATTTATATTTATGTTATAGTATTTTATATTTTGTTATTTTTATAAGTATTGTATTATTTATTTTTATATTTATTTTTATTGTTGCCTGAAATAAATGGAAAATAATAATAATAAATAATAATAATGCGAATTGGCAGACTTCACACACCGTCGGGAAAATCTCTCAGGCATGCAAGTTTCCTCACGATGTTTTCCTTCACCGGTAAAGCGAGTAATTAACGCATATGATTTCGAAAAGTCAGAGGTACGTGCCTTGGATTGGAACTCGAGACCTTTGAGTTGGCAGTCCAATTGTGATATCACTAGGCTATCACGGCTAATTTATTGTGTATTAATGCTTATTCATTGAGAATTTCCCACATTTTATCTAGCAATGATTAATACATGTATCTAGTTTTAAAACCAAAAATACTATTACAATAACGGCAGTCGCAAGACTATTTACCGAGACATTTTTTACGTGGAAGATTCAGTCAGTTTCTTTAACACAGCCAAGAACCTCACTGCCTACTCATATATTTTAATCGATTGATTATTAAAGTAATCGATAACCTTTCCAACGATAATGGGTGCAACCAATGCAAAAATGTGCAGTATGCGGGTGCATATATGACTACTGATCGATTAGTTTAACAGGCAAACCGAACCAATATTTTGGATGGTTCTTATCGAAAGGAACCTAGAAGTTCCAGTATCTAAAATGATGTAATTAATATAAAGTAAATCGATTGTATTTAAAACTGTTCTACTTACACTTGTTGCACCCCACCCAACCAGGACGACCTTCTCACCATCAGGCACATCAGAACCTGCTCTGACTAAGCTTATATTCTTGGTATTTGTGCCGTCCAAATTCATGCCGTTTACCCGAATAACGCCAACGTCATAGTCACTAGTAGCAGCGTTGTAAAAAGGATGGGCAGCAAACGAAGCAGCTTCGTACTCCAAGCCTCCACTTTCGGAATTGGTGCTACCGATCCGCACATATATATTCTGGATACTGCGATATAAAACAATAATTTAATGTACTAAAGGCCTGTTTTACTACCTCTGGATAGCCGCGGACCGCCGGAAAAATTCAAAATTGAAACAATTTGTATGAAATTATCTTCTAACTAATTTAACGGAAACTTATCAGGAGGTGGTATAATAGGCCCTAAAATATTTTTTTTGTTGTTGTATCCAGTTATATCTAGCATCACATAAAATGCCCAGGGGCTAAAATGGAATAAGAAGCAATCCAGCAATCTGTAATCGATTTATTATGAATATCTGAAGATGACTCTACGGAGAATCATTAACCGATACCTGGGAAAGCGAATATACCGACTAATAATCACACCTTTCTTCCTTTCCATATAGTCAAGGACATGGGACTTGTAATCACATTCACAATCCCGACAGGGTAAGGTCCAACTATCGCTTGAGACATTTTTACCCCTATTACAAAAATGACATTCGCAACAGCAAAACTAATTAAAGAAATCTTGTGATACATACCCTGTCAGACAATGAGCAGCAGTTATGATATAGTTTTCACTCACAATGGAACCTCCACATTGATAGTAATCACTACCATCGTATAACAACAAATAAGCCTGGTACGGGTATGTCTGTATAGTAGTATCACTACCACCTACAATCTTACCCCAACTCTTCTTTAGTCTATGCCTTTTACATAGGACATCTAAAAAAGAAAAATATTAATATTATATTGGTGTACAATGTGGTGGTGGTTGTTGTGGTTGTGGGACTGTGCCGCAAACAATGGTGCACCTCCTATCCTGTTCTTTGTGCCCCGCAACCTGCAAAGCGACCTCTGCGCTGCCACTGACGATGCTGTGGAAGTGGCGAAGTTTTGGGTACACCAAATTTTATTTAAATAAAATCGTTCCATCGACACGGAGAAGAAGAAGAATGTTGCAATATGGCTTTTTTAGCTGAACATAATTATCCCAGGTTGGCACTATTGAGACAATCTCTGTATCATCTACAAAAGTAACGACAAAGTATAAATAGTCCCAATTTGATTCTAAAATAATTACTATTTAAGGAAATTAAATAAAACCTAAAAACTAATTACAACGGAAGCGGTGAAAACAAAAACTTCGAAGCTACCTGACAAAGCAACTACCATTTTATGCTTAAAAGTTAAAATATTATTTTAAATAGAAAATACCTTTGCCGCAGAAAGCCAGAAATAAAAGACTGTAAAGTATAAGCTTGTCCATTTTGTGACGGAAAATGTAGTGTGAATATTTTCAGTGAGATTTTGCCTATATACTTTTCTGAACGATACTAGCCGTGTAATTAGGATCTATCGCAATAATTATAATAATAATAATAATAATAATAATTCTTTATTATCAGGCTACTTTGGCCCATAAATACATACCTTACAGACTAACATATATATTATAATATTACAAAATGTGTTAGTATAATAAAAACTTAGCCTATGTTAGTAACACTTCACTTAGGTAGCACTAGTCACTAGTCAGTGTGCGTTCTGGTGGCACTTGTCCGCGGAAGCGACGGAACACCACGTCTTGCGGCCAAAAGTCCTCTTCCATGACGAGGTGCAGATAACACGTAGGTACCCGCACCACGAACGCCTTGAAGTTGACGTTGCGGCGCGATTCCAGTAGCTGCACTCTCGGCGTGTATTTGAGCCTTTGGCGTACATACTCCGCGATGTCCTCCGCCTTAGTGTGGACACTACATCGGAGTGTTCGGCTTAGCGGCACGTATAGCTAAGCTGGGCTCAGCAGGAGCCGTGCCGCAGCGGTTCTTGTTGGTACGTTGACGGCGCTTCCTCCTTTGCACCATCACGAAACCATCATCATCAGCCCGCTTCGCTGCCTTCGCAGACACGGGTTTCGTGGAGGGAGCATCAACATTACTCCCAGCGACCCTAGCAGGATCTCTTCCTTTAGCTGGCTCTTTTGATACAGCCAGCTGATCGGGGGGGCTTGTAATTCGAGCGGCGGCGCAGGGAGGAGCCGCAGAGGCGGGAGCGGGGACGCGGGGCGCACTCGGTGCGCTTTCTGCACGCTCAGCGTTCGACAGTGGAGGCGACGACATAACTGCTGACGCGAAACTTGCCACCGATATATCGAGGCCAGCTCCACGACGCGTGTTTACGTTCGATGCACTGGATGGTGACCCAGTTACTGCCACCGTCTTACGCAACTCTGTAAGTTCGTTGCGCAAATCAGCGACAGTGTTTTGGGATGCATCTAACCTCTTCTGAACATCCACTAGGCTGGCCTTAAGAAAAACGATGTCTTTCAGCAGGCTTGTTACGTCGACGTGGTCGAAGGTGACGGGAGGAAGCTTGTATAAGTCCTTCGCCACAAACGTCGGCACGTCGTCAGGGTCGGTCTCTTTCAGCAGCGTTATGATGTCCTGTACGCTTTTCTTTGTCCCGTCACGCCGGCGGGACACCATCTTATCTGTCTTGTTCAATACCTTGTACAAGAGCAGCTTGGAGGCAGCGATGTCGTCTTCACTAAAATTCGTGGAGCAGATCTGGATTGCAGACACCTCGTCCATAACATCCAGCTTCTGCTGCAGGAACGCTAGCAGCTCGTTCGCCACAAGTTGTTGACTCATGGCGTTTAATCACGAGCAACGGCTTGCGCCGCGCTACACGACTTATAAAATTATAAGTGTCAGCAACACGTCCGCATCAAAACGCGGCTAATGCGAGACTCTAATTATATCAAGACAATCTATAATTGTCAATAATTGTCGGACGATGCGATAAGACCCCATTAAATAAAAATATTTTATATTTTTATAATTCTGCTCCTTGCTTCCTGACGCAAGTACATTGTAATTGCACCCATTACCCGTCTTGCATTATCAGTCACTACCAAGGTTACATACAGAAATAATTGACCAGTCAATTATTTCTGTTCTACAAGAACCACAGTGAACTTAAATTTGCCTTTTATATCGAAACCTATTAAATTTACAAATCTAAAGATCATTTTTTGGCTTCTACGCCTGTATTTCCCAAAGGAGCTGCTACTGAGAATTTCATAGAAAAACCCAATAATTATAAGTCTGCTCGACCTGGGAATGGAACCCAGGACCTCGAGTGTAACAGTCGCGCTTACGACAGCTAAAATATTATAAATAAATTATTTATTTTTGTAGGTCAGGCAAAGAGCCATCATTAATACTTCTATTTATACACTGTGATAAGAGTGTATAATAACTTTTCGTTTTAGCGATAACGCTAATATAATAAAATAAAATATAAATTAAACAGTATCTTTATTACAATAATACCTAACCATAGAATAAAAACTATATGAATTTCTTCACTTCACTAATAATAAATAATTAAGATAATTTATTAAATAATCTTACCTTTACAGAATTTATCCAAAAAAAGTTATAAATAATATTTATTATTACAATCTTATAGGTATTAAACAAATACGGACATTTGTGTTATGATCTAAACTGTCTTACAATAAATTATACTGTAACAATATTTTTTTTGTTTTTGCATTTTTGTAAACTTCTTTTTAGGCTGATCTGGTAGCCTCTTCAGCTCGCATTCAAGTTTTTTAAAGTATTATGTGCCGACCTTAAAATTAATTTGAATACATTTTTTTTTCTTTCTTTTTAAAAACAGTTAAACTAGTATGCCCGTTCTCATTCGGATATACATCTGTATAGCAATGTTGCCTACTCGGGTGTAGACTCCGGGTGAATTGGGACGGGCACATCCAAAGCCAAATGAAGTAATGCCCGCCAGCCTGTTATTAGTCACTGCCGGGCCACCGGAATCTCCCTTTAAAGAAAAAATCAGATTAATACATTTACGGATAGTAAAGTGACAATAACACGTATGACAGCCGGACCTCGATAGGGTGTTTACAAAAATTGTGCGTTTTATCTAAGATCTTTCTTGTGCAAAAGGACAAAATAAACGCATTCAAATTAGTAACAAAAGTTTAATAGTCATTCTTATTTGATTATAGATTTACTATAATTAATGGAAACTAAAGAATAATAGTAAGGTATCAGGTAACAAATGATTAAACTGTCGCATAAATTCAAATATTTTTATTTCAATTAGACTGTAATATGAACTTTTAAAACGTTAAATTAGTTGCACGGTTCCAAAAAAGTAGGAAGAGGCGGCAAGAAACTACATAGATAATCCATAAATTAATAGAGTCGCTACGTGTTCAATTTAGTTTTAAACTCCTATATATAAACGTTTTTATCTCGCTTCGGTGATTGTCTTTTATTCCATAAGTTAGAGACAAAAATAAACAAATATTCACCTGACAGGTATCCTTGCCACCTTCAGTTAGACCAGTGCAGAACATTCTGGTAGTGACCCTATCTCCTAAAAGCTGGTTGCATCGATTTCTGCCCACGGCAGGCACAGTCACCACCATCAACGTAGTACTTACATTACCGTTTTCCTAACAATAAAAGTCACATTTATTATTGCATGATTATGTAGAATTTTCTCCTATTTGTCTAGCACAAATTAGTATGTAGATTAGAAGCAGTGATAATGTAGAGATATGACGATTCTGTTGCAGGTGGGGATGGCCAAAGACCACCTAGCTAGCTTGTTTGCCGAAAAAAATAATTAATTGAAGAGTATATCATTACATGACATTACTTAATCTGAAAAGGATGTACTGAATATAACCAAAATCTATAATACTTACCGCTGTGGCACCCCATCCAGTCAGAACAACTTCCTCACCATCGGGTACATCAGAACCCGCTCTAACCATACTGATAGCCCTGGCATTTGTTCCGTCCAAATTCATGCCGTTTACCCGAACAATACCAACGTCATAGTCAAAGGTGGTAGCGTTGTAAAGAGGATGGGAATTAAACGAAGCCGCTTGGTACTGCAAGCCTCCACTTTGGGAATTTGTGCTACCGATCCGCACGTTTATAGACTGCATACTATAATCAAAAATATCGTTGATATTTAATTTTGTTCTCTATCGTAGCAACAACAACAAAGATAGGTAGGGCACAGCCATTTATGGCTTAAATCTGGAGCAGCCCATCTGGGGAAGTACCTCCACCTTACAGAAAACTGCAGCTAAATAACACACTTTACCGCGTGTTGTATTCATGCAGTCAGTAAAGTTGCCAGAGCTCCTAAGGATGCGCTGTACTGGCAGCAAGAGGAATAGTCTCTTAAACTATCGGCGCAGTGAATCCTCCATAAACCTCTAAGAGGTTTTTAGTGTCGGCAACGCGCGAGAGATACCCGTGGTGCTGCAAGCGTCCATAAGCTAACCGGTTACCATCAAGCGGGCCATATGCTTGCTTGCGACCATAGTGGTAAACAAAAACTAAACATGATAAGTGATCATGTCGAGTGATCTTAAAACCTTAATCAAGGCTAATAATACACTTCTCTCTCTCTCTCATCTCTGGAATAAACTCATATTTGAGATTTTTTAAATGCATGTCCTATTAAATTTCGACAGAAGTGATATTTCAACTGGCAACTTTATTACTGTACGGAAACTCCTTAATGGTGCCATACTGTATCTCTTATTTTCCCCAAAGAGTTCGACAATAGACCTAAATATACAGAAAAACTGTGCACCAGCTGCAGTAGTCCCATGTCTCATGTAAAAGAGAGCGAGCCTAATACCATACTGAAAATTCCATAGAAATAACCCAGTAACACTGCATAGCAGTTGCTATTACAACCACCAGGCTAATAAGGCAGCTATCACACTCGCATCGATAAACCGCACAAGGAATATGCAGGCCATATGACCATGGGACTCATGGTCACATTCACAGCCCTGACAGGATGTAATCTAAGCCTACGAAGGATCGAACCTACAATACAAAGTCCTTCACAACATATAAATCTAATCAAACAAATCTTGTGGAACATACCCGGTCAGACAATGAGCAGCAGTTAAAACATAGTTTTCACTCAAAATGGAACCTCCACACTGATAGTTATCACTACCATCGTACAACAACAAATAAGCCTGGTACGGGTACGATTGTATAGTAGTATCCGTACCACCTACAATCCTATCCCCACTCTTCTTCAGTTTATACCTTTTACATAGGACATCTGAAAAAAGAAAAAGTATTGTTACCCTAAATAAAAATACCAAATAAGAAATTAAACAATATATCTAGGTATACTTATATTATGCAGAGGAATGATTTGATTGTTTGTTTGTTTATGTTGAATAAGCTCCGAAACTACTGGACCGATTTGAATAATTCTTTCACCATTAGAAAGCTCCATCTTTACCGAGGAACATAGTCTATAATTTATAAGAAATACCTAGATACCGCGGGCGAAGCCGCTGGCGGAATGCCATCGTCATCATAATATATACTCATTTATAATCGATTAATTTTATTACAGTTATTATTTATGTATCTACGTGTCGTGAAGACGATATTTTAATCTTCTTAAACAAGACTTGTAACACTTTGTTGTTATAATACTCATTGATACGTAAAAAAACAGAAATATTAAAATAAAAATATCTGCCAGAACGTCGTGTTTACAATAACAACAAAAAGAAAGAAACATCAAACCCTAAAAAAGACAAATGCTGTAATTATTATTTATATCATTATTTTATTATTATAAATTAGAAATACCTTTGCCACAGAACGCAACAAATAGAAGACTGTAAAGTATAAGCTTGTCCATTTTGTGACAGAAAATGTATTGTGAAGATTTTCAGTGATATTATGCTTATATACTTTTCTGAACAATGCTGGCCGTGCAATTAAGATTGAACTATCTCAATAATTGCCAATAATTGACGGACTATGCGATAAGACCCCTATTGAATAAAAATTCTATTTTAATCTTATTTTTTCTAATTTTGCACCTTACATCCTGACACAAGTACAGTCAATAAAAGAAATAAATAGACAGACAATCTGTGTTTTGACGAAGATTGTAAAATACCTAAACAAAATTATTATCTGCTAAAGAGTTTGTGTCTAAGCAGGTAACACGACAATACTTGCTTTTTGACATATTTTGCGTTACCTATACATTATTGCACAAACTTTGTCAAAACACACATGTAATTATCTGTCTGCCTACTTATCTTTTTTGTCGACTGTACATTGTAATTGCACCCATTATTATCCTGTATTATCAGTCACTACTAAGGTCATTGGTCAATTATTTCTGTCCTCATATACTCCTCATACAAAGAACGTACAAAATATGATTTTAAAGACACTTTTACATGTCAAAGTTTTTTACTTTTTTTGGAACCGCCATTTTCTAGCTGACGTCTACGGTTGTAGACACCCCGTCGTCAAGGTGAAAAGCTTGGTGCGTGATTTCCTACTGAATATTTATTTGTATGTGTCATTTTAATTACGTATTTCCAACTGATTAAGTGAAATAATCATCCGTATGACTCATAATATGCCAGTATAACTGTAAAATGTAATTTTTTTTGTACTAGCTATGGCCCGTGTATTCATTTGCATTCTAAAAAAACTTTTATACTCTGTTATTCTTATGTATAAGCTATAAATAATACTGAAAAGTTTCATCATAATAAAAACTAATAAAAAAAAAAACAGACAAACTGCAAAATATGGCTGACAAGGCAGTTTCACGCCTGCATTCTTAGAAGTTTAAGGCAAAGGTGTACTAATGTACACCAGCACCATAAGGCTTGCTGGTATATTTAGATTGCATAGAACAGGGGGTGAGTCTATTGCTATAACCGGGCAAAACTGCAAAGTCCGACCTGCTACTTCATAGTAATGCCCAACAACACTGCCTCGTTGGTCTAGTGGTTCCAATCGCGACTACGCTAGAGGTCCTTGGTTCGATCCCCTGGTCGAGCGAAGTGTTGTTGGGTTTTCTGTGAAGTTCCCAATAGCAGCTCGGAGTCTGGATGTGTGCCCAGGTGATGGCAATAGGCTCGCCCCCTATTACGTGGGACCTAAACATACCGGTGAAATGTAGTGTACATTAGTATCGCCTCTTCGCCCTTCGGGGAATACAGGCGTGATGGTATGTTAACCCAATAACACTTTGGTCGTCCTGGGAATTGAACCCAGGAATTTAATCCCTCGGGTGTAGTAATGTAATCGCGCTTAGGACCACTGGGCTATCTAGGCAGTAAAAGTAATTTATGCTTCATTTTCCTTATAAATTTATTTTAAATACCACCCGTAATTGTAAACGCCTAATTAGTTGGTTTGATTAATTACCATTGCAGTGTCGTGTGTGGTGTTAATGTTCCGTATATACAAGGTAATTTTAAGATGGCATATACCTCCTGCAAAACTGACAAAAAAAGTAACAAAAAAGCGAAATAAAACCTTTTTAGTCTCTCTAACAAACATTGAGTAGGTGCCAACCAAATTAAACTTAAATACTTATAATAATTATGATCTTTGTTGATTGTGTGGCACCTACTCAAAGTTTATCAAACATTAAAAAGGGGTCTATTTTTCACTTTTAGTTACTTTTTTCGTCGGTTTTTATATTTTGTTAAAAAGTTGTTATTTTTATTTTGTGGCCAGTAATAAGTAAAACTTATTTAGTTACCTTACCTAAACTGAGTCAGATCAACTCTAGAAGTCCATTATGTTTTATTGACATCAGAACTACAAAGCGAATGCGAATGAATGTAAAGCGATAGCTTTACATTTAGTGATAAAAAACAATCATCCCTTATTTTTCTACCCTTAGGGGTGGAATTATTCTTTCAAATTTATTTGGGACCATTTCGGGTGTACAGTTCTCGCCAAACTTATTGTCCGGCTTGAAGTTGGCACAAGCAAAGGGTCTACACCCTTTCAAACAAAAAAATAATTTTCAAAATCGGTCTTTATTTGACAGAGAAATCGGCGAACATACATAAACAAAATTAAACGTCCTCCAGTTTTTCGTTCTTCGGTTCAAACCGCATCAAATTTCATAAACATACGTTTAACTGACAGAAAACAACTATTTAAGGTGTTGGCTTCCATTGCTCTTATAAAAACTTGTTTTTTTTTTCTAAAATAATTTAACTATGTGCCAGACATCGACCAGTTTTAATTTTAATATTATGTATAGGTTATTTTAGAAAACATACAATTGTAACTTAGGTATTATAGAAATGGAAATAAAGGGCAAAGCAGCAACAAAATTGATTTGTAGTAATTTTTTTTAATGCGTCTTACTATATGACTCCTTAAAGGGTTTGAGTCCCGTTCAGAACAAATATTTTGAACCAGTTGTAATGCATAACGGACTGTGGGTTTCCAGAATGTGCAAATTTATATTTGCTCCCATTATTATTGTTATACAGGGTTGAGGGATAAACGCCATTATTATTGAATTAATTTGTTCGTTTCAAAATATTCTAATAGAATATTAACATTTCAACTCTCAAGTATTTTACCATAATTATGCGCGTGAGCAAGAAACCTAGTTCGAGAGTCATATCAGTAGGTAGTCACATCACTCGGGCGCGTATTATGAATTTAAATACGATTTCGGACAAACCTATACCTATAACTAATAGCAAAAACGCTTCCTATTGTTTATTTAATTTTTATTAAAAAAAACAACACAAACAGTTTTTCATCGTTGTCATACGTTTACATTTTTAATTTATCTTCCCACTACCAGCTAAACTTGAGTGGGAACATAAATGTGTATTATAACGATGTTCGAAAACTAAATATTTCATTCATTTGTAAATGTTGTAACATTGTAACGTCCGTGATGTAACGGAACTGTTTCTGTGATAAGCTGGCAATATAGATAGATAGATAGAATATTCTTTATTGCACACCAATATGCAATTGCAATATAACGTAATGTATTATTTTTCAGCAACAACACACAATGCGAGGAATAATCTTCGTAGTCCTAATCACCGCCGCTGTCGCCGAGCTACCAGTCCACAGCAGTCCTGCGTCCATTCCTACAATATTAAAAGACGCCTCTCCAGCTGACGTGCTACTGTACCTCTATGACGTAGTGCTGATGTCACATAGACTACATCATATTAACGATAAAGGATTTATAGGTGACTTCAAATGTCCAGAGAATTATGTTTGTGTAAACAAACAATGTCAGCCAAAACAAACACAACCAATAATAGGTCTCGATTATATTTAAGACGGACAGTGAAGTTAAACCTACTTTAAAATCGAATTCCCAACAGAACAGATTTATAGTTGGTTTCTTTATTATATAAAATGAATCAAATACAATTGATAATAGAATTGTATTTGTATAACAGTAGGTATGTGATAATTAATACTATAATATTATAATGTGAAAAGATTTGAAGTTTTGTATGTTTTTAATGAGTAGATTCAAAAACTACTGGAGCGATTTCAAAAATTCTTTCTTCATTAGAAAGCTTCATCTTTCCCGAGTAACATAGGCTGTATATAATTGATAAGATTATGTCGGAAAGATAGTAATGTATGTGCTTGTGCATAAAGACGCTTATATACTGTTTTTGGTGGATTTTGTATACCACTATATAGTGGAATAAATGCTATTAGTTACAAACGTTACTGCTGGGCAAAGGATAGCCTAAATATGATGATACGAAATAACAATAATAAAAAATATCAAATAAATAATAATAATGTGATTTGATCCGACAGTCAAACTGTTTATACAGTTTTGTGGGACACTGTTAGTTCATAAGCTCTATAATGTACCTTTCTTACAAATATAATAAAATAATACTAGCCTTTGCCCACAACTTCGGTCCCGTTGAAGTTGAAGTTTTCCCCCATATTTTTTTAACATTGTTAATTGATACTCTGCTCCTATTGGTCTTAGCGTGATGATATATAAGGTGATGATATATATAACTTTCCTCGTTAAACAGACTATCCAACACTGAAAGAATTTTTCAAATCGGACCTGTAGCTCATAAGATTTGCGCGCTCAACCAAACAAACAATCAAACTTCATCTTAAAATATTAGTATAGATATTATGTCATCAATGCATGCGGCCTTCCTTGTAAGTATTTTACTTGGTTAGATGTTTCAGATATTTCCTTATTTGGTGTATACTAGATTTACTAAGACAGGTAATTCTGTTTGTGAGGGAGTAATCACAAGTAACGTCATCTCTCGTCAACAGCTATGATTTAACTGAAGTGCAGAACCTCAAAAGATATTTAACATACAATTACGCTTATGTTCCGGAAGGGTTAGATAAAGATGTACACCAACATAATAATATTATTGTTGTGTGTTAAAGGACAAACCCACTTATGATTTTTTTATTTGACTTGGTAATCGGCCTGGACTTCCGGAATTCAAAGACGAGAATCGTTTCCACTATTAAAAATCTTCGTATATCAACTTGAATGCCAAAGTTGTGTTACAAAATAAAAGCGTGTATGCAATGCCTTATATATCACGACAGGTTGTGGTCCGGTACAGTTCTCGCCAAACTTATTGTCCGGGTTGAAGTAGGCACAAGCTAACTTTAACCCGGCCGTAAAAATCGGAGAAAAAAAAAATTGGATTAAAATGATTTAAAATTAGCCTACGACTTGAGCTTTCGTTTTTATTTATTACAATCTAATATTTTTCTTTCTCCGATTTTCACGGCCGGGTTAAAGTAAGCTCGTGCCAAATTCATCTCGGACAATAAGTTTGTCGAGAACTGTACCTACAGTCACCGGACACAGTCAAGGGTGCCTTGCATCCGTGCATGGGGCAAATACGTGCGTCGCCTGGTGCGTGGCGTCCAATTTCCCTACACTCAAAATTTGTTAAACATTTATTTGTATGCGTCATTTGATTACGTGTTTCTAACTAATTAAGTGAAATAAATATCCTTATGTCTCATAATATGTCATTATAACTAAAAAAAAATTTTGAAAACCCCCGACTTGAGATGTAATTTGCGATTTTGTGGTGGCGGCCATCTTGGATTTCAAATTTATCATAGTGTATAGTGTTCTCCTAGTTAAGCCCTTTCATTTGATACCCATATTGAGAGTTGTGAAAAAATATGTAATTTGCTATTTTGTGGCGGCGGCCATCTTGGACCGATTTTCATCAAACATAGTTAAGAACACTCCCGAGTAATTCAGCTTTCAAATAAAAAAATCAAAATCAAAATTGGTTCATCCGTTAGGAAGCTACGATGCCACAGACAGACACACACACACACACACACACACACACACACACACACACAGACACGTCAAACTTATAACACCCCGTCGTTTTTGCGTCGGGGGTTAAAAAGGTGATAAAGGAAAAAAAATACAAAATAATAAAAGGATACAATACTCGTATTATTTCATAGAAAAACCCAACAACACTTTTCTCGACCTGGAAATCGAACCCAGGACCGCGACTACTACTTTACTTTAGTAGTCGCGGTTAAAATCACTAGGCTAGGGTAACGAAGCAGTAAACATTATTTATGATACATTTTCCTTATATATTTAAGTTAAATATCACGTATATTTGTAAACTCCGTATTAGTTTGATTAATTCATTACCATTGTGTTGTTGTGTGTGGTGTTAGTGTTCCGTACAAGGTATTTTTACGGTAGCCTATACCTACTGCAAAAACAACTTTAAAAACCGCATCCAATTCCTTATAAATACGTCACAAAAGGTATTTGTGTTGGCTTCCATTGCTCTTACAAAGATCCCTGATATTTTTTCTTAAATATTTATTATACAGTGCCAGACATCGACCAGTTACAATTTTAATATAATGTTTATTTTGGGGAAAAAAATGGAAAATAGTTATTATAGAAATAATATCACTTATTATTAAAGTTAAGGGCCTGTTTTACCACCTCCGAATAAGTTCCTGTTCAATTACCCGGCAGATAATTACATACAAAGGAGGTCATCTAAATAGGCCCAAATGAGGTACCGAAAGTACACTTATTGGAAAAAATACTCTGTATTACGCTGGTTAAAACTGTAGTCGTACTTTGTTTTAATGTTGACTGGGGGATGAGAAAAAAAACTTTCAATTTGAGAAAAATCACGCCATTTTGGCACACTATTATCTTTTTCGGAATGATTTCATAGTAAAAACTGTCACTGTCAGTTTCGGAATGTCAAACGCACGCCATTACGCCAGATTATTAACGGTTTCATAGTGATTTCATTGTAAAACTATCAACTTGACAGCTGTCATGTACCTCTGGTACAAATTTGGGCTAAATTGTATGGGCTTTTGATGACCTTCTTTATTTAATTTTTTATTTATTCGGCGGTTAGCAGCTTTCCAGATGTGGCAAAACATGGCCTAAATATACAAAGAACAGCGTTTCTTTAGATTACATTTTGGAGATGACAAAGCACAGAAAAAAATTAGTCAATTTTATGTAGAAAGAGCAGTCATTTCAGTGGTCACATCACTCAGGCGCGTATTATCTATGGAGGTATTATAACATTAAAGCTATTAAGAAAAATATTAACATAATGTACAAATTCAATTAAAAAAAAACAAAATTAGTTTAGTAAAACAAAAGTACTCCTCATCGCTGTAATTATTTACTTACGATGTTGTACAAAAACCTATTTATAATAACTAAAAACGTTACACAAATCTTTTTTTAACCGCTGTCATTCATTCACATTTTTAATTTATCTACAAAATACCAGCTAATCTTACGTACTTCAATATATTTTGTAAAATGTTCCTGTAAATACGGAACTGTTTCAGTGATACCCTGGCAATGTAACGTATTATTAAATATTATTATAATGTATTATTTTTCAGCAACAACACACAATGCGAGTAATAATCTTCGTAGTCCTAATCACCGCCGCTGTCGCCGAGCTACCAGTCCACAGCAGTCGTGCTTCCATTCCTACAATATTAAAAGACGCCTCTCCAGCTGACGTGCTGCTGTACCTCTATGACGTAGTACTGACTTCACATAGACTACATCATATTAACGATCAAGGAGGTCCTTTTGATCCCAACAGTTGTCCAAATAATGCTCCTAAAATACACGGTGTATGTCAGCCAATAACAACAGAACAACCAATAGAAGAACTCGATTACAATTGAGATGGACAAACCAAAACAAAATCTACTTTGGAACAAAATTCACAGCAGAGATTTATAGTTTGTTTCTTGATAATAGTGTGTGTAGATAATAGTGTATGCTTTGATAAATATTGTGTTTGGTGGTTTTTGTATGCAGGAATAGATAGTTGAATGACTTCTGCTAGGTACTTTTTGACATCCATCTTCTTAACGGACCAGTGATCTATATAATAAAATACGACAGGTCTTATAATTTATTTATAGATAAAGGAATTCAATTAAATTACATACTATTATAAGGTTTTAATGAATTATTTTAATATTAACTTCGTTCGGGAATTTTCTATGACGCAAGTTCTAGGTACCTACTAGATATTCCCAATTCAATGTATACATAAACCTAACATAAATTATAACTATTTTCCTTGTACCTTGTTGTAATGTACCTATTAAATATTTCAGTATTTTGTTTGTTTCATCTAATAATAGGGCAGTCGTTAGATTTGTTGTAAATAAGGCTTAATACCTCCTGAAACAATAATTTTAATCGATTAGTAAAGTTCTAAGATCAAAGCGTTTAAAGTTTTTGGTGGGGATTGAAGGGGGTGCTCTGTCCCTTTCTCGCTTAGCCGCTCGCAGCTATTGACGTCACACTCCGATAGTAGGTATGCTCTCTGTCTAGTATAAAATTAAAATACTTATAACTTCCTTATTTATTACTTTATTTAAATAAATAAATAAATATCTTGGGACATTTTTACACAGCACCATCTAGTCCCAAACTAAGCAGAGCATGTAGTATGGGTACTATAGATTTATAAACATTTTTTTTGTAAATATATAGGTACCTATGATATTCTATATTATAAGGAGGAGGTTCTCAATTCGACTATGTTTTTTTTTTTTCATGTAGACATGTAACGACTTCTCCGTCAATTATTGTAGACCAATTTTAAAATGTATTTTTTGTCTGGAAGATTATAGGATTAGGTACCCTCAACGTGGTTACATATAATTTAAAACCTATATTAGTCGAAGTGCTATAGCCATCTTATCATTTTATTTTATAACACCGCAACTGAAATGTCTGCCCGAAAAAAGTTACGTGTTGGGTACTATAGTGACTGATTCCGGTTCCTTGATGTTGATATAACATTTTGAGACAGACATTTTCGTTTCGCTGTCATAAAATAAAATGATAAGATGGTCATTGCCCTTCGATTAATACAGGTTTTAAATTGCTACAAGGGTGAGGACGTTTTAAACATTGTCCTTTCAAATAGTATATTGTGAAATTATGAAATAAGTACAAGGGAAGTGTAAAGTAGTTTAGCTATAATGTTAAGTGAGAACTACTGTTACAGAATTATATGCACATTAGTAACCAAGAGGTTATTAATTACATATATAAGGGGACACAAACGATTTGTGATACATTTTCCTTATAAATAAATTTTAAATACCACCGCTATTTGAAAATTACTTATTAGTTTGCTTCATTTGTAGCTAGTGTGTTGTCTTGTGTAGTATTCGTGTTACATAACAGGTAATTTTACGTTTTTTAATAACTTTACTCAGTAGAGTAGGTATTACGATGAAACATAGGTAACCGATAATTTAAGATTTAGACTTTCTGCATACTGATTTTTGTCACTTACGCGAATAGTAGACATTGAAATAAAGCTACTTTTTACGGATTTTATCGCGTTATATTATTTTGTTTTCGTTTCGTTATATTGATTAGACCTTCTGCAATACAACTTTGGAGACCGCATTCAATGTTATACAGAAGTTTTTGCGTGTTGCGCGTATAAATATACGAGCAGCCAGACAGACTAAAGTTTTAAAGAAGACTGTTTTGACTTCCATTGCTCTAACAAAGGATTAAATATCTCTAGACATTTTATTACATTATAATTACGTACGTATAAATTATTAAAGCAGTGATAGCCTAGGGGTAAGACCACTGGACTGCCAAGTCAAAAGTCTCGAGTTCGAATCCAAGGCACGCACCTCTGACTTTTCGAAATCATGTGCGTAATGATCACTCGCTTTAACGGTGAAGGAATCGTGAGGAAACCTGCATGCCTGAGAGATTTTCTCGACGGCATGTGAAGTCTACCAACCCGCCTTAGGCTAGCGTGGTGGACTATAGCCTAATCCCTCTCATACTGAGAGGAGACCCGTACCCAGCAGTGGGACAGTATATAAGTTGATTATTTATTGAATTATTTATAAATTATTTAGGAAACACCATCGCACAATAGGTATTACAGCAGCGGTATAACTTAGTAATAAGGTTAAAATCACAATCAACGACGTATTCCACAGGTTACTTATTCTTTTTATTTTTGTGATTCTAATTCTTAAAAAAATTTGCACCATATTATACAGTGCCTGAAGGTAATAAGGGGGGGTAGACAAGTTGCATTTAGACTTTCGAATCGACAAACAAAATGTATAGAAATGACATTAGTGACAGCCCGATTTGTCGAAAGCTTGTGTCATTTACATACATTTTGTTTGTCGATTCGAATGTCAAAATGCAACTTGTCTAGCCCCCAAGGTGATCTTTGTAAATTAAAAAAATTATGTACCTCGTTTGACTTAGTAATTTAATACAGTACCTCAACCATGAGTTCTATCGAATGACTTTCGATAAGTTTTTTACGCATCGAAACGCTGTAATCTCATAGCAGATTTTAGTTGCTTACGTAACCGCTAGAGGCGCTGCGAGCTGCGAACCATAATATCATCTATGTATACATTTTTTAAAATTTTCGTCGATATTTTTACAACCGCTCACCGGATTTCAAAAATTTTTTTATGGGACCAATCTGTAAGCACCAGATTTCGAAAAAAAAAAAGAATCATCAAAATCGGTTCACCCAGTCAAAAGTTCTGAGGTAACAAACATGAAATATACAGACGAATTGAGAACTTCCTCCTTTTTTTGAAGTCGGTTGAAAAAAAACGGAACTTTTTTAGTGACAAGCTGGATATGTCTACTATATTATATTCTAATGTAATGTAGCTATTATTTTTCAGCAACAACACACAATGCGAGTAATAATCTTCGTAGTCCTAATCACCGCCGCTGTCGCCGAGCTACCAGTCCACAGCAGTCCTGCGTCCATTCTCACAATATTAAAAGACGCCTCTCCAGCTGACGTGCTGCTGTACCTCTATGACGTGGTGCTGACGTCACACAGACAACATCATATTAACGATAAAGGATTTCTGGGTGACTTCAACAACTGTCCAAGTGGTTATGTTTATGTAAACAAAACATGTCAGCCGAACGCAACACAAACAATAATAGATGTCAATTACGATTAAGACAGACAGTGAAATAAAACTACTTTTTACGGATTTTATCGCGTTATATTGATATTATTTTATACCCGACGTTCTGCGTGAATCGGATTGCCAACAATTAACAAAAATGTAGGGTAGCTGTTAGTAATTGAAACGTCAAGACGCCTACCACCTTAGTCACCCGTGATCATGGACACTGTAAAGGGTCCGAAACGTCGGGATTAAAATAATATCAAAATAACGCGATAAAATCCGTAAAAAGTAGTTTTATTTCAACGGACAGTTGAAACATCAAGACGCCTACCACCTTAGTCACCCGTGACCATGGACGCTGTAAAGGGTCCGACACGTCGGGATTAAAATAATATCAATTTAACGCGATAAAATCCGTAAAACGTAGTTTTATTTCAACGGACAGTGAAGTTATACAGTTCTCGCCATACTTATTGTCCGGGTTGAAGTTGGCACGAGTTAACTTTGATCCCGCCGTACAAATCGAAGAAAGAAAAGTATTGGTTTGTTAATAAATAAAAACGAAAGCTCAAGTCGTATGCTGTCGTTTTACATCCAATATTTTCCTCTCTCCGATTTTTAAGGCCGGGTTTAAGTTAGCTCGTGCCATCTTCATATTATGACAATAAGTTTGGCGAGAATTGTACCTACTTTGAAACTGAATTCACAACAATCACAACAAAATAGATTTGTTTGTAATTGGTTTCTTGATCATATAATTCAAATCTATTATCTATACTAATATTATAAAGAGGAAACATTTGATTGTTTGTTTGTATATTGGAATTGGAAAAATCTTTCAATGTTAGATAGCCCATTTATCGGGGTAGGCTATAGGCTATATACCATCACGGTTCGACTAATAGGAGCGGAGTAGTAATGAAAAATGTTGCAAAAACGCGGGCGATGCCGCTGGCAGAAAGCTAGTCTAAAATAAATCTAATACAATTATATGTTTAATAATAATAATGTATATGCTTGTGCATAAAGACGCTTATATACAGTTTTTGGTGTTTTGTATACCTAGAAATAAATTCTGTTAGTCACAAATGTTACGTGCGGTACTCATAATTTTTGATAAATTATTATACTTAATGTTAACTTGAATCGGGAATTTTCTATTACGCCACGGTATATCCACATTAATTCATTGTATTTACCTTAAATTACAATTATATTCCTTGTGCACATACACAAGGAAATTAAACATTCCAGTAATTATATAGTTTCATCAAATTAATATATAGACATTACTATTAACTTTAAAATATATGAACTTAGGAGCCTTGTTAGTCTATCTGCTACGCTCGAGGTCCTGGGTTTGATGCCTCGGTCGAGCAAAGTTTTATTGGGTTCTATAAAATTCTAAGTAGCAGCACGGAGTTAGGATTTGTGCCCATTTGGCAATAGGCTCGCCTCCTATTGCAAGAGCCTAAACATAGCGGCGTACTGTGGGTGTACATTAGTAGACCTCTGCCATATCCATCGAGGAATACAGTCGTGAGCGTATGTTATGTTAGTTAAAGATATAAATGAATTTTAAGCGGCAATTAGCAACGCTCCCTTTAGCCATAATTTTTTCAACTTTTATTCGTTGTCGTTGATCGTGGCAATCGTGGCGTCCCGACTGATACGCTAGAGGCCCTGGGTTCGAATCCCGGATCGAGCAGTGTTGTTGGGTTTTTCCGTGAAATCAGTAGCAGCTCGGAGTTTGGATCTGTGCCCGGTTGATAGCAATAGGCTCGCCCCCTATTACATGGGACCTAAACATACCGGCGAAATGTGGGTGTACATTAATACGCATCTGCCTACTCCTTCGAGGAATACAGGCGTGATAGTATGTTATGATTCGTTGTCGTTTTGACCAATTAAAACCTGTTAAACCATTACTTCAAAAGAATTAAAATTATAATTTTCTGACCGGTTGGTCTCACTGTAGGGCAAAGACCTGATCCCTAACTCCCCCATGGCTTAAAGATTTTCAAGCCAAGCTCGTATAAAAGAAGAGAAGTTAAAAGATGTACAAAGTCATAATACTATTGTTCGGTTTAATTATATTGACTAATTTACCTATGAAGTACTAAACAGAATGGAACGGACAAGGTAGGTACAAACATCAAACATTACCGATCCTGGTGAATTCAACTTGCTCATAGTAATTAAAACAATTCATTTGAATTATCTTTTTGTATTTTTTAAGCATTTTCCATGCTAAGATTACAAGTTATTTTTAATGAAGGAAAAATTCGGCGGGCGGGCAGGGTTCGAACCTGCGCAATAGATGGCGCTACGTCACCTTAAGACGTAAATTAGAATGTGGAGGAAGATTTCGACTGGCGAGCAGGGCGAGCGGTGGCTTAGTGGTCAGAGCGTCTGGTGTACCGAACCAGAAGGCGCAGGTTCGAACCCTGCCCGCCCGCCGAATTTTTCCTTCATTAAAAATAATTCATTTGAATTTTAAATACCTATGTGAATCATTGATGTTAATAGGTTAATTATTAAATGATTTATCCGTAATTAGAACAATTCTTTTGATTCCTAATAATGTACTACAGTCTAAACATTAAAATACAATGTTAATTATTGTTCATAACTACTATTAGCCCTAGTCTAAAGTGTTTAGTAGGTACCAAACTAAAACTACCTATAGGTAGTAGTTCTAAATACTCATAAGACCTCTCATCCTACTGGTGGATTTTCCTGGTTTTCTTTATAAATACATTTATCTTTTTCCTGGGGGGCTAGACAAGTTGCATTTTGACATTCGAATCGACAAGCAAAATGTATGGAAATGACATTAGTGACAGCCTGATTTGTCGAAAGCTTGTGTCATTTCCATACATTTTGTTTGTCGATTCGAATGTCAAAATGCAACTTGTCTAGGCCCCCTGGTATCTTTAGTTATAGATGTCTAATGTCTATGTGTTTTATTTGTGTATATTATTATTTTTTTATTATTCGTCTAAAAATATAATGGTGTTTTATGAAACTATACTTACCGTCAGTAAACAAAAGTATATGTAAAGTATTTTCCTGTTTAATTATATAAATTGAAATGCGTTTGATTTTCCTTGTAAGTCCGGTTTGACCTTAGAGAGAAGGTTATCACAAGTAACGCCATCTATTACAATAAGTATAATTTAATTGGATAACATTTACGGATTTCGCTGAAGTACGGACCTCCAAAGACTGAAAGAGTTTGTGAACCAATTTGTCAGGAAAGGTTGTCATGTAATTTACTAGAGAAGGTTGTATGGTATAAACTGACCAGAGGGTATAGCAAAGTAGCAATCTAACGTTCGAATCGACGAAAGAATAGAAAGAAAATGTATGGAAATGACACAAGCTTTCGACAAATCGGGCTGTCACTGATGTCATTTCCATACATTTTCTTACTATTGATTTGTCGATTCGAATGTCAAATTGTCATTGTCTAGCCCCCAGAGGGTATAGCCAATTCGCAATCCAAAAGTACGAATCGACGAAAGAATAGAAACAAATATATGGGAATGACATACGCTTTCCACAAATCTCACATCTGACATTGACAAATGTCATTCTCTATTCGTTTGTTGACCCGAACTTTAGATCGCAACTTGGCTGGGCCCGCAGAAAACATATCACTCCAACCACTCCAAACACTTTCACAAGGCGCTCCATCACACCGAAGGCAGAAATAAAACAAACATACCATCACATCCGTATGGGCCCCAGGGGTATGGCAGAGGAATACTGCTGTACACACCCAATTCGCTGGTACATTTTTTTTGTTGGCAGGAGGGGAAACCCTCATGGACACCCCAGCCATCTCAAGTGTGACGTGGCTGGGGTAGTGTCGGACTTTTACCGACTAAAACCACCTCCTGCCATGCGGTACCCCCTGACATGGTCAAGAGACTTTGTCTGCCTCTGTTACATTTATTCGCTGAACCGACTTTGGTCATAGTATAGTTAAATACGAGTACCTAGCCGGTTTTGTTGCGTTTGACGACGAGCTTGCAAACGTCGTCTAGATACGCCAATAGCAGATTTTGCGTGCCTTTCCCCGATAGGCACGCGGCCAGGGTCTCTGCCGTCAGATGCGTGTCGGCTTCTGTTTCGAACCGCCTTCTTCTGCCAGTATGCACTGGGCAATCAAAGAGGACACTGGTACATTTAGGTCCCATGAAATAGGGGGCGAGCCGATTACCATACCGGGCACGAATCTGACTAGGAATTTTATAGAAAAATCCGTTGACCTTTGCTCAACCCAGGTCGATTCCTGGGTTGAGCAAAGGTCAACGGATTTTTAACTCAGCAGTCGCGTTTATACGACCACTAGACTTGTAACTTTAACGGGTTACAAAATATGAAGCATGTAGCATACGAGCGCCTTAAAACGGTGCCCCTTATACCGATAACATCAACTTCATTTACAATATTAATGCCACTCGCGGCTAATTGCTTTGTTCAAACCGTCGCAGCAGGAGTCGTTGACAGCACGCACAAACGGTCACGATTCCATCCCAACTGTCATAACTTGCTTCATTTATTATCGGTAAGGTAAAAGTTTGGAAACTCCGTCGAGAGACTGTTGGTGCCACTGCCTTGTCGTCTGTTAGTCATTAAATCAATTTAGAGTGATAAATCATGGCCAACTTCCAGCTCTTATGATAAACTTGGGCATGAAAATGTTTTGTGTTAAGGATTTTGGCGGCTTTTTCGTGATTAAGAATGTTTGATGAGACTATGGGCTTTCTATTTTCGCGAACAACTTAATGAGAATTGTGTTTGTTTCATAAACATACCAACACGCTTTTCCCGAAGAGATGTGCACCTACAATTATCTAGGTCCCATTAGGTATCGGAAATCGGAATCAAATCCAAGCACACGTTACGAAAATGTGAGCATGAGTACCAGCTAAAATAAATAGACTAAAATTCTATTTTATTTTAACTACCCCATTATTCGTTTAGTCTTTGTAGGCACTAGAGAGTTCCTAGGCTCAATTCAAACGGAGACTCAAAACTGCTACATTAAGAAATGACACTGTTCAACCTGGGAATTAGGTTGAACAGTGTCATTTCTTAGTAGCAGTTTTGAGTTTGAGCACTAGGGTCGCCCCTTTTACATTGGACTTATAAATACTGTCGAACTGCGGGTGGCCATCTGCCTAACCCTTCAAAGAATACAGGCGTGATGGTGTATTAAGACTCAGTATTGGAAAGGTTAGAGAGTTGTATGACCAGTAGACGAAGCAATATTAAAATGACATCAGGTAGGCCATAACGATAGATTAAATAAACAGATAATCATAAATGATTTGTAAACTGCTTATCATATTTGTTGTTTGAAAAGTTGTTCATGTTTGTCATCACTGGTCGTACAGGCTTTCTTTTTAAATCTAGTAGTAAGTACCCACACAATAAGGCTTGATTAGTCCAGTGATCGAACTATCGTCTGCTGCGCTAGAGTCGCGGATTCAATTTGTTGCCCGTGGCTCTTGTAAACTGGTTAGTTTTTGTAGTAATCCTTCCCGAACCGAAAATTAGGATAGCCTAATTTTAATTAAATTTAATTACTGAGGATAGAAAAAAATATTATATCCAATACTAAAATAATCGTCCGCACTAATAAAACATGATAATGATACCTATAACTATGATATCTCTCACTCACCATAAATTTATAACATGTTTTGTAGAAACATGTTATAACAAAACATGTTATAAATTTATGGTGAGTGAAGACACACCCTAATTATTATTATTATTATAACCTACCTGAAAGAATTTCTTAATCACTTCAGTTGAGTACATAATTCTTATTTATGAGTTTTGCTATGTTGACGATATTATAGAAATTATTTTGATCCAATAGTAAATGCAATTTGAACTCGGTCCCGCTCTTTCTAGATTTTTTATCATTATAGAGAGTGTAGATTTTAGCCCTCGATCCACCAGGTCAGTGCTATGAAAATCGCAGTCGGACTTCCTCTAAACACCAAAAAGCAAAGGTATACAAACTTTACCAACAGCTAAACTAAGCCACTACCGGCTAATTAAAGTGAAGTCTAACTCACAGCGCAGCACTATTTTCCAGGTCAAAGTAGATGGTAAAATTTGCATTATGAACAATGGAAAGTTAAGTTTTCGTTGATAGTTCCTCATTCATTACTAACCCTTGAAGTAAATGTCAACAGTATTTTTTATAGTACAGGCTGGTAAAAGCTTAAATAGTCATCGCCGCCCGCCATATATTAAAATATTTATTTATTGCTTAGTATAATGTACGATAAGTACCTAGCGGAAACATAACATATAATATGAAATACCATCACGCCCGTATTCCACGAAGGGTTCGGCAGAGGTGTACTAATGTACACCCACAGTTCGCCGGTATTTTTATATTGTTTAGGACCCATGTAATAGGGGAGAGTGAGCCTACTGCCATCAACCGGGCACAAATCCAGACTCTGAGCTGCTACTGGAAATTTCACCTAAAAAACCAATAACACTTTGCTCGACCCGGGAATCGAACCCCTGACGTAGCAGTCGCGCTTGGGACCACTAGACCAACTGGGCAAGTATGAAACATTCAAGTACTTTGTTGGAGTGTGGATCCCTTCGGGGAATATAGGCCTGATTGTATGTGTTACTTAAAAAAAAACTTAATTTCTAAGATAATCGGTAACGGCTGTTAAATAACGTGCTTTAATCGTAAATTTCATAAAACTGATGTAGGCAAATGTAACGATTAGGTACCGTATAAAAAATAGTAATATAAAAATGTTACCAATGGTGGCCAGCATACTGTCGTCAAATTACGTAACTGTTCATGGCAACGATTTTAACCATAGCGAATAATTAATCCATTTCACTTCAGAAGCACGTCTAGTTTTATGAGAACTGTCGTACTCTTTTTTAATTAAAAACAAAACAAATAGTTTAGTGAAAGTTTGGTTTACTGTAGGTACTAACTAAAATGTAATTTTATCACATTTGAAATATAATTCTAATAGAAAAGAGTATTTACATATTTTAGGAATTACTTAATATTTTATTAGATGTACTCACCTTAATGAGACCATTATTATTAATCAGTTATTATTTAGCATAATTTTACCTCATTAGCCTAGTACCTAAGCGTGACTCATACATTCAAGGTTCTGGGTTTGATTCGCAGGTCGGGCAGTGTTATTATGTTCTATGAAATTCTCAGTAGCAGCCTCTACGAGACACCTAAATATATCACCGGACTGTTGGTGTACATAGGTACACCTGCGCCTTCCTTCAGGGGATATAGGGGTTATATGTAGATGATAGGTTATTATTTATTTATTTATTTCGTTTAAAATATTAGTTATTATTACATTACCGCTTCTAATAAGCGCTACTATATACCGTCATTAATTTGTTAAAATCAGCGTATTTATACCATACTCCTTTATTACTTATAAATTTATAATTGAAAGTAAGTTTCATAAATATTTATTAAAAATAAAAATTATAATTAAATAACAAAAAATAAAAAACTCTAACTAAAACTAAAAAACTATAAATAATACAATTTACCATTGACACGAAAAGAAGAAGGTTTATTTTATTTCTTATCTATTAAAATATCTGTTAAAAGTTAATAAAAAACCAGTTCTCGTTCCAGGTTTTCAACGAGTTGTCAAATAAAAATATGCAAATGAACATTTGGGAACAGAAATGGGCACCGTGTTTTTTTACTCTAAAGCAATTCAGACATTTTCCATTATGAATGGTCGAATTTTAAAATGTTCTGGTAAAATAGTATGCTAACATTTAAAAAAATATTAACGAAGAAAGAATAATATATGTACAAAGAGTTATACACTCTACATGTCTAGCATAAAAAAATAACATACACAATTATATCTAAACTAGCTTCCCGCCAGCGGCTTTGCCCGCGTGATTTGCCCTCTTGATAACTTTTTCCCCGTTGCAACATTTTCCACTGCTACTCCACTCCTATTAGTCGTAGCGTGGTGGTATATAGCCTATAGCCTTCCCCGATTAATGGCCTATCTAACACTGAAATAATTTTTCAAATCGGTCAAATAGTTTCGGAGCCTATTCAATACAAACAAACAATCAAATCTTTCCTCTTTATAATTTTAGTATAGATTAGCTGTTTCCCGCGGCGTTACCCTATTTTTTCCCAATCCCGTGGGACATTCCCACAACCCGCGTGTCCGCATGCCTACGTCATAACAACTATTTATGTATTATATTTCAGCCCAATCTGTTCAGCGGTTTCAGCTGTACGTTGATCGAGTCAAGAAATCAGTCAGTTTCTTACTTTATATCTAAAGATATTATAGATAGATAATGTTATAGAATCTATAATATCTTTATACAATACGCCTTTTACTCAAGGGGATAGAAATGACAAAAGTCACGTTCTACGATCCAATTACAAAATTTTGAATTACGAACGCAGTGACTATGCGCAACAAATCGATTACTTTTGAATAAATATGTTCACGTAGAGCTTTATAGCAACCAAAACTGTTCTTCAAGTATCGGATATTAAACGTTCTAGTTAAAATTTCCTCATACAAGCCTCAAAATTGTTCAGTGTCGTAACTTTGTCGTTACCATAGTATAGACACATTGATGTGGTGACAACTTCGATTAATAGTAAGTACTATTATTGATCGAAAGGTGACAATATTATCTGCCTACCACTGCCGTAATAATGACTATCCTACATAATGTTTTAAATACGTTACATTTTTACCTAAATGTCATCCCATTTAGGTAAAATTTAAAAATGTACGCAAATGTAAATGGTGTTGTTGTTAAATAGGGAATAAACGAAACTATCGAAAAATATATCAGAATAAAGAACGTGGTGGGTAGGACTTTTTCTTCGCACGTTGTAAGCGGGTAGTTAATAATTCCATACTGAGTTCCATTTGTGTAAATCATCCTTTAGAGTCCTATCTTTCAATATCCACCTTTTCAAGGTATTAGAAATGCGAGTTTACTCTAACTATACGTTAACTAAGTCAGAAAATTTGATACTCTAATTACACATTAAAATTCATAGGCACCAAGTTTATTTTTAAGATCAATCTTTGCCTTTTTATAGTACTAAATCAGTCTAAGTGACATCGGTTGACCTTAAATTAATCATCTCAGATCTCTAAGCAAGGGAAAACGCGTGAGCGATACTTTATAAATGCATATATTTAATACAGTTCTTTGTAATGATATCCTTAGTAAGACGCAAGACTGCAAACGCCTCTGTGCCGATCTTGCTGCGAAGCCCGATGTTTCCCCAGCCGCCCAGTACTTTAGCTGAGCGCTTTGATAGTGCACGTATCCTCGTGTCTGCATTCACGACTTATAATTGGATTTTATTATCATCAGCTACAGACGTCATCTCAAGTCGAAACATGGTTACTCCTGGGAGCAATCCGCCGACAACTGTCACTCACAGGTCATTCAAGACATATTATTTTAATTCAAGACATTGTTTTCTTAGAACTTTATTTCATCCATTGTGTGTCTTGTATCACATATATGATTCTTATGTAAAATGACATGAAATTCGTGTTCCACAAACACACGTAAGCACACATTTTCAAACATCTAAATACTAATTAAAACATCTAAGTATCGACATACTCTCACGCTCCAATTGTATCTCCTGAAACTTAATTAACATCAGAGTTGAGTCACGGTATTTAGGCACGCTATATCGAATCGATTTACGTAAAAAATTGCCCATAACTATCGTTACCTTTCCTATCCTTAACCTTAATAAATCGCCCGCGCATGCGACGCATTGTGTAGGGTGTTAGATCGACAGTGATATCTTACCGATTTACGCGGTACGCCGTACGCGCGCGTATTTGGTTTTACTTTTAGGTGAGCGTGCGCGAGCGCAACCACGCACTGCTCTTCCGTTAAGACTGCTCAGTGCAACTACGACACTGGCCGAGAACGAACTTAGAACCTCGAATCGTACACCGCGTCAAGATCGCGCGCCGCTACACCTGTGAAGTGTGAACTTGCGGACTTTCTTGTGCCAATTTATTATTGTGATTGTGTTTTGTTTGGCATATATACGGTAAGTTCATATATTTTTTCATGATCAGACGTTAATGCCCAGATAAAGAAACTTTCTTTAAAATAAAATTATGGTTGCGCTCTCTCCGTTGACAGACGAAGAAAGCTGAGATAAGGCGAGCCGGTACCGGCTGATAAATGATTTTAATGTTAGGATGAGTTGTCCCAATGAATATTCATTTATTACTAATACATATTGATTGGATATAGGTAATACATTCATAAATAACATATTTTATAGCGTTTAGCGATTTGTTTTTTTATTAGATAGGTATAAATAAACAAGACAACTATTATGTAGGCTAAAGAAAGTTATTTAGTGGTTCTTGTACCATTAAAATTCGCAAGCGTAATTTTCTTTTTATCACTTAAAAAAATATTAGCATAAATTTTAAATGAATTTCTTAATGACTATGAAAGTATTTCATTTTAATATTAGTAAGTACCTTTAATGGTTACAAAATAAAAAATGTATACAAAATATACTTTTAGGGAAACCTAATAAATAATATTTTTTTCGGGTGTAATAAAAATAATGTAACATGGTATTTATTATTTAATTTATGTCAACTATATTTGAATTTTTTAAGTTACTTTTTAAATCAATATCTCTTTTTGCAATCGTAACAATTTTAAATTGCACTTGTCTATGCCTATATTTTATTTTAGGTTAGATAAATAACTCAGTTTTGTTAGAACGAATTCATTGCTCCACATGTCTGTAAAATACGGTTTTTATAACGTTTAACAAATGTCGAAACAGTTACGATATACTTTGTTCGTTCAAATTAGCATGCGCTTGTAACAATTGGTGTTTGATGAATTTTTTGCTCATTTCATAACATCGATACGGTTTGAACAAAATGTGTAACATCATTGAGCCATAACCGTCGAAAACCTATTAGCGAGTTACTAGTTTGAGTGAAAATTACGAACTCTCAACTACGCCCTTTAGGTTCAGTAATAACATTTGTAATTAACACTATATTTTTATAGTTTAAGTTTGGAAGATGCAACAGTAAATTATTTAGACTTGGGAATTATTTAATATTTTAAAAAATATATATAAATTAGTAATTATTTAATATTTTAAAAACTATTTTTCTTTGCTCCTTTTATAAAATAAAAGCATGTATAATATCGATTAAATTTTTTAATGACTATCACGGATTTCAGTATGTAAAGACTTTAGAAAGATAATTTTTGTGTTTTGTGTCTGAATTCTCTTTGTCATTAGTGCATTAATTAGTAAAAGTGATAATTATCATTAAAGTTATCGTATGACGTAATGAACAATAACGATAATTTTATAATTATGTACGTCGAAACTCTATAATTTTAAGAAACTTCTAATCAACCTTGGTCTATAATTAGCAATAAAATACGAAATGTGTTTAGTTTTCACTTGTTCTAAATGTCCCACGCTCGGTGCTCGATGCTCCACTCAATACAATCGTCGCGACCTACAAAACTTAGAAATACTCTCACTGTCACGACGAACGAAGAATCGCCTTATGCAACGCAACCAATTAGAATTATATTAAAATTAAAAGTTGTTGATGTCGCTTCCATGTCTACGGAAACGGATATCTATTAAGTTAGTAATATTCATAGAAATTGTGATAACAGTAATAATTTTATACCTATTGCATTGAAAAAAATATTTTTGCATCATTTAACTAAAAGTGTTTTTTTTTTCTGCAAAGCATTCGAATAAAATCGTTAGCGCATTATTTATAAATCTATAAAAATCAAACGATTAGGTACGGTAAAATAATTAGAGCACGTTAATAAAAATATAAAAACGTTAATAACGCTGCCTTCCTTTTATTTAATTGGCACTCAATGTTAAATCTTTTAGTCTTCATTTAGGAACCGAAAAAGAATTTGTAAATCACATAAACGTTTTAATTCTAGGACAAAATCTTCTAAGCAGACAAATAACATCTCAATTTACTTTTGGCTGAAAAATTACCAGTATTCAGATACACATAATTTATGCTGTGTTTATTTACTCGTACATTTTATGCTCGCTTGCTTTGCGCATAAATCATCCACGTAATATGGTGCATGTTCAAAATAAAAGACGAACTACACCAGCTTGCATTACTCGCTTATCAAGATAAAAACTAGAATTTTATAACCAGAATGGCATTGCAAATTGTTTAATTACAATTTTATGAATATTTCATACGCGAGTTAAGTTAAGGCCAGTGACGAAGGTTTACCTGCGTCGAAGTTTACAGTAAAACAAAGATTTCTAAATTCAACGTGTACTGTTTTGCAACGATGACACAATTCCAGCATTAATTATTTAATCAGCGAACTAATTGTAGTCTATTGAGACCTTGCTTATTCTTGCTCGAGTGCGTGCGTAAAGAAGGGTAACGATTTTCACAATGTTTTAAATGTAGTGTGTAGTTTTAATGGATTTTTGGCTTTTAGTAACTTGTTATTTACGTTTTGTGTTGCCATGATATATGAGACGTAACATATTAGTTCTTATTGAACAGGTTTTCTATGGGAGTACGTGATTGTGTAAATAGAACGAAATTGCAGAGTGAACGATGCGAAAAACTATGATCTTCCCAGCCTTTTCTCAACTCTGTTGGGGTTGGGCCTTATGGTAATCTAATCAAATGACGATTAATATAAATATTCTATACAAAGCGACTGCCATCAAACCACCGTTTCATTACCACTGCCTTGAGGATACCGATATCCATAATAAGGGAAGTCCGGTTGTCAGACTTTTCGGGATTTTGAATACCGCTAACGATTGTCGTAGGAGTTTTTTTAATTTTAGATTTTCTTGGTTTTTATCGAAACAGCTAGTGACATTATTGTACAAATACCTAGTTCTTTTAATCAACTTTATTTTGAACTCAAACCACAGCTGGTCACTTCTTTAGGTATCAACAACTTTTCCATTTATCTTCCAACAAATAAAAATAACTATAGCAAATTCAAGTTCATCTAATAGATACCTATACGCTTAGACTCACAAAAAAGGACAGACGTGTGTAAGATACTACATCATACGAAACATTATATAAAAATTATTCCGTGTAGTGATGACCGATAAAGCTTACGTTATTATTTTTTGCGACAAAAGCTTTATAAAAACTACCTATCCGTACCTATTGACAATTGTGATACATGATTTATTTGAACACATTTATGTAGTGTTTTATAATTTGTGATAACCTCTTACAATTGCTACTTAAATATTTATATACTTACTCAACATTTGAATAAGCCACTGTCCAATTTAAATAAATCTAATAATATTTTTTGTATTAAGTGCTGAGGTATATCTTCTGTGGTACTAAAAAACTAAATTTATTTAGATTTAAAATGAGCTTGAAGGATAAGTTGATTGAGCTGAAATTGAAATGGGATTAATCCAATATTCAGGTTAAACCTGAACTTTATTCTTATTATTATTCAGTCTTTATACCGCTGGGTTAAGGTGAAACTTTCGACCGCCATTTTTATTTTTTATTATTTTTCGCAAATTGTTAGTCTGTACCTACATGAAAATAGACATTAATATTCAGAACTGTAGGTAGGTATACTAAAGCTAAGATATTGGCAATTAAAACGTTCCAGAAAACCGCCTCATTATATTGCAGTGGTCGTAAGCGCAACCACTACACAAAAACTCCCGATTTAGGTTGGTTAGTTGTTAGTGGAGTTTTCTATGAAATTTTTACCAGCAGCTCGGAGTTAGGATTTGTTCCTGGTTAATAGCAATAGGCTCACCTATAAGTATATATATACATTAGTAGACCTCAGCTTATAAAGATCCACTTCTATTATTTAATGAGTGCGTTAATTATTTATAAGGACTTGTATTATTTGTACTTTATTCTATGTTTTTAAATGGACTTAATTCTATAAAACGTTTATTTATTCCTCATTTTCGACACCAAGTTAGTCTCATTTAAAAAAACTTCTAAAAAGTCCGTACATCTAATTTGTGTCTACATAAATAACTACCAAAATGTAGAAACATTTGTTATCATCGACACACAAAGCCCGCTTGAATCCGTTGCGACAGTTGAATCGGACGACACCGAGGTTTCAACAGCACAAATCAATGATGTCTATGTCCAAACAGATCACACAGATTACGTTACTCGATGTCAATAGGAAGCTGTGAATAATTGACATGTTGTTACACATTTTAAAAGGCAGTTTTTTCTAGCAGGAAATCATTTTAACTCAAGCGAATCGAACGTTCTTAGAACTTTCGTACCTATGTAGAACTCATCTCTAGAGCTCACCTACCTACCAAAAGAAGATAAATTACAGAATGAAGTAGTGATATATCTATTTAAATAATCGGTTATCAAAATAATCGAATCGTCAATCGACTAATCGCTATAATTAAGCCTAGCATTGCAGTGTGACTCGGAGAGCACAATATATTGTCACGGTGTTCGTGGTAAGAAAATCTTCTTGTTGACAAACTTTTAAAAAGAATCAGGAAACTTGCAGAAAAAAAATGAAATGATAGGTGAGGTCAAGCAAAGATCAAAGATTAATTATAGTTGTTAATGCACCAGCGCAACGGCGACCCATTGCCCCTGTTTCTTACTTTCAATATTAGCTGAGTTACTGACACACTGTTTTGTTCTTTTAACACTTATCATGTATTTAAAAATATATTTAATCAGGAACCATTTTTATTTTCTAATATTCGCTCTGGTTTATTCTGTATTCGAAAAATACAGAATGACTACAGTGCGCCAGTATGGTTTTTGTCCGAGGTAGGTAATAAGTGGCAAGCCTATTACATGAAAAACCATACCGGGCTTACTTCAATGCTAAAATTACCAGTTCTCAATACGAAATCTGCCAGTAAAGAGCTTTTTATGTCGTGACCTGATATTTCACGTAAAACAATCACATTCCAGTAAAGTTCAGACTGTCATGACGAAACAGTTTTAACCTCAAAACAGTATTACTTAGTCTTTATCTGAAACTCATCGAAAACATTCCGAATTTAATATTAAAGCTATTAATCTACAAGTGTAGTAAATAGCGTTTGTAATAACTATGGAAACCTATTCAAAGTTGAGATAATAATCTGAAGTTAGCATGTAAGGAGTCTGCGAACTTAAATAGCAATTGTTCCACGTCTGGGAGATAGTACCTAGGTACTAATTTCATATCGCACAATCTGTGCTAACTTTCTTTAATTTTGTTAGTAGAGTACATGCTTCTCTCCTCTCGAATAAGGTTTTAGTGATATCATGTGTTGTATACACTACGCAAAATTCAAAAGCGATTTTCTTCTAAAGTACTGATAGAAAATTTGTGGCAGTACGAATACGAACATAGTATTTACGAACCAATACTATAGTGACATTGCTGTTATCTCAAAGTTGCAATCGTTCATTCATGAAAAAAATCGCTTTTGGAAGTGTTTATAAATGTTTGTTGGTGACTGTACATCCTTCGCATAAAGTGAAAAGAGTGTGTTCGAATATCAATATACTTAAGGGAATTCTCTCAAATTACAACTAAATACGTTACCAACTTTAAGATTCCCATCAGTGGGTACATTCTACATAAGCACACACATACCTTTTTCTCATAGGGGTAGGCAGAAACAAATACAAATTTATTTATTTACTTTAGCAAGGTCTCTTTAGAAATTTTAGAGTTATAAAATTATACGTAATAGATAATTGTTAAACGCATAATTGCAACAAAAAAACAGATAATTAACTAGGCACATAATTTGTAAAGACCTCATTTCTACAAGACGTGTGTGAATGTGTCAGTGTATAACACACACATTCACGCACATTTTGTGTAATTTACAAAAAATTTCTAGAAGGAGTACGATGCACGGTTTTGGTGGTGATGATGCATTGTTCATTCATTGCATTGCATTGCAGTGGCCCGTTTTCAATACATCCGTAATAAATTATATTTGTACCGACTTCAAAAAGGAGGATGTTTTCAATCCAACTGTTTTTGCTAGAAGTTGCTTTTTATTTTTGAAATAGTTACTTATTTTTCCCTCTATTCTCTTATTAAGGCCCCAGTCTAGCAAAATTTGGCAGTTGTCAAATTATTAGCTCATTTTCGCAACGTTTTTTTAAGGAAACGAAGGATATAGTGTCATATATTTTTATCGCGATAGAATATATGTTATATTAGCTTTATCTACGTATTTTTTTCACGTTCCTCTGGTTAGTTTATGTTATATAAATCAGGCGTCAAAGATGGCGCTCTCGCGCCCAACGCCATTTAGAGTCATGTTTGTGCACGTTAATCGGGGTAATCAAGAATAAATTCAAAAATCTACTCAGCGCAAAATTAGCTTAAGATAGTCGTCTTCAAAATGCGCTGAGTAGATTTTTAATTATAACTTTAGTTTTCTTAATCCGAGTGTCATAACATCGTAAAATTTTCCTGTTTTTGGTCCCAAAACAAACGGTTTTTTTCATAATAAAAACTAAAAATATTGATGAAATCATTTGATCAGTTTAAAGTACGTGTATTAAATGACACAAACAATTTAAAAAAAATGTGTACCTGCTTCACAAATATTTTTTATAGTGTTTTCAACAGGCACGGTTTATAAACGAAAATCTCAAGCCAATTTCTTCAGAGGCGGCCAGTCGGTCGTAGCGGTTGGACGTGGGTTCTATGTCAAATTCAAATTTGTACCTCTCGCTCTAAATTTCGCTCTCTCTCTAACCTTGCTGGCGTACTATCGGGCATTGAAACTTGCTCTACTTCATTATTTTTATGTCAATTTATCAGAAATTATTTCCGACGCGCGTTTTCCGATCACGCGCGTTTTTATTCCACAAGCAGTTTAATCGATCGATTGTTTTAAAAAATGTGGTGTGTTTAGGCTTTTATTGGACACCTAAACGCTTGGATGTCCGTCTAACTTTATGGTCCCGATTCTTCTATCCCTAGTTAACACCTGGGTACAGAAACAACTCGACGCCATTTTTTACATTAATAACACACATAGACTGTTTTGTTAGCAGTAAAGTGCGATAGTAACAAGTCTGTTACTATGCTTCATTAACTTGTTACCACTAGGTAACAAGTTTGTTACTATGGTCCGTTAACTTTTTATCATTAGGAAACAAGTTCGTTACTATGGTCCGTTAACTTATTACCACTAGGTAACAAGTTTGTCCGACACCCTAAAATTTACCTATGACCCTCCCCGGTTTGAATCACACAAATTGAATAATTACTATCCTAATATAATTATAATTATCAGCCAAAAGAAGTCCACTGTGCATGTGGAACAAAGGCCTCACCCATAGACTTCCACAAGGACTGGTTATATGTCGCCTGCCTCCAACGACTCCCAGCGACCTTCATCATCATTGAAAACCCACTCCTGTGTTCTCAATGATGATGAAGTCTTGTGTGTTCGGTTTCCGTACTTAGTCCTGCAGTGGACAATTGTCCCAGCTACCTTTATCGGGTCATTAGACCATAGTTAGAAAGTGAGAAAGACGTAGTTTTAAAGTGAGTGTAAAAAGTACTGAAAAGTTGTGCAGTGACCGCCTATGTACGATATATGGACATATTATGATGCGTAGAAGTAGAGAGCCTAGTTACAAGACAGGTTTTGAACATAAATGTGGATGGATATAGTAGAAGAGGAAGACCAAAGAAAAGATGAATAGACAGTGTGATTATGACGACGATGTACGTAAGAAAAAAACAATGCGCCGACCCCAAGTGAAGGTGAGGTGGTGCCTATAGGTGTACATACACGAGCTAGATGGACATATGATATACTAGCTGGATATAAACGATTGAAGGGCAGATCACCCCCCGATTGTCGGTGAATATAGCAGTGGTGTAATAGAGAAGAGGCCCTGACTCAGCAGTGGGTTTTACCGGCTGAATAGATAGATAGATAGATGAATATATTTATAGATAACCGTTGCACGCGGTTTTTCATTTACCCCACTTCATGTGCCCAGGAGAAAAGTCTTTTGACTTTTCGGTGTTAAACATTTCTAATCCCAACTAGGACATGAGCTGTAGCTTTTGAACGGCTGAATAGATTTACATGAAATATGGCTAACAAAAATCCCATTTAATTTAAAAGAAATTTGTAACAGAATTACAAGACTAATCTGTGGAGGGATTTACAAATACAATAAGAGCTGGATTGAGCCGTGGGTTAGTCATTTTGTTGCTGAGCTATAAGCTCAACGGTTCAAACCCGTGTGATCTGGTTCATCTAGCTCATTGAAAGCCGAGTTTACACACCTCTGATGATAGCCAGATGGCTATAGCAGTCGTGAAAGTGTATTCTATGTCAAATTCTTACTTCTCGCTCTGAATTTTGCTCTTCCTCTAACCAGTTTAGATCAAGAAATAAAACACAAAGGTCTACTCCAAAGCAAACCATCTCCTGGAACTTGATTTTATAGTGAATCAACCTCCTTCTTTTTCATGTCTGTTAAAACGAAATTAAAACCTCGACTAAAAATATCTACTGTTCCATAAATCATAGTACTTAAATTATTTCGAACGACAGATTTTTTTTTTCAGGGTATAATCCCACAGGCCACAGTAGTGTTGTTCATTATAATTAAATAGAAATATCTTTTTGTATTTTTTTAAGCATTTTCCATACTAAGATTACAAGTTATTTTTAATGAAGGAAAAAATCGGCTGGCGGGCAGGATTCGAACCTGCGTCTTCTGGTTCGGTACACCACGGTACACTACAGTTGGTTGGGGCTCGCGGTAGCTTAGTGGTCAAAGCGTCTGATGTACCGAACCAGAAGACGCCGGTTCGAATCCTGGCCGCCAGCCGATTTTTTCCTTCATTAAAAATAAATAGAAATATTTTATTTTGTAAAGTAGAGCAACTTTCATTTCGTAGCACTGCTCTACACTTTGTAATTTACGTATCACAGGATGATACAGAGGGTGCCTCGCGGGGTTCGTGCCCGCGAACTGTCAATATACTGAATTCGTTTGTTATGCACAGCTAGACTGGGGCCTTAATCTCGAGAATTCAGGAATTACGTTATCATCCTACTCCTAGATGAAGATAGTATTGCAACGTTGGCCTTGCCATTCCGTTACACAATAGCTATTTGTTTATTCGTCATGCCGTACAACTCAACTGCACATCGATGCTATCAAAACATGTCAGCAACAATTATAGTAGTAATAACAGTTATTACTATTACATACAGTTACGACGTCACGTTATATAACCTAAATAAATGTGTGTCAGTGATAAACGTCAGTGACGTCACAAACGTCAGCTAACTTGGTTGACACACGAGTGTTAAAGGCAACCAACCATGACTGTTCAGTAAAAAGATCTGTGTGTGTTTGCAGACAAAATGCTAAAGAAGTAAATAAAGTTGTTACCTTTTTGTCAGTAATAGAGTCTCCGCATTTAGGGCGTGTTTCACAGCTTACTGATAAGTTCCCGTTAAATTACTTGGCAGATCATTTCATACAAATATTGTTCCAATTTTGAATTTATCCGGCGTTTAACGGCTATCCAGAGATGGTGAAACAAGTCCTTAATCTCTTGAATATGTATACAATTCTATGGCCCTTGGTCTGAAATAATTGTGTTTCCTGGCCTAAATTAACCATTTTTAATCGAATTCATTTTTAAAAGCTTTTATATACCTCATTTTTTTAAACTGGGTTAATACCTGGTAAAAAGTGCAACAGACATGATAAATATAGACTAGACTAGTGACGTAACACATTAAGCGCATACGATATCTTCCACATTACAGAAAATCGTACCTCACCGCAAGACATCGGAAACTATTCGTCCGAAGATTGGTACCGGTATGTGAAAGTAGCTATCATAATATATTCACGGCACGCGAGTATATGGGACCGGTAGATCACGTAGCGGTACTGACGCAACTAATTATACATAACGCCTCAATAGACGAATCGACCTGGCGATCGACAAAGCGAAGCGAAAGTCAGACGTAATACTTAACGCACGCGATAGTTTGGTCGTCTTCGTCTGGTGCTTTTGTTTGGGATGGTACGAAGGAGAAATCTATAGAAAACAATGGTTTTTGTGTGTTATGTGGCTCGTGGCTAAGCTATAACTACGCTGATCAACCAATTTGCAAGGTTAAGCTACGCTTGCCGAGGTCAGTCTGTGGATGGGTGACCATTATTAACACATCGAGACCCCTCCGTGCCTCGGAGAGCACGTAAAGCCGTCGGTCCCGGTTGTCATACGAACACCTATGATAATCCTTAGTGGTAGTCAGAAGCCCAAAAAGCCTGACAACCAGTCTATCCTTCGAATATCGGTATTGCCTAGAAATTGGGTTGCGGAGGTCTGATCGCAGTCGCTCCGTGTAAAATACTGATATTCAGCCGCATCTGGTTAGACTGGAACCCGCCCCCAACATGGTTGGGAAAAAAGGCTAGGAGGATGATGAAGCTTGTGTTATGTTATATTTATATGACTGCCTCGTTGGTCTAGTGGTCCCAAGCGCGACTGTTACGCTAGAGGTCCTGGGTTCGATCCCCGGGTCGAGCAGTGTTGTTCGGTTTTCTGTGAAATTCTCAGTAGCAGCTTGGAGTTTGGATTTGTGCCCGGTTGATGGCAATAGGCTCGCCCCCGATTATGGGGACCTAAACGTACCGGCGAAAAGTGGGTGTGCATTAGTACCCCTTCGGGGAATACAGGCGTGATGGTATGTTTAATGTTATATTTATTTAGGAGAGAAAAATAGTGTTAATGTAGATTGTAACAATGTAATGAATGAATGAAATCATAAAAAAAGTACGTACTGTTTTCTTTCTCTTGTCTATGGCATATAATATATATATATGTAGTTATATTTCTTATATGTTTCCTGTATATATATATATATACATTATATATATATACATTATATTTATATATTATATAATATATCTTTATATATTATGTTTACCCATAAATTATTATAATTAAATATTAAAAGGTTAACATATTTGTTACATTACTTATTCAATGTTTATTTTTTTGTACCTATTTTTACTTGTTTTATTTAACCCAAAGGTTGACTGGCATAGAATGCCACACGGCATTAAGTCCGCCTTATGTGCTAGTGTACATAAAAGTATAAATAAATAAATAAATAAATGAACTAATCAAACATACAAGTCTATTCTAATATTACAATTGCGAAACGCTGTCTGTATGTTAAATTTTCACCCCTAAACCACTGAATAGATTTTGATGAACTCTCGCAAGAACTATCTACTTGCATCCAGGGAAATGCCAGACTACCTTTTGTCTCAAAAAGTACTTTGAGATGTCAGGAAATTGGGGTCCATAGTAATAAGAGGTTTCATTTTCATTAACAACTAGAAGCTTAGGTAAGAAAAAAAGAAAGCAAATTGTATTGAATTGACACAATCCACACAAGACATTACACAAATACAAATATAAAAGAAATCAAATGACACACACACTATACCAAATAATCTTGTTTCGCGGAATTCACGGCTTGCTAGTATTAATACTACATATACTTAGTTATCTTCGAAAAGTAGGCAGTTTATTTATGTATGCTTGTAATAATATCATAACAATTACGTTATTTATAATTGTTGCTTCATGTTAATATATACGTAACTTAAATAAAAATAACTAGGTAATTGCTGTTTGTTTATTAAACAAATTTTCATTTTATTTATAATTAAAAATAAATAAATCAATTAAAATATCACTAGAACCGTAAATTGTATTTATTTACTAAACAAATTTATATTCAGTCAAGCTTTGCAAATCGAACTTTCATGAACATTTATTGTTATAAGCGTAATTGTAATAAGCGCAGGGACCAAGACCTAAAAGAAATAAAATGTACTAACAAATGCCATTTCCAACACTTTTGCCCAATTATGTAACTTGTTTATAGTGTAATTATTTTAATTATCTTATTGCTCAGTTGAATAAAAGTGAAACAAAGAATGTTGCAGGAGCTCCTCGCTTTTAGCGTTGACATAAATTGTATAATGTCCTCGAGGACACGACACGGGTTGAGCGAGGGGGAGTCAATGTACCCACAACGAAGTTCAGTGCTCCTCCCGAGATATTCTAGACACGTGCTGAATGTTAAAACTTATATATCGCGTAAATGTATGTGACAGTTGAGGTTTTACTGAACAACTTTTGAATTCACTCCAGAAATATATTTGGAAAATTGAAGTTCTAAAGACGCATCGGGACCAAACGCACTCGAACCACAATATTTTTCTCATTCTCGTTGAAAATTTTCAAATCGAAAATATTTGTCATAAATGTTTGTCACTTGACTTTGTATGGCTGGTTATTATTATAACACTAACGTGTGTTAAGCGCCTGCTCGGAAAACGAAGTGAGAAAACGCTTTTCACATATTTCTAGAATTTTCCCGTTATGTACTCGATAAATATAACATAACTTGTAACATGTATTTCTTGCCGTGGCTTCGGCTTGGGACCACAGTTAATTTACTACCTCTAAGACTTTTTATGCGGTGAAATGACGTAACCAGTGAACTCATCGCGTAAACAAAAAGCTTTTAGCAGCACTACCTGCCTATAATTTGCATCACATAATCCCTTCCCAGTTTAGAAGTCAAATGGACCCTTAAAAGCAATATGTGCTCTTAGGCGATGAACCAGAAACTTTGTAAGTTTCTTAGGACTATTTAGCCTCGGGCGGTAACGACGCACCTCATGTTTTGATATTACTTTGGCAACCCTTCAACGCCCAAAGGCTTAGACAGAACATGATTATATAAGCATACGTAATAAGCTTAGTAGATTAAAACACGTGTTTTTACATAATTTTGCCGTATTTAAACGCAAGGACAAATAAGTTTTTAATCGTTTATCTGTATTGACCAAGTAGTTCTAGGTAATAACTAAATGAGGAGATTAATGCAGTTACTCGAGTCTCGTCATAAACCGGCAATAATATTAACCGTAAGTCACATACAAGGTGCAAGGCTGAAGCTCTTAACGTATAAAAAGAAGAAACTAGGACCAAAGTCGGTCAAGTCGACGGATGCATTCCTGCGCTGATCTTGACATTCCACCTTGGTTAAATAACTACATAATACTGACAACTGTAAGAAACTGTGCGCAGAGAGGGAGCCCTATGATTGCTAATTGCGTGTTGAAGATTTGAGATCGATAAGCCTTTTAATAATAATAAATAAATATCTTGGGACATTTTTACACAGCACCATCTAGTCCCAAACTAAGCAGATAGCTTGTACTATGGGTACAAGACAATGGATATAATACTTATATAATTTTTTTTTTGTAAATACATACACATAATACATAAGAAACACCCAGACAAACAAACACTTATGTTCATCACACAAATATTTGTGTCATGTGGGAATCGAACCCACGACCTCGTGATTTCTAAACAAATACCACAGACTACCTACCACAAGGACTGATTATATGCCACTTGCATCCAACGAGTCCCTTTATCAGGTCGAATCTGTCCGTCTCGTAGGAGACCGTCCTACGCCTACGCTATCCGGTGTGCTAAGAAACGCAGCGCTCTCCACGATACTTTTGTCAAATTTGTACCAAGTCAGGTTTTAAAGCCATAACTCCCTGCTGCTTACACGATTTTACGACAGCGACACATAAAATAATGTCTGAATACTTAACTCTTTTGCCAAGTGTACATAAAACATACCATACCTAGGTTTATTTCTTATTCTTAAATTTGACTTATTCTGCGAAATATGACAACCATGTTTGTCCTGTGTACCTACCTACAACATGAATTTGCTCATAAAAGTTTATCACTTTATTCATAACGTAAATGTATGGTTGTTTTAAGATTATTTTGTAAAAAAACATTACACCCGGCTTTTGCTAATTAAATTGAATATTTTAATTAAACTACTTCACAGAACACGGCGTTCATTAATTTTTCTTCTTCGGGCATTCTTCGAAGGAGGATATTAATTTGACTGGCTAACGAAAACATATAAAAACATACAAAACAAGGCCATCTCAGTTTTTATTTTAAAAAGTAAGTTCAGTTAGATTCCTATTAGGGTAGACGTAAACTAATCAATGTAGATATTGGAGTATTCTACTAGGACTATCGCATCACTTCGTAAGATACAATTATTAATCTTTATTGTAATAAGTAGATACTGTTTTGATTTTCGCTCCCTATCTTATCACGTCTGTATGCCATGCATGCTTTTTCTTTTTTGCTAGCCACATATAGTGATCGACTTGCTCACTCCTAGCCACTTCCACACATCATCCAATTACTCACACCAACACACATAGACACACTCTCACATGAAACTCCAACACAAATACACACACACACACCCATACACCCACACACACATCACTCTGTCATAGACATACTTCCCTGCATTCCTGCCTTCAATAGTCCCATTAGTTTTTTATATTAGTTTTGTATAATAGTATTAGCCTGGAACTCGTCCTATACCAATATTATGTACCTTGTACACCTGTACCTGCTATTGCCATAAGGGGAGGCCTGGTGACCTGTGGCACAGGTTCACTGAACCTATTTCAGGCACCAGTCCTTCACAAATGAATGTAGCATTTACGCACTCAATTTGTTACATAGATTTAAGTTCCATTTGTTTGTGTAAGGAAAATAAAAGTTCTTATTTATTATTATTATTATTATTATTATATTTGATCGAAGTTCGCAGATTACGGGTCGGTATTGGTATAATAATTATTAATTGATCAACAGGGCTTTAAACTTGGATTAGCGCCATAACATATTACAGCCCAGCCTGTATTGTCCCACTGCGGGATAAACTGGCAAAGGTTACAGTCTGTGAGGATCAGTTCGTAGGAACCAAGGTCCTCCAACTTGGCCTTAAATATAATAATAATAATAATAATCAACCCATATACTGTCCCACTGCTGGGCACGGGTCTCCTCTCAGTGTGAGAGGGATTAGGCTATAGTCCACCACGCTAGCCTACTGCGGGTTGGCAGACTACACATGCCGTCGAGAAAATCTATCAGGCATGCAGGTTTCCTCACGATGTTTTCCTTTACCGTTAAAGCGAGTGATAGCCTTGGCCTTAGTGGTTGGAAAATTTTTCTATCGAACCCGTACAACTTGGCTTGGAAGCCAACAGCTTTTATGTCAATAAGACCATTAAATTGCTTCACGGTGCATTAAAATAGTTAATGTATTGTCTTGCATCCCACACTCAAACTTGTCATTGTTTTCTGTTAGTCACCATCATAGTATACAACACGTGTTCATAAACTACTCGTAGTTATCATGTTACGTAATAATTGATGTAGTGACAATAGGTATATAGCCCGTAAACTTCTGCCCGTAGGAGTATGACTAAGAATATAATATTTGCTCTCCACATGCTGGGTCCAGCACACTTGAAAAAACGATTGTTGGAAACGAAAAAAACAAAGAATAAACCCAACTAGGGTTTCTCCCAAAGTATTATATCTATTGTCTAGTACCCATAGTACAAGCTCTGCTTAGTTTGGGACTAGATGTTGCTGTGTAAAATGTCCCAGGATATATTTTTTTCTTTTTTCCCCGATATATGGCAATAGGCTTGCCCCTTATATAATAAGACTTGTATACAACCTAACTGTTCGGTGAATACAGCCGTGATGGTATGTATTACTTAGTAGAATAGTGTCGTATTAGATTTTGCTCAAAACTCAGGTTTGTAGGCATCTGCGCAAATGTAGCGCAGCACTAAAGACCGGCTAAGTGTAAATAAATAGGTAATATTTGTTTAGATTTACGATCCGTTTCGATGTATTTATAACAAGTTTGACTAAATTGAGCCGAAGTGTAATGGAAGTCAAAGTAAATTCAACCAACCTATAAAGTTGCTCTAATTTAGGACAAATTCTTAAGACCGTATGCAGCAACTAACAGCAAAATTATTTCGACAAAATAATAAGATAAGAAAATTAAGAACTCTTTCATTCATATTCCAATAAGAACCGCTGTTGATACAAACTTGGCTTGAATAAAATTGGACTGGATGAAATTAGGTCTGGGTAACCCGTCTTAACCTAACGAGCCCCTAGGTCGTCTAGGAGTCAAACGTTTGCCTTCACGATTTATAGGGGTTAAAGTTTGAATCACTTTCTCAAAAGATTTATTTAGTTTCAATGTCCATAGAATTCTCTATTACACTGTATTAGAAAGTTCATTCTTTAGTTAAGTTCTATTATTTTGTAAAGTACTTCTTGCGAAGATCACAGTGAGAGTAAAGTCGGTATTCGCGTTCGTTGACACTTTAGATTAACGAACAATATCCACTTTCCCTGGACGCGAAATTTATTAACAATATGATTGTGCTACAAATGTATTTATGCAAAAGTCGAATGAATTCAAATAAAAAGCTGACCAAGTATTGGGAAGTATGAATTTCATTGTAATCAAACAAGAGAAAACTGGTTTCGGTTGTATGAATTTCCTCAAAAGGACAAGCAGAGGCTTGACCTGTCATTATCCGTTTTGCATATCCAAAGGACTGTCTGAACTAAGCATAAAAGCGAGCACAACACTACAATTATTCGTCTAAACTCTAGTTTATTCTGTACACGACTATTAGTAAGGAATTTTAAACGAACCACTTCGCTTTTTGGGGCAATATTTCACTAGCGATTATGCAAAATTTAGACCTAGACGGTGTTTAATTAATCGGAATAATTATAGCCTTTAACATGGACTATATAATTACGTGTTAAGTTAACAAATATATTGAACAAAACAGCCATCGATTCCGTTGATGACGTAATCTAAGGGGAATCTTTTTAACCAGTTATGTGTGAGGCGGGCACAAACGTGGCTTAGGTAGGTAGATACTAAATAAAACAGCAGGAGTTAAGTGCATTCACACCGATATATTGGGATAAAGCACTTAAGCATTGAAACTGGAGGTTTTTTCCACCGAGCCATCTGAATTTTTAAATCACTTTGAGACACGTTTATATTTAGATTGCTTTCTGATATGGGAGAGGTTAAACAAAACTTTTTTTCTTCTTTCTTTTTCACACCGGGGTCGTCTTTGGATGCGTTTACAAACACTACATACATAAACACCCGGAACAACTACCTCTAGGTACCTAATACAAATATTTAATCCGTGCGGGGATCAAAAGTATGTTCGTCACTTTTGAAGACAACTGTAAAAACTTAATAGAGTTCTGTGCCTCGACCATGAGTTTTTCTCACTAGACTCTCTAGCGACGCCGTAAAATATTTGTATAAAAACCCTCGCAGCGCCTCTAGCGGTTACGTAAGGAACTAAAATCTGCTATGAGATTACAACGTTTCGATGCGTAAAAAACCTATCGAAAGTCATTCGATAGAACTCATGGTTGAGGGGCAGATAACATGAAATAGAAACCTACCGACTAGGTGGTGACGTAGACTTGCGGAAGGCAGCTGGCACTGGCAAGCTGAAGATCAGGCTTTGTTGCGCTGACGAGGCTTGATGATGTGAACGATGAAGAAAAGCACTTTAATAAACAATACTTGTAAAAGGTTACGACTGGTTTAAGATCAAGTAATAAACAACAACTCAGTACAACATCTAATTTATTAAAACTTTATTTGCATTTAAACAAGCTAAATTATACGATTATCATGTCAATTCAAGTATAACCGACAACTGTGACATAAATGTAGATATAAAATTATCAAGGTATTTTACACCTATTACCTACCTAGCTATCAGGTGTACCGACCATGTTACCGGCTATATCGTTGTTCCTAATCTCTTGGGTTTTTTTGAAATACCGTATTGATCTTCTATGTTATTTAAGGGATGCTTGTGGAAAATTTCATGTTTCTACACCCACGGGCTTAGGTTGACAAACTATCTAATCAGACTAAAACCCAAAAATGGTGAAAATTTTAAATTATTATAATTTCTTGTGTATAGTCGTTGATATTTCTTGCAAAACAAAAGCACACGGCAACGGTTTATGCCTTACCTTATAAAATTATTATTGTATAATTATTATTACAGATACTCATAGTTATGTGTTTGTGCGTGTCTTTGAATGCTTTAGTATATTGTAACAAACTTTTTTGTTACGTTTTAATCACATTGCGTGATGATGACTACATTCTTCATTCATTATAATGAAAAATGTTAAAATTAAATCATCTAATACTGCATGATTACTCGTTACGCTAAAGTTTTTTTTCAATACCTACATAACTTTAAGGCAAATTGAATCCGTAACGAAAATCTGAATAGTTTCCAGTCTAAATGCGACAGACCCAGATTTTGCCAACAATTGCAAACAGAAACGAATTGATTTAAATTGTGCAAATCCATCCGTCATGTCGGTTGCGATGAATTGTATTAATTCAATTAAATCATTAAGGTAATTAATAAATAATTGAACTAAATCCACTTTGCATACAGTAAATCAGGATCAGCATGTGATAATGTGTTTTTTGTTAATTAATTATGTATTAATTGAAATGTGTCACCGTATGTCAGACTGTAAATGAGAGGCTCACATGATCGATGGTCAACTATTTTATTTATTTATAAACCATAGCTCAATTAACTAACTACATTCTACAAACTCGCTTTTATTCAACCTACATGGTCCACAATTGGTGCGGTCTACAATTTGAACTTTTTAGAAAATTGTTGGTCAACTTGGTCATAACTTCAAGTGCCTCTTAAAAGTAAAGTAAAAAATATAAATGGGACGACTCAGATCTGGTCTCCGTCTTCATTCAAAATTCAATCATTCAAATAGGCTAAGATACTTTACGGAAAACTTTTAAAAATAAATCTGTCTCTATTCGTATTCACCTCATTTTTAAATGCGGTAAAAAGATGATGATTTGTCTGTTACTAGATATTTTTAAAAATCAATTTAGAGAATTGGGTTATTGTTTAGACGTTGTTAGAACAATTATCTACGGTATACAACATTTTTGCGTCACTTTTAATCATGCAATTGAAGTGATCAGATTTGCCTGAAATCTCTATTAGCTAGCTATAAACAATAGCTGAAAATAAATACTAAAAAAACGGAAAATATAATTTCCGTTACATAAACAACGGCTTACAGAAACTTAATCACCATTTAATTGAACGAAAAGTGGCTGCAGATAAAATGCAATGCAAAATACATTGTGAGAGAAATCGTGTGCGCCCAGAACTATACACCCCCATTCTTTACACGGAACATTAACATAAATAAACATTTATAACAAGCGGAGCCAGCAAGCGGCGCTCGCATTAACCGGGCGCATTCAATGAACGCTATGTTCCCAGACAATTTGTATGCGAGTACCTACTGATGTTCATGAGTTCCTAGTAAGTGATTTTCTATGTCATATCATACAAACAAGGGTTTGTCGACAAGATGCAACCTTACGCGCGAATCAACAAACGATATAAATGTGTGATATGACGCTTTCAACAAATTGGGTATAAAAGTAAATTCTTGTTTGTATTCTACTCGTAATTTGAGATGGCAAGTTTGCCAAGATTTTAAGCTTTAAATACAAGGAAACTTTAGTTTTTAACACATGTTAATATAATTAAAATTAGGCTAAGGAAAATATTGACCTTTGACGCTATCCTACGCTACATTTTTCGAACGGTGGCGCTAATAATGGGTGACAGCAATACCTAACAGCTGCACAAACCGAGCTGCTAATGAGACTTTCCTAATTGAAAAATCTAATAATATATTGTGAAACCCAGGAATCGTTCCCAAGACACGCCTTTTTTACTACTGGATTATTATCTCCAGTCAGTCCAATCTCAGTCCAGTCTCAATCCAGTTTGTGTTCATATCTAATAAAATGTTAGGGGCATTTTTTTCACAGTAAACTAAATATAAACTAACTAGAGACGTGCTGTTCACAATCTATAGGAGATAATAATCTAATATCTTCTAATGACTAATTTGCCACGGACTTTAAAGAAAAATGCTTTGTTTTTATGAAAGTTGGAGAAAATCCCAAAGGCTTATATCAGCCATGGTTCGAGTAGATACTTATTATAAGCTTTCTTCTTTCCATAGCCTCGGGATATCTGTTATTAATACTAGGTACTTATTCTTGTTAAGTAGAAATGTGATCACCACTAATTTGCACTTACGGACTCAGGTGTAAACAAGCATACCTATCTGGAAACTATTCCATAATATATTTGTGTTCATTCACAAAGAAATTGATAAATGCGTACCACAAGACAAAAATACAATAATATTTTTGTAACTGCATTCAATCGCGTACCAGTTACTCGTTCAATGCACTTCATGCTTATTTAACGCAAATATGTTCGTGGGCTTAAATCGTAAATGCGCGTTCAGTTATCTTGCAATATTGCATAAGAATAGAACTTACAATTTTACGTGAACATTGCACGAACGTAAAAAATGCAAATTATACTTGTAGGTACGATTACAGTGCTGCTTGAATGGTGATTAAGATGTAAATAAAGATTATGTGTTTAGATCCTAGCTTTCGTGACTTGTGCTAACTGGTTCGCGAGTCTAAAGTATGCAATAAAGAGGTAAAAAGCTAAATTATCTTGTCCAAGTTTCATTTACACGGTGATTTGGGTATACAACAATTTTTGCACAATTAACGACATTTCACAGATAATCTTGTCTAGTTTTTTATTTCATTTCGTAAGGCTTCAACACTGAAGACTATTTAAATACTGAAATAAGTTTAAAATTAAAAGTACAGCCCCTCAACCATGAGTTCTATCGAATGACTTTCGATAGGTTTTTTACGCATCGAAACGTTGTAATCTCATAGCAGATTTTAGTTCCTTACGTTACCGCTAAAAGCGCTGCGAGGGTTTCCCATACAAATCATTTACGGCGTCGCTAGCGAGTCTAGTGAGAAAAACTCATGGTCGAGGCACAGAACTCGTTTAGGAAAATTTTGTAGCATCGGATCTATCTTGATAAGTATTTTAGTCGCGAAGCAACTAATTTTGTTAATATAAAGGAAACTAACAATTTCATAAATCGTGCTATCTCATTCTGTGTAATTGATTAGTAGGCCTTCGAATAAACTTTTAATTGTGATAATACGACACAACAACGACTTTTTAGGCGTGAATAAGTAAAAAACAGAGTTAAATACGAAAGACATTAGTAAAATGACTTATAATAGTAAGGATTAGTGTGGCATATAGTAACACACACAATTACAATTGCACTTTTGTATAACCACAGAGCGATTATTATTTTATAGTATGTAATAACGACAAAGATTTGTTTATGACTATTCAGTGTTTTCAATTAGTAATTAAGTGATGATTAATAAAGTAATAACAATTAAAATGTATCTTCCAAAAATGTAATCAGACAATATATCTAATCTCACGCCGATGTCCAATCATCGTTTTTATTTATGTGTCTGGCGAAATAATAACTTGTTTACACAACAAACCACACGTTAATTAACACTTAACATCTCATTCGGTCATAAAATTATCTCAGAATACACAATTTGCCTTTAGATGACGTGTTATCTAATAACAAATCATAACTATCTGTTCATATTAATTCATAAATTACGTGACTCATCATCGTTCTATTTAGTTGCGAGTTAGCATCGAATTTGTTTTAAAAGTGGATATATCTGCATCTAAGCATTTTAGACATAAAGTTGTTATGAATTTATTTCTTAAGAGCTTGAACATTTACTTTTGAAGCCATTTATAAATTTCCTAGAAAATCTTATGAAAGCGTTTTTAGTGTGATAACATTTTCTGTGGTGTCATATCTCATTTGCTATAATTTGCTATAATAATTATGTAGTTGTCATGGTAAGTTTGCATTGTGGTAGGATCGACTGATGAGCTGATCTTGAAACGATGATAGCTACACTGTCACATGTCGGACCGGTTCCAAACAATTTTAGGTTTTCTTTGAATAGAGTTATCATACTAGTTAGTCAGCTAGTGCTTCAAGATTAAAGGTATCAGTAGCATTATAAACCCAAGATTTATACACAAGGGTCAAGGGGATGATAAGTACCTATATTTTTTATCTTATTATTATTTTTATTTATTTTTCTATTTCCTTTGGTTCTTTATTTATTATTGTGTAATAATTTTATAATTGGTCTCAGTATTGTATTAGATTCGTAAGAGAAGAAGCGAGGCAGCTCCAACACAAGTACGTTCGTAACTTCCTGGGGCTGACTCAATTTTATATTTGTATATGCAATGTCTGAGAGAAATAAAAACATTTTCATTTCATTTTCATATTATAATTAATAAATAGCAGCACATCTACTTGTGTTAATTATGCGGCATTTAAAATATAACACCATTCTACAGCCCAAACAATTCTCATATGCATCTAATCTGAAGTTTGCCGCAACCCTTTTTTGCTCAACCGAAATAAAAAACATCTCCGGGCGAGGCTTCAATAGCTCTTCCCCGCGACATCGTCCGACCGTATTTCTTTTATTTTTGAAGTTCCTCATTAAAAGGCTGTACTTTTTAGTCTGGGCAGAGCCAGTGAAAGTTTCTCATCTCTCGACGTTGCATAAAAAAATATACAAAAATAGTAAAAAGTCTAGATTGCAGATTCCGTCGTTAATCCAGTGGCAGGAAATTAGCAACTGTTTTCGCTTAGCTACTATTCTACAAGTTTTGCAGCAAAACGATCTAGAGATATAGATCTGTATATTAAAAAAATTTGCTTCTGTCCGCAAAACTCGAAAAGTAGTCGATGAATTGACTTGAAATGTTTTAACAACGCTCTATTTATCGCGTGTTTCAAAGCAAAATACTATGATAATAAACTCAGGCCGATATAAAGGCAAACGATGCCATATCCTTTAAATAAACTGAAAATAACCTAAATCTCAGTTTAATTTTCTTTCAAGCAAGGCCAACTTCAAACTTAAAACATCTGTATTTAATCATTTCTCTCCTTTCCATTAAGGTAATATATTTTTATGTTGAGTAAACAAGTAAATATTAAAGTGCGCCCAATCGTAATACAAGTTTGACCAAAAGGTGAAGGACCTTCATTCGACTTTTTCATTTCGAGTATAAAGTACTACATTATTGTCATCATAAAGAAATTTAGAGCAGCGGTTATTTTTGATAATATATTTTGATTAAGGCGTATTTGTTACACTATAGTTGTACCCCTTGTGTGATTATTATACAAACCCTACACTATTATTATTATACCTTGTATTCCCCGAAGTGTTAGGCAGAGGCGTATTACACCCATAGTTCGCCAGTATGTTTAGTTCCCATGTAATAGGAGACGAGTCTATTGCCACTAATCCAAACTCCGAGCTTCTACTGAGAATTTTATAGAAAACCCTAATATTAATTTCTGGCCTGAGAATCGCACCCAAGCACAAGCAACACACACACGACTCTTAGGCTTATATTCAGAGACGATGCTAAGCGTAAAGTAATGCTTCCTTATGTCAAATTTGTATTAAACTTTGACATACGGAAGCGTAATTTGACGCTAAGCATTGTCTCTTAATATTAGCCTTAGGCGTATTAGCCTCAGAGACGTAGAGTAAGTTTAAGCTTAGCGTCGTCTCTGAATATTAGCCTCACTCAACAGTCGCGCTTTCCTTGACCACTAGACTAACGAACGAGCCAATTGTGTAATGTGTATGTAAATAATATTTTTACAAGTAACATACAGACTATAAATCAAATATTTTATATTCAATGTATGCAGATAATCCATGCTGAGGTCTTTGACCGTTGAACATTAGAGCTAATTGAAATATAATTATGTACCTATCTATGCTATAATATTATAAAGCTGAAGAGTTTGTTTGTTTGAACGCGCTTATCTCAGGAACTGCTGGTCCGATTTGAAAAATTCTTTGAGAGTTAGATAGCCTTTTTAACGAGAAAGGCTATAGGCTATATATCATTACGCTACGACCAATAGGAGCGGAGATGCAATTAAAAATGTTGCAAAAACGGGGAAAAACTTTAACTTCTACGCAAACTAAGTCGCGGGCTAAGGCTAGTATTAATATAAGAGGAAAATCAACGAGTAAACTTGGCTGAACAGTGAAGGCTGAAGCCATAGCTCGACTCCTTTCAATAATTTTAATCAAAGTCAACAGAATCACGTTTTCTGTTGAAAGAAACATTGTTCAGTGAAATATGAAGTTTACGGTCATTTCCACGTTTGTTTATGATAAATTATGTTGGTTTCTTGTTTGTTGGGTGTAATTAAAAAGTTAATTAACAAACAAGATTTTGGTAATTACACCTATACATATAGTATTATGTAGTTATGTTAGTAGTATGTATGCTTTTATGGTTACAAAGACTACCTTTTTTTATACTACTAAGGTGACAAACAAGCATACGGCCCGCCTGATGGTAAGCGGTTACCGTAGCCTATGGACGCTTGCAACACCAGAGGTATCACTCGCGCGTTGCCGACCCGAAAAATCTCCTAGAGGTTTATGGAGAATTCACTGCGCCGACAGTTTGAGGGAATATACCTCTTGCTGCCAGCGCAGCGCATCCTTAGAAGGAACTCTGGCGACCTTACTCACTGCAGGAACACAACACACAATAAAGTGTGTAAGAACACACTTTATTGTGTGTGTGGCTGCAGTTTTCTGTAAGGTGGAGGTACTTCCCCAGGTGGGCTGCTCCAGATTTGAGCCATCAATGCCTGTGTCCTACCTCTCTTAAAACCTACTGTTAAAGTTACTGTGACGGCTAATAGAGATGTGATGTCATTTTTTTGTGGCATTTAACAAACAATTCCGAGATTGAGAAAAGTGTTACTGGATTTTTTTTTGGAATTCTCAGTAACAAGCCGAAGTTTACTTTCGCAGTAAGTTCACCCCTTCTTATGTGGGACCTAAACATACCAGAACTGAGGATGTACAGTATTGTACACTAACAAAAGCGCTAAAGCGATTTTTTCATGAATGAACGATTGCAACTTTGAGATAACACCAGTGTCACTATAGTATTTGTTCATAGTAAATAAAAAATACAAAATAAAATATATTGTGAAGTTTCAAAGTTCCTCCTCTCTCCTACATTTGCCGTGCCTGACAAGGCCCACACATGTTTCTTATTATACCTACTATTGTAACATCTATTTAACTTGTGGAGTGCAATAAATGATTTACTATTAAGTACTGTGTTCGTAATATCACAAGTTCTATTAGTACTTTAGGAGAAAATCGCTTTAACACTTTTGGTAGTGTATACATGTTTTTGCTAATGACTGTACATTAAACTCTGCATTACCCTTCGAGGAACACATGCGTGATGGTATCGTAGGTTAACAAACAATAAATTGAAATAAATAAACAGAAACTTTTTGTTCTAATAACATAACACGTTCACGCCATTCAAGTTTTATATAACGACAGGATACTGTAACGAATTCAAATAACACAGTTTATCCTCTAATAATATTCCATGTTAACTAGACCCTCAGCAGTCACCATCAATATCTAAATGCAATTGCAAATACGCGCAAACGAACAGGTTTCGCTAAGAAGGATTTATTCTACGATTCAGAATCTATGTCAAGATCAAGGAGTAATAACAAGTTTGTTAGTCATCGTAATGTTTACTTCCAGACGTCACTGACCCACAAAAATGCACATAAGATGAGTGACGACCGATAAAATATATAATAATTAAAATATCTTTATGTTTCTTTGAAACTACAGTATTGTGTCTTTGTGGTTAGTCAGTGCTCTACGGCGTTTACTACAAGAAGGTTTTCAATGGTGAACGACTGCAGGCTGATGATTATGATAATGATGCAGTCAATAAAATTTTATCATTAAAAAATAATCCTGTGAATAAATAACTGCCAAAGAAATGAAGGTAAACAATAAACGTCTAGACTAGATCAGTCTTAAACAAAGAGCAAAGTTTGATCCAAAATACAAAAGGCATATTCTAGAACTGACAGTCGGATAACTTACAAATTGCGTCCAATTTGTAGGTACAGCGCATAACACAAAATAATGGCGAGTCGATAGTCGATACCTTAATCCTGACTCGAGATAACAGAAAGCCAGCGAACTGTGTGGTACTCACGGCAAAAAAATCAAGCTAGTAACTACGCGCGCATGCAACAAGCGCAGCGGCCTACAAATAAACGCAACATTTTATACATAAAATGTTCTTTGTCTATCTTTGCTAAAGTGTCACAATTTTTTTAACTTGACTGAATGTGATTTCTTCATAAAATATTATAATAAACCTAGACATTGGTTGGAACAGTATCTGACAAAGCTCAAAGCAAGGGATAAGCAAGCTGAAACGGCAAAGCTTTAGGTACATCACCCAAAGTACCTAGAAGCGTTGAAACCGAGTTCCTGATCTACATCCCGCCGGTCAAGCAAAACGATGACTTGCGGAAGGGTCTGAAGTAGACCTCATCCAGTCACTGTGAGCATTCCGCACGTGAAGCCAGTAGCGCATCACGTGTCTTTCCATCTGTAAACAAATATGAAGTGAAACACACACAGTAGTCGTCGGAACTACACATTGTACATTACTTGCTGGTACCCTAAACTTGTATGCTGTGTGTACGTTCATAAATTACATAGTCCGTCCATTCCGTTACTTAACAAGTTCGACGGTTCGACCTGCAAGCACTTTTATACAGCCATAACAAAATAAGCCAGAAGAAGCACCTCCTTCATAACTTTTAAATTTGATGAACAGCAACTTTAATACTTTAATATTGTGAGAATATTTTTCGCTTGCGTTTCTTTGTTTTGAAATGCTTTATGAGTTTTAGTCTTGTAAAGTTATTTTTGGAGGATGCATGGTGTAGCCAAGATTGTAGCAGATCGAAATATGTCAGGGCCCACATAAGATAGAGGTTAGAGTTTAAAGGACCACTAATAACTACTGATATACAGTTCTCGCCAAACTTATTGTCCGGGTTGAAGTTGGCACGTTGGCAGTTGACTGTAATAAATAAAAAATAAAGCTCAAGTCGTAGGCTGTCGTTTTAAATAATTTTAATCCAATATTTTTCTCGCTTTGATTTTGAAGCTGAAGTTAGCTCGTGCCAACTTCAACCCGCACAATAAGTTTGGCGAGAACTGTACACATACCTACATATTCTTTAACAAGAACAATATCAGCATCATCCTTCTGTACTAATTCCAACCATATCAGAATAAATTCGTCTTATTAAGACTATTAACAGCGCATAATTTCTATTATCTCTTTAGAATGTATATAAAAACTAATACGACATAAATACGATAAATAAAAATGTTCCTACGCATAAATTCTATTAAATAAAACAGAATTTGTAAGGAGTAATATGTCGAGAAAATATCAAGGGACGAGACGAGACCATGCAATTTCAAAATGTATATCACATACAACTTTGAAATAATAACAGAAAGGAATCTAACATACGATTTCTTATGAATACAAATAGAGTAATTCAGACAGTCCCTGGTGCAAAGCTGTATTTCTGAATATTTTATTTCCCGCATTCCGTCTTTGTTGGTATACAAACTTGTTACTAGAACTTTGATTATTACTATAATAGCCATCCATTGAACTATAATTATAATACACAATCGAAAATGGAGTTACAATATGTATCTGTATTGCAGATATAGAACATCACGCCTGTATTCCCGGATAGGTTAAGCAGATGTGTATAGCTTACGCCCACAGTTCGCTTCTTTTGTTCGTTCAGTTCGTTTATTTTGGTGTCATGTAATATAGGGGACAAGCCGTTAGTCATTTACTAAGCATAATTAGATTGAGCATCTATTGGATTGTAGACAATGCTAGCGGGCAATCAGAGATATTATGCTATTTGGAAAAACAGTTATGGTTGCATTTAAACACTAAATATGGCTTGTTCTTTTTTCTCAACCTTTGTTCATCCAATGCTAAGCCTCTTCTGCACACAATTATTCTTCTCGATGTTTTCCTATCCTAGGTGTCCACTTTAACATTTTCTTGCCCCACCTGCCTTCGATGCTTCAGCTTATAATTATGGTCCGCTCACCTAATCCCACCTAAATGTTCAATTTTCGCCAAACTTATTGTCCGGGTTAAAGTTAGCTCGTGCCAACTTCAACCCGGACAATAAGTTTGGCGAGAACTGTACATAGGTAATCAAACAAACGATGGTCATCTCGCTGACAGATGGTTTGTTAACCACAGTTTACTGTATATCCAGAAAAAGTTTACTTATACTGTTTCTTATCTCTTCGACTGTGAAGTGGAGACAAATTACTCAATGACATGAATTCTGACATTGTAATATTGAAAAACTGGTAATATTACTATGTCATTAAAAACCACATCCATTAACACAATTCAAGATTATAAATGCGGTGAGTTACGATCATGCGCGGGCGCACGCGACGCGTCCAGTTCCGGACTCTGCGACTTTCCAGTGAAAGCAACGAACGCTTCACGGAACACGCCTTTAGGGAATTTATCCAATGCACATCTGTACTGATGATTATTGAAATGTAAATCGTGTGTATACTCTGCATATTCTTTAGATTATCTATGATAAACGATTGATCTAAATAGGTCCCTGATCCCTAGTATATTATTACTATTATTTCTTTGTTTGCTCCAGAAGCATATAAAAACTATTTTCATGTCAGAACCTGCATATATATAGAAGCTTAGGAAAACTATTTAGACATCAGAACCTGCGTATGGAATTATCTGACTTTAATAAAATAAGGCCATAATATGATCTAACTGCAACCAGCAGTTTTAATTGATGTCATAGCGTTAATAATAAAAATGCACCATAAATAAAATAAGTAATGTAGAAGTTAAATGTTTTATTTCAATTATAACTGTCACTTTTGTAACGCCAAAAACTAGTTGCATTATTATTTTTCTATGTAAATGAAATCAAAAATTCATTACAATTTTTATAAATATATTCTTAAAAACATTCATCAGATACATAATATAAATGTGAAGTGAAATATTTTATTTCAATTAGACCATTCTAATTGTCACTTTTGTAACGCCAAAAACAAGTTGCATAAATATTATTTTTTTCAATGTAAATAAAGTTCGAAATGAATTACATTTTTTTAATTATATTCTTAAATTTTTTTATCAGATGCATATAAATAGATGTAGATATCTAAAAGTTGAGAGATATATCAAAGAATTTATTTGTGAGCATGTTTGATACAATCAAGAAGCGAGTGGACATCGACTCTCACCGAATCTATATGCAATGCAAGTTATAGTGTTATGTAAGAATGCAGTTTGCTCACATGAGGGTGATATAATAAGGAAATGGTGTAGTTTTACCTTCTTTGCGTTGTTTTTGAATAAAATTGTTCTATCTCTAGTGGTCGTGGTCGCGACTGCTACGCTAGAAGTTATACAGACCTCTGGTGTAGCTGTAGCGCTTAGGACCACTACCATTCATATAATAATAATAATAATAACTTTAATTCAGGCAAAACTAGTACCCATATTTTCGTTAGTAGTGACTTAAGAACTATGTTAGATTGTACATTTATACCTTAAAAAGCTAGGGTTTGGAGCAAGCGTTCGGTATTAATAAGTGTATTCTACACAAATGCTCCATCAGTTGCCCCTCAGTCTTGCTGGCAACAACGTTCAGGAGACTATTGTCGCTGTCTCGCACACGACGTAACATAAGACAAATATATTAGTATGTAGATAATTGTTTGTAATGCGGAACTTTTTGGAATTATACCTTTTTTGCGATATCAGGATTGGTACCACAGTCAAAGTTACATGAAGCCTTAAACTATTTACGATAATTTAAAAATAAGGGTGTGTATGCTGTAATCTTGTTTCTTGAACAGATGTCGAAATACATTATCGCATACCATAACGATATCTAATGCACTAATGCACAAACGCGTGACGTGTGATGTGCAACTCACACACGATGGAAGAAAAGTACTTACTTACCAACAGTCTTATTCATCGAGACAAAGTCATATATCAACTGGGGGCCTAGACAAGTTGCAATTTGACATTCGAATCGACAAACGAATAGAAAGAAAATGTATGGAAATGACATTAGTCGCAGCCCGATTTGTCGAAAGGTTGTGTCATTTTTATAGATTTTGTGTCTATTTATAAGTCGATTCGAATGTCAAATTGCAACTTGTCTAGGCCCCCTGTTTACAAACTACTGTTTATTTACAATTAATTTTTAATATATTTATTTCACGTTATATTTATATTATTTTAACCTCGATGTTTCGGACCCTTTACACCGTCCATGGTCACGGGTGACTAAAGTAGTCCCGTCACGTCACGTCATAGTCTTGACGTTATAATTACCAACAGTAGGTAGTTACTTTTTATTAATGATTTACAGTCCGATTCACGCAGAACGAGCTCACCGTATTCTTTGGTCTTGCAGGTTTAGGCTTGGATTTATATATAACTAAAACTATTATTTGGATCAAATTTAACAAAACTGACCCTAAGCCCATCTACATAGTTAAGTCAGCGTGAAAATACTCCATAATCATACTCCTTTATTTCAACCAGGATTCCATCTAAAACGGCATATTTCATCCAAACTTCTAGTGATTATCTCGAATGGCTGCGCTGAAGGAGGCGAGTCTTGCGCCGTCCGCCGATGTCCGACCGGACACGGCCAAAGCACGGCAATTATAGACCGGCTGCTTGGCACGTCACGATGTACTTAAGAAATAGACGCGAACTAGATTTTGCACAACCGTGTTGTTTTGACACGCCTTTCTTATAACCTGTGTAATTTTGACGGGAACTGTAATGCAGGAGATGTAAGATAAGGAAAATGATTCTCAGTCTTGTTTTTATCTTTCTATAGTCTAATCTTCTTTGTGCATAGGTTATAAGATTGCCATTCAAGTAAGTCCGTGAAAGGGCACTGACCTAGTTTGGAAGTCAGGAGTTCATTTAGTTTTAAGCAGTAAAGTGCCATAGTAATTGTACCTTTTAAATTTTGTTCGAATAAACATTACTATTCTTATTAAAAAAACAAAACAATAAAGGTATGCAAAACAAGTGCCTCCGATATTTTTAAAACTGTTCTTATTGTGACAAATACAAGAAACGGAACAGCTCAAATAGTGTATGGTTGTATTTACGTTCCACTTCTGTTTGCTTACCATATAACTTTTTAAACTTGCCTGGTTCTGGTAACCGAATCAATAAGTCTGGAGTTATTACTAAAATTTCAAAAAGACAATAAGTATTCATTCTTCCAATATAGCAATTATGTCCAAAATACGCTTCATGCCCCAAACCAGCTTATCTTCATACAATATCCCATTAACAGCACAGGACAACAAAAGGACAATCACTTGGAAATCGAAGCGCACAGAAAACTTAAATAAGTCCGTATCTTAAGTCTCGATCGAAACAAAAAGCAAGTTTGGACCGTCGCTCGAGACTCCAAGTGCGTCGTGAGACTTAATCAGCCGCTTTCAAAGTGCACTCGACGTCCGTACGAGCTCTTAGCTGGATGTTTCTGCCTCGTAACCAACTTGATTAAAACTGGCAGCCGGGACCAAGCAAACTGGCCACTTATTTCAACAAACCACCCCTTTTAGCAGCTGCAACACGTCTATTAAGTTTCGTTTTCCTATTAGCCATGTTTGGAGCATTTAATTTTTTTGTCCAATATTTACTCCGTAATAGTTCTAGAGCTATGTAAACTTTTAGCGTTCTCTTTCTCATAGCGGCAAAGAATTGAGAATCGCTAATGATAGCGCTAATTCTAACACAGTTTCAAGCTAGATAGTAAGCAGTTTTCTTGGTTATATCTAACACTTATAACGTTAACTGTTAAATTATATAACCAACACAAACACAATTTGGTGCTAATTCCACTACAAAATGGCACATATTAACATACTTTACAGACACCGTTCACTAATAAAATATTATTGAATTATTGAAAATTTAATAAAATTGCTAATACTTATTGCGTAATGCATCGCTTTTTAATATTCATAGAACATTACTTTTAATTGAGAAGCCTGGGAGTTGACTTCTTTTACAATTGTTTTATTGCCATTTTATTTTATTAATAGAATATAATAATAATAATAAATAAATATAAATAATAAAAAATAAATATATTATTTTATTAATAGAATATACAACTCATAAGTCTTTGTAAGATATGAAGTAGTCTACATCGACTCTACTCGTGACCAGAGGGCAGGATTATTTTTGGGCCACAGAATCAGCATTGCCATTCAACGTGGCAATGCTGCCAGTCTTCTGGGCATGTTACCAGATGACAGCCATGAGGAGTACTTTGACGCCTAGGTGCGGTTTTTTTTTTTTTTTATTTGATTTTTTTATTGAATTTGTACATTATGTAAATACATATAAACAATGAAGTAGTTGTTTTTTTAAGTTGTACAACAAATCATTCAATTTAAGCGGCTACTATATTTTGGAAGCAAAAAGAGTACAAGAGTCGACTTCTCATTTCTCTTATTCTATATCTCAGTACAAAGCTAAACACTATCATACTTATGAAAGCTAATTGCTTTAAGATCTTATACGGAGACGGTAGTAATTTATCAATCTTAATACAACAGTTATTGACGGTCTTATGAATGCTGCAAATGATATAAATGCTACAAACATAGTATAAATATCCAATCAATCATTACTTCCACTCTCTCTTTTTTATGTTAACTACTATAATAGAAAATGATTGACATGTGTCATTTAGTATAATAAATATGAATACTAACCTTTGCCCGCGAGTTCGTTCCCGTAGAAGTTGATTTCTTTCCCCGTTTTGGAACATTTTTAATTTATACTCAGCTCCTATTGGTCATAGCGTGACGATATAAGCCTTCCTCGTTAAACAGCCTATCTAACACTGAAAGGATTTTTTTTATTGGACCAGTAGTTTCTGAGAGAAGAGCGTTCAACTAAACAAACAAACATACAAACTCTTTAGCTTTATAATATTAGTATAGGTTATTTGACTGGTTTATTAAGTATGTTCCCAATTGAAAATCATGTTTGTCAATTTACTTAGTACGTAAATCTGTTCAAAATTTGTAAGAAAGTAAACTTATTCTAAATGCATAGATGTTATTCTAATTATGAACGTACGTAATGCCTTCGTTTTACTTATTAATTGACAATAATTTTCAAACATTACCTACTTGGTCACTTTAAATTAATTTCTGAATAGTTTAAGGAATACATTTCAACTATATTATTAAATTGTTGTGTCTCATAATAAACTAAAATACGCATAATTTTAAATTAAAGTTACATGAAGTTATAAAACGGCATATTATTACTACACTGTAACTTTAATTTAAAATTGCCAAATCACTAATTGAAACTAATAAAACACTTCAACTTATATAATTTATAAGTAATTCCTAACTAAATATTTATATTTTAGTAACGTACACAATAATTGCGCGCAAGATGGTGGTAAGGTATATACAAAACGCACGTTTACTTTAAAACACATATAAATTGAACAATAACCACTATTTATTTTATTGCGCCATAACCATTTGCCACTCCAAAAAACATAATACATTATCTCACATTATCCTTTATCATTCCTTGACCTAAATCATTAATATAAGGTCCTTTGTACATGTATTGTGCGCAGCATTCACGCACACCATACTTATTGTTTTTTATGTTGATTAAGGCACATTACGACTGACAATATTAAGCCTATTTACGTTTTAAGTGCAGCAATTGTGAAGACGTTGGAGGCAACGGTGTCTAAAAAAGCGCAAGATTAATTAGAATGGATTTTGCTGCAGTATATTTTATTATATTAACTTATATGTTAGGATTAAAATAAAATAAAATTTTATTGGTAAAAATAATTGTAGACAACTCCTGAACTATTAACCCTATCAACATCTTGTAGCCAAGTCAACCCGTTAACGTTTGTAAGTCATCTGTCAAGGAATTTTCCTAATCGTTATACAATAATTGCGATGGTGATTACTCAGTACTGATGCAAATCTCGGCAATGACACTTGCGCAACTTGCGTACTTAACAGTTGCATAGTAAAGCGAATCGATCTAGATCGCTCTGACCGCTCTAGTGGAAAAGAGTTCAACGCACGCGCCTACGCCTCTGCGCTTGCGCACGCGTCGTGATTCTCAATTAGCTTTCGTATCAACATTCCTTGAGAATTAGTGTGTGATATGATCGGCTGTTATGTTTTATTAACTACATAAATATTCAGATTACATTACAGGCATGGTTTATAATACAATATCTACAATACAGTAGTACCTATCTACCTATATTATGATAAAAATAAAATGGCAATAATACTTAAACAATAATGGCAACTACCAAGTAAGTTCATTTAATATGCTATGAGGCTACATGAATACAATTTCCCTACAAATTGCGTATTCAATGACAAAAATAATGTACTTAAAATAAATTACTGAATACTTAAGAAGGAGCGTAATCACATCGTCGTGGTATTATTAAACAAAGGATCAGTATAAACAGAGAAAATCTAGAATAAGCTTTATAAGTACCTACTTTTGCTGTAGGTACTCCTTGACCTTGAAATAATTTGTTTATTTAATCTAATAATACTCACGTAACTATTGTTGTTAAATAATCGACATTAAAATTTGATAATGAAAACACATCAACATCAATAAAAGACTTTTTCTTTGGTTATTTTTTTACGGATTTTGTGGATAAAGAAAAGTTCCAAAATGTCAGAATTTCAAAATAACTCAACATAATAGGACGACATGGTCGCTCTTCTTTTGTGTACCAAGTCCTTTAAATAAAGATTAAAAAAAAAAAAAAAAACTCAACATAATCTTTCAACTGTCTCTGTTTCAACTAATCTTTCATCTTTCTCTGTCTCTGTTTATATACATACAAGAACAAGGTTGTGTGTTCCAAATTCTATAATTTGTAAAAAAAAACTTTGTATTTATTTGATGGTGCAGGTACCTACAATAATATACAGAATCATATATGTATCTACTGCATAAAGTCTCATATTCAACCGTACTAACGGCAACGCCAACTATACAACATTACACCAGTGTTGCCAACAGTTTTACAAGCTTCCCACCAGATTCAACTTCTAAAACCACCAGAAAACCACTAACAAAAATCGGATGTAATTTTAAAATCGCTAAAATTTCCACTAAACAAACTTTTACAATAAAAAAGGGAAGTAATTAGGTTTCTTTATTATTAATTTAATAATACAATATTAATAAATATCAACATATTTCAAAATATAATAACAATTATAAATCAATATACAAATCAACAAGTTAAAAGAGGGTGCGCTGTGGTAGCTAGCGAAATTCAAATTTTCTTGCTTTTTTGCAATTGGCAGGTTTCGCACCATTCGTGTTTCGCACAACAGGCAAATCCGCACGAAATTAAACTTAGAAAGATAATTATTAAGGTTAAAATTATGCAAATACGTTTTTTTATTCGCATGTCATATTTTGATCGAGATACAACCGCCAGGTTGACCGAAAAATTGCAAAAAACGCAAGAAAATTTCAATTTCGCGGGAAAAAATAAAAATATTTGAATATAAGAATATTTGAGCCAAGAATCCCGAAACTTTTGCGTATATTGTGATTTGTGCATAATTTTTACGCTTGAAAAAATTCGACACACTGAGCAGTCCGAGATTGAGTTCACTCAGTTTTGTAATTTAAATCTATATCTATACTAATATCATAAAGAGGAAATATTTGCTTGTTTGTTTGTATTGAATAGTTTCCGAAACTACTGCACCGATTTAAACATTTCCTTTCAGTGTTGGAATAGCCCATTTATCGGGGAAGGCTATAGGCTATAAAGTATCATACTACGACTCAAAACAGCGGAGTAGCAATGAAAAGTGTTGCAAAAACGGGGGAAAAAGCCGCTGGCGGAAAGTTTGTCATATATAAACTATAACTACTTTTTTAAATATTCTACGGGGTATCCCTGCGTATATTGCATTGAGTGGGATGTGGCGGGATGAATCGTTTGACGGATCAGTGTTGGCTACCAGTAAAAGTAAATAGTATTCCTGAAAATTAAATGAAGTAGAAATAATATATTTCGTAACGTGTTAGTGGCTGAAACTGAATTCTACTAAACCACTAGAAAAATCCACCAGCCACTAAAAGCAATATTTCGCCACTAAACAGGGGGTCAAAACCACCAGTTTTAGTGGAAAATCCACTAAGTTGGCAACACTGCATTACACATTTATAGGATAGAGTTTAACAAAAAGGCCACAAGCCACAGACCACATATGACGTAACCGGAACCAAATGATCTCGTAATCGTATAGCGATCTGTTGGACAAAGTTGACATTAGATAAAGTGTCACATGCCGCTCTCTCCGATTAGTGGACGCTGCGCAAGCGCAACGAGTTCGCTTTCTTCCGATTATTGAATGTGCATGATGAATTATTCGAAATAATATGTATGACACTTTCTATGAAATGCATACAAATTGCAACGAGTTAAAACATCTGAGTCATTGAATAATTTTCGAAAGCTTTGTTCCAGCGTTAGGCAGTTCAGTTGTGTCGGGTCCTCGGTGAACCGAGGATACAACTGAACTGGCTATTATTTGAGAAATTCATATGAAAACTGCGTGGTCGTGCGCGTCGCGGCTACCGATTAGGTCTAGAAAGTTTTAAGTAAAATTCTCAGTAGCTAATGTTTGTTTAATGGCAATAATCCCGCACCATATTAATTAGGACCTAACATACCGGCGAATTGTGCATTTAAATCAACACACTATTTTAGGTGTTGACATGAAAATATGTATAAAGTATACTGATTTCTGACACTTACGCGAATACTAGACATTGAAATAAAACTACTTTTTACGGATTTTATCGCGTTATTATAAAATAATATCAATATAACGCGATAAAATCCGTAAAAAGTAGTTTTATTTCAATGTATAAAGTATTTAGGTTCGTATGTAAAATGACATTATACTATTTCATAAACATATCACCACATGTTATACCTATTTTCGGGTGTAACCCTCGTCTAACTACCTCCTGGCGGTATTGAGCTTAACTTTCAAATTTTCGTGTTAAAAACTTTTAACGAAGCGACAACAACTTTTGCTGCGCAGAAATCTCCGCATATCGTAGCAAGTTCTCGAATATCAATTCCAGCTCATTTCGTAAGAGGCGACCAGAGGAATTATATCAGTGTTTACTTCCCTATGTACTGTGGAGGCTTACCAGTCCTCCACAGGAGCGATACCTGAAAGCTAAAACAAAAGGAAACACACGATTTTTGGAACACAGCTGATGCTGCGGTATATTCAATCTTAAGGCTAATACTAGAAAGACATTAAAAATTTTCTTCAAGTCTTCTAAACAATTCAAATACGTTTTAAGATCAAAACATATTTTTTCTAAGATGACAGGTCTTAATGCCAACCAGGGCTTTTACGAAGCAGCCTCTGTAGAAACCTCCTTGAGTCTGTACAGTACTATGTGTTGAAAGTGTTTAAATGATTATCAGGAAGAGCTGTGCGGTGTTATTGTTGCGTTGTAAGCATTTATTAGCCTGCCAAGCTTAATGATAATTGTTGCCCTCTGGCCCTATATAAACTATAATAACAAATTACACGCATTCTAATACAATTAATTAACCATTTATTATAATTGATTGATTCCGCAAATTATGATATAATGTCTAACTATGAAAATGCACTTTCACAGAAACAGTTAAATCTTACTTTTACCAATAAAACTCATTAATGTTGACTATTGTCGTCGACGTCTGTGGTCTAGTGGTTCGAGTACCGGACTGCTGATCATGAGGTCGTGGGTTCGATTCCCACAGGGCACAACCATTTATTGTGATGAACTTAAGTGTTTGTGTTTGTCTGGGTGTTGCTTATGTATTATAAGTATGTATTTACAATATATATATGTCGGCGCGAATCGAATAAAATTAATAACAAACAAGTCCGCGCCGCGCCTACTCATCGGTCAGCAAATAACTAGTGACGCATCCCCACTACGTCCCCACTACTACCGTGTGCAAAGGCATAAAAGCAGCCGCTTCCCGTTCCGGAGCTCAGATGCGAGCGAGTCGCCGTACGAGACGGAACGCTCCTGCGTATTGTGGACGCTCTGAGTTCCTCGTTATTTCAGTTTTCATGTAAATTATATTGTTTACTTTATTAATATTTTGTTTTGAAAATAATTGTAATTAAAAAAAAATGATTAATTGGTTCAACAAATTGATTGTTTAAAAACTATAGTGACTACTTATTAATCATGGTTCCACTTCCAAACAATGGAAAGGATCCAAGCGATCCAACATCAGAAGATGGGACACCACGTGATGAGCACCGCCAGAGTGACGTCATCCAGGTTATGGCGAATACATTTCAAAGTACAATTAATGATATGATGGCACAATTATCTTACGATCATCGTACTACCTTGGCAGAAATGATGACTATCATGAAATCGGAAGAAAACAAGCGGGTACGTATTTCGGACGTTTACTTTCCAGCATATGATCCTGATACTGGAACCGATGTCCGAGACTGGGATGATCTTATCTCACGCACACAAACTGAATATGGGCTCCGGGATCATGAAGTACGGTTAAAAGCAGCTAGTGTGCTAAAAGGACGTGCAAAAACATGGGCTGACAGTAGCCTTCTCAGGACAACAACTTGGACAGAAGTGCGCGACGATATGCTGCAAACTTTCGAGCCAGAATCGAGATACTTTGGCGATATTTTACGTTACAGGAATTATACTCTTGATGATGCAGAAACAAGATGCTGTAGAATTTGTGATTGGAAGTATTGATGATGAGCAAATTCGCACGGAACTTCATCTTTGATCAAGTGATCCGTTTCTGAGCGGTTGCCTTGTTTGATGGTCTGAATGATCTTGTTTGGAACGGGGTCTCGGTGTTGTTCCATTGTTAGCCGGTTTTTGTCGGATGTTAGGCTGAGGATGTTCTGGGTCACAGGGTTCCTGCTGGAGAGGTCCGCATACTTCAGTTTTTCTCCTTTGCGGTGTTCGACCTCAAAATCAGGATTCTGTGAAGGAGGCCGCCACCGATGGGCGCGTCGTGGTGGTTCCTGTTTATAGCGTGCTTTTGGGGCATTGCAGTCTGTGACAATTGTGAATTTCCTGCCATATGAAAGGTGCCGAAAGTGTTTCACTGACCTTACTGCGGCCGGCGTCTCGGGCTCATGTGGGTGATTGGATTCGGCTCTGGTTGTCCTTTGGCTGAGTAAACCAATGACATGTTGTCGTCCTTCCTTGGTTAGGATCAGTGCTCCTCCAAATCCCAATGCACTTGCATCTGTGTGGAGTTCAGTTGGCAATCCTTCATTACGTGTTGTGAGGGGTGGCGCACTTGTGAGATGGTTTATTGTTTTCATTCTTGCTGCTTCGTGGCAGTCAGTCCGCTGCCATTTTGTTCCGGTTTTGGTCAATTCATATAGTGGGGCCGTCTCCGAAGAAAAGTTGGGCACAAAACGTCGAAGGTATCCTGCTGGTCCATTGGAATGTCTGGGTTGCTTGACATTTTCTGGAACAGGGGATCTTGATAGGGCTTCTACTTTCACAAGACTTGTCCATCAGAAGTGATATATCCCAGATGTTGTACGGATCTCTTCATAAATGAGCATTTTTTTGGGTTTGTCGCAGGTCCTGAGTCGCTGAGTGCTTTTAGTGAAATGTCCGACTTTTGCAAGGTCTCGGTAGCTGATCTTCCGGGCACGGGGAGGTCATCCATGTGAACGGGAGCTGCTGCTCCTCTTAATGATCCTAGTGCCTTGTTGATGCATCTTTGGTACACGGATGGGGCGTTGGTTGGTCCAAGCGGCATTGTCAAGTATTCGTGCTGCCCATCAAGAGTGATGAGGGCGGTCTTTTCAGTTGGGTCCTCGGCGACGGGAGTTTGGTGGGTCCGGCTGCCGTGTCAGGACAGCAAAAATGTTTTGCCTCAGCGAGTTGATCAAGTTGATCTGAGATGGGTGGCGGCGGATGGTGGTCTCGGACACTGTTGGCATTCGGTTCGCGGTGGTCGGCGCAGGGATCTTGTCCATTTTTCTTTTTGCTGGGATTATTGGGCTTGCAAGCGGGGAGTTGCTCTCTCGTATGGTCCCGTTATCCTGGCGATCTTGCGTGGTGTTTTTGACCTTTTCTCTTTCAATTGGAGCCGTTCTGTGGGGTCGCCGTTCTGCAACTTTGTTGGGGTTTTTCAGCCTGATATTGAGCTGACCAGTAGTCACTCGGTGGAGCGGGTGCCTCCAGCGAAGGCATGCTGGTATTTGTTTGGTATTTGCATCAGGGCATCGAGGTCTTCACTAATTGGATCTTCATTAATGTTGACTTCTGTTGTACTTGTAACTATCTTTGAGTTGAGGAGCAGCGGACGTGTTCTCTGTGCGAGTGGCAACGGTGCCTTTTATGGATGGTTCCACTGTTGTACCAGGAATCATGGGAGGATCTTTGCAAATCAAAGCTTTTGCGGGTAATTGGTGGTCCGGCACCAAACGGGACTCCATTTCGATTGAAATCTCGTTTGTCTTGCAAGCGGTTCTTATTTGTGTATGAGAGTGAATTGGAACTGGACCTGTCCCTTTCAGACATTTTGCTGTGTTTGTTCTTCGTCCTGGAATGCACGACGCCACGGATTCTTGAATTGAGGAGCGATCCGCTCCGCTGTCAGGGATGCATTCTGGCGACTTATGTCCAATTTGGATTATAATACTGTTGAATGATTTGGTTTCGTTGCTATGGCAAAGGTTGATTTTCTTGCTATGCTGTTCATCGGTGGTCCTCTTGAAGCATGTTTCTGCCGTGTGCCGAGTGCCTTTGCAGTGGGAGCATTCCTTGACTGACTGTGTAGGTATATTCTTGGCTGAGGGGGATGCTGGTGTGGCCGTTGCTGGAGATGTTCCGCGTCGAAATGCGTTTTCCGAACAATGTCGGGCGAAGTGACCGGATTTGCCGCAGACGTGACGGGTGAGATTGGGTCTGTCTCGACTTGGGTTTGGACGAGGTCGTTTAGAGTACTCTCTATCTTTTGATGATGGTGATGATGTATTTCTTCGTTTACGATGGGTCTTTGCAATGGCAATCAACTCGAGAACGGAGACTGGCTTGCTGTTGGGAAGTTCTGTGCGTCCCACCAGAATTACTTTCAGTAATTGACGAAGAAAATGAGAGAGTTGATCCCGAATCATTATGAAAAGTAGTTTATGCAAGATTGGCCGAGCAGTCAAATAAATCTAAAACAAGATTTGATAGCACCAAAGCAAAAGTTAAAAGATTTGAAAAAGGACAATACGTTTTAGTCAAGGATTCTGTCCGACTAGGAACCAAATTAAGCCCACTAAATTTGGGGGTCCTTATGAGATTAAAAAGGTACTAGCTAATGATCGATATGAGGTTAAGAGAATAACAGGTCGCGGGCGACCAAGAAAAGTAGCTCATGAAAACCTTCGACCTGCTCCAGACTTTGGAAAACAAAATGAAACGGCCGTGTCGGCGGAGGAGGCGTCATCGGAAACTGAGAATACTGAAGTGAGAATGCAAGAAAGTTTTTATGGCACCAACAAAACTTTCGAACACAAATTTGAAGGTTTTCTTGTTAATTGGCGTCGAGGCCAACCTATGAACACTAGCGTCGAGGCTTGATTGTTCTAATATTAATAAGGCGTTGAGGCCAAACTGAACACCAGCGTCGAGGCTTGGTTGTTCCAATATAAATCATGTGTAGGCGTTGAGGCGTAACTATAAACACCAGCGTCGAGGCTTGGATGTTCCAATATTAAAAATGTTTAAAGCGTTGAGGCCAAACTGAAACCAGCGTCGAGGCTTGGTTGTTCCAATATTGATCATGTGTAGGCGTTGAGGCGTAACTATGAACACCAGCGTCGAGGCTTGGATGTTCCAATATTGATAATGTTTAAAGCGACGTGGCCAAACTATCAACACTAGTGTCGAGGCTTGGTTATTCCAATATTAAAAGTGTGTAAGACGATGAGGCCTAATTATGACCAACAGCTTTGAAGTTTGATAGAAGCTGTGCTTTTAGTTTTACAGAATTGACGCAGAGACGCGTCATCTGCAGAATGGCCGTGTCGGCGCGAATCGAATAAAATTAATAACAAACAAGTCCGCGCCGCGCCTACTCATCGGTCAGCAAATAACTAGTGACGCATCCCCACTACGTCCCCACTACTACCGTGTGCAAAGGCATAAAAGCAGCCGCTTCCCGTTCCGGAGCTCAGATGCGAGCGAGTCGCCGTACGAGACGGAACGCTCCTGCGTATTGTGGACGCTCTGAGTTCCTCGTTATTTCAGTTTTCATGTAAATTATATTGTTTACTTTATTAATATTTTGTTTTGAAAATAATTGTAATTAAAAAAAAATTATTAATTGGTTCAACAAATTGATTGTTTAAAAACTATAGTGACTACTTATTAATCATGGTTCCACTTCCAAACAATGGAAAGGATCCAAGCGATCCAACATATATATATATATATACATAAGTATTATATCCATTATCTAATACCCTTAGTACAAGCTCTGCTCAGTTTGAGACTAGATGGTGTAAAAATGTCCCAGGACATTATTTATTATTTATTGTTAATAAGGGCCGCACTCAGAGACGTCACCTAACCTTAATGAATCGTTAACGAACAGTGGCTACTATATCTTGGCCTGTTTTTCCATATTTGAGTTTGTTGTCAGTGTACTAACATAAATACTGAGTGTTATTAGCAAATGATTCATTAGATTAAATGTCGTCTCTGAGTGTGGTCCTTATTAACAATAGTCAACATTAATGGGTTTTATTGGTAAAAGTAAGAATTAACTGTTTCTGTGAAAGTGCAGTTTCTAAGCAAGTATTGTAGTACATATTGAACAATATTAAATATACTGCAAAGTTCTTCAAAGCGAAGTTAGTTCATTAAGATCCTGTTGTCCGTCAATCTGTATATCCAAACTAAGAAGGAACGAATAATTCACGTAGTCCTGCGAGGTCACGGCTTTGAAAGTGTTGATAATTTGATAGTATTATTTTCTAGTAGTATTTTTTAGTAAATAGGCAACAATAGGACCCTTACCTTGAAAAATATATTCCGGTTTCCGTAACTTACCTTTGAACTTTATTTTTAACTAGCTTCCCGCCAGCGGCTTTGCCCGCGTGGTCTTATAATTTTTTCCCCCGTTTTTGCAACATATTTCATTACTACTTCGCTCCTATTAGTCGTAGCGTGATGATATATAGCCTATAGCCTTCCCCGATAAATGGGCTATCTAACATGGAAAGAATTTTTCAAATCGGTCCAGTAGTACTTTTTGAGTTTATTCGTTACATACAAAAATACAAATCTTTCCTCTTTATAATATTAGTATAGACTAGCTGTTCCCCGCGGTGTTACTCGCGTTCATCTATTGTTCCCAATCCCGTGGGAATTTCCCAAAATCCTTTCTTAGTGGATGCCTACGTCATAATATCTATCTGTGTGCCAAATTTCAGCCCAATCCATTCAGTGGTTTGAGCTCTGCGTTGATACATACATCAGTCACTCACCTTTTTCTTTTATTTATACAGACAGACAGAAGATAAAGTCACGTCTTTATTACCAAAAGGATTAGGCAGAACTGTAGTCTGATACAGCCACATTATCACAGTTCTATGTAATAAGGAGTGACCATTTTGCGATTTAACTAGCACAAATTCTGTTTTTTAATAGATAAACCAATATATATTTATCAGTCTGGGAATCTAAGCAAGGACCTCATCAGGCCACTGTCCCGATCACTAAGCTATTGAGGCAGTTTTACATAAGAATCAAGATTAAAATTGCAAATAAATTCTTAGTTAATGTAAGGCTAAGTTGAATTTAACTCCGCCATCATTTGCTATCGTTTATTTATAGATTAGATTGATTCATTTAATAATTATAAAAACATATGAAACCTTGGATCACGGATAGTGTTGTTAAGTGGCACGGTGCATCCGGTGTGTGGAATAATGTAGAGCATACATTTATATTCTAATAGTATAGGTAGGACCAGTTATGCCCGTGGCATAGCGCGTGAGTTTTTAGGTAGAGTGCACCGATATGCTTTACTTCCCATGTGGAGTATTCCCGCTTGAGCACCTGTTTTTAGAGCACCAATGCATTGAGCACTTAATACATTCTCAAATGGGAACATGGGAGTTCAATGCATTGGTGCTGTGCTCAAATGGGAATCTCGTCCGACAGTATAGGAGGCGATTTATTGCTATTAACAGAGATTAAATTCTGAAAATTTTAGAAAAACATACCTACATACCATCACGCCGGTATTCTCCAAAGCGTTAGGCAGAGGAGTACTGCTGTACGCCTACAGTTCGCGGGTATACTTAGGTTCCATGCAGTAGGGGGCGAGGCTATTGCCGGGCCTCTAGTTAAACTCAATAATACTTTGCTCGGCTTGCAAATAGTGACAATGAACCCTAAATCCAACGATGACTCATTGCAACGCAAACTTTTTTATTGACCTGTCACTTCTCACTGCGTCATTCTTCACAGACATCCTTCACCAACAAAGACTTTTAAATATTATACCTACTACCAAACTAACTGCATTTTATTTTAGTATTTTTCCGCAACACATGTACGTACGGAATCTTAACTATTACATTACCATTACAAATTCTTTGTATGAATCACATTACGGATGTAACATTGTGTCGAAAATAATAATAAAATGTTTTACACTTAACACTAATTAATTACTTTTACCTTGTAATGGAGAGGAAAGAAAGCGGATTGCTTATCTGGTCGTGGTTTGTTTTTAAAAAGAAACAAGTGCAGTGATACAATGAAAATGTAGTTGTACGTATAGCGTAATGTAGTTATACGTATACCTAACCGCAGTGTCTAGCGGATAAGTGACTTTACCGCAATGGTATAAAACGCAAAATTATTTAAAATACCTACTAGGATACACGTATGTTGCGGTAGATAACATTGAGTAATAAAACACGAGAAAATACGAAACACTTAATTATTATATTATTCATATTACCTATATGCTAGGTGCTGTGTAAAAATGTCCCAAGATATTTATATGCAAATAAGAAGCCGTTCATTTATATATGGGAAAATGCGAAAGAAGTTGAATGATGCGTGCATGTTGATTTTTCTCTCTCCATTACTAAGGTTTGTAAGCACAAATGGTGCAGTAGCTGAGCGATCGGCTTCTGCGCTACCGGTTGGAGGTTTCATTTCTGCGTAGTTCAAATCTGTGTTCCCTACACTTACCTACTTGTTCCGGGCATGATTACATGAGAATGCTAGTGAGGCGGTCTGCAATTTAGGAAAAAAATCAGGATGGGGGGAGAAACGTGTTTATAAAAAAAGTGCGTGAACATAGCGATCGTTAGGAACCGCCTCCTTTTTTTAATCGGCAATAAAATAATACCATATGAGTTTTTTTAACTTCTAAACATATCATTATGTCATACAAGTCATATAAACAATTAGCACGTCAAAGGTACCAATTAAAAACGCGGAAGAGATGCGGAACCCACGAATGTTCCTAGTATACAAGACATGCGGATTGTGGTTCCTTGAGGCAAATTGCTAAATATATATACACTTGAGAGCAATAAAATCGCACACATTGACATTTTTATGTCAAGGCAGTTTAACAGTAAGTAAGTTTATCAGTAATTAGTAATAAACCAAATTACAAGGGGTGTGCGATTTTATTGCTCTCAAGTATATATACCTAATGTATTTGTAACAAAAACTAAGATGTAAGCGTGAGGTCATGTCACGAATAAGAGAATATTGCCCAACTTATTTGACTTGACACCGCTTCCTCATTTAAACAATTAGATTAATTTATTGTTCTTCTGTTTCTTAATAGAGATATACACCCTTTGTGGTTTAATAATGTCTGTCGGTGAGTATTAATCATGTTAGCTGTCAAAATCGATGTAATCATGCGCATATGCTTGCGTCTATTATCCTTTATCGTTAATTTAAATATTTGATGATTTTTGATGGTCGATTATGTTATGTTGCCTTGAGTCATTGAAGACCATATAAAAAAAAATAAGAAAGATAAAAAGGAGGATATCGGACAGATGTCAACTTCTGATATTGTAATTTTTCATCCCAAGGGTCTTTCGAATGCATTCAATTTAAATTGCGATCGTTTCATTTGATAAAAATAAAATTACAACACAGCATAAACATTCTACGTTATCACGAAACATCTGAAAAGAAATATTTTGTATCGAAAAAATGTCTAAGCGTTTTAATTACGCAACTTCAAAGAATATTTTTTGTAGCTCACTTAGAGGCGAAAACTTTAGCGCCATTTGTTTACAAATGAACATTAAAACAAACTTTTTCTAAGGAAGCGGTTACAAAAATTTAGAGTCACGCGCAAAAACAATTTATCATAGTGATTGTTGTCGGCATCTGGGTGCAGAAATAAATCGCCGAGTTTTAACATTAGCGCGTCGCAACTCGCAGCCCTGGGCCGGCCGGCCCTCACGGCCAGGTAATAATTCCAATCTGCACCGTCCGCACAACTTCAAAACGGCCAAACTTCAACACATTATCTTTTAATTTGGACCCCGACAGACAAATAAGATGTTGCCGAAAGGAATTTCATTGAAACAGTTGAAACTTCGGTCGAGACAGAATAATTGACGCGGGAGATGGCCGCCCTCCATCGCTGTTTCTAAAGCAATGAGATACGAATTTCTCATTAAAATTTTCAGACTGGAAGTCGGATCGCTGGTGCTCCATTCAATTCCGCCTTTTGAAACTAAATCACAAGTTATAACGAATAACTGTGACAATAAGGCCCTGGATATAAAATTGGGATCAATCGAATAGTTATTGGTATAAGTTATGGAAGTGAAATAATATCCCGGAAGGGACCGCGCCTAACTATAATGGTATTTTGACATGTATGTCCCTCAAACACGAACGTTTTATGTTACAACATAGCCGCAATAGGTGTAGTTATACGCACTATGGCATGAATTATTTCAACACCATAGTCCATAACACGGTTTTTTGAATGTTATGTAGCCCCAACTGTTTTTAGTTAATAACATTTTTAGATTTGTTTTTCATCGTCATCTGAAGCAATGTACTTCCGAAGTTTAACAAAGCAGCCTGTCTTGTAATGCTGAAGTCCGAACGTTCCCACAGACTGCCCCACTTAAGAAAATCTATAAAATTTTATCTTTCCCCTCTTGCTGATTACATTTCTTTGTGTATTTGTACAGACCAGTAAAATGTACCTTTTGAACATTTTATTATTCATTTATTACGGAATTTATTATTATTGGCATCCATATTGGTACCCAACGCGGTCAACATAAATCGCTAAATACTTTTACCATTTCCTGTTCTTTGCACAAAGCCATTATTACATAAACACTAGAATATATTAAGATTTATTATTAATTGAAGAAATCAATTTTAACATCAGGATTACACATAACAATTCCCGATATATCTTAACGATTTGAGATCGATTGTGTGAGTTACGACTTACGATTGACTAGTTAATTGTATTACCTGGTTGTGTAAGGATTACATGTAGCATGTTTACCACTGATATAGAAGAAGAACCTCATCGCCTCGATCGTAACTTCCATTATTCATCCATGATTGTCACCTATAAGGTCCACATAGCGCCCGCCGCCGCGCCTCGTGGCGTCGCGTTTGTTCGGCGCCGCGCCGGGCGTCAGGTGAATCTTTCGTTTTCATTTCGCCTTGTATTATGCTAATCAAGCTCACTTTGCGAATAGAATGAAATTTAATTTCTCCACAAAGTCCGCCCCGTTTAGAAGTTTCTTTTTCTCAGACTTATTCAAATAGGCACTCGGTGATTAATTTTTGGAACTCATTCTCAGTTTCATTGAATGAAACAAGTTTAATTAACAAGTTCAGTGTCGGGACTTCGCGTAAGTATTATAACAGTTTGAGTTTTGCTATGTTCCGAGTAACTCGAGAGCCTTCGTTTACAAATATTTGATATAGCAAGACGAAGTTTGCCCTTAAGTAAGTCGATAGGGATATTATTATAATTATTACTGGTAAAGTGCTTAGATGCCTTTAAAACTAAATTTATGACTTCCTAAGTTGAGAATTTTCTCTGAAACAAACTTCCATTTTAATAAAAAGCCGTTAAGACGATTTTAATGATTAAGATGTTTCCCTATCAACGCACAAATGTACCTTAATACATAATTATATACGATAGTTATATTTAGTGTTTACAATCAAATAGTTCATTGGATTGCAACCCATGGCCTGTCAATAGTTAATCAATGCATGTGTTACTAGGCCATTGTCACTTTTTTAATTAACGGTCCATAACATAGGTCATGCAATATGTTCTGACAAATTGACAGCAAAAAGTATCAAGTAATTTTCAGCTATTAGCGAGTGGTTGCAGTCTGTCGCATACCGCTTTTATTATTTTATTGCTAGGTATAACCGCCAAGGATTTGTTCTTGTAATGCTATTAGTAGCGTAGTAATTGAATCTATTATGTGTCATATCCTATTGTCGTAATTACTCGTAAAAAAATTTGGAAATTAAATTAATGTGAAACGGAACTATTAAAAATCCAAGACGCTGTCAAAAGTAATATATTTATAGTGTAGACTATTATTAAATGAATAATGATGCCCTCACAGTAACAAAATGGTAATAGATTGATAGATAGACTTTATTGATTTAATAATGGCAGTAGCATCTGCTATTATCAATGGCTCCCATCACAAGTGCTCTAAAACTGGCGAAAAGTTGGGAATTAGGTATACACCTGATTTTTTTGTTATTATACTAATATTATAAATGTGAAAGTATGTATGTTTTACCTTCACGCTACAACGGCTGGATTGATTTGGCTGAATTGATATAACTTAAGGTTTCAATTTAATGCAAAATATTTTTATTTCAAATAAGCATTTATGAAACGTTAAATGATTCTCGTTGTACAGTTCCAAAAAGTTCGTCCTATTGGTATAACAACATAGGACTTTATTACCTAGGTAGTTACTTTAGTACCTTCATTTTATTTCCGGTCGCGCCATCTTACGGAAAAAGTTACTACAAAACAGCGAGTTGTATGCAGGTGGGCAAATACTAGTGTATCATAATTGTCACTTCACTTATTGAAGTCGCATAGCAAAATGTTCGTAAAGAGTGATCGGTAACTTTCTCGCCAACCGGGCGACCCTAGCAAACAAACCTATATCTCAAGCATCACCGGCTCAACGGGTTTCCGGTGGATGACGTCACCATTACAGGGTCAACCAACACTCTCTCCGCGACCTCTGACTCCAACTCCTGAACATCTCCGATTACGCAACTGTTACGTATCGATGCATAACCGTGATAACGACACGGAAAAAAAATATCATTTTGTTTAGAAAATTAACAATAGATTATGATCGGAGAAAAATGATTGGGTTATTTAATCGCGATGGATGAAAGAGAAAGCTATGTCCATAATTGAGGCTATCTCATGGGCCACTTAGCTGATTAGACATCACTGTCACCGATCGATAGGCGTGTATTTTTAAGTTACTGTTAAAATTTTAAGTTGTGCATGTTTTTCCGTGAAATTTCTAATAAACTTGTGTAATTTGATCGTGGGAAATAACTGTAAAGGTTACGATCCTAGTACTAAATTACGTTATTATGTAACTTTATTGTCAACTTGTTTCTAGTTTTTAAAGACTAGATTACAATGTAGCAATTCATATGCAGGTCAAATGACAAGCAGGTTTAGCGTAAATAATATAATATTACGACTTCCCGTAATTCTAGCTAAACTTATATGAATGAAAATGGCCTACTTACAAAAACTACATAACAAAAAAAATATCTCAACCAAAGACACTTAATACATTTAAATCTCTTTGATCTCAACATATGAATGTTTAACCTCAACCTACTCACAATTCGAAAATGTACCTAACCGCAAAATAATAAAAACATGCTTACTAAGTTAATGTTTTTTATAACAATACACCACTATTTTTACTACCGGAAATATTGCGTAATTTTAATAGAAAACGTAATAAAAACAAAGGTTTCACAATTTAAAAATCTTAATAACAATATTGGGTAAACACGTTTTGAATTTACTGTTTTGTAAAGTAGCTGTGTATTCATCACTTCAATCTGTCAAAAGAGTTTTTGTCTTTGACATTATATCTACCTAAAATCAATGAAGAAGTTATTGAACCTGTGTGCAAAAAAAAATGTTACAATTACTCCATCGTTCGCGTCGTGTTGAAACTGAGCCCATTCCGTCAATGTCCACTTAGATGGCTATTAAAATGTCTCCCATTTGTGAATTATTTTCCTTTTGACACAGTAATTGAATGTTAGACGTTTTTATTGAAATACTATAAAACTATACTCACAGCAAATTATTGGTAGGTAATCAACTACCGTTTGCGTTTTCTAACAAAGCTGTTGGCTAATAAATATTTTCAAATATTTGTTCCTATTTTATTTACAACTTATAACTTGTAAGTTGTAATATATATTACAATTTGATTGTCTTCAAATAATGGAAGTTAATGTCACTCTTTTTTTTAATTTTTTTTATCTTAATTTTTGCTGTACAATTATTTCATATCCGTCTATTCTCATTCGCATAAATATTATGTATGTATATGTATAACGAATACTTTAATAATACGACACGTAAGTACTAAGAAATCTGTACAGCATGATATTTTAGAACCTAAATGTCTGTATGTATAAATTCGAGCTTTCCGACATGGAAATCTAATTTCGCAGCGCTAAAAACCCTAACGTCCCGAGGCGACGATTAGTTTGAAACTGTTTAGACTTAAATATTACTTTGCACAATATCATTTATTCAGTTTAAAGTCAAAATGTTCTACACAGCCTATTTCAATGTAACCGACTAAAAGTCTGATTATAATTTTTAAATTTAGATCATCACTGGCAATATTTTTTTTAATGTAAGAAGCACTGAATTTATCGATAAGATACAACTCAACTGAACTAAATATAAAAGGGTACTTTCACAATGTCTGTTAAAATTTCAACGTAATCGGTTTAGGGTGATTAATGAATAAACCTATAAAGAAACAGATTTATCTATCCACCCCCAAAGGGATTAAGGGGTTTCTTTCAACTGACGAAATTAATGCTTAAAGTCTTGATAAAAAGGTGAAATGTATACGAAATAAGAATAAGATTTAAACCTAAGAATACTAAGAAAGAAAGAAACCTTTGGAATACTAAGTAATAAAGCTGAATGATTCAGCTTTTAAAACCATATCAGTCTAGATTTAACGATTATAGAAGATATTATCATGATCATAATTCTTATTTTATCCGGTTATGTTGTAGTCGGCTTTTAGACCCACAAGATACGTCTACAAAAATGTAAATAAGGATATTTTATAGATTTACGGGATATTTGAAATTTTGTTAGGGATTGGGAATAACAAATCTTAGCCTAAATATTAGCCCAATCACAGTACCATTATCAAGCTACGCAATCAAATTACAGCAATCATAGGACAAACCATACAAGCAGCACTCTTGCCACTTACATGTCAATTTTATTAAATAGTAATAGGTACCGTTTACCTTTCCGTAGATTACACAATACGAAAATTAGCCAGAGTGATCTAGTTTCTAAGTTCAGCCGCTAGGTTTGATTAGTAAGTCAAGCAGTTGGATATGTTTGATTTCCCTTCTATTCAGAAAATATCCGTAATTATAGGAGAATTATATGATTCGCACATACACGGCTACACATCATATTCACCGTTGTAAAACTGATCCCTCTAATTGTACGAGACGCCCACACAATCCGAATACTCGCTCGCTCCGTGTAGTGTGTGTACATGAATCATAATATGATTAATTAAAAGTTACCATTACCATACCATATTAACCCAGACAGTATTACAGGAGACATAAAATATATCGGCAAACTTTGCATGTTCAACCGCATACCTCTGCCTTCCCCTTCGGGGATTAAGGCGTGATGGTGTGTTGTGTTATGATTACACAATAGTCGTGTATAATATCACCATCACCAAAGATATATCTTCGCAAGTTAATCGCTAAATTCACAAACGCCCCGAGGCCCTGTCAGTTTAAACTGAATATTAACTTTCCCTGTGAAGCGTGATATACTTACTGCGACATGCAAAGATAATTTTGGTAAGGTGACAAAGTTAATTATCAACGTTTATGTGGAGCGAAAATGTTTAGTTTAACATCGTATAATTTTGTATGAAACTGGGTGTGATAAGCCATTAAAATTGATGACTTTTTTTCAGAATTTTAGAAATGTCTTCATTATCACATCAAAAGTAGTTCTGTTCCCTTCAAGTAGACTTTTAACTTTGAGTGTGATTTGTCGACGAGTTTTCAACTCACTCTATGCCAGAGTGGTGGAAACCCTCCCATTCTAAGAGATCTATACCAACCAGTGGGACATCCAATTAATCAATACTTGAAAAGTAATTAGGTACCAAGTTTGATTTGCTGAAAAGGAAATTTGCAATTCAGACACATGGACTTCGGTTTAATTGAAAAAAAAAAACTATTAAAATCTTTATTACTGTTACAATGAGTGTTTTAAACACCTAATATTATTAACGTGGCACTTCAATTTGTAATGCGCTACTAGTGTAGAAATAAAGTATTGAAATTAATTACATAAATGACTTATTAAACTGCTAATAACATTTTTATTTATATTCATTTCAGATCGACTACTTTACCACACGCGGTGTCTTTTGGTAAGTTAACACTTAAAATGTAACATTTATTATATAATTTTATCTCTAATAAGTTTTCAAACAACAGATTGATACCTAAATTATCTGGAAAATCCTAAATCATTTCAGGAAAATGTACTCTAGATAAAAAAAAATCGTGTCTCTTTACATTCTGTGCTCACGCGCACACGAAATAAGACGTCGCCAAACGAAACCATCGAGATATAAAACTAACAGTCAGTCTACATAATTAATGGCACCGAGGTAGGTGTCCCAGTTAGAACTAGCGTGTCTTATTTAATTTGGCACGAGCTACATCGGAAACTATCGACCCTCCGGCGCCGGCGGCCGGCGGAAATCAAACTAATCGATTTTCATTTCGCCAGCAGGAAATTAAATCCTTTGAGAGTCGTTCCCGATAACGGATTTCAGCTAAGCACGACACGTGTTCAGCCATTTGAACGCTGGATAACCATTTTTTTATATTAACCCTGTCTCCACTATACACGGCACTCGTTTAAGCTTTCGGCACAATTGGATTTCATAAATTATTCTGTTAATTTCAGTGTTAATGGCTGCAGCGAACTATATTTTTCGTTTTATAAAGCAAAGTTAATAAATATTCATTCGAACATGAATCCATTTGCGGCTGAAACATACGCGCACTTTAGTGTTTTTTACAAGAATAATAAATTAATATATGTATAAAACAAAGACTAAAATACCTACTTATTAGCATTTATTACCAAAATGGGGCGGTATGTTTTTTTTTCTTTTTAATTCTGCGAATTTTACAACACGTTTTCGACATGATAATATTGTTAACCTATTTAGTAACAATTTATCAGACCTAATAGAAAAACCAATGAACACGTTACCTAGGTACTGGAAAGTATTTGAATATTTCTGATTAAAAAAAAATCATAAATAATGAAAATATTTTTGTTGCACACGACGTAAATAGTGCATGAATTGGTTTGACTGATCATTTCACAAAAACCTCTTTGCCTTGCAGTAAAAACTTAATAGGCCGTAACTGTACTGTATAAGTACCAAGTTTAGAGGCTAACTACACATTGACAGACTGAGTTGCGTGTCTAACTGAATTGGTTTTTTATCCCATTATTAGTAGCCCAATTTTTTTGCACCATGAACAAATCACTCAATTTGATTTAAACTAGATAAAAAATTCTAGAAGTAATCTAATTACGCTTTTCGTACATTTTTATGCCCTACATTTTGACTGTCAAATTTTGTGAGTCATAAAAAGGATAATTGCTAAATGAATTGCTGTATTTTTTATCTGTTCATCACGGAACTGTAACCGCGCATATTTTTATGCACTTTTTTTATATTGGCCATATTGTTTTGCCCGATGGAAATCACAAAGAGGGCTAAGATGAAGTGCGTGCTTCATTTTAGACTTCGGTCTCTGATTCTCACATACACGTGACGGGGGCGTTAAAACTGTTTGGCGCCAGCCTGACATGTGGGAGTGGTAACTGGTAGCTAACCAGGTGGATCACAAGACCCTACCACCAAACGCTGGAGAGGAGATGAAGTTTTATTTCTTACCCGTTCTCGCACGAGCAAAAAATAATAGCAGGCAAAGTAAAATAATACTGCTCTCTTCATAATTTCAAATTCTTATTCATGTTCAAAGAATGTCGACGCAGAAAAAACCTCATCAAGCAAAATTGCGATTTTACTTTTACGGCGAAACTATCCTAGCTTGCTCGAGAAAAAAATTGAGATCAAAGCGCAAAAAGCTTGTTAGTACTATCAAGAGCGACGTAGAATATTTCATATGAACTACATGTTATTTATATTACCTTTATTGTATTTGGCCTGGTAAAGGTCACCTGGAGGCGCTCGGCACGAGTGGCATGTGACTGATCTTCGTACAAACCTAAGGAGATTTTTGTTGAGCAGAGGACCTCTTTTGGCTGATCTGATAATGATGAAAATATTATACTATATCACGGGGAAATTCCCTTAACAGTTAGGCAGAGGTGTAGTATATACACATGCATGTATTCTGGATCGTTATATGTAATAGAAAATTCTCCGTGAAACGAATTGTGAATAAATCCTTCACAAGAGACTATCTCGACAGCCAAATAAATATACTATGAGGATATATTTCTGCTCTAAGCTAATATTACATCATTGACATCGCATGTCATAATATCATGATTGTTTACAAAGATAATCTGATCGGAGGCCGCGGTATGACATGTTCGCAGGAACACTTCGATTTGTCGGGAAAGCAAGGCAGCGTCCCTCGGGAAATTAAGAAACGAGATATAGCCACTGACCACGCTCCACATTGACTTCATACTACGTACCTATGAGGACTGCTTGCGTTTATTTTCAATTATTGGCCCGAATTATTTGTCATGGGAGTCTTCGAGCTTTATGTTTGTGATGTCTTGTTGTCTACTAACCTATATCTACGTTTAAATTAGGGTATTATGATAATAAACTAGTGTATAGTGTCTAACTGTAAATATCTTACTTCTTAAATTGTGTAAAAAACAAGGCAAATAAGCTTACGGATCGTCTGATTTGAAATGGTAACCGCAACTAATGGACGCCAGGAATCACCAATTTTACTAAAACTGCGTGGTCATATTGAGACTTCAGTTGTTATCTCATATACCCAGTAATTTCACCGTCGACCAATCAAACTGAAACACAATAATGTGAGCACATTGTTGCTCGTTGGCAGAATGATTGGCAATGCGGGGCAGTAGCCACCCAGACTACCCAGTACTATCTCAATTCGGTTTTAACAGTTTTATATCCCTCCATACGTTACTGTAAATATAATGTCCATTCAGCGGTAGTTTTAAATTAACATAATTAGGATAAACAGTCATGAAAAAATGTGTTCGAAAAGCTTTAAATTAATAACAATTAGGTACCCCGTATTTATTAATTATTTCAGACATAAATGCGATCCTGGAGCATAGAATCGAAATTATATTTATTTATTTTAAGTCTATTGCTTTTAGAATACAGCGGTTCTGACATTAATTTTCATTATCTGTCAGTTTCAATAGATCCTACGATCATTTTGCTTATTTTTCCAAAAATATAAAGTTATTTTTAAAAAATTTAAAAAAAATGAAATAGGTACGTAATATGTTGTTATAAAAAGGTACGATTATTGTAAAAAGTATTCCAAACATTCTATTTAGGCTTATTCTGTTAATCTTTTGAAAGCCGTCGCATGTGTTACCCGACCACCCTAAGGTAAAACATTTAATAATTATCTACAAAATTGTTTACATTACCTTTGAATTATTTTTCGTAAGGAATACCTACGTTAGTTAAATGTATAGATACTTATGAAATGTATGTATAATGTATACGTACTTTTTTTATCTGATTTCATTTGATCGTTAAGCACGTATAGGTACACTCTATATCTTTAGAATTCAGCATTAAAATTACGCAAGAGTACCTAATACATATTAATATTACGTCTTCTGGGAAGATACAATGCTTCTCCCACAACTAACAGTAAAACAATGTGACTTGATATAAACTTTTACACTGTGTAAAAATATTTTTATTACATTTACGATTGTCTTTTTTAGACGGATGTTTAAAATAAATCTTTGTCTTAATTACTTATGAGTAAAGATTTTGATGTTAATGCGTTTTCACACACAACTTATCTACACCCAAATGTACTTAACAGCTTCTTGTTTGTACAAACATTTGCGTTAATACACTAACAAGAAAACTAGTATCTAGTTCCGGCAAAGTGCGGACGTCGCACAAAATAATAGGCGATCGGTTTTCGAACACGTCATTCAAATGTTCATAAGACCGGAGTACAACAGCGGTATACTGGTATAAATTATTCAATGAAAATCCTTTGGCTATCAAAAAAAGTCTAAAAACAAATAGGTACCTACGCGTCGTTTGAAAACAGGGAATTCCTATAAAACATTGAAAATAAATGATTAAGATTTCAATAAGTTTTCCTGATAAACATGCTTACAAAAACATATAAATTAATAAAATCTTTGAGATAAGTTTTTAAATTACGTAAATTCTTCCATATTCTAAATTCATCCTAATTATGAAATTAGCATGGAAAATCCTTAAAAAAAAGCAAAAAGAAAGATGCAAACCATCAAATGTAATATTATAACGATAGCAGTACTTACATATTCTGAGGAGCGTCGCATTCACTTATCAATTTTATCAGTCAGTGCATATTTCACATAGTCGCATAATGCGTTGCATATCATTTATAATGTTGTGTTATCGCCTTTACTGCTGGCATACATCACCTAGTGAAATGTGACCGTGTGCTCCAACTTCATTCGTTTATCATTTTTATAGCACACAACAACACCGCACGGAAAACTACGCGCCGTCTAAAAGTTTTTAGTGGTTTTACTTTTATTTTTAGAATATCGTACATGATATTACCTAACTACTATACTGTTCCAATTATTAAATATATCTGGATTGCAATTCCCAATAATATATTTTAGATTGAAAAAAGACCTATTTTGGAATGTTATTGACATAATCAATAATTAATAAGCACAAACATATTTTTATTTCGATATCAAATTATTGGGAGTGGATTTATGTCAAACAATGCAACGAGTAGGATTCAAACTGTTGAACTCTCGCTAATCGTTCATTGACACATTGCCGCCTAATTTCCGACAAGATGTTTCCTCCAGCTATGTATCAAGTAAAAGGGGTATCTATTCATAAAGGGGCACCCCAAATGGATTGATGGATTAAACTAAATAATGAAGGGGTAAACCCCATCAATGGTCAACGTCCGTCGGGTACCAGAAGACTTAGCTGAAACATCTGTTAATAATCCCTAGCTCCCTACAAATGGGTGGTGGCACCGGTATTAATGTCTCCTACAATTTACTGCACCCCTGGTAACAGAATTGAAAACACGTTTTATCATCGGACGCCTGACCGGAAAGCCAGAGGAAAATATGTTTATAAATAATATACTATAAGAACTATTTCACAATAAAACTATTGGTTACTTTTCGTATTTGAAAAACGTTAACATCGACGTTATATAAGACTCAGTTGTTTATTACTTTACATGATAGAATAAGATGACAACACACTCCTTTCTAGATAGGATAGGACCTAAAACATAGTACGACATATTATATGTATCGAATTATGTACGACATATTTATCTGCCTAACCCTTCCGGGAGTACGCGCGTAATAGTATTTTATTACGTATTATATGAAAAGGGTAAAAGTATAACTGGCAATAATATCCCGTAAAATGTATGCAGGAAACTTCCTTAAATCTTAAACAGTTTTAAACAAGAATTGTATGTAGTCACAATTTATATGAGTTGAGAAAGTTTGTAATAAAGACTACTGGCAATCTGTATCGCAGTTTTACTGCTGTATGGCAAAAAACAACCGCAACGAATTTGAAATAGTGTACACGAGAATTATGAGATAACATTATATAGGTACCTACTGGTTTCAAAACGACTTGTAGACGTATAAATAATATTTTTAATGAGAAAGAAATTGCTGGTGACGAGGAACGGCGAAACATTAACCACCTGTTGGTTTGCCGCAGTCGAGTAAGACACGGAGGCGCCTTATTTCATTAAAGCAACGTTATATTAAAAGAAAATGTTTATCTGCTTCAACGTAAAATATTCCAGTATACTAGGTAAAGTTTAAAAAATATACTACACGTAAACTTAACGGAATCGTCAGCAAGTTTATTCCAACAAAAACAAGACAATTGAACAAAACAATAACACAAATAAGGACTATATTATTTTAAAAAAAAAATACGACAATTAAATACATAATTATAAATAGGTCGTTGTTATTACGGCATTATATTCATATGTATGACGTCAGAAGCCACTAAAAAGCGATCTATGCATTTTTCTTAAAACTTTTCTTAAAAACTGGATATTCAAAGTATAAAAAAGTACATAAGAGACAATACAAGATATAAACTTACACCCGATGCCCAAAATGTATAAACCGAAGAAAATGTATTGTGAATTCGAATTCCATAGGAATCGAAACATCGTTGGGCTTCAGAATACTGCATATTCATCATAATATTTCTTTTTTTTTACTCGATTCATAAATTAATGTTGTTCCCCCAAATCCAAGGCAGTGGCTTTCACATCACGCGCAAGTCAACAAGGGTTGAATGGAGGAAAATGTATTTTTTTACCGTACAGGTACACACAGCAGAGAACAAAATGATTTATTATGTTTGAGCATCCGTGTAAACGTACTTAATATTGCATTAGCGCTAAGTTCACAACGTTTTAAATGTTTTCACGGCTCGTAAGTACAATACAATGATGATATTTTTTTTGTTTTCCCACTAAGAAGATTAAAAAGGTATGTTATGAATTATTATACTCTTTGTTATTGAAAATTCCCGGTATTAAATAAAATTATCAACTTTTGATTATATCATATTTTGTTTAGAAAGTCAGAATCTCGAAACATAGTTTAGTTATAATCTCGGCTATGGCATTTGGGACATTCGCCATGACCCTACAGGCTGTACCTATATATTCAATTTAATTACGATTATTAAAATAAGATATCTGCAAAATAAATATACAAGATTTAGCACGACCTTATTTAAGTTCCAAAATATATGGCTTTGCACCATATGGCAGCAAAATAAATATAATGCGCTGGACAGTCTGTCCGTTTAAAAATTGTGCGGTTAACTCGAGGTCACATAAGATGAGTCTAGGAGCAGACGCTCCGAAGATTCCGTTTCAATACCATACACGGAAATTGCAAGTGACAAACCGAATATGGACGACGAATTTTCGCGACCATTCGGCTTTTGTAGATCTTGATAACAGCTACATATATAACTTCGCATTTATACCATTGAAATATCGTTTTAATGTTGCAGTATCGTTGTGTAGACTGCGACTACTATACGTTTTATGTTCACCCCTTTTTGTATAGGGTTAAGCAGTAACTTAAGAATGCCATATATTCCCCTCATTGTTTAATTAAATTGTAAACAACGCAAACGTAGTTACATCACAAATGCACAAGTGATATTTTTTAAGTACCTATAAATCTTTATTTGGGTGGATAGAAATAATGTTTTTTTACATGGTCAAGTAAAAAAAACTTCAAAAAAAATTAAAAAATTGATGAAGAAAGTTACGGAAAATTTTAACACAGTGGGGTCCAGAATCATGTACTGAACTCATGGTATTCGCATGTGCGTCGATGTACCTTCCACCTTGTATAAGGGATATCTCGTATAGTAGTTGATGTAATTATCGTTACTTAATTAACATTTTAACCATCCGTCCGCATAATCAATAGTTATATCAATATTCATAATTGCCCAACAAAATACACTGTTTCCAATCCGGGAAACAATCGTTACATAAACTGACGTAGTGACGAAAATCCTCCAATTATTCAGTAACGTGCAATACACCGGCAAAAATGTAGTTTTACCCGCAAGTGGAGTGTAACGAAGTGAAGAACGCCTTGAAATACCAGCAATTAATACGGTGCAGAATGCTGAGAACTGAATTAATTGAAGTTTTTTTGTCTAAACATGGTCCTACACCGGCCACACACGTTTAGTATTAATTGAATTAGTTATGTTAAGTAGGCTATTATTAAATCACCTTGAATTAAGGACATATTTATATATTTTCAAATATTTTTTATATAATTATTTAGCTACAATAGAACTACAAAAATTTAACTTATGCGTTAGCTATTTTGGGATAAATTAAAAGAATCAGATGTTAAATTTGCATAATTTACATATTTTTGCATATATTACATTGTGTAAGGAGGTACATTTTCCATAAAGCAACCGTTACAATTTTACTTTTCACAGAAGGCACATAAATGTTTTGTCATTAACGTCACGGGTTGTTACCTTGCGTAATGACGACTGAACATTCTTCGGTACACAATTTTAACTAAACAAAAAAATATTTGCATAAGTATTTAACAAGTGTTAGTTACAATGAAAAGAGAACAAATACGTAGTTAAAACTCTTTTACATTTGGGCGAAAGTGACAGAATTACATGTAATCATGAATGTGTCAAACTTGTACGCAAATGTCATTATGTTCGTCTTTAACGGAATGACGAGACACCAAGCGGCACTTTCACTTATAGCTATAGACGTTGACATAAGAACAGATTTAGCATACGTTACGAGACCATATTTATGAGAGTAGCGAAATTTAAATGATCCGTAAAATAAACAAAAACGTATAAATGTTGTAGGAAAGAATAATTTTCTTCAATTTTCAGTACATACATACGGTATTAAGAACTTTAACTTCAGGTTGAGATTAAACCTAATCTGCGAATTTGATCTTGACAAAGAAACACCCACATTTATATAGCAACAATGAATATTATAATAAGGTAACGCATGCTGAATATGTCGCATGTTTAGACACAAAACCACAAACATTCGCTAGAATTTTAAAAAGTAAAAGTGTCACTTACGAAACTAGCTCTGTCCATAAAATGAGAACAATTTATGTATTACACAAATCAGTGTAATATAATAAAATATAATGTGTAAGACCGTTGTGAATGTTCTCATAAAAGTAGTTAAGAAACTGCGTATAAAATAGACGAAGTGCTAATTCTTGTTAGAAAAAGTTCAGATATAATTTCAAAACTGCGTCGCGTTGAGCAAAAGACAAAACAAATTTTGATTTTCAATGCTAAGCAATAATAGTTTAGAACTAGCAATGATAATATAAAGTTTCAACAAATCACATGGTTGAAAGGTAAAATTGAAAGATTCCATATAAATGGATATTTTTCAAGACATCTTAGTTTTCGTTTTCAAATAATTATGTAAGACCGTTAAGTAAATTATGTACGCATTCACAAAATTTTCGAAACTCGTGCCAGTATTATTTTATGTACCTAATAAGATCACAAAAATATTATTCTAAAAAATTTAGAGCTCAAAGAATGTTTAGGCATAATCAAAGCTCTATTAACGGCTGAGCAATTTGCTTACTTTGTTTGTATTGCTAAGTTGATTACCAATAAAAATATAATTATTTGTTATTATAATGAAGGAAAAAATCGACTCGATTTCTCCGCTGACTCGCGGTGTCATAGCGTCTAGTATATTGAACCAGAACACGCAGGTTCGAGTCCTGCCCGCGAGTCAATTATTCCCTTATTTAAAATAACTATTAATCTTAGCATTTAAAATGCTTCATACAAAATGATAATATAATTATTTGCTTATTTAATCATATAAATCCAAAGCTAAGATTCAGTATTCTGAAACGAGTTTTAGCGTAAACATAGGCTTCCATATTGTGTCTATCCCTAACAAAAATATACACTTAGAATTAGATAATTCTATTATTAGCTAATACTCAGAGACAAATCTAAGGTTAATAATGAGATCATTATTAACCTTAGATTTGTCTCTGAGTATTATTAGCCTAAGCGTAAATTTATACTAGTGTCAATATTGCATGCCTGAAAGATTTTATCGACAGCGTCTAACCCCCTATTAGGGCAGCATGGTGGACTGTAGCCTTATCTCTCCCATTCTAGGAGGAAAATCGTACCTAACAGAAGCACAGTAAGTAAACTTATGCTTATATGAACTCGCATCATATTTAAGCATAAGTTTATTGTTACATACTTATCATCTCGATCATAATAATATTATCTCTGAATTTTAGCCTTATAGCTGGGGAGAAGGCTACCTATATGAAATAATATTGTGGGCTAAGATTTTAGAAACAGTATGTATGAGGGTAAAACATTTAACCATTTTCCGCTACAATAATTTACGAAAAGTTTCCTTAACAACACAGTCGGATTATTATTCAAAGTAGCTAGTGGGTCAATGTCTAAGAGGCATGGGTGACGTATCATCAACTTGACCCGTTTATCGCACACATTACTGAACATGTCCCCATTTATCACAATTAGTCCTTACAAATATTTACAGAAGTGATTTCGTTAGGACGTATACTCGATCAAAATTTCCGTACATAAAAGTAACTGTTATAATTAATAATTACCTATGCTGATCAATCGATTTAGATGATTAAGCTGAACATGGCACAGTCAAGATTTTTTTGACTGGAAGCCGATTCTTATCGTCTCTGTATATCTAATAATTTTCGAAAATGTAGAATTTCATTAGCTCTACACTGGACTGGACTACTTAATTGTTATTTTATTGTATCCGCTACTTAGTTCCGTAACAGGTTTGTAGTTTTTGTAGACTCAAACTTTGAAAACACATTTTTTTTTTGCAATAAGTACATTGATAATACAGAACTGCGCCGACCTCAAATAAATTTGGACAACGGTACGAAGATTTTGATAATAAAGATGTTGGTAGATATACAAAAAGATAATCGATCTATTAATTAAGTTTCTAATTAATTTTGACGTATGCCAATTTTTTAAACAGAGATTAGTGAAACCTATCTTGAACGCTGCGGTTTCTCGTTACATGTAGTTGACAACTCACACGCACGTAGTGAGAACATTTACAAAAAAATGTGATGGTGGAAAAACTCTAGTCATAATATTTTTTAAATATAGGTGCAACTAAATAATGCTAGCGTTTATGCGTCGGTAATAGATTAAAAAAAATATGTTCATTTTTTAAATTTTCTTAAAAGGTCGGAATTCTTTTATTGTAACTGTGAAAACTCATGCTTATTGCACAGATTTAGCGGAACAAGAACCTATCAGCCATGTATTAAACTAAATAATTCTAAGATATGCTGAAACAAAAACCCTACCAGAATTTTAATTTTTTTTAAGCTGTTTTTTTTTAAACCAATATCCACTGTTAATATGCGGGCCATGTCTCGTCGGCATTGATGGTGTATGTTGTATACAAATGCCGTGAAACCGCTGTTTCGCCATGTTTGACTCATTCATTTTACACTTTGATGGTTATAAATTGAATATTACAACAGCCGGTCACAAAATGTGGTAATACCGACCCCTTTCTCGTATTTTTGCGAAAATCCGGTTAAAACTAGGTATTGAACATACACAATTAATATTGTATCTATAGAACCCTAATATGACGACATATTCGAATGCTTATCTAGAAAAACCGAGGAAAAAAAACTAAAACAAAAATAGTGCACAACATACTCAAAGATTTTTATCTTTGCTAATTCTTTATTAACACAAGCAAAAACGTATTTTCAATAGATTTTTTATTGTTTTTCAATCATTGAGCGCTCGATGTTACCCCTATGTCATGCATTCTAATTCCCAAACAGGCATACCTCCAAAATGACTAGAGTAAGCCAGGCCAGACTTTTGCACCATAAGTAGGTATACGGTATACTTTTCACGGTACAATAGGTATGCAGTTCGCAAACACTGAACAACATTGCTACAAGAGGTAATTGCAGTCAAATTGCGTTTTTATGTTCGAAACAAATATTCTGGAACAAAAAATTTAAAAGTCAACCGCCATAGCGACTAATAATGGCTCTGATTACACTCTTTTGTCTAAATAATAGCATGATTATATAGAAGAACGCAGGAAAGGGAAGTGACCGACACAAGCAATTCTCCTCAAGGTATCGGATTAAGCCGATCTTGTTAAAAAAGTGCTTTGATTTTATAATAATTACATTCTTGTCCTTCGTTACGGATTTATGTTATTTCGGAAGTTCAATGAAAACAAAAGTGATGTAATACTTTAACAGAAACAACGCAATAACCCGATAACACTCGCAAGTACCTAGAAATGAAAATATACCTTTTCTTGTTAAAACGACAGTTATGTTTAAATAAATAATATCATTATGTACTTATTGAAAAATGTAAAGAACTGTAGGAAGTTTAAAACGCGTCGATCTCCCACAAAGAGTAAACTAGAAGTCAGATCGACATTGAAAATCATTTTGTCAAGTACTTAGGTAATTTTAATCTTTGATTTACATAATATACTTTGCCGATCTTTGTAGTACCTACATACTAAGCACAGGGTTCAACCATCGCTTGTTGTCTTATCGGTTAATTTAGGAATGTTTCGTCAACAGTTTCCCAATGCGCACGCGCCGCACGTATCAATTCACGCTTCCGTGACTACCTCAATTACCTAAAAACTTAATGGTTGCAAAAGATAAAACAACTCGAAAGTCAATGCCAACTAATAGAAATTTGGAACTACACTCTAATAATTCTAGACAATAAATATTTCGCAAATATAACCTACCTGTGTCTTAACTGTATTGGGCCAAGTGCCAGTTATCACGTACAAGTTATTGACACCTACATAAAACAATTATGGAGGAAAATAAGGCTAATTGAGACCCAACCCAAGCCTTTCGAAAAATCATTCGTTTTGCAATTTCAATTATTTACGAAGTAAGAATGTACTTCATTCGAAATTGTTAGAATAACAAGCCAATTGATATTTCAGTTTATTTTTCTTAGGAAATATTTTACCTTAAACCCCGTGGGCTGCTGTTGTTAATACGGCTGTACTCGTATTGCTTCTTAGAAACACAATAGGAGGGCTCGTCGGAAATACTCCAACATTCTATAAATACATACTAATCATCTATCAATTGGCGAATTTATGAAGGCTCCACAGCCGTTCGTAACGACCATTCAATTTCCTTTTCAGCATGAATGTACTCAGGAAGTGGGAGCATTTCCCCTCGCCACCCGACTCCCAATCAAGCATTCAATATATACGTGCCTAGATGTAATCACAATTGCCGTGAATATTAAGAGGACTTCATTGTTAATCGGACTTCCGATTTCTTTATGAGAAATCCGAGTTATTTCATTCGTGAACGTATAATGACGTACGGGATTATTATTTAACTGGGAAGGAATCAGAGGCGGAGATTAATTTGACATGGAATTACGTCGTTCTTATTGGAATAGCACGTCATTTATGATGTGAAATAATGGAGGAATTTCCTACTGTTCCTCCTTCAAAATAATCAATTCTTTTTATGTTTTTATAAATGTACCTAATATAAACAGTTTATAAAGCCCTCAACTACAGTTAACATAGTTATTTTGTTCAACAAAGAGGTGACAATAATTACTTAAATGTCTCGTAAAGGTAAAAAGGGAGCTCGGGTATTTCCTGCACAATCTATTTGTCTAACTTTGTTAGGGGCGAGTGGAGTTTAGAGGCTGCTTACCGGAACACAGCTCGTTAAGTCCCGCTTTACTGCAGCCGCGTCTACACTGGCCTAGAAAAATCATCAATCATTATATTTTCGAAAGAAAAGGATTATTATGTTTTCTTCGAAAATTTTATATTATTGTACCATTTTCTAGAAGATGTTCAATTTAAGAACTACGATCTGCAGTTTCTGCTTACCCACTGGGAAAAGTCCTACCTATGTCTAAAAATCTAATTAAAATATGTATGTAATAAATCATTAAAATGGCAATAACTACCTAAACGTGTAAAGTTGGTTGCACATTTTAATTCGTCACGCCGATATTAGAAAATAAGTGAGCAATTATTATTTAACACCGTATCGCTGTCACTCGATTATTATCTTACGCGCAGGAATTCGGAACGGAATGGTAATAAAGCTTGACTTTTAAATTGCCCCACATCCGAATAATTCTCATACTTAAATTTGTCGGATAATCGTTTGTGCACGGACGAGTAGAACCACTTTCACTTAATATTTAATTTTGATGACTTTTTTATTCAATTAGTGTATGGATTGCAAAATCTGAATATAAATCATTCATTTGATGGTAGATAAATCTTTGACCAGTGTAGATGTATCTTGTGAAACATGCAGTATCCTTGGGTTGGCGTGAGATGTCGCTGGAAGCGGATCCCGAGATTGCTCGCCCGGAGGTGGAGATCTCTTTATTAATGCACGCCCGTAGCCGACGCCGACGCCGGCGACCTAACCAACTTTAAGAAAACTATCTCTAGACTTTAGACGCGTCTCGCATCCTCTCATTTCATCCACGTTAAACAAGTAACAGTTTATTACTAGACGAGAAATTTTCAACGAGAAATACCTTTTCTAGCCAAACTAGACAATTTTCAAGTTGTCCGCTCGAAGAAAATTACACGGCGCCCGTTGAAGGCGTCCGTCCGGCGTGTTAACTCAAATACTGTCATTAACGAAATACAGTTTCCTCTATGAATACATTAGTGGAGCTTTCGTGCATTGTGTACTGGACTTAGCGTTCGCGATAACATGAATTTGAATAACAAACTTGTTGTGTTCATCGTTAGCTAAAATTGTACAGGTATGTAAATGCAAGGTTTTATGGGTACGTGTTGAGTGATGTGTTATGATAAATCCGGCACAGACGCCTCCGGGGCGTAGAACAATGGGTTCCTTCCTGGAGCGGCGAGAAAGTGTGGCGCTGTGTGTAGATAAATAACATAATCTCCTTGGAGCATCGCCACTTGAAATGCGCATACGCTACTAACGTCACATTAGCGAGAGTTGCTTTATTACAGCGTTGACAACACTTATTGATGTTCTTTTTGTGTGATAATGAGGCAGATCAAATTGTGTAAAAATGCAACTATAAATAATGCAGCAAATTGGATCGATATCTATCTCTGATGCTGGATAAAACACTAGGAAAAATAGAACAACGTAGAGTAACGAAGTAAAACAAGATAAATATGTTTTCTAAACAAAACAAAACCCAAGAATACTGTACTTAATGTAAACTAAACAAAAACCGCGTCGTTGCTTACATCTCTGTTTTTACTCTTATAATTGCAAACACAATTAAAGTGTTGATTGCATTGCTAAGAGAAAATAAACATTGAACAAGCAGAGACAACTCATTTGCAGTCGGTGGCTGCTGTCAGTGAAAATGAGTAGGGATGTACTAGAGACTGAACGCATAACATGGTGTCAAGTCCCTCCCACTCCTTGCCTAATGCAGTGCTCAATTATCCCACAGAATTCGGGCGTAACCTGTTGTGTATTATGGAAAAATCTTAAAAGTGACAAAAACGTTTCTAACATCTCTTGCACAACGGATCTGCACTGTCAAAGAAAAGCGAACTCTTTACGAAACTTGTCGTGATCGCTAAACCACAACTTTCCGCGTCGAGTAATTTTATTATTTATACGCGCCCACTTACTGGCTGATATTTCAAATGCTTATTACATGCTGGGCTTAGTGCATACGTGACGATGTTGAACCCGATACGGCACCGATCTATCATGCTGCTTTACGTCACAACTTAGAAAGTTTCTGGGGGCCTACCATCGTCGTCGTCGTAGCTTTTCGGATCAACATTGTCAAACTAAGTAGTAAACAACGTAAAACATTTAGAAATAAGTAGAAGACAATAAAAGAAAATTAAGTCGGCCCGAAGCTTCGTAGTTGGATTTAATAGTAGACCCCCAGATGTTTGAATCGTTCCTATACTGCAGTACCAAGAAAATTATTCGGAGTTTAAAACATCAAAGACCTATTTAGGGACAAATAAAGTCTAGTAACGAATAAAGAGTATCTAACCTCTATCCATAAGGAGATATACATTGACATACAGGAGGACATTGTATAGGTAGATATAGTAAATAAAATCCTGTGGCAGATTTATCAAGCAAAATAAAATCGACATCATAATTTTCCCTATTATCAGCTTTTACTCTCCCAAAGAGGTTACAACAAAATTCTACCGGCAAACTTGAGACCTGTCGCTTACAATAAACTTGGCTTTTACCAAAGTCACCGTAAGTTCCGATGATAGGTTGGTAGTATGGACTGCGCGCTGTACACTTCGCGTCGGCTACGCAGTTACAGTGATCAGACTTTAAGAGAAATGTTAATGTATGTGTTTGCAGGAACTTTTTTGGATATTGGGACAGTTTCGAGGTACGGTCATCTGGTATTGAACGAGGCCGCGGGCTCTCGGTCAGCTCGCCGCAAACTGGTTTCGTTCATTATCAAAAGTCAATAACTTTCCGATGCATTCCGAGTCACGGCCAAGTGTCCGTACTATGACATAACAAGTACGTAGTATGTACTACCTTATCAACTATTTATTGTGTGCCAAAACACGTTGTTATCACATTTCCAGATGAATGCGATTGGTAAATTAACTTTCTTTTGATTTTACGCAAGAGACTTTCGCTCAAAGCATGTTGATCCTTGTATCAATAACACGAAATTTCTCTTCGAATTCCAAAGAGGTAAATATTATTTTACGTCCCGCAGTTACTGAGTGGAAAAGGAGCTTTCGACTGCCAGGTTTATAGGTCCGGAGTTCGAAATCAAGGCACGCACTTCTGACGCGCCTATAACGCCTATGATTATTCTTCATTAATAATCTCGCTAAAGGAAATCATCGGCAGGAAATCGTCAGTAAATTTCCCGACAATGTTGAAATCTACCAACCTGCAATAGATACGCTAGGTTAGTGGGCTTTAAGCTTTACCCCTCTCATTCTGGAAGGAGACCATGTCCAGTAGTAGGAAAGTATATGGACGATGAAGTAATGGATGATGATAAGTTATAGAATATTTTAAGCTCTAAGGAGTTAATAAATAAGTTAACTGTGTGTGTGTGTGTTAGTGAAATACGTTCCCATTTCTTTTTGACTATAATTCATTTTGTGCAATTAGTTAAATAAAAATTAGCTAAATCTAAGTATCCGAACGCAATAATTTCTGACAAAACGTACGTACGGGCTCGGCCGGAATGTTTTACATTATAAACCCGAAACTAAAATGTTTTCACTTTCTAGATCTGACGTAGGCCGGTTTTAGCTATTGCATCTATTACGCACCTCATTATTAAGTAAATTTAAGTAATCTTTGGCAGATTATCTTTTAAAACGAGAACACATAAAGTCAACTCAAGGGTGTTATTATATTTTCTGTGTCATAATTTTGATTAATTGTTGCTTTTATTCTATTTTATTACAGTTTAGAACAGTAAACTGGAACTATCGCTGGTATCCAAGGTTTTCTAGTGTAATTGTACTTAAGTATTTATGAGTAGGTTCGTAAGGTAATATATTTTTCGCAACTAATGATTTATTAGACACGTTTATGGCGTGTAAAGGTATTAAAACTGTTGTTATCGCTTATTTAATTATTACCAACGGTGTTGACCTTTTAATTGCTTTATTAACAGCATAAGATTATTAATTAAGCCTTTATGTGCCGGACCAATATATGTTTATGAATACAAAGTTGATCCAACACATAACAAAATTTATTCATACATTCTATCACGTCTATGTACTCTGAAGAGTGAGGCAGTTTATTGCCGTTTGCGGGGCCAGAATCCAAACTCCGAACTATAGTGAAAATAACATGGAAAACCCCATGACTGCTCGACCTAGGACGTTAACTAAACTAAATTAATTAATCTTCTTGTAAAATATTTGTTGTAGATCTGATAATATTTACATAATAGGTGCTTACTAGAAAACATAATCACTATTTAATTGTATATTATAATCCATTACTAGAATGTCAAAAGAAAAAACAAAACTATACAACAATGTAATATAGAAATTTATTATTTTATGCTGAACACTACATTACCATACTATGTATTCGTGGTACAAAATGACGGTTCTGAATTAAAATAATTATGGGAACTTTGTAATGTGACCCGTGATAAAATTTGTTTCACTACATTTATAATGAGTGTAATTACAGCAAGATTACAGAAAGTAAACTGGGCTACAGAATATAATTCTTTATGTATACATTACTTTCTCTAAAATAGGAAGTAATGATTCTAACTATCGGATGAGAATGTTGATCCGAAAATAATTAACACAACTTCATTTATTGACACTGTATATGACATTATTTATTGATAGAGCCCGCTCGAAAAACAGTATGAAAAAACGAAATTTCCCAAATAAGATACCTGCTTAGATCGATTTTTCACCGATATTTTTTTTTGTAGGCTAAGTACCTAGCATAGCGTGTAGGCTTGAATCCTGCCAGAGATCAATTTTTCTTATTCTTTTTATATTTTGGCTTTAAAACGAACAAAAATTCTTTCTTCTCTCTTGAAGTTAGTAAAAATTCATTATTACCTTATTCGGTAGTCTGTCTTCCTGCAACAATATTCTCTTTTCCGTGAAGACAAAAACAGATAACCATTTCTAGTTCTAAAATCACACAATCGAATCAGCATAAATCCTTGTTTACTGGCACATACGGAACCAGACGCGGTAATCTGATGCAATCAAAGTTTGCTAAGTCGAATTGTAAAGTAACACCCGACTTAGAGACAAAACAGTTTCCTGATGAATCCAGTAAACAAACGTATTTACACGCCGTGCACACGGAAACCCGTGCGGTAAAGGTTATTTCACAATGAGGAGTTATTATTTTTATTAGATACTAGCTTCCCGCCAGCGGCTTCGCCCGCGTGGTCTTATAATTTTTTCCCCGTTTTTGCTACATTTTTCATTACTACTCCGCTCCTATTAGTCGTAGCGTGATGATATATAGCCTATGTTACTCGGGGATAATGTAGCTTTCCAAAGGTGAAAGAATTTTTTAAATCGGTCCAGTAGTTTCGGAGCCTATTCATTACAAACAAACAAACAAACAAATCTTTCCTCTTTATAATATTAGTATAGATAGATTTAAATTCTATGGTAAATCCATAAACTGTTCGACGGAAGGGCACGGTCTCCTGAATATGAGGTATTGGATATATTCCACCGCGCGTGCTTCCAGACTTCATATTTTATATCGTCTACAAAATCTCTCAGGCATGCCGATTTCCTTACGATGATTTCGTGTGATAATTAATTAGGTACGAATATATTAGCTACATGATTTCGAAAAATTTGAGGAGCTCGAGAACATTAACTTTATATATCACTACTATAGAATATTTTTTTATATTTTCTCTTCACAAAATAGTTCTTTATTATCTCTATCGATATTAATGAGATTATTCATTTTTCGAGCTACTTTTTTAATTTTTCAGTTACATACATACGCAAGCCCAAATGCCGCTTAAACACCATTAAATTCATAAAGATTTGTTTCGTATAACCCTAGAACCTAGTGTTTTCCATTCCCCTATCACAGATATTTTTACAAAGCCTGCTCACTGGCGCGGAGCTAATTGCAGCTAATCACACGAACAAAAATAGCAGCTAAGTACTGAAAGCCAGACAGGATCGATATCTTGATAATTACCGTGGCTACTACTTCAATAATGTGGTATAGATTTAGGTAATGGGCTACACGTTATCTTAATTAGTATGTGTATTGGATTTTTATAATAATACCCTTAATTATGGCCTCAAACATTTAATATCTACAGCTAAACAAAGTTACGCCATAGAGCTTTAAGAAGTACCTACTACCTATTCAACCTCTTAAAGCTCTATGGCGTATTTTTGTTTAGCTGTAGATATTAATAAATGAATTATTAAAATTACACAGACACGTTACAATTAATGCAGTCCAATACGTTGTTTCACTTTCAACAAAAGTAGCATGAAATAAAAAAAAAGGCTGCCTTTTTTTATCCGTGTACAAGGACGACGTGTCTTCCCCTTCCGCCAGACCAACAATTTATTCAAAAATTCCTTTTTCAAAATTCGTAAACAATAAAGACCTTCATGTAATTTTTTAATAATGAATTACGAAAAATAAGTAAAACAAAACTAACACTAGCGTTGGGTACTTCCTGAAATAACGCATGTTTGTGGTTTATATTAAAAAAGACCATGATTCTCTGAGTTTGTTTCGGCGTTTCTTCTCAGAGGTCGTCGGTTAGGAAATGCCGGCGACATCTAGCATTAAAAATAAAAATGACTTGTAAAAGTGTCTTTAAAGGATCTACTTACAGAAATAAATATCATTTCATTTCATTATAACAATTAATTATAATTATATCCAGTTTTTTCTTGTATCTAAAAACACTGAATTTTCTAACTGTTTTTTTTTTTAAATTGTATTTCTAATATGATACTGACTTTCCATTTATATTATCATTGTTTTTATTTTATTATTTCGACAAGGTTAATTATTAATTATTAATGTAATATTCTATTTTGTACTGTAAAATTATGGACTGAATTGTCTGAAATAAATGTTTTATTATTATTATAATACAACCCTTGTGAACTCGTCTTTACCCCGATGAGTTTGAGCGCCGTGAGATGCGTTGTGCTTGCAGTCAAAGGTAGGTATCACCGTGCTCTGTACACAGCGAGAGCACACTACAAATACTTTAATTCGCTCGCCTGGATCCAAGAGATAATGATATTACTAGATGTGGTGTATGTTAGTGTTTAAATAGACAAAAACAATGGAATAGAATACACATTCGGTCTTTAAAAAATATAGAGTTACTTCCAACCATTTTGTTTTTCGTTCAACGTATTCAAACAGTTTGACTATTTCAAGTTATTTAATAACGACACATATTATGATATGATTATTTTAAACCAACTCTAATGTTTGAGAATGTAAACATGCATAAATTACTATTAAATCGTCGCGTAAAATTATTAGTAAAATAATCGACGACGTCTGTGGTCTAGTGGTTCGAGTACCGGACTGCTGATCACGAGGTCGTGGGTTCGATTCCCACAGGACACAAACATTTATTGTGGTGAACTTAAGTGTTTGTGTTCGTCTGGGTGTTTCTTATATATTATAAGTATATATTTACAAAAAAAAGTATATAAGTATTATATCCATTGTCTAGTACCCATAGTACAAGCTCTGCTTAGTTTGGGACTAGTTGGTGCTGTGTAAAAGTGTCCCAGGATATATTATTATTATATTATTATATGATAAAGATACTGCAGAGATTTTAATCATTTGTAGAAAGTCTTTTATCCATCCAACAAATGTATGAAGGATGTCAAACAATAAGCTTAACACTAAAAATATATAAACAACGGAAATCATAGACATAAAATAGAAAGTCACATAAATTCTATCATCACAATCACAACTAAAAGGAAATAACTTTTATAGTCATTTTACGCGTTGAAATTGCATAGAATCCAATATACTTATATAGATTTACTTTTACTTAAGTTTAGAAAAGAAATCGTGAAAGCTCGAAAGAATTTGTTTCTTTCACTTTACATAGATGCACATAAGTCAAAAAAGTAGTCAAAGAGATTTTTACATACAAATATATTTATGTTATACTGCATTATTGCTGCAATCTTAAGTTCAACTAATCTTGAAGTGGCCAGAATTCTAAAGTAGAATTGGAGAATTTGTCTCCGTTTGACTTAGTAACTTTATACAAACACTAGCTTCCCGCCAGTGGCTTCGCCCGCGTGGTCTTATAAGTTTTTCCCCCGTTTTTGCAACATTTTTCATTACTACTCCGCTCCTATTAGTCGTAGCGTGATGATATATAGCCTATAGCCTTCCCCGATAAATGGGCTATCTAACATGGAAAGAATTTTTCAAATCGGTCCAGTACTTTTTGAGTTTATTCGTTACATACAAAAATACAAAAATACAAATCTTTCCTCTTTATAATATTAGTATAGATCAATAATATTGCTAACTATTACCTGATTATTTATATAATCTTATTCCAGAAATCCTATCCAAAAAGTTCAGAGAGCAATAAAAGTATTGCCCCCTCAAAAACTTCTGAGTACGGTACGCTTAAGACACTTCCACATACTCTATAGAGATGTAAGAAACATTCGCAAAGCGAAGACTAAATCGTGTAATGCGTTTGTTAAACAAAGCTTCACGTTAGTTGCTGTGTTAATTAATGTCCCCGTCTCCGTACACGAACGCTATAATAACTAAAATGCTATTTATTATAACTGCTATGTAACTAAACCCTTTTGGCTATAAACAGTTGATAAAAACATCGTTAGACCGTTAGTTTAGCCATTCTTTTGGTAACTTATTATATTTTATTTTGGTACGGCTACCGTAGTTTTAACTTTATTCGAAATTCACAAAAACAAAGTTTTGTGTGTATTTGAAGAAAACGAAACAAAAGAATGTGCAAGATTTTTACAAATCTATCAAAATTCCATAAATCTTTCTTCTGTATAAATAAAAATGAATGTTGGTAAGCGCATTACTCAAGAATGGCTGGACAAATTCGGCTATTTTTTTTTGTATGTTTTTTAAGGTCCACGGAAGGTTTTAATAATATAAAAAAGTGTAAACAATAGTAAAGACGGGGACCACACGGGCGAAGCCGCTGGCGGAAAGCTAGTTTATAACATAAATAAACATCTTGCAAAGTACATCACCTTGACCTGTAAAGGAACCATTAAGTAGGAGGCACAATAGAAAAACCGTTCTTATTTTTTTTACCAGTCTTTACGTACCCTGTGTCATTCGATACGTAATAACAGTATGTATGTAACTGTAATTTGGTACGTGAGATTTATATGTAATACTGATAACCTTTGAAGCTTTGACCTTTTACACGCGTGTGTCGTGTCGCGTCAGGCTTACAAGATAAGCGAGGCTTGAAACGTCAAAACCTTTACGTGAGCAGTCCTCTCACGCGAGCATATTAGTTTCTAAGAAAGATTATTTCACGCTTTTAACTTAACAGTGGTTCTAAGCCGACTACGCTCGAAGTCCTAGGTTCGATCACCAGGTCAACCAAACTTATTGCGTTTTTCTAGATTCTCAGTAGCAGTTCGGCTCAGTTATTCATAGTTTACCCATAAAATATTCATATAAAAACCGATGTCAGGGAGAAAATTATGCACCTCAAAAAATCCTAGATACATTTAGCATTGAAGTTGTTTTTTTTTACCAGAAAACATCAAAATCGTTACTACTAACATGATTAATCCATTGGAGTTGCTGTTTATACCTAAATAAAAGTTAATATTTTTATAGCCACAACTATATATATTCACCTCTACTTGTTCTTATATAATGATTCGTCTAATTTTTTTCAGATACTAAAAATAAGTTTCAAAGCCAGTCAAGGAAATAATGTAATTAAATTAATACAGAACTTCGGAAATAATAAAAAACAGCAAATCACTGTATTTTTTATCACTACTTAGTTCTTTTTCTTGTATTCTTTTTGTACACCATCTTCGTGACAAAATGCGGTGACAAATTGACAATACAATGTTACTACGTGCAATACTTGTTCCACCAGTCTATCAAACAATTTAGAACTTAAAAGTTTTACTAAATAAAGTTTAGTTTTGCGATACACTTACATTACGAAGCAAAAATCACATAGGTTTAAAATAGGTGCTAAGTTGAGTGGTAATTGTTATTCGTTTCAATTTCCGTGTTTTCCTGTTTTTATTTTGGTATCCTGAAAATGTGAAAATGTATGTCCCCATATGACTGAAAATCTAATGTGATTCGGATTTATATTATATTTGCTTGTAACAAAAACAAATAGTGATTTCTGACACTTACGCGAATACTAGACATTGAAATAAAACTTTTTACGGATTAAATGAAACGGAAATGTAGGGTAGCTGTTAGTAATTGAAACGTCAAGACGTGACCATGGACGCTGTAAAGGGTCCGAAACGTCGGGATTAAAATAATATTAATATAACGCGATAAAATCCGTAAAAAGTAGTTTTATTTCAAAAACAAATAGTTTCATAAAATAAAATGAACAACTAATGCTCTTTAAATAAGTAACGGAATAGGAAGGTTAAAAAGGTCTTCATAGTCGCAATCGGAGACCTTAATCTATAATAGTGGATTTTATAAAATTATGCGCGACCGCCTTACTTTCGCTCACCAAACCTTTTTTTATATTTTGTTGTGTGTGTAAACTATTTTTGGAATGGCCTTTTATTTTATAGCTAAAACGATTTATAATTTAATTATTTCGAACTAGATTTTTTATTTCAAAGTATTGAATTTAATTCTATGAATCACAGAAAATTACCTAGGTATTTAGCAATAAGTATAATTGAAAAAACAGATAAAAATAAATAGGTATATTAAAACTATAGACCTTCTTTGTCTGTGGAGTAAGAAATTCTTATATCCCACACCTATTTGTAATTTCAACCACAAGGTGACGAAAAGGTGTTGATGGATCATTAAACATTGACATTGTTAAAAACATCATTAGTTAACTTTAATTAAATATGACGCTTTTTAATATTACCTATTTATTTAATTCTTTATGCACATGTGTACAGAGGCGGACTTAATGCCCAAGAAATTTTCTACCAGTCGACCAGAGGGTGATTCAGAGCCAAAAAAGTAACCCGTGGTAACACAGTGCCCGTTACTAAAAAATAATTAATCTTTATATTATGTCATATTACTTCGAGACTAGACTTAATTATTAACCTTCCCAAGAACGTAAGCATTAATTATTATCTGTACCTTAATTATTATTTACTAACCAACAATGAGGAAACAGGCTGCCATGTATTGGTATAATTTGTTATACGTCAAAACGCACAAAGACTGCAATATAAAGATTGTCGAAACTTTTAATTATGAACACATATTTGTTTTAGACAAAATAAGTCATTTGTCTGTGTTACTTTGTACAATTGTTCAAGGTGTTTCGGTTTCCGTAACATACGACAATTTATTATACTCGTATTATGTCATATTGTGCCTTTTACCGAGTGTTGCCCTTCGCAACACTTTCAGTTGTTTGTCACGGCACTCTCGGCTTTGAAGTGGACATAAGTTATGACTCCAAACGCATACCGATGGCCCCACAGAATAAACGTGTAAGTCAAAAACCACAACTTTTCAGGAAAAAATAAAAACGATTAAACTTGAATAACTGTTGTTTGGAAGTATATAGGGTTAAACAAATTATATCAAATTAAAGATAAAAAAATATATTATTACATTAGATTTTTAATTTATTTTTAATTTAAACGGTTTTCCGACAATTTATGAAAAACCATTTTATTTTTTTATTCTTGTTAATTTCTATGACTAGATAACAGTAAACTTTCATTACACGGTTATTCGTGTAAAGTGTCAACAAACAAAACTAATAATATTATATTACACTATTATTCGACAGTATTCAAGCTTCTTTAACACCTAGTTACAAGCATAAGCACGATTGTTTACAGTAACTTACTGTATTGTTTGATTATTGTAAAGATAAAATGCATTTATATCAATGTTCATAAAATCGATTCTAATTTATGTAATATACTTTTGTTATTGCATGGTGTAATAGTGTAAACTTCATCAATTAAGTGAAAGGTTGAAATAAAATTGAAGTAAAAAATATTTAAGGACAAGCTTTTGTTTTAATATTTACTAAAAATATATAAATAAATATATAAGTATATACGTATTAACATAAACTGTCACATACTAATAAAATTCAATAGAGAAATACTAAAACTTTAAAAATGAAAGCGTGGCGCCAGAAGTTGAACCTCTCCTGCTCAGCACAGGCATGGCTTCCATTCTTAACATATCGAGAATCCGGAGACCTGTCATAGAAAAGTACTTAAATCGTCGGTCCCGGTTGTCATACGAATGCCTATGACAATCGTAAGTGGTAGTCGGAAGCCCAAAAATCCTGACAGCATCACCCTGACAGTCTATCCTTTTGCAATATCGGTATTGTATTGCCAAAAAAATTGGTTGCGGAGCCTGATGACTGCCATTATACATCTACGCTGCGTGGATGGATGGATGGACCCAACATGGATGGAAAAATGCTAGAAGATGAGACATTAGTACTAGTAACAAAGTTACTAAAACATTATTTCTCTGGCGGGCGCCACACTTTCATTTTTAAAGTTTTAGTATTTCTCTATTGAATTTTATTAGTATGTGACAGTTTATGTTAATACCATTATTTATATATTTTTAGTAAATATTAAAACAAAAGCTTGTCCTTAAATATTTTTACTTCAATTTTATTTTATACTTTTTAGTCAAAGGGTTTTAATTCTTGGAGTCTGGTTTTGTGCCCGATTGATGGCAATAGACGCGCCCCCTATTACACATACCGGCGAAATGTGGGTGTACATTAGTACGCCTCTGCCTACCCTTCGGGGAATACAGGCGTGATGGTATTTACATGACCGGTATAAAGATTAGCACTGAACATGTTAGTGCTGGTCGTAAACCAGGTTTAACTTTCAGAGATTTTCTAGAAAAGCACCTCTTTCGTCAGAGTTTGCAAGATGTTTATGTTGGTCACATACTATTGGTGCAAGGAATTTCATGTAAATCTGATGAGCCGTTTTAACACACTTTGAATCCCGAGATTCCCCGCCTTTTCTTCGTGATAAAATATAAATAATTTAGTCGTTTTGCTGATCTATTAGGTAACAAAGCTTAAGTAATTGCCAATTAATTACTGAAGAAGATTCCCGGATTTTTAGGAAAACCCCGCATTTTTTTCGGGATCGTGAGTATTGTATATAGTAATGCCGGTTATAAACTATATATGCACCAGATTTCATGCAAATCTGATGAGCCCTTTAACCGCACTCGGAATCCCGGGATTGATAGAAGAATCCCACATTTTCTAAGTGATAAAAATTACATAATTTCAGCGCTTAGCTGATCTATTAAGTAACAAACCTTAGATAAATATGCCCAATAAGATTTCCGGGATTTTAGGGAACACCCCGCACTTTTCCGGTACCGTATGTACTCTATATGCTAATGCTGGTCACAATATATAAATACGGCAAATTTCATGTAGTTTGCACCGTTTTGTCACAGAGTTCCTATCGCCACCTTCCCGCTCCATCATCAGACCAGCTCAATAGTATCATATTTTCAAAATGTGCCTCGGTTTCCATAAACACATAAATATACACACATACTAACAAAGCAAGTTAAAAATAAAAGCTTGTAACTTGTAAAAATTAAGTGCGGCATTACACGAATAAACGCGTAAGCTGCTATTATACAAACTCGAAGAAGTGCACAAGAGTCCTCTCAAACGTTTGCTTGTTTTAACACGTTTATTCGTGTGAACTCAGGGACCTAAAAAGCGTTTAACAATAGCATATACTTTTATTCTTGTGATATAATTGCATGATTTTTCCCTAGAATAAAGGAATCAAATGATATATAGGCGTATATTTTAGTCAAAAATTAATACAAAAAATTGAGAAGGTGCTGCATAGGTCAAAGAAACGAAAAATGCAATAAAAAAATATTTGTGTAAGAGCTCTTGCACGTTTATTCTGTGGGGCCATCGATTACGATCACGACTATTCACAGCATTTATTTGAATTACGATGTAAGTTATAAAAGAACAGCTTACTTTTCATTCCGGTAATTTCTACTAATTTCACATTATTTGTTACAACTACCGTCTCTACAAAAAGTATTTATTCGAAAAATTTGTAACGATTGTATTTTTCCTAATTAGATTGAAACAAAGATCCATGAAATAATTCAATTTCACAGAGTTAATGTACCATGACTTAAAAGGTTTTTGTAATAGTAAAGACATAAGTATCAAATTCAAAGTTTCTATGAAGTAAACAATTGAAAATTATCAGTCGACAATCTAAATGAAGGTCAAAATAAAAAAATAAAATAAAGTTGTTGTTACAATCGCTACCTCTCACGCTTGGACCACACGCGGTCACCGCTGTGGCTCACGATTAGGGTCAAGCTTCAAGGTCCACCGTTACATAATTCTTCAAACATTTCGATCAACAATCGATACTATATCGATACCTACTCGACTACATTGTTAGCGGACACTTCTCGATCGATTGATCGACATAACAATAGGAGAATCAAAAAAATAAACAACTCGTTTTTGCTCAACTAGCGAATCGAATGTCATTCAACTGTTTGTTTACTTTTTATGTTCATAACGTGGGATTGTTCTTTTAATCTTTTCATGGCAAAATACCTCAGTAACCGTTGATCCCAGTTACCATGCTCATATCTGTTACTGGTATTTCGGCTGTCACATAACCACGACATTTTAATACAATTTTTTTTTTGTTACGGTACCAGGGTGCACTCGTAATTCCCGCCAACACGTGTCGCTGACTGAAGATCTACAAGGATAATGACTCTTCACGGATGAAAATCTAAGCAAATAAAATCACATTCAAAATTCAGTTATAAATTAATATTTGCCTACTTCACATCGACTAAGCACAAAGCACTATTGGCAAACAAAGATTTGGCAATACAATTTCAAAATAAATAAACATTTTACAATTCCTTTTTGTTATAGGAAAACCGTTCAAAGTTGTTGCCATTTAAGTGTCACAGTCAACCTTCAAATGCTTATTCAATTCCATAAATAGTTTGAAAACTGTTGAGCGATAACTTGCACAAAATTTCGACAATAGCATCGTGACTCAGGCACTAGCCTTACACCCAAAAATACAAATTCTATAGAGTCAGGCAATACCTTAGTCATTTACTTTTGAAATAATATTGCAACTGGACCAACTAACAATTTACTTAACACACGACTGCATCCCTAAATGGTTAGTCAACAATGTAACCTATATTTCACCAGTATGTTTTCGGGTCTAGGTATGTTGTAGTATGAAAATCTATTATTATCACCCATACACACAAAGTCCGAGGTGCTAAGGAGAATTTCGTAAGAGAAAGCTCCAAACTGCTCGACCTGGAAATCGAACGAAGAACGACCGCAACGAGTCGACGACGACACTTGTAACGTTTAGACCAATGTGGAGGGGAATTTAATTAATGTGAATACGAATATTGAACCAAAACAGCTAATTAGTCAACTACGCACATTGAATCCCATAAATTCATATTTAGTCGTGACTCGCACGTTATTTTGAGGCAACACACGATACCGTGACAGTTTCGACCTATTCGTGTAATCAATTAGAAAATTTATAATGTAATTAAACATGAGCGCGCTTTGTTTGTGTTTAATTAAAGTATGCAACTGTTAATTGCTCAAAGTAACGCATAGTTTATGCTGAATATAAGCATGGGATGAGATAATTATTTTAAAGGGTAAGAAACAAAACCGCTTCAAGCATTGTGTGGTATCTCCAACCACACCAACCACATCTAGTTAAATGGGGCCATCTCGAATGTTAATGTTTACATTCAGAGAAGATATCGAAAAATACACAGGAATAGAGAACCTCATTATTTTTTTAAATTACAGATAATCAATTTTTTAGGCGACACAGTCATTATTTTTACAAAATCGACTAACATCAAGTATATAATAGTAAATCAAATGCGCGTCAACACATCTTTATAGTCCAATCAACAATTGGAATATCTAAAACGCTGATACGGCCTGATAACCAATTGATTTGTATTGTTCGATAACAATCGCAAATTTACACTGCTTGTTTATCAAAATAACTATCTACAGAGGCGGTACTACCAAACACCCTCTACAAATATCATAAATATCATAATGTATCACCTTGATATTTACTTGCTTTGTATTCTTCATAAACAACCTTTTACTGCGTTATAATAAACAAAAGAATATCAGACTAGAGATATTTCAAAACAATAAGGACGTTCTTTTATAGCTGAGTTAGCATTGAAATATTGAAATATGTATTAGGCTTATTTTGTAAAAAGTTGCATAATGTTAATGAAACCTCACCTTAATTATTTTTTCTTTGTATAGTTTGTTCTTAATTTGGAATACTGCAATACGCACCCAACATAATAATGATGTAATCATTTGTCTCTACTATAAGATGAAAATAGAGACGCTTAATTATTGTTTTTTTTTATATAGGTATCATCTAGTGGTCGCAAGCACGGCACCTAAACGATAGATTCTAGGTTTATGCTATGATTAAAGTTGTTGTTTAAACAAGTCATAATAACAGTTGAACCACCGATTGACAGTCACACCGATCAATTAACTGTTATTAGACAGTTTGAGTTCATTGTCAACGAATGACCCTCCAGTACTTAGTGCCACCGAAGTATTCAGGTCAGTTATTAAACATAATCACGATAACAGCTGATAGGCCGCGAATGCGAAGTACATTTAGCAAATGACCTGTCACAGGGACAATTGATTCATGAATTTAACAATGAGTTAACGCGAGTCTGCGGTGCGAGTCGCACCGTGAGTTGTGGAGTCAGCGCCACAATACAGTGATCACGATAATATTTTCATGGTCATAAAAATTAACTTATACAATGTCAACGACTTTATAAATAAAAAAGTATACATTTTTCACGGTAATATCATTATTCTATCTCATTTCCTTATACTTATTCGAAATTAATTTGAACAAAATTATAACTTTGTAAGTATGTAACTACTTACCAACATAAAAAATATTTTTCTCTTGAAGGTTATGTTGATGTGTGTTTAAAGTTTAAATGAAATGTATAAAAAATAAATGTTTCTTGTTTCATGAGTTTTCAAGCGCACACAATAACCAAACCATACAAACAATTACTGTTCGTGCAGCTATTGGCTTTCGTAGTACTTTATACCTCAATGTAATAATTTAGATACGAACCCAGTAGTCAGTTCTTGTCAGTAATTTCGATACGTGTTTGATTAATAACGCTTTGTTGGTACTGTTACTCTAACAAAGGGCACGAGCATAATTATAATCACAGCACAAGATTATATCTGCTTTGAAAAATAAAGGGTTCTGTATGAAATGCAATTATATTTTACAAGTCGCTGTAAATAGACTGCGCTTTTATTTAAATGGTTGTATTGCTAGAGCACGATTTTCCCTTTGAAATAAGAACTGGAGTGTTTTTTAAATAGACTGAAATAACTCGTACCTAAGCATAAAAAATAAATGTAATTATCATTCTTAGGATTTCCAACATCGTGTACCATGTCACTTCTTTTTGCGAGCCGATTAAAAAAATTAATACCTCTTTTATAGTAAATGAAATAAAGAAGGATTTAAAATAATAAATATAAAGTATGAATGTTTTCGCCGCGTGCAAAAAATTGGACATTAACCTAAATAACCATCCATGTATTTGGCCTATAGGTTTTTCTTTTCTAACACGTTTGACAGAACATTCATATCCAGCGTAAAATGGTGAACAATACTCTCCCTTAATTTCTTTCTTTTTTATAAAATGTTGCCATTTTCATTCAGAAAAAGAAGAAACCGTCTGTAATTAGGTTGGTACTACATAGTTACTATGCCCGACACACAAAAAAAATATATTATTATACTATGTCGCAATACCTATGACAAACGAAACGACAAAAAGCCCCGACATATTCACGGATAGAACAATAGTACATCTACCCACATACCCCGCCTTGCCACATTGTACGCCAGTAGGGGCGTACCTACACATTCTGCATTCGTTCCACGTGAAGACCTATGAGTCTGGGGTCAATGTTAAACTATTAAAAAATAAACGAATATCGTAATTGACGTAACGAATGACATAATGATAAACAATATTGTTTACTCTTCGTAATTTTACCGTAAAGGTTTAATTCAATTCGTTGGCTTTTGAAAAAGCTGTTTTTGAAAGGTCAATGCAAACACCAAAGTTTATTATAGTGCACAACTATATATAAACTAAGAAAACGCAGCATCTTCAGCCTGTCAAAACATTCATATTAGACAATGTTCACTTGAAAAGTAAGTACATCGAAGTAATCAACGTCTTTATTGAGCTGTTGATTGTTTCGCACGAATTTAATTCGCACGAAACGGGCGTATCGACACCTCTAAATATTAATATTGAACGAATATTTATTCTAACTATCAACTTTATTAATATGTAGTAGGCTATAATTATCACACATTGTATAACCAATAATAAAATCTTAATAGCATTGCTTTAATGAAATAAAATCCATCTAGAGCTTTCTACAAAAGTCATGATTTTGACAAAAATTGTAATTCTATAAAAACAAAAGCAGTAAGTAGTATTAGGTGTACGGGTGTACCTAATCTTTAGAAATCTGACATAATAATATGTGGCGGGCATTCACTACACAAGATGTTTTAAATTTTGTGATATATTGAAAATTATATTAAGTCACTTGCGCGTTATAATATAATTACAACTAAGCTCTATATTTTTGTTAATTTCTAAACTAAAATAATAACTCTTGCACTAGTTGCACTATTCTATATTTTAGTACAAAAGCGATACCCATTCAAGTCAAAACAAAATATCTTTGTAACCGAACCGTGACTAAAAATTAGCGCCCACCACGATAATATCGAACATTTGTACTGAATCGTGTTTATTAGTTGTCTTAGGCAGCAGCTATCGGTGGCGAAATCTTAGCCCATATATTAATCTGTTATCTTAATGACTTACTGTACAACAATTAAATACTTCAACAATACAATAAAGTAGCTATCTTATTGTTTTGTTTAGTTCATTACAGTTAGGCGCCAATATAACATCTAACTAATATTAAGTTCATTGATATAATTACATTTGAGAAGGGAAAATGTTGCGGGTCCTAGTATCAGCTTTATATGCTTGTACAATACCTAGCTATGATATTAACTGCGATCACGGTATAAATAAGGGATGGTTTTTATGATTTTATAACATCTTTAACTAATTATAACTGGGTATTCTCAAGTATAAATTACTGGTTGACCATCACTGCAGAACGTGACCCTAGCCAGAACCTTTTTGAGAAGTCAGATAGGTGTAATTTAATTTTAATGAAGTGGAGATATGGAGCTCCAGGGTGCTGATCTGAACTGTAACGTAAACCATGACTCTCCTATTCTGTCCTTTGTGCCCCGAAACGTCAACTCGAAGAGCCGTCTGCGTTGCCACTGACGACTTTTTAGTTTTAGTTGAAGTTTCAACCAAACAAATTAATGTGACTGCCATCGACTCGGAAAAGTCAGATTTAAATAACTGATTTTATCCTGCGAAGAAAATAAATATTTGTAGTTAAATTTTATTCACCAGCTAAGTAAATAAATAATAAATAAATATCCTGGGACATTTTTACACAGCACCATCTAGTCCTAAACTAAGCAGAGCTTGTACTATGGGTACTAGACAATGGATATAATACTTATATACTTTTTTTTTGTAAATACATACTTATAATACATAGGAAACACCCAGACAAACACTTAAATTCATCACAATAAATGTTTGTGTCCTGTGGGAATCGAACCCACGACCTCGTGATCAGCAGTCCGGTACTCGAACCACTAGACCACAGACGTCGTCAAAGTAAGTAGTTATAATATAGGTCCGTAAAGCTGACGGTCCAATGCAATGAGCAAATAAGTATGACTAAAAATATCCGTACTTAGAATCCGATCTATTTAAATTTATTCGCAACTGTACCTGTTGATCCGGCATTCCAATCATGACATTTGACATAAACCTTGAAGGCGCAGTGCCATGAAGGTTTGTCCATCTATCGTGACCCGACATAGTCTAGGAGCCCGACAACGCCCGCCATTGTTAAACAACATTAATTATGATTCATAATACATTACTTTAATGAAGTTTCAAAATTGGAACACAGTTTAATTGAAACTGGGCTGTGGGACTGTGAATAAAATATATTACAAATCTTTTGATTAACACTCCAAGGGTATCTATTAGAGTAGGAATGAACAATCGAATTCAATTTCGAGTAAGTCGCTTTCCAATGAATCGATTTCCGACGAAGTTATCTCAGTTTCAAATATAGAAATTGCAAAATCGCAACACCATTGTTTGGTGACGACAAAAACTTCATTCACCATACAAACTATAACCATACACAAAAAATCGCATTACACAAATATGAAATAGGTTTGCCCTTATGTGTCAGAATACTTACATAAAAATGTTTCGTCAAAGCATTATTACTTTCAAAGCATTCTCGCCTCTGTTAGCTTTATCTTTGGCAAAGGAAGTCCGCCTCAGTAGTTCTTTTATGAGGGTCCTCTTATTAACAACTTAGGTTCACGACATCGCTCGTAGGCGTTATATACGAGAACTAATAAGGGCTGTCCGGAAATTCTTAATTATGTGTCGCCATATACTCGGTTTTATTTATAACGAACGTGAATAGAGCCGACCCGAAGGCGAGGGGCTGAAAACATAATTATCATCGAACTGTAAGTGTTCAACACCTCTGCCTAACCCACCGGGGATACAAGCGTGTGCTACGTATAAAGACAAAATTTTAGAATCTGCTGTTTTTAATCGATGAAGGAAAAACTGGAGGAGGTTCTCAACCCGGATGTTTTTTTTATGGTATACACCTGGAAAATTAGTTATCAAGACTAAAAAAGGTTTAATTTTCGCTCTTCAGTTATATTTTTCGTCGGGTTAATTTTTCACGATTTCAGGATTGGTACCATAATGATAGTAAAAGTGGATCATAATAAGGATCATAAAAATGTCTTGTGTAATAATTCCAAAGCGATCTATAGACTACTTTTCTGGTTTTACGTACACAAACATACGGAAACATACGGAAGCTGAATGTTTATATAATATACTTAAAGATCAATTTGCTCAAATTAATTTGCAATTAGAAAAAAGGGTAGGGTATAGGTACCTATCAGATGCAATATTCTAAGAAGTCGTTACAACTTTTTTGTTTTGAATCCTAAGAATCATACGATAACATCACAGAGTTATATCATTCTTACGTAACGTTTGTATATAAACAATTAACTTTTTTGTAAATAAAATCAATTAGTACAAAAAATCATTATTATTTTGCCAAGTTCATGATTAATAACGGTTAGTAAGCATTACGTAATAAGGATAATTTATAAAAAGGTAAATCGTGTACCTTTTTGCAAAATTATTTTTTATTTGGTCAGTAAAAAACTACTAAACCCACATGATGATCACATAGCCGCAAGTTTTGTAGGTAAGTAGGTACTTTCCGAGATGTAAAACACGATTCTTTTTATGGTAATAAATGCTGAAGCCAGCTTGAACTTGTTCTATAAAGCTCCAAAAGAAAACAACAGAAAATTAATAATTAATCTTAATCACCAGACTTTATCTTTTCGTATTTACATTAATCAACACTATGTTTGGCCTTAATTTCTCATCTTCTCAAAATAAAAATATTCTGGGCTCTATTTTCAGTGGCTATACACGAGTCTTCTCGGTGAAGAATCCGGTAGTCAATAGATCATTCTGATATGTTAGTTGATGTTTTATAGATCATTGATACACCTATTCAGGTACCTATTTAAATCGCAGCATGAATATGTAACTGCATTAAATACTTCATTGACAGCACATAAATTTCTCAAACAAACCAGAACAATTGTGCCAAAAATCGTTTCATAACAATGAACTAAACGGGTTATTTGCATCCACGGCCCTCTGTCCGGCGGCGGCGCCATCCAGCCGTTTCAATCCGAATTCGTCCAATAAATGCGTAGTCATGGTTAATGCATGTCCCGTTATTTTCGGCACAGACAGGCAGGACATCAATCTGTATCAGTTTGTTTGATTGGCACGCCTGATCCCGCCGTCCCTGGACGTTTAGCCCCGCCGGCACGCTTAACCCCACGGCTGCTGATTTAATTATGTACCTACCAAATCATTTTTCAAGCTTCGCGACCGTGATTTACGTTGGTTAATGTGGTCAATATAAAACATAAATAAACGCAAAAGATACAAAACACTTGAGATGTTATTTTCCAATTTCGTTGATTATATACCTATCCTAATATTTCTAAGAAGATGATTACGCCAAAATTGGTAAACAAGAAATCAATGTCTTATTTTATTATTTAATCATCTCAAATAATTGTACCTACTTCCTTTCTAGCTTTATCCTAGTAACTAATAGTAATTGTTGATCCTCTACGACAGTTGTTTGGCAATTTAATTACATAAACACAGGCGGAGGCGCAATTCTCTCTCAATGTTTTGACATCTAATTTATTCATAGTTCATTAGTAAAATTAACGCCATTCCACATACAGAACACAGACAGCGAACTTATGAGATATTAACATGTGTTACTAGGATTATAAATTAACAATACAATTACAATTTACATACACGATAATTCAGCTACTGAAACTGAAACTAGCGTACCGCGAATATACTAACTGTGTTATTCATAATCACTATGACGTAATCAATCTCACGGCTGGTTCACATCAAATATGGACTTTGTTTGAAAATGACGATTCAATGACAATGCAATTATAATTTCGTGGAGGTAATTAATGATTCTTTTCGTTGAGTTTAGAATAACAGATTTTTTTGCCATATATATATATATATATATACAACACGTTGTCATTCAATTCTATTTATTATGCGTAGTTATTTGTTATTTTTGCTGTACGATGAGTCATAAAAGCACGCTCTCCTATTTTAATAACCTTTAATAATATGCACGTCAAATAAGTAGGTAATGACCTCTAGCCTTCATACAACAAGGACTGAACTAAATTGGTATCGTTTAAGTTATATAGGTATTATGAAATATGTAAATGCCACCCATGCCCTTCTCGATATAACAATCTCTGAACTTAAGGTGTTTACCGTGCATACTTGAGCACTATGTCACGACACCGCAGCAGGTACTCCTCGAGGACGCTCAGATAGAACTTTGCCAATTTGCCTTACACGGATCCCTAAACGCCATTTAATAAACCGCCACACATTCTAGAATTCTAATTTCAAAATTCAAATTTCAGAATAGATATTACTGTTCTAATCCCAAATTAGTGGTACAGGCATTGTTATTTAAGATACCGTGGGTATATTAATATACCTACTAGCCCAATTTCTAAAGATGAAGTACCACAAATACCTCTTGACAGGATTCTCCTCTCATTGTCATGTACGACATTCAATCTATTGGCATATATTATTAATTTGTCGAACAGACTCGTTTGCAATTAAATTAATGGAAATAACACATAAAAGAAATTATCGATAAGTAGACGGATAGGCTTTGATGTATAGTATAGTTTCATACATTTTAAGTATAGACAATACAATAGTTCAACTGATATATAGACCGGAAAATAGACCACATTTTTCTTAACTTGACTATGCTTGATTTTCAACACATTTACAGCAGCTGATATTTCAGAAGCAAAAGAGCTTTGGCTACCAAAATATTCAAATAGAAAGCCATATTTCCGCGCTGTCGCAATATAAAGACGCAGTTTGAAATCCATTTTAACGCTCATCTAAAACAATAAAACATCTGCTTACTTGCACGCACGCATTTTGCACTTGTCAGCTTAAAGAAATGGAACGACGTTCATGGGCAATGCGCCAGAAATTTGTCACCATTTATAAGTTATTTTACACAATATATCATTGTTATAGGTATAAACGTATAAAATAATTTACGACTTGGTTGCGCAGTAAATAATACATTGTCTACACGAAATACATATTTAATGCAGTTACTGAATCTGTGTTAAAATTGTAAAAAAAATATTCATAGAAGGCGGTCTTAAAGTCGCTTCTATTGCAGTCATTCTGTGTTCGGCTTTGTAATGTTACGATTGCGATTCTCTCTTATGTCCTTTGAAACAACACGCCAGCAACAAATACAGTTATTGCAAGCTTTGTTAATTGCTAGCTAAACAAGCACAAAAACTTGCCTACAAATACTTAGTACAGGTTCAACCGACAAGATTCATGTGGAAAGGCGTCTAATGTCACTCCACCGTTGTTTATAATAGAACAGGCATATTCAATTTTCAAAACATCCAAGTAACCTTGAAAATATTTACATCGAGACCTACATTCTAATAACCTTTTAACACAAAGAAATGTAGTTCAGTGTTCGCTAGAAACATTTGTTGCGATCGGCAGTCGTCACAGTTTTGCATAATAATAGCACACAATGGTTTGAGTGGTACGAAACGTTGTTACAAAACGAGAAAGAAACACCTCCTTGGTAGCGCCGCCCTGACGCCGTCGGGACGTCACTAGTGATGGGTCAGGGCCTGTAGATAAGTTTTGACATTCGAATCGACAAACCAATAAAATCAAAATGTATGGGAATGACACAAGCTTTCGACAAATCGGGCTGTCACTAATGTCATTTCCATAAATTTTATTTCTGTTCGAAGTTTGTCGATTCGAATGTCAAATTACAACTTATCTAGGTCCCCAGAACTCAGAACACTCGAAAACCGTAACAGAAAAAGACTTTCTTAATAAAAGTCGGTTTGCTGATGTGCAGTAATAACTAGTCCGCACCTTAATATCAAACAGGTATAAGAACTCTGGTTCTAGGCTAGGCCTTCAGGTTTCTCGATACTTGCTCCAATACAAGTATTAAGGCGTAAACTAACAGGTTTTCAATAACGCCACATCTACAAAATATATTATATAAAATTGGAATAAAGTCCAACATATCCATCCGGGATTTGCGTTAAATAATGACAAAAGCATTGCGAAATCACAAACTCGTCGCAGCCAATTGCAGTCTATTATTCTAAGCGGCTAAAAACCGGGATCCCGCGTAGTGTGCACATCACTAGCAGCTCATGAATTATTCGATGTTGTGACACTGGCAGCCGCCCGCCCCAAGCCTATCGCCACGTGATTCAGCTGATTGAATAATGAAATGAATCAGGGTATTTAATCTTTTTAAACTGTGGAACAATCGCTGAATTTGAAAAAAGGAGGTTTTAAGATCGTCTAAAATTTTACATTGAGCTCGGAAAACATAGATTTAATAGACAGGCTATTTTCGACCCATGATTCATAAAAATTTATATGAATAAAATAAAATTTTGTAAGTTGCCGTTAAATTAGTTGGCAGAAAGTTTCATAGAAATTTTATTCCATTTTATAATTCATCCGAGATTAACGGCTGTCCAGATGTGGTGAAACAGGCCCTAACTATGTACTAACAAAGTTATATGTAGGAGGTACGCTATGTAAACACACAGACCCTTATTATTTTATACTGAAATAAGCATTCACAAAAAATATACGTTTCAGATTAAATTCCAAGACTCAATTTATTTAAGTACATAGAACGGATAATATCTGTTTACAAAATCCAATCTGGCGAAACCGTGGATATTAAAATTAATTTCCGTGCGCCCTAAAAGTATCAGTGTGCCTCAAAGCTGTGCCCAAAGTCAGAATATTAATTGAGCAAAAAATCTTTCCTTAATCCACTCCCACCTGACAAATAAATATTATTTTACATTTGCCTGAGATATTAACATAACATTTTCATATTTTTTCCAGATTTTTTAAGAAGAGGCGCTTTACTGAAGCATACTTAATAAAGGTAAGAGTTTAAATTATTTTGTAGGCAATTTCGATGGCAATATTTATTAATACAATAACTTGGCTGATTTCGTATAATGTTTTATATTTATAAAATATCAAGTTATTAGCATCCTAGCAGCCTCAAATGAATTAAAATAAGATAACGAAAAAAGAAACAACGAAAATTTAAAAATTTTAAAGATTTGTTTTTGTCAATTTTTATTTAAAAAAAAAAAATTTTGCAGTTATGCGGTATGCCATAAGTTTTGTAATGTTTAACAAAAAATATTGAAAGGAACAGTATTACTCGCAGAGAAGGAACAATTGTATATTTTATGAAGAAATGTATCAAAAGCTTTGCGCAAATGTTATCTCAACTTAAATGAACTTTAGTTGAAGGTATTATTGTGAGCTAAGGCGCAGGTTACGATCGTAAAGGTTAGAACACAATGTAATGAGAATCGACTAAATTATAACGTTGTATAGCTATGTAAGTTTCTTATAATTTAGTCAATTCAAACATGCAAGTCTACACTTATGTCGATAAGCTAATACTGAAAATTATATTTATAAAATGTACTAATACGCATCATCACCCCTGTATTTACCGAAGTGTTGGGCAGAGGAGAACTCTTTTCAGTGGGCCAGTTGGGTAAAATTAGTCTAACTTGTCATGTCATCAAGGTCTTTGGCCCTTGGGGATCTTTCAAGGAAAGATCCCCAAGGGCCAAAGACCTGACCTTTGTCAGTCTGGCCCACAGCTCATCTGGATTGCTGATAAAACAGCCGGCCCAATCCAACTTAAACTAGTTTTTTTAAACTATTATTTATTTTCTACTTTTTGGTTTGGTAATCTACAAAAACAAACTATACAAATTATTGCATTTTCATCGGTCCTTGATAACTGTGCAAAGTTTCAAATCAGTTTTGAGAAAGGTGAAAATCACGTTCAAGGATTACGTTACATACCTACCTACATTGTAGATTCATAGATATATACCAAGTTAATAAAAGCGTTATAAATCCAAATTCTTTTTACATATTATAAGTAAAAAATTACAGAGACAGCGAAAAATCTGTATTGTTTTTGCCCCGGGGTACTTACACGTTTCACTTATTTTAACTTTTTATGTAAGTACCCTTCAATATAACAATAAATATTAATCTAAGTCTAACCATTAAGCGGTACGAAATCAAATTAGCAACGCTTTTGATCTTAGTAATTAATTTTAATCATGTAATTTTCAATATTAAGGTACAAATCCTATAAGGGACTTTCACTCAGTCGAACTAATTAATAATGAACAATACTCTTATTTAGTTCCAAGATTTAATTAGAATTACAGTTACAAGATATAATTGGTTTGTAGAGTAGATAAATAGTTTTTTAATTTTTGGGACATTAATTTACATAATTATGATTTCAATATACGTAGTAAGCTAGTGAATTATAGTCTACGCGGAACTAGTTGGCCGCGCCTCAGATAGGGACGGGGGTGAGGCGGCGGGTTACTGTGAACAAAAGCAAGCGACCCCTCCCCTCCGTCCCGCCGCTCACATACCTAAGGCGCGGCCAACTAGTTCCGCGCAAATTATAGTGTTTGATGAGTTTTAGGGCCCGTTTCACAACCTTTATAAACCGCTAAGCGCTGGTTAATTTTAAAAATAGAACAATACTTGTATGTAATTGTCTGCCAGGATAATAATTTAACGGGATCTTATCAGGAGATGATGCACAGGCCCTTAGTATTCTTCATTACTTTCCTAGTCTATCTTAGTTTCCATTAGCAGCTTTTTGGCATGATCATCATCCTCAGCTTATACATAAATTCATCCACTGCTGGACCTATCCAGTTCCGCAGTACACACAGTATTGAGCCTCTCCTAGTAAACGCCACTAAACCAGATCTCATCACGATTGCAATATCCAGTATATTGCAATCGTGATGAGATCTGGTTTAGTGGCGTAACAACTCCAAATTTGGCTGCTTCTGAAAGTTTGTTGACAGAAAAACTCACCGAAGCCGGAAGCACTTCGCAGCTATGCTTACGACCCATAATAACCAATCAAAACAACCAGTTAATCTTTAACAAAGCAAGAATATTACACACAATACTAATTCCAAAAACCCCTGCTCTGCGTACTACTTGATATTCCGGACACAAAAAGGGCGTCACACATTAACATAAACATAAGAGCAGTGATGCCCTTTCCATTAAAAACCTTCGCCCAAAATGGTACCGAGAAACTAATACCCGAACATATCAATGCGAATAAGGTTTCGATAAAATAATCCCGTTAATGTAATTAGACGGGAGGAGTTAAAAGGTTGTCAATATCGGGGCGGAGGGGCTAAACGGATTAGGGTAAACAGTATAAAGAGCCTTTTGTATCCGAAATTAAATGTCACCCGATGTCATTATTCAGCCTTCGGTTGACACGCATACGATCGCTGCCGTCTGCCACCGCTCGATGCTGGAGATCCGATGCTTTTATATCGCACGATTTAATTACTCTTTCGCGCACGACTTTTTCGTTTTAATTATGAGATAATGGTGTCCAAATAAAAGTCGAAGGTGAACTCCGACCACTACCTCCCAGTAAGTTCCCGTTAAATTAATTGGCAGATAACTTCGTGAAAATTTTGATCCTTTTTTAGCAAGCATAAGAACTAAGAATACAAAAATCGAATAGCAACAAGAATTTATCCGGCGTTTACCGGCTATCCAGAAGTGGTGAAACAGGCCCTATACGTTATACTGACATTTATGACAGCGAGTTACAATAACTTTTCAAGTATATTTTTTTAGATTGATATAGTGCGGTAGAAGTGACAGATTGTCAGCTCATCGATATCGAGTACCGTTGCTAATGATATTACGAGTCCGCCGAAATTTCTTGACTAATGTCTACAAATTACGTAACATCGTGAAGCGGTCGTCCCTTCTAAAAGACGTTATTAGCTAACCCATTAATTATACTCGCAACGGCTGTCGAAGATGCCGCCAAACCAAACTTTGCGTTGCGGAAGTATTAAAATATTACCGAGACTTTAATCCAATTCCCAGAAACAATGACACCGTGTTCTATTATAACGCAATCGCGTTACGAATTTATGAAATACATTTATAGTCAATACGACAGATAATTTACGTATGCGACAATAATATTGCAAATTATTGGATAACGTGACATAAAATTATACGGTCGCATCGCGGGTCCAATTTTCATAACGAGTGAAATAACAGGGCAGAGGACGCCCGCCCTCGACGCCGGTGAGCCGCTGAGCCGCGTAACTGCAATTCCATTCGTTTATAACGTTAAACGCGATTTTCCAGACTATCCTTTAATGCGTATTGTTATTGGACACGATAACATTAACGGTCCAATATGTATTCAAATTACAGTATTTTTAAACTAACAACTAAATAAAAATGAATGTCAAAACATACGTTATTTGGAGTCAAGTTAAAGACAGAATAATAAATGCTTTTTTCTAAGTCAAGTAAATCGCTCTGTCAGTCTCACGTAATAGAATGCAAATGGGATTTTTCGTCAAGATACAGACGCTTGATAAATTAAAGTTTAATTTACGTGCTTTTATCTACCTACCAAGTTTCGCCCGCGGCTTCACCTTGGAGGAAAGTTGTCGAAAAAACGATGCTGTAATCACGATACACGATTTGTTTATCTTAAACAAAACAAAAATAGATTTTTACAAATCTAGAATTGACAAGTTTCTAAGGGAGAGATTAGGTGGAGGTGGTTTGGTGTAAAGAGCTTACGTGTAGTGTAGTTATTTATTTTATTATCTGTAAATGAAACCATGACTGACTGATTTATCAACGCACAGCCAAAAAAACGAAGTCTAGAAAACTGAAATTTGGAATTTAAGTTTATTTTATAACGCAAGCATCCGTTATGCAAAGATTATGGGTAAATTCCATTATTTCCATAAAGTACGATCATTACAGTAAAGCTTGACGTTGATGCCTTGATACCTGTGAAATCAAACAAACAGTGATTATCTTCAGCGACTCCGCTTCACGGACACAAAATTGGCAAACAGTGTTAGTAAACCCATAAATTAGCGCTAAGATCTAGACGTAGGAATATTAAGACCGCATTAAGTTGAGCTCCTATCCTAGACACGCATTTAAACCATTAGACACTTGAGTGCATATCTGTTAATCCTGAAAGGGACATGGTATATACTTACGTAAATAATGTTACTCGTGTTTTCAATAAGAAGGCTCTATGGTTAATATCCTAAAGTACCAGTATAATATCATATTATCCAGCCGTAAAGAGGCCGATTTTCTAAAAGGGACGTGTAGACATGGGTTCGAATGATGATGAGCCTAAAGGCCTAGATATAAAGTTTATTCTTACAGCCATTTACAGGAACAAATGGAATCTTATTAACATAACATGACGTACCTACCTACGTGTTCGAAATGTTACGCAAAGGTTTATAGCCTCTGAAACTAAGAAAAAAGAAGAAGAAACAAGCATAAACAATCATTTACAATTTGCGTGTACAAGAAATTGAAACAGACTTTACGCTCTACAACTGTACTTGCGAACAAATTCAAATTCAGAATGTTTTTATTTCAAATAAGCTTTTACAAGCATGTATGAAACATTAAATGATTCTAGTTGCACGGTTCCAAAAAGTTGGTCCTATGGAGAAGAACTGGCAAGAAACTCCATGGATACTCTTTTAAAATAAGAGTTCTTACATTTTTTTACTGGTACAATACTGCGATATCAGAATGTGTGGACACATTCCAATTCCAATTGTGGACATGAAATGTGCATCCACAAACTGCACTTTCTTAAAAGTAAAAGTAACGATAGTCATAACTTCCTTTATTGCAACATTAAAAACAATTTTAATAGACACGTCTTAAAATCATTGGTCTAGCTGAGACTGTTTGCTGCAAACAAAACTGTCCAAGGCAAAGCATTACGTACTTCAAAGTAAATATTATCTCGATCCCAGCTAAATTTAATACCTAAAAGTGTTAGTTGGTAGATACCAACTGTATTATTTGTTGCAGTAAGCAAGCGAAGAGGTATTTGCGATAGTATCGAGTATAAAAAAAATGAGTCGCGTATTGCCCTTGTCTTCATAGATCCTATCTGTATTGTTCTATAATAGCTTTTGGTTGGACTTTTTGCGCGTCGTCCCAGTTTTATTATTATCTTTATCGGAGCTTGTAGATACAAAGTTATACAATCCGGAACACATTACACAATACATTAATTTCCGCTGCATTGGCTTCACTTCTCCAAATTCTCAGCTCCTTTTGTCTAAACGCATGATATAATCTCGAAACTATTTCCACTGTTTGTTTTAGCTTCGTATTTCCTCGCATCATACAATGGCTGCTACTTTTCTTTGCCTGCTTGATACAGAGTTTACAGTGTAAAGTTAATGCTCACAGAGCCATGTGTTTGCAATATGTGTATCTCTCAGAGAAATCAGCTCCCATAGTTACACCATTTATTGTGTGTAATCCACTCATTGTAGTAACAATTCATACCTAACCTGCCTAACTGATCCGATCAAAATATTATATGAACAAAGACGCTGACAACTAACAATAATGAGGATATAAATTTTATGAACTATTCAAAGTATTCTAAAAATATTTAATAGGATTCAAAGTCTATAAAATTGCTATAAACAAACAAAATAGCATGAGCAATAAACTTAAACAAACCTTCAATAAAACATTATGCTTACAATCGTTCGAAACACCAATAGAGTGACTATTTAATAAGTAAACATAAGTTGACGGTCACCTAGCTAGGCTCAAAGCAGAGTAATGCTTGCGCACATAGCGCAACGTGTAAATAAGTCAACCGAGCGTGTAGCTCCGACAATAGTTGCCTCTGAATCCATTGTGCACTCTTCTTCAAAAACAGATGTCGCTTGGAATAATAGATGTAACTCCATTGGCGTTTGCAGTCGTGTTTTGTCGCAGGCTCTCCGTCCGATGCGGGCGACCCGACCCCTGATTAGACGACTCCGGCTTGGGAACTGTCCACAACATTTCAAGGCTTTATTGAAGTTACAGACTTGACATGGCAGTTGTACATTCAGACGCTCCGCATAACTTAAATCTTAGTCTGCGGTCACATTTGCAGTTGCCAAGGGTATTCTATGAGGACAGCAAAAGTATGTTTAAAATAAGTTCGAAAATAGTGGAGGTACAAGATGAGACAAACAGATAATTCCAAATGGTATATAATGTATCTCCGTGTGAATCACTCATAAATTCTAATTAATTAAATGTAACCTTGTAATTGTATAGCGCATTTAATCCAATGTGCTTGCTTAACAATCGCGTATTTAACACTAGAGCGCGTCTTTTGTTTGATGTAACTAACGTCTGCGTATAAGAAGACCACCAAGCCTTGTGTAATTAATTAATTACGCAGACGACAAGCGATTAGTTTGCAGGATTGGTGAGTCCTTGGTCCCTTTGGGTATAAATAAGGCGATCGTGCATGCGAAGTAAACAAATGATGTTTTGCAATAGCCCTATTGTTTACTGTGCATAGCGATGCATACCGAACGTTCGGCATTTGAGACCCTGCCGAGTGCCGAGGACGACGGTTGTGAAAATAGGCAACTTGTCAACAGTGATTTATGTTCGGCGCACGGCACCGCATCCTTGGCTCAAAAACTTTGTAAACAAATACACGACGTAACAAAAGGATTGTAGAATTGTGCCGCTATTTGTTCGGCTTGTTCGTAAGTCTAAACATTTGTTGAAATGCGGATCTCTCCCCGTGTTGTTTCTGGGTTATTTTGCTTGATCAAACTTGGAAAATATTATGGTTCTTTACAAGTACCTTAGTCACTGTTCTCTGTATCAACCGTGACTGGAGAAGACTTGGTTATATAAACAATTTGAGAAGTATAAATCAAACTAAGTACGTAAACATGTGATCTTCTTTAAAAAGAATATAAAAATATGACGAAGAGCCAACAAAAGCTATACAAATAAGAATAGAAATATAAAGTATTTCGTTCGTGGGCATAAAATACCTTTCAAACTTCATAAAATACTGCCTTGTCCTCGACGGCGCGTAAACGAATCCAAATAACAATGCTTTTAGCCAAATGTCAACTAAAGACATAAATGCTTTGATTTAGAAGAACAAATGTATAAAAGTATTCCAGACCTATAAATATAAAATATAAACGTTGATGTGGGGTGTAGTAATGAATTTAGTTTACAGTACTTTTTGGGAGTTTCTTTTCTTATCCTGAATTAGGTACTGCTTATTTTATAGGCTCATATTAAACAAAAGTGGAATCACTTCCTGCCGCACACAGTGCGGTGGTGAGTTGAAACTCCGTGTGATTTTTGTCGGTAGAGGTTCCACATAACCCGTCGTCTCCCTCCGGCGGCCGAAGTCTCTAAGGCTTAGCCCTATACACGCTACACCTAACATGGTATCTGAAGTCAAATGCCGTTGCATCAACACTAAGCTGATCAACCGATCCGCAAGGTTAAGCTGCGCTTGCCACGGTCAGTATGTGGATGCGTGACCATCTTAACATATCGTTTACCCTTCTGTGCCTCGAAGACATAAAGACATAAAGACGTCGGTCTCGGCTATCAGACGAACTTCTATGACAATCGTTACTGGTAGTCAGAAACCCATAAAGCCTGACACAGTCTATCCTCAGGATATCGGTAGTGCCCAGAAATTGGTTTGCGGAGTACTGAAGGCCGGTGTTTTGGGTAAGATACGATATTGCAAAAAATATGGTTTATATGTAAGTAAGAAGATGATTTATTTCCCAATAACAACAATGGCAGTCCCTGAAAATTATATTGTGTCCAATACTTATTGAAAAAAACACAAACGCGTTTTTTTTTCAATAACTACTGGACAAAAGAAAAATGTTAAGTTAGGCTTGAGGTCCTTTGACGACAAATGTCTAATCAAAATCTATCACGCTGAGAACAATCAAATATCGGTTTAATTAATGGACATGTATACATTACCCCACATTATGTAGTCGGGTAAAGCTCCCGAAAATCTGACACAGTTTTACATCGTCGTGACAATTAAAACGTCAATGCCAAAGCGCGGCTCGATAACGCTATTACGTGACTCGTTCAACAAAATTAATTGTTTACTAACTGCAATTAATAACCTGATGCCAAATATAAAACGATATCTGTACATATCTATACTGGAAATAATGCGTTATTGTATGCTAATACCGTTAATAGTAAGTGGGATATATTAATAAATAATTGCATTAATATTACCAGAATAATCGACATTTCAACTCATAGACGTTCCGCCTAAAAACCGCAAAAGGACCATTCTTAATCACATTGTTATCACGATGCCAGACATACAAATTGATACCTATAATATGTACAGAGAGAAACTGCTCAGTTAGGCCATCATAACATATTATATGTGATGTTTAAGCAAATAACGAAGTCACTGAGCATTACAGCCTTAAGAAAGTAATTAAAATATTATCTTAAAGAAACTACAGATTGATCAAAAGCATACTCACGCTACGCTCTAGTACAATCATCTACAAAGTAAACCAACTTCATGAAGCAATACAATCATATTAGTGCAATTTAGCCATTAAAGCTCCAGATATCTGAACCAAATGCACTCGTTTAGATTGTTGCTCGTAATCATGACAGGCGTATCCTTAATCACGTTACAGGAAATTAACTAGATAATCGCTACAATTGTAACACAATCTAAACATTAATCTGTGCTCACGTAGCTGTAACGAAAACGCGAATTCTCCTTGAGAACTGTGATTTCCATTTTTTCACAGCGCAGGGAATTTACTTAACCTATGTAGCAATATTGTTTAGAAACTTAGTTTCGAACCCTTGCACTTCACAGTACATTGCACCTCATAGTGCCATTAATCAAAACAAAGTTGAATACACACGTCAGAGTAAGTGAAACAATACGAGCGCTCATTGTCTCTGGCTAGTGAATGCGCGAGCAGAGTACCTTATCGCTAAAAAGTAAACTCGATCAAAGGCACAGCTATGTAAGTCGTGGGATCTTCCCACGTGCTGTGAGAGCCTAATAATTAGTCGTTAGCCAACAATTTGCACCTTGTCGTGGCTTAGGATTAGAAAAAAAACGACTCTGCTCTATTTTATTGAAAACCCCAATTCCAGAACAGATATTTTGAATTTGTTAATCCTTTGCATAGATTAAAGTTTCATAATTTGAGTGTAATTAGTCAGGCTGCCATTTCTACCGCCCCGGAGACTGATCGACTTGTTATACTTACGGCAGTTGTTGAATGACTCAATTTGTTATGTTAATCTGCACAATATCACTTACTGATGTATGCGCAGTATCATAATTCATTGTTCTTGCTCATGCTCATGCTAATGCCATTCAAGCACGAAGGTGTTATGCATTTAGGACGACTTAAAATCTGTCTTTATAAATATGTATGTGTATTTAATACTCTCAAGTCCATAGTATAAATTAAAATCTCATTATCCTGAAATTATTGAATAATTTGATTATAATATGCACTTACTCGTAAGTGTAATCTACAAAGTGGACCTTATACAGTACAGTTAGATACTCGTTATCATGTAATTTCAACCATACGTGCGATATTGGCGAAACACAGTTACCGATTAGTCCCATGTTGATTGCAAACACACCTGTCACGACCATCATCATCGAAAATCACGATCGAAATTATTAGATAGTGCGCAATCCAATTTCATCTCGGCGCCTGCGTCGTCGTCGCGGCACAATGCAATTTACTACACGACGTTTCAACACGCGTCCCGTATTTCTCCAACTCTCCCTATTTTCATCTCCACGGAATGGCGCGAAGATGACGCTATTTGTCATATGAATGAAACTATTGACAACTGAATTGATGCATTCGTCTTGAAACAGTGACTAGTTCACAAGTACAGCAACGTCTTTACGAAATGTCTTCGGCAACCCACCCATTGCATATTCCTCACGGACCGCAGTTTTGAAGTATCAAATTTACTTTTATATATATCTTTATTGTTTGCAGTGAGGATTGTCGCCTCCTTAGGGGCTGTTTGTATGCGGACTGAGAAGAATTACGTGTGCGACGGAGCGGATCCACTTAAGAAATAGAGATAAAACAATTTGTTTAGAAAATGTGCTGTATAATGTGGCTGCATATGATACTGTATGAGAGGAATCTGTAAACTAACGTAGTTTTAGTGTTTATTTTACCGTCCAACTGGTCCACTGGGTGCAGTAAAAGTTCGCAGAAAGGGGATAAAACTGCATTTTTCTCATATGAAAATAATATATATATATATAAGCGGAGAGAGATCGTCCTCTACTTATTTGAGTGGTGTGAGAGCCCAGAGCGATATTTTTTGCGGCGCGGCAGCGCTCGGCACTGCGAAGTGAATGCACACTTGATTGAATAATTTAGTTAAGTTAATCTCACTACGAATTGCGCGAAGCTCGCCAGTTTTCAATTTCACATTTGAATGCTATGAACGTTGTTTTCGCGTAAATTGTGTTAATTCCCCCGCGCCCGCGCCTGCGCCCCTTGCGGTAACTCTGTAGACACCAACTGTAGCGGTGTATGCGATTATCCAATAAATATTCCGTAATCAGAAAATAATTAACGCGAAAATGAGGTTCGATGATTTAATTGCGTTTGTTTTAAAAATATTGTTGCATCCTCGCAATCAACTACAAGGTAGGTATCGTGAATTTTAAGCGAATTCATCACACTGCGTTATTAAGTTTGAACTCGCAATGTTTTCAGACTTATTTTTTAGTCCTTTTGCATTGATGATTAAATGATAGTGTGTCATGAAACAGGGCCTGTAGACAAGTTGCATTTTCACATTCGAATCGTCAAACAAAATTCGAAATGACAAGCTTACCACAAATCTGGCTGTCACTATTTCCATACATTTTGTTTCTATTCGTTTGTCGATTCGAATGTTAAATTGGTTGTTGTTCTTGTCAAATTCATGGTTAGTGTATATATCGCCAGCTAGCTGAAATTTATTGAACTTCATTTATAACGTAGAAAAAGGTTTGAGGAAATTCCCACGAAATTGGAAATTTTCAATCCCAACGTGTAACACCGCGGGGCTAATGTATAGCAATATTGTAATAATCGCAAAACTAAATCATATAATTTTGTCCACTATGCTTTCCAAGCTAAATATATTCTTCTTCTTCGTCACGGTTTACTCATTTCTACAAACACCGGTAAATAGCTAAAATAAGATAGATAGTGAGCTAGGCCACTGCTCGTTATTCAGTGGAGCGAATCTGAATAATTTAGTCTGTAAATGTAGGTACAGTCGCGTTGAGTTGCCTGCATCCAAATGTTTTCAAGCGACAACACTGAGTCCTTTTGAAGGGAATCCAGGAAACTACGCTGCTTTGAAAGCAATCAAGTCGGTGTTAACGTTCAAAGTAATTTCGTTGGCTTCGCCGGTTCTGATAGACGCTCCTATTACGTATTGCACTGGCGATATAGACGGTATTTCGCATTACCAGCCTGTTGAGTCGCCTTCGAAAACAATGGTGAAATAATGACTCGGCGAGACGTGACTTGCCTTAAATGAGGAATTAAATATGTAGTTAAAATAGTGAATAGGATTTTCCCTTTCAAAATAAATTAACATATTTATGAAGTTTGCAATGTAGAGGATTGCCATTTAACTATCTCAAGTGAGATATTACCTTAATATAGGTAATTGTAGTAATTACTGATAATATATTTCGTTTAAAAAGATACAGGGATTACGGAATTACGGGGATTTATTTCTGACGATACTCAACATTATCTGTACAAAATGAAGGTAAATTTTATCTCACCATTCACTGATATGATAGCAATAACCTTTAACATAATATACGAATGTAACGTATACGCAATTAAACCCGGTCGTGCCTTGCTGATTCGACACTAATTACTACTTTTGGTTTACAGTTGATTATTGCCGGTTAAACCGGGATCACGATCGTTTTCCGTGAAAGAATCCTGTAATCTGATTAAATCCACTGGGTTTAACCGGGTAACGTCAACAGCGCAATCAGATACGGACGGTTTAAATCGATATCTACCAAACAAAGATATAAGATTTAAGCGTTTCTTAGTAAAAAGAAAAGAGCATATTACTGAAAATAAATGTTCAAGAAATGAAAAATGCTAATCATTTTCTAGTGAAGATTAAGACTGTTTATTCATACGAGATATAACTATATTTTCTTGTGCATATGCACAATGATGCAAGGTCTTAAATAGAATGACAAATGAATTAGCAAATATAAATTAATAAAATAAAATAATAGCATTGATTTTAACTTTTTTTGTACAGGTAATCCATGATGACTTAGATTTTGAATACATATATGTATTAATCACTTACAAAAGAATTTTAAATTACTCAAACTGTTAATAAACTATTTACGTGTAATTATAGAATTTTAACTAAGTACCTTAGTAACCAACCTGCGAAGTCTGCCAACGCGCATTAGGCTAGCGCGGTGGACTATCAGAGAAAAAACCAATATCACCGCCTGACCTAGGAATCGAACCCCAAGCGCAGAAGTCGCGGTAACGAGCACTGGTAGCAACTAAACGTATTGCGATATTTATCATAATTAACGTGACGTTAATGTTAAAGCAATGTGTTCCTATTAAAACACTATAACCGTGCTCCATAATCCAGTGCTGTGACTACACTCGGCTTATTGAGCAGATTTTAACGGCACCACAGCAGCAACACTAACGGCTACTGTAGCTTTAATGAGCTTAGCTTAAAGAGCACAAAATAAGCACGAAAATTGTATAAACTTTAAAAATCATGTCAATTTTTTTTAATACAAACTGGATACCTAATTCGCCTAGTGGTCGCAGCTAGTAGCTGAGCGTGAGGTCCTTCGTTCGATTCCCAAGTCGAACAAAGTAAGTTTTTCAGTTCGGAAATTCTAGGTTCGGAGTTTGGATTTGTGCCCGGTTATTAGCAATAAGATCACTCTCTATTTAATTTACATACCTTACCCTTAGGTGACCTAGGCATACCTAATTATGTTTATCTACACTAATATTACAAAGAGGAAAGATTTGTATTTTTGTATGGAACGAATAAAGTCAAAAAGTACTGGACCGATTTGAAAAATTCTTTCCATATTAGACAGCCCATTTATTGGGGAAGGCTATAGGCTATATATCATCACGCTACGACTAATAGGAGCGGAGTAGTAATGAAAAATGTTGCAAAAACGGGGGAAAAAATTATAAGACCACGCGGGCGAAGCCGCTGGCGGGAAGCTAGTACGTAATATATAGGTACCTTCACATATTAATAAAGTTAGTTTCAAAACGCTAGTACAACTTGCTATATTCAAATTTAGTTACCATTCCAAAATAAGTCCTCATAAAAATTGTTTCAGTGCTCATAATATCAATTTTGTACTTTATGTGAATGTCTATAAAACTACAAATTCTCAGTGCCACCAAAAGGTACGGTAGTACCTATCTAAGTATATTTACTTCACTATTCACTGACTGATCGATCAACCACTTAAATTTGGCATCATAATTGTAATGACGTAGGCGCGCACTAAGAAAGGCTTTTGGAAATTCCCACAGGATAGGGAAAAGTATATAAACGCAAGTAACACCGCGAGAACCAGCTAGTAACAAATAATTATAGCAAATTGGGGAAGCGGATTCCAGTTTCCAGTTTCATTTACAAATTGGATTAAAACCGTCCCCCATAACGGTTGAACCACAGACCAGTAACGGTAATTGTTACTAAAAATTAACAACACGGCCCACTAAAAGTCTATTAACCAATTTCCTTGTAAAACATTTGAATTTGTGTGTGTAACTCGATTTGCGAACAAAAACACCCGAGTGCATTAAAATGGAGTAAAACTGCGAAATGCTATAATCTCTAATTGAGTTTTATTCCCCGCGTTCAGCCTGTGTGTGCCGCGCCACCGCAATTTATTTATTGTTGTTTTAACTTACTTACGAGAATTTTGTTTTATTTCACTCAGGCATAACTTTATTATGAACCTCGTGAATACAGTGAAGTCTTCTGAAATTTTTCTTAACCGAATCCTATTACAACTTGTTTTCTTTTGGTTTCAGGTACGGTCCTAGGATCCCTTTCCATCAAATATCGATAACAGCTCATTTTATTATCACCATCACCCCTGTATTCCCCGAAATGTCAGGCAGAAGTGTACTAAACACCAGAAGTTCGCCAGTATATTTAGGTCCCATGTTATAGAGCGATCCTATTGCCATTTACTTGGTTAAAATCTAAAATTCGTGCAATTCAACACTATTCGCCCTGGGAATCGAACCTCGAGCGTAACAGTCTACCACTAGACTAACGAAGCAATCAAGTTTTATTTTACAAACGAGGCAAAAGTGAGGTATGTATAAGTATATAGATTAAATGGACATAGGTATTGTGTAAAACTGTGTTCCTATTTGATTTCATTCGACAATAAAAAGTAATGAAAGCTCAGGTTCGGTTCAGGTATCGACACTTACATTGTGACCTTTTAAAATGTTCAAATTGTAGCAACCCCTCTGTCCTTTGCATCCAATTACGAAAGGTTGTAATGAAATTAATTAGGGAACTTTACCTGACACTCGGTGGGCGTAATGACGCTTGTAGGCTCCCCGACACCGATCTATAAACTTGCCTACTGACTTTTAACGCAACACAAAGTACTGAGGCAACTATAACGCAAAAGGGTCCTTATGCAACTTTTTAGAAAATGTTTAAAAATGTGAACCAGACATTAGCAGGTTTATATTTAGTTCTCTGTGGCAACTTACAGCATTGATGCTTTGATGAGGAAACCATAAAAACACCACAAATATCTATTGTTCATAGTACATGCTCCGCTTAGTACTCAAAATGTCCCAAAAAATTATCGATTAAATATCTAATCTCTGATGAAAATAACTAACATAATCTTATAAGCCGCTCAAAAATGTTTCCCTAATCAGTTATAAAAATAGCGCACCAAGCCAAAAAGCAGTAAACTAAACAACCAATTTCATTTCTCATTAGTAAGTCGTCCGACCTCGTGCAACGAATCCTGCGGAACCAATTTAATTACTGAAGATTAAAACGCAAGATAAAATACTTTTCAATTAAACTTAGAACGAGGACGGACAAAATAATTAATTCAATTTAGAGAAGAATTGTCAAACAGATAGTGCTGTAAATATTTTGGAATTATTATTGTATTGGGCGGTGACTGACCCAATGCAAATGGATCCAACTCTTATTGTAGAATAGATGATGAAGTGCAATGCTGGTTAGAAATTGATTGTCAATATTTTACCTAACAGTTAAATAAAACCTAGTTACGCAACCTACACTAAAAAGACTCCAAATAACTTACATTCGGGGGACAGTTCATAATGGGTTTAAAACCAGTGGTGTTTCATGTTATCAATAAAATGTAGCGGGTTGCGTACGGGACCTAGTGTCATACAATAAGTCTACCCACGTCTACAAGGTTTTAATAGCTGTATATTGCAAGGTCCTAGTGATATCATCTGTAGCAACTTTTTTAACGTTTCGCGGTTAGATTTACGGCGCAGTAAAACCAAATAGTTTAATATAACGCAAGCTTTAGCCTTTTTCGTTGAAAGTTTATGCGGTTATAAATTTGGCCACGCCCCGATCTAAGGCCGATAATTGTGGAAAACTTCCATAGATTAGGTCTAAATACCCGCTTAACGTAGCTAGCCTGATTGTGGCAAGATTAATACGTGGCTCAGTACTTCATACTGAATACTGAAATTTTAATTACTTTATTTGGATTTTTTCTTTCTAAGTATTCGTTATTTTTTTATAATTATACTTACTTCTTTCTTCGTTCTAAAAACGATCTATATATAAAGTTGTAAAATTGCACCAGAAATGCACCAGTGTGTCTTCAATATTAATCTCTTCGGACGCCTCCATATAGGAATTCTGTTTAATCCTACTATGTTCATGTGTGCCAAATGACGAAGAATTAGGTCTATAAATGAGTTTAGAAATAAAATCTTTACCACAAATTTGGTTCACCAAAAGATGCCAATAAAGCATAAGCAAGACATAAGGCTTACATAAATCCATCCAATGTTTAAAGAGCCATAAATAATTTAAATGCTTATACTAACTTTAATTAATTAGATAAAACATGAATCAAGACATTAATTCTGGCCATCAATCAAAAATAAGCAGTTGATGATTTACTTAATAGTTTTATTATAAAAGCAGTTTCATTAAATGCTGTAACAACACGTAATATGTTAGCACAACTAGAAATGTTTTATGCAATTATATTTGCGTTGTAACACAACGCAACATCACTAATGCGTTTCAGGATTTATGCACTAACAAGGAGTGGTAAACAAAATGAATTTACAAATGCCGACTAGTGCACAACATCGCCGAAATAAACACCTCCCTACATTTTGGATATTCAACATTTTACGCATTACACAAGGTAATGAGAAAATAGTTATTGTTTCTCTTTTTGTAATGATTACTCAAATCGTAATTACATTGTAAACCTCGCTGATATTAAAGTTTTGACCTTCATTAAAACAAAATATTGTCAACAATATTTTTTTACGATTTCAATTTCGTAAAAGGATCTCATTTAAAGTAAAAAGTTACATATTTCATCAGCTCAGAGTTGGATTTCTGTTGCGTCCAATTCAATAGGGGGGACCCAATTATCATTTAGGTATAGTGAATGTATGCCTATGCGTTCGAGGATGCTGCGATTTGTAGTTTAGTCATAATTTACACAACACAATAGGTATAAAAACGCAGCACATCAAAATTAGCAGAATGGAACGGTCCAATCATAACGACCTATATACGAAATTGAAAGCACATTATACCAAGTTTGCATTCAGATATTATAAGCTAATTTCCATAAGTGTGCTGCCTATCACGTTCGCAGGTGCAAATTATCTCCAGTATATGCAATCAGACGCGTGGTAATCACAGGGATTACGATTGAAGGATTGCGAGGGCATTAGGGATGTTGTCATATTAAGTCACACTGGATAGCAATATACAAGGTGTAACTTTCTCCTTACGAAGCTTAAAACTACGCATACTGTACATCAAACGAGATGTATAAGCACAGTGTAATAAATCTCTAATAAGTAAAATAATAACTGAATGTTTGCGCCGCGAATGTGTTTTTTGTTTCATATTCACAACATTTTATAATTTCAAAAGCCTTATTTGCTAACAAATATGAAAATATTTTTGATATAATAAATTTATTTACGTAAGATAAGTTAAACATACCATCATACCATCACGCCTGTATTCCCCGAAGGGGTAGGCAGAGGCGTACTAATGTACACCCACATTTCGCCGGTATATTTAGGTCCCATGTAATAGGGGGCGAGCCTATTGCCATCAACCGGGCACAAATCCAGACTCCGAGCTGCTACTGGGAATTTCACAGAAAACCCAACAACACTGCTCGACCTGGGGATCGAACCCAGGACCTCTAGCGTAGTAGTCGCGCTTGGGACCACTAGACCAACGAGGCAACGAGGCAGGCAAGATAAGTTAAAATATAATATTTTATTGTAATAATAATTAATACTTTAATATCTCCAAAACTGACGTTCGCAGGTAGATAGACTAAAAAAATTATGTCAATGATGAGATGATTCTGTAGTTTTCATTTTCGTTAAGAATCAAAAGAAAATATTAGATTTAAAAAAATAAATACTACTTTAATACTACCATCTCTATATTTTTATTAACAATAACAGATATTACAGAACCATCAAATAAAACAGTTCAAAAAGTATAAGCTACTCGTAAACTTGACATCAATTGATAAATATAAACATAGCCTATTTATTTTTTATCTTTGAAAAAAAATACATCAAAAGAAGAAAAATTTCAATCTCGCAATCCAAATAGAAATACGATGAATTGCTTCAGACGTCACGATAATTCATATTTCACATATGATTGGGTGCGAAGAACGCATATTTTGAAGTACGACTATCGGAATAAACATATTTATATTCCTTTCATAATAAACGAGGTATATTTTCCACGCCGAATTCTAATCCGCATAAAGGGTAAGTGGATGATTTCTGACGTGCGGACGAGTGTAAAGGGCCGCTAGTGGCGTGAGTCGAATTTGTAACTACGACCTACATTCGATACGACTGCCACGGAAACACAATCAAAACTCAATTCGATAACACTTGCAATTTATAGTTCGTATCGTTTGCAACTTTATGGCGACTGACTAACATCACATAAATATAAATTAGGGATGTGACGTACCTGGGAAATAATTTAAGTAAATCATAACAATTGCGTTCAAAACAAGCTCGTTTTAAAGCAAGAATCACTTGCAAATTAACATTTCCAAAAAATACTATGTTTTTAAGCAATAATACCTTACTGACGACTTTAAAACTGTGTGAATTATATGATGAATATCGAAAGTCCCCACAATAATAACAAACCTTTGTTCAAGAAATGGTATTTTATATGGATTGATATCAAGTTATTGCATTTGTGTATGGCAGCTGCAGCATTGTATTGAGTCATATTATTGCTTCTTAAACCTAACAAGCGGTTGGTATTGCATTCCTCTTTTATTTGAAGCGAGATAGTTTCCGCCCGACTAGACTGTCTGCATTATATGTAGAGAAAATCAATTTTTAAACTGTACATACAATAACATACCTACATATTTCCCAGCAATTTCTTTGTTAATTCATTCAGCAGTTGTAAAATAGGTGAAACGGATAAAGTTTAACTTTGTAATTCCATAGTCAGCGCCTCAGTACGAACAAAGTAAAGAATGCACAAATACAAAATTGAAATTCTCACAAACAAAATTATGAGTGTATTTACAATTCGAATTCGTACTCGTGAATGGACTACTGATTAATTACTGGTTCGAAGTATGCCTACGTGATATGTCAAATGTTTCATCACAGTTTCGAGCAATGAAGGCAGCACAATAGATTTTCCAATAAGCTTCGTACTGTGAATAGTAATTTAATTTAATCTTGGCAAAATTATTTTAGTCTTAATTAATATGCCCGTTCTAATGGCATTCGAGGTCCATTAAAGCAGACATCAGATCCTTTTTCATTCAAGAAAACTGAATTTATGTAAGTACGCCTACTAATATATAATACGAATAGATTATTTAATTAATGTCATTGCTTTATACTTTATAAAGGTCAAAATATAATAGAATTTTCGTTTACTATTAAATCTCAAAGATATACCTAATCATTTATTCTCTTTACACAAGCTAATTAGATTAAAATCAGATACTGATTGACGTAATTAACTGATTCAGTACTCTTAAAATTAAATCTGTCGCAAAACTACATCAATAATTTCAGGCATTTGAACGTACCAAATTATAAACAATAATAATAATCAACCCATATACTGTCCCACTGCTGGGCACGGGTCTCCTCTCAGTATGAGAGGGATTAGGCTATAGTCCACCTCGCTAACCAATACGGGTTGGCAGACTTCACATGCCGTCTAGACATTACAAACATCGAGGTAATAAGTATATTAGTTGAATTCAGTAGGAATGGGACTTATTTCAAAGCACTCGAAATTAAAAGTGTAATAATTACGCTCCCATACATGTAATTAACGAGGCTGCTTTACAAATGGCTGTGAATAACTGAGCAATGAGTGACATGGGTGTCGACGGACGTGCGCCGCGAGACGTGCCCCGGAATAATGACCGCCAAATGAACCGGGGACTGATGCGAATCCCAACACTATGATGCGATTGCACCGCGCAGCCCCACTGTGAATTATTGGATTGATTGCGCCGTCTTGTTTCATCTGCATGCTGTATTGTCTGGGCCAAACATTACGCTCTCCATGTTACCGAATTTTGATCTGTTCGAAAGCAAAATCAATGCAGTTTAACTTCACATGAGAATGTTAATGAAAATTTAATAAATACACATGTCTTTGTACCTCTAAAAATGAACAAAGACTTTTCTTTCTTTCTTATTAATCCCCAAGATAAATAGGTCATTGTATAAAGCAATAACTCTTGCATAGGAAAAAATATGTTTTAATTCTACTGAGGAAACTTCTAGGCTCAAATTTTCTATTAATCAACATTACTAGAATAAATAAATAAATAAAGTAAATAAATATCTTGGGACATTTTTCACACAGCACCATCTAGTCCCAAACTAAGCAGAACTTGTACTATGGGTACTAGACAATGGATATAATACTTATATACTTTTTTTTTGTAAATAGATACTTATAATACATATGAAACACCCAGACAAACACAAACACTTAAGTTCATCACAAATGTTTGTGTCCTGTGGGAATCGAACCCACGACCTCGTGATCAGCAGTCCGGTACTCGAACCACTAGACCACAGACGTCGTCAAAGAAATGAAGATAATTTGTTCAAAATAAGTTCTTACTTTATTAACTATCACACCTAATCTCCTTTCAAACGAGATGATTGTTGCACGAACAATGCGAATGCAGCTACCGCCGGTTCCAATATACAGTGATTTCAGTACAAGTCAGAGTGTCTCTTTACGAACGCGTGGCTCGACGGACCAACAATGGAATGCAACAAAGGCTAGTGAGGCTAGAATAGCTCGGCGCTATTGAACCTGGATAATCGATGCGGATCAAGTATGAGCGACAGCCCGCGTTGTAGCCGCCGACCTGGAATTACTCTGTCAGCTATCAACCGTAGTACCCGACAAAAATAACGCTTCGTAGCTTTTGAACTGTACTTGATGCTTGTAACATTTTATATCGGTTCGTAACCTCGGTCTATTACAATGACCCGGCTTGATATGGAATATAACATACCATAAAGCCTACATTATTCGACAGGTTAAACAGAAATGTATTACTGCTGGTATGTTTAAGTTCCATGTAATAAAAACGGAGGCGAACCTATCGCCATCAGTTGGGCACTCATCCGAACTCTAAGCTACTAGGAATTTCACAGAAAAAGCCATTAACACTGCTCGACCCGGGAATCGAATCTAGGACACTAGACGAATAAAGCATCTTTATACATATTGAGTTGTAACATTACAAACTGTTTCGTAAGAATTATGGGGTATATGCTTGTTACGCTAATACTGTCACGCTACTCGGTCTCAGCGTTCTGTCTCCCTATAAAACGTTTCAAAGGTATTAGGATAAATGAAGCCGATGACTGCAACGTACTATAATTAGCATAAGGCACAATCATATTTGCAAATACATACATGCAAATATGTAGTAAAAGCAATGTATGTCAGAAAATATGCCGAGTGCACTTAATAAAGCATCGCAAATCTTGCATATGCGTGTCGCGAACGTAAATTACGAAGGCTTAAGGGCCCTCAGCGCAGGCGACAACCACAGTATATACACAGGCGCATGTTGTACAGCATGCCCTCTTGAAACATGCATGTCTACGAATAATGATGCGACCGCGCTGACACACGCGTGACGATGAATAAACGCCTAGATTACCGCCCGCTTCATAACCCAGTTCTAAACCTAACAGTATCTTCTACAACACTACGCCAAACATTGCATCCAGTTCTCAATTGAGTCATAATGAATTCATTAACGTTGACAGTTCGCTCATTATTTTTGATGTAGCGCATAATTGTATTGGCTGCGTCCTGTATGAAATACGAGTAGTATTTCATAATTCTCAAGTGTTGGACGCACCGCCTCAACGATACTTAAGTGTCTGCTTTGAAGGCATTCTATTACCTAACGTGTATTCATGCATGAATGGGGAGAGCTTAAAATAATGATTTATACTAGGCTATGAGAGCTATAGTGTGATGCCCCGGGGCTGAGCGCACTATACCGGGGTACCGGGATCCTTTCATTTGCATGTTTTCCTCGCAATATCAAATATCGGGGTTCGCCGCATCTTCCCGAAACTTCCCTATTACATTTAGATAACTCTTTCACAAATTATAACAGCATTCAACGAATGGAAAATCGCAATAAATGATTAAAATAAATACCGCCGTTTACCTTATTTCAAAATATCTAGTCTGTAACGAAAATAGAAAACAAAACAAGAAACCAAATGAATCACGGAGGTGGAAAACTTGTGGGTGTTTTCGCTGTCGGAAGCCGTGTCCGAGGGTGTCGGGTAGTAAACCGCACCGCGCGGTAATTCTTCCTAGTTCTCATGTAACGCGCTCGTTCACGTAATGATGCGCCACTATTACGTTCGTCGAGCAAACTAATAGTGTTCTTACTTTCGACCCTCAGTACTGCGTAATAATTACTTTGTTGAACGCGTTGAACAATATATTTGCGGACCGTGTTTTTGCTATTTCAAGGATACAATTAAACGTTTCATGTATACCTAACCATAAGTTATAGAAGAGTATAATTAGTATCTTTAGTTAAAATCCATTGCAAAATTACTCGTATTTTATAAAAAAATATATATATAAATTGTTCATATTACAATGATGACTCCAATCAACATTTTTCAGTGAGTTTTCTTTCAGTAAAAGCTGTAGTTTGTACCATTTTGTATTCCCCGTCTCTGCGTATGCAAATACAGTGAAGTCGATAGTCGACCTCCTCGTTAGTGCCCTCTCAAAGGCAAATACATTATACCTACATACAGACATATAGGATAGATATATGTATTACATAAAGCCATATGAATCGCTTCCTTGCAATGGGATTAACTTACCGATGTAGATAACGAAAAGACAAAGAACTTTAGCGGAAAACCTTTGTAAAGGAAATATTAGGAAATGCAAATATGTTTACATCATTTGTTGGCTGCACAATGTGCAGTGCACATACAAATATTTAAGTATTATATACTTTTGTATGTTGTGTGTCATCTAAGTGATACATATTTTTGCCGCAAGATTTCTTTAGTCCTGGTACACATCCATGATGCTCTAGTTCATATATTTTCACTGTTGTGATTGTACTGACACATTGGTTTAGTACTTATTCATTGTTTGGCATTTTCTACATCACATTGGCTATAACGGACATTTTTTTAGGGAGGACATTTCTTAAAAAAATTCAGGGGATCTGGTTTTTAAACAGCCATCTAAATATCTAGGGCAGGTACCAGACTTTAGAGAACTTTAATTTTAGAAATTTTAGATTGTTGGTTGGTTGGTGCCCACTTGAATATACTCGTCCTCGTCGTTTATTCAAAATATTCTAAGTATGAAACAATTAACAACATGTGTTGTTAATGGCTGTATATAAAAAACATTTTTTTTTGCGCTTAATATCGCATAGTTGCCCATAAATGCAGTTAAGCTAAATACTGATTCCCCCGAGCAGTTTCAAGTTAACTCTCATCTCAATAGAAATTTCTTTATGTAAATTTTAATTCAAAAAAATCCCCCATTTATTCTCGTTGGCGTTGAATGAAAAAATCTATTAGCCAAGAAAGATGAAAAATACAGTCCGGCTTTACCCTTCGCGCTTATTTTACAAAGTATGCAAAGAAGCACCAAAGCGACCTCTTTTATCGTCGCACAGAATTGAGCAATTAAAAGTCTAATAATAGTTTCTTTATGTACTTTTAATTTAGTCCGCACTAGACTGTAAGAGAATGGTGGATTTAGAAAAAGCAGATGTCGCTAGCGGATATTGTAATAGTTATTCTTCTAACTAAGTACTACATATCTACACGGTAGTTGTTTTTTCAGATTGAAATTCCTGAGTTCGCCGTATGTATACTTACTTATTCGTCACCCGTGGAGACCGTTTATGAACCGGTACAATTATACTATGATAGTTTTCCTAGTATGCAATTGCATTATGTAAACGAGTTATTTGTTTTTTCATCTCACCACTTTCCTACAAAAATACCTTGGCTTTTGTTCCATACGTTAGATAAGCCTTTAAAAATTAAATGCTCCGTTATTGAATGTATTAAAAATCACAATATCGGGATGCCTCATTCAAATAAGACATGTTTTACTATATTAAATTGATCAATTAAGACTAGGCCGTGGTGTGTTTTACTTTCGATAATAACATCAAGGAAATTGTGATGTTCAAGTCGCGTGTCGATTAAAGTTATTGACAGTAATGATGACGTCATGGAGATAATCGCGAAGTGTTGTCCTCAACAAATGGATTTTACTACACATAATTGCATTAAGCATTCACATATCTAATCGTTCAACATCAATAAACATATTTGATTGGCTTAAAGTCGTGAATGGAATTACGTGTCATATCATCGGTGCGAGGTTAGGCACGATTCATGGTGAATGACGGAACTAAGCCCTATATGCACATACATATGAGTTAGTCACGAATTGATAATAAAAAAATACATTTTAGCCTCGATGAGATAATAGGTCGTTGTTTTATTTGGCTAAGGTTCTCAATAACGTAAAAAAATGCTATCTCAACAATCAAATAATTGAATTCGTGTTAATGCTAAAGTTCAATCAATAAAAATAATTGTTTACTCTCGAACGCAGTGTTTGCATCTATGTAATTCTATCGATTAGATCCCTAACCCACGACTTTTTGCCAAAGTTTAAAAACCTACATAGCTGTGACAGATGCGAGTAACAAACCAAAGCGAAACAAGATGAGATCTTATAATTAAACGAATAAATCTCTTTTACTTTGTGTAACCCCACATTAGAAGAGACTACAATTTTAAATTAGAACTTCGGTAATTTCTCCGATGATCCCTCAAGTCACTCAAGTCGGCTTGCCTTCAGGAATCTCTAAAAAAGTATTAAGATTTTTTTCCCGTTTATAGAAAATTGCTGAGAAGAAAACCCAATAACAACATTTGACCGAGGTCCTGGCCTGACTATTCCATATTCTAATAATTATATACATATATATAATTCTACCTTTATAAAGATAATGTTGTCCTAGCATTCTCATTTTAAATTCTGACAACGTTATTACCTACAAACAAAATATTTACCATAGACCTGTAATAACAGGCGAAGCGAGCCAATTATTGACACTAACATGATTGATTGCTCTGCAATTGAAATAATGTTCCAACACAAATGGCGCTCACCATTTAGTAAACAATAAAATGTACTAACGCCCTTGACTTTTCAGTACTAAAGGCGAGGTTAGACTATAATGACTATATTATACAACGTTTTTGAAAGGAATTTAAGGAAGAGATTAGTTTATGTAATGAGGATTTTATTGATAAATGGCTTTTAGACGATCATCAAGTGTACAATTCGGTGGAATTTTTGTGAAGGTTGAAAAAGCTCCGTACGGCGACTTCAAATATAACTTGTGCTTCAACCTATCAAGGATCAATTAGCAGATATAATAGAAAAGCAATTGGTTCGACTCTTTAGAGGGTCAGGATTTCTTTAATATATGTTTTGATGGGTAATTCAGAATTATGTTACTTCGTTAAAGCTACAAAAAATGTCAGTATCACACAAATATTTGAAACAAATGATCTTAGATCAAGAATGTGTATTCGTCTTTAAGTTAAGAATCTCTTATTTTTTGTAAAGCTCTTTGATTTATTAAAATCTATCCACATAAACATACATCATGTTAGACATGCATCAAAACAAAATACCATTAGGTGAATCATTCACCAATGTGCAGAGTTAATTTGTAAATATTTAGACAATACTTTTTCGAACGTCCTTTTCTGTTAATTTGAAGACATGGGTGAAGACGACACAAAATTTGAAATAAAAGGTCGTTCCGAGGCGTGAACTGATGCACACGATAAAGCGACTTGAAATGTGACAAGAGATTGCCAGCAATAATTAAACGCTACAATTAGCTGTCTTATTTATGACCTTAGGTATCTTGAACATATCATACACGTCACTTCACGCTACTCCGACGTTGTTTTAATGCAATTAATTTAACATACATTCATGTTTTAATCAATCGGTATCAATATGTAGTTACTATAATGGCGTAGGTCAAACTTCACCATAAATCATTGTCATCAGTTTTTCATATAATACCTATCAATTACTGATTTATTTCATATGTTTTTGATCAGAATACCTCACGCGGTGAATCAATAAGTCAGAATTAAGTAAGATTTACTTGTTTGTATCATCGTGTGCGGTATTTATTAATGGCGGCCGAGAGATTTACGTATAAAAAATTTTAGTACCTACATCATTAAAAAGTTTTTACATGTTTTATGAAATGGCCATTATCTAATGACGATGTGAAAGACAGCCTTTCATTTCTGGAGTTGACCATTTGTGGTTTGATAACAAAGTAATATTAAAAGCTAGGTAAATCGTTTTAAATTATTCTTTTAAACATTGTAATCGAAATCCCAAATTATTCCATTTCAAGTTCCAACTATTTATATTCAATTCGTCGAAAGAAATATTCTGTATCAGTAGGTACTTGTGTGTTTGAATAAAATTAAGGACTTCGCTTTAATTTTCCGTGGCCTACATAGAAGGTTTTCACATTGTTTGATATTAAATAGAATTAGGCCGTTCTGTTTCCACGTACACGAGTAACGCAAGGCCTATTGTAATATATTGAGTCGAATTGATTTCACAATGGCGACCCTTTGTTTACTACTATTTATTATAATAAAATGATGGATTGGTTTCAAAATGGTCCGGTCTGTATAATTGGTTGCTCTGAATAGGATCGTCGAGCCTTCAGAGCACACAATAGGTGTACAATGACGTCAACCTTGGAATATTACATCGGTTCAATCAAAATATTGGGGCAAAGGTTATCTGTGAAGCTCCCCGGGCCGTAGGAGATCACCGGTCCATTGTGATAGCTCCTACTTGCCGACGTCAAAAGTACTCGATCCACTTATCGTTGCTTCGAATACCATTGAAGTCACGGTCGATTGAACATTGAATAAGGATCCAGATGTTGAACGCTTGTTTACATCATGCCAATACGATTCCATTTAAAGGTACCTACATTTTCCTTTACGTATTTGCACGTGTTTAAATATTTGCCTACACATAACCTTGCCTGAATACGGTATTTTTAATTAATTCAGAACTCTTTCTAATTTTTTAATCTTGAAATATTTTACTTATTTGCATTTTCAGACGTATTGCTGTCTAGCGTCAATTGGATGCACTAAACTAAAGCATTTTGAGCGCAACGAACCGCGTGTACATTATTGGTTGGAACAATTCATCAAAAATCTAATTAAGTTGGTGGGCGCGGAGCTTCAGCTCTGAAACGGTGACAGCAGATTAAGTTCAGCTTTAATTACGCCGCCACTATTCTAGTCCGCTTGCTATTTTACTGGCGCGCCTGCCAGCACAGGCAAGCATTCTGTCTACCCGACCAGTGCGGACTAAGCGTCACATTATTTCCGAAATCACACTAAAATAAAAGCATTATTTTGTAAGATTATACTGGATTCATCGAACTTTTAAGGGAAACTACGATGCAACGGAGTTAAAGAGAAGTCATAAAACGAAATAATTATCCAGCAAAGGAGACTTAAACAAACAAGCAATATTATAGAGCACAGACGAATAAACCCACAACCGCTGGTTTATATGCCCGGCTAAAGTTAAAGCGAGTAAAGTGAATATCATAATAACTTGGCAAGGAAGCTAATAACTAGCTGCAGCGTCAGTATCTATACATGTTCTCTGAAGGCAAGTGACATCGCCCGTAATAACCTCCAGCTTAATTAAAACGCTTGTCGATGGATAAACTATTATATCGATACCGTGTGTTTACGTGATATTAATACTCTGTAATGAAGTGGTTTCTCATCTATCTTTCGATTAAACTCACAAAGATAAGTTACATGAGCAATTTTTTTGAAACGTTCGATGTCTTTGTTAAACTTTATTTGTTTATGATTATTCGGAATCTTACATAGATATCAGGAACAGGAATCCTTATCTTTTACAACACTTACTAACAGACGACTTATACTGGTGCTTACGTCAACATGAGGAAAAATAATCAGTTGTCCAGAAACAAAGGAAAGCGCTAGAATCAACAACGAACAACAACAACAAAATGAATGTTGCACCGTTTAGAACGGCCGGCTGCGAGACTTGGGGCGTCCGCGGCTCGGATAAGCAAAGGAGATGTCACGTGAATGTTAATTCTTCAGCGATTAGTATTCAAGGCGAAACAACAACTAATAAAAAGGAGCCACCGTCGGGAAAATTGAAAATATCCGCAACCGTCAGGAAAATGAGTAGACCTCTTCGTCACGCCGTGAAATTAGAATCGTCCCGAGCAGTTCCCATGCTCGTCACGTGGCACGAAAAGTTTGTTTACGTTGCCATCTGATTATAATCTAAACGAAATTTCCTTAACGGCCAGCCATAGCTTTTGTTATTAATGCCAGAGGTGCTGTTACTTTTCTCGGCGTAAATAAGAATAAAACATCATTTTGTTTGGGGAAGCGTGATTATTATACAAATAAGATACGTTTCGTTATGCTCACACAAACAAAAATAATTCCCTTTTACTGCTACGATTTTCAATTACTGCTAAGTAACCACAGATTAGGGAGGGGACGGAATAACATTTGAAATTGCATTTGTATACATTTGGTTTTCTATAAAAGCACTATTTCCAACGCTGAGTAATACACTTAGCAACGCCGACACGAGTTAATTAACTTACTCTGTACCTAATATTGATTTTCGATCTATAGAGTGAGAGCAAATCACTACAGGTAGATAAAGTAAGTAGGGTAACCATATCAAAGTCCGCAGATCGTGGACTTACACGCAAAAAACAAATGTAGAACGCGGACGGGTGTCTTTATCAGTAGCCATCCATCTGCAGTAATCTGTGGCCGGTATTGACAGAAAACCCAGGATCCCAACTGGTCAGCTTAAGATGTGTAACTAATGTCACGTAGGTACGTGACTAGTAAAAGCTTCGAGTAATTTCTCTTTAAAGCGAAAAGTCCGTGAATATTACTTGAAGTCACTGCACTGATACCTGTCATTCACATAGGTACTACATTGCAAAGAAATTAAAAATTGGTCCCTTTCTGTTATAACTGGCATATATATTTATATATATATATATTATACTTATTTATCAATAAAATCTTATATTTAAACATATTATGGTTTATGCATATTGTTACATTATTTTACAACTATTGTTCAAATATTTATTTTTTTGTAGCTATTTTTTTTTACTTAGGTATTCAATTTAACCCAAAGGTTGACTGGCAGAGAATGCCATATGGCATTAAGTCCGCCTTATGTGCTTCTTTTGTACATAAAAGAAAAAATAAATAATATTTGTTTTAAACTGAACAGGAAAATAGGTAAAATTGTCCCAATGTATTTAACAAGTCACTCAGACTTGGGAGACAAGTATGTGCAAAAACACGTAGGGATAAAATAATGTAGTCATCCCGGTTACGAACATTAACAATATTAACATATTTATATCTATCTACATATATACAATATTAACATAATTCTAGCCTAGCGATAGCGGCTACCGTTTGGCTAGAATAGCCTTCTAGTCTTCGGACAACAGAACAAAATCCATTTGGCTAACAAATGGTTCCACCTAACTATAAAGTATGATAAGTTCATAAACTCATAACTTTAAACATTAGTCCAACGAATCCAAACTTAGACTCCTTAATTGCAAACAGATAGCCTTGCATATACAAAGTTCGACGAAATGGGGCATATTTAATACAAGACTAAGTAGCCTCTAAACTTAAAGGAGGAAATGACTTAATGTGTTCTAAAATAAGGAACTATACCTATGAACTGTTTCATATTTACATATTTACAAAGCGCTATTACTAAATTTGTCGACTGTAGTCCAAGAAAAGGACACGCACTTGTTAGTCGCAACTTTTCGGTTTTCATCGGTCGTATTCATGTGTGAATTATAAAATAAGCGAATGATAAATTTACTTGAAACGTAGGAATTTTATATATTATCCTACAAACTGAGTGTCACCCTAAATGCAGATAAGCTAGCTTATTTGAATGAGTGGTGTTCGAACCGCAAAACGCTGAGCGAGTAACGAGAACGGCCGACCGGGACCGAAGCCAATAGGCCAATACGTGGCCGCCGCAAATGAAAGGGAGACGTGACTATTTGAACGGATTCTTGTATGGATTTATACTAACAATATGATCAAAGTGGCAGGGAAGAGGTGAAATGAACCTAATTAACTAATGAACTAAGTACATACTTAAATGCAGTCATCAAACTGCAGTACTTGATGTAGGACTTCAAATTAAGAAAAAGAAATCACTAGTGGAAGACCATTTTAATGTAGCATGATAGTGCAGCAGGATAGTACTAAGATTTGCCTATGAAACTAGGAGCTCTGTCCAGAGCATACCATCACGCCTTTATCCCCTAGAAAGATAGACAGAAGTAGGGGTAATATAGGGCGAACCATAATAAAATTACATAAACGAAATCCAAGCTGATACTGAAAATTTCATAGAAAGCTTGAAGATTTCTAATAACACCGTTCGATCTACACTCAAAATCAGGACTGCGTAAGTCACGTTCACAACCACTACTACCCGACTATTGAGGCAGTGGAAAATAAGAAGGAAAATGGAGAATAGAATAATGGTGCAGATATCTACTTATGAAGAATGTGTTAGATTCTGTTTCATTCGCTACTAAACACCCCGCGGCCTGGTTGCCTGACGCTTGTCAAATTCCCAACATGCTCGCCATTATAATACTACTGCAATAAATCAAATTCACTTATGATTATACTGATTGTTTGCACAATTTACAGCTGAAAGCGCATATCATGTTACATGGAGGCTGGAGTTAATGCATATTAGCATGTTCAATTGTAATCTCGGCCCGGCTAATGTTAGCCAAATGTGCGCGCATGCATTAAACATGCGACTATGCGACACGGATTTGGCTATTGGGATTATAAACGCTTTACTACTTGCTAATTTTACAGACTCATCATCTAAATCGTTTTTGGTTTATCACAATCTAGCTAGCTTCTGACGACTGTGAAACTGAATCATATTACACCGATGATGCGTAAAACGGGCACCGCAGAGGCGCAGAACTCTTCTGTAGAAAAGTCCTTACCAAGGTTTTTTAAGATTATACTATAATAAGTGTAAATAGGATAAGGGACCATGAAATATCAGTAGGTAAGTAATAAAATTCCTTGAGAACTTCAAAGCCTCTAAAGTTTAGGAATTGCAGCCATAAATAAATTATTTAAGAATCCCCCGATCTACATAACAATTGAGTTGAGCAACAACTATTTAATTCGTGAGCTTATAGTCTGTAGCGTGTTAATTAAGGTATGAGTGAACCTATGACACTACGAAAGCTAAGCAATTATGTTTTGTTAAAATCACAATGATATAAATGTCGAGGTAATACATCTTCGAGGAATCATCAGTGAAGGTATGTCTCGCGCAAAAATATGTTATTCATAATTTAATCAGATAGACCAATTAAATTCATGCAATTATATTTAATGTCATACAACCGTTTATCACGTCATTGTCACATCTTGGCTTCATCACAGACCGTAAGTGCAACAGTCAGTATGTGCTAGTGTGTGTGTCAGTCCATTTTCTGATTAATATTTTATTCTTTTTATTTAGTTATTAAAACATTCTGAACGTTGAACTTGTGGCTCTTTAGTAAACATGGGGTCTACTCCACATCTCCGTCAACGAAGTAACGGGTCCTTCCAAAAGTGGTACAGATACAACGTTTCGGACGGGTAAAATCAAATCGGGAGTAAAATTAATTTGTGTTGTAATTCATTCATTCTTAGTTCGGGCCCGGAACGAATCATCCGTCCGTAGGTGATACGAAGTACGAAACGCCCGTAACGAAGGTCGAAACTAAAATCTATATTTTTTGGGAACCCAGAACCTGGTCAATTACTGGAAAGAACTGTCAACATGAAATGTTGCCATACCTACCAATTTGAAGTCCCTTGGTAGTTTCAAATGTAACATAATTAGGTATTATAATTTACCAACCAATGTGGAAGACATTTACCAAAGGTCGTTGAAATATTCATTCGAACAAGGGATGAAAAAATAACATACATCGTTTTTCTTCAGCTCAGCTGGTAATCTTCCCACGGACGATTGGATTCTAGTGGCGTATGTACAGATTGCGATGCTCATCACGATAGATAAGCATAGTGTGTACTAGTGCAACATTTGACCCCAATACGTATCCAATTCTACACATTACTTCATACATATCTCACGAAATGAAGGGAGGATTACTGCTACCGTTCTCGCATTTATTTAATGAGAAGTCGTAATCATAAACGTATGTCATATGTTACGTCGTTAGAATGTCAAGTGTGTAATGATACCTAAAGGAACACTAATGCCTAACAACTTATGATAGACACCTTAAGACGCATAGTATGGGAGCAAAAAAACGACATTACAGACAGTAGTCTCGTTAGATTAGGCACTCTCGGTTAAAGCTAAAGCCTAGGTGTACCTACTCATCGGGACACAGGTTCAAACCATATATTTAACATTATTTGCATGATTTAGGTGATCTTACCTCTTAAATTATCTGCCTTTAAAAATTCGCATGAAACTCTTTCGTATGATTTAATAACAAACATGACCCAGCTACAAATAGGGCCTCTTTCAGAGCTTATTGACAGTTACTTATCAGTAAGCTGTGTAACAGGCCTTTAGTGTCAAAAAGTTTCATACAAATTTGAAATATTTGAATGACCATTAATAATTATCCGCTGTTGAAGGTAAGGTGTACACAGAGTGTATCAATAAATGGTTGTAACAAAATAATTATTTTTCAAAATAATAACAAGCGAAATGAAATTATGTATTTTAATACTCGCGTAATATTTTAATTGAGTTACTTACTTGGTTCCCATTCTATATCATATTTTTGTAGAAGCAAATGGAAATGAGAATATCTTTCTGCAAACGCAGACGTCACCCATTCAACAGCTCCACAAATCTAGACGTTGTAGATATTCAAACAATATCTTTAATCAAATAAATTTCAAGTAAGCCAACCGGGACGTAAAAGATTTATCACGAATTTAACATTCATTTTCTTATCTGATTTTCGACAAAGGTTCTGTTTCCGCAGCCTGACGCAGGCGGCAGGGTCAAGGACGAATAGAGATGTAACCTCTTCAGTTTTATTGTTCTAAAAGGTCAAGTTCTCATTACCTGACTGACATCTACTTAAGAATTTATCAGACGACCGGATTAATGGCGGGGATGAAGCCTGACTGTATGACTTTTAAAATATACTTTATGTGAGTGTTCTTAGAACTTTTCCGTTTTTATGGCTAAAGGGGAATACAAGCGATAATTATTTACTTATTTATAAATCGATACTGTGTAGAACAAAACTATTGGTTCCTTTGAAAACCAGCATACACTGAACCCTATGAATAAACAATATGGAGGTGTACGTTATAAGCAATAGTTACAATAAAGAGGAATATAGATACTTGATAACCTCGTATGGAAAATAATACTCGTAGTAGAAAATAAGTAGCTTTAGCTAACTAGGAGTTTAGTGAATAGTACGCTCGTGTCCCTGGTGTTTTACCGATTTCGAAAAAGGAGGTGGTACTCATCTTTTTCTTTACAGTTTTATAGTATTTCTTGTGTTTATGTTACGCGTTAGCCACTCGTGAACCAATTACGATGTTACCTTATTATCTCATACAATATCTACTTTCTTGTTGGTTTCATATTATATCTGGCTGGTTTTTAAATGCTCCGAAGATACACCAACAAAATAATAATAATAATAATAATAATAATAATTCTTTATTTGCTCTTTATTTGCTCTTCGTTTGTTTTCGTTTGAAATGCCCTTTACCCGCACAAAAACGCCTTTTCTTTTTCCAAAAAGTTATTGTTTATGCTGATTTCTGTTCCTTTGCGATTGCTTTAGGATGTCTCCGTAGTTCCAGTACATACCATCAGGTGAGGTGCTGCCAAACTCACTCAAAAAACGCTTACATCTTTCGGTTACTAAACTCCTAGAAACATTATCTAGAAGTCAATGTTAATACTACTTACAGCTAATGCCCATTTCAGTCGTATACCTAAATACACACACATACACATGTACTTAACAGTATTTCCACGGAAGCAAAACAAATAGAGAACAAACAACTCATAATAGATACGTAAAATAAAAAGGGTCACGTTTTGAATAAACAAGTACCTATAGTTTTATTTGAGAAACATAACATTACAGTAAGAGGTATATTTTATTTTCTTTGATTATTGTTGTCCGCTTCAGTCCCGAGATTTATAATACAATTTTCTCTTTCGTAATATTTTTTGTGGACTTTGCTTTACTCGTAGTCAAGGTTACACATAAAACAAATAAAGAACTATTTTGATAACCACGCATTTCTAGGGGATCAATAGAACTGCTACATCTGTTCACAGTTCTCCCAAAACTTTCGTTTGTTAAGTTGCAAACTTGAGATGATGGGCCGATATAACTTGGATGTTTTCCTACCTACTCAGCTATTATTCATCGCAAAGTTTATTACTTTAATCGGTATTTACTTACAGGTAACTACAGTTATTGTTTGAACAAGATTGAAAGCTACATTACAATTTGTCTTACAACAGTGACGCGAACCACTCGGCATGGTAAAATAATGTGGATTTGAAAATATATTCGCGGTTCCATTACGGGATACCAGAGTGGTATTATTCATCCATTAAAAGCTGCGGCGCCCCACTCGCTGATTTAAAATTCAAAATTTTTGTTGAAACAGATAAATGGAAGGAATATCCTCGTTAAGAGCTGACAGCAAACACTTGACGTATTTATATAAAATAATAAAAGATTTAATATACCAATGTTAAGTATATACGTACCTACACCGAAGTTAAGTATTCGGGAGGTTACGTCAGTAAAGTTTCAGACATATTATGTGACATCTTATGTGCTCTAGCCTGACATTTATTAGGATATCGCGGTATTATGTGTAATATTTACGACTAGCGACATCTAGTTGAGTACACGGGCGGTTTTCAGCTGAAAGGAGCGAATTGTACCGACCGTGTCGTAACTTAAGGCTTTACAGTTAAAACAGCTTTATCTTAGCCATCCTCATAAATCCTATGTAACGGTTTTATGTAAACTAATAATATACAGAGGAAAGATTTGATGTTTTGTTTGTTTGTTACGATTTAACTCAAAAATAGACTTGTTTGAAATTTGTCATAGTACTTCTACATAGTTACTTAGTACTCGCACATAGAGCTTTTAACGTTAAAATAAACAAAAGGAATATATGTATTATATGTACACTTGTATGATAAACAAAAAACAAAGGTCAAAATAATCTTCTAAATTAAGGCAGTGGGTACACTTTCTTCCATGAAAAATGAACACCAAAATGATAATGGCAAAACTCTCCTCAGATAAGAGTGGAGCAAGACTAATGAATTTAAATGCTATTCAATTAAATGCACATGAATAATTCACTAAAAGAATGTTAATGTGGAAAAGAATGCCAGCCTTCCTCGTAGCCCAGATTTGGGGACGCTTAATTAATTATTTTTTACGACAATTCGTCCCATCCTCTGCGCCGTCTTAATGGCGCTTCTCACGGATTGTGAAATAAAATTCAATGCGTGCAATTTTTCTAAACTTATCTAAAGTATCTCTAGTTGTTACTAAACTCGTGTTCTATTTATTTTTAGGTATAACGTCGGCGCCCTTGAGTTCCAATAAGTTTTGTGAAAATGCTCTTACAAATACTAAAATACTTTAGCTTTTCTCTTTTAATCATAATCTCATTACTAAGATACCTAATGCCAACTCCACTCCTCCACATAAATTGAACAATCTATTTCTACGAAATTATAATCAAGAGTACCTACGTAGGTATAACAAGCTCTAGTAAGCAAGTAATAATAACATAATTAAATTAACTTTGTGCGACGATCTTAGGCGAAATTCGTATACGAACCCAGACGGTGATTATCGCTAAGTAGCCGTTTGAAGTGATAAAAGCTTTTACCGTAGGTACTGTATTGTTATATGAGTACCTAAATAATATGAAAGGTACTTATGATTAGAAATATTCAAAGTAGTGTTTTTACTTTGACCCTGACATAAAACCACACAATCCAATCCTACCACAATCCAAGTAAATAGTTAACTAACTACCCTTTCGTGCTTTCTGGCTCTCTAACACGATGACACGGTAACAGTAAAACAGTTTGGCGCCGGTCTCACGTGTGAGAGAGAGTGATAGCTTGTCAGGCGGATCATTATATCCTACCCTTGCATGCGTGCTGGGTTTTGTTGACATTTAAAACACGCGTGTCTCTTATGGATACCGAATATTTGCTAAAAATAGGTACTTAATAATATATCGAAAAATAGATGTATAATGAAATAGATAAATACGAGTACGAACATCAGGAAAGAAGACGTCAACGAAAATGATACAAATTGCGTCGATTCGAAAAATGGCAAAACAAAAGGAAACAACGCCATAGACAAAGCCATGCGTGTGCCAATCGAAAATAGCAAAGAAACATAAAACCATGATGTAAACAAGTCGCGTAGTCGCCATTCGCTTGGAATTGACTTATAAAGTGAACAGTAAACGAAGCGAAGACCCCATGTTTGTCCGTGGGGTGAACGATCGTTTTACACGCATTCATTCAAACCAACTAAATTGCTAGTATATTACTATTGTGGTACTGTACTGAAATGGGCGGGAACGAGCTTCATTTATTTACTTTTAAATAAAATAGAGTTTACTGTAAAAGTTTTTATTTTGTTTTTGGAACAGAGTACTGTTGCTCGAAACACTTTGACTTCAATGTAATCTTTTGCTAAGTAGTGTTTGCTTGTCCAGACAATCTAGTCTAGCTATAGAGCCGAATTGTATACATTTAGCACCAAAACTAAACAGTGTTAAACAAACTAAACATCAATTAGTATTTTTTAATATTTTTCTACCTTTCTATGTTTTGCGTGAATCACAAATTGGAAATATCAAACGTTATTCAGATAATGCAGTGTTTTATTCAATACATCCTGTATTTAAATTTTAAAATACTCGTGACTTAATGCTAATAAATATCATTTAGCATATTATTATCGCTAAACACTTCAATATTATTTCACACTTAAGGTGCTCATTATCGCCATGTCTTTGTAAAGGTGTGAAAGGAATGTGGGGGCCGCGTCGCCGTCTAGTCTAGTCTTTACCTTCTCTATAGACAATAATATTATCATTGCACAGACTTTATTTCATGGCCTTTAGTGCCGAATGCCAACCGTCGTACCACACTTTGACATCTCCTGTTTCGTGGGAGTTCTTACAATTTTACGATCTATCCCGCGCAAGTATTCAGAAAGCAAAGCAACTGCGACTACATTATACTGTGTCATTAGAGTTTCATTACCTACCTATTGCTTAATATTACCATGCAAGGTGTCTTGACACCTGCAATGGCCCCACAGACAATTTCGAAGACTGTTGACGTAGTATCCGTCTAATGTGCTAGTTATGATTTTGCATTACAGAGTAATGATAGCGGGCTGACAATCGGGCGCAGCGCAGCACGTAAATATGTTTGTGTTCAGCCGCGTTACTGTTGCCGCTGATATATTGGATATGTTGCTCGCACCGCGCGTCCCACTCTGTCTGCCGCCATAATAAATTTTGTGACAAACAATATTCCCCTGTCCTTTGTCTGGTGCGGCCGCGGCCGGCATCGATCGCATTGTTAGGAGGCACAATACCTCCCAGACCCCGCTCTAGGTGCTTCTGTTTTCTAACTCACAATACATAAACAAGGAGGTCGTATTCAACCGCTTTTATTGGGAAACCTGTAAACAGCCTCACAATTGTTTGGGATAGCTACCTATTTGTCCTAATATGCTGACGCCTGTAAACAACTACTGAATTAATTTTAGCTAAAATATTTGTTTGGTCTACATTGTTTGTTGCTTCTGGGTCGGGGAATAAACACAAAAGCTTCTATTATAATAAATATCTGTTCCCATTACGAATATAATAATGCTAAGCCGTTATTTAAGGTTCAAAGTTGAACTGGTATTTACCAAAAGTAACATTAAAGAATGAGCTTTAATATATATATTGCATAATGCATTCTAATCCGAAAAAGCATGTATGGCTGTCATATAATTGGCTGCTACTATAACGTATTAGGCACCGTACCCGCCCAGTGTATTACAGTGTTGTGACTAATCTGACCTCAGCTGACCTCGAGTAAGGCCGCGTCGATCAAGAGTATTTTTTGTATAATAATATGTGGTTTAATGTAGGCGAGTGCTGCGCTGCATGTCTTTGTGGTGGTTGTTAGTATCTATTGTTCTCTATCTCGGCTGTAAGCGGCGTCGGCGTCGGCGCGCCTTCGTGCCTCGTGTCTCACACCCATGACTCATTGCTGCGATGCTGATCAAAATGCCTCGTGGGTTCCACTTACGAAATTTCCAAGGAGCACCATTTTAACTGTGCTCATTGAGGAAGTTACTCACGGTTTTGTTTTGCAACTTCACCTTTAACTGATGCATGTTTAGCATTTTCGAGTATTGTACTTAACTTGCAACGTTCCTAGAAATATTGCTTTACTTATCAATCCTTTAAAACATTTTTTCGTTGGATATAAATTATGTTATAAAGGATAAGCCATAGTTACGGTTCGTTAATGCAACAATAGTCCACTGAGTACTAGATCTAGTGTACTAGTGTCAAACGGGCGAGAACTGAATTTTAGGGCTCGTAAAGCTAAATTTATTGCTCAACTCGTGGTTTGAATTGTTAGGTAGGCATAGGCTATACGAATTGTATGTACACAGCGCATACGAACTCTAGTAAAATCTGATAATATTGATTACTATCAAATTTTACTCATATTATCACAACGACGAAGCTAAAAGACTAAAGAGTATGCATAAATCTAAGCAAGTGGCGTTCTGTAGTTTCTGCCTGCCACGACGGGAAAACGATTTTATTGTATGTCATAACATAAATATGTGTAGGTACAAGATGGTGAATAAATAGATACAAAATGATTGTATGTACTTACCTATAAGTTTTTCTGGAGTGCAAGTAAAACCACGGACAACAGCAAGTGAGCAAGCCAAATACATAATTACTGTACTGTACTGGTACTATGATAAACAGAAAAAACGGAAAGACCGTACGTAGCAGTGTTTTATAATGATTTGATAGTTGATATTATTATTACTGCTACGAAGTTAATAGTTTGCGCTACGACACAGCTACGCGGGACAGTGACATTGTTTTGTTTGAGTATTCCCCCGACATAATTATGTATTTGGCTTGCTCACTTGCTGAGGGAATACTCAAACAAAACAACGTCACTGTCCCGCGTAGCTGTGTCGTAGCGCAAACTATTAACTTCGTAGCAGTAATAATAATATCAACTATCAAATCATTATAAAACACTGCTACGTACGGTCTTTCCGTTTTTTCTGTTTATCATAGTAACAGTACAGTACAGTAAGTTTTATATTTAGTTTTTTTTTTATTTATCTTCGTGTCTATGTTACTATAGGACTGCTGAAGTGCTAAGTATGGGTCTGTCAGTTTGTGTAGAAAAGCCATATGTGTATATAACATATTATATTTTTTTTATAAAATACCAATCGAATCGAGAACCTCCTTCTTTTTGAAGTCAGTTAAAAATATATCGTAATACTTAACTAGAGTACCTATTCAACTTATTTTTTCCACCTGAACCGAAAACAAAGGTTACAAGTTATTTTTAATGAAGGAAAAAATCGGCGGGCGGGCAGGGTTCGAACCTGCGCCTTCTGGTTCGGTACACCAGACGCTCTGACCACTAAGCCACCGCTCGCCCTACTCGCCAGTCGAAATCTTCCTCCACATTCTAATTTACGTCTTACGGTGACGTGGCGCCATCTATTGTGAAGATGCTTCACAACCGACACGACTAACTTTACAGCTAGTTCAATGTCGTATGATACCGCCTTACCTATCAACTATCTTTTTGTATTTTTTTTTTTTTAAGCATTTTCCATGCTAAGATTACAAGTTATTTTTAATGAAGGAAAAAATCGACTGGCGAGTAGGGCGAGCGGTGGCTTAGTGGTCAGAGCGTCTGGTGTACCGAACCAGAAGGCGCAGGTTCGAACCCTGCCCGCCCGCCGATTTTTTCCTTCATTAAAAATAACTTGTAATCTTAGCATGGAAAATGCTTAAAAAAAAAAAATACAAAGGTTACAGTTAAACAATTGATACAGAGATGCCATAAAATGATACACGTTGAACATTAAAAACTGAATGACAAGAACTAATCTATGATCAAGGCGAAGGGCATTTAAAGTTCAGACGCCGAACGTCCATATTATTATGATTAATTTAGCTATCATTCATTGGCATTCGAACATAATTCATTAGTCATTTGGCGTGTTAAACGTGTTCACGCATCGAACCTTTCATTATACATACCTAAGTACGTATAGGTACGTAATTTGTATTCAATGCAACATGACCAACGGATAATAAAAATACAGATTGACCAGAGAGTTTGTCCAGTTACATTTCGTTACATTTTTTGAATGTACAATTCAGTACTCATCAATTTGGTTAAAAATAGAACAGCAGTAACATATTATATCAGTCAGCGATTCAACGATTTCATTCCTTTGAAACTTATATATGATAAATGTGACTCAAATATCCACTGTGATCATTTTTACAGAATAACAATTCACAGCTCGTAGCCGCCAATCTGCAATCTCAATTTTACTGTGAAACGGGACGGAATTCACAAAACGTTCACGGGCTTCCGATTTGAATATGATCACATCAGCAGGTACGCGGCCATCACTCAGGTGCAGTCAGATCACGTCAAAGTAGTAAAATAATAAAACTTTATCCTTCACGTCAACGTTTTGAATAAAATGCAAACCGTGCTGGGATGCAGCCAAAACGGCTCGGCGCGCCTCGAGCCGCGGCCCCTTCTCATCTGGAAAATTGTGCTTTCCCAACGAAACCGTTATTTATTACCAACTAGTTGCCGTTTCCTTGCAAGCAGCGCTGATTATTATACGGAAATCAAGTTAACTGCTGATTTAGAATGAATGAGTATGTACGCGCATCTGCAACGTGCTCTCTTCGCAGTATTGCAGTTGTATTATTAAATTAGACTAGTCGATGATATTCTAGCTCATCATTACAATACCACTATCAAACAGAATATAAATGGCATGTTTTGTCTGATTTGTTATTATATACAAATCTATGTTAAATGCTAATTATGTAACAAAAACTTTTAATGTTGTAGTTAAGATTCTAGACATCAGCAGTTTAGTGTAATGTTTCTATGTCTACGACATGAGGTGTTAACAAATTATAATTGCTTAAACATCTTATTGTTATTCTTAATCTCATCAAATTATACACACTGAAGAAGAAAACAGCACCGTTATTATCATTACTTACATTTTTGTTACTGTTAAAAGACAAAATACTTTTTCATAAATACTCAATGAAAAAGTGTCGAATGGGAAGCATGGTGCGTCAGTGCCCGTCCTCGAGAGCTTGTTTACTTAACATAATATTCTGTGCAGACTACGAATTCACTCGTATCCTTGCATTTTATTGAATCAAAAACCTTCGCTACAAATGCATCTAATTCAGACTCCACACACTACATCGCCAACTTTCTCTACCTTTATACGAAACTTTCAAACAAACAAAGAATAAACATTGAGCTTTTGTATTATGTACCTACACTCATTTGTATCAGTTTTGCCTGGTAAGTTCTTTATCGGTTTTAGGGGGGAGGGCATTTCTGTGGGCAACCCTTGTTCGCCCAAATTTGGAATATAAATTTGGCCACGAGCCTGCACGTTGTTTGTCCGACAATAGGCACGGTTGCCAACATAAATTATCGGACAACATTCGTCTCTAGTTTACCGACAACGATCGCCAAATATTTACATACCTTCCCTACTAGGTATATTTTAGTGTTGGTTTTGTAACGAAATATTCTGCCTCTGTTGAGTTATTGGAGCAATAATAGAATTCGCTAGTAGCGAGGGCCTATCCATAAAGATAAACTTTATCGGAGGATAAGAAATAGGACAGAAAACATTTTTTCTCAAAAGCAAAGTAAAGAAATGATGCATTGTCGCGCATCCGTACATTTCCAAGGCGAGAATTAAAGCCTTTATAAGACGTCTGGAAATCTGAAAAGAGGCTTACGCTTTCGGTACTGAATAGAAACTCGTAAAACATTCTGGAAAATCCCGATTTACGTCCCCATAATACGTACTCACACCTGAGTAAAATTGTTTACTACTTTACTAGTTTGTTGTACAGCATGTTCTTTAGAATAGGGCGATAAACTTTCATGTTAAAGTGTCTGCTTGGAAGACTAATGCGGTCATTAGTCTTTCAAGATATATATTCGAGGTATTCTGTTGAAGTATTTCATATTCCAGGCTAAAAATATGTGGACATGTTATCTTGATTATTTTTTATTGCACAAACCAATGCACAAAATAGCACAATCTTATCAATAAGCGATAAAACCGTCGATTAGGGCTTAAGAGGAAGGAAAACATTATTCATATAATGTGAGAAGATGAACCGACTTATAATCGTATGAAACGAAATCGAAACTCATACATACGATATCTGCCTCGCGAATGAGAATAGGAAATGGTGATAGCTAATCTTAATGATTTCTTCAACTTCGAATGGCCGGAGATGACTTGCTGTATAGATACATAATGTACCATAACAGTGAGGGATATCTGGCGGTCAAATCTCATCTTTTTCTAATGATATAATGGATAGTAGCCTCGCAGCGGTAATTTCGCTATGAACTCGCATAATCAGTTATTCAATTAAACCTCATTAGATCTCTTGTTAGTTAAACTTTTGTGAGAAAGTCCACACAAAAATGTTCATACTCGTTACCTTACGTTAATTTCATTGCCTTACGCTCTTTCGTACAATTGTAAGGTTGCCTCGAATAATAAAACTCGCATAAATAATTATACAATTTAATCAACATCTTTAATACATAAATAAATACCTACACTGAGTGAGTTCGGTATTCGCTACCAAAAATGTTTTCTCTGTGAGCAACAATTGTTATTATTTAATTTCGATGAAATATCAGAGACAGACGCGTGATTTTAATTCGAAATATTCACGATTGTAAATGTAAGTCGTTCAATGAAAAATAATGAATTATTTATCGTGTCTGTAATTACAGGTTTTGTGTGTATTGTGTGTATTATAATTCCGATGGATCATAAGGGGTGGTGTGGGTGTGCGCACGCTTGTGTATGGGTGTACGCCTCATTAAATTTTGTTTGAATAGAGGGATGAACCGACCGGCTGCCTACTTGGTCATATACAGGTTGTACCGTCAACAAAACAAAACTATTATTTATTTTTTCTGGTGATTTTTGTCAAAGTATTGGTACATAAAGCTAGACTTCAATATAGGTACACGATAAATATTATAGAATTTTATTTTCAAGCAAAATTTAAATTAATTTTAGTTTGAATAAAACTTCAGTAATCTGACAAAGAATTTAAGATGTTTTTGATATCCTTTTATTTAGCACCTCACCAACGTCACGTTTTAATACTTCGTGATTTCACGAAGCACTTTGAGCAACCAAGTGACAAAGTCGATAAGGAAAACAGGATTGAAAAAAAAAACAGAAAATTAAGTGGAATTCTATTTTTTGGAAGCTTACTTTGTATCTTAGGCCCCCGGATCAGTTCAAACGAATAAGGAATACGTAGACTCCTGCGTTTTTACCTTTTATTATACATTTGGTACATATTCACTAACGGGCTTGTGTATCAGAGTGACAGCAAACAAAAATAAAATACTATTTAAGTTTTCCTACACTATGCCCACATGCATTTTCTTGTATATAGTGCTTGCATGTGCCTAGCACGACGTTTAACAAAACACAAATAAAAATCTATTTAAGCATACTGTAGGTATGACATTCCATCAATAAACAAATTATACATAAAAAGAAAATGTGTAGTTTTACTTGCTGTCCCTACCGAGTATAGGAGCATCGGCTGAATAGTTCCAGACGAGAGGGAGCCACAAACATCACCGCTCCATCACCGCGCCATCTCGCGAGCAAACACTTGCATACCGGCCCCGTCAGCCATTCACACACGCACACACACAAACTATCCTAGTAAACCCTCGACGCGCTCACAAAGGAGGCAGGCTCTTTCATGACGCGCCGGCGTCCTGTCCTATGATTGAGGAGGTAATGGCTGAATTTACGCCTGATAGTAGATATATTTAACACTAGGTATAGTAAGTTTAACACTTATCGAGAGTAAATTATAGGTATAATAAATAATATTCACATTATTTAAAATTGAGTACATAGCTTAAAGAGAACATCTCGGTGATAAGGTCCATGGTCGTCATAGTAAGATAATCGAGATGTTTTTCGTTCCAGATTTTACCAAATAGACATAAAGGACGGCAGCTTACTCGTCTCAAAGGAAGCGAGCGAATCACATGAACGTCAAAAAAGAAATATTGCGAATAACATCTACGTACACGCCTGATTGAGCACAATCCGCCCAGCAAAGGCTTTCAGTCCAAGTCGGTACATAATAATACTCTATAAATTCCCTTACACATTGCAATGCACTCGGTGCCAACAATCGGAACTCACTAAGCATTCAAATGGTTTCAATACGTTCCGCTATGCAGGCCTGTCTGGGCTCGTGGTAGGCACAATGGATGCCAATCTACACGAGAATTTGGCTTGGACGCATCCACCTATACATAGACACCATAGAGCTGCGTCTCTAGAGATGTCACGTTAAGAGGTGGCATGTACTTGATTACATGTAGAGGTACTAGCAATTATTTACTTATTAGAGGCTTACTTACAATCCATCAATAAATTATAATCAATCCATGGACTCTTTATATTTATTTTATTGAAACAATAGTCGAGAGCATAATGAATAGACACCAATATTTTAAGAATTCTCGTTCTAATGCTGCGGCCTTAAGATTGGTCCCTTGAATGGCGCCTTCAAATGCCACAACCCCACAAAGGATGCCAATCGTGAATTGCCAGTCGCAATCATTGGGACCATCGTAAATTATACAGCTTTATAAACAGGCGCGGCTGAAACGTACCTCCTACAATGTTTTATGATTGTATCCGTAACTTAGGAAGTTGTCTTAGTGCAATAAAGCATGCCTATAAGATGAATAGCCCTTGCGACTATTCAATTAAGTTATGAGTAAAGTAATTGATTACTCAGAATCGACAGTTATTCAGTCACGTATAAAACTGTATAAAATATAGTCCCCACGTAAACGCAACTCATCATACAAATCACAATCGAAATCATTGTAAAATTTTATTGTCACACAACCATATGAGTAAATTAAGGACGATAATATATTTCCGATTGAATTAAAATAACAATGTTTTAATGCATTTGGGAGGCCATAATAATTACGGAAGCAATGAGCAATCGACCAAACATGTTTATATTAAAATTTGTATTGGTTTTGTGCAATGAAATCGGTCGGCGGCTGAAATGAGACGCGCCACCACGCGCCACCACGCGCCACCACGCGCACCACGCTCCGCCCGCCGTTTTGCATATCGACTGATTATTTTGTCCGACGATGCGTTGTGGTTCACAGGTTGATTTCGTATTCATTCATATGAAAATTAACATAATAAATGTGGCCACGTACATATTATATCTAAACATGCGTCAAACAATGTCATTTATGATGTTATTGTATGCAATATCAATTACTTACAATATTATGTATTATTTATTACTCATATGTATGGCAAAAGGTTTAATGTAATCAGATCAAAGGGTTTCTTTTTAAGAAGGAGATAATTTTATTTCCTATAGATAAATATCTACTTTTATCTGATCATCAATAAAGAGCATTTTAATCTTTAAAACATTGTATGTATAAAACATTATATATTTTCAATCTAGCGACTATATCGTTACGACTATGAATTTTAGTCTCCAGAAAGGTAATAATCGTGGTATAAGCGATTAATGTTTGATGATTCATAAAGACGCATAAGTGCGACTTATATTAATTGCAGTGAAATCCTAATAATGCTGTTTTACTATCTACATATTTTATGTCTCCTAAATAAAATGGGGTGAATCAATAAGTAATAAGTCACGTTCGCATTACATTTATAATGCTGTATTTACCTTTAATTCAAAAGCATTCCACATCAATATTGTATTTTATTTTAATAAAGTCAGTTGGTAATCCAATAAATAAATAATTAGATTTGGTGTGCCCAAAATTTCGCCACTTCCACAACATCGTCAGTGGCAGCGCAGAGGTCGCTTAGATTGCAGGTTGCACCAAATCTAATTTAAAAAATTAAATCGCACCATCGACATGATGAAGAAGAATAAATAATAATTGCTTTCAATTGTTTCAGGTTTCAACACAGAATGCGGTTGTCGCCCGAAATGAGAGAGTGTCTACGCCAGACGTCCATCTAATATTTTCGCGCAGTAACAACATCCCCCGCCATGGATCGAAGACTTATTGCTGTTTTGGCGGTCACCGCCCACTTATGTGAGTATGAATGACAGCCTTCATAAAAAATCTTTTATTCTTCTAATGTAGGAAATAGCGGGTAGTAAATAAATTTAACAGATAATGTAATTATACTGCCTACGTTAATATGCTTAAATAACGACATTTAAATAATCCACAATTAATTAAGAAAGTTGAAACGGCCAAAAACATAAAAAAGAACATATTAAGGGCTTGTTGCACTACCTCTTAGTAAGTTACCGTTATAAATTACCTACTTAGCAAATAATTTCAAATTTAGTTCCATTTTTTTATCTATCCGGCGGTTGGCGGATATCCAGAGGTGGTGAAACAGGCTCTTATGGTTATTTATATTTTGTATTCTATTCATCGTTCTGATTTCAAAAGTTTTTCCCCCAGTAATCCCTTTAACGTAATAACTATACATAATAATATAACATAGGTAGAACCCACAATCTCTTAAAATAGTTCAGTTCAAACTCCCACAATAGTTCAGCCAATATTCTGCATTCCTTAGCCACATACTATAGGATTTATTTAGAAAATATTTTCGATTACGTAAGTACTTATTCCAATAAATTCATATTACATGTTCACCCTACACACTTTTCAAAAAGTTTGAATAGAACGTACAGAATGCGTAAATAGGGTAAACATGCCAATACGAAAACTCATGAATAAAGATTACCGACTAAAAAGCTCGTACGAATATGACTGTGTTAACGTGTAGTTAAAGGACAAAATCTACAAAAAGGTTTCGGGCAAAGTAATTGAAAGAACATAGATTAGAATAGTGGAGGGCGAGTGAGGGCCTCGATCCGTATCTAAGGTGGACTATCTCAGCCCACTTGCCAGCAAATGGTGCGGAAGTAACAAGGATATAGCGACACGATTCTAGAATTTGTTACTCACTTTCCAATGCCAGAAGCACAATTGAAATTTTATATTGTTACGTTCACATGAATAGGAGTCAGTTTAGTACGTTCCGTTGAAATACGTAGTGTAGCACCGCCAACTTTATACTAAAGCGATATTTCACAGATACTTTTATTTTACATGACTTTATAATATTGAAACGGCATAAAAGGACAACGGACTATTTGCATTTGATACTTATATAGACTCGCTATTTTCACTAAACGTTAATCTGCCACAGACAAATAAGTTCCGCGAACTCATTTAATTATTTGTGGCGGATTAGGGTTTGGAGTGTTCGGACATAGTTTACGAAAACCTTTTTGTAGAGGTTGAATCTATGTTGCGGAAAGCACCCTTGTTTCCAATGGTCTTTGTTTTCTTTTGTTATCTAACAATCACCTTAATTTGTGTTCTTTTCATAACAGTAATTATTATTATCCAGTATTCCCCGAAGGTTTAGCCACAGAGGTGCACTGCTGTGCAGTCACAATTCGCCGGTATGTTTAGGAAATGTAATAGGGGGTGAGTCAATAACCGATCACAAATCCAAACTCCAAGCTGGTAATTTCAAAGAAAAACTCAATATACTCTATACTTCGCTAGACCCGGGTATCAAACCTAGGACTTCGACTAGCTGTCGCGTTTACGACCACTAGACTAATGAGTTAGTAATTTACGTAATGATCTATATGAATAGAAAAAAGAAACATTGTAATAACTTATCGCATACACACCCGTATCATTAGTCTCAGCGCACATTCAAGGCGAAGCTCAACATTTGTTTTCATATCAACAACTTTTTCTCAACGTTCACACATCATTAGCTTAACTATGGCCGTATCTTGCCAATGACTTTGTTTGTAAACACCCTCTCTTTTTAAGCCATATGAAGGTACTACCACAGATCATTTGCCAGCCAATGGTATTGAAGTAACGCCGTTACTGAGTTTGCAGTAACCGATAGGTTATTATCTAAATTTTTGACATGAAAACCTTATATTCGGGAGCTTGACTTATATGTCTAATGCTCTAATAGAGTTACCAGCGACATTCAATATTACACAAGCAAATACATTTTCAGATGGGTCGCTCATGTGCATTTGACTAATTGGAGTACATAGGAAATTTTTATTTACACTGGAAATTAACACACTGTGTTGTTTAATTACAGGGTGTGTAGTATCAGCTGACGGGCCAATTTATGATGGACAAGGAACACCAGTCAACCCTGCGCCAGCTGGCAACTTTCTCACTCAAACGGTCTACGGATTCTTGGACTTCACCACTACAATAGGCAACACGGTCATGGTCTTCTCACCCCAGTCGGCCCCGCCGCCAGGTCGCTTCTTTGTTGTTTTTAGTTACGATTTAATTATTTAAGTAATAATATAACCAGTAAATATTATTTAATTAAATACAAAATAGCAACATTTACGAATTACGTATAAATGAATAATATTAATTTTATAATGTTATCGCTCTTAACCCAATTTCATTGGGGTTGGCTCAGTTTATTAACTTACTTTAATATATTAACGTGCCTTAGTATATTAAATTACTTTATTTTGACTCACTTAACTTACAGAAATGTTTATGTATTTTCAGAACCACCGAAAACCGAAAAGTCTGTACAAGAAAACATCATCGAAACCAAACCACCTCCGGCATCAGTCACCAGTACCAAGCCTGAAGCTATCAAGCCTAGCAAAATATCTGATAAAGATAAAACTAATAAACCCGCCGCCCCTGTCATACTATCCAGTGCTGTGTCAGTAGTATCTTCCCCACCGAAAAAAGATAAAGTACCCAACGTGCCAAAATCTACAGTTAAAGAACAAAAGCAAATAATAACAAAAGTGGAAGTAATCGCCGGACCTTCCAAAATTGTCGAAAGTAGTTCACCGAAACAATCCTCACAAAAACCAAACAAACAAAATTCACAAGCGAACAATGCCAAAAACAAGAAAAACGATGGCGCTAAAACTGTCACTAACATTGTGAGCAGTAAAGTGGAGGTGAAACAAGGCACTCCATCTTCAATCATTAGCTCCAAAGTTAATAGCGTTGTTGCGGTCAAATCCAGTCAAACTGAAGAAGAGCCTGCAGTTTTAATTACTAATAATAACATCGGTGAACCTGAATACGACTTCTTATCGCGCCAGCCTTCAGAGTTTGTTGAAGAAACATACAAAGTTATTAATATACGCCCGTCAAAAACACCTGGGCCAAAACCGAAACATGGTCATAAAAACCGGCACCAACCAACTCCTCCTCCGGAAGATGACGATGATCATCCTCTCGGTTTGGTAACAACTCTCGGAGGTACTATTGTCAAAGATGGACTTACTACGGTTCATGAAACTAGTGTCATCGGTACTTTTATATCCGGTAAATATGCTCAGGTGCTTAACAGCAACTCGAAAGTACTTCCACAAGCTGGACATAGAGGCAAAATATCTCCTAGTCCGACGCATAGAATACTTAAAACTGTAGGACCGTCCATAGCTAAAAATCACAGACAACAACACTTGGAGCCCACGCCGTCCATTAGTGATGATGATAGCAATTACAGTAAAACGACTCGGCGACAAAATAACGGCGGAGCTTCGTTTAAAAATCGTCACAGATCAATAAATAATGCCGAGCCTGAAAGCCATAACAGCCCACCACCTGTACAGAGCAAAAAGTTCAAGAATAGAAATAATTCGCAACGAACGCAAAGGTAACATCCATTAATTTATTGATTTTAATATAACGGCTTCTGCACCAAAATGATCAATGAAAGACACTATTTCAATGTTCACTCAACAATATAAATAATTGTTAAAAGTTATAGTAGTTAATCTATTGAAGTGGCTAATTAACCTTTACTATCATGATAAGCCCGTATTTTTCCACCGCTAGCCATAGGCCTCTTTCAGTGAACGCCACCAAATCGGATCCTTAAATGACTTAACTTAAGGGAGTGTCTTTAATTGACCATTATATATAAGACCTAATCATGCGAAGCTATGTCATCACAATCAACGTCGTACTATTGCCGACCATCATACTTATCTAAATAAACATAATTTGCATGATAAACCTGCTTCAATTAATTAACAATAAAAAATGCTTATTGTTCTTACAAAATGATAGTGATCATCGGCAATTGTAAAAATTTTATTTTCAGTACTCGGTTTGGTCGTCCCGTGAATACGCCTCAACTGGCAACCGTCTCTGTTTTCAGTGAAACAGCGACCTCGTCGTTTTCCAACAGAAGGAAAAGCAACCGTAATTCTGGACATAAGACGACTGTGACGCCCTCGAGCAACAATGACAACCAGTCGAAACGTGGATTCAAACCTCGGGTTCAGCCCACGCCTGTTGAACAAGTGACGCCTGCAGCTTCTACTAGTGTGTATAAATTTAAGTTGAACCGAGCTCCGGGTTCCGGCCGCTGGCAATACAAAACAAGTCCAAAGCCTAAAGTGACTATTCGCAAGCTTAATGCTGATGATGAACAACAGACAACGCCTAATCCAAACCCGCTTCTTGATGATACGCAAAGCAATGAATTATCTTTACAAGCAAGGTCTGATAATGATTTAGAACTATCAGGTTCACAGAGTGGTCCTGGAACTCTCCTTGAAAATGACACCGAAGACAACTCTATTGAGAAACCGCCGCCAGTGGAAACGCTGAAAGTGGAAATTTCTACCCCCGCCGATTTTCGAGATGTTTACTATGAAATTGCTACTATCAGGTCTCCTTATACATTCCAGGTAATTTTCATTCGGGTTTAAATTAATTTGCTCTGCATGAAACTTTTTTAACACTTATCTTGTATTTCCAGGTTGGACGTGTCAAAAACACTCGTATTATTACTGTAACTTCTACAATTGAAAAGCGTATAGAACCCACAGCAATTAATTCGCAAATTTCTCTCAACGAACCGTTGACAGAAAACATATTAGCGACCGCATCTCCGTATGAAAAGGACCATAATCTCCTAGACTCAAGCATAGCTACTTTACCTGCTATCACATTACCTTCAGATATGGAAACGCCGCCGCTAGAAACCGTGACTGAAACATTCAGCACAACTCAGAACATGTTAAAGACTCATATTTTACCCGTAGTGAGAGGCGTCAACTTGACGAGTAGCTTAACTTTCATTCAAACTTACCAAGTAACTAGATTCGTAACAGCAACTAAAACGTTGCCTCCCATGGATTTCTTCCAATTCATTCCAAGCAAAACTTTAAAAGAATTTAATAGCCGCCTTGATGAAGCAGGTTCCGAGTTGCATCTGGAGTTAGATTTCGGAGACAGCAATGAAGATGAAGACGGAGTTCCCAGACGCGTATTTCCACCAGATCTCGATCTGGCCAACATCGGATCAGACTTCGATCTTACTGAAGTGGACAAGTACAGAATTCAAGAAAACCATTTAAGATTAAAAAAGGCCCACGGGCAAAACAAAGGAAACCATGTCACTGAATCCCCTAACCCTCCCACTCCTGCTTTGACCCCGGAACAAGCTCAACAACTGGCTCTCTTAAGACTTTTGAACCCAGCGGCTGCTGCACAAATTCCTGACATTGTAACTACATCCAAACCGGTTCTGAAGTATGAAACCATATACGAGTCTCACGTAATACCTGTGTTTGACGGCAAGACCACCATTCAGAGCACGATCTCTAGACCTGTGGCTACCATTACCAAAACTGAATACGAGATAGGAACGAGCAGTCTTCCGGCGCTACCTTTACAAACAATCAACCCGTTGTTCCCACAACAGTTCTCTCTGATATCGACACCAGTCGTTGTAAACACGGAAGTTACTGCTACCAATAGCCAAGTTTTGAAATTAACATTCGGTGCGAAGACGGTATACACCACGCTTTTCACCACTCAGGTAGTGCCAACTGTGCTGACGTCATACGTCACGTCATCGATAGCGGTGCAGCCGAGCGCCGCGCCACCCGGTTACCCTGGATACTTCCCAGCGCCATTCGCACCCTACCCTTACGTAGGATAAGTAGACCATTTAAAAATATAGGTAAAATCAATAAGTGCGGACCATAACTTAAAAATTGTGTTCACCAGTGTATGTGACGATAACACGTAACTATTGCCCGAGAAACGAAACTTTAAACTGTGAATGCGTTGTGTAGTGCACGTGATAAACTGTATTGCGAGTAGGTGAACAGTAAACAGTGCAAAAGCAGCAGAACGTCGGGATTTATAGCCGTTGTGGAAACATGAAAACTCTGAAGTTGTATTTCTTATAAAGTTTTGTGAGCTCGCCGCTACACGATGCGTTGCTAGTAAACCTACGTGGAGGTAATGTTTACCGACGTGTAATAGATATACGTAACGCAATTTACTATGTACTCAGTAATTGCTTTGTAAATATTATTATTTATGAATAGTACTTCTGTACATAATGATATACCTACCTATAGCTATAGTTGTAGATAGCTTCCTTAATTGTATTTTTATACTTGTACATGTATTACTTAGAATAAGTGGGTTCTATACTATTAAACAAATAAGTAACATAAAGAAATATGTGTTCGCTTTATTTCCCATAATGACAAGATACATGGGTTACTGCTGCTACTATTTACATCAGGCGATGTAATGTAAACCTAGAGATATTCAAAAACTAATTCTCAAAACATAAAACACCTGACCTCGAGGTATAAAATACAACAACTCAAATTTTTCAACAAAAACAAAACAATATCCAATTTATTCAAGGTCTAGAGACTAATATTTCACAGAGTTGAGAGGTTTATTTCCCATGATATCTTAATTAAAACCGTTTCATACTAAGCAGGGCGCCGAAAGAAACAAAGAGGCCTTTAAGTTATGAAACTTAGATTAATGGAAGCTGTTTTGTAAACTTAATAAAACCTAGAAACTGAAATTGTACTTTTTCATCATCTGAAAACTCGCGTAATTTTTTAATAAGCCTCCGGGAGCTGTGTAAACGGAAGTACCTAATGCTTGATTAACTTAACTGAACTGGCACAGAGATACATCAAATATTATAATTTATGAATAAGGTGTAAAAGTATGTAAAATACTAAACTGAGGTTAGAAGTAAGTTTAACAAGGAGCAGGTTCGATTCCTGCGATCAAATTTTTCTTTTGTTTAAAATGTATTCTTAAAACATTTCACCTTCAGGTTTTAAAGGCATCTAAGGTATCGAAATTTAACGTTTATTTAGGATTAGTCCTGAAAATGGTTTGAACAAGTGAATGAATAATGAACAATAATTATCATGCAGGTATATGAACTATTTGAATCGTTGACACAGCACCTAATTCCTTAGTACTGAGAACTTCTTAATAATATAAAAACATAATAAATAACACTGCTGGAGCTGCTGAGCGAAGAGCATTATGTAAACGGTGCATCTACCTACTATACACATAAGAGTGATAGTACAAAAGTGTTTAAGGAGAAGACACAATACCTATGTGTGGCCGAAAATAATGTCTAAGTAAAGCCTCGCAGCATTAATACATTTGTAAAAGCCTAGATTTATCTTACACGATAGTAGCCGTTTTATAAAGTAAATACTTGTGTGAAGTAATAAAGACATACAAGATAAAATTGCAACGACACACGTCGTTTTCCTAGTTAGGTAATAGCTGGAGAGCTGGTGACCCATTCAGAGAAGGTGCTTTAGGCAGCTTGAAGTATTGTCATCAAACAGCTAAGAACACTCCCGACTAATTCATATTTCAAACAAAACAAAATCCGTTCATCCGTTCGGGATATTTTTATTAAAATGTGTAGGTGTTGGGGTCGTAGTTCTAGCCGGCGACCTTGTCGTCGATCCAGTCTCTCATCAGAGTCACGTCGACGTAGACTCCAGGAGTTCCGTCTTCTCCGCGACCAATAGTGGGGTATTGGTAAAAATACGGTCCGGTATAGTCATAGAACTGCCTATTTGTATAGAGAAATCGGATGACGGACATCGGACCTAGTGTGTAAGCTACCACACCTTTAAATTTTTCTTATTTTGCTTATATCTCGAAAACAGTGTGTCCTAGCGCAATAATAATGAAAAATTTGACCCCCTTGCACCCCGCAGATTGAGGTGTTGTGACCGATAAAATCATAATCAAGTGACCTTAGTGTGACCTTTGAGGTCATAGTCAAGTGACCTTGTAGTTGTTGTGGCAGCGGCCATCTTATAATCATTAAAATGTGTAGGTGTTGGGGTCGTAGTTCTAGCCGGCGACCTTGTCGTCGATCCAGTCTCTCATCAGAGCCACGTCGACGTAGACTCCAGGAGTTCCGTCTTCTCCGCGACCAATAGTGGGGTATTGGTAAAAATACGGTCCGATGTAATTGTAGAACTGCCTATTTGTATAGAGAAATCGGATGATGGACATCGGACCTAGTGTGTAAGCTACCATACCTTTTATTTTTTCTTATTTTGCTTATATCTCGAATACGGTGTGTCCTAGCGCAATAATAATGAAAAATTTGACCCCCTTGCACCACGCAGAATGAGGTGGTGTGACCGATAAGGTCATAATCAAGTGACCTTAGTGTGACCTTTGAGGTTATAGTCAAGTGACCTTGTAGTTGTTGTGGCAGTGGCCATCTTTGAAGTATTGTCATCAAACAGCTAAGAACACTACCGACTAATTCATATTTCAAACAAAACAAAATCAAAATCGGTTCATCCGTTCGGGAGCTCCGATGCCACAGACACACACACACACATTTTTTATTTCTTTATTAAAAAGTCTAGGTGTTGGGGTCGTAGTCTTAGCCGGCGACCTTGTCGTCGATCGTCTCTCATCAGAGCCACGTCGACGTAGACTCCAGGAGTTCCGTCTTTTCCGCGACCAATAGTAGGGTATTGATAAAAATATGGTCCGGTGCAGTCGTAGAACTGCCTATTTGTATAGAGAAATCGGATGACGGGCATCGGACCTAGTGTGTAAGCTACCATACCTTTAATTTTTTCTAATTTTGCTTATATATCGAAAACGGTGTGTCCTAGCGCAATAATAATGAAAAATTTGACCCCCTTGCATCCCGCAGGGTTGGGTGGTGTGACCGATAAGGTCATAATCAAGTGACCTTAGTGTGACCTTTGAGGTCATAGTCAAGTGACCTTGTAGTTGTTGTGGCAGCACCATCTTATCATCATTAAAATGTGTAGGTGTTGGGGTCGTAGTTCTAGCCGGCGACCTTGTCGTCGATCCAGTCTCTCATCATAGCCACGTCGACGTAGACTCCAGCCGGGCTAACATGCACGCCGCGAGAACATTTTGTCGACGCTTATATCGTGCTTTTGTTTCGTTTTCGCACGAGAAAGAGCGAGACAAAAGAATAGACAAAATTTTGTCGTGGCGCGCATGTTAGCCTTCCAGGAGTTCCGTCTTCTCCGCGACCAATAGTGGGGTATTGGTAAAAATACGGTCCGGTATAGTCGTAGAACTGCCTATTTGTATAGAGAAATCGGATGACGGACATCGGACCTAGTGTGTAAGCTACCATACCTTTTAATTTTTCTTATTTTGCTTATATCTCGAAAACAGTGTGTCCTAGCGCAATAATAATGAAAAATTTGACCCCCTTGCACCCCGCAGATTGAGGTGTTGTGACCGATAAAATCATAATCAAGTGACCTTAGTGTGACCTTTGAGGTCATAGTCAAGTGACCTTGTAGTTGTTGTGGCAGCGGCCATCTTATAATCATTAAAATGTGTAGGTGTTGGGGTCGTAGTTCTAGCCGGCGACCTTGTCGTCGCTCCAGTCTCTCATCATAGCCACGTCGACGTAGACTCCAGGAGTTCCGTCTTCTCCGCGACCAATAGTGGGGTATTGGTAAAAATACGGTCCGATGTAATTGTAGAACTGCCTATTTGTATAGAGAAATCGGATGATGGACATCGGACCTAGAGTGTAAGCTACCATACCTTTTAATTTTTTTTATTTTGCTTATATCTCGAAAACGGTGTGTCCTAGCGCAATAATAATGAAAAATTTGACCCCATTGCACCACGCAGAATGAGGTGGTGTGACCGATAAGGTCATAATCAAGTGATCTTAGTGTGACCTTTGAGGTTATAGTCAAGTGACCTTGTAGTTGTTGTGGCAGTGGCCATCTTTGAAGTATTGTCATCAAACAGCTAAGAACACTACCGACTAATTCATATTTCAAACAAAACAAAATCAAAATCGGCTCATCCGTTCGGGAGCTCCGATGCCACAGACACACACACACATTTTTTATTTCTTTATTAAAAAGTCTAGGTGTTGGGGTCGTAGTCTTAGCCGGCGACCTTGTCGTCGATCGTCTCTCATCAGAGCCACGTCGACGTAGACTCCAGGAGTTCCGTCTTTTCCGCGACCAATAGTAGGGTATTGATAAAAATATGGTCCGGTGCAGTCGTAGAACTGCCTATTTGTATAGAGAAATCGGATGACGGGCATCGGACCTAGTGTGTAAGCTACCATACCTTTAATTTTTTCTAATTTTGCTTATATATCGAAAACGGTGTGTCCTAGCGCAATAATAATGAAAAATTTGACCCCCTTGCATCCCGCAGGGTTGGGTGGTGTGACCGATAAGGTCATAATCAAGTGACCTTAGTGTGACCTTTGAGGTCATAGTCAAGTGACCTTGTAGTTGTTGTGGCAGCACCATCTTATCATCATTAAAATGTGTAGGTGTTGGGGTCGTAGTTCTAGCCGGCGACCTTGTCGTCGATCCAGTCTCTCATCATAGCCACGTCGACGTAGACTCCAGCCGGGCTAACATGCACGCCGCGAGAACATTTTGTCGACGCTTATATCGTGCTTTTGTTTCGTTTTCGCACGAGAAAGAGCGAGACAAAAGAATAGACAAAATTTTGTCGTGGCGCGCATGTTAGCCTTCCAGGAGTTCCGTCTTCTCCGCGACCAATAGTGGGGTATTGGTAAAAATACGGTCCGGTATAGTCGTAGAACTGCCTATTTGTATAGAGAAATCGGATGACGGACATCGGACCTAGTGTGTAAGCTACCATACCTTTTAATTTTTCTTATTTTGCTTATATCTCGAAAACAGTGTGTCCTAGCGCAATAATAATGAAAAATTTGACCCCCTTGCACCCCGCAGATTGAGGTGTTGTGACCGATAAAATCATAATCAAGTGACCTTAGTGTGACCTTTGAGGTCATAGTCAAGTGACCTTGTAGTTGTTGTGGCAGCGGCCATCTTATAATCATTAAAATGTGTAGGTGTTGGGGTCGTAGTTCTAGCCGGCGACCTTGTCGTCGCTCCAGTCTCTCATCATAGCCACGTCGACGTAGACTCCAGGAGTTCCGTCTTCTCCGCGACCAATAGTGGGGTATTGGTAAAAATACGGTCCGATGTAATTGTAGAACTGCCTATTTGTATAGAGAAATCGGATGATGGACATCGGACCTAGTGTGTAAGCTACCATACCTTTTAATTTTTTTTATTTTGCTTATATCTCGAAAACGGTGTGTCCTAGCGCAATAATAATGAAAAATTTGACCCCCTTGCACCACGCAGAATGAGGTGGTGTGACCGATAAGGTCATAATCAAGTGATCTTAGTGTGACCTTTGAGGTTATAGTCAAGTGACCTTGTAGTTGTTGTGGCAGTGGCCATCTTTGAAGTATTGTCATCAAACAGCTAAGAACACTACCGACTAATTCATATTTCAAACAAAACAAAATCAAAATCGGTTCATCCGTTCGGGAGCTCCGATGCCACAGACACACACACACATTTTTTATTTCTTTATTAAAAAGTCTAGGTGTTGGGGTCGTAGTCTTAGCCGGCGACCTTGTCGTCGATCGTCTCTCATCAGAGCCACGTCGACGTAGACTCCAGGAGTTCCGTCTTTTCCGCGACCAATAGTAGGGTATTGATAAAAATATGGTCCGGTGCAGTCGTAGAACTGCCTATTTGTATAGAGAAATCGGATGACGGGCATCGGACCTAGTGTGTAAGCTACCATACCTTTAATTTTTTCTAATTTTGCTTATATATCGAAAACGGTGTGTCCTAGCGCAATAATAATGAAAAATTTGACCCCCTTGCATCCCGCAGGGTTGGGTGGTGTGACCGATAAGGTCATAATCAAGTGACCTTAGTGTGACCTTTGAGGTCATAGTCAAGTGACCTTGTAGTTGTTGTGGCAGCACCATCTTATCATCATTAAAATGTGTAGGTGTTGGGGTCGTAGTTCTAGCCGGCGACCTTGTCGTCGATCCAGTCTCTCATCATAGCCACGTCGACGTAGACTCCAGCCGGGCTAACATGCACGCCGCGAGAACATTTTGTCGACGCTTATATCGTGCTTTTGTTTCGTTTTCGCACGAGAAAGAGCGAGACAAAAGAATAGACAAAATTTTGTCGTGGCGCGCATGTTAGCCTTCCAGGAGTTCCGTCTTCTCCGCGACCAATAGTGGGGTATTGGTAAAAATACGGTCCGGTATAGTCGTAGAACTGCCTATTTGTATAGAGAAATCGGATGACGGACATCGGACCTAGTGTGTAAGCTACCATACCTTTTAATTTTTCTTATTTTGCTTATATCTCGAAAACAGTGTGTCCTAGCGCAATAATAATGAAAAATTTGACCCCCTTGCACCCCGCAGATTGAGGTGTTGTGACCGATAAAATCATAATCAAGTGACCTTAGTGTGACCTTTGAGGTCATAGTCAAGTGACCTTGTAGTTGTTGTGGCAGCGGCCATCTTATAATCATTAAAATGTGTAGGTGTTGGGGTCGTAGTTCTAGCCGGCGACCTTGTCGTCGCTCCAGTCTCTCATCATAGCCACGTCGACGTAGACTCCAGGAGTTCCGTCTTCTCCGCGACCAATAGTGGGGTATTGGTAAAAATACGGTCCGATGTAATTGTAGAACTGCCTATTTGTATAGAGAAATCGGATGATGGACATCGGACCTAGTGTGTAAGCTACCATACCTTTTAATTTTTTTTATTTTGCTTATATCTCGAAAACGGTGTGTCCTAGCGCAATAATAATGAAAAATTTGACCCCCTTGCACCACGCAGAATGAGGTGGTGTGACCGATAAGGTCATAATCAAGTGATCTTAGTGTGACCTTTGAGGTTATAGTCAAGTGACCTTGTAGTTGTTGTGGCAGTGGCCATCTTTGAAGTATTGTCATCAAACAGCTAAGAACACTACCGACTAATTCATATTTCAAACAAAACAAAATCAAAATCGGTTCATCCGTTCGGGAGCTCCGATGCCACAGACACACACACACATTTTTTATTTCTTTATTAAAAAGTCTAGGTGTTGGGGTCGTAGTCTTAGCCGGCGACCTTGTCGTCGATCGTCTCTCATCAGAGCCACGTCGACGTAGACTCCAGGAGTTCCGTCTTTTCCGCGACCAATAGTAGGGTATTGATAAAAATATGGTCCGGTGCAGTCGTAGAACTGCCTATTTGTATAGAGAAATCGGATGACGGGCATCGGACCTAGTGTGTAAGCTACCATACCTTTAATTTTTTCTAATTTTGCTTATATATCGAAAACGGTGTGTCCTAGCGCAATAATAATGAAAAATTTGACCCCCTTGCATCCCGCAGGGTTGGGTGGTGTGACCGATAAGGTCATAATCAAGTGACCTTAGTGTGACCTTTGAGGTCATAGTCAAGTGACCTTGTAGTTGTTGTGGCAGCACCATCTTATCATCATTAAAATGTGTAGGTGTTGGGGTCGTAGTTCTAGCCGGCGACCTTGTCGTCGATCCAGTCTCTCATCATAGCCACGTCGACGTAGACTCCAGCCGGGCTAACATGCACGCCGCGAGAACATTTTGTCGACGCTTATATCGTGCTTTTGTTTCGTTTTCGCACGAGAAAGAGCGAGACAAAAGAATAGACAAAATTTTGTCGTGGCGCGCATGTTAGCCTTCCAGGAGTTCCGTCTTCTCCGCGACCAATAGTGGGGTATTGGTAAAAATACGGTCCGATGTAATCGTAGAACTGCCTATTTGTATAGAGAAATCGGATGACGGACATCGGACCTAGTGTGTAAGCTACCATACCTTTGAATTTTTCTTATTTTGCTTATATCTCGAAAACGGTGTGTCCTAGCGCAATAATAATGAAAAATTTGACCCCCTTGCACCACGCAGAATGAGTTGGTGTGACCGATAAGGTCATAATCAAGTGACCTTAGTGTGACCTTTGAGGTTATAGTCAAGTGACCTTGTAGTTGTTGTGGCAGCGGCCATCTTTGAAGTATTGTCATCAAACAGCTAAGAACACTACCGACTAATTCATATTTCAAACAAAACAAAATCAAAATCGGTTCATCCGTTCGGGAGCTCCGATGCCACAGACACACACACACACATTTTTTATTTCTTTATTAAAAAGTCTAGGTGTTGGGGTCGTAGTCTTAGCCGGCGACCTTGTCGTCGATCGTCTCTCATCAGAGCCACGTCGACGTAGACTCCAGGAGTTCCGTCTTTTCCGCGACCAATAGTAGGGTATTGATAAAAATATGGTCCGGTGCAGTCGTAGAACTGCCTATTTGTATAGAGAAATCGGATGACGGGCATCGGACCTAGTGTGTAAGCTACCATACCTTTAATTTTTTCTAATTTTGCTTATATTACGAAAACGGTGTGTCCTAGCGCAATAATAATGAAAAATTTGACCCCCTTGCATCCCGCAGGGTTGGGTGGTGTGACCGATAAGGTCATAATCAAGTGACCTTAGTGTGACCTTTGAGGTCATAGTCAAGTGACCTTGTAGTTGTTGTGGCAGCACCATCTTATAATCATTAAAATGTGTAGGTGTTGGGGTCGTAGTTCTAGCCGGCGACCTTGTCGTCGATCCAGTCTCTCATCAGAGTCACGTCGACGTAGACTCCAGGAGTTCCGTCTTCTCCGCAACCAATACACCACGTAGAGGTGTGCGCCGATTAAATTTTGATCAGCGGCGCGGCGACGTGTTGGCGAAAATTTGCAGGCGGCGGCGGCGTAACCGGCGTGATATTGGCGTCAGGACTTTTGGTTTAGAACTCAAAGAAAACAAAAGCAATTCAAGTTTTATTACCTTTTATTTTAGAAATAAACTACACAACATATTAAAATACACTTATTTGTAAAACCTTTGCACGAATTGTAATTATTATCGTGTATAATTAAAATTTTATCAACGTTATTAGGGTTTAACCTGCTGCGTTTTGCATTTAGGGTCAATCCTGCCACGGAAAAAACCCGCTCACTTGGTGTTGATGTTGCAGGAACACACAAGATAGATTGCGCGTATGCGCTTAAATAAGGAAAAGGATATCTTCTTTCGCGCCAGTACCTGAGAAGATCTCCATCAGATAGATCTCCAGCATCTACTGACGCGAAATATTTCCAACATTCCGTTTCAATTGGATTTGTAACAGCATCTATTCTAGAAGACGTGGATGAATGTTTTTTGGACAATTGAAGCAATAACTGAGGTTCCGATAGACTTTCTTTCTTGGCAATTAAATCTGTTTGCTGTTCAGAGTCTGAACTACAGACTGGGTGCATTTTAGATCGGAATCTTTTAGATTAATCCAGATTTCTCGCGATAAATATGTCACTCTAGTTTGGCCAATTGTTTCTAGGTAAATATCAATTTCATGTAGCCTCTGAAACCTAGGATGAAGTAGAGCAGCTGACACAATAATACTATTTAATGGCATACGGTGGTTTAGTTATTGTAACATATTATTTTTTAGTTTAGTGATTGATAAATATTCGTTAACACTTATTTCCAGCATATTTGATTGAATTTCTGATCTATATAAAAGTGCAACATTGATCATAGACATTTTGGCAGCATTCAAAACTTTAGTTGCATCTAAGAAAGTGTTAAGGAATCGTATAAGGGCTCCAAGAAGTTTCCATTCATTGTCTTCCAATCTTAGTTCAGGTTTGTTAAGTTTTCCTAGGATATTATAAACCGGAACTCTGTTACACTCATTGTGCAAGCTTTCTAGCAGAATTAAACTGCTGTTCCAACGTGTTGGAGTAGCATTTTTTAAACTTTGAATGTTTCTGCTTGCTGAAAATTCTTCATCATAGTCTGAATCTTGCGGATCGTTGGGATGTATCTCGTCTATCTCAACCTGTTCACCAACTTCCTCTAATAGAAGCTTCAAACGGCACTGCTCGTCTTCCGCCTGCTTTTCTATTTCGGGCAATTTAAACCGTAGACATTTTACAATTGTTTTCGCTTTTTCAACGATTGCACTGATTTCAGGTGGTTTTTTTTTTATTCCATCTTGCACCACTAAATTGTGCAAGCCATATCCTAGGCACAAATGATGATTTACGTTGAAAAGTACTGCCGCACGCTTCATGTTAAACCCTGCATCTGTGACAAGTATCAATTGTTTTTCTTCCAAAAGCGGTCCTTGAATGTAAGCTTTAACTTTTTCTCCTCTCTTCTTTCCTTCAATCAGTCGTGTAGCTAGCGTAATACTCTTTAATTCCATAGAATTATTAATAAACTGTAGTTACTGTTATAAATAATTTAGGCGCCTATACGTGTCGCTCCACATATCAGATGTCATGGCTACGAATCTGGAACTAGAATTATTAACTACTTTCTGAAATAATGCGCTTTCATACTGACCCCATGCTGCAATACCACTTTGAAGTTTGAACGTAACGGTCCTTTTCGTTCTGAAATAGAATTTAAAAATGACAGTTTATTTCAAATTCACTGATTAAAATATAACTAAAAATAAGTTTTTTTGACACTATTGAGATTATTCTGGGACTATTGAGTTTATTCTCTTTGGTATTTTATCTCAATCGGGGGCGAGCCTATTGCCATTAACCGGGCACAAATCCAAAACAGTTATTGTTTAAAAATTTACGTAATATAGTCTGTCATACTATACACTTACGAAATCATCTCGAATTATCACTGGCTTTAACGGTGAAGGAAAACATCGTGAGGAAACCTCCATGCCTGCAATTTTCTCGACGTCGTGTGAAGTCTGCCAACCCGCACTGGCCAGCGTGATCCTTACCTCAATAGGACTGTGTCCTTGCCCAGCTCTCCGCCGGCACACATGAAAGGTCTTACGCAGCGCCACCTAACACTTGTCGTGATTCATAGGCAACTCGATCTGTAGGAATAAAAAATTACAATAGTAAAATTATAATTATAGCGATCTGTGTGCAGCATCGCCTGCGTATCCTGATGGATTAAAAAGAAATACCCTGTATTACGGTGGTTAAAAAACTGGCCGTACTTTTTTTAAATGTTGATTTGATTAGTAGTATTTTATTCAAATAAATTTTAACTTTATAATAACAATTAAATAACCTACTGAACTACTTAAATAACATAATTAAAATACAACATTATTTACACCTACAGAGAAACAAAACACCGTTAAACTAAGCGTCGAAGAATTCCTCCGCATCACTGTCGTCTGGCATCGTGCCCAGAAGACTGGTAGCATTGCCATTCAAGCAATTCTTATACGTTCCCCTAGAAACAAGCCAGCTCTCTGGTCACGGGAAGAGTCGACCAGTCTCCTTGATATTTCTTTTAAAAGGAGACGAAGCCAAGCTCGGTCATCCAGTGCCACATTTAAAAGAGAAGACAGAAAATTTCGTAGGATTCGATAAACTTTTCCCAAAAGTGGTGGGTACATCCACAAATGTGAAGAACGAAATACATGAATTTCAGTCCAAAACAACAAATTAATAATAGTAAAAGCCGAATGTATATTAATGTCTTTCCGAAATGTCATTAAAATTTTGTATTTTTTTCTTCGATGAAATACGGAAAAGATTCATCGAAGACTCTAACAGATGAAGACTACTTTTTTTCAACGATTTTGATGTAAGGAGCGATTTCATAATTTTTTTGTAAAATCACTTGTCTGTCAGTAGTGTGTGGTAAAAATTCGCAAAAATTCGCTCATATATGGATTGAGGTCAAGGCCAATAGGATTAAATTTATGTTTAAACATTTTAAATCTTCTAAAACTGTGTCTGCATCACCTCCTAGAGTCCCGTCATCTAAGTACAACAAGTTGAATTTTGAATTTGGTTCCTTAATAATGGGATTTATTGCTAAAGATGACGACTGGTCCGAGAGGGTCACCTTGTTGACAACCGACAGCAGATTCTAAAAGATGGTCCACAAATAATAATTTAGAGGGGTGTCTATAGCACTGCACAAGAAAACTGTAAATTTTGGGTATTTCTTTTTTGACTTCTGTCAAAAAAGTGTTTAATAAGATTAGTAGTTTCATTATTAGATTCGAAGAACTCTATTGTCGGTTATGCTTACATATTTTATTTTATATTTCGTTTTTATAATCTTAATTTATCATAACGTTATGATAATAATAATTATTTTTTAATTAAATATTTGAAAATAAAACTTTTCTTAAATGAAACTAAACGAAATTGCACACTCAATGTTGCTACGTAATTTAATTGTACTGCGGGTTATTAAAACTTTAAACTGTTTTTCATATAAGTTGTTAAGTATCAAAAACTAGTAATTATCGAATTCCTCTGATTTTTCTCTAGGCAATTTGGTATAAATTTATGTACTTCAGGTACAAATTTGGGCTAAGTTGTATGAGCTTTCGATGGACTCCTTTCATTTAAATCGGTTCAGTACTTTTGGCGTGAAAGCGCGACAGACAGACAGAAAGAGTTACTTTCGCATTTATAATATTAGTAAGGATGTACCTACGAGGAGTGTACAAAGGCGGTCTTAATGCCTTAGGCATTCTCTACCGGACAACCTTAGGGTTATGCAGAGACAGGGGCGTAGCTACCGCCGAATCTGCCATAGGTATCAATTATACGGGGGTCGCCGATGCGCGTAAGCAAAAATTTATAAAAACTTCCCTTTATTTATTTCAGAAATGACAAAAGTCAAAAAAGCAATTTCTTTTTTTTTATCCCGCGTAAAGCGTGCGTTCAAAAGCTGGCAACACCCTACATCAGTTATCGCGGGCTGCGGGATTCCCTTGTTTAAGTCAGTTACTTCAACGGGGGAATATTTCTTTTAATTTTATGCAATCATTTTATTTTTCTTTTGTGAGAAATCTTTACCTTTTTTAAGGGCCACCCAATCAATTTTTATACGGGGCCCCGCCGAGGCACGCTACGCCACTGATGACATTATACTTATATGGTAAAAATGTGAGAAACTAAAGCACTGCCTATTCTGTACAACAAGGTTATCAAAATAGAACAGTTGTAAACCGAGATAGTTGCCTTACACATCAAATACGAACAATGAAATATTATAGACTTGATATTGAAAGCCATTATAGCCAGACATATCGTTGAATGCTTATTAATTGATTATAATAAGGTATAGAATATAATATTCTATTCTACAATCAGAACTAAGCTACAGCGCATGATGGAGGGCCTGTCGATGACAGCTTATTGTCCGCATGTCATGTTATCAGGCTCCAAATACTCATACCTTTGTCAGTAATCTGTCTTTACCTTTCATGTGAGCTTGTTTGTTTATAGGTACTGTTTTCGTGGAAAGAACAACTTTATCATTTTCCATTCATCTGATGATTTGACGATAATTTAAATCGTTAAAAAGTAAGTTAAGTTATAAGTTTTATTCAGTAGGTAAAGAATAAGGAACTAAGATAAAATTTAAAAAAAAACATATTGAACAGTATATAATCTACTCATCACATTCCAGTTCACCCACACGAAAACTTCAGCACCGAACAAATGCATTGAGGCAACCACAAAATAAATACCTACTGTCCGCCGCTGTATTTTCCTATCTTTTTAGACGCTGGTGACCATGTATGCTTTGCTGTTGGCGGGAAATATAAAGCTTGCACCTCTCGCCCACAGTGTCAGACAAACACGACAAGACTACAATACGAAGCACAAATACAGGCTGTATATTTGAAACTAAGCAAGTTTCTACGAGATTATTTAAGCAATAGAGAAAAGTACTCTACTAAAATTTTAAATTAATAAGCCATTTTATTTCATAATTTAGAGAGTCGAGTTCTTTTGCTTTTGTTTAAATAATAACATCGTTTTAGTTTTACACCACTAATTAGGTATAAAACAAAATTCAATTTATACTCTTCCCTTGATGGAGATAGCGGAACTCATCGTCATAACAACCGTGGTGTTGTACAAAATAACAATAACAATAATTCAAAGACGACAGAGTCGAACAAATAGAAAAGATAATGGAATGAATGTGACCAATCCGAAAATTATAGACACAAAAGTTTAAAAAAATACCTATGTTGTTCAGCGTGCCTATCCTATCTGTACTGATGAAAATCTGCGAGTCCATTCGGTTTCAGTGCCCGCTGATTGAACGAGGTTAGATGAAAATAGGGTTATCGTCATCCGATGGTGGACGGGAGGGAACGAGGAATAATTTCATTTAGCCATGCACCGGCCGCACCCGATCTCGCTCGCGACCGTACTGTCATGCAAATTGACAATGTGCCTCCACGTGAAGTCCGCATCAAAAAGACGAAAAATGCTAAAACGTATACTATACGCGGTACAGAGTCTAACCTAAAGCAATGTAAGTATAAATTTTCATAAATTATAATGACAGCCATGTAGGTTTGCCAAGTTTGTAGATGTAGGATAGAGTAGGGTAGATAATTTTCTATTTCCCGTAATCCCGCCTAATGAGGCGTCATTAGCTCAGTGGTCGTAGGTCAGCCAGTGTTATTGAGTTTTCTATGAAATTGTCAGTAGACCTAGGAGATGTATAAGAATCTTCCTAATTTAACGTGACCGTATCCAGAAATCGCCTTTTATGCCGATCCCCATTTACTTACTACTTTATTTTTATAGGTAAATAAAATATCGCTAAATCTTATCTAATAAAATCAGTCCCATTTTACCGGCAATGAATAATGAAGATAATACTACAAAAGATTAAATTATAGTGATAAGGTGTCATTATACCTGCGTAAAACGATCCTTCTTGATAAACAATAAACAGGTAATGTGCTTTGGACAATAAAGAAGTGTTTATTTTATTTTATTCAGAAATGGTTATTGCAATAAGTGTTTAGTGTATATATTCAAGAAAATGTCCCGGAATTACTTTTTTATATCAATCGGCGTCATTCTGTCTTGTAAGTTTAAGTTTTCTTACTCACGTGTTTCGTAATTTACTAATAACGACTGTGTCTATATTTAAGTACACCAAATAAATGTAGTATTTAGCGCTAAAATATATATTTATAAACTACAAAAATAAGTAGGCAACTACCTGGAATATGTAATAATACAAACAGACAACAATATTCCACAGAAGTGTTCCATTTTTGCAATTTAGGTAGGTTACATACGAAAATCAAAAACCTGTAACCTGTGTCAAGTACCTACCAACTTAGATAAAAAAATCACGCAAAATATATAATGTTATTAGGTACCATTTGGTTGATTTTGATCATACACGAGTGTATAATTCTTTATAACTTCAGGCGCAGTTTTCATAGCCGCACAGACCACCCCAGAGTCTCGATGCTTCCATTTCACTTGGCTGGGTCCCAGATGGAATAACGAAAGTGTGTTTCTGAACGCTACGTGCCAGGACGCGACAAGGCTCGCCAGTGGGGTGCCTTGCGTCGAACCACTGGTTGTCTCATGTAAGTTTGTGAAATATAGCTCGTGATATACTAACTTTTATATCTATTTCATTTTAAACTTTAGTTATCAAAAAATATTTTTAAAGTAATATGTATGTATATGCATTTAATGTTATCTTGCATAAATATATAATTTTGTACTTGTATTTGCACTGCCTTTAATTGCGCGAAATTGAAATAGATACCTTAATATGAAAAGTCTTGATAATGTAGGTATTGATTTGTAAAATGCCATGGCCTACTTAGAGAGCTTTTATAAAAGACCAAATATTTTATAACAAATCTAATAGTAGGTAATATGATAGTTATGTTTCAGTTTATTTTTATTTCAGATGATGGATCATGGCCGGATGTCGACTACATTTGGAGATATCATTCGGGAAATGCATCGTGTATATTAGCTGCTAACGACGTATGCGCTCAGTACACCTATTATTTCAATGGACAGGGTAAGAGGTTTCTACAGGTTTCTATGACCACTACATTGCCAAGTCGTAGGTCCCCAGTTCGCATCTAAGGAATACAACTTTGACTGTTCATAACCATGTACCTATTAATAAATACAGTCGACTCTCGTTAATTCGAAACTCGAGGAACTTAAAATATTACGAATTATCGAGTGTTTGAAATACTGCAACACTGAATACAGCGTGGACTGGTGATGATTTTTAAACAAAATCCCAAGAACAGAAAAACTAAAATACAAAACTTGCCTAGTTTCCAAGTCTACGTTCTAAGCACTTGATATATTTACCTATTATCCTTACTATCCGTGTGACTGTACTCAACTCATTACCCAGATGATTAAATATATCGATATGGATTTTATCTAAATCTAAATACCTATATAAAACTCAAAGGTGACTGACTGACTGACTCACATAGTGATCTATCAACGCACAGCCCAAACCACTGGAGGGATCGGGCTGAAATTTGGCATGCAGGTAGATGTTATGACGTAGGCATCCGCTAAGGATAAGGATTTTGATAAATTCTACCCCCAAGGGGATAAAATAGGGGATGAAAGTTTGTATGAAACTTTGTCAATTTTAAACCGATCGGGCTGAGACTTTGCATGCATATAGCTACTATGACGTAGGCATCCCCTAAGAAAGGATTTTGATAAATTCTACCCCCAAGGGGATAAAATAGGGGATGAAACTTTGTATGAAACTTTGTCAACTTTAAACCGATCGGGCTGAGACTTTGCATGCATATAGCTACTATGACGTAGGCATCCCTTAAGAAAGGATTTTGATAAATTCCACCCCTGAGGGGATAAAATAGGGGATGAAAGTTTGTATAAATCTTCTTAGATTTTCGACTGATTGAACTGAAATTAAAGATTGGAGCTGCTATGATGAAGACGTCCGCTTAAATAGGATTTTGATAAATTAAACACCCATGGGGATAAAATAAGGGATGATGGAGGATGTAAATGTATTAGTTTGTTTCAGATTTTACACATGCTAAACAAAACTAAAGCCGCAAAAAATTTACCTAATTAATAATAATACTTCTTAACCCGAGCGAAGCCGCGGGCAAAATAGTTAATAAATTTCGACCTATGTAGGTGTGAAATAGGGGATGAAAGTTCATATGGAACAAAGTAACTATTCCACGCGGACGAAGTCGCGGGCAAAATTAATAATAATACTTCTTAACGCCAGCGAAGCCGCGGGCAAAATAATAAATTTCGACCTATGTAGGTGAAATAGGGGATGAAAGTTCATATGGAACAAAGTAACTATTCCACGCGGACGAAGTCGCGGGCAAAATTAATAATAATACTTCTTAACGCCAGCGAAGCCGCGGGCAAAATAATAAATTTCGACCTATGTAGGTGAAATAGGGGATGAAAGTTCATATGGAACAAAGTAACTATTCCACGCGGACGAAGTCGCGGGCAAAATTAATAATAATACTTCTTAACGCCAGCGAAGCCGCGGGCAAAATAATAAATTTCGACCTATGTAGGTGAAATAGGGGATGAAAGTTCATATGGAACAAAGTAACTATTCCATGCGGTCGAAGTCGCGGGCAAAAAGCTAGTTATTACATAAAACTAATCGACATTTGATTGCCTCGTTGGTCTAGTGGTCCCAAGCGCGTCTGCTACGCTAGAGGTCCTGGGTTCCATCCGCGGGTCGAGCAGTGTTTTTGGGTTTTCTATGAAATTGCCAGTAACAGCTCAGCGTCTGGATTTGTGCCCGGTTGATGGCAATAGCCGCGCCTCCTATTACATGGCACCTAAACATTCCGGTGAAATGTGGGTGTACGCTAGAACGCCTCTGCCTACCCCTTCGGGGAATACAGGCGTGATGGTATGTGATAAAACTAATCTAAGGTCGGTACTACAAGTCACTGTCTGTATAAACTATGAATATAGCTTATTATAGCGTCTCATTATACACCTTGTTGTCCTTGTGACATTCACAAGCACAAATAGTTTCACTTTGGGACCCTGTAACAACACACGTTATTATGCACATCAACCGTTCAATAATTATGTATAGCGAAACTGAATATTGAACTAATGTTACCATTTTCCTTTCAGTTGACAACTCTACGTATCTGTGCACACGAGCCATAGACGATAACGGTGAGGCCATTACAAGTGGTTGTTACGAACAAAGAAATGGCAGTTTTGTCACTAGAGCCTGTTTCTGTCGCTCTGTGCCCGGAGGCGTACCCTGCAATAACGCTTTGCTATCGACTATAAACTGGATGTTAGTTTTAATTGTAGCCTTATCTATCACATTTAATTAACACAGTTTTTTATAAAAAATTAAACGTATGTTAGACGAGAAAGCCTTTTGTTAAAACTATTCCATTCCTGATAATTAAGAGCACCTTGGACTGCGAAACGCACCAATGCTGCAATATATCGATCCTTACCCAGCTTCGCATAAAAACTCGCTTGTCCACCATATGCCAACAGCGTATCCTTGCATATTTCGGTCACACAATGCGTAGAGGCGTCGAAGTTTGGAAAAACTGATTGTGGTTGGGAACACCGATCAAAAGATGGCAAAAGATCGCGTGATGATTCACCAACAAGATGGACCGTTCAAGTAAAAACTCGTCGGCCTCCAAATTCTAGACGGTTATGCAAAACGCGCTGGACAGAAACCGGTGAAGACAGAATATCCGCTCCAGATGCAACCCTGATGATCCTCACACATGAGGGACCGACCCCAGAGAGAGATTCCTGATAAAGGCGACTACAAACAAATGGATCGACGCCTATAATACCGACGCCTGTAATACCGACGCCTATAATACCGACGCCTATAAAACCGACACCTTATTATCGATGTTTATTATAACGACGCATATAATGTCAAGCCTATAATGTCGACGCTAATAATATCGACGCTTAGAATACCGACGCCTACCATAATACAGTCAAGTTCATCATGAAGATATTTATTACTTTAAAAAAAGGTCAACTCCTCACATTAATCAACAATTCCTGAATATGAATGTGAAAATTGAGAAAGTTTGCAATTTATTTTTGACTCCGTTAGATTGCACTCGAGTCGAAATTTTTTTCAATAGACATTTTGTAGAACAGAAGTAGAATTCATAAAAAAAATATAAGTACCTACACCAGTAAACAAATATTTAATAGGCCCATAGGACATGACGTAACAATTTACATTCAGGATCTAATTGGGATTTACACACACAACCAAAATACACAACGATCGGACAGAGATTCCACTCACACAGTTACCAGCGGCAAAGGTTCGGACATGGCACGTCTGTACTATCCGAGATCTCGAGCAAAAGAGAGCCAACTCGCCAAGTGCTCCGCTAGGAGTAATATTGTTCTGTGCCCAAGTGACGTTCACATCACAAGCTTTATAGAAATTCTGACACAGTGTCATTATAAAAAAAATAGGCGGGCAGTCTTGAACATTTTATCAAATCCCTAACAGACGTTATTTTTCATTTCACTCGAGTAAAAAGTGACTGACTTGAACACTGAACAGCATCATTGACATTTACCGTTCTCGCTAGGGTTGTTGAAAAATATAGATTTATCGATATATCGATATTATTTTTTCAATATATCGATATTTTTGAGCGATATTTAATATTTCGATATATCGCTGTATCGATAAAAAATTCCAAGTATTGAAAAGGTATTTTTTTCAGACAAATTAACAACATTTTTAAGTTAAAAGATAAAAATTACCTTTTTTTTATTGGCTGTTTTATATTTTGGTTTTTAAGTTGGCAGATATATCGATATTTTTTGAAAATACAAATTGCGATATTGATGATATTTTTTTTAATATCGATATATATCGATACTTTTTGCATTTCCGACATCCCTAGTTCTCGCCATACTTATTGTCCGGCTTGAAGTTGGCATGAGCTAACTTCAATCCGGCCGGAAAAATCGGAGTAAGAAAAATATAATATAACTAGCTTCCCGCCAGCGGCTTCGCCCGCGTGGTCTTATAATTTTTTCCCCCGTTTTTGCATCATTTTTCATTACTACTCCGCTCCTATTAGTCGTAGCGTGATGATATATAGCCTATGTTACTCGGGGATAATGTAGCTTTCCAAAGGTGAAAGAATTTTTGAAATCGGTCCAGTAGTTTCGGAGCCTATTCATTACAAACAAACAAACAAACAAATCTTTCCTCTTTATAATATTAGTATAGATTAGTATAGATAGTACAGATAGTTAAAAACTAAACATTGATTCGATACGTTCGTTATGATTAGTCAGCGTTAGCGCGGTTCTATTTATTCTCTTTGTCTTTGATGATTAGGTTGCCAGTCTGACAAGCGAACAAGTGACGTGTCCGATCTGTCATCAGTCAGCAACGTCAAACTGTCAGTCCGCAGTCGTCAGTCATCAACATTTTAAAAACGCCTATTGCAGTGGTTTTGCCACCGCTGCATATATTTTTAAGTTTTATGCTAACAAACCCTACAGTAAAAAATTAAAATGTACTCCGTACTGACGAGAGGGAATGCGATACTTACGTACACACTCAGCGTACTGGCATGTCTAACTTTTTTGTGTTTTTTGTCTACACTAACCGTGGATTACAGAACTGCTGCTCATATGAACACAGTAAAAGTGGTTGTGTAAGTATACAACACATTTCATGTGCATACATTTTAACCTCTTGTACTAAATAACATAATTTTTACAGTAAAAACGTGCCGGACTATGGAGCATCAAGAGAAAGGAATGATCTTGGTTTCCTAACTTTCGATCTCAAAACAGATCTTTCTCACCTGTTCAACTGGAACGTGAAGCAACTGTTCCTCTACCTCACTGCTGAGTACATCACACCTAACAATGAATTGAACCAAGTAGTACTTTGGGACAAAATAATCCTCAGAGGTGAAAATGCATTGTTGGATTTCAAAAACATGAACACAAAATACTATTTCTGGGATGACGGAAATGGTTTAAAGTAAGTATGCTATTTCTACATCAAAAGAGTTTATTCAGAATATTACTGGGTAGTGGGAAAAAACACTAGTTATTAAACTACCTAGTGTTGGATGGATCATGGAAGGATGAGTCTAGAACTTGAAAAATAACTGTCAGCCTTCAATGTATATGGTGGTAACCCTGCCAAATCATCAAGCCAAGCCAAAGTGAATGGGCATCTTGTGGGTGAATGGGGTTAATCTTAGGCCACATCTACATTTACCATCAGGTGAGATTGGGGTCAAGCACAAATCCATCCCTAATAAAAAAAATACGAGCCAAATGAAGCACAAACTTCTAACTCTATAGACTTGTAGAATTATTCTTGTAGTATTGAAACGGCCAAGATACATATTTTCACTAAGGTGTATTTTCTGAAGTTAAGGTATGTAGAGTTAGAAGAAAGGCTCTACATGAGATCTGATAACTATTTGAGAGTGCGAGGGGAATTTATTGTGGGATTTTTTTACTGTGCAACTACTTAATGCTAAAAATTCATGATAAGCTTTAAATATTTTTTTTATTTTGCAGAGGTCACAGCAATGTAACTTTAACTCTCTCATGGAACATCATACCAAATGCAGGCCTGCTGCCAAACATCCAGGCCCTTGGCCAGCACTCCTTCAAGTTCCCCATAGACTACACTCAAACAAGGGTATGATCTGTAGGTTACTTATGAATGTTGCATTTTGCATAGTTGGGGTTCTGATGAGATATGTTACTTTAAGATTGTCAAAATACACTGCTTTGTCACAGATGTGAGTTTTATTTATTACATCCTGTTTATGTTGTACATAATGTGTCTGAAAGTAGATAATTGAAACGGAAATGTAATTCTTCAACTGTTTTTGTCTGAATTATCATAGCAATAGACTTTAACTCGGACCATAATAATATTTGTGTTAACATAATATAGCTCTAAGTTTATAACTTTAATGCTAAGTTACATCCATTAATAATTTTACTGTGACAAATTACAAAAAATAATAATTGAAATACCACTTGTAGATAATAAATCTAACATTCGTGTCCCTTCGTCCAGCATACTCACCATGGAATCCTGATATTTCATGAATGTCAAAAAACTGTTCTGAAATAGTGCTAAATAGTGCCCAAAGGAAAAAAATAGTGCTCTTGTACTTGCGAAGTTATAGCCATAGTTCGATGAGTATGCTGGACGAAGGTTTCGCCCAGCATACTCACCTCCGTCCGGAGAATCTGTATACGCTTCAAACATAATTCATACTTCAAAAAATAGTTCCCAAATAGTGCCAAACGGTGCCCAAAAAGAAAAAACAGTGCTCGAATAACTTCGGAGTTATAGGCTTCGTTCAGTGAGTATGCTGGGCGTAGGTTCTACGCCCAGCATACTCACCTCAGTGCGCGAATATCGAACGAGCTATAGGTACAATTTACGTCTCAAAAAATTGTGCTTGAAATAGTGCCCAATATCAGTCCAATTTTTGCTTGACTTTTGACTTAGAAAACCATTAAATTTTAATGTAAACTTCTACATACTAACGTAAAATGGGGTACAGTCGTCGACACATGTTTTTGGACAAAAATATTAAACTTTCTAATTGTAGACTTCATGTTATTGGAAATAATTATGGTATTTTCTCACATGTCAAAAACTTTCGATTAAATGCATTATTATATATTTTATAAATAATAATAAATGAATGAAACTTTAAGCGTAAATGAAGTCTATTACTTCATTGCATTGTGTGTTTGTCTGAATAAAAACAGTCATTTGCAGCCAATAAAATTAATATCTTGAAAAATTGTAAAAAGGAAATTATACAGTTTCTTTTTGTATATATGTTGCAGGCAAAACTTATAACCAGTCAAAACTAGTACTGTGACATAGTTATACAAATTTTTAAAACTCTTTCCAATAGTTTCATCAATGAAAGGTTTAGCAATAAAAAACATTTTTAATTACTTACGTTATTTATTACTATTTAAAGGGCCAAAGTAATCAGAATTCTAGTTAACTAGTTCACAGCTTTTGTTAACATTCATAATATAATCAATGTAAATAGAAAAAATTACGTACTAGATACACAATTTTATATAGGTAAATAATGACATCACCAACACATTGTTTGGTTTTGCAACCCACTATGTAGTCAAACTCAAAAGCCGGCGTTATTATAATGATGTGCGACGAAGTAAACAAACAAAGAAACTGAGAAGCGCTTGTTCGTTTCGATTGCTTTGTGACACAAAATGGACCCTTATCACCTTCAAAATACAGATCAGTCTTGTCTAATAATCGTAAGATGTTAGGGCAGCGCCATCTAGTATTTAAACATAAACATATTCATTTGCGTCGCGGGCGCCGCGCGTCGCTTTGTGACACAAAATGGACCCTTATCACCTTCAAAATACAGATCAGTCTTGTCTAATAATCGTAAGATGTTAGGGCAGCGCCATCTAGTATTTAAACATAAACATATTCATTTGCGTCGCGGGCGCCGCGCGTCGTAAGCCCCATACCTATTGACCGTACGTGCATCCATTACTGCCACACTGTATTGAACTTTATCACATGAGGAATACAGGTCAATTCCGTAAACGTTGTGGTACCGTCCTTGATCCGGAAAATGATTATTTTGAATAATTTTGTCAGTTGTAATGTAAGCATTAATAACAGCAACTTTATTTTTCATGCATGATTTACTTCATTTGATATCTTAATCCTTCAAGCGCCGTGATCTAGACAAAATATATAAAATCATTGTTCCTAGCTACCGGGGTCCCATGCGACGCGCGAAGGCTTAATCATATTATTATAAAGTATTATTAAAATAATGTGTAATTAATAATATTGCGATTCTAAAGTAAATACTCCCTTACATAGACAATTAATAATTTACACAAGACAAAAATTGTTAGAAAGAAAGTTAATAATATTGTATTCGACTGTACTCAATGTAATGTATGTAGAAGTTTACAATCAAATTTAATGGTTTTCTAGGTCAAAAGTCAAGCAAAAATTGGACTGATATTGGGCACTATTTCAAGCACAATTTTTTGAGACGTAAATTGTACCTATAGCTCGTTCGATATTCGCGCACTGAGGTGAGTATGCTGGGCGTAGAACCTACGCCCAGCATACTCACTGAACGAAGCCTATAACTCCGAAGTTATTCGAGCACTGTTTTTTCTTTTTGGGCACCGTTTGGCACTATTTGGGAACTATTTTTTGAAGTATGAATTATGTTTGAAGCGTATACAGATTCTCCGGACGGAGGTGAGTATGCTGGGCGAAACCTTCGTCCAGCATACTCATCGAACTATGGCTATAACTTCGCAAGTACAAGAGCACTATTTTTTTCCTTTGGGCACTATTTAGCACTATTTCAGAACAGTTTTTTGACATTCATGAAATATCAGGATTCCATGGTGAGTATGCTGGACGAAGGGACACTAACATTCTTATTTTGTGTCTTATTTGTTTGAATTGAATATTACCTGTATAAACAATCATCTAGTGATGGGTAATAAATATTACAGTAAAACAAGCATTATCTTTTCGTATTATATAATTCAATTACATTTTTAATTAAACATACATTAATCATTTTTGCTCTACAGTGTTTGTTCTACAGCAGAAAAAACTAGTGACCTCTACCATTGCTTGTATAGAGGTATACATCTCCAATCATTTTGCCAATTTAATCAGCATTATCAGATATGAAAAAATCTTGTAATTATTACAATTCTTGAGTGGACAAAGATTTATCACTTACATTTTTTATTCTTTATGGTTTTTTTTACATTTTTGCACAAAAAGGGTGTGATACTAAATCACCTAATTATAACAAAATATTAAGGAGGTATTATAATTCCCAATATTGAGGTATAATATATAAATGCATATAAACTAAGCAGAAACATTATTCTAAGTTTTATTTTTCAACTACATGTGTTTTTATATTAAAACCTCATACAAGCGTGTACATATAAGAAACATACAGTAATATAATAAGGTTCATTATTAGAATTATTATATTTTTACTATTCTGGGAGGACCCTTATAATATAATTTAACATCTAATTAACTGTAAAAATAGTTCTCCAACAAAGATCTCTAATTTAATTCCTAAATTGCTTCACTATCAATTTTAATATTGTTTTATAACAATGGTTAAGATAGTGTATTATAGATAGTCAACAATTGGAACATGTATAAATGAAAAGAATGTATGTTGAACATAGATGTTTGATTTTTGTTTGTGCAGTGACCATAAAAAAACAAAGGTATAATAAATAAGCACTCTTAAATTTAATTTTACCAGATTAATTGTTTAAAATCGCAATAATGAATGCATTATTTGCTATTCAATTGCTGATTAGATGGAGTGCTTTAAATGAGGTAAACCGGGGTGAACCAAAACCCCAGTAAAAGGAAAATGAAGGTAAAGGTTTATATTATAACAAGTACCTATTTCTAATAACCAAGGTTTTGAAACCCTCTTTAATAAATGACCACATTGCCACGTCAAATGGTTAAAGGGGTTATTCCCACTTGCCACCACCGTCGACGCCACCCCCTGGTAACAAATGGGAAAAAATCCCACTTGTTTTGTTTCCAGTTGCCACCAGGGGTGACAAATGGGAAAAAAATTGATACGCCTCCAGTCCTACAGTTGATTATATATACAGTGATGTGAATTCAATTATTGAGATTTTTTCCCATTCGTCACCAGTGGTGGCGTCGACAGAGGTGGCAACTGGGAATAATCCGTTGAAAGTATAGTATTAAGTAATACAAATTCATAGTTTTTCACTGAAACGCTAGATAAACGCAGCTAACACTAGTATTGTACACTAAAATATTTTTATGAAGTGAATAGCATCAACATAATTATTATAACTTACATGTAACAGTTCATAGTGTATTGCTTGCGTATGCCTCTGGCATTATTAGAATTTTACTAACATCCCTACAATGAATCGCCTACGACTTTTCTACTATCATTATGCTAACATTCAAAGCTGATCCCACTAAATTACGTGAAAAAATATTGCATATTTAAGTAAATACTTTACTGGTGTACAGTATCGCAGTCAATCTGCACGCACAACAATAATAACAGATGATGCAATGAACATAAGTATGTATTTTCTATTTTAACTACAATTCAACAACATGAAATAAAATATAAATACCTATGTAGGTTTAATACAGAACTTGACCTGCTCATATGAATTGACTAGTGATCATGTGATTAGGTAATGGTAACGCTCACCAAAACCATTACCATTACATCCTACTGCATGTGAGTAATCCCGCTGTTAGGTGACTGCAATGACAAACAAAAGTTTATAATCTTTTTAAATCTAAATATAATTCGAGTCTGTCTAAGATCCTGCTAAATAAAGTAATATTTTCTAAAATTTAAAACGAAATTATGGTACACATCGAGTATTATAATTAAATCATAAAATAAGTATTGACATAATTAATATCATGTCAGCTGGGGTATATCCCCAGTCCTGCTCCTCACAGTTCCAGCAGCTATCATCATCTAATTTGCATGAGTAGTACCAATTATACCTATTAGTGCGGACAGGTCCATTTGTATCTGTATTGAGAGCGTGCAAGAGGTGCAGGCTGGGCCTGGCGCCCTTCTTCTGAGATTTAAATTGATTGAAACCGAACATAATTAAATCCTCACTCTCGCATGATGCATGAAGAATAGAATCTACTACAGATAAGATTAATTAAATGTAATTAATTCCCTAATATTAGTAGAATTAATAACGAATATTATCATGGTTTGGTAATTATCAGCAAATAGATGATCTTTTTGTTATTTTTTAGACAAACAGCAATTAATCAAACAATCTACAACTTAAAAGCGCAATACTAAAGATCACAGTTTTTGCCATAAAAAGTGATTTGGTTTCACAAAATGGCATTATTACTAGAGAGGTTGCGTGAACACGATACATTATCCATCATTTTAAAGATATAACATCAGCTCTAACTGGAAACGCCATTCAAATATACTCCTATTTATAATATTTAACATCAAATACAACCAAAGAAGAAACCAAAATATTTATAGCTACATTTTAGTTGTTCGCTGTATTTAATTTGTAACACTCACATTTTTTAAATAAATGTGAATCTGAAAGGTACGTAATGTCAAAAGACCTAAGATCCAAAACCTGTGAGTAACAATAAAATACAAGTTGTATACTGGAACGGTGACTGTTGTCCGCAAACTTTACACCCTGCCTGCACATCTGACATAGTTTCAACATCACATCTACAATATACAGATGCATCACACAAAATGGACAGTAAGTACAAGTGGATATCCTGCTAGTTTGATAACTAGCAAAAACTTTACTGTAGGTATGATTACATGACTGAGGCATACTTGCAATGTCAGCAAATTTGCTTTAGGCGTGTAATTGTACAGTCAACCATGGTATGCATTTACACCAGCACTTTAATCGACTTAAAAGGCCAGAATCCCGATAATTGGATAATATAGTATAGCTGGTTATATTTGCTACACCACAACATAACACATATTTTACGTGAGGGTAGGAATTAAGATATGCCCGATAGTTACGCAAGATACCGTACCACCAAAGATAATCAATCTAATTGGAATGAATTTGAATGCATAATGCTGTCATGGATATGCAAAGTCGATTTTGGGCACTCTTAAGTCAATTTCATTTAAAATTCTGAAGGGTTTTGGACACAGTTACGTAAATATCTTATGTATGTACACACTATTGAGTAGAGGAGTCCGTGCTGTAAGGGCTTCAAATGTGCGGACAGGAGGTGTGTTGTCTACCTATGAGAGTCGCGGCGTGGCAGCGTCCCCGATGCTGCCGACGCCGCGCATTCACAAGCGGCAGGGTTAGAGCACGGGCCGTCACGCGCCTGACAGCGGCGGCCCGTCTGTCTGCACGTCTTTGTCCTCTGTCGGCGGTACACACGGACGGTCCGAACCATATCTCCTTGACAGATCCAACATTTCTCTCAAACCCTGGAATTAAAAACAATAAATTATTGTTGTTTTTGTAACTTAAAAATAGGTATTACCTACCTGCTACTACTACAAGACTGATTCAGACTGATTATATTGTGGACTAGTTGTCATGCTTCTGCTAAGTAGTTCTTAGATGTAACATAAAATAAGCTAAGTATCATCAGCCTGATTTGCTGTTGATTCACACAAAAATTGCTTTACCTTATTTTCAGTAATGAGCCTTTGGTAGAGTTCCTCTTCTTTCCGCGCATCACCATTTTCATCCAAAGTAACAGCTTTATACATAACACTAGTCATCTCATTGATCCTTTCTGCTTGTTGCCGGATCAGCTATAACAAGGAAAAACTCAATAAAATACTGTTGCAATGCTCCATCTGTTTTTGCTTATGTTACAAGAGTGAATAGTTTAGAAGAATGGGGAATTTGTAATGGCACATCTGAAGCAGTAATGTTTAAATTTTAATGAGGATTAATAATATATTTATGTATATTACTACAGACCTCTTGCTGTTTCTCATTGATAGCATTAGTAAAGTCTATCCTTGACTCCCATATCCTCTTCTCAGTATGCTGTCGGTACTTGGACATGATGAGTTCCAGTGCTCGTCTGTGATCTTCCAAAGCTGCTCTCAGCTCACCATTCTCGCGTTGAACATCTCTCATTAGTCGTGACTCCCGCTCGATACTCGCAATAAGTGCCCCTCTAGGACGCTCGCGTGATGCCTCATTTAGAGTATCAACTTCCTCTTTATACTGAAATAGTAAATCATAAAATACTAATTATAAAGTAAATATTTGCACCTGTGGCATCATTAGAACCAGTCTGACATTTTACAAAATTTAATTTCATATGTAGAAAGAGGAAAATGCAATACATAACTGGTGATATTTAATTTTAATATATTCGAAACTAAAACTAGTCAATGGGTAATTTACTAAGCTGCATAGGATTCTTGGCCTTCTAAAAAATGACTATTATGTCTGTAATGAATAGCTAGACCGGAAATAAATAAAACCCAACTAATCAGGGTTTAATTGATATTATCTGACCAGTAAATTTACTCTATAATGATTTATCAATGCACTTAGAGCATCACTAGCAATTTGGTATGGTATGGTATAGCGGGCTGTGTTCAGTCATTGCGGTGTCAATGCGCATATTTTGTGTAAGGGTGGGAATGTTTAATGTTTACTCAAACCACTCCAACTCCTCAAGAACGCCAGCACAGTCCAGATGTTGCTGACAATCTCTTGAAGATCACTAGCAAGTTGCAAACAAGGCCTTGCCTGGCCTGCGTTGGGATACATCATACTACATCACATATTCCTACTACCTATGAGATAAGAGTGGGATTCATTCCCATCCAAGGAGCAATTTCTCCAGCTACACCAATGAAACCTTTGAAGATTATTTTTCAACTCCTTTCCTTCAAAGATATTAAGGGCCTGTTTCACCACCTCCTAGGAAGTCCCCATTAAATTATTTAGCAGATAATTTCATACAAATGTTGTTCCATTTTTAAATTATCTGGTGGTTACCATCTATTGAGAAGTGCTCATAATATAATTTACCTTAAAAACATACATAAGCTAAAAAATACTTTATTTAATACCCATTGTTTCAATGGATGCTAGGTGCAAAGGGGTATAAAGGAAGGTAGAAAAGATGAAGGGTAAGGTGGTGAAAAGATAGATGACAAAACTATATTCCTCATTTAATTGCACAACGCTGAATAAGTTTACTTTGGAAGAGTGGAGGCTCTTAATACAAGCAACTCCTTGGTTAAAAGGTGTTTTATTTACTGAAATAAACATTTTTATTTTTTTATATTACCATTTATACTTACAAGCTGCCAGCTCTACTGGTGGACCTACACTGCATTCATTAATTTTATATTTATCATAAACAATAACTCATTTTATAATATTTCCTGATTAGATATTTTTTTCTAATATTTAACACAGATGACATTACACAATTCATGTTGTGCTAAACGCGTATTTTTAATTACCATTAAAATGAGACCATTGGCTTCAAGGGGTCTGTGCTACTTAAAACATAACGAGAAAGCCAACTGTTTACACAACATGAACATGAGAAACAAACTACAAGGTCATGAAACTTTAGTGACACTATGCTTATATTTCATGTTTTATTTGTGGAGAAATTGTACTTCAACTTTTTGATGTGAGGTAGTGGAAAAGAAATTTCGTATTTAGACAATGGACAAGAGTGAGCGTCCCAGTTATCTACCCGTATCCAATTGCAACAACCTACCTGTTTCATCGTATGTATTTGTCTGTAAGCGGTTTGAGTCTCGGTAAGCAAAGCATCAGCTTCTGTCTCGCGCTCTTTGAGACGTCCTGCGAGTCGTTTTGCATCCAAAATTATTTGCTGTATGGTCAGTGACATCTGAAAAAGCCAGCAATGTAGAAAACCCACAACAGTTCACTAAAAAAATCGATGTAAAAACAGAACTGCACCAACCCTGATATCCACACAAAATTGTCGCACGAATAATGTTTCATCTAAACAATTTTTTAAGCAATAAATTTAAATAATACACCAATTTCTAAGTAAAATTAAAAGACGCATATCAGCTGTTTCGTGATTAGAGTTTAGCAGCCATTAGCTTTCATTTCATTTCATCACTGAGCGGAGTATTATATTTCCAAATAGAACGGTAAGGGAGGGAGAAAGATAGCGCTACTTATTCCAACCCTAACTGCTGTTACAGAAAAGGGATAGAAAATGTACACAACCTAATATTACACACAGAACTGTGTTGTGACATGACCTTGATCACAGAGAATCGAAGAAGATTGAATTGAAAAGTCCTTTCTCTATGATCTGTGTTGCAAGATACATACGAATTGTCTTTGGACGAATAGTATGCAATGTTATAATTTTATTGCATTATTTAAATAATTACAAAGGACATGTTTCATTTTTGTATGGGACTCAGGCCATAACCTGTACCTTTCAGAAAATCTGGGAAACAAACCCCTGAATGGAATAAAGTATCATTTTTTACATAGTATTAAATGGTTTTTATGCACATAATTAAAATTAAAAATGTTTGACGTTTGTGAAACATAAATAATTTGACGTTTGACAGGTTGTAGAGATGGCGTTTCCATAAACTATAAACCTAGAAACTCTTTAACTGAATAAGGAAAACTTACCTTCAGGAGTTTTAGGGTATTTTCAGACCTTTTGGGTCAGGTAGTAATATATAAAATGGATAATAAGTCGTTTGACATTAGTTGTGAACAGAATGTCAAACAAAATGCCATTTTGAATTTTTCGTTTAGAAGTAGACTCCAGAAAAGCAGTTACTTCTATATTTTTTTATCGATAAAAAGGATCACAATCGCTTATATTTACTCGAAAATGGTGTGTAGGAAAAAAGTAATTATTACATACTACAAGAAAACATACTTTTCATACTTAATGTCGATGTGATACTACATTTTAAATAATTTTATGTGACATGATTTCTGAACGAAAGCAGACTAAGCAAACTGTAAGACGCCATATTGAATAGAATTATGGCAATAATTGAAAAACTATAATTTTTTGTACACAACAAATCAGGATTTAATTAACAAAATAATATTTTTCCCAAGTTCGTGGTATTTTTTCCTCCTTTTCAATAAATGTACATCTTATGGCCGAAAATGAAACATCTCCTTTACATAAATAACAACTTATTTTTAATAAATATATAATACATAATAAATTAATCATCATTATAATTTGTATTTGAATTATACTATGTTAAATCATTGATATTATGATTATAATATAGATATATAATAATACTTATGTCTTTATTTGTTAAATAATAGGTGAAAGGATCACCTTTACAACAACAAAAACAACAACAACAACCTGTACAAATATTTTAATCTAGTCGCTGATGCGACTAGATTAAAATTATTTGTATGTACAAAATATATTTGTACATACAAAGCAAAATGTATTTCATGGATCATCTCTGAACGTGGAAAGGAACTAACTTACCAAATACGAATGTGGTCTGCGAAGAGAATACAACCAAATATACAGTTTGCGCCAAACTTATTGTCCGGGTTGAAGTTGGCATTAGCTAAATTTAACTTAGCCGTAAAAATCAGACAAAGAATATTATTAGATTGTAATAAATAAATACGGAAGCTCAAGTCGTAGGCTGTCGTTTTAAATAGTTTTAATCCAATATTTTTCTTTCTCCGATTTTTACGGAGGGGGATTTTTTGGGTTAAAGCTAGCTCGGGCCAACTTCGACCCGGACAATAAGTTTGGCCCGAATAGCATACCCATGCAATCCGTACCAGAGAAACCATTAGAGAAACGTAGATAGAACGATACAACCCCTAAAGTTTTCTGCATAATGTCTAAAGTACATAATAATGAGCCTGGGAATCCACGTCAGGTTCTTCCCATGTTCTTCCGTACGATTACTATGATTGTCTGATCCGATATTTCAGTGCTACCAATTTACGGTCTTCGTCGCTAGAAATCGTCGCTATTTCTGCTACACACACCCTAAAGTTTTGAACTTTGGCGACTAAGCAGCTGTTTTGGTGTGTACTCCAAATTAAATATTTATAATTTGGAGTACACACCAAAACAGCTGATTTTTAGGGCTAGTCATTCGAATGGTTTTAGACTGAATTTTACGAACTGATAATTAATAGAAGTCGTGAATTATGAGAGTTGGCAACATTGAACTTGTATTCTCGGGCTAACGCCGGCAAGTTTGAAAAAATTTTACACAAAAAGGGTTAGGCAGAGTACCATTAGTACTTAGGGTTAGAGTTAGGCACAGGTTAGGTTAAGTTAGTCCCCCAGTCCTCCAGCCCCCAACAACTACTAATAGTTAATCATTTTTATTTTCTACCCTAGTAACTTTATACCTACAATGCGGCAGGATATTCTATACATGTTCTAGGATCGTGACATTGCCATGTCGATCTCGATGTCACATTCAGAATTTCAGCCACCTTTTTTTTTAAACTGTTTGTTTCCGCGTGTGCAGATTTCAAAGACTGTATAGTCCGTTTTTTAATCTCAGAGACTAGATTGACACATGCAACTGTCAAAATTACAAATAATGATACCAGCTTTTTTGTGTAGGGTTGTACCTACGATACCGGTTTGTTGAATCGTAACTTTTAGACGATTAGCTTAAAATTTTTCTATTCCAAATCGTATCATTAAAGCCCAAATTAATTAAAATTGTCCGAATGCACAATAAAGTCTATGAAAGGTAAGTCGTCGTAGAGTTTTTAAGTATCAAATGACGTAAAATTACCTACCAAAAAAAAACTAAGAAAGGACTTTAATAAATATAGTTTTATGTTCCAACGAGGTAAAAAAGTATTAGAAAACTATATCAATCGCCGTAAAAAAGTTTTAGAAGACTATGTTAATTTCGCTGTCGCTATTGAGTCCTTCAAAACTCTACCTAATCCGACTCATGATTATTACGTTTTAAATAAGAACTACTATTTTTTTCAGGTTACTCGATATAAAAAAACCGACACTTCAATTTATTACCGATAATTTTCGATAGAGGCACATTACTATTTAAGAAATCCAAAAAACTGGTATCCCACGTAATGTCACTTTAGTCTGAGATTAAAAAACAGACTATATATTATATGTAGTTATATTAAAATAAATAGGTAGGCTTCGGCTGGTTTTTTTCGGTTTGTAATGAGGGTGACAATTTCAACTGTCGAATATTAAATAACACAAAAATATTTTATTATTATTTTATTTTATTGTCTTTATTATCATCTTATATAGGTATTTTATAATCTGCTTAAACTAGGAACTTATTTTAGGTACCTAGGTACAATACTACTAGAGATACGAAGCAATAATTGCATTATTGACTACAAAAGCTACTACTCGAAAGGACAGGATATTTCCTTCTACAATGTAAAATATAATTATTTAAAGTACACACAAACAACAATGTTTGCTAGTTGTTAATTGCTCAGCTTTTAAATAACATAATGCTCTCTGCTCTCTCTGACTCTTCATAAGTGATCAATAGACCTTTCTCTCGTCAAATCTATTGACAAGAGAACAGCCAGAATATCACAAAACAATCTAACCTAGATATTATTTTTGTTGAGGAAATCTCTGATAATTTTATTCACTTTTTGTGGCTCCTCCTGTTGAAGGAAATGACCGACATTATCGACTATAGTTGTTTCTATACAGGAATATTCCTTCTTCATAGTTTCCAACGTGGCATGGCTGATATAATCGTCATTAGCAGCCTGAGCCACTAGCATGGGCACTTTTTCCTTGTGCTCCTCAATGTCCGGCAGGTCGTAATTGAAGTTTGCCCGGTAGTAGTTTATTGGCGGTGTAAGGGCAACTGCAGTGGGGAAAAAATTCAATAATTAAAAGAGTGAAATCAAAGTCCATAGATTACCTACGTTTGGTGTAGGCCAGTAAAATAAAAATAGGAAAATAAGTTAATGAGCCACTAATCATATATAAATGTCAAAGTTATAGCTATTTTTTCGATGCGCATGAAATTGTCTTGCAGATCTACTCACTCTCGACAAACCCAACTAGCATATTTTTTTACTAAAACTTTAGGTTGCCTTTTACCAATTAGAAAAAAACGCACCAACGTCTAAGCAAACTAAAAAAACTTACATGGCTTGCGAAACCAGTATTTATAACATTCCAGATCCTCTTTATCCGTGGAGCTCTTCCCAGGGAACAACATAATGCGGTCGTAAAATGCCAGGTCATTTAAGAGGAGAGCTTTCTCTGGTATTACTGGCGCACAATACATGAACACATACCTAGAAAATAGAAGGAAATTTGATTAGGTACCTACTTAAGTGGAATATACATGTAAGATAATTGTCAGATCATTGAGATTATCTATGCATTAGGGGCTTAAACTGGCACAAGCTGAAAACCCTGAATTTTTCGACACGAATAATAAGAGAACTTACCACGATTTTTTCCACTGAAGTGGGTTACTCCAAATCTCGCGCGTCCAAGTCGTTCCGGAGACGCTGGCTAGGACGACTAACCCGTCCAATACTTCAGGATATTGGTTGCGGAACTGACAAGCGATCACACCACCCCAATCGTGTGAAATCAGAATGCATTTTTCGCGACCTAAAATAAGTAACGTCTGTGAGCACATTGTGTCAATCATTTTTTGTTATGAAAATTACTTTGTCAGGCTTAGGTAAAAATACTGCTAACTTACCTAATTGCCGAACAAGATCCCTAACGTCTTCTACTAAGAGATCTAATTTATATGATGAAACACCTTCAGGCCTCTCCGAATCACCATAACCTCTCATATCAACGGCTATGCACCTGAAAAACAATAACAATATTATTGAGCATAAGTACATTATCAAAATCCTAAAAACAAAACATCCGGCCACCCTAGTATCCTCACTATCGACCTATTTTTGATTATCTTTTTAGTGAGTCACCGATGTCAACGAAAAGAAAAAATCGTTCAGTAGTTTTTGAGTTTATCGCGAACAGACAGACACGACGAGGTACATTGTTTAATAATGAATAATATCAGTAGGTAGTGATAGTAATACCATAGTGTAATAAATTATAATTTACACTGTGGTGATACGTACCAATAATCCTTTTGGAACTCGACAATTTGATGCCGCCACGAGTACCAGAACTCAGGAAATCCATGCAGAAATAGCATCAATGGCTTGGAAGGGTCACCACTCTCGACGTAATGCAATTTTGTGTTCTGTAAGATGATTACAATATTTCAATTTCACCATTCTTCTGCTACTGCTAGATGAATAGATAATTTTACCCTGGTGGAGGACTGACAGTGAGTAGATGCTTAGTCCCTCCAAACTTACTACTTGGCCTTAATTTTCGGCCACCGGCACCGGCCACGTTCATGACCTTAAAGACTTCTGCTGTTTCAAACCGCAAAATCAAATTACGATATAGACTGCCTCACTGCTTACGTAAAGTTAAATAACTAAGTACCTAGATACTGTAACATTTTACATTTATGAGCACAAGTGCTCTGTGGATTTACCTAACGATAAATTTGATAAGTCTTTAACATTCGTGATTTGTTTTCACCAAGGGTTTGCAGTACTTGCAGTGACACGATAAAGATGACTGTGTACTGTGGATCAATGTAACAGATGATCTGAAGGTCGGATAGTACTGTGTCCTCAATCGGCGTTGAATATTTCATTTAGAGTACCTTACCTAAGTAGCTTCAGGGGACGCAAATGGTTACTTTGGATGAATCATTGTAATTATAAATCGCGTTATACAATACACACGCTACTGCACACGCACACCGTGCTATCATTACCGGTATGGTCTATGGGCAGACTTCGCATTGTAAGTATGCCAAAATTAAATTATCAAGGCGGATTATGTTCCTTCATACATAGTTCCTGTATCGCGTACATGTACATACATGTATTTTTTTGGAAATTTCGAAGCGTTCTTGTTGCTGCCTGCTACATGAAAACGTGGCCTTGATAACCTTTTCCCCCGTTTTTGCAACATTTTTCATTGCTACTCGGCTCCTATTAGTCGTAGCTTGATGGTATATAGCCTAAAGCCTTCCCCGATAAATGGGCTATCTAACACTGAAAGAATAGATAGATAGATATCTAAAAACTTTCTACCTAACTTTCTAACCTAAGTAAATGAATTACTTATTTTCATTTTGTGCAATGCCTTTCGTACCTTTAGCCTTTTTTACATAAGCCTTTCGTACAATGAAGAACTTGTGCTGGAAATGTATGGCATGGTAATACATTAAGTGGTCTTTTTATTTAATAAATGTTTTTGTCGTAGAATAAGTACCTACCTACTAATTTGTGCGTCACTGAGGCCAGCGTGATGCACTGTAATTTTGTAGTTACTTAGCATAGCGTGACTTTTCCTATTGTCTAGTGCTTAGGTAGATGAAATAATATGTAATTAGGTAATCTTTGTATTTTCGCACATAAAAGTAACATTCTGATGACGTCTGTGGGCTAGTGGTTCGAGTACCGGACTGCTGATATCGAGGTCGTGGGTTCGATTCCCACATGACACAAACAATTATGTGATGAGCATAATTATGTGTTTGTTTGTCTAAAAAGTATATAAGTGTTATATCCATTGTATAACACCCATAGTACAAGCTCTGCTTAGTTTGGGACTAGGTGTTGCTGTGTCAAAAGTCCCAGGATAATATATTTTATTAAGAAAAAGCTTATTTATTTTTTGGAATGTAGTTGGGTACGTAGTATTAAAGACATATTTAAATTGGTGGAAAAAGGAATCTAACTAAAATGATTCAAGTAATCAATCTCCAGGAGATAGGTACACAGATGCGCTATTTTTGACAGCTATCTCCTGGAGATCGATCCACAGACAAAGGGATAATGATATTCAAGTAGAGACAGATCACGACATAGGTAATGAAACTGCAATAACGTCATGATTTTATCATTGTGTTACATGAAATAATAATACTTCTCGATCTTTGAACTGAATAATACGTTTAATCGTCCCAGTGCAGTGACTGTGTGGTAATATCTAAGCCGGTACCTAGGTACTCTGTTGTGCAGCAGCTTGGGAGAGCATGCGAAAACAGGTTGGATGGGTTGTGACTTGTGTTTTATACAACTCGCCGGAAGAACGCGATACACAGAAAGCGGAACGGCTTTCGTGTATTCTCCTTTAGTAGAATATTATTGCATAGACGATTGAATTCATACTTGTGCTGTTAATTTACGTTATGTACGTACTCGCATGATTTGTAACAGCAGCGTATCTTCGTGTTCCAATCATTAGTAAGTTGGTGTTCAATTAGCGACACACTGTTTGCACTATTACAATTTACACTGCATTAATTTGAACAGCATCTACAGAAATGGATCTCTATGGTAACAGGCACGGTAGTGTATGGTACCTAATTTCCATAGATATCCAGTTCTGTCTGGATCCCATATAGTATAAAATATATAAGGGATCCCTTCAGTCTTGCTGACAGAGTCTATCCCTGCAGCCTGAATATTGTTTAAAATTTTAAGTAGTTTTATTACCCGACAACGGCAAAAAGTGAAAAGGAACCTACCTAATTAATTCTAGATACTATGTATGTTAGTGTCAGAAACCAATAAATGATATTTTTTTTAAATTGACCGAAAATACTTTTAAAAGACAGCGATTTCAACTTCATTATTTTGTAACATACAGTTTAAGTCCTTACCTAACCTACCCACACATAGGGATATCTTTATACGTAGGTAATGCCATATTATTATATCGTAACCATATCGTATATTTGTTTAGTCTGTAGCAAATATCCTGCAGACATTAGACTTTAGACTTTGCCTTTTACAAGCTAGTTAAATTAAATATGGCAATTAGGTATGTGTAAATTTTTTATAGTGACAACTGACGTAGGTAACGACTTAGAGCCGATTTCACCATTTAAATTAAACGCGATCAATTCAAGCTAATCTCGGTTCTCGCATTTAACCGAGTTCAGGACGCAGGTTTGCATTTCACCAACATAAACTGAACTCAGTTAAGGCTGATCTTAGTTTAAATTCTGAACGCCCGATTTTGGACGTTTAACGTATCTGATCGCGATCAAGACCTGTCAAAGCCATAAAAGATAACCTAATTCATAATTTAATTAATTTATTAGAGATATTCTAATTATAATTATGAGTAGTCTATATTATTGGGTTTCGGCAATATTTCAATAAAGCTCGTTAGAATTCTTAAAACACGATAATTAAGAATTATGCAGAAGCGAAATGACATTATTTAATGGAGAAGAGAAACAGCGCCACCAGTGTCATAAAACGGAAACGAAACACGTACGTTTACGAAGATACTATCCAACAAAATGTTTACAAAGACATCTATGAGCTATCATAGAAATTTATATTTATTCAACGTAATTATATTGCCTACAAGCTGTATTTTTTTATTTTAATACTCTCTGAATTTACTCGAACTTGACTATCCTCAAAATCATCTCAAATCTCACTTAAAAATTATAACTTACCATTTTTAACTGCAAAGCGCATCGTAATTTGTCTATGATTGTCACGAACTGACAACATTTACATTCTATTTCAAAGTAAACTTAGTTTTCGTAAACGCGATCAAAAATTACCCGGTGAAATCTGTGCGGTGAAATAATGCGAACGGTGAAATCGGCCCTTAGGGCTGATTTCACCGTTCGCATTAAAAACTGAGTTCAATAAAACTAAGTTCTGCTTAATCGAGTTCATATGTTGGTTCTGAACTCGGTTCACATCTCGCAGATTTCACCGGGTAATTTTTGATCGCGTTTACGAAAACTAAGTTTACTTTGAAATAGAATGTAAATGTTGTCAGTTCGTGACAATCATAGACAAATTACGATGCGCTTTGCAGTTAAAAATGGTAAGTTATAATTTTTAAGTGAGATTTGAGATGATTTTGAGGATAGTCAAGTTCGAGTAAATTCAGAGAGTATTAAAATAAAAAAATACAGCTTGTAGGCAATATAATTACGTTGAATAAATATAAATTTCTATGATAGCTCATAGATGTCTTTGTAAACATTTTGTTGGATAGTATCTTCGTAAACGTACGTGTTTCGTTTCCGTTTTATGACACTGGTGGCGCTGTTTCTCTTCTCCATTAAATAATGTCATTTCGCTTCTGCATAATTATTAATTATCGTGTTTTAAGAATTCTAACGAGCTTTATTGAAATATTGCCGAAACCCAATAATATAGACTACTCATAATTATAATTAGAATATCTCTAATAAATTAATTAAATTATGAATTAGGTTATCTTTTATGGCTTTGACAGGTCTTGATCGCGATCAGATACGTTAAACGTCCAAAATCGGGCGTTCAGAAACTAGGTTCAGCCTTAACTGAGTTCAGTTTGTGTTGGTGAAAATGCAAACCTGCGTTCTGAACTCAGTTAAAAGCGAAATCCAAGATTAGCTTGAATTGATCGCGTTTTATTTAAATGGTGAAATCGGCTCTAAATGTTTCTTCCAAGATTATAACTAACAAACTTACTTAGCTGTATTCCCTAGGCAGAAAAGTAGTTGTAATATACATCCGCAGTGCGCCCATCAGGTTCTCTGTAATAGAGGCGAGCTTCGGACACAAATCTAAACTCCGAGCTGCTATTGAGAATTTCATAAAAAAAACAATAACACTACTCGACCGGGGGATCGAATCGGGCCTCGAGCGTAGCAGTCGCTTACGACATCTAGAATATATATTATATAGAATAGAAATCAGGAATAAATAAATAAATTATCAACATCTACTGTGTAGACTTGGGGCCTAATTATATTTTTAATATATCGGGCATTTTTTAATTTATCCGGCAGATATTATAGAGGTTTTCCAGACACGGTGAAACAGACCCTTGTGTATTCGTTGAAATATAACGTTGCCAACTCTGAGGTTTTCTCCGATATCGTAGGTGCGTTAGCAAACACAAATTTACACATACAGAAACCCGGAACAACCTACGTTAGGTCATGGAAATATTTGATCCGTACTCGCAATCTGTGGCGGAGAAGCCGACTGCTACGCCAAACAACCTCTACTTACTTGTTGGGTTTTTCCAATCATGAATGAGGATTATGGGAAACCCTTTTGGAAACAAATAGATTAGGTCAGTAATTATAGTAAATCCCACGACGATAGTTCAAAATATAAAAATTAACTAACTTGTAACTTTACGTATTAGATATGTATATAATAATTCTAACAGAGTTCCTAAAACAACAAAAACTGCTAATTAGGGACTATTTATTCTAATATTTTTCAAATTATTATGATTGAACCCATTGGATGAAGTAATTAGTATAAGTGGTTACCAAGTGATTTGTTACCGGCACGAGAAAATTATAGTTACATACTATCTATCCATCAAACGACAGTTACACACTTACAGCACGTAATTTATCCTTCAAATTGTATGTTTTTCTTAGTAAATATTGACTTAGTATTATTTACTTACATTAACTTTGATATACTTGTGCACTCCATATCTAGGATCCGTAAGTCGCGATGGTGGTTCCAGCTTCAGTTTCTGAGCCCAGGGACTTGTGAATGGATTTTTTAAATAAGCTACGGCAAACATTACAAGCATCAATATGCTATAGTATAGAGTAACTAGGTTTGAAACCACAGCACGATATATCCACTGGCACACACTCATCTTGTAGAATTTTTCGCGCGTCGGCGTGTCGTTCGGCTCGCTTCTAACAGATGACTGTCAGAGATTGGCCTGCCCTGCCCTGCCTTTGTGCCTGGCATGGCATGAACAACGTACTCTTTTAGTAAACCACAGTTAACGAATCATTTGTATGTATCCTACAAGTACCAACAGACCAAAATCAACGAATCTCATTGAATAGGTATAGGTAATTTTACGAAGATTTGATAAATGGTTTATTAGCTTATAAGGATTAGCGTATCTACTTTAATAAAAATCTGTTTCATAGACATTTAGATACCTACGTTCTTCCTAAGTAGGTACTATGATAGATAGATAACTAGTAATTAGTTTTATCAAAAGTATTTAATTCAAAAAGTGGTAAGACGAGACGCATTTTTAAAAATTGATACAGAGATAGTCTAGAGCCTGAAAAAGGATGTAGGTAACTTTTTATTGCGAAAAAAGGGCTGTAAGGGATTGAAAAAGGGGATGAAAGTTATAAGAAGTACCCAGACCACTAGCGCGAAGCCGCTGACGGAAAGTTAGAATGAAATAAAACTATTTCTAATCATCAATTTAATTTAATATAAGAGTAGGTATTTTAACAAACACAAGGAACACAAAATACAATTATTTCATAAAATTTCCATCAAGCGAATAAACGCATTAACCATGTCCATGATGTCTTAATTTTACTTTAAAATTACAATTTTCAACGCAGACATTCCATAAATACCTACGGATAATTATTATGTTTTAGAACGCGACGTAAGAAAACTTAACGTAGGCGTCAAAACAAAACTAAATGAAGAACGAAACAATAAATCTAATTTTGAAACTATACAATATACCTAAATGAATGAAACGAATCTTTTCTGCAGATATTTATTATGTTTCAAGGGCTTCCAGGTTCCCAACACTAACCCAGTACAAAGTAGATAAAAATATTACAAAAAGCCACAAGGAGTTGTCTATTAAGGTATTTCCATGGCATTTAACGATAATAATTACAATAGATTCTTTTACATAGGCGGCATCAAGTTGTATATCATTTAAAATTGATGTGTTTGATAGTGTTATCACTATACTTAGCAGGAACTGGTTATCTATACTATTTTAACGTGTCTGCCACCTGGCACACACATCAGATACGGACACATTTAAATTGGTGCTGTCTGTCATCAATCAAACCAACTAATACGCTAAGCCATAGGCAGTTTTTAGATACTTGTTGCTTGAAGCTACCGTGGGGTGCTAAACATGCTTATTTCCGAAACACAAGTTTATGATATCATCGGTCCCTGGCTTAGACATTTACCTTTTATTGATTATGATAACACCCAATAACGAAACAAGATCTTGATACGAATAAAATGAACATGTTAAAAGTCTCAAAATAGCGCCATGATCTTGTTACAAAAAATAATGGTCACGAAATTAACCCAAACACAGAACCATTAAGAATTGATTGTAGAAAACTAAACGTTTCACGATAATGGAAAATAATTCCAATATAATTATGTAGAATTGTAGATGCATTCGTTATTTGAAAAAGGCATATAAAAAGTATCAATTATATTGAAGATAATATCTTCCACCGTTAAAAATAAACAGGATAAAACATTTTCAGTGTCTCCGTCAGTGGTTAATGCATTTTTAGACTTCATAATGACAAAGATAAATTCATGCCAATAAATGAACCCTATTTTATTTAATGTTGTTATTTTAATTAATTATCTGTATCACGTCTGAAATGAAGGATCTAAGTTGCGCGATACCAGACCTTAGTGAAAGTTGTTCTTACTCAGTGGCTGAGTCACTGTTACCTGGATACCCAACCCTTTCTCTGCTTACAGAGTGTAGACCGTCAATGTCGTCGAAAAACATATCGATGTTAGAATTAGATGTGACTGAATCCGTATCAGTTGTCTGAAACATTTCGTAATCATTTATAGTTGACATGAAATTGAAAGCACTGTGTGGCAAGTATGCAGTACTTCTGTCCGTACTAGTAGATTGTCCTTTTATTGTCTCTTCCTTAATCCTGTCTTGAGTTTCCTTCTCTATTTGCTCGAGACGTTCAAGAATCTTTGAAGGATCAGGACCCTTTGGTCTATCATTGAAATCTATGTCGATGTCGATCCTGTGGAAGAAAGTAAGATTACTGCTATTTCGATTGACGCAAATGTTTTCATCTAAATATGAAGGAGTTTATGAAATTGATAATCTTACGGGAAAATCGATCTGTATGTAGTTGGATCATTTTGATGCAAAATAAAAAACGTTGGATATTAAATCAGGAGTCAGGACTACTTTACTCCCCTATGAAAATACTTAATTCTGTAGTCTATTACATAGTATAGTGAACTCGTAACTTTCTTTTAAAAATAACGGAAAGAAAATCGTATTTACATGTACCTAACTAATAAATAATAGAAGTTTGCATGTATTTTATACCCTTGTTAAAGAAGTTTAGACTCTAATGTTTTACCCGGTTTCTTCTTTGAACTTAATCCAGTCTTCAAGCCGCGGGGCGCGAGGTATTTCAGCTGCCACCGCTCTTGACGCGTCTTCCATCGTTTGCTCTACCAACTCTCTCTCGGCGTCTGCTATAAATTTATTTTCTGTTGTATCTCTTTGCCGAACTATCAATTAACTTAATATTATTCCCGAATTGTGGTAGGTTCAGAAAGTCTGAGTAGGTACCGGTCTCATTTTAATTATTGTAACACTCAGTGCCAAGTGTAAAAAACACGCTCTAATAAGTTTAGTATGTAGAAGTAAGATAGGTCGCTTTCTAAAAATATGAGCTGCAGTGTCATACTACATACCTACAGCTCGCAAACTAGTCAGTGTCAAGAGAAATTGTATGTCAAGAGACATCAAGGCCTCGATGGTTATATCATAGACCGTAAGCCTGCGGTGTTAGCAGGGTTAACAAAGAGCACGCACAATTTCACAGCTTTCACAAAATAACATCGCCATAGGTCAATGCAATGCTACTTATCAATTGCTTTTTCAAGTTTTTATTTGAATAATCTTATTACAATTATTACAATAATATTCTACTTACTTATTATGTTCTTAGTTTTTGGGAGCACTAATTACTTTTCTAAAATAAAAGTAAGTATCCCTAAATTACTTGTTCCATACGTATGCAACTAAACACCCGTTATACTTAGAAATGTAATATACCGTACAAACCACTTAACTAGGTACTTAGGTAGGTATTTACTAATAAGAAGATTCCGAAATCAGGAAAGTCTGTTGTTTCATACCTTTGAAGTTGCGTGAACACAAAATAGAGCTGCGATTTCGGTGTAGCTGTTCTAATGATGACTACAATTTTGCCCGTTTATACAATTTCACGATATTAATGCTGTGTATAAGTAGTTAGTTAGTTGCGTTTTAGGATATTTCTTTTTCGAAAAAAGTCTCACGCATCGTTGGCCATAACGGATTACTTATTCTGTACTATAACTAGGAAACCTCAAATGGTGGCAATAAACTTTTGGTAAAAGACGTTACACAAAAAAGCAATTACCTACTTAAGGCAGTTAGGTGCCTACAGTCAACCAGAAAGAGCTACCTTCGAGATAGGAAATTAGAAGATTCACAGCTTACTTTTCCGTTACATTACTTGGCAGATAATTTCTCAAGCCTTTAGGCCCTGCTTCACCACCTATGGATATCCGCTAACCGCCAGATAAATTAAAAAATGGAACAAAATGTGTATGATATTATCTGCTAATTTAACGGCAACTTAGTAAGCTATTAAACTAGCCCTTAATTCGATGGGCTTAAGTTATTGAAATGAAAAAGGTATACTTACTTATAAACGCCAAATAACCGTTCAAACGGTATCACAATATATCAAATCAAACCTGAAAATTCGGACCTTTTTCTTTGCGTACGTTACCTTTAGAGCGGCGATGATACGTGCTAGTGGTGCGACGCAAAGCTCTCGCTAAGTTTCCGCACACAGCATCCAGTGAAGTGAGCTTACTGCCACTGCATAACCACTCATCATCTTTAGACAAAAAAAATACTGACATGACTACATGACATAGTTTATTTATCACTTAGTGCAGATCCGCGTAAATACCTAGGTAAGTACTTAGAAAATCTTTTGCCCATGAGTTACATATTATTAGAGATTTATCTTTTTTTATCTATTTCAAAGTAAAACAGTCCTTTCCCCGCTCTACTGAAAACGTACTAACACTATAAGTGAACCTGCAATACGTTTTTTCATCCATCGTAACTACAGAGCCGCACTCAGAAACGTCAATGAATCGTTAACAAGCAGTGGCTACTACATCTTGGCATATTTTTCCATATTTGAGTTTGTTGTCAATGTACTAAGATAGACCTACTGGGTCTCTATTAGCTATTGATTCAATTACGTTAACTGCCGTCTCTGTTCTTCAATTTCGCCAAATATCCAATCATAGGAACCCTAATTCTTACCCATGAGTGTGTTTAATATCTCTAGTCTCGTTGGGCCATCAACAGCAGGTCTTTCGTGTGCAGTTCTTGGTCTAGGAGGGACGTTAGGCCGCGTTGGCCTAACTCCAGCATTCTCTGTTGTCGCTGGACGACGTCTAAACCGCCTTGATGTTTTTTCTTCTATACTGGTCGGACTTCCAATATCACCGCCATCATGTGGCATGATGTCGGGGATTTCCTAGGAGAAGACGTTTTGGGATATAACAAAAATCGACTAACACTTTACTTCATTCTCGTGATAAAAATAGCGATTCACTGGATTCCAAGAAATTTTCAAACAAACTCAGACTGACGTCAGATAGTAACAAATTTTTATATCTCAAATGACCTTCTCCGTATTTGCACGTCTGCTTTTAGACTTAGATATCATCATCAACCCATATACTGTCCACTGCTGGCCATGGGTCTCCTCTCAGTATGAGAGGAATGAGGCTAATTATAGTCCAACATCAGTACACCACAGATTACTTAATAGTTACTACGTAAAAGATGAATGATAGAAAAGAATACGTAAAGAATATAAATTTTATATAGATAATAAAAATGATAAGTATTAATATAGATTGTGCGTTATCGTCGTAATTACTCTTCCGTCTCGGGTAGTTCATTATATTCACCACATAAGTACATACGTGGGTACCCTACTACGTTAATACGATGTAAAGCTCTAATGTAACTATGTAGGTATTATAGTGCCAACTTTCACTGTTTATCTTTTGTGTACTTATCAAATATCATGTGTGTCAAATTAATGTCAATACGTCAATGATGAACAAACGGACACGTCGACACTGAATGCGATGCGTTTAAAAATGAATAAAGCACTACAGTTTTTTTTCCTTCTCGTATATCTTTTCTATGTCGTAGGTCGGTACCTAGTTTTAACGCACATCACATGTCAGTCAGAAGATGCCTTGAATACCTTGGTCGATTTTATAGCATCTACTGTAAGAATAGCCCATTCTTTGCCTGGATCTCTAAAAAATGAGTACCTTGCCCTTTTCGGCTAACTGTTTACGATTCAATTATGGTTTTGTTCGGTTTTGTTTGGTCGTATAGGTACCCGGATGTGGCTTATGTGATAATCGGTATATATTTTGATGCACCAAGCGTCTCCACTCCGTTTAGGTAAGTATACGCAAGTTCCTCCCAGTGGAAGGGGTCTATGTTGCACTTGGTGACTGATGGCTAATCTTTTTACCCCAGCGTGTAATTCATTATTCACCGGCAAAACTTTACACACATATTATATATATTGTTACTTGGAAAGACCGAATAACCAACGAGTCTGTACTCATAAAGACCAACTGTAACAGCATTACGGCACTATTAAAGCAGAGACGACTCTGCTGGTTAGGTCATGTTTATAGAATGGACCCTGAGAGATTACCGCGTGAGGTCATGCTTGGACAAATCGCGGATGCCAAGAGACCTGTTGGCCGACCTCTGCTGAGATTTAAAGACTCCTGCAAGCGCGACATGGAAAGCTTTGGTATCGACGTAAAATCATGGGAAACGCGCGCCAGCATGAGATCGGAATGGCGTTATCAAGTGGCTGCGGGGGTGTCGAGGCATGATGAAGTCTGGCTGGACAGCATTAAGCAAAAGAAGCTTCGTACTGGTGCAGCCCCTGCTTCTTCCCCGGACTCTCGCTTCATCTGCGACAGATGTGGTAAAAGATGTCGCGCCGCGATTGGCTTGACAAGACACAAAAAGAAATGCTTCAGGCAATGCTCTACAAGCTAGCCACACTGTTATACCCAAATCGAGCACTGTAACAATCATCTGTTAAGATGTTGTGGCCAATGATGATGACACAACGGCAACAGTACCTCAACCATGAGTTCTATCGAATGGCCTTCGATAGGTTTTCTACGCATCGAAACGCTGTAATCTCATAGCAGATTTTAGTTCCTTACGTAATCGCTAGAGGCGCTACGAGGGTTTTCAATACAAATATTTTACGGCGTCGCTAGCTAGCCCAGTGAGAAAAACTCATGATCGAGGCACAGAATCCACTTTTTTCTTTGAAATTCCCAGTAACAGCTCGGAGTCCGGACAGTCTGGATTTGTGTCCGGTTGATGGGACTAGGCTCGTCTCCTATGAATGACATGGGATCCAAAGGGAATACAGGCGTGAGGGGTGATGATAATAATACGAATAAAATTAAGTACCGAGAAAATAGTTATCATGGTATTTTCAGATACCTCATTTGGCATAAGTACTTACTCACTTGCTAAAAAACAACCAATGGTTTCACCCATCATGTGTGTGAAGTATCAGAAATAGTAAATAAAAAGTCATTAAAAACGTGTAGGCATTATTGTGTTACCCAGCTGTCGATGTATACATACTGGTGCTAAAACGGGTTTTCCCAAAATTTGCATGTGCGTAACACGATTTTTTATCTATACATATATCATCTATACTTATAGGTAATATTATAAAGAGGAAACATTTGATTGTTTGAATTGAATAGGCTTCGAAACTACAGGACCGATTTGAAATAATCTTTCATCGTTGGAAAGCTACACTCCCCGGGTGACATTGGCTATAATTTATAAGAAACACCCAGACCACGCGCGGATAAAGCCGCTGGCGGAAAGCTAATACCTACTTTCAAGATATAGGTAGGTAATAAGTATTATAATATACTTAGCTGGTGTGTGGCCATTCTAAGGTAGCCAACATTGGTAGTTCTTTTTGTTATTTGCACGTAATATAATTATAGTTTCTTTTCCAATTTCGATCTGATAAGAAATTTCAGATGCAGTACATATCGTAAATGCTTGGGCAAGAGAAATCATTTTAGTACGTCACTTACATCTTTTGATGTAGAAGGTCCTGGCTGCGGCTCCGCTGGTACTAGCTCGGTAGCTTTCGGCAATATATTATCGTCTTCGACCTCGGCATCACTATCAGACGAAGACGATGCTTGGCCAAACATCCCATCGGAGTCGTCTGGCAAAATCGTAGTGAAACATACTATTTAATCTACTTCATGTTTTCACTAGAAACATAATTCAATTTAGTGTTAGAGGTAGCACTGGAGTTTCTAATAATCATGTTTTGACAAAAGTGAAAACTATAGGTACTAGTTACGTAGGTACTTTTCGAAATACGGTAAATCTTCATTGGCCCTTTAAACTTATTATTACCTCGGCAAATTCTAAGTGCAATTAAATAAACTAATTATTGGCAAGGAAATACATACATTCGATATCGGTATGCAAAGGTCTCTCATCCAGGTAGACGAGCATAGGCAGTGCGGCGGCGACGCGAGATCGGTAGTCGGGCTCATCCGCCGCCGGAGTGCCGCTCAGTGTGAGCTTGCGAAGAGCACTACACACCCCCAGCGTCCACAGCCGACCCGAATCCGTTATAGGATTGCTGTGAACATTACCAAAATTATCCTACTGTAAAAAATCTGTCGGGAAACATTGAATTGGAACTCGGCTGGTTATGTCTGCCGCTTGTCGGACGACCTGTCGGCAAAACTTATTTTTAAGTAGTGCTAAAGACAGTAAAACCACCAGATACTCGTTGAGTCGAGCCCACTCCACATTAAAGATGACGTTGGTCGTTACGTCAGGCCGAGAAGGTGACTACAAGAAGAACCAGACCTTTATTGGAGAGTTAGGTAGGACACAGAAGGCTCTAAACGAGGGTAAGCGGAAGCTAACAAAGCCTTTACCTACCAGTGGGACAATAACTTCTGTTCAGTATATCAAAATTGAAAGACTGGCTTGGGAAATGGAAATCGGTCTCTTAAGGTTAATTAATTTCGACAACATTAAACAAAACATAAGATTGTGATCGAGTGGTATCCGTAGGTATGTCCTCATTGTCTTCATAGTAAGAAGGTGATGACTGATGAGAGTATACCTCATTAAAAGAATATTTCAATTTGAATAAAACGTACTCTGCTAAATTTAGGGTGTGTAATTTCTGTAAAGCAGCTAAGGGTTGCAAATCTTGAAAACGGTTGCCAGCTGCGTACAGTTCCCTTAAGGCTCCAAGTCCCCAAACACCATCCAAAGTAGATAAACCACATCGTTTAATGCTTAAGATCTGTTCAATAAAATTATGGTGTTAGTACTTCGTATGAGTTAGTGTAAGTAACTAGCATTCGTATAACCTACTAAAAATAATGAATCGTACTAATATTATAAATGTAATAGTTTGGATGGATCGATGGATGATGGTTACTCGTTCACGCAAAAACTACTGAACGAATCTAGATGAAATTTGGCACAAATATAGATTATAGTCTGGAATAGCACGTAGACTACATTCTATCACGGTAAAATGTATGGTTCCCGTGGGACAGATTTGTAATAAGAAGATGAGTATAGACAATTACTCCGTCAACATAGAATAATTTATAAAATGCCGAGACCACGCGGGCGAAGCCGCTGGCGGAAAGCTGTACCGGTACTTACTTTGAGATGAACTAAACCGATACCAAGATCACGTAAAGATGTAAGTGCGCTGCCGTCCAGCGTCAGCGTGCGAAGTCTTGGTGCGAGCACATGAAGTCTCCTCAAACCGACTCGGTCGGCTACCACGCGAAGTTTAGCTTCTCGAATACGCAAGACATCATCATCGGTTGTCACTCCACTGCTTTGTTTCTGAATTAAAAAATACAATATGAGTAAAGAATAGGAGGAATAGGATTTAATAAGTCTACGTAATAATAAATCTACGTAAGATTCAGCACTGAGAATTTAAGAAAAGTAAGAACTATTTTTATCTGCCTCTAGCACCCGATACCTGACAAATGGCCGCCGCGGACCAATACCTCAAAGTACATACATAATTACTTTATCCCATACATTTCAAAGTTCCTTCTAAGGATGCGCTGCGCTGGCAGCAAGAGGAATATTCCCTCAAACTGTCGGTGCAGTGAATCCTCCATAAACCTCTAATAATTATAGTGTCGGCAACGCCCGAGTGATACCTCTGGTTTTGCAAGTATCCATAGGGTACGGTAACCGCTTACCATCAGGCAAGCCGTATGCTTGTTTGCCACCTTAGTGATATAAAAAAAACATTTCATTTCTGAGAAAATAAGTAGGTTATATTGTCTGGGGGCCATAGGATCTTACGTTATTAAGTTTCCGTTAAATTACTTGGCTTCTAAATATTATCATACAAATTTTGTTCCATTTTTAAATGTATCCGGTGGTTAGCGGCTATCCAAAGGTGCAATTGTAAATCAGGTCCTAAATGTAAAAAAAATACATACTTACTAGTCGTATAACATCAAAAAAATAGCTTTGAAAGCTTACCAGAAGTTCAATCAACGTTAATTCTCGGGGTATTACGATTCGTCTATATCCCGGCAGGCGGCGCTCCAACTCTTCCTGCCCTGGTGGCTGTTCCGGTTCCGGAGGAGGCATAGCCAGAGCTCTGAATAAATTCAGTACGTTTGTGTTTTAGCGTATTAGTTAGTTAATATTAGTATAATAATCTTATAGTGCCTGCCTTCATAGGAACTAAGTATAATTATTCTGGGTTAGGTTAGGTTTTTTTTTTCAACAACCGATTTTCTGATATCGAACGTGAATCAGTCTGTCAGTTTCTTCATTTATAAGTAGATAGTAGATAAGCTGCCCTCGCCATCCTCGCCAATAATTACCGAAATCCTAATGAGAGCATAGCTTGATGTGTAGCCGTGCGTATCTACTAAAACAAATTAAGCAGGCGCCTACTTTTAGGTATTTGTTGGATCTAGCCTTCCTTACAAAATATTAAAATATAGCAGCTGTTTCAAGACATAGAATTAATGTTTACCTAAATAACGGCGTAGCACGTATGTTTGGAGGTTCAGGTGAACTGGCACTAGAGATTTCTGAAGGCGAAGGTGACGTCACTATGCTAGGTGTTCGGGGAACACTACCCAGTTCCACATTTGGTGCTTCGTATGCAGGCATGTTTTATTCAATCTACAATCAAAAATAATGAAACTATTATTGAGCCCATTAAATTCCTGCGCACGGGCATTCTGTTGTATTGAGAAGCTATAGGTACTTAATTTACCACTGGCGTAGCCTATTCTCCCGACTGCGAAAAAACCCAAAAGTAGTTTTATTCAAGTTTTTTTTTTTGTAGGTAGGTACTCCTGTAACTCGGGGATCCCGTATATAAACTCCTATTTTTAATCACACCAAAGTTCTTTTATGATTACCTACTTAAAAAACGCGTACGTTGCAGTTTATTCGGTTAGAACCAAGTTAGACCTTATAATAATGTATTATGTATTACCTATATAATTCCTATCGCGATATAATAACCCATGTATAGCGTATATAACTTTAGTTAAGATTAAAAGGAAATTAATAAATATTTTTATTTAGACACCACATATATTTTTGTACTTTGATTAGTCGGTTGCTACTAGCAACAGTTCAAATTATTGAAATGGCCGTCCTCATTCATTTTCGTTCACAATTCACATTGACCACTGACTAAGGGCAGGGGCGTAGCGACCGCCGTATCTGCCGTATCAATTATACGGGGCCCCAGCGCAACGGGAGCCCCTGACGCGGGTAAGCAAAAATTAATAAAAACATCGGTTATCGCGGGTCATTTACTTCGACAAGGTAATTCTTTTAATTTTATGCAAACAAAATTTTGTGGGGCCCGCCAAGGCAGGCCTCGCCACTGGACTAGGGAGTTGCGAGTCCAGTCCAGTGACACTAAAGTACGCAGGGCCTATGCACACTGCGGTTTTTTAAACACAATGTCAACGCACGTTTTAAAAGATAGGGCGCTTATTGATTTAAAATCTTAATTTAAAACCTTAATCTTTGACCAAGTACAGTCCTCGCCAAACTTATTGTCCGGGTTGAAGTTGGCACGACCACTTTAACCCGGCCGTAAAAATCGAAGAAAGAAAAATATTAGATTGTAATAAATAAAACGAAAGTTCAAGTCGTAGGCTGTCGTTATAAATCATTTATATCCACTACTTTTCTTAGTTTTTTACGGCTGCCGGCTGGGTTAAAGTTAGCTGATGCCACCTTCAACCCGGACAATAAGTTGTGCGCGAACTGTACTTGGTCCTTGAAAAATCCCGACTCCTGACCATAGACATATATTATTTACTAGCTCTTTGCTCCTGACAAGAGTGATAAACTGACAACTCCATAGACTTCTTCTTCTTCTTATGTATTTATGGCAATTGGTGCCGATGTCGACAATTCTGCCAATGTCAAAGTGGATAGGTACATTTAAATAATATTACAAGTAATAAATTGCTATACTTTGTAAAATATTTCAAAAACAAGCAAAATCAGTGAAGCCTGATATCATCCACAACAACTCCATAGACATATATTACTAGCTCTTTGGACAACTCTGGCAAGTTGACAACTGATAATGTGACAATGACAAGACAAGACACTTCAAGATCCAGTCATCCAGCTTTTCCGTTTTCCGCTTTTCCCGCCAATTCTTTCTTGTCGTTGTGGGCTTGTCGGATTGTTTGTTGGCTAATCGGAATATTCGGATTGTCTTCTTGGTCTTGACCATGTCTTGACTGCGAAGTGCGACCAATAATTGTATTTATCAGTGTTTATTGTTCTGCCTATGATTATTTTTAAATCTTTCATCCAGTAAGAACAAGTATTGTTCAATAGTCTATAATTTCACACTAAACAGTAAACATGGATTATGGAACTGATGTTGCTAACGTTTCTCATGATGAGTACCAATATTTGAAGCTAGTACAACAAATAATTGATACAGGTTAGTATTATTAACTTCTATAGGTACTTACCTGCTTTAAAAGTACTTATTTACTGTTCCTCAGAATGACATGACGCTATCCAGGTCAAAGATACTTTCATAAACGTTTTGTTGTGATGCAGGTGACAAAAGAGTCGACAGAACGGGAGTGGGGACTCTATCTGTTTTTGGGGCAATACAAAGGTATTCCCTAAACAACAACACCCTTCCCTTGCTTACAACTAAGCGAGTATTTACCAGAGGTGTCATTGAAGAGTTACTGTGGATGATATCAGGCTCCACTGATTCCAAGGCACTTGCTGCTAAAGGTGTGCATATTTGGGATGCTAATGGATCTCGGAGCTTTCTTGACAATTTAGGATTTACTGATAGAGAAGAAGGTAAATACATAGGAACTTGTAATATTTATTACTATTTCAAAAAGTTTATTGGTTTGAATAGCTTCAAAATGTTTGCCTGTTTCAGGAGATCTGGGTCCTGTCTATGGTTTTCAGTGGAGACACAGTGGTGCTAACTATGTTGATGCTAAGACTGACTACACTGGACATGGCATTGATCAACTTAAAAATGTCATTGACACTATCAAGTAAGTGAAATGGTAGTTTTATTGAATCACAGTCAGTTTAAATTATACATATATATTTTGGGGTGTAAACTTAATGCCATTTTGTTCAACTAGACAACATTTTGGAATTAATTCATTCTAGATACCCGAGTCTTGAACAATTTCAGGTTGTTTCAGATTCTCCCTTTCTACCTTTTAAGTATGAAGCTGCAGTTACCCCTTACCTACATACAGGCAGCCACTTACTTACCTTCAGCGGGCTTCTTAGCTTGATTGTTACCCTTCATAGACACTTCTCTAGCAAAAATGAAATGATGAGTTAACTTGTAGTATTCCTATAATTAATAAAAAAAATTGTTATATATTACTGCTAATGCTTTATTATGTATTTACTTTAATTTCAAGACAATAGGTATAACATGAAGTTCACCCATTAGATTTTCGTTAATGAAGGTACCTATAATTTATAATTGCCTTTAGGTCCAATTCACCTTATTTGTGACTGGCCCATTGTAACGTTTTTTCCAAAATTAAACAAATTAACACATGCTTAATGAAGGAAAAAATCGTCTGGCGAGCAGGATTCGAACCTGCGACTTATGGTTTGGTACACCTGACGCTTTGACCGCTAAGCTATCGCGTCGAAATCTTCCTTCACATTCCAAACTTACGTCTTAAGGTTAAGGCGACATCTATTGTGAAAAAACTGCGGGGCTCCGTCAACTACAGTGGATTTTGGGAAATGGACATTCCATTTTGGGCCTCCCGCGAATTCGAGATTTTTTGAATATTGGACCAATTGCACCTTATTTTATGTCTTATCTAAGGATTATTGGTAATTTGGTGACATCATTGCAGAAATCGTCCAGCAGATAGAAGAATGTTAATGTGTGCATGGAATCCATCAGATTTGAACAAAATGGCATTACCACCCTGTCACTGCCTTGCTCAGTTCCATGTAGCAAGTGGTAAACTGTCTTGCCTTCTTTACCAAAGGAGTGCTGATATGGGTCTAGGTGTTCCATTCAATATTGCCAGCTATTCATTGCTGACACATATGATTGCTCATATCACAGGATTAGAAGTAAGTAAATTAATTATTATCTCGGTATGCCAAAATAAAGTTTCTTGTTTATTGTCTTTAAACAAAAAAATATATAAAAACAATTGTATATTTCAAACAGGCAGGAGAATTTGTCCACACTACTGGCGATACACATATCTACCTGAATCACATAGAACCTTTAAAGCTTCAACTGCAAAGGGCTCCTAATCCATTCCCCACTTTGGAGTTTGCTCGTAAGATCAACAGTATTGATGATTTCAAGTTTGAAGATTTTGTTATAAAGGGTTATAAACCACATCCGAAAATTGATATGGAAATGGCTGTTTAGTGGATAAATCACGCATTTCATATTTGCCTTTGCCTACTGGTGTAAGTATTTAAAAACAAAGTATTTTTATTTGTATTAATAATAAAAGATTTCCATGCATTCATTGATTGTACATATAAACAAGGGAAGTCATGAAACAAATTGTTCAGCAGTATTATTTTTAATATTTTTACTTGTTATACTATAAAATTAATCCCCCATATTTATTACATTCATGGCAATGTAATCTAAATTAATTAATCCTAATAAAATCATTACTACATTTTGTAAAATTCAACAATATCTAACAAATTCTTAATTTTTCGTCTTACAGCTAATCAACATTTTAGTGTATAATGTATTTTGTACATTATTTTTTATTAATTAAATGAGTCTTTTTGATTTTGTTTAGCAAGATTAAGTGATGATGGAAGTGCATTAAAGATTCTGATGAAATCAAGGCCATATAAACCCAGAGAAAAATATAAAATCATAATCTGATCTGGTGAAAAAGTCCAAAATAGAAATCACTTACTTATATATTTATTTTATTAAGATATTTGACAAAGGCAATATGCAGAACTAATTATTTCTGTAGCTTTGGCCTGTAAACTTGGATCAATTATTGTAGCATATCTGCTATATTTTAAGCTAGAAATATGTAAATAGATTAAAATACTAAATATAATAACAATACAAAAAAGGAAACTGAATGAGTATGAGTAGTTGTGATTATTCTTTGGCCATTTCACAAAAGGTCAATAGGTCGCCCACAAACCTGCTTAAAAATATTATAAGAAATAACATGTTAGATTAATGAAAATTTTACAAAATATTTGTGACTGCAGCTGTTTATCAACACATTTGGTCGTCTTGTGGCGGCATCTGAAATGTAATAAAATAGTATAGGTTTTTTTTTATGAAAAATAAATTGCCAAATTTCATAGAAATTGTGAGAAGGAAGACAGACAGAAGTTACTTTCGTATATCTAATGTTAATATACATATATAGATGATTATGGATAAGGTGTAGTATAGACTTAAAATCTCGGATATCGGGTTAGCATCCTAATTAACTAAAAAAGGGCTATGGTATAATAGTTTATGTCAGGTTGACTCAGTTGTCGGTTGTCTAATCTTTTAAATAAAAAAATAATTTAATATTATAAAGCTGAAGAGTAATTTTTTATATTATAAAGCCGAAGAGTTTGTTTAGTTGACGCGCTAATCTCGGGAACTACTGGCCCAAATCGAAAAATTGTTTCAGTGTTAGATAGCCCGTTAATCGTGGAAGGCTATAGTCTATATATCATGCTACAACCAATATGAGCGCATTATCAATTGAAAATGTTGCAAAAACGGGGGAAAAATCAACTTCTACTGGGGCGAAGCCCAAAGCAAAAAGCAAAGGCTCAAAAGACCTTCGTCGTCGATAATTATTCAGCCACTATACACAAAAGCTGAACAATGAAATTTTATACCTAAAAGTAGTGTTGCTAAAAAATCGTTTTACAATCTATAGTAAAACGCGGGAAACATATACATACCCAATAGATAGGTATATCGATAGTATCTTAGATGCTTCTGTTAGAGCAATAGTATCGCTCGTTGGAAACGAATATACTATCAATAGTATTGCTCCTCAATATTGTATAATGTACAATCAATAGTGACCTTTATTTCGATAGTATTCGATACAGAATGATGTACTGAGTGGCAAACGATAGTATTGAAAAAAGGTCACTATTGATTGTACAAAAAAACAATTGTTACTGTTTATTCAAAATTGAGGAGCAATAATATCGATACTTAATTTATCTAGCGACCCAGGCGCAGCTTTGCCTGCGTATCGCGGTGGATTTAAAAAAATACACACAAACCTTGCCCTGATAGTATTGTACATAACAAAACAAGAATTATACAATTTGGTACAGTTGTTCGGGAGTTATGCGCGTACTAACATTTCGGCGATTCATTTTTATTTATGTAGATTTGTTTCCAACAAGTGATACCATTGATAGTATTGCTTCTTACTTCTTATACTATCGATAGGAACAGTAGGTTATCAATACAGGCCTATCGAGTGAACACACTTTCTAAAACTGTCTCATTGGTCTAGTGGTCCCAAGCGGGACTGCTAGAGGTCCTGGGATGTATTCCCGAGTCAAGCAGTGTTGTTAGGTGTTTCTGTGAAATTCCCAATAGCAGCTCGAAGCCTAGATGTATCCGGTTGATTGTATTAGCCTCGCGCCTATTACATGGGACCCAATCATACCGGCGAACTGCTGGTGTGCACCTCTGCCTAATCCTTCGGAGAATACAGGCGTGATCATAATTATGTTAAACCTTCCTCATAGTCTTAAATCACTCTGCCTATTGGTGAAAACCAACCACATAAAAATATGTATGGTTGTTTCATGAGTTTATCGCGAACACACAGCCTGACGCGGCAGGGAACTTTGTTTTATAATGTAGTGATAGTGATGTACGTAATTATGTGTGTTTGCAGGTGAGTAGTAAATTATGCAAAAGGAAAATAGGCGAAACCTAACAGAGAACATGATTGGTCATAATAAATTTATAACCACAAAGAAAAAACAATAAAAAATAATCTAAGAGATCTAAAATAGGATGCAATGTAAAACAATGTTTCAAAAATTAAAAATGATTGAAATATGTAATGCATTTTTGAGGTTAGTTCTTTAAGATGAACCTGTAGACAAGATTTTTCATCTTGGTTATTACTTATTAAAAACTAATTAACGTTACCTGATTGTTACTACTTGGGACGGGCAATGCTGCAAGTTGCTCAACAAGAGCCATTGTCATCTCCGACTCCACAGTAATTTCTACCCATAATGTATCTAAAATAAACAAAAAAGTAGGTATTCTCTGCAGGCTCATCAATTTAATTAGTAATAATAACAAGTAAATAATATACACTTATGGTCTTGGTAAAAACATAATATAGGAAACTCATAGCAGTGTTTATACATGGGTCAAATGCCCATGTATGAACACTGCTATGAGTTTAAACATTTGGGTAAGAGGAATATTTGGATGTCAAAATTATACTATAATTTATCAGAATAGATACTTACCCCCTATTTGATCACCCTTTTCAGTCACCAAGTGAAAATAACCTCTGTGAGTGCCTGGTGTAGTGGGGGCTACTAACTTTAGCGTAACTGTAGTGGAATGTCCTGCAGGTAATGGTGGAACATAGACTGGGGTCGCACCAAGTGGTTCACCACCAGCTTGTATCAATCTACAGCTGCCTGGCCACCCCTCTGCCCCTGTATTAGCAATACTCCAGCTTTGTTCAAAACTAAAATAAAAGTCAAAAACTTGTTTAAATTGCACTAGTCTATAACTCTCTTAGTGAGCATGAAAAACAAGTACTTATAATAGTAGGTATTACAATATCCTTACCAAGCCCCAGGTCCCACTGCAGCCTCCTGATTTTGAGCAGCTTTAAGTGACATTGATGGAAGCTTTGGTGGCAAGGTATAATCTAGATAGCAACATATGGCTGTTTGTAAATTCCTGTAATGATTATTTGAATAATATGATATAATTATTTATATTTGTGATCAAATCAAGTCGAAAAAATTTTTGATACATGTAAAAAAAAATTACCAATTACTCATGTCCAAAAAGAAACTGGCGGTGTTGTAATTCATGCTAGGGCCCAAAAGTCTCTGCATTTGATTAACAAGTTCATCCCTGTCTGTTGTATTCATGCAACTAAATTGTAGCAACAAATTTTGATCAATTTCTCCGGTTACAGAAGAACCGTCAATATCCATTTTATTTTAATTAAAAATATATTCCTCATACAAATCACAAATAGCTTGGAAGGTGTTTCACTACTTTACAAAATATTGACATGCCCTTTGTTTACGTACGTCAGCTGACTTGACTGATGCACTGTAAAATTATTGAATTTCTAACTAACAGAAAAATAAACACAAGCCACATTAAACATTTCAACAATTCATGAATTTCTCTATAAACGCTATAATTAAAAACTTTAAAATAGGATTACGTCGCATTATTTGGTGAAATGGGAACAAATCGGACAAAGCTTGATTTAGAGCTGTACCAAAGCATGCCATAGACAATACACCTTAAAATGGTTTGTATATTATAACTATAGTGCATTGGTCGAATGAGAGCTATCGTTTTTGTCTCACCAGATGGCGCTACTGATGAGTGAGGTTCTAAAGTATGGCTGCAAAATTTTGTTAATACGCGTGGGAAAATGTTAATACAATAGAACCGTAGCGTAAACATATCGGCCATGTCACGGCGTTGCGTGGTTCCGTTTTGTTGGAAATGAAGAAGGACATAAGACATACAAGGTGGAAGGGTCATCGACGCACATCCGAATACCATGAGTACATGATTCTGGACCCCCGGATTCTGGCGTTAAAATTATCCGTAACTTTTTTCATCAATTTTTCAATTTTTTCTACAGTTTTTTTTACTTGAATCTGTAAAAAAAATATGTACCCAAATTAGATTTATAATTAAAAAATCATTATTTCTGTTATTTCGGATCGCGCGCGGGATAAAATTCACTGCGGAGCATAATAATCGCGTTTTTAGCAATACACTGTGCGCTCAAATGTATCTGTAACCGTAATAACCGATCATTTTCAACATGAATTACCTAGGTCATTTTATTTTTGACCTTGTGTGTAAGCTTGTCACTATGTTTGGGCGTCGATGTCCCTTCCACCTTATATTTATTTCTACATAAAAAAAAAGCTATCAAAGTTGACAAAGAAAAAATTTATCTTTTTATATTGTCTTTTATTTAAATATGAGTTTATATTCTTAAATAATTCATATTTAAACGATTTTCGATTTAAAAACCCAATAAAATATTAGTATTGCTTTTTGACAATAGATAAGATAATTTATAATGTACGCATTGATATAAATACTAATAAAGATAGGCCCATCCGAACATTTGACAGACGCATTCGCCATACACAGAAACACTAACGCCATCTATTAGAACTACTATGTAGGGAAGCCCAATACGATGGGATGTATCGAAATATCGATACAGCGCTTTACAATATATCGATATTTTAATACTATATTTTGGCCATACGATACGCCTCGTTATATCATTTTCCAAATCAATATCGTATTAACGTATCGTATAAAACTGACTTTATTTATAATTTTTTTCTTTTTTGTTTATAATACCATAAATCGTAAAAATAAGGTAAGCCTTTCTTTAATTTTACGATTTATTTAAAGTATTATAATATTTTACCTTCGAATTCTATATCAGATTCAATATACTTACGTATATTGGTTATGAACTTATGATACGATATATCGATACAAACGGATACGATAATAGCGATGTATCGTTACAACAGACTTTTGGCCATCCCTAGCGTACGATGTCGATCGGCGTGTGCTGCTCATAGACATAACCTTGTAAGAGCGGGACGTACATTTTATTATATTTTTCGAAGTATACAGAAAATCAAACACATAAATATATGTAATACAGTTTATGTAAGTATACAGAAAAACTAAACTAAAAAAATTAAGTAATTTTTTTATTGGCCTTCGAACAAAAGTTTTTTAAACTATATAAAATTCTTCCGCTTCACTTCACCGACACTTCAAGTGTGCGGAACAAATACCTAAATATTTATTAGGCTTAAAATATGGTTCTCCACGTTGTTATCGTATGATACGACTCCAAACTTCTATTCGCACGGCATCCGTAGGAAATCTGCAAATTAAATACGTAGGTATATTCACTGTACTTACAGATTTTTTACCAGTACGTAAAACAAATTTTAATTTAATTCTAATAAACAATAATAATTAGTTTTTAATATAATATTTAATAGTGTAATATAATTATAATTAAATCTTTTCATTCAGACTGCAACGCGCGCCGCTGCAAAGTTATGTCGCACAGCCGTGAGGCACGTGAGGTCGTGGCGTGACCTCGAGAGTCGACTTTGCCAAACATTATGACAAGTGGAAAGAAATTTGTTTTAAATAATGTTACAACTTGATTTAGTGACATATTTTTGACTTACCGGTAGTATGAAATGTTAGATATTTTTTTGTTACACTTTTTTTCGTATTTCACGCAACCTTTCACGGAAAAACTTGGCATTTTGTCTTTTTACCCGACTGCCGAAGGAGGAGGGTTATTAAAATGTACGACTACACCCGAAGATAGCCGATCGCGGACTAGTTCGCTTTGGATTCGGTAGAACCACATTGGAGCTATGTTTGAGGTGACATTGAAACGTGCGGTCCGCCCGGTCCTTACTATATAAGCCAATGAATGTACGTCATTTAAAAAACGTAAAAATTTAATTGATTGTGTTAGAATACTTCCGCGAAACTAATAACTTCACAAACAGATGCTGTTGATAAAAATTACAAGTCAAAATAAATCGTTTTTTTTTTATATATAAATCGAATATTTAAATAGATTGTTTCTCAAAAAAATGATTTTTTATTGATTTTTTCATCCCTACTTATTAACTTATGCCCCATAGATCATGAAAATTTGTTTAAATTACTATTGGTGGCATAGGGATGTCGGAAATGCAAAAAGTATATATATCGAGTCGTTATTTATAAAAATTATATCGATATTGATATTTTCAAAAAATATCGATATATCGGTCAATTTAAAAACTAAATTATAAAACAGCCAAAAAAAGGGGATTTTTTAATCTTATAACTTAAAAATGTTTATTGGTCTGAAAAATATATCGGATTTTATACCTTTTCGATACTTCGAATTTTATATCGATATATCGAAATATTAAATATCGCTCAAAAATATCAATACATTGAAAAAATAATATCGATGTATCGATATTTTTTTACATCCCTATGGTGGCAGAAACCATAGATATATAATATACTCCATAGATTGGCATATGAGTAAAAGAGAGCATTGAAGTTAATGGCACGTTGGTGTGTTAGAAAGAAAAAGAGAATGACGCTGTAAACGTGACATTACATGTATACAATTGCGGTGAATAGGGGTTCCAGCAAATGTAAACCTGCGAAATTTTGGGATTATTTACGTGTAGTTAAGTGTGTATCCGTGTAATATTCATGTGATTACGATGGTAACTTGTGCAGTACCAGGTTGTAATTCTCAAAATATGGAAAATTCACAGCATTACTAATTTAATCGGTATGTTTACTATTTGTTTACTATCATCATTTCTTAATAATTGTTACGTAAATGTGTTAGATTTGGAGAAAATATAATGCTAAATTTGTTTATTAGATCACTAAAATGCATTAGAGATCACGAAACAGTAATATTAAAGAAATAACAAATACGGAAATATGAGGGCATTTATAACCTCACTTTTAGTGACGGTCTTGATTTGCTTATATTGATGGTGTCGATTATCGACTTTGGTGGCCGGTGAACAACATGTCGGTATAATATAATATTATTTGTCGATTATCATAAAGGCCACTCAGAGTCTGAGGTGCATTTAGTGAAGGTAAACCAATTTACGTAAGCAATTTAGACCATAGTCGCAAATTCAGATTTTGCAAGTTCATGCACTGACAAAATCTCATAGTTAGGTAGATAGATACCTACTTTGGATTGAATTTATGAGATTAAGTTATTATTTTAGCAAATTTTACATAAATCCAGTAAAAAGTGATTGCGCATGTTAAATAGACAAATTGGAATCCGCACAAACATTCAACAATAAGCAGTTAACACTACCATGAGCACTGCTTATCAACAGGAGGTAAAACAAGACGAAAACTATAAAGTGGTTCTGTTTTAACTATTTGTCGTAAGAAAATAAGAAATATACATTTTCATATTTACATAAATATATTGAAAAATGAGTGTTTCAATATATACAGCCAAGATTATAAAATTATTGATAGATATTTTACTGTACACGAAAGTTACCTGTTCATCTTTTTTAGTAATAATTGTAATATGAATAGTATTTTTTTTTAAATCTGTGTTTTATTTAAGGATTTTTCTGGCCTTCTCCAAGATTTCTGATTACATACTAGATACTTGGCAGTTTTGTGTATTCTCACTTGACCAGTAGGATGCCACTTGTCTCCCCCATATTTTAGTCATTTAGTGGGACAACTGAGAAAAAATATTGTTGAATTAGTGCTATTCCCCACACTTAAATATTGTATGCAGCAGTAAAACAGATATCGTCCACCGTTATCGATATCGATAATAATCCTATTAACTTCAGGCGCAGCACTTTTAACGCACACATTAACATGTCACACACACATAAACAATTGGTTTTCAGTCTCATTTTTTTACTGACATTGCCAATCTATGGAATTATATATCTATGGCAGAAACCATAGATATCTAATATATTACATATCTATGTCAGTGTTGCCAACTTAGTGGATTTTCCACTAAAACTGGTGGTTTTGACCCCCCGTTTAGTGGCGAAATATTGCTTTTAGTGGCTGGTGGATTTTTCTAGTGGTTTAGTAGAATTCAGTTTCAGCCACTAACACGTTACAAAATATATTATTTCTACTTCATTTAATTTTCAGGCATACTATTTGCTTTTACGATTCATTCCGCCACATCCCGCTCAATGCAATGCATGGATGCCCCGTAGAATATTTTTAAAGTAGTAGTTATAGTTTATATATGACAAACTTTCCGCCAGCGGCTTCGTCCGCATGGGAAATCTTTTTCCCCGTTTTTGCAACACTTATCATTGCTACTCCGCTGTTTTGAGTCGTAGTATAGTACTTAGTTTATAGCCTATAGCCTTCCCCGATAAATGGGCTATCTAACACTGAAAGAAATGTTTAAATCGGTGCAGTAGTTTCGGAGCCTATTCAATACAAACAAACAAGCAAATCTTTCCTCTTTATGATATTAGTTTAGTATAGATATTTATTTATTTAGTTCAGGCTACAAGGCCCATATTATATAAAATACTATAATACAATACAATAAACTTAAAACAATAAAATACTATACATATACATAACAATAATAAAAAAACTAAGCACTAATTTACACGATGAGTCGGCGTCGCGTGTCGCGCGGGGTCCGGTAGCCGGCCTCGGAATCGCCGGAACACTACCCCTCTAGGCCAAAATTCTTCGTTCATGAAGGTCGTCAGATGTTGGGTCGGCACTCTCACCACAAAAGAATTAAAATCCACATTGTGACGAGACTCCAACCGTTCGACCCTCAAGATAAACTTGGTCTTGATGCGGATGTACTCTACAATCTCCTCGGCCTTAGTAGAGTAATGCAGTCGGGACACGTACAGCTGCGTCAGTGGTACAGCTGGTCGCAGCAGGTGACCGGGTCCTGTCGGTGCGCTACCGCACTGGTTCCGACAAGTGGGCTTTCGCTTCTTCTTTTCGACCTTGGTAAAGCCCTCATTGTCATGCTTGTCTCCTTCTTTATGCTGTGGTTTTGGTGCAGCAGGTTTGTTGCCGGCAGCAATATCAGCATAAGCACGTTTAGGGGTCGACGTACTAACGCGCAGCGAGGCCTCTACCGGAGTTGAGGAAGAGGGACGGGCAGCGGCGGCGGCGGGAAATGCATCGGCTGCAATATTCACAGTCGGTGACGTTTCTGCATTCGGACGCGTTTTGCGCCCCGCGACGTGTGTTCACCTTAGAGGCGTCAAGTGACCTACTTACCGGAACAGTGTTTCGTAACAACACTACTTCGGCACGCAGTTCACTTATGGTGTTATTTGACACCTCTAACTTGCACTGTACTTCGGCCAGGCTGGTCTTCAGGAAGTTGATGTCCTTCAGCAATCTGGTAACATCGACGTGGTCGAATGTGACGGGAGGAAGTCTATGTAGCTCCTTCGCCACAAAACTCGGTACGTCGTCGGGATCAGTCACCTTCAGCAAGGTGATTATGTCTTGGATGCTCTTCTCAGTTCCATCCCTCCTGCGAGATGGCATCTGGTCGACTTTCCCAAGCGTTTGGAATAGGAGCATCTTGCCACTGCTTATCTCATCTTCCTTGAAGTTCGACTTGCAGATCTGTAAAATGCTGACCTCGTCCATGGTGTCGATGGCATGTTGTATGAATGCCAACAACTAGTTGGCTATAAGTTGCTGAGAACTCATAGCGACAGTGACGGGCAGCTACTGTAGCCGCCAAAACGCAAATTATAAATTTTCGCGTCGTGTAAACACGTCCGTATCCGAGCGCGCATCGCACTGCATATAGATTTAAATTACAAAACTGAGTGAACTCAGTCTCGGACTGCTCAGTGTGTGTCGAATTTTTGCAAGCGTAAAAATTATGCACAAACCACAATATACGCAAAAGTTTCGGGATTCTTGGCTCAAATATTCTTATATTCAAATATTTTTATTTTTTTCCCGCGAAATTCAAATTTTCTTGCGTTTTTGCAATTTGCCGGTCAACCTGGCGGTTGTATCTCGATCAAAATATGACATGCGAATAAAAAAACGTATTCACATAATGTTAACCTTAAACATTTTATTTCTAAGTTAAATTTCGTGCGGATTTGTCTGTTGTGCGAAACACGAACGGTGCGAAACCTGCCAATTGCAAAAAAACGCAAGAAAATTTGAATTTCGCTAGCTACCCCAGCGCACCCTCTTTTAACTTGTTGATTTGTATATTGATTTATAATTGTTATTATGTTTTGAAATATGTTGATATTTATTAATATTCTATTATTAAATTAATAATAAAGAAACCTAATTACTTCCCTTTTTTTATTGTAAAAGTTTGTTTAGTGGAAATTTTAGCGATTTTTAAAGTACATCCGATTTTTGTTAATGGTTTTCTGGTGGTTTTAGAAGTTGAATCTGGTGGGAAGCTCGTAAAACTGTTGGCAACACTGATCTATGTCTCTTTACCAGAAACTGTTGTTTTGTCATTTGTGTGAAGACAAGTTGATTTGTATCAATTTTACTATATAGTAATCTGTGATCAATTTGTATGGATGAACCTACCAGGGTGTTGTGGCGCCTTTTTAAGTGCATAAATAAGTACTTATAATTTAATTGAATATTATTGCTAACATTGGTTACATACGTCAATAACGCCAGTGCGCGTGGAGTGAAACTGTGAAACCAAAGTGAAACACAGGAACATGGAGGAACAGCAACAGAAAAAAGTGTATTATTGTTCATACGAAGGCTGTACATCATATTTCGATAGACCTTACAGATTGGCACAACACTTATTAGCACACAATAATATAGTAAGTTTCGTAAATTTTCTTTAAATTTGTCGAATGGGGATGCAATGACATAAGAACAATACTTTTTTTTTCAGAGACCATTTCCTTGCAATCAGCCCAATTGCTTCAAATCATACACAAGCAAGAGTCATTTGGATCGACACACAAGTTCCGTGCATAAACCCCATGAAAATGATGTTGTATACAGGTAAGATGAGATACACAAAGTATAAGCTGAAGCATGAAGAGGTAGATGCTTCTTTGGGCTTTGAATATACCTAATCTATTTTATAATGCAGAATATGATTAAACAGAATAAACATATTTCAGCTGCCCACAGTGTTTAAAATCCTTTGCCAATCGTCAAAATCTCAAGAGGCATCTGAACACAGTTCATGTGATACAATTTACCTGTGATGTTTGTAAAATGCAGTTCAAAAAGAAGAATCAATTGAGTTCTCACATGTACCAACATACAGGAATAAAGGCATTCAAGTATGTATGACAATCATCATTCATTTTTTAGTAACACAATTTGTAAATAGGTAATTAAGGTTGAAACAAAAGGACACTAGTGTTATGACAGATGAAGGCTTATTTGACACTGATACTATAACACCTGTATTTTCCAGGGGTATGCAGAGGTGTACCACTGTGCACCTCACCATCACATGCAATTAATTTCAAGCCTATATTACCATCATCACTAACCTCTATGGGAATACAGGTGTAGTGTTTTATTACTTGATGAATAAACCCCATAGGGAATACTTGTGTGATGGTATGTAAGTAAGAATGTCTCATACAGATTAATTGTTGAAACATTAATGAATCAAGAACTCAAATATAATTATATTTATGGATGATTGCACAGTACTGCATATGTTCATCCTTATAAACTAGATTATGGTCCAAATAACTGTTTGTAGCTGAAATTAGCCATCCATTCTATATGATTTATATTATGAAATATATAGTAGGTAATTATATTTTATTTTAGATGTGATTTGTGCACTGATACATTTGTGAGCCTATACCTAAAGAAGAGACACATGAGATATCATAAAACATACACATGTGAAGAATGTGATTTAGTTTTTAATCACTGGTCAAAATATCAGAAGCATAAAAAAACAGATCATGTTGTGAGTTGTAAGTATCCCATAAATTAAAACAAAAATAATAGGTTAAGTTAGCTATTGCTTACTTGTCTGTAAAGAATACAGTTTGATTAAGTAATGCGATCCCATTTGGATTCTTCATGCTAACATTTTCACTTATAAAAGGGCATTTCAATAAACAAAGTGTTATATCCAGACAATGATATAATCAATGCCTGCTGATTTTATGCAATTCGAACATCAGTTAAATTGTAGTTTTAACATTTTATTATTTTCCTGATGTTAGTTTAAAGACATATTGTAACAAGAAAATAAATTTCAATAAACAATAAGAGTATCCATACATTCAACTAATTATAATTATATTTAGACCTTTGTGTATTAACAATCAACCAATTGTAATACCATCTATGTAATGTAATATGGATTAGTGGGAACGCAAAGTGGCCATGAGTGGGAACAGGTTGCAATAGTTTTCTGTAAACTTGAATTTCCTTTGTTTTAGACTCGTCGACTCCTCGACATCTAAAATCTTTTAAATCTTTAATTGAGAGCAATGTCACTGTTGTTCAACCATGGTTTAGTTTATTGGCCCCAGGCGGGACCGACCTTCGAATGACGCAGTCACCTTCGGCCGAAGACGACGCCGAAGGTGAAAATATACTTTAACTACTTTATGTATCAAATAGGAGTAGCTATAATTAACATTTTTATATAAAAATATTAAACTTTTTGGTGTTCGGATCATGGATGAATGCTGCAGTGTCCTTTATATGTATGTCAAAATGTGGCTGTGCATAAAGTGGAAACGGATTCTTTAACTAAAGGTGCATTCAACATATTTAAGTGATTGTACTTTAACAGTAGTTTCAGCTATACATAAGGTATTATTTAGAATAAATTATGTGCATAATATTATTTTTTTTAATTTCAGTATTTATCTGCAATGAATGCAAAAGAACATTTAAAGAAAGAACACACATGGTGAGACACCTCAAAACACATGGGCAGAAGAAAATAACTAAAACTTTTCCATGCCCTTATGAAAATTGTCCAAGGTATCAATTTTCATGTAATTTATTACCTATAATTATTAATTACCTATATAACGAAGCATGTCAATTATTGAATTATAATATGTTTGATTATTTCACAGGTTTTACTCTAGAAATAGCAATTTAAAGCAACATATTTTAGTTAAACATATGAAGATGTATCATGAATGTATGCTATGTCATGCACAACTATCTACCAAGGTAATCATATTTTTTATAAAAAATTACTCACAATGTGCATTTGCTAATTAACACTTATTTGAGTTGCTTGCACGCAAATTTGAGAATTTGCTCGCCATTGATATAGTAGTATTAATGCGTGAATTGTAATTCCAGGCGAAACTAAATTACCATATTCAGTTACACTACAAAGAAGGATCAGTGATACAAAAAATTAACAACTCAGTAAGGAAACATAGAAAAGACGAAGGCAGCTTCAAAACTTCAACTGCTCTCAAGTTGTCTGGCTTAGCCAAAGCACCCGAGGATTCTAATTCAACTACAAATTCACCTATCAATTTGTCAGTAAAATCGGAACTTATAGAAGTCGAAGTTGATGTCCATATATAGTTAAGATTTACTATTTGATTGTTAAGAAAATGAGCTCAAGGCACGGTTTTACCAATGTCTAAAGCTAAGGTTCATAAACGATTCTAAGTATAATGAAATATACGCTTCTGTATGTCAATATTCACAACTATTCTTGGAATCCTCTGAATGTAAGGCAGAAGATTATTATGTTGTTCTGCAGTTATAAAGTGTATGTCCCGCAAGTTGCTCATGGGCTGGAACCTTGTCTAATTAACCTCAATGTGACGTCATCCTCCGTACTTGCCGGTTAGTGGTGCTGTTACGTCATCAATATGGCCGACAGGCACATTATCAATTTGTGGGGTATGGTGCTGATTCGGTCAGCTAAATAGTGCTTCATTGCAAGTGAAAATTTAAACGTAAGAAATATCACAATATTAATGAACTAATAGGTTTTTATTGGAGCCTTGTATGGATTGGAATGTGTATAATATTCAAAGATAAAAAAATTGGTAATACAATGTTTACCAAAACAGGTTGTTCACAACCCATCCTTTCTAACTACCTATATCTTCTTCAGCATTTATAGCATCCACTGTTGGATGTATCGTGCGTGTGACTTATGCATAGCATGGCCCAATACAATAAGCGATTGTGGTCTAAGTCGCCCTTGCCCTCCTTTCTATGTACCAGCTAGCTGCTAGTCTGCCTAAATTTCGACTTCCTGTTCGGGATTTTCATAACAGCTCAATGGTTTCAACTGTCATCGTTCCTGCGGCAGATAATTATGTATGTGTGGTCCATTGCCATTTCAGCTGCACACTATTGCCGATGTTGAGGACTTTAGTGCGTGGCGAACGTCCTCATTTCTGACCCTGTTCACGCATAGTATACTCATATGTCTTAGTTTTGTCTGGGAATAGTACTTTGTAAGTTGTATTCGAAGGAAAGTAATACATTAGATTTGCTCAACGGCTGCTTCGTGGACAAGCCATTGTCCAGTAACTCCGAGTTCGCCTTTCTCCCTTTTTATGAAATCATTCGATAGTATTACATGCGGCCACTGTTTGTGCGTCCTTTCGTTACGTTGTGGGCTGGCTCCCTTAGCCACAATCTTTCTCGATTGTTTAAAATATTCAGTTCGTCATTTTTATCTATAAATAAAATTTTATTTTTTCTCCATTTTTTAATATATTTGGCGGTTAGCGGCCATCCAGAGGTGGTGAAACAGGCCCTAAGTATTATAATAAAATATAGTCTATATTTCTAACGTCAGGTGTTAATTGTTATGTTGAAAATTACTTATTAAGTATTTCGTAATATTTTAAATTAATATTCAGTTATTATTAAATATTTTTTTATGTTTGATGATGGTGATGGATGACAACTGACAGATCTTTGTAGATTCAGATACATACGTGCACCATGCATGAAAGAATAATAAATGTATTCATCTATGGTAGGTGTAATACAACAACAAAATATAATATGGGACGAGCCTACTGCTTTTAACCGAGTTTAATTCCATTCAATCAATCCATTACCTCCTAGGTATGTACTAACAATTTTAGAAATACCTAGACGAGACTATTGATGCGATCTTGCTTGTAGTCTTCTTCTTCTTCTTGTAGTAACAATCAGTATATTATGTACAATAATTTAATTATCCTAATAATGTATATGCACTATGCACCAGTGGAGTGCCTTCAGATAACAATAACAACAAGAATGTGGCTAATTGTAATTTTTTTGGCTCACAGGCAAAAGTTATTTAATTTATTTTATTTATTCTGTATACGTAAGGATAGCGGGTATATGCTTTTCAAATAGATTCAACCACTGAATACATGTACGTAGGTGACTAAAGTACAATGTATTGTAAACGTTTTTTTAAAGTGAGCCACCATTCTGGCGTCAGGATGGCGGCTCCATTCTAAAATAAAATTTTCCAAATATACGATACCTTCTTTAGCTATCTTGTTTATACTAATATTATAAGGAGGAAAGATTTGATTGTTTATTTATTTGTTTGCATTGAATAGGCTCCGAAACTTCTGGACCTATTTATAAAACTTTCACCATTAGAAAGCATCATCAACCCATTATTTGTCCCACTGCTAGGCACGGGTCTCCTCTCAGCACCACGCTGGCCTAATGGCGCGAAGCTTTACTTGTGTCGTGAAAGAGATAGCATTTTATTTTTCGGCCATTTATTTGCTTTATGGAGAGTAGAGAAGAGGAGAACCGTCTGTATAATTAATATATAATAATTTAAAAAACTAAAAAGCAGGCTTTAATAGAAAATCATACTAAAATTTCGTAAAAAAGCTTGGGGTGGTGCTTGATGTCAATTGTTATAAATATTTTATTTTAATGAAGGGAAAAATCGACTGGCGGGCAGGTTCCGAACCTGCGGCTTCTGGTTAATTACTACTACTATGACCTCTAAGCTACGGCGTGTCTACCACCCGCCAGTTCGAAACTTTCAAGTCTCAAGGTGACGTTTTTCCTTCATGAAAATAGCTAGTAGGTACTATCATAGCATGGAAATTACTTTAAATAAAATCGAATTTTTAATTTGGGTATCTACTATCTACAAAGGCAAGTTACATTATTGTCTATCTACAAATTATTGCATTGTCATCGTTCCATGATAAGTGTGCAGTTTCAAAACAATCAGTCGTTTTGAAAGGAGTGAAAATCACTTACAGAGTTTCATAGATTCATACCAAGCTAATAAAAGCGTTATAAAAACTGTCCGTCAATATGTGCGCCAAAGCGCTAAGCTCAAAAATACACCAAAATTACAATATTATTATACAGATTTCGTTCTCGCCTAACATATTTTATTGTCCGGTTTGAAGTTGGCACGAGCTAACTTCAATCCCGCTGTAAAAATCGGAGAAAGAAAAATATTGGATTGGAATGATGTAAAACGACAGCCTACGACTTGTGCTTTCGTTTTAATTTATTACTAGCTTCCAGCCAGCGGCTTAGCCTGCGTGTTCTTATAAACTTCCCCCCGTTTTTACAACATTTTTCATTGCTACTCCGCTCCTATTAGTCGTAGCGTGATGGTATATAGCCTATAGCCTTCCCTGATAAATGGGCTATCTAACACTAAAGAATTTCTCAAATCGGTAGTAGTTTCGGATCTTAGTTTAGTATCTTTCCTCTTTATAACATTAGTATAGATAGTCCATTATTTTACTTTCTGCGACTTTTACTCGCCAAACTTATTGTCCGGCTTGAAGTCGGCACGTATTTTGTGGCGGCGGCCATCTTGGACTAGAGGTGGGCAAAGTGTATCATTTTTGCGATTGGAACATTTGCATCTGGATCACTGAAATGTTCCGAAACACTGATATGTTTCATTTGGCTCATTTGGATCATCGACTCAAAATATGATACAGAATGTTTCGAATACATACATAGAGTTGCGTTGCGGGAGTTTATTACTGAGTCAGTGAAGTGATACGTAAGCGCTTTAGTGGTCATTTTTACGTGCATGAATACCGACAGCGAAAATCCGTACGAATTGAGTGATGCACTTCTCATTTGTTATATCTTTCTGACTTGTATTGTATGGATTGTAATTATTTCGCCCGCTTACACGCCAGCCGCGAGTCAATAGTTAAGTTACTCGAGTGTCTCAATTTTGTCTCTCTCGCTCGCGGCTCAGTCGCCTCGCGAGCGACGCGTCGCGCGAAATGAGCGCTCAGCAAAGTAATGTTTCAGATCCAAATGATACGTTTGAAACGTTTCGAACAACGAACCAATCTTTTGGATCACTTCAGTGATTCGGATCAGTGAGTCGGTTCTGTAAAGAGTTACACAGGCCTATCTTGGACCTATTTTTATCAAACATAGCTAAGAACACTCCCGACTAATTCACCTTTCAAATAAAAAAAACAAAATCAAAATCTGTTCATCCGTATGGGAGCTACGATGCCACAGACAGACACACACACACACACACAGACATGTCAAACTTATAACACCCCGTCGTTTTATCGTCGGGGGTTAAAAACGAAATGAATAAAAAATAATTGTTTTATTAAATATACATCCTCTTCTATTAAAGATCGTTCAGTTGTTCTAAATTAGTAAAGTTCAAGCTTTATTGGAAAAAAAAAATTACTTACCTTACTGGCAACATTTAGTTCAGGACTTCAGTCCCAGAATAAATAATACTTTAGTTGGGATGTTCGATCCAGTGGCTTTGTATCGATATTTTGGATCGTAATACATTGTATCGATCCGATTGATTTGATACGATATTTTGGATCGATCCAGTATCTTATCAAAAATAAAATGTTCTAATTTAAAGCTTCAAAGTTTAAGTATCTTTGAATGGTAGGGTAAGTAAAAATTATAATCTTGATTGCCGCTCTGGGATCTAGGCGATTGTAGATTTTATTTAGTGGGTGGCCAACAAAAAAGGCGTTTGGCGGGCAGAACCGTTCCAATCCTCGGAACAATATTACTTGTTTCTACCACTGACAAATAACCTAGGGCTTGGTTGATATTTATATGAAATTATCTTTAATCTTGAACGGAGAACGGTTGAACAGAGGTTGACTAAACAAGTATATAATATGTCGAGTACGAATGGAAGAGTTGGAAGGGTTCAACCTCAGCGAACGTACCACAACCAGATTGCGGACGTTCTCAAAAAAGACAAGGTTAAGAGCACCTTAAACCGACGAGCATGCATGGAGAGGTTAATGAACATAGACGAAGCGAAAGTGGTGTGCCAGGATCGTAGCAAGTTGAAATCTATAGTCTCTGCCTACCCCTATTCGAAACAGGCGTGGAGCTATGTATGTATAATCTCAAGTAAATTGAAGGTATATTGAAAAATATAAGATGTAATAACTACTGATTCAACAGTCCACCGCCAGAGAAATATTTTTATTAGTGTAATATTCGAACCTGTTTGTTGATAAAAACCATACTTTGGAGCTAAGGAAGGCGGTATTAGTAATACGAATAAACATTAAGGTTACAGATTGTTTATTATTTTAGAATTTAATACAACAAATTTACAATCCGATCCTCCTGGTATTTGTATCGATCCACTAACAGATCGAAAGCCATTGTATCGATAAAAAATCGGTTGGATCGTATTCCTTTGTATCGATCCACAAAAGTATCGGATCGGATCGAACATCCCTAACTTTAGTGGTGGCGCGGACTTTAATGAGGGCTGCCGTTTTTTGTCGTCTCCCTCAATTTAGTTTGCAGGTTGATAGGTTCTAATTTCAATAATTTGTGAGCTCTCCGCGAAGTTGATACTTCAAAAGAAAGAACATTTACTAGGCATGTTTTTAAAAATGTTTGAATAATAAAATCACCAACTGTGTTTCTTTTAAAAGCCGCCATAAACAATTTTCTTAAATCTTAAAAAAAAACATTTACTAAACATCTGTAAATAAATTGTCATACGACACAGATGCCATATTTTATGTTTTGTTGTATTGTTTAGGTACACATTACTTTAATCAAATAAAACAAACAAATAAATGATTTTACTTTCAAACTGGCCATTATTTACAACTAGATTTTTGGGTTCTGTCATCAAACATTTTAAAATTCGCTAAATAATAATAGTCACACTTCGTCTAAGACAAGATCGGCTGTAATAGTTGTAAATAGTAGCCTTGCATCGATCTTCCAAATAATCTGTATATTATGATATTTATACGAAAAACTCGATAATTTTTACCCATCCCTAAAACGAAGTGTCTATTTTGACAATTTGTTATTTGTTATCAGTGTTGCCAACTTAGTGGATTTTCCACTAAAACTGGTGGTTTTGACCCCCCGTTTAGTGGCGAAATATTGCTTTTAGTGGCTGGTGGATTTTTCTAGTGGTTTAGTAGAATTCAGTTTCAATAACTGAATATGATATCACTCAACAACTAAACCACTAACACGTTACAAAATATATTATTTCTACTTCATTTAATTTTCTGAAGTACTATTTACTTTTACTGTTTAGCCAACACTGATCCGTCAAACGATTCACCCCGCCACATCCCGCTCAATGCAATATACGCAGGGATGCCCCGTAGAATATTTTAAAGTAGTAGTTATAGTTTATGTATGACTAGCTTTCCGCCAGCGGCTTCGTCCGCGTGGGATACATTTTCCCCCCGTTTTTGCAACATTTTTCATTTGTTGTGTGATAGTTTATAGTCAGTTAAATCCGGTGCAGTAGTTTCGAAGCCTATTCAATACAAACAAACAATCCAATCTTTCCTCTTTATTTATTTATTTTATTTATTTAATTATACATACATACAATTTATACTATTAGTATAGATGATTTAAATTACAAAACTGAGTGAACTCGGTCTCGGACTGCTCAGTGTGTCGTATTATTCTCGCGAATTTGTGCAAGCGTAATAATTATGCCCAAACCACAATATACGCAAAAGTTTCGGGATTCTTGGCTTCAATATTCTTATTTGACGACGTCTGCGGTGTGGTTCGAGTACCGGACTGCTGATCACGAGGTCGTGGGTTCGATTCCCACAAGACACAAACATTTATGTGATGAACTTAGGTGTTTTTGTTTATCTGGGTGTTTCTTATATGAGGCCATGAGAACCATAGTGGCCTAACTCATTTTTTTACAATATTGAGCTTATGATTTTTTCCAGTTCAAATTGATAATTTTGATAGAACCAGAGTGACCTAAAAGTGATACAACGAATATTCACTAGATAGCAGCAAAATCACTGTTACGGTTTTTAGTCTGTGATCTAAACCCTAATTTAAAATACTGTTTTTATTTTCTATGGTACTCAAAAAGCTTGTCCATTGAATTAGGCCACTATGGTTCTCATGGCCTCATATATTATAAGTATGTATTTACAAAAAAAGTATATAAGTATTATATCCATTGTCTAGTACCCGTAGTACAAGCTCTGCTTAGTTTGGGACTAGATGGTGCTGTGTAAAAATGTCCAGGGTTTATTTATTTATATTCAAATATTGTTATTTTTTCCCCTGAAATTCTAGGTAATTTCCTTAGGTTTTTTGCAATTTGAAGTCAGTGCCCAGGTTGTATCTCGATCAAAATATGACAAGCGAATAAAAAAAACGTATTTACATGATTTTAACAATAAAAATTATCTTTCTATGTTAAATTTTGTGCGGATTTGTGTGTTGTGCGAAACACGAACGGTGCGAAACCTCAAAAAATGCAAGAAAATTTGAATTTCGCAGGCTAGCACAGCGCATCGATCTTTTAACTTGTTGATTTATAATTGTTAATATGATTTAAAATATTATGTTGATATTTATTAATATTTTACTTTTTAATTAATAATAAAGAAACCTAATTACGTCCCTTTTTAGCGATTTTGAAAGTACATCCGATTTTTGTTAGTGGTTTTCTGGTGGTTTTAGAAGTTGAATCTGGTGGAAAGATAGTAAACCTGTTGGCAACACTGTTTGTTATCTTTATTAGCTTAGTAATCTGTGGTCTTTATCTTTATTTGATATGTCTAAATGAATGTCAGTCAGACATTCAATTCAAATAATTTCATTGTTTGGATGGAATTATAGATAGATGATATAATTAATATTATCCTAGAATATTATTTATTTGATGTTACTTAAAGAAGATTTTTAAATCTCATTAAATCATTTTGCTTATATTTGCAACAGACGGCCTGATACAGTGCAGTTAAAATATGGAATTTACTTTGAATATCTTTACATTGAACTGTTGGTAAGTTTTTTATTTATGCCACTGCAGGTACTAATTGGTAGTTTGGTTAGACCATTCATGCATGACGGCAAGATGCACTGTATCGCGTAGTGAGACTACCAGACTGCTACTTTCCTTGATTCCTCACCATAAATAACTGGCCAAATATAAAAGTTAAAGTACATAATTATTAATTAAATTCGTGATCTACCCCATCCAATTTTTTTTTACCTTTAAATTACCATACAGCAACCCACTAATTCTCCCGCTAAATATTCTAATAAAGAAGTTATTGAGCCAATGAGCCGTAACAGATATTTTTCTGAACACTGGAACATTGGATTGGAACTTCAAATCATAGACTAAAATTAACTAACATATTTGCTTTATCACTATCTTCAAGGTCTACACTTTAATATTGTAACTATCTTGATTTATTAGTGGGTTTTAATGGCTCTTGCTCTCCAATATTTGTTATTTAGATACATATTCAATCATTGTTTCTTACAGGGGAATACCAGTAGTGTCAAAAAATCGAAAAGAAAGAATTGAAGCCATTTCAAAATATTTACAAGAGAGTTCTCATACCATAGTTTGCTTACAAGAAATTTGGAGTGAGCAAGATTATTTGTATTTGAAGGATAGTTTGAAAAACAGTCTACCATATTCACATTACTTTTACAGGTAAATAAAATAATTACTAAAGAAGGTTAATGGTCTATGATGGCAGAAAAAAAAACATCGCTCTTTCTGGAAGTCTGTTAAAAAACAGTCTATGAAAGTAAGATATTTAGTAGTTATGTTACAATTCATTAGAATCGTTTATTAGTTGGGTTATGATAATAATGGCCTTAATACTCCTGAAGTTCAGAAATTCTTACTTACTATGGAATGCAAATAAATCCTGTCTGTATCAACCCATAATACTGTCCCACTGCTGGGCATGGGGCTCCTCCTCCCCATGAGTATGAGAAGGATAAGACCATAGTCCACCACACTGGCCTAATGCGGGTTGACAAACTTCACATGCCATTGAGAAAATCTCTCAGGTTATTTTTAATAAAGGAAAAATCTCTCAGGCATGCAGGTTTCCTCACAATGTTTTCCTTCACACATGATTTCGAAAAGTGCATGATTTGGATTTAAACTCGAGGCCTTTGACTCAGCAGTCTAGTGGTCATACCCTCAGGTTATCACTGCTATCTGTAACATAATTATTCAATATAATTAGCTTAAAAAGGTAATATTGTTATTAGTACTTTCTAGTGCAATAGTAATCCAAAATTATTTATTTCATCACTTTTTTATTTTTACAGCGGTGTACTTGGTTCAGGTCTATGTATATTCTCAAAATGGTTAATACAGGATGTGTTCTTTCACCAGTGGTCCTTGAATGGCTACATTCACAAGATACATCATGGCGACTGGTTTGGAGGTAAAGGAGTTGGTCTTTGCCGTATTAAGTATGGTAACAGATTAATTAACGTGTACTGCACACATGTGAGTAGATAGCTATCTATCCCAGATTTTTTTATTAGCAATAACCTTTATTGAAAGTACTTTCATACTGTTATTTTTGCAGCTCAATTTGGTCAATATTTTCTCGTCCTATTGCAATCTCATAAAACTTTATCAATATACCTATGTAGATAAAGATGGATGTCTGAAGTTAACCATGTCAATTAACTTTATCCGTAATCTATCACTCATTGTGAGATTAACTTTATCAAACTGGGCTTGCAATCAATAACATTTTACACAATGTACTAAATATAACATACCATCACACTTATATTCTTTAGGCAGAGGCGTTTTTAGGTATACTCACAGTGAGCTGGTATATTTAGGTCCCATATAATAGGGGCTACTAATAACCGGGCAAACAAATGGCGGCGGAATGGCTGGTCAAAAAAAAAATTTCTCTTAATATATCGTATGTAGCAATTATTGAAGAAATCTAGCAAATATAAGCAATTAACTTTAACTAAGTCAGGCCTTAAGTTCTCACAAAGGTAAATTAAATATGCTCAAACACGAGATAACTGCTGTACCTAAACAGTTGAGGGGTTTCCTTTTCCGTTTATTTTGGGTATCCATCACCCTATCAAAACTAGGTATCCAGCATTATGTTGTAGGTACATCAGGACTACATATTATGTGTGCCAAGTTTCATAACAGTTGGTTCACTTTCAATACAAAAAATCAATCATCCCCTATTTTTTTACCCTTTCTCTTAAATGGGACCATTTCGGAGATATTTTCACACAAAAACAGATTTATCAAAATCGGTCTATAGTTGACGAAGAAAAAAATGTACACAAAACAAAATGGATCAGTTTACAGGGCACACCAACGTAGATGTTGGTGTGCGTAAACTCAACGCGTTATTACTTTTCCTATTTACTCGTGTTAGCATTACAATAACCCGTTGTCCACTCACACACTTGCAATTTCTTGTTGCTTCACATTATATATGAAACAAAGAATATGAAGCATAAATTCAAAGGTATTATCAACTGATACCGTGGCATAGGTGTATATGCCAGCGGCTGGTGTGACATTAGTCTTAGGATCAAATCACGCCGGCCCGGCGCTAACTTTTTGCATTATTATCATTATTTTTTTTCGTTTTGTTGAATTTTTATTTTTGTTATTTAACCTGATAATAAGAACATTATTCCAGAAAAAATGATATATGGAAGAAAATATTAAACTATGTGTAATATGATAACAACAATATTTATTGACATGGTTTTTTAAAATTATAAATACAAATTATAAAGTATGGTTCATGACAAATATTCTAAGTGGGACAAGAATTCACTTTGTTTTTCATATTCAAGAGGGTAATTTATTTATTAATGATATGAATAAACATGTTAGTAAGTTAGATAATAAGATACTGGCGATCCTAAATTGTAAATTGTAATCTCACTAACAATAAGATCAATCATGTAATACAAATTACCCCCTGATATTTTTAATAGCCGATTGGTGCGCCATCACTATCTATTTTGTAAAACATCCAAGTAACCTTGACTGGTATTGCGACTATTACTTGTTGCAAACGTGTCCTCATGCTAGCAACCATATTCCAGCACAAAACCTGCACTAATTCACCGGGACCCATTGATGACATCCATCCCCAATAACCCAACGTAATGCGGCCACTAGACCTGCATGGAATAATATTTTTTTTGTTATAGCGTTCACCATCTTTTCGCCATAATATTTTACGACCGTCCTTGTCCGACTTAAAACATTTTTCATCGCTAAATATAACTATATTATTGCACCAATCAAAATCCAAATATTCTCTTGCGAAGCGAACCTGGTTTTGCATGTGAATATCAGACAGTAATATTTTCTTGGCTGGCCTACGACATTTACACACCAGCTGCACGCAAGTGGTTCCGCACAGTTTGTAACGTCACGTCATGTTTAGTCGCCGTGGAACGAGTAGTGAGGAAGGGCTCAGCCAAATGCGTAGCAACTATATCACGGTGCCGTGCATTGGTATCTGTATATGCAAATCCAGCCTTTGGTCCCGGTCGGCAAGGATCAATGCTTCCCGAATCTGCATAACGATGGACCCACAATAACAGTTCTTCTCTGTGAACAATAATTAAATATTGTTACATAAAACATCAATAAACAAGATGTGTATTATTGAAACATAATAAACTTCTAAACGTAATAATAATATTTTGTTACTCACCGATATCTTTAAACGCAATTTCACTAATTGAAACGTTTTGCTCATGCAAAATAATTATCTCAGCTCTTAAAAGTGTAGTTAAGTGATTCATATTGATTCACAAATAATAGCACTTCTCAAAATACGCAGGGTATAATGTCTAAAAACGTAACAGAAGCTCGATAGTCAATAGCATTATGACGATGAAATTAAACTACTAACATATTATGATTTGTCATTTTTAGAGGGTAGACCATTAATATAATCCAAACCAAATATAAAGAAGACTTGCTAATACTATACAATGAATTGAACAAACAAATGTAAAATATTTTTTAAAACATACAAAAAGTTGAACCGTTGATACTAAGATTCGATCTTACGGTACCGGCGACAAGAAGCGCACGCTAAACTAATGCGCCACAGTGGAGTCTGATTCATTAGCTAAATTTATGCATCATATTCCCTGCAACTTTAAAATGACAAGAAATTGCAAATGTGTGCGTGCTAACACTAGTAAATAGGCGAAGTAATGAACGCATCGAGTTTACGCACACCAACATCTACGTTGGTGTGCCCTGTAAACCGATCTATTTTGTTTTGTGTACATAAAAACAAACATCTGAATTGAAAACCTTCCGATTTTCGTTCGTCGGGTAAACATTTTCATTATTGGACATAGCAATCACAAGAATCATGATGATCACTGAACAAAACGGAAAACAGCAATCCTAAATTTGAATATACTGACACTTAACTAATTTTAATTTTATTTTAACCACATCAAAAAATACCTGCTGCATACTACTATTTTATTGATTAAACTATAAAAACGAGGGTTCGTCGTTATGTTATAACTACGCTAACCAACCAATCTCCAAGCTACTTTTGCTACGCCCAGTCTTTAGATTTGTGACCATTCTTAACACATCGAGACTCCTCCGTGTCTCAGAGAACACGTAAAAATCCGTCGGCCCCAATTGTCATACTAAACACCTATGACAATCGTTAATGTTATCGGTAGTCAGAAGCCTAAAAAGCCTGACAACCAGTCTTTCCTTCGAATATCGGTATTGCCCAGAAATTTGGGTTTGGAGGTCTGATGGCAGTCGCTTTGTGTAAAATAATGACATTCAGCCGCATCTGGTTAGACTGGAATCCGACCCCAACTGGTTGGGAAAAATGCTAAAGAATTAAAAAAAGATACTTTGCTTTACAGCTCCATGCAGAATATCACAAGGATGACATCTATTTGGCACACAGAGTGCTTCAAGCCTACTCGACTGCTGAATTTGTAAATTTAACTAATGCACCAGCCGATATTTCAATACTGGCAGGAGACTTTAATACAGCACCTGGCGATTTGGCATACAAGTAAACTGATTTATGTTATTTTCATGTTATTCAGCTCATGATTATTATAATAATAGGCAAAATGATAAAAATATTTAAAATATCATGAAATATAAAATTTCATTATGGACCGTGTGGTTTAGCAAAAGGCTGCTGCGCTAGCGCAGTCGCGAGTTGATAAATCCATCACTGCATTGACGATTGCTGCTGCAGAACTGCTGTTGAATAAATTTTACGTAGTCCAAAATTGTTCAATGGCGTAATAAGAAAACAGCTCTCAAATTTAAAGTGTGATAAGTTTTTAGAGATACTAACTTACTACTCAAACTCACTCAACAGTTCTCGTCAAACTTATTGTCCGGGTTGAAGTTGGCACGAGCTAACTTTAACCCGGTCGTAAAAGTCGGAGAAAGAAAAATATTGGGTTAGAATGATTTAAAACGACAGCCTACTAGTTGAGCTTTAGTTTTTATTTATTACAATATAATCTTTTGCTTTTTCCGATTTTTAGGGCCGGGTTAAAGTTAGCTCGTGGCAACTTTAACCCGGACAATAAGTTTGGCGAGAACTGTACCTTATAACGAATTTCGCTAAACATTTGCAGAATAATCACTCAACTTCCTCCACTGGTCGACTCTTACGACAAGTATCGTGAATCAAAGGATGTAGCGAATTTCGAGGCTATGGGAACTTGTGACAACGCCAATAACAGCTACTCGGATCCGAAGCAAGCTAAGATTTGTCCCGAGGGGAAAAGGATAGATCATATTTTATTTAAACTAAATCCTGCATGGGAGGTATGTATCTTTTCACAAGCATCAATTTTTTGGGTAATAATTTAATAAACGATAGAATATTCTGTTTTGCGCAATAAACAAAACTGCAAATAATAGTGTCCTGCATACAAATGACAATCTTATCGGTATCAGCGATCTCTTAAGGACAACCTTTGGGTGTCTCATTATATATTAATAACATTTGAAGGCACATTTTGCGTAGTGACTAAGGTTATACAATTAAAGGGATCGCTAGTTCTATTTTCGCACGGAACATTGACATCTCTATGCAAAAATGCTTTGCCGGGTGTTTTCATGCAATGTTTAAATTATCTTCAATATAAATAAAAATGAATTACCGAAATGTTTGTACGCGCCTAACTTTTAAACGACTGCAGCAAATTGGATAAATCTTTCGTTTTTGTGTTCGTTTTTTTGAGGACATTTGTATGTAAGATTTATTTTTAAATCCACCAGGAAAAGCAGGCGAAGCTGCGCAGTAATACATAAGAGAATTTATTTATTTCAGGCCGAAGTAATAAATTTTGGGAATCCACTACCTAACAGAGTTCCTGGCAAAGATTTTTCATATTCTGACCATAATGCAGTTTCACTAAAATTACGTGTAAAGCCAACAGACAATAAATCCAAGCAAAGACAAAACAGTGTTGATGACTCGTTTGAAGACACGGCTACACAAGCTATTCGAGTTTGTGAAGAAGCAATGGTGAATTTATCGAAGACTAAAACAATGTTTTTAACCATAGGTGGAGTGATACTCATGTTCCTTATTGGTTCAGTTGGCTATTGGCCAAACAGTATTTGTTATGATGTAGTCAAATTAGGTATAACTGGCCTATGCTTTTACTATCTCATAATGGGAACACTATGGAACAAAATCGAAATGAACAGTATAAAAGCGGGGCTGAGTGCTTTAGAAAATTTCTGCAGAACGAGGATTGAATCAAAGAACCTCACACCTGTAGAAACTAAATTGAGTGATAGAGAAGATAAAGAGTACTAACGGCATATCTAGAATTATCAATTTTACATTCCACCTTATCGCGTTTACAAGGAGATAGTTATGACGCTGATTAACGCCACATACAAACCTTGGTCGTAGAAGTAAATGGAGTATTAAAATGAAACAAGTATTATTTTTAATCAGGTGTACTTATTATTCTTTTTAAAAAATACTTTGGTTTTCCCGGATGAAAAGCACAATAACTAAATTATTAATCTCTTCCTATTTCTTTGCTGTCTTAATGCATAGCTGTCCAATATCCTAAACGGGCGGATAACTTAAATTAATATATTATTATTACTAAATATAGATTAAGTATATTTTGTACTGAACATCGAAAAAACCAAAAAGATCTCGTATTTTGAATGGTGAGGGCGTTCAATGGGCGGATTTACACCCTACATCCTACAGTCCTACACCTTTCTTAGTTATTTTGGTGTCAATTAAGTGAGACAGTGATAGAGAAAATACTATGTTACATGTCTCTTAGCTAATTTTAGTTTTAAAATCAGGGGTTCACCCTCTAATTATCTGTATAATGATGTTAATGTAAGTACAAAACAAATATTATGTGCAATACCTACTTAGTACAAATACCGGCATGTAAGTTGGACTAAAACTAACGGAGAGAGGGAAAGTTTGCAGAGTGCATTTGCGTAAAAAATGTACTAAAAATCGACTCTGCGTATCCGCCATTTTAGTTCAAGTTATTTGCCGGCGACTATACCTGTGGATGCTGTACCTATTACTATTATAGTTAATTGTGTTATGTAAATGAATTGAAAGTTAATGTTATGTTATAGCTATTTTTTATTGAAGATCTATTCAATCGAAAGCACGTATATAAATTATCCTAAATAAATTGTTAATTATTGATTATATATTTTTCTTTGAAATATTGATACAAATCAAACTGGTTTGAATACAATCACAACGACCTAAACAAGCTTTGCACAGCATGGGGGTTTTTTATTTTGTCTAGCACAACCTCTCCCGGAGAAACCTCGCCTTGCATTTTTCTTAAACCTAGCGTACAAGTCGGGATTCCAACAAGGATTTTTTAGATAACGAAAGATATCGTAACTTAATAATCTATACTATTATAAAATTGTAAAAAAGTCGTTTCTGTACATTGAAGATATTTAAAAAAAAACAATTGGGTTAGAGTATATAAACGATCGCGAACCCAAAAATGTGATTTTTAGAATTCTTGTCTGTTTGTCTGTTTGTTAGGGGTTGGCGCTAAACCTACTGAATAGATTTGAATTTTGTCTTAACTGTTGTAAAGCATAATTTCCAACTTAAAAACTGATGTAAAGCTTTTTTCAATTATTTCTATAGATCCTTAGATAGAGCTTGACCTCTCTGTTGTATGCAACCCCATAGAAAGAAGAGATCATCATTGTTGGTTTATGATTTTTTATTTTATATTTAAAAGTCCATCGTTCAACAAAAAAAATAAGGTATATCTCATTCCACTCGGTTGCGTAGATGCTGAGATAGAGCTTGACCTCTCTGTAGTATGTATTCCTACTGATATAAGGGATCATTATTGTTGGTTCTTTAATTAAGTTGTCATATGCGCAGAAATCGTGATTGTTGATTAGTTATAAACGTTTAAAGTGGTATAGACTTAAATTAAACAATAGTTGTAAAGTTTGGTTAGAATTACGAGTTATTACGACTAACTGAAGTTTCAATTTTCCTTTGGAGTGATTTTGAACAACACAGTTTCACAAACAGTATCACCTCAGTACCTCATAGAGTACCAGTAACAGTTGCTCAAACCGAGCTAAAAACTTTGGCGAAGTAATAACTACGCTGTGCGATAGGTTTAGCAGCGGTTTCTGCGGTTAGACTATGGATGGGTGACCATTCTTAAGACATCGAGACCCTCTGTATCTTATATAGCACGTAAAGAAATGGTAATTGATTCGGCATAGTAGACCCCATACGAAAACCTATGAAAATCGTTAATCGTAGAAGGCCAAAAAACCAGACGATCAATTTAAAGTTAGGATACCTATCGGTTACCTAGTCTGAACGCTATTGCTTTGTGTAAGATATTTATATTTAACAACATCTGTTTCGATTGGAACCGGAGCTTAACATATTTTCGGCATAGGCTAGGAGTCTAGGAGAATGATGAAACTGTTATAGTGAGCTGCTTCAGGATCGATTTCTTTCAATTTTGTTTCTTCATCCACGGAGAGCGAAGCCGCGGGCAAAAGCTAGTATGATATAATATGGATGTCGGAAATGCAAAAAGTATCGATATTAAAAAAAAAAACAATATCGATATTGATAGTTTCAAAAAATATCGATATATCGGCCAACTCAAAAACCAAATTATAAAACAGCCAAAATATATACATCGACATATCGAAATATTAAATATCGCTCAAAAATATCGATACATTGAAAAAATAATATTAATATATCGATATTTTTTCAACATCCCTATGATATAATAATTTAAATTCCCAATAGATACCTATGTGGTTTTGCTTTTGTTTGTTATTATCGTTCGTCAACTATCGTACAGTCACGTGTCCTTTCACCTACCTAAAGCCTAAAATTTCTTTAAATGCGTTGCAGGTCTAAAATCATTTAGTGTTAACGATTGACTGCCTTGGTCTAATGATCCCAAGTGCGACTGCTATGCTGGGTTCGATTCCCGGGTCCAGCAATGATGTCGGATTCTTTTGTGAAATTCCCAGTAGCAGCTCGGAGTCTGGACTTCTACCCGGTTTATGGCAATATTCTCGCATGGGACTGTACACTACCTGGGACCTAACGTTCACCGGCGAACTGTCGGTGCTCATTCATTCCGTCCCAGTTAAGATTGAAAACGGACATTTAAACTTATTGTTATTTATTGTTTGCGATAAATACGACTGAATGAAATATACTAATAAACCAATAAATTTTAATTCATATTTTTTTGTAATAAGTATGTAAATAAAGACATTTGAAGATAAATATTTATAAACAAAAAAATAATAACTGAATGTAGGTAACTAAACAAATATTTTATTTCTAAAACTTAACATTATATAGTTACAAACTACAATGTAATCAGATTATTATAAATATCACAATTCATACTAATATTATTTATAGTACATAAGTATTATAACATACAATAGTTATTATTTGCAGATCATAAAATATACAGGGAAAAATATCAATTCAGGTGTTCATACTTTGGTTTTAAACTAATATTGTTCTTGATAGGGAATGTACAACTTATCTTACGTCTAAAAAAATCGAAAATAACACATTAAACATCTCAAGTGTTTGTGATGCATTCTTGTAGTTATTGTCACTATCCCATTATCACCTGAATTTTTGCGATGAATTCTTGTTCAGTTATTTTAATTGTGTTAGCAAAGCAAAATAATTATCACTTTTGTATCACGTTTTTATACTTCAGGGTCGTCTTTAGTTTTATCTTCATGGAGGTCGAGTAAAGGTTCTGTTTCAGAGTTCGCCGACATAGTTGTGCCTGTGTTATCTAGGGATCCGTAAATAGACGGACGCACTTCTACATGCGGTGGTTCCAAGTCGACAGTTAGATTTGGAGCTGAACTGGACGGGATTGGTTGTTCGCTCATCAATCTGGAACTTTCGTCAAATCCGCGCGCCATGTGATACATGGATTTACCTCTTAGTCTACGACTAAATGAGCTCCCTGTAGAAGAACAAAGCAAATCAATTTACCATTTACAAATAAATATCTAAAATACAGTATTTTCAACAACGTAACACAATTACTGACGTTATTTGTATATTCATTAGACCCTAACGCTATTTTAAAATGGTGTATACACACCTACACATTTCCCTCGTTGTATAGAAAGCCTAAACAGTGTGAGGTGAGATCAGCTTATACTGCGTATTTAGGGTTGCCAGGTCGCCAAACCTAATAGCCGGACAGACCAGCCAGTTTGGTCGGACATTTGTGTTAAAAGGCCGGACACTCAGCTTATACTGCGTATTTAGGGTTGCCAGGTCGCCAAACCTAATAGCCGAACAGACCAGCCAGTTTGGTTGGACATTTGTGTTAAAAGGCCGGACACCCACCCTCCCGGCGACCGCAGGCCACTCGCCTGCGCTCGACGACGCCCGGCGCTCGCTCGTTTGTAAAATGTAAAAAGACTAACAAAACCCAGAAACCGTTTATTTTGGCCAGACACGCAATCAAAAAGCCTACCTATGTCCGGTTTTATCCGGACGCCTGGCAACGCTATGCATATTTATAGGTTGACATGCTGGCGTGCGTACTTTAAGAATTATTAATATAATGGTACCTATATCTCTGGATAGTATCTTTACTACTCATAAAAAAACGTTATAATTAAAACTTACCAACAACACCAAGGTGCTCGGATATGTCTCGCTTGACATCAGACACATCCCACATCGCAAGGAAAGAGCCCAGACATGATGGTGATGGGTCTTGTGGCGACACGTATGGCTTGTACGAAAAACTATAGTGGTGAGCTATCGCTGCTAGGAACATTTCTATGCAAATCAAAAAATCCTGCAAAAACATTTCTTTCTTTCATTTTTTGGAGGAAAAAAGTTATCAAGGCCACGCGGGCGAAGCGGCTGGCGGAAAGCTAGTTAGTTATAAATATGAATAAGTACCTACTTATTTTGATTTAATTAAAATCAAAACTAGTAAACATAGACACATTTTTTATAGTTCATAATAATTATAATAGTATAAGTAAGGTAAGTACCTAGATACTACTAAGCCTTTTCTCTAGGTAACAGAGAGAGAGAATTAAAATATGAATTACTTTTCTACCAGCAGTTAGTTTTTGAGTTTACTCAATACAAACACAATAATACTAATCTTTTCTATTTATAATTATTATTATCCTACTAATATTATAAATGCGAGTTTGGATAGATGGGTGGATGGTTTGTTACTCTTTCACGCAAAAAGTACTGAACGGGTCTGGATGAAAGGCGAAGAGATAGATTATAGTCTGGAATAGCACATAAGCTACTTTTTATCCTGGTAAAATGCATGGTTCCCGTGGGATAGATTTGTTTTAATAAGATGTGTAATAGACAATTACGTCGTCAACATAGAATAATTTACCTATAAGAAATTTATTTCTAAGCTAGACTACGCGGGCGAAGCCGCTGGCGGAAAGCTAATATTAACTCAATATATTCGAAACTTCTAGCTGTTAGTTGCCCTCGGTCGGTTTCACCATCGGTCTGTTTTCACTCGCATCAGTCATTTCATCCAAATCTATACAGCAACGGGCGTGTAAAGCTAACAAAGTTACTTTCGCATTAACAATATTAGTAGGTATGGATACTAAAACACAACGACCAAACAAGAAATTAAATGTGTTATTAATTCAATTCGGGTGGCTTTCAAGGACAACTAGGTACTCTACTCACATAATTAAATTTATAAACGAATAAATTTACATAAGATTAGGAAACTTACCTGCAACTTTGAAGACATGACTTTTACTTTATCAGTATCAGATATATCAAAAATAGATGATATTACTCCACAATAAACTAATATGTTAATAATCACTCCTTGGCTGTAAACAGAAAAAAAGACAAGTAAATTTTAAATTAATGTAGTTATGTAAAAATATAAAATATGGCAAGTATTAAATTGGAACTTACAAGAATGAGAAGAAGACTACAGCTTTTATACACAAAAATTTGCCAATAGGCTTCATGGGTTTCAATTCAGCTCTATTTGCCCTATAGAATAGTACAAGGCAGTACATGGCCACAAATTGTGAGAAATTGTTTATAGCTATTATATATGGAAAAGCAACTTCAGGGCTAAAATCACTCTCCCCATAAACCCCAGTCAGCTCACATATCATTGCTATGACTGTTGTGATTGGCCTTACTACTGTGTATTGTAGGATTCCATGCTTGCAATTATGTACAAATTCACTAAAAAAAATATATAAAATTATTATATATTTCTACCCATTCCATTCTTCAATTCATTAAAATAATTATGTTAAGTACATATTACACAATTTACAATATGATTATTGATAACAATTTAATGCAAAAGACAAATAATATTGATCAACCAATATGAATGTGAGTAGTTCTCTTATTTTAAAAGATTATCCGTGAAATTTCTTGTCGGATTCTTCTCCATAGGATTAACTTTTTGGAACTGAGCATCTAGAATCATTTAATGTTTCATAAATGCTTGTAAAAGCTTATTTGAAATAAAAACATTTGAACTTGAACTTGTGACTGATACACAATGTGCTCCCATCTTTAAAAGTGACAGTAAACAAACAGTAATGAACAGTGCAAGGTAAACATTGTGGCAATATCACGATTTCTAGCTTTGAATTAATTCCAAATTCCAACTCCTTGAATTCGCTTTGCTTTTGAATATTCACCTAAAATCATCATAACATTTATTTGGTTGACCTTACTCTAAAGAGTCTAAAGGTTTATGATAGAATATAGAAAACCACCTTGACAACCTTGGCGGTTTTTAAATTTTCTGCCACCAAACGTTAAAATGTCTAAACTTGTTCTTTTTTTTATTAAATGATTTATTTATACTAATATCATAAAGAGGAAATATATTTTTTTTGTATTGAATTGGCTCCGAAACAACTAGACGGAATTGAAAAATTCCTTCAGTGTTACATAGCCCATTTATCGGAGAAGGCTATAGGCTATATACCATCACGCTACGACTAATAGGAGCAAAGTAGCAATGAAAAATGTTGCAAAAAAATTGCGTCGGCGGGAAGCTAGTTATACATGATATTTAAGATTAAGATTAAATGTATTTATTCAGAATGTTGTACAGATATGTCAGCACTATACCTACCTAATACTTGCATATAGGGGGTCAGACATTTACTTCACAAGTGCAAGTATAAATAACCGTAGCTCATGCAGTCACTGTAGTAATAGAGTAGTTAACATAGGTAATCAAATCAAGTTCGAGTTATTTTGTATGGTACACTGATAAGCACTGTGGCAGATGTCCAGTTAATTATTTGCATAGTAATAGTTAAGTATTCAAGTAGTTAGATTAGGACTTGTGTGAAAAACTATAGCATGAGTCTGTTTCTGATGTATAGTAAGATTTTTTGTTAACTCAACTACTACAATGAGTTGTGCTTGACCCACTGGACACTAATATATTAAAGGAGAATCAATAAACCAATACTTAAATATTTAGCAATATTATATGATTTTATATGTCATTGTATTTTTTTTTTGTTATTAATATAAATGTTTCTCACCATCTTTTTGTATTTTTTTAAGCATTTTCCATGCTAAGATTACAAGTTATTTTTAATGAAGGAAAAAATCGGCGGGCTGGCAGGATTCGAACCTGCGCCTTCTGGTTCTGGTGGCTATGTCACCTTTAAGACGTAAATTAGAATGTGAAGGAAAATTTCGACTGGCGAGCAGGGCGAGTGGTGGCTTAGTGGTCAGAGCATCTGGTGTACCGAACCAGAAGGTGCAGGTTCGAATCCTGCCCGCCCGCCGATTTTTTCCTTCATTAAAAATAACTTGTTTCTCACCAGTTTTAATAATAACAAGTACAAGGTTTGTTAAGCCTTTAATGTAATAAATAATAGACTATGCTATATATGTACTAACTGTACATAGGTTACAAAAGTGCAATTGAAATGTCACCTTGTAGTTGTCATTAGAACCACCATACTATGATTTTGTCTTATGTCATAGGAGTTGTTTGCAAAACACAAATTATATTACACTCACAAACATAAACTCTGACCAAATGCCTATAGGTCATATAAATATTAATAGGTATGGGAATTGAACCCATGATATGAAGAAGCTGATTACTGTGCCAATATTTTTTATCTTTTAATCAAAACAAATACTACACTATACTGTACAAAAAAAACAAATGATTTGATACTTAGATGCAGAAAATTAATTAAAATATTGAGTGTTGAGTCATAAACAAAGCATGACTTCATTATTTTAGTATGCCTAGTATGTATACTCAGAGTATATAACAGCTAAAGGATAAAAGTAATACTCCTTTCATATTACCTTCCCATTTCCCATGGAGTTAGACAGCATAGGGGAAATATGTGATAGACTTGAGGCTTGGTTTCCAAGAGTGCTTCCAAATCATGATCTTCATTAAGGTAATTTAACAAATACTTCATAAAGTTATAAATAACATAGGCTTCATAACATTCTCTCAAAGAATCAACATAAATTGATTGCTCTGGAAATTGTAAGCCTATCCAGGCATTCAAAGCATATATTGGTACCATCCACAATATTCTAAAAAAGATTAAAATTTTAATAGATAATTCAGTACAAAATAAGTAAGAAGCAAAAAAAATATATTTCAACATCACACAATGTTATTGTTATAATATAGTAGCTCGCCAATAGTGAAGTGAAGATAAAAGACATGTAGCTTACAATGAATCAGGTAAATAAATCAGATTTGATGTCTTACCTTATTATATGTTTTTGTAATATTGGCTTTGTATAGTGAACAACATGTTGGGTTATTTGCCATATGGAGATAGGCACGGCGAGAAGAACGAATCCACCACCTACCAGAGCCCCTTGATCAGACTTACTAAATCCATTGTTTATTGAATGGGCTATAAGTATTGGTACCAGTGCTATAATTAACACGACATATAGTGCAATCAAGAAAGGCCTGATCCATAATCTCCACTGTCTTAAAAATGATACGATAGTTGAAGAACACATTATAAAAACGAACTTGCTTGGGCTCCTAAGTGCCACACATAATAGTTCCTTCAACCTTCAAGTTTTAGTAGTAAATGTTTAATAATGCAAAATTTAATACACATAAGATCAAATTATTATTGGTATATTACTTAATTCCAGAGCAAAACCTATGTCTAGTCTAGTTACTGAATTCTGTATTTTTTGTGATGAATGATTTGATTTGACATTTGATCATTCCTAAGATTTGACATAATATTTGATGACACTGTGACATTGTCATGAATGTCGTGGCTGTCACGCTGTCACTGACAGATAACAATATAATAATCATCGGTACCAATTGCCATGAAGAAAAAAAGAATAATATTGCATAAAGACTAAAATACATTCTGCTCTGAAATACCATATTAAAAATCTATGTAAAATACAATACAGCGTGAGCAGAAATGGTGGATCAAACAAAACAGTTAGATAATTGGGGTTATTTGCAGTATAAAATATCGCTGGTGCAGAACTCTTACTTGATTTCCTTAAAAGTTATGACTATTTGAGTGTTTTCTGAAGAAAATACCAGTAGTAAATAGGCAATTAGAGTAAAAGGGGTACCCAATGACATTATTAGTTAAAAAAAATATAATTGTGGGTACTTATTTTATTAGAAATTATTAATAATTATTAAAACAATGAATGCTGTCTATAGTTGCTCCTAGGTGTACAAAGAGAAACCCATAGACAACTAGATAGCTTGCATCGCATTCACACAAGAAAGAGAACAACTTATGCACACGTAGTGTCAAAAAACGAAATAGCATGGATCTTTTGGTTCATTTCGCATGCCGGCACACCTGGCTATTTTTGACAGTTCTATACCCTACAAAGCTAGTTGGCACGTTGGCACAAGCTACAGGTTCTCGACTAAACTTATTGTCCGGGTTGAAGTTGGCAGTGTTGGCACGAGCTAACTCCAACCTGGCCGTAAAAATAGGAGAAAGAAAAATACTGGATTAAAATGAATATTGGGATTTGGGATCGTAACAAATAAAAATGAAAGCTGTCGTTTAAAATTATTTTTATCCAATATTTTTCTCTCCGATTTTACGGGCGGGTTGAAGCTAGTTCGTGCCATCTTCAAGTCGGATAATAAGTTTGGCGATATTTGTAACAGAATGGTAACAAACAGAATACTGACGTCATCAATTTTATTTTATGTTGCCATATTCATATTCTCTGACTTGACTCTTCTCGCACAGAGACGACGAAGAAAAAAAACACTTTACAGGTGTTCGGTTTTTTATCAAAATGGTTTTGGTTAAAAGTTTTTAAATTCATTTAAGAAATTCATATATAGAGCTCAGTTGATGAAGAGATAGTTTATTAAAACCAAAATAACACAGACAAAACGGGAATCCATTTATTTATGCATTTACAGTTATACGCGTAACACGTATTTTGTGCATCGAACTCAAGCATTGAATTAGGCCACATAGCGATCTCTCCCTAAAATACCGCTGTTCTGGTTGTCGACGTATCAAGCTAACGTGAGTTTCGGATTTGTTATCGTGTTTATTAAAGACTTGTCTTGATAATAACTTAAAAAATATTCAGAAAATACTGTTTAGAGCTTATAAATAGCAGTGTTCCGTGAGTAGATTATTCGTATGTTTTCGTAAATGGGTCACCTCGCCATTCTTTGAGAATCTACTTGATATGAGATTTTATGCTTTTTGGGAGATTGTTTCGTGTTAATTGTCGTATTTGGCTGTTGATTCAAAAATGATTAGTTTGTTTTGATGTGTATACTTTGTTTTCGTAGTCGTGGAAGGCGGGAGAGTGATGATCAGAAAGCCCACTACCTGGTAATGTGATGTCATCAAAAGGGGAAACAGAGGCCGACTCTGGCACCGTGTCGCCGAATTTATCTGCAGTCAAAAATGAACCGGTTAGTATCGAAACTCACCTACTAAAAACTATATTTTGGTCCTGTGATTTTAAATTTTTTTAGATGATACTTTGGTGTTACAGAGTGATAGCAATTTTAGAGTGATATAACTTTTGCAGACATTTATTCTATTGTCATTGAAAAACAAATCCTGTATAATAGACTGCAAAAGATTTTATTTTTGTAAACATTTGAGTTTGAATGAGCTTTCATTAGGGAATATTAGTGATATGTATCTTAAAGAAAGTGGGTGTAGCTAGCCAGGTAACCAACACAAAACTTGTCACTGGATAACTGGGGCAAGTTAGTAAAGCCATTTATTTTTATTTATGTTTATTCATGTTGTCTAGTCCCATTGCATTTATTATCTATTAAAAGCTTACCATGACAATTGACTAAGCATAGTTTCCATGTATGATTTTCCATAACAATTAACATTACTTATAACTATAGTGTAATGATCATTATAGAATTATTATTGGGAATTTGGGACCATTAAAACTAATTAGGTCCCTGTCTAAAGCAATTGAAATACCTACTATTAAAACATGAGATGTTTTTTTCTGTATGTTTCCTTTAATTTATCTTGGATCACATAAGCAGAAACAATTGTTTCAACCCTCTGGGGTATCATGATCTGTGACTAGCTGACAAGTACATGAATATTAGTGATACTTATTTAATTTTTAAGTAAAAAAATCATTCTTTCCTAGCTAACTCAAGCCTATATCCTTCAAATGCTGGACATAAACTTTACCTAGACTACACCAGCCTAAGAATATAGACTGGTGCTCTCTCAACAGCTGTACATAGAAATTTCCAAGCAAAAATTACAAGTCCAAGCAAAAAGTCCAGAAATCTATGTTTGTCACACAGTTACTTGCTACTGCTACCTTCCACCAAATATCAACATAAACATGTGTAAACACAACACCTACTATTTTTACATGCAAGGGCAGCCATAAAATGTTGAAGTAAATGTAATTATGCTTATTGATTTATCATAAGCAGTTTATCATTTGGTTTTTCCTGGTTTGGTGGTCACACCTTAGGTAAGCCCAAAACCTCAAATAGTGGCTGCATAGCTAGCAGATTTCACATGATTACACTCACTAATTAATACTAAATGTGTTTTTTCAAATCTGTACTATGCTGACAAAGAATCATCAGTATGTTTTACCTACTTTTTTACCTTTTACTACTTAAATGTCTGTCCATAAAATTTCAAGTTTCACCCATGTGTGCCTACCTTTTTTAATATCCACTGTATGTCCTGAAAGTAATAGCTGAGATCAAGGACCAAGTACACACACCATTTAACACCAACACAATTAGTGGAACAGAAAAAAAATGAAGTGTAAATTTAAAAAAGTTATAATCAGACGAACTAACAAACCAATTGACAATTAACATAGGCTTTGCAAAGTCTTAATTAAATTTGAATAAAACAATCTAAATTACATTAAATTGAACTTTTTCTACATTACCATTAGTGAGATTTAAACATTAGATTAATGAATAACTAATAACAATTGTTTGCCCCTCATGCTCTGACTAATGTTTCCATATAATAATAATAATAAGAAATCTCACAAATCTGGAAACAAGAAAAGGTATATGTCATACCTATCGTTGTTTTCACCACCGGTGTCATACCAAACCACCTAAAACATGCCTTAAGCTCTTAGACCTCAAAGAATCTAATTACATTTCCCTACAAAAAGCAGCCATATTAAATACCTGCAGAATAGTTAGAAAGTTTATGCAGATAGAAGCCACACAACACAACACTCTGCTACTGTAACACACCACATGCTTCATTTACCTGGTTTCGGCACGTAAATGTAGTTAAAACCAGCCATGAGCTGAGAATGGAAAGTTGTTTCCCTAAAATAATAATAATAACTGTAGCTTGTTATCCACTGCATCATTGTTAAACCCACATACTAAAATATGCTTGGACCAAGCCAGCACTGTGAGTGTAGGCATTATTCAGCATAACAGCATATACTTCTAAGCTACCCTGTTATTTAGATAAGCAGTCATATTCCCTCCATCTACCACCGCTAACTCCATAAGAGCTCCCAAACATATACCTTCCCACACCATAACTGAATAAGTTCAGTTCAATGATTATACCAGTTATTATAATGAAGGAAATAAATAAAAAATTTAGAAAACCCCCAACACGAAACATTATTTGCCATTTTGTGGTGGCGGCCATCTTGGATTTGAAATTTATCATAGTGTATAGTATTCTCCTAGTTAAGCCCTTTGATTTGATATCCATTTTGAGGGAGTTGTGAAAAAAGATAATATTCGCTATTTTGTGGCAGTGGCCATCTTGGACCGATTTTCATCAAACATAGCTAAGAACACTCCCGACTAATTCACCTTTCAAACAAAAAAATCAAAATCAAAATCGGTTCATCCGTTCGGGAGCTACGATGCCACAGACAGAGACACATACAAACACACACACACACACACACACACACACACACACACACACACACACACACACAGAGACACGTCAAACTTACTACCGACCGTTTTTGCGTCGGGGTTAAAAATAGAAAGAAAGAAAGAAAATGAGTTTATTTTCGTCTAAATACTAAAAGATAGTTTTCCTATCCATGTTGGGGTCCACTTCCAGGTAACTGGATGCAATGAATAAAAGTATTTTACAACTGCTTTCAAAACACCATTTCTGGGCAGTACTGATATTTGAAGGATAGAAGGATAGAGGGCTTGTGACTACTACTAACCGTTGTGGTAGATGATGACATTTTACATACTCATATTCTTTTCAGGTGGCCACCAACAGCAAAGAAACTCCAAAAAGAGGTGGTACATTATTAAAATGTACCACATGCAATAGTTTTAGTACTTTAAGCAGCCGAGCTTTAACCACCCACATGGCCCAATGTTCCCCTGACAACAATAATGTGGCAGCAGCACAAAACGCCGATCCCCGACCTCACAGAAAACTGTTTGAATGTGATGTATGTAATATGAAGTTTTCAAATGGCGCGAACATGCGTCGGCATAAAATGCGGCATACTGGAGTTAAACCGTACGAATGCCGCGTTTGCCAAAAAAGATTCTTCAGAAAAGATCACTTGGCAGAACATTTTACAACTCACACCAAGAGCTTGCCGTATCATTGCCCAATCTGTAACAGAGGATTCCAGCGCCAAATTGCCATGCGCGCACACTTTCAAAATGAACATGTTGGACAGCATGACCTCGTTAAAACTTGCCCCTTGTGTAGTTATCGCGCTCCCACCATGAAAAGCCTCAGGGTTCACTTCTTTAACAGGTAATTAAAGTTATTTAAGTATTTATCCATTAAAAATTCGAATTACACTAGTATTATTCATAATCAGTTTTTTGTAACAATAACTAGCAAATTCAGTTAGTCAAAATAATGGACACCAACATAATATTTTGATTGTTTTACTACAGGCATGGAATTGATTTGGATAACCCAGGTCCAGGCAGTAATTCTTCCGTATCCCTTCTTGCTGCGGGTATCGCCAATGCCGCGTATTCTGATGGTACAATGGATCCCAGTGCCATCAACGCCCTTGGTGCATTAGGTTCCAGTTTGTCCGTGTCTGTTGCTGCTACATATTCAGACAGTGGCGACAGCAACGGGGCTCGTTCCGTTGATAACGCCACACCACCCATGCACTACTTGACACCACATGTTGAGATTTCTATGGCCGACAATAACGAGACTTTTTCTCCAGTCCAAAACCATTTAGGCAACTCAGGTAAATAATATATGAATAATTACTATTATTATTCTAGTAGTGAAGTACTTTTTTAGTATTTACTTTACTTTTTTGTTGTAGAATCCCGCATGAATGGCGAAGGTCCCAGCTCACCTCAATCCGGCGACAGCGCCATCGCGAGCAGTTCCCTATCAGCTGGATTACCTACCAATATTACTCCGTCCATCACTTTGATACCAATCAAACAGGTGAGGAGATATCAAAAAAGCAAAATTAAATAATGTATGAATTTAAGCATACAAGTACTTATACATTTTTAATAATTTATTTCAGGAACCCAATGCTCAAGAGGAATCTGGCAATAATGAAATACGGGAAGGTGAAACCAATGGCGGCGATAAACGAGGCGTATCCTCGAGTCTGTCATCTCTGATCAAGGTGTCACCGCTAAAAAGTTTATTAAGAGAAGATTTGCGCCGGCGCATCTCTGCTCGTGGACGCGCTCGGGGCTCTAGCGTACGTTATGTCGAGTTAAATAATAAAGAATTCACTTTTGAGGATTTATATTTATATATTTGAGAGTTGTATCTTCATGTTTTCTGATAAATGTCTAAATTTTGTAATTTTGCACATCAGCCTTGTTGTTTCTGTTTCAGGCTTCTCGTGCCTCTCCGTCCGAAGGCGGCGTGATCACCTCGACGCACGGGGACGCTGCCATGCTGCCTTCCTCTCTTGTATGTACGTTTTGCTCTATAACCTTCCCGGACTCCACACTGTACTTCCTTCACAAAGGCTGCCATTGCGACTCCAACCCGTGGAAGTGTAACATTTGCGGTGAGCAGTGCTGCAACGTCTACGAGTTCAACTCCCACCTGTTGAGCAAGAGCCATCAATGACTGTTTGCAGGGGGGCCGTTCGATCACTGACTTTTCGTTTGATGATGCACTTCTCGTATGCTATGTGTGCATAGTCCGTAAGCACTTCGAAGATACTTCACTTGTACTTTACATATTTACGGTTGTTAGATACAATTTAGTTTGTCTGATCTTGTTTTGTGTAATTACATTCCTTAGTTGAATCAGGCACTGTATGTTGAAGTGCTTCGAATATGCTATAATATGCTGAACGTCCCCCCGAAGCTATTTTTTATTTTTAAAGTGCAAATTATGTTGAGGTATAATTAGTGGTTATAATAATAGTTAAATGTGGGAAGATATTTATATGGATATTCTAGTACTTAAATGAAAAGGGATATGAGATGGTTATTTAAAAATGTAATACGAGGTCGTATCTAATATATTTGAGTTATATTAAGGTTTATTAGATATGCTGAAGTTCAGCGGTAAATTGTTATAACATTCCAAAATTATAACGTATACATTCCATTCCGTGAGATTGGCGAAAATTTTTTAAGTCTTTGGTGGGGAAGAATGACTACCTAATCAAATAACTTACCAATATTTTTTATTTATTATTATTTGTCTGAGGTACTTAACTGTACAATACTGAGATTTAAAAAAAACTTAAGAGTATTTTGGTGCGATAGTGAATTTTACAAATGTTTAAAATTAAACTTATGGTAAAGAGTGTACAAATTTATATATATTTTTACATTTCGCTGTTGAAAGTTATAGAAAGGCAAAGCCTATAATAATCCGTGATGGTTTAATTATTGTGATTGTGTACAGACAGGAATTATAAATTCTACATTCCGTTTTTATTTATGTTTCCTTTTATAAAATGCATGTGATGCAAGTCCACGACTAATACTTAATGTACAAGTTAAATTATTATTGTTATTATTTATTTTTTTCTATAAAACATATACATTCTAAGAAATATAAATTTGATTGTGTACTTAAAAGTTAATCTATTATAATATTATAGTCAAAAGCACTTTCTGTTTCGAGTTCCATTTGAGATAATAGTAATAAATGAAGTTATTTAACAATGTTGTAGAATACAAAAAATAATAAATGGCAACAAGTAGCTTAACACACCTTGCTCAATTAAGCTCAAGCATGGAGCATGTTGGGTGTTGTACTCGCACAAAAGCATAATAACGTATGCTTCACATATATTATGTTTCTTTACTTAGAAATACTCCACAGAAAGTTGCATGTGTGCTTTTAATGGTGCCTGTTAAGTTCGATTCGTTGTTTTTTTTTAATATTATAAATAAAATTTAATTAATGCAGGCAGATTGATCAACGACGGTTGGGTTCTGAGCTCCTTGTTTATGGGTTTATCAACATAGGTACATAATTTATTTTAAGAAAAATGCTCAACTTTGTATTGAACGATTTTATCACCATTTTTCTAAAGAATACAAAAAAAACAAATTTTATTATTTAACTTTTGAACTAATAAATCTATTGAATCATCAGAATTAGGTTTCGATTTCAATCTGTTAAAATACTTGTAACTTCACTCTAATGCAATTAAGAAGGATAAGTGTTTTCTTTTTTGTTTCTAATAGTTTTAATTTTCTATTTTTAGGTGCATTCCATCTATGTACCATGTATTTGTAATGCCTACCTTGGCGTTTCTGTTCCATTCCTTTTAATCTGAGATTTACATTCCTTTAGCTATTAAGTACTTAATATCGGTTGTGGTCTTGCCTGATAAGTTTACTAAATTGACTTAGATGGAGATGAAATTATGTTTACCAACGAAGTTTATTTTGTTTTGTTATTGCATTGGTATTAGGTTAGCAGTCGGCGCACGCGGTAGTCCGTCCGTGAGATGCATGGACATAGTGAGTTACCTGAAATGAGCAACACGTATTTATTTATAGAGATTCTTATATTATGCTGTTTCAATTGTTGGACATATAGAACTTGAGTGTTTTATTATATATTTTGGTCCCGTCGCGCCGCAATTTAATGTTAATAAGTGTAGTTTTAAGAGCTATTAATATTATTAATCGGTAACCCCCATTGGGCGCCTTTACTTAATCCGTCCATATCTAATGATAGATATTGCCTTTAATATTTAATAGAGTAATATATTTTATAGATCTAGGTGTAATTAAGGGCAGATCTTAAGAATAAAAATGTTTTTAGAATGCAGAGGTTTAAAGATGTAGTTGTATTTATTTAACTTCTATAGCATAGATATCTGTCTGCATTGTTAAAAAATCAACTTTGAACGCTGAAATGACGTGCAATGTAGTGTTTCTTATTTGATTTATTTTCAATGCGGCAGTATCATTGTTGATTGTTGCGGTTTGAATAAATATTTTATTTTTTGTGTGGTAGTAATACAAATTGAAAACTTTAAAGTATTCCATGTTGTTTTAGAATATTGTTGACCTAAAATTATATCATCAATTGTGTAGATACAAACAGTATTTTTAAATTAATTTTTTGGGTCTTTTCCCAATTGGACATGAAATTTTAAAAAAATAATTGATTCCTACTTTGCAATTAGAGCAGCGTGACTTAAAATAATTACTTCGATTTGATCTTATATCTTAAATGAACACTGTTATATACACTTTATTAAGATATGTAATAATTTTAAAACAGAATATTTAGTGTAGCAATCCTCACCTTAATACCAAAACACAGCTTACCAACATTATAATTATACTTTAAGTTGTTATGTATGTAATAATATAAGATAGAGAAATTAACATGGTTGAAAACAATTAGTAACTATAAGCAGATTGAATTTCTCGTTGATATTTTCTGTTACTTTATAGTACTTGTCAATGTTAAGAAAAATAATATCAAACTGTAATAAATACAAAATAGGGTTACTATTTAAGAGGAACCAGTTAAAATCAAGAGTGATAGTTACTATATCAAATTGTAGCTGATTGTGCCTTAGATCAATAGTTTAATATTGATTATTATATTAAATATTTTAAAATTTATTTACATGTGTGGATTTTAACATTTTGACGAAAAAATAAACATATGATATATACATCTATTAGAATCTGGAAAATCGAATCGAATGTTATTTATTTATCTATGAAGAATACGTTTACAATGTGGCTGTTTGCTTGTTTTTATAAAAAGTTTATTTGCAGTTGATATCGTCTTTGTGTGACGATTAAGGGTTATAAACAAATGGTACTTATTACCAAGTATGTAGTTCTATTTATTTACTTTATAATAATTTGGTAAAGGGTCTAATGAAATATTAATAAACTATGACATACATGCAAGTACTATTTATTTCAGTGATTCCTAATTATGTGTCATGTCTAATTTTACTAATACACACAATAGGTAGACCATTCAGGTAGTTGATATTATGCACAACTACCTGAATGGTCTTAGTCATATATGTATGACTGTTGACCCTGAGGTGCCGGGTTCGATTTCCAGGTCAAGCAGTGTTATTGGGTTTTCTTTTCTCAGTACCAGCTTAGTTGAGATTTGTGCTTCGGCTAATAGTTCGCCATTCACCCCTAACCCCTATTATATGGAAGTTATGGAACCTAAAAACAAAATGGCCTACAGCTATCAGGTCTACATTTCTGTCTAACCCATGTTAACCCTGTATACGTCATAAGAGGTAAAGCTAATTAGTGTCCACTAGAAACAGTCTCCGAGGCAGGGCAAATAGAGACTGGATGCCTCACCCTGAGGCACACGTCGCGTATTAGGTACATAAATCATAATATATTCTTATTTGCCAACAGTAGTTTCATTTTTCTAACGTAAATAAATTAACGTTATAATTTGGTAAAACAGTTGCATGCGACTATATTTTGACATCATGGTTATTATTTTCGAAGAAAGTTGTTGCCACTCGTAAACTTGTAACATAAAGAGATTTTATCTCTGACTTTTCTAGTAGAAGTACCTACTTTATTACACATATTAATTTAATCTAGCTCTTGGACTATACCTTCAAATTTAAATTCTAAATTAAGACCCGACTAAATCTGATATTTTGCGACTAGTTTCGCGATAGCGACTAAGTCTGGAAGAAAACAGATATTCGCTAGGTTTAGTTTTAGGTGTAGTCTAGTTTTTGAGATATAAATGTGGCCAGCTGGGGAGGCTGACAGATCGGCCACCTATAATAAGCCCTCATAACTTTTGAACCGGTGACTGACTAAATCTGAGATTTGGCGACAAATTTTGACTAAACAGCGACAAATTTATTATGTCATCAAAATTAAAATCCTTGATTGTGGCCAAGCCAGGGTCACACACATTTGAGCAGCCTACTTGAGGCAGACCAATTATATTGTAGTCTTTGAGGCACACTGAGGCTGAGAGGGTCGAGGCACGTTGCAAATCCAAGCGAAGCATTGTTCCTAAAAAACCAGGACCATCAAAGTCAAATTATGACTATTTTATTGTATGACTAAGGGCTAAGGGCCTATTTTACCTCTGGTCTCTGGATACTACTGAACTTAGTGACTAAGCACTGCGTATATAAATTAATTAAAAAATAGAAGAAAGTGTATGAAATTATCTATCAGGTAATTTAATTAACGGTAACTTACTGGAAGGTGGTGAAACAGGCCTTAAATAAAACATTTTCCAAGTTATTAATTTGTAAATGTAGCCACTATTTGGGTACGAAAAAGTGTTTGGCCCTATCTCTCGTAGTCGCAGTAGACAGAAAAACATAATATGGCCATTGTTATTGTTAAGTTAAACAAACTGTATGGATTTGGCTAAAAAATTGTTTAAGTTATGCCTATTTGGCTCTTGTCAGCGCCTTAATTGTTTCATCGTTTCATCACTTGGCAGCACTGACTAAATGTCAAATTCCTGTCCAAGTTAAAGTTTTGTTGACAAAAAGTTAACTTTTTCAATAATTTAAAAACTTTCAGCAACTACTTTCGAAAGTTCTAAAGCCAATTAGGTACCTATATATAATCTTTCAAGATAAGCTTATAACATAAGGTGTAATGGGAAAAACGATAGAAGTTGATGGCGATAATAACCCAACTTCGCCAGAATCGGACCCTACAAAGTTACTAGAAGCTGCTTTACAGCAGATGGATGGAATTATAGCCGGTAAGTTGAGAATTTCACTTGTTACAACTCCTAAATAAGCACGTGGATGATCTTCATGCGGCTTATTAGGTTACATCAATAAATGGCATTCACTTTGATAACTTCATGGTTCATTGAGTAAGTCTTTATTTTCTTGATATAACTTTAAATTTAGATCTTAATAGCCTTCAAGCTCATTAAGGTTACATATGCAGTCTTTTAACGACTAATTGATGTAATAGTAAACTGAGTTTACTATGCCCTCAAAAATGTATCTCCCTTTTTTTTCTCAATGTAAGTAAAAATCATGTGTGATGGGTATGTTATTTATGTCAATCTTCAAATGAAATACAGATTTTTTTTAACTGAGAAAGCAAAACCATACTTAATATTTTAAATTAATAAAAAACCAACTTTTTTATTTATTCATCCATTACTTCAAATACGGTAGGTATAGGTACATAGGTGTTATAAATATAATTAGTTTTCACATATTTGGCCATTTCACAGCATGTAACAAATTAGTGTGGAGATGACTTACTTACTAACTACTTAATCAATGATAGATAATAAAGCATTAAGACCTGGACCCAAGCTGCTGGCGGTCCTGTTTTCAGTACTGCACAAGCCACCTAACAAGTTTTTCTTGAGGTGTTGTTAGAGGCCCTTAGCTATTAGAATGTTAACTGACTCAACTATTGCTATTATGATAGCTGTTTTGCATGACATGATCATGGCACCAATTCACATGATGAATTGATGATAATAATGTATTATCAGCATTTAAATTCGAATTCAAGTCTTTATTGCATTCATCTTTATCTATGCTAACATTGAGGAAAGATTTGAGTGTTTGTTTGTATTGAATAGGCTCCGAAACTACTGGACCGATTTGAAAAATCCTTTCAGTGTTAGATAGCCCATTTATGGGGGAAGGCTATAGGCTATGTACCATCATGCTACGACAAATAGGAGCAGAGTAACAATGAAAAATGTTGCAACTAGGAAAAATTCATGACCATGTGGGTGAAGCCACTGGCGGAAAGCTAGTATGTATGTATGTAACTTGTTATATCAGTTTTATCAATATCAAACCCTGCAGCAATTATGTATTATAATATCAAAATGTTACACCTATATTAGAAATTAAAATTTCTAGGGCATGAATTAAACTGAAGCAAACAGCAAGTTTCTAGTAAAAAAACAATATATTGTTTGTAGTTTTGTCAAATGACCTAAAGACTAATTCTAAAATAAAAATGTAGTTTACTGCATGAGTTTACTGCTTTCAGGAAAACATTTTCTATCGACTATTGATCTCTTTGCGAATACTACTAAATCCTAAGGCTAATATTCAGAGACGATGCTAAGCATAAACTCAGGCTTCCGTATGTCAAATTGTCATACAAATTTGACATACGGAAGCATAAGTTCATGTTGAGTCTCGTTTCTGAATATCAGCCTAAGTATTGATGTACTTGCACCACATTTTATCTACCACTCTACCACGTAAATATTCTGAGAACCTGTGACTCCATAGCCGTGCGGAGTAAAATATACTGCAACACGTATGTCCGTTACTCCGCCGCCAAGTTTCGATTTCGATTTCCAGCATGTCCCAACAGGGGAAAAACTTTTTTTCCACAGATATTTTTTTCGAGTTTAAAAATGTACTTTGCGTCATTTATTTGATTTGTATGTAGGTATGTAATGTGTTTATGTCTATGAAATTCGGAGCTTTGTAGCAGCAAGTGACGTGCAACCTGTGCAACATACGTAGTCCAAGCTGATTCATAACTTGGCATAGTTATTAAGGTTAAATTTATAACATACTTACAAGGGTTTTTGGGAGGTTTATGATGACGACAGGTTGTTTAATATTATGTGCGTTGATGAATGCTTTATAAAAAGCAAATATTCATGAATGATCTTCTAACTAGTGTAACAGGGGATTTTGGACTTTGCAGGGCCAGGAAGTAGGGGTGAGGTTTTGTGGGAGAGGGTGCAAACTGTTGAACAGAGGGTGGCGTGGCGCCAGTCCGCCGCCCGCACGCAGCCTCCGCGGACGCGTCGACGTCCATGCGGTTAATGTGCACGCGTCAAATTACCCTCGCTATTGTTAGCAAATTATCACTTAATTGCATATTTTACGTTGCACTTAATTACAAAAATAAATGTTTGTCGCAGTTACTAAAAAAATGTTTGATCATGCAACCGTTTGGTCAAAATGTAACACTTTCGATATTATTTGTACGACTGTTCACAGTTCTGTGGTAAGGTAATTCACGCTTTTGAGTAGGACGGGGGCCTAGCAGCGTAGCAGGTTCTGGTTCTGCTTAATTTTGCAATCACGTCAGATTTTTAGACCATACCGTACGGCAAACGTTTCCAATACTATCTTTGTTTGATGATAGAAATATTATAAAACCGTGATGAATTTAATAATATTTATTAATTTTAAAATATATTTGATAAATTGTGATAAGTACTTACCTTAGTTAAAACATTAACATGAGATGACTGCTCTTAACAATTATATTATTATGCAATCGGCATCCTATCTATCTATTTGTCGAAATTGGAACGAATTGTTTGGAAAAATCATGCTGTACATGCATCATGCGTGCAACACAAGACATTGTGATCCCAGTTCGATAGCGTCAAGATTACATTTTAAGCAGTTCACCTTATCGCTGGCATACATGTATATTAAATTAATAAATATAAATTCACTTAAGGTACATTTCGGTGCCTGGTACCTACAGTACCTACAGTACATAGTCGCTAATCTTTTTGTCTTTCAACCCTGCCGTGAAAATTGGTGGTTCGATGGTGGTTGGAAAAGGATTTATGTAAAATAGTAATAATGTCCAAACCCAATGAGGACGCATTGGGTTTGGTCATTATCACTATTTTACATAAAAAGCATTATTTCAAAGAGCACTTTACAATTTTAGTCAGTGTTTTACTACGTTTATGAATGACTAGCTTTCCGCCAGCGCCAGCGGCTTCGCCCGCGTGGTCTGGGTGTTTCTTATAAATTATAGCCAATTTCACCCGGGGATAGTGTAGCTTTCCAGCGGTGAAAGAATTTTTCAAATCGGTCCAGTAATTTCGGAGCCTATTCAATTCAAACAAACAAACGATTAAATTTTTCTTCTTTGTAATATCAGTATCCATAGATTAGTATAGATACATTTATTACTTATAGTTAGATAAAATATTGTTTGACCCCTTTCGTTAAAAACAGCACACTGTCACAAATTCACGACAACCGACCAACTTATTGCTTGTACTCAATGCGGTAGCACTAATGAGGCTAGACCTCGGTAGTTCATTTTCTCTGTAAGCAAATGGCGTGCTTTACTCCGGTCGTACTTACATTTATTTTTATTCTCTAAGCCTAGGAAATTTCGTAATTACTATTTTCAGTTCCTACTGTCGTTATTTTCTATTCAACATTTTCCGTGTGTTCAACAGGTACCACCCGTATTTCTGCTCAACATTTTCATCAGTGGCTGTAAATCCTATCTTCAATCTCCCTGTGTCCACTAAATCCACTTGGATTTGCTTTTCCTGTACATAAATGCAGTCGTATTGTTATTTTGTCTTTCTTCAATAGATTGAAATACGCAGATTTTATGTAAAAATCCTAATGAGATTTATTAGAAAATACTTATTGTAGAAAATGCAACATACCTATGTAACTACTTATAACAAAAAATCCGTAGTGCAGTGTAAGTGGGGTCATAGGTACCTACTTATATAACTTACGTATTTAACTAACATTCAGTAGGTACTTTCCGTGTTAGTGCTCGGAAGCCCGGAAAGTCGAATTATTATGAAGTTATTTTTAACAAACAGTGATGATTGTAACGTGAGTGGTTAAAGTGCTTGCAATGCCGGGGTGTTGGCATTTACCAGAACATGTGACCAGGTGGTGGCTGCTGGATGTTTGTACGCAGCGGTTGTTCGGCGATGCAGATGCCACGGATTCCCAGATACCGCAACGTATGCCCATTTCATATAGTACATAGACATGAGCGCCGATGGCCAATTTCACGGCGGCGGCGTGGCCAAAAAATTTCCACGGCGGCGGCGGCGTCGCGGCGGCGCGGCGTGGCCGGCCGTGGGCCATAGTGTTTTTTAATAAGGGAGAGATTTCTTAAAAATAGCATATCGAAAAACAATACTGTTGTCACCAAAAAAGCTTTTTATAGCAACATAATTATTTTTTAATTACAATTTTGCAGTATTCTAAATAATAAGTTGGGATCAGAAAATATTATACCTACCTATAATAAAATATTTAATTATGCATAAGTAGACATACAAAAAAATGCCGTTTATTAGTTTATGGAGTCTGCAAAAGACATAACTGAATTAAAACTACGGATTTTACCGCGTTATATTGATATTATTTGAATCCCGACGTTTCGGATCCTTTACAGCGTCCATGGTCACGGGTGACTAAGGTGGTAGGAGTCTTGACGTTTTAATTACTAACAGCTACCCTACATTTTTGTTAATTATTGGCAATCCGACTCACGCAGAAAGAGCTCACCGTATCCTTCGGTCTTGCAGTATTAGGCTTGGTGTTAGATTTAATTGAATCTATAATGAAATAAAGGTTATGTTTAACGACCTTATTACACCGAGACCGGTCGTCCGAAGTGGTTCCGGAATACGTGTACCTAGGGCAGACAATACAAGTAGGTAGAAACAACTTCGAGAGGGAAGCCGAAAGGACGATTCAGCTGGGATGGACTGGCTGCATTTGGTAAACTTCGACAAGTCTTGTCACTATCCATTCCACATTACCTTAAGACTAGAGAGAAAGTCTTCGATGCGCGCATCCCACCAGTCATGACCTACGCAGCTTAAACGTGGACACTCGGCATGGCAACACGGCGAGACCGGTCCATAAGTTAAAAGTCGCACAGCGAGCTATGGAGAGAGCTATGCTCGGAATCTCTGAGGGATAAAATTCGTAACCAGGTTATACGTCAGAGAACCAAAATAACCGACATAGCTAAAAGGATTAGCACGCTGAAGTGGAAATGGGCCGGTCACGTCTCTCGGAGAACCGACAATCGTTGGAGTAAACGAGTTCTTAGGTGGAGACCACGTCTAGGCAGGCATACTGTAAGACGCCCGCCAGACAGTTGGAGTGACGACCTGCAGAAGGTAGCTGGCAGCAACTGGATGAAAAGAGCTAAAGATCGAGCTCTGTGGCATTCACTAAAGGAGGCCTACGTCCAGCAGTGAACGAATACGGGCTGATGATGAATCTATAATTGGGTTCCAAGCAGGTGGGAGGGCCCAGCCATCTCCTTTATTGAAATTTGGGTGTTTTTTAATTTCAATAGCCTCACGAATCATCCTGGGTAGGAATCGGTTAACTTTTGCGAGGACTTGTGGTTTATTAAATGTGTTGTAATGCTGGGCCTTGTCAAGGGTTCATAAATTGCAGACTTTCCGGAACGGCGGAGTTTGACATTAGCTGTGTTCTTTAACGCGGGTCCCTACGCTTCGTTTAGTTTGGCCTATGTAAGAGAGACCACAGTCACAATCAAGCTTGTATACTCCTGCATCATGTAGAGGTAGTGACACTTCACAGGTGGTAAAAACTGACTGATCTCCTTCAGCGGCTTGTTTTAACAAGCTCAAATGTGATACGATTCACGGTTTCCGTGACCTGCAGTACTACCATGTGTGAGTCACTGGCGCGGCTAGGTTTGCCAGGTCGCCAAACCGGACAATTATAATAGCCGGAGAGACCAGCCGATTAGGCTGGACATTTGGGTAAAAAAGCCGGACATCCCTGGGCGGGCGGGACTGCGGGAGCGTCCGAAAGTCGACTCGCCTTCGCTCGGCTACGCTCGGCACTCGCTCGTTTGCGATATGTAAAAAGCCTATCAGAGCCAGTTTATTTTGGCCGGACAGGCAATCAAAAAGCCTAACTATGTCCGGCTTTATCCGGACGCCTGGAAACTCTATGCGCGGCGAATGGACGCGGTCGGGCCGGTCGTGCGCGCGAGAAAGCAAGTTGCGGCGGCGCGCCGCGTGCTACACTCGGCGGCGGCGCGCCGACATGAACTGACGGCGACGGCGGCGCGCCGGCGCGGCGCTCATATCTAATAGTACATAGTATACCCTACCCAACCACAACAACATTACTCTAAACAAATTAGAATGCGGGATCACAATTTGTGCATGCGCTAATTATGTGTCCGGTTATTTAATCCTGAAAACAAAAGAGCTGCGTAGGTATACGCTGTGGCAGTGCAGCTGGGTTTGAATATGGCAACATTCTACGATTATAAAGAAGGGTAAAATGATGAAAATTTTTTTGCTCGAAGCAAAGCGCCATTGTTCCTAGGCGGATGCAATTCACTCGGTCCCCGCGCAATTTGTGCGAGTGGAGTAATTTTGAAGAGATTTGTGTCGAGGCGCTTATGTCTCGACACAAATCGCTTGCTTGTACGTGAGTTAATGAATGGAGATATTTTATAAATTCTTTCATGCGTCCTTAGACTAAGAAAAATTGCAATGCATACTTAAAAATACTGGCGGTGATAGAAAGAAATATAAAAAAAATATATTTGGTTTCAATAGTGCTTCCAAGAACAATCTTTCCAGTTTGTATAATTTGACTTCCCTAAGGAATCGCGTACACTTCTTAGTTGATAGTTGTATTCAAAGAAAATAATCCGTACACCTACATTAGGAAAATTCTAAATCTATAGACCCGTCGATATCGTGGATGAAAGTGCTGCAGCGGAGATGAAAATGTTGTGATGGATGTGTGGAGTGACTAGTAGACAATATAAGGAACGATTATATTAGAGCTAGTTTGAAAGTGGCCCCAGTGATTGATAAACTGAAGGGGAATCGTTTGTCTTGGTAGGCATAGATAGGCACGTGATGTAACCTGACACTGACTAAACAATTCTTAAGAGACCGAACAGGTGGAATTTTAAAGGTGCAAGGTCAGGGCTATAGTATACTTACTTATGGCGGATGCATTGACACCTCCCAGCCAAACTGTTAATTTTTGCTGAGTGGATAAAGATGTGTGTAGTCTAGCGCTATCATGATAAAAGACCACACTCTTTCTATTGATCATTTTTTCTCAACTTCTTGCTTTAATCTCATCAGTTGTAGAGAGAGTAGAGATCCGAATCGATGATTCTGCCAGGCAGTAACAACTCGTAATGAACAATGCCTTTCCAAACCCACAATACACAGCATCAGCTCATTGCGAGTTAACCAGGGTTTTGCCAGTGTGAAGCCTGACCGACTTAACCACGACCTTTTTCGTACGTTCTTGTCGTACGTGATCCACTTTTCATCACCTGTTATCTATCTCATAAAAAACGGTGCGGTTTCATTACGTTTTAATTAAGAATCGCAAATGAGTACTCGGTTCATTAGTTTTTTTTTCAGTGAGCTCACGCGTACGGCACTCAAATATCGAGCTTTTTTGTGACGAAACAGTTTTGACCCATTTGAACAAAGCTGGGTAAGCTTTGTTCAAATGGGTCAAAACTGTTTTGTGGTCAATTCCCAGTTCCTCAGCTCCGTCGTAACTACTGTTAAGCGTTCCGTATACTGCTTCTTTTTCAAAAATTGTTTCAATAATTTTGACCGGAAGAAAAACAAATTAAAAATACCTAGCTGGAAACAACATTTTACTAATTTGTTTCTATTTTAAAATGTAACCCTTTTAATGTCATCAAAACCAGCCAGATACAAATAGTACATCCAAAGAGATTATATTACAAGTTTATACATACTGTACCAGTACGCGAAAAGACTTTTTCCCCAACCATACACATTTTAGCTCGCCCTATGCGTATGGTACCTATGCAAAGATTCTGCATTTGAACATTACCTCTGTTTATGTAGGTCTATTATAATTTAGCATTACGTGGTTTATGCATAGTAATATATGTAAGTAAGTACATACTACATAATTGTCAACAGCATCAAGTTTTCTTGAAGGTGATATTGTACACGAGTCGAGTGGAAAAATACAATACCTACATAATAATAATGCTCATTGAAGCTCGTCGATGTATCGAATGACGGTATACCATTCCGTAATTGAATACTTGATATTGATACGGTTTTAAGGTGTAGCCAAGTTGTGTTCTTATACGTTAGTTCAACATGGCATTTCGGTCGTGAGCACAGATAACTTTATTGATATGGGTCGTAAATTTGTACCTACTGTAAGAACGGTGAAAAAATACAAAAAACTGGCGACGGACATTGGTCAGTGCCTGCATATGGCAGTGTTCAAGATTTCTAAACCCGGGGTCTAGACTAACAACGCGTAGACGTACTGTAAGTTAGCCGGTCAGGGAATGTGCGCGAGCCTCATCGTCGCAGCCGGCCGTCCGGGCGATCGGGAGTCGGCGCACGTTACAAGCCAGCCGGTTTAACAACGTTAAACTACTTATACCGTGATATGCGTGACGTTTTCTTACTAAACAGATCTGACTGCATTGAGCAGCGATCAATGTCCAGTAAGTATCGTCACAGCAGAAGATATACACCACCAAGAGGTTAACTTGGCTCTTTACTTATATACCGTTCTTCGTGTAAATCTTAATAGTGCGATTTAGGTTTTTATGCTAAAATTATGGATTAGGGGCCAGACAAGCCACCAATTTGTATAGCATTGATAAAAAAATTCATTTTGATACATCTTAAACCAGTAAAATATAATTCTTCTCGTGTTATTCTTGCAATATTAATATTTAATGTCGTCTGTGTTTAACGTAAAGTAAACAACGCCATCTATTACGTTACAGTGAAGTCTGTATACATGTTTTTTGAACTTCAAAAAGTTCTGGTGTTGTTGTGCTAGCTTTATTCTGCATGTATATTTGTATGTCCATTGTCTTTGGAAACAATAATTACTAATTTAGACTATTTAATATTTTACAATTTACTGCTGCTTGAACACCTGAATAGTTAGGTAAAATGTAGTTTTTGTCTCATTGGCAATCATGGAGTTGTCCAAACCTCTCTTAATGAGAATGACATGAAAATAACAACAATGTGCAATGTAACATACCCCATGTTACACTGCTGTTGTTATTTTCATGTCATTTACATTAAGTATACAGATATTTCTAGATTCCTATAATAACTATATGACGATGATGATTGTGTACAATTTATGTGCATTTCTTATGTATTTGATGTTCCAGAGGCGGGTGGGAACGGCTCGGGGGGCGCACCTTCTACAGGGCCTGGGCGAGCCGCTCGGGCCCGAGCCCTGGAGCTCGCGCAGCAGCTTTCCTTGTCGCTGCAGCACGCGGTGCCTCCGCCACCACGGCCAGATTTCACCACCGCCAGCGCCATACTACGATGGCTACAACAGAACAACAACTCCGTTGCCCTAGTGAGTACTGTTTTCACAAAGATACTTATTAAGACTTCTATTCTGAATTTCTACTCTGCGCAGTGTCAGTAGGTAAGTGACAAAAATATAAAATATCACCGAATTCGAATTTTATGGACAGGAAACTGAAATACATTCTTATACTCACATATTGGTCCTCCTGCTTATGAGCGCGGCTGCTGAAGTGCGTGGCAACCTTGAGTAATCTGTGGAAATGTCGTGGATTGTACAATAATCTATGTAACTGTAGCACTCATTGTACAAATTGTTGGTTTTCCTAAATAAATATTAAAAAAAAACCTGGGATCGATTCCCCTGGTCGAGAAAGCCACACTTTTTGTGTTGGGGTTTTCGATTAGGGAATTCTCAATAGCAGCTTGGATTTGAGTGGACAACTCAAATCCAAGCTGCTATTGAGAATTCCCTGTTCTATGCATTGGTAACGGCGGCTGTTTAGTACCACCTCTGCCTAATTTTGTTATTGTATTTTATTGTTAAACTGACTGTTCCCCCCGATGTTACCTACTACAATAAAAGTAGCCTAAGTTACTCCTTATAATATTAGCTATCTGCGAGTGAAAGACCCGTCACAATCTGTCTACCCATTTCAGAGTTTAGCCGGAACAAACAGACAGACATACAGACAGGCAAAAATTCTAAATACCTATAGTTTTTTAAAAAAATGTAAGTATCGTATATACTTTCATACGGATTTGTGGAAAGTTATTATTATTATTATTACTATTAGAAAATACAAAAAGACATTTCAAGCTTATGTATGTTTTATGTGTTGTCCCTTCTTCGCCTTTATTGATACCCAGCTAGGTACCTACGTATAACGAACGCCTGTAGAAGTGATCCTGTTAAAATCAATGATAAGCTTCAAGTTTGTAAAATTTTGCCTTTATTTAAATGCGGTATTCGTGCAAGTCTTGGTAACGCTTAGGTACGTTTCAAACTCCAACGATCATAAAAGCCTTTGGAAGCTGTGCGCGGAAGGGAACTAATTGCACGAACCATAGAACGTTTGCTCGCTGACGTAAAAAGGTACATTCGCTACAAGAACACATATCAGTGCCTCGACCATGAGTTTTTCTCTCTTAGACTCGCTAGCGACGCGGTAAAATATTTGTATGAAAAACCCTCGCAGCGTCTCTAGCGGTTACGCAAGGAACTAAAATCTGCTATGAGATTACAGCGTTTCGATGCGTAAAAAACCTATCGAAAGCCATTCGATAGAACTCATGGTTGACGTACTGGTGCGGTGCGCCGTCCCTCGTCTTTAGGTTTTTAAAGTAGATGTCACACTAACAAGTTACGCAAATATTTTGTAAGCTACTACTTTCTCGATCCCAATTTCGTCCTAAACAAACTCTTAAAAACTAAATGTTATGGGAACTTTGATTGCTAATAACAAAACGTTGAATATTCAAAGTACTTACAGTCGAAGTACTGACGGAATACACACACTAACTTACTTAGTTACCTGTCGGCGGGACACCTCTCAACTGGAAGTTGGAGCTGAAGTTAACCGCAGATTCAATTAATCCGATTTTAATTACAAACGGCTCATACAATATGCAGTGAAGTTGATATTCCTCTAATATATTTACCGCTAACGAACAATTACATTAAAAAGCTTTCACGTCTATTAGGATTGTACAATATTGTCCTTCCGTCCTTATTTCGCAGGGCTATTGTTCTTTTTCATTGATTTTTTCAGTGAGTTTTAATGAAGTCTTTCTCAGTGACTGAGTGAATTAAAATTATACTACTTAAATTCACTGTGTAACTGGAAATATTGGTTTAGTTTATTGTAAGTAATTTTTTTTTTCTTGAAAAATAATCAAAATGCGATTCCTATGCGATCTACCATTATTTTATTTATATCGGAGCTGTCTATCGGCTCAGTCATTATGTGGGTAGGAACCTCCTAGGTGCACTGACGCCTCGTACCGAATCACTAATATTTAAAAAGTAATGTTTGTATCTTCAGTATAAAAAAATAGGTAACCTATTGATATCGATCTCCTATCGGTGTTCAAGGTGGACGTCGTTCCCCTAATAACGAGTTGTCCTGTCACCGGTACTTGCCGGCAGCAGCTCGTCTGTGACTACTCAAGTAGCTTTCAGCTCAATGAATGCGTTATGACGCAGAACTCGTTATACCCCGACGAATCGCCCAGGTTAATAACACGGCATTGCAGACTGATCAGGATTACAAACCTATATGTAAGCACCAAGCCTAATATTATTTAAAAAAATCGAATGGAAATCAATCACGCCTGTATTCCCTGATGGGTACACAGGGGTGTACTAAATGTACACTCACAGGTCGTCGCATCCGTCCGGTACCGGTATGTACCTATATGAGGTCACATGTAATAGAACTCCGAGCTACTACTGAGAATCTCATAGAAAATGGGTATTTTCTATGAGATTCTGAATAACACTTCGTTCGACCTAGGAATCGAACGCATCGACGTGATTGTAAAAAAATATTTCGCCCAATATTTAGCAAACTAGATTATTTTGTTTTTTACAACTGAAGTAGGTACGTTTAAGTTTTCAAGATAAAAACAAACGCAAGTGGCTGATTTTATTTTAATCGAATTTATTATAAAAACTTAACCTTACGGTATTTATACGGTAGTAACCGTATAAATCCCTGCTGTAACATCTTCGATAAATATACAAATTTCATATTCACGTAAATTAACCTCCACGCTTAGTTATTATAATCCAGTCTAATTGTTCTAATAGTTCGATATTCGAAAATGAACACTGGGCTACCAGGTGACACGCATGCTATGAATACTCCTTGTTTACTGACCAGCATTGAACCTCGTGGATGAATAGATCTCATAAGCCGTGTGCACCACTTAGGCATTCATTGCCTGCTGCCTCCCTTACAGCATACAGGGTAACTACCTCGCTTGTACGCTACATAATTACATGTATAGCTTGTATAGGTACTGTTTAATTATAAACGGCTGAAAGCTTCGAATAGTTTCTGTATAACTTTGTGAAATCCGAATTCCGAATGCTAATAATAATATGGAGTTTATCTGAGTCCTATCGAGCTCTTTAATAGTCGATTTGAATCTACTCGGATTTTGCATACAGAAAGGGAATGTTTTAATGATATCTCACATGATCGTGTAGGACCCTAGTTTAACTCGTAAGCGTGGAATAACTTCGTAGTTGCAGTCTCCAATATTGTCGAAGTATTTGCTTTCCTGTTAGTAGTACCGTTCATTGTTGTGCTTCGGAAAGATCTTCAGATTCTTCAGCTAAAACATAAGTAGCTCAACAGCTGTTTTAAGTAGGTATATGTATACATACATATATTGTTGTTTGAAAGATTTGTTTTCCCGAAACATGTTGATGAAAACAGCAAAAAAGAAAAGGATTGTTACAAAATCCTACTGAAACCGTCCATTTGGCACAAAGCTTAATTTGTTTGCATTATGCTTTGCGAAATTATTTAAGTACTGTAAAACACGCGAACGTTCCTACGAAATACTAACAACCTCACTAATTAACTGTTATATTAATTTGTGAATTATAACTAAATGGAAAATAAAAACGATTGTCATAAATGATTTGAGCACTGAACAATTAAGTAGTTTTGATTGAATTTTGCGATAATTATTTTATTATACAAAAGAAACCGTTAAATTGAGAACTGTAAAGTCGAGTAAATATACTTACGTTATATGTATGAAATATACGGTGTAAAAAGGAGTAGGTATGAGCACTATAATGCTGAAATAGTTTTAAAGCTTGTTTTTGGTATTTAATTTACAGAAATTAACACCGTTAACGGTGCTGTTCGGAGCTTCTCAGAGTATTAGTACCAGGTAATATTTACCATTTTATTGTTGTTTCTAACAGGAATTGCTAGTTTGCTCTTTGTAGACGCCGTTATACTCTTGTTACAAGGTTACAGTGTTACTTATTAGGCAGGTCACTGCCAGCCCTATAAATTGCTCTGGGAATACGTAATATAATTATGTAAGAACAGCCCTTATAACTGGGTTAGCAAAGTTTGTTGTTGTTACATTAATTACTTTCGCCAGGTACGCGGCATGTTGTATCTGCTTAGTTAATATTGTGATTAAACCCTGTGCATTGTAAAATATTTAACATTAATTTCACAAGGCATGAAGCGCTCGCCGCAGTCTAGTTCCAGGTGAACGCGCGTTCCATTAGCGCTAATTAGAATTTCTCCAGGCCTCCCGCTACCCCACACTCGGTACACGTGTTTCACGCCTCTTATCTATACTTATACTTACCAATAATAAAATCGCTCCAAGTTAATGATTCGAACATGGAAGAAAATGTTCAAGCGGGCTCTCTACCTGCTAAGAGATTTTATACATTTTTTGTTCCTTTGTGACCGCGCAGAAGCGCTGTGCGATACTCTCATTGATTGACTAAAAAGGAGGCTTTAAATAGGTAATTACAATTGATAGAAAATACCGGTCATACAGAAAATCTTTTAGAATAATTATAAGATTAGAATTTTGATTCTACATCTTTAGAAATATATAATTTGCAAACGAACTTTTTCATTTACTGGATTGAAATTTTGGATTTTCAGCCATGATTATGATTGGACAAAGCAGGGAATGCAATAAATTTATTTCTACAAAATAATAGGTTATAAATTGGCGTGGACGAAACAAGCCCACATTATTAGCATCGCATCGGCATCGTTCTAACAATGTGATATGATATTGCTATTATCGTAGTTCGTGTGGTAATGAGCTTATTGATTTGCGTCCGCAGCTCTGCTACCCCAATGTTTAATATTGTATAATTAGGTGGTCGATACTGATAAGATAAAAGATAAAGATAAAAATGTTTTATTGACCAAAAAATAAAATTTACATTGCACACTTCGTTTTTCCATTGGCCCCAAACTAGGCAAGCCTGTATCTTGGGTACCAATTTTAAATTATAATAAACATTAACATCGGTGTATGCTATTTAAAATGAAGAAATTAAAAATCTTTGATTAACAAAGAGAATCAAAAAGAAATAAAAAATATTCATGTGTGTGTGTGTGTGTGCGTGTGTGTGAGCGTGTGTGTGTGTGTGTATATGAGCGCGTGCGTATGTGCGATGATCAATTTTGTTCACGAACGTGTTGTTGCGTCAATTTATTTTATGATGTTTAATAGCTTTTCTGTATCATTGTACGATATTTTCAGTAACCAGGCTCGTACCGTCTTTCTGGTTTGATAGTGGGAGCAGTTATTGATGTTGCAATGTTTAATGACAGAATTGTAAACAAAAGAATGAAGAAAATTGGGTAGTCTTTGCGCATAGGTTGATTTTGCAGTAGGAATTGGAATTCTGAATTTGCGTTTTGATTGCAGTTTGGCTAAGTCATGCCGTTTCGTAGTTCTTGTGTGGGTCTTCGTAGTTACGTTTATAATGTAGAGTTTTCTTACTCCCAATAAGGACGATTCTGCATATAAGTTGTCTGTTGGATATCTATATGGTTTGCATAACATTGTTTTAAGTACTGCGCGTTGCGCCCTTTCTAGGTGTAGTAAGTGGGTTTTTGCTGCCCCTCCCCAGACTACAATGCAATACTCTATCAGGGATTGACATAGCGCCGAATAAACAAGTTTTTTTATACCTATGGAAGCACTGTCGCGAATCATTTTCATAATGTAGATTTGTTTACGAACGCGTTTTACTAGTTCCCTAATTTGTGGTTTGAATGATAAATGCTGGTCTATAATAACTCCAAGGTATCTTATTTCATCCACTCTGTCAATTTTACTACATAGACATTGCTTGTTTGTTATAAATGAGTTGATGCAGCGTTTATTGTGGATTTTAAGATTCCAGTTTGGTATTTTTGTGGCTTTAGTTTTCCTAAATGTTATGTATTTACTTTTTTTTACGTTTAGAGTAAGTAAATTTGAGTCCAACCAGCTTGCGATCTTCTTCATTCCTGCTTCTCATAATCTAAAGAGATCTTCCCAGTTTCTCCCGTGGAACAATACTACAGTATCATCAGCATAGCATATCAATTCCGCGTTTGGGATCGTAGTTTTTATTATGTCATCCATGTAAACCGTGAATAGCTTCGGACCGAGAACACTGCCCTGCGGCACCCCATAGTGTATTTCCAATGCATCACTCAATGAATTTTCAACTTTAATACACTGCCTTCGTTTGCTCAAGTAACTCTGGAACCAGTCCAATGCTTTACCCCTTATTCCCACACGCTCAAGCTTTCTAAGTAAGATTGGAATCGAGATGGTGTCGAAAGCCTTCGCAAGATCCAGAAATATTCCAAGGCAATGTTCCCCATTATCTGTATACTTAGATACTGTGTTAGTTAACAGTTCTACGGCATCTACGGTCGATAAACCTCTTCTGAAACCAAATTGCCGTTCCGAAAGTAAGTTGTTTGTGTCTAAGTATTTTACTACACGAGTATTTATTATCTTCTCCAAGACCTTGGAGAATATGCTAAGTAATGATATAGGTCTATAATTTTCTATGATGTTTTTAGGTCCGGCTTTATGGATAGGAGAGACTAGTGCAATTTTCCAGTTATCTGGAAAGACTCCTGTTGAAATACTTAGATTGCATATGTAAGTAAATGGTTCTAAAATTAGGTCTCTTATCACTTTGATAAGAGCTGGTTTGTATCCATCTATGCCAGGTGCGCTATCATTCTTCAGATTTCTTATGATGGCATCTACTTCTGTTACATCTGTTGGAGTCAAGAATATCGAATCGACGGGGGGGTTTTGAATATTGTCATAATGAGAACCTTCGGGAGTAGTTAAGCGCTGCATAATTTGTTCAGACAAGTTTCGGCCCACTGTTGTAAAATAGTGGTTACAGAAGTTCAGTGAATCTTTAGTAGTTGGTTTTATATTTAGAAGATCAGCTAAGTTATTTCTTTGTTGTTTTACTTCGCAAATGTTTTTAATGACGCTCCACAGCTTTTTTGGGTCTTTTTTATTGTTCTCTAGCTCTTTGCTTTCGTAGTTTTTCTTGACTTTTCGTAATAAATCTGTGAAAAAAATTCGGTACCTTGTATATGTAAGTTTCAAGAAATCATTATTGGGTTCGAGCTTTACTTGGCGGTGTAAGTTATCACGATGTCGCATACATCTCATTAGACCAGGAGTGACCCAGGGCTTTAGGTTGAATTTTGAGCGGCTAGTTTTAATCAATCGTGTGTGGGAATTTACTGTCAAATTGATTTGATGGTTGAAAATGTTTAATGCTTCATTAACGTCTGTTTTACTAGTTACAATCGTCCAGTTAGTCTTCTGTAGATCAGCGTACACGCCCTCAAAATCAGTCTTCATAGTGATTCTATTCTTCCTATTAAGATTAAAATTATGTGTGTTTAAACCTATCATAGCAATATCATGATCTGTTATCGCGCATTTTGCCACTACTCCTACAACTGAGTCCCTGCTTTTGATAAATATGTGGTCCAAACAAGTGGCACCTCTTGTAGGTTTTGTGATTGCAGAAAGTAAGCCGTGCTCCGCCATCAAACATTGGTATGCTAAGTTATCTGCACTAGGGGAAGTTGATAATAGATCTATGTTTAAGTCTCCCAACAATACTATTCTTGAATAGATCTGTACTGTGTGCCATGTACTAAAAATCTTTGCACAGATACCTACAAAATCGTCATCATGGCACAATAGACTGAAAATAAAGCAAGTTTGGCAAGCGATGAAGTGACTATATACCTCAAAGACACACTACCTAGACGTATAGGTACCTAAATACAATAATTGTTTAACAAATCATTGTAACTATGTATTAATATAATGAAAGGCTATTGAAATTAAAAGTCGTATCTACAATTAATGTTAATGTCAACAAATAAGAAATATAGGCCGTAGCGACCTGCCCTCGGCATTGGCGTCATCAGGGCGACAGGCGTGAAAGTAGGCTTCGACGTACTTCCGATGCCTGTCACTTGTTTCCGTTGAACAATATTCTCGAATCGACCTGTCTCGAACGTATCGGTTATCTGATCAATGATGGATATTCTACAATCTACACCATTAAATCAAATAATTTTTTTTCGCGATTAGTCCATGAAAGTCCATCTGGAATTTTTCCGATCGAAATGAAAACGTAGTCTCTTTGTTTGATTAAAACTCTTCTTTTGTTACTTATGTGACAACTTTTGATTCGCCCCTTACGAAGGGGCCAACGGAAAATTGACATTTAAGGGTGTTTGCATTCGCAATTAGTTTTGTTTCACGTAATAACGACATAATAAATAGGTACTTGTAGTATTTAAAATTATTACGCATGGGAAAGCAGAATTTATTGTCATCCAATATTTTTCGTATAGCTAGTTATTATCTACGTTTTTGACATGATGTCAAAAACGTAGATAAAAGGTATTCAGTATTCTAGCTATTCCAGCGCCAATGTAAGTATGCAATCAAAATTGTGACTGCATACTCGGATTTTCGATCCAGTTCGAAGCGTCAATGTTTGATATTTCGACTTGAGCCGGCGCTATAATTAACAACCCAGTGGTATGGATTTAACCAACAATAAATATCTATTCAATATCAATAAGGTACATTATTGTAAGTTAGACTCAAACTTGTCTAACTAAAACTTACAGCGTAGCCTACAAGGCAATCGTTTCGCAAGTTAAACGAACCGTTTTTTATTTGTAGAAGCTACACAAGTCGTGCCGTATGAAAAGCTTTATCATACCAACATCCGAGTTTATCTTTGACTTCATAACCGTACCTTGAATACTAGAATGAATCGGTACACAGCTAGTAGAGTTCACGTTTGTTCAAAATTATGAAACGAATGTTTTCAGAGGCAGACGGTGAAGCGGTTTATGTTATGTTAAACCTAAATGTGTTTAAACTTTCAGTTAATAGGAACTTTCCAAAATACGCAAAAAGGGTATATTTCCTTGTGCTACCATCGACATAGGCTGTTTACGAGCTGGCTCGGCGGATTTGCCTGTGCAAAGAGTAATTTAAAATTCAGAGCGCCTCAGTCGCGTCGGGTCGGTCATTATTGCCTCATTGTTATAGATGTTGTGTGTTATGTTATGTTGTTTTTAAACCGTATTGTTATTTATCGTAAAGTCGTTTGTATGTAACCATTACGTTGTGTGAAACTAAACGCCTTACGCTTCAATAATAGTTGTCCTAGTAGCCGCAAGCGTGGCTGCTGAGCGTGAGGTCTTTGGTTTGATACCCAGGTCGGGCAGACTAGTGATATTGGGTTCATTTTATAAAATTCTCAATAGTAGATATGGAACCTAAAAAAACAGGCGTACCTACTGTGGATATACATAAGTACACTCTGTCTAATCCATCGGGGATAGAGGCGTGATGGTATTTTATACTTTTAATGTCTATGGATTTCTAACAATGCGGGTTATTTATACCCACCATGGTTTCAGCTGTTCAATTTATTACGGCTCACGTAAAATAATAACAGGAATAAATCTCGATGTCTACTTGGTTGCATAGCGTTTTATTTCTCAACTTACTTCCGTGGCTGTCGTTCGTAAACTTTTAAATTAATGGTGGCCCGAAAAATTCAATTAATTTAACTTTTTGGATAATGACGAGCGGCAGGGTTGCGTCAATAAATGAAATTATTATAAGAAACGTATTTGCTTTAAATATTTTTTCTCTTTACGGAAGGTCCATGCTTGTGGTATTTTCAATTAAAAACATTCGGGTGTCCCCGAAGTCCGGATGACAGGTCGGATAACAGGTCGCATATCAGGGAATAGGAATATTTATAGGTATTTTGCTCATCTTAGTATGGTAACAATGAGAGGCAAAACAAATTGCTGAAATCCTCGAGCACGTCTTAAAATAGAATGGTGCGCTTCCGCGCGATGAATGTTATTTGCTCAATTTATAAACAATGGTGTGATTAACCTACATATCTCTGTAACCCGCCGAAAACATTAGGTTTCTCTATTTCAACAGGCAATTAATTAAGTGGAACAGTATATTATAGTAACAAGTGATATTTATAGTCCCCGCCCGCCCAAGAGTCCATTTGCCGCCCACCGGGCCACAGGGTGTCGACCCGCGATTTGCACACTGGGCTTGTTACGTTTTATTGTAGAAAAACACAGTGAAATGTATCCATTCCTTTTTTATTCTTCCTTATTTGTATAATCATCATTTTCATTTTATCTCTTGTAGGGTTTTTGTTCAGGTTTCAAACAGTTTTTTTATCATATAAACATATTTTTTACAAGCAAAAATATTAAAAAAATATATTTCAGTTTTGCATTTTTAAGCTACACTATAAAAGTAAAACATAGGGTTATTACAGAAATTTATGTTAATAAAAACTATGCAAACACCAAGCATTATTTAACAATATAGTAAAACTTCAAACATAAATATTTTGTCCAGATAGAGCATACGTTTCGTTTCACTAATGACCCGAAACGTTTACATTGTGTTATGTGACGAATTTTTAGCGGCAGTTCGTAACATCTAGGTGTAATAGTCGTCCGCTTTTTGAAGCGAGTGAGCGATTTTGTGATATCGTGCAGTGTTTGATTTTATATTGAAAATTGACAACATTTTAGTTTTACACTTAACCGTCACCAACGTAATATTATTAAACGTGAGTACTCTAATTATATTTTACACTAGCGACCCGCCCTCGTTTCGCTCCGGGTACCTACTATTGGTATATTATATGTATACTAGAACCTATTCTATCTTCTATTCTTTATATTCTTTTAAGAAAAGAATAGAATATAAAATACAACCAGACTGACAGACAGTTCATCTAATAAAGAACATAAATAACCATTGCGACCAATTGAGAAATATTATTATTAAAAAAAATACAAATACATGGAAAGGGGAGGCCTTTGCCTAGCAGTGGGACAGCAACGGCTAATAAAAAATAAAAAAAATACATTGACTATAAATTTATAATTTAGGTACGGACATCGGCTTGTTCGAATTTTACATATCGAAATATTATAACTAAGCATTACAGTCAGGGCTAATTGATAAGTTCGCAAAGTAAAAGAGAGATAAAAGTTGCGTTGTCCGTGCCCGGCCTGTGCCGCGGCAGGCAGTCACTCCCTGTCAACTTCAGGCTAACTTGCCATTAAGTTTTATATTTTCAACACACGACTCACCTCAGAATTCCATTGAACCGTTTAAAAAAGACAAGCTTGTTTAAAGAATAAAGGAGGCATAAACGCTGAGGCATTTTAGGAAAAACAACTTCATTTTCTTCGTCTCTAGATAAGAATCTATATATTTGTAGGCAATTCCCTACGAATCTATATAAATAATAATGAATCACTAAATGTGTTGCCAAGCGCAAAACTCGAGAACGCCTGAATCAAATTGGCTAATTACTTTTTTTGCTTTGTTTGATGAATTCTGATGAAGGTTCTTATGGAGAGAAATAAAAGCCTTCAAAAACACATTACAAAGCAAAAAAATAACAGGTACATATTTACATTATGGAGTCGGTGCTCATCCTTTAGTTTGATCATAAATAAAGAGTTTTACACGCGGTTAAGTTGCAAGTTACTTATATTGTTTAGAAGTCAATAATTTATCGCAGAGAAAAGCTGCCGAGAACCATAAAGTGTCACGTAATTCATTTGCTGTGCTGTGAGATTATTTTATCAATTTAATTGCATGTAATTTTATCAGATTTATCGCTTATTGCGTTTCCTGTGTTATTAGCAGTTAGCAAGAAATTCAATCTCAGATATTGAAAAAGGCCAGATTCTGCCGCATTGTATAGATAAAGAAAATATATGCACATGAAACGACGAATACGATACTTTTATGGACCCTCTAGAATTCTAGATCGGCCGGCACACCCTGGGCAGTGGTAATCGCTATTCCTAGCTTTCCATAGCGTAGACTTTTCATGGCGTGACTATTCTTGTGTTGTTCGAGACTATAGAAAAACCCTACTAGGGCGGGTTGTAAAATGCATTTTTCTATGATATAGATAAATACATAATAAAACTGAAAACTTCTGCTCTACAAACTACTCTATCTACCGCGGAGATGTTTGCTTCATCGAGTCCAAGTCGTGACGCTACTGAGCCACTTACCAATTTATTTAATCTAAGCTTTATACGTTTATTACTTCACTTTACTGCTTTTCATGTGATCATTTCCTTATCGCGACATTTTATTTTATAAGCGTTATATTATTTCGGAATTTAGAACTATAATTAATAATACGAATTAATGAACATTTTTTAATAAAGCTGTATCTTTACATGAAATTATAGTCGGTGCTCTATTAGACATACATGGATAATAACACATTTTCTAACTGATTATGTAGTTGTAATTACTTTACACGCATGGGTTTCATTACGTTTCAACGCATAATATTTGAATTAATATCCAATTAGAAATTATGAGAATTAGTCTTGATATTGATAAGTAGTAGGTATGTAGGTTTAAAAAGGTGTGTTGTGTTTGTATATAAAAAAAAAGAATTGATTACGTGCGGTTAAAACGAGAGTTGGACGCATGTAGACCGTGAAACACAATAATATTATATTAATTACTAAAATAATATTTAAATAAAACGTGGTTATTCCATGTTTTATTAAATGATATAGGTACATAATTATTTCTGTACAAAGTCTAAAGGTACATGTTACGCACTGTGTGTGCTCTTTAACAACTAATAAATAAATAAATAATTATAAAATGTTCTGGGACATTTTACACACCATCTACTCCCAAACTAAGCAGAACTTGTACTATGGGTACCTACTAGACAATGAATATACTTACCTAATACTTATATGCTTTTGTTTATTTTGTAAATATATACTTTTAATAAGTATATAAAAAATACCCAGACAATCTAGACTATTTTCATCACGTCAATATGTGTGTCCTGTGAGAATCGAACCCACGACTTCGTGATCAGCAGTCCGCTAGGTACTCGAACCACTAGACCACAGACGTCGTAAATTGACAACACTGATTTAATTTTGGTTCATGTTCTAATAAAGTGTCTAAAAATGACTCTTTTTACCACTACAAATAAAAAAAAAACTTTAATTTGATAAGCACCTGGGAAGCAGTTTTGTGTTGTACATACCTTTATCACTGTGTTCTTTTAATTCAATTTTATTTTCACTAAATAGTTTCACTCAATTTGACTTGGTGTTATACATTATCTGTCTGTAACTTTTACAAATTACCGCAACATTATTTTACTGCTGCATGAATCATCACCCAGTTTAAGATGTTGTTTATGGTATTACCAACCAACCAACTACCAACAATTTGTCCATGCAAGCAAAAGTTTTTAACATTTGTGTCTATTTTTAGGGCTCTGGTACACGTGCTCGCCCTCTGTAGAACATTAAAATGGCTCTTTCGTCGGATATTCTTCATGGAACAGCTGTCGCGCTATTTCCGACACGAGGGGAGTTATCTTATTTATAAGAAGAATTTTCTTCATTGTTGTTGATAACATTGCTTATAAGTGAGGACAAAAACACTGTTCTAACTACTGTTGAAAAGAAATGATTTAATTGTTTTGGCACGCTCTAGCAGATTGTTGATGTTTATGAAGCACAGAAGCGTCGTTTTTAGAATCCTTGATGTGAACTTAGCGTAGCATAGGTACTTAATTTTAATACATATTATGATTTTATGAATCACTTAGTTAATCCACTTTATTATGTTCTTACTACCATCAGATAATACCAAAATTGTAAACATACCTAACTTCTAAGCTCAAATGGATGCTTGTGGAACGTGCGGAGAGCAAGGAGCCAATATGAATTGTTTGGGTTCGTGTAGAGGCCGCTATGAATTTAATCTGGCAGAGACGAGCGCCCCGCCTTACTACCCACCGCAATTACCCTACAACCCAGATTTCATGAATGAACACGTTGGACATGACCTATCTACTATTGGTCCTGGTAACGTGTTAGGCATCTACAATGGCGAGTTAAACGCTGGAAATACTTTCGAAAACTATGGCGAGTGGGGGCGAGCGTGCCACTCCTTGTACGAAGGCGTCAACTGTATGCCGCCGGTGAGTGCGTCAGTTTGTGTGCTACGCGTCGCGCGCTGCCTACACCAGTTTGCGTTTTGTGTGTTTGTATGTGCCGGGTGTACATAAACAAAAACTCATATACTTATATTTAGTTGTGAAATTAACGATGTGTTTATTACTTACATAATACCTAATGGGCTTGTTTACATTATGAAACTTTAATTTCTTTACGTTCTAAAACTCGGATCAAAGCGGGAAGGGTGGTGTCCAGAATGCATCAGGCGCATATACCGCGATCTATTTCCGGGCGCGGGCGTCGGCCCTATTCGTGTAAGCCTCGTTCATTTTGAACTAAAACATGCGCGAGCTCGGCCGCGGGGGCTCACTCGTGGCTGCCACCATCGCGGCATTACACAATCGAAACGTAGTCGAGGAAAAGCCTCGGCCGATTAAAGTACGATCGACCTCTGCCGAGATCAGAAATGTTGCGCGGTCTATAACAGAAGAAAATTTTGGCGAAAATCGTTCTCGAAGAGCGTCTGGTGGCAGTGAACGTCCTTTGTCCACCGCATCAGAAGCCTCAGAACGTGACAGCGCTTCCGTGCAGTCCAGTGAGGAACCGCCCCCACACGAGAGTACGTAACTCGCGATCTACGGACGAGTCACTGACGTAGCATATTACTGGAACTTAGCCAAACTTTAAAATAGAGACACGTAGGTGACTCGTACCGAAAGCTTGTCGCGCAGTGTCGCATTTGCAGAGCCTCATGTCCGACTGCGAATATTTAACGGAGCCCTTCGATGAGGAGCAGGAGCGCGCGGCGGTGGGCTACGTACACCCCGCCGTGCGTTCCTACATGTACTCGCCGATGGGTGAGTTTGCGTCGCTCATGAGGCTCCATCGCGTAATACATACTCTTTATCGCTTATCTCGTGACAGGCGGTGATTCGGACAGCCCCGATGAGGCGACAGTGAAATGCACTACGTGGTCGGAAGGCGCGGTAGCCGCAACACGTACTGGATCGTCGGAAACTGAATCCAGTTCCTCCGAGGCCGACGATTCTGATGAACAAGAATATGACACACGAGGCGGTGATCCTGAATACCGTACGCTGACTCCAAGTAGGCGTTTGGATAATTCCACTCGGCGTGACGATGATTTTACATGGATGCCGACCACAAATATGGTGGACGACGGAGAAGAACATTTCTCAGAGCCCAGAGGAGATGAATATTCGGCGACGAGTTTGGAACGAAGACGACGTACGCCGGCGGATAGACATGATCGTGACCGCAAAACGAGGTCATCGCTGACATCCAAACCGCCACAGCACCCATCAAGCGTACGCGCGTCGCCTCGGCCTCGACGTTCTCGGAATGAAGACACTCCCCCGGAACTGCAAAGACGGTGGAATTCCTATGATCATTTTCGATGGCCGGAGGGTGGGTGGTGGCCTCCTATGTGTTGGTGTCATGGCCCTCCAGTACCACCACCGTGCTATATGCATGACCGAACTTGGCCTTCAAACCCCTCGCTTCCACCTATGCCTACACGCAGCTATAAGGTATGAGAGTTGATCTAGGAATCATATTTTTAGGAAGGTTTAGAATTTTGAGGCATTAGAATTAATAAATAACATATTATATCATCTAATCTAGTTTAAAAACTAAAGTAATAGTGCGTACATATAAGTGTTACATATATATTATGTGAAAAACCAGTGTTTAACAAGACTTACGCGTTACAGTTGGCACAAATTAACACTAACTTGTGGTTTTAGATATGAAAGCTGTATAAATATGAATGGGATCATCGAGAGCCAAAAACTATAATCATATTACCCCTGCACGAAATAAATAATATTTTATGACATACCTACGTGTCTAGTTTTACAAGTGCATGTATTTTTGTCTATATGGGCTAGTTAGTTTAATACAAGACTTTATTTGTGTAACATTCATTACAGAACGATGCGGAGGATCGAGTACGTCGGCTCGAGGCAGACAAAGAGAGCTTACACCTTCAAGTGCAAGTGTTGTCAGAGCAAATCGCGGCGCAGACTGAGAAGATGACGGACTTGGAGCGTGCTCTGCAGGACGCAAGGCAGAGACTTGACGATGCCGAACAAAGGCTGCAAAAGGTAAATACTACCCTTTTGTTTCAGCCTAACCAAACAAAAGCTCGGTCTGGAATTTTAACCTATTGGCCTAAATTCTGGGGCATGTAGAAAAATTCTAGGTTAGCAACAGATAGGTATAACGTGAAACGTGAAAATTGGTGTAGCATTCGGCCTCTAGCGGCATTCCACTTAAAAACGCGTTAAAATTTAACTGAATCGGGAATAAACAGTACATAGCTTACAACTGTGTTACATTTCGTAAATTATAGTTTTGTTGCATAGGTACATTTTCCTAATTTAATAGTAATAAGTACAGTATTTATGCTATCATAGTCATAAGCTTATTTTAGTTTCAAGACTAGGTGTCGCAAAGGATGTCGTGTAGTTTTACTAAAAGACTAGCTTGTTTTACCTCTACAGTTCTACTGTAAGCCTGTCTTGCTACTTTACAAGTTACGCGTTTGTCTTCTGTTACTTCCTTGATATTATGTTAAAGGCCCTCACCAAATTCATTCATTTGAGTTAGGTAAGTTGTGGTTGTGGAATAAATCCAATTTGTTGGGAGTCGAGTGGGTCATTGTAAGCTCGTTTGGATTTGCAGTTGAATTAATAAATATGATAGCAAGACGGTAAACTGCTTAACATTCAGCACGGCCTAGATCCCGGTGGAACGAGGCTATTGAATAATCATGATCAGTGTGGGCCGCACAATTTCTAGCGCGCGCCTCAAGCGGTGCACGATCTCTTTATCGCATTCAGCCCGGGCCCCGTTGCGCAGCGTGCCCGTCACAATCATTTGGAACTTAACATTAAATAATAACTCATATCATACGCCCCGAAGACCTAGATGGGTTCAACCCAGTTTATTAAGTCACAATAGAGTTAAGATTCGAGTTGCCACTTGCGAATGTTATCGAGATTTTGTATACTAACTTACAGTAACATAACTGCTGAGTGCTGGGGTAAAAACTGAATCTCGAAACAAACCCACACTAAGATGGTTTTGGGTTATAAAACCCAAAATCATCTTAGTTTTGGGTTATAAAACCCAAAATCATCTTAGTGTGGTAGCCGCTGGCGGAAAGCTAGTAAGTATATAAATACTTACGCCAGCGGCTTCACCCGCATGGTCAGGGTATTCCTTATAACTTTCATACCCAATTTAAACCTCTTACAGCCCTTTTTCTCAATATAATGTAGTATATGTCCTTTCTCAGGCTCTAGACTATCTCTGTACCAAATTTCATTTAAATCGTTTCAGTAATTTAGGCGTGAAAGCGCGACAGACATACAGTTACTTTCCCATTTGCAATATTAGTAAGGATATTTTATAACCTATTGATCTCCTATATATATTACCTTGTTTTACTACCACTACTACACATACTATTAATTTATTTACGTTAATAAAATAGCGCTAATGTTTTACTAAGTTTAGATAGCGATGATTTCAGCCAAAACCCCTGATACCTTTATATATTATGTATATATTTTATATTCTGGATCATATTTATTAACACATTTAGATGTTAATTCTATTCTTAAACTGTTTTTCACTTTTAAAATATAAACTATAACATTTAATTGCCTTTAAAGCTTTAACAAGTAACTAGAGAACAGGCCATCTGGTATGTTGGTATCTGTAATTATCTTCAGATTTATATTGTTTGTTATACTCATAACAACAGCATATAGGTTGCGTGATACGCTACCTAAACAAATACTTGGCAGTATAGAAAATAGTTGCACTGCACGTAATACTACAGATGACGTCTGGTTTACTATGCGAGTTATTATGACTGAATAACTAGCGTTGCGTGTGTCTTGTAGACACAAATTATACGAATTGCGTTTCCATGTCGCGTGTGGAAGAATGCTGTTCATTGTCTCAAGTTGAATTACGACTTCTGATTTCTATATAGACAACATAGTAATATTATGTTTTTTATGAAATAACATGAAATGAAAAGCAGCCTTACCACTAGGCATTGTCTTTGCATTTAACAATTTAAGGTTAGGTTTTCCCTTTCAAATACCTATACTTATTTTGAATAAAGTTTCAAGGTTTAAAAATCGATACCTAAATAAATTGTGATAAAATTCTTTCCTTCCACAAATTTCTCGAAATAGGTATTTACCGTAACGGTGCGTCATGTCTATGCCTGGAATTCTATAAACTAGTCGCTCCACAGAAAATAATGATTGCTTCATTCTACACACATGGCTACACGCGAGTGCCAACAAATCAATCAACGAGATTGATCAGAATACAGTTAAAACTCACGAGTAGTTTATTAAAAAAATACTAGGCATCTACGTTAGAATGTTGTAGGTATAAGTTGCACAGTGTATAAATTGTATAAGTATCAAAAATATACAACGTTGTAATAATTATGTTGATTAGAAAAGCATTTTGTCTCGATTAGGCAATATTCTTGTTTTGCATAACCTGCATACAAAGAATGCCTGCATAGTATTCAACGACATTCTGTCCTGTCGATACAGAAATCGCGTATAATGCGTACATAAGCAGAATATTTAATTTTATATACAACTATACAAGTAGTGTTTTATAAAGAAATGCAAAGAATGTGCAGCCGGTCTAACAATATTGGTGAGACATGTCAGCTACGAATCAGTATTATCCGAAACCCAGTGCAAATTCAATAATCCCTACATGAGAAGTAAAAGGCAATCAACGCGTTTGTACGTAAAAATATACTGTTTGTTCAAATAGTTCTATTTCTGTAGTCCATTAACTTTCCCAGTAGTTTACATCGCGCGAACTGTACCAGATGCGCCTTTTTATTAGGAACCGACATACGAGAGACAGCGCTGTACTATAAAATTCCTATCGGATTGTAGTACTCTTATTTCGAACAAGTCCATGCCGTTCAGACATTTCGATTTAAAGATCCTATTACAGTAGGTACAGAGGAGTACAGTTGGTTGAGACAGTTTTATTAGAATTTATCTGTCTACATCGTTTTATGATTTACACTCATATGAAACAACTGTTTTCACTTTCGATAATACCTGGTAATAACGAGTAAAAATAAATTTACAGATCAACATCATTATTCCAAAACGCTTAGTGTAAACCCAACTTAATAAAGATGTAACATTTTAACATCTTGTGAAGGCAATATAAAGAGGCTGCACATTTTGGCTGTCACGCATTAATGGATAATTGTAAATTAGTTATTGTTATTTAATTTTAGTCTTTAATGGAATCTTGATTTTGTTACCGCTCCAGTTCTATTAATAATTAAATAGGAACTCTATATGCTCTAATATTCTAGTGTCTTTGCTCCTCAGTGAATCGTGAAACAGGGTTAATTGTGTGAGAAGTTAATGATGACTTATATTTTTGCAGGAAATGCTCCAACGTTCGTCTCTAGAGACGCAAAAGTTGGAGTTGTTATCGAAACTAAGCGAAGTAAGGTTACGCGCGGCAGAACGCGGCATACTGGAGCGGTCGCCACCGCCTGAAACTGTCACCGCCCTGCCTGTAACTAGACCTGCACCACCCAGAGTATGTTATAACTTACTTTTTTTACCCGACTGCCGAAGGAGGAGGGTTATGTGTTTGACGCGTATGTATGTATGTATGTATGTATGTATGTATGTCCGTTCCTATGTCCGGTCGTAACTACTCAACGGCTCAACCGATTTAGATAAATGACACCTCATTAGATTCGTCTTGATGGCACGACTGTCACTGGGTACATGAAATTTAAAAAAAAGCAATATGGCGGATTTTATACGCTTTAATGTGCGAACTGATTTTGAAAATGATCTTTAGTTGTATCAATTTATATTTTAAATCATCATTTAGGATCTATCTAGTGATTCTATGATGGTTTATAAACTAAAAAGAAGGAAATAAAATCAAAATTAAAATTAAAATCAAATACAAGCCGTTCGTTTATAAACAAAGTTGTTTCTTTGCTTGTCCCGCCTGCAATACATTTTCCAACATCACAGAGCTTGTGTTTAGATTTTTAGTTAGTAGTTTTTTAATATAGGTACTCACTGACTTAATTATTTACGGAGCTTGGATATTTTTCTTCGCAAGCCATAAACTTTCCAAAAAGTAATAGGAACCGGTAATAAAAAACATTATAGCATACCTAATTCGGTCTAGCTTTATACAAAATATGGGAATTACCTATATTTAATTTAACCATTCTATTTAAAAAATACTTATACAAATTTTCACCGTTTCTCTTGTTAAAAGTTATACTCATGTTTGATTTTGTTTTTCACTTTTGCAGTTTATATGAATAACATTTCGTATGTTTAACCTAAACCAAACGTAAATACTAAATAGTTTGTTCGATGACAAACTATTTATTTACAAGCTGATGCTTGTGAATATTTTGTTTGATTGATTACTTAGTGTACAATTGTCTCTACCTCGTTCTGTACCATTAATTTGTTCAGAATAACAGTGTATAACTTGAAAAACATACCTAGTCATTATAACCATGCAACATTTATTTAGAAGTGTTGCGAATAGCTGAATTATTTGGTGAACATTCCATTCCAGACACCACCGGCGAACTACGGTCGTCAGATCGAGCGCAACACGCACATGTACTCGTCGCTGCCGCGCTCGTCCGTGGTGACGTCCGAGGCGCGCGTGGCGTTCGGTAAACAGAACAACATGGTGGTGGCGCGCGGCCGCGGACACTCTGTGCCGAACCTAGGTCTCTGGGCATACGCAACACGACGTAGCTTCGCAATGCGCATGAATTCTACCTTATACTATACCAGCTTTCCGCCAGCGGCTTCCCCCGCGTGGTCTTATAAATTTTTCCCCCGTTTTTGCTAAATTTTTCATTGCTACTCCGCTCCTATTAGTCATAGCGTGGTGGTATATAGCCTATAGCCTTCCCGATAAATGGGCTATTTTACACTGAAAGTTTTTCAAATCGGTCCAGTAGTTTCGGAGCCTATTCATTACAAACATACAATCAAATCTTTCCTCTTTATAATTTTAGTATAGAAGTATAGATAATCCTTTGTAAGATGACAATAACTATCATAAGCTTTCTCACAGCCGTATCAGTCATTTCTGGTATTATTTTTAATTATGCCTGCCATGTCTAATGACCTGTGGCTGTATAACTTTGCCCACACCATCGAGGAATACAGATGGGACATTTTGCTATTACCTAAATTATTAATTTCTAGATTGCCATGCTATAGGTACAGTTCTCGCCAAACTTATTGTCCGGGTTGAAGTTGGCACGAGCAAACTTTAACCCGGCCGTACAAACTTTAACCCGGCCGTACAAATCGGAGAAAGAAAAATATTGGATTAGAATGATTTAAAAGGACAGCCTACGACTTGAGCTTTCATTTTTAATTATTTCAATCTAATATGTTTCTTTCTCCGATTTTTACGGCCGAGTTAAACGGCACGTGCCAACTTCAACCCGGACAATAAGTTTGGCGAGAACTGCCACTTACCATGATTTTTATACACTGACTGTCAAATATCTATCGGTAAACTGATAATGGTAATTCGTAATTCAGCTTTTGCCTCATCTGCCTATTACGTCAATGTCGTAATTATTAGTGTTGTGTGTAAAATAGTACCGTATTTAATATCGATGTGCATAATACATACCTTAATGACCTAGCATGTGTTGCGTACTGCCTAAACCTAAGACAAATACTTGTCTATCTATGCCGTTTTTAATGCATGATTATATTGTAGCTTTAATTCAATGTGGTGTTATACAAGGTGGCCGGAGAAGTGAAAAATTTAGATACCTCTAATTTTATCAAGGGGCATCCGAAACATTGTAAATGCTTGTAAATTATTAGTTTTAATATGTGGAATCCCATTGATTGATCTCTTAGTAAACAGTTGAAGAAATGTAGATGAGATATTTATGCAGTGGAAAAAGTTTGCAATATCGTTCTTGATTTTGAAACGTTCGAGGTTGCATTTTTATTTGGTTAAAGTTAAATTATCTGTTTTATTTTCATAGGTATAGCATAAATTTGAATAAAATTATACGAGATTACAATTTATTTCAATACAATGTTAAATGTCCGTATAGTATGATTGTAATAATGGGTGATATTGGGGAACCCTAATCGCAACGTTGTCGTGTTGTCTTTTAGCGGAGAGGGAAGAGGTGAGCGGGCGCGGCAGCCCTGCGGGGGCGGCGGGGGCGGCGGGGGCGGCGGGCGCGGCGGGGGCGGCCCTGCGCGCGCGCCTGGAGGGCGGGGACGCGCCGCGCGCCGCCCGCGCCGCCACGCCGCGCCCTAGGGGGGACCCCATGCCGTGGTAATTATTACTAGTACATTGCACGATTCTCTAGTATTTTTAACTATGAAATTATAATTCACAAAATTTCTTCTATTGTATGCAAGATGTTGTTGAAGATTATGATAAGGAATTTATTTAGCGTTTCTCATGCTAAACAACAATGCTAAACGGCCTTCAAGGTTTAAGCTACGGTTTTCTTTTTATTCTTACTTTATCACAATTCATAGTTCATTGAATTGAACTATCATACTAATTGTTCAGAAATTGAAATCGCGAAGATATGTGACAACTATGACAACTGCACTTATACCGCGTATAATACCAACTTGTTCTTCATCTTTGTTCAGTAAGCTAATTATTTACTGATCTCTTGGCGAGCGATTATTTGCTTGTACAATAGTTCCGCATTGTGTTTGAAGGGAAACGACGGACGTCCGCGAGTGGGACTGCGAGACGACGTGCGGCTGGCTGGAGAGCGCGGGGCTGGACGCCTACGTGCCGGCCGCGCGCGCCTGGCTGGCGCCGCCGCACGCGCGCGGCCTGCTGGCCGCCGCCTCGCACCACGCCATCGAAAAGGAGCTCGCCATTAAACACCCGCTGCACAAGAAGAAGATTCTGCTCGCTCTTACTGACATGCTCGTGAGTTACAACTTGCTTTTTTTCTTGAAGAAATATTGATTTTTATTTGTTAATAATATTAACTTTTAAATTTTGTCTTTGGACGTTACCTTTTCTGCCAGCCTGTAAATTGTTTTTGAATCGAATTTGATTTTATTTTCATTTATCGGCTTTATTTTTATGGTCAACTTTATAAATAACTTTAAAAAATAAGTGATTGAGCTATCGGTTTGTGTAGACGTGGTTGTTGTTAGTGTATCGGTGTAATGCGCGTGCAGGGCGGCGACGGCGACCCGCTGCTGCGCGCGGCGGGGCGGCTGGACGCGGCGTGGGCGCTGCGCTGGCTGGAGGACGTGGGCGTGTGCGGCGCGCGCGCGGGCGCGGCCGACGCGGCGCTGGACGGGCGCGGCCTGCACCGCCTGGCGCACGCCGACCTGCACGACCACCTGCGCGTCGCGCACGCGCTGCACGCGCTCTCCATCCGCAGGGGTACACACACACTGCGCCACATATATTCCACGAGCTTGTGAAGAGAACTGATTTATTTATCGCGATCTCGGGGCTGGACCCTTAATAAAAATATTCATAGATTAGTATTTATAGTCTGCGCCGAACTAATTGACCGCGCCTTAGGTATGTGAGCGACGGGACGTAGGGGCAGGGGCGTGCACAGAAATTTGAGACAGGGTATGCACAACTAAAATAAAAAACCTTATAAGTGTGTAACTACTTAGTTTCAGCCTGTTTCGATCATAGGCCACCATACCTACTGTTACGCGCGAGGCGGACCGCGCCACCGCGGTGCCATTGGCTTCGCAATTTCGCATGATGTTTGTTGCGACCACTAAGAATTGTTAAACAAGAGATATATACTAAAAATGCATAGATGATATCCAAAGTGGTGTTTGAAAGGGCCATGAGATGTTTTTATCTTGATTTGTAAACTAAATGCAAGGGAAACTGTAAGAGGTATTTGTGTACACAACCTACTAGCCAGGTATAAATTAGGTATCATAAAATGTATGAAAATAACGAGTAGTAGGTATTACCTTATTTTAGTACATTCAATCAATAAAACTTTTCCCCTAAATATAAATAAATAAACACACTCTTCACTAACACAGGGTCTCACAGGTTAATATTCAATTTTCTACAATAAACTCACGAAATAATTATTTACACAATCACTTGCGCAAAGAAAATCAATTAAAAGTTCAAAACAAAAACAATAACAAACAATATGGCGTTAAAAAACTGCTATTGTTACGAAATAATACCATACTATACCTACAATTTGAGTCTACCCTTTACAATGAACAATTACGCGGTGCCTTTACGGCTTTTCAATTTGGTCGGGTTGCAAATAAGCTATGCTTCCAAAACCCGCACACAGCTAATAGTTTTGTTGTGTAGTACACCGAAAAATTGTGACTGTGTGCGTGAATTCGGAAGCTACATTGTATCAAATTGTATGGTCCCGTAAGCAGGCCTCAGTACTGCTTATGCTCACGGGTTCTCGGGGAGCCACTTGTGCGAGCCGCGAATTCACAGATGAATTCGCGACGGCGAGCTAATATTCCAAGTAATTCTAAGAAAAATTAATAGATGGCGCGGAAACCAAATAAGATTATTGATTTTGATTATTATGGATTGATTTTTAATAATGTTTGTTATTTATCATTTAGAATTTTAGACTCTAAAATGACAGGGTATGCAGTGCTTATTTGCATGTATGGACCGCACGCCACTGCGTAGGGGCGAGGGCGCTTGCTTTATTTCACAGTAACCTGCCGCCTCACCTCCGTCCCTACCTAAGGCGCGGCCAATTAATTCCGCGCGGATTGTCACCACAGCATGGATAATAATCAAAGCAATGTTTGCAGGCATCCAAGTTCTGCGCGACAACAAATTTGACCCGGACACGATGATCCGTCGCGCTGCCGAGGGCGAGAGCGTGGGTGCGGGGTACGTGTCGGGCGGGGCGCTGGGGGCGGGCGGGGCGCCGGGGGCGGAGGGGGCGGGCGGGGCGGAGGGCGCGGGCGAGGCGAGCGTGCCGGCGGCGCAGCTGGCTCGCTGGTCGTCGCACCGCGTCATGCAGTGGCTCAAGGAGATCGACCTCGCCGAATACGCGCCCAACCTGCGCGGCGCCGGTTAGTCCTAATGTCGTTGTAGCCCTTACGAATACAAACCACGTGACTTGTAAGGGTAACTCGAATATTTCAACTTATTGAAGTAACTCGGAAATGCAATTAGTGATATTTTAAGTCGTTTTTTTTGCGGTACTATTTTAATATTTCATAGAGAAAAAGTAAGGTCATTGGAAGAAAATGAAAACGTTGTGGATTGAGTACTTTCATCTATACTACCGTGGGCATTGGTCCTAACAGAGCGTTCCGAAGTAAGGTCTTAACAATTTGCTGTTGGGTAATGTTATGCTAATTGTTAACATTTAAATGTTGTCACAGGTGTTCACGGAGGTCTGATGTTACTAGAGCCGCGATTCACAGCCGAGCTGCTAGCTGCTTTACTCAACATTCCCGCTAACAAGACGCTACTGCGGAGGCATCTTACGCAAAGGTAAAAATCTCACATTATAAACACGAGTTGACGCTGAAAACATTTACTGGGATAAATATCTGACACCCCGGCAATCTGATGACAATACTTGTATTGTTTTAGATTCAACGAGCTGCTCGGCCGAGAAGTAATTCAGCAGAAACGTAACGCTGAGCAGACGCTAGGGTATCAACCACTTACGGCAACAACCAAATACAAGGTAAATTATATAGCGCTTTTTAAAAAAATATCCTGAGGTACGATTCTCGGACGTCTAGTACAAAATAATGATTAGGTATTTTTATGAGGGTGACCTGTGCTTTGCAGTGAAACACTATAATAATAATAAAATAGTGCACGACAGCGTCGCGAGGACCACATGCGGCGACATAGGTAGAAGTAATGCGTATCCTAACTCACACTCGCCCGTGTTCTTTAGAGCCTGTCCAGATGCGCGAGTCCACTCGCGCGTTTCCAGTTATATAATGAGGAAACGCGCGTAGCGATCTGGACGGGATATATGTAGCTCTAGTATCTCGAATAAGCGCGAGTGGACTCGCGCGTAAAACGCGTCATCTGGACAGGCTCTTAATGTAACATAATAGAATAAGTTAAGATAATAAGTGAATGATAATATATTCGTGATCTAGTTATGTAAATAGTTGATTTACCTAAGAAATAGTGTATTGTGACAATAGATAGGTACGCTATTGTAACTAATATTGTTATTTATCCACGGACGGGAAAATTACTAAGTTTGTTTTGCAATTATTTAGTACTACTAGCTTTCCGCCAGCGGCTTCGCCCGCGTGGTCTCGGTATTTCTTATAAACTTCAACCCCTTACAGCCCTGTTTTCGCGTTAAAAAGTATTTGTCCTTTCTCAGGCTCTGAACTATCTCTTTAACAAATTTCATTTAAATCGGTTCATTAGTTTTGTCGTGAAAGCGCGACAAACGGACCGAGTTAATTATAATATTAGTAGGAAGTAAGGATTAGTAAGGATATAAGCGTATACTTGGTTTAAAACATATGGACAGTACGCGCGGAATAACCTGGCCGGTCTGAAGTTGGACGTTTAAAATAGCTGCACAGTGTACAAGGTGTTTTAAAATTAACAGTCCATTCCGCATTCATTGCGGTAGGTCTAGATAATTAAGTAAGCAAAATTATATAAAAAGTTATGAATAATAAGTTATGCGTGTTGGAAAAGTGACGAATAATGTTTTTTACCCGACTGCCGAAGGAGGGTAATGTGTTTTATCTATTATTTCGTTTAGAAAATAGGAATAGTACATAAGACTGGTATTTTTATTTATCTCCCTCGGCAATCTATAGACAACAATAATTAGAATATTTTTTCTTTTATAGGTACCAAAGAAAAGTCAGTTCTCTTTGAAGCGCAAGAAGAGCAAGGACGACTTGGACTTAGGCGACCTCGTGTGTCCGTTACACGATGACTGCTCAGGTGACATAACAAATTCGCCAGTAAGTTGCCTACTAACAGCACTAATCTGTATAATATACTGTATCACCTCTGCAGAAATCATCAGTAATAAGGCAATGTTGATTGTTTAAAATACGAAACAGTAGTGTTACTTTTATATCCCCAATTTTATTTTATATAAAATATAAATACATATTCCCTCGAAATATCACTGATATTATTGATGATTTCTGGAAAAATATGGCTAGTTTGGATTTGGCACATAGTGCATTTATTTATTTGCGTGCGTGAATCTGTAAATAGAGAGAGGAAAAATATGTAATATAATTCAAAATATTGTAGATATTTACAGGCCAGTCAAAAAGGCACACTTTCCTGGTTTGGAATCGTTGTGAACTGACGAGTCGCCTAATAAACGTTTAAGTACTTGAATTTTTGAAGTTTATCTGTGTACGTCTTACGTAGTTTTCAGTTTTTTCGTCGAAGTCACTGAAACTATTATTCACTCCAAAAAAAACAACTGGTTAAAAATTACGTTTTTAAAGATTTGGAGGTATGTGTGTGAATGTTACTGCACTATTTAATACTGCGTGCACTGTAGTTTGGTGATTGTTTAATTTTTTAACAAAATTTAACACGGCTATAATCGGGTTTTCCAGCTTTTGGTGGTTTGGGTAACAATACAAAATTATGAACATGTAAATGATATTTCGGTAATGATTGATAGTGACCACACTTTGTTTTACTGTAAAAGAGATTTTTCACCTGTCGATTTCCTGACTGCTAACTACTAAGCAAGATCGAGTTGAACTATATTGGTTTTTTCAATGTTTTCAGACGATGAAAGTAAAATCAGCGGCAGCGGACGTCGCGTCGGCTGTCTGTCTCCCGCGTGACGAGGCGCGCGCGCACTAGCACAACTAGCACAACTAGCACAACTAGCACACAACACCTACACCTCGGGGGCTCGGGCACACACCTACACTCATAACCTTGTGTAGGTATGTGCTCCATTATACCGGCTCATATATTACAAACGACGATGGCTTAGAGAGCACCATACGCGTCAAATATCCGAAATTGTCACCATGCTAATCTATTGATTTGGATGTTAACGACAATGGGGATAGTTTTATTGGATTTCCTTTAGAGAAATTTAAGAGCTAAAAGGTATTATTATTAAGTGATGATTTTTGGTATACTTGGGACAAAAAATATGTGCCGTGTTACGGTCAATGTTTTTAACGTTAATAAAATAATTTAATCGAGATTTTATATTGTTCGGACAGTGTGTTGGTGCTAAATTAAATAATTTGGCGATTGGGCCCTAAAAATAAAGAGACTTAGTCCAAGGTAATAATTAATTTTAATAATAAAGATATTTAGTATTTAATAAAAAGAATAAAAAACTGACTAATATTGAATGCAACTGCCAAAAATCATGAAATAAAGCAACTATTCTTGTAGATTTAGTAGGGGTCGTCATTCATTTATAGGTAAATCGTTAAACACTTTATATTTCGAGATTGCAATGACAGGTTGTTCGATGCAGTTAAAATATATTGAGCCACCAAAATGTGGTGGTAAAATTGTGTATAAGTCATAAATGAGTGACGACTAGAGTTGACGTATTTAAGAAAATATTTATTTTAACTTTAATTTTATGGGTAAGTGAATATGTTTGAAGACTATTGTGCTGGTTAGAGCAAGTTACGCAAGAAATTCAGTTTACAAGCGAGCCATAGACATTCCATGATTTTATTATGTACCAACGCGAAATATCTCTTCCTATTTGTAAAGATGCAGTTGTACACATTTTGCAGTACTTAGAACTTTTTACATGTAATTAAGTAGCTTATTAGGAATCGACTGAAAGGTGACAATATTTATCGGGTCTCTTTTCCATTTGTTGGAAATAATTTTTCATGTTTGTAGTAAGAGATTATATACTATATTATCATATAATATTGACTTTGATAGGTTGAGGCGTTTCAATAGTTGTTACTTATGAGTCTTCACGTTTCTAAAGATATTTATTATTAATATTAAATTTATAATAATCACTATAGGTAAGCATTCATCAGGTTACATATGAGTAAGTAACAACAAAGCATTTGTCGTTTCGTGTATAACAAGCTTTAAATATAATTTGTATTTGTATACCTGATTTGGTCGCACAATGTTGAAGTCATTAGTAATTGTTTTTTGAAACATTTACAGAATTTTGATGCAATAGAATAATCCATAATCCTGTTCCTAACACGTTGTGCCAAATGTTATAAATGTTGTACCTAAGCCCCTTATGATAGTCCCTCGTCTTCCATAGGCTTTATAAATACGAGTTTAAAACTAGTGAGTGAATAATTCCACCAATGTATATCATTAAAACAACAAAGTCTTTGTACAATTACGTATTAAACATTTTTACAATATCTTAAAAATATAAAATAAAGAATTTTAGATGTTTAATAAATATTGAATGAACACAATTACTGATTTTCATTTTTTAAATGTTTATTTATCTTTATTATCAAATAACTGTTGTGATTTGACATAGAGTGCTTCAGCGTTTTTCAAGATTTTCAAGCCCTCTGTAAAAAGGAATTAAGCATACATAATAATAAAACATAAATCCAGACATTACGCATTAACTATGTGCAGCAGTTTAACCAAATCCGATTCATGCTTTCTGTTATATATAGTCAGGCGTTATGGCATATAGTGGTGAAGAAGTTATTTTATTTTATTTTTACCTTTGCCACGTCCTTTACGACGAAGTTCTGCGATTCTTTCTACCTCACTTTCTTCTTCTGCCTCTTTTTCTCTCTTTTGTGCTTCTTCTTGGGCTTGTTTTAGCAATGATTCTTCTAAAAATGTTAACTCTAAAAACAAATTTGATATGAGTTAATTTGCAACACATTATCTAAAGTTCCAATATGCCACTTTTAGGCCTGTATAATTTGAAATTATTTAAATATCGTTTAGTACCTATGTAACGAGCAGTGATAGCCCCTATGCTATCACTGGATAGCTAAGTCAAAGGTCTCGAGTTCGAAAGGCACGAACCTTTTGAAATTATTTGCGCAATCACTCGCTTTAACGGTGAAGGAAAACATCGTGAATGGTGGCATGTGAAGTCTGCCAACCCGCATTAGCCTAGCGTAGTGGACTATAGCCTAACCCCTCTCATACCCGTAGAGGAGACCCGTGCCGAGCAGTACGACAGCATATGGTTTGATGACAAAATGACTATGTTACGAATGTCTGTAACCTTGTTGTTTCTTCATGGGCGTGACGCAATTTGGCAGCTGTTTCGTTTGCTCTACTTTATTTTTTGTAAGCATGCTGCCTTATAAATAATATTGTGTCATCATTTGTAAAAATGCAGTGGGGAATTTAAGTGCAGTGATAATCTGCCGAAAGTAACGATTTAATTGTGCGGGACCTCTAGTTCAATAAATGGATACCATTCTGAACAGACCCTATATCGATCGCCGAAATACATTTAAAACCATTTGTTCAAGAACTCGTGGGTAGGTTCTTAGATTTTGATTGTAATAGGTAAGTTGTAAAGTGAAAAGCGTCTATTACTGGTTAGCCTGGAATCCATCGCTATCCAGGGTCCGTTGAAGATACTTCCGGCGGTTGGCCGGGATTTCGGATCGGGTTCCATCAGCTGTGTTACTTGAAGTTTGCATTCTGGTGAAAGCTGATTGACAACACTGGTACGAAAACGCCACTTGCGCATCACCTAACAGATAAATTTCGATTAGTAATTTTGGCATCTTCAACCTTTATAGGTACTGTCTTGTATTGACTTATGGGAGGCTATAATATGGCCTAATACGGGTGGTGGACTTCACATGCCTAGAAAATCTCTCAGGCATGCAGGTTTCATAAGATTTTAAAAGGTTAGAGGTGCATGCTTTGCCAGCGTGCAACACACCGTGCCTCAGTCTTGATATACCATTATGTAGGTTAGTGATATTTTGGCAAACATTATTCTTTTGAAAAACTCATAGTTATTTCTTTAGTCACAGATTGGGGCAGCTGTTCTTAATATTTGAAAACTTACACAAAAAATACATTGTCATCCACATAGCGATAACTAATAAAATATACTGCAAATGATTATAAGTAGGTACCTCACAATAAACATCAAAATATAAAAACAATCTGCGTAATTGAAACTTAAGATATTGTTTTCGCATAACAAACATTATATAAATAATATGAAGTATTATCAAACCTGTTTCTCATAAAGTTTCTTGACAGACGTTTCGTTAAAAGGCAATGCTTTATTGAGCATCGTGTAGAGGATGATGCCAAGTGACCACATATCCGCAAATTTGGGCAAGTAAGGTACACCTTTTAACACTTCAGGGGCGGCGTAGGATAGAGAGCCACAATATGTCTCGCTCAGAATGTCGTGGTCACGCGTACGTACGTTCCGGGCGAAACCAAAATCAGTTATCTTCACATTATAATTTGACGTAATTAGTATATTTTCACATTTAAGATCTCTATGAGCTATGTTCATAGTGTGTATGTAGTAGATCCCTGATAAAATCTGTCTCATCCATAGCCTGCTTTGATTCTCAGGCACTGCGCCGTTTTGTGTCAAAAAATCTAGCAAATCGCCGTTTTCTGCGAAACGTAGAAAAATGAAGTATTTAGCGCGCCGTTGAAATATATTTGACACATGTACTATGTGAGGGTGGTTGATTCGTATCAAAATGTCTAATTCGCGTGGTAAAAATTTGGTGAGGTAGTCTCGTGGGGCTTGAGCCGTATCTATCACTTTACAAGCCATTATAGCGTGTCGAGTCTCATCAATCATGTGCGTGGATTTGTAAACCTGCAAAGAATTTAATTTATTGTTTGAATACTTGTTTATTTCACTTACTTTATTAAATTGATTTGTTTTATTAATTACCTTAGCATATGAACCTTCTCCGATCATTTTTTCTAATATGAATCCTTTTTCTTGTAACACCATGATATCGGATTGTGTTGTGCTAAGATCTACCTTGTCGGTAACAGGACCCATTTATGTTACATTTTCAAGCTTTATTTACTCTTCATTTTCACTTTTAACGGTAGCATACTGATATTTATTGTGTTTGAAAAATGTTATGATGGTCTAAATATATTCATTTTTTGTGGTGCTTTTGTACTGTAAATGTTGAAATGATGTGTATTGTATTCATGTGACATGCTATGTCATCTATAAGTCAAAAACAGGATACCAGTATTCAATGACATCTAAATAAAAATTATCTAAATAAATCCTACTCGGTCTAGAGTTGACGCTTATCTTTCTATTCTTCATACACATTTATTAATATTTTGTCGAAAACACAATTTTTGAACAGTTTACAATTCCGCAAATAAGTAGATTATAATCTAACGGGTTTTACAATTTGACGGTGACTTATAAAATATTAATGATCGCAAGTGCTGCTTCTAAGCATATTTTGGGTTCGATTTCCACCCTATTTAAAGTCTGGTTACAAGGCTATAAGAAATTTGCGATAGCAGGCCATTTAAGCCTTGAGCCAGTTCATGACATTAGGATCGATCTATTGCATGGAACTTAAAAACATACTAAGCAAAAATTTTGTATACAGCGGTTAGTCTGCCTAACCCTCTGGAGAATACACGCGTGATGGCTTACGTTAGTAGAAGATACTTAGTTTACTCTCAAGAGGATATGTATAGGTATAGTTATAATGCAAACATTTAAAATTAAATAAAATAAATTTACAAGTTAGGTTGCCGTTAAATGTTTTCCTGCTTGCTCATGTAAAGCAGTAGAAACTAGGAAGTCGAAGTTAGTTGACAACAGGACCCACAAAGTTGTCAATAACGATCCACTGAGAATTCATACAATTAAGATTCAGTCAGGTATTAAGTAAATTGCCGCCATCTAACAGTGAGAGTACCTACTACTTATTTTAGCAACCCTTGTGAGTGGCTAGGCACTGAATACTACATTATTCAAGTAGGTATAGAAGTATTAAATAATGTATGAGTTATTACCAGGACGTCGATGAACCGTTTACATCGACACTAGCTTTTACCATGGACGTTTCAGGCAAGGCGGTTACGTCTTTTTCTGACTTTTGTTGTTCTGGATTTTCTAAGTTCTTTTGAAGCTGCAGTCTTTCGTCCTTAGCCTTTTTATAAGCTAGCGTTTCCTGTGGTGTCCATTCTGTAAAAAATATAAAATGTGATATTTGTAAATATTTCTTGTTGCAACATTGTGAAATACAACCTACATTAGATTAACAGGCATAGAGCATGTTATTAAAAAAATTAGGCCTTCTTAGGCAAACAGTTGGGCCCTTTTATAAATATTAAATACAGCGTTTACTTTGGTAGGTACCTCAAAATAATAATAAGTAGGTTTATTGTTACCTAATAATCTTGAGTCCATAGCTATCCATTCACTGTTGATTATGTGATCAATTTTTATTCTATTCTGGTAGTTTGGTTCTAACATAAGCGTCACCAAACGCTTACAATTTTCTGAAAGGGAATCTATGTACCGCGAACGGAATTTCCAATTTCTATTAATTTGTGCTTGATACAGTTGCTTTATGTGTTTGTCTTCGAATGGCATGGCTCGGTTGAGCATTACGTAGACCACAATACCCAGCGACCACACATCTGTTGGCTTAGGATAGTATGGCGCACCCTGCAATATTTCTGGGGCAGTATATGAAAGAGAACCACAAAACGTTTCACTGTGAATATCTTTAAGTTTTTTATCGACACATGTACGAGCAAAGCCAAAATCAGACAACTTAGCGTTTTGATTAGCTGTTAGCAGCACATTTTCACACTTAATATCCCTGTGAGCTATTTCAAGTTCGTGCATGTATTGTACGGCTAGAGCAAGTTGCCTTGCCCAAATTCGTGCCTGGTCCTCTTGTACGGCACCTTTTTGGAGAATATACTCCAGCAAGTCTCCGTGCTCCATGAACCGCATGAAAATGAAATATTTATATCTTCTTTGAAATATGCTGTGGGTGTGTACGAGATGCGGGTGGTTTAATTTTATCAGCATGTCTATTTCTCTCGGTAGAAACTTCTTTACGAAGTCTTTAGGTGCAGTGTTGGTATCGATTACTTTGCAAGCTAGTATTGATAACTTATCGTTTTTACTTGGATTTCGGTACTCTGCTAGATACACCTGTTTAATTTGATTAGAAATTAATATCGGTACTTATTTACATTGTACAATAATTATTTGCTACCATAGTAGTTTAACACAGTAGATAGGTACATTATTAATATACCTAACTAATTACCTTAGCGTAGGATCCTTCGTTGACTTTCTTTATCATCTTGTACCCGCGCGTAGCGAGTGTTAATTGTTCAGATCCAGTAAGTTTCAATTCCTCTTCCATGTGATGAAACTGTAGAAGGATAATTGAAGGTATATCGATAGCTAAATAAAATTATAAGACAAAGTAAAATCTTGTAACATAATTTTCTAGATAAACGCCACTAACTCCGTGGAGAAACGGAACAGCTTGGCAATGAAATGCCGGATAAATTGACATATTCTTTTACTTGCTGATTAGAATACCAAAAACATTACCTTAGATTTTCCCTCCATCTATTCAACTTTTCTGTGCTTGGAAGTCACATTAGCTAAAGACCTTATCATTTCACTGGCCTGAAAAACATACTTCGAAATTAACACTTTGATATTAAAAAAAACCTTCATTATCACAGCTCTGCCTCTAGGGTTTTTTTTGTGTACTCTCCTTGAACTTATCTAAGACTCCTCATTGAAGTTTTATGGGCTATCAAACCGACCGATATGGAATTGTGTAAAAAAGCCCGAAAGACTTAACTTAGGTCCTGTCTTTGTTTCCATATAGGGCAAAGCAAATGCGGTTGTAGTCGATATGAGTCCTATACTCTGTAACCTCCCCAGATGGTGGGGATCAATGAGGATTTTCCGCATAAAAAAGTCCTGTCTTGTTTATTTTAGGCTATCTAACTACAACAAATACTTAGATAAAAAGATTCATGCTAAGTAAGTACTACTAAAGCAACACCGTATAGCTCATTAAAGGTCACTGCTCATTAGAGCCACCCGGCACCCGACACTTTAGTACGCACCTACTTAATGAGCTGTACGACGTCTATCCTCAATGAAATACGAATTCCCGTTAAGTGGGGCTGGGAGGTATTTTCCTCTACTAACAACAAAATAGTAGGTACAGATAATTACCCTAAATACAGAATCTCTTCCTGCTCCTTCTAGTATGTCGCCTTGTCTTTTAGGTGGATTTTTGTGAACGTCCGAGAAACGTCGATGCTCCTCTTTAGCTCGTTTAAGTGCTGAAGCTTCTACTGCGTTCAATGCTAAGATTTTGTTTATTTGTTAAATATTTGACATCATCATACAAATTAATCAGGATAGCTTTGCAATTAAATCGGTTAAGTACTTTCACCTTATATTAACTAGCTTTCCAAATTAACCCTATTTCTATGTGCGCGTTGATTTTTTTATTCACCGACAAATCTCTGACTACTGATATGTTGGCGAATTATTTCTTTATCTTACTTAAGGCCAGGCAAGCAAAGCATAGTAGCAACAATACTGGTTCTGTGGTCACCAATCCCTCATCCACTGTAACCTACGTCTTTACAATAGCATGGCCACATTAGGCTATACATGGTTTAATCCTACGTTAGTAACTTTGATCTATAAAATGCAATATCAGTAACAGCGGGAGAAGCCTGTATGGTTTCTCCAGCTGTCTACGTTCCTACAAATTCTCATTATTCTCCCTCGCGAACCACCCGGAGTTCGTAGGGAGTTGCCTACTTTGCCTTTAGGCCGCCCTGAAATTAAGACTTCGTTTAGAACTCACTGGTAAGCCTACTATCCATAGCAATCCATTCGGAATTGAGCACCTGTAGGGCGGAGTGGCGTAGTCCTGGATCGGGTTCCAGTAGATGTTTCACGACAGTCTTACACTCTAGCGAGATAGTGTTGGCTACACGAGATCTGAACCTATATTTCTTGCCCATCTGCTGTTCGTACAATTTTCGCATACGCGTGTCATCAAACGGCATGGACTTATTCAGCATCACAAATAACACCACCCCCAAAGACCATAGATCTGTCGGTTTAGGCAGGTAAGGTTTACCGCGAAGAATTTCTGGTGCCGCATATGACATCGACCCGCAATATGTCTCACTCAGAATAGGTAGGTCTTCGTCGTCCACGCAAAACCGCGCGAAACCAAAATCTGATAATTTAACGTTGAAATTTGCCGTTAAGAGCACGTTCTCACATTTAATGTCGCGATGCGTTATTTCCAATTCATGGAGGTACTGTAAACCTAGTGCTAGTTGCCGAAACCACACTCTCGATTGATTCTCGGATACGCAGCCGTTCTTTAGAATATATCCCAATAAATCTCCATTTTCGGTAAATCTCATGAAAATATAATACTTCGTTTTCCTTTGAAATATGCTATGTACGTGGATAAGGTGTGGATGATTCAATCTAATTAACACGTCTATTTCTCGTGGCAAGAACTTCACTACGAAGTCCCTTGGCGCTTTCGAAGTTTCTATAATCTTGCACGCAAGTGTAGCCTTATGAGAGTCATCTTTTCCAGTGTATTCAGTTAAATATACCTAATGCAGAACAACGCCGTAATTAAAATATTGGTGAGGACTGTAGAGGTAACTAGTATTGTTATTATTATTGTATTCTTTATCACTGTAGTAGAAGAAGACACCTACTTGGTCATTTTAGACTATATAATAAAGTTAAAATACACAAATATCGAAAACGGTAAATAGATAGGTACCTTGGCGTATGCTCCTTCACCTAAAAACTTTTGTAATTTGTATCCTTTTGAAGATAAAGTAATTTCTTCTGAGATAGTTGTTTTCAATTCTGACATGTTAATATAAACATGTGGTAAAACATTGAGCACTCTGTTTTCCACGAACCACCTTTCAACGCTCCCTTTCGATTCGCTGGTCGGCTACTCATATTCAAAGGGAACGTATGCATTTTTATGAATTTTAAAATACGTTAGCTCCAATTACTAGAATTTTTATTTAACATTTTTCATTGTGATTCTTGGTATTGCTTGTCACATTGCGTCTTATTGACGCATGCTGCTATTGCTATACTTATTTTTTTCTTAAATAATTAGAAATAGACTAAATAGAATAATTATTATACGATACACAACATGATATTTACCAATATTTACGTCAGCGGTTGTTGAAATGGCGTAGGCATCAAACTTATCAATTCCAACGTCATTCGATTTAAACTCACTTTCCTGTGTTATATCTTGCTGATCAACCGTCCACTCACTGGAGAACGCAACATAGGATGTGGCCATCCTATGTTGCGTGGAGAAGGAGCAAGGTGCAAGGAGATGAACAGACGATCTGGTAAACGTCGCTGGGGTCGTTGGGTGGAGTCGTCATATACCTACTTGACCTTGTTGAAGTCTATTGGGGAGGCTTTTGCTTTAGAGTAGATCTCTGTTGGCTGATCATGATGATGATGATTATTAATCAATAAAACTATTTTTTTAAACAATAAATTAATACTTTATTCCCTAAACTTAACAGAAAAACTTTAACAAATAAATTAAGGGGAATGTTGAGTGGTGGAATAGCTTTTCATTACCTTTATAAAAACTGTATTCAGGATTTTTTTTTCGAAGTCTTTACAATAATATTATGCTTTTAATGCTACAAAGAATTACATTTCTAGCTGTTTTTTGTTTAGGAATTCTCCAGCTAACGAAATCCGCTGCAAGAACGATGGCGCTGGCGTTAAAAGCAACTCGTATTTATTGGTATCAGGATGTGGTGGATATTTATTTTCTTTACGTATTCGCTCTAACATATGCTGGGGTTCACATTTTGACTTAGATTTCCAGTCGCTGCTTAAAAAATCTTGAATAACTTTCGGTAATATTTTAAAAGTTTCTTTTGCCTTAGTTTCACTTGGTGTCTGCAATGGTTCTGGTGGACTGTGTGGGACAATAATATCATCAACATCAAACTTTCCTTCGAATTCTGTAGTAGGAGTATTATTTTCCTGAGATAGCTCAAACTCATCATTTGTTTCTGGATTTGTATGAGTGCTATTATAGTAACTATTGATTCGCTCTTTGACTATATCTCTTAGACTAGATTCATTTTTTATTTTCTCTCTCTCTGTACCATCAATATTAACGTATCCAGTTCTAGTTTCAGTCTTAATTAACACTTGATTTTGATCAACCTTAGTGACCTCTTCAGATACATCGACTCCTGCTTCGGATTGAGGAGTTTCAGAAGTATTATTTGTTGCATTGTTCTGTGATGATGCTTCGATTGTGGTCATAAATTTAATATTGTCCTCTTCTTCAAGTATTTGATATATTCTGTGAACTTCGCTTACGTTGATCCTGTTAACATAAAATAATACTATACTATACAATTATACATACATGACATTCAAATCTAATACTTATAATTAGAACCATCCGGTAACAATGCCCACCCAGTGTGCCTGTATGGGGCAATCGTTACGGGATGCAATCATTTTCAAAATGCTATTGGTGCTACCGCGCAGTCTTTGAAAGTGACGCTGTCTTCTTTCGCATTATATTATAGCATGAAAACCATTACGCGTGCGTCCGCGAATATTGAGATGCACTGCAATGCCGCGGCAACCCCACAGCATTCTGAAAGCATTGTTGTTACTATGCTCTGAAAAGAGTGACCTTAACTTTGGCAGTACATCGAGCTAACCAGCGGGACAGCATATTGCTCCTTAACGTCAACGACTTGTCCTCTCTTTCAATATCTAGGTCATTCTTTAAGTCTTCTGTGATTAGGTGAGCCAGATATTTAAAGTCCAACTGTAATCGAAGGTACTACACTTGGTCCCAGCCTCTCTCTGCTTTAAAAACCAGTACTTAACTTTTCCGCCGATTATATCTGAGACGGTGTTTGTATGCGTACTGTTCGCAAAACCGCACCAATGTCCTTAGGGCGTTGATGGACGGGACCAGCGGAACCATGTCATCTGCATAACTTATGTTATTCACACAGACATCATCATGTATTCCGCAGAGCCCCTCAATCAAGAATCAATGTTAAAACAAATTTTATTATCGGTCTAAATAAAAAAAAAGGTTACCCTTGTCTCGCCTCATGGCAGCAATAAAGCATGGTAGGATCGATCGGATGCGCTTCTGTATTGAATACATAACCTCCGACGTCTACAATACATTCTCCATTAGCCGTTTGGATAACCGTGCCATGAACTCCCGGGTTGTGAATAAAGTTGTCCGAATCAAATAGCAGGTAGAGATACTTCGTTGTCTCCGAAAGGAAAAACGACTCCATACGATCCTCTTTACGGTGATCGCGAACATCTTTTATCTGTAAGCGAGTATAGTGTGTTTGGAGAACCGATACTTTAGGGGCACGTTATATACTCATTTTTATCGACAAATGCACTTTTATAAATACTCCTAACCTAATACTCCGCTAATGACAGCCATCTTATTTTTTAAATCGGCTGAAGTAGGATATGTTCAATAAAATGTTAATATCTTTCAATCTGAGAGACCTACAAACGTGCAAATGACTTTATTGAAAAGGTAACCGTTGAGGCTATCATCATCTGAGGCTGTCATCGGCAAAGGTCGCCACAGTAACATTAGTAGCCTGTGGTAGATCATGGGTAAATATATTGTACAACACAGGGCCCAGAACTGAACCTTGTGGCACTCCAGCAGAACAGGTGTAGATTGATGATCTGGCGCTTCGTTGTTTAACTTGAAACATTCTATCCTTAAGATAAGAAGCTATTATAGGATAGAACGAGTGTGGAAGAGTCATTTTGATTTTGCACAACAAGCCCTTAGGCCATACTCGGTCAAACGCCTGCTGGACATCCAAAAATGCTGCAGAGCAATACTCCTTTTTCTCAAGACACTGTCTTATGGTGTGATAAACCCTATGCACTTGTTCCACAGTTGAATGGTTTTTGCGGAATCCAAATTGATGATTGATATGATGTTGTATTCATCGAGGTGCAAAACAAAAATTGTATGAGATTATCCGCCTAGTAATGGACCTTATGAATATTAACTTTATAATCTCTTCTTTTGAAAAGAGTAAGACACGTAAGTATATGATTTGACTACGAGTTCGAACTCACTACGTTTTCGGATTGCAAATGATGATTATGATCAGCGCCAAGAAAGGATTTAAGGAAATTTAGTGCTATATAAATACTTTTGCCTTTAACTTTAATTACCTACATGTATTCACATACTCTGTGAAGTTAGATACAAGAACTTTCGAAACTTACCGTAGCATAACCGCAAGGTGTTCGCGCACTGTGCTGTATACTCCTGAGAATATCTTCACCCATTTGCAGCAATATTGGGTCCCTGGTGTCCCGGTACAAGTACATAATGGACTCAATGAGTTCAGGACGCAAAGGGTAACTCTCTCGGGACGAAGACGCTTCACCCGTACCAAGGTTGTACACTTCTGGAGTAAAACCGTATTGTCTCCACACACTGTGGTAGTTGTGTATTATACGCATAGCTGTGTCGCTTTCACCTGATGAACAACAAAATCGCTGAATATAAATGAGAATCTGTATTCAATTTAGTCGTAAAAAGAATGCATGCAGAGAAATGAATAAATCTTTTATTTATTGGTAAAATAAATGATTAACTGAAGTTTCTGATATATTTGCAACAAAACTTATAACTACCTATATTTTATTAACTTTTTTAACATTGGTTGTGTAAGTTGTCGCCCACATGGGAACACCGAAAGATAATCGGCAATAAAGGAGTATGTTCAAGCAACTTATGCCTGCAGTAACTTACCAATGAGACTGAGTACTCCGGGCCAATACGATTCGAGGGATTGAAACACTGGCAGTGTGACGTGTCCCCGTAGCATAGTCGCCCATACGAACCAATCGTCTTTTTTCAGGTACTTTTCAATTGCTTGCCGAGCTTCCATGAACATTGACATCAATTCTGGTTTTTCCAGTAGAATTGCACCTACATAATTATGGAAGATTTTTAATGATAAGTCAGAGCCCACAAGGAACTTAATTAATAATTATTTTCTTAACTATAATATTGTACCAAAGATGGTAAGTTTGCAAAGTAATATAGGGAAAACTGAAATTCTGATTTTGTTTCTTTAATTCTGTAGTAAGCAGTGTTCTATTACATACCCTTTACTAAATATTCGTAGTAAGAATCAACACCACCCCCAATGCCAGCATCTTGGGCAGTCCATCTGCCCGTCATGACGTCAATATGATTACCAACTAGACCAATTGGTGATTTGTGATGATACAATGCTAGTAGAGCATTATAAGCTACCTGGGGTATGTAAAAAACAGTACCTACATAAGTCAAAAGTATAATTCTTTACAAAACTCACTACTCTGATTATACATGATCTAAGAAAAACCCAGGTCTAAATTACACTGACATTAGAAAATATTTGGTTTATTTTTAATCCAGGTTACCTTCACCGACCGAGACGGGAGACCGCGACCGTTACTTGACTTTAGGCAATGAATAAGTATCAGTTCGCTAGCGAGACTGAGACATGAAACAGACGCGAGACAGGAGACCGCGCGACGGTTGCTGCCTAACTGAATGCTAATAAACTGTATGTTTATTGAAAAATCACTACTTTTTCTGACAAAGGCTGTGAAAAGCTGAAGAAACTGATCAAACAGGACCCTTCGATGCACATCTAGTAACACAATAATAATATAAGAGCAGATCATCGTCTTCGCCTTTCTTCCATAGAAGTTCTACTTGGCTCTTCATCACAGTGGAAATAAATGACACAGTACAACACAACTGACTCCATCGACAGACTCTCCGATACTCAATGAATTGTAGCTTTGGTTGTGGTCTCGGTCTCGACCCACAGTACATGCAGAAGAGACTGAGACATTTTCTCCCGTCTCTGTCGCTGGTCTCGGTCGCTTATCTCTGTCGCGACGCCAGCGACTACCTCAAGGATTAACTTCAAACCATATTATAAATAATAAATAAATATTTGGGGACATTTTTACACACAGCACCATCTAGTCCCAAACTAAGCAGAGCTTGTACTATGGGTACTAGACACTGGACATAATACTTATATACTTTTTTTTTAGTAAATACATACTTATTATAGATAGGAAACACCCAGACAAACACAAATACTTATTATTCATCACATAAATATTTGTGTCCTGTGGGAATCGAACCCACGACCTCATGATCAGCAGTCCGGTACTTGAACCACTAGAACACAGAGGTTGTGATATTGTGAGTAATAGCTGATTTCTACTGAACTTTTCAACTCACCTCTTCATATATGGGATCTCCAGTAAGTCGACTCAATGTTCCAAATTCTATAATGAATGTCCCAACTCCAGCAGTGCATGTCACACTAGTCTCTCCAGGTGGCACTCCTGACCTCAGGTTGATAGTGCCATAAGGCATTCCTGTTGTGCTGTCAAAAGCAGCAATTAGCCTCTGGGCAACATCTTCTGCGAGACGTAAGAGTGGGCCATTACATGGCCATCCTGGTTCTAATTTCATACCTGTTCTAAAACAATATTATTGTAGCAATTGTTTTTTTGTCACTTAATAAATAAAACAAAGCTTAGAAATATTTGACTTAATGACTGCATCATTGGGGATGGTTGCTAGTGCAGCTGCTGAATGTGGGGTCCTGGATAACATTCCCAGGTAGAGCAGTGTTAATTCTTTTTCCACAGGTAAGTGTTATTTCGTTTTTTTAAAAGCTAAATTCTCAGTAGCTGGTTCACCATATATTACATGGGAGTATGGGATCAAAAACATACTAGCAAACTGTATGTACATCAGTAACAGTTCCATATAATTATTATGAGTAACTAATTGGGTACTAGGTGTAACACCGAAACAAGTGGCACAGTGGGCTGAACAAAATAAACAAAAATAATTCAGTTTTCACTCAAACATAGCATAAGATATCCTTTCATTTATTGTTTGACTTGTAAACTATGAAGCAAATTTTTCATCAAGTTAGGATCTCTTGCTTATAAATCCTTGTTTTAAAGATCATGCCAAGTAAAATAACAATATAATGACTTACTTATGTGATAAAAGATGAGCACTTAACAGTCCTCCAATTATTCTTATATTAGTTTCGAACACTGATACATTGATATCAGCATCAAAGTTCTTCTTTTGTAACACTATATCAACAACACGATTAAATTCAGTGTAGTTGCCCATAATAGCCAGTGTGTCCAGTGCATCTATGAGAGTGAGGGAATAGCTCCCCCATGTATCCACACCATCACAGCTTAGTGGCCGAAGCTCGTCATAAGGATATGCAAATCGTAAGTAACTATCATAAGCATGCTGAAACATTTCCCGGACCTCTTCTCTAAAATAAATAAAACAGCACATTATCTACAATCAGCAATGACATATGCATCCTGACATTGATGGCAAATTATTATACACCAGTGTTTGGTATGGCAGTAATAGAAGTCTAGACCTTAGCCTAGTATGATACTGACCGTACTGTATGCCTACCTGAATTAAGGATACCTAAGAATTAAGTAACAATGTAATTAATAAGTACCTTAGCTTTAATATATCAGACTTCTTATACACTCTAACAGAATAACATCTTTCACAGCCATAGCAGAAAACAAAAAAGAATATGAAAACTGACTTATTCATATTTTCGAAGGTACGTATTTATATTCAGTTAAATTAACGTTTTCATATAATTATATACCTATTTGCAATCAACTCGTATTTTTGATAATTTTGAGAAATAGTGACGACTGATGTAAATTGTCATTTTTGTAGGTGATTTAGGTATGTCAAAAAATAAATATCGATATAACAAATTATTGTAATTTTTGGGTAATAATATCGATATTAATTTTAGATTTATAGTTGTGAATTTCGTACTATTTTCGATATATATGCTAACGCAGATATCTCTGGTTACGTATTAAACGTTATCCAACAACTCATCATAATTTTGCTTATAAATTGCTTATTGCAGAATTCATTGATCTCTGGCAAATAAACTCAAATAATTGATGCAGCATGCGCCAAAAGACTTAAATTCCCATGTATAGACTTCTGCATGGTTCCGCCGCCGCGGGTTGATCTCGAAAATGCAGCTTTGTATAATTGAAAACATACATAAAAAATATGATTTTATCCATGACATTTACGAATTTTGAATGTTTTGGGGAAACCTACGGGGGGATACGAAAAATGAAAATGTGTTTATATTTTTAAGCGATATTATTGTCAATACTGCTAAAAATTATCGATTTATCATTTAATGTGCCCATCCCTAGAAATGGAATGTCAGTCAATAGTCAATGTCAAATAGCAATGACAAGGACCGCAAGAAACAACCGGTGAAGTGTCAATTTAATGTCATACCATGTGCAAGGACCAAAGAGCTAGTAAATACATGGAGGCGCCCCGTTATTCTATAGATACATTTGCTTATACAAATATGAGTGAAATACGATACAGAATGTGAAATATATTTTTGTCTCATTCTTTCCAATAGAGTAATCGTATTTGATAAAAGAGACAACAGTTGGTGCTCATAATGGCAACATTTTACGGTGACGTAGTGACAGCTGTAGGTAAGTGCCGTGTCCGCCATTTTATGCGCCCAGTTTGTGGTAGTTTAGCTGTCAAGTGTTTGTTTATTTTTTGTAATATTGAAATTTGCGAGAAAACTACGAAGACTTTATCCTTAAAACTATATGTAAATTTTGTAAAAAAGGAAAGTCAACATGCCTGTGTGTTGTGTTGTAGAGTGTGCTGCAAGAAAGAATAAAAATCAACCTCAATTGTGTTTGCACAGGTTAGTAGCCGGTTTTTGTGCATTAATACACATTCTTGAAACAATATTTAGGTGATCATTAATTTATGTCTAAAGTATACGTGATCATTAATTTATGTCTAAGTGCTATTGATGTTTGGCTTAATGTCCGCTTATTAAACCGTTGTATTATTCAATATTTCATTCCATTTATTTTACGATGTTTATGTCATAATTAGAGATGGGCGATGGGTAAATACCCGTTGGGAAAATACCCAGGTAAATTCCCATTTGGGTAAATATCGGGTATTTACCCGGGTATATACCCAAAAGGTGGGTATTTATTTTTCTAAGAACGAAGTATTTAAATATGTTCGTAATTACTTCTTAGCATGTTATGGGTTGCAAAACTAGCAGTTTTTACTGCACTAGGATGAAGTTAGTTATGTAGTAGTTTTTTAAATTCCTGATAAGCTTCTCTATGACGGCTAAGCTAGAAGAGATCCTGTTTTTTTTCGAAGTCGAGTAGTCTTTTTGGTTTTTCTATGAAATTCTCAGTAGCAGCACGGAGTTTGAAATTTTGCTCGGGCTTGCGCTCTTTTACGTTGAACTAACCCTCTGCCTAACCCTTCAGGAAATAGTCTTGATAGTTTTTTCTTATATCACAAGGGTGGCAAACGCTTATTTGCTGCCCTTGGGTATAAACCAGAAGGAAATTTCCAACACCGAAGTATCAAGCTGAAAAAACCTCTTAACTTCCTTCTTGTAAAATCTCATGCTCTAATCTCCAAAGAAAACCTCTGCAGGGATTCATTGTACAACCTAAGCGTAATCGTCATCATCATCACGGTTTTCACCCAACCACTCGTTTGCCCCATCGGTTATCGATTCTCTGAAAGACTTGAGCAGGCCAATTGCGTGCTTAATCCTTTTTGCTTTAGAGCTATTTCGGTTACTTTGGTTCTTTGACGGGTAACTTCATTGCGATATCAATCCCTTATAGAGACCCCGAGCATAGCTCTCTCCATAGCTCACTATGCGACTTTAAACTTATGGGACCAGTCTGACCTAAGCGTACGTAGGAACAAATGCCTCTAAAACACGACCACATCGGTGCTAGGTTGTAAGTTGTGACTATAAATTCTCTGTCCATGGCATGCGGTGCGATGGTGAAAAATAGGCGTCGACATCATCCATTCCACACATTGCCCATTATATAAGCAGTAAAACACACATTAGAAGGCAGTCTCTCCTTAGACTTAAAGGTTTTGTCTTCATTTCTTTAGTTAGTCGGTTCCGCTTGGCATTGTACGTGGCAGAGAACAAAGTGAGCCTTCTGTTGGTGCCAAAGTACATAAAAAAGTCAACAACCTAGTTGCTATTTTACAAAGATATCTTTTTTTGATACCACTAAGTTGGCAAACAAGCATACGTCCCTCCATGGTAAGCGGCTACTGTAGTCTATGCAACATTAAGGGTATCACCCGCGCGTTATCGAACCTGAAAAATCTTTTTAGACCCTTTATGAAGAATTCTGTAGTCCCTTGGGAAACCCTCAGTGGGAATCTGATTCCACAACCTGAGTGCACTTGGAAAGAATCTTCTCATTGGTCTGGTCAATCTCAATACCACTCTGACCTCATACTGTGTCAAATCACATAATATAAGACCAGAGTGGTTCTAAGGTACCTATGTCGATGAACTACTCGATGGCGACAGGTGCAGTGATAGAAAGTAGCCGTGGGCTGATATTTCAAACAATTCCTCCTATAAATTTAAAAGTCTGCTCATTTCATCCAAGAACTGCAAGGCTTTCGATTTCCTTACCTAAAGCCTTACCCAATCCTAGACCTTGCGAAACGACCTTGGATCCAACATAACATTATAGGTGAATACAACAAATCTATATCTAATATATAAAACAAAGTCGGGTTTGTTACAACACTTATAACTCGAGAACTGCTGGACCGATTTTCATGATTTTTTATTTGTTGGATTTGTCTCCGCCCCGAATAACAGAATAACAAAAAAACGGGGTTCAAACTTAGCGCGAGCGAAGCTGCGGCAAAGAGCTAGACTAGTATGTATATAAAAGAAAGTCGTGTTAGTTACACTATTTATTTATAAATGAAGAACAGCTGAGCCGATTAGGCTGAAAATTGGTTGGGAGGTAGCTTAGAACCAGAAGACGGACATAGGATACTTTTTACTACCAACTACTACTACTACTACTTTACCATGACAGCTGATGACAAACTTAAGCAATCCGATGGAAGTACTAGGGTAGCATAAGCTGTACCAAGATAGTAAGTAGGTGCTGGTTTTCGTCACGGGGGGCGCTGTGTATGACGTTGGTGTTCTGAGAGACTTCGGAATACTAGGGTTGCATAAAACATGAATCGTGGCGTTGTGTGCTGATTCCGGTAGTATGTAAATGACATGCCTGATTTGTGAATTGATACAATTTACAAACAATACGTTATCCCAGTGCAGTTTAGTAATAACTAGCATTTTGAAAACTGCTAACTATGCAACCATTTTTGCACCAATAACATTCTAAGAAGTAATTACGAATATATTTATATACTTCGTTCTTAGAAAAATAAATACCCACCTTTTGGGTATTTTCCCGGGTAAATACCCGCTTTTTACCCAAAATAATATTTACCCGGGAAAATACCGGGTAGAATCCCATCTCTAGTCATAATGGAATAGTGTTGTACCATTGCTATAATATTTTCAGTCTAGTTTTTCCACTAAAACAATATCTTAACTCATTCCGCATGTCTTAATCGGTTAGTCATAGTGAGTTAGGGTCCTTGCTAGGTTTGTCCCGTGGTACACGGCACCAAGGGACGGCCGTCCCTCAGCATTCGTTGTTTATTTTAGCAGCTAATCATAGACTCATTTATTGATAAAGACTTGCCTTTTTTATAGGTTCCCTAAAAATGACGCATTAAAGCAAAACTGCTTAGAGGCTATCGATGCAGAAAGTATTAATCCCCCACATAAAGAATGGTACCTCTGTTCACTCCACTGTGAAGAAAGCTGTTTCAATAGAACACTTGATGTAATGAGACTACATGATAACTCTGTTCCGACATTATTTTTGGTATGTATTAAAATGATTTATTAAGAGCCTGAAATAACTAATGAAATACAATATATTAAATTCCAAAATTGACTGCCTCTTTGGTCTTTGGTCACAAGTGCTACTGCTGAGCATGATATCCTGGATTCGATTTTCAGATTGGGCAGTGTTTTTACAAGTTTACAATTACAAGATTTTTCCATTAGGACTTTTTCAATACAATAATAATAATAAATATCCTGGGACATTTTACACAGCACACATGGGACTTAAATATAACTAGTGAAATGTGGATGTGTACCTACTATGGGACTGGGTACACCTCTATCTAGCCCTCCTAGCATGTGTTATATATTATAATTTTTTCTCAAAAATTTCCAATTTTCCCAAATCATAATGTCTATTGTTTATTATAATACAGTAGCAATTTTTTTAATGCACCAGGAAAAAACAATACGAAGCGTCATCATATTTTTTTTTAATGTGGACTCTGATTCCGAACATAACAGTAACCACAAGTTATTCTTCGTTAAATCTGTAATTAAGATCTTCCTAGATATAAGGTTTCAATATCTCGGTTGAAGAGCATCAGAATAGGGTCATATAGACAGTTTCTAAATAAGCTAATTTTGTTTAGAAATGAATAGGTAGCTAGGAACTGCCTTGTAATCCTACTTTACTGATCAAAGTACGTTAATTAAACATTATCACACCAATAATCATATGAATTTTATTTTTCCCCCATCACACATTAACACATAATAATATAAACATATACATTATAGAATAACATACTACCAGCCAAGTAGGTTCAACTTCTTAGAGCATTCTAATAAAAGCTATATAAAATAAGCGAATGCACATTTTCTTGGGATTATGTATCAAAGGCTAATATTCAAAGACGACGCTAAGCGTAAAGTAATGCTTCCGTATGTCAAACTTGTATAAAAAAATGACATACGGAAGCGTCACTTTACCCTTAGCATTGTCTCTGAATATTAGCCTAAGGCTGAGATTCAGAGAAGAGACTTAGCGTGAACTTACGTAAGTTCATGCCGAGTCTCCATCTCTGAATCTCAGCCTTAGTATCGCTTTACGCTGTTCCTTCACTGTAATATCCTAAGCGTTTTTAATTCTGTGCAGAAAATTTGGTGTTCAGTAGGTAACAAAAGGTAAATAAACCTACTCATCTTTTCGGTGACAACGGACTTTAAGTAATCTTTTATTATTTATGTGTTACAATATTACTTATATGTAAAATAGTACTGTTATTACACCATCCAAACGTGATATCTAGTAAAACTCATATCTGGTATCGATAGTCGATATTCGTTACAAGTAACATTATTGACACAGCCATTTTATGCGCTCGGAAGAGTTGTAGTGTATGCACCTTTTTTTGTAGGTATTTCCAGTCCATATTTTTATATATTATGTCTATGGCAAGGACCAGCAGTCAACCATCAGTCAATTTTTTTTACTGATTTTTACGGCCCTGGGACATAATGTCTTTAAGCATAACATATAACAGGCAACTGACAAGGCTCAAGCTCAAAAGCTATCGATTCCAAAAAAAAGGCTTGATTCCCATCCGATTGCTGAAAATAAGCCTGCAGACAGCTTAAATGTGTGCCCAGTTAATGGGCAATGGGCTCGCTCCCTATTTCATGGGATGGGACTTAATCAAAATTCAATCATACCGGTTTTGCGCCTTTGTCTTATAATCTTTTGGCTTCGGAGAGTAAAAATACACCAATGCAGACAGGCTTGATTCCTAGAATCGTTCGATTAAGTCCGTCATATTTAAAACACCACTTAAATGGAGGTTAAAAAAGGGGAACGTGACCACAGAGGGTGAGCCCAAATGAACGGTTTCAACACCCTATAAACAAAGGAAGAACAATGTTGCAAAAACAGGGTAAAAATTTAACTTCTACAGAAACGAAGTCGTCTGCAAAGGCTAGTCTATGATAAACATGTAAATAACAAGTGTGAAAATTCGTTACACTTCGTTTATTGTTTAATAATTAAACTTAGTTTATTATTTGTATTATTGTATGATAATAAAAGATTCTGGAATTTGCTCAGGCCACGCTAACAAGAAACGGCAAAGCCCATTGTCGCGAGAATTAACGCGATAAACAACGCTTCAAAGTTAACGCCTAAATTGAGTGGCCAACTGGCCAGACTTAAGCCGCCAGTCGAGCTATCGCCCAGTGTTGGATTTCGTAGTATAATAATATTTCGTATGTAGTATTGTTGTGTCACTATACTACGCGTATACTAAATATCATAATTTTGATCTCGGCCGACTTGTATTAAGAGATCCGTTTTACTTTTTAATATTTACCCCCAAAATATCGGGAATTTATGTATGTACGGCAACACTTAATACTCAATACTTTGGGGGCGTCCATAAATTTCGTGAGGTGTTTTAAAAAAAAAAAAATGCTTCTTGCTTTTATATAATCCTAAAATATTTACTATCTCTTTGAGTTCTGCCAATTTAGCGACTTCGTCGCTAGAGGTGGCGACTTTTGATGTTAACTACAGAAAAAAAAATGTTTCCCCAAAAAATATTTAGACATTTATTTCCTATTTGGCCACTTTTGGACTACCATCAAAAAGACGTGCTACTATGAGCCTTTTATAGTTACTATATTTTTTTTATCTAATTGGAATTCTTGTTATCTTTTTTACAAATTCAGTTGCATATTTTTACTATTTTTGGGAATGAATACAATAAAAAAAAACAATGGTACCTCCATGTATGATTCACGAATTATTTACGATTTACTAAAAATCTGATAGAATAAATTTTTACCCTTGTGGGGAAAAAGACGTGGGTGTATGTACATTTCTCGCCAAACTTATTGTCCGGGTTGAAGTTGGCACGAGCACCTTAACCCCGCCGTAAAAATCGGAGAAAGAAAAATATTGGATTAAAATTATTCAAAACGACAGCCAACGACGTGAGCTTTAATTTTTATTTATTACAATCTGCCGTTGCGTCGAGTCGTGGCTGTATTATAAATCTATGGTCGTGGCTACGTCCATTATCGGCATTTCTCATTAGTGTGGCCTCAGCATAATAACCATTTTTCCACAAACAAATCTGCTTTTCATTGCATCTCGCAATTTCATTGGTCCAAATTTAAATTATCATAGACAACAGAATAACGTAAACTGCAACAGCTGAAACATTAAAAATGTCTGTTGTCCGTTGACGCTTCGCTTGCGTTTTGAGGGTGGATTTTGTTAAAATTGGCCTTAATTTTTGAGTCTACTCTCATTATATTCACAAAATGTGCCTTTAGTTATATGAATTAGCACATTTCCGCTTTGGTTGCCATTACTGCATTCGTGTGGTTCGCGTAAAACTGTTCTGATTTTCGTTAGTGTTTACGGAAGCGGGGGCAATGGCTTTTAGAATACATGAAGATCAAGAGAATGCCTCTCTGGGGCTAAGGAAAGATAGCGCAGATCTATTTGCTGCGAACCAGCGGCGTGCCCTCGGCGATCTCAGCCAATTTGCTTGCAACCAAAGTCGGAACATAAAGCTCGTAAGTATACTTCTTGGTTAGTTAGTCTGCATTGGTTCTGTTTGCCTTATATCACATTGTTTCTAGCCGGGATTGACGAATGGACCCTGCAAAGTTCAAGATGAGAACAGAACAATGCGTCAAATTAAAAATGAAAAGAACATCGTACCACCTGTGGCACAATTTCGCGCCTTCAGCGTTTACGAAGACAAGCCAACGGAGGCGGAGGTCAAGAAACGAGAGCACACTTTTAAACCTTTTGTCTCTAAAGATTCCAAGAAAGATAGCATATTCGTCAATAATGAGAATTTAAAAGCACTGTGCCCACAAGCTGAGAAGAAATCAGATCGACTCATTGAACCCCCTTCAGTTCGGTAATTATACCTCTATTTATAACCTAACTAGCTTTCAATGCAACTGAATAGTCTTATTTGTTTCATTAACACTAAGGCAGTTCTGGTCATAGTAGGCTGAATATTTAGATCTTCTGGTAAATTTATTCATAGTTTCACATTCTATGTTTACCTGGTACCTAAAAGAGAGCTAAAACTGTATCATAACTTCTTAGGCCTTTACAAGAAAAGAAGAATGTGGTGGAGTCACCTATGTCAGTTGGGGATTCCAGTGTGCTCTCTATGTCCATTTCTAAAAATGAGAGTCAGATTATTGATGATGAAGATGATGATGCCACTACTGCACAGACTGACCGTGAGATGTTCTTCCATGTGGTGGAATACCGACAGGACATCTATGAGTATATGAAGGAAATTGAGGTATTTCAAGAATGTCAATTAGTTTTTATTATATGTCATGTATACATACAGAATATTATGTAAATCTTTGAGGATAGTTTATAAAAAATTAGTTTTACTGTCATGACTCTTATGTATATTAAAGTTTACATGACAGTGGGTATAATAAAAGTAGTCACTGGAGTTATTTTGATTTACAATACAGCATTAAATTAGATAAACAATAAAATTAATAATGCAGAAAATTATATTCCTTTGTAAATTCAACATTATATTATCATGAGCAAACCAATATCTGAAACATAGGGCCTGTTTACCACCTCCTGATAAGTTCAAGTTAAATACAATTTTAATCCATTTTTTTATTTATTTGGCGGTTAGCTGTTGCCTGTTATTCATAGGAGGAGACTCTTTAAGATAATAATTATTTTATATGTCTATATTATTTGTTTTGTCGAGTTAAGGCTGCTATATAAATGTGTTATAAATTGTAATATAATATTTGGTTTCTTCTGGTTTATGAGCAGTTTAGTAGAATTGCTTATAATTTTCTGTTTATTTAACTTGTTTTGGCTATATAGTTCTGAGATAAATGGTTAATTTTGGTAATGTTTAAAGGCTAAGAACAGAGCTAACCCCCGCTACATGCGCAAGCAGCCAGACATCACACATATTATGCGCTCCATCCTTATTGATTGGTTGGTGGAGGTATGTGATGAATACAACCAGCAGAGTGAGACCTTGCATCTGGCTGTGTCATATGTGGACCGCTTCCTGTCTTACATGAGTGTTGTGCGCACTAAACTGCAACTTGTGGGCACAGCTGCTACTTATATTGCTGCGTAAGTATTTTTATTGGTTGTAGGAGCTCATGTGTCACAATAACAGTACAATTTTTGCCAATCTTTGTCCTGAAGTTGACTCGCGCCAACTTCAGGCTGGATAAAAGATTGGCTAGTGATGTAATTACCTATATATCGATGAAAAACTACCATAGATAACGTCGATTTTTATGATATGTTCATCCTTATATGGATTTTAATAAGTTTTCCTAGTAGTACCTAATAGTGTTACAAATAAAATGCTCTATACCTACTAACTTTTTTCTCTAATAGCATATTTAAAAAAACTATAAATTCCAAACATAGAAATTATGGTATAATCAATGTGTTTGATATTGTATGGTAAAAAGCATTTTTTACAAAAAGTTTTTAAGAACTGTTATTAGGAAGATATAATTTTTTAATATATTAATTGGGTAAAAATGGCTAACATTATTTGCATAATTTTTGCATTTAAGCATGCACAGGCAGGTGTGCTATGCATGTGATAGCGGAAAGAAAACTAAACTTTAAATAACACAATGTTTCTGATTTGTTAGTAAAAAAAATAAAAAATGCACAGATTACAATTTCTTTTCTTTTTATATTTTACACTAGCTCCACGCCTGTAGTGTTACTCGCGATGATATCGTCTTTCTCAACCCAATGGAAATTTCCGAAATAAAATCTCAGTGCTTAAACCCATATTTACATGTTTCCAGTCCCACCAGTTAACTTGTTGTTTGTTATGTCAGTCAGTGAAGAGGATTTTCATTACAAAAAATTTCGTTTGTATCATGCAGGAAATATGAAGAGGTATACCCGCCAGAAGTGTCAGAATTTGTGTACATTACGGACGATACATACACTAAGAGAGAGGTATTACGCATGGAGCACCTCATTCTGAAAGTCCTGTCTTTCGATCTATCGACGCCAACCTCCTTGGCTTTCTTGTCTCACTACTGTATATCCAACGGACTTTCTAAGAGGACATTCCATCTGGCTGCTGTGAGTGTATTTTTTTTTAACATTGCTAGTCGCATATACGTGTGACATAATTATGCTTTTTTATAGGCATAATACACATGTAACTTTTATAGTTTCGATTAGTAACAGACAGTATTACAGACAGTAAAGTATTGTTTTTATGAAGGGGCACATGCTCATGTAGCAAGACAAACTGAAAGAACATTGAAGCAACTATACACTTTATTAACAGTATCTTGCCGAGCTTTGCTTACTGGAGGCGGACCCGTACCTCCAGTTCAAGCCGTCGGTCATCGCGGCGAGTGCGTTGGCGACAGCTCGGCACACTCTGCTATGCGAGCATTGCGCGGGCGAGGCGCGGGAGGGGCGGGAGGGCGGCGAGGCGTGCGCAGCCGCGGCGTGGCCGGCCGCGCTGTCTCGCTGCTCCGGCTATTCCCTCGCAGACCTTGACGCCTGCATGCGGGAACTCGCGCGCACACACTCGCATGCCTCGCTACAACCCTACCAAGCTGTACCTGACAAGTACAAGAGCAAAAAGTATGTATTGTCTATAGTGTTGCTAAGAGTTTACAGATCACCTTCAAGTCTTTACCTAGAGGTTCTATACAATGATGATATTTCAGATTTGATGCTGTGTCGACGATCAAACCGCGGCCCATGTTCTCGGTACCGAAATACCAGCCGCCAGCACCTGCCAGCGCGCGCCCGCCCGCCGATAACACTCGGAGCAGCTAGTAACATCCCGACAACGATCTAACGTGCCTCTTAGAAATAACTGAATCGACTGTAGGATAAGTGAGTGGCCGGAATTAGTAGTAATGCAGTTCTCATATTAATATTTGCTCAGTCAATTAGATTTCGAATTTATGAGAATTATCTAAAATCAATATAATGGTATATAACTTTAGCAGCTTATAGCAGAAGTAGAAACTAACCGGAACATGGCCAGTAGGAAACAATTATTATCTCCCCATACTATTTTTACGGCCAAAGATGTATTTAAGGGAAGACATACAAACATACACTGTAAACGCGCTTTCCGGTTTCTTTTAAATACTTATGTTTAAAATTAAAATAAGCTCGATACATCATAAATAAGTGTATATTCTACCAGAAAATGTTGGTTTTTCTAACCATGTAGTTAAATTTCTTAAAAGTAGTTGATATTATTTCTTATTGCTTCGGCGGCTCTATTTCATCCAGGTTGACTTTGCTGAGGGTGTGTTTTTACATAATTCTAAACAGTTAAAACCGCAGGTGAGTACTAAGTATTGCAGACTATTCCTAATTCTATACTAAGACTTATTGCATTTATCCTAATCGTTATATAGATCGACTTAATCGAATATAATGTATGTGATTGGGATATTTTGTATGTTGTTATGCTAGTTTTTAGATTTAACATTTTCCTATGGAAAAAAAACTTCCGACTTCTCTCCTTTAAGCCAATTAGCATGTGAGATCTTTTTACTTATTATGTATTGTGATTTTGTGGTTCACTGACGAGTGGTCCAGAGGCATCAAACCCAATTTACAATATTTCGTGTCAGTACATTAGCTAAATTACCATAGATAAAAAAATATATTATGCATGTTGCCCAAAGACAGACTTCGTTACTTTAATATAATTATATATTTATAAACAACAGACACTCGCCTAGACCATAATAATGATTGTACAAATATTTAAGTTTGAGTATAATTTTTTTACGTTATAATAACCCTTACTGCTGTGTTCATTTTTTAGTTTCGGAAGTCTTCCGCATTTTTTCTGACCTTTTACAGTTCAATAAACGAACTCATTTGTCGATTATTTTATAATTAGAGACAAGGCTAAGGATCTGCAAACATGCATGGTACGTAAACATCTACATTCTACAGGGTTTTCTAATAAGGCTCAGAGAAATCTACATTTATCAGCACTCCAATTGGAAATGGTCTCTCTTTTTGGATCACTATTCCCTTATTCGGTATGATTTAATTTTTCAGTACGATGTTTGTTAGTAAATTATTATTTTTGAGATGTAAGGTATGTTTTTAATATTGGTTAGTAGTTTTTAATGTAATTTAATATAATATAATCGATATTTTTCTCCAGTTTTGTAAATGGAGGTAAGTACGAGTACCTATATTGGTAACTTAATATAATATTTTAAATACTTTTTTGTTTTATTTATGGAAGGTTGTTTTGCCTTGGGTGTTTTTATTCCGAATCCATTAAATAATATAAACCGTCTGTTTTCTTGAGTTTATTGTTTGTGCGTGTAGTTTATTGTTTGTGCGTGTATGGTATAAGATATTATGTGCTAGACGAGGTACGGTCAAATCTATTTGGAGAGCGTCTGCGTCAGCGCAGCGACGCGCAGTCGCGGCGCGCCCCAGAATGTGAAGTCGCTGTACAAAATACTACAAAATATATCGCAGGAATAATTAACAATAACACCAAAGTAACAGACTTTTTAAAATTCGTATAATAATAAAGTTATGATATCTTCAGAAAAAATATTTTTCTTAATCATTAAAAATCATGATGTGCGAGGTCATTTAAAATAGTTAATTAATTAAGAATTATTTGTACTGTTGACTTGTTGAAGAATGATTTCGGTGGATTTAAGAATTGTGCTTCTCTTGTGTGTAGACATTGCCCAATCCTTTTTTTGTTGAATTAGGACCTGAAACAAAAACACCGTTAAATTACTTAATGCACACTTACAGAATTTACAATTACTCATGGCGTAACTACCCGTTTGCTATATAAAAAAAGTTCCTCTGCTTATAGAAGGCAATGCTAATTGCGGTTTGTAGCCGCCATATTTGTATTTACGGCTTGTGCCGCGCTTGTGCGCGTGCGCATAGCATTCTTAAACGGTCTTCAGCTGCAGATATTCGCGGGCAGTAAACTTTCGGATTTAAAAAGGCATTTTGTTATTGGTGGAATACAGATCCCTTATCTATGTGTCCATAATATCATAATTTTACCGGGGACCAGTTTGATTTTGAACTCATCAATTATTTTATGATGATAAACAAGTTCAAGCGATAGTTCTTGTATCCCCTACAGTTTCAGCATTTATAATACGTATAAACAGAACCGTTGGCAAGTAACACGAAACGTGCTTGAAACATCTACACGCTTTGTATTTCCAGGAAGCTCCCAACTAAACAACCCGCTAATATTCCCATTTCAATTTGATTTAACCTTCAAACGCTTGCCAATTCTTCATTCCGTCTGATGCCAGAGATTTATATGAAAATAAGAAGCAAATTGTAAGGCGAAAGACGTGATGCATAAACATTTGAATTATTTGCCCATCAGTTTGCGTCGTGACGAGATATTTGTAGCATCGTGATAACAGTTCATTGTGGTCACAGTATACTGAGATTTGGTCGTACGTAGGGCGATTCTCAGGCACGTACCTACCTTTGAAATTATTTATAGTAAAATTATATCGAAAGAAGAAGAAAAACGCGTTATATTTTTTTTATTTGAGCATACTCACAAGTTTATATTTGGGCATACTCACAAGTTTATATTTGGGCATACTCACAAGCTATGGTAGGTATTTGACATACGGAATCGTTACGCTTAGCGTCGTCTCTGAATAAACCATGTTTTTGCATTTTTTTTTCTGTATAATGTAACGTTACCAGAGACCGTACAGGAATTAGCTAGAGCCAAGACATCATCGTTTGTCATACTATGGTGACATCTATTTATAAATAAAGATGCTTACATAAGTTACATTATATTATAATTATGTTAAGTGTGATAACTGATAACCCATTTTTTAACAAATGATTACTACTTATGGATATAACTGTTATTCAAAAAAATATGCTGTTCCTATAATCTTAGGCGCACTGTTCAATATTATTATGACGACACGGAACTATCGTAACGTTTTATTAGCCATGACTTCCTCCCGCTAGTACTCATGCACGCTATATAATATTGATCTTGTCATTATTATATACGCACGTGTATGGAAAATTGATAAACAGGTACGCATTTAAGATTCGATGCAGGCATACGATACAAAACTATAGCACCTCGAGTTAAAGTATAGTTTGTTTTTTTTTCGTTAAATCATTTAACGAAAGACTTACTTGAACATGGATTCAGTAGTACCCAAGTTATTGAAATAGATAAATTAAAAAGAAAGAAAAAAGAGATTCTGTTTACATTTCGGACGGTATGCGACTAAACTACAATGCCTAAATCAAGGGATCTTGTAATAAACATTTTGATGATCTCAATAGAACGATTTGCATATTTTACTATTTACAACTAAAACTTATTTAGTTATTTTTATTACCAAAAATATAAAAACATTCCCAAAATGTTAGCTATATAACTATACCATAATGTAACAACGATTTATTACACTGTGACTATACTATACTAACGCTGCTGGTATTAAGATTATTATTATTTTATGTACCTACGACCTACATACGGTCATAAAAACATAGGTGTCACTTGTCAGTGTTTTTATTAAATTATAGGAATTCTAAAGAGTTATTGACGTCGTGCTTGTGCATGTTAAAATGAATAAGCTCCTTAACGAGCCTACGAGCCACTTCCGGAGCCCCGAAAGGAAAGGAAATTCACTCGCAAATTTGCCATTCTGCGCACGATCGTGACATTGTCCCGAGTGCTCTACTGTTCCCATGCTACCTGGTTAATAATACAAACTTTACAACATGCGTTGGGTCTATTCTACTAAAGAAACATCAAAATCTATCTTTTTGTATTTTTTAAGCATTTTCCATGCTAAGATTTTTTCTTCATTAAAAATAACATCAATATCTAACCTAATACTATTACGGTCACCAAATTAAATAGCTAGTAGATGTCAACTAAAGGTGCTTTTAGCCTTTTACATCTAAATGAATTTTTACCTATTACAACTGAATAGATACTATAGGTAGGTACCTACTAATATTATAAAGAGGAAAGATTTGATTGTTTGTTTGTATTAAATAGGTTCCGAAAGTACTGGACCGATTTGGAAAATTCTTCAGTGTTGGATAGCCCATTTATCGGGCATATAAAGCCATATACCATCACGTTACGACTAATAGGAGCGGAGTAGTAATGAAAAAAGTTGCAAAACCGGGGGAAAAATTATAAGACCGCGCGGGCGAAGCCGCTGCAGGAAAGCTTGTAATAAATAAAAACAAAAGGACGTTTTCTCTCCGATTTTAATGGCCGGGTTGAAGTTAGCCGAGCTAACTTCACTTCGCTTCGCTTTGAATGCAGTTTACAGGAAATAAATCCTGATTGAGCTCAAGATTTTTTAATGTACTTATTTTTATCTTCAAGATACGAACCAGTTTTTAAAAATACTCTGAAGCCCTTGGCACTATTCAAACAAAAAAAAATAAGCGTCAAACTTTTGTGACAAAAATTCTTGAGTGTGACCAAAACTGAGTTTAAAGTTCAACATATCTGATGTTGAACTTTAAACTCAGTTTTGGTCACGTTCCAACAGCCCTAGGTGTACCATAATTTTAGGGGAAGACATTATATTTATCCATACCTACCATAAAAAAAACATTTATAATCATACAACAGTAAGGCTGATATTCAGAAACGAGACTCAGCATGAACTTATGCTTCCGTATGTCAAAATCGAGTGCTTACGTTCAAATTTGTATTCAGAGATGTTCGGAACACTGCTTAAACTTCGCGTAAACTATGCTAAGCCTAAGTAGTCAATATCGGTTACTTTAGCTGTCTAAGCAGTGGATCTAGCGCCACCCGGCGGACAAAGCTGTAGTTATTTTTGGTAGTTTGATATATTTTTATTTACTTAGATTTATTAAATAGCTGTTTCATATCATTTTATTTAGTTTTTTTATAGAATAGATAATATGTCGATGTAAGTAAATATTGTTTGTCAATAAAAACTTTTTATCTTACCATATAACTTTACATTAAATGTGTATGTGGTGCTTTTATTGTGAAACCAAATCTACTTAAAAATATTATCATTATTATAAAAAAGATATTTCTTGGCGAAAATAATAGATGTTAGCGCTGTTTACTGTGACAATGTTGCAACAAAAACAATTTCTATCTCAGATATTGTTGTTTCGCTCACTCTTATGACATTACATATATTGCTATCCTTTATTTATAACAGAGCGTAGGCTAAGTTAAGACGGACGAAGTTTGAGACGTACTATGTTTCTGAATACTACTTTTTAAGATGCGGTAAGCCGATTCTTGTCTTAGACTGATCTAAGCCCGTCTTACATGAATATCTCTGAATGTCAGCCTAAGAGAAAAAATCCTGAAAACCAATGTTAGGTGGAAATTATTAAAAAAACATTAAAATCATTGTATCTTCTAAACAACTGAGAATCACGGAACATGTATGGGGGTGTTTCGGATACCCCTTGATTAGAGGTACTTATCTAAATTTTGTCTTTGGACGTCCCTTCTCCGGCTACCCTGTATTTCAATTTAATTGCATTCTATTAGTTTTATTTTTCTGTAGTTGAGCAAGTTGTTGAATTCAATTGTCGATTACTTAAATAACATAGATGATACACAATACACCATCAAACCGAACTTTGGAACGTACCTAGATATGTAGGGTATTGGCAGCTCTGCGTATCTCGCTGCGGTAAATTCGACATATTTTATCTAGTTGCTGTTATATTTATGATAGATATATAAAACAGATAGCATGGAATCTGATGGAATCTATTTATTGACTGCGCAAACATCGTGTGAAAGGAAGCTTTTGGGCCATTTCCTGGCGCTGAGTGAAATGGGGCCGAGCGTGCCGTGACGCATGTTTTTACCTCTGCATCCGTTTATAATTATCTTTTTTTTATGATCGTATTCTTAACACTAAAATCTTATTAGCGAGGTACCTTCATTTTAGTAAGTCATCTATTCTATAAAAAAAACTTTTTCTCGCATTAATAGCTTCAAAGTAAGAACGATTCCTATTCCTGCCCAGGCAATCTTTTATTTTGTAAATGAAGACTAGTAGTTATGCTGTAGGTGTAGGTACTTAAATGTATATGTATGTTATGTGTTCTGTATGTGGATACAGGAGCCTAATATTTGTTTGGTCCGTAATGCGAGCAAACTTCAACCCGGCCGTAGAGAGAGAGTATCGAAGAGAAAAAGATTGAACTAAAGTCAAGCTGTCATTTTTACTTATTTTAATGGAATATTTATCTCCCATTTTACGGCCGGGATTGCTCGGGCCTACTTCAGCTCGGATAAAAAGATTGGTGAGTACAGTTCTCGCCAAAGTTATTGTCCGTAGTGGTTGAAGTTGACACGAGCTAACTAACCCAGCCGTAAAAATTAGAGAAAGAAAAGTAGGTACTTATTGGACTATCTTTACTAATATTATAAAAAGGAAAGATTTGATTGTTTGTATTGAATAGGGTTGCTTACTTTAGGTAGGTAAGTAACTTATTCTCGTCTACTGTTTAATACAAAGATCAAAATAAACGTTCTTAATTAAGAGACCTTTCAACACAAGGAAACGATAAAATTACACTAGTTGCCTTTGTGTTTGTTCGACATCGAGGGTGGAGTAGGTACTTACCTACTGGGGAGTTAGTGCGAATGTTTCCTTTGTAGTTTTAATTGTAGACCGATGCTATAATATCTACGCTTATAATGTCGACGCCTATATGCCTATTATGTTTAATGAATATCGACGCTTATAATACCGACGCCTATTTTTCCGATGGCTATAATACCGAAACCTATAATTACCGAAGCAAATATTTTTAAATTATATCGAGTTTTATAAAAAAAACAAATATTTTTGAGTAACTCGAGAAATCCTGATCGAGAATTCCTATCTGTGATCCTTGTGTCTCGAGAAATAAAAATGGTCGAGAAACCAGAAACCCTACTCTGTATAACGATCCGAGAAGAACGAGTCCGTATCCGTACTCCGGTACTCCGACTCCTACTTGGCCGATTTTCAGGTGGCAACCACCTAATTTGAAGGCTGGGTCCGCGCCTGACAGTCTGCCTAACTCTTCGGGTAATATAAGCGTGATGGTGTGGTGTGTAATAATATATGTTTGATATCGTAGATCGTGTCTGTAAGAAAGAAATCGCAAACAAAAATGATGTAAGTAAGAAGCCGTGGATCTCTCTTACGTGACTTGACTTTCGTTTCAACGCCATAACGTTACTTTGGTTGGAAGTTGGAAATGAAGAATATTTTAATGTACCTTAAATACTTGTTAGAAAACATAACAAAATACCTACGTATGCTTTATCTAATTTTATAGTGAAAATGTGTTGTAAACCGAAATATAACCTCTTATCTAACAAGCAAGACCACCGTTGATCCTTTACCCACGGCGAGGCGACGCGCGCGCACCTCATGGAATACCTAATAAGTTAACGAGTTCAATGCACAAGGTTGCGCCTGCGATCACTAGCCCGCAACCCCGTACCTATCTTTGTTCTAGTTGTTCGTCTATGTATAGAAACATTAGAGGGACCTGTACCTAGACATTAAAATACTGACTGACGCATAATTTTTTGCATTATCTTGAGATTCACAAATTTTGTTTAGTGACTAGACAAAATTGTGAAACAGCTATTTTTATGCCGACTAGAGTCTAGTCGGGACAAAAATAGAGTTGATAGTTGAGAAAAAGTTATCTAGAAGTTCCAAAGCGTGATGAAAAAACTGAAGGTTAAACAAATCTAAGAAATCATTATAGGTAGGTATCATACTGGTATAGATCTATCTTGATTTGGCATCGCAAAATGTTTTAAGATAGATAGCCACCAAGGCTTAGAAGTTTACAATTTGCATAAAAATAGGCGGGTTCAACACCCTAATAAATTATCTATCGAAAGGGCTGTATTATTATTAATTAAAATGTATTGTTGTCAAAAATCTGTACAAGCAGGAAGTGTGGGCCTTCCCGGCGGCGGTGCGAGTGAAGCCCTGGGGCGGAAGCAGCGGCGGTTGCTTCGGCGACAAGCTTGCATTACAAATAACCCCCTAATGAACACACGTGCGTTAGTTACTGCCAGATTGGGTCGATTACCTGCCTTCCGAAGCGGCCAGGATTAGCCTAGTTGGCATGCTATACTCTTACTATGAATTGTTGACCAAAAAGGTACCTAAGTATTACTAGTGAAATGAGCAACTCAATTGGAGATTTGATGGAGATGATTGATCATCATAATTCAGCTCCCATCGAATCTGCAGTCGAGTTGCCAGCCAGCAGTATTTTTAGGTTCATTGATTTACTGAAAATTAAAATAAAGCGGGAAATTGATCATAGCAAAATTCAGTAGGTAAAGATTCGATTTAAGTCCGTGAACGTTTATTTACGGTCTGGTGGCCAGACATCTGATAAAATAAATGTCGATAAACCCTCCTTCGGCAGTTGGATAGGTATAAGAAAATTTATTTGCACGAGAATAATTTTTATGAAGGTGTGCTTGGCCTCTTTTATAGAGAGTGAATTATGTAAACAAAAAGAACGTTGTTTACGAGAGGGGCCCAGGTGCTTGCATGCTCACCCATCGAGTTTTGTTTTTACATCGGTTTTTAATGCTTACGTATTGGTAGGTATGTGCATGATTTCTGAAGATTTTTACAAACAAGCGATAGATATACTAAACCTACCCACCTTACACACAGTATACATAGAGGGAATTTCTTATATATGGACTGTAGGCACAGTCCATATATAAGAAATTCCCTCTATCCCGCACTTCACTTCTATACTAATATTAGGTATAAAGAGGAAAGATTTGATTGTTTGTTTGTGTGAATTGAACAGGCTCCGAAACTATACTGGACCGTTTGAAAAGTTCTTTTAACATTAGAAAGCTATTCTTTATCGAGTATCATAATAGACTATAATTTATAAAAAATGCCGATACTATAAAATAATGTTTAACACGTTATTTTAATTTAAAGTATAAAACATAATTTCACAATTTATTTATTCAACCAAAGTCTACTACTAAGGTTCCTGTGGAAAATTAAGAATTCTACATATACCTACATACTACGTTGCGGACTAAAAAAAAAGGTAGGTAGTATCTCAGATAATATAGTAGGTATCTCATTCCCAACTTGTCAAGAGCTCAGAACTGTTATTGAAGAACAGAAACCCGGAAAGACCAATACCTCTTTATAAGTCGTCAAGACTAAGAAGAAGTATTCCTAATCAGTAATCAGCTAAGTAGGTACCTAATAGCAAAAACAAAACTATAGTTTAGGGGGCTGTGGCCAGTGGTAATCGATTTGTGAAGGATTACAGCCCACGTGATAGTGTCATTTGAAAGGCGCTCATCGCAATTTGGAAAGCGTTCATTGCAACACCAATACCGTTGTTAAAGGTATCGAGTATAGAATGAATAAATGTATCGACAGAGCCATTAAAATTTGATCGACATCGAGCTCACGCACGTGACGGCATCCCGTGGCCTCTATGCAGCTCAATGTATGGACAGTGGAGCCATATAGCAAGAATTAGGGACAAGGCGCTTGTATCTGCGGTCGTTGTAGGACACTGAGTAGTAGGTAGATACGTTTGTGGATGCGTGACATTGTAACAACCTACACAGATACAGAAATCTGGATTTTTTTGCTCCAATCACACATTTCTTTCATCACACATAACTTCTAAAATGACTTAGCGGCTAATTTATTTTATAGTAGGTACCTACTTATGTGGAATACTATGTACTTAAACGTTATGGCATCTAAAAGAAATGTTGACCTCTAGGACGTTCTGATCAAAAATAAATAATAAGTTGGCGCCAGAGCCAGACGCAACGCAGCCCACGCCCACGCAAGACCTTATTTTAAAGTTGACTCAAATGGCGCCAGATACCGGCACCGTCGTACCGAGGATCCACACTCTCGAGCTCGACCATAGTTACAACCGCGTAAACATTCCCTTTTTGGGAACGCTTTTGTTCTTTGTAGATATTTATGCAGCTAATTTGTATACCTAGGTACCTACTAAATAAGAAAAGTGGTACATTTTGAAGCTAACTAACGACCCAGCTTAGGTACAAATACCTACGTAATTAAATTATACAAAAGTGTGAGTATAGCAACGTACCAAGTAACGCCTCTTTCCCCACGTGAATGTTGCAGTAGATGTGGTGGTCGGCCGCTACAACCGGCTCCGCTATTGTTTCACCGCCTGCCTCCATTAACTTTAGCTTTGCTGTCAAATCTTGTACATCTGTAAAATACAAGTAATACCTATTTTTGCTGTTATGACTCATCTTAGTAGATGGGAAGGTATTTATCATTTAATTATTTTAGACTACCTACTTATCATATAATTTTTTACTCAAATGATCAAATCATTGGTTTTTGTGTCCACGCTATAGATTTGGAACGTACCTAAATATATGTCGACGGTTAAAAGGAAATAGGGCATAAGCGACATTTTGGTCAAAAATGAGTTATATATGCCATTGGACTCGAAATTTTCTGCTCTTTCGAATGCGCTTACTCCCATGGCTCTACGATGACTTTTTTGGCGTTTATGCCCAAGCAAAAAAACAATATTTTATAGTGTTATTTTAGCTAACCGATGAAAATTCTGGTCATTTTTGCTATAAAGGTGATTGTACCCCTCCAAAAAGGATTTATTTTGGGTTTGTTGTCGGTAATGCTTTTTTACTTCACAAGGGTGCCAAGCTTATGGTTGGTTATGCCTTTTAAGCATTTCAATTGAAAAGTACAAATGTTGCTTAAAGCTTACTTCCATTTCGTAATTTAACAGAGCTGTGGCGCTTGTGCCCTATATACAAAATGCATACTTATATTACTCTGGCGGTTATCCCCTATTTCCATTTAGTTCTTAATGACAGCCAAGTCGGTTATGCCCTATTACCTAAATTGATTTTAATATGACACTGGTGGTTATACCTTACTTCCGTTTACTAATATAAATACGATTGTCGCTAATTCCATATTATTTAATCTGCTCGTTAGTAAATATGAAATGACGAGATAGATCTTTTAAATCTACCATTTACTGTAAAATTATAGCATGGTATACTGTAATAGGCCTCTTAGTAAGATAGATCCTTAGTATGTTTCTGTGAAAATTTACTCCCAAGCAATTTCACCCTACTTTAGAAGTTAGAGACCCAATTACGGTGTAGTTTTAGATATTTTCCTGATGAAGGATTGTGGTGGTTGCGCTACTTCATTATTTTTGGGGTGGCTTTTCATCCATATTTCTTTGCTTCGTAGCGACATTGTGTGTTACTAATGTCTTATATCCTGGTATTATTTTGAATGCCGACTGTTTCTTGTGCCCTATTATCTTTTATACAACCACTGTGAAAAGTACCTTATCCTTCTTTTCCTATAATATTGATTGAACGGTCTAGTCGCTTATACCCTTTTACCTTGCGAAATGATAAATTGGAATGTCGCATATGCTTCTTATCCTTTAATATTTGATTTTGTCATTTGTATCTTATGCCATATTTCCTCATTCAAAAATTAAAAGCTATGGTTATAAGCGACAAAAACTACTTTAAATAACGTCAAATCACTAAAACTAAGGATACCAGTAACTGTTCCATTTCTATCTGATTTTATAACTGTTTCACTTTTCACAATATCTTAATAAATGACAAAAATACGTCAGTTTTTCTAAATTTTAAAACTTTGAACGGCTCTCCTGAACATTTCATCTTTTGTCGCTTATCCCCTATTTCCTTTTAACCGTCGATGTATATATTTATAATTAAATAAGTATAGTTCTAATTTTGGAATACCTAGTCAAATGCAACGAAAACCGTTAGCTATTGTTACGCGTGCGGTCCGCTACGCAGGTCAAAATTAGTAGCGCACATGTTCAAACAAACTGGCATTGTTTACATGGGATCGGTGCGCGCGCGCTGTTATAGAATTGGGTCTACGCCTACGCCTGCAAGCTTAGATTTATACTTTCTTCGATTGTTTTGATTGAAAACTGCTAAACTACCGCTAAGACTCTTATACGTTATGAGCTTTGTACGACTGCAACAGCCATTGCCACGCATAGCACGTATTAAAAGTTAATTAACTAAAGTACCTACCCACTTACTACTAATATTATTTAGAAAAAGATAATTAAGATCATAAATAACTATGTAGGTAGACCGGTACCTACTGGCTTACAATATCGACCAATGATAACAACCTGGATAAAACCAAACCTTTAAATAAATAATTCGCATGTTGTAAACGCGTTGGACGCGGCACAATTTGTGATTTATTTATTCAGGATGAACGATCAGCTCGCGCGACCTCCGTGTAATGTAGTTTTTATTATCCAGACGCCGATGACGTCTGCCGAATATCAACAACTCAGTGTGTATAACGAACTAGCGGCGCACTTGCGGGTTGTCTAGTTGTTTTTCAAATGCAGTCGCTTGGAGTGCGGTAATAAAATCGTGTTCTACAACAATAGTTAGGTTTATGAGTTTTGTATAACGTAAAATTTTATTAGAGATATCTACCTACTTACACTTACCCATAAATATAATTGAAAAAAAATGGATATGTTATCTCTCAGAATAGGTATGTACCATAAAGTAAAGTGATTAATTGTACTAATAAGGTTCACTATACCTGACTTAAGCGCTCGCTTTATAACTCTCCACTGCCTAGCATGGTACAAAGACATAACCAGGACCACGACGAAGAAAACGATACAACCACTCGCGGCCACACTCAGGCTGGTCGTCTGCAGGTCCCACGTCACTACATCGTTACTAGACGTCACTTCACTATCGTAGTCCACATACTCGTATTCGTAATCACTGGGTAGTAGTTCACTCGTTTCATTGTCTTTTTTGTGCACCTCTTTCGGTGTATTGAAGGGAGAGATTTGGGCCTCATATAGCGACTGGCAGATTGTGTCCCTGTGAATTTCGCAGGGGTATCTAACCACCAGCCGCTGGGCCGGGTCGCAGCGAGTGCACGGGACGCAATTGCCGCGCTGCCGGTCCCACCAGCTCAGCCCGCGCTCGCACGCGCCGCTTCCCCAAACGGACCCAAGTGCCAGCGTAGCAACCAGCAAACACAACTTGAGTATATCTCCTCGCATTACCTGTAAAGTAAAATAGGTAGTTAATGAATAAATAAAGTTGATGATGGAAAGGAAGGCCTACCACCTTTTCTTTCCCAATTATTTGTTAAGCGTAAGTAATCTTTTGGAAGGAATGAATAAAGAAGAGGCGTCATGATGCTCCCAGTTTCCGGCAGGCGCAGGAATCCTTGAAACATGGTGGGTGTGTTTTGGGAAGTAGGCCTGCCGGCCCTGCCGCCTCCCCAAGTGGCAATGATCCATAAGGATTTTCCGCTCCTCAAAATTAGGGTTATTGGAATTAAGATAAAATCAGCATTTTCGTCAATTATCCATTCATTCCAAAACGCTCATTTGCTGAAGCGTAGCTAAATTGAGATTAATCTTTAGTGCCGTCACACTCGATTGACATCAAAATGACAAAGATATGATTACAAAGATATACAGTCATTTAGAATCCTTCTATCTTACACTATTTAATGGGCAATATTTTCATTAAAAATAATATTTTCTTTGAGATTGTAATGTCTGCAAAGTAAAAACGGGGCAAACTTATCAATTAAAAACTAAAGCTCTCAAAAGGACTGTACCTATCTATCTACTCAGTTTTTACAGACAGGGTAACTCCTATATAGGCTCCCAACATGGTCGTGCTGAATGTTACCAGATCCCATGGCTATGACTCAAACAAAGGGCAGATCGCAAGTGCGATTTTTAGTCGGTATGTGTGTCTGACATACTCTGCCGTCATGAGTATTTTCCGCACCCAAAAAAGGGTACGTATGTAATACGAAAGGGTTTGATATTAGAGATAGGTACCAGTTCTCGCCAATCCTATTGTCCGGCTTGATGTTTGCACGAGCTAACTGCAACCCAGTCGTAAAAGTAGTAGAATGAAAAATTTTGGACTAAGTAGGGTATAATCCTTACTAATATTATAAATGCGAAAGTCTGTCTGTCTGTCCCGCTTTCACGCCAAAAATACTAAACCGATTTTAATGAAATTTGGTACACAGATAGTCTAAGGCTAACATTCAGAGACGATGCTCAGCGTAAAGTAAGGCTTCCGTATGTAGGCTTCTCTCAGCCTTAGGCTGAGATTCAGAGAAGAGACTACGGAAGCGTAAGTTCATGCTGAGTCTCTTCTCTGAATCTAAGCGATAATAGATATTTTATTTATTATTTATTTTATTTTAATACTTTAAGAAAACTTACAGCTAAGATACAGAGACATTCAGAGACGATGCTCAGCGTAAAGTAATGCTTCCGTATGTCAAATTTGTATGAAAATTTGAGATACGGAAGCATAAGTTCATACTTAGCATCGTCTCTGAATATAATCCTAAGGCTGATATTCAGAAATGAAACTCAACATGAACTTATGCTTCCGTATGTCAAATTTGTATGACAAATTGACATACGGGAGTCTAAGTTTATGCTTAGTTTCATCTCTGAATATCAGCCTAAGAGTTTGAGAAAGGACATAGGCTACCTTTTAATGCCAAAAAAGGGCTGTAAGGGGTTGAAGTAAAAGTTATAAAAAATACCCAGACCACGCGGGTGACGCCGCTGGCGGAAAGCTAGTAATAAATAAAAACGAAAGCACGCAAGTCGTAGGCTGTCGTTTTAAATTATTTTAATCCAATATTTTTCTCCGATTTTTACGGCCAGGTAGTTTAAGTTAGCTCATGCCAACTTCAAGCAGGACACTAAGGCTGATATTCAGAAACGAAACTCAACATGAACTTATGCTTCCGTATGTCAAATTTGTATGACAATTTGACATACGGGAGCGTAAGTTCATGCTGAGTCTCTTCTCTGAATCTCAGCCTAAGGCTAATATTCAGAGACGGTGCTAAGCATAAACTTAGGCTTCCGTATGTCAAATTGTCATACGAATTTGACATACGGAAGCATAAGTTCATGTTGAGTCTCGTTTCTGAATATCAGCCTAAGGCTAACATTCAGAGACGATGCTCAGCGTAAAGTAAGGCTTCCGTATGTCAAATTTGTATTACAATTTGACATACGGAAGCGTAAGTTCATGCTGAGTCTCTTCTCTGAATCTCAGCCTAAGATTAGCTAGAACTGTAACAGACAGACAGTTAAGTACCTACTTTCGGATTTATAATATTAGTTATTATAGAATTATGGATATCAGTTAGTTGCATTTTAAGTTTACATCATGGTAACTACATTTATAAAAGTACCTACTTATGTAGGTACCGTTGCATGTTGTATTATAGAAAACTTTTTGTGCGTTCGGTGATCTATCCTATTAATTATTTTAACAACATTACATAATTAAGAGTAAATAAACAAAGTTAGCTATGCACATCATCTGGATCGAAACATTACTACTTAGTAAAATAAATACTAAATAAATATATTTTATTACCTCCTTACTCACACTCATGTATGCTGTCTAAGTATCCATGAAGGACCACATCTCAGTACGGAATAATTATGCTCGTTTAGAAAGCTCACTTTCACCGGTATCACTGTCGAATAATTTGTTGTAAAAACTTTGACTAAAATTCTGTTGTAAAAACATTAACACTTGTTTTTAAATCAAACACACAGTCGTTGTTTTTAATGTTATTTAGCTGAAAAGAGTAAGCGCACACAATGCGCTGTGACTTGGCCGCGGTCGCCGTGCGTTCTGCCTCTGCGCTGTCGCTGTGAAGGAGACGCGCGCATCACATTCAAACGTTCTAAGCGGTCCCCTATCCCTCCTCCCACGCAGGATGCGCGTACGCGTTACCCAGCATTAGAAATACACCGCAAATCTATTCAAAGTTTCTTGTGACTGTGTAGAAGATTCTATCATTCTACATAACAGTTTATTTCTCCCAAAGTTTTGAAGGTAGACCTTGATTACAACAACCTCAGTGTTCTCATTTTTACAGAACAAGTTACTTTGCTAGGCTAATAAGCGGCGTATTGTATGGAATTCGGAACGGTATGCCGGCAATCAAAAAGTCAAATAATATAAGGCGTAGCCAATTATAATGTCCATTGAGAAGAGAGCCAAGAAGCCCATCGGCAATGACGCACTTTGCAATGCCAAACTCTATAGCATCGGCGCAAAGTTGCATGTTTATCAGTCTTTTACCGGGTACATTTCGAAGACTGTGCATCGGAAATATATGACATAGTACGTACCCCATCCCCGTTCCACTATCGGACGAGCAGAGCTACGGCAAGGCGCCACCGCTACATGATGGAAGTGCCTTAGGCTGAGATTCAGAGAAGAGACTCAGCATGAACTTACGCTTCAGCGTAAAGTAATGCTTCCGTATGTCAAATTTGTACGACAATTTGACATACGGAAGCCTAAGTTTATGCTTAGCATCGTCTCTGAGGCTGAGATTCAGAGAAGAAACTTAGCGTGAACTTACGCTTCCGTATGTCAAATTGTCATACAAATTTGACATACGGAAGCGTAAGTTCATGCTGAGTCTCTTCTCTGAATCTCAGCCTGAATATTAGCCTCATATTCAGAGACGATGCTAAGCGTAAAGTAATGCTTCCGTATGTCAAATTTGTATGACAATTTGACATACGGAAGCATTACTTTACGCGTAGCATCGTCTCTGAATATTAGCCTAAATGTCGCACTAAGCGTTTTGCCTCGACATTTATATTAAAAAAATATATCAATATTGATATTTTGGTAGAGGGTTGTGAGAGAGAAATGAGAAAGTCAGATAGTTCGAGTAAACGTGAGTATAATGTAAAGTTCAGACACAGAATTTATTATTACAAGTATAGATGAGCACAGCACACGTGGGTTACATTTAATTGTTAAACTAATAAGGTACACAGGAGTTTACGGTAGGTACTTAGAGTGCACGCGCGACGCGACCGTTCCGCAATCATAATTCGGGGCGACTCTGGCGAAGTGGCGGCGGCGCGGCGTGTGCGCGAGGCCCGGAGATGCGCGCGCAGCCTAGCGCGGATCATTCTAGAAAGCGGCGAGGGATCCGACCGCGGGAGGCTCGAACGGTAGAGGGGCCCGTATACTCATTTGCGACATACTCCCCCTCTAGTCCAGGAGAACGCCCTCGTTCCTGGGCTAGGCCTACGCCCGTCTGCTGCTTTGGACGACCGCGGCATCGCTTTGGGACTACAGGATTGGGCAAAGAATCTGAGCTACCCTCGATGAATGGGGTCAAATCCGCGGAATGATATTTCCCCAGAGAATGATCTACCCTACCTACAGGAGAAATTTGAAAAGTAGTAGGACTAACTTTCTTTGTTATAATATAGGGTCCATCCCTCTTGGGCACAAACTTGGCACTGAAGCCTTTGCTGCCTTTGCTTAGGACATGAGACTTGAGGAGGACCTTGTCACCTTCTTCATAGATATGACTGGGACGGCGAGATCGGTCAGCGGTCTCTTTAGACTTGTCTTGTTGGGTCTCTACCCGCTCCCGAACGGCTGAGAGACCACTTATAAAAGATCGCAGGTAAGGAGTGATCTGAGGGACAAAGTTTTCTTTGTCGAGGACAGCTCTCAGATCATGACGCGTCTCTGTAGGTGACCTCATCTCCCTTCCAAACATAAGGAATGCAGGGGTAACACCAGTGGTCCTGCAAACAGCGCTATTCATGGCATAGCGAATGACGGCTAATTTCTTCGGCCAGGAATCATGATCGTTCTCGACGAGCTGGCCAAGTTGAGCCTTGAGATCACGATTTTTCCGCTCTGCAGGATTCGCTTCTGGATGATAGAGCGGAATCAAATTTTGTTTGATGTCTAGTAAGTACATACATTGTTGCATGACTGCTCCGACAAACTGTACTCCGTTGTCAGACACAACCCTGCGTGGCAAACCATATCTTAGGAAGTACTCTTCGACAAGAGTTCGGGCACATGCTTCTGCAGTGGCATCGCGAAGAGCAAAGAGTTCGACCCAGCGGGTGGCAGTGTCTTCTACCAAGAGTATCCAGCGTTCTCCATTCTCACCTTCAGGTAAGGGGCCGAATAGGTCGATGGCCAACACTTCATTGCGCTGACTCATGACAGGGGTTTGGAGTAAACCAGGAGGTTTATCATTAGTGGCTTTATACCGTTGACAATCAATGCATGCCTTGACGTAGTCAGAAATAACACGGCGCATTCCAGGGAAATAATAGAGCTGTGACATCTTATAATAAGTCCTGTCAATTCCAGGATGTCCAGCGAGGGGTGAGTCATGGCAGTCCTTCAGGATCTCCTGTCTCAGGCCGATGGGTACAACGAGCTGGGGAGCTTCACTATCGGAATCCGGATTATAACGGTACAACACTCCCTGGTCCATCAGGTAACCGCGCTCAGTCCACCGTCGGGCTGCTAATTCATCATGACCCTCAACTTCCTTAATAATCTTATCAACTTCCGGATCGGCGAGCTGTTCACAACGCAAATCTGCAGGATTCTTAGCAGGTAAGTTTACTATCACTGAGCAGATGCCGCAGCCATCACGAGTTTCCTCGGAGCAAACTGGTCTACTCAGGGTGTCTGCTACTACGTTTGCCTTACCAGGTGTGTATTGAAATTGTATGTCGAATGCTTGCAGTTTTAAAGCCCACCTTACTAAACGCCCAGTAGGTGACTTCAGCGTCAGCAGCCACCGGAGAGGTTGGTGGTCGCTCCCAATGATCACTGGATGCCCGTCAAGGTAAGACCTAAATCTCTCCACTGCCCATACTACTGCAAGAGCTTCCCGCTCGGTAGTAGAGTAGTTACACTCAGCGGAGTTTAAGAGTCGGCTTGCGTACTCAATAGGTCTTTCTTCTTTATCCTCCCCCTGGAGGAGAACCGCCCCTAAGGCGTAATTACTCGCATCGGTGCGAAGAACGAACGGGCGTGAGAAGTCGGCCTGGACAAGAATTGGTGCGGAGGTAAGTAGGCGCTTTAATTCATTGAAAGAGGTGACCTGTTCTGGTCCCCAGGTCCAGGTCTGATTCTTCCTCGTCAGCTTAGTGAGTGGTTCTGCAACTTGTGCAAAGTTCGGAATGAACTTACGGAACCACGAGCAAGTCTGTAAGAATGTTCGCAAGTGCTTCAAGTTGTTCGGCTCCTTCATATCTAGGACGGCTTGGACCTTCTGCGGATCTGGAGAGACTCCGTCCTGGGAGATTATATGACCCAAGTACCTGACGTGTTCTCGGGCGAAAACACATTTCTCACGGTTGACACAAAGTTTAAACTTACGTAAACGCTGAAAAACGGCTTCCAGGTCTTGCAGGTGCTGCTGGAAGCTGTCTGAAATCACCAGAAGATCATCCAAATAAGCCAGAAGTACGACGTTCGCGAGCGATTGGCAAGAACGCAAATGATCGATTAAACGTTGGAAAGTAGCCGGGGCGTTTTTGAGGCCAAACGGCATGCGTTTAAATCGATACGTTCCGAACGGGCTTATGAAGGCTGTCTTATCCCTGTCCTGCTCTCGGACGCTCACTTGCCAGTAGCCTGATTTGAGGTCCAGGGTGCTCATGAAGCAATTTCTTTTAGTGGACTGCAGCAGGTCATCAATGAGCGGCATGGGATAATTATCAGTTTTGGTCACCGCGTTTAATCGCCTGTAATCGACACAGAAGCGGATGGTGCCGTTGGACTTAGGGACTAGAAGAGCCGGCGAGCACCAAGCAGACTCGCATTCTTCTATTACTTCTTCTTTCAGCATCTTGTCGATTTCATTACGCATTAACTCCTTTTTTGCTGGTGTCAGGCGGTAGGGGGGTACAGAAATGGGAGGATGCTCACCCGTGTCAATTCGATGCTCGGCGTAAGGGGTTGGGTCTCCCCCTGGCTGGAAGATGTCCTCATTGGCAGCCAAGAGTTGAGCGAGCTGACTTCGATCAGGCGGCAGTAATTTGGTCCCCTCATCATCCCTCAATCCTATAGACGAGGCGCAAGAAATATTCGGAGAAATCGACTCATACTTCATTTTATGTACAACACTACGGTCGCAAGAAAAATACCAACAACCACCAGAAAAGTCTAAAACGACCTCAGCTGCTAGTAAAAAGTCGATACCTAATAATGTTTCGTTACTACGAGATTCCGGAAAAATAATAAATTTTGTCGTAAACACTTTTCCCATTAAGTGTACATCGAGAGTAGTCAAAAGGACATCTAACTCACGATCACAACCATCGGCGAGCCTAATTAATCTACGAGCCGGATAAAGGGGGTGATTTTTACGAACCAAGAGAGCATGCAAAGTATGACCCGCGATACAGAGTTTAGCACCGGTATCAATTAAGGCAGTGCCGCGCGAGTTTAAAATTTCGATATCGAATATTGGGCGTAGACTATGTTGCGGATACGGACGCGGGGAAGAACGATCGTCGTCGCGTACGTGCATAACAGGTAAGTTATGATTATCACTAAGCTTATTACTAACATAGTTATCACCAATACAACGTTTGACATAAGAATTATTGTTAGTTTTCGAATTGTTTACATTCATTGCAACATTTACATTTACATCAGTATTATTTATACTATTTACGCTATAAAAACTCTGTCCCGAGCTTAATTCCGAATTATTACACTTTTTGCAACTTTCACGAGTAACATTCGCGGCACCACACTGATAACATGATAATGGGGTTATTGACTCACCTCGCGCAGCCAACTTACGACACTGATCTCGAATGTGTCCATAGTGTTTGCAATACACACAGTAGGGTCGAGACTTCGCCTGTGCCGAAGTTTCACCGGAGCCGGGAACATCTGTTCGTGACGTCAGCGTGGCCGTCGGCGTGAGTGCGGTCATCGTACGCGCGGTAGGCAAACTCGCGCGCGAAGATGACGCAGGCGCGGCCGGCGCGGGCGAGCTCACGGCGCGCTTCGAGGCAGCGGCGCCGATCGGTTGCTGACTAGCGGGCGGCGATGACGTAGCGGTAGGTGGGCGAGTCCATTTCTCGCGATGTTTAGATGGGTTTTCCCTTTCTCGTGGCATGTTGAAGCATGAATCTTCTATGTTACGGGCACGGTTCAGAAGCTCGGAAAAACTATTGAAATCTTCACGACGTAATCTTTTACGTAATTTATAATGTAAAAGGCCATAGATCATATCTAGCTGGACCTTTGTAGAGACGTCGCCTGGCGGAAGTTTTGTTAATAGGGCGCGTGCCTTGGCTACAAATAGGTCTGTTCTCTCGCTGAGGTTCTGTTCCATAGAGAATAACTCTTTATAGATCCTATGAGCCGGTCGGCGATCACCATATGCATCCCGTAGTGCGTCGAGGGCTTCGGTCCACGTTCGCGTCTCGTGACGTATACTCATCCACCAGGTGGCCGCGTCGTCTGTCAGGAGCATGGACATGCCTTTCATGGCTATGTCATCAGAGACGTCGGCGCACTCTTTGAAGGCTTGAATGGCATCGATGAACGTTTCCACGTTGCCTACACCGGAGTACCTCGCTGTACAGCGTGAGAAGGTTCCGCCGGTGGCTGCACTCTCGCCCGTAGATTGGCACAACGGCGTACTTTGCCGCTGGACGGACGGAGGGGGGGCTGCGAACGAGGCTGACATCCTTTCCAGGATGCGTTCGCAGGTTTCCGCTTGTGATTGTTGAATGGAACTAAGAAAGGTCGCGAACACCTCCTGTGACATCACCACGTTACCGACGCTAGCGTCTGTAGCGGATTCATTTAACGATTGCCGTTTTCGTGGCATTTTAACAGTTTACACTATCACTGCACAAGTTGTAACTTTGAAAGTTCACTCGATACGACACCACAGTCTCACTCACAGTTAGGTATTATAGAGTTTTGAGTTACGGGAAATGTATCGAACGGCCTAGAATATTCGACGCGTAGGCGTTCGGCCCCACGTTGGGCGCCAGGTTTGGTAGAGGGTTGTGAGAGAGAAATGAGAAAGTCAGATAGTTCGAGTAAACGTGAGTATAATGTAAAGTTCAGACACAGAATTTATTATTACAAGTATAGATGAGCACAGCACACGTGGGTTACATTTAATTGTTAAACTAATAAGGTACACAGGAGTTTACGGTAGGTACTTAGAGTGCACGCGCGACGCGACCGTTCCGCAATCATAATTCGGGGCGACTCTGGCGAAGTGGCGGCGGCGCGGCGTGTGCGCGAGGCCCGGAGATGCGCGCGCAGCCTAGCGCGGATCATTCTAGAAAGCGGCGAGGGATCCGACCGCGGGAGGCTCGAACGGTAGAGGGGCCCGTATACTCATTTGCGACAATATTTAAAAAAAATATCGATATATCGGCCAACTTAAAAACCAAATTATCAAACAGCCAAAAAAAAGGTAATTTGTAATCTTTTAACTTAAAAATGTTTATTGGTCTGAAAAAATATCGATTTTGATACCTTTTCGATACATGGAATTTATATCGATACATCACTCAAAAATATCGATATTTTTCGATCGAGAAAAGCGAGAACAAAAGACAGTTCCGCCAATAAGTCAATATATCGTTACTTGTTGTATGTGAAATAAACTAAGTTGACAGTGTACAATCACATTAATGTACCTACTCATAAAATAATTTCGAAAATGGATGTATTTTGTTAACAAGAAATAACATTGTTGAATAAATAGCATTCGAAACTAAAGTTATTGTTGATAAAAAAATATCGAAAAATTACACTATTATCCCTTAACTTCCGTCCGGACATCTTTTTTTAAATCTGAAGATTTAGGAAAATAATGATCACTCATAAGAGTAAATAAGTCTAAATTAAAGAAAATTTAAGTAAATTGCGACAAGTACCTCAATAACCCAGTGGTCGTGAGCGCGACTTCTAGGTCCTGGGCTCGATTCCCAGGTCGAACAATGTTATTCTTAATAGCAGCTCGGAGTTGGATTTGTGCCTGGTTGGTTAGTGGCAGTAGGCTCGCCCCCTAATACATGGGACCCCAAACATACCGACGACGTACTCTTGGTGTACGTTAGTACACATCTGACTAACCTTTTGGGGAATACAGGCGTTAATTGCGGCGGCAATGTTATGTGAATACGATACTTTTTATGTAGAATTGTAAATGATTAAAATGCTTGTGTCGCTTCTGCGCGATTAGGTATTTATTATTTGGAACGTTCGGCGACAAAGGGCTCCCGCCACCGGCTCGCCGTCGCGCCGCACCCTTTGTCGGTGCGCATAAAATAGGGGAGCGCTCGCGGCCTGTTTAGGTACTAGGCCAGCGTTGATCTTGCAAGTGAACTTTAAGCGGAACAGCTGACTGAGTACTCTTTTGAGTTTTATTTACATTGCTGTTTTGTGTGAAATAAATGAAATAATGTTTTTTTAATTATAAATCTAGTTTGGGTAGATAGAAATAATGGTTTTTTACACGTTCAAGTAAAAAAAACTGCAGAAAAAAAATGAAAAATTGATGAAAAAAGTTACGGAAAATTCCAGGGGGGTCCAGAATCATGTAGGTACTGAACTCATGGTATTCGGATGTGCGCGATGTCCCTTCCACCTTGTATATCTATGGTGGGGGCGCGCACTCTAGTTTATTTTTACAGCCCTGGATACACGTTCTTTAAGTTTTACTAATCATCCTCCGATTCCGATCCGATTCTCCTCTCTACGACAGTCAATGTCAAGTCGGTCGGCTATTGTTTGTCAATGTCAATCAATAAAAGTGTCATCGTCTATTAATCTCTCATCCTCACTCAACGAAGTCACGAATTGATTTCATTTCATTGTTATATTATATAAACTAAAGTGTCACTTCGATAAAATTTATTTATCTTACTAGAAAGAAAAAAGGGAGACATCATTTCACTAAAAAAGGCATCCATAATTTTGTCAAGTTGTCATGTCATAATAAATTCGAAATACGAATCAACTTGTCACAGACCCAGAGTCAACTTGCAATATTTTTGAAAATCCTTTTTTGAGGTGTGAATAAGTGAGTGATTTAAAGTAACCTAAATAAGTGGACGTGAGACAAACAATTACTAATAATAAATATTGAATGAATCAATTTAATTTCATTTAAGCAGCAAATATGAGCGCAAGTAATCCTCGAAGAAGAAATTCTCGCGTACGAAACATTCAAGGTGATGTTCAAGAACCCTATATTTCCTCCACGGTCCATATCCCTCACCAAACCATCACAAAACCAAGAATAAGAAATATACGAACCGATTGTATTGGATTGTTCCATCCACTGTCAAGTACCTATTCCCTTGTTCCTTTATTACACTATTTTATGCGTAGCTAGTGAATGAATAGTTTTATTTATGTATAACTAATTCCTAATTTGATTACAATACCATACATCATTTTTGCGTAAATACGTATTGTATTTAATACTAATAAGAAATCTATTTTTTTAATATTTTAGGTTCTACTGCAAGTGTGACATCAACTGCTGAAAACATATCCACATCTAAAGCTTTATTTCTAGTTGCCATAATATTTTTAACATCACTGTTGGCACTGGGTCTTATATATAAGCAGTTTCCAGATTTAGAAGAGTAAGTTACAGCAGTGTTTATTTACCTAATCATTATGCTGATACCAGCAACACACAATAGAAAATTTATTGTTATTGGATGTTGGCAGTCATATAGTACCTAGTCATCAACTTAATAATCAAAATGCTATTGTTCTATTTTATTGTTTATTTTTTATATTAATTGTAAAATAATATGATAATAAATTAATATGTGGAATTTTCCCTACCACTTTTGTTTTCCCATAATAGATTAGTGTATTTTTACATTGACAATTATTCTAAATTACAATTTACCGCATTTAAATGTATGATGTTTTTTTTTGCAGACATGAGCAGCAATATTTGCATTTACCTTGGGACCTCGAGGATGCTAAACACCTAGGTTTAGTACTAGACCAATATAAGGAAAAATATTTTTATGAAGTATTATTTGGAGTCTTCTTAGTTTACATATTGTATCCTTTTCACATTTAAAGAAAACTATTTATGGAATATTAATTAACATTTATCTTTCTATCTAGCTTCTCTCCATTTTCCACTTGTGTTCCCATACTATATTAGATTTATATTATCCTAACTAGCTGACCCCATATAGGGGTGGGTCACCCTTATCATTTAGGGGTATGACACATAGATGTTGGCCGATTCTCAGACCTACCCGATATGCACACAAAATTTCATACACATTGGTCCAGCTGTTACGGAGGAGTTGGGTAACAAACTCTGAACCAACACAAAATTTTATATAATCTTAATAATTCTTCTGTATATGTGTTTGTCACCAAACTCCTCCTAAACAGCGGGACTGAAAATGTTGTATGTATAGTTTAATGGCTTGAGAACACAATTGGATTGGTGCTTCTGTTGTCAGTCACACAGGTTACTAGTGTAGGATAAAAAAATATATATAGATTTTATTTACAATAGATGGCCATAGATTTCCTCAACATCTACACAGTTTGCAAACATTTGCAATACCTGGATCAATATTTTTAAGTATTCTTTCAGGGTTTTTGTTCCCATTTTATTTAGCATTACTTCTAGTTTGTTGTTGTTCTGCTATTGGTGCAAGTTTATGTTTCTTTTTATCAAATCTACTTGGCAAGAAGTTGGTAAAGAGATTTTTCCCGGAGAAAGCTGCTGAATGGGCTAAAGCAGTGGCAAAGCACAGAAATAATTTGCTCAACTATATAATATTTTTGAGGGTGACACCTTTTTTACCGAACTGGTTTATCAATATGTCAGCACCCGTCATTGGTGTACCTTTAGTGCCATTTGCATTAGGAACATTTATTGGTAAGTTGATAATATTTTTAATTTGAAAGATAAAGGAATTCTGATTTGTGACCTTTATATTAACTACATTGGTTCTTCCAATGCTAACTGCATTGGAAGAACCTTCTACCTATAACAACTGTATTTGTTTAGTTATTGGAAAGAATAGCTGTACAAGCATGCTAAATAACTATGTAATACTAAGAAGCCAGTTTTACAAAAATACAATTATTTGTATTGATGCACTGATGACTCTTGTGATGCATCTTAAGTCAAAATAAGATTGTCATGTCAGAACTTTGAACTTATTGCAGTGGCTGTTTCTATTCTCAGACAACCTTGCTAATAATTTATGCATGTTCACTGTTTTCAAGAGCTTCAAAACTGCATTGAGACTAACTCTTGTTCATTGCTTGTTTATCAAATGCTCTTCTTTTGTATTCTCAGGTGTTGCTCCACCATCATTTGTGGCTATTCAAGCAGGACAAACACTACACACATTGACATCCACAAGTGATGCATGGTCATGGACTTCAGTCACAGTCCTCAGTGTGTTTGCACTAGTTTCCTTAGTACCAGTATTCCTCAAACAAAAGTTGAAAGACAAGTTTGAATGAAAGTATTTAGTTGATTTTTAGTTAATTTTATTTATTTATTTAGTAAATTGGTGTTTTGTACATTCCATTTCTGTGTTTTATTGTTTGGTGTAGTAGTATATACTAGATGCAATATCTTAACAGTAAGAGCCGACATGAGCTATAAATGTGTGATTTCCCATGGAAGGCTGAATCACAGGTCTCCAATACCACCAGTTGTACCACACTACAAAAAACATTTTATTATATATTAGAGATCGAGTATAACCATCTCATATGTATAAAATGGGATTTTGAGAAAACTACTTACACAAATAAGTTTCTTTTAATTCAACTTTCAGTGACTTGCATTGGTGTTTACATTCCTCGGCTGGAACTAGATTTATTTCTCTAGATCCACTTAAAGCTAACAAAAATGAGAAACTGCATTCTGTATCAGGCACACTAAATGACTGATGGCTTATGTCCACAATGATGAATCTCTCAGTACTTTGTCCAAACTTTGGAACAACTTTTGGCCTTGGTATAATTTGACGTATCACTTTTGCTGCATTCATATTATTAAATTTCCTGAAATACAAGGAGTTGACATTTTCATTACATTGTAATATTAAGTACCGCTTACAATTATCGCTACTAGTTGCTACTAGTTCCTACCAGATATAATAATTGTTTTCATCCAATGAACTTTTACTGAATAAATCATCTGGATTTAAATAAAATTTATTATTTGTTAGAATCTTGTGAGATTCTTTATCAAATATATTTTTATTTCGTAGATACAATTCTTTCAACTCCTCCAAGTGAATAGCTTCTTGTTCAGTCTGAAACAATAACAAGTAAATACTGTCCATAAAATGTGTTTCATTTTATCAATTTTTAACCAGCTGTGTCTCAAGTTTTATAAGTGTTGAATTTTAGCATAGCCACTACTGCTAGATAGAGTGCTTCATTTGTTAGTACAAATGAAGCCAGAGAAGAGAATTATGCTATTAGTATAGCATAAAAACAATTTTTTGGAATTATCAGACTCCAATGACTAAAAAGTTAATCAGTAGGAACAGTAGACAAAACTAAACATTACCTCATAAATAAATGGTGCAGTTTGTTGCTGGCTGACAGGACTTGGATCATTGACCTCCCTGATGTTATTCACTGTGCTACATGGCCAGCAATCCATATCCACTACAGCAAAGTATGGGTTCTGGATCAAACATGTCTCATGGTAGAAATCTAAAATGTTACATTAGTTGTCTTGTTACTTTAAAGTATAGTGGTGGGTACTTCTTTTATCTAAGGGTAGGTTTATTGCCTTACTTCGAATGACATCAACTAAGGTGTTCATTACTCACCAGTCAATGAAGGAAACAATGATATTAATGGTATCGATATTTTTCTAAGAAGTTTTAAACCGGGATAAATAAACTCTTGTAAGTTACAGACAATACTGCTGTAGATTGTCCTAGAATTATATACAACATACACTGCAATGATGATTACTAAAATTAAAATTCCATATTTTATAACTTTTCGCCGAGGCGAGTTCAATTCCGAGCGTCCAGTATTCTCTAATGTTTTAAGAGATTGGAAATACATTCTTTTAAATTTTTCTTCGGTCATACCAGCTTCGGTGCACTGTTTTTTAAGATTTTTTATTGAATTTGAATATTCTTGTAGTATTTCTTGATCCGACATGGTTGATGTAGTAAGGACATTGAGAAGTAGTATATAAATAGCCAAATTTTAATAGTGGCAAACACTATAACAATAGTAAAAGGAAAACAATAATTATTATCTCGACGACGATCAGTGACAGCAATAAAAAACACGCAAAGCAAAAGCGACCCTTCAGCTGATGAGCTGATCGTCACATTCGTCACTCAGTCAGAGCAGTTACTCAGACTCTCAGAGTGTCAACTGTCAGTAGTGTCAGTGTCAGCCTTGTCAGGCCCGTTCAAAGAGCTAGTAAATGTCTATGGGCCCGTTCGCGTCCGTCCCATAGTCTATGGTCCGTCCAGGGTCATGGCTTCAGGCAGTGTCAGGCGTAATTTGGTCTCTGATTCTCCTGGTTTCTCTGTCTACGCCGACGGTCTACGGGCGCAATCGTAGTTAAATTATAATGGCGCAATACTCCTTTTTGGTCAAGCCGTCAAGCGTCACTCAGCACTCAGCGTCAGCATCAGCATCAGTCATGCATGTCCTATGGTCATGTCATAGATATAATGATCAGTTCATAGTTATGATCCATCATAATGAACCATCAATGATGGATCATAACTATGATCATAACGATGCCGATGCGTAAAAAAAATTATCGATATAAATATTCAAGGCGATATTTTTTTATATTGATATTCATGTTTATTTTAGATTATCGAATTTGTAACAATTTCGATCATTACAGTTCTGACTTCTACAGGTAGAAGTTAGCTAGTGCTAACTTCAAGCCGGAAAATAAGTTTGACGAGAACTGTACCTATTTATATTTGCTTACGCCACTCGGTTTCGTATTTATAGATTCTATATATGGACTGCTTCCTAACAAGCTCCTCTCGCATCGTAAATTTTAAATATTTCCGCCACAATTCATTTATCAAATGTACGGTTTTCGCCAATATTTTTGGCGCTGGACAACTTCAACCCGGCCGTAAAATTAGAGAGAACTGTATTGGGACTTAACTTAATTGTAGTACTTACCTATACATAGCAAAAGTACCTACACATTGTGTACTTGATACTAATATGGATGTATCACATGGTCTTCGTGGTTATTCCTCTGAACCTCTGAAAAAGAATTAATGAATAATTCAATGCTCAGAAAAATAAGATCTTTTTGCTTTCCTCACTGATAGCGCAAAGCTAAGCGCGTTAGCAAAGTAATGGTATTGTTGAGTTTTTAACCCCCGACGCAAAAACGACGAGGTGTTATAAGTTTGACGAGTCTGTGTGTGTGTGTGTGTGTGTGTGTCTGTCTGTGGCATCGTAGCTCCCGAACGGATGATTTGAAAGGTGAATTAGTCGGGAGTGTTCTTAGCTATGTTTGATGAAAATCGGACCAAGATGGCCGCCGCTACAAAATAGCGAATAACTTTTTTTTTCACAACTCCCTCAATATGGGTATCAAATGAAAGGTCTTAACTAGGAGAATACTATGATAAATTTCAAATCCAAGATGGCCGCCACCACAAAATGGCAAAATATATTTCGTGTCGGGGGTTTTCTAAATTTTTAATTCTATGAAATTCTCAGTACCTGCTCTGCGTTTGGATTTATGCCCCATTGATGCATGGAACCTCTGCTCTACCTTTCGGGGAGTACAGGCGTGTTGGTATGTTTGCTAACAACGTTGATTTTAATATAGAAATTTATATAGAAATATATAAATTTCATCAACGTTATCATTATCGCATTGAGTAAAAGATATAGGTAGGTACCTATTAACGTAGATGCATTTAAATAAAATGTATTCATGCGCGAAAAACTGCCAACTGACCGTCAAATAAATGGAAAACAAAAACTAGAATTTAAGTAAAAGTTTAAGAATATTATTACTAGGCTAGTAATAATATAATTCTTACATACTGAAAAAAAAATAGAAGAAGTATCTGTAGTTCCAAATACGACCACCAGTTGCTTGCTAGTAGGTGCTACAAATATCTACGTAAAAATATTTTATGATTAAAAAATCCATGTGATTTTCCCTGTTAGCTGTTTAGATAAATACACGGTTCAGGTAAAATCATAGATATATGATATATTCTAAATCTATGGGTAAAACAACGAAATGTTATAACTTATAAAGGTCATAACACATACACACCTTCGTATACTACGTTCATGGTGCAAATCAGAGCCTAAATTGTATAATAATACTAGTGTAATGAATTGTTGGTTGGCTAATAAAGAAAATAAAAGGTTTTTAGACTCGGGACCCGCAGGGCTTTTATTTGGGACCATTTTAAATGTTACACTTTCTAAGGTTTGAATTCCCTTTATTGGGAAAAAACAGAGGAAGAAGAGGGGAAGTTTTAATGTGTTCTCGATTGATTTTGTTTGTGTTAGAATCTATGTAGGGCTCTGAGATATCGGTTCTTCACTTACCATTTAACGTAGAACCGTCTACTTTAAATCCATATCGCAGTATGATTGCCCGTAAACTCCCAAGAACAAGGCACGATAAAATACCTCATTACAAAAGTGGCTAGATTCTCATGGTCTTCGTGGGATTAGTTGTAATCTTCTGAGATCTGTCATCTGATGTGCTTCCATGCTTGAATCGGTGTGATATTATTATCATACAATTTAATGTAAAGGTTGCACTTTGATTGGTTAGGTACTCATTAAATCTTATCTAGTACTTATCTAGTAGTTACCTAAACAGCTATAGAATTTCTTCAATTCTTTTATTTACGAGATAAACTATCCGTAGGCCTAATCGATGAACTATGTCGAATAACATCGAATTTGATCAAATTTATTACTAATTTGCTAAATAATAAAAACCATTAGAAACTAATATTGGTTTCTTTCACTGAGACGTCGATAAGATAAGACAAAGTAACTACGTGTTGGGGCCTTTTGATAACACGACTGATGTATAGAATGCTGTCAATACGACGATATGCTCTCTTACGACTACAAGTTTTAAAATAAACAACATATTTTTTTATTTCAAAACATTTCAGTGTGGTCAAAGTTTGTGGTGTTCATAAAATTGTTTTACTTAATTAAAGTAATATGTGATTGAATGACTGTAACGTCTAGTGCTAGTTTATATATGGATAATGTTATTATACTTCGGAAAATGCAGGAAAAAAGAATACTAGATGGAATTTGATGCAAGGGCGCATGGCGCGACGTGGCGCTGGCCTCTACTGCTATCTGTTGTGTTTTTGAACGTGAGTATAGTCCTTAACATGACCCTAACAAAGACTAATTAATACCTTTACATATATTTAGTATAAGTAGCATAATAATTATGTTGATATCTCATATTTGATTGGTTATTACCGATATTGTACAAATAAAATTAAAATATGGTTAAAGTATACTGTTTACCTACCTATGTAAACCATCTTCAAACACTTGCTGTATAAGTGTGATATACACTTATACAGCAAGTGTAACTGTGAGTTACGATACGGTTCGTATAGTGTTCGCAGATTAGATCAGATTATTCAGTTGTTATGAAAATGTCCATGAATTCGTATCAATGCCACTGTGCCGTCATTCACTATCGTTCGTTTGAGAAAACACTCACGTTATTGTACGTACCAGATGCACAGGTGAAAGATAAGGATTTGCGTGATTCCTTTGTCACGCGATAATACGAAATCAATTTAAGGATTTTAAAATTGTTGTTTCTCTTTACCTTTAATTTTATTTGGTTTTGGGTAGCAAAAATATTACAAGCGGTTGCAGATGCAGAGAAAAGCAATAATTTAAGGTAAGTAAGTTGGTAGGTACACTCCGCAGGCTGCATTGCTTTTTAAATGATTAAATATAGATAATTTCCGCGGTTTTCTTTTCTTATATAAATTGCGTGACAGTTTTCATATACTCCATATTAAATACCTACTCGGATTGTTAGGACATAGCAGATACGGGTACCTACGCGTAATTTATCAAGACACACTTAGATAAATAAATCAGCGCACAGTTAGGTAGGTAATCTTGATAGGTACTGATCCGTCGAAATTAAATAATTCTAACACTTAGGTATGCATCTTCCCAATCATATTCGAGCATTCTTGATAAATAAAATAATGAGTCAAGTTATAATTTACATAACAAGACTTATCTGCTAGATTGTAATATTTTCCGAAGTTTCTGGGATAACTTCACATTAAGGCCCTTTTTCACCACCTCTGGATAGCCGTTAACCGTCAGATAAATAAAAAAAAAGGAACACAATTTGTATTTGCCAATTAATTTAACGGGAACTTATCAGGAGGCAGTGAAACTAGCTCTTACTACTCACTATATCGGGCCGCATACTGGGCCTTAGGGCAAATCCATCACTGGGTCACTGGGCATTGTGTAATAAATTAATATTTATTAATGGCCTGTGACTGGGGTCTTATCTATCCTTTCCTAATAATAAAAAGGGAAACGCAAATTATCTCTAATTTTCTATAGGGATGCTATATAAAATTGGAGATAATTTGCGTTTATCCATTGTAATGTCGGATAAAGTAGTATCATCCAGTACATTAGTATAGAATCTCTGTTATTACTTATATAGATACATTCATAACTTTTAGACCTCACTTTACTTCCAGACATGCACCTTTTATGTATGGTGTATTTTATAGAGGTGTATTACTACATTTGTTCACAGATCATGTTTTATCATTTTCCATAGCGTACCTACTGCCCATGATATGGTACTGCTCATCAAGCTAACACTTAACTCTATTTAGAATAGGTAGGTACCTACATTAATTAAATTACCGATATAACTTCCTCCAACACTCTGTGTGTTGTACACGGTTACAAGGTTACAAGGTTAGGAATTAATTTGTTTTTAATTTTGTGTAAGAAATTAATATGTCGACTGGATTGGACGTATCATAGCGGCACAGCAATCTCCGTTATCCTAGTTCAGTGCCCCATACAGACATAGGTTATCTATCACCAAATGATTATTTAGATGTTATAGCTTATTTTTACCCCTTGGGACCTTGGGTGTCTGTCATTGTATCTCCTAGACTAGAACCTTAACGCATTAATAGGTTACACATGCCGCCGGTTTTCAGACTGTCTTACCGCTGAAAGCCGGCGGCATGAATGAGGATCCGCCTTAAGACGACGCATTGAAGATTTGGGGGTCATGGATCTTAATATTTCTCAGCCATTACAAAACATACGGATCTGATTTTTACATATGTCATTATTCATGTCTTTAGCTATAAATTTGTAGTACAGAAACACGATCGGTTAAACTTTACTGCAGAGAAAAAAATTTTGAAGACAGCTCTTCAAAAACATGGATTCGCATTTTATGAAGAAACGGAACGGATTTAAATCTTCAAATTTTCAGTATAGATAAGTTTCAACAGACTCTTTGAAATGGTAATTGGATTTTTTAAAATACATTTTAGATTAGATTTTAAACGAGAAAAACCGTTTTGGCGCATACGACTTTCCACTATAAGCTAGTTTGCACTTGTTTTTGTATGGAGAATGCCTCCTGTCAGTCCGCCACGGACTGTTATCAGCGCCGGGTCTGTGTCAGATGAGCTCCCACGACCAGTATAAGCTGACCTTTCAGTGTACGGGAAGCCTTTACAATGTAAATGCTTATTAGACTGGACTTTATAAATTGACAATCGGTAAAATAGAACAAAGCTAAATGGAGTCGTCTTTTGACTTATGCAAATATAAAAAAATAAAATTAAAAAATTAGGCGACTGGGAACTTTCATGGAAAATGCTGCCTTATCCCTTTGAGATATAAAAAAATAATGTATGGTAGAATTGTTCCTTTTTGATAGGCCTATAAAAAAGTTCCCGATACCATAAGTGTATCTTTTAAAGATAGCTTACTATACCCATTCTAATGTTTAAAAAAATGGTTACATTATTTAATGTGGTCTATCTTTAAACCATTGAGGGTTTTCTTCGACAATCTTCCATCTCCATCATCAGGTTAACGTTAGGTGTTTATTATGTTGTAACATGGAATTAAATAAGCTCAAACACGAGGTAGCTGCTGTAAACCAATAAGGGTTTTCTTCGACTGTCTTCCGTCTCCATCATCAGGTCACCTTTAGATGTCCATTATGTTGTAAGGTCATTAGGACTACATTACTGTGCTAAGTTTCATCACAATCGGTTCTCAAGTAAAAATTTGAAAGGGTTCATTTCAAGGGTAGTAAAAACATATACAATTATGAATATACAGACGAATATAAAACCTGCTCCGGTTCTTCGTCGGTTAATGCATACCTATATGCTCTGCTGTCTGTGCAAAGCTGAGCAGGTCGTTACTCGCTAATAAATAATAATATAAACTAGAAGGTACAAGTGGGCTTGCGAGCTCTGCCTGGACGAAAGTTGGTTAAGACCAGACCAAACGATAGCCCGAATTCCACGCATTTATTAAATTTACATAAATAACACGGCATCTTCCCAGACATTAAAAAAATAACATAAGTTTAAGCTCTGGTAACTCTGATAAAAACTATTTCTACACACTACACTTTTACACACTACAACTAAGCCTATTAAGTAATATTAATTTCTAATAACAATGTGTGATCCTAATAGGAACGGTAGATCATTTTGTCTTATTCTGGTTTACATACGAAGAAAAAATACCGAATACCGACACCAATTTTCATATATTACTTAACATAATATCACGTCCGCGCCTGTATATATATTCGTCAAGGGCTATAGCGATAAACTGAGATATACTGATGTAACTAAAAGTTTGCTGGTATGTGTAGGCCCCATGTGAACCATTTGCCATCAAATTATTACCTACCTACAAAGCCAACCTTAGGATGTACCTAGTACTGACTAGATAAAACGACTGAATGATCATCGTCTTAGCTTTTTCTCAATTATGTAGGGATAGGCTTCCAATGTAACCAATGCCGCAGAATACAAATATTTTACACGAACACGAGGTGACTGCAGTCAGACATATATTATATGCTTCTAAATTTCTGGGCAGTACCAATATTCGAAGGATATTCGAAGTTGTCAGGTTTTCTTGGGCTTTTGACTACCACTAACAATTGTCATAGTTGTCTGTATTCGTTCGTTCGTTAGGGGACATTTTATACAGCACCATCAGTCCCAAAATTAGTAGAGCACTAGACAATAGAAATAAAACTTAAATAGTTTTTTTTATATATTTATAAATACTTAAGAAATATCCAGACCAACACAAACCATTATTTTCATCACACATATTTGTGTCTTGTAGGAATCTAGCCCTTGACAACAGGGAACGAGCGCTTTACGACGTGCTCACCGAGGCACGGAGGGGTCTCGGTATGTCAAAAATGGTTACCAGTATAATTATACACGCACATCATCACACAAAACGGCTCATAACTCAGTTATGAGCTCCAGAAACAACTGTATGTGTTGCCATATTTAAAATTTTATAATTTTTGTTTAAGAACCTTTTGTAGATAGCAGCAGTATGACAACCATGAAAATTGTAAACCATTTTATATTATCAACTTATAAATTTATTAGCATGCTATTTTGACATGTTACCTTTAATTATAAATCTTAAAATATACATTTAACATTAGGTACATAATAATTTAATTATGTAATTTTTAATTCCTAGCGGTCCGTCCCGACTCCACACGGATAGACATTACCGGGACTAGCATACAACTACTACGTACTATAGTAGCTCCTTAGTACCACGTTCCCATCCATTTTTAAAACGCAGACATACTTAATTGAATTTTTATCAATATTTTTTGTTCTCAAAATATATGTCTATGTCCTATAGACCGTCGGTAAACAAGTGATGGCTGCGTAATTTTTGGGTTCCTGATGAATACCTACGCGACGCCGCGCCGCCGCCGAGCGCTTTCTTTATCGCGGCCATGTTTGAGTTAGTAATAAACCAGCCTTACATTAGACGCACTCCATTCATATTAGCTCCGCAGTACTACCATACTTATGGAGCGAATGGGTAATTTCAATAGTTAAGAATAGGAAGGTGGTAGCGTCCCAGATTCTAAGGGTGACTGGAATTGAGACGCCAAGCGAGCATGTGAAGTACGTAGCCATTTTAACCAAAAATTGTTGTGTTCATCTGGACCTGGAGCTTATTATTATTATTATATAATCGTTGACCTCTGGGAACAACCCCTTAAAATATCCATTTAACATTACACAAAATAATTGTTCAAATTAATATTCTTGCAACAAAAATAAAGATAGTAAGCGCGACTCTATGACGTCTCTGTTCCACAGCGCGAGCCTACGATCGCAAACCACGAAGTATTTGCGGGGTGTAAGAGAATGGCGCGGTGCGGGGGTCCGATTTCAGATTCATAGTTTGTCAATGCCTCGCCTTAATGATTTTAATCGGAAATGGGTTCAGCCGTTCGAGATTTATAACAAATATTTTTTCTTTCCATTTCAGATCTGCTTGCCGAGTCTCGTGTATGGCTATGGAGTAATATTAGTACATTTGGATGAACTCCATGTGCCGCTATGGTTGGGATTCTCCACTCCAACAATTTACATACTCATTTACAATCTTTCACGTACGGATGTTGGGCGTAATCTATTTATTATATTACTTGCGACTCGCCGCGAATTTATACTAAAATTATTAAATTTTTAGAATGTTGGTGCCGAGAAGCTGCGGACTCCTGGGGTGGGACTATCGGGTACCGCGTCATGGCGGCCGCTGGCCTCGCTATAGTGGTGACTAGTCTACTCGGTTGCGCCTTCGTACCTTTTAATTTACAACCTTTAGTGTACGGAATTCTCGGAGGTAATTATTTGATTAGTTACATAATTTTGCCCGAATTTTCAATGGCTCCACTGTTACTTCTGAATTTTTATTTTTCTTTTAGGTATTGGTTCATCACTGATATCAGCTCAAGTGGATGCAGTAGTATTTGATACCTATGACTCTCGGTTGGGAATAATCCGAGGATTATGTTTCGCCGGTCAAGCAGTTGGACAGTCACTTTTTCCTCACATCATAGCAGCACTAATAGACAGTTACGGATATTCTTTTTCATACATAGTCCTTGGAGGGGTAATGCTACAAACGTTACCTGCCATCATGTTACTCAGAGTTGAGGAGAGTATAAACAGACCAATTTCATTCTCAAGATACAGCGACTTGTCCAAAGCATACGCTGTATTTAATAATGAAGGCTTGGATAAGAATTACTACACGGCAGAGTTACAACTGCATGACATGAGCGCAAAATGTTGGAAAAGTCCATCAGATGATAATTTGCACAAAGACCCGGATTTTACGGGAGATTTTGAGTATGATAGTGATATAGTAGCTACTATAACCCCACCACCTAGTCCTGAAGAAAAGAGGAGAAACATATTTGGAGTAGAAATACTACCAGAAATTCCGGAAGAGAGTGAAGACAGTGAATCTGAGGATCCGTGTGTAAAAGAGAAGGACGCAAGTAAGAATAAGAAGCGGCTCAGTGTCGCCATCAAGAGACTGAGTACATTAGGTGATAGTTTTGACGATTGTATAACTAAACAAATAAGACGAGACTCACATTCTGAGGGTGATGGTGTAGAACAAAAAGAATATTCGGAAGTTGAAGTGACCTATGAGAACATATCACCAGTCACTGATATACAGAGAGAAAAAATATTTAATTCCTTTAGTTTTCGTTGTCAGTCCGCCTATGCTAGTATGAGAAGGAGAATATGGATGCCGTCTTATAGAGTTTACACCATACGACGAAGAATTATATATTTCATGTATAATATTAATGATACGTTCATAAAGCCGTTGACGAGATCGCTGTCATGCTGGAAGTTCTACCCGTCATTGATGTTATATTTCTCTAGACTGAGTCTGACATCTATAACTATGGTGTCACTGTCTACGATTGCCTCTGAAATGCACCCAAAGATTTCTATTTCCGATGCAAATTTCTTAATGACATTGTATGGATTTACTTGGATATGTTTCCTTCTAAGTACACCATGGCTAGCGCAAACTCCTAAAAGAAATTTTAAGTACGTCGCACTTGCTGGCTTGATTATATCCACAGTCGGATGTTTTGGTACGTGTGTTAATTAATTTCACTTATTTATTTTCTTATTACTTTATTTTTATTCTGTATTTTGTTTTAGTGCTAGCAGTTGCCGACAATCACGACTCCTTCTCGATCGGGTGTGTAATAGCTGGGTTCGGGTATGGTGCTATATCATGTTGCTGGGAGACGGCCGTCCAAGACTTCGTTGGCGTAAGAAAATGGCCAAAACTCCACAGTCCTTTAGAAACAATCTCGGGTACTCTACTTGCCATATTTGTCCTAGGAATTTCTTTCATAGTTGATAAAGAAAGAGGATTCCAGATGGCTGTGTTTATTTTAGCAATAGCGTTGTCTATGATTAGCTTCATCTGGTTGATAATAGCGATTACCTATTTATACATAACCAAATTTAAATCTATCAGGCTTGGAAAACGCTGGATATTTTAATATTCTACTGTAAATATTGTATAGTCAATACGCTTAAGCTCAATTGTAAACAACGAAACTGGGGCATTGTTGTGGATACTAAACTTTGTGCGCTGCAGTTGTGATATCTAACATTAGGTAGATAAGGAATTGTAATACTTAAATAATAATCATTAAATTATATTTTTGAATAATAATAAAAGTTTAATTTAATTTCCAAACTTAAGCTGGCTAATTAACAGCGTACATACGCACCGGTGATTAATTAATGACGATATTACTACATACGTAGATATTGAATTGAAATTATTTTCAAAGGAATATTTAATTAATTATTATTAGATATAAATAGCCTCCTCTTGTCATATGTGCAATCTATACTTATCTAAATGTAGATAACTAAATGTACGTCAAACGTATTTTTTTTTTTTTTTTAAATATATGTGTGTCTTCTTGGAAAAAAGTCTTGTAATACGTATACGGAAGTTACTTTTTAACTATCCTTTATCTACTGGTGGGTCACGCAAGTTTTTTACATATGATTCATGTGTATTTGGATTTCACATACCTACTTGTCTAATAAGTAGGTACGTAGGTACATATCGTATTATGACTCAAATGTTTTGAATGGTGATGATACACTGTAGATAGAATGTGATAATAAAACTTGCATAACAAAAGAGTGAAATAACTGTTATTTTATTACACGCAACCTAAGTTCTGGGGTTTCTGATGATAGGAAAAAGAGGATTGGCTGCTAATAATTAGGTTTTTTTTTCACGTGGGCAACTTTAAAAGAATCACACTAAGATCATTTTCTGTATCTAATGCAGCTGACATGGCATTTTCTTTTGGGCTTAGGGAGATAGCGTTGCAAGCAATCAAGAGGCAAAATATCTGTTTGTCAGATGTAATATCAGTTTTAAAATAAACTTTTTGAGCAAAGGGGACATATTATCTACAGGATGATGAAAAATGTTTTTACATGGTATTGATTTCCTTAGACTTATAAAATCATTAATCAATGACACAAATGGTCGCCATTTTCGCTTTGATCAGATTCTGTGAGGAATACTTGTCTCAATAACAATACCTACTGACTGAAAGCAACAGGAAATAAGGTGTCAACATTATTTGCCTTCTGTCGGCCTAATCTACATCGTGTTGTAAGTAAACGAATCGCGCTTATGTTAACAATGCTTGTTTATGTCGTCATTATATTTGCTGGGAGAAACACAAGACCAACATTCGCGAGAGAACCTCATGAGATAAACGACACTTTTAAACGAAAATTAAAACGAATATATAGCCACTTTCCAAATTCAATAAACGAATATGGCTTACGAAATTTACGACCTGAAAGGAATTTTATTTCTGGTGAGTATCAATTTAATCCTATTGTCGCAAAATGGGGATGAAAATATTTTTCAAAAGGCGGTAACTGTCAATTAATTAATATTAAGTATATTAACTGAGGTTATTTTCAGGTATTTGCTATCCCAATGATAGCGTCCACAAATATTGACTGCAGTGGTAAAGCTTTCCATTGCGTCAATTCCACGCATTTCATAATCTGCGTTGATTTGGGCGGCGGCGTATCCACCACGATTGATGACTTCGTTATTCCGTGTCCAGCTACAACAGTGTGCCATGAACATAATATTTTTGAATGTGAATTTCCAAAAATTCAAGCTACTACAATCCCCTTTGAAGTGATTGGTGTTTCAAAAGAAAGTGATCTCAGTGTAACGACTTCAGTTATCCATAGTGTTACTGTTCCAACGCCACCGGACAAATCGTTGATAGTGTTAAATGAAAATACTACTGTGATAACTGTGCCGACACCTGAGGAAGGGACATCTGTCAAAAAATTGGATGTATTAGAAAGTTTTAAGCAACCCAATGAAAATACCACGGATACAAATGAAACTGTTGATGTTCAACAGATAAATAAAAATATCAATAGAATCACTTCCGTCATTGATAATAACAAAAAAATTGATTCGGCTGTGCAAACTACAACTGATAAAGCAGTGATTACGTTAGATAAATCTAAATCTATCGATATGATGGCAACGACGACCTCTATTATAAAACCTAATGAATTAATTTCCAATGATTCTCTGAATTTAGCAAACACAAGTGATATTTCGTTTAATAGCACTCCTTCAGTCGAACTCTTAAACACTAAACGACTAATGAAACACGCCGACGTAAGTAAAACTGTTGCCGATGAAATAAACACTACTCCTGCGGTCAATACTTATATATGGAACGGTTCGGACGGTATGAATAAAATTGAAGATAATAATAGAAAGAATTCAATTAATAAAACAATTCCAGAACGTAACTCAATAGGTGAAATTTCTACAACTGAAAGAGTAGTTCCTAAAAAGAAATATATTGAGCCCTTAGTAGAAGTTTTAGTTGATCAAACAACAACGGATAGGAACCTTTCACCCTTAGGACATCCTGATTTATTTTTAGGTCATAACGTAGCGAACCCAACAACTACAACTTCCGACACTTTCTTAAACATTTTACATAATAATGCTGCTACGACAGAGCAATATACTACTACAAAAGCAATACTTAATGGGGAAAAAACTAAAACTGTTACGGGTGTAAAGTCTGATATTTTATGTGAAATAAGTGCGAATACTGCGGCAAATGAGAACGTTGAAAACAACGTTACCAAGCAAAATGAGTTAGTGCATCAGAATTTTGTAGAACAGATTCCTATAGTTGAAGTGACCGGAAGTGAACAAATCGCAGAAAGGATAATGAAACATATTTCTCCTGAGAAAATTGAAACCTCTGTTTCAGCACCCGAAACCGTTGTTACTAGTCCTCAAACAACTACAGACGCAACTTTAGACAATATTGTTTACTCCGCAACAACGATAGTCAATAATGACACATTTCTACAAAATGTAACTGATGCTCACTCTTTGGAGATAACCATAAAAACAGATTTAACAATAAAATTCACAGATAATTCTTATCAAGTAAATCGAGAATCGAGTAAAGCATTTATAGCAACAAACAATAATGTAAGCGGTACTAATGAAACGATTGCAACTTTACAGTCTATGTACGATAATTCAAGAACAAATATGTTTAATGATATAACTACACAATTAAACACATTTCTAACAGCTACAACAATGTATCCTACTACTACGTTAGCACCTCCACAAAATAAAGCTATAGCAAACGGGATAGGACTAAAAAAAGCGGTACCACCGGCAACTGTGGCAACAAGTATTAGTATTAAAACATTTTTGAACGGTAATACTACACTAGGTCCCTATAACGCGACATTTAACTCGGTTACAAATACTACAGTTAAAGACTGGATATCGCAGATTGATATTTTTCCAACCGCATCTGTAATTAGAACTTCAGAAAATTATACCTTTTTAGATCGGTCTGCTACTACTATGAATGCAATCATAACTAATCAAGGAGGTAAAAATGTTGGTGAAACTGTTATACCTAACGAAATTTTAAATATTTACCAGTTAAATAAAACGACTCAGGATGAAGTTGCAAATAAAACAAATACGGTTTATCTACGTGATATAAGTAAACAAGTTATCCATAATGATAGTTTCAATTCCATAAAAACGAATAACCACGTGATACCTTCACCAACTGTCATTACTAATCAAGAAGGTAAAAACGTCGTTGAAACTGTTATAATTCATGAAAATTCAAATATTAATCAATTAAATAAAACAACTCAGGATAAAGATGCAAATAAAACAAATACGGTTTATCTACGAGATATAAGTAAACAAGGTATCCATACTGATAGCTTCAAACCCATAAAAACCAATAACCACCTGACACCTTCACCAACTGTCATTACTAATCAAGAAAGTAAAAACGTTGTTGAAACTTTTATACTTCATGAAAATTCTAATATTTATCAATTAAATAAAACTAGTCAGGATGAAGTTGCAAATAAAACGAATACGGTTTATCTACGTGATGTAAGTAAACAAGATATTCTTAATAATAACTTTAATACCATTAAAACGAATAACAACCTGATACCTTTGCCATCTATATATGCAAGTAAATTTACCACGCCTATACCTGACACAAATTATACAAAAACAATTAGTATAGATTCTATATCAAAAGTACCGAAAGATAATCCGGAAATAATCGAAAAAAGATTTTCTGCCAACGATTATAAAGTTGAAACAAGCACGAGGTTGCCATTGGATTTAACACATTACACTAACATGGGTGGAGGGGAATCATATGAAAATATATTGATAACAAATACACCAGCACGGGAGTCAATTGCCCAAGAAGTGGCTACTCATCAACGTATGAACACTAATATTACTCCAATTGAAACATCAACTGATATGGTTGTGGCCTCTATGATAAGTATTAATGCAAAAAAATATGATTATACATCAAATTTGAAAGATTCTGACAATATAGAAACTACTAATTTAGGAGTCGATCAAAATAAAATAGCTGATATATTTGATACAATAAAATCAAATAATATTATCTACTCCGATAGAACTACAAAACTCTCATCTGCGTCTAGTAGTAATAAGAATAGTAGTGTTAAAATAGCGTCATTAATAGAAACTACAAGTCCCAAATATTCGCTATTAAATATGTCGTTTAAACCATCCAGTTTGATCACTAAGCCGCTGTTAAACTCAACTGAAAATAATGTTACTAATATTTCATTATCATATGGTTATATAGAAACTAACAAACCAGAAACCTCAAATGTTTATACAACTTTATCTAATTACAATCCTAGTAATAAAATTAACCAAGTTACAGAATCAGAAAACACACAAACGACTGAGTCCTTGCCGAAGAATAATCACATGAATTTGGAATCGTCAATAACAGCTACACAAGCTTCGTTAATAAAAGAAAAACATACTGAAAATGATAAAAATCCTAATAGCAATGGTTCCCCATTGCGGACTGTAGAGTTAAATCAAAGTGATCCAACAACGAATTCAATGAACTATGTGCCAGTGCCTAAAATCGTGGATTTTGCTCCCTTAAAAGAACTTAATTTAACAAAATGGAGCAGTCTGCCTAATATAGAAACAAACACCACAACTTCAGTAAACAGCTTTATATTAGATACAATTACTAAAACTACTGCTTTTATTCCGAATACGACAAATACTTTTCGCCAACAAGTTGTAAAGAATAATTTAGAACAAAGAAAAGGTCTACCAGTATTTTCCACTGTAACTGAGACACAAATCAATAACGATGCTATCATAAAATCACTGCTACCAGCATTCGAGCCTACTCGCAAAAACTATATGCTTTCCCGAGTTACTTCTACACCGATTTCTGTAATTTCTAGTGATGTATCTAAAACTTCAGATTTACCTATATCCCCATTACCAACTGTAAATTACAATGTACCACAGTCAATTATAGACACAACAACAGAAACCGTAAAAAAATACGTGATTGCTGCCGGTTCAATGGTAGATGCTATCAAAGGAATTGGAGAGAAAATCACTGAGACCAATAATTACGCTAACGTAAGTTTTGATGATAACCAAAATGTTATTAATTCAAATGTGCATGATAAATTAGTTGAAAATAAAACTAACCATGAAAAGATATTTATGGATAACAATACTTTACAAGACAATAAACTAAATATTACCATCATTGCAAGTAAGGAATTAGTAGACAGTCATAAGAGAATTTTAAACTTTACTGAAAACGATAAGACGCCTATAAAAGTTAATACAGAGAGTGCCCAGAAAATCGCATTTAGAATAAACGACTCCACTTTTGAGGGAGAAGTTACGTCTGAACCTATGGGTTCAGAAACTATACATATCCAAGATAAAAACTTACGTACGAATCCACCGTTAGCAATACAAATTGACCACAAATATTTGAAACAAGCCGAATTTGCTGTCACAACAAGCCCGTTATACGCGATAGAAACTGGGTCAGTAGCTCCTAAATATTTAACACAATCAAAACCAATACGAGCGTATACTGACAAATTGTTACAAAATAACAAAACTGAAGTAACCGGTACGACACAAGATGAGGTGCAAACTAAATCACAAAATACATCTATTAAAATTAATAATACAAATACGAACTTAAATACGTTATATAGTCATTTACTGCCTCAAAATAACATCGTCAATGTCAGCTTAGAGGAACATCTTACATCACAGAATTATACTATTACCACAGAAATACAGGGTCACTTTAATAAAAGCAAAGGGCAAACGAATAAACTAAAATTAGATGAAAATAGTTCGCGGAACTCAAATATGACTAGAAGAAGTATAACATTAAATTTAGATAATTCCACCATCAACGATTCAGCATCTCATTTTAACTGTTTGAATCACACCCGTGGCAAGTACGCCGATAAGAAAGATTGCAGAAAATTCTACACTTGTGTAGGTAAACTTCAAGCTATAATTGGAACATGTCCAAATAACACGGTATTTAGTGAAATTAATAAACAATGTACGCGAAACTTATCACATTGCGTAAGAAACAACCAGTTTCGCTGTTTATTGGATGGACGGTTTAGTGACTTCTTTCTAGATAATATTTATTACATTTGTGTTAAAAATAGCACGAATGCTTTTGTTAGATATAAATTACAGTGCCAGAACGGTTACCATTTAAACAAGGTCTCGGTAAAATGTGAGAGAAATAAAAATATGCCCAGTCAGTCTTCGTCTGCGTCTTCAGTCAGCGAGAATTCTAGAATAAGTAAAGATGAGAGTCAACTTATAATTAATAAGGAAGAAACTAAACCAATTAAAAGTACGACTGATTTTGAATGTAACAGTGAAGGTAAATTTCCATATACAATGGATCGCCGGAAATATTATGTATGTACTAATGTTAAAAACATTTATCGCAGGAAGATAAAGAAATGCGCCAGCGATGAAGTTTATGATGATAGCAAGAAAAACTGCATAGAAAGTGAAAGTATAGAGTGTTAATGTGGGTATTACTATTGAAAAAGGTTTAGGATTCTAGATAATTTTAAATATCTTTATAATTTGAATTTAATATTTTTATAATTTGACTGGAAATATGTAATAGTACCTAAAATAAAATCATATAAACAACAGAGACAACGAATCATTGCGAAAATCGTAATACAATAGCAAAGGTCGGGTTAATTTATATGTAATCTAGTATAAGTAAAATCTTAGGTAAGTAAAAAAATAAGCTACTTTATTATTAAATTAATTTATAATTAGTCTAAATTTAATTATACTTAAAATAAAAACAAACATGATTATAACTTATTATAATAACTTTTTTTTTAACGTTGTTTTAAATTATTCCGTATCGCATCTGCTTGTAGTATGTAGGTACCTATATTCAGTCTTCGATTGTATTTCGTAATTATATATTATCAAATATTTAAATATTGTTACATTCTTGGTTTTCGGAACGGTGCACCACTGTCAGCAGAAAATTTTTCTTCATTAACTTTCTCCAAGGTGACACAGAACTGATTGGAAAATATTGTGCATCGAATTGAGTTTTCACCCTGGACAGGTCGCGGGGGACAAAAGTATGTGGCGCGATTCGGAGTGTCATCTTGTGTTACTCTAAATTTGTAATTCTTACACTCGATTGGTTTAGGTCGATGGCTTAGAAACTGATTGTTCGCGTTTGGCTTGTGATCGCCGAAATATGAATCTTTTCTGGTGTCAGAACTATAAAAATCAGAACCTGACTTGGTAACATTAGCTACAGGACACTTGAATTTTTGCGGTGAGGTACATGTGCGCGTATAGCTGTTGAAAACGGTGTTTCCTGAACACTTGAAGTTGATGCCTTGAAAGCGACTTCCATTGGGGACGCACAAGATATACCCTTTGCATCCTGGAACGTTAGGATTTGCGATCCTCTCATTTTGGTGGCATCGCAACTTTCTGGTTAATGCTGGGTCAATAAAGTTGATGGCATCCTCGCACACCTCCGTAGATTCCTCATTGCAGATTGTCCCGGCTGGGCAGACAAATGCAGGACCCACTAACTTGGTACCTTCACATAGTCTGACTCTGTCGTTTCGTTCGCACGTGAAACCATACTGACCACAATCGTAATTGTAGTCGGGGTTTATGTAGTATGCCTCTGTTGTTAGACTAGCGTAAATAGAGACCTGGAAAAAAATATAATATAAACCTTACGTAACATTTATTCATAACGTCTGTTTTGATTCAAACTATGAGCTCTGCTAGGTACTGATTATTTCTTAGATAAAAAATCTAATTTATGATGGTTTGAAATGGAAATTGTACCCAGAAGCTGCTCGGCGTGCACGTGTCAAGCAGCTGTCTAGACTAATGAGGCAAAAATCCTTTAAATACCTACCTCGACGAATAATATAAGTTAAATATTGCAGTAACATTTGAAGTGCGAGGAAAATCGATAAATTACATTTTAGTATAGTGAAGATAAAGTTACAACTTTTTATCTCATTAAGCTTGACTTTCAAAGCAAAAATACTTGTTTATTTATACGGTATGTGTGCGTTGCAAATAAAAAAATATCCTCTACAAATACTTGCTGCATATAATCTTAATTACACTTATTGCACTATATAATACGCACTAATGATGTGTTTCATATTGATGTTGTTAGTATCTAAGATATTACTCACCGCCAGTAAAACTTTTATCAGGTGTACACTGAACATAATTTTCCACTGTATATTTTACTACGACGCTTACAAAGTTCGAAACACGACTAACGGACAATAACTGCTCTCTTTGAGCTATTCAGTTGGAAGCTAATTAGCGTTTTTAACACCTCCAAGCAATAGAGAAATGTGTGACACATTGTCCCAGATACTTTGGAAAAATTCGTATGTTTTAACGGTACTCGAATGCATGGGGGCTTAGAAGTAGGCGACCGACAGTGATAAATGACAGCGTTTTGTAGATATAATACATACCTATACCTAGATTTGATTTTCACGCTTGCTTAGGCTTGCTCACACAAAATTTTTTTAGTATCCCTACCTTTATTATATTTATTACGAGTCCCATAAAACTTCTCGCGAGAACTCGACAGATTTTAAACATTCTTTTTTATTTAGTAAGGGATTGCGACTGCCAATTTGTCATTTATAATCTTTTTAAGATCTACAATAATATGTTGCATTGCATGTAGCATAGCTATATAATTTGTGTGACTTTAATTATCGCATTTATATCCGAATAATATAAATGCGATAATTAAAGTCAATAAATTATGTTTTTTTTTAAGATAATTAAAACAAATGACTTTTGTTCGTCATAGATACAATAGAAAGACATGCACTAACTCACCCGCGAGCCGTCTCGATGAATGTATTTAATGCGCTGACTTGGTCCTTCCATGGTTTTCATGCACTTCACCGAAACTATACTATATTGTAGTCTTTGCCGAGACCACAATAATTGAGGAGAGTATCCTGTATACGGAACAACGATATTCTTTTGTCGATACGGACCACGAATACTTTATGGATGCACACAAAGCTAGATGGAAACAAGTGAACAATGAATATAAAAATCCTCAGCTACCTACTTTTTTTTGAAAAAAATTGAAATTACCCGAAAATATAGTTAATAAAATTTAAGTTTAAAAAACTACAACCCGCCGACTACGGATGAAATCAACTGAAAATCATGTAACAAGAACATAATTCCTATGTCACCTTCCTGATAAACAATTTACTGAATTGAAATCAACATCAAAAGAAACTGATTTGTCCGAATTATAGCCGTGATCGCTTACACCCATATTATACTTAAGTTTGCAAACCCAGGGCATAGTGGCATGCGACCACGGCCACAAACTGGGCACAACAATTCCTTTTCTTGTTGATTTCAATTCAGTAAATTGTTTATCAGGAAGGTGACATAAGAATTATGTTCTTGTTACATGATTTTCAGTTGATTTCATCCGTAGTCGGCGGGTTGTAGTTTTTTAAACTTAAATTTTATTTGATATTTTTTGTGTTTTTTGTGGGTTTGTGCTTATTTCATTCACTATCAGGATGCTTCGATTCTAAGTATGTATGTATATCTAAAGACAAAACCATATTTTTTAATTTACAGTAATTGTGAAAAACAAATCCGTGTTTTCGGTAAGATGGGCTCTCATATTTGTTCGCAAATTGGTTGGTCATTACTGGCTAAATCAGTGAGGGTTTGAAGATAAGAATTAGCCACTACCCACCCGAGCTAAGTAATTATCTAGATTGTGACCTATATTGTCAATGTAAAATTCACAAAGCGTGCTTCAGCGTTATTTCATGCATTAGTAATTTTACATTATCTCATAAACTGTACAGCCAAATGGCATGGTGCTTGTGGTGGTAAAATAATTTATTTTTATAAGGATTAATATTTTGGAGCTCAAATAATCGTTTAAATAGTACTTATAGAAAAAATGCGTTTTTACAAAAAAACAAAAGGGAGATATATGGTATCGCGGACTTTTTTGTAGAACTATTAGGGGCCTTCATTTTTGCAGTACATAATTTTTACTTATGTACAACCGTTTAGGCAGCGTACGCAAAGAATGCTGTTCTAAACAGCATATTTTTCCAGCTAGCTAGAAATAAACCGTGATAGCTCGGCTTAAAAATACGATACGTATATAATTTATAGCTTATAGTACTCGGGAATAATGTAGCTATCTTTTAATGCAATTATTTTCAGAATCGCATCATTAATTTTGAAGATTACCCCTTATATATCCAAATTACAAACTAACAAACTGACAAATTAGAATTTTGTCTTCTTTCGTTTGATATACCACATACCACTCGATAAGATAGCAAAAAATTTTAAAAGAATCGCTCTTTTTTTTTGCATGTAACTTTCGTCGTATTGATTTTGTTTATATAATATGTAGCCATTGTTACCGGGACCATAATAAGAAATCGATTGACACCTCATTCATCAAAATCAGATGAGTACTTTAGGCGCTATAGTGGAACATACGTAAATAGGAAGATACATGGACTCCCTAATATAAAACCCTTCCTTCGGCTTTTTGCCGTGTCGTCGGGTAAATATAAAAGAGCCGAACAGAACCTCCTCCGGTTTTTCTTCGTTTAAAATATACGTCTCGCTGCTTATTTTGTGCTATTAGGTAGGTACGATAGATGTTTGCGTAAAATAATTCGATTTATCGATTAAGGACCTCCTAGTAAGTTACCGACCACCAAGAGGTGGTTGTTGTATAGCTCTTGATTAAAGTTATTAGTTTTTATGATACTTTATAGTTATTTCCTAGAATAACTGTATCCTACAACCAGTCACCAAGCAATGCTGATGCTTGCTAAGTTATTTACGTTTAAACTTTTTAATTGACTTAAAAAGAGGTGGTTTTCAATTTATCTGTAATTATTATTATTGTTTATCTATATTAGCACAAAACTTTGTTTTAAAATCCGATTTTGATGATTGAACAAAATAATTTAAAGATATTTTACCATCGTCCTTAAGATCGATTCCGAAATACGTTAAATCTCTTAGTATCACGCGAAAAACATTGTTTTTTTTTAATGAAATCAAAAGAAAATAACAATTGTAATACCTAAATGCATTTATTAAACTAAATCATACTGACTTAAACATAACATCACTCATCATCCGACGATGATTCGCTGTCGCTATCTGAGCTTGACGCGGACCTTTGTGACTCTGCAACAACTGGGCCACCAGTTTTCGCTCTGTAAACAAACATCCATATTTAACATTCCATATGTTATTGATTATTCCTTAGGTTTTACTTTTTACCTATAGATACATCATCATCATCAACCCATTGACCGCCCCACTGCTGGGCACGGGTCTCCTCTCAGAATGAGAAGGGTTAGGCTATAGTCCACTACGCTGGCCTAGTACAGGTTGGCAAACTTTACATGCCGTCGAGGAAATCTCTCAAATATGCAGGTATCCTTACGATGTTTTCCTTCACCGTTGTAAGCGATTCTAAGTAATCTTTTAGTCTGTCTGTCTTATTACATATACACCTAAAAATTTAACGAAGATATACACACGAAAAAAAAAATGACTAGAAGCAGTCTTGTGATCCTTTAGCTGGTATATTTACTACAAAAATTGCGATATTATTAGACCTTACCTTTATTTCCTATATTTGTAAGGATGTTGCAGGGAAAAGGAGAAGGAGGAATCTAGGATCTGATCTTTTTTTTCGAGCGCCCTGGAGAACACATTAATGAATTGCAATATATTATTTGTGATTGAAAATAAATGATAAAATGGCGCAAGTACATTATATTATTAGTTTTATAGTTCATTTTGAATTTCAGTAACCAAATTTAATAGACAACGGCCCATTCATCACAAAAGTTGGTTAAAAAATTGGTGTCTCTGTAAAATGTTACACAAAGGTAATTTTTTATTGCTTTTATAAAAGTTATTGAACTCTAAATCCAGATCTGAGCGTTAGTTTCTGGAATAAAGAAACAACTTTATAGGACTTTAATAGTAATGTAAAGTCAGTCAGTCACATGTCGATAGGAACGAAGAAGTGAGATGGTTACATATTTACGTAGGGAATGGAGAGAAGACAGGGGCGAGGATGCAGCTACCTAAAACAGTGAACTCTCACGAACAGAAATGTCGTGACCAGGCGTGCAATTTACCAAAGTAAATAAATTTTAATTATTCCAACACATACTCCAAAAGATATAATAATAAGGATAAGTAAGTATATTAAGTCCAAATTGGTAATGATACATGTAACTAGCACTGACACAAAGACGATTCTATAATTTATTTTTAATGAAGGAAAAAATCGGCTGGCGGGCAGGAGCGAACCTGCGTCTTCTGGTTCGGTACACCAGACGCTTTGACCACTAAGCTACCGCGGTAGCGCTTTGATCACTAAGCTACCGCGGTAGCTTAGCTTAGCTTAACTTGTAATCTTAGCATGGAAAATGCTTAAAAAATACAAAAAGATAGTACGATTCTATAATTACTTAATTTGCAATTGAAATTGAACTATGTTCAATTACCTTAAGGTAGCTTATAATTATTAACATCCCCATTGCAATAAATGTGCATTACTTACAAGTTATACGCTTCTGCAACCGCGAGTGCGGCGGGATGTAGAGCGCCAGTGAGACTAGAATGTTGCTGTGTCAGCAAGGTTTCCACCTCCTGTTCCGGCCGGTTCAGCATCGTGCCGAGGACCTGCACGCTCGCTGACATCGCCTCTTCGAAACCGCACTCGGCTAAGTACGTTACTGCAGTCTGTTTGTAAAGAAAATATTCGGAAAATCGGTCATCGGTATAGACGAATAGAACAACAATGCTATGCATAGATGCAATATTTATCTATTTATTTTTATTTATTTATTTTATAACAAATACAATTGTTTTTACAGATTTAATAGATTTTACCCTTACCATTCATCTTTCGCTAATAACTAAAATGGATTTTAAAAAAAATCTTAATATTCCTAATTATTATTTTCAACTATCACGTACAAAGATTTTGGGATAATGCCTCGTAGATCAAAATCATAAATATATTTAACCATAAAACAATCCGTTCAATATCGAGTTTCTTAAGGTAAACGCCTGTGGGTCGATTTCGGTTTTTTCGGTATATTGTTTTTTATTTTTATTTATTTATTTATTTCTTTCCCTTAAAGCTATCTTTATTGGTTGTCACCCAATGCGACAGCAAGGTCTTCTATGAAACTATATCTAAGTATTAATAATATTTTACACACTAAACTACACTTACAATTATTACATATTAAACTAAGAGGAACTTTATTATTTCAGTATTCTACTTATTTATAACATAAATTATATAACAGTACTTTCGCGAATTCACTCTGGTTGCTTGTAAAAATATCATGTTATTCGTCAAGAAGTCTTGCAGGCAGTATTCTTAGTAGCTACTACTACTACGATCTGTATCTACAGTCTATAGGCTGCTTGCTGTAGGACTTTAGTTAACTCTTATGAGGAGACATAGACTGGAGGCTTCATGGCTTCCTTTCAGAAAACTTCATTGACAGTGTGAGACCACTGTCTGTGATATCGAATTTTGCTTCTACCTTCTCATAGGCAGCGATATCGTGTTGACTAACTTTACAGTCAGTTCCATTTAGGTACCTCTGTTCTTCATTATATTGTTAGATGGACTACAGGATACTTACTGCAGCAATTCCTTGTTGTCCTACGGCGGCCGCCCTGCTGGCGAGCTCGGCGATGGCTTGCGGGCGGGCCGGCACGCCGGCGGGCTCCCCGCGCCGCAGTCGCGCCAGCGCGTCGGTCACGCTGTCCCAGCGCGGGTCCGCCTTGTCTTGAGTGTCAGAACACATCTCTATTATGTTGCACACGGCTGTTGCTGATAACCTAGTACACAAAATTGAATAATATTATAGAAAGTAGAAAGAAAACAGATAAAAAAATATAAGCCACAAGCACAGGGAAAAATCATGACAGATTAAAAAAAAACTATTTAAAGTAAAGGTAAAGGTACTGATGATTAAAAAAAAACAATAAAAATCCAGATTTTAAAATTTGGATAAATAACTAAATAGTTTTGATAGGAAACGGTGACATGAATACTTTTGTACTGGTGTTCTGAGGTCTTTGGTCTCCTGTTCTTCCGCACTTATTTGACCAAAGCTGAGCATGTCGGCAGCGGCTGCTCGCATTTTTTCCTTAATTTCCTCATCTGAAAAAGAAGTGTATTAAAATAAAATTAGGAGTAAACGACATTTCGGTGTGATTATTATACTATAACAAGCTTTCCGCGTCTTTGCTTACGCCAAGTTTAAACATTCGTTCACCGCTCTAATAGAGCTCTAATATAACACCGGATTCTTAGCTAATGCTTACTTTATTTATAAGTATCTGTGTGCAAAATTGTTTCCCAATCCCTTTAGTGGTTTGAGCTAAGCGTTGATAGGATCAGTCTGTCAGTCATTCTTTTCCTTTTATATTAATACTAGTTCAGCTTTCTTACCTTGACCATGGTAGGTATTGACCATGGCGTCCAACAGTCTCTCGACGAGTTTGGAGCGTTTGGCGTGGCCGAACACGACGAGCTGCGACCACGCCTGCGCGAGGCGGTCACCGGCCCCGCCTACTTCTAGGGTCTTTATTATCTGTTCAGGAAATAATATAGAAATATTACAATAATTTTAGCCTACTTCTGTGAATGGATAGTTTTTACTGCAGATGCTGTTTAAATAAAGCTCACCTCTGCTGTAAAACATAAGGCAACGTTAGAATGATTATTGCCATTAATAAAAGCCTAAATACTATTATTAACATTAATATCACTAAACACTATGAAAATAAATTTTGATAAACAGCAGAAAGACGACGCCATCTAAAATGTGAGGCATGTACTGCCGATGAGTTCGTATATCAAGCATCAATATCGTAATATTAGAATTTCTTCAACCGCAGAAATATGTGAATATAAATACATTATTATGTTTTGGTAGCTAGTGACTAGAAAGTGAATAAAAATATTTCGTAAAATTGGTACCTATAATAATAATAGTAGCTTCGTGTAAAACACTGATATTCAGCCGCATCTAGTTACACTGGAAGCCGACCCCAACATGGTTGGGAAAATGCTAGGAAGATGATGGTATAATAATAATAGAATAAAAATTCATCCAGTAATCTAAAATGCAATTCACTAATAAGTATTAACTGTTACATAATCATGTTTTGTCATTGTTATTAAAGCTGCAACAATAATCTTGTTTATGAAGAAATAATAACATTGACGTCTTTCTGATAGGGAGCGCAAATTTCAACTACTATTGTATATGTCAGGATGGCCGAGCGGTCTAAGGCGCCAGACTCAAGGTTTCCTTACTCACTATGTGAGTGCGAGTTGTTCTGGTCCTCTCTGAGGGCGTGGGTTCGAATCCCACTTCTGACAAACTCTTTTGGTGTATTTTGTAATATTTTTTGTAATTTTTATATCGGCTAAAGGCGTTAAAATATAAGTATCTTAGTTTTAGGATTAAAAATATTAATCTACCTCTTCCATTACTGACGGTTCAGGTACATAAACATTTGGTACAAATGTGTCCAGTAGCTCAAGAGTTTTCTCGAATGGGGCGTGCCTGCCAAAGGATATAAAAATTGAGTACATAAACATGAGTAATCAAAACAAAATTTTTCTCATGAAGTGATGCATAAATTACCTGCAGGACACTGTTATATAATGCCTATAATAAATACTTTCTTTGTATGCATCCCCGACTAATTTATAGTTGTCACCTTTCATAAGAAGAGCGTGTAACCTTTCAGCCATGTTAATATTCTGAAAAGTAAAAATTAAATTAACACATTATTTAATTAAGCAAAGCGCGTGGCGCGTTTATGGCTGTAATTGTGTTACTTCAAGAAAATAAAAGATTTAAATAGAGTAGAAACGACATCATTCAATATAGAATAATTTAGATTATGTTATTCTACTTCACCATTTAACAATTCTAGTAAATTTAAATATTTTACTAACCTGTAAGTGGTCACTACAAACACCCATAGCCGTTATGAAGAAATTAGTGTCGGGAGGTTCCTTAGCCTCTAAGTGTTCCTTTTTTTCTAATTCCGTTATTATAGCAGATAGTAAATCAAAGCGCGGACCTCCTGCAAGATGCAGAGTACAATATGAGAAAATATAAAATGCGTAAAAATTTATTGTGGTTGCAGCCGGTGAAGAATTTTATAAATATTATATAATAGACAAATACATTTATAAGGTTTTGGATTTCTATTCTCTCCGTCTGTAAGATATCTTTAACTTTAAGATGATTAAACTGTTACGATGACCTGCATGTACTTACTTTCCTTACAGAATAAGCATAGTAAGTAGTAGTAGGCAGCTAAGCCAGGTTGTATTCCAAGCTGTCTAAACTCGGCGACTATTTGCAGTGCCATCTGTTGCAGTGTTTTGCCTCCGCCCCACGCAGATAGTGACCGCAAGCATGCAGTCAGTGTTTCCTCATTTGGCGATAAACCCTTTAATTAATAATTGCTTTATAAGAATAAGATTAAAAATTACCTATTTTATTTCTTAATAAAGTTGTGTAAATTAAATGCTTCTTAGACTCTTTTTTTAGAGTCAGGCAAGGTAAACGTTTTCAAGTTATAATAGGGTTTCAAGTACATAATATACCTATTTCGCATTTATTAGTCACATTATTACTAATTTTAGCATTTTAATTTTAGTAAACCTTTATTATTTTTGGTAACATGTATCATTTTGTTAAATTTACATATCTACTCGTATAATATGTACTTAATTTTATCAGATTTGGTAAACAGTTAAATAAAAGCAGTTTCCATTGATGTATGGCTGGTTAGGTATTAAATATTGGCTGGGAAAGATAGTTTAGAAAGTTAGTTATATCTAAATGTACTGCTGGACTCTAGCAATAAATATTTTAATTTGAATTAGATTAGCCTTTATCATATAGGATTCAATAATGTTTGTTTTACCTGTTCATTCATCTGTCCTAATGTTGATCGAAGACCTTCGATACGTAGGGCGGTCCCTTCGCGTAAGAACCCGACACAGACCACAAGCGAGTTATACACACTAGTGGATAGCTGTATACCTTTCCCTATCGCTTCCTGTGCTAACATATGAGCTCTTTCTGCCTAAAATAAAATAAATCTTATGTAAAAAAATATACAACAGTATTACTTCTATTAGGATTTTTGCACTTCAATGCTATCTTATCAGAGAATGCAAAATTATATTTTTAATAGTTTTAATCAGAGGCACTTAAAGATATTTATACACATAATAAGAATAAGCATTGCTATTTTCTTACAAAATAATATGCGGTTAAGTAAATTTAGAGATATAATTTTATAGTCACCTGGTAATATTTAGCCATGCCTTGTATGATAGCACAGTATGCTTCCGATGTCTTGGGTTCTATTGATTGGAAGATTTGATCAGCCAGTCCACCAAGCCTTTAAATTTTTTTATAACATATTTATGTTTAATTTAATGAAAAATATCTGTACATATAATCATTATATTGAATAAAATATAATGATTATAAGTATAATTACTAAAAGAAAGTAGTACTTAAATAAATTAGATAATGCAATATGGAAAAAACAAAACTTTTAACTAGCTGAGCATTAAATACCAGCTATAAATATTGTTACGGCCACTACTCAAGTATGAGAGTACCTTTTCATATGTATTACATTCCTTAGATATTGGTAGAAATGTAAATTTTTAAGAGGTTCATTGTACTCCTAAGTTGCCAGTGAGTTTTTAAATGATGTATTAGCAACATGGACATGTTGCCGTGAAATGTAATTATTGTTTTTATTTGGTAGCTAAGTCTGGGACTATGAGGAAACAAAGAAGTTTTCACACAATAAGAATTTTTACCTCCAAGTGGTTGCTTGTCTGTCCCTAGTGTTAGCAGAAAACCATCTCTCTTCAAGCCACTCCAATGAGTCAGGCTCTTTTTCATTGTAGAAACACAACAGTTGCAGAAATTGCAACTTCAGTTCATCACTAACTCCTTCTTTCCCGCCAAGCAGTTGAAATACTTTTACAGAATCATCAATTAAGGCATTTTGTATTGTGTACTTCAAGTCTTCTTCAGTAACCTCCAGAAAAAAATAAAATTAATGTTAGAATATTCTTGTGTTGGCTAGTTGGTACCTACTTTGAATGGTAGTCTAAAATTTTTTATTTTATCTAATCAATTAGTTAAATTTAATTACTATGAAAATGTCCTTACTTTGCTTTCATCATTATAAATAGGTTTTGGCGAAAATTTATCTATTATTGGGTCAGCATTAAAGTATGGTGTCTTCTTCTTGCTTGGTGGGTCCCACTCTCTTTTGTTGAATAGGTCTGCATGTTCATCTCTTATCCATGCTGCAGCTTTGCGTCCAGCCTCTGCTGACAATGCATATGATCTTTTGCGGAAGTTTGATAGTGGTATTAAATATGGGTCATCGTGATACCTGTAAACAAATGATATCTATTAAATATCAATGTGGAATTTAAATTATAGTGTATATTTAAAGTTTCTGTTATAAATCTTCACTTATAAATATTGTTTTAAGAAATCAACGTAAGTATTTGATAAAACTAATAATTTACTTGTAGTGTGCAGCTGTTGGGTCAGGACCTACAGTTGCTGCTAATGCCTGTAGGATGTCGGTAGGCCCTCTCGGAATCCGAGGAGGAGGTGAGATACCATTGCTGGATTTACCACTTTGAGGAAGCTTTTGTCCCTCTATAGTTGCCAATGTACGGTAAAGATACGATAGCCTTGTCCATTGTCTGTGAAAAAAACGTTTTATCTAATAAATATGGGCTACTGTATAGCCGAAATCTAACCTCTAAGTTTCAATCACTTACCGCGGTACAACAAAATTGGAATACATTGAAGATGTGTTTTAGTATGTGTAGAACTTATCACTGTAAAATATTTACATGGAGTAATTCATAAGTTTCATCTAAATTAAGTTTTCTAATAAATAATTATGTTTTAAGAAACAATAATAACCTCACTCAAATTCACCTAAATATATAGATAATAATCAATCAGATGTCTTTATCTGTCAGTGCAGTGTCATCACTGTCATCATGTCTGATTTTCACATAATCTGTCAGTGTCAAAATTTCAAAACTGTCACAATCATAATCATAATTTAAAATTTCATGAATTAAAACCCAATGGTTCGCGCCAAACTTATTGTCCGGCTTGAAGTTGGCACTAGCTAACTTTAACTCAGCCGTAAAAATCGGAGAAAGAATATTATTAGATTGTAATAAATAAAAACGGAAGCTCAAGTCGTAGGCCGTCGTTTTAAATAATTTTAATCCAATATTTTTCTTTCTTCGATTTTTACGGCCGGGTTAAAGCTAGGTCGTGCCAACTTCAAGCCGGACAATAAGTTTGGCGAGAACTGTACCTTAGTTTCATTTTATTAAAAACTAGCTTCCCGCCAGCGGCTTCGCCCGCGTGGTCTATGCGTATCCTAGACATTAGAAAACCCCCGACGACACAAAATGTAATTTGCGATTTTGTGGTGGCGGCTATCTTGGATTTGAAATTATCATAATGTAAAGTCAAGTAATTCGACTAGTCAAGCTCTTTCATTTGATGGAGTTGTGAAAAAATAACCGCTATTTTGTGGTGGCAGCCATCTGACCGATTTTCTCTCTATGAACACTCCCGAAGAATTCACCTTTCAAACAAAAATAAAACAAAATCGGTTCATCCGTTCGGGAGCTACGATGCCACAGACAGACAAACACACACACCCCGTCGTTTTTGCGTCGGAGGTTAAAAATTGATAGGTATGACTGGTTTGGAAACTTTTATAAAGCGGGCAAACCAAGGTAAAGATTGGCAGCTAGGCTTAGACAGTATACACGGTTGAAAATTTAAATCAGTGTCTGCAATGTCAGAATCAGCAGCGTCCTTTGCCAAAGCATCGGCAAACTGATTCTCTTTAATACCACAATAGTCAGACCATCCTGAACATCCTTTTGTTTGAAAGCACAGGTACCTAAATCGGGAATGCTTTATTTGTAGGATAATGATAATAGACCCGTATTGTATTATAATAATGAATCCAAGTGAATCAACTCAATCAACTCGGCCGCGGCCGTCTAGACAGGGCAGGCTAACGACGAGGTGCGGCGCGGGGGGCAAAGCGGCGTACCTCCCCGCCAGGCCGCCACTTTCGTCCAGTCCGCCCGACCTACTCTGCGCGTTGGTACGGACTACGGAGTTTCAAGTGCATCGCTAATAATCACACAGAGTAATGTGCTAATAATATTTAATGCCGATGCATTGATATACAATTTTTCAATCATGCGTTCTACATGTGCAGTTTACGGTTGTTTGTCGACATCGTACAGCAGTAATGATGGAAACTTGAGATTTCATCGATTTCCAAAGGATGAGAATCGGTAAGTGCCTCCTAACCTATTACCTATGTATACATAATATACCTAAACCAATATTATCTCTAAAGTAAACACTAAACAGAATAAAGTCGCTATCCGTGCGCGACGCTGTGTGTTTAGGTACGTACTTACTAATAAATTATTACTTTCCAATGGATTTTGATATCATTTTCACCATTTTCCCATAATAATACCTAATAATTATAAATTTTTTGCTAGATTTTTTGGATGTTCATATTTTCACGGGATAATAAGTAAGTAAGTGAGATTTGGCGAATCTAAAGTTATTTATAATTTTACTAGTTTTCCGGTTTTCCGCCAGCGGCTTAGCCCGCGTGGTCTGGGTATTTCAATTATAGAGGAAGGCTTTAGGCTATACATATAACATTACGCTACTTACTAATAGGAGTGGAGCATAAATGAAAAATGATGCAAAAACGGGATAAATGGTTCCTATTGAGCGTCTCCGTTGCGTGCGTAAACGGTTAGTTTTGCAAAAATGTAGGTACCTTTATATGACGGAAATATTCCGTTTTAAAAGTTCTATAAAAAGGCCGCGACGGTATAATGTCTATCTTTTGAGGTTGACGTAATATTACCTACCCTTTTTACGGTAATGAAATTTGTTCCAAAGTAATGCATTTTAATTACTTATTCAATTAAATACGTTATTCATCACAAGTAGGTATTTAATTTTGAACATAATTGCCCTTGACATCATTTGATTTCAATAAATACCTATCTCAGGAGATATCATAGTTTCAAAGTAGGTACCGCAGCACACTACCACACCTGTGACACTCCATAGAAACTTTCCGATACCGCTGCACACTACAATACCAAATGTCAAACTTGTCAAAATTACGTTTGTACACGTGCAAATGTGTGCGTGACGGTGCGTAGGGTTTGTTGGCAGTCCGGCAAGAACACCGGCAGTATACATATTAATCTATGACCGGCAGAATCCCCCGCATTCTGCCGGTCATAGATTAATATGTATACTGATTGATTGATTGATGATTTGCACGTGTACAAATGTAATTTTGACAAGTTTGACATTTGGAATTTGACGTTAGGGAGGGGCGAGAGTAGCCATTCTGTTATTAGGTATTTATTCTGTGACACTACGCTACCTAATGTCAAAGTTGTGAAAATAACATCTGTACACGTGCAAAAGTGTGCGTGAAGGTACGCAGGGTTGTCGCGTTGGCGGCACGTGAAATTGTATAAGCGGCGCGGTGTATAAAGGTTTTTATATGATTTTGATTAGAATAAGTAATTATAAATAAGGTGACAATCAATTGAAAACTAAAGTTCTAAAACCTAATTATGACTGATAAGTCATATTTAGGTTCTTTATAAACATTTGAAAATACTAGGGGTACTTTTTTACTCTGAACCAATGACATTATATATAGTTTAAAAGAGGTTGAACTAAAAATCCTGCCGAGCCCGCCCGATCCCGCGCCTCCTTAATAACAAAACAATACAATACTAATATCAATAATGTTTTTGGTGGGATTCATTTTCCAGTTCCTATCGTTCAAATATTTAGTTTAACTTTATTTTGAGAAAAATAGATCAAAACTTCATTTAATAGACTAATCTCCAGCGCAATAATAACACAAGATTTATTTTTTAGATGCCGACAGTGGATGACAGCGTGCCAGAGACAAGATTTAAGAAATAAAAACTATAAAACTTTAAGGAATCAGCATGTTTGTAGTTTGCATTTTGAAAAAAAAATGTATTCTAAAATACATTTAAAAGTTACTGCTGTTCCTACAATAAATTTGCCTCCTCCAGCGAGATCTACTTGCACACAAACAGATCCTCCAAAAAATTTAATTGTGAAAGATGTTACAATCCAATGTACAGCCACAAATGCTGTTGATGCAAACTGTTTTAAAATATTTTATGAAGACCGTTCAGTGCAAACTACTGCAAAAGAGACCGACCATACTCCTCGAAAAACTAAATTAAAAAAAAAAGATTTGTTCTATAAGAAGACAAAACGGTTGATTTCAAATTTAAAATCAACGAAAATATCTAAGAAACAATTTGAAGCAGGTTGTGACAAATTTTTAAATTCTAACCTCAGTAATATTGTAAAGGCACAGATGAACTTAAAGTTTCAAAGCAAAAGAATTAGGTATACCAAGGAGTTTAAATTGTTTGCTTTGAATATGTATTACGCGAGTCCACGCGCCTACAGGTTCTTAGCTAAAACCCTCTGTATGCCAAGCAAAACAACTTTAAGTTCCATGTCTATACCTATGACTACTCAAATTAACAAACAAATGTTGGACGCATTATCAACTACAGCAAAACGTATGTCACCATCACAAAAAGAATGTGTTGTGTGTATGGATGAGATGAACTTGAAGTGTTCTCTTGCTTACGACTCCAAGCAAGACAGAATAGTCGGTTTGCATGAAATTGACGGCCAGCAAAACCCATATGTTGCTGGATACGCTTTTACCCTTATGCTTCGGGGCATAACATCCAAATGGAAACAGCCTATTGGATTCGCATTTATTTCAACAAGTAAAATTGATGATAAACTAGAAGATTGGATTGTCAATACCATCAATAAGCTTTTTGAGATGGGATTTCAAATAAGAGCAATAGTTTCCGATCAAGGCTCAGATTTTGTAAAATTTGCAAAATCAAAAGGAATCTCAAAAGACCAGTCACACTTCACCATCAATGGAAAAAAGATTTATTACATCTTTGATGTACCACACGTCTTAAAATGCATTCGCAATAATTTAATAAACAACAATTATGAATTTAACGGAAAAACTGTAACTTGGGATGATATACAGATTTTGTACAATTTGGACGTAAAAAATGACATGCGATGTGTACCACGACTTACAGATGCACACATATTACCAAACAACTTTCAAAGACAAAAAGTTAGATTTGCTGCACAAGTTTTTAGTAACTCCGTAGTTGCCGCATTAGAGAAGTATTCTTCTGCGGGACAAATGAAGCCAAGCAACGGAACAATAGAATTTTTCAATACGGTTGAAAATTTATTTGACTTGTTAAATTCAAGCAATCCGTACTCTCCGAAACCATACGGAAAACCTTTTCGAGGAGACAATTCTCAAACAGATTTATTGAATAAAGCTGAAAATATATTTAAGAACTTAATAGTACGAAACAAAAAAAGTGGCAAAGATGTGACCAAAACAATGAAGTTCATTAATGCGCTCCTTATAACGATGAATTCTATCCGTCAATTGCTCCTCGATATGCAAAACGAAAACTGTGCATCATATCTGTACACACGAAGATTAAACAATGATTGTTTAGAAAACTTTTTTGGCTTGATTCGGCAAGTTTGTAGAAATTGTGGCGAGCCCACATGTCTACAGTTCACAAGAGCGTTTCGAAAAAGTTATTTTCATCAGTTGATGCAATTGTCTGACGGTGGAAACTGTATGGAAGATTTTGACAGTATATCGTTAAAGTATAATGACTTCATTAAAAGGAATAATTTGACTGTGAATCATAATGAGACGATGGTAAACCAGGAAAGTGTCGAAACCTTGAAAACACCACAAAGCTTTGATTTACCAGAAAATGCCTTGTTATATATTTGTGGATATATATTGAGACGCTGTGTACAGAAACATAAATGTATACAAATGGTTAGATATGCATCCTCATACACAACTAAACCGTCGATGGTAAGTGTTTATCTACGAGAAAGAGCTTACAATAAGACAGTTGATAAATTTGTTGGTCTCCAAGGAGTTCCAGATGATTTCCTAGAATTTTGCAAGGAGTTAGAAAATAGTCTTAACGATTCATTTGCCACGTTCGTAGGTGACAACATTGGAGAAAACTTATATAATCGCCTAACTCAAATTAAATTTTCAGCACCATGTGATTGCTTTCCATTGCAATTTTTAATTCGTTTGTATGTGAGGATGAGAATCAAATATATTGTAAAATTTAACAACCAAAAATTTAAATCGTCGAAAAATAAATGTCGTATTGTCAGTTATGCATCTCTAGTAGAAAAATAAACTGAGATGTTAACCTACGTTTTATTTATTCAGTTCGGCCTATCGCAAAGATAAAATTACGAAAGTAATATCTTACTATAAATAATACTACTACAACTAACACAGATTAATTTGAACTTACAAACATATCACCTGAAGGAACGTAAGTACTTGCAAAATGATTTTTGTGACAATCCAAAGCTAATTTCAGTGTCTAGTCGACTTATTTATTATCGATCTTATTTATTAGCCTATGAAGGAGCTATGGACTTTATGTATTTTGGGCTAAGGCTTGAAGGCAACTGAGGGGATCTGTACAAATTGCTATTGTGATTTTTTCTCATCGTGTCAAGTGTAACGAAGGTTGACATCCTCGTATCAGGCTTTTTTCTTTTTTTTAAGTAAACAAAATTGTCTTTGATTGTTTGTTCCTTTTATATTTATTGCGTCCTTTATGCCTATGGCTTGTCCCGTAGACTGATTATTTTTTCTATTGTACCACATAATTTATATCTCTCCCATGTTACAATAATTTTACAAACGAGGGAAAAAGGGAAAGGGAAATAGTCTTGATGTCCAAGACCGGGATGGTTGGCGCTCTTTCGGGGAAGCCTACGTTCAGAAATTATTTTTTTATATACCATTAAAGATGTTGTAAACATCACGTGGTGGTGTGGTGGGGTGAGTCCTTGAGGTCCCTAAAAGGATTAGCCATTCAGGGACCCATTTAGTTTAGCTTCAGCTGACTGGCATAGGTATGCCGTTAGTTGGGACTAGGTTTATATTTTTTCATACGTCTATTAAAATAAAAAACAATGTGATTTCATTTTATATGTTTTAATAATATATAATAATTATAATTTCAGTATAAGCCAGGAACCAAATAATATTAAAGAAAGCTTCACATTTACATTGATGGCATTGTTTGGAATGTTAACCTTGTGCTCTTCTGTGCTATGATCCACACTGGTTTTATGAGTTGTACACGTAAATTCGGTGCTATTCAAACAAACGCCAGCAGTCGAATTAAATAGTGTATTCGGTGGGCATTCAACTAATCTAGCAGTGCTTATTTCACCCAAGCCCTTCATGCATGCAACAAAAGAAGAACAATTGTTGCTTTCAGGAAGAGCAAAGTTGCCGACGCCTGTACAGTTGTAAGTTGGATAGCACTTGTAGTTCGTTGCATTGGTACATTGTTCTTCTAAATGACTGTATACAGAACCCATAGGACACATAAGCTTGTATTGGGTAAAGTTTGTGAGACCACCCATTAGGCACATCGTGTATCCTCTACAGTCATTTGTTTCATCATTCGGGAATCTTCCACGTTCAGTGCATTCCGAGGCTTTGCTTACCCCGTGACATAATCCCTGTAATTAGAATTATTATTCTTTATCAACTTATCTTTTATCTTAATTAAGACTTTAACACCTTTTCAGAGAAAAGATAACAACTGAAAACACGAGATTATATTATGAAGGTCTCCTATAGAAAAATGCCTCAAATGATCTACTACGTCGAAGATCTCCTGTATTCATACGAGCCAAGGATGACCTATGAATATTTACTTTTTAAATTAGAGAATTATTTGGGTATTTAGCTGTAGTTCAATAGTTGGCAAATTCTTCGGCCCTTGAAGCCTAGGTATTTTATAACAGGATATTTCTTAATACTTACTGTAGCACTGTATAGTCTATACGTCGTGCGTGATTTTTGAAGTTTTATCATGAATTGAGTTACTTAATTAAACTACCTATAGGTGTACCGTGTACCTACCTCATCAAGTTTCCTCAACCATAAAATAATAATCTTTTTAATTAATAATTATTTACCTACATCTTTTTAGATATAGTAGAAAAAACAAATGAGCAAGTCCAATGTAGCCATGTAAACCCCATTACTGACTATGCACGAAACAAAGTGTTTCACCTAAATTATACCTATCCAGATAGAATAATGGAGAAGTATTGAAGTAACGACATATCTCCGTTAATTTATTAAGGTACTTACAACAAATAATATAACAATATAAAAATGTTTCTTTTCCATTGTCCAGAGTACAAGACCCAGCGTTGTAAATAAAATGTTTCGCTAGAAGAGCTTCTTAATATTTTGTCACACGTATTCACCACTGTTAGAACGAGATGAACTAAAGTACTTAGGTATATGGCTTTTCCTTTCGGTGTAGGAATAGAGGTGTGCACTGTTCAAAATCGCGTTGCGTTTAGAATAGTCAATTATCACTCTATTTGCAGTCATGTGCACCAGATATTATGTTTTAGTGTCCATCTATTCTTTTTAACTTGAAAGTGGTAAACAATGTTGTAGTATGTACCACATATACGGTTATTTTTGAAATAATAGTGTTTCAACGGGTTACGTAGGCGTTTTTTTACATGTTTATACAGTAATTATTCGTGGCCATAGGCCCCATAGCTGAAACATGAGAGCTCCAGACCTAATCACGTGGGCTAAATAAGGTTTCTTTCTTAATGAATGAATTGAATTGAATTTCTTTGAAGTGCGCCGAAATCAACATATTTTTTTTTCTAAAGACAGTTCTATATTTAAGGTAGGGTCATCTACCTAAACCTACCTAGGTAGGTAAGTATAATTATATTTTAAGTTGTAAGTAAATTATTAGGGTTGCACCTCTAGTTTGAGTCAAGATAAAAATGATAATATTGTTTGATTAAAACTCTTGTTTATCAAAAGTAAAGTAACTACATTAATAATTGTTGTTAAGATATGTGTGTGTCACATCTCATAACGCGCTGATGTTTGTTTTAAACGGATTTCTTAGGAAAAATCATCATGATGATAAGGTTGTTGATTCCCTTTATATGATCACCGCGTGCCTTTTGATTATATTATACCATTATTAAGCCTCATGCGTCATGATTTACCAGATATTGCCCCTAAGCAGTTTTCTAAAAAGATGTCATCATCAAAACAATGCACGATTTTCTGACTGGCTAGCGTTAATTTTTTAAAGACAGAGTCAACACTATTATAATTTTTACTATTATAATGTAAAAAAATTAGAGAACAATAAACGAAGCTCGCATTTATCCTAAATATGCGCTGATTGCCTAAAATCCTAATTATTGAATATTAATGGGTTCTCGAGTGGACAACACTTGCCGGAAAGCACAGCGTAGGACGGCCTCCAACGAGATGGACGGATGACCTGGTAAAGGTCGCTGGAAGTCGTTGGATGCCGATGGCATATAACCGGTCCTTGTGGAAGTCTTTGGGGGAGGCCTTTGTTCAGCAGTGGACCTCTGTAGACTGATATGATGATGATGAGTAATTTAGCTTAGGTAAGTATATCCGTAGGTACACGGTATGTTATGTAGGTAGGCTCTGACCACTAAGCCACCGCTCGCCCTGCTCGCCAGTCGAAATCTTCCTCCACATTCTAATTTACGTCTTAAGGTGACGTAGCGACATCTATTGTGAAGAATGCTTCACAACCGACACAACTAACTTTACAGCTAGTTCGATGTCGTATGATACCGCTTTACCTATTAACTATCTTTTTGTATTTTTTAAGCATTTCCATGCTAAGATTACAAGTTATTTTTAATGAAGGAAAATCGCCGACTGGCGAGCAGGGCGAGCGGTGGCTTAGTGGTCAGAGCGTCTGGTGTACCGAACCAGAAGGCGCAGGTTCAAATCCTGCCCGACCGCCGATTTTTTCCTTCATTAAAAATAACTTGTAATCTTAGCATGGAAAATGCTTAAAAAATACAAAAAGATAATACTACCTAGGTTAGGAAGATAAAAAGGAAAATCACAGGGTTTTAGCGAAGAAAAGGATAGGCTGCGCCGACCCCAAATACATTGGGACAAGGGCAGGAAGATGATGATGACAGGGTTTTAGCGAATCGGGAAATGACATCATTGATCATGACATCGACCAAATTCATTGTACTGCAAAATTATAATACTTACGTAACTATTTCATTGGATTTTACGCAATTATGCAAATAAAATTGAAACCTACCCTACCTTTTTTGTGGGGGCACAGCCAGAATGGCCCCGAGGACTTGTGTTGGTGATAGTTCGTTAATAATTATTTGGGCATAAATTCAAATAACAAGCTGCTATTTGAGAATCGAACCCAGGACCCCTAGCATCTCAAGCAGTTTCAAGTTTATCAAGAACCGAAGTGATTAAGATGTACCTAGGTATCGTGTTACCGCAAAAAATTCAAGGCTTGTCAATTTCAGCGGATTATGTTGATGTATATCATAATCCACTGAAATAGGTAATGAACAAGATAATCCAACAATTAGGAGACAATCAGATTAATGTTCATTTGTGTATTCAAGTTTATAATGCTTGATGGTATAAAAGCTGGATGTTGATGAGGGTTTATTCACAACAGCAAAATGGCAAACAAGATAATTATTGCAGTTTTCGTGAGTACCTAGATCTAACTGTTTATTGTTTTAATTTGTCATAAGATTTTTGAGAATTTAAAACCATAGAATAAAAAACCTTCTTGGCACCCAAATAACTTCAAAGTTTGGTGTAATATCTGTACATTTTGTTTTGACCGTCGAAGATTGTATTTTTATCTTCAGGCTCAGAATATAAAAACGGTTTTATAGATAATTTAATTTTCAGGTATTGTGTATGTGTGCCTGGCAGGCGTATGCACAAGTGAACTGCACTTCAACAGGAGCTGGTCGGTTCGCTGACCCTTCTGACACGACTTGTCAGAACTATACGCTATGCGTCTACTCCAGCACCAACGCTACGTATCTCTCATATAACTACGTTTGCCCCACCACATCACTCTTCAGTCCCACACTCCAGCAGTGCACATCCACCTACACCTGCAATGTCACCAGCACCACTAATACAACTAGTACTTCAGTATGCACAGCTGACGGCTACATCGCTGACCCCAGCTCTACGAATTGCTCTTCTTATATAGAATGTGTGCAAATCAACGGGACTTATACCGAAACAACGTATGCTTGTCCTAGCGGCACTTACTATAACCCAAATACGACTCTGTGCGACTCTAGTTACAACTGTACATCGACAACAACCTTCTCCTGCACAGCTGCCGGCAGATTCGCCGACACTACAGACACCACCTGTCAATCTTATTACTACTGTGTAGCTCTCAGCAACGGCACATTCATTGAGTACAATTACACCTGTCCTAGTACCTCACTGTTTAATCCGACGACAGCATTGTGTACTGCGTCTTATACATGTACTAATTGACACCTATAATTTTTGAATAGGTAGCCCTTAATCAAAGAGACCGTGCACGTCTGCTTGTTCTTCACGAGTTAACATTTATCATTTAAATTATCATAATGTCATCTATTTTGACAATAATATAATCAATGTCTTAACAATTTTTTTCTTTTACTTTATCACCTTAGAAATAGCTTACACCCTTATTTTTAATTACAGTAGTAAAAACTTTTTGAGCATACATTTTTGATAAGTTTTAAGGATTGCCAAAAACTACCTAAAAGTTGTTTTGTTTATTAATATCGCAATCAATTACGATACATAAGTAAGAATAAGAATAATTTTAGGGTTTCATCGGCAACAAGGAGCTTTTGCACGTCCCCCATGTCCGTCCTTCTGTCTGTTGTCCACGATTTAGCTTAGAGTTTTTAGGTAGTACTAAGTTGTTATTTGTCATGGGTATCATTATAAATCAATTACGCACACGAAGTGGTAAAATAATATCAAAATTTTTGTTAGGAAGCTACTATAATTACATGTGAATTTAATTTAATTTGTGATAACTTTGGTTCAATTCTATTACCTAGATTGTAGAACCTCGATAATATTCAGGAATTTTAACTTATTAAGGGTCTGTTGCACAGGTTACTGCCTTACTGATATTTTCCCGTTAAATAACTTAGCAGATAATTACTTACATAAAAATGTTGTTCCATTTAAGAATTTATCCGGCGGGCAGCGAATACCCAGAGGTGGTGAACAAGCCCTTAATGACATGATCCTTCGCTTTTAAATTAGTTTATTTCTATTTTAAGAAGACCGACGGTTTCCATAGAAATCGACGTTAGCCATTGTCCAATCTTAGTCATAAGATGATCGCATATTTAATGTGATGGTTGAATAATCCATTGTGATATTAATAATAGTCCTTTGTTTACTTTAAATTTCTTTATACTCTTGAAATCCAAAACCATTGCAAGCGTTAGTTTAAGCTGATTAGTGTTGTGGTGATGGCGTCCGGAACACTTATTTTAATTTTTGTAAGTATTAAAAATACCTAAGTACAGTGGGACAATATTACGGGCTAGATATTCTCAGGCTATATATTAGTTCTAATCTGGTAAAATTTACTGGTTGAAGTGTTGTGGTATATACTTAATAAGTTTATCAATATTTTTGAGGATATTTTGAAAATCGGTGTTAGTGAACGTTATATAAATGGAAATCTTCAACCAATCGACTTTAACTTAAGTAGTCTTTAAAGCTAGGCTTTCTTATATTGATCCTGTACCTGCTAATAATGTCGCAGATACAATAGAAAAACAATTGTTTTGGAGTATTCCCGCTTGAGGACCTGTTTTAGCAACAACACCAATGCATTGAGCACTTAATTTATTTTCAAATAGGAACAATATGTGTTGGTGTTCTAAAACTCAAACGGGAATGTTATAACCTATTTCGAATAAAAGTCTAGAGCGGCTAGAAAATACGGAACTTTCTTATTTGAACGTTTAAACTTTCCTAACACAAAGTAAATAAATAATTAGGACGGATATTTTTATCAATATTTTCTTTTCATATTGTTTGTTAGTTGTCAGCAGTGGCTTTTGGCTGATATGCTGATGATGATGATTGGTTTTTTATTTCTAGGTGTTAAATGGCATATGGATGATATATGCTGCTGTGAACTGCACTGCGACAGGAGCTGGACGGCATGCGGACTTGGACGATAAAACATGTAAGAACTACACGCTGTGCATCTACGTGAAGGCGACAGACCACTACCTCGCCTATGACACCAGCTGCCCGAGTTCGTCCCTGTTTAACCCCAAAATATCCAGATGCACTTCACCTGAGAACTTTATGTGCAACGCCACCGATTTAACTAAGCCTCCGTCTTCCACAATCTGCACTGCGGATGGTTTCGTAGCTGATCCTGAATTTAAAGAATGTACCACGTACATACAATGTGTGGAAATCAACGGGGCATATACCCAATTGAGACACAGTTGCCCAGACTCTACATATTTCAACCCAAATACAACTTTATGTGAATACGATTATAACTGTACGGCGTTCTCCTGCTCGTCGCCTGGAAGAGTCGCCGACAAATATGACTTCACCTGTCGAAGATATTACTACTGCGTGAAATTGTTTAATGGAACGTACGCTCAGTTTACCTACTCGTGTCCCGCTAGTTCAGTATTCAACCCTGTAACTAAACTCTGTAGTACACAATATAGATGCAGCTAATGTAATTCATAATGATATTAACATCAGTATATGTTTCTACACACATTGTAACTCTCTCACATTCATTCCTACACACACGATGTACCTACGATGCACCTACGATGCACACTCCTACAGGCTACAAAACATAACTAGAGGCTCACGTAATACGTTTAACTCTTAGATTATAGATATAACCTAAATCACTCATCAATATAGAAAAAAATATATAAAATTCTAACACCTAACGAATTTATTTTCATTTCGTCCTTTGGCAGGCTTGCGTGGGGAACCGGGTCTATAATATTAGGTTATTTTTGTGGTGAGTTTATGCGCTACTGGTCGCGAATTTGATTCCCACGTGATTAGACCAAAAAATATTTATTTGACATACACTAGCTCTGTGTCTATAAAAATAAGTTTACTATAATGTATATTTTTTAATTTTTGTAAATACAAAACAATAAGAAAATGTATCGATATAATATATATTTTACCTAAAATCCTCTGTGTTGTCAATTTGGAATATAGCCGAGAAAGGTATACTTAGGTAGTATAAGTACCTCATGCTGTTGGATTGTTAATTGTCCTGTGTGCGTAATTAAATAAATATTTGATGTGGCATTTGCTTAGATTAATAATACATATATTATGTTATTATATAATAATACATATATTATGTTATTAATCTAAGGGCATTAGTATATAATACGGAACATTCTATGTTCTGTGGTATACAGCGATCCGAAGACCATGGCAAAGGAAATTCTCATTATATGTTTTGTGAGTATTTTTAATATAATTTTAAATTGATATATTACATTTAATATGTCAGTATTTTAATAAATAAACATCTAATATTATATGTTTAATACGGATGGTTCGATTTACCAAACGAGATATAAATCGAGTAGACTGCAGTCGAGCAATTAGCTTCTGCGCTAGAGATTGCGGTCTCCGGATTGAAAGGGGTAAGGCGATGAATTGTAGTTTCTGCCTATGGAAAAAGGCGTAACTCGTAAGTATACTGATGTATGTACTTAACAATTATTTCGGGTATTTGTGCATGTGAAAATGTATGAAGTGGCACTTTTGATACCGGAGAAAATCCTAGGGTGGGCAAACGTTTAACTATTAGGTTGACAGAGATGATACGGCTTTAGAAGAACATTCTTTACAATCAGACAAAATTTCTATTTATTCTAGGTTATTTGTGTATACGCCATGCTTGTATATGGCGCTGTGAAGTGCGAATCGACTGGTCCTGGCCGTCACTCCGGCTCTGCCGACAAAACTTGCAAGAAGTACATCGCCTACGTGAAGGAAACCGATAACTATCTCTCCTACAATTACGTCTGCCCGAATACGTCCCTGTTCGACCCACGAATGGGTGCAAGATGCACAGCAAATTACACATGCCCTAAACGTGTTTAATATATGTTTTTTTTTAAACCGATTCAATAAAAATCTTAATAATAAGATTGTTATTAGAATCTGTTTTAAAAGAAAAAGGCTAGGAGGGTGATGATTATTGATTACTACTCAATGTGAGCGGCAGCTGACGATATTCACGAGCTACTCAAATTATTGTTTCCAATACTATGGACAAATTGAGTCATTAATGTTCCAACGATTATTAATTCTCTGTCGTAACGAATCCTGTTTTTCATTTAACTAACTTTAATTTTACGCTTATATTATTTGATACTGCATTAACAAGAAAGCAATGAGCCATAAGTAATTTATTACTGAGTTGGAGTAATGTCAATATTGAATGCATAATTACACCTGAGGATTTTGATAAGGCGTGTGATAATGTTGTATTGTTAGTTTTTCAGCTCAGTTTAGTTCTGTTAATATTTAGGAATCAAAAGGTAACCCTATTAGGGCTTTGTTGAAATCAAATACAAATAAGGTGTAAGATACTCGTATATAAATGTATATAGCAGACTAATACCTACTCAGACAAGATGATCAGTGTGTATAAGAGCAAATACTAGTACCTACTACGATAGGTACTGAAGTTTATTAGTTCTGCTATTAAAGTTTAAATTATTTAGATGTCACAAAGCCCCACAGTTAACAGTAATGACTGTTTGTGTAACTTTTCACTTACAGTTTATAGTAATTCATTGGGTGAAAAAAATGAAAGAGATCATGTGAAATTATCCGAAGTGTCATGTATGCAATCTTTTTTATTAATGTTGATAACTTAAGAATAACGAGATAACTAAATTATCTCTTGTATCTTAGTATAAAACCTCCTGTACGTGAAAAACATATTTAGAAATCCACGATGGAAAGAAATATAACCGTGGCTGTATTTCTCGTAAGTATTTTAGTGTTATAATATCTATTTGTTTGAATTAGTAATATAAAAGAGTGTCTTTTAAAAATTATCATATAATAAACAAACAATATACTTACCCTAATCGGCAATCAATTGAAGAGAGGAAAACGAACTTATAATATTTCTTTTAACCATGATGAACCTGTGCGTGCTATCTTATTAACTAGATTTTGAGCATGAACATGATTTTTATTGTTTCTTGTTCCAATTTCAGTGGGTTTAGTTTGATTAATAGTTATTCTGGAAAATATTGAAAAGACATTGAAATAATGTGCTAGTGCTAGGAATGATTGGAACCAGTGAATGGAGTCAACTCTCTTCTTAATTACAGCAACAAATTAATAAAATCAGCCAACTAATTAGACTTTCATGAAATTAATTTAAATAAAATAATATTATGTAAGTACTTTTTCTTTGCTCTCTCAGTACAAACTCTCTCCTACTATAAAATACTAATACATAAACAAAACACTAACGTCTTTTAAAAGGAAGGATTAATTTAGGAAGGATCAATTATATTTTTAACAACATTTGCCAGATTCTTAGTCCTGAGTCCAAGTCTAAGAGTTAGATTCAGCCGCATCTGGTTAGACTGGAAGCCGACCCAAACATGGTTGGGAAAATGGCTAGGAAGAAGAACATGAAATCCTAATAGCATAACCAAACTAAAATCAACTTCTGTTTATAGTTTTAGGTTATATATCTTTACTTTGTCAGATCTGTGACAACCTGTTGATGTTGTAGTGCATGTATTCACAAATCCTAATAGCCCAACCATAGGAAAGGCAGGCAAGCGCGGTTTTTAGTCGGAACGAGGCAGGCATACCCCGCCGGCTCCATTGGCGGTCGACGATCCGTGACGATTTTCTGCACTGTAAAACAGTCTTAGTTTCGTCAGTAGTCCCTCATCATCAGCTAGCAGCCTCGTACAATTAGACAATTTAGCCCAATTGTGAAGGTTTTCGTTTACTAAGACAAAGAAGGTCCGGTCTTCTTGGATTCTCTGACCATTTTTACACAATATAGCTAATGTCATTGTAAACAGAACGGGTTAAAATATAATTCCTCACTGCCACTCAGATTGGCATCTCGTAAAAGGGAGAAAAGATCTGACTTGCTCGGCGGTAGCTCTTAGAGTTTGACTGACTGACAACCATCCTCACGCCGGAGTATGTCGTTAAACATCTTTGTGTGTTCCGATTTTTGCGCGTAAGAGTCAGTTATCCCTCTCGATTGCTTTGCAGTCAGTGGGGTTTTTTAAGGATCGCCACCGCAGCAAAGCCCATGGTGGTGTTGCAGATGTCTATGCGGCGTTGACTATCTACTTACCATCGGCTCGTCTGCTCGTTTGCCGACATATAACCCATAAAAACGTCATAGGTATAAAAATTATGACGACATCACAAAAAAAACTATAAACTTTACTCTATCTAAAACTAACCAAAACGTTATTAACATTTTTGTATGAAAATGTTTTGTATGTCCTTATATAACCCTGTTAAGCTGAGTTGGTGGCCTTTTTATCCATGAAAAATTTATGTGTATGTTAAACAGAAACAATGAATACCTATTTGCACTGCACTCTTCGGTCAACAATATTGTTGATCGAAGACTGCACTATTTAACCTCAAACCTTTATGTGTACCCTTTACATGTACCCCATGAATGTACTAGACAATACTTATATACTTACTTTTTTGTGAATAATACAGAACACCCAGACTTACACAAATACTTATTTTCATTACATAAATATTTGTGTTCTGTAGACGTCGAATACTCTATAACGTGTGTGGTAACATACGTTAAGCTACACTTGCGGGGCAAAGTACCGTCGAATTAAAGTAGCAGTATAGACATAGGCCTTGCTTAACTTATTAGGATGATATTCTAATTGGTCTAAGCCGTTATTTTCTGATACGATTCGATCATTGATTTGTTTTATATTTTGTTTTCAGATTCTTGTAGCAGTATTGCATGGCCATGATGCAACCGTTGAAACTTCTTCAAGTAGCGGCAGTCAGTCATTCACAAACAACACAAAAATATCTAATTCTACTGGCTTTACGAGTAATGAGACTTCAGTAAGTACGTCAAATGCAACGAATACTACAAACACAACTGATGTATCGAATACAGATGATGCTTCCACAACGTATTCTGGAAACACCACGAACATATTTAGCGCAGAGAACATAACCAGTATAGTAAATTCTTCCAATACCGACAACACGTCTAAATCTAACATTACAACGACATCCCTGTCTTCATCTACTTCAGACGGTGTTAATGTAACAAGCTATACAGATACATTAAGCACACTTATTTCAAGTTCTACTAATTCTACAAATTTGACTTCAGCTTTAAACGCTGAACGTTCTTTAAATACCACTGATACATTATATGCAACCGATGCAAAGAGTTCGAATGACAGCACGGAAAATTCCACGTTGGATTCTTCAAGTTCATCTAATACCACATGGGTTTTAGAGTCCAGAAATTTTAATAATGTAACAGAAACTCTAAATTTTTCCGTTTTAGATACCTTCAATTCTACGAACTTTACAGATTCAATGGAGTTTTCCAATTCTACTTTTTTCATAGATATATTAATATCTTCTACGGCTAATACCTCGGACATAGAAAACTATACATCTACATTGGATACTTCGAATTCTACAAGTTTATTAAATACTCTGAAAATTTATGCATCCGAGAGCATGAATTCGACAAGTTCAACAAATATTACAGACAATTCAAACTACACCATCTCGAAAAGTAACACAGATTTAATAAATACTACAATAACTAGTAATGAATCTGTTACTTCGAGTTTAAATTCTTCAAGTGCATCAAATGCTTCATCTACAATAAATACAGTGGATTCTATTAATTCAACGGATAGTTCTGAATCTTCATCATTGGAAATACTGAGTTTGAAAAATTTAACAGATATTTCAAGTATAACAAACTCATCAAGCGCAACAGACACAATTATATCTTCAACATCAAATTCTTCAGCATCAACAAATATAACGCTTGATTCTGACTCTGAGAGCGTAATCAACTTAATAAATATAACAAAAAATACCACATCAGCTGCAGCAAATACAACGAGCGCTATAGAAATTACGGACATTTCAAATTCAGAAAATATAAGAACAATTTCTGACACCGCTCAAACTACAAATTCTAGTATTTCTACAGACATTTATGAAATAAAATCTGAATATTCATCTAATTTAACATCTGATTCAGTTGAAAAAAATTCAGTAAACTTAACACATACCTCAAATTCATCATCCTTAGATATCGAGAATTCTACAAGTTTGATAAATATAACAAATGTTTTGAATTCATCATCTTTAACCGATTATTCAACTTCATCAGAAACAAATTCCACGAATATAACGGATTGGACTTCCATTTTAGATAACGCAATTTCTTTAAATTCTTCAAATACGACTGACATTTCTATATCAGAATCTATAAATACTACGGTTTCTACGGATAACATATCTAATACCGACACTACCAAATACCTTACATCAATAGCTATAGTCAGTAATACAAATTCCAGCAATTCTACGGAATTATTTGAATCAGAATCCGTGTATTCATCGAATTCATCTTCCGCAGCTGAAACAGCGGACACAGTAAATTCGACGGTGACTTTGGATTATACAACCTTATTATTAACACTTTTATCAAGTTCAAATGACACAAAAAATACTAGAAATTCTTCAATCGAAGTAAACACTTCAATTTCGCCTACATCAAATTATACAAATTATAATAACAATACGTATACCGAAGATGCTGCTGATTCGAAGAATTTTGAAAATACTACTAAAATGTTAACTGTAGGTACAACGACGTCTTTAAATTCAACAGCTAAGTCAGACTCTTTAAGCTCGACTTATTTAGTGGTAGATATAGCATCGAAAAGTTCTTTTAGTGATAACTCAAATACATCTAATACAATCGAAGAATTATCAAACATTACATCTGATGTCACCAGTACCAGTTCATCGAGTTTTTCGGTGCCCACAAGTAACTCGAGTTCAAGCAGTTCCCAACAGAACACTGACACGTCTAACTCTAATATTACAAGTTCCGAAAGCTGGACAGCTAATAAAGACACCACATTCTCCATAAAAACAGAAGATATAAACACGACTTACTCCACCAATATCAATGCTTTAACAAACAAAACGAGAGTTATTGATACTGCTACTTCTACAATAACAAATAATAATACTGATACTACGAGTACTACAGTTACTATGGATACTAGTAATAATGAGACTGTAATTACAATCGTAAGAAAAAATATGACAATTACAGTAGATGATGACATTACAAATATAACAGAAGTTTTTGTAATAACTAACATTACCAGCAATATAAATACTACAGATAATATAATAAAAAGTGATATCATCGATACCATAACCACAAAAATCTTTACTAATGCTACAATTGTAACAATTATAATAAAAGGCAATGATACAACAATCTCAACTACAACATTCAACAGCACTGATCTTATCGAAACTACATTTGTTGAGGATTTAATGAACGATACAATAAATATTATCTTTAGAAATGGTTCAGATGTTACAAGTTACACAAGAACAGCTGATGTTTCAAATACTACTATTACGACTAACTCAACAAATACGACGACAGCACTAACTTCTACAGATTTGGCCTCGATCTGCACCTCAGAAGGATATTTCGCTGATCCAGATTCTACGAATTGTACAAGTTATGTAGTATGTATTGAAGACGATAATGGCACTTACACGGAGACATTATACACATGTCCAGATTCTTCTTACTACAACCCTAACACAACTTTTTGCGATTTTGACTACGTGTGTACTTCAAATTCCAATGATACTTCAAATTCAACTGAAACTTCAAATTCCACTGATACTTCAAATTCAACTGATACTTCAAATTCCACTGATACTTCAAATTCAACAGATACTTCAAATTCAACGGATACTTCAAATTCAACGGATACTTCAAATTCAACTAATACCTCAAATTCAACTGAAAACGCAAACAGCACTGATACTGAAAATTCAACTAGTACCACTAACTCAACTTTCGTTTGTACCTCACAAGGGTATTTCGCTGATCCAAATTCTACTAATTGTACCAGTTACGTTGTCTGTATTGAAAATAATGATGCCACTTACACCGAGACATGGTTCTCATGTCCGGACAACTCTTACTACAACCCTAATACAACTCTATGTGACTTCGATTACGAATGTACAACAAATACAGACTCAGATATTTTCACATGCTCATCATCTGGCAGATTCGCGAATAACACTGACACTACCTGTCAAACTTACTATTACTGTGTGTTATTGACCAACGGAAGCTATGTACAATATGAATATACCTGTCCTAGTATTTCAGTATTTGACCCGATTAATAAATATTGTACAACAAACTACATTTGCTCGTCTTCAACTGATAGCTCGAATACAACTAGCGTTGCCAATTCAACCGAAACTGAAAATTCAACGAGTACCACAAATTCTACATTTGTTTGTAACTCACAGGGATACTTTGCTGATCAAGATTCTACAAATTGTACAAGTTACATTAACTGTATTGAGAATAGTGATGGCACTTATACAGATACATTATATACATGTCCCGACAACTCCTTTTACAACCCCAATACAACTCTATGTGACTTCGATTACAAATGTACAACAAATACAGAATCAGACTTAGATAATTTCGCGTGCTCTTCAGCTGGTAGATTTGCTAATAGCGCCGACACTACCTGCCAAACATATTACTACTGTGTGTTATTGAATAATGGAACTTATTCTCAGTCTGAATACACATGTCCCACCGGTTCAGTGTTTGACCCGACTAACAAATATTGTACAGCGAGCTACACCTGTACTTCTTAATTATTGTTCATTATGAAAATTGTTAGGTAGTCCAAATCGAATCTAGTTCCCTTAGGGCCTGTTTCACCTCCTCCTAGTAAGTATCTATTAAATTACTTTGCAGATAATTTCATACAAATTTTGTTCCATTTTTTAAATTATCCGGCGGAAAGCGGCTGAATGTGGTGAAACAGGGCCTTTATTTCTCAATTAAATAAACAAAAAGATGCTCTGATAAAGTATTGATTTTATTGAAATTATACTTACCGCTGTTTGTCTGCAAGGTGTATACATTACACGATTTGATTCTTAGTAATTACAGGTTTATAAAATACAACTTTAGTCATGGCGTAAGGGTGTGAGTAATAGAAATTTTTGCAGCGTAAAAATGTATTTAAATAATGAATGTTTTTTGGAATACATAAAAGAATCAATGCTAAAAATGGTTTTTTATTCAGAAATTGCCATATTTACTACAACATTATTGGTAAAATCTTAAAAGTGATTAATATCAGCGCCATCTGATCATTTATATTACGTATTGCTACAAACTAAACAAGCTATCTTCTTGGCAAAAGCTATAACGCGTTCATTATTATTTCGAAAGATCGAAGGTAAGGTACTTGGAAAATACGCCGACTCGGTGCGAACGTATAACACTGAAGCAATAGTATAAACGTTTAATATACTGCTGATCTTTAACCAATAAAAAAAACATAAGTACATAATTTTGCAAAATAATAGTAAAAGTAATCTAAATAACATACATCAGGTGACCCCATTCGATTGTGGCAAGGAACGGTTTTTAGAATGGATCGTGCCCAAATGTCTCCAAGCCAAACCTGCCCAAAGTGATTTATTTCGTGGTTTTTTAATTAAATTTCTTCTCCTCCTTTTTAAATCATCGAAGAATTTATCTTTTGTCTTTAATTCCATTTGATATTGGGCTTCATTAATCAGTATCGTGGCTAGTTTCCTCGCCGTAACAAGATTTTGCTTGAACTTGACAGTTAAAAGGGTAGTTTCATTGCTGGTCTCTACCAAATTCGTATATGGATTCATCTTATCAGGGAACAAACTGTAGGTATTAGATTTCTTCATGGTTGCGTAGTAAGTTCGAAAGTAGTTTTCTCTAGCTTTTTTAATTAGTTCGGGAGTAATAATTTTCTGTTTGGCCTTGTCTTTTTTCTCACCCACAGTAACAGTGCTTAAAGTAGTCTCATCGTCTGTAAATCTTTTATCAACATTTAATAGTGTAACTTCTTTATTTTCTTTATTATTTTCGCTAAGAAAGCGTTTGTGATTGTCGTTATCGAATTCAGGGAAACTTGTAACCAAATAAGTGGATTCATTAATGCGTCGCACTTGGTATGTTTTTACACTAATTGAAAACGTTGTGAAACTATTAAAAATTAATTGTATAAATAAGATATATCTTGTAATCAAAGCAATCATTAATTTTTATTTACAGTAAGAATTAAGCGTCATTCTGACAATCTTTGACACATTTTGTTACTAAATTTAATGCAGTCTTTGTAGTTAAAACCTATTTGCTCTCTTTTGCAATCTAAACTATAAGACTAGGCCAGGATTGTCCTTGGATCCTGGTCCTAATAAAGAATATGATAGATCCATAGATATAGATAGTTCATAGAGATCGTTTATACTGGCATATCTACTTTTTTCTCAATAAACAGGCTAAGCATAAACCTAATATTCGAATCAAAATATGTATAATAATTCCCTTTGGGAAAAGTCTATAGCTGTAAGCTAAAGTATCTATAGCAGCTGGGTTAACCCCGGCTTACCACATATCATAGTAGGATAAAAGGATAACTTTTGTCTCTCCGCAACGCAAACCTTGCAAAATATCATAATGTTGTCCTACCAACAGGGAAAAAACCGATGTCCATACATATTTCTTGATATCTGCATAAAATACAAACGACTTCACGCCAACAAGCGTGATACTACCGTGTAAGTCTCACTTAGTAAAAAGTGAATGAAAATCACACAATGGACGTCGAGAGTCAGCTTCCATACCGCGGAATCAAGGTCAAATTTGTCTGGCAAATCATCCAAATACACTTTGCATCTCAACATTGCCTTACAAAGAAAAATAAACTTTATACTGATAAGTGCAGGGATTGTATTCTGTTGTGAAAGGTCTTACTTATATTGGAATGAAGAAAGAGTCTGAGATAGTTCCCGATGCTGTTATTGTTTTCAATGCCACCGAGCACACGCTTCTTAATTGTCGTTTCCGTAAATGAACAAGAAAGCTATGGAGCAGAAGATAAAAAGTAAGTATTATAAATATCTTTTAACCAGGACTAAGAACCTTCATCTTAATAAAATACCTAAGTATAAGACGGATTAAAATCTGTCAACCGACTGGGTAAGTGACAATAAAATCTTGAAAGCTACCCTAGTGTACAGTGACTATTTTATTACAATAAATGTTTAAGTAGGTACCTACTTCTTTAGGATAAAGCAAATGCACCATACAACCAACTGTTGACTTACAGTTACAAAATTTGGCATCATCAACATGAATTATAAAGTACCTACCTTATGTATTTGTCAATATATGTTCTCGTTCTGATCAAAGTATCAGTAGGTAGTTGCTATCTACACCGACCTACTACAGATCCATCTGTAGGTGATACAAAACTGTATGGTTTAGCATAGTATGGGTTTAAAATAAGTCGTCTTACTTTTCTATATTTCCTTTCCTGTGTTACAATACTGTGACATGCGCTTTCCTTCACTTATCTGCTTTCGTACAAATGAATCGATGTTTTATATTTCAGTTCCATAAATTATTATTTCTTAAAATTGTCGTGTGCTCAAGAGAAAATGTTAGTGGAAGGCTTTTCTAAACTCTCTGCTCAGCAGAAATTACAAGTCACTTTCGAGAGGTCGAACATCATGTGTCACGTAATGGAGTCACCGTCATCGGTCATTCGGACTGGGCTTGCGTAGACGCATCGTTTTATACAGCCCAAACAATTGCAATAGAAACATCATGAAGACTGCGTGACTAGATTTCTAAGCAACAATATTAGATCCGGCCAAACGATCTGTGTCCGAATTTGCATTTCGTTCGAGATAATTAATATTATTTAAGGGTTACGTTGTTATGTAATGTTTATAATACTTCTGCTGGAACAGTAAAAATAATAATAGACATTTAGGTATTCAACAAAGTAATCAAGGAAAAGATCTGGGTTTAATTTAAATATAAATAATTAATTGTAGAAAAACATAAGCTCTGTAAGCTATCATTTCAGAATATTTTTCGAGCCTATTTAATATCTGCAGGCACCATTGCGTTGCCTATAAATTCCGCAAAATTACATAGATCCGGGTGTTTTTCCAGCGGCTGTTGATAGCTTCTTAAGTAACAGAATTGGCTTTTACGACCAAACTGTCACAGCAGTATTTCTTGCGACGTCTGCCTTCCTGCTTACTAACGATGTCACGCACTACAAGATTGCAGCGTATATTTTGCGTAATCATCGTATCAAGTTGCATCTCACATGCAGAGGCTAACACTTTATTACCCCATAGAAATAGTTACATTAGGTAAGTACTTGGAAAGCCTACCATCTGTTTTATTTTGTACAATATGGAACGCAAGAAAGAATTGAATTAAAATATTTCGTCGTCAACTTAAATAGACTGGGATAGATATGCTGTCTGGCAGACTTTGTATACCCCTTCCACAGTGTAATAAATCTCCCCTTCGATAAGAACACTAGTAATATTCGTTAGCGGTAGTCAGAAAGCTTAAAAGTCTCAACCAATTTATGCTTAGGGTACCGGTAAAGCCCAGAAATTGGGTAAAAGAGTTCTGATGGCAGTCGCTTCGTGTACCTACTAATATTGAGCCACATCTGGTAAAACTGGAAACAGAATTGAGCAAAGGCTAGGACAAGTATACTCGGTTCGTCTGGTCTTTGTTTTCCAAAGAATGACAAACAATAGAGAGCTTTTTATTTTAACATTTCTTCTTGAATCACATACTCTATCGGGTGGTAATCAGTAAAGATTGTAAACATCCTTGGAAAATAAAGAAATTCATGAACTGAATAACAATTTGTCGTGTAAATATGTTTAGCACATATTTCGTAGTCAATGCAACCGAAAAACAGTACGACCATGAATAATCATGTTACACACACTGCACAAAATCAAAGAATGCAGAAGCGAGTATACGAGTAAAAGTTCGCTCATATTCGAGGCATGCGCGCTGCGGCCGTTTATTTGCGAAAGCCAGTCTGCTTTGTAAATAAAGCGCGTAGTTGCTCTTCGAAATTTAACAATTTCACTGAATAACAGCGTATGTTGGAATACTAAGTAATTAGGTATGTATTTCGTAACATCAGGGCCTTTCAAACCGCTAGGGGATTTTCAATATTGACTTATTAACATAACTCTAGTTTTGGCCAGGCCTTTGCTTGTGTTGAATTTTAATCTGACTTTATATTACAGCAATTCTTGATGATAAACGGTCGCCTGATGGTAATCAAATCAACAGGCGCACCCTGGCGCTAGCAACACCATATTATATCATAAGACCTCAGTTTTATGCCCAGATATTCCCAAACCAAGCAACAAAACAACGTTAACACATTATTATTTATTATAGCGGCGGAATATTTGGCAATGCTTCTACCACCTCAAAGCAATTCGTGTTTTACATTCTTATACATTCTCTACGTGGGGAATAAAAGTTATAGCTTATTTCGTGTGATATGTATTTTGGGTACATAAGTTTTCTATCCATTCTAACGTAAATAATTCGTCTACCCTCATAAATATAAAGTTTTAAGTGTCCCTAAACAGGAGCTTTGTGATTGTGTAGTAAAAGCTTCACTTAAAATAAATCCAGTGATTGTCCCGATTAGACAGAGTCGTTTAAGTGGAAGACGTAAAATATATTATGGACAGATTCTTGTGTGTACGTGAAGTGATACATGAAGTGAGTCAGTCTAGGGTTTTCACTAGGTATCTTATCTTGTGGCCACGTTGTGACTACAGGAAGTTGTTAATTAGGTAAGTTGATTTTATGTGAATTAGCTGGTACTATTTTACAGTGTGTACAACTAGAAATATTTTTCAAAACGTTTTGATGCCTAATTTTCAAGAATCTAACAAGATTGTTGGCAAGCACGGAGGTGAGCATGGTACTTCGGCCACATTGCAAGGAAAGACGGTTCTGACAACCTTGAGAAACTCATTGTGACCGGCAAAGTACAGGGAAACACCGCTCTAGACTCGACAGTCCACAACGCCCTCCACACCGCCAAGGACAGAAACAGTGGGAGAAATATAGTTCCTAGTTACCTACAGGAGAAAGTGATGCGTTACCTGACGTGATAGTCACATAGTCACGACCCTCAGCACTGAGGAAAACGACTCAAGGAGGAGGAGGACTAGAATACATAGTTATTATAAAATTTTATAAAAAAATTAACAACAAAAAGGTTTTTGATCGGTATAAAACAGGCGCGTGCGCACTGCGCGCATCATAGTGTCTTCCGCAAACGTTACGGAAATTGCGATGTCTCATAAATATCGTTTATTATGCTAGTAATTTGCACATTATGTGTTTTTTCATATAAAACATCGGACGACTTGTTATAGACATGAATAACGTGTTATGAATGAGTATATCACATCAATGTTTTTTCAGCTGATCGATGATAGTCTCATTCCGTATTTATAACATACCTAACAACTAATGTTTTTATAGAAGTTATTTAAGAAATTATTGACGTTGTTATTGTAGCTGTATCTTACTTTTGCCAGAGGATTATTCGATAATATTATTTTGACTTTTTCTCCGCTTTCCAATGGGGCGTCTTTGATGGGGTTCCTAAAGTTTCCAACATTAGAACTCGAAAAATTGTTGCGGATAGTACCTATACTATATGAATAAATTATAGTAATTAGGTACAAATATCAGCTAAGTACAATGAACCTAAGAACGAAAGTAGTGGCCAGGAACAACTCTTACTTCGAGGAAATTACAGCATAAAGATATTATGAAGTACCAATCTAAAGTGTTCTACAGTAGTTAGATAATTAAATTAATGGCGGCAACAACATAGAATCTCTAGTTTGAATTAATACAAGATCCTATCCTATACTAACTCGACATTCCCTAATATAGCTTTAAGTACTTTAACAAGAGCCAACTTTGAACGTTCAAATTGTCCAAGAAAATCGAGAAGTGGTAAGTATTATTGATCCTGGAATTCAACCGGGACCTTGGTTGCGAGTTGCGACCATTAGCACAACGAGACACTACTAGAACATCCATAATCCTATGACTTGGGCTCGTAAAAGGAGTGTAAACTTAGAAGGGTTCAAAAGTATTTTATTATTATTATTATTTATCTTCCTTAATATTATTGCCTAGTGGAAGCCGATAGAGCATTCCTAACGTCTTGATGTTACATGTATGTCGTACTGATAATGAGCAGTATCGTCCTAACTTTGTACCTACCTAAGCTTTTTGAATGGTTAGACAGGAATTTAAGGATGGTTGTACAGTAGTTAATTTTCATAATACAGTCAGCTTCAGCGCCAATGATCGAGGGTTCGATTCTGTGTTTTGTTTGTTATGTATTAAACTAAATACGGCAGAAAGTTCGAAAATGGGCAACGACAAGCTAATTATACTGTAGTTTATAAAAAAAAACGTTTTAAATATACTCAGTGCAACTAATTGAATAGTTAGGATCTATTCTAAATAACTGCCGTGATTTGTTCACCGACATAAAACGGACCCGAAATTGAATAAGGGTTTAAATTCCTTTGACGATTTGTGGGTGAAGATTTGATATGGGTCAGCAGGTACGAGCTTCCCGGCGGGGGCGGCGGCGTGGTGTGTGCACTGCGCACCGTGTCTGCGCTCATTCGCTTTTTGCCCACCTTTCGACTCACGCGCAGCGCAGCCTCCACCATTGTTCGGCACGCGCATTTCTCTCACGTGGGAACTGTTGACTTCTTCGTGGTTTACTCGCGGCGTCATTCATCTATAACGCTGGTGGGGACCGCACGTTATGCTATTACAAGTACACGAGTACTTTACGAGTGCGAGCTTTGTGTTATCACCGCGAGGGTGACTGTGATATGAAAACTGAGGATTATCGGCATGTCGGGTGATGTTCCGGGACGATACCTGGTGAAAGTTGAGTGATGATCAAATAGACACAGTGATTGGGATCTTGCTGACAGATTAGAGGAGACATGGCCGTCGCGCCGGTAAGTTATGTCACACTACATAAATAAACAATTTAAGCAGGGTTTCTTGTAAAAAAAAGCCTTTCGACTGTAAATGATTCATTGTAAGTAGCGTTGTATAAAGAAGTTATTTAATTTAATGTTCTCTATACTTTTTTGTATAATCATTTTACTTAGCTCCTTAAAAACAGTCTGAAGACCAGTTTTCGAGAAATTACTTCGTATCTTTGACAGATAAGTATAGGATTTTCAAAAATGTTAATACCTTAATTCAGGTCTTATGACTTACAAACGATAAATTAGAGTTGTTACACTGGAAGTCACGCGGGAAAAAAAGAAGAATAAATAAATTTTATCACAGAGGACATGGTACAAATTAGGGCACGTAATAAAACAAACTGTCATAACGAGAGACATGGGACGGGACATGAGATGACATATTTTTTTCAAAAAACAAGCTTAGTCAGCGTCCTTACTTTCCATTAGGTTTAATACGGAATTCCACGGGTAACTACAAGTTGTGTCTATCTTATCTCTGATTACTTAACGAGCTGTTACAAGTATCGCTTTTCTTAAATAAGGCTGTAAACCTAATCATTAGGAACCTGCTTTAGTTGTTTTATTGTTTTCGTTTCCGGACTGGACTTTAACAATTTTTGTTAAAGATTCCCAGAAATCATTCATAGGCTACACTTATTTCTATTACTACATTTAAAGCAAGCTACTACAAACTATTAAAAACACGGAGAATCTCTGCTTTCACAAAGATGACTGAAACTTTCCGTAAAATTACAGTTGTCGATTTAATTGTATTTTAAGATAAGACAGGACTGGACAAGCTCACTTCAATCTGGTCAAAATAAAGGTTCAAATAATAAGTCTGTAGTCAAAATAATAATCGGTTGGTAGAAACTAACATTTTTAAATAAATGGAAAGCAGGAAGAAATATTGCGATATTTGCGATAGTCAAGTTAAAAAAATATATTACATTACATGCGCGTGCATGTTTGTGCCGTTCTTAGCTCACATCTCAGAATTAATGACGAAAGTTGAAAGAAGACACTTATCCAAATTATACTTGAGAAAACATGAATTGCCAAAATAAGTACCTACTTGGAACTACTTATAGCTGTCATGCAATGTTCTTGGCGAGTGAAAATACCAGGACAGTGCCAACGGAACCTTAAAGTAAACAGAACCCTTTTTTGTGACAGTGATGGGAATCCAATGAAGGCTTTGAACGTCACTGATAACTTTGTTTATGTTTGTTGTTAACACGGAAAGAGTTTTACGACTAAATCGAATGTAACCCTTTTATCACGGCTTTGTTGATTGTCGGAACAAGCACGCAGAGGTTTAGTCTTTTGTGATGGACATTGATTTTAAGGCTTCGTAGAGAACAAAGAAAAGGTTGTATCATGTAAAGTGTTTTTTGACATGCCGTGAAAGATGATAGAAAAATAACCACTGAATCATACGTACCTATCTATCGTTCATGAAGCTCGGATCGGATTAAACAAACTAGGTATTATAAGTATAAGAAAAATAATTAACTCGACTGCTACGCTTGAGGTCCAATCGAGTAGTGTGATTGAACTATGTTTTTTTTTGGAATCGTTTGGATTTGCCAATAAGTTCGCCTCCTATTCTAAACATACAGGCAAACTATGGGTATATTGTACATTATAATTTACTAGCTTCCCGCCAGCGGCAGCGGTAGCGGCCTCGCCCGCGTGGTTTTTGCAACATTTTCCATTGCTGCTCCGCTTCTATTAGTCGTAGCGTGATAGTATATAGCCTATAGCATATTTCCCCGATAAACGGGCTATCTAACATTGAAATATTTTTTTTTATCGGTCCAGTAATTTCGGAGCCTATTCAATACAAACAATCAGTATAGATAACTGCGTGATGGTACCTATGTTATGGTATAAAATAACGAATATCGTGACTTTACTCGTTACTCAAATGTGCGGTTCAAAGATCATACTCCATTTCCAGTGTACTTAGGTAATTTCTTAGAACTTACTTACACTTCTCCATAGTTTTATTTATGCACCAGTTCTCATGTCAGCATTATGCGCTTAGTTTACGAACAGGATTCTGAGATTCCACTTTGAGTTTGAACACAGCTGTCGTAGTAAAACGGATTATATGGGATCCGGTTACTGTGTGAGTCACTCATCATACAATTTCTGACTGACTTTCTGTGAATCCTAATAAATTATAATGTTCAATAGCTTCGTAAAGACTGGCCGGCTTTCTTTAGTTGCTGTGATTAACCTTAAACTTTCAATGTTACTACAATTTCTTTAGTAGACTTCTTTTTAAGTCAAACATATTAACATGTAAATACACGGTACCTAAGCTAAGGTTTAATCTATTTTAAATTATAATTAACCTAACTCCTTCGTGTTCGAACTTTATGTATTATACAACAAATTAATCGAAGAAACCCAAATTAAAGGATTCCTATGATTTAAAATACTTAGGTTAATGTTAACACTGAAGAAGTTTGGAACATCAGTAGCCATAAGCATTTCATTCTCAATTTAAATTGAATAGATTTATAAATGTAAAGATACAATTTTATGAATGCTACATTATATGCATATTAGTTAGGCGATCGGTAGTGTGCGCCCGCGCATCCCACAAACGGACATATACGACGCGACCGCGTGCGAGGTGCGTGTGATTCACTTTCCATTTCGATACATTTACTTGCTCTAGAATTCCCCAATACAATGTCTACCGGCTGTTTGTCATGCTTAGCATTATTTCATAAACAATTCAAGTCGTCTACGTCAATGTTTTGTCTTTGTTTATACTTAAAGCATACTAGTTGTATCCCACAGTGTTACTTAAGATGATTTATTTTATAAATGTTGGTATAAATGGAAAAGCTATGCCATCGAAAATGAAGAGACGGTAAAGATATACGTAGTAGAGGTACAGATGAAAAGAATATATTATACATTAATATTTGCTTAAATATATTCCTAATCTAGTTAGAATTGTGTTCTTAAATGGTATCGTTTTGTCTGTAATGGATATGATAGAGTGTTATTTCACCAGTGACCCAGTACAATAGTAGTGATACTCAGAACAATACTGTACAGCACGAGTCAGTGCACTTGAGTCGCAGATCATTGTTCTGCGCAATTGTTACGTCTGTGAATCCGCGCTTGCAAAGCTCTTCGTGAAAGCGTCGTTTCTCACAGCCATAGTAAACGATAAACTCAATGTTAAGGTGTTCATTTCAAATGTGATTCTCATTGTACGGATAACGCGTGTAATTTCATATATTAACGCTGTGTTGTGTTAAACATAACGTATAGGCTTCGTGTGAGCTGCCTAGTGAAATTTGCGCGTCGTGCTCATTATTTTATTCGCTCTACCGACATGCCTGTATTTCCCTAAAGGTTAATGTACTTTCGTCCAGTTGGACGTTGATCTATTTTTAGGCAAGTAGCCTATTGCCATTTATCGGCACTAAATGAAACAGTGCCTAAGAGATTTTGGGTGCATTGGTATTTATCCGGACCTTGTGGAAATCAATGAGGGAGAACTTCGTTCAGTGCACGTCCTTGGGTTGATGTGATAATGAATTGAAACACGATTTTTATTTGTTCTGAGTAGCTCTACCAGAATTTTAGACGTTAGCGTCTCCAGTGAGGTTTGTATAAGGAACTGAAATCACCATTATTTCCATCGGTCGATAAACTTCTGGTAAACCTACAGGAAAATATGGATCATAAAATATCTTAGTTTCTGTCTTAATTTCTAATTACATACAGTAAAAACTATAAGAAATAGGATTAACCCTAGAATCGCTAAATGAAACAGGTGTCCCATATCTGCTAAGTACTTACACTTAGCTCGACAAACAGCAGATTCTTATTTCGCGATGATCCAAATATGCACAATTACCCCTTATTTTTTTAGGTAGGTAATTAAAAAATATGGGTATGTAATCGAAAGTATTCCTACAGCTGCTACTGAGAATTTCAACTTTGCTTCCCTTGTAAAAGTTGTAAATACTATACCCTAACATTTTACAGTCTGCGTTCAATAGACCAATGAGCCATTCGTTTCATTAATTGTTATGCTCCTACATGCGATAGTATTTGTTTGATAGACACGATGCTATCCAAACAATGTGGTGGAATGTGACAACTTCCTGATTACATTCAACAATTTTACATAATGTAACGTAATATCGCAAACAAAGCACGGAACGACGTGTTATAATGGTAGTAAATGTGCAACCAACGACCGACTAATAGTTGTTCGTAATTAATATCTACCCACTGTCACCGCATTGCACTTGGCTTTTCAAATCGGTACAGTAGTTTCGGAGCCTATTCAATACAAACAAACAAACAAACAAACAAACAAACAAACAAACAAACAAATAAACAAACAAACAAACAAACAAACAAACAAACAAAATCAATCAAAACTTTCCTCTTTATAATATCATCATCATCATCATAGATGAGCAAATTACATAATATTTACAAGTAAGTTCCCAAATATTCGTAAGGTATTCATTATGTTTTAAAAACTGTTTTCCTTGAAAAATTGCCAATCAAAAGTGAACAACGAGATTTTTGAGAGTTGTTATCTAGTAAGTCATAGAGTGTAAGGAAAGCCGGAGATATTTCGAATAACGATATCTTACTTCTTGTACTTAGTTCCGTTTATATTAGCCAGCGTACCATCCATTAGTGTTTAATTTATTAGGTACTTAGTGATTTAGTGTAAATTATCACGCAAAGATTCTAGCTTCCGACCGACGCAATAAGTTAGTATTGACCATGTTTTAGATAGTGTTTGTTTTTGTAGATACGCGGAAAATACATAACCTATACAACTGATCTAGCACTTATATATCATATCTATAACTCATGTGCTTAGACTTTTATAGCCCATTTTCATAACGGAAATGGATTTTCTACCACTAATATGTACTATGCAATACAATGCTACAAAGCTGTCTCGACTGTAACTGTTAAAAATGTATAAAACAAAAAAGTGAAGTTCAATTTATACGAAAAAGCGTACACAAACAAAATTTGCTACAGAATTACACATCTCATAAACACAGCGAGACCTTTCACCTCGAGTGAGGCAATATAATCATACTCAAAATATTTCACGCACGACCCCGTAATGTTTCACCATTAATATAACTACTTTCGTTCATTTGTTTAATATAGTCTTCGGTAAATCAAAGACATCATCGTTATATGTATGTTTAATCATCCTTTGTATACACAAAGGATGATTAAACATACATTTTCTTTAGTTCTTACTAAGTATTAGAATAATTATAAATTAAACTGTTGCAGTAATATCTGCTGCTAATATAAGTAAGCAGTTTAGTTATTACTAAATTAGTAATTATTATTATATTATCTATACATATAAAATGCTTTGTCCTGAATGACTGACTCACTGACGGATCAACGCACAGCCGAAACCGCTGATCGAAAAAATCTGAAAGTTAGAGGGTGTGTTCTTTGTATGACGTAGGCATCCGATAAGAAAGGATTTTCCCAAATTCCACCCCTAAGGGCCTGAAAAAGGGGGGCAAAGTTTGTATGGGACAACGTGATTCCTTGGTCCAATCTACTTCAAATTTTGCACAAATATTATTTAACAGAATTGAAGGAAAACGTGTTTTATATTTTATTGAAATTCATCCCCTAACTGGGTTAAATAGGGGTAAAAAGTTATTTTTCTTCGAAGTTGATATCAATACTCCTTAGTGTTTCTAATTTTAATTAGATTAAAATAAAAATTTTGACACATGAGTTGTCAATTCCTCAGCAGTAAACAATGTCAAGTAGTAAAGGCTCTTTACTCAATAAACAAAGATTTAATAAATTCCAGTATAATAAATACGTAGTGATATCTTTTTTTGAGTGCTCCTGCTGTAACAGGCAAGACTTTTATTAAGTTTAACATCGGCCAAAGTCAGAAGCAATCGTGATATCGCCTTAGCGGTCGCATCGTCCAGAATTGCTGCCACGCTGATGGAAGGAGGTAAAACTGCACTAATAAACTGCGTTCAAACCTAAACCCCACTCTGCAATACACCCAAATAAAGTACTATGGCCGAAGTTTGGGGTGTGAGTACTATGGCTTTTAAAAGGGATTACTGTATTGTCAGCAGGCGATTTCTGACAGACTTTACCAGTAGAGCTCAGAAGTAAAAGCGCGTGAAGCGATCTTATTTGTGGACAGTTCTCAGACCCGTTCCTTAAAATAGAAAATGGTGGAACACATTAAAATTGAGAGTTGGTGCCCCAATTATGTTGCTGCGGAATATAAATCCACCAAAAATATGCAATGGCACCAGATTTCAAGTGAAAACACGCATCGCAATGTAATCGAGTCAACTATACTGACCAGTTGTTCTCGAGGAGAGTATGTATTTATTCCTAGGATTCCACTAACACCATCAAATTACCCCCTTTGAATTCAAGAGAGTGCAGTTTCCCATCAAAGTCTGCTTTACAGTAACCATAAACAAAGCTGAAGGTCAAACTCTTGGTAGCGGGAGTAGATTTGAGGGAAAGCTGCTTCTCCCGCGGGCAGAGTATGTGGCATGCTCCAGAATAAGCGCACAGAGTAGCCTGTTGATTCTAGCGATTCTCCGAAGAAAAAACAAAATATATTGTTACAAAGAAATACTGTGGCAGGTGTAGTATTTCTATTTCGTTGTAAAAAGATAATAGATAATAACCCCATGTAACTTACACCAGATCAAAGACCGAGCTTAATGTTCATAAAATATATAATGTACTTATCAAATTTTTATTTTGTTTTCATGCTTCTTGATCCTTAAAATCCCTACAACATAATAAAGATTGTTATATTTTATAAGTATTCAAACATTTTCACATATCAATTTTTTGTTTTATCAAAATTGATAACCTGAAAAACCTAATAATTTTTAAATTAAAAATCCTATTAGAACCATTTTCGACTTCTACGCGGACGAAGTTGCGGGCATAAGCTAGTATTATATATTATTCTAATTATTAAACTTTAACTCAATGGGCTTGTGATTGACCGCACTTAGTTGCTATTAATAAATGAAGGGATCGTGCAGACTTTATACTTAACTTCGAAATTGCCCAAGATAATGTAATGTAATGATGTAATCCAAGGGAGGAAATGGCAGGAATTGTACGCTAAAGAGATTCCCGAATTATAAAAATGATGTATAGCTATTATCTCCTATCCAATCTTCGAACATCATAATGCACCACAAAAAATAGATTCTCTATGGCTTCGACTGGGACCGTATGATTACACCACGGCATTCAAGTTTACTCACGTGATTCGATCTTGGGTCAGCCGTGCATCTGTCAATCATTGCATTATGTATCTAGAACCATAATAATATGTAGTAATCAAACATCCATTTTGAATCATAATCAAGTTCAATGTTAATGTTTGATATTGATCGGAACGCGTTCAAAGAACACCCACTCACATACGGCATGAGGAATTCACTCTCATTTTCTAAGTTGTCCAGGCCTGCCGCAATGGAGTTGTAATTTATAATATCGCTTTCAGTAATTGTAGTGTTCGGTGGTAATAAATTGTGCATTGGTAATATTAATTGATGGTTAGAGAAATATTCACTTGTAGCAAGGAAGGTGCCGTAACTTTTATTATTACTCAACATTATAATATTTCGATATAAATAGGAAACCATTTACATGATAATTGTATTTTACAAGCTTTTCGATATTTTACAGTCGACAATTCGATTCTTTCGGTCGAGCTGACAAATTTTCTCTAGACGTAAGTACCTAATATTTCTTTAGATATGAAAACATAGTTACATACATTGCAAGTTAAATGCTTTTAAAAATACCTTGACATGTGACAACCTGTTATTAAATTCCAAACATGGAACAGTTAACCATCAGAGGTTAAGGTCTAAGATTAGCAGTGTGTCATGTGAACTGCATCGCATTATTGCTCGCCTAGTCACGCGCGATGCTTTCTCTGAACGTTCCCACCCCGAGGACTTAACATCCGTCACTTTGTTGACAAAGGATCACAATAGTATTGTCATTGCCAACAATGTTCTTATAATGACCCTCTTGTTTGTAGTGATCGTGATCATCGCTGCGTTTTCTTTTCGTGTAACGTAGAGTTATGTAATTTGTTCGATGGATGTCCACATTGTCCACTGTTACAATTGATCCAACAGTCGCTTGTCGCATATCTGCATTGGTTTTTCTGACTTATTCCTTATAGCATCTCCCTGCATCTACCATAATACTTCTTGCCAAATTAATAACATACTTCGTTTAGAATAATACACCAAATCAAGACTTAATTTAAATTGTGGACCTTCCAGGACCTATGCTAGGACTCAAGAATTTTAACTCGAACATGAATGTTGCAAGTATGAGTTATAAAATGGTAGTAATGGAAGACTCCACAGTGCCCCGACATGCTTAGCCCTTTGCCCCTCGACATGAAACGCGTTTATCCTACGATACGATCTCTCTGAAGCCAGCCACTCACCACTATCGTTAGCTTTCTTTGGCATTTAGAACGTACACATAGATGATTTGAGGTAAGATTTTAATCTGTATGTTTTCGGAATTGAGATGGGATTTTTATGTGATGATTATGTACTTAGTTATAAATATTATGACAAAATCATTCGACCGCCGACAAGGACGAAATTGCTTGCCTGCAATTATAAAAAGTTCGGACATACTATTTTGTTGTTTTGATGTTTGAGTAAATGGGATGTTACGCAATCATAATAATTGATGTTTCGGTTTCCTATATTTATTGATGTTATTTTCTTTCATTGAAAAGTTGCCAATATCTAGTCTAATACGAATACAGAAAATAATTATTATTTAAACCTTTGGTGTTCCATTAGCTCCGTAGTAAAGGATTGTCTCAGATTGGCTTATCCTATCACGCTAACCTAATAGTTATAGTCTTTGTGGAGTCTTCTCAGAAGTTCAGGTTTTATATCGTTTCCCTTACTCAGCAAGAGATCGATGTGTCTTTCTAAATTGCAATCAATTACCTAAACATTACTCAACTTCGATTTTGGAAAAATCGACCATGTAGTAATGTCAAAATTATAGGAAATCATTATTATTTAAATGCGTTTACCGCTGTACAATGTCTTTTGCTCGTCTGCTCGATGACATTGCAAGCATTTTAACACCGTTTGGGAAGGTCGGAACAATACGACCACTTTTACTTCCAACCTGACTTGTTTAATAAGTTTAATATACTTACCGATGAGTGTTTGGCAATTTGCCACGATGCATTTAATTAACAAATTTCATTCATGAGTGATAGGAGTGATAGAATTAATAATTGGATATATTATATCCATTTACTGGATATATTTTAGAAAAGAACTTCAACTTAATGTTTAAAATATTGATCCGTTAAAAAGATTCTTTATATACCCACTCTTAAAGAGCTTCGTCGGACATTGGGACTAATTAATGGGTTTGTCTAAGGCTAATTTCAGAGACGATGCTAAGCATAAACTTACGCTTCCGTACGTCAAATTGTAATACAAATTTGACATACGGAAGCATTACTTTAAGCTTAGCATCGTCTCTCAATATTAGCCTAATAGGCGTAATCCTTTTCAAGTTAGTTATCTAAATTGAGGAGGATTGTTCTTGACATAAACTTTGACTTCTAAAATGAGAACGTTTGTATTTGTGTTGCTTGTAGTCGGTATTTAGATTTTTGGACAAAATATTATCACCGGCGCGGGCTGACAATGAATTTAAAAAAGCACATAGAACAACGTAGAAAGTACAAAGTCACCTAACTTTAACGTTAAAGATGATGATGTACAATAAATTGAGACGTAGATCACGATTGTCATCTAAAAAATCAAGTCACGATCAGTCCATGACAGGCACACTATTGGGACCGGCCCGTCAGCTTTCAACGAACCTATTGACGCTTCCACTACGTAAGTAAATAAGATTTTCTTGTCGGAATATCAAATAGCGTTGATTAAAATGTTAACTGAATAACGGGCCACATGAAATCATTTAGATCAAAGATCTTCGCTTGACGGTTTTGGTTTTTAGACGATGTATTCATTAATTGTGGAGTGTGTTACAAAACAACCATACTGCTAATGATAAGTTTCACCTAATTCAATCCATTTCCTAAAACTTGAGAAATTTCGTACAAATTGTTTCATTAAATACTGTAAGATAAACGGGTTACAATCCAATTATACAACTTAGCGGTGATCTAAGATTCCAATGCTCTTGATTCACCTACTCTAGTTAATTTTCACTTTCGTTTGTTTTCGTCTGTGAGAAATAGCATTAGCGTTTTATGTCATAGCTGGAGAAGAAAGCATTGTTGCGTTTTGACCGTCAATTAAGTAAAAGTTCACTCAAGAGCGTGCGAACTGTCAGTCCGGAATTCTTCAATTATAAATGACCCATTAATGGTTCCAAAGGAGGATACGTTACTTTTCTCTAAACTATAGTTTCGTTATACTTAGAGGTTATTCGTATCCATTAGCAATGTGCTACTTCAGTCTTATTCATGAATAAGCTTCACAGGATTTACTTTCCGCAAATAAAAAATCACATAGGCACCATCGTCCATCATGCCGAAGGGTTAGGCAGAGATGGACTAGTAAAGCTTGGAGTTCGCCAGTAGGCCTAAGCTTGGAGTTTTAGGTCCCATGGGATCCTATAGGTAAGTCCAATAGGGGGCGAGCCCTGAGTATTGAGTAGCGAGTATTGTAAAAACTGAGAGAACACCTAAGTATCTTTAGGTAGACAGCTTTTATCGAAATTATCTTTCTTCTTATTTTCTGCACGTATATACATGCGAATAGAATGCCTACCTCATGTATTGCGAAGTTTCGAAAATCGAACGCAATACGAGTTTTGAATTGATGATTGCTGATTTGGTTACAGTTTTGTGGCAAAACACGCGCCCGCGCGTGATTGTACTTCAAATTCTTGCAGGCTCACCCCGATTTTACTGAAACTTTAAATGTAATAAATCTGCTTACGTAAGGGTGATGCATGATGCTTGTAAGATGCCGCAAATTATTCAAGTTACACAAGTGATTGCAAACGCTCGATGGTCATTTAGTTTCTATATTGTCTTGCAACTTGTGGAAGATTGTCAAGCAACAAGGCTGTTAACAAGAATAAGTATTTTGGCAATAATTGCTTATGCAAACTACAAAACAAATATTCCCCTAATACCACCATTCTCATGGCAGTGACCTCCGATTGTGATATAATATTCAGAATGTATGAATTATGTGTTAGTAAGAGCATTATTTCTCAGAAGAGTTACATAAACGTATGGTGAAGTTATAGAATAGATATCTACTAAATAGATAGGTGCTACTTAAACAGGAACTTCTACAGCTATCAGCTATCCAATGGTTATACTACTTAGATACTCTTATCACAATTAACATTGTAATAAGTTTCTAATAAGAAAACATCTAGATCATAATTCAATTCAAAACGTGGCGTCTTCCGATCACGACCATTGACGGAGTATTATGAGAAAAGAGAAAAGTGCAAAGAATGGCAATTCGTGGGAACCATCTACAATGGCCTCGATATGTCACGACGAGTGTTTCACTATATTTTCTAATTGTTACTTTAAATAAAGAACTTATGAGTATATGAGTATATACATTTAGTATCCTCGCGCAAATAATTTATAGCTTCTGGATGTGATTAAAATTATATTTTCCTTTCCAGATACTTCCGGTGTTGCTTATTGCTGTGGTCACAAGATGTAAGTGCGATCACACAAATGGATTCAGCACACACAACGGAAATAGTGCATCACAGTTTGGAGTGCTTCTCAAGCCGCCTCCGCCACCACCGCTACCTCCCATTGTGCCCGTTCCCTTCCATGGAGGTGCGGAGAGAAGTCAGCGACAAAACTCAGATGTTGGTTACCAATACCAAACACCCCCACCCCCACCGCTACATTCTAGTGATTTCAAATTCCCAGCTCCTTTCTATAAACAATACAATTTTAACTTCGTTCCACCTCCCCAACCGTTCTCTACTACTCCGTCTCCGAGTTTATTTCAAAAAGTTTCAGGATGGCTTTTTCCATCGCAACAAACTAGTTATTCAGGCTCAACTATATTTAATAGCGTATCTCCATTAAAAAAGGATTGCAATCCTTGCAATTTAGTGCCATGGTTACCAGTAATTAGATACAATTTAGGAGCTAAAAATGTATATCAAAATTCATTACCAACATATGGACCACCAAGTCCTACAGCTTATGCTAATTTATTAAAACCGCAACCTTTCAATTCACAAAATCAAGATATAAGACCGGTGCAGCTATCACCAGGGGTGCCACATGCAAACTATGGCCCGCCAAGTTTATTTCATAATAGTGCTATTGGAATTGTAAGTTCAACTTATGGCCCTCCGAGTGCTACACATACTTTAGATGTTATATCTTCCAATCCTCCCAGTTCTACATACTCTCAGACAAGTTCTTCATTTGTCATACCCAGTAATTCCCTAGATTCTCAGTTTTTATCAACACCATCACAAGGAATATCTAATAATTTTTACAATGTACCTAGTTCAACGTATCAGCCGCCTTCTGCATCGTTTGGAAATCCTTCATCATCATACGGGGCTCCATCTTCATCATACGGGGCTCCTTCTTCATCATACGGTACTCCTTCTCCATCGTACGGAACTCCCTCTCCATTGTATGGAACTCCTACACCATCATATGAAACGCCGCGTCCGACATCTACTAACTACCAACCAGTCACACCTCAATATGAGCCCGGAACTCTTAACAAAGAACTACCCCCACAAAATGACGTAGAATTATTAGATGATATCACACCTAATCGAGAGTTTCAATTACCAAAAGTTTCTCACCCAACTTCATTTAAAAATTCTTATGGTGAACCAATCACAAACCCACATCTTTTTGATATTTCATACCCTGCGTCAGCTACAGCGGCTGAGTCATCTAAAGTAAAAACACAAGTATTACCACATGATAATGCGAGGCCATCGACACCAAATACATCATTTGCCTTGTCTAATCCATCTCCATTTACATTAAATAGAGGTAGAAATATTCATACGTTGCAACCCGTTGCACTACCTAATCTTAGTGTTTCACCCTTGCCACCTATATTTAATGCGCGACCTTTTAGACCTATGCCACCACAGTTTCCATCGAATATACTTCAAGGGATAAACCAAATGCAACAATCCAATATTAAAAGTGTCCTCATTGAACAAAGTGTGCCCTTAGCAGAATTTACTCATTCCGTAGATTATCCCGCTACTATTATTCAATCGCCTATCATTGAAATAGAACCTCCGTCTAACTCCAATCAAACAAAGGCATATAGAAATATACAAAATAGTTACGTTGTCGATGAAGTGAGGGATATATCTTCTCAAGCTTCTGAAGATCATATTTCAGCAACGAAATCTATTCCAGACTCAAGCTTTGAAACTACAGGGACTGATGTGGGTAATGAACTCTATGACAACAGCGTACCTGCAGATTTTAAACCTGTGTCTCGAGTCCCTCCTAATCACAAACCAAATTTTGCTGATTTGAGAGGCGTAAATGACGATGATGTCGATAAATACCGTACAGAAAGTAACTTACAAAACATAGACTCGCCTCTTTTGTATCTCAAACCAAATGCACCTCATAAAAACCATGGTAACTTTATACTAGCTATATCATCACCAGTACCTGAGAATGAATACGAAATTTATGATGATATTCCTACAACTGTAGCACCTCAAACTCCCACCCTTACTACCAGTTGGGATGAAAGCAGAACTGACTACAATGAAGAAATACCTGCACAAAATGTATACAAACCAAAGATCGTTCAAATTATTGTACCGTATACTACTGGAAATAAACAAGCAGACACTAGTGGAGACTTCGTTCAAATGTCAGAAGATTGGCCCATTACACCGAAAGATGAATATTTAGCTCGAAAAGTTCCAACTAATACAGACGACTCTCACGTGAACCCAACAACAGTAAATTATAATTCTGCGCCTACAACGACTGAAGAAACAACAGTAACGGAACATTACGACTCCGATAGATTAAATCCCAGTGAAACACTTAAAGATTTTTACGATGTAAAAGAACCACCATTTGATATTATAAAACTTCAACATACTATAGACGACTGGACGGAACAAGAATATTCAAAACAATACAAGACTCCACAACGAACCCGTAGCAGTGAAAAGTACGCTAAGCAAATTCCTGACGACTTTTTTACCACCACCATACCAACAAATTACGTAACAACGACAAGTAATTACAATTACGAATTCTATGACCACGAAGGTTCGAGTAGTAATCAACACACAGTTACAGATAATAACAATAATAGTAGCTTTAGTAGGCCTCGTAAAGAATACAATACAATAGAGAGAACAAAAAATAGGCATAATAGTGGTAAAAATGAAGATTCAGATGAAGTACAAAAGCTTCATATTTACACAGCAGCGTCTTCTTTCCGAACCACAAGTTCATCTACTACTACCACCCCAGCACCATGGGGTAAAATACAAACGTCTATATCACCTTTAACCAAAGAAAAAGTTTACGTAGTTACTTCGAAACCTTGGAGAGATATCAAAAATGTATCAACCGAATGGTATGAAGTAGAACCCTTTGAGTCAAAGAAAACTAGCGCAGACAATGAGTATTCAGCATCTAGTAATCTTCCGTTTAAATCTCCAAGGTTTATGAATCGACCATCATTTGGCTTTACCTCAGGAGGAAAGATTGAGTCCGATTCTTCATATGGATTTTCTAAAAGCTGGTATCAAAGCAGTGAGTGCTTCTAATGTTATAAATCATAACTAAGTACTGTGATAATTATGTTTTCATTTACATGAAATATTTACTTCCAGTAAACGAGCTGGAGGCGCAGGAGGCGAACAATAGTACGTCTTTGCCAGAAGCTACTCAACAGAAAGTTACCACTAACATGGACGAGGTTTTAATCATATTTTTTTACTAACTTTCCAATTTTCTTTTAACTATACAAATAGTAGTTAGTTAAACGCCTTGCGTCATAAATCATTTCGTAATTTCATAATATCTATCCCATTTCATATTATCCGTCAAAATTTAAGGTTTTAATAATTTTTAGTTTTTCATTCTAATGACCTTTGTCTCTTTTCGCTGTTTCAATTGTTTCGGTGTTGTATTTTTATTATATTCAAATTAAATAATGTTTTGGTTCATCTGACTCCTATACATAATTATGAATACGAATGTTTAATGACACAATTTTAAATATTTAAAGGCTTGATTTGAAACTTATCTATATATGTATTAAAATTAAAATGTAAATAGAGAGACAAATCCAATTTTGACACCAATTACAACTTTGCATCTTATATTTAAAATTTCACGTGTATTATAACAGCACAAATATATAGAAAACTAAGATTCTTGTTACCCCATAATAGAAACAAGTCTACAAAAAGTGGTCAAAGCGTCTGGTGTACCGAACCAGAAGACGCAGGTTCGAATCCTGCCCGCCAGTCGATTTTTTCCTTTATTAAAAATAAGTCTACAACTATAAATTAAGCAAATAATGTAACTTTTTGCTCACAAAAACAATCATTATGCATACTATTGTTACTGATATATCCACCTCTACCATGATCAACGAATGGTGATCAGATGAAGCCAAACAAATGATAAAATATTGTTTTATTTTCAGGAGAACACCACAACGACTGCAAACCCTCGTAACGGCTGAAAACTTTAAACTAAACGGGACTTAGTGACAGTGACAATCAAAAATAGAACATAAACTTAATGAGTGAAATAGAGCAAATTATGAAGAACACTAGAACTATCAGCAAGTGCTCTTTTTAATTTGATCAAACATTTGAAATATAGGTGTACTTGAATACTAGTAAAATATATATAAAGTTAACCAAAGGGGACTTCATAAGAAATTCAATTAGTTGTAATATCATTAATTTTAAGAGTAATCAATTATATTCATTCCCTAATTAATATTTTAGGTGGTGTTTGTAATTATATATCATTATATTTTCACATACATGTATTGATATCAAAATTGTATGAGCACAAAACTGTAGGTGCTCAAATGTTGTAAATATTGAATTGTAAATAAATCAATGAATCTTGGTATAGTTTTTACTTTTATCACAAATAAATTTTACTTTGATCACGATTGTATAAATAAACTATGTTTCGGGCTGTTGTTCTGGTTTAGTTCGGTCTTTTATTCTGAAGTATAGGAACTCTGCACTCCAAGATATGATTGTTATTAAGGTGACAAAGTTCAGCACGATAATTGGCATTATGTAGGAACCAGACGCCTCGCGTACACGAGCTGAAAAAGAAATATAAATGTTAATGTAAGAGTATCAGAGTATCAGAGTAGTGTTTTTGATTAATAATAATTATAAAATGTGTACTTATTATTTAGAATTTTTTTTTTTATTAAGTACAGTATTTTCAGTATTTATCTATCTATACAGTCGGTGTTTTGGATCCAGTATATACAATATTATCTATACCAAAGGTTAGAGGTTAAAGTTAGGTTAGGTTAAAGTTCACGGTATCATACTACTGATAATGGCACTGACTGTGGCAGGTAATTTATATATCGTTGACATAGATAATTATTTGCCTAGTGTTAAACCACTTGTTTGGAATTCTACTTTTATAACTTTAGGTACGTTTTGTTACAAATCAAGCTCCAGATTCAAATCATCTTATTTGTAATGGGCTACCAGTAGATAATATTCTCAATTGGATAACAAGACACTAACCGATAAAATCTTTATCAGTCAACAGCTTTCATAAGTATGTCACTTACTTAATAAGGCTCCTATTGTAAAAATTGTGATGCCACTGAAGAACATCTGGATCCCGGAAGCAAATGCCAGTCTATGGATGGGCACGTAGTTGGGTATCACGATGTTGACATATACAGTCCGCATTGCCTTTGTGATCCCGAGCGCCAGCGACACGAACAACATACCCATGAACGACGTGGTAAATAGCAACACTGGAAAATGGATAGATTTTCATTAATAAAAAGACTGAAAAGAGTTTTATTTATAATTACAATCGTACCACTATGGTGCCACCACTAGGTGCTTAAAAGCAGAAGTATAATCTCAAAATTATCAATAATGCATAAACGCACGCGCAGGCGACTGAAATTCATTAAAAATAGATAGGTAAATTGGTTGTAGCACTCTAGTATAGAGATAAAATAGTGAAATGGACACAGTTTTAAAATAAAACCGAACTGATATCTCCATTGATTTTAATTTCTGATACATAATAACAGGAAAATGCTTCTTGATTATCTTTAAATGAGTTTGGCAATTAAAATGATGTTGTAATAATAAGTTGTAAAACAGCTGATTCAAAACAAAAATATATTCTCTGGTTTGTATAAAGTTTATTGCCAATGTATTGTCCTTCTTATGCGAAGAAGAATCATTAACTTTCAAGCTACCGTTAAAAAGTTCATAGGTTTTAATCTTATACATTTTTGGAATAAGTAAATACGAGTTTAGGCTGAAAGCATATTAAAAAATGTTATCAGATATGAGGTAAGATTCTGTCAGATAACGCATAAAATGGTCTCCTAAAGAGAACGCCCAGATAAGGAAATATTTCTCATTTTTAAAACCTCAAGATTATTGACCTCAGATGTTAACTAGCTATTCATGTGTCTTGAAACACAAACAGTGGTCGCTGGTCATCAGAATTAATTGTACATAACCTACATATATTTACAAACAAAGAGTTGAACGACCTATTTATTTAATGTCATTGGTATAGCGACGTATCTATAAAATAAAGAAGTTTGTTTGTCTTTATCAATAGCTCAGAACAATGATGCATACGGTAATTTACACATTTGTTCCATTAGATACGAAAAAATGTATTCCTGCAACAAACTATAATTTAATAAGCATTATAAATATACTTACTACTTCTGGTGAAAATGATCATAAGTAAACTGACCATGTACATGACACGTGGTGACTTATTGCACCATTCTCCAATAAAGGGTGACACAAATCTAAACAGAGTGTCTGAAAAACCTATGACTGACATCAATTTGGCTATATCACTTGTTTCAAACTGCATCATGTCTTTTAATATAATAGGCAGCAACAGTGAGAAGTTGGTTTCGACACAAGCTGCTATTGACAGACCAAATATAATGTTAACAAATATTGGATCACTTAAAAGTGTCAGGTCAAAGAACTGAATGAAATGTTGCACGTAAGTCTTCTTTTCCTTTTCTTTAATAATTTCTCTTTCTTGAGGCTTAATATTTTTAAGAGTGTCTGATTCATTGAAAATATTAATAGAACTGCCTAGGTTAATTTCTTGAGACTCCCACCATTTGTACCGTGACTCTGCTAGAGGCGCGTCTGGCAATTTGTTACGTATATCAGGGTGTGATATTGCATTTCTGGTTTGGATGCTAGAGTTACTAGTAAGAGATCTCATTGACAGACTTTTCGGCGGAAGGATGCCGTTCTCTCCTGATTCTTCTAGATGCGGCAGTGAAGCAATTCCTATAACAAATATGGCGATATTAAAGATAAACAATTACCCATATAGTAAAACTTTTTAATTAAGTGTAAGAATCATACCAACAACTTTAGATGATGGAGTAACGCTGCCGTTGGTAAGCTCTACTTCTGGTTCCTTATTTAGAGGAACCATTTCTTCTGAATTTGGCGGATCTTTTAAGTACCACTTAGCTGGTCTAAGTAAACACGCTGCAACGAGTGAATGGAGGCAAATTCCACTCAAAGTTAATACTGCGTATCTCCATCCATAAGTGTACATTAAAGTACTCATAAGTAGAGGCATGTAAATAGCTCCTAGACCAGTAATAGACATGCCCACGCCAATAGCTCTTCCTCTTTTTTCTTTGAAGAATGAATTTATTGCTAATGTGAACGCGCCCATTATTGCTGCTACGCCCATTGCTGAAATTAAATAATATCATATCAGACTTTCTGATTACACAATGAATCCTAACTTATTAATTTTATCTTCGGTATACTTACAACATATAATACTGTAAGATAATATAAAATGCCAGAAGTCTCTTGCTACTGCTGTTATTAAAAGACCAGATGATATAAATATGGCACCGACCACGGCAACCTTTCTGTACCCAAAATGACTTAGTAAGGGTCCCCCGAAAAATGATAAGAGCATTCCAACACTGTGATTCAATACTATGACGAGGGTAACTTGTGTTGTTGTAAGGTCTGTATCGTTTAACACCAAAGCAAAACCTGCAATTAAGGGCAGAACGACCACCTGAAAACACAATTTATGTTCAAATACACAAATCAACTAGTTTAACGACCAAAAGAATAGATATTATTGAATAAAGAATAACAATATAAATATTTCATGGGTAAAGGTTGGGGGAATTTTACATTAAAAAGAAAAGCTCTAAGAAAGGCACCTAGCCCTGCTAAAGCTTTTCTTTTTACATCTAAATTTCTAACTAATTTCTATTGACTATCTAAATTCTAGACTAGATCTATAGGCACTTCATTAAGTAGGATTAATGGTCCTGGATACGATTCCAGATCGAGCAATGTTATAGGGTTGTTCTATAAAATAAACAGCTTAGAATTTGGTAGAATTCTATAGTTTTGTTGATTTAATAAAAATATAAATGGTTATCATATTGTATTGATACCTAGGTAAAAATAATGAGTTTCTCAAGAATCATTGACGTACCTATCATAACATATCGTCAATCATTCGCTTAGGTAATCGACATTCACAAAATAACGAAAATATAACGGTTTTTATAATAATGTGATAATTACTACGTGAGATAAGAACCGACCGGATTAAATGTTTTTAATTCCTATTTGTATTTATCAGTCCTAATTAGTCACAAAATCCAGCGTACTTAAATCACGAATTAAGTTAGGTAGGTACATTCAGCATCAGATATATCGGAGCATACAAAGTGTTCAAAATGATCGGAACAACTAAGAAAATTAAACTCTATCTCATACATACCTACATACACAGCTTCACGCCTATTTCCCATAAGGCGGTAGGCGGAGTCTGTAACTTTCCAGTTGCTACGATAAAAAGGAATAACAAATAAAGTACCTAAAGTTAAAAATAAAGATTAAGTTTATTTAAGAATGTCAGTTGCCGTGTAGTGTGCTCGTTCTGAAATAGTCCTTGTGCCATTGAGATAGGTAGTTTAATTTTCTTAGGTAAATATTTAGGCTGAGATTCAGAGAAGAGACTCAGCATGAACTTACGCTTCCGTATGTCAAATTGTAATACAAATTTGACATACGGAAGCCTTACTTTACGCTGAGCATCGTCTCTGAATGTTAGCCTTAGGCTGATATTCAGAAACGAAACTCAACATGAACTTATGCTTCCGTATGTCAAATTTGTATGACAATTTGACATACGGGAGCGTAAGTTCATGCTGAGTCTCTTCTCTGAATCTCAGCCTTAGAGACGATGCTAAGCGTAAGTTTATGCTTAGCATCGTCTCTGAATATTTGCCTTAGTTGTTGCGATCATTTTGAACACTTTGTATGTCCTGAGAGATCTGACTGTACCTAAGTAACGCATTTTTAAAACAGTCGTAATTTAAGTACCTTTTTAATAGGATGTGGAAAATACTCATGCATTCGTCTCTCCCTCAGACCATCTGTCAGACTAAAAACCTAAAGACCTTGCCTTTCCACGCCCTACATGTCATGTCCGCGGGATCTTAAACATACACCACGACCATGGTGGGCGACTTTCACGAGGAAGAGGCCTATCCAGTTGGGGGCAAGTATAATACCCTTGTCTTCCTCGTCTTAGGCGCCAGTGGAATATCGCACACCGCCTGCTGGGGGTAATCAATGTACCAAAGGGTAGTTGTGTAATGCGTTGGGTGTTTTCAAAAATGGTATGGTACAAGAAACTTTGATTTCCAGCAAAGGAAAGCATCGGAGAGAGAAGAGCGCTCCATTAGCCTGGAGAAGAGTTGGATTAGCTTGTGATAAGTGGAGGTGCCAAGTGGTGTGTGTAGATCTATGTACCTACGTCGTAAGTCCGTAACTGATGAGCAGTATGATTATATGTATAATACATGACTTTTATTATAAATATATTTAAACAGCATGGATAATACAGCTTTGGTCAGCGTCTTTGATTAGCTACACTGAAAGATTTGGTACATAACATCGATGCGTCTATTCAATGTTTTTTTCATCTGGAAGTTTGAATGTCGAGTGTTGTGACTCAACATGAGAGATCTAAGGTATGTGTATGTGAACTAGTGGACTGCAATATCATGTGTAATAGTTGCCCATTCGTCTTTCTCCAAGTTAGGCACCTCACTAGTGACGTTGGGCGGTCGTGTTAAGGCGCAAGAGTAAATAATTCAGTCTTGTGGTATAAGGTTGACTGGCAGAAAATGCCATAATGTGTACCATATTAGTTTAAATAAATAAATAAGGTCTCAAAATCACTATTTAATGAACTATCAGATGATTATAGTCGGTCATACTAGAAAATGAAAAAGACATACTAGAAATGTGACTATTGAATAAGATCTATAGATATTTTGCAGCCGTGCCCTGATTAGTTTTAGATAGGAAAGATGCACTTAGCTGTTTGCTATATATTAGGACATTCGGTGCATGCATACTGTATCACATTTACACATAATTACCTAATGAAAGAGAAAGACCGAATTACTTTGATAAGAAGGTACCTACTGTTAATAGTGTCCTACCTAAAGACCTAATTTTGTATTGACGTTTGTTGAACAAATATTTATACTGTAGCCTTTAAATATCATGAATTATCAATTACAAAATGTACAGTATAGTTCCTACTATACTGTACATTTTGTTTTGGGGATTTTCCATTTCGGATTGTTCCATTGTGAAGGAATTAGAAGAAATATAAAATACTAGCTTTCCGCCAGCGGCTTTGCTCGCTATCCCACGGTAACCATACATTTTACCGGGATCAAAAGTAGCCTATGTGCTATTCCAGGCTATGTTCTATCTCTGTGCCAAATTTCATCCAAATCCGTTCAGTAGTTTTGGCGTGAAAGAGTTACAAACATCCATCCATTCATACATACATACAAACTTTCACATTTATAATATTAGTAGGATATCATATGTAAATATAAAGTAGATACTTACATTGTTCAAAGCGTACGCTAAGGTAACCACCCACCCGTAGCCCCCATCAGGGGGCACTTTACTTGTTTCAACGTTCGACATATTAATTTAATTCCAGATTAACTTCCACATTCCTCGAATCCAAACTATTTTCTCAATATCACGAAAATATAGAGTTTCCAGTTAAGTCACATAAAATGCACATTTTCTATCACTTCACTGTTATTTTATTATTTTGAGGAGATTATTGACCCTTTGTTCACTATCAATTTTATTAGCAACAAACTAAATATTAGTACGTGAATGTTCGTAGCACTGTCTGCATATTATGTTAGTAACAGACACTCTAGGCGCTTAGCAAATAATCATATGTGTTATCGGCTTGACTTTAGTAATGTGTCTCGTTATCGTTAAAATGTTATTACGTGCTCACACACATTTAGCTCTATCTTATTCAATTATCAAAATCAACGTGATGGTCGAGAGCTTATTTTAATTTGGACCTTTTGTCAGGTTGCTTGAGACAAGCTTGTCATACCAAATGTGGTGAATCTGACGAAATCAATGCTTTAAAATTCTTATATAGGGTAGGTTATCTTCTTTTTTTCAAACTTCCAATTACATAGTTGATCAGAAAACCGCACTATTTTATATACCTGGACAAACAAATCTTACAGTTAGTAGCTGTAAACGAATACGAATATCCCAACTAAAGGATCGTCAATTTTAATATTTACTTTGTTCTTCTTATTTAGGTAGGCAGCTAGCTATGTAAATAAATTCACGTAGATGTTAATATTTGTTGATATTATACTCGCATATTATAGATAACGTCATATTCAGGTCACAGCTCGCAACAGTGAAAAAGGTCTGCAACACCTGATTACAAAAGGGTTATTATAATACAAATTATTTGACTGTACAGCTAAAATTGAGTCTTATTGAAGATATTGGTGATAAAGTAGTATGGTGTTAATTTTTTATCGTGCGAGATAAACGATACCTCTAATAAGTATCAACTAGGATTATCGTTTTATTGATAACATCGATTTTCCTCACAAAATGTAGGTATATCTAATTAAAGGTTTAATTAACCAACTTTCTTCTTATTAACTTTTAAATTTGAAATTTGACTAATTTTCGATTATATAAATAGAAAACTACTAAAACAAAAATATATAAAACTCTCGATTACCAAAATACTTAAAAGTAAATAAGTAGATATTTGCAGATTGAGTTGTTTTTATAAAATATAGACAAGGTATAACTTGTGTATTCGTATCAGCAATATTAGCAGTTGGGTAGTTATTGCTTATTTGAATTGATAGGCGCTAAATACTGAATACTGTCGATGTGCCTTAAGTGGAAGTACCTACACTATTATTTCAAATGTCCTGCTAAGTTAATTGTTAATGGCGCACAATTTTCACTATTACGATATTTTATTGTTATTTTGTAAATCCAAAATTCCTCGTACTTTTTAATAGTACTTTTACTTTAATTTATTTACAATTTAAGATTTATAAATTGACACTAACAACCAGTTTTTAAATAGAAATAACACAAAATATCACACACTACTATAAAGAAATGATCACTTTATCACGACTTGTCATTTTATTTTTAAATACGTAAATAAAGGGCACACACGTCAAAAAGATGCGTCCGCGCAGTGACAAATTCAGTTTGACCTGTTAACACTGCCATTGCCTCGACAGCAACCGACACGGGTTAATCAAAATCCGGCCGCTATTAACCAATGATGCATCATTGGTTAACTGTACCTACTTACACATACAAAGGATATTTCCTTCATCTCCCTATAAATCTACTCATTTGTTCTTTGTAACCGATATTCATGAAAGTCTACGACATGTCGATAAGACATACGCCCTAAGTAATTGAATTAAAATTAAATGGAAGGTCTTGACCTTGTCTTACTATTTTGTGTTTTATAGCTAATACAAGGTATACCTACAAACAGAAGAAAGACGAAGGAAACCCTGAACGGTTTACAGCAAGCAGCTTATTTCATAAACTTAAGTTCTGACTTAGATAAAGTAACTAAATAACTATGTATTTAGATACTAGCTACAAAAAATTAACCCTTTAACAATAAAAAAAAAACCGATGAAAAGTCTGCATCATCAGATCAACTTTATGTGTCCCTTTTGTTGTAGGGTTATTAGAACTACATAACTATGTGTAACAAGTTTTATTACAATCGATTCACATTAAATACAAAAAAAAACAATCATCCCCTGTTTTTTTACACTTAGGGGTGGAATGTTTCTTTGCTATTTAAATGGGCCCATTTCGGGTGTACCTTTCCAACAAAAAGATTTTTCAAGATTTTTACAGACAAAGAAGAGACTATTGGCAAACATGACATACATAAAAAATATAAACATCCAAAATTGAGAACCGCGTCTGCATTTCGTTCGTCGGTAGAATAAAAAAGAAAGTTAAAAAGGGTAGTGAATAGGTATCGAAGAACCTGAAGTCGAGATAGGTAAAGTTGCGAGACATGATAATACTGTAAGGAATCTTGTTTTTTTCTTGCTACGGGGCTTTGATGATATTAATTAGCTGGTTAATTAATGCGCATGTTTATGTTTTGTTTTAAGATAATAATGCTCCACAGTGGAAACTCACAACAGTTAAACCTGACCGTTGCCCTTAGCCTTGCAACAGCCTTCGATGAAATGTGTCAGAGCTTAACCTTTTAAAGGTATTAACAACTAGCAATAGGGAAACGACAGACGAAGGTTATATATAATACAGGCCGGTTTACAAATACATTCAGGAGTAACTCAAGGTTCTATGCTGTCGCCATCTAAGGAAAGGTGAAGCTGTCTACATTACATGTAACCATAAACAGTAGACAGGACAGAATTAGGGCAATTTTCTAGTTCATTAATGTTACCTTAGATAGGTTATTGTGGGTAAAGATTGACGAGGAGCTAAAGCTACATCGCTGAACAGGAAATCTGTTCCGCATTAAATCAAGTGTTGTTGCGATCTAGAAGAAGGACAGGTACCTACTCTTTAAATTCTTGGTTGCTGGTTATCTGACTTATCAAACATTGTGCAATAGCGTGCGATGTTTCTTATAATAATAATAATAAGTTAAATGATCCATAATAATGTCACGAGGTTTTTCACTTCTTCGAGGTTCACTTTATTAAGGTATATTTGTAAGGTAAATATATAATTATGTATAATTATTACGCTGTCGTTTCCAGTGGTCCTATGGCGTAATCAATAAAATTTTAATGGTCCCTACTGAATGGTTCATAGTGAAGATTCGGTTTGAATGTATACTTAGTAAGAAACAGTGAAAAGACACGCAGAGAAAAAATTACATTATTTACTAAAATACAAAAACGTTATAAATTAAGCTTTAACAATATCTTGTTCGGCTGCTTTCTGTCGTCGTGCTGTGATGAATTTTTCAAGGCCCCACGATAGGGCAGTCAGCCACGTGAATATGTTTAAGCAGTGTAAAGTTACTGCTGTTGAAGCGTTATCTTTAATCCAGCCTGAAAAAGCAAGAAATTCCTAATTAAAACTTTAGGACGAAAGAGTAATAATTATGTCGTATGCAATTCGATTTAAATGTTGCCAAATAACAGAACGGAGTCGATAATATATCACATAATGAAGTTTTCCTTACCAACAATGGGTCCCAACGTGAGATACACCATCCCAGCTGTAATCAGTTGAATTCCAGTTGCTCCAGGTAACTTGTGCAACGGTACATGAGTAGGTATGACCAGAGCCATAAATACGGTCCGCAGACCCTTTCCAAAACCAATAATCACAGCCACCAGAAGAACGACGTAATATTTCTGACAATACGCCAGAACTGAAAGTATGACTTAAAATTACTACTGTGATATTTAATAATTTTCAACTTAGAGCTTCTACAAATAATTTAATAGAAACACCCAATATAAATTTTTGGGCTAAGAATGTAACGTTCAGCAGCCGTGCTTGTGACTGATATACCTACTAATGAGCCAGAGGGTAATCTGATACCACAAATAAATCAATTTTTTTCAATGTGTGTTTCGTACAGAATATAGAGATACAGCACTTCATACTACGTTCATGCAAAATTAAGTTGATGGGTACCTTCTAGCAATGAGATATAAATTGTTTTTGAAAAAGTTTATTTACCTACTCTTCCCATTGCCATCGCCACTACACCGAAGAGAAAGAAAGAATTGTTGTCCCATCCAATTTTACCAGCAACGAATGGTATGCAAAATCTAACACAAATGTCAACCCCAGCCAAAAGTGACATGAACAGGGCTACTTCAGATTTACTTTTGCCATAATCACCGAGGATAAAGGGAGTTAAAATCGAAAAATTTAGTTCATTAAAATTTGCCAAAGTTATGCCCAACATTAAATTAATGAAAGTGTAATCTTTTAATAAATCTAAATCAAAGAACAACGCTACTTTTTGACAAAATGTCAATTGTTCATCTTCCTCTTCCTCTTTCTCTTCTATTATGTCATCTTCTTTTTTTTCGTCAAATACGTTGTCATTTTCCTCCATCTGCGTCATCAACAACTTCATCTTTTCAGTTTTATCCTCACTTTCCTTTAAATATTGCTCCAATTTTAATGAGGCCTGTTTTAATACTTCGCTTTCATAATTAAAGTTATTAGATTTTCTCCTGTGTCGTGTGCGATACGATTGATTACTATGATTATCTTTCAGATATTTCCTTTCATCTGTTTCTTCGCCATCTTTTTGATTATCTTTATTATTTTTAAGCGACACGTTGCTATGATTATCTTTATTATATTTTTCCTCGTATTGACCGTCCATTTTAAAAGATTTTAGGCTTTTGTTTCCAGCAAAATGTTTTTCTGCCCTATCAGCTATCACTTTCGCATGAGCGGGGTCAATTTTTTCTACGACTGCTTTTTCATCTGCTTTCAAATCTTGGGGAGCCTTAAGTGTAGGACAATCTTCTATTTCAGATTCAGGAATCTGTGTGTCAAGTGTAATTGACGTTTTCCGTTTTGGCTTGTACGTCTCACGTTCTTGAGCCAAAGCTCCTAAATTAGCGGAAGAGTTTTTCTTAGATTCATTTAAGTACAATGTCGATGATTTACGAGATCGATTTTCAACTAAATTCGTCATTGAGGGTTTTTTAGAATTAAGCCGTGAATTCATTTGTGAATTTTTATTCGAGCCCTCTCTCGAAGAGACTCGACTTTTAGATTGTCTAGATTGACTGAAATAACCGTCATTGGCGCGCAACATCATTGGTACTCCAGGATCTGTAATTTCATACCCTGGGTTCACTGGGTCATCTTCGTTATAAAGGTACTGACTGGAAAAAGCACTTAGATTTTTAAATTTAGATACTTGACTAAAGTATCCGCTCTCTTGTTTCTTATTCTCTATTTGTGGCTCTTTGGTATCAGCTTTTAGTAATTTCTCTTGATCTTCATCCTTTGCGTTTGGTTTCTTGGTGTGCCATTCTACCGGTTGCAGCAAAAGTGCACAAGCTATAGCATGTAAGGAAATTCCGCTTATGATAAGAATAGCTCCTGTTTCGCCGAAGACTGCAAATAGGCCTGTTATAATGTGTGGCCACATCATTGGTCCTAGGCCGGTCGTCGTCCATGACAGCCCAGTTGCTAATCGTCTCCTATTTTTCCAATATGTATTAAGGGCAAGGGCATTTGCCGAACTGCTTATACCATAACCAGCACCTGAAAACCAATTATTAATTTAATCCTTTTGGCATAGCGAAGGTTAATTAAAAAATTCAACAAACGCAAGCTCCTTACCGTATAAAACTGAAAAAGATATGAGGTAGGTCATAAAGTTGTAAGAAAACGTAGTTAAAATCAGAGATATGAATACAATTGTTGCTCCAGTTAACGACACCTGTCTGTAGGTGAACGTTTTGAATAAAGGACCATTTGCTAGACCTGAAAAAATTAAAGATGGATGTTACAGGCAAAGTTGCACGTACCTGACACTAAGTAAATAATGTAATGTCAGCTGACATTTACAACTTGATATTACCTTAACCAAAATGATTAAATACACAAGTACTAGGTATTATGTATTAGGTACTATTAAAAAACTTATAACACCCCGTCGTTTTTGCGTCGGGGGTTAAAAAGTGAAAATGATTTTTGTAACAGCGATAAAGTTGAGACTAGAGACCTGCAGCATTGGGTCGTAAATTGCTGGACTCTCTGTTTATATCACATGTTGCCTCTATGAATTAGGACCCAATTTAAAAGGTTTATTATATCAATTCTGATATCTTAGCTGAATTCATGACAGAAAGTACCTACAATGTCTAGCTCAAGATTATATTTGTTTTATTTATCATTCTTTAACTTTATTGTGCGATTCAATATTTAGGTATGTAGTTATACATTTTTATCCTTTGTTTGTGTATTGACCGAATGTCTGTTTATCACTGCAAAAACTATATAATGTTGTACACGTAAATGATAACTTTAGATAACTTTTAAATCCTCGTAAATGTAGGTACAATGTAAATAAACAAATTTTGTAAACAACACGTCATTTTGTGGAGTTTTTATCGGTAATTATATGGGTATAGAAGTGAATAGATATAATGACAGCTTATAATGAAGGGGCCGGTATGGTATCAGAGAGTTACCATGCAAGGCGCGTCACGCACCGACGCAAGAGGTCAGGGCAGAGTTCATGTTGATTATGGTGGTCGTCTCCGAACTGCTGATGCCGAGACGAGCGAACTTGTCTCGGAACAGTAACCCAAATTGTTGCAGGATCGGCAACGCTGACAACTGAAATGTAATAAAGACAATATTAACAAGGGTATTCTTTTAATGGGTGTAAATCATTGGCAAAATTTCGCAGACATAATTTGTATCGATATCTACTTAATTACTTATAACGATTCCGGGGTCAGGCATCATGTCATCTGATGAACCTACTATTTTTTTTGTACCTACTTATTCATTTTATAAAAAAACAAATAGGTACGTAAAGTTTTGTAAAAGAATTTTGAAACCACCTAGGTAAGTAAGTAGTATAACTAGTTTGACTTAACATTCTAAGTAGGTTTTTGGATGGAAATTTTACACACTTTTTAATTTGACAAACGAACTTATCGTCATACTCGTAAAGCAGTTATTATCTGTACCCATCGTTATAAATTTAGTTATGGAATTTTCATTGGGCCTTTTATATTACGCATACCTACGCAAAGTACCTAAATCACGTGGACAAATGACTATGCAGCCTTGTAATGAATACGTATGTACATAATTATATATATATCTCTGGTCTGCGTGTGCCATTTTAAATCATTCGGAAGCGAACTATACGACGATCCTAAACCATTTCCACTTATCTATCTTATATCATCTTTTCTAATTTAGGAAGAGACAAAAGTTTCTCCGAGATACATAAAATTTACAAAACAAAATTATGAATTAAAAATACATTTTCATTCAATCTATTATAAGTTCTAGGAATCCTTAAGAGGTAACACTTCATACAGTACTTATTATTACATAATATCTCATAAATAAAGACTAGTTTGAATTTAAATCCGCATGCAACAGTAACGTGCCAACACTGTATTAAAGGTATATAGTGTTGTATGTACTACAGTGACACATCGTATCACATACTGACAGACACAGTGGGATGTTAGTCTCCTAAAGGCTTGTTCACGTGGCAAACGTGATTCTTGTTGAATCATTTTAGTACCTATAAGTACTTGTAGAACATGAAGAAGTATTGAGTCGTAGCTTGTATCAATAAGAACAAGAATTAATATTATCGTTGTACATTATTAGGGGAAAAAAAGCATCTACCTATTAAATTCACGATTGTACAACGGGACATACTTATCTTTTCAGTGAATATTCGTAGGAAAATAAACAATTGATACAAAAACAACCATGCTAATCGTTCTTGTATGTTTCCTTTACAACAAACCTGCTTAGAAATAAATTCTATAACGTGTATTAATAATAGGAAGGAGAAGTGATATGATATAGCTAATAAATCGGTGATCGATGAACTTTCAGAATTCTTAAAACAAAATAATAATATCGATGTACGCGTGCAAATCCGTTTATTTAGATTGCCGATAATGCTACCGTATAATTTCAGTGGCATATAGGCACCAGATCTGTGCAATATACCTAATCTTTATTTACTGATAAGAAACGATATTTTCTTTCAACTGGTACATTCCAATATTTAATATTTTAATCATAATTATCGGCTGAACGTTGACTTCTCCCCTAGTTGGTACCTATTTCATCATAATTTAAAATAATGATATCGTTTAGGGTCTGATCCGGGAAAGCGGAGATACATCAAAATAAATTCTAAAACGGACCTTATTATTTTGTCAATCTTATTATGTACCTACATGTTATCTAATATTTTCTGTACATACTTATATATATACATTTTGTGAATACAAACGTTTGACCTCAGGGAGGGTCCGAACCTGTGCCGGTTTGGTTTGGTTGGCACGGGGTGTCATCTTATCTATCAGTCGTACTATACTTCTTTCATAAAATTATAACACTATAATGGATCTCACTCCTGCACTGGTCCTGCCTGCATAAGGCAGTACAAGGAAAGACAGCTTAATTAATAAACATGAAATAAGGAAAACCTAGTAAATAAAGGACAATAAAGTAAAATTGCGGGTTTGTAGCGTCTCTAAAAAAAGTATAATAGTATAATGACACCAATTAATTTCTTATGCTGTAACCCAGGCCCAGAAAATATAAAGAACGTATGTAATACAAAGTAGGGACTATTAAAAATGCATCGTCTATTTTTACTAGTTTGCTAAGAGGCATGCATTCGTCGTCATTACTACCTACCTACCATTTATTACTTCACTCGTTTAATTACAGGTTTAAGAAACAAGGCGTAAGTACTTACGTTAGAGATCCCAGCAGCAACGACGATCATCCACCCCCAACCACCATCGGGAGGAATAAAATCACCATCTTTTTTCAACTTCGAATTTACTTGCTCAGCTTTTGCCATGTTCGAGCTTATCCTTATCAAGTCTACAAGACACCCACTACAGTCTCCGCATACGCTACGCGCAGGACTGATAACTTTTCGAAACAGTAATCACATTAATAATGACACATGAATCAAATGGGTGATGGCATACGTTTCCTGGAACAAAGAGACTAGTTCACTATACAAACATATTAACTTGAATGACTGAAACCGTTGAATGTTTTGTATTGTTCGTGTGTACCTATTCTGTGTCGGTCTTATCTAAATGCGCACTGTGTAAATCTGTTTAAATAAACTACATAAGTAACATCTATTCTGTCTCACAGTCTAGTTTACCGTTGTTTATCATTATCTACCTATTCAATCCACCCCTCACGTGATTACAAATATTATCTCCTATGTCTACAATTGACAGCATTCCCGTTTGTGCCAAGCCCAATAATTGAACATTGTAGTCTATAAAATGTTTATCAGCTTATCATTTATTGAGCAGTAATTGAGCAACGTCCTTATATTACCTATCAGTCTTTGTAAACGTGATGCCTCAAGTAGGCAGCTTATGTAGTTCATCAAATTATATTGGGGTCATCTGTTATACAATATTTAAAATAAATATCAGAAACCAAATTATAAGTAGATAGGATCGTTGACGCTTCCGAGATAATTAGTTGCTGCTCTTTGTTACAAGTTACAACTGTAGTGCGGTTTCTCTTTTAACTTATTTTAACGATGTATGGATATGACCACTGGACTGCCAAGTTGTAAGTCTCTAGTTCAAATCCATGGCAAGCACCTCTGTGTTTTGGTAATCATGTAATCATTTGTTTACAACGGTGAAGGAAAACATCGTGAGGTTGCCTGCACGCCTGAGAAATTTTTTCGACGGTGGCGCAGCGTACGAAGTCTGCCAACCGCAGTAGGCTAGCGTGGTGGACAATAGCCTAACCCATAGATATAATATACATATCTATGAGCTTAACCCTTCTCATACTGAGAGGAGACCCGTACCAAGCAACTTTGTATGTTACTTGGGATGGGAGTTAATAGGTTGGTCATGATGATGAATCATACATTATGAAGTGATTTATATTTGATAAGCAGCATATATGCTCCAAATCCAATGGTCATAAAGCAAAACGTTAACCTGTAATATTTACACAAATAACAAAAACATACCATCACGCGGAGTATTCCCGAAGGGTTACGCAGAGATGTACTAATGTAGGTACACCCACTGTTCGTCTCGATTGGGGGCGAATCTATCACTATTAACCAGGCACGAATCCAGACATCCAGCTGTTACTGAGAATTTCACAGAAAAACCCAATAACACTGCTCGATTAGGGAATCGAACCCAAGACCTCTAGCGTAGCAGTCGCGCTTGGGACCACTAGACCAACGAGGCAGTCTACATTTCAAATTATTCTAAGCAATATTAAAATCAGGCACCTGCAGTTGCCTTTGGTACCCCTTATCGTCATACACTCTACGTCCTACACTTATTTAAATGTCTCTTACTCTAACATAGTGTAACGCCTGTATAGTCCTATCCTACTTCCTATCCTACTAATATTATAAATGTGAAAGTTTGTGAGGATGGATGGATGGATGGATGTTTGTTACTCTTTCACGCAAAAACTACTGAACGGATCTGGATGAAATTTGGCACAGAGATAGATTATAGTCTGGAATAGCACTTAGGCTATTCCAGACTATAATACTTTTAATCCCGGTAAAATGTATGGTTCCCGTGGGATAGCGGGTGAAGCCGCTGGTGGAAAGCTAGTATTCAAAATAAATTACACACACAAAACTGCCTAGAAAACCCAGTTGAGTTCCATAATGCATTAAAGAAATTTAAAAGAAGCCTTACTTCGTATTAGATAATTTCCATCGAATACCAAGTATAGTTGCAAAACAAGGTGATTTATCTAATCTTGAGCTTCCGAGCCAGAACCTCCTTTTAAGGTATATAGTCGATGAGATAAATCTAAGTATAGCTTCAAAATCAATAATAGCAGATATAGAATACCTACTATTCTATAAATGAATCGGTAATCGGTAACTGGTAAATATTGTAACTAGTTTGATGATCAGGAAGGTTTTGGGACTGACCGGGACCCTTAAATAATGTGCCTATTTACAAAAGAACACTATCATCAATAAAATATTTAATACTCACCCTCATTTATCACTTAAAATATTTGCATTAGAATTCTTAATTAAAAACTTACTCCAAATTTATATTTTATTAATTTGTTTTATCGCAAATAACAATTATTGGCATGCGCGTACTTATGACACGCTCGATGTGCGTGCTGCCGTAAAATGAAACATGGAATTACGAGGTTTAGTTATCTGCCTATGTATGTATTTAGGTAAGAAAATTTACAACGCTTAGCTGATGCTTACTGTAATAAACAGTCATAAAAATAATACCTGTATATAAAGATTGTAATATAAACCTCTAAGAAGGATCTCATTTCTATTCCTAACGACAATGTTAAAATTCATTAAACTTGCTTAACAAATAAAATACCAGTTCATAGTAAATACACCTTATAAGTCAATGCCTTTAAGTATGTATGTATCATCGAGGACATAGATAAATTCATTCAAATTTGATTTGTGCCCTAACTTTAATAAGTTTTTTTATGTTGGCTCTACATAAACAGTGCATAACTACCTACAGTTTTCGCCGCTTATTGCCCGGGTTGAAGATGGCACGAGCTAACCCAGCCATTAAAATCGGAGAAAGAAAAATATTGTCGTTGCTTGTTTGTGATTTCATAGTCTCGGGCTGGGGAGCAGGTTGCGGTGCGACCACAAGAGTCATGGGTCAAGGTCACATACTCGTCGTGGTAAATTATTTGTGATAATTATGGATTAAAACCAACAAGTTTTTAAGAAAATGTAAAAACATTGCATTGATACATTGTACTCGTATCTAGAATTTTCAGTGATTTCCAGCTATCGACAGGTAATGGAGGATATTCTTGTATAAAAAATATTGTTAAATTAACCCACTTGCTATAGTGGCGCCACTATGTTTTAACGCTTTTCGAAGGACACTTTTCTTATATGGATAATAGAGATTCTTAGTTACAGACAATTCCAGAGGTCCTTCTTGTACCGTAGACCGATAAACTAAAAGACCCAATTACGATTCTTTTCTCCCTTACACAACACAGTACGAATGTCTACGATAGCAATCAGCAACAACTATCAGCAACTTTAATTGCGAAACAATCTTTGACAGTTCGTGCCTTCATCGTGTTTGGTGTTCAATGTTTGTTTTACTAAATTAAAAAACGATTCTAGTCTATTTCAAAGACGGAACAATTATCTAAATATAAACATCGAAGATAATTTAGTGAAGTAAACGAAGTTTGTCATTATAGTTCCATGGATTGGGTAGGGGCGCACAGTTATATCGGTCGTATTAATCGGACGTCTAGCAACACACATCAGACAGTTATTTAAACTTCTATGTTTACTTCTATGTTTCTTATGTATGTATTTACATGTACAAATAAACGTAAGCGTCAGATAGACGCACGGTTTTACAGACTGCTTGTACTGACTTGACTTGCGGTTTGACTGATTCTTTAAGCTCGCGTTCTTACTCAGCTCGTCGCCAGTCAGGGTTTCCAACTCAGGTGCTTTCTCCCAAAAAGAGTTATATCAAATATATTAAATGAAAAATATGTGATATGAAAATGTCTTGAGAATCAGAAAGTAAATTTGTAAAACAACAAAATGCATGTATCAAATTTTAAATTAATGAAACTATATCTCATTGTTAGTTGTTCTATTTAAAAATTGTACAATTTCCCCTATTCATCTCCTAACTTTTCGAGTGAGCGTACGGGCGTCTAGTGATTTTCTTAAAAAGACCCGCGGCACGTGGCGGTGATAGGCGTACCAGCCGAGAAAGATTAGTTCGCCAACGACGAATTTACTCGGCGGTTTTAAAGTCGCAGCACAGTCTTGATGTTCAAGTGTTCAACCAAGCCAGTACGGCGCACTTACTCCGATCAAGCAAAACTAAAAGTAGGCATGCGATTTTATTAAGTTCAATCCGATTTCTTGGATCGTATGGGATGGTATTGATTCCGCGAATCATAACACATGCCTTCGATCCGATTTTCTATTCATTCAGCATATGATTGTACTTTGAAGATTGACTGCCCAATAATAACTTGACAACATACATTACACAGTGTAAGTCATAATGTTTGGATCGTGATTCGTTATTGACAGATTAAATCGATCGCATCGCAGTGATTCGGATCGGATCGCATGATTTCGATCCGATCCGAAAGTCGCTTGGATCGTATACATCGTATACCCCCGATCCGATTTTCGAATAGATCGTATCGGATCGTCGCATTGCTAAAAGTAGTCTGTCTCTGTCTGTGACTGGTTTGTGACCAGTGTTGCCAACTTAGTGGATTTTCCACTAAAAGTGGTGGTTTCGACCCCCCGTTTAGTGGCGATATATTGCTTTTAGTGGCTGGTGGATTTTTCTAGTGGTTTAGTAGAAGTTCAGTTTCAATTACTGAATATGATATCACTCAAGAACTAAGCCACTAACACGTTATGAAATATATTATTTCTACTTAATTTAATTTTCAGGTGTACTATTTACTTTTACTATTAGCCAACACTGATCCGTCAAACGATTCATCCCGCCACATCCCGCTCAATGCAATATACCCCGGATGGGATGCCCCGATTTTAAAGCAGTTAAGTTATAGCTTATATATGACAAGCTTTCCGCCAGCGTCTTCGTCCGCGTGGGATACCTTTTCCCCCGTTTTTGCAACACTTTTCATTACTACTCCGCTCTTTTTAGTCGTAGTATGATAGTTTATAGCTTATAGCCTTCCCTGATAAATGGGCTATCTAACACTGAAAGATTTTTTTTAATCGGTGCAGTAGTTTGCAGTAGTTTCAATACAAACAAACAAGCAAATCTTTCCTCTTCATAATATTAGTATAGGTATAGATTTAAATTACAAAACTGAGTGAATTCGGTCTCGGACTGCTCAGTGTGTCGAATTTGTGCAAGCGTAATAATTATGCACAAACCACAATATACGCAAAAGTTTCGGGATTCTTGGCTCAAATATTCTTATTAAAATACAAACTTGCGTTTTTTGCAATTTGCCGGTCAGTGCCAGGTTGTATCTCGATCAAAATATGACATGCGAATAAAAAAACGTATTTACATAATTCTAACCATAAAAATTATCTTTCTAAGTTAAATTTCGTGCGGATTTGTCTGTTGTGCGAAACACGAACGGTGCGAAACCTGCCAATTGAAAAAAAACGCTAGAAAATTTGAATTTGGCTAGCTATTTTGAAATATGTAGATATTTAATAATATTGTATCATTAAATTCATAAAACCTAATTACTTCCCTTTTTTTATTGTAAAAGTTTGTTTAGTGGAAATTTTAGCGATTTTTAAAGTACATCCGATATTTGTTAGTGGTTTTCTGGTGGTTTTAGAAGTTGAATCTGGTGGAAAGCTTGTAAAACTGTTGGCAACACTGTTTGTGACTGTCACTCAATAATCAAGCGCAAGCTAAGCACATTATTTAGCACCAGAAACTCAGAAAGAAAGAAAAGTTAGGGTACATCGGAAGATTAATTCGTTGTTTTGTTTTAGAAAAAAATGAGTGTTGTTAGGTTATAAATACGTGCTTGTGATTTAATTTAAGCCAACTAATAATCTTAATATCGTGACATTTTAATCTGGAGAATTTTGAATTAGGTAGTTTCTGAAACGAAACAAGTGAAATTCTTTGTTTTCAACATTGTAGGTGCTATGTTATTACTTTAATTTTGGAGAGAATTTATGGAAAATATCTTCAAAACGGTAAGTGCTCTGAATACCCAGCCATAGTTCAAGATACAACTACTTCATACAGAAGAATCTTGGACTAGTACCTACCAAGTTGCGACTTCAAAAGAAGTTATAAATGTGCCCTCATTTATTTTTATTTTAAAGTACCTATCTCAAAGTTTATTATCAGGCGTGTACATTTAACATTTTTGTATCATAAACTAGGTACAAATTCAAGACTATCAGAGTGTAATATTATTTTGCGATTATAATTTTTTAATGTTATCCTGATAATCTTATATAAAACACGGAAGGAGGAGAAAGAGGAATAAAAAACCTGTATTGCAAATGAGTACAGTGGAATTCTTGACTTCCAAAATAAGTAACTTCTGTTATGGAAGTCAAAGTCTTTTTACACATCTGTTCAATGGGGATTATTTGTACTTTTCTGTCACTACTGGGTCAGAGAGTCACCTTGCTATACATTATTCAGTTTAGAAGATTAAGTATCGTAAGTAAGTATTAAGTACTACATTTTTTATGATTAGGTATGTTATCTACTTAATTATTTACTTACTTTTTCTAAGTAAAGAAAATAATGCCAAGCTGCATTCAAGTATCAAAAACTGGTCACACACAATCGAATAGAGAATATAAACAGTAGAGTTGTGCATCCACAGTTAGCAAGAATGTTTATTTGGTATCTATCTACATTTTGGGTTACTGAAAACATAATCAGTGCCTCAACCATGAGTTTTTCTCACTAGACTCGCTAGCGACGCGGTAAATTATTTGTATGGGAAACCCTCGCAGCGCCTCTAGCGGTTACGTAAGGAACTAAAATCTGCTATGAGATTACAGCGTTTCGATGCGTAAAAAACCTATCGAAAGCCATTCGATAGAACTCATGGTTGAGGTACAGGAAGCCATTTAGGTATTTTTATATTTTATGATGCTTTTACACTGTTCTATATTTTATTTATTTATTTATATAGCAGAATAGTATACCATAGTCTGAAATGCATTTTAAAAATAAATTGCAAAATGTGTTTGTGATGCTTTTATGCACTCTTCAAACAGAAGTATAGACACAAGGTTTCTCAGTTTCTGAAGTGACTCGTTTGATCAGCTATTACTTAGCTATGGGACTGATAAATTATATATTTTACACATTAACTTTTTTGGAGGCTAAGAAGCAAGAAGTAATGGTATGTTAAACTGTTTTGTCATTGTTAAATAATTTTAAAGTTACAGAAACAGGAAAGAGACCCAGAATTGACTAACTACACTAAATATGTTATTTAATAGCTATGGCACAGTGTAAATCTAATTTATTATACTATGGCTACGGTAAAATTGGCCAGTAGTGTGTCACACTCCCAATGGAGAATTGGGAGTGTTGTAATTTTTTTAGAGTATCATTGTTGACAATGTGTCAAATGCTTTGATTAGGTTGCATCGCCAAATAGCGATCAGCCATTATTTAATCAGGAAATTCTAATTTTAATTAGAAACTTAGATTGTGTTATCAATCTGTTATCCTATGGCTTGTTCATGGGAAATCTTTTATGGTATTGGTCTTATTGTTGTGATTTTCCGCTGTTGACAAATGTGATGCCATTGTTCATAAAATCATTAAAGTTGTAATATTTGCACACTATGGCTGATGAGTGTTGCTGAATATTGTTGTGTGTCTCTTTTATTTTTAAATGTACATACTTACATACCTTTTTTTTTATAATACCTACACGACTTGATTCCCTAGTCATTTCTCTGTCTCTTCTATTTTGGTGCAAATTGGATTTGGATCCAATGGTCTGCGCTAAATGTATCAAGGTTGTCACGCACCTATTTTTTTGCTCTGCTACGACGCGGCTTCAGGGCTCCACTTTGTGGTACTTTTGGCTCACCAATCATCAAACATACGACAGACATGGCCAGCCTACCTCCATTTAGGCGTAGTGACCATTGGGACTACGTACAGTTCTCGCCATACTTGTCCGGGTTGAAGTTAGCTCGAGCTAACATGAACTCCGTAAAAATCGGAGAAAGAAAAACATTCGATTGTATTAAATATAAACGAAAGTCCAAGTAGGCTGTCGTTTTAAATCATTCTAATCCAAAAATTTTGGATTAGATTGATTTAAAAGGTTGAAGTTAGCTCGTGCCATCTTCAACCCGGACAATAAGTTTGGCGAGAACTGTACAATTCGGATTTTGGAGCGCAATGCTGTGTTACGTATGCGATCTGTCCTTTTTACATCATGCCCATGTACAACCCTCGAGTTTCGACTTCTAAGTATTAGTAATTGAGCCTACAATTTTCAGAGGAACTGAAGTCTTGTGTGTTCAATTAATGTTCTAGTAAAAAAATATTTTTAAACCCCTGCCGAAGGATCGTTGTGTTTGACCCTTACAGGTCATATGTATGTGTTTATTTCTGTTCCAAAACGTGTGAAATAAAATAAATTGTTTTGGGGATGATTATAAATTATTTCGAGATACTAATTAAATATCTTGTCTAATTAGAAGACTAGGTACCCTTCATTAATTTCATTGACTCGTGAATTGATATTTCTAACTTACATTGGTACCTACAGTAGGATATTTTGTTCCTAATAAAGTAGACACTGACTCATTATGTTTGTGTACCTACGCAAACGTGCATCGAGGCTCGTAGACCCTGGTAAAATAACTTAACGGTTCCGAAAGAAATCCACCACTGTGCGGCCGTATGCATTCAATCTATCTGTGCTGATGTGACATATATGTATATAGAGAAAGTTAGTTAAACTGTTAGTCCTAGATCGATGAACACAGTGTACTGTGTTCATTGTGAACTTCAAGACCATCATTTGTTATTTTGCGTATTTAGTAGATACCTAAATCATTAATCTTTATGTTGGCAATACAAATTTTCACAACATACATAACAAACAAACATGCTGCTGCAAATTTTGTGAAATTTTATTTCACAAAATCTAACTTTACAAAAACATCGTATTTTATATTTTCTACTGATGCAGCTTTTTTCTCTCACCCATAGATACTAGAGGTACTTACTTACCTACCTTTCGTATTACTTTGGACAAAAAGTCTAGGTCTCTAACTCTAGGTAGGTACCTAATTTACTTCAGTGGTATACGTAGTGGCGACGCCGACGATCTTTGCTAAAAAAAAACTAATCTAGGAAAACAAGAAAAAGTTTTCGCATAGTAACTCAATGCCTACATCATAATTATGCAAAGGTACAACCTACATAATCTTAATGTTTACTCATTACCGTTTGACCCGATGTAGTTCATTCTTATTAATTATGTTTTATTATTTAAATATAATTTATGGTTGACATTGTTATCACTGCGCACGAGTTGTGCTTATAGTGTGAGAGTTTCGAGAGGAGGATAAAGCTCATATTATAGTCAATGGGCATGTGTATGTGTGAATGAGGTGTCAAATCAGCATCATTAGCACTCACAGACGTAGAAGTAGCACTTGAAAACAGACACAATCCTTTAATATAATTGATTTTACTTAATAACACACTTTATTATGTGTTGTGTTCCTGCAGTGTGTAAGGTCGCCAGAGCTCCTTCTAAGGATGCACTGCGCTGGCAGTAAGAGGAATATTCACTCAAACTGTCGGCGCAGTGAATCCTCCATAAACCTCTAAGAGGTTTTTCGGGTCGGCAACGCGCCAGTGATACCCCTGGTGTTGCAAGCGTCCATAGGCTATGGTAACCGCTTACCATTAGGCGGGTCGTACGCTTGTTTGCCACCTTAGTGGTATAAAAAAATACGTAAGGATCAAAACCATCAATTCCTAACTTTAGGGAGGGTTATTTGATTAGGTAGTCTATCGTGTTAATCCAATCATTGAAAATTTATTTTGATACAATACATTGCTCTACAACAAACCAATGGGCATGTGAAGACTGCATGAGAAAGCCCTAAATGGCTTAGGCCTGTTTCACCACTTCCTAATAAGTTCCCATTAAATTACTTGGCAGATAATTTCATACACATTTTGTTCCATTTTTAAACGCGGCAATCCAGAGATAGGTAACAACCCTTTAACCTTTTATCTTTTGCTGGTAAATTGTATTTAGCCCAAAAAGGTTACCTCGTCATAAATGGAAAGAGGCAAGTATGAGAAAACTTTTACCAAGTCTAGCGTAAGCGTAACTGACAGACTTTTTGTCCAAGGCTTTTTGGTAAAAGTCACTTTTATGGAATATTTAATTGTTTAAATAAACGCTTAAAATAGACACATTATCATCTAATGCTTTTAAGGTCACGTAAAACAAACATATAGGCCAAGAGAACCTGCTATAAAGCCTTATCCGGCAAATCAAGGCGAACAATACAGATAATTTCAAGTGATTATTTACTTTTGCAATAAATAAATATTTATCGCGATTGATAAAATGTGTATTCTTTATAGATAGTTATCGTAAGTAGCTCATTGACCGAGTTGTGACAATTACAAGTGATCCGAACAACAAAAATGTGCTGTTACATATCTACTTATATCTATTGATTTTATTGGCTAGGAGGCATTTATTGAATTTAGCATAAAATTAATGTTTTTATTCACTAAAGCTGTTTATTAAACGTGCTATAGTTACGGAGCAAATAGGCTTCGTATATTTCGTGACACGTGCTATTCTTCATCTACATGATGATGAATAAGTACTTCCCTAAGTACTTAGTCGTTAATATTTTCATATTATTGTAAGCTTAATGAAGCAATTACATATTTTCCGTTCCTGGAGTTGTTTGTTATTCAATAGCCACTCATGTCTGCAATTAGGAAGTAATCATCATTACTATTAAAATTTAGTTCAAACATTTGACTTAGATTTTAAATAACAGTTTATGAGCACGCAATCTTTCGTTTTTGTTTCTATTACCATCACTGGGCACTGGGTTATCGTCCTGACTAAAGTTGCGTGGGCAGTTTTTTGTTCCGACCGTTACGTAACGTGCTAAAATATTATACCAAGGTACAAGGTCCGAGTCTTGACCATTATTTGCTCACTATTCGAACGCTTATGGAAAAACTGTATTTCATTTGGCAATGTAAAGAAAATATGATCATACCTAATAATAGCGTCATAGCATAGCCACTGCCTTGCGGCTTGTCCTGGTATTTACTTAATTTCATTTCCAGAGATTATCATATTGTCCTAAATTCCATTGTTTTATTAATCTTCTTGTCTTAACCAGTAAGAGATGACATCGGAATTATTGAAATGAATAATGTAATTTCTGTTTCTATTACTGTTCGTATTCTAATATTCATTGTCCATTAGAATGTTAACACTTTATGAATGCATCATGTGATATTGTGGTATAGGAATTAAATGAGATTCAACGTGACGTTCTTGAGACAAAAGGTATTTCTACATTATGTTTTATTTACTAGTACTAGTAAATTATTTTATGAGTCTCTTGCTTGTCCTAGCTAGGCGTCCCACAGGGTGGTGTTGTCAGCCTTTCGTGTTTTTCTCCTCCTCTTCACTCCTTCCAAAACATCGACTTGGAAAATCCTACACTCGGTTCTTTGCACCAGTTTCTTATGTTACCTTGCCTTGGGTCTTCCTCTGGATCTTCGATTATTTTTATTCATAAGCTCTAAAGTCGTATCGTAATGATAGATATTTAGATATAGTGTTCATCAAAATGGGGCCCGAGACTCCTTTGAGTATTTTCTCCATTCGTTCGATTATTATAGTTTCGAAATTAGCCATCCATGGTTACTTGAAAAGTTCACTCTGTTACATCTTCTACAGCAACAATTTTTAACAATAGGATGAAACTACACGACTGGTCTTGAGTTCACGTAATAGTATTAATAGTGTTTTATGTGTTTCATGAGTATGCGACATACATCATTAGGAGTCAATAGGAAGCGTAGGCGGGTTTATATGGGATCGTGAAATCTATTTAAAACCATCCCTATGCTTGTGAGTTGCTGAATCGTACTTGCTACTTTCGTCGCATCTTTAGCACGTAGATTGTATTCTGTATCTTTAGTTTTACCTGTAATACATTGAATTAAATTAATGATTCTATCACATGAACTAAATGTCAATGCGGTTATTGACTTTCATAATCTTTATTATTGTCATTTATTATTTCCACCATAATTGCAAGAGTTTCTTGATTCAGGTGAATATTGTTTTGACCTCGCTTACCTTGAATTACGTTGAAATTAAATATATTCATATTTTTTAAAGGAAAGGTATGAGTGATTGAAAATGTATTTCAACCAGTACCGTATCTTCCGAATGTAGCTGCCTTTCTTTTAGTTATCTTAGAAAGGCAAACACCTTACCTTGCCCTATGGATATTTGGAAATCGAAAAACTAATTCTTACATGGTTGGTATAAGCAGCATTATAGACAGGTTTATTTTGTTGATATAAAACAGAACATTGAGTAATTAAAAACAATGTATCCAATTACATCACTCGACACAAACAATGTTAGAAGCTGTGTCTTTTGTATATTTTTTTATATCACTATATTCACTATTGATGTTTGAGAATACCAGACGTTGCACTTTAGTTCTGGAACACGTATTTGTCATTCACGGTCGGTCGTTTTGCATTCTGTATGTATGGCTACCGAGGTTAGGTGAAACTCGAATTTGGTGTATTCGAAATTTTGTGTTGTCGATCTGAACCTCAAGGCTGTATCGCTTTGCTTCATCAATAATGCACGTAGTGTACACAGTAACTTAATTCAATAGAATGGAATGTTTTTTAAATAGTATCGCGTTGTTCATCTCAATGACAATTTCTAAGAACCTTCTTGAACGGTTTGTGGAAATCAACGCATCCTGACAGTAGATTGCACTTAGTAACTGCTACTTGTAAACGTGGATGCGATGAATTAAAACGATAATAATTTGTAGAGCAAAACATGGTGTGTAATCGTGGTGATGTATATTATTTTTGTCGTTCTCGTACATAACATGAATTCGTTGTGTGTGTGTCAGCTGAGGAGGCTGCACGTGTTGGCTGTGTGGACCCCAGTAGCACGTGCAAACGTCGTGGCTTTTTATTATAAAACCCAACTTATGATTTATATTTACTGTTTTGTTGCCTAACTGCGGCGACCGGCCGGCGGCCGGGCCGGCAATCGAATCAAAACACATGCTATCGCTGTGCTGATAACTCATCGTGCCGCGATGAGTCTGATACCTACTCACTATACCTATAACAAATTGTGGTATAGTAGTGCTATATATAAAAATATAGGGTAATGGGAATTGTTTAGTAATTAATATTGGAATTAGTTATTACTGGGTTAAGGGTCCGTCCTACAAATCGACCCATTTTGATACATTTTGATCATCGATTGCAAGGAACCGAATAGGGGAAAATAAAAACTGAGCCATGAATTGAAAAGAACAGTTCCTTTTATGTTAGAGAGCCAAAGTGGATTTTTTAAATTATTTCCATATTAGTGGTAAATCACGAATATTGACAACTCTTTTTCCGAAAAGTTGCGTTCGAGTGACGTTTGATCGTCGCTAGCCAAGAAACTATAAGTAATTATGAATGTAAAAAATATTTGTTAAAAACAGTACATACTCTTCTTTTAGAGAGCCAGGTTACTTTTTTCAAGTTTTATACAAAATATACCAGAAAAAAAATGATGAAATAATGTTATTTTTGGAAAACTTCCAGTCAAATATGTATTTTTTTCTATTTTTTAGAGGCACTTTTACGAAATTTAAAAAATAGTGTATTAAACTTAAGTTATCCTTTAAATAGAACGTAAATTTATATTTTCAAAAAAGTAATATTTTCACTGTGAAAATAATAGATACATTGAGCTATATTATCGAGCGCAAAAACTCGATCGCGCCAGTAACCATCGGGCCATCATTTATTTGTGATAATTATTATTGAAAAAATCAAAATTGTTTATAGGTACGATACTACGCCCAACCTCGAGCCGAAACATAGAACTCGATTGAATCAAATTTTGAAAAATTGAGTCAAATTTGTGCACGGCCTCTTAATCTCTATATTGGGTCTCTTACTCATGTAAGATATTATTTGTAAGCCTTTGTTATTATTTATGTATTTTATGAATCTATGTTCGATACAAACTTAAAATAGTGAATCAATTCGCCATGTTCCATACTATCTCGCCTGCACACCGTAGTTAGTTAGGCAAAAGTGTACCAATGCACACACACAGTTTGCCGATATGGTCAGGTGCCATTTAATAGAGAAGCACAACAAATAAAACTCCTCGCTGCTACTGAGAATTTCATAGAAAAACCTAATAACATTGCTCGACCTGTGATTCGAACGCAGTACCTCTAGCGTAGCAGTAGGGCATCTAAGGACTAGACAGTTCGAGGCAGTTCCACGTTCCACTATATTCCATAATACTGTCATATTTATAGTGTTCAGATAATATGATGTAGTTTTTTGATACCATCTATGTTCCAGGGAAGGTGACAAAGGCTGAAAAATGACTGTGGAGAAGAGCAAAGGCCTTGAGCCGAAGAAGCCCCCGGCGACGAGGAAGGTGGCTCCTGATGGAGGGTGGGCGTGGATGGTCTGCCTAGGAGTCAGTTTAGTTAATGTGAGTGATATCCTTATGGACACGGTGTTATGCATTGTCAGTATAGTGCTGAATTTTTGGATCACACGTTTTATGAGACCAAGTTAGGTTTAAATATGGCCTTGATAACTTACGTTACGATATAAGAGTATTGTTGTATGAATAATGAATCCTCTTTAACTACAACGAGGTCAATTAAATGAATAGCTTTATAGCACAAAGGAAAAATAATGCCAGATATCCAAACACAATTTTTTATTATGTATCCTGAGAAGTCAAAGATAGAACTTACGTGCATACTTTTTATTTGGGATGCGGTGTATCCTAATTGATCCCTGCCACCCAGGAACGTCAGGGTCGAACTCCTAGACACTAAAAACCGGACTTGCCTTTGCTTGCCCTATACATTATTACGAGATAGGATCCCAAACATTTACTACGACCATGACGGACTGTGGTCCGGTGAAACAGGTGGATAAAACCACCGGACTATCCTCAGGGAAAGAGTACATACCTGCCTAAGCACCAAAACGTAACTTAAAATACAAAAAACGTATAATAGGGGCACAGCAAACATGACGTTTTCATGAATCATCATATTTTCAAAGTCTGATTTAACTTTGCATGTTACTGTTGTCTGTACTGTGTACGAGATAGCTAATTCCAAAGTTCATTGAACGCCTTTATTGTGTCCTTTTGTACGTTTTTGTGCGATTGGTAGGAAATTAAGGAGGTAGGTATTAGGTACTATTTAAATTATCATTCAGGAATCAATGAGATGACATTCTTGACATTTGTTTTTCCTTGTATTTATTTTAAGTTATTTATTATCAATGTGACTAATATCAATTATCATACAATTCATAGCTGTTTGCAACGACCGCTGCTAAACCCCGAATCCCGTCAAATCTGTCAAAATAATTATTTGTATAGGTACATAAGTCAGCTCGCAACCAAAAACTAAGACGGGAACCTTTTGAATAACTTCATCAGACCGTCTCAAGACATAATTGATAGCTCCTACCTTTTCAAGGTCACTCCTGTCCCCTCTACTCAATTATATTAGAGTTCCCTGAGGTTCTGTGGCGGGCCCACTACTTCATCGCTACCTAGGTATATCATCTAAACGATTCCTAAACTCGAGACATTAGAATAGCACAACAATTCACATCCAAAAATGCATATATTCATGCTGTGTATCAGAGCAGCTAAAGCTTAAAATGGACTTCAGTAAAAGTAGAACGTGTTAAGTAGTCTACCCAATTCCAATATGTTTATAATTGGATGTTATTTTAAATAAATCACAGACGCGAATTTAAAGACAAAGTTAAGCTAAAATCGTTTGGCATCGGTAGACCTTACGCAAGATTAAATAAGGTAACACGGCGGGCGTACCTCATTGGCATTCAACAACAGCATTAAGTATTTATAAATGAGACACTTACGGAAAAAACATCGGAAATGTACTTTTAACATTCAAGTTGTACTAAAACTAATTCGTATGAAAGGTTACTATGAGTAAACGGAGTAAACAATAAAGGATTTTTTAAGAAGGTTTTATGGTGTTTATTGCAAACGAAATTTAATACAACAATGTTTTCAAGCATTATAACAATAGGTTTAAATAATTATGCATTCCCTATTACACGTATGTAATTTAACGCTTTATGATAAGTATACCTCAAGCACCTATTGTTACCTACTGACGCTCTAGACCCTGATAGAGAGAACAGTTAAAAGATTAAATAGTGTCAGATGTCGGTTGAAAAGACGATGTTAAGTTAAACGGATCGCTTTTATACAAATTTATGTCGCAGACACAATATTATCGACGGACGGCTTTCATTATCTTAAAATATACCATCAGATATTTATTGAAGGGCACTGTAGTGCGTACGTGACGAGATCTCGAAGTCTCCAGTCTCGAGAATAATTATGATTGCCTAACTAGTCACATGCTCTCCTGTCGTATGTGACACAATTACTCCTTCAAGTGTTTGTGTTGAACTGCGCAGGGAGATTGCCATCTTCCTTTTTGTTTTGTAATCAAAGTTTTAATCAACATTACACGAATTGAAGCATCGTTGTATGTAGATGTAGAACATAGCATTCACTCGTCGATAGTGGTCACATAAATCACATTACCAAAGCCACTGCTTTTACGAGTTTTTTATTACATCAATATGACGAAAAAATTCTGTAACTGCTCACTGTACATTGTATGTTCATAAACGTTACGGAGGCGAGTTACCTTCTTTATGTTTCTAGTTTATATTTCATGGAACAAGATTGTTGGCTTATACCTAAGGCTTCCGACACAATTAAAAATAGTATATTGGTTTTGTATAAAAATATTCACTGCAATTATATGACAAAATTTTCAGGCTTTTTGAAAGAATTAACATGCTCATCTCTTTAACAAACATGTCCCGTTAATTGACTTTCCTATTTCATGGATCGTTAAGCCGCATCCGAGCAAATAAAATTTTCAACGAGGGACTTTGACGACGTCTGTGGTCTAGTGGTTCGAGTACCGGACTGCTGATCACGAGGTCGTGGGTGCGATTCCCACAGGACACAAATATTTGTGATGAATATAAGTGTTTGTGTTTGTCTGGGTGTTTCTTATCTACACTAATATTATAAAGAGGAAAGATTTGTATTTTTCTATTTTTGTATGTAACGAATAAACTCAAAAAGTACTAGACCGATTTGAAAAATTCTTTCCATGTTAGATAGCCCATTTATCGGGGAAGGCTATAGGCCTATATCATCACGCTACGACTAATAGGAACGGAGTAGTAATGAAAAATGTTGCAAAAACGGGGGAAAAAATTATAAGACCACGCGGGCGAAGCCGCTGGCGGGTAGCTAGTGTATGTATGTATTTACGAAAAAAAATATAAATAAGTATTATATCCATTGTCTACCCATAGTACAAGCTCTGTTTAGTTTGGGACTAAGATGGTGCTGTGTAAAATGTCCCAGAATATGTATTATTATTACTTTTATTATTGTTTGAAACGATGTCTGTCGTTTTAATGAAGTCAGTCTTAACCTTGAACTTTGAAGACCTTAAAAAAGTATGTTAATAGTTCTGGTTTTCCACGTGTTCCGGTGAGTTCACGTTCTGGTTACAATGGTAAAAAAAAAATAGGTAATAGCTTTCCGCCAGCGGCTTCGTCCGCGTAGGATTTCTTATAACTTTCAACCCCTATTTCAAATTGTCAACCGTTTTTTCGCATTAAAAAGTATTGCGTTATGGCTTTGTCCTTTCTCAGGCTCTAGACTATCCGTGTACTAAATTTCATTTAAATCGGTTTTGTAGTTTTGCGCGACAGAAAGACAGACAGCGAGACTGTTAGAGTTACTTTCGCATTTATAATATTAATAAGATATTGCAAAAAATCTTGTTTTTATCAACTAAAACGTCCCAATTATTAATTTCAGTTTTCGACGCGTTCTCTAGAGCCGTCCTTTGGTCTGCTGTTCAAAGACCTACTGGATGATCTCGGCGTTCACACCACAGGTGCTTCAGTTATTGCAAGTACCTTGGACTCGGTGGTCAACTTCTCTGGCTTCTTCGTGGGGCCCGTTATAAAGACCTTCTCGTACCGGAAGGTGTGCTTCGTGGGATCTACAATATGTGCCCTGGGCTTGCTGTTCACCGCACCGGCAGCCAGCATGGGTCACATAATTGCTACTTACAGTATTTTGGGAGGTAAGTTACAGATGTGTATAATGTCGTAAAAAACAGCTAAACCGGCTACGAATTGTTGTTGCTGTGCGTCTTCATGATAAGTTTTTTTTTCTTATAATAACACGTGTCTCAGTACATCACGATTGAAAAAATCTCAAATCAATCCACCGAGTTTTTCGGAATCAATCCATCTACTATTTTTCGAGTTTTGCGGATACCACCATAGAAGGAGATTTCTTATAAATTTGTTAATATATGGTTCTAGCCCTAATGTGATTTTTTCCGATTTAGTTACATTTTGCTAATGATTAGTTGATTGATTAATATTCAATTCATAATAATTATACAAACGATTGTTGCGTGCATCTATGTTCATTGTTAAGAGTTATTTGTCTAAAAGTCTAGCTGCAATAACGGAAAAAACTTCGTCTTTAAATTAATGCATGTCTGTGTACCATAACATAATACTGTTAATATTTCGAGCGCAATGCTTCGCGAAATGCGGACATGGACTTGCTTTCTTGCATTTTTGTTGAGTTTGTTATTTCCTGAATAAGGGGTTACACCAACAAGCCATTTGACACTCATGTGACGACGCATTACACTTTACGCTTACGTTTATAATTAACCTTCTTAAGAGACTTGAAGGTCCCTTTTCTTTTTTCTTAAGAATTCTGTAAAACGAGTTCGAGCCATGTGTGGTTACTGTTATCGTTAACCTAATACGCGATTCTTAATTAACATAAATAATAATCTGTTATGAAGTCATTTTACTTTTATCTAACCTCTCATTAGCTTGCGTCAATAAATTGATTATCACGTGTCAGCATTTGCTCGTGATTTGCAAATAATTAACATTAAGAACTAATTATTTTAATGAAGAAAAAAATAATTATATACATAGAAAATGCTTTAAAAAATATAAAAAAATATCATTATTAAAAACTCATGCTAAAACCTCTTCCTTAAATTATTTTGTTCTTAATGAACGCCACGTTTCTTAAATAATTGTAGGTATTCACTGGTGAAAAATTGAATATCGTTAAAATGAAATGTACATGTGGTACTTAATAGTTATGTCTTCCATTCGTTAAGCACCCATGACGAAACATAGATGATTGGATCTGATTCAGGTGTTCAAAATATGTATAGGTGCTTCTTAAGCAAAATGTTTCGCTGTGTAAACGAATTTAGTATGGTTGTCGTAGACAATAACTTCTTGTCTATTGTGAAAGCAACGACGGTAATTAATACGGTCTTTCAAATAAATTTAAACGTAAAAACGACAATCTTTTGTCTCAGGTTAGGTGTAGACAGACACATCGATTGCGAACCCATTGGTCACTAGCATAGCTTGCAGTTTGTTGAACATAAACGTAGGTAGGTAACAAAAGAAATTCAGTAGCAAACACCGCGTTCATTGGCCTTTCTCGGTCTAGTCTAGGTGATTTTGGGATTCCTAACATCGCCTTTTGTTCGTTCGTTATGAATAGCACGTCTAGGATAAGATAACTTCGTGGATAGTACTACTATTTACATGTGTTTTAGCTCGAATGTCGACACATTACCCATTAGATAACAAGTCTCAATAATATTTTGGTATTAATCTTCTTTTTATGGGTCGTAACGTTAATACTGTTAATGGTACTTTTCATTACTTTATTCCTCTTGCGTCATCTGCAATTGATGTAATTTACACAGAGGCTGCTAATAAACGTCATTATTATTTCGAGTAATTAATATTTCCTTTACCAGTTCATGGAATTGTGTACGCATTTTATTTACAAGTACGTAGTCGTCTAATCAGGTATTCTAAAGTGGCCTTTGCAGTGTGCAAATGTATATCTTGTTCGTTTATCTTTTTATTGATTACTAACAGTATAAACCACCCTACTATAATATTGAGGTTTGCTCTGCAAACTGCAGTTAAATATTCGACGATGATTGAATGATGATTAGAGTTTATAAGGAGGCAATTAAAACTAATATTAAGTATTTTAGTCTTAATTAAAATGTTAATGCATTGTTTAACGTTCTAAATTTCGCTACGAGAATACGTGCCAAATGTATGCATATAGATGATGCTGCAGTCCATCTTCTTTATATACTAATCTCTATTTCAAATGAATGGTTGAATCTCATATTCACCTTTTACAGTACAAATTCCAATATACCTACTGTATCAATATCAGAGATACACTAAGGCTATGTCATGTCCAGAATACGTAATACCAATTCCACGCTTGTGTAAGTAATGATGCTCAAGGTAGCCACACAGTCGCCGTATAACCAATTTCATGCGTATAAACTAAGCTTTGATGTCACGTAATTGACGTAGGTACTTCGGTTTATGACGACGTTTTGGTTACGCAGACGCAGCCTGTCTGCTTAAAAATAGTCGACTGCGGAAACTCGATCGGGGGTATCAATTGTGACGTTTACACAGAAAATATAAACAAATGACATAAAGTCGGAACTTACCCAGAATATTTATGGAGTTAGGTACAATAGGTACTTAACATCTTTTTAAAATTAAAGTACTATACCAAACATGACAATGAAGGATCACTATAAAAATAAAAATAATAGCTAGGCATAGTGTTAGAGTCGTTGTGATATGAACTTGAAAAAATTAATTTATTGAACTACATTATGACTAAATTACGATTACATTATTTATTACGGTATAGGTACTGGAAATTCTGATGACTGATTTAATTTGAATTTCCAGTATTCACAATCAGACTTGCAAATAAGCTCTGAAGTCTGTACTTTCCCTGAACCATACCGTTTAAAAGGTTAAAATTTTCGTATTTCAACCTCACAATTTTGTCTCCTAATCTCCTCTTTAATTTTAAGCTCTGGTAGAAGTATATAATGATTAATATCCAATCATATGATTATGATAGTTTAATGTGAAGTAGATACCTATTTATACCACGGAGTAATTAATCATTATGTGTAATCATAATGAACAATTAACAAATCATTAATTAGTACGCATTACCCTATGGGCATTTTTTTGAATGTCGATGTTATTAGCATTATCGGACATCGTGATCAAAATTTATTGTTAAACAAGACAAGATTTTATAAACGAGGAATAAACAATGGCTATCTATTTGTAACCAGAATGTCACTGGTACACATTGTATTGATAAGAACTGTTAAGTCACCTTCATCCCACGCTGGTATACAAAACTGTTGTCCTTCAAAGTTAACGATACTGATAGTTATATATACTTATATATGGATATAGGCTAGGTGTATAGTTTTCCTTATACATATAATTGTATTGGTTGCAAAAAAAATATCTCATTATAATGTAGACGCAAATTGTCACAAAATACTTGAATTTTGAGTAATTATGGTTGCAGTATTGCAATAGGTACAGCAAGGATTGCAAGAGTTGTTCGTCATTATTTCAGCAACGGAATAATTTATGGGATTTCCTAGAAATGTCATGAATCTTTTACTACCTACTTTATCTATATATAGCTGCACATAAAGTTTAGCCGCTATAAAAGAGCAATGAGATAATTTAAACATCTGTGTGTGACCGTAGTCGTGCAAGCAAATGATTATTTTTCATACAATGTTTCTAAACTCTATAATATTTATTTCGAATCACGACAGAAGAACGGTGATATAGTTATTCATTCTAAAGATGTTAAAAACTCTTTACAGGTTTTGGAGTGGGTCTCGCATCATCGTCTTCGTTCGTGTCACTCAACCACTACTTCTCGAAAAAGCGCGGACAAGCCGTCGGGCTCTCGATGGCTGGTACCGGCTTCGGGCTGATGGTGATGCCGCAACTAGTCAAGTTACTGCTAGGAGAATATGGGTTTCGGTGGACTGTGGTCATATTAGGGGCTTTGGCCTTCCATGCGGTGCTCGGGTCGTGTCTACTGCAGCCCGTTAAAAGACATCTCATTGATGAACCAGTGGACTGTGAAATGCAAACGGTGAAGGTAAAACTTTTGATAGCATTTAATTTCGATTCTAATACTTAACAGAGTAAATATTTGAATGAAGTGTACACATTTCAACTTTAATTCCAGGAAATGGAGTGTATAATGGAGAGTGACGAAGAAAATGAAGACAAGTTTGAAATAAATCCTCTTGTTTCACACCCAGTGCCAAAGATAAATAAGCAGCGTTCCCACACGAACATGAACCACCCTTCAGTGAGGACGATCGGCTTACCTAGAGCCAAAACTTGTGACAAACCCTTGCAGGATTTCGAAAAGTTTGAAAAGAATAATAGACTGTATCCAGGGTTGACTACGGCCGCGTCCGTGGCTGCGATGCCGCGAGTGACATCTAGCGGCAGCATGAGTGAAGCTGCCCGTAAGAGAAAAGTATCCGTCATTTCCAACATATCTAACATGGATTTCACTGGCAGTTATTTGCAATTATATCTTGATGTAAGTTTTACGTCGCTTTTCATGTTTTAAAGCTCGCAGAGTTCAAGAGTCAAATAAAGTGTGTATTTTCCGTGAAAGAGAACATTACACCTTCATCGTATTTATTGTTTCTCTATGTTCATTTTTAAAACCATAATTATACATTTCTGGAATAACTTCCAAAAACCCACCGCATACAATATAAGATTGACTTGACCACTTTCACCTTTATTATCAGGCTCGTAAGGTCGAATAGTGGACAACTGCAGATGATTCAAAAAAATAAGTTTATGCTTAATTTTGATGTGAAAATCCTCTTTTACAGACAGTAGATGATGATGCCATACAAATGAAACCTATCAAGAAAGTTGAGCCCGAGGAAAAGAAAAAGGGCTTCTTTAGAAGATTTATAGCTCTAATGGACTTAGACTTACTTAAAGACTGGTCGTTTTTGAATCTTTTACTAGGACTCTCTCTATTTTGGAGCGGGGAGCTACAATTTAGGATGTTAACTCCATTCTTTATTAGAAGTTTGGGCTACAATATGGATGACACGGCGTTTTGCCTCTCTATGACTGCCATTACTGATATTTTAGTGCGGTTGATATTGCCACCAATATTCGACAGAACGACTATTTCAAAGAAAATGATATTCTTCATATCTTCATTCTTCTTAGCGGCTACTAGATCTGGTGAGTAAACTAATTATTAAATACCTTTTAAAAGAATTACAATGTGTGTGTGTGTGTATTTATTTAAAGAGTTAAGTTAACCACAAAACAACAGTAAAATTCCAAGCCTATTTTACATTATAGGTATTTTGTTTATATTTAGCAAATACTTATAACATGACATGACATCAGCTTTGGACTGGCCATTTACCTTGTCAGGTCGAATAATATCCAAGACCATTTCATTACTATGTTGTATCAAACAAAAAACATTCTTCGAAATCTGTTCATGAAACAAAAGTTATCCGCAAATATACATCCACCATTGAGGAATTGATAGTCTCGTATTTTTTTTTAGTTTATTAAATATTATTATAATGATAGCCAAATGATAATATCATTTGGCTATCACTGCTTATGAGATTTCAAATCTGAGGTGCGTAATTATCACTCGCTTTAACGGCGAAGGAAAACATCGTGAGGAAACCTGCATGCCTAAGAGATTTTCTCGACAGCATGTGAAGTCTGCCAACCCGCATTAGGCTAGCGTGGTGGATTATAACCTATTCCCTCTCATACTGTGAGGAGACCCATGCCCAGCAGTGGGACAGTATATGGGTTTAACAGTAATACAAGTAATGTCTTTCACAGTTCTAGCGGAACAGACGGATTGGGTGCCGCTAATGATCTGGCTGTCAATTTGCGGCTTCTTCCGAGGCATGTGCCTCAGCAACTTCACGCTCACCATCTCAGAGTACTGCCCGCTGGAGAAACTGCCCGCCGCCTTCGGTCTGCACATGGTCAGCAAGGGAGTGTTCGTTGTCATTATTGGACCTATCATTGGTAAGGAATTTGTACTTATTGTATCCGCTCGTTCTCTCTTGAGGGAACTTTATAAGATAATATTAATAATATTTTATAAAAAAAAATTTTAAAATAATATTAATTTATTAAATTGGGTAAACAAGCGATTTTGGGAGAACGAGGTTATCTTTCGTTAGGGTAAGCTAATAGTTTTAGAAACTTATAAGAAGATTTTTTATATGGATGTGTGTTGTCTCATTGCAAGACATACACTTTCCTTCCCTTGAGAACCTGCGACTGGTCTCTTTCTAGGTCATCCTGTCATCTAGGCGTAATTATTGTTCTTCTATTTTAAGAGGCATTTGTAGGTAGGCGCAATGAAAGTGTTTTATGGTATTATTTTCCTTCATCCATCTGAGTATAAAGACTGAGTTTTGTTGACATCACGACAATAGAATAGATGTAAATAAACAATAAAGTTTGGTTTCTTTAATTGTCTGGAAATAGGAACTAATTTCCGGAGCAGCGGAAAGACGATTATTTTTTACATAATGCTCATTACTTGCAGGTTACGTAAGAGATTACACCGGTAGCTTCGCAACATGTATCCACGTACAGAACGCTCTCATCATGTCGTGTGTGCTGGTGTGGGGCATAGAGTACGCGCTCGCCTTCACGCGCCGCAGGAAAGTCGTGCAGATCTAGTGACTTCTGTTCCGTCCACGGAACACCGAAACTCATCGTATCACAACATTTTGTCCCGGTAATTCACCTAGATCATGTTTCGTTCTTGAATAGTTATGCTTAAAATACAAAATCGTATATAAATTTGCCGAGAAAAGGCGAAATATTTAGCGTCATAGTATGTTTTTGATGCAAACAGTGCAGTTGACGAGTTCTGTTCTATAACCTTCTATAACCAAATAAATTTATAATCATATAATCGGCAAATATAATCCAAAGTAAGGACCATATCGATTTCATATCAAATTGAAGCAGATTTTACTTGAAATAGAGTTAATCAACTGCACTGTATCCGTAACGGGTAAAGTTTGCTAGTAAAATATATTTATTGCGGTATCGACATTGCAGTATATAACGAGCAACATTGACGCTGCTTAGCAGACTTATGGTATATTTGTTTTGTGTATAGGGATAGTTAAAAAAGTCAAGCTGCGCTTTAAAATCGCAACTCGTGTGTGTCCATACCATGATTTAATATTGAACGAATGGCGATTGTAGACCTATTAAGATAACTTAAAGTTCACGACTGCTTGCAGTTCAACTGGGACAGGAATGGCCTATACTTAAATTGCATATTCGACTTTCTATTTGTATGTTGGTGTTATTTGAACCCTCTCTAAAGTAGCTCTCTAACCAAAATCCGAATTGTCTATACATTCATCACAATCATTATCCCATTAACTGTACTACTGCTAGGAACGGGTCTCGTCTGCTCGTCTACCACACTGGCCTGGTGCGTGTTGGCAGACTTCACACGCCGTCAGAAAAATCTCATATCATTATAGGAGGTCTATCTATACACATATTACATTTTGTTAAATATTGGTATGGAACACTTTGTAGATACATTCGAATGAAAAAAAAAAAACTAAATTTTAGTCATAATCTTCCGCCAACGTGTCAAAGCTTAATAAAATTGTAAACAGTAGAACCAGTGAATTTGGAAAGTGGAACATCTTAGAGTAACATAGAACGTAACTTTTAGATACTTTATCGATTCATATTTTTAGATGGCTGTTTGTAGTTTCTAAAAGTTTTTGTAGACCGTGTGTATTTTTAGATGATATTAATTTATACCCATAACTTAGTTGTAGGTAATATATCTTTCAAAGACAAACTTTTACTGAAATAATTAAGGGACTATGATAGTGTTTTGATGAACATTTAATGTAGATGCAAATTCATTTGGTTCAAACTGCATTTGTTTTATGCTTTATTTTTATATAATTTAATCATGACTTCGTATGACGACTTACTGTTCCATAAAACTGGAAACTGTACTTAGAATATATCAGTTACCGCAATTTTGTGGTGAGTTTATTACATGACTATAATTATTGCTCAGCCATGTGTCGTTTTAGAATAGGTAACGATGAGGAAATACGAAAAACAACATCTTGAATGATTTTGCTTTTCGTATTTTGTCACGTGTATCTGTGCATTAAAAATAAGATATGTAAACATGCCTTTATAGCTATGTTATATTTGTAGAACTTGTATACAATTTTATCTGGTTACTAAGTGGTTGACATTAAAAATTAGGTGCGGTGAAATCTTCCTACGGTCTGCTCCGATTTTATTTAGACGCACCGCGATTTTGGATCAACGATATATTACTACTATACTACCGCGCGTGGGCACAGTGGGAATTGTAGAAAGTTTTCTGATTATTTTTTTAACACCTTATATGTATGGTAGTGTATTATAATAATTGTAAGCTTGCACACTTACTGAGATAGAACTTCATTTTACATGTATAAAAGTATAAAATAGTCCACTACTATTCCTACGAGAGAGAGTAGGGTTTGTATGAGACTGTAGGGTGCCAACGGCGCGATATTGCGCAATTTAATTTTAACAATCCACTCAACAATTTTACCTACTTACAATGCAAATTACTTGCCTAATGATAGTTTTTATATAGAATCCAATTATGCAATAGTAAATTGTTATTGGATAACAAGGTATTTTGCGATTGATGATACTAGGAAAAATTTGGTTAAACGATAAAATTTTAGTTTCGTCAGAACCGTTGATTTAAACAAAATATTTTCTTCTAATACATCGTCTTCCAAGGACTATTCTAATAGAGTCTTATTCATCAACGTGCGCTTTTTATGTGTGATTTAATTGACCAAATATATTGTGTACTTACTAAAGTTTGATAAACACGTAGTACTTACATTAACATAAGAATAAGCAGTTATTGTACTTACTTATAAATCATTGTTATTTTTGGACTCTTGTAAAAAAACAAGTGCTATTCGACGTCTTTTGTTTTTATCGTAATACAAATTAATGCAATCAATTTTTGAAACGTATGTGCCAATTTGTACTGTTATTCAAAATGTGAAATTATTTAATAATAGTTATCAATAAATTTAGAAAAAAAACCTTTACAGTTATAGTGTGTGTAGGCAATTGTGACTTACTATATTAGATACCGATGGTTTTTTGAAACAATATGTACACTATGTCTGTCTAATGTAAACAACTTTAATGTATTTTATATATTAAGTGATTCAGTACATCAAATCAATCTGTTTTAATATTGGTTTATTGACCTCGTATTTAAAAAAATGCAAAATGTACATGTGCCAACTTATATACAATAGCTGACACTGGTAACCCTAATGACTGTTGTTTTGTAAATGTAATTTAAAACTTAGTTAATGTAACTATCAATATCATGCTTGTTTCATAAAGTGACAAGTTTCAAAAAATCACATTCCAAGTACTTTATGGATGTAATATTATTACATCAAGTGATATTATTATATTCATAACCGGCTATAGAAATGCACTCTTCCATGTCTATTGTGCATAATTTACTAAGTGCAATTAATTATAATTATGTTTTTGATTCAACAAAAACAAAACTAATTCTGTCTAGAAGAAAATGCTTTTGCCACATAAAAAGTAGTATATTTGTGGCCTGTTTCAACACCATCAAGTTATATCTTGTTAAATTACTTCAGATAATTTCGTAAAAAATTAGATTCCATTTTTATTTTTTTTATTTATCGACTAGCGGCTATCCAGAGGTGGAGAAATAGGCCTAAGAAATAAATATCCGTATTAAAGACATCTTACATAATTAAAACATAAATTTAAGACTAACTACATAATATTTTGTTTGTAGCCACGATTGTTTTATAAATAATTTTATGACAATAATTTTGTTGAGTTTGGAATATAAACGTATGTTGTTGACTAGCTTTGTTTTATAATCGGTTGAATATGTTATGAAATCATAGGTGGTGTCTGCTTATTAAAATGCTTCATTTTTGTTTTTCATAAACTCTTATATTTAGAATGTTAAGAAGTAACATGGTAATAAAAGTATGTTTAAGTGTATTGTGTAAAATTGTAAGTACAATATATTTTAGTTAAAATGCGCCGTTGTAATAAGCAGACATCCGTATTTTTTATGGATGGTGCGAGACTTAGCCTGTATGTTATATACTTAATCTATTTTATTTATCGTGTAAAATTTATAGTGAAACATTTTATATTTAAAAGAATGAAAACGCGATGGATTAAAGTAAAAGGTTACCGAGAGATGTGAGATGTTTCTTGAACACCATACCAATACCTATTCAATAAAAGGTTAAATTTTAGGTGCGAAATATCCTCATGGAGCCCCGCCGTCTGGTGGGCGGCAGGATATGTCAGCCTCATAACGACTAAAACCGCACTTGTCATCAGCTGCCCTTTGTGTCAGGAACATTCACCACGACCATGACGGGTTCGTGAACTGTGCTATCACTACATAGTATAAAACAAAGTCGCTATCCGCCGTCTGTCTGTCCCTATGTATGCTTAGATCTTTAAAACTACGCAACGGATTTTGATGCGGTTTTTTTTAATAGATAGAGTGATTCTTAAGGAAGGTTTATATGTATAATAACATACCACGCGGGCGAAGCCGCTGGCGGGAAGCTAGTAACCAATAAAAGAAAATTAAATTAGCGCAATACCGATCAACGTATTCCTTGACTTTTTCACATGCTGTTGTTCCCGATCATGGATTGGATTACAGCTGGAAATGAGAAGACACTACCTATACGAATGATCTCTTTCTCGCTTGATGGTTACTTCGCCCGGCCGCCTTCGAACTGACGTCAACAAAGATATTGCGGAGGACAGTTTTTTAATAAATTACGTACCCTGTATTGCAAGTTGCTGAGTTCTCGCGTCCTGTTTTAGATTATTGTACCTACCGTATACGAACGGTGTCTTATTTCTTTTTTGCGATAATAATTTTAGAGATACCTTCACGCCCATATTCCTCGAAGGGGTAGGCAGAGGCGTACACCCACATTTCGTCAGTATGTTTAGGTCCCATGTAATAGGGGGCGAGTCTATTGCCGTAAACCGGGCACAAATCCAGACTCCCAACTGCTAATGGGATTTTCACAGAAAACCCAACAATACTGCTCGACCCGGGGATCGAACCCAGGACCTCTAGCGTAGCAGTCGGGTTTGGGACCACTAGACCAATGAGGCAGTCAATTTTAGAGATAATAATTTGTTAAACGTTTTTTTAGGGTTCCGTACCCGGTGTTGACGGGACCCTACAAATAAACCTCCATGTCCATCCGTCCGTCCGTCTGTCTGTCAGCGGACTGTATCTCATGAACCGTAATAGTAAGAGTTGAAATGATCAGTTTCTATTTCTAGTGCCACTATAATTATGCCGACAAATACTTTTTATTGATATTAAAAAAAAATGATACGGAACCCTGTATGTGCGGTTCCCACTCGCACTTGACCGGTTTTTTTATTTGCAGCTGTCGGAATCAATTGAGTGGCGTATGTTTAGGAAGTATGATACAAATGCTTTTTATCTACGAAAATATTGCACAACATTTTCAAAAGGTTCTACAATAAATAAAACAACAGGTTTGTTGGACCCCGTGTCGCGGGTTTCTGTATTCAACTACAAAAAAAAACAAAACTAAAACAAGAAGTTTTAGTTTTGTAGTTGAATACAGAAACGAGTGGTTTTTTCTGTAGATAGGTATTTATAAATGCGGCGAATTATTATTAAACTGCCTTTGAACAAATATGTCCTGTCTTTTTAATAAGCTCGAATTTAACAAAAGATTTAATTTAATGCTAGCTTCGCCGACGCGCTCTGGGAATTTCTTACAAATTATTAAAATAACCATACAGTATAAAAAGTAGCCTATGCGCTATTCCAGACTATAATCTATCTGTGTGCAAAATTTCATCCACATCCGTTCAGTAGTTTTTGCGTGAAAGAGTAGCAAACATCCATCCATACATCGATCAATCCATCCAAACTCACATTTATATTATTAGTAGGATTACTTGAGTAGGTACATGTTAAATGTACATTACTTATTATTACGTGTCTGAAAATTTTATTAGGTATCTTAAAATAATTGGCAAAATATGTGCGAACAAACACATAAAAAACATAGATATAAATTACTAGCCCTTGGCCGCGATTTCGTTCCCGTAGGTTGAATTATTTTCCCCGTTTTTATAACATTGATACTCCGCTCCTAATGGTCGTAGCGTGATGATATATATATATATATAGCCTATAGCCTTCCTTGATAAACGGGCTATCTAACACTGAAATAATTTTTCAAATCGACCAGTAGTTTCTGAGTTTTCAGAGCGCGTTCAACCAAACAAACAAACTCTTCAGCTTTATATTAGTATAGAAGAACAGATTATAAAGCAGATACATTAAGAACTTTTTTGAAATCATTTAATAAAAAAGGTATGTTGAGTTTAAAATATTTATGTGGTTATAGTTTTTTTTTTTTTAAAACAGTCATAAAAAAAAACTAATAATTCGGAGCATCCTGCTAGAATATAGAGATAAAAAATAAGTGTGTTTAGTTGTAAATTAGATCTTCATCTATGCAATTCATTGACATTATCGTATATCTTTTTAGTTTTTATTTCTTTGCGAAATTCAATAGTACCTAGATATTAGTGTTATCTTTTTGCTTCGCTAAATCACTATGTTATTCAAAACGTGAACGATTTCGGAGATCCTTTTTAGAGCTTATATTGTAAGGTGAGTTAACTCACCCAATTTACCCTAGGTAATTACCGCTTTTGTTTAAAAGTTGAACAACTGGATGAAGAGAGCTGAAGATCGGGCTCTGTAGTGTTCGCTAAAAGAGGCCTACGCCTATCAGTGGACGAAAATGGGCTGATGATGATTAGTTCCAAATATGAATAATATTGATTGCAGAGAGCGGTCCTTAGATCAGGCTGGCGTGCTAACATTTGTAAGCATCATAAGAAAAAAAAGAACAAATCTTGGTGTAACGAATGCATGTGCATAGTTAATCTAAAATGCTCCCACTGACGCAAATATTTTTAATTATTAAAAACAACAAAATAATAATCCAATAAGACTACATAGACACATAAATAAGCAAGATATTATTATAACCAACACTTGTAGCGGTTTCGCTAATGCACGAAAGCATGTGGACGACTCACGTGCGAACTATGAAGTGGAGGTGCGGGTATCATTTAAATGATAATCTACCTTTTAGCATTTAACTTCTGTAGGTGCCTATATTTAAAAATGCACATTTTAGAACAGGATACGATGCTTTCGCGGGACGGAGGATCCATGCCTGAGGCTAACATTCAGAGACGATGCTCAGCGTAAAGTAAGGCTTCCGTATGTCAAATTTGTATTACAATTTGACATACGGAAGCGTAAGTTCATGCTGAGTCTCTTCTCTGAATCTCAGCCTTAGCCTATCATTAGCGGTTACGGGACATTTTAGAAACGTCATCATTGTGAGCAACAGGAAGTACAAAATAATCATAATTTAATAAAATATTATTTGTTAGTGCGTTATTTGTTCACTGCGGATCCAGATTTATGATAAGTACCTACTACTATACCTACTATCGCGCCACGAGGTCTAAAAGAACTCGTTATCGTCTTTTTCTACTGACGGTACGAGATTCTTTAGATATTGTGCGGACTGTTACTTTAAAACCAATGTATTTTGATGTGTTATAAAGAATTCTCCCTCGCTAGGGAACAATACCCCCATGTTGCGGGAGACTTCATAATCATATAATGAACAGACACAAAGTATACCTAGACTCAAAACAAATATCCGTGTAGGTAACACACATTTGTCCTACCACCTACCACAGAAAATGCTTTTGCTTAAATTAAACTAAAAGGATTAAGTTACTATTACTCCTGTGGATAACCCTACTGCGACGTTAATTAGTGTTGTCGTGTGTAGAGAAAATAAATATGGATGAGGCTCTTGCGCATGTGGAAAGCGATGAGAAATGCAAGAAGGGAAAGGTCCCCCCGGACGGAGGCTGGGGGTATGTTGTCGGCCTAGGCGTCGGATTTACATTCGTGAGTATTTGTTCTAGAGTTCTAGAGTTATAATATTGTTTTTTTTTATCGCAGGCAGGCCTCTAACCTCCCGTCTTCTTCTAACTTTTCCAAATAAGTTACCATAATTCTCCACCTGATTTTGAATTCTTCCTTACATAGGAACTAGATACTTTTTAGGGTACAGCCATTTATGGCTCAAATCTGGAGCAGAACATCTGGGGAAGTACCTCCACCTTACAGAAAACTGCAGCCAAATAACACACTTTATTGTGTGTTGTGTTCCTGCAGTGAGTTAGGTCGCTAGTGCTCCTTCTAAGGATGCGCTGCGCTGGCAGTAAGAGGAATATTCCCTCAAACTGTCGGCGCAGTGAATCCTCCATAAACCTCTAAGAGTTTTTTTGGGTCGGCAACTCGCGAGTGATACCCCTGGTGTTGCCAGCGTCCATAGGCTGTGGTAACTGCTTACCATCAGGCGGGCCGTATGCTTGTTTGCCACCTTAGTGGCATAAAAAAAATCTCTGATTCTCGAGCATCTCGCGTATCTTACGTGGCGTGTCGTTTAGCTAAGTATAATATTTCGCTTAACTGATCTCAGCCAACTAAGTTTTAATTCGTGTTTAAATTGACATATGGCAGGGCCAGGAGGTCAACCAAGGCATCTACTTGCCTAACGACACGAATGACTAAAACAAATTGTACGAATCAAACCGGACTCTAATTTTACCTTTGAACAGCAACATCGCCATCGGTTGAGTAAGGTCTGGCCTATGGTAAATACATACATAATGTACAAAATATTTTTTTTTCCACTGCCGCAGACCATAAAAAAGACATTAAAAATTAACGATAGGTACCTACAACAGTGTTGATTTATTATACGAGTAAGTAAGGTATTGATCGACTTGTTCCTATTAGTGGCATGTTTTTAGGGCAAATGCAAATAAACATCTTAATTGTAAAATTCGTAAAAAAATATTCAAAGAAATATATAATATAATAGGTATTACAAATGATTCAGTGAAATTACTAGGCATCATTTGAGACTGTACCTACTGTAACTTAAGAACTGGTGATGCTGGCATCTGTAGTAGTTGCAGTTGCCACTTATCTACTATCAGAAAGCCTTTTCACCTTGTAACAATGAAGAAAAAAACAAATGTATCGTTTACTAACCTAATTAATTCAGACTCTGTGTCTTAAAAATCATGGCTCTGAATTTGTGGTCTTCCTTGAACTTTTAAATACAGAGAGAATAATAGGTAAAGTATCAAGGAGGGAACATAGGTAGAATACCGAAAACACCATGTTGTTGACCGTTTTGTCACAATCCGCCCCTTGAAGCACCTCCTATTCATCCGATGCATGACTCAAATCCAGTATAGTTTGTACATTTTACGAAAACTCGTAAGTAAATCAATTAATTTGATCTCTATGCGAGTGACATAAGGATCACGGCACGTGCCATCATAAAATGCTACTTTAACTTACTATTTTATTACAGGACAGGGGTCAAACCAAAGACTTCAATAATATAGGGAAATAGGGTTAATATAGGGAACAAACGCTTAACGTCATTGACGTGGCTCTAATGCTATATAGAAACGAATATTTAAATCAAACTAAATAAAGTTAAACAACGACGTCTAATTGCACAAAGCTAATTATTTTTAATGCCTTTGCACTACACTACGAACATCTACAGTGAAAATAATATACAAAGACGACACTCATGTTCATAAGTGGCGTCTTTAATAATTAACACTCGTACAAAAATATATATTTACAACATTTTTCACTAAAGGACATAAGCATAAATAAAAAAATTCTAGTGTAAAACACAACGAAGATAAAATAACTATGACCTATGATAATGAATAGGCAATTAAACAAATAATTATCAAAGGAAAAGCCTCATTCAATAAATTTAAAACTGAACTTAAAACGCCTTCTTCAAAGCAAAGTTACGCATAAAAAACATCCTAAAATTTTATAGTCCCATTAAAACCATATCATTAATTTTATTTATTTTTAAGTGCAATGATTAATTTTTATATGTTAAAATTTAAACTTTAGGTAAGTAGGTACCTACTCAGTCGAATGGAAACTGACACAACTTAAGAACTACACAAAATTTAAAAAAAACGTTTAAATATCACTTTCACAATAGAAAAAAAAGCTACCGGCCTTTCCGGGCATTTTAATTTTTTTTAGAACCCTTATTTTATATTGCAAACATTTACTTTTTAAAATATTCATGGTCTTGACTTTCTCAAGTAATGCGTTTACCAAAACAAGAAATTATAATTATTACACAAAAGTTATCATTCACGTAACAATAGAATTCTCTAGAGCCTTATACAATACAGAAAACCTTGCCACTGTATGTTTAGATGACGAGTATATACAGCAAGAATAATTGATAAGCAAGGCCTAATTCTAGATCCTTGAAAACATGTTTTGATCTAGGATTTTACTGCAGTTTTATGTTTGTGTAGGTACAAGAAATATCAAGATTAGATTAAAAAGAGAAAATAACAAACGTAAAGTTTAGATGACAAACCAATTTTACCAACCAACTTTGATATAAATTATTATTATACGGTAAAGTTATTTAACTACGTACTGTGGAGGCTCTTGTCCTCCACGGTACACGGGAGTAGTATAAAGAATACTATATTTGTATATTATATACTTTGTTTATTGGGAGCATTAAATCAATATTACATGTCATGGTGTCCGTGACACAACTACTTTTTTTTTTGTAGTGTGGCACTAGTTATATCTTTGTGACACAACTACTTCTAGAACAGTCTACATCATTATTTTATTTTAATATGAATACTTGCTAACTGCCAGTTATATATCAAATATTTGTAGCAACCTTTGTGGTCTCTACAGTACCTACATACATACCTATATTTTTGTGCGGAAAATCCCCATGGACCCACCTGGGAAGGAGGCAGGGTATGTCGAACTGATGCCGCGTAAGAACCGCACTTGCCATCCATTGCCCTTTGCGTCATGGTCATGGGATCAGGAACATTCGCCACGTCCATGACGGGACGTACATACATACCTGCACTCACGTCTTTGCGCTGGTTGCGGCTACTGCATCCCTGATCATTTTGGAGGGCCACAGGAATAATAAGATCGATGTATGTTTTTCCAGTGTTTCCTCTCCAGACGCTGCCGCTGATATTCTTCTATTATTTCACCATCTGGATAGTCGCGAACCGCCAGATAAAATTAAAAATGGAATAATTTTTTTATGAAATTATTTGAATTTTTTTTCGTATTATATTCTTGAAGAAACATCTAATTAATAAAGCCTCTACAACACTGTAAACAATAAATATTATGAGGATTGTTTGAAAATTTAATAAATATTCGTGTAAAAAGGTTAGAAACTCAGAAACTCGTGGATATAGGCACCTAATACATAGTTAATCGAACGCATTACATACCTACTAACTTTTTTCTGATAAACTTATTCAATCTGATTCTGCTCAGCATTAGAGCCGATTCAGAGTCATAAACTCATGATCTCTACTAGCTGTTCCCCGCGGGATTTCCCAAAATCCTTTCTTAGTGGATGCCTACGTCATAACATCTATCTGTGTGTCAAATTTCAGCCCAATCCAATCCGTCCAATGGTTTGAGCTGTGGGTTGATACATCAATCAGTCACCTTTTCCTTTTACGTATATATACAGAAGATTACCGTTTATGCGTGTGCTTGTGTCCCCACATAGTTTTAACCGACTTCAAAAAAGGAGTAGGTTCTCAATTGGACTATTTTTTCTTATTTTATTTTTATTTTTGCCTCAGAACTTTCAACTGAGTGAACCGATTTTGATGATTCTTTTTTTATTCGAAAGCTGGTGCTTACAGATTGGTCCCATAAATATTTTATCCCCCCCCCCCATAATAATATATATATTCCACTAAAACTTTTAAAATACATTATTTTTAAACAAAAACAAACCGCCACCAAAAAACACGTAGGTACTTAGGAACTAAAAAGCAAAAAATAACAAATTTTAAATTATGATTTCTAACTAATTTGGAGGCGGTGCCAAACTACTAATTTAATTCAAATATGACTTTCGTTCAATGTCTGTTTGATACAACAGAGGGGTCAAGCTCTATCTATATTTTTGAAATCGGTCCAGGAGTTTTGAGATTATTCGTTACAAACATAAAAAAATACAAATCTTTCCTCTTTATAACATTAAGCATAGATAATCCACCTTAGTAATTTCCCAGATCCCTGACAATGCTGCGGTCTAAAACTTCCAATTAATTTACTAAAATTAGTCAATAATAGTTATTTGTTGAGGTAGTTATTATAAACTTTTATTGGTAAGAAGCATGTGATTGGCTGGATTATGTATATTCAGTTACACTCGGGGTGCTAACGTTGCGTAGTACGTAGTAGCCTACGATATTAGGAAGGATTAACTTATTTTTATTGGTTTCCCGCTCGTTTACGCTTCATGTGACACCTCAATTTGAACAGATGTGGATAGAGTTTCCCACTTTGGCTTACTGAAAGCACCGATGGCGGAATGTATTCAGCATTGAGGACTCAAAAATACGTATTGAGTTTAATTTCATACTAGAATATAAATATTTTTAACGCATGTCTACCATTTTGACGACGTCTGTGGTCTAGTGGTTCAAGTACCGGACTGCTGATCACGAGGTCGTGGATTCGATTCCCACAGGACACAAACATTTATTGTGATGAACTTAAGTGTTTGTGTTTGTCTGGGTGTTTCTTATCTACTAAAAAAAGTATATAAGTATTATATCCATTGTCTAGTACCCATAGTACAAGCTCTACTTAGTTTGGGACTAGATGGTGCTGTGTAAAAATGTTCCAGGATATTTATTTGGGTAGGCAGAGACTATAGATTTTTACTTGCACGATCCAGACACATCATTCATTAATTAACAGCTGTCCCACTGCTGGGCACGGCCCTCCACAGAATGAGAGGGATTAGGCTAACGTCGGCCACGCTGGCCTAGTCCGGGTTGGCAGACTTCACACGCCGCCATTATCGTCTGAAAATGCTTTATGCACCGTTACGCCGCTCCGGGGAGGACGGCGCGGTGTGTGGGACTCCGCCCTGAAAAGGACGTCTACCCACTAAAAACAGACGGGTGTTCGCCTCATCACCGTTCGGCCGGGGTCACGGGTACGTGTGGACATTCTTTCGTGACCCCGGCGGTGACGGGCCGCCTCTGCGGCCCTCGGCTAAGTGACCATAGACCTACGTATTTGATATTAATTTCACCTGGAGACCTCCACGCTTTCCTGGGATAGGATAGGAAAAGGATGATAACACTAATAGACAGATAGATTAAATGGACGACGAAGTGATCCAATAAGGGTCCCTTTTTCCCTTGGTCCGTAACGAAACCCTAAAATTACCTAACTTTTGTAACTAAAAAAATCGTTGTGTCAAATCATATACTTATCTGAATAGATACAATTTAGTTACACAATGATTTTTTTTATACAATAATTTTAGATAAACAGACGACCTTTGCAAAATATCGTTAAGCGTTATGCTAATTAACTGGTTATTTCTAGTGATTGAATGTGTTTTTTTAACTTCTGCTTACCTTTCAACTTCCTGTCAATTCTGAATGAGACATGTGAAGTCTGCACACTGCTCAGTGTTACGGATTACCGTTTTGTTCTCGTAAGAGGAGACACGTATGGCAGTGGTACCAAATGGGTGGTTGATAATTACATAATATTATAAAACAAAGTCTCCCCGTCGTTTGAACGCGATAAACTTAAAACTATCTACTGAACGGATTTTTTTTACGGTTTTCAGCCATGGACGGAGTTTATCCAAGTAAGGTTTTGTGTTAATTAGCTGAAATTTGATAATTATTGTTTTTCAAGATGTTGGAAAACATCATGTCCACACGGAGCTATCCCGGCGTGTGACAAAAATGTAGGCATGCAAGTGAAAAAAAAAGGAATTCCGAGATGTAATTTAAAAAACGTATTGCCATTAATAATTACTACTAAATACTAGTTTATTTATACAGGAGTATTCTCAGATCCAAATTAAATTGATAATAGTTTAATGTGTGTATGTACATTCTCTTAGACGACACAGTGTCGTGAGGACGTGCGCTGAACACTGTCGTTCGTACAAAATGCAACCTTCGTAACCGACGTTAGTCGACTTCTTCAACGAAATTTTTATTTACTTTTACATAAAGTCTTTGGGGAATTTACGGGGTGGTAATTGGTGAAAAATAAGTTTTTTCTTGGTTTTATTGTCGTTGGAAAAATATGGACGAGGCTTTCGCGCATGTTGAAAGTGATAAGAAATGCAAGAAGGGATTAGTTCCCCCGGACGGAGGCTGGGGGTATGTTGTCGGCCTAGGCGTTGGATTTACATTCGTGAGTATTTTGTTCAAGCTTTTTGTTTAACATGTCACACTTTTAGATTTGAATACGATTTATGTTTTTAATACAACATTTTATATTTACTAGTTATAAGTTCTTACCAATTGCTAGTTTTCATATACCAACTAACGGTGATATCAAATGCCCAATGCGTGCCATACCCCATGTTCCGAAGCTCGGAACTGTGACAATCTGTAAAAAAAATAAAAGGTAATGATTGATTATGTAGAACAGCATGGTCTTGTCCATAGTACATCGAACGCATTTTTTGCTAAGCCATTAAAATATTTTTTGCCATTAGACAATTAGCGAGACATTACAAGGTATTAATAAAATTAAATATTCATTAGTAACATGATTTACTTTTTTACGATTCTATTACTTTTTTATAAGAACTATGATAGGAGACCGTAGGTGGATAGACCTATGGAAGAAATGTGCAAATTCCTTGGCCTCGAGTTTTATAAAATAGTCGTTATGACTTTTATTTGAAGTTTTCGTTTTCTTTGGAGAAATTGATACCTTCTCATTTAATTTTGGTTACGGTTTCGTCTATTTTATTTCTTGAACGGTGTTCATTCGACTCAGGACTCAGGAACTATTTATGAAGATACTCATTAGAATGGTCCCAACACTATTTGTATTGTGAAACTTTAGAGAAACACTGTCAGATTTTATACATTTTCACACAGATTTTGACATAAGTAACGTTTTTAACGAAGCCTTATGGTGCCGGTAGATCGCCATTTTTTTTTAGTATGTTGCGTGTAATACTATATTTTTTTGTGAATCCTGAAACTACCTAACTGTAGGCACACTTCAATATCTGTTATGTAGTATTGCCTGGAATGTAACCCGCGACCACTAGCACAGAAACCGATACCTGAGCTACTAAAGCGTGTATTTAAGCTTTTTTTTTGTCCAGGATTAGATAAAATTAGGTAAGTATTAGGAATAGATAATGCAAATAGATAACAAAATGTCGCTATTTTTACTATACTACCTACTTACCTACATTATGCATAATCTGATGATGGTACATCAGGTTATTCAAAATTACATATTTCAATAGGTATGTATAAAAAAATTGATAATGCAAATAGATAAATACCTAAGCAGTTTAGCTATACCTACATACCTACATATTTATATTTGATGATGAATATACACATTAAAGTTATGAAATATTATAGTATTTGAATGCAATAATAATATATATAGGTATATTTATATTCTAGTTTACTAACCTGTTAGATAAGAATTCTACCGAAGATGACCTTAGTGCAATGGTCTATAGTGTCTAAACTATGTTCATCCGATTTAAAACCGGTATTATGTCGTAGGTAGTAGTAGACTAGAATTAGATATAGATATGTAACAGGTATTAAATTAGTTTCGTATACATTCCACGTGAATGACTTTTATTTTTATCACATGCCATCACGTGTACAACGTATTAGGCATAAGTGTATTACTGTACAACCACTGCAATAGGGGGCGAGCTTAATGCCATAAACCGGGCACACATCCGAGCTGCTACTAGGAATTTCACAGAAAAACTCAGCAACACTTTACTCGACCCGGGAATCGAACCTAGGACCAGTGGCGCTTGGGACCACTAGACTAACGAGGCAATCAATAGTAATAGAATCATCTAAGAAAATAAATATAACGATACGATCTCAGCCAGGGTTCGAACCTGCTTCCCTCCATATATAGTATACACCAGAAGTATAAACTAAGCTACTAGAATTTTTATTTTACTAAAATGTACTTTATCTAATTATCTAATAGAACATGCCCTGCTAAAATTAGCATTATGCAATACAATCATTGACGATTGCAAAATGATATGTACGCATGAACTTGTCAATATATTACATAGGTATACATAAAGGTCAATGCTCCAGTTTACGTTTTATATTGCATTGTTTTCTTCTCGAAAGATGCACGGATCCGGTCAAAAACGTGTTAGGTTGATGGTTTGACGGGTGGAACTGTAGGTAATTTATCCTAGCTTTTACAAGTGTTTTGGGGTTTCAAATCTGCCCAGGTATGGGTGACTGCCAGACCTTTGATATCCAATTTCTGTTCCAAACTGGTATACTACTTGCCGTAAACTATTAAAGGCCGAGATTTGGTGTTGGTACATCCGCATCCATAGGTTCATTTAATTGGGAGTGACCCTATTACCAAATATACAAACCAATTTCGGAATCTCACACTTAAGAGTCGAACTTGCGATCTCTACAATACAGTTCATGATCGACCTATGAATTGCCCCACTACTGGGCACGGGTCTCCTCTCAGTACGAGAGGGATTAGGCCATAGTCCACCACGCTGGCCTAATGCGGGTTGGCAGACTTAACATGTCGACAATATTTTTCAGGCATGCATGTTTTCCTCACGATGTTTTCCTTCATCGTTACAGCGTGTGATTTCGAGAAGTCAGAGGTGCATACCTTGGATTCAACTCGAGACCTTTGACTTGGCAGTCCAATGGTCATTCGCCTATCACTGCTTCGAAACAGTTAAATAATAGCATCTAATTGTTTGACAACTTTTTCTTGAGTGGAGTATAAAATGCTCTGCTTACTTTTATGGTAGTGTAATTTAATAACTTAATCCTCTACCAAAACGCAGGGTGTTCGAAGGTAAAAAATCCCAATCCAAAAAATCCTTGACCAATAAGTAAGTCAAGGTTAGGTTACCTAGTACCTGGATTATTTTATATATCTCAATTATGCGTGTGTTAGTATTTTGGTAATGTACTTATTTTATCGAATTAACCACAAAAAGTTAATTAAATCACTATGTTTTAAAATAGTTTTACTGAATCGGTACAAAATTGTTATCTGTTAGGTATTGTTACTATGATACTGTTGTTTCAAGTAGGGATGTACCTTTGGTTTGTATATAACTATCTCTTGACACCTTTATGCTGCTATAAGTATCTTCATGTATACAATCCGATTATTATTGTACCAAACTAAAGTGTAATTATATAATGTACGAGTTATGGTAATAGGTGCTTATACACTTACATAGTTTTATGGTTTTTGTAGTTTTCATAATTAATTACACGTGACAAATGTTTCTACTTTTATATATACATGACGCACATAAAAAAAATGCTGAATCAGTCCTGCTGTTCGCTTACCAACGAACAGCTATTGTTTATTTATATTTTTAGATTGCTTTACACCTCAACAAAAGAACAGTATTTATCGTATATTTACGGCTACTTTTGATCCTGCTATACTTTTATTTCACGGATTAATTGAGTTTTAAAAGGAGCATTATGGCGCTGATATAACATGTATCTAGTATTAACCTACAGGGCATTATGAAAGTGAAATGGGAAGTCGGCACAATTTTTCAAAAAACAAAATGTTGACCATGTAAATTATTTTACAGATGCTGGGTTTCGGCTCTTCAAACGCTTTCGGCATATTATTTCACAACTTTTTTATGGAGCAGGGGAGTGGCAGTGGTGTCCCTCTTGTGATAGGGGTGTACAATGGAGCATTGTCAATTGCTGGTATGTTTGAGACAACTCTCCTTTTTCTCTATTAATTCCTTCTCCTCCTCTTGTGGGTTCTGTTTATCATCTTTGTTATATTGTTGCTAAAATATTAATATCAATTTTGGTTTGCCGAAAAAAAACCCAGTACCTACCTATCCTAGGCGCCAGGTTTAAAGGTTATCACAACCCAATTTAACCATTCCTAATTCATTATCCCTTATTTCTGATAATATAAAGTTTAAATTCGGATTTTTTGTTTCCAAAAGTGACCCGCGAGCTCAATATGAACTATGGTCTTCATGTAGTAAAGGTGTGGCACATAAAAAACTTTACGACAAAAAGTTCATGTTTTTGTCGTAGAAAAAAAGAAATCTACCATAAGAAATACAGGTTTCCTAATTAAGTCAATCTCCAATCGTAAACAATATATAATAAATAGCACTTGTCAATTCATAAATTAATCATTAGGTATATACATCAAGTACCCTAAATAGTCATTTGACCGCATGTCACTTAACCCAATTTTGACATTTGATGGAAGCACCGGACTGTTCGTAATTCCAACTAGTTCAAGTATCGATCGGGGCTCAAGTTACTATGTCTCATTAAGGATAGACAATGTAGAACGGCACAAACCATTTAATCAAGTCGGATAGAGCAAAGAGGCCGATACAAGTCTACAATCTTGCACTGACCCGGTTTTTCGATTTAATCTTCAATTATTGGGTACACAAGGAGCACTGCGGATGATCAAGGCGAATGTCATGATTTCCATGGCCCTGACTATAGGGCTAGGAAACGAAAAAGTGAATTGTAGTTGGTACTACCCGACATACTTTATCACCACCTCAGACAGATCCAGGAGGATTTTCCCCAAGAAAAGGCCAAAGAAGCCTAAAAAGAGCTCTTTACCTCATAAGGCAGCGGCTCAGCTCTGTCCCCGACCGTCCATTAGTGACGGCTGCCACTTACTATCAGGTGGATCGCTTGCTCCTCTACCATTGTAGGCAATAAAAAATAAATAAAAAAAGCGAAAGAGAAAAATATCAGGTCCAAATATATCTGTAAAGGACGGGACAAATAGGCCCTGTAGCTTTGAACGACATAAATCAACTTTAACCTTCAAAAGTTAAATTTCAGTTCAAGTCAACAACAATAATAAATCCGGTCAGTATTGCTGTGTTGGACCGCTCTCATTTTCAAGCTGATACTGGTCCAAGTGTAAATAACACCGTTTCCGTGAATTTCTACAACGGTCGGACGGGTCTGTTTACTTCTCATTATGCAATGGTTCTTTGACATAATTTATACATATACATTTATTGTTAGAGGTCATCAAATGGGCCTTTTATAAAATTTGAAGTCTTCCATAATTTTAAGGAACGTTACCTTTTATTTCTCAAGTAAAGTATTGACCAGGGTTCACAAAGAGATCAGCTCTAATCGCTACTGTATCTCAGGCTCTATTACATTCTCTATCCTCTGCCTTCAGTTTAACTTCCTACTTTTCCCTCATTGTTCTATAAAACTTCGTGTAGATCTTCCCCTTTCTCGCTTTCCATTTTTTTTTCTAGATTATTTAAATGTTACAGTTCTATAAATTATACAATAAATACCCGAATCAATATCTCCTCAAATATTCAATGAAATACGACAACTTTCAACTATACTTTATCACCACTATATGGTTCGCAGGTTTTTTGGGAGGGATAGCACTAAAGCGGTATTCCTTTCGACAAGTGGGACTAGTAGGTGCTGGACTTTTTGTGCTCGGAGACGCGCTAACAATCTTCGTACAGAAGACTTATCAATTGGTGTTCACGTTTGGAGTAATAAGAGGTAAGAATTGAGGGTGCTATAAAACAACTGGTCATAATTATTATTTATCTGGGTTTTTCTAATCATAGAGCTGTGAAAATAAATGGTCACGTTTAATCATTCCTCTAATCATCAATCCCTAGAAGAATCAAATCACATTTAGGACCCAAAGCGTTTGCTTTGGGTCTGAACTGAATTTAAATCAAGCGAGTGAGAGTTTTCTCACTCGCTTGATTTAAATTCAGTTTTATTAGTTTTTGCCAAGGAGTGAGTGAGTTGAGTTGGAGTATTTTGTTATTTACAGGAGCAGGATTCGGTGTGATGATACCAGTTAGTTTCACAGCATTTAATTGTTACTTCACAAAGAAACGCACAGCAATGATGAGTGCCAACCAAGCAATGAGTAGTTTGGCATCCATCACCTTCCCAATGTTAGTAACGTATCTTTTAGCAGAGTATGGGTTGAGATGGACCTTGGCTTTGATTATGGCCGTGGACCTACACTTAGTCTTCGCTATGCTAGTCATGCACCCTGTGGAATGGCATTTAATAAAATCAGACGAATTTATTGAAAAAGGTACTAATTTTGAATTTTCAGTTTTTTTGCTGATTCCAATATTGAGTGTAACTAGCTCAGATTAACAGTTCTGAAATGTTTTCAGAATTATGTGATATAGACAGTTTAAAAAAGAGAAATTCAGAAAACTATGATGACTTCTCTGTCAGAATGTTACCCGGTGGAGAAGAGGACGTCGAAATCAAAAGTCTTAAGAGAAGAAAGCAAGAGTCCATGAAGATGAATATAATGTATGTATTTTATAAATTTTGATTAGGCTCATAAATAATTGATAACGTTCTGCGATCTCGTGGCAGCTAGTCCGTTCTGCATTTAAGCAAATTAGGAATATGGGTTCTGAAAGAAGTTTAAAATACTTCTCTAAGTAAAATGAATGGATATGAAAGAGCCGCCTAAGCAAATATTACATCTTAATCTTTATAATTTTCCTGTACATCCTATGCAGTTAGAGTCGCTATGAATCTATTTGCTGACTTATCTATATGGCACGGGATGAACTTTTATCAGGCTTCGATGATCAAAGTTCTTTTATTGTCTATGTTACCCAATAATGAGGTCAAATGATTTGCACTCTAAAATAGTAAAAAATCGCATTATATAAACTATACTCGGACTAAAACTCGACCTAAATATAATTTGAAATAGGTTAATCAAATTTATTTCCTGTTAGCATTAACAGTGCAAGATAAATTAATTAACTGACACGTAATAATCTAGACTATCGAGCACCGCATTGACCCATTTCCTTAGGATGACAATGTTTGCAAGATAAGTGTACCGTGATGTAAACAATGTACATAGTTCCACTATCAATTATTTCCATACAAATAATGTCAAACTTTTGTTTCAGAAAGATTGTATGTGAAAATGTAGAATTGGACTTACTAAAGGACCCTAAATTCGTGAGCACTTTAGTTGGTCTCGGATTCGCATTTGTGTCTGATGTTACATATTTAGCTATGGAACCAATGTTGCTCTTCTCCTATGGATTTTCTAAGGTATGAATAGGTAACATCCTCTTTCTCTCTCACATTCCTTTAGCTGAGACTTTTTACCGAGGTGTCATACAGAGTATGTCATAGAAAAAATGAGGATAAGACTATGTAAAAAAAACCCACATCCGCTAGTTTACTTTTTACTCACCGTTAGTTCAGCACTCACCTAAAGTAATTAACTTCAAGTTCAAGATCAAATGTTTTTATTTTAAATTTGCTTCTAGAACATTTATGAAATGCTATGACTCTGGTTACGGTTCCAAAAGTTGATCATATGAAGAAGAATCCGGCACGAAACGCCATGGGAAGTGGGCGCTTTTTTAAAATAAGAGTTGATACATTTTACACTGGTATAGTCGACCATAAAATTGGTTTACCACCCTTAGAGTGAATGTCGTTTGCACGTCACAAAACAACAAGGTATATTTTTGCTTATGATAATGAGCCTTATGTAACTTTAATTTAGACGGAAGTTTTTGTCAAAAGTGGTAAAGCAATTTCATGGTCGACTATACAATATTGCGATGGCAGGATGTGTGGACATTGTACGAGTAGGCTAATATTAGTAAACCTGTAGTAGTAATTAATAAATAAGGTTATAAGGTTCAAGAAAAACGTAGTCATCCCAAGAAAACAAACGAACTTTGTAGAGGATTAGATTAGACAAGGAGTTACTTAATTTATAGTTTAAACTATTAGTTGCGTTAAAATTCATTATTATCTATAGCTTGATTATTATCATTATCTAAATGTCTATTAACTAAAATGCTTTTTATTATAGTTATTGACATCTTAATTGAATTTACATGAGATACCAAATAGCATTAATATATCATTTTCATCTTAGGCAATGGTTGGGAAAATAGTAGAATATAATAGGCACTTTGTTTTTCCTATTGATTCGTAGATTGAAGTGGCAACGTGTGTGATGGTCGGTGCTGTATCTGATTTAATAGCGCGACTGGTACTTGCCGTAGTAACATATTTCTTTGTGGTCGACAGCCGCCTAATTTTCTTTGTCGGCACTTGTGTCACCGTTGTCCTTCGTATTGGTAAGTACTTGATAATAGTTATTGACATCTCCACTCAAATCAATATCATTATAGAATTCATAATTGGTTTTACATTCACATTTTATAATAACAGTTTATTTTATTATTGTTGGGTAATAATAAATATTACTCTGAAAGCTTATCATTGTATATTACCTATAGGCGGTTTTGGTATTAGTTTCCAGTCAAAACCGGTACCGGTATCCCAAAAAATAGTTTGACAATCTATCAAGAAAGCACAGATAAAAGCAGAAGTTCTTAAAGAATTATTGTTACTAGCCTATGCTAAATAACATAATCAAGTATAATTGGCGACAATTATACTTGATAATTAAGGGGGTTTAATGAAGTCTTCTCTTTCTGGATATAATACAAAATTTGGACAATATTTATATTTTTTATCTAAAAATATTACCTAATAAGTGATCAACTCAGATTCTCAGACTCAGATTTTATTTCCAGCTTTAGTGACTTCAAGTGCGCTCTGGTTTGTGTTTGCCGTGACAGCCATATCTGGGTTGGTGAGGTGTTCAGTGCAGGTGCTGTTTCCACTCGTCCTCGTCACTGCAGCACCGGACCGGTTTCCTGCAGCCTTGGCACTACACATATTGTTTTCTGGTACTCTAATGTTGCTGGCTGACCCTATTATTGGTGAGTATTTGACAATTAACGTGATTCATTGGCCATGTAATAAAAAAATAATGCTGATTATTTGACATTTTGTGATTAAAAAAAAATAATTATTAACTTGAATTTTGACAACTTAAACATTTATTTAGTTCATGTTTACTTCTTTTCAGGTGTCCTATATGAAGCAACAGGCAGTTACATGTATTGTTTCTTTGCAATGAGCTTCTGTTGCCTAGTGTGTGTTGTGCTTTGGACTATTGAATATGTCGTGTATCGTCCAGGTAAAAGTAGATCCTAAAATATTATGCCATTAGTATTATCTAGTTTGTAATTATATGCTATAATGAAACTAGAGAGAATTGTTCTTTTCTGCGTCTTGATTAATGTTGGTTCGAAATACGAGTATATGTTTAACGTATAATTTATTAGTTTATTAATAGTCTTAGCTATAACTTGTGTAATATAAGGTCATTCCCCTTGATTTTCTATTAATTAAAGTAATAATTATAGTCTCGACCAGATTAAAAGCAAATAAAGTGACCAAAGATATTTTTTACAACTTTGATGTTAGTAATATTCACGACGCGCTTTTCCAAAAATGTAATTGTTGCTGCTTCCACTATATTTTAATAGAAAAACTGCCGGTTTATTAAATATGTTAGTTTAGTGTACTGCATTAAACACTGTTTTTTAAAGTCACCTTGTTAAAATATTTATTTTTAATTATGTACTATAAGTATTCTTTGAGTCCCGCTGCAGATGTTATGTAAGTGTAAACCGTGTTTTTTTAGAATGTTTTGAACGATAAGCGCGTCGTAAGTAAATTACTGAAACAGAATCAATTTGATATTGTCGTAGATGTTGTTAAAAAGGTTTGACCCGTCTAGGATCATTAGCAGAAACAATTATTGTAGCGAGCATGTGTAGGGTCTCCGTTCTTTAAAGAATTAAGTAGATACGTATTTGCAAGTGGTGTGTGTATGACAAGATCTATAAACGTAGACGAAGAATAATTTATATGCAAGAATCGTATCACGCGATATTTTGAAGTTTCTGATCCTATTGACTTTATGTATTATTTTATAAAGTTATACATAAAGTTGTTGCAGAAGTAATCAGTAGGTAATATTTACTACTTTTGTCTGAGAAGATAATATAATAATTATATTTTATTGTTATATAAAAGAAGTTCTTTGATTTTTTGGCCATTTTACATATAAGATTAGTTTATAATCCTAGTTGAAGATGAATTCTAGTATAATTCTGAAAGAATAATTAAGCTAGTAAAAAGTAATATTTTTTTTAAGTTAAGATAGTATAATTATATTTCTTTATTGTTTGTAATATGGTGTGAATTGCAACACAATGGAATAGTGCTAAAAGTTAATTGAGCTACGTTAAAGGCGTAAAACTATTAACGTTGTAATATAATATAAAAATGAAAAATACATTATTTTTACAAAAACATTCTCGGTCAATATCTATTATTTTTATTTTGAATACATTTAAATTTTAATTCGATGTCCTTTGGAATATGGTTAATACTGGTTATGCTTTTTTTAATGTGACTACTTATAAAGTTTTTCTTCCGATTAAGACAAATTTAGTCTATTAGACCAACAGAGGCTTTCCTCTTTGGTTATTTTTTGCCAAAATTATTTATTCAGTAACGACTTACACATAATTATAACTAAAAATTATTTTATTTATTTACATTTTATTCGTAGGTATTCGTAACTGAACAGAATTTTTTTTATTAAATTTTTTTTTTTCAAAATTTAAATTACATTACTTTTTTGAGCGGGCGCTACTTTTGTCATCAGTTTATTTATATGCTAAGAAATTGTAAAAAATATTTTTATTTTTTGTGGCTAATAACAAAGTAGTAACATGAAATAAACCAAAACACGGGGTAGCTGCTGTAAGCCGTTGAGGGTCTCCTTCGACTGTCTTCCGTCTCCATGATCAGATCAGACTAGGTGTCCATTATGTTATAACGTAATCATAAAAATACATAATATTTGTGCCAAGTTATCTACGTCCCGAAGATTCAGTAGATAAAAATCATTTTTATCCCTTATTTTCTACCCTTAGGGATAGATGTTTTGTAGCAAATTTAAATGAAACAACCCTTTCAAACAAAAAGCCTACATAATTCGTAAATAAAATCGTGCAAATGCCACTTTAACGGTTACCTGATGATTATGAAGTAGGTAGGTATGCGAATACCAGTATTCGTTGCATCACTAATGATCTGTTAAAATCACTGATCCAGGCTCCTTAACAAGACTTTGATGTGCTAATTTATACATATTTTTTATGTAGCCTTTTTAGTACATACCTACCTAACTAGTATTATTTTTGTGATACAAAAAATCGATCTTATTTATTATTAGCGAGTGAAAGTCTCGTCAAAATCGGTCCAGTTGTTTCAGAGATTAGCTGGATCAAACAAACCGACAGACAAACAGACCGACAGACAGACAAAAAAGAATTATGTAAGTACCTACCGTATATCCTTACATATGTATTTAGTGAAAAGCTGGTAATTTTAAATTACAGACACTTCAATTTTATTTATTTGTATAGATAAATTGTGATACCTATATTAATATTACGTTTTGTTGTGTAGGTTATTTAAAACATAATATATATTACTATGTTAATGACAAAGTATTTAGAAACAAGTTTTGATATATAATTAATTGTTACATTTAAATAAAATAAAACGTGACATAAGCGACAAAGGTGCCGATCAGTGGGTAACTACGTATATTGATCTATGGTAACGGTGAATAAAGCGGTTAAAAACAATATTATTTTTCGTACAGTTTTTTTTATTTGAAACACGGCCTATTTAGGATACGTTTTAACTATTTTATTATAATTTAATTAGAAATCTGGTTTGCTAAGATTTAAATTATTTGCTATTATCGAACATAATTTTAAATGTTGTCGGCTTTTTAAGTCAAAACATTACAATTAAATATTTTCTATAGCCGTGGTCACACTTGTAAGGTGGCAACAGTGTTATTTTGTAATTATTTATCCAAGTTCTATCTTAATCGTAGCTGATCTCTATCGAATAATCTAATACCCTCTAATGAAATTTTTGTTAACGCCTGTCTGTGACCTGGAAAGTAAGCTTATTTTTGTGAATACGTGTTGGTACTTTATGGGTAGAATTTGTTTGGAAAAAGCTAGGATAATAATATTAAATAATAAAAAAATAGTAGAGTTTTTAGGAATACTTACAACTTTGCCCGGCTTGTCAGGACGTCAGGATTAAAGATGTCAGGGTTCTTGTTAGTGTGTGACAACATAATGTTCTATTTTAATACCTAATTGTAATTCAAAAGATGGCCGTTTTAGGATACAAATAACCATTAGTTAAAATTTGCATTAGAATCTGGTTAGCTATGATTTACATTAGTAAGCACGACTTATAGGTAGATATAATAAAATTATACACGGCAACATAAAAAAGTCGAATGATAAACTTGTTGCTGTCTCTTTTGAGATATGGATGTATCGATCACGCTATGCTACACTACATTGTAGGATTAGGTAGGTCAATATCCAAGTAGCAGAAGAAGTAAGCAAGAATCTTAGTCAGAGGCGTGAGTGTATGCATGTAGAATCGTTAAAGAATTCAGTAATACATGTAAGTAAAATCATAACATATTTATAACATGTTAGACATAATTTATAATTTGTATCTTTAGGCAATCGCGTGTTTAGCAGCGGACGCGCGCTTTTTATATACGTACTCGCTATCTCTGGATATATAAATACCTATTATAGCTACACTAAGTTCAACGTCCGCGCTTTGTTTTTGCATACGAAATTAAAGCGACAGTTTGATGAGAAATTAAGGTACCGATGTTTTTTTATTTTAATATGCGTTATACTACTACGCATATTAAAATAAAAAAACATCGTGGTCTGCCTGCTAAAAAGATGGTAATTAAATCGCTAACCTGTATATAATAGTCTCAACTCTTTAAAAACGAGAACAGTTTAGGGTCTATTGAAAGCGTAGATCAAGAAGAATAAAACTGATAAAGTCATCTTAATCTGATCATGAGGTCGTGGGTTCAATTCCCACAGGACACAAGTCTTATGTGATGAATATATATATAGCGTTTGTGTTTGTCTGGGTGTTTCTTATATAAGTATATAGTATACGTATATATAATATTTACAAACAAGTAAATGAGTATTATATACATTTTGTAGTAGTACCCATAGTACAAGCTCTGCTTAGAGTGAGACTAGATGGTGCTGTGTTAAAAATAATTCCCTGTTCCTGTCAATATTTATTATTTATTTATCCATTACCTAACTACGTATGTAAACGATTACTTTTTCAATAAAAATTGCCTCAATTATTATATTTACCTACAATATTTTATTGTGTAATAACACTTAAACAAATTAAGTGGTAAATTAATTGTTTATTAATTAATTAATACATTTATATGAATGGTCATTATTTAATCATTGTGAAATAAGCTAAAAAGGTGCTCTACCTATTATTATTTAAGTGCTTAGTAACATAATGTTTTATTTAGTACCTAATTGTTATTCTAAAAACGGCCTTAGTAGGATACAAACTAACCATTCGTTAAAATTTGCATTAGAATTGGTTTAGCTACGATTTAAATTACTTATTAAATATTAATAATACAACTAAAATATATTATGTCGTAGAACATAAAAAAAGATGAACGTTCAAGATTTTGTCGGCTCTTTTGAGATAAGAACGCGGTTTGTTTTTCAATGGTTACCTTAAAATATTCCGCATTTTAATAGTTAATAAGCATTAATCAGGTTAGCACAACCCTGTCCTCGCAAGGCTGATTTAGACAGTGCAATTTAATTACTTGTTGAAGTTTTAGCAATAACAAAAGTGTTTGAACGTTCTTGATTCAATTGTATTGTACTCAACAGGCAAGGAATTTGCATCGTGTAAATGTGCCTGCAGACACAATTTTGCGTTTCAAGTTAAACATACTGTCAAATAGGGTTCACCCGTTAGAAATAAATTAACAAATCAGTTTGCCAATTTTTTTATGTTATTTATTTTACTATAAGAATATTTACATACATTTTTTGTAATTTTTAATTTAAGTAATTTATATACAAGATTCAGGAAGAGGCCCCAGTGTTGTTTGCCGAAGACATTGTTCTCGTCGGTGAAGGGGGGATCGAGGTGCAGAGCAGATTGCTAAAATGGCAACAAATCCTGGAAAGGCCTTGGCCTTAAAATCAGCAGAACCAGCAGAACCAAGAACGAATACATGTTCTGCGATTTCGGCGGTCTATCCGGTTTTGCAGCCATGGCGCTGGATGGCGTACCACTGTCAGTCTGAGTCTGCTCTGATTTTCGAAACCTCGGTTCAGTGGTATAAGGCAATGGAGAAATAGATCGAACTGTTAAGCACAGAATTAACGCAGTATGGTTGAAATGATGGTGAAAATTATAAAAGATGATTCATCATCTTCATACCAGCCTGATACTCTCCACTGCTGGACCAAGGCATTTTCCATGTGTTCAAAGATAATTGCTATCGTATAATTACGTTTTGTTGTGTAATTGATATTGAATATATGTAGATAAGTTACTAATTAGGTATATTATACAATGTAGAAGGGACATCGACGCACAAACGTCGTGACAAGGTTCCACTTAAGGTTAAAAATAAAATGACCTAGGTCATTCACGTAGAAAATGATCGGTTATTACAGATATTAACATTTTTGAGCGCGCAGTGTATAGCAAAAAACGCGATTATAACGCTCCGCGGTGAATATTAAAAGGTTACCCTATTAAGTTACATCACTTATTCAATTTTATTTTTTTTGTACCTATTTTTACTTGATAAATTTAACCCAAAGGTTGACTGGCATAGAATGCCATATGGCATTAAGTCCGCCTTATGTGCTAGTGTACATAAAAGTATAAATAAATAAATAAATAAATATTATCGCGCACGATCCTAAATAAATGAATAAATGTTTTTTTTATTATAAATCTAATTTGGGTAGATAGAAATAATGTTTTTTTACACGTTCAAGTAAAAAGAACTGCAAAAAAATGGATGAAAAAAGTTACGAAAAATTTTAACGCAGTGGGGACGACGACGGAAAAATTTTAACGCAGTTCCAGAATCATGTACTGAACTCGTGGTATTCCGATGTGCGTCGATGTCCCTTCCACCTTGTATAATATAAATAATAAAACTCTATGGCTTAATGAATTAAGCGATTAAAGTGCTAAAGAAAATAAATGTGCGATTTTGTACCTAATTCTAAGAAATTTAAAAACTCGACATATTTAAGGAATATCTGAACCATGTAAAATGTATATAAAATTTGCATATTTATATAAATTTATTTAGTTAAGGTTAAAAACATAAAAGAGCTATGTTGTTGAAAATAGAAACATTAACATTCAATGTCGTCCGCTTTTCTTTGTTGATAGAAGAATAACAATCGCGGTGTGCAATTAATTTGTTATGGACTAACAAAATGAGATTAATTTAATTTCTTGAGTCTATCACACGACAATTTTTTTTGTAACCGCCATCGAGATGACGGTGAGATTATTTTTGGTCGAGATCCCGTTGACGTGACGGGCGTGCGGTGGACACACGGCCACAGTAAATGTATGTATCGCTAAATCGACGCCGTCATCTCGTTGCCGGTGACGTCCCGGTGACGGTGGCGGTGGACAAACAACCTAACCCTTCGGGGAATAAACGCGTGTTAGTATGATAAGTTTAATATTGATATCTTGTTATAGCATTTGGAGTGTGCAAACCCGCACCTAGGCGTGGTGGACTATCGCCTAATCGCTGTCATTCTGAAAGGAGACCGATACCCATTAGTGGGACAGTATTGCGCTGATAATAATTGTGCATAAATAAGCCTATTTTCCGTTCACCAATTTTAAGTTACTCTACGTTTCCTACGTACCCTACGTACTTCTAAGTTACCCATACTCTTGCTTGATAGGGTTTATGACTTAATAAATAAAAAAAATGTTTTAAGTATTATTATGATTTATTAAGGCTTATTTAATTTGTATTTCTGTAACTGGGATTTGTTACAGCAATGCACCTTTCTTACGGTTTAAATCGTCTTTCATGTGGTTTATGAGCGACGGAGACGTAAAACCCACTTTATTTATTTTACAATATGAATATAAATAAATATTCTAGAACATTTTACAAGCACCATCTGGTCCCTAAACTAAGCAGAACTACTACTACTACTATGGGTACTAGACAATGAATACTTATATACTTTTTTTTGTAAATACATAAATACATAAACATATAAGAAACACCCAGAGAAACACAAACACTTATGTTCATTACATTAATATTTGTGTCCTGTGGGAATCGAACCCACGACCTCGTGATCAGCAGTCCGGTACTAGAACCACAGATGTCGTTAAATATATCGTCGAGTTATTTATCTATGTAATACTAAAATTATCCACGGATTAAGCGGCACTTGAAGGTACCCTTTTCCGTGGTTCAATCTTAATCATGAAGCCGTCAGATCTCTTCAGAATAATATCAGCCTTGAGTTGGAACTGCTCCTCGGGTATTTCCGACACACACTTATAATTCCTCAGGATGGTCGAAAGAAGAATTTTTAGTTTTAATAATGCATACTTGCGACCTGAAAAGTTTAAATTATCATTATTACTAATATTTGCCCGCGTAATATTCGCTTTTTGTAGTAGGTATTTCGCGATCGGGGTACAAAATTATTTTATGTGTTAATCTAGTGTAAGCTATTTTCATTTCTTTTATCCAAATCCACCGCAGCTGATGCAGCGTGATAGAGATCTAAATATCCAAACAAACTTTCACATTAATTTAGTTAGGATATACGAGTACGTACTTTATATCGGCTGATCGGCATCTGGTTATATTAATAACAGGCCTTAATCTAATGTAAGGTTGTTAAACCTTTTGAATTTGGACATTTTATTATGAAGAGTTTTTATGTAATATACCTACAATTTAAAGTATTTTTAAAACGATAGATTTTTACCAGTTGTCATGTTTTAGTTATATAGGTAAATTATGCAAAGCCAACTTAGATAGGCTCGGTATAAACAAATTTGATAAGATTCGATAAAAATTATTTTATACCAACACAAAGTCAATAATCTAGGATAGATTATTTATTTTATAGGTGACTACAATTACCATATAAATTATTCTGATATCCATTTTTTTCAAAAGCTTACATTACAATTTATAGACCAGTTCTTATCAAAAAGAGCAGATGTTTTACCTTGACGTCATGTCATCGTATCCTCTTCTAAATAGATTTCAATGAATTCACGATATAAATAATTGGCGAATCTAATAAATATTATATCAATGACCGAACCACCTCAGCGCCGACATCACAAAATATATCAGGTAACTGAGCAATCCATACTAATATTAAAATTTGCGAATGTAACTAGTGCTTTTCACCCCTGGATCACTGAACAGACGTCGATAATATATGCTTCCTTCTGTCTCAAAAACTCCATTGGGATGCAAGCGAAGACAGGGGAACCTCTAGTAGTATTGTCGAAGAAAAATGGACCATCTGCAGTAAATACTTACCAACACAGCTCCTAGGTCCAGCACTAAACGGTATGTAGCTGTAATAGTGCCTGTTCTGCATATTCTCCGGCAAGAAGTTGTCAGGATTGAAGGTTTCGGGGTCCTTGAAATGGTACGGATGGCGATGGATGGCGACCGGGCATATCACGACTGTGGCACCAGCTGGTAGGGTGTAGTTCTCTGTCACTGGTATGAGAGAACATTAATTTAAATTAACATGCGGGCTTTAGAAGTTGATTAACGTTATTATAATTTTTAAGACAAAAATGTGGACTTCATACAAAAAAAAATATGTGTGTTGTTTTTATGGCAATTTAACGTTTCTTTTTTGTTTCAAATTTTACTATTACGTCATCGATACTGATTGGTGTTAATACTGCTCTGAGGTTGGAATGTTGTGAAGATTCAGCTTGACACCAAAGCGGTTCTCTTTATCGGCTAAATAATGTGTAGTTTGATTTAAAATTACCAATTTTCACGTCTTGTTTCAATTTTCTCGCAATAATAGGCACAGGTGGGTACATTCTTAATGTTTCAAGGATCACACGCTCCAGATACTTCATTTGGACAGTGTCGTTGAAGGTGGCTGGACGGTCTGAGTCCCCGAAGATCTCGTACAGTTCATCGTATACCTTCGCTTGTACATCTTGGTGGAGCCCTAACATGCACATCACGAAACTGGAGCCAGCTGCAGTGGTGTCGTGCCCCTTAAATATATTTTTAGTTACCGACAAAAACTGTAACTGTAACTGTGTATAACTAAGCCTGTTTGTCCACCGCCACCGGCACCGGGACGTCACCGTCAACGAGATGACGGCGCCGATTTAGCGATACATAAATTTACTGTGTCCATCGCGAGCCCGACACGTCAACGTGATCCAATAATAATCTCGCCATTATCTCGATGACGGTGGTGACAGTGGCGGTGGACAAACAGCCTTACAGTAAGGCCAAATATTTCCATAAGAAACTGTGCTAAGTATAAAAACATTCGTAATAATAAAGTTTTGTGTAATTTTATTTTCAATCTTTTACAAGCATTTGTGCTACGTACATTCATAAATAAGCCATAGTGTGCGTTGAGGCAGCTCAGCCTAATTTTATTAAATTGCTTGTCATGCTAAAAATTTTTATTATTCAGCGAAAGAGATCTGGTCTTAAGTATTTTATGAAAAGTCTACAATATCTACCTCAAACATTATAGTGTCCACTTCTTCCTTGATTTCGTGGTCACTGATATCGTTGGTGCCATTTTGAGCAGACTCTATCATTAGGTCCAAGAATGCCAATCGTTTTTTCTCACCTATTAAACATATAAAATTAATGTTTGAGACATTTTTACTAATTAAACAGGTTATTGAGCCTAGATTATTCAAAAATTAACATAATAATTACTACATTTCGCTTGATAATGGCCGGTGGGCGTAGGCACAGTAAATGCCTTTAAATCTGTTTAAAAATAAGGAGATATGCGGTATACAATTAAAAGATATTTTGTTTTGTACAGAAACAAATCGCTCAACATGCATACAAGCCAGATTCATTTGAAATATTTGATGGGAAAAGGACAGGGTAAACTGTTAATGGAGGTGATGTTTCAGAGGATTACCTACCAACATCATTGTCGTCGTTAAAATCTAGGTCGTCCCGGTAGCCTTTAAAGACTGCGTCTGACAAGGATTTCTGGCATTTTCCTGAAATACTATCATTGCTCAAAGCCTTGGATTGCGTCAACTCTTGTATAGTAGGCGGAATAATACCTTTAGCTTTGTTTTCAAGGTACGTTTTCTTTTTGAGTCCTATGACCTTAAAAATATGATAAATTTATCAGTGTTACATACCATCTCGCCTGTGTTCCCCGAAAGCTTAGGCAGAGGTGTACTAATGTACACCTACGATTTGGCGGTATGTTTCGGTCCCATGTAATAGAGGGCGAGCCTATTAGCCGTACACAAACTCAAACTCTGAGTTGCTACTGAGAATTTCATAGAAAAACCAATAACACTTTGCTAAACCTGGGAATGAAACCCAGGTCCTTTAGCGTGCTAGTGCGGACAACTAGGCTGACGAGGCAGATCTCAGGCAGATATATTTCATTATATAGTTCATTTTCAACAGCGCAAAAGCCGATCTTAGCTGGCGTCATTTGCGAAGCATATTCTGATAGGTTCGGTGAAAAAGATAAAACTTGTAAAGATATTTTTATGTAAAACTGGTTCCTAATAATTTACGTAACCATTTTAACAAAAAAAAAATATCTTTTTGTATTTTTTAAGCATCTTCCATGTTAGATTACCAGTTATTTTAATGAAGGATAAAACCGACTCGCGTGCTGAATTTGAACCTGCGTCTTCTGGCGAAGCATTTGCATCTGGTGAAGCATTTGCTTTCCAATAGATGTTGATAAGGTCACCTTGAGACGTAAATTTAGAATGTGAAGGAAGATTTCGACTTCGCGATTCGCGGTGGCTTACCAACCAGAAGACTCAGGTTCGAACCCTGACCACGAGTTGATATTTTCCTTCATTAAAATTACTAAAATAAATGCAAAATAAAGTATGCAGTAAACCTGACAATTTAATTGTCATGTATGAATTATTTATACAAAGCCATTGTATGCCTTTATAACTAAACTGTTTAGAATACATTATTGGTACTATCGTGAAAATAAATATCGACTTCGATTCTAGATACCTAGCTTGTCATTGTACAATAAAAAAGTTTTGAATTAGGCGGTTTATCTGCACACAAGATGAATACCGATGTCTGAATGAGATTTTCGCACTTCCAGTTATTGAAATGCGAAGCATACGATCTCGCTTGATCTCTTTTTTAATATTTTTCTCACAGCTGTAGGTCAAGCACGAGTCACAGTTTTCGAAGTTAAGCATTCGAATAGTTACAGTTATGTATTCAAGTAGTTAGAGAAGGACTTGTATGAAAAACGATAGCATGAGTTCGTTTCTGACGGATAGTAAAGTTAAAGTATTCAAATATTTATGTGATGAATATAAGTATTTGTGTTTGTCTGGGTGTTTCTTATGTATTACAAGTATGTATTTACAAAAAAAAAGTATATAAGTATTATATCCATTGTCTAGTACGCATAGTACAAGCTCTGCTTAGTTTGGGACTAGATGATGCTGTGTAAAAAATGTTCCAAGATATTTATTTATTTATAGTATGGTGAAACTCGAAGGCTGGTTATAAGATTTTTCGGTACTATATGACTCACTCACTTACAATCACTCATTATTATATTTATTATTATTATTATTATAGGCCTGTGGCACACCTGTAGTCAATATCACTGCGGACCTTAGAAATAAATACCTTACCTTATTGGTAAGTCCATGAATAGTGTCTAAAAGTTTCTTTTGTGTTTTAAATAACGGATGTAGTTTGAAAAAGAAATCTAATCGTAGCCAGAACTTATAGTGCCTCTGATGAATGATGTCGCACATTCTGAAAAAAAAAAATCATCTGTCAAAAAAAGACCACAGTGACAGAGTTATGATGAAAATAGCTGCAAACAGACCGTATTTGAACTGATGAGGATTTTTTGGACGCAATTAAACTGATGGGGACTTTTTAGCTTCCTGTTCACAAATCCCCATCATGACCTGAATGTGAATAGGTGGATAATATGGATTTGTGGAATAACCTGGGTAAAATGGCGGAATTTACTGCAAGAACTTAACCACCTGCACTTTTTAAGTATAAATAATTCAAAGTTTATTTTGGGAAAGTCACCGACAGGAAGTAGTAGGTTTAATACAGTGTAGCATACCTACATAATTTAGACTATATTTATTTTCGTAGCATGACCGATTTTACACTAAATGTCGGTAAGATTTTATATTTAGGTACTTTTTTTGTATTCAGAAAACTGTTGCAAAATTCATGACTTTAACAGTTATGGCTGTTTTTGAATATCCATCTGATATTTATTTTGTATTATATACATTTTCGATTCCGATGTCTAGTTTAGAAAATAAATTCACATCAGACAGATATATTTAACTAGAAGGAGGCAGGTTTGAATTCTGACTAATAGAATTTTTCTTTCGAAAAAATTTTAAGATATCCGTAATAATTATGTTATATCAATAAAACAGTACCAACGTAAAAAATATAGAATTTTCATTATATTTTATGAAAATTCTATATTCTTTTCCGATGTTCAGTTAGGTATTTAGGTAGGTACGTACACTGCACATGTACCATTATTATGTTTTGTCAAAATCAACTTCATTAACCTACTCACTTCATTACCGCCATTGCATAATCGAAGCCGGATTTGTCTTGAGTTGTCCTTGTGATACCCATTGCAGTCTCTAAAAAAAAGTTATAATAATTAAATACAAGCTAGGAAAATCCTTACATTATACAAAAATAATGTTTGTTTATTTAAAGGAAAGGAAATTTAAGGAAAATGTTCTCAAAAAGTTAGTGGGCTGTTTATTTTTTATTATCTTTTATAATTTATAGCTCAATAAAAAGTCAACCATAAATAAAGCCAATCAACGAAAACAAAAATAGTAAAATACATACTTAGGTAGTTCTAGACACAGAGTGCACCGACATTTGTGACGTCAAATGTCACGTGAGTTTATAAAACTACCTATAATAACAAATAGGTTTGGAAGAAAAATATAGACCTTTTGAAACACTTTAAGGCTTTACCAACGAACGAAAAACTGGAGGAGGTTCTTAATTCGGATGTTTATAAAATATATTTTTAAATATGTTCGCCGATGTCTCTGTCAATTTATGGAAATATTTTGAAAATTCTTCTTTTGTTTGTAGGTTGTACACCCGAAATGGAAAGTGATTGTAGGTAATGTTACTTGGCACACATTATGTAGTTCTGATGTGCCTACAACATAATGGACACCTAGATTTGATCTGAACCCTCCACGGTTTACAGCAGCTGTCTCGTATTTGGGCTTATCTAATTTAATTTCCTAAGACTTAACTTAGTTAAAGTAAGGTAATTAAATATCTTTTACTTTTTACTAGCCACAAAAAATTCAAAATAACAACTTATAAAAAAAACCCGACAAAATAAGTAACTCAAAAGCGTAAAATAAACCGTTAATAGTCTTCCTGACAAATTTTGAGTCGGTGCCAGACAATCAATCAACGAAGGTCATATTATATAATTTAAGTTGAATTTGTTTGCCACCTACTCAAAATTTGTTAGAAATAGGTACTTTTTTCGTCGTTTTTATTTTTTGTTAAAATGTTGTTTTGTGACAGATCTACTTTTTATTAAAGGAACTATATTCCCCGATAAACACTGACGTACATGGATCAAGGTTATGACTGCATAATAGATACCTCAATAATGCATTAAACATTACCTACCTACATATTATTATAGGTAAGTCACAATCGGTCATACATACATACATTTTTATAGTGACACGTTAATGAATATTATGTCCGACAACCGGTTTTTTTTTTCTAATAAAATGCAGATGGTTATTTGACATGAAAACTTTTGTTTCGTCTTCCTAGCGAATCTAGTCAGGAGAATTGCGTATCTTGTTCGTGATTTAATAACTCCGACTAACGCAAAAATATCGCAAACATCGAACGTAGAAGGTAGGAAGGAAATTATTTGCGATTTAAGTATAAGTTAGTAGGTACATACTTATCTTCATCATCCTAATCAACCCATTAATCGTCCCACTGCTGGGTACGGGCCTCCGATCAGAATGAAGGGTTAGACTGTAGGTTGGCAGACTTCGCACGCCGTCGAGTAAAACTCTTACTTATGCAGGTTTCCACATATTTTTTTCCTTTACTGAGTTTTTTCACAAAATTAGATATTAATTATAGGTACTTAGAGGTGCGTGTCTTGGATTCGCACTGGAGGCCTAGGACTTGGCAGTCCAGTGGTCATATCGGTTGGCTATCACTGGTCTTACCTGTATTACCTTACAATAGCATTTGGTAATATAGTGATCAACGCAAGACTAGAAATTAAAACGTTTACATCGAATCTATCAGCGTGTATGAAATATTTTCGCGGTAGAAAATAGTAGGTACGATGAACTATACGCATTTAGTTTTTCAAATGAGGCCCTCTGAACCCACCACCGACTAAGGTAAGCTAATAAGTTCATTTACCTAATAATATGTCGACGGTAACACCACTCATATGGTCGTGAACGTCAAAGGTCTTGCCAATTTCCGAGCGCATTTTTTTCACCACATTTCTACTGTTTTCATTAAACACATTCACGAAAGACTTCAGGATGTTAATGTGGAATGTAGGCGCGATCATTTTTCTGTGTGACCGCCACTTTGCTCCTAAAACGTAAACAATATTACAACGAAGCTTTAGAACATTCTCAAAATCATATACTTAAAAAGAGAAGACATAGGTACAAAGACAACATGTAATAAGTATGGTATAAGATGAGCTCTTTACAAACACTTAACTATCATGGCATGGTTAAACATTAGACAGATTCAGCAGCGCGGTCCACTTACTGAAGGTATGTTGGACGATCATTTAAAAATATAACTACTTAATGAGGGGGCAATAAGAAACCTTCGCTTTAAAAATTTGTTTAAACAATAGATAAAACTTACCTGAACTAATAAGCAAACCTTTTCCAAGCCAAGGCTCGAAGAATTTGTAGTCTGATGACTTATCTATGTGAACATTACTGTTTAAGATGACCTCCACATCCTCGGGGTTTGCGAGGAATATCAGCAGTTTTGGGCCCATCCAAGCCCGAACCACACCGCCGTACCTTTCCCGGATGTCCAGACCTATATTTATGAACTCTGTAAAGAATTATCATTTTATTTTAATTCATCATCATCATCATATCAGCCAAAAGAGGTCCATTGCTGAACAAAGGCCTCCATAGACTTCCGCCGGGACCGGTCGTTTGCCGCCTGCAAACGTACTTTTCTTTTTTATACAGTTGGAAAGGTAGAAATAATATAAAGTTGGCTGCTTAAAATTCACTGAACTCCAATTCACTAAAGACACACAAAACATTTAAGGCAGTGCCCTTCTGCGGACTCTTACCATTTATTATGATTCGTCAATACAATAACACTATGATATACCTAAAATAGCCCTGACTTATTCAGATTGGTAAAAATGAGCAACCATCAACAATCAGGGGATTTAAACACGAAGGAGAATGTGAGAAGAGATTGTCAATTGCCATCAACTAGGTGCACGGTTCCAAATATCTACTATGTCATATGAAGAACAACCGGCAAGAAACTTTATAGTTAGGTATTTTATGATTCATAAATAAATAAGGGATTCGTAACTTACGTTCTGGTTTCTTGAAAAGCGCCATAAGCGCGTTGCCAAACAAAGGGATTGCGATAGGACCAGGGAGCAAGTTCCCTAACCTGTACAGCTTGGATTGTTGTTGCCATCGGTGGATCAACCAGATGACTGATGCCAGAAACAACAACGGGTAGAAGACAAGTCTCGTCGTAGATACATTTGGCTCCTCATTAAACACAGATGTCATTTTGCTGCTGAAATTAATTAATATGACAAAATTTCACTAATGCCGTGATCACCAATGTTGCAGTCCAAAAGTACACTGGTTAATAATGCAAAATATTTTAATTTTTTCAGTAGCACCGTTTTGCTCTAAATTTATTTACAAAGTATTTGTTATGAAACCGATAACGTGTACTTGTTATTTGAGTGAATTTTGATCATTGCTTTGCATGGTGTTTTAGTAGTATCATCCTGATGTTTTTTATAATAATGGATTTAAATTTTACAGGGAGCCATGTGATTGCCCGTTAAAAGCTAAGTTGAAGCAATAATATAAGTTGTACGATCAAAACAGTGGTTGGACAATGCAAGTCATTGATTGCATCAATTATAATATATATTGTATGCAACAGCCAAGATATTTGCATCGTGCAAATTGATACTCAACAATTTACATTATGTAAATTCGTATTGTGGTCATTTTATTCACACAAGACACAAACATTTTATGTAATGAACTTAGGTGTTTGTCTGGGTAAGTATATTAGAAGTATGTATTTACAAAAAAAAAGTATGTAAGTATTATATCCATTGTCGTGTACCCATAGTACAAGCTCTGCTTAGTTTGGGACTAGATGGTGCTGTGTAAAAATGTCCCAAGATATTTATTTATTTATATTTTACTGACGTAAAATGGCTTATTAATAACACTATCTACCTATATAAAGAAACAAAAAGTTTTGAGATGTTTCACGCTAAGTACCTAAATGGATACATACTTTTGGAAATCGTATATAATATGCACCATGTAGACCCTGTGTCACTCACGAAATTCGAGTAAAAGTATTTGTTTGTATCCAAAGAGATCCATTTGTAGACGTAAAGAAAATTTATTTATTTATTATCAAAATTATGCATCATGTCATGCAACATGATACTCAACAATTTACATTATGTAAATTCGTATTGTGGTCATTTTATTGACGTATATATAACACTATCTACATATAATTATAAAGGAACAAAAAAGTTTTGAGATGTTTCACGCTAAGCACCTAAATGTACCTACTTTTGGAAATCGTATATAATATGTACCATGTAGACCATGTGTCACAAAATTCGAATAAAGGCATTTTGTTGATGTCCAGAGAGATCCATTTGCAGACGTAAAGAATTTTTTTTTATTTACTATCAAAATCACCACCATATTAACAGGTTTACACCCAACGATATAATGTTGTGATACTAAAATATTTAAACATAACACAGTTTTAAATGATGAAATTAAAACTTAAAATGAGTAACAACATATAAATTATAAATTAAAACACGGTTAAAATTAACACATTTAAATAACATTGACTAGCTTATTGAAAAAACTAAGACAAATATCATTGATGCCTGGAGAGTTATAAAATATATTATTCCAGAAAAATTGAGCGTGTAGCTGGCCTAAACTTTAATATGAGAAGAAATATAAAATATTAGTTTTAGCAAAAAAAGAATTGGTTTTTCATATTTAACTATATTCCTGCTATCTTTACAATGTTGTCGATTACTCGAGATTGGTTTGAGCAAATAATAACAGCAAAAAAGCAAATACCTAATTTTGATATTTTTTTATTTCTGCCGAAATTTCGCTGACACTTATGGAGGACTACACGGCTTAAGCAATTTCTCAATTGTCCGGTTCCCAGTTCGTAAATCCCCTGGTCCAAGAGCTGGGTGGGCCTATAACTCATACTTAACTTCCAACTTATAATATCCAACCATACCTATGGCAAAAGGATTGGATAATAAGGGTACACTCTGTGTTATTTTAGGTAGGTACAGATAGCGTGTAAACTTGTTTTGTTTTAAAATTATTTGAATTTTGTGCTCACGGTCTATCATTCTTACCGTTTAGTCAATACCGCCGAAAAATAAAATTTAGCATTACCTGGTTGTTAAAAAATATATTTATCCTCAAATCAATGTGATCACTACGCTCTTGTAATTTATACTGAATACACTATGTTCTTTCCACTTCATTTTATTTTTAAATGCTTTGTATACATAATTACATTAGCAGGTACGCATGTCTTTCACAATAACTATTTATATGATTGGGTTGTTAGCCCTAAAGATTTTGGTTTTGGTAATACAGCGATGTAACTTTGAATTATCGACTGAGTTTAAAAAAATCTGGAGTTTTTATTTGAGAGAGAATTATGTTTTCATAAAGTAGGTTAGCTCAAAGTTATGTTTACATTATTTATTTAGATATGATTTTACTAAAGATTTTTATTTTATTTTACTAAATCTTAAGATAAGAAGTCATCTGAGGTGTGGTCACGTGAGGTCATTGTGTGTTTCTTTGACCTAAGTACCTATCTATCATAAAAAAGTGTTATTTTACGGTTTAAGACATTTATGTTAATTCGCTTTCATGGAACCGCCTCGAGAACTGCAATGCATTACCTTCGCGAATCTTGGTAGATTGAGGATCAAACCGCCCGTATTGCACAGCGTCTAGTACCCGCTGGCTACTGTTAGGTCGGCATCTCAGCTGTGCGTGTTGCCTCCTGTATCTACCTGTCTGCTTGCGGTGAAACGGATCAGCAAGGGAGTCTGCCTCCCTAATCCGCCCCACCGCGCCTCCTGCGAAATGACCACTTCACAGAAGGATGTGGCTACTACCCAGGACTCCCTGTTCCTTAGCATCGCTTTAAGCAAGCATGGCAAGGACCGATCTTTCTTAAATTCTCTAAAATTTTATTACTAAAACTAATGATCCGATCTGAAAATTCTTTCACTGCAATCTAAACTTTATTGTGAGTCACAATTGAATAAATTTTTGTATGAGTACCTTGGTAGCTACCTACTTAATCTTGTGTTTTCTTAAATTTTGTTTTATTAGCATAGGTTAGCATTTTCTATACATGGTTTACGAACGATAATTCATCCTAAGTATATAGATCAATACGATAGATGGGACTGTCCCATCGAGTAGCTAGCATAGTGCTATGAACGCAGTAGCTTGTTCGTTCTCCGACGTCAATCGGTTTCAATTTTGATCAGCAGGCCAGATAAATTGGGAGCATTGTACCTATATTAATATGCTGATATTACGTTTTACTTTGGTCGTCATAGCCAATTGAATTGTTTGTCGGTGCCTAACTACTAATTTAATTTAAATATGACTTTCGTTGATTGTTTGTTTCGAAACGCCTCCAAATTAGTTAGAAAATCATAATGTAAATTAAATATGTACCTGTTATTTTGTGCTTTTTAGTTCCTAGGTGTTTTTTGAATGCGGTTTTTTATTTCATTTTAATGTATTTTTTTTATAAGTAGAAAGCCTCACAACAAACTAATTTGGTCTATGTAGATGATTTTTTTTTCGATCAAGTGGTAGGGAATACAATTTTAAATCTTAAAAAATTATTCTGCCAATTTTTTGTTATATTCTCGAGACATTTTTACACAGCACCATCTAGTCCCAAACTAAGCAGAGCTTGTATTATGGGAGCCTACTAGACAATGGATATAATACTTATATAGTTTTTTTCTAAATCTTCCTAAATTCTAAATTTTCCTATCACTACATAGTATAAAACAAAGTCGCTATCTGTCTGTCTGTCCCTATGTATGCTTAGATCTTTAAAACTACGCAACGGATTTTGATGTGGTTTTTTTTAATAGATAGAGTGATTCTTAAGGAAGGTTTATATGTATAATAACATACCACGCGGGCGAAGCCGCTGGCGGGAAGCTAGTGTATAATAAATTATACACCCAGAAAAACGCAAATACTTATATTCATCATCACATAAATAATTGTGTCCTGTGGAATTCGAACCCACGACTTCGTGATCAGCAGTCCGGTACTCAAACCAATAGACCACAGACGTCGTCTGCAAGACTAGGCCTCAATTGGTCTAATTTGTGTGTAAGAAAAATTGGAGCGTAGGATTCCAAACTGCTTCCTCCGATTCGGTACACCACGCGGTCTAACTACCGAGGTATTTGCACGTCAAAAATGACGGCACTTATTCGATGACACATTACAATATCCTTCAACTGACCTCACTTAGGTACTTTATAGTTAGTTCAATGCTTTACAATGTAGGCTAAAATTATGCATTTACGCATTCCTATATGTACAATGTACATATCTAATTTCTATATACTCTTTCTGTTATATCTGGATGCGAGTAGCACAGGACATAGGAAGGCCTACCCCAGCAGTGGGATAGTAAAGGCTGTGGATAATGATGATAATAATTTCTGTCAAAGAATATATGTATATGTATACTAAGGCTAATATTCAGAGACGATGCTAAGCATAAACTTAGGCTCCCGTATGTCAAATTGTCATACGGAAGCATAAGTTCATGTTGAGTCTCGTTTCTGAATATCAGCCTTAGATCCTTGAAGAAATTAAGACTAGGTTTTAACTTGGCTTAGATTAGTTAAGTACTGCCATAGAAAACAGGTTTGTCTTCTTACAATCAGCGTAATATTATTTAGAAGAGTGTTCGTATGTTTTTTGTTTAGACGGCTAGGGTTTTTGTAAACGAACAATACTTACATTAAGCATGAAGTAACAATTTGCATTTAATTTGGTTAAATCGTGTTTACCTAATACTCACGAATAAGCAATAATACAAGCTGATTACCGTGTAGTTTTTACAGTAATTAAGTTCCTAGTTTTGGCGTTTTTAGACGATGCACAATCATTACCCTCCTTCGCGTCGCAGTCGGGTAACAAATAGGTAGCCAAAACATGACAGTTTGGCTTAAGCTGATGATCACACTTCTTGAGATGGACATAATAATATATAATATACTATCTTTTGCCCGCGACTTTGTCCGCGTGGAATAGTTTCATTTTGCGACAAAAGGTATCTTATGTTTTTCTCCAAGGTGTATTCTACATTTGCACAAAATTTCATCAAAATCGGTGAAGCGTTTAAGGCGTGAAAGCGTAGCAGACTGATAGACAGAGTTTCTTTCGCATTTATTATAACATTAGTAGCGATGTCTTGTGTTCGATTCCCAGGTCAAACTAAAGTGTTGCTGGGTTTTTGTGGAAGTTCCTTTTGATAGCTAGCACCATTACATGAGACTAAAACTTTTTGGTGTTGGTGCAGTTAAAATGCTATTTTGCAGAACATTTCACCCACGGGACGAAAGCACAGTGCTTGCTAATTGGTGCGATTTCTAATAATACTATTGGACTATCTTTTTGTATTTTTTAAGCATTTTCCATGCTAAGATTACAAGTTATTTTTAATGAAGGAAAAATTCGGCGGGCGGGCAGGATTCGAACCTGCGCCTTCTGGTTCGGTACACCAGACGCTCTGACCACTAAGCCACCGCTCGCCCTGCTCGCCAGTCGAAATCTTCCTCCACATTCTAATTTTACGTCTTAAGGTGACGTCTATTGTGAAGAATGCTTCACAACCGACACGACTAACTTTACAGCTAGTTCGATGTCGTATGATACCCCTAACTATCTTTTTGTATTTTTTAAGCATTTTCCATGCTAAGATTACAAGTTATTTTTAATGAAGGAAAAATTCGGCGGGCGGGCAGGATTCGAACCTGCGCCTTCTGGTTCGGTACACCAGACGCTCTGACCACTAAGCCACCGCTCGCCCTGCTCGCCAGTCGAAATCTTCCTCCACATTCTAATTTTACGTCTTAAGGTGACGTCTATTGTGAAGAATGCTTCACAACCGACACGACTAACTTTACAGCTAGTTCGATGTCGTATGATACCTAACTATCTTTTTGTATTTTTTAAGCATTTTCCATGCTAAGATTACAAGTTATTTTTAATGAAGGGGGAAAAAAAAATTCGTTGGTTGATTGTTTGTTTTTATATTTTGTTAAAAAGTTGTTATTTTTATTTATTTTGTGGCTTGTGAAAAGTAAAAGTTATTTAGTTAGGTACCTTATTTTAACTAAGTCAGCTTATCAATCAATCATCCTATATTTTTTTACCCTTAGAGGTGGAATTTTTCTTTCAAATTTAAATGGGACCATTCGGACCTTCCGGCATTTCAACTTTTGTAGAATTTTTAGAAGTAACAAAAATTTTCTAAATCGTTCCATAATTGACAGATTAATCGGCAAACGTACATAAAAAAACATCTGAATTGAGAACCTCCTCCGGTTTTTCGTTCGTCGGTAAAAAATCAACTTCCAGTTTAAATGTTCCTTGCATAACTAAATGCGTTAAAATTGCGCCCGGAGAGCTTGCTTTGGGTAAACTGGCAGGCGCCACATGCATGTAGCGCCAACAATACAACAACAACAATTAGTCAACAATAGAAAACAACAAATATCTGTGTGTTATATTGTAGTGCAATGTCTGAAATGCAGAGCGGCTTTAAGTACATAGTAAAATACCTTGAATAAGCCAGGTATAGTTAGAAGTGCCAACTTCAACCTGGACAATAAGTTTGGCGAGAACTGTACATGTACCTAAGTAGGTATATTTGTAAGGTTAAGGGCCGGTTTCACCACCTCTGTGGATAGACACTGACAGTGATAAATTAAAAAAAATGGGACATTTGTATGAATTACCTGCCAACTAATTTAAAGGGAACTTATCAGTACCGTGTGTAACGGGCCCTAAACTTTAAATATTAGGAAGTACAAACACTTAGGCTGGACTCACACATACAAAGCCCAGAATTCCATACAAAGTAAAGATCGATTTTCATAATCTGAAAAAATCAGAATGTGTGTGGTAAACAGTTACTTTGTATGGAATTCGGGGTTTTCTTAATTAATAATCTGAATTCAGATTATGAAAATTCCTGATGTGTGAGGCCGGCCTTATAGTATAAAGGATGTAACTTTGAAAACTGTTTATTAAACAAAAATAAATAATAATCATAACTTTATTGTTAGTTACATCTTATGAGTAAAGAATTTTCATGGGTATTAAGCGATAGTGACAGGAACCCTTTCTCTGGGTTCAATCTTTAGCCTGAAGCCATCGGCCCTCTTCAGAATGATATCAGCCTGCAGCGAAAACTGTTCTTCGGTGACGTCAGACACCACCTTGTAATTACGTAGGACTGTGGAGAGCAAAATCTTGAGCTTCAAGATGGCATATTTACGACCTGGAAATAACAATGTTAATTATGAGTTTACATTAATTAATATTCCATTGTAAATAAAATCTTTCATTATTAGACATAGGTATAGAACACTAATGAGTACAGCCACGAGCACAGACATATAAACACTAACAAAAGTGCTAAAGTGATTTTTCATGAATGAACGATTGCAACTTTGAGATAACACCACTATAATATTGGTTCATAAATATTGTGTTCATAATATAACAAAACTCTATTACCTAGTAATTTAGGAGAAAATCACTTTAGCACTTTCGTTCGTGTATACCTACATGTTTTGCTCGTGACTATACATTGACTGGAAAATTGAGATTAATATTCAGAAAAAGGTTAAAGGCTAAGTTATAGCTTATATCTGTAGATAAATCTTTTTAGGGAAAAGATAACCGACTTCAAGAATGTTGTTCTGTATCATTAAAATACACACAAAAGAAAATGTGACCAACTAGGAAGTATATTCTGTCCGATAAAAACGAACTACAGAAATCAGTTTACGATCGGTTAATAAAAATTGCTAAAATAATTGATAAAATCATCGCTGAAACTTTTTAGGTTTTCGACAAATTATAGGAAAAAATCCATCAAAATCTTACCAACGCAGCTCCTGGGTCCTGCGCTGAACGGAATGTAACTGTAGTAGTGTCTGTTAGACGCGTTCTCAGGTAGGAAGTTGTCAGGGTTGAAAGTGTTAGGGTCCTTGTAGTATTCTGGGTTGCGGTGAACCTTCAAAGTGCCAATCACGACGGTGGTGCCAGCAGGCAGGACATAGTTGTTGGTCACTAATAAATAAATCACAAATAAATTGCATGTTCTAAAAGTAGGAATGACGCAATTGGATGTGTAATTATTTTTATTTTGACTCTATTATTTATATTATATAAGTCATAAATAATAAAGTCAAAATAAAAATAATTATAAAGGTTATTACTAAAGGTTAGCAAACTTAAAAAATATATTGGAAAATTCTAAGTAAATTGACTGCATTCGAACTGAATCTAGTAAAACCAGTTTCATTTTGTTTATTTCGTCAATACAACCGGTGTCGGACTATTTATGAAGGAGAAAAAGGAGATACATAGGCAGCGGTGTAATATACAACCCGAGACATAAGACGGAAAATGACTTACCGACTTTCACATCACGATTAAGTTTTCTAGCAATGATAGGTACGGGTGGGTACATCCTGAGAGACTCCAGGATCACCCTCTCGAGGTACTTCATGTGCAAGGTATCGGCGAAGGTAGCGGGTCTATCAGAGTCTCCAAAGATATCATACAACTCGTTGTAAACCCTCGCTTGTATCTCTTTGTGAATGCCAAGAAGACACAGCACGAAACTGGAACCGGCTGCGGTAGTGTCGTGACCCTGAAAATCGGAATGTATCATTTTAGAAGACATCAACTCCACATCCGTGGGAGACAAATTCAAACTCAGAAATTATGCTAAATTATAGTCATATCATTCAAGAATGAAATACATATTCAGAAACAACGAAGAGGAATTAATATGATTGACATAGAAACAGCGTTGTGGATTCACGGCACCAATAATAGAAATACCTATAGATGATTTTGAAGATCTTTTTAAAGCTATTACCTCAAACATAATAGTGTCGACTTCCTCTTTGATTTCATGATCGCTGATATTGTTTGTTCCATTCTGAGCTGATTCAATCATTAGGTCCAAGAAAGCCAATCGTTTCTTTTCGCCTGTAAACGATAATAGAATTGTGTTACAGTTCAGTAATTTTGTTTGCAGGTAGGTTAAGTCTCCAGGGATGTGTCCTAACAAGCGTTGCACAGAGGGTTCTGGAGTGGTCTGTTAAGAGGAAATAGTGCTCCATATAAGCTGAAGGTGGCCGGGGCTGGTCCGGGGTGGTTTTGGTTCCACATTCCCCGGTTACAACTCTATGCCCAGTCGCATTTTGATGGATTCCCAGTAACTAACCAAAAAAGACAGACTATAGTTATCACAATGATAACAGTCTCCACACTCTCCACGAGTAACGATATATAAATAATCACTTGGCACAACAAATTCTGTAGCTCAGTAAACATGGTTAAAGAGCGGATAAGCCTACACATTAGAAGATGTTTGATTACCAATATCGTTTTCATCATTGAAGTCCAGATCGTCACGGTAGCCTTTGAATACTTCCTCGGAAAGAGTTTTGTCTTTGTTTGCTAGAACATCACCGGCATCAGGTGTTTTGGTCAGCTCTTCAAGAGTGGGTGGAATCACACCTTTAGATTTGTTTTCTAAGTAAATTTCTTTCTTGCTTTTGATAACCTGTAATTTATATGCAAGGCAGTGAGAGTTTATTTTTTTATTAACACCAATGAAGCTATATTTCGCAGCTTATAACAAATGTATAAGTATTTTTTAATCCTTTAAGTGTACATATATATCTATACTTATAAATGATTATATATAATTTAATCAAGTTTTTTACTTTGTTCGTAAGTCCGTGGATGATCTCCAATAGTTTTCCTTGCTGCTTGAAGAAAGGCGAGATGTTAAAGAGGGCATCGAAACGATACCACAGTTTGTAGTGCCTCTGATGGATAATATCACACATTCTGTAAACAGACAATATTTATGTTAACTAACCCGAATAAAATGTATAACATGATGTGTAGCCGTGTGTATGCCCAGATCTGATATGATGAAGATACTGTTATCACAGTATTGTAAGCGTAATTTTGTTTCATCTTTTGCTTTTCTAAATGTTGATACAGTACCAATTTTTTTGTAACCTACTTTTAAAAGTACTATATAAAAGAATCAGAATACATAAAACAACTTCAGTTTAGTTAAAACTTACTTCATTACAGCCATAGCGTAATCAAATCCAGATTCATCTTGAGTTTTCTTAGTAATTCCCATCGCTGTTTCTATAAGATAAATTAAAACATTTTCTATTAAACTGTTATTTACTAGGCATGCTTATTAGTTAGTGTTGTTTAAATGTTACTTTTTGTTAATATTAAGCGCCGGATACACTAGGGAACATTTTGTCCCGCAACATGACGCGCTACACTTAATTTACGTGACGCTGCAACGTTGCATATTGTCCCGCAACATGCCCCGCAACATTGTACGTGACGCGGGGCATGTTGCTTGCTCCCGCCTCGAGAGCGAGCGCACGTGTCTCGCGTCAGTGTCGCGCCATTTGTCACCAAGTGTAGTCGCGTACGCAACGTGCCGCAATTACTATGTACGCAGCACTAATAGCCACAACCTCCTCTGGCGACATATCTATAAACACTGACTAGTGTGGTCAACACAACGTTCCGCGACATTGACTTCGGCATGTTCTACGTAGTTGTTGAGGAACATGTTCCGCAACATGTTGCTCCATTTGCCCCCAAGTGTATCCTTGGCTTTAGTCGTGAAATAACTTGCGAAAGCCAGCTCCATTCCATTAACAAAGCACTTACCCGTGTAAAAGTTCAAAAGGGCGGTGAATTTGAATATGCAAGAATTATCATTTGTAATTGTAAAATGACTAGAATTTCAACAAGTAGGTATTTATTATTGTTGAATAACTTTATCCCTTTAATCGCAAGTGTTAGTCAGAAGCCCAAAAATCCTGACAACCATCTCCGTCATTTATCCTTCGAATATCAGTAGGTATTGCCTAGAAATTGGGTTGTGGAGGAGGGCAGTCGCTTTGAGTAAAATAGGTACTGATATTCGGTCGCATCTGGTTAGCCTGGACTAACACCGTTGGAAAAGGCAAGGAATGTTGATGATGAATACCATACGAGATCTGGACTGTCTTTCTCTTTATGGACTTAAATAAAACTACTTGAAGATCGAAATAATTTACAGTTTTGATCAGGTCCAAATTGCGTAGGTCACAAAATATATACATTTCCAAAAGTATCTTACCAAGTAAAATATCCACCGTAACGCCGCTCATGTAGTCATGGACATCAAACTCTTTGCCGATTTCTGGTCGCAACTTATCCACCACATTTTTGCTGTTCTGGTTGAAAACACCAACGAAAGACTTCAGGATGTTGATGTGGAATGTTGGAGCAATCATTTTTCTGTGCGAACGCCATTTATCACCTGGAGATTGAAATAATTAAATACAGAGCCAAGCCAAAACGCATGAGAGATGCTTGAAGAAGCCTTGGTCCAGCAGTACCTGGCTGATGATGATAATTTCTATTGTGCAAAACACATTATATGTATTGCCATTAATTTTGTTTTAAGTAGAAATTTACGCTACAAGTGTAATATAAAAAATATAACTATATCTTTATTATATTTTAATAAAGCACTTCAAAGACTTATTCACTAAATACGGCAATATATAAAATACAGTTTTTCGGTTCAAGGGAAGGTTTATAATACGAGTAATGTAGTAAGTATACTCGTACAACGTATATGCATATAAAATACTAGAGAAAAGCTGATAAATTCAAACCCGTGCGAAGCCGGGGCGGGCTGCTAGTAAATATTATAATAATTACATTTAATGATCTGTAGTTTCTGGCCACACCTTAGGAAAAAAAGTCATGAATTTATAAGTATGTTAATTTTCATTTTGTAAATATGATGCATATTGTAACTTCTCGCCATTTTCGCCACGCTGCGGTGGTGGACGTTGAAATCCACGTTCCCAGTCATCCATCAAATAAAAATTCAAGTCTATCCATCGACATTGATTTTCGAGTTTTACGGAGACAAACATTCGAAAGCTTAATTTTTACATAATAATATTATGAAGATAAGATTTATAAATGTACTGTTTACCTGTACTAATAAGTAGACCTTCTCCAAGCCACGGCTTGAAGAATTTATACTCATGGGCCTTGTCGATGTGGACATGACTGTTGAGAATGACTTCGACGTCATTAGGGTCGGTTAGGAAAACAATAAGATTGGATCCAAGCCACACTCGGACAACGTTGCCGAACTTTTCAGCATATTCCAAACCGAGCTGGACAAGTTCTGAAATGAATACAATAATCTGTGTCTTTATTACACACAAGTAAATCATCACAATTCTATTAGAACCATTTTCGATTTCTACGCGGACGAAGTCGCGGGCATAAGCTAGTCACAAAATAAGATTTTGACTCATTGACATTAAGGCTATTATTCAGAGACGATGTTAAGCATAAACTTAGGCTTCCGTATGTCAAATTGTAATACAAATTTGACTTACGGAAGCATTACGCTTAGCATCGTCTCTGAATATTAGCCTAAAACCTGTCGCTTGAGTATTTCACTGCGTTTGATTATACCTACATAAATATTTGTAGTAAACCCGATTCATGATTGACTCACACTTACACATGATTTTGAACCAATATTAAAATTAAAGTTTAAATTAAGCAATGTCAATGCGACTACAAATGTGAATAAAACAGCGATTGTATAGTTGAATAGGCTAGCTGACTCTTTGGACACAAGATATATTTTCGGACACAGTATCCGAAATGGTGTTGACGTTCGTAATAATGACTATTATGCGATTAATAATACGAGTAATTTATGATTATACAAGAAGTGTAGAACTTTGCGTAAGACGAGTTTACAGGGCAATAGTGGGAAGAATTCTGGTATAAATTTTATAATTTTTTATTTATTATTATAGGTATAAAACTGAAGTATCGACTTGAAGAGTTTGTTAAGAGAAGTTGAAGATTATGAAAAGATAGAGAAATACCTAAATATATATAAATAAAATGAATGTTGGTAAGCGCGTAACTCAAGAATGGCGCGACCGATTCGGCTAATTAATTTTTTTGTTACCTTCCGTGGACGTTTCCTTTAGGTCCTGTTTTAATACTATAAAAACATGCTTGGACAATAGTAAAAACGGGGACCAGGCGATGTCGCTGGCGGAAAGCTAGTCAATATAATATAATAAATTGGGGTTTTGTAATTGGGGTTTTCTACAATAGACTTAGCACTCCAAACAAGAAAATAACCACAACAAGAAATACCTATTTTGCCGTTGGATTTGTATTTTTTTTTATGTTTACAACAACAATGGCAGAAAACAGAAAATTTTGTGAAGACTAAGTCTAGTGCGAAAATGCGGAAATCAACTTAAATAGTCTTCTATTTTAAGTCATTATTTACCTATGCAAAACCGAGTCCAACCAATGTCAAGACGTAACAATAAAAATACAAAGAAAGTACGTTACGTAATCAATGAAATTACAATAATTAAATTGCAAGTCATATTGATACGACAGTTCCTATATTTTCAAGAGACCTTGATCGTTGCCATGTTTTATTCCAAAAGAAATAATATATTATCACAATTACCATTTGGTTTCTTCCTGATGACTAAAAGTGCATTTCCTAAAAACGGTACTAGTGCTGGACCCGGAATTTTTTCAGCCAATTTGTACATGCGTGACTTTTGTTGCCATCTGTACAGTATCCAGATGCTGGATGCGATGAACAGTAGGGGGTAGAAGATCAGTCTTGTGTTGTAGCTCGCCACAGAGCTTTCGTCGACAACCGACGTCATTGTACTAAAAATATATAATAGTTATTTCAACTAAATTACTTTAGATGCGTTTTTGGGTTACCTAAATTTGGCTAATCTCTTCGAAAGACAGGACACCTCACAAGTTTTGGATTGGAACCTTTCCGGCAACAGTGATGTAGATAATTAAATGTAATTAATACCTTTGCACTTACTTGTATTATTTAAACTAAATCTATACGTTAAATCCCTTTTACCCCGTGTTTAAGTCACAATTACTTCATTTACTTAATAACAACGTTTTATATAAGCATTGGTTGACATCGCTTTCACATGACCTATACTAATTATATTTGCTAATGGCTTTCGGTGTTTCACGCTTAAAATAATTCAACGCCAGTTAAAATGTTTACGAAATTAAATGTGATAAACTATACACCAAAAATGTTGTCTCCATCCCTGTCTCCCTACTTTTATTATAAATTTGAAAGTAACTCTGTTTATTCGCCTGTATGTCCGTCTCTTACGTTTTAACGCCTATATATTGATGAAATTTGGTGCTGATATTGTTTAGATCCTGGAGAAAAACATAAGCTATCTTTTGTGGCGGAAAATAGGTTGAATATAAAATAGGGGATGAAAATCCGTCATTATTAAACTTTGTTGGCGGTAGTGTTTTTTTTTGCGAATTTTATTAGCTGTAATGTGCGGGCTGATTTTGAAAATCATCTTTAGCAGTATCATTTTTTATTTCAAATGATCATTTAGGATTCTATGATATATTGAGTAATTCTTTGATGATTTATAAACTAAAAAGTACGAAATAAAATCAATTATTAAATGAAAAAAAAAACCCGACTTCGCTAAAAGTACTAACCAAAAAAATCTATAAACAAGCTCTGTGATGTTGGAAAATGTATTGCTGGCGGGACAAGCTATTTGATTCGTTTATTCTAAATTAAAAGCAATTTACCTACTGAATTATAAACAAAATTGTTTCTTTGCTTGTTCCGCCTGCAATGGCTGCAATACATTTTCAAACATCATCCAACATTTCCATTTTTTAGTTACTTAGTAGGTACTTACAGCTATAGCTAATTCTTCACCCTAAGATAAGTATGAAAATCGATGACATTCAAGTCTTTCGTGATATTCATTTGAGTATAATCTGCACGTTTATGACATATTTTTTCATCCAAAACATCTTCCTATTTTTTCCTCGGTTCTGCTGCTGCTGACAACACCAGAAAAACTCATTTTTTTTTATTTTAATAAAACTGGTGGCATTTTAAATAAATAAAACACGACCGCTCATTTAATTCGATCAAGAACATCTAGCACGCTCTCACAGATGGATGCACGTTGCAGGCACGCACGCACTTAAGGATGCGCAAACGATAGTGTGTAAGCTTTGTCCAGCACCGCGGCCTTGACGGGACGTACAGCCACGATGGACCGTGAATCAAGCGTCATAAGTGTTTAAAGTTTTTGGTGCGGATTGAGAGAGGATGCTCTGTCCCTTTCCCGCAAAGCGAGTGTTAGTATAATTTTTTTATGGCGCACGCAAATTTTGACGTCAGTTTTAAGTATAGTACGCTCTCTGTCTAGCATAAAATTAAAATTCTTTTAACTTCGTTATTTTTGAACCAATTTAAATTTTGTTTGGGATAATCGGCTCTATTTATGGTCAACTTTTTCATCAGCTCATAAAAAATAATTAGCTGTTGTCCTCGGTTTTACTCACATCCTGAAGGACTTTTTGAGACAAAATGTACGCATAATATGTCCTTCCTCGGGATGCAATCTATCTCCTTGTCAAATTTTATCGAAACCAGTTAAATGGTTTAAGCAGAAAAAGGTAACAAACTAACAGAGTACTTTCCCATTTATAGATTTGGAACATTTGAATCTTTGAATTGGTAGAATTTCACGACAAAATATGTTTCAACACCTTCTACTAAACTCCCGTAAAATTATTTGGTCATACATACAAATTTTGTTAAATTTTTTCAATTAAGTATAGGGCGCTTAGCGTCTACCCAGAGGTGGTGAAACAGGCCCTTATATTCCTTAACCGCTACACCTGCAGTCAAGTTGTAGGTATTGTGGCTATGGAACTAGAATAATACACCGGAAAACTCGCACTTCATTAGGTATTCCAAATATAAACTAGTAAAACTAGCAGCCGTATTTGAAGTTCAGGTCACGCGCATGAATAAATTCGGTCATTTAATGTTGCAGCATAGAATAAATAATAGTTTGGCTTAAAGGTTCAAAGGTTTATTCAGTGCAACATATTCAGCTTGTCTGTTCACAGCTACAATCGCATGAATATTATTGTCTTTTGAATTTTACTACGTACCTACCTACAGTACCTACTATCCCATGACATTTTAATCTGTATATATAAAAGGAAAAGGTGACTGACTGATCAATTAACGTACAGCTCAAGCCACTCAACGGATTGGCCAAACCTGGACGCATCTGCTAAAAACAGTTTTTTGATGATTCAAACCCATAAAGGAGCTTGAAATTGGCGCGAGAGCAGCCATGGCCAAGAGCTAGTACTTAAAAAACCAATACAAATAAAACCTCTAAAGAAAAAATTCTGTATTTTCTGTAAATCTAAGTAAGTATTTACTTAGGTTTTTTTTACTAGCCTACTTTGTCCCACTGCTAGGCAAAGGCCTCCCTTCCCTCCTTCCAAGCCGTTCTGTCTGTTGACTTAATGATCCAGTCTCTCTCGTGGGAGTCGAGTTCGTCACGCCACCTCTATCTGGGCCGACCACGCTCTCGCTTTATTTCGTGTGGGATCCAATTTGTGGCAACTTTTGCCCACAGGTCGTCTGGCATGCGAGTGCCCCGCCCAATCCCATTTGATGTGTCTGGCTTTGCATGGGACGTCGACGATTTGAGTTTTGAGAAATTCACCGCTGCAGCGTTACATGTCCAGCTGAAACCCTGCAGCAGTGGTTCACAAATGCGCAGTCTAGCCTGCCAGCAATCATATTAAAACCGCTTTTAAAAACCTGTCATAATAAAACAAAAATGTGTCATAAGGTCAAGAAAAGCACACAAACCGCAGGGTAGCTTGTGGCGAGCTGATGGTGAGTGGCGACACTGCGGTTCTTAGTGCCCCAGACAGTCGGTTAGGGCCTCGTCTCCTATTTGGGTAGCCGGTGTGTAAGCCCAAAAGTGCCTGCAGGACTTTCAACTCCGGTTTACCTTAATTGGCCGGCCAGAGGGGGGCCGCCAGAGCTATATGCTCGGGGGGTGGAAGTGTATAATAGCGTAATAGCGGGGAAACTTAATCCGGGTCCTTCCAAGACTCGCGACGGTGAAACCGGGGCCGCACCTCTCTACACCCTTAGCCGCTCACACCGCTGTTGCCGCCTTCTGCCTGTACTGGCAGCTTTTCGGGGGGCTCAGCTCGTGAGGTGGCGAATCACTGTCTGCCGTACCTAAGAATGTTTGTTCGAGGCTTAAAGCAGGCGCCGTTTTCTTCCGGGATATAAAGTTATCCAGTACACTAAACTCCTATATCCATAGACCATTTCACTGGCATATTTGACAATAGCTCCTGCACTCACCTGGGATAGTCCATAGCTGTATTACCATAGTGCAGTTATGGATTAGCTCAGGTCAGTGCCCCATTTCACATTAGATCAAGGGGCCCCTACGCGTTGGACCTGTATCTCCGCGCAAGCCTTCCAAAGGACCGGATGTCTCTCTCACAGGAGGCATACCGTGAGATCCAAAAGGAGATACAAATAATAATGATAATAATAATAACGATTTATTGGTTAAAACACAGATTGTAGTTACAGTTGTTATAACATAGTCGCTAATACAATTCTTAATTGACGACGATTTATTTTGTCCAAGTGCATACTACAGTTGCGTGTGTAAAAATGTAACCGTGTTTGAATCAGTATCCAAACGTTATTATGGACTATCCTCTTTGTGGTGCTATTTTTCTGAACCAAGAATGTCAAGTCATTCACTAAATCCAATACCTATCCAGTATTCGCCGAGTTTTAATATTCACTGCCCACGAAGCATACACAATCTGGACTGGAAAGGGATTAACAAGTTTATTACTGCCCCTAGAGCGGCCGGCAGTAGCGTGATCCGATATGAGGGAGAGAGTTCACATACTTATTATATTATACGGAACTGGGTTGATGTATTAAACAGTTCCAACCTTCGAACTCTTAAACCGACCCTCACCGTCAAAGTATAAAAAGGTCGCTTTTGATGAATCATAATACCAATCCCTTTGGAGCTGTTATGGGTTCTACATTTTAAAAATATAAATCATTCTGATATTGCGGAAGAGTAAGCAAATGCTTTAAATAATAGTCAATAGTCTAGTTTTTAATCACGATAATAATATTATTTGGACCATATTATTTGTTGAAAAGTTGTATTCTTTTCAAAAGAGTACACAGCATACATACTAGGAGCTGAGCCCAGTAACCGAACCAGCCTGTAAACAAGTTGCATTTTGACATTCGAATCGACAAACGAATAGAAACAAAATGTATGGAAACGACGAAACAGGCAATGTTTGCTACATTGTTGACATTCAAAGAACCTTTGCTATAAGTAAAAAATACTTGCTATTCTTAACTACTCTTTAATTAGTTACTAACTCTGAGAACAACATTATTCTAATTTAAGACATTTATTGATTCAATACTTAAAGTTTATCTAAGCTACATTTGATGCAACCCTTGTTCTGGGTTCAATCTTAAGTCTAAATCCGTCGGCTCTCTTCAGAATAATGTCGGCGAGAAGCTTGAATTCACTTTCAGGTACTTCGGATATACATTGGTAGTTTCTTAAAATGGTTGAAAGTAGAATCTTGAGTTTCAGCAAAGCATATTTGCGACCTAGAAAATTTTTAACAGTTATGATAATTTGAATAAGTACTGATAGTGAGAGGAAGGTATGAAAGTGTTTTTTACCTTCTTTTATTTACTTTGCTTTGTTTTGAAGATTTTAATAAATTTAGTTTTTTTAGTTACAATAATTGGTGGATTCGTAGTAATTAATTAAATAAATAAATAAATAGTGTGAGGCACACAAGAACCAAGTAAAGATCGGAAAGTGAATGAAGAGCAGTCTTTGCCTACTTGATGTCAAATGGCAAAAAAAAATAAGCAGAAAAACAGGACTCAAAAGCTGGACTTTGCTAGGTTCTCCCCCTTTGTTTTTTAAATCTTTTTTGAGTAAATGACAATACCTTAGAACAAACATCCGGATAGCGGTTTGATAGGGCTAACGTCATAGCAAAGTAATTGTAAGAAACTAAAAAAGCTAGTCTAAGTACAGAAGAGGACATGTAAAAATGATTGTTACTAATCATTTTTATGTGTCTAAAGATGTTTGTTTCAATTTCGTGGGATTTATACATTTCCTATGATTTCACATACATACACTATAAGTAACCGAAGCAGCTTTTGAGTCTTGTGTTGCATGGAATGAAGTCATGTCTCCATTTGACTTCATTCCATTCAACACAAGAAATTAGACTAAATATGACTTTTGACTGAAAGAAACTAGGTGCACTGGTCCAAAAAGTAGGTCTTATAGAGAGCTGGTAAAACCTCCTTTGAAATCCTCCTTTGAATCGGTGCAGGTATGTTCCCTTCAATAAGACCTTAAATGATTGGAGTTGGCCGAGTAAACCATGAATACTGACCAACGCAGCTCCTTGGTCCGGCGCTGAACGGGATGTAACTGTAGTAGTGTCTGTTAGACGTATTCTCAGGTAGGAAGTTGTCAGGGTTGAAGGTATCCGGGTCCTTGTAGTATTTGGAGCTGCGGTGGACCTTGTAGGTGCCGATCACTACTGTGGCACCCGCGGGAATAACGTAGTTATTGGTTACTGAAAATCAGAATAGAATTAATTTAATAGCGGCTTTAGTTTAATTTCTCCTTAAAATTTTGAAGTGAAGCGTTACAATGAAGTGGCTTAGTGCCACTTAAGCTATGTGTACGCAATATAAAGTGTCAAAATGCAGGAGTTATAGCTACCTAGCTACCCTATATACATATATAAAGCAGATAATAATTTTCATTAACCTATTTCAACTAAGTATCTTTGTCAAAATACAGGTAATGTTACCTGTATACTTATCTCTTTTGTTGACTACATAATAATGAAAGACAAAATAATTCTTACCTATTTTAACATCGCGATTAATTTTCCTCGCGATGGCTGGCACAGGTGGGTACAATCTCAATCCTTCGAGGATAACTCTTTCAAGATATTTCATCTCGAGAGTGTCAGCAAAGGTTGCTGGCCTGTCCGAGTCACCAAATATTTCATAAAGCTCATTGTAGACCTTCGCTTGGACATCTTTGTAGATGCCCAGGAGGCAAAGCACGAAACTGGAGCCAGCTGCAGTTGTGTCGTGACCCTGAAATATATGGAAAAAAATATGAGACACAATTCCTAGGAAACAATAGATTTTGACCATGTTTAGCCCCAGTACTCACATAAGGTATTATTGCTTGATAGTTTTACTCGAAAGCGAGTAGGTCAACCAATCAACGTGTGGGCAGAAAATCTTAGAGCTCAAAGGCACAGAAGCAAAAGCTCGTGTTGTGATTTTGACTCGGCATTTTTGCCTGATCGAGTAACACTTACGTGAGTACGGAGCTTTAGATTGTTATGCTGTTAAATACAAGGTGGAAGGGACATCGACGCACATCCGAATACCATGAGTTCAATACACTCTGGACCCCCATGTGTTGAAATGTTCCGTAACTTTTTTCATCAATTTTTTAATTTTTTCTGCAGTTTTTTTTACTTGAACTTGTAAAGAAATATTATTTCTATCTACCCAATTTAGATTTATAGTTAAAAAATCATTATTTCATATAAATTTTGGATCGCGCGCGCGATAACATCCACCGCGGAGTGCTATGATCGCGTTTTTAGCAATACACTGCGCGTTCAAAAATGTTAATATCTGTAATAACCGATCATTTCCTACATGACCTAGGTCATTTTATTTTTGAGCTTGAGTGGAACTTTGTCACGACATTTGTGCGTCGATGTCAATTCCACCTTGTATAATACATGCATCAAGGTTTACTGACAATTTGGTGGGAGCTTAACATGTGTTTAGCAATTTACTGACTTAAAAAAACATTTGTCACGTGTCCGCCATGAATAGAAGGTATATTCTTCTTAAACCTAATATCATGGACATCCCACGCCTAATGGACATGCCTTGTACGATCACATAAATAAAACATTACCTGTAACTAGTCGTATTAAATAATTAGGTATATTTTTTCAAAATTACTTGATATTTACCAAAATCCTGCAATAATAAAATTTAGTACCTACCTCAAACATAATTGTGTCCACTTCTTCTTTGATTTCATGGTCAGTTAACTGATGGGTTCCATTTTGAACTGACTCTATCATAAGATCTAAGAATGCAAGACGTTTCTTCGCACCTGTGGAGACAATAGCTTGTTTAATATTACTTACAAAAAAATATTCTTTGGCTTCTGTAGTAGCAATAAACTGATCATTAACTGTAGCCGAACCAGAATTTAAATCAGTGATGAAGCTATCGTCCCTAGTAAATGGTGGGTTTTAGCATCCATGGTGAGGTGTTAAAAACACTAGAGGGTTTTTAATACATTGCCCGAGACGGTAACTTATATCGCTAAGTAAGCTCCTGCAAGTGGATTTCAATTTAGTTTCTTATTGAACATCACATTCTTACCAACATCGTTTTCATCGTTGAAATCTAAGTCATCACGGTAGCCTTTGAACACTGTATCAGACAGTGTTTTTTCATTGGCTAGAACATTATCACCGTCAGTGTTACGTGTTAATTCTTCTAATGTTGGCGGAATGACGCCTTTGGCTTTGTTTTCGAAATAAGTTTGCTTTTTACTCTTTATTACCTAAAAATCAACAGTAATTATATTTAAATCAAGTATTGTTGTGATTTGAATTTATGCAAAATTTTGCTAATTGGTATATTTACGTGATAAATTTCACGTCATGGTTATTTCCTAAAGTAGGTACCTAAATTATTGTGTACTGAAATATTTAAATACAAAGAGCGGAAATTTGAAATTTCATGCAAGTAAACCGAAAAAGTAAACATGAATATTAAATAAAATGCAACTTTACCTTAGTGGTTAAACCATGGATAATACTTAGCAGTTCCTTCTGTTGCTTAAAGAATGACGTTACGTTGAAGATAGCATCAAAACGTAACCAAAATTTGTAGTGCCGTTGATGAATTATGTTACACATTCTGAAAACATTTAGGTAGCCATAAATGAAAAGTCAGCAGTATTATGAATAATAAGTTACATATCTATAGGTATGAAAAACGAATACTCACTTCATAACAGCCATTGCGTAATCGAAACCGGACTCATCTTGAGTTTTTCTTGTTATTCCCATTGCGGTTTCTGCAACATAATTTAAGTTAATAAATGATCAAATAAAACCACGGTAACTCGGTTGAACTGTGGTAATCTTTGAAACTTGAGAAGTAGGTATCGAAGAAACAAAATCGTGTGGTTTCTGGTTCCATTCAACTCAAGGTGTTCTTAAAGACAGATGATTTATCACTTGGACTAGGCTTATAGGTAAGTAAGTAAGTGAGGCTTCATAGAAACCACGAAATCTACATCATTTCAGTCTTTATCTCAGCTTACCCATATAAATTTAGGATGATTTCAATCTTAATTACGAGTAAATTAGAATACGGCTAACCAGAAAAATTTACCAATTTGAAAATTGCAGAATGTCTCGAATAGGGAGAGTGTAGCGATGATATTTGTTTAGCAGTTGGACAGTTGGCCTAACATGTGGCTTCTATTGACATTATGATATAATAAAAAGTCCTAGATATTGAATGACGAATCAACCATTCACGGTTGTGATGTGTTTTGAATATTCAATGCTCTCTTAACACTCAATCTTCATTATTAGATCCAGGTTTTGATACATTAGGATAGGTGCACTTAGGTGGTACTTTTATCTTACCTAGTAAGATGTCCACAGTCGCCGTGCTCATGTGGTCGTGGACATCAAAGGTTTTTCCCACTTCTGAGCGCAATTTATTTACGACATTCCTGCTGTTTTGGTTGAAAACATCCACAAATGACTTCAGAATGTTTATGTGAAATGTTGGTGCTATCATTTTGCGGTGCGAACGCCATTTCGAGCCTGAGAACAATGATTGTAAGTTCTTCATCTAAGATTAATATTGGAATAGTTCGAGCACTAGCGCACTATAATAAGCAGGAGGCCTAAAAAGGCTGGTTGCCGATACATCATAGTCATCATTCATGAAAATTGCTAAGAATCTGCTACGGTTTACAATTATGAATCGATACCAGAGGAATGACTTGTTACGGCCTTTTTAACCCATCAGAATAAGCTAAATACAAAAAATCTTTAAAAAATCGTCTAATGCACGAGCTTAGAATAAGGCATTGACTAATGTGTAGTAACTATATTTAAGTAAAGTATTTTGAGAAATATGGTAAAAATAAGTAACAGAAATAAAAGGTACGCTTTTTAGTTTTACTTACTTATAAGTCAAAAACTTCAGAACCTTTTTTAGACTATAATAATATAATTTTCATTCACCTGTACTTATAAGAAGGCCCTCTCCGAGCCAAGGCTTAAAGAATCTGTACTCTGGCGCCTTGTCGATGTGGACGTGGCTGTTGAGTATGACCTCAATATCATCGGGATCTACGAGGAACACTACTAGTTTGGATCCAAGCCATGCTCGGACCACTGAACCATATTTCTGCACATATGCTAGGCAGACTTCCACTAAATCTGAAATAAAGGTAAACGCGTAATGTTACTTAATAGAATAGGTACATTCATATTAACGTTTTCAGGACATTGAAATAAGGTCATTCAATTAGCTAGGCTAAATTGTGGCTTTTGTTAATCGTAATAAGTTTCACAATTAAAAATTTCTAAGTATCTGCTGTGGGTTCTAGATATGAATTGATTATATGTTTTTCTGACATTATACATTTTTAGTTATTGCATAATCTTCGTGACAATTTGAATGACAGGCGGTATATGACCGGTCTTTGTGAAAGGCTATGGTGGAGGCTTTTATTCAGCAGAGGACCTCTTTTGGATTTTATGATGATGATGACGATATTCTGTTTACAAATACCCCAGTTGAACGAAATGTTAATTAATGAATTCAGTTTTTATGAATGAAGATCGCCTTTGTACTGTACACATTTATAACCTAGTTGTTTCTTTAGTTTACCTATTTGAGTTAATCACTGAAAGTGTTTCGACAAAATGAAAACTATTATGTATTCTGACGACACATTTACGCTTCAAAGGTACAATGATTCATAGGGTAATATAGAAAAACATACATTAATTGTATATTATTTCAAAACTTATCTTTTGTAAGTTTATGTAGTCAAATAAAATAACACGAAGGTTCAAATTTAACACTAGTTATACATATACCTTAAAAGTACCTAATTTGCAAATACATAGTAGGTAGTAATAATTAACGCTCATCATAATTCTTTGAGGTTCAATAACTTCAATAATAGGAAAGCAAATTATCAACAGTGTTTTCGTACAATATCATCGTATTTTGAAAAATAAAATGCAAATAAGTTCGGTGTACGCACGTAGAATCCACTACTCACTGTATGGAAAACTTATAATTCGAGGTCAGCGTATACTGAAAATATGTAGATTGACACGTAACTACCCCTGTACAAAAGAAAATACCTACTAAAAATATTCCGTAACTAGCGACTCGCCCCGGCTTTGCACGGGTTGATAATGCCTTTATCTGATAAATTTTAAATCGAACAAATACAAACCCAGTGCGGCGGGGGCCTCTAATTTAGATGATTAGAAGTAATAAATTAACTATTTTCCTACAAAAAGTGCCTGGAGGCAAACTGGAGGTACCTACTGCGTGGTCTTGTGTATTGTTTAATTATGGAACAAATATGATTTGTAATTGGCCCCTATTACTTTACTTTATTTAGGGCCTGTTCCACTAGCTCCTAGTAGGTTAAATTACTCAGAAAACTTAATACAAATTTTAAACCTATCCGGCTGTTAGCGGCTATCCAGAGGTAGTGAAACAGGCCCGAAGACTTATAAAGAAACATACCCTTTAACAAAGTCATACACTGTGTATGGCAGTTCCGTAACCAGCTAAGAAACTTATGTAAATAGAAATATTGTATGAGTTATTCGTTGTTGTACGTTGTTTCGTCGAAATAGTAATACTTGACCAAACTTGACTTAGTAAAGTGATAAGAATTGAAAAATGTTTTCGGTTTTCACTTACCATCGGGTTTCTTCCCGAGAGCGATAAGTGCGTTACCAAAAAATGGTAACGCTGCAGGGCCAGGGAGAAGGTTACCCAACTTGTAGAATCTCGATTGTTGTTGGCGCCTGTGCACTATCCATAGTAGAGAAGAAATCAACAGCAAAGGGTAAAATATAAACCGTGCGTAGTTGTATTCGTTGGCGCTGTCAACAAATGACTCCATTTTGCTAAAAGAAAAAAAAAACTAAACTTATTTAAAACCAACTAAGATAAACACTAATTACTTGCCTACATCATTACGAACAAAAAAATTTGTGAGATGGTTCGATGTCAAACTGCTAGATTTTAGCGGAGTGTGAGCGATTGGGTTTGGGTTCAAAGTTTGTCAATGTCTTTGACGAATACCGTCAAACTTCTTACTCGATTTTACACAAAGTTTCCATTATAGGTAGGTACGGTCAGCCGGGACATATTTTAAAATGAAATGAAACAAAAAACCCGACTGCGTAAAACGTACTAACTAAAAATCTAAAAACAAGCTCTGTGATGTTGGAAAATGTATTGCAGGCGGGACAAGCAAAGAAACAATTTTGTTTATGAACGAACAGCTTGTCCCGCCTGCGTTTTAATTAATTATGATAATGGTCATACAATAATATATATTGGAACCTAATTATGGTATTTTAAAATTAAACACTGACTAACTAATTAAGATCAACTACTGACAGACTTTAATGTCAGAATTTAATGTTTCATTCAAAACATACGTATAAATAAATAAATGATAATAGATTAATATAAAAATTAATAATAAATAATATAGTTAAGTATTTAGTATTAAATAATAAACCAAAATATTTTTTATACCTATAATTATGGATCCTACCTGTCGCACCACAACAAGTCCGTATGTTTTAACGGTGTTCAGAAAATTAAATCGTATTTTGATTTTGTGCTGCTAGACTTACAAATACATTACATAATTATTGTTGGTCACCGAATTATAATTAATGGTAATGAAGTCTTTGTTCGATTAATAATGTAAAGATAGACCTTTGTAAAGATGGTCACGTAAGTGTGATTAAGGGCACTGAGCTATCGATAACCACTGTAATTTTTGGAACCCTCAGCCCTCACACCGCAAAGTTTGACGTAACAAATTCAATATTCTTTGTTTTTAGCTTTCCGTACCCGAAGGGTACCAACGGTACCCTATTATTAGTATTAGCCAATAAGTAGCCTCCGTTGTCCGTCCGTCCGTTCGTCTGTCTCATGAACCGTAATAGGTAGAGAATTGACATTTTCACAGTTTCATCATGAACTGTAGAAGCTTCAAACTAGTTATGTGCCATCTGATGTTGTTGGACTCATTAAATACTAGCCGACCCGCGTCGGCTTCACACGGATGCAATGTACCTAGATACTAATTTTGGGCTAAAAACTAAATTATGATTATAAAAAGTCTATACAGTACAGGCACACCCTGCCCCCGCCGACCGCTGCCAACCGGTACGGCCCGCCAGCCGAGCCGCCCCCGCTTTTTATTTCTCTGATATAATTATCTTCTAAGATACTCATTCTAATGATATGCACAACATATCTAATGCATTTAATTGGATAAAGAATAATACCCTATTGTTAAAAACAGCTTGGTAAATAACGCTTTCTTTTTTTGAAATTTTTATAGATAAAAATGTTTTACTGCGAGTTATCCTTAAGAGATAGACATATGCCAACGCGGACTTTTCTGTAGACCTATATATATAATCAACCCATATACTGTCCCACTGCTGGGCACGGGTCTCCTCTCAGTATGAGAGGGATTAGGCTACAGTCCACCACGCTAGCCTAATGCCTAGACCTATATAAGATACACAATTCCACCATACATCATTTTGTTATATCTGAGACGGTTTAGGCAGCGATTTTGTTGAAAGCTTCCAGACAAGCTGTCTGGAAGCTTTTTTTCCGACCGCTCCAACAATATCATTATATTTTAGCCAATGTATACAAAAACTTGACAAATTATATACAAAAACCTTCCTCGAGAACCAGTCTATCAGATACTCTATCGGGAGGCGAGCCTGATCATGTTCATCCAGTGCGGGTACCGGATAAGTTATGAAAGTAGTAAAGAGATTCAATTACCTTGGTTATAAAATTAATGGAATCAGGCGTTACTTTGCGGAAATCGATGACAACAAATTGCAATGAAAATATTTAGTGTTAATTCCGCTTATGCTGAGATGCAAGAGCACCGCCCTCCCGCCCGCTTAATTATGCACATGCAGAGAGAACTAAGTTATTAGTGCAACATGCATACTCAAACTTTCGCTCCAGCCGGCGGCGCAGAGTCTACACCTCGACGTCGAACCTGATGATGCCTCGCGGAGAGGCGAAACACATGTCATTCGAGAAGTCCCTGAGTAATGGAATATCCGATAGCATTGCTCTGCAAACATAACAGGTCTAGCGTGCGTCGACGCAGCTGCAGGCTAAATTCTTCAGTCGAAAAGCTACATTCGAAGGAAGCGCAGACTTCGTCGTACGAGCATCTAGTACTAATGCCAGACGCTCGGAACGCAAGGTAGGGATGTTCGATCCAGGGGCTTTGTATTGATATTTTGGATCGTAATGCAAGGTGACGTAGTACAAATTACAAAGAAGTACAAATTAGTAGATATATCGATACAACAACTAGTTATTTAAGTATATAATTTAAGCCGTGTATTCTTAAAATAGTATGTAAGAACACATAGTACCTACAGTACTTTTGTATGGACTTATGATTATTATTATAATGAGAAATACCAATTTGATTGATACTAATTAAAAATGGAACGAAACCTTTTATGTGCTGCCCGACTCGCACTTGACCGGTATTATTCCACACGTATATTTTGGAACCAAAAAAAAGAACTCTTAATTTAATTTGTATACTTATAATGACGTCTGTGTATTTTGGTTATTCATTTGAATGGGTTCAATAGGTCATGGAAGCTGATGACATAATTGAAAATACATTATTGCTTTGACATTGTTTTTAAAAGGATTATTGGTAATACGACGGCAATCAATGTTACAATATTCTGTAATGCTACATTACAATTCGGAGCTCTGCTCGGGTGAAAATAGATGAAACGAATTTTCACAGCTATGAAACCTACCTAGATCGATTTTTAACCCCTGACGCAAAAACGACGGGGTGTTATAAGTTTGACGTGTCTGAGTGTGTGTGTCTGTCTGTGGCGTCGTAGCTCCCGAACGGATGGACCGATTTTGATTTTATTTTTTTTATTTGAAAGGTGAATTAGTCGGGAGTGTTCTTAGCTATGTTCAATGAAAATCGGTCCAAGATGGCCGCCGCTACAAAACAGCGGATTACATATTTTCTCACAACTGCGTCAATATGGGTATCAAATGAAAGGGATTATCTAGTAGAATACTATACACTATGATAAATTTCAAATCCAAGATGGCCGCCACCACAAAATGGGAAATTACATTTCGTGTCGGGGGTTTTCAAAATTTTTAATTTATTCATTCGTAAGCCCCCAGATTGCAACTTTCATCGAAATCATTAGTGCCGTTTTCGAGAACGTGATTGAACAAATATAATATAGGTACTAGCTTTTTCCCACAGCTTCGCTCGCATCAAGTATGAACTTTTTCTTAAACGCTTTTTTCTGAGGGTGAACACAAATCCAACAAATCAAAGAACATGAAAATCCGGCCAGCAGTTCTCGAGTGTGTGTTGTAACAAACCCGACTTTGGTTTTTATATTAAGAAAAGAAGAAGAAGATTAGATTAGATATATTATATTATACACACAAATACTTAAATAAATAGATGTTTGACATTCAGTAAGTAAATAAACTGTCTTGTAATCTTTTTTCAGTTTGATGCGTGTGTCGAGTGTCGTAAGTGCAATGTTTTTTAATTAAATTAGGTTTTCATCTGTCATAACAATAGCTTTTCTAGTGTTATGACCTAAAAAAAAATATTAACTTTCTGCACTCGTTCTCCATCAGCAATGGGTATGGCATTCATCCTGCATAGATCAAACCTGTTCGCTGTTTTCCCTGGTGGAATGTCGGAAGTCCACAAAGTTACATCTCCATAAAAACTTTAACTGTGGAGGATCCCAGGTCATCAAAAGCCCATACAACTCAGCCCAAATTTGTACCGGAGGTACATGGCAGCTGTCAAGTTGATAGTTTTACCATGAAATCACTATGAAACTGATAATAATCTGCCGTAATGGCGTGCGTTTAACATTCCAAAAATTACACTGACAGTTTTTAGTATGAAATCATTACGAAACAGATACTAGTGTGTCAAAATGGCGTGATTTTTCTCAAATTGAAAGTTTTTTTTCTCATCCCCAGTCAACATTAAAAAAAAGTGCGGCTATAGAGTTTTAACCAGCGTAATACAGGGTATTTTTTTCCAATAAGTGTACCAGGTGTACCTTCGGTACATCATTTGGGCCGATTTCGATGACCTCCTTTCACATTCCTTCCTCGGCGTAATAAAAAAAAGTAAGGGTAAGTACAAAGATTTTCCTAGATAGGATAAAAATTACACAAACGCAAAATCTTATTAGGTACATTTGTTTTTTACTACTAAAATACAATTTTAGACATTGTATACTTATGGGCTGATTATATTAATATGTCGATCTAGCTCATGGGGTGATTGCATGAGGAAAAATGCACAAAAGTAAGTAGATTCAGCGCAATTTAAATTAGAGTATAATTATAGATAGTAAGTAGTATTTAAGGTAAAATTGTGCTGAATAAACCATTTTTCTTTCTTTCTTTCTAGATCGCTTGTGCACTGGATCATACGGCGTCGTCACAGCAAACATTACAACTGAAAAATGATTTTTTTTTTAATCACGCCTATTAGGGAGCCTGTTAGGTAGCCCGACGGTAATGGGGGCGAGCTTATTGTCATTAACCGGGCAAAAATCCAAACTCCGAGCTGATACTGAGAATTTTATAGTTAACTAGCTTCCCGCCAGCGGCGTCGCCCGCATGGTCTTATGAATTATAAGCCTACAAATTATATACTAAAACCTTCCTTGAGAACCAATAAAACCATTGGTGAAAACAGCATGGAAATGGGTGCGGTTGTTTTTGAGTTTATCGGGAACAGACAGACAGACGCGGCGGAGGACTTTTTTTATGTAGTGATGATACTTTTCTTGACGCAATCGAACCCAGGGACTCGAGTTTAGCAATCGCGCTTAGGACTGTGTTAACGAGGAACATTTAAAGCTTATGAAAATATAGATATTTAAACATTCCTACTAAAATAATCATTCACATATATGCTTAGGTTCCTGAAGTATATCTGTTAGCATTACTACACAACCTTAACTTTGCTATTAATAAAACTGTAGGCAGCTTGGAATATTATTACTTGCACACGCACAGTTATGCATAATTAATTTTGCAAGTGTTAGTTGTAAATAGCTAATATGGTTTTACTAAAGAATATGTATCTCTATGCGAAATTTTTTTTTTTGAAAGGAGCCAGTCTGTATAAAATTATTTCATCGGATAATTGACGGCCGAGTGGTTATTGTGTGGAATTTAACTAAGCTTCTAACTAAATATTCTCTGGCATCAATTCGTAAGGAAACTGTACCTATCTAATTCTCAACAAATCTTGTAAAGTGAATCATATTATGAATTTATGATTATTATATATAGTACGTTCCATTTCAGCCCATCACAACACTGTTAGACTTAATGTGCAAATCAGAAGTAAATCTATGTTTAGAGACTCTTTTAAAGGAGGTATAACCAGTTTGTTATTTAAGCACATTCTCATACAAAAAATTGAGATAATATAATTATTTTTACTTCAAATTTTAATAATATGTGTGAAGATTGTAAACTGATATTGAGATAGCAAGGTAGGCTTCTTTTCAAACAATAGTACTGGATTGAACTGAAATTTACTCGTATTACCAGTATTTTACTAGAACTTTCAATATTATTGTTACTTCAAGACCAGCAGGACTAAAATGCCGCTTTCGATGAATCATAAAATGATTCACACTAGAAGTGTTCTGAAGAACTTTAAATCCAAATTTATTTCAAAAGAATTGGCCAACGTTGTCTTTTTAACATCGCCCAGGTATTTTATAAATTTAAGTTTATTTTTAATACAGTAACATTTACTTTTTTTTACATTCGTATAAGAAGTTTAAAAGACATGTTCACCTTGAATCAGAACTCTATTAGCAAGCTATTAGCCATTCCATATTAGGCGTGAAGATTATAATTATAAAAATCTAAAAATAGGTAAATAAATAAAATTAAAACTGGCCGATGTCTAACATAATCTGTATTGGTAATAGGTATATGAAAGGACAAGGTGAATGACCGAATGATCTGTTAACGCACAGCTTAAATCTTTAAACGGATTGGAACCTACGCATCCGCTAAGAAAGCATTTTGGGAAATTCCCACGGCATTGGGGAAAAATTATGATGAACGCGAGTAGCATGGCGGGGAACAGTACTGAAATATTTATGAAAGCAATAAATCCCAACATATCATTAAAATTTAATTAGATAACCGGTCCGGAGTGTTTTGCCGATTTTCGCATTTTTGCACTAGTGTGGCGCCGTTCTGCGCGGCGGATCTGCGCAACTCGCGCGTTTGATTAAAATGTCGATATCTCTAAAGTTTTGTATGGGAGCTATACATAAAATGAATACCGTTGGTATCGTTATGAAATAAGCTTTCATTTAAAATATGATTTAGGGCAGTTTGTCTTGTAATGTATTAAAAATTCTAATTTGAAATCACGATGAGCGATTTTTTTTTAACACTAGTCGTTATAACTAAATAAAAACACCAATATTTCAAAGTTTTTGTTTTATTCTCACATTAAAACGTTATTTTACATAAATCAATAAAAAAATACACTTCGCAATACAATTATTTCACCCCAGACGCTTACAGAGATCCGCGAGGCGAAAGCGCGCGAAAGCAACATTGAGAAACGACTCTAGTGACCGTTGTAGACGTCATTTAGAGACTTAATAGGTGACTATATGCCATCCTTATTAACACTCTAAGCCCTGATGAAATAAAGGAGCTTACCCCTAAGCAAATCCTGCAGTTTGTGTCAGCCGCAGGATTTAGCGGTGAAATCTAAATTTCATCGAGCGGCGATCACAATAGACCCATCAGGGTCGATGTGATATGATAGCCGCGAACAAAATAATAAAAAAGAGGTCTAATTTATTGTCGTAATTTTTATCTTGATGCACCAGCTTGAAGCTGAGTTATAAATCCATTTTTGATAAAAAAGTTTTATCGTGTTGTAGCTTTATTTACATAACTTCATAATTTTTGGATGACCCCCATATCATAACTTTGTTAATTTGATATGTGGTCCCAAAATACTACTCAAAAATAATTATAGCATTTTTAGGTGGAATCCGGAACCGCGGTCCCGGTCCCAAAAGTGTTTAATACGAAACCCATACTTGGTTAATAGGTACTAATTTTATGGTCTCAAAAAGGTCTCAGAGATGCACTTAAGTCAGACACCGCGGTCAACAGCTACTTTTAAATAAATAAATAAAAATGGATGTCAACTAAACATTAAGGTCGTAATTAATGAGGTAGGTATTTTAATAATGTTTGAGTTTGATAATATTATCATCATTAAGAAGTTTTTGAACCTTTGAGCTCATTATCCTTACTTAGTTGTCTTTGGGGACAAACATGCGACTCTAAAAGCTGTTTAAAACTACGTTAAACGTATTATTACTTATTTACTTCAAAATTAACTTTTTGGGTCATCCACTTTTCAGGATTACAACCTATGTCTGTTAAATTGTATGAAAATCTCTTCAGTGGTTTAAGGCGTGAAAAGATAACAGACAGGCTACTTCAAAGTACCTAACTCATTTGAAGTATGGATTCCTTACTTAACTTTTTATAGATATAATTTAATATAAATCAGTGTGTGCTTAAACCAATGGCCGTGTCGTGGTGTGCATCAATGTTTATCACGGGTCCCATGGTGCCGAATATAGGGCAAGATCATGGTTTGTAGTCTGTACAAGCCCGACATACTTGTGGAAATTGGAGAATTTTCCATACCTACATCGAAAAATACTTTATCTAAAAAAAAACTTTTTCATCTATATCTTACGTAAACAATGATATATTAAAATTAAAAACCTTACGCCAATCGAAACTCCAGCGTGATGGTAATTTTATTCACTAAAACTAAAATAACGTAACACACCGCAACACTAATCTCACGCATAGTCTTAAGAGTGGAAGATTAGAAATCAAATGATTACATCGTTAGAGTCTATAATACTGCTACACCCGTACTTGTTTCCACCGTCAAAACGAACGATTTATTTAATAAACTGACGGCAAAACCTACGTAAAGTACTACTAGTAATGTTCTGCGATGTTATCCGTTTTTACCCGACGACACGGCAAAAAAGCCGAAGGAAGGGTTTTATATTAGGCAGTCTATGTATCTTCCTATTTACGTATGTTCCACTACAGCGCCTAAAGTACTCATCTGATTTTAATGAATGAGGTGTCAAACAATTCGTTATTATGGTCCCAGTAACAATGGCTACACTTTAAATAAACAAAATCAATACGACGAATGTTACATGTAAAAAAAGAGCGAAATAAAAAAAAAATGTATCAGATTGTATCATCAAATTGTTTATCAGGATGGTGACATAGGAATTATGTTCTTGTTACATGATTTTCAGTCGATTTCTTCCGTAGTCGGCGGGTTGTAGTTTTTTTAACTTAAATTTTATTAAATTAACGACATTAATTTACTACGACTAGCATTTGATCGGCGAAATAACTGTTACACTACCTACATCTATAATTTATTTGTAAATGGGAAATGTGGCATGAACAGATATTACTATTACACAGTTATAAAATGTTCGAAACGACGACGGCTTTATAAGTTATAACGTTATTTGTCTAATGGTACATAAAATTGACTATGATATTTCCCACAAATATTCAGATTGTCGTCTAAAACCTAAATTAAAATTTCTGTTTAGGATACGCAATAGCTAAAATTTTCATGGAATTTTCGGAGCCTATTCAAGACGAATTTTCAGACAGACATACTTACCTACAAAAATGAAAGACATGTAATTTAAATATTTAATTTGAGTAAATACTTATGTATAAACTTAAAATAAATCATAAGAATTTTAGAATTTATTTTTAAATGTAATTTATTAGTATAGGATAGTCTTTATAAAAAAGTTCATGTTTAGGGTGCTGTGACACTTTGTACTCTTTTACTTCTAATAAAGTAATTAAATATTATGTTAAATATAAAAAATAAATAAAAGATACTTACCGGTTGTCCAAATAAAGAAACATATTTTCGTTGTCAAATCAAAATAGCAACGTACACTTTTTTAAGTTTTTTACATTTTGACATACGTAGGCAATGATGTACTACATATATACCATACCTTAAAAAAAAGTGCCTATGAGCAATGTACGACGATGAGTCGAGTATGTTTGACCAGCAATAAAACTTCGTTTAGATTACTAACATTGATTATCTAACACTTACCTACTTCAACGGTGAACGACATTTCAGCATGCTTTTATTTCATTCAAGAAATGTAATCTTGTTCTTTTATCTAAAATTTCATTGAAAATCATGATGCATGTACATGATCTTTTACGTCAAACGTTACTACAGCCTACCTTTGGATAGCCGCTAACCGATAAATTAAAAAATGGAACAAAATTTGTAAGAAATTATCTGCTAAGTAATTTATCGGAAACTCATCAGTGAGCTGTGAAACAGGCCCTAAGGCTGATATTCAGAAACGAGACTCAACATGAACTTATGCTTCCGTATGTCAAAATCGAGTGCTTACGTTCAAATTTGTATCAGAGGTGTTCGGAACACTGCTTAAACTTCGCGTAAACTATGCTAAGCCTAAGTAGTCAATATCGGTTACTTTACTGTGACAATGTTGCAACAAAAACAATTTCTATCTCAGATATTGTTGTTTCGCTCACTCTTATGACATTACATATATTGCTATCCTTTATTTATAACAGAGCGTAGGCTAAGTTAAGACGGACGAAGTTTGAGACGTACTATGTTTCTGAATACCACTTTTTAAGATGCGGTAAGCCGATTCTTGTCTTAGACTGATCTAAGCCCGTTTTACATGAATATCTCTGAATGTCAGCCTAAGAGTCGAGAAGAGAGCTAGGTTATGGCATGGTATGATGATTTCAGCCTCAACAGGAATGTCGTTGTAAATCATCTTTATATAATTCCTTAATCTTTAACAAAGAGTAGGGGGCTTGGCTACACGTAATAGGTGATTATATAATCCTTATCCTCCCGGATAAGATTAAGCCTTTAAATTTTACAACTTTCTAGATAACAAAAATCTTTTCGGTACTTATAAATTGTAATAAAAGTTCTCTTCATTTTAAAATAACTTTTAGGTACTATAATTTTTAACTAATTTTTATGTTTTTATTATTATTTATTTAAATTATATTATTTCATACTACTTATACTCGTATTTAATCGTATTAGAAATAGGTGATCTAATATTCGAATTGCTTACCAAGTTCTAACTTAACCGTTTTCATTATTATAAATATGGTGTTTCAAATTAATACAGAAATTCTGCATAAAACTAGTTTACTTACTTCTACTAAGACTAATTAATTTACTAGTTTTATGCAGAATTTCTGAATCAATTAAAAATATTAATTATAAGTAATGAAAATAGTTAAGTTAAAACTCGGTAAGCAAATTTGAAACACAAAAAAAAATGTTTGACGAAATATTACGAGTAAGTTTAAGATAATTCCGTCAATGCTGCGGTGTATTACTTCTCATTACAAAATATAAATGCTATTACACTAAAGAGCGTCGTATAATTTGAGTGGGTGATAAGATAAAACACAATCACTTAAGCGTTTGGAGCTTCATAAAGTCGTTGCTTCGGATCATGAGTGATGCAGTGTTACGGAATCTTTCCGACATGGATGACGGTACAGTGTCGGAATTAGAAAATATCCATAAAAATGGTACAGACAAGGAAAAAGAAATTAGTGATTCTAAAGATGATAACCTCAGTTATAACAAAAGGTCACCATTCAGGAGACAGGTGTGTGTTAAAATGTATTAATTGAAATAAGTGGTTGTTACGGTCAGTTATTAATTTAAAATGGCCCAAAAATTTGGGCACAGGTGACGTATTTAACGGTTTATCGCTATGACATTGGATACAGGTTTGGTATAATTCTTTATAATTATTGTTTAAAATGATTAACCCTCACCTACATCGTAGAATAACTAATTATACCTTTTAAAGACCGGATCTTCTACCGTATAGGTTTCCTCAACACGTATTATATCAGCAAATAACTTCCTTTGCAAAAACTATAGTGATTTCATGATTATTACCATTAACTAATAATTATAATTAAAATAATTTGATTAATAAAATACGTAGAACTGATGCGACTGTAAAAGAAACAATATGTGAACTGCGGGTGTCAATATAGCTATGAAAAAAACAAATGCTTCGTGTAAAATATGGTCGGCCTTACAAAATTATTATAACAATTTCTAAAAATCTCACCACTACAACAATATCAGTGTTAATATTCATCACGAGATCTCAACATTAACCTATACTAGGTATGTACTGTGTAAAAAAGTTAGTTTTTTTAATAAATAATCAAGTATCTGTTTCTCACGGCGTTACTCGCGTACGTCTAATTCTTCCCAATCCTGTCGAATTGTTTTTGCACTCTGAAACTCTGAACTAACTAAAACCACCTTCGCATTATTGCTTTTTTAATTAAACTGGTTTGAAAGACATCGGTTGGATTATGTCAGTTTCTACCGAACATAGATAGAAGCAATCTTTGTGTTATACATAGATTTGTTAGTCTGAAATCTCAGATTCATCACAAGTTCTAGTGGGTAGCACTTTCGGCAAAATGTAGTTCAACCATTATTATATAAAAATTAAAACTTGGGAAAACAGTACTATATTGCTATTGCTTTTTTAAAAGTAAAAATATCAATCAATAGCATCAAAAGGCTACAGATTATTATCTGCTTAATATTTTAGACGTAGGTCACCTAGATAGGACGTGTAGCACTCTCTTTTTATGTTTAAAATATAAATAAACAATAATTCATGACGTGTTGCTGGCTTGACTGGTCTTGAAGACTAAACCTTTACAATAGGCGAATAAATAATAACAATTCAAGTACATGTAAATGTAAACTAACGGAATATAGGTATTATTTAATTTGAACACAGGAATTCAGGAAAACAATAGTTAGAATTATTTTGTTAACTTTTGGCATTAAAAAAATCATAAATGTATTATTTTTGTTATAGAAAATAAAATATCGTTATACCCGCATTACGATAATTTCTTTCTATAAATTAAACAATATATCTACAATGTCATTGCCGCTATTTGATACAATGATATCCATAAAATATTGAGCTATTTTTATACTAAGTGACTATTTCACTATCTCCCAGAAAGTTCCCGCTAAATTACTTGGCAAATAATTTCATACAATTTTGTTTTCATTTTTTAATTGAATCCGGTCGTTAGCGGTTATCCAGAGGTGGTAAATTTACCAATAACTGAACACATTTTCATAAATGAATATTTATACTAAGTATACAATCAACTAAAATAACATTACGAACACTAGTTAACTACCGTGTAGTAATGAATTCTCGAAGTAGTTAATTAAGGCGGAAGCATTTGCTTGTCACACCAGTGGAAATAGAATTTTAATCTGCATACTAAAACCATTGCTTTAAAATTATCGTCATAATTATTAAAGCCCCGTTGAAAAAAGTCGTCGAAAAGTTGTTTGGTATGCGTAAAATCCTCATGGTTCCGACTAAAACCTCACTTTGCATCGCTTTTCCTACCTATGTGTTATGGCTATGGGATCCGACATATTCAACACGATCATATTATAGCCCCGATAGTCAATTTGAGACTTGATTCTGGTGATAATTTTTAAGTAAGGAATAGGAAGTTTTAGATTTTGTATACTTAAATAGTTATTGCTGGAATAACTATTTTCATGAAACCACAATTTTTGGAAAACATCGGATTACATTTGAATTTTGCGGAACAGTGTGACAAAGTGATTCAAATTATTAGGTTTTTACTTTTAGTAAACCATGTTAGCTTTCATTATTCATTAAAATAATAATATAGGTATTTCGAAGATGTACTCGTACCGCTTATCATTATTCAAATAGCCCAATATAGACTATTTATGGTACATAAGACGATAATTATTTAATTATGTACTACATAATATTGTTTTCATCCCACCATCTCGGAAAGAGTATTTTTACTCTTCGATATCTGAGTGCAAAAGTCGTTTTTATCCTCTAGAGAGACAAAGTAAATTGAATTTAGAACATCGTGCTTTTACCCCCCTGGCGCCGAATTTATCATACAACTTTTTTTTAATTTGTTAAAAACTCAGACTTGGAACCATCCCTAGGTTCCGAGTCTAAACGCAACAAAGTATCGATATATTATGTCGTATCGATATTTTTTGAAAATATCAGTATCGATACTGATATTTTTATTTAAAAATATCGATATATGGGCGATATATCTTAAAAACCAAATTATAAAACAACAAATCGAGTCGACCAAAAACAAAAAAAATACATTAAATATAATTTGTTAAAAAGATGTTACTATAAAAAAAGTATTCCTTTTTGGGATTTTATAATCTTAAAACTTATAAATGTTTATTGGTCTGTAAAAAATATAGATTTTTATACCTTTTCGATACTTTGAATTTTATATCGATGCATCGATATATCGAAATATTAAATATCGCTCAAAAATATCGATACATAAAAAAAATAATATCGATATATCGATGTATCGATATTTTTTCAACAAGCCTATCGGAACTTTCTTGGTGTACTTTTTTAAGTCACTAACACCAACATCACAATACTTAACAAAAATATTACACTCAAGTAATTGTAGCAACGTTACTTTCAATTTCTCTTAATTATACCTAGTAGGTATTATTTGTTATAATTTAAAGAATATTCTGTAAAACTTACCTATCATTATAGTATTTAATACCTAAACTGAGATAAAAGTATCTTGTGGCTGTAAATGTTTTTTTTAGTCATTTCCTCGCTGAGGTGGGATGAAAAGTTACGTGTTGCACTCGAGTGCAAAGATTTTTCACCTTGTACTCTTTTAATTCCCTCGCTGACGCTCAGGATTCTAATTTTTGAATCACTCGCTTCGCTCGTGATTCAATTTTAGAATCCTTCGCTTGCTCGGTCATCAAAATTGAGCACGCGGTTAAAAAGCAACTTTGCACTCTTGTATAACAAATAACTATTACCCACTTCTAGATAGTGATAGTATACACGTGCCTGTACTGCATTATGCACAAAGTTCAACAGCTGTTTCTGTAAACAAAGTAAACAATGTCTTTGTACAACTATGTATGTAGGTATTTCTAATAGATATCCTAGTAAGGGCAGATAATTTCATAAGTATTTCGTTCCATTTTTTTATTTATCTGGTGGTTAGCGGCTATCCAGAGGTGATGAAACAAGCCCCTTATCAAAGTAAATTTTAGTAATTATTGTGGTATCTCAACTACGATGAAGTGGAATGCATAAAGGCAGAAGGATGAAAGACAAAGATTATGGTCTAAAAGATGGTTCAGTTTGGTTAAAATTCATCATCTTCAAACTTGCTTAGGAAGTTGGTCATGGCATTGACGATAAGGATAGGTGGCGTACGCTTATTGAAGTAAAAAAATATTCAAAGTATATATCTAATATACAAAGTATATATCTACATATACCAACGCCTTTTTCCCATAGGGGTAGTAAAACTTAAAGATAAAGTACAGATTACATTTTATGATAGTAGACCGTTCAAGTATGTGCATAAGCCTATAGACAGGTTGCAATTTGACATTCGACTCGACAAACGGATAGAAACAAAATATATTGAAATGACACACAAGCTTTCGATAAGTCGGGCTGTCACTAATCGTTATTTCCATACATTCCATACAAAATGTCAAATTGCAACTTGTCTCTAGAACCGAAATCATAAAATACGATAATATTGTCTGGCCAACACAGAAGTCTCGTTTTTATTTATTCGGCGCCTAGTTGCTTTTTTATAAAGAAGAAATATTATTTCTGACGCTCAATTATACGAAAATATGAGATATTGAAATAAAACCACGTTTAGGATGTTAGACGTTTCGGAGCTTGTCAAGCTGGTTTATAACTATTTGAGGTCACTATACATAGGCAGTAGATATTTAAATAACTCTATCATATTTCATAATACGCCTACAATAACTGAATATAATATTTATAATTATATGAATAAATTAAATTAAATCAAGTTTAACTATCAAGATGGGGCAATCTTTTGCTTAGCTCTAGTTATTTCAATATCACGCAAAGTACCTAATAAACTCTAAAATGTTGGCTGTTTGTCGGTTAAATATAATTTATAGTATTGTAATTTATATAACTAGCGATTCGTGCGCAGCTTCGTCTGCGTTCCTCGGTGGTTTTTTAATGTAATGTTCATACTGATAGCAGCGTCACCGACCGGGTCCAGTTTTGTTTCCTTTCATCCAGAAAGCCATTGAAATATACACTCAAAATATTAACCAAACCGTTGCAGCCATTTAGGAACAGTTAGGTGAAAAACACACGTAAAGAATACTGTATTCAAACACACTGTATGTAACATGAGGGGTTTGACTCTAAGTAATAAATACGCTGATCAATATATCCGTGGTTATTCTACATGAGTGCCCATCCTTAGTACATTGAGACCCCTCCGTGCATCAAAGAGTTTCTACACTTTCAAAGAGATTCTATACAACTCATGACAATAGTCAGTGGAGTTATGATGAAATAAAACAACAAAAACATGATGAAAATAAGTTTAATGGATAGTTTATACATATAAACTAGCTTTTGTCCGCGGCATCGCCCGCGTCAAGTTAAGAACTTTGGGCTAGTTTCCCATAGGAACTTTGAATTTTCGAGATTAAAATTTAGCCTTTGTCCTAATCCAAGGTATATAAGCCAACACCATTTCAACTTTCAGACAAATCTGTTCAGGAGTTTTGCCGTGAAAGAGCAACAAACATCCAAACTTACAAATTGTGTCCATGTTAGTCATTGAACTCCTAAACGCCTAGACCGATTTTTATGAAATTATGTGTGTATTTGGGGTCCCTGGATGGTTTAGATTCATAATTTGACGACGTCTGTGGTCTAGTGGTTCGAGTACCGGACTGCTGATCACGAGGTCGTGGGTTCGATTCCCACAAGACACAAATATTTATGTGATGATGAATATAAGTATTTGTGTTTGTCTGGGTGTTTCCTATGTATAATAAGTATGTATTTACAAAAAAAAAGTATATAAGTATTATATCCATTGTCTAGTACCCATAGTACAAGCTCTGCTTAGTTTGGGACTAGATGGTGTTGTGTTAAAATGTCCCCAAATATTTATTATTATTATTATTAATTGGACTCGGTACATGGCGTTGCCGTCGCTTCAGTCCATCGGGAAACGCAGACGAAGCTGCGCAGGGGCGCTAGTAATATCATAAATATGTAAGATAAGATGAACATAAATTATTTGATTAATAAAAAAAAAATTTGGTTCCAGGCAGTCATCTCGTTTGGAATATTTATGATCACCCTGGGCGCTGGCGCTACGTCTGGCATCTCCGCGATTTTAATACCCCAACTAAAACATGCCAAGGGTAAACACAACTTCTCTGTGGAACTGGTATCATGGGTAGGTACGTGTCTTCTTCCACTGTTGCCCTAAACAAGTATTTAAATTTTATTATTTGGTTTACAGCTGTATTATTACTGCGACCATAGCCCAACATTCGTAGTTTTTAGATTAAAATGTTATATTTATATAAAACTAGCTAATACCGGCTGGATAGAACTAGATAAATAAACTTGTTTTCTTTTGCTTTCAGCTGCAATATCATCCCTGGCCCTATTATTCGGTAACTTGATGTCAGGATATTTAATGGATAGACTTGGAAGACGGATGTCCTCCTTATTGTTGGCAGCTACATTTGTATCTGGTTGGCTCATCATAGGGTTTTCAAATGACTTGATGTTTTTAATATTAATAGGAAGATTTATCACAGGCCTATGCCAAGGATGGCTTGGTCCGCTAGGTCCTGTGTATGTGGGAGAAATTTGTTCCCCAGTTTATAGGGGACTCTTTTTAGCAGCTTTGTCCTTGGGGATCGCATTTGGTGTCTTCATGTCCCATTTGTTCGGCACATTCCTCCATTGGGGTCTAGCTTCGTTACTTTGTGGAACTTTCCCGTTGATCGGCGGTGTTATACTTTTTTATGCTCCAGAATCACCATCTTGGCTGGCATCCAAAAATAGATTTGACGAATGCATAATATCATTTCAATGGTACAGAGGAACCAGTCCTGAAATGAAAATGGAACTCGATAAAATGATTACAGATGTTACTTCAAAAGAAAAGAATAATCAAAGTAAAATTAAAACTTTAACTGCAAACATTAAGAAACCTGAATTTTGGAAACCATTAGGAATAATGACAACATTTTTTGTAATAACACAACTTTCTGGAGTCAATGTTATATGCGCATACACAACAGATATTGTAAAAGAATTACTTGGCAGTGGTTCAAGTAGATCTTACACTTATGCCGCTATGTTAAGTATAGACGTATTGCGATGTGTGTCACTTGCAGCTGCTTGTATAATGCTTAGGAAATCAGGAAGAAGACCAATGGCAATATTCAGTGGTGTGTTTACCGCACTATCTCTAATAGCATTAGCTATGTATCTATATCTTAACGATTCTGGCCTTATTCATCACATGTCTCCGTTTATATCATTGGGACTTATGGGATTTTATATAATTGTATCTAATTTGGGAATATCACCTTTACCATGGAATATGGTTGGTGAGCTGTTTGCCGTTGAAACCAAAGGCATAGGTTCAGGGATTAGTGTCATGATGACATCGGTCGCTTTCTTCGGAGTGGTAAAGACAGCTCCCGCCATGTTTCTAAGTATAGGTCATCATGGCACGTATCTGTTCTATGGGATATCAACTTTGTTTGGTACAATATTTTTATATATCTGTTTGCCTGAAACTAAAGACAAAACTTTATTAGAAATAGAAGAATACTTTAGGTATGGCAAGAAAAAAGAATGTAAAGAAGTATCTAATAACTTATAGTAGGTAACAACAATAAGAGATATCTGTATAGTTTTTATTATACCTACGAATTTGTGATCTCCTAGGTGACGTTCAAAGGTTATTTTGAAACAAGTAAGGGTATAGCTGCTGATGTCTGTTTGAATGAATCAATGGCGTCCTATTTATTGTTATCAATAAACTTGTAGAAAACAAAATATTTTGTTAAGTGTCCTAAATATACCATACAATATTCATTGTAAAATTAATTCAAGATGTTTAAAATAAAGAAGTAGCAATGTCTGTGTGCGTATTTATGTGAATCAAGTAACCTAGTTAGATAATAGTAATGAGTGCACTATGATTGATTTAAACTGGCCGATATAACGCATTTAAGATAATTAGGTATGTTGTTAAGTAAATAGATCGCTTGAGATTTACATATATTAGGTATACTTTCAAATTGATTGAATAGATTTATTAATATTTAAATACCTGTTGAAATGTAAGTTTTAGATAGTATTTATTTTGTAGAAGTCAAAGTAGAATACCAATTAACAAATTATATTCCTTCTGTGCTATTTTGTGAATTTTTTTCTATATAATAAGTAATATGAATTACGGTTTGAACATTGCAAAAGTACATAATTTCTTGAAATATTTTTTTAATAATTCATCTCTTTCAAATAATATACAAAGTATTTCAAACCAAATTATATGATTATACTAATTGAAAAGTACCTATTTAGTATCTTTTTTGTTTCTTATATAACTTTTTCTGGGGTTCTTCTAAACAACGTATTTTTCCTATTTTAACTTGCTATATTCTAGTCATACGTACCATTTTATATAATAGATCTATTTCAATTAGTCAATCAAGCAGTTATAGACTAGTGATTCAAAGGTCTCAAGTTCGAATACAAGGCATCCTGATTTATCCGCGCAAAGATAAAACATAATGAGGAATCTGCAAAACTTTATATGCCAGTGGGACAATAAGTGGGTTTATAATGTATGTACCTATGTATTCCAATTAGTTACGTCAAGAGTTCGCTGACATTATCATGTTGAAATAATATTTATTTCGGCTGTCGATTGTAATTTGGTAGTCAAATAACCTTAATAAAAATGTATTTAAAATGAACATTCGTGTTTAAAACTTTCTAGTACCTTCTTGAATTAAGGTTCGGTTCAAGGGGATAATTCATATTTGTTTCATAAAAAATTATAACATCATAACATAATACCGACACGCCTGTACCTATACCGTATAGGAAACGCAGAAGTGTAGGTACTGATGTTTGCTGGTACATTTTAGGTCTCGTTTATCTACCGAAGCGTGGCAAATAGTGAAATTCTGAGAGTTCGGTTTTTTAATATTAGTCCCTGCTGCTGCTACTGAAAATGTCATAGAACGACCCAATTTTTTATTCGGTAAGTCACAAGGTCGTTCAAATTGATTATAAATAACTTACAAATCTAGGCAAGGAATCTTAATTTACCTCATGGCTACGCGGAAACTTATGCTTTCTTAGGTATGTCAAATTTGTACCTACAACTTTAGACACAGTGAAGATTTGTATCTGAATCTAAAACTAATACCATCTTGCCCAATTGTTAAACCTTAATCTAATGATTTATTAAGGGCAATGACCCTGAAAAACTGATAAACGGTCTGATGTTAATATATCGATACAATCTAGACATAAATTAGCTTATACCGAAGGTTACATCGGCATAGCTCCGTGTCGAGAACCGGTAACAAATCCGATTAGATTAAAAGTTAAATAGACAATAACAACAAATATCTGGTCTGTGGCTTAAACTATATATAGGTAGGTGTTGACATTTAGCATTAAAATTGAGTGGTGTTTTTTTCATTTCCTATAAATTTAATGTAACAGGTTATCTATTTGAATAATTTAAAATTATGCCGTGGTTGTTAGTATACGGTATTAGTAAAGGTACAACACAGAAACACTCCAGACTGCATCTGCAGGTTGCCCGTGCAGCATTTTTATGCGCATATAAAAATAGGGAGGAACTCCCCAAGGAAATACCCTTACTATTTCCTATTACCCTTACCCTATTGCCCCCTATTAAACACCTATTTGCCCCCAGTATGCCCCCGGTTCTGTCTGAATAGTAATTTTTCTTAAGTTTTTTTTTGACTATTTATTTACGACTATGACTTTGTACTTTACTTATTTGAAAGCCATTAAAAGTCTAAGATTTCATCTATCGGTCTCATTGTAGCGAACTTTAAAAGGATAATATAAACAATAATTATAATATTAATAAGTTATTATCATAGTCAGTCTGCGAGTTGAAAACTTGCATTAAAAGTTGACTGAATAAATAAATAATAAATAAATAAATATACTGGGAAATTTTACACAGCACCATCTAGTCCCAAACTAAGCTACTTGAGAGCTTGTACTATTAAAGTGGGTATTAGACAATGGATATAATTATTATATACTTAATACTTAATAATTATATTTATTGTCTAATACCCACTTTACTTTAATAGTACAAGCTCTCAAGTAGCTTAGTTTGGGACTAGATGGTGCTGTGTAAAATGTCCCAGTATATTTATATTATTTTTGTAAATACATAATATTTTTTTTGTAAATACATACGTATAATACTTAAAGAATAATATAATATTAAGAATCTATAGTTATCACGATTTAAAAACGCTTAGGTTTTCTCTTAAAGTTAGGGGATGTTGGTGAAAATGGGCATAACACACTTTATTTTCACGGAATCCTTATTTCTTCCTATTTCTTCTTTTATAATTAATTTATCTCGAAACACTTAGGTATACATATATTATATATGCTGCAATGAAACAATTTTTTGTGCAAACACGAAAAGTACGGTATCGTCTCAGTAGGTAGGTATTGCTGTTTTTTGTTGGATATCGTGGTGGCGATTTAAAAGGAATATTAAATTTAGTCTAGCTACTTCTAGACTCGACATAGAATGTATTTTCCGGATGGTAACTTATTTGCAAAAAATACATAACTTATTCAGAAAATAATTGGATTTTTTTTGGACAAAGAAATCTGATTCCATATTATGTTTTATATAGTGTATCCTTAGAATCAATCCATAAAGAAACCCACCCTTAAGCAAGCAAATGCTGCAATTTAGTAGTTTGCCGTAGTTTGTTTTGTCCGAAAAAAGGAGTCGAAATCTCTAGAAAATAGACTACGGTCGCAGTAATAAGGCTGCAAAACAAAAAATAAAAAATAGACCAGCCAACAAAATTTATAAACCTTCCTAGAACCAAATACATATGTAGTATGCAGTGTTCCTACCAAAAAAAGCTACGACCATCATAGGCTATGAAATCGCGTAACATGCATACAAGAACATTCGAAATAAGAACCTCCTCCTTTTTTTGAAGTATAAAGAAAATCTAAAAAGGCTCTAGTATATCTCTAGTAGGCGGCGGAACCTTCACACCTTAGAGTAGGAAATGAGGTTTCGTCTCTAGAGGTCCAGAAATTGCGTCCGATCATGGCCTCTCAGAGTTGTAGCTAATGTGATTTCGAGTCCCACAGCTACGACTGGAAAAGGGAATGGTGATATTCCGCACTACAAAAAAAATATGAAATAAAGCTAATGATTTAAAAACGTATCAAGATCATGGATACAATATATAAACATACTGAGTCAAAGTTAAAGACAAACGAATTTTGCAGTGTTGTGTTTTGTACTTCAATTCTCAGTACTGAATAAATCAACTACGGTGACTGTTAAATTTCGTTGTTTACGCGCTTACCTATATTGCAAATTAAGTCGAAATAATACAAACTTTACTAGAAGTGAGTAACCGGGGTTACGTGATACACTGTAATACCTAATCGAATTTTGATTAAATGTAACTAGGTATTTCAGTAGCTAAACGATTTTCTATCCGTATATAAGTGGTAAGATTTTTAAATCAGTACATTTAGAGATCCATGACGTAACTAAGTATGATTTCTAATATTATAGGTACATATTGTCTGATTAATTTATTGACTAACATAAAATATTTAAATAATCTTTTTGCCAAGTTATTAATTATAATTTTGACTATATATATATAAGAACAAGAAGAATATTCCTATCTAATTTACTAACAATTTTAAGTGATCTAGTAAATAGATACCTAATTACCTACCCAACCAATTTGCACATCCAATAGGCTGGCACTCGTAACTAGATTTATCATGAGGCGTCTAATTAAATTAATTAATGGTTCAGCATTTTACCTACAAAGCGGAACAAATGGATCCATGTAAGACGTTTAGTGTAAGGGTGTCCATCGTTGCACCCTGCAGTAAAAACAGTAGGTCAATTTCACAGTCCGTTAAGTTAGGTCTACAACACAAGTGTCGGCACGCGTCTCGGACATAAATTATCGATTCTTCCGACACGTGGTCCATGAGACCAAGATTCGCTACATCTGTGAAGGGTTTTTTTTCAGATTTCAAGTTCCCACGTTGGTACGCGACATGTTTGGTGACAAAAAACAACCAGGAAAACATCTGGAGAGTGGATCAGTCTATTTATACTTTGAGTGTTTATGAAGTAAAGTGTGAGGAACTTGTTAATGAACATGTGCACGCGGCTTTACGGTAATGACGTATGCATGTTCGATAGATGTTCAAGTTTTAAGGTTCCGCATTCAAATGTAGATTATTATTGATCAGCTACGAGTTCCATCGCCATGTTCCGCCATATAAAAGGCCAATAATGAGAGCAACCCCCCGTTACCTAAATCTAAAATAAAGCATGCATCAACAAATTGCTTTTATTAGCATGTCAAGTGGTTCCTGTGCTTTAGTTTATTTTATCCCGTTTTGTGCTACTTGCATATCATATCATCAGTATTAAAGGGAACGGTGAAGTTCGAGCGGAACGAATATTTTAATAATTTACAATAGGACACGTGGCTGAACGGAAACCATGCACGTGCTATCAATTAGAAGTGGAATAGATAGAAAAAACTTGACTGGAATTTTATTGTACCCTTTGAGGTGGGAGGAGTTGTTGCTGTAGAAAAATGAAAGCGAAATCATAAATATTACCCTTTATATGAACGAGTTATTCAGAAATAGGAACTGATAAAAATATTCGCTCTCTCTTACATTATATTATTTTTCTTATAATCTTAGAAGAAGCCGGTTAGTGTTGTACAGTGTATCATTAAATAATATGATTACAAATTTCATTGATAACAGTTCAAGTGCTCCAGTTAGGCCTTGGTTGATTTCAACAGTAGACCAATAAATTTACACGATAAGGATTGTAAACTGTATAAAGCATATGACATTGCATCACTCGTTGAGTTTGGAGTTTATAATGTCACAGAATAAGGAATTAGTAAGTATACAATGTTAACAATAGTACATATATTTTGTTATATTATAAATTGTACAGTATCTTTTTGATGAGGCCGCAGGTGCGTAGTACTCGAAACCGGCGCGTGTGTAGTAGGAACGCGACTAGTGGAATAAAAGATGGCACACAACGGAAGGTTGTCGACGGTCAAAAATCTTCCTAAAGTCATGATGAAAGGAAATCCCAAAAACTACTCAGAATGAGTAGGGATAACATAAGGCTAGCAGTAGGAATTGCAACAGGACACTGTGGCCTTACACACACCTGACAATCATGAAAATAAAAGAAGACCCCATATGCCCAGCATGCGGGGAAGCAGAAGAAACAAGCTTTCATCTAGTAGCAGAATGCAGAATGTATGCACTACTCAGATGGGAAATATTAGGAACTGATGAAGTAAAGGAAGAGCAACTTGCAGAAATATCAATCAAACAACTTTTGGGTTTTTGCAAAGCAATCAGAAGATTCGCGACGCCGAGCGCCAGTAACTCATGAAGAGATCCACCAAAAATGGGGAACTGGGCGAAATAATCCCAACAAGAGGACTGATCGCCCGCCTGGTGCCTGCAGGCGTCCCCGAAGATAAATATAAATAGAATGAACGTGGAAGAAGCATCCAAGAATCGCTACGGCGTTTAGTTTCTACCCCTATGGGAACACGGGGGAGGGGGGGAGTGTATGTATGTATGGAGGTCCATTTATGTTGTAGACGTAAATTCCAAGATTATTCTACATTTGGCTTGCTTAGCTTACTATTTATTTATGAAGATAAAATATTGTTGACTAATGACAATATGTCATGTATGTAAGGGTAAGGTTACGTGCATCAGAGAATCTTTATATTTACTTAAAGTCTGCAGTAGTATCTTGTTTTGCAATGACTCATGCGTATTACCAATTAAATGCAATTGGGATATAGTATTTGAAAATTTTGAGAATTACAGAATTCATTTCTAAATTATCATCACAGTGTGCACTGGTTATGAATCAATCATAATGGAACTACTAACTATTCTACTACTACTAACTATTCTGTTTTAAACTTCTTTGTTTTATTTACATGGTTACAATCTTTATAAGTATTTTATCCATTGTCAAGTACAAGTACTGCTTAGTTTGGGACTAGATAGTGCTATGTCAAATGTCTCAGAATATGAGGAGTATTTGTTATTTATCTTTCTGTCATACTTATTTTTGACATACACGTGGCTACGCCACTGATCTCGCAATTTTGGCTTTTCAAACTGAGAGGTCAGATTGCAGGTACGGAGCCCTGGTGTGTGCACCCTCAGTGATTCATCAAAGTGCATATTTTAGCCCAATCATTTAGGGTATGTTTCTTCCAAAAGTATACTTCCAATCCTACATAATTATTTAGGATTTAGGAGGACGACGTCTGTGGTCTAGTGGTTCGAGTACCGGACTGCTGATCACGAGGTCGTGGGTTCGATTCCCACAAGACACAAATATTTATGTGATGAACTTAAGTGTTTGTGTTTGTCTGGGTGTTTCTTATATATTATAAGTATGTATCTACAAAAAAAAAGTATATAAGTATTATATCCATTGTCTAGTATCCATAGTACAAGCTCTGCTTAGTTTGGGACTAGATGGTGCTGTGTAAAATGTCCCAGGATATTATTATTATTATTTGCATTTAAGTAACTCTGCATTCATATGTTTCCTATTCGTTTCCTGTTGACGCCACTTATGTTTTACTGCATTTCTGTATCAGATAGTTCAAGAAATATACCTTGGTATGACCAAAGAAATTTTAACTAGTATAGTAAGAATAAATTAGGCGCAAGTAAATATGTTATGTCAGTTTGTATTTTTCCGAGTGGAATTATTTATAGTACGTCATCTGCTTCGCATAATAAATTGATAAAACCTCACTGATAACGTAACATATACACTTATTTTTTGGCAGACATTTATTTTTCAGTTATTTACGTCAGTATTGAGGACAGTTGCTGATCTTTTTACCCGACTGCCGAAGGAGGAGGGTTATGTGTTTTTACCCAACTGCCGAAGGAGGAGGGTTATGTGTTTGACGCGTATGTATGTATGTATGCATGTATGTCCGTTCCTATGTCCGGTCGTAACTACTCAACGGCTCAACCGATTTAGATAAATGACACCTCATTAGATTCGTCTTGATAGCACGACTGTCACTGGGTAGGTACATGAAATTAAAAAAAAACAATATGGCGGATTTTATACGCTTTAATGTGCGAACTGATTTTGAAAATGATCTTTAGTTGTATTAATTTATATTTTAAATCATCATTTAGGATTGAACCTAGTGATTCTATGATGATTTATAAACTAAAAAGAAGGAAATAAAATCAATTAGGTATTAAAAGAAACAAAAAACCCGACTGCGTAAAAAGTACTAACTAAAAATTTAAAAACAAGCTCAGCAACAAGCAAAGAAACAATTTTGTTTATGAACGAACAGCTTGTCCCGCCTGCAATACATTTTCCAACATCACAGAGCTTGTTTTTAAATTTTTAGTTAGTACTTTTTACGCAGTCGGGTTTTTTGTTTCTTTTAATAATTGTTGCTATTAGTGTTTTAAGCGCTGAACAGACTTCCGTATTTCTGTTTCAGAATGATTGTGGTCAGTGGTCATTGATAATAATAAGTTAGTCCATTATTGTCGCACTGGAAAGCACGAGTCTCCTCACTTCTTTTTTTCACATGTTTTCATTCATCGGTACCTAAATGTTAATTAGTAACGCAGAATGTTTATTCGGAAAGTCACAAGTGTCACAAAACAAGACAACAAGAACAAAAACAAATAGGCCTGACATAAACAATAAAATAAAGGCACTTTATTTTATTGTTTTTGTCACCACGATGGCCTAATGCGGGTTGGCGAACTTCACATGCCGTCGATAAAATCTCATGTACTTATTTTTTATTAAAAAGCGATTTGTTCTGGAGTCTCTAATTTTTTTATACAGCTCCATCTAGTCCCAAACCAAGCAAAGCTCCTATTATGGGTGCTAGACAATAGAAAATAGATATAGGTAATACTTATAAACTTTTTATTGTAAACACATACCTATGAGGCTATAATACTTAATAATAACAATAATATTATTGTCATTAAGTACCAACTTAAAACTGATTAATTTATCTGTTCCTTTCGTGCACACGCGCACTGAATTATGTATTTATTAATTTGAACACGACCTCAGCGCAATATGCAAAGGTAGCAAGGTTGACATGTACCCGACTCCCGTAACTGACATGTGCGTTACGCTACCCGTGATTCCGGCGCAGGAGTTTAAATTATTCTGTTCATGTTTTTTTATTTCATTTATGATAAGATAGTGCTGTCACGAGATCTGGTTTTTCCAATTTACTAGGGTGACATGCGCGACGCGATAGTTTTCTCGTCGCTGATTTCGTCGATCCAATGGCTGGAAAAGAGATAATTCAAATTCAAATTCAAATTATTTATTTCAGACATGAGATATCCATATAACAATTCTATGATTAATAATTAAATGATTACATAAATAATAAAATTAAAAACACACACACAAATACAAACCAAATACATATTGTTGCGTCCCTACAATAATGGACACACTGGATCAGGAACGCCTAACATGTTGTTTTGTCCAGTACTCCATGAAGGAGCTGTCAGTGTCCATTCTCCCAGCAATGAGTTGCAGGAAGCTGTTGGGGCTGCCCCGCAAGCGGCGCATCAGGGACGCTGTTCTCTTACGATGTATTGCTTTAAAGCCATCCACTTGTGCGTCAGCAAACATACCCGATGCGCTGCAGAAGCGTGGCAGCCCCACCAGAATTCTGAACGCATTATTATACTGGATACGCAGGGCATTATATGTCTTCTGCGTATGCTTCACCCATAGGCTGCACGTATAAAACGACTGACAGTACGCCTTAAATAAGGTTACTTTTACCTGTACAGTGCAGCGTGCAAACCTACGGGCCAGCATGTTGGCTCTGACTGACAATGCCCTGCGTTCCCTCTCTATATCCACGTCATCTGTGAGTGCCTCGGTGACCCAGTGGCCTAGATATTTGAACTGCGGCACTCTTTGGAGAGCACTGCCGTTCAATGTGATTTGCGGCACGGTGTCATAGCACTTCGTACCGGACTTGAAAACCATCATCTCGCTCTTAGTTGTATTATACCTCAGCCCATGGGCCTCCGCATAGCACTCACATACTTTCAATAAGCGTCTGAGGGCACTGATCGATGGGCTCAGCAGCACCATATCGTCGGCGGGGATATAATTATGTCGTGGCATGCATGCTACCTTCCAGGCAGGGATTGTCTTAATCTCATCACGTCTTGTGCAGAATCTGCTTGTCAAATTTGAAGTTTCTTAGCTCAACAGTTCATACAAATGATTGTCTATCAAGTGAACAGACATCTTTTTCTGACAAGGATTTTCAATACTTTTAATTTTACAACTAATTGCGTCATTTTTCTAAGTGGCCGTAAGCGCGACTGCTATACTAGAGTATCCATGTTCCATTCCCGGGTTGAGCAATGGTGTTGGGTTTTTCAGTGAATTTCTCATTAGCAGTTTAGATTTGTGCCCGGTTGATGGCAAAGACCCGTAAACGGGAACATATCAGTGAATACATTCATCAATAATGCCAATATGTTATCAAAATGAATTATTAACCATATTTATTGTAGAATTAATGAATTATTTATAGATGTGAAGGGTGCTAATGAAGATTTATTAAAAAAGATAATTATATTATTTCCCGTAAAATCACGAAATCAACAAAGTTACACCAATTATAACTCAAGAACGGGCGCCTCAAATATGTAGCAGAATAACTATTGCAACATTGGAAAATGCACTGTAAAAATTTACTAAAGGACGTAACTTTACGTGTAATCAAATGGGGGTCCAACATGGCGTGAGCGAAGCTGCAGGCACAAGCTAGCTTTACCATAATATGTAGGTACATACATTGATACACTCATGCCTTTTTTCCACAGAAGTAGGCAGAAAGTAGAGACTGCCACGTGCTTTACCATAATATAATTATTAGGTACCTATTATTGTAGTATATGATAAGTCGAAAATGTATGGAAACAGGGTCAATGTCATTGTTAGAATAAGCAGTAAAAACCTTGATGCCAAATACCTGTCGGCATTAAACTTTAATTTAAATTGTAGTCGATAAGAATTATAACTATTATTATGACAGTACTCGTATATACAACCATTAACATTAATCAATTAAAAATGTGTCTAACATTAACATTACTAAATCGAGGTTATTCTAGTAATTCTATGATAAAAACAACCTTTTTAACCGTTGAAAGCTCTCGGCGCAAAAGGTAATATCTTAATATAATTAAATCTGAATAATTATAACGTAAAAAACGATTTATGCGTGTGACAGTGGTACTTTAATACGTCTAAATATGTTGGATCGGATAGCAAACTTCCGTGGCGGTGACGGGACACATGACTCGCTTCAGCCTGTTCTATTTTGAGAACCATAATTGGACCTTTCGTAATGCACATGCTTTTAAATATGCACTGTAGCTTAGTATTTTTACTGTAATTATAAATATGACCCTTTTAAGTATTGTCTAACTACCTAATTGCTGTTTCTGTAAAAGTAATTTTAATTGTACCTATACCTATGGTTACAATTAAAATTACTTTTACCTAGGAAAACTTTTTTTTTTTTTTATTTAGTTGACAACAGTGATGACTGTGTTTCGAGTTGGAATCCAAGGTGTGTGTCCAGCATTAAGCTAGTGTGATGGATAGTGAAGTATTGTCTAACACCTCTCCTAAGAGGTAACCTATGCCCACCTGTAGGACAATAGGTTCTCTGACAATAAGTTTGTCATGAACTGTAGAAAATCTGCCAACCAACACCATGTGGCCAGTATGTTTGCTAATATCCCAGCTATAGGCCTTGGACTTGGCTTAAGCTAAGGAAACCTAGGCTAGGCTAAGGCTACTCTTGTCTCGTGTTACAATGCTCGATGGGGGTTTAAGTTATTCTATGGTTTAGTCTAAGTTAGAACTGGATTGGACTCACAAGCCAGTTACTTCCAACTTCTTAACCAGCTCCAGTTTAGTGCCAGTTCTTAACAATGGAGATTTAGCCTAGAACTGACTGTTTTTTAAAATGCAGTTATAGATAATAGTGTGTAAGTAGGAGTAGGAGTTTACCTTATATTAATAATGAAATACTGAAGAATTAGAAGCTTAATTATACTAGTACCTACTATTATGAATCCATAGTTATAATAATTTAAGTAGAATTCCACATAATTTAGCTACGACGTACGACGACCGGTCGCGGCGGGGCAACGATTCTAAATTACATATTCGCCATAAACTAAAGCTATAACAATTTATTTGAAGATCACTCTTTACTAGTTTTTATTTTTTTTTTAATATTAGATTTTATTTTCCTTTATTATAGGAACGCAACAACGCACATCTTGCCAAGAGTAATAAGGTAGGTAAGGTATGTTTAAAATTAAAACCAACAAAAACAAAAGAAACTATGTTTTTGTTTATCGTAAATGAAATTACACTAATTACGAACAAACAAAAGCATATGCCACCGTGACTCAAACTTTTTCGTCGGTTCAGAGCTAATTTGTAGTTTTTGTTGAATCTGTGTTGATCGCCAGATGGTAGTGGCGCGCAAGCCGTATGGCGTCAGTACGTAATCTGGCGGGAACAGGGCGCAATTTCACTGTCTACTATCTCAAACAATCTGGCTCCAAGTCGACAACACAAAAAGGTTAGGTATATTGTTTGTTGCATTTAGTTTATGTGGTTCTTAGGGTTAAAAACTATTTATGATAACCAATTCTTTCTTTTTTTATCTTAATCGTAAGTACTAAGGCTAACACTCAGAGAAGATGCTCAGCGTAAAGTAAGGCTTCCGTATGTCAAATTTGTATTACAATTTGACATACGGAAGCGTAAATTCATGCTGAGTCTCTTCTCTGAATCTCAGCCTAAGGCTAATATTCAGAGACGATGCTAAGCGTAAAGTAATGCTTCCGTATGTCAAATTTTTATTACAATTTGACACACGGAAGCGTAAGTTTTTTAGCATCGTCTCTGAATATTAGCCTAAGTGTTACGTACAAATACCAAGACTCTACCGAATTTATGTAAATACTCATAACGCTTTTTGTAAATATATTTGAGAAAATCACATAGATTAATTACTTGGAAGAGAATTCCTGATTTGTGGCAAACTGGCAATGATAAGTTAAAAGAACAAGTTTTTTATATAATAGGCAATGTCAACGAACTAATCACGTAGACAAACATTCCAAATAATATAACGTTATGTAACGAGACTAGTGAAGACTTTATGTTTGAAAAGAAAAATCTACAAATAAAAGTAACATTTAGTTGGGTGCAAACATTATTATTGTGATTATAAGTCTGATAGACATTGCGTGCACGGTATTCGCCATTTCAAAAAGAATGTCACCTCTAGTAAGTAATTAAATAAACAAAAAGGTTTTTTAAACCTTCCCTATCAGCCCGGAGCGTCTTTGCATAAGATGCACAGATTATTAATACAATATTTGAGTCGTCCTAATCTTGGAACACGTGGATGCGCGAATGTGTAGAAAAAGTGCTTATTCAGTTTCTTTAGTGAATTCGGTAGTACCCTAAAGGTAAAGTCCGTTTTTTGCTGGTTCCCATGAACCCTGTGACAATGGTGTCGACCTCGCTGAAAGACTTCGGGGAGATCCACGCAAGAATAAATATTATACAACAATAGGGTAGCTTCTTTGACTTTACTTTGCCGTGTTGTACGACGAAACAGTCTTGATCCTGGGACCGTTGTTTTAGCAGATCAGCTGTAGGTATTTGTTAACATTTTCAGTTGCGGAATGTTGTTAACATTTTCTACACTATTTTACATGAACCTAAAATAACTTTTTAATATATACTAATATAATCTATGAACTAATGCCTCTCATACTGAGAGGAGACCCGTGCCCAGTAGTAGTATATGGGTTGATGACAATAATTATTACTAAATAGTGTTTTATCAAATGTTAGATCTATCTATCTACGATATTAAGATTTGAGATAATATTTTATCACAGTAACTTTATAAACTTGTTGTGCAAGGCGTTAATAACTATTTTAAATGCGTATCAGCTGTAAATAAATAAAATGTAAGATAAGATAAAATAGGACTAATATTTCGTAATAAATGGGTTCAAGTATCAAGTCGGGTGGCGCGTACTATTCTCAAGACAACAAAAGGCATAGCGGCTCGTAACGGACTTTTTTCCAAGCGGCATCGATCAGGATATCTTCCTCGTAGGTTTTGTCATGCAAGGGACCCGCCATTCCCACGCATCGTATAACCTGATTACTGACTTAATATATTGCACTTATGAATTTTGTCACGTGCAGTAGTCGTAAAGATATAGCTATAAAGATAATATTAATATAACGTATACGAATTTTAATCAACAAATATATTTATTTAAATAACAATGCTGATTCTCAGGTCCTTAACGAGGCAATAGAAGGAATATCAGTGTAAATAAAATAATTTTAAATGAAAGTCAATAATAATGATTAAATACAATAAGTACCAAACTTGCTCGGCAAATACATCCCAGAGGTTTAAGAAAATACCATGCACTTGACTTACAACATTCTCAAAGGAGTTACAACACATTACCCCAGAGGACTATTGTCCTCAAGGGTTTTAAGTGCAGTAATAATCTACGCAGATAATAGTGCCTTAAAATTGTCCAACTGTACTGCAACTGTTGATAACGGTACAAACTATAAAGATATCGGTATAAGAGGACACTTGCTTCAGTCTAATAACCACTTGCTTTCTAAAAATACTTGTCCCTAAAACTTATAAATACGATACAAGTCAGTGTTCTGTTTATGATGTTTCTCACGACTACATTTAGACGATTTTGTCGGAGACAGCAACGTTTTGCATTCTTTTCTTTTTGAAATCGATGCCACCATACGATGGCATCAGAAAAAACAATAAAGCAATACTGATTTCTGACTCGCTTATTATTTCAACTGCAGAAACTTTCAATTTAACCCCCAAAACTAAGATAAGTTGTATCTTTTTCACAAAATAATGTCCAATCCAACTTACTATGTCAAATTACAATTCTCTACGTCTCATGGTCTAACGCTACGGCTGACTCTAAGGTATCCCATAAGCTGGTTTCATTTTTGCCATGTTAATACACAAAGAAGGAATGTGTGTTCTGTCATGTTCTTTGTCTTTGTATCTATCGTTCTCGCTAGAAATTGCAATTTATAGGTTTCTGCCGGTTGTGTCTATCCGATGACCTTAAAAGGGACTTGTGTTGTTATGTCTACCACTTATAGTGAAAACTTGTTCTCTCTGCCCTTTCCAAGACCAATTGGTAACTGTATAATTAAAGCAAGTGTATGTCAATAAAAGGTCGTAAATGTTCGTCAGATGAACGACTCATGTGGATAAATGAGTCATGTTATTATTAGTTAATTTTATTTGTATGGAAAATATTCTACATGACATCATCTTTGACTAACGCGTTCTACTTAGATAATTATGCGGAGAAAACAAATATTGCAATGATTAATGTTGTTGGACAATCTTAGTAATTTATTGAATACTCATAAATTTGAGGCAACTCTTAGAATATCTCAATTTGTAATTAAAAAATCCCTGAATACCGCCGTTCTTATTGTTTGTAAAAGATCAGTCTTAAAATATAAACGGAAATCTACTCACTCACTATGATCGATATGCACCCATGTGCATCAAAAACTTTAATTATTTGAAACAGTGCCTGACGAATGGAGCGGAAAATATTTAAATTCAAATGGAAGCCAAAATAGCGTGCAACTACCCGTAAAATATGGCGATATTTTTGATGTGGAAAAAAATTAAGGGAGAAATTAACATTCTCACCGCCCCGGATACGAGGAGCGTGCGGAACGAACGAACTAAGAAATAAGCAGACTTCCATGTTTACTAACTTTGAAATTCATGACATTTTTCGTTAGCGAAACTTCCGCTATTTATTCGTAATAATGCGTTGTCAACATTACCATTGCCCTAAATCCAGGCTGTAAAACGATGAAGAGCTAGTAAATTATAAATGTTTGCTATTCACGTGTGCGTTATTCAGATTTTAGATAGCAACAAAATATTATTAACAGTAAAGTCAACGTCAATTAGTCTAAGGGCAGGGTTTCATCACCTGTAGATAGCCGCTAACCGCCGAATTAATTAAAAAATGAACAAAAGTATAGTATTGAATGAATGAATGAATGAATGAATAATTTTATTTTCAGACAGGAGTCCATAGGGTTAGTAACAATTTTAACTTAAATTCTAGTGTTAGTAAGTTACAGACACATGAAAATATACAATTAAATTTCTAATATTATCTGCCAAGTAATTTAACGGGAACTTATTAGAAGGTGGTGAAACGGGCCCAAAATTAACTAAATTTTAATCTGTAAGCTCGACCCTCAACCCGTAATCAACCCGTTTGTGGGTCTCCCTTGAAACTTGGTATTTTTATTCGGGATAACGGCGGCACATTACAATCATAATAGCGCTATCGCCTTACCGTTAACGGCTCGGGTTTTGGGACTGACTGCACCAATGTCGATTAACAAGAGATTTAAATTCTGGAGCAACGAAAATCTAAATAAATCAATTTGTGTGATTTGATGATTAAATACTAATATTTCGAAATAGCCAGGATATTTTCGTATTACTTTCAGGTATGTCTCAGATTCCTGTATTATATCTAATAGAACTCGTTATTAATTTATATCAAAGGCGCTCAAGAACATGAGAGATAAAAATTGAGATGTTAAACTATGAAACCATGAAAATATTATTTCTAAAGCTTTGAGAATAGATAACCATAGCTAGAACCAGATGAAATAATTAACAAAAACTGTCTAATCCACAGTTAACATGAGCTTAGTAAAGTGGTGCAGTCAACCTTAGCGGCTTAAGTTTAGCTGCAAAGAGTTTTAAGTAGGTCATTTACTTTCAAATGATTTGGTTGCATTAGCATAAGGGTCTTTGTCTCAATGGGTCGATATTAGGGGAACGTGTTTAATGGGATTACACCATTAGCTATCAAAAATTATAGTTAAGGTCCCTAAATAAAATCAGTATAATTTGTACTTTTAAATTAAAAGTCTTTGAAAGTATTGTATTACACATTTTATTTGCATAATTTTTGCTAATGACGTACACATTTTTTAATAAATGTGACAAAAATCAATATCAAGGAACAATTTTTCACTATCGTTTAATAATACATCTAACATCACAATATTAATTAAAATACAAGGCACTAAGTTAAGTACTTAATTTAATTTGTATAAAAAGGTGCCATTTCAAGCTCGTATTTACAATATTTTATTTATATAAGAGAACTTTTCACTATAGTAAAATAAAATCTAAGTCATTGAACTATGTTATTACTGAAATAATAAATAGATAACACGATCAATTTACAAAGCTTGAAGTGCAGGCTCGTCTCGACCGTTACGACACACCTTGCGCCTGCGCCGTCAACCGACTTTGGCACTAACAGCTGTATGTTATGTTTTACAACACTATAGTATCGCAATAAATACCTATCTTGAATTATTATTTTCCTAGGTAAACAAGAAATTACGTACACAAAATTCTACAAAAAGAGTTAATTTTTATTGTTATTGTGTTTTAATGATTGGGCTAGTCTAGTTTTCTCCTGCCACCACTTAAGAGTTTCCTCAAATTGTTCTCTATCTTCCGGTGTCACTTGAATATCAGGAAGCTCCTTCTTTAGTTCAATATCGTCATTGTAGTGATTTTCAACGTAAGAACTATCGTCTGCCCTGAACTTGTATTCATTGGCGGTTAAAACCAAACCAGGTTCAATCGAAGGTAACCTGGGTTCATCACTGAAACCCATTTGTTGATTTATGATTGCAGAATATTTAACTTCAAAATCACTGTCATTCACCGGCACGTCAGTTTCACTCAGGTAATTTCTTTCAGGAATCACTGTAAACTGTTCTGCTGAATTCGGAAATGCAAAATGTCCGTCCAAAAGATGAGGATTTATATCTTCATGTCCAAGAAGGTCCGATGAAGGGGTGAGAGGCTGCCCAGCACACTCTTCTTCCTCATATAAATTTGGAGTCGCCACTAGCTGGAATTGTTCTGTTGCTTGTAAGTCAACATATTGCTGACGAGAAAGATGTATAGATCCATCCAATTCATCTTCATCCACATCTTCCTCTTCAACTGCGGGAGAATGTAATGAATAGTAACTTCTCTCTTGACTATTTTCTCTCGGCGACGAAGATGCCGGAGAGGGGAAAGATTCCATTGATGGACGTGATGAATTTTCTTTATCATGGCCAATGTTTAATAAATTTTCCAAATTACGTATATATTCCACAGCCATTCGCAACGTTTCCACTTTACTTAACTTCTTGTTAGCTCCTCGATTAGAGTTAGCATTTTCGAAGGCAGCCGCTACTTCGTCAGGAATATGTCGGCGGAGGGCGGCAAATCCATCATTAACTTGACGGACTCTGTTACGTTCGCGCGCATTTCTACGAGCAACAGCTAGAGGAGTTGGCGACCGCACTGCTTCTTCAGAACTATTTTCACAAGGGCGGGATTTCTTAGCTCCTAAAGCTGTCGACGTTGCAGGTTCAGTAGCTCGAAGTAATGACGTCACAGAAACTGTTGTTGGTGGAGATTGAATCTTGTGTTTTTTTCTCACTATAATAATTTCACGTGTGGAGCTTTGATTGGCATCATTGTTTGTTATGTTCACGGTATTATTCACGGATTCTTGAAGCACCTGTGACTTGCCGAGCGGCGAGTTGCGGAACACGACGACGCCGATGGAACTCATTTCGGCACGATGAGTTAACGTTTTCACATGTTATGATTGTTTATTTTGGATTAGTTGCGGACTTGGGTTAGATTGGATCACGTAGAAAATAACTGTTTTCTAGTAAAGTAGAGTAGGACTATACGATGGCGTCAGAGCGCCGGCCGCGACAGGAATGGCGCGTGCCGCGCGGACGCACCTGGGGTTGCTCGCGGGGGGATCAACAGGGGTACTTACGTTTACTAGTTGCACACATGCTCTTTCAAAGGGCGGAATGGGGAAGCGTTCCTGCTCAATGCTAGTTCAGTGATACAGTGCCAAGGTATTTTTATTATTAAAGTGTAGGTACTAATGTATATATTTTTAATTACTTCGATTATGATAACCTTTACGCAGGCTAATACGACTTATACTCAATCTGTCTAGTAGATTGACCATATTTAACTTTTTTATAATAAAGTATGAATGCTTGGGCATACAATTTAGGTACTTACCGTTATCCACCTTGGTGTCACTTATCTCGCAGGCTTATGCTAATATTCAGAACGACGCTTAAAGTAACGCTTCCGTATATTAAATATGTATTAAAATTTGACATACGGAAGCGTAAGTTTACGCTTAGCGTAGTCTCTGAATATTAGCCTTAGTGACTAAAAGTGGGCTTTTGCCTGCAAATACAAAGTCATTGTCCAATCTACATTGCCTACACTTAAAAATTTTAAATCTATTACGTAAGTAGGTACTTTTGAAATCAGAAAAAAATCACTAACGGTCTCGCTTATGAACCGCAACGATGGTCGAAAACCAGAACAGCATAAAGGACAATATAATTTTCATGGGGTGTCGCACCCAACTACTCGTATATCTGTGTGTGTAGGTTGCAATACATACCAATACATGCCCTTATTATGTCACATTCACATACACAGAAACACATCAGATCACACATACACAGTAATCGAGCTAAAACCGTTCGCGTGCTACAATGAAATTCCGAAATGATTGCGCTGGCGCAGGGGGTAGGTAGTGGTACATTGCTACATGTTACTCTTATTTTGACTCGAAATACAAATAATTTACTGTGACTTTAGTGCTTTAAATCGAAATATTTGTAATTGGTGGTGGTTAATTTATGTAGGTACATTTAATGCCTAATGCCAAAAACCATCATAAGTATTTGTATGCTCAACCTTACCAACGGTTTAGAAGATGAAAAATATTGATTAACTTGATTGACCTGATTTTGACTTACCTACTTTTCATTGAGAATGTAGCATTTTCTCGAATAAAAAATAATAAACCTAAATTATTTATTAGCAAAATCCCTATGTATCAAAACAATTGATATAAATAAAATATAATTAATCTGTTTTTTTTCAACACATACATGTGTGTGTAAGTGTGTGTGCGTACACCCACGCCAGCTGCGTGCCCTTTAGCTTTTGTGTAGTGGCACGCGCCACTGTCCTAGCTATGATCATTGTTACTTCTCTAGTTCCACTATATACTGTTTTTGCAGTACTGTTTTGATTCCTAAATCAAGGTAATAGAGTTTACTTTGGTATATAGTTTCATGTCTATATGGTAAAAATTTGAACTTTGACGTCATCGGCAAAGGCATAGAGATAGGTTGAACTACACATTATAATACAGCTACCTCAGCTGGCTGCAACGTGGCTGGTGAGCGTCAGGTCTTGGGTCGATTTCCTGGCTAAGCAGTGTTATTGAGTTTTCTATTAGGGAGGATTAAGGCTAATATTCAGAGACGATGCTAAGCATAAACATAGGCATCCGTATGTAATATTGTCATACAAATTTGTCATACGGAAGCATTACTTTGCGCTTAGCATCGTCTCTGAATATTAGCCTAAGTAGCGGCTCGGAGTCAGGATTTGATCTCAGGTAATAGCAATACACTTACATGAGACTAAAAACAAACGGGAACTTCTGACTAGCCTTTCAGGGGGAAGGCGTGATAGTATATTATTTTAGGATAGGACAGATTATGTTTCACACCTACAATTTTTACTCGGGAAACCTACCTAAATTATTGTTTTTGGTAAATCTAGCTCTACATGGCCTTACGCCAAACGATATTTTACGATGCCTAGTGATTTGAGAACAGCAGTGACACAGAACTGCACATTGCAGAGCTTCAGTAGTCTATGTAAAAGGTGGATCAACAGATGTCAAGAATACATTTCATAATTATTTTTAGTAACATAACATAACTTCACACCTGTATTCCCGGAAGGGATAGGCAGAGGTGTACTAATAAACAACCACAGTGTGCGTGCTTAGGAAATTCAAATAAATGTAGTATTTACGTATTTAATCGCGATAAAATTATTTTGATGCCGAAGTTTCGGACCCTTTGTCTATTACCGTGGACACTGTTCCATGGTCATCCATGACCCGTAAAGGGGCCGAAACGTTGGGATTAAAATAATATCAATTATTATTATTTTACCACCAATTTAAAGTTGTTTAAACCGCTATAAAACATTCAAGCGAAAGGATTTTGAGCGTAAAATAGGATTTTAATAGGTAGGTAGCTACTTACGTAAAACACATATTTTTCTGTTATTATATCTCTAGAAATAAAAGTTGTGAATAATAAAGTGAAACATTATAAACTTATAAAATATGTCGTGAATAAACTAAACAGTTATTTATAATTGATTAAATAATCGAGTTTCTTTGGTCTACTAATGTTGATAATCGATATTAATCGAATATGGCGTTTTTTTAATACTTTATCAAACGTAATGACGTATTCGAAGCGCCTGCTTTTATTTTGAAGCAAAGTATACGATCGCCGACGAACTATACCTGGTACCTATCGAACTGATTGTAGGCGTGTGTTTACGAAATAAAGTAAAAGAAATTCGGAAGATTAAAAACTGTGCTTACTTATTTAACTTATCTATGCTGTATTTTCTACGATTCAGTTTTCAGTAGATGTGTTCCTTTAAAAAAGTTTGAACGTTAACTTTTTTTAAAGAACACAATTAAAATGAAATTCGAATATAGAACCAGCGTCTTTGGATTAGTGAGTACTTCTTATACTCCGAAAGAGCATCCTGTAACTTAAGATGTCGCGTTTTTTCGCGGCAATCCGCTCAGTAAGTCGAACTCGAGGTTCACCATCTTGCGAACATATGGGATCCGTAAGTGCGACTATGCTGCATACTATTCTGGCTATATTTAACTTGGCCATATGGTAATTGCTGGCAGGGGAAGGTGTATCAAATTGGAGATGCCAAGGGATCTCAACGAGGTGGTTCGATCTGTCAAAACATTCCAACCCTTTTAAATGCAACTTTTTTAGTGCACTGATGGTGTTTTCTTAAACTTCTTGCACTGATATAGCAATTCCAAAATAATATTTAAAATTATACTCTGTTAAAAATATAAAGACAAACACCATCACGCCTGTACTCTTCAAAGGGTTAGTCAGTAGCGTATCTAACATGGTCCACCGCTATGATTTTGGGTTCTATGTAAGGAGTATATCCACGATAGGAGACAAACCTCGTGAACAAATCTCAAGCACTAAGAATATTATAGAAAACCCATAAAACAGTTTGTTCAACCTAGGAATCGAACTCGTCCTGGTTCCCAAGTCGAGCAATGTGTACTTTAATATAGGTATTATTATTTTATTACCTTAGTTGGATTATTGGATACCTCTAGCGATTAGGTTCCTATTGACAGACGCAACTATTCATATCGTATCTATAAAAGATGCTAAATGGAAAAATACTAAGCATACAATTCCAATGTAAGTCAGATATTATATTCGAACATAAAAACAAATTCCTATAAAGTCTAGAACAAACAAATGCACAAAAGCTAACCTGTGCATTCATGCTTCACAAACAGCTGTGTTATGAATAGTTCCTGCCGACCGACTTACCTTCTAATGCTATAACCTATCTCAATATAGGACACATTGAATTAGCTAGGCTATTGAGGGCTTCCCCGATCCAGACGGACCCATTATTAGAAACTGAGACCGGGAATAAAGGGGAACCTTCAACTTGAAATTAAATAAGCTAAGGTCACTACAACAAAGGCACGTCTGGAGGCTATAGACTGCATCTAGACGACTAGACTAGCCATTCAATAGACGTTTTTATTGCAAGGGGGAGTTGTAAGCATATCCGCTTCAAAATATTGGGTATGATTCTGAAGGATAACAATAAGACAAAGATGGCTGACAACCATACGAACGAGCTTGGAAAAGCAAAAGTGTTATGAACGATATATTTTGTTCACAGGCAACTTTTTCATTAAGGAATATAATCAAAACAGAATGGAAGAAAGTTTCGTCGGTTACAAATAATAATGGTAGATTAGCAAACACTAACAAGTTTTGATCTTCAAGGCTGGACATATCAAAGAGCTGCTTGTTGCATTAAAATATTATTATCCGTTAGTACATTTAAAAAGTGTAACTACAAGCAGTGAGGTGCATTCATCAGAAACGTGGTCCAGACATAATACTCCTTTCATTCTCTTTGTTTAACACCATACGAGACGTTTGGACCTGCCCCTTCCTTCGGGACCTTACATTCGTTTTCAATGAACTCTTTGCCAACTTCTTATTACATTACCACTTTATATTTGCATCCACAAAACCATTCCCCTATTCTATTCCCTACCTTTTTCAGACAATTGCTGATTAAATTACTTTTAGAAGTGGTTTTGGTAATTTTGCAAAGGTTCAAGATCAAGTTTTTTCTTAAGTTGCTTATTCTGTTGAACGGGGTCTGCAGTGTTCAATGGCAGAACCGTTACATGCTGTGAATTAACGATATTGTTTGGAAATAAGAGTACTTAAAACTTATTTCAACGTCAGAAGTTAAAATAGCAAAACATGAAAGCAGAAAAGCATAAAAAAATATATTTTATATTTTATCTATTTTCAATAATGATAAAACAAAATGATTGAGACATTGTTAGTTTCGTAATGCATATCTACGAATCGGTATCCTTACAGTAGAATTGTAACACAACTGATAGGTAACAAGGCTACAGTAATATCTCCTCCAACATTAATCAAACCTCATTCAGAATTATTATTCGACTAACTTAACCGACCAAAAAATATCAGGAACCTGGCAGATGTTTGGGCCCGCGCCGTTTTACGCACACATGTAAAACTGTCGATCCTACTCTATCTGCTCAAACGACTAAAGAAGGAAAGGGAAGAAAGATATCAATAGGGGTTGCGCAGAGGGTTTAGCTGCGTGATCTCCTCCCTGTTGTGCACTCACACATACAAAGACTGGGAACCCTCGATCATTTTATTGATCTGGAGAAAAAATCTCTGCAATTAATTTTGAAACTGGCCGAATACTGGATTAACGTGATTTGTAGATTTAGCTTTATGATTAGTATTGTTAGTTGATTAATGTATAATCGTTGTTATTGATCAAATTAGTATAAAACTGTGATTTAACGTAGTGAAATGGTTATAGGTATTTGACAGCCTGTGAGCAAGATTTGTCTGACCCTCAATAACGTTGAATGAGCTAAGAGGCTCAGTTCGCAGAACTGGATCATCAGCAATTAATATTTATATTTGGGGAAATATGCATATTATGATATGCCTAAGCCTAGGAAATGAGCACAAAATAATAAAATCCCAATTGAAATAAATGAAACAAGCCTACACGAAGTTGTGAATCGAACAATTCAATCAATAAAATGGATAAGATAATATTGTTATTCTAGATCCCGTACCGGACAGCTTTTTACTGTTCCGATGTGTAATGGCGTCATTAAAACCAACTTTACAGCTAAGTGCCCATAAAAAAACCGCTTCCGTAAACATTTAGACTCGCCGACACAAGCTCATAAAGCCTACGATGGGTCTTCAGCAAAATAATATCATCATCTCATTGGCTTCCGACAATTTCAAGTGTGCAAGAAAAACAAACTGCTGGACTCGCATATCGAGTTACGCTACTTAAACTGTCGTCAGCTACTACCACCCACACGGCTCCTTTCTCATTTTTTACCAATCTTTTTACAAAACTAAATAGGTTTCCTGTTAGAAAAACAAACAGAGACATTTATTGAGTCGGAAATTTTAGTTTATATGTCTAGTTGCGAATGAATGATGGATTACGAATGACTGTCGACCCTTGACGGAATGATGCTTCCGTTTACAAAATTATATCTTGATGTTGTTTGATTGGTGAACGACTGTGGAATGAGGTAAATGATTTGTCATTCTATTGATGACAATAATTTAGTTATTACGACAATAACGAAATTTTAGGTTATTGCTGTTTTCAAATTACGTATCGTATCCCCACAGTGAAGTTAAGTAGGGACCTATATCGTTTACCAAAATTATATATACGGTATTATCAAAGGTTATCTGTTCATCAGTTTGCGGTAAATATGACGTTACAAAACTTAGGAAGCGAAAAAATTGGGCTGACGAAGCGTAGGCAGCGATCCTAATCGATGTCCATCTGTAAGATTTAGTTTCACGATTCACTGATGACGTTGCTATGAAACCCTTCTTTTTAATTTTCTATAGTAATAGCTGGAATTTATGTTTTTTAAACTTGGAACTTGTCTATAATGTAGCAGGCATTATTTTGTGGCACTTCATCTGATATAACCACAGAATATTTGAAAGAAAAAAACTTGGGGACTACCGTGGACACCACGTTGATTTACGAGAAATAAAATTTTGGGATCTTTTTAGCGGCGCAATTAAAATATTTAACGAACCTGTCGCAGTGGGTGGTGGGCGACAGTTCTCACGAGCCTATTAAATATAATTTTATTTGTTTTTCAAACGATTTATGAATAGACGCCTTCGCCTTGTTTATAGATGTGGACACTTCGGCGGGACTTTGACGTGTTTTATGATGAGGAAGTTTGAATGTCGCCATTTTTTTTCCTAATAATATTGTTTTTGCCGTCTTTAGCTACCGACAGCGAGTTTGTGTGAAATTTTTTTTTTTTTTTTTTTTGTAGTAGGTAGTAAATTTTTGGAGACCTTAGTGCGAACTTAGGGCATCTCAGTCATCACAGGAAGTAAGAGACTTCACGAGAAAAGTAAGGCAAGCATCTTACCTTTTAAATCGTCACGAACTGGAGATGAATCGAATCTGCCGACATTTATAATAATCATGCCCATAAATTGCTAACGTTTTAACAATACAACCCTTTTATAGTTACGTTATTCATATGTCAACATTCATAACCACGATACTTATCAAGGATGCGCATACACATCCCAGCTAAAATAAAATTCGGTTATAAACGATTTGTGAAATGCGTTGTCAGCATGACGCGAACTGGGTTTAGTGAAATCAAGATTTTTTCTCAACAAAGGGTAGATATAATAGTTTTGTCCCCTGGACAATATTGTGATGAGATGTCTTAGTGGATTCACAGCGTGTGGTTGACGGCGCGTTCACTGTTTGGAAGCCACCACCCGCTTTGTAATGTTGTTCAGAATTAACATATTATAATAATTTTTAACCCCATACATTGACTCATCGCCGGCAGTTTGAGATAGCAATAAGATCGTATTAGTTTATGTTTATAGTTTCAATGGTAGCGGTGCATGTCAAAGCAGTTACAATAAATTCGAGCGTGCGCTAGTGGCTGGCAAAACATAAGTGCTGGGGCTGTCTTTAAATCACTTACGTTCGAACGCACGCCGTGTATTATGTTATCTATTGCAATAATTTCCGAGGCGTTAAAATGAGCCCGGCATGGGTGTCGGCGCGCAACGAGAACAATTTAATTGAATAAAATTAGCCAATAAAGTGCGCTCGTCGAAGGCTGCTACAATGGCATACCGTCTCCGCAGCACGGTACTCGTAAACAAGCCTTATTTACTGGGGACTCCTTTGGGAATCCACATTAAATGCCCTCAATATACTGTTGGGAACGTTTGCGTACATTCATACCTTAGTCGGTAATAGTTTTTCGAGCCCATTGTGGGAAGAAGGTGATATATCTGAAAGACGTAATGTCTTACAGATTTTACAATGCCACGCTAGTTCACAAATTTAGCTCTGTATCCTACAGCAGAAACAAGTTGTATTTGTAAGAAGCAAGAAATTTTAAATGAAAACAAATGAACGCCTGTCCCGTTGTATGAAATCAATAAAATTAGCTTGGACGAAGTATTTCGTAGCCCGCGGGAGAGCCGCTCGCAAAACCAGCACTGAAGACTCAATCAGGAGGCCAATTATAACCGTTGTGCTCACTGAACTGGTCATGTCTTTTGTCCAGGAAAGGTTTAATTCAATAAAAAATTACCAAGAATACTGTTATGTTATCACTAAGATTGAGATCCAGAAACACCAAGGGAATCTGTTCGTCGACCTTTTTTCTGATCCAAGTTTATTGAAACCTAACTATAAGGATGATGTTTGCCTTAAACTAAAAACCTAGGCCAAAAAGGTAGGCCTTAACCCGCTTTCAGTGGCATGCACGGAGGTTTTTGTGGGTCATTTAAGAAACGTTGCAGGAGCCTTAAAATCAATTAACATGCTAGTTATCCTTATGAATTACCTTTTTATTTAAACCTATCAATAGCTTGGTAGATATCTGTCTGTCTGTTGTTGATGAAGCGCGCTTTAGCCAGGATTCCCAATTTTTTTTACCTTACGATGCGTTCATAATTTTACATTACCAATTCTATGGTTCTCATAAGTATCATCCTTCACGATATCCGGCCAGCCTTTTTGGGTCTGGCAATTAATTCAGCAAATTGATAATGAAAAATGCTATTTAATTAACGAGCCAAAGTGGTCAAAATTACATTTTGAAGTTATAAGAAAACACCAAAGCTCATAAATTTAATGAGTTTTAGTGCGGAAGCGCGCACGAGTCATCGACAATCGGTGTTTGCGGCGGTTGCGCACTGAATGTTAAACAACGCGTGCCAGCGCAGGCTGCGTAGCCTGCGCAGGCGCACTCTCCGCCGTTCCATCACTCTGCTGCATCAAACTTGATAGACATCTCAACACCACTTAATAAGCGAATTCCTCACACCACTTTACTGGTACTGGGAAACATTGATGTAATTATCGAATAACGCAAAAAATTGATTTTTTCCACCATTGATTTACTGTTACATCTCATGTAATTTTTCCCGCTCGTTATTCCTCCGGAGCGCAAACACGTTATATTACTAATTACCAAGTAAAATCACGTGCATATAATTATAAATTATAAAGAATTTCGCTATTTGCAACTGTTCGTGTGACAAATGCTGGCCGGCTGGAGCTTTGTCGGCAGCAGTAATGAGACACTGCGCAAGCGGGAGACAAATTTATCTCATAAATTTCTTTGGGATGCGTCGATCTGCATCGTTAATTTACTACACTCAATATATATCGATATCTTTATTCATTCACATCTTTATTATGTCATTTATTCAAAAGTGTCTCGATATATTACTAAAACTTAATTTCGATCGGTGAAATGAAATCCACTTAATTGAAATGGAAGGGACAAAAATGTACTTAATACCGGTCTTATCTCAAATTTCTCAATTTGAGTTTCTCCGAGGAGTTTAGGGAAGGCATTTTTCAAACATCAGATCTGACAGCGTAAATGACGAATTCTGACTTTAACTACCACTTGTATTTACACGTTGCGATGAAATCCTTATAGCTGGAGGCTCTTAACGAGTGTTCCTGAAACCTTAATTTGCTTGAATGCTGACATATAGCGGGGACAGAAGGATGCCACACACACCGCTACGCTCAACCGCCAATCCTTTATGCAAATACCAACAATATCTGACCACTTTACTTTATAATACAGTAATCATGTTATGAAATGGGCGGTATAAGATAACGTTGGAGACTTTGCTCTTCAATGTTAAAGCTGGTATTAAGACTAAGACAACACTTACGGGATTCTCAATTAAAAGTTTCGAGTCATTTTAATATTTACCTCTCAACTAATCTCTCGGTTCGAACACAAATTTAGGACTTGTTAACAAGTTCGCGACCGTTCATTATTTACTAAACAAACGGCGATAAGGGTCGAACAAGCTCGAAGGATTTCGGAACACTTTTTAAGATTTGGCACACGGAAAAAATGTCGGCAGTTTTTTGCTGTTCACCTGTTTTTATGTCGATATCGCACAAGTTTTGTACCACCCGAGTTCTAATAAACACTTATCGGAACTTGATCTTAGGAAGCAAAGAATTATGGCATATTTAAACAATTTATTGCTGCCGCAGAACAAGGGAACTGCTGATAAGCCTCTGGTTTTGCGATAACGTTCTTTATGCTTGTAACATTTGCCGAAATAAAAGAATTATTGCAGTGACACAAACTGAACATGTTGTAATACGACCTGATTAGATCAGAAAACAACAAGTAAAACAGCTGGCTCTTCACGAAATAAAGCTGAATTAATTAATAATTTGACAGATTTATTCAAATTAAACATGCTATCCAATCCTAGGACCTATAGATACTCAGATATGTTGCAAATATCTTTACCTAAGTTATGTGTTAATAACTGTCGATTGAGATCCTCGTAGTCTTTTTGCAAATAAATATGAATAGAATAGTGGTACTAATTAAGTCATTGATAACAGCGAATGCTGTTTTAAATATTTAACGAGTTATAATGAATGATATTTCATTTCTAATTGCAAATACAATGTCATAAATTGCATACGAATTGTTCATTGCCGTGATTGTCTGCGTTCTAATCATCGTTTAAACAAGTTGTTTTATTATTTTGTTACGTTTGCAATAATGATAATTTTTGTCACGGTTATGAATGGAATTTCCTATAGTTATTTACAAAAAAGGTACTGTTCGCAAATACATTTTAAGTTTTTTAAGTGGCATTTAATTTAGGCTTTAACCCTTAATTCGACAGTTTTTTTTTTAAATTAAATTTGTAAAATCCCTACAGATTTGGGTTCTTAGGTTGTAAGGGACCCTAGAAAAAATACCAGAAAAAATCTATTTATTTCAGTTTCCTGAAAAACATACGTCCATTATACTGGACATTATCAAGTTCACAAGAAACTGATGAACTCAAACCATGTGCAGTATACTTCCCACCGTCAAAGAGACAGAATAAAAGAAATAAGTGGTTCCGTAGGAAAATACTCATATATTTTAGAAAATTAGTCTCATAGTTACATTGGTTTACGCTTAAAATACTAATAGGAACTCCCGAAAACTTATAAGTACAAAAAACTCACTTATGTTTTGAACATAATAATTAAGTATTTATAAAATTTTCAATAAAATCAACAATTAGCTTATTAAAAAACAATCAGCCTTTTAGTTCTTGAAAATATTAATGTAGATTAATCTATATCAACTGTCACTTGCTTTTTGGTCGCCTGCCTACCTACTTACTTATTGTGGAAGTTATAAAAGCAATTTCTTTTGGCCACTAAGCACAACCTCTGCTTGCATTTGGAACAATGTGTGTTCGTTTTATTGTTCTTGCAGAACTTGCAACGTCCATATGTCGTATATTCAGGCCAGTGGTTGTAGCCATCATAACGCACAGAAACTGGAGGCCTCGGTGCAGTTGGGTTTTGGATCAGTGCTTTTTTCGGTACAGGGCTTCGTGGTTCCGTCTCAATTGATCTTCCCTTTTGCCTCAATTCGACTGCCAACTTCTGTCTGAACTTTTTCAGACTAAGGTTTGTCAGGCTCCTCGTGGTGCATTTTCTCCTGTAGAGTAGCCAAGCATTGTTAACAGCTATATCTAACATTTGGCCAAATATGTTCATGTACCAACGACGGCTCTTGAAAGATGTTCTGTAGAGAGCGATCAACATGTCGCACAGGTCAACGCCTCCCATATGTTGATTGTAGTGTCGGACTAACTGCGGGCACCTGACACCAATTTTCTTTTTCTGTTCTTTGCTCCATCTCTTGATTTCTTGAACCGGGTAGGCATCTGCATAAGAACAGGCCAAAGTCACAACTTTATTGTCGTACCATTTGACAATGGCAATCTTTTTGTCGTTGTCTACGACTTGGCTAAATGAACCTCGGCCCTTTTTCTTCAGTTCTTGTTCACTTAACAGTCCCTTACTGCAACCCTTCAGTCTGTTTTGCCGTATGGTTCCGAGACTGAAAATCCCCCAGTGTTCACGTAGATACCAGATCAAGTCGAGCGTTGTGAAATAGTTATCGAAATAAACCGCACATCCTGGAGTCTGAATTGTCTTGCAAAGGGCTAATACCAATTTGGCCCCCAGTGTCATCTGCTCTTCCTCTTCGCTAAAATCGATATACCGGAAGGTGTCATCACCACCATACAATATAAAATCATAGACGATTCCAGACGCACCAGCGCGTACTACGTTCTTGAATCCCCATTTATTGGGTTTCATGGGGTTATACTGTCTCCGGTTTCCTGCTTTAGTGCCCTTATACGGTATAGTCATCTCATCTATGCTAAACTTCATTTCTTCTTCCGTTGCAAGGCAGTTCCTCCTTATTTTTTCAATGAATGGTCGTATCTTGTAATATCTGTCCTCATCCGAATTGGCATTGTCAACAAAGTGAATGTTACGTCGAATCTGCTCAAATCGTTTCAATGGCATGACGTCAGCCACTTGGGCATATCTGAATTCTGTAGACCAATAGTCTAGATAGGAAGGCATTTTCACTATACCCATGATAAGAAGAATCATAAAAAAGTCTTTCAACCCCTCGATGGTCAATTGGATACATTTCCCAGTTCTTTGGGTTGAGTACAAGTTCGTGTTGTTGACGATATCCACGAGTATATCTGGCGAGAAGAACCGATAAAAATAGTCCAAAGGAGAGTCAGTATCCGGTAAATCAAATACAAAGTCGTTTGATGGAATGTCAGCCTTGTGTCTGAATTGTCCTTTCCTCCATTTGTAGCTCACAATGAGTGTTTCCTTGGTCTTTTTTGCCCGGATATTTGGCACTGCTCGTACTGTTAGTTTCCTCTTACGCCTGGTTGTTCTTGATGTTGATGGACTAGCAATAGACGAAGCATTTGATGATGGAACCGACAATAATGAAGCCAAACTTGGTAAAGCATTATAATTTACTTCACCAGTCGGTGGTAGCACGTTGTCAATAATAGGAGTCAACGGAGGTCGCTCATGGTTCAAATTGTCTTCAACTTCTAACACAGGGTGGTTCTCACTGCCACTGACGCTAGGACGGTCCTCTGTTTGAACATTTTCGTTTACCGTCTCCATGAAAGAGGCAGCAGTATCAGCATCAACGTTAGTCTCGTCACTGTCGATTGAAGTATTGCCTTGTGTATCATTTTCGGAGCTATCTAATATATTCATGCGCTCTATGTCTGAATCGATGGAACGGCAGGGTGAGGAGGACAACTCTTCAGTCACATGAACAGAAATTTCTTCTGCATTCTCAGGTTCAGAGCCACTATCTACATCCGAATGAGCATTTTCAGGCGGCACCAATGCTAATAAGCGATGTCCTCTAGACTTGAAGCTCTGAAAAACGAAAAGTACTAAGGTGTAAAACATTTTGTCTGCGGATCCCTAAAAATGTTATTACGAGAGACAACAAAAGTTAATTTTCTAATAATTTGGCAACAGGAAGAATACTAGACATACGATTTTGTATTTAGTTTTCTACTACTTCGATAAGGGGAAGCATAATGGACATAGTCTTTGCCAGTTACTTTACTAGTAATTCGACGACGGGAAGTATACTGGACATACAAGTTGTGGGCGTCGTAAAAACTAAATAAAACTAAGTAAGACAATCAAAACATTATGAGTAGCCTTTCGGGTATGTTATCTTTAGTTTTCAATGAAATTACAAGGAAATAAGCCGTAAAACAGTGAATAAAATGCAACTTACCGAAAGCCCGCGCAGCGCGTCCTTCCTCCCCGCCATCTCGCCGGCGACTGCTCGCGTCCCGTCAATGTGCACGCGTCGTTGATTTTTGACAACGTAGTTGGATAGTTAAGGATGCAATTATAACACCTAGAACTCTAAATATACGGTCTATTTTGTATGCAGATTTTTTTTCATTCAATGGGAATTATACTGCACGTCATCGAATTAAGGGTTAATAAAAATAGGAAATATTTTTGATAAGGGCTTAAGTTAATCAATTGCTTTGTAGCGAAGTTGGCAATTTATATTTTTTACTAAAATTACTTATACATAAAAACAGTAAAATTTAAAAATAGCACTTCCAATGATCACTGTCGTCATTCATCACAATATCTAATTATAACATCAAGTTGACGTCATGTTCTAGTGAAGCATGAATCATCTAATTTGTGAATAAATGACGTACGTTAGAGGAGTACATTTTCACGGATGTCTAACACAAGCAGAGTGGCGCAGTGGAAGCGTGCTGGGCCCATAACCCAGAGGTCCGTGGATCGAAACCATGCTCTGCTAGAAACTCTTTTTTAGTTTTTTACTTAGAACTAATTTGTTAATCTTAGCGAAATATTTTCTAGATTAGATAAGTGACGCTTATCATTATTATGTATTTATATCAGTATTACATTTATTATCAACATTATAATCTTGTCATTATTATTATAACTAATGTGACTGTATGTAAGCATTAATGAATGTGTTTTAAATGTAATTTATAGGTTTATGTTTGCATTTCTTTCGTGATATTCTTTTTATTGATTAGTGCATAGAATTGTGAAAAATAAATAAATACACTATGTTACTTTCCCATAAGTTCCTGTTTGTATTAAGATGTATCATTACACTTTTAACTATTTTCATTTTGTATGCTTCCGTTGCTTCCCTCGTCTATTTTTAAATCATTAAAATTTTTACGGTAACATTATCAAATCATCAAATAAAATATCGATTACAGATTTATCGATAGTAACACGATCTTTTCTGCCGACCGTAACATAAGGAGCACGCTTTGACGTCTTAATCCAATCAAGTAAATTAGTTATTAACTTACAATGTGATCATTGTAATGTAAATTATGTGTTTATAGATACCCTAGCGCGTGTTTAAACGATTAACATTCGGGAAATTAAGGCAGGTCGGGGATAAATAATACCGATTAATATTTGGCGGGTATTAAGTTTTATTTTAAAATATAATTACCGTAAAATAAAATAAACTTGAATGCCCATCATTTATGTATTTTATATTTTTATAATTTGGTCTGGTTTTATACTGACCTTTCCAAGAATTTCTTTAATTAAGTTAGATACCTATTTAAAATGTAGATAATAAACTTGTGGATACCACTACGAAATATAGGTACCCTATAGTTTATTTAATTAAAAAATAATTTCCCACTAAAGTATGACTTACAGTAACAGTACTTATAGGTAGAAATTATAGGTATTTTAGAATATATTAGTTATTTACAGGATTTGTGATTTTGTTTTTCAAGTAACCGTACATTTACAAATTAAGGTCTATCTACTTGGAATAATGTTGAATATTGTAAGTCCAATTAGACTATACAAAAAGGACCAGATATCACTGGCATTATGTTCTATTATTAGGAAAGTGTCAAAACTATCTTTCAACGATAGAGTTTAAAATGACACCATTAACAACAAGGAATGACCAGCGTTTCGAAGATGGTCGCTATAAAGCTACTATTAATACATATCTTTTTTTTTAAACCGACTCGTTATCTGACGCAGGAATCCTTTCAATCCATCCGTTCTATTGTTTTTGAACCACTTTTTTATGTTGATATCAATATTTTTTACGATGGGAGTAACGATAAAACAGTGATTTGTTCCGAACAGATATCGACTGTACGAGATGCCTTCGGGGCTCTTATGATGCGTTTATCATTCGGCGGCAACGCTTCTTTTGTATGTAAATATTTTATTGTTACGTAAAAAATCTTATTCTTTATAAAGTGGATCGTATAAATAACTATACTTATACAAATAAAGTGGAGATTATTCAAATATCTGGGAACGAAATTATATTAAGTGTAATAGAAAGTGTATTGATCAAGCTTACTAAGATCCGATCCGACACTAAACACATTTTAATGGAGACGTTATCCTTTTCGCAACATATTTCAGTGGCTCATATCTTGTGCAGAGAGGTACCGACATTGAAGTTCCAACAATCGGATTTGTGCTAAGTAGATCATAAAATATCGACTAATTTTATGGCGGTATTTTTAAAGAGTTGCAAATGGTGAGAGCAATATTTTTTCCTTAAAGAGTTCCCTTTCCTTCAGTGAATTTAAAATTGTGTCGAATGATCTAAGTATTTTTTTTCTGGTAGGTACTGTTATGGTATAATTATTATTATACTGTTTGTGGATCTGTTTCTTTCATTTTTCTATCATCAACCAAAAGAAAATTAATATTAAGTTCTGTTTAAACTATTAACTTTCTATTTCTAATATCACATTATAATTCATTTTAATTGAGTTCTTAATCGATACATACCGTGTAAGTTCTTGATTTGAATATTTGAATGTATATCGATTATCGCTTTGGACACATCGAATGATTGATATTGGTCTCGGTATAATTTCGTAGTGGATTCCTTTGTATAGTTAGAGGGAATTAATAGAGTTGTTTGTTTTACTGGCGCTAGTGGGCATCGCCGCGGGCGCACCGCCGTCGCCTTGCTATAATGAAGTGTTGAATTTTGTGTTTTAGTATTAAAGAGGATTGTACAATAGTTTAGGTAAAATTTTAGGGTATATATAACGTAAAGATAAGTTTTACTTTTCAGGAGTTAAAGGGTTTAAGTATATTTAAATTCACTCGCTTATCTAAAAGTTCTAGTGGCGGGTTTGTAGAGTTGAAAGGTAAGCTAAAATGTTATAAATATTATAATTACAACGTAAAAAAGTATTTTAAAAAGCCAAACACTAGTCAAACAGTTCCAAAAATTGTAGAAGAAGCCAATAGGAAACCCATATTAACTGGATTGGAGAAGACTCGGATAAGCACATCGAAGTAAAAAGTTGCTCTAAAAAAGTGATAAAGACTAGAGAAGAAGAGGACGAAGTCTATCCCAGAATTCTATTCTCCGATTATTCTACGATCCAGATGCTAAAGTAAAATTCATAAAACGGTGTGTCTTTATAACATTGTACAAGTACCTTTACTAACTCGCTTCTGAATTAACTTTCGAATGGAACATCGATAAATAAATATTTATATTGTGTTAATGATAAAAAGCGTTACGTCTCAGATTTAATAGATAAACAGTAACGGACCGTCGCCTGAAGCTGCATACATTATAATCTAATGTACTGGCTTTAATTGTAATCTTTTTAAACTGTATAATAATAAATTTACGAGTACCTAGTTAGTCTCCGCTTTAAATTCTTTTAGGTGTTCCTAATAATGGTTTTGATTTAAGATGTTTGAATCCAACTTGATGTAAATCTATGCGAGATTTCCATGTAAAATTAGAGAGGTTCTAGTTATCTTCATTTCATCAATCTTTATTTAAAATTGGATAGGTTCTATATGATCTATTTATCGCTCAGATGAAGGCGACTTGGGTTTCTGCAATTGTATTTCTATTTAAATGGCATAACAAACCTTATAAATAACCAGTTTTTTTCTAAGATATGTACGTTATATAATGTGTTTTTCATAATAATTTATGTCTTACAAACTTAAATTTTGTGTCAGTGTTAAACTATCAAACTTAATAATTTAAAGACCGGATGGTCACATTTAGTTATTACTTGTTCAAAATTTATATTATATTATAGGATAACGCGGAAAGATTCTCTTTTTAAACTTGTCTCGAATGTGATTGGCGACATTGAATCATTTTAAACTGACCGTAATTGTACCGTAGCTTGAGATAGCCCGGCAATTTGATGATAAATGCCCCAGTAAGTTTATACGCTCGTCCACCGTCACGGTCCTTATGAGTTAATTAACAACAATCATGCAAATGACACGCCGCACTCAGTACTCAGTGTATGCGGACAACTGTAGTAATAAGTGAAAATCGACTGATGGAAAAAACGTATGCGACGAGCTTTAATATTAAGTATAATTTTGTAGTTAACAAGCGCAACTACGTGAAGAAATTTGAAATGTCGCCGTAAGCAGCGCACGCGTAACCTGCTTCTAGAAAAAAAATACTCGTACTATATACGTTCGTATGCAGTTCTACTACATATATCACATTTAGAAGATTACTAATTCCTATGCAAAAAGAAAAGGTTGAAAGAAATCGTACGGTCACGATCGTACGCCTTTTCAAGCTTGCTCTATTAAAATTTCCATAACATGTACTCTAACCATACATTAATCTAAAAGCTCGCCTCACTCAAAGCTATCTCGTATGCATCACTACTATCCGCTAAAACTTCTAGCTGCTGTGAAAAAAAAAAAACTTTAATAATTCCAATTAACCCTAATAATAGGCTTCGGGCAGTAGAGAGGCAGCGCGATTAAAAAGACAATTCCCTCAACCACTAGACTACAATAGCAGGTTGCGAGCATTCCGTTCTGTTGGAAGCCTGCCCTTTATTAATAGACCAACGACCGGTAGCCGCCACGGTTGCCATACTGAGCGAAAGATATGATTAACACAAAGGCGATACATAATAAGCGATATTGGGACCAGTCCGGGGAGCTATGGACATAATATGTAACCGCAGCAGGTTTTCTATCATATCCATTACAGGCTAATACTCGTGGGCGCGACAAACGCACGCGTTCACGTTTGCTTTTCTTTAGAACGGCCCTAAGATGCGGCCCGGGAACGTTATCGTTGAAGACCGTTCTGGCTAATACGCCAGAATGAATGCACTTATGAGGTATGCCAGTTACTATGTCATTGTGTATGCAAGTGTATGCTTGGGCCTTTAATTAGCGTAAGTATGCACTTCTATGGGGCTGAACGCTTAGAGACCTGTTGCATCTAAGCCTTTTGTACATGTTTCAATAAACGACCAATTAAGCTAACAGGTTTCTAGTTTACTATAATCATTTATATCAATTTAGAATTTTCAGATCTATAAATAAAATCTAGTTGGATTTAAAAAAATAAGCTAACATAATTTTATATTTATGGTGATCGCCGACGTTTGTCAGGGCACTAAAATCACATGAAACAAAAATTTCGTAGTAACTAATTTTCCTAATAAAAACTCAAGATACTGTTACGCCGAGTAGCCGCCACCGAAGTATTTAATGTGCTAAAACAATATTGTTGTGAGACTTATTGGCACATTAAGCATTCATGTCCTAGAAACATAAATCTCACACCACAAATTTTAGTCCATTTCTCAATTAAAGCTCATCATTCGAAAGCTCCCAAATTACTTCAATTACTTATTAGGATCACACCGCTAACTAATCACCAGTCAATTAGCTTTTCATTGAGGAAATATTCAAGTCATTAGTAAATACTTAGTGTAATGATTCTATAAAAAGGTGATACATTGAGGTAAAATGATTATAGTTCAGCAGATTAGCTAACTAGCTAGATAGTAAATTCAGTGTCTAATGAAGATACCTACATAGCTGCTACATATAAAACTACGTATTTCTTTACAATATATCCATAAGCTGATTTGTCTATCAGTGAAAAGACGTCTTTAATTTTCATAATGTTAATAATATTGTTTCTTTCTATAAATATTTTGATGGCAACCTCTTTTGCTGTCGATGATGATGTCAGTGGAATTCCAAGACAAGATCCAGATGTTCCAACAAGTACAATCCGACAAGAAGACCTGAGCATGCTGGTCGGGGGTTGTACTATCGGCATGATAAGGATTGGAGCCATATGTGAAGAAGAAGATTAACGCTTGAATGTGCAGTGAATCATCGGTCCAATTACGATCAAATGAAGGCCCAAATATTGGATTATGTAAGATCACTCAATAATATCTCAGTAATACTATAAACATTATACTTTTATTATATCCGTATTCATGTGCAGATTATAAGAATTTTATGATTGCCCTTGTGTTATTTCTTTTTAAATGTTGCTAGATTTTTTCCCTGTATCGTATAAAAATAGAATGTGTAATATAAACACACACAAACAAACACCCAGATCCTAGACAATAATTGTAGGTTATACAAACGGATTCAAAAGCTCCTGAGCTAGAATCTACATCCGTCCTAAAAAAAAAATGTTTCTTCCGTGTGGGGTATGAATTCCCAATCCGTGGTGATTCAATTGCATGTACCGATACTTTACTAATTGCTAACCGCAGTTTCACTCGCATCCAGAAGATCTTTTAGGACCAAAAGCATCATCCTTTCGTCTTGCCATATTTTATCGAAATCGGTTAAGCGGTTTAGGTTTGAAAAGGTAACAGACGGACAGAGTTACTTAATGCATTTATGTTTATTAAGGGTGCTATGGATTTATGGATATACAGTATGGTAAAGTCCTCAAATAAATTTAATCAAATTGAAGTTATTTATGTAAACTCATGCGCAGTAGGTACCTACCTATATGATTTATTTTTCTGAAAAAGTACCGCTCTTAATCGATGTAATTACAATTCTCGCAGATGTATATTAGATTGTACAAGCAATATTTTATCGGCTTAGTAGCGGTTTCGCCCGAAATTGGTTCGCCCGAAATGGGCGAATGAACTACTTTCAGTTTTGAATATTTTTTAGGGCCGGTTTCGCCCGAGACAAATTTAATAGCGGGCGAAACAGGTCAAGTAAAATTTAGTAATGGACTATTCGCCCAAATACTTTTATACTTTAGAAAAAATAAGTAGTACAGTCGAGCACACCGTAATATGTACATATACAAATGTTTTTAAAGAGGATTTACTTAGGCACATGTAGTAAGTAACCTACTAGATAATATGCACAATAACATTTGTTACTCAGCGATAGAATTAAAGACACGGCAAATAAACGCACCCACAGGAACACAAAGATAATGCTGTCTCTGTCACTCATTTGCAAATTGTGCAACGTGTTTCCCATCATTTGGTTTAGTGTGTCTAAAATGTGCATGAATGATGTGAAGTCAGAAATATAATTTATTTTATGTTTAATGTTTCTTCAAAAAAGCCTGGATACACTAAGAAGTAAGTAGTAAATATATACTTAGTGATTGATTATTAGTAAGTACAAAGTTATAATGAGTAGAAGTGTAATTATAAGAAATATGTAAGTGTTGATATATTATTAATAGTTTATATTTAATTTTTTTTGTGCTATTTTTTGATTATTAGTAAGTACAGTTATAATGAGTAGAAGACTGTGAAGTATAATTATAAGAAATATGTAAGTGTTTCTATATTATTAGTTTTTATTTCAAATTGTTTTGTGTAAATTAAAATATATCTGATTATTATGTTTTATTTTTATTACCCACCCGTTCTGGATCCCATTTAAACAACGGACTGACATAATAGTTATATACATTCTATTTATATAAATGGCTCGTTTGTTGAGTAGATAATATTAGACATACAGGAATAAACAGATTCACTAACAGTATTTTTTTTATTGTAAGTAACAATTGTGTACGCAACTGTACTTTTTTATAAAATTTCACATTTTATTATTAAATAAAGGCTTATTTTTAGAGGCATAGTAGTATTTGGGCGAATAGTCCATTACTAAATTTTAATTGACCTGATTCGCCCGGTAATAAATATGTCTCGGGCGAAACCGGCCCTAAAAAATATTCAAAATTGAAAGTAGTTCATTCGCCCATTTCGGGCGAACCAATTTCGGGCGAAACCGCTACTAAGCCATTTTATCGTTATCTCGCGATAAATACACACAAGATGACTGTAAATAATATCTCAATGACAAGAGAAGTAATTGGATGGGCTTCCACATCGATCAAGCAATAATTTTGTATGAACAGGCTCATGTTAATGAAACGTGATGTTAACATTTCAAAATGACATGTTTACAATGTTAATTGTTTGTTAGGTGGTGGATTTTACAAGATAGTTTATCAAGTTTTATTGTATTTACATACATACATATTTAAAAATTGGTGTTAACGGGAAGTTCCTTCACATAGCCTATCTACTACCTAAGTGATAACGGGAAAAAGACTTTACTATATATTCATACAGCGTGTGGATACAGACTTCAAATATAAAATTACTGACAATTTCTTGAGTACATTTCAGTCGTTCACCTGAATAAGTGGATAAGCAAATATAATACAAATTAAAATGCAAAAAGTAATTCTAACCGCAAAGTTGCATTGCACATACCTAATGACGAGTATCCGCCAATTAAGCGTCTGCGCATGGTCCGTGACAAAAACTTGTCTTGTGAGCCTTTAAGAGGCGCTACCGAACTTAATTGGACGGTGGTTATCGACTGCTGGTTATTGTGCCAACTGGCAATGGCGAATAATCGAAGGTCAACCGAGTGGATTCCACCTAGTCCAGTCTCCCTATACCATGATCTATTTCTGTCTACTCCAATACAAAAACCGCCGTGAAATTGCATAAAGAACAAAAAGAGTCAACACCAAAATTGGAATTTGAAATTTTAATTGTGCTGTTAGAGCCTTAGTTGCTTTGCTTGTGCGCAGCTGAATCGACTATTACGTTTGAAGGCTTAAGTGTGATTGATGGTTGTTTTATTTTAAAGCCTTATACAACAGGACTTAGAATTATTGGTTGGAAAAGTGATTTTTGTTTTCAATTCTATCAACCTATCCTTAAATAATCCCGTGTATTAAATTGCATTCGTAAAATCTTATAGGATTTGACGGCTGTGAATTTCCCATGAAGTGTATTTATTCTTATTTTTTTAAGAAGGTAAATTTCACTTTTGTATGTTTTGTAGTAATGTCCAATAAGACTACATGTATCTATTTAATAAGGTAGATGCGACAGGTCAGAGTCACTCCGTATGTAAAGCGAGGCGTGCTTCGTCGGCAGCGAGTGACAGCGAGTGGCGCGTGGCACTCTCGCGCACTCCGACTGGTTTTACCGCCTGAGTCTGCGCAAGTGACGATCATTCCTAAATAAAAATAAAGACACGCGCTCGATGACGCCGCCCTGTGACAGGACCTCTTCAAAATATACTTTATCCCGGCAATTCATACATTATTTATTAAACAATATCTATCTACCTAGTCTTTTTAGCACTCGGGAATTCTCGTTTTCGAAACAAATGCACAATTAATCTGTTCTTTCTTATTTTTCCCTTCGTTTGGAATAAGGCGTGTATTTCATTTATTTCTTAATAAGCGAAGCGACAGTACCTCGGCTCCGATGTTTAATTAAGAACTAGCGAAACGGCGCAGACTGCGGTCCCTTGCAAATCTACATAGGTATTTGTTTTTTAATCACGAATATTTATAGGTGCTATTTTATTTTGTCCAGTATTTTAAAGACCTTTTATGTGGGAAACACAGTAATTTAGTCGCAGTTAGCAGGGTCTGTTCGTTATGGTTTCAGTGGAGATATTTTATTGTCAATTTGTTGAAATATGTCTGTGATTGCAATGAACGAATGCGGAAGAATAATAAGAAAAAATTGGTTCAAAGGAATGAGGTCGATGCACCAAGATGCTCACAGAATACTGGTTCGAGTGTTGAATTTATTAAAATATAATTGATACGAAAGTATAATAACGTTATTACGCTAATAACGTTGGAACTCTGTCTAAGTAAGAAATGTTCAGAAACAAGAGTGTTTTTCATTTTGTTCATTGATTGCGTTGATTTGAAAAGGTTCCAGTGTTGATGACTTGTTTATCGAGTATTTCGGGTGGGTAAAAAGAGGAATCTTGTGTGTCCAGTGGAGCTGTCCATTCAAGAATTTGTTGACAAGCAATTAAGGGTGGGCCGAGTATGTGCACACGCTCAGAACAGAAGCGAGAGACAATTTTTATATATTTTTTATTGATTGTATTGAATGCCGTAGACAAAATATAATTTTATGGATTGTAGTTATTGTAATTAAAGAAAAAACTTGTCAATTTTGAAAGGAATGTACTTCGATTGCAAGTCGCTGTTACAAGTTAAAGCTTTATTGCGTAGAAAATAATTATCCGTTTGAATTTTGAGTGATTAGTACGTACAATTTTAAAACTAACAAAGTCAATATAATATTAGTACTTAATAACTTCTACCTATTCTTTAAAATCAATACGTTTTTATTACTTAAGAAGTTTATTTTGATGTTATTGCTTAAAAATAATCTTATAAAACAAGCATATTAGGTCTTCATTGCGTATTAAGGACGCATTCACACAATGCTTCTAGTAGGTACACAACCTGCTAGATTAAGTACTACTACTACTTAATATAAGCAAGTAACCCTTTATATAAAGTACTAAGGATTTTAGAAATAAAAATTGCATTTGTTAAAAAGCTAAAATTACAAACAGACAGTAACCCTTTTGTAATAATTGGAATTATACCTACTTGTAATTTTTTATTTATTTAATTCAGGCTACAAGGCCCATATTATATAAAATACTATAATACAATACAATATAATGAACTTAAAACAATAAAATACTATACATAACAATAATAAAATAAACTAAGCACTAATTTACACGATGAGTCGGCCTCGGAATCGCCAGATTATATACTCTGAACTTAGGGAACATACCTGTACGTTTTACAAAGCCATCCTCTGTCTGGGATTTATTGAAAATATATTTTTCTTTCGTATTACGTCTTTTTAGCCTTCTGAATATTTCTCCTCCACTTCGCTTTGTCTGTCCAAGACATCGTCTTCGGAAACCTTTCACTCAACCATGTCTTTTTGAACTACACTATCTTATCTATGGGTAACTTCTGAACAAAATATAATTTGGATCTGGATTTGCCGCGACATCTCCTCATATGTCTCTGTCTCCTTATGACGACGTCTGTGGTCTAGTGGTTCGAGTACCGGACTGCTGATCATGAGGTCGTGGGTTCGATTCCCACAAGACACAAATATTTATGTGATGAATATAAATGTTTGTGTTTGTTTGGGTGTTTTCAATGTATTATAAGTATGTATTTACAAAAAAAAGTATATAAGTATTATATCCATTGTCTAGTACCCATAGTACAAGCTCTGCTTAGTTTGGGACTAGATGGTGCTGTGTAAAATGTCCCAGGATATTTATTTATTTATTTATTTATATAGGTACTAGGGGGCTAGACAAGTTGCATTTTGACATTCGAATCGACAAACAAAATGTATGTAAATGACATTAGTGACAGCCCGATTTATCGAAGGCTCGTTTCATTTCAATACATTTTGATTGTCGATTCGAATGTCAAAATGCAACTTGTCTAGCCCCCCTGTGGCATACACACTGACATTATTTGAAGATATACTTGTATGAAAAAAACCCTTTAAAATATGAACTTTGAACTATAAACCTTTCAAAGTTCGTTTATTTTTTTACCGAAGGTCCAGGAAGTGGTCCGGAAATTTTGCTAATGAACTGATTTATTAATAATAATGTTCGCTGCAACATTCTGCCAGATATGTCTGGGAGGCTCCGTCTGTTGGAGCCATGTGAACTGTGTGCACATTAATGACGTATAATTAATTTACCTTATCAGCAATAATTTAACGTCTCAGCAATATTCTCTTAGATTTTCCGATTTAATTAAATATGACTCGAATGTCCGTTATTATCTTCAAGCTTCTTTTCATATAAGCGCGAACGAGCTAATGATTGGATGAGCTAGTTGACGGGACCCTTACGATATCTCATCTTCCAGAGTACATAGTAAAGCGTGCTTCCAGCCTCTACACTAATAACAATATTAATTACACACGCTGCTATCTCGCAAAAGTAATCGTTTTAATTATCAATAATAGCGCGTATAACAACAGAATTCTGTCTTGATTCAGCGCCGGCGCACCGGGCGTGTTATTAAGCCCTATTTTTTTAAATCTACATTAACGTCTCGACTGTTTGTACGTACGAATGTTGGTACCTCTATTAATAAACGTTTATAACTATCATTTACCATTGTACGGAGGTTTGTGAGCGTAACTGGTAGACGAGTTTATGACCATTGGAAATACTTTAGGTCGTGGAACGAAGAACACAGATAAACGTTTTAGAGTCTTCATTCTTATTATCTGTGGTTTTACTGTGGACATAATTAGAGCGTTATGTTTAATAATCCATTCATAATAAATGTTGATTTGCAATTTACATTATGGGCACGTGAGTATTTGGTGTGTAACATAAATTATAAAAGAACTACAAAAGAATGTGCTGCAATTTTTTTAACACACATTATGTATCTCAGCCCGACTTCTTGTTGATCAGAACATGATTATTTATAGCATCCATATAATTTGGAGAAGCGGACCACGCCATCAACGGAACCCGACACGCGGACACAAGACCTTTTGTTATAATTGAATTTTGTTAACAGCACAGTTATCCGGTTTTATTGCAAGAAAATTAATTTTTATGAAGAAAAAACAATTTGTGTTACCATCATGCATTTTCATTACCCCTAATCTTGGACGGTTTTATTGTTAATAAAACAAAGGCAAGCCCTATTGAAATAATAATTAGGGGCGCATTTAGCGTGAAACCTTAGTCTCTCGTGCCAGGGAGCTGACATTAATGGATATTTCAATGTCAACATTATTCCTGCCGTTCGTTGTTCGCAGACACTCGTCGACAAAAGCGAATAATTAAAGTCATATACGTGTATTATTTTAAAATATTTTACACGAATTTTATATTCTTTATGGTGTATATTTTAACCCCACACCATGTGGGACGCATAGGGGACAGGGTCTTTGTAAAATTCTCACGCGTAGGAAGTACGAGATCAGCTACTATTTTTTAACTAGCTATACTGTAGCCCCCTCTTCAGAACCTTCTATGCATGACCTGTATTTAAATCTAAATTTTTCTGCAAGTAAATTGGAAGTTGGAGGGTACATAGCAAATTAATCTACACTTTTCTTCTTTTTTTTATTTCTCGAGGAAGATTCGTGATACCGCAACGTTGTTCATCTTTTTAAATGTAAAGATTACTATCTAGTTATTACTCCAAGATTTAAATAATTGTTGGAATGGAAATATTTTGTGTATCTTAGGTATATCTCCGACAGAAGTTATAGAGCTCATCGGAGGAATCTACTCGTACTTAATGCTATGGACGATAGCAATCTGTCACTGTTACTACGTTTATGTAGATCAAGCGGCGCCGACGCAACTTGTATGAAAAAGAGTTTAAGTGATACATTAATACTCGTTATATACGTTCATACATATCTATTTATTTATCTGTTTATGCTTTTTTATTCTTGTCTTTTCGCAGCCTTTGGCTAGGTCATTATTGTTGTAATATTGCATTCGTTTACGTTTATATAAATACTCGGTTTATTCAAATATAATTCATTTTTATAGAAAATACAAATACGAAATAGTCAATACCTACGAATCTTAAGGTAAATATGGAATTTTATTTAGATACTGTTACCTGTGCTGTTACTGTTGTAGGTACTGTGATAGATTAACAGTAGAGTTAGAGTAAAAATAAGTACAGTCAACAAAAATAATTATGTATACACTAACAAAAGTGCTAAAGGGAATTTCTCCTAGTTCTAATAGAATCTTTGTGATATTAAAAAACACATTATTTATGGACCAATACTATAGTGACATTGGTGTTACCTCAAAGTTGGAATTGTTCAATCATAAAAAAAAACCTTTAGCACGTTTTTTGTGTTTATATGGCTATGCTCGTGAATGTACATACCTAGTTGTATATTTTTATTGAAATTTCATAAAAGTATAGTAACTACTACTACTAACTACCTAATACTAGAATAATTCCACAGTTACGTCCGCACTATACACAAACCTTCAGGCCTGAGTCTTCTCCAAAGGGTAATACACCCACTGTTCGCCGGTATGTTTTGGTCTCATATAAATGAGAGGGCACAAACCATAAGCTGCTGCTGAGAATTGCAAAGAAAAGCCCAATAACACTGCTTGACCTGGGAATTGAACCCAGGACCTTAAGAGTATCTGCCACGCGTATGAGTACCTACTAATGAGGCAGGTACACACAGTCACACAGATACAGCTAATAGATTACAGGTTGAGGTACATCTACTACATTCAGACCGTCTCACATTTTGTAATATATTAAAACATGATAGCTATACATAAATATATTTTACACGATTCAATAAAGAATCTTAAACCACCAAGCGCTACTTACAGCAGTAGCTTCATCTACTAGCTAGCCTGTAACGAGAACCAGCAATTGCACGCACAAGTCTTAAATCTGCCATTTCAACGTTACCTAGATTATCCACTATGGTTCGACATCATTTGATTTGCTATGATTTATAGCCCCATAGGAGACTTAGAGCTATATTACTGTACACATAATTATTGGTTTTACAAACGCACGCGCAGCTTTTAAAATTAATGGACACGTGAATTAAAGTTGCGGTGCGGAGCCGTAATGAAGATAACGTTGGGGTGGACGCGGTACGATAAAGTTCTGACGGCGTTTCTGACTCGAAGATAAGCCTTTAATTATTGAGATAAAGCCTCTACGTACGCCGTATAGGCTTTAAAACGTCCTGCAATTAGGACGCAGGATCTGGGACTCGTGTCGCCTACACCGCGACCGGGTCGTTGATCTGTAATTAGCGATTGATTAGCAATTTTGATTAATTCGATCCCGAAATCTGTCACTGAAAGTGTTCCATGATTGCGGGATGAAGCTTTTAGTCAAATATAAATGCGACTTCCATTTATCGAATCGTCGCATATCGATAAGTGAATTAATATAAAACCGTTTAATTCTGATCTTTTGAAACATGAAAACCAATCGGATTTACATATTTTCTATGAATATAAAGCGGTTATGTACCGTACTTTGTTTAACTTCAACTTTAAAGCAACCATACTTTGTAAATTAACAGACTTGCATTCATCAAGAAGGGCACTGGTAATATTTGCGGAACGGGGCACCCAATTAACTTGAGACGTACGTATCTGTTCGCGACGACGCGTCACCAATAAAAATAGTGATAGTGTAACATAGTGCAGACAGTGACCTACCTAGACTCAGTGCTCTCAGTGAACTGAAATAGTAAAAATTTGTTGCAAAAGTATTTATAGTTTGATAAAAATAGTTTCGGGTAGTCTGCAAATAAAATCATCAGTGTGAACGACGACTGCGTGAACCGTAAGTACAGCCCAGGTCTATAGTTTAGTGTTTTAAATATAATAGAATCAACATATAATGTCGTAAATAGTGTGTTTAGATGCCCTGGGTCTGTACTTACGTCGTCACAACGTCGGCGACAAGTAAAACACCACAAATACATGATTTATAGTAATTTTTAAGTTAAGTTTTTCCCGATACATGTATTTAGGTTTATAGGTCATAGAATACCTAAGACAAATAAATGCATTATATATCGCCGGATAGCTGGGGAAATGCCCCATCTATTCGTAGTAGTTTTATTTATATAACTTAAATAGTTTAAAGGTAATAGGTGTGGAAAGTTGTTTCATGCCCTAAAAATGATAGGCCTCCCCACTTCATACCAGCATAGTTTCGGCTGGATGAGTGAGGGGGGAAGGTAAATAGTATAGGCATTTAGGGCATGAAACAACCTTCACAGACATAGGTAACACAAGCGCCTAAACTATAGGCAACATATGATTATAGGTCAAGATATGTAAATAGGATAGAACAAATATAGAATAAACGATCGTGCAAACAGTGAGCGGTTCGCGGTCCTCAATAAGGTAAAGTTTCGTGCCACCTTAGTAAATTAGAAAACATAGGAAATCGTAGTCATCGGTGCAACGAATTTTACATGGAAGAACTGTACTAGGAAAATAGGAAGAGGATCGCACCGCCCACTGGGAGCACCTAGAATAGCACCAGTGCGTTTTATTTGCCTCCCATTCTTCCCGCCTACGTCATCGGCATCTTTCAACATCTGAAGACACACTTGATCCACGATATATTCTGGAGCCTATAGTGTGTAGGACGTCAGCGTCTCGCCAGCTAACCGAGCTCATCGAAGGAATTCGCCATCGTAAGCTGGGAGGTTAACGCCCGTCCGGCACAGTATCATTATCAAGTAGTAGTGTACAGGTAGTAAAAGGTCATTAATCTCATTCATTAAGAACATCCGATTCCAGATTGTACGATGAGAATTCTTGCGCCCACAACTCCGCCTATATTTCGCGCGGCGACGAAATGTGTTTATAACGATTCTAGTGCAACACCCACGACACTGCCAATATTTTTTCTACCACACATTCGTTTCCTAGTTAAGGAAATTGGTAAATGATTAATGGCTGACCGAACTATTAGTTGCGAATTAAATTACTTTCAAAACAGATATCCGTTCATTTTACACGTAAGTTATAATTATAATCACATCAATCTTAAAAATTAAAGAAATAAAAATGAGTTGGATTAAATCGGTGCCATGAATATTATATGTTTTCAAAAATTTCGGCGGAAATGACAGATAAAAGCAATAAGGTTTAAGATATGGTGCTTCCGCTATCAATCTTGGTTAAAAAGCAATATGATAGCCATTTTTGTCGTATAATAACTTTCTCACGGTATTGATCAATGTCAATGCTATGATGTCATGTCATGTTCATGCAACATTGCCAATTTTGAGACTGTTTATATTTTTTTAATTAGGAACCGTTTTTTTAAATAGTATATGTCGATTTCTTTGAAAGAAGAATGCGTGAGTATTCCACCGAAACACTAAAAAGGATTTACGTCCAAAACGATGGCACCCGAAAAGCGTGATGAAGTCATTGCCGCGAACTTAAAAGGTAAGTAATACGTCTTTACAAGTGCCACGTACGCAGGCAAAAATTATATTTGCAGCTGAAAAATAAACGTAAGTGGGATCGTTATTATAAATTGGCAACGATCCTGCATAATATGAGCTAACGTTTCTTTTTAATAAGTTTCTTGGTAGGTCTCGCGTTTACTTCACTCGCTCAGTTTCAGTCATACGAGCATCGGCTTGACATTTATTGGTGGTATAAATCGTAACTTGATAACTTAATCTCACATGATAGCTGCGGTTGGTGCACACCTGTATTACGCTTGTCCTATATTAATTTGTGGGTATAAGAAGTGGTTTGCGACAGCCCTAATGTTATTTGTAATAGTTACGCATATGGCGATTATAAGTTAGTTTCTTCGATTGAATTAAATATCTATAGTTTTAATTAAACTATCACACTTGGATTTTCGAAGGGTTTGGCTAAATTTCTACGCCTACATTTCGCCAGAATTTTTTGGGTCCCAAATAATAGGAGGTAAGAAATATAAGGAAGGGCAGGAATAGCGAGTTGATAACCAGTAAATCGGGTGAAAATCGAACTCCATGCACCTACTGAGAATTGCATAGAGAAACTCAACCCTTTGCTTGATTTAGGAATCGAACTTAAAACCTTATGGCAAGCAGCCGCTCTTGTCACCACTAGCTCAACGTGCCAGTTTTAATAAATTACTTCAATTAAGTTGTAAATAATAAATTGAGACACTTGTCATGTGTGACAGCTATAATATAATTTACGACTAATTACACGTATAAAATAGAAGAGTAAAACCCACAAGATGCATTAAATACCCATCAACATCAGTCAAAGTTGCACTTTACATAATTTTCATTGTAAACAAACGCATTTAGCTTTCGGCGGTACAACAAGTCCGAGCGGTAGGTAACAACATACGTAATTGCTCTTGCATTTCAATTATGAGCAATTATTAAATCCCACCAATAAATTGTGTATGTTGGGTTATACAAAATGTTTTATGAGTACGATTTAAATCGGTACGGGAGCCTGCAATTAGTGGCGCTGATGCCTCGCTAGACGTGAAACGGTCGTATAAAAGACTTTAGTCTTAAAATGAATTCTCGGGATTATATTGTATAAAATTATTTTACAACTTGTTACTACTTTTATAATACCTATTTAGTCGAATACCGGGCTATTTAAAAACTACAAGGTTAAAGAATCTGTTTTAAGGGAGGGACCACAAACCGTATAGGTAATTATTATTTATTTAGTAGTTTATGTCTTCCAGATATTTTTTTATTAGCCGTTGCTGTCCCATTGATGGGCAGACGCCTCGAACCAGTCCTCGCGGTATGCGTCTAGATCGTCCCGCCACCTCTTTCTAGGTCGGCCTCGGCGGCGCTTACTATCTACAGGCACCCACTGTGTGGAGACTCTCGCCCAGCGGTCGCTGTGCATGCGGCTGACGTGACCAGCCCAATCCCACTTACGCTTGGCTGCCTTTTTGCTTGCCTTTTGGCGCTAAGAAAATGAATAGGAATGTACTTTACACAAACAGAGATTGGGCAAATTGGGGACTATAGGTGAAAGGCGAAATGGGTTGGAGTTCCTATGGACTATGGATCCCTTAACAAGCATGTAAGACAGAAATTTCAAAAAGTACAACTTATTCCATGTCGTCGCGACATACGTTCCACCCACGTTGCGACTCTCAGCTTCAAGGGAGGCGCGCGACCGCCGCGCCCCCGGCGGCAGGATAATTTTACAGTCTATATATCTGCACTGATTGCCGGGACACACTTGTATTTATTTACTACCCCCAGTACTTAATACTTGACATGAGGAGTGTATTTGTAATGTTAATTCAATGTTGATTACGTTTTTCACTTATTGTGATCGAGCTATAATTGAGGATTTTGCTCTATATTTCATTTGGTTTATTTTGATGTATTGATTGTTTAAGACTCAGTAGTACAAGTACTCAAGACTTCGAAGTTGAAGTCGACGAAGTCACAATACACCGTAAAGCACAGTTCTAGAACATGCTCGTACCAAGTTTTTAAGGCGACTTCAATTAACAATCTACTACACCTACTGAAGACCACAATACTGTACCTACAATTGCAAAGCATTCAGTTATGTAAACGTTTGTATGTCTATATTTTGCATATTAGTTGGGCAGACTGTAACTTTTTGTAGATATCTATATAATATATACAATGTTTCTTACCAGACCTTACAGCTATTTACAAATTCGTTCCCACATTACTCGAATCTGCACCTACCTACATATACCTCCCCCTTAACTAAGCCTTCGCCTGAGGTGTTCCGGTGGCGTTCTGCAACGGACGCGTACGCAGCTTTTTGTGTCCCAACATTGTCGGTAAGGCACTGTACATACATACAACGAGTTTTTGGCTAATGAGCGGATAGAAAGGCCGTTATGTCCTCAGGTTAAGCTGTTGTAACAGATTGTCCCGATTCTTTGTCAGTTATGAAAAACTTCCAGGTCACTGTAGTTATAAATGATGAAATTTTATCATGTTAATGTATACTTAATTGTCACTTAAATACCATCACGCTTGTTCCTTGAAGATTTAGGCAGAGTTAGTCTGCTACACACCTACATTTCGCTGGTATGTATAGGTTCAGATCCCCTGTAGGGGCGGGCTTATTCCCACCAATCTGGTACAAATACAGACAGACTGAATACGAGTTTCATAGAAAACCCCAAGAATACTTTTGCTAGAACGAACCTAGGACTAGCGTAGCAGTCAGGTAATGCAGATATTTATGATCGTTCTAAGACTTTTGATGTTGATGCAAGAACCTTGATAACTAACTTGAGCACGAGGCACCAATCGGGCTAAAACTTACTTACGAAACATTTAGCTAAGGATGGGACCCTAAAGGGACTCTGACAGTGAGATGTATTCACGAATCAAAGTCAAATATCTAAATAAGCTTTGAAGAATTATCTTGCGTAGTTATAAGCCATACCATCGACCAGCTAAAAATCTCTTCACTGAAACAAAGGCACCAAGCTGCGGCATTTAAAACTAGTGACCCCTAGAACAATGTGACAAGTAATTATGCTTTTGTTGTATTTCACCTTGAACAAACAGTATCAATGCAACTGGTTCGCTAACCCTCATTTTGTTGTTCGGGCAATAAAGCGTGACTTTACATATATTATTTAATGCAAATCCACATAGTTCACCCTCTCGCCCTCCCTTTCATAGCAAACAATTAGGGTTGATGCCCACCTGTCCGCCGCGTGCGCACGCCACGCGCCAACCGCTTGCAATTCCCTCCGCAATTATTCTTACGTTCGGTTGTTGAATTTTTATATTATCATTATTTTTATTCAACGGTATTTTTTGACACGTGTAAAACGGGTTCCGTAATGAGCAACATTGTTCAGCAATTCATAAATGTTTTAATTTATATCCTGTCCTGGTTCAGTATTATTTTCTTCAATTAAACATTTGTTTTTGTCATGCCTTCGCATTTAGGTGTGCCGTAGCTTTTCCGTGTTGAATGTAAGGAACTTATAAATGATTCTTACTTTGATTTACCGTTGCTATATACCTATTTTAATTTCAACCCTATATCTTATTGCATATAGGTACAAACTCCAAACAGGTTAATAACTAAAACGTATATTTGCTCTTACAGTAGTTACTCCAAGTTGTTCGGCATTATTTTATCGAATTATCAGTGATGTAGGTGTCACGGCTCGTAGGTGCAGTTGTAAACCGTGGACACAACAATAAAATAGGTTGTAAAGACATTTTACCAATTTGAGCGTGCACAATGGTCGATTGATCACAGTCACAGCGATGAAGCGCCTTCATTGATCACTCCGTATATATTGGTGACACGTAACACAAATAGTACTTTCTTTTCGATTATATTTACCAGTAAATAGTTGTATTTTTTTGAGCAAGTTTTCAAAATCGCTTTTCCCATGTACCGAGGTCAGTCAGGTAGGACAAACCCTGGATAATAATAAAAATAAAACACCCCTACCAAACTTGCCCAAAATCGTTGCACTATATCCATAACAATGCACATTACTCTACACATGCTCAGATTTTCGAGCATGTTGTATGGGCACCCTACGCGATTACGAATTCATAACCATTTTATCAAGACCTCTGGAAACCAGCGAACAGTATATTTTATGAAAGATTTTATATAGGTTGCATTATCTAGTACGGTCTTCTTACACTGGTGGGCCAGGTTGTGCAACTTGTGAACGTCGCGTGTCAGCGAGGGTGCGGGACAGGTGTGTCGCACCCCTTATTTAAGGGAATTTGAGGTCACAACACATAACTATACTATACTTGTTCAATATATTATAGGGTGGCTGTCGGTTAAATATCAAAAAATAATTCGGGTTTCTGTTTATCAGGAGGACTTTTCCTTATGGCGCTGAGAAAATCCGTATGTATCGGCCGCCACTGATTGGTATTTCCGAAATCTGTCACCGCGAGGAATATTTAAAAATCTTAAAAATCATCTCTGTTATTGATAAGAAACAAGTTGTATTATGCGTGTCTGGCAAATGAATATTTTATTAATTGATTGTTAATTAAAATTGAAAGAAGCAGTGATAACCTAGGGGAATGGCTACTGGACTGCCAAGTCAAAGGTCTCCAGTTGAAATCCAAGGCCTCTGACTTTTCGAAATCATGTGCGTAATTATTATTCGCTTTAACGGTGAAGGAAAACATCGTGAGAAAACCTGCATGCCTGAAAGATTTTCTCGACGGTATGTGAAGTCTGCCAAGCTACATTAAGCCATCGTGGTGGTCTATGGCCTAATCCCTCTCATACTGAGACTCATACTGAGAGGAGACCCGTGCCCAGCAGTGGGACAATTAATGGGTTGATGATGATTGTTAATTACTAAATTTTCATCACTATTGTACTTTGCAATGTTCCAAAATGGAGTGAACGTTAACGGAATATTACAAATAAATTTTATGAATACAATAATACTCGTATGTAACGATGAAGACGTATGTTAATAAATTAGGAACGTGTTTCAAGAATATATAAATACTAATTATCTTGATTCACGTCATTCAGTGCCACTGGGTCTAGTAAAATATATGGTGACCCTACAAGGGTTGACACTTAACGATAGTAAAAGCTCGTTACACTACTCAAATGCAAATAAACGTGTTGTTTGAACAAGTTCAACCCTCCGTCAGCAAGCGCGCAGCGGCGCAAGCGCATACAACACGGGGTAAACGTGATTAAGTAAAACGGGTGAATAGGTACTTATGTATAAGTACCTTTTATATGATAACGGTTTCACCTTTAACTTGTCAATTATTGAACAGAGAAAATTTGTACTCAAAAAGTGGTGTTATCTGTCATTAAAAATCAATGATAACCTTGTATTATGATCCCAAGTCACAGGTCTCCAATGTTATTCGAATCTCCACTTATCACAATTCTGTATGGTAAGTTCTCGAATGCGTGTGAAGTCTGCCAACACTCAATCTGCACCTGGTCAACGTAGTGGACAATTGTCTTACCCATTCTGAGAGATGACGACCCTAGTGGTAGAACTGTAAAATTGGTTGATGATGATAATAATATTCTGAAAGCTATGTCCCCGACACTCTATCCTTATTTTTTACTAGGTACGTACTCGCTAAAAGGAAAGATAGGCGATAGTATAAGTATAAAAGACGGCTTCAGCTGCAATGTTTTCTAAGAGGCTATCCACACCTCAGATCGTAATCATTAGACGATTAAAAATAACAGAATCGCCAACACAATCGCAATGTTTATCTGTTGTGACCACAAGTATCATGGCTATTCTTTACTATCGTCCTTGATTATATCAGTGACGTAGACATTTGTCAGAAGGCTTGGTTGCTGGGGCCATGAAAGTGGCGGATCGAAGCGAAGCGTTCGTAAGAAGCGCAGAGATGCTTATATATACTACGTTACACATGCCCGTGTGCTCGACATAATTACACATTATCAAGTCATTTTGCTGTCAGTTCTTTATAATGTAACATTTCAGTTGTCCCACACCACTGAAATACCTTGTGTGTATGCATGAAATTTGTCTGGAATGGATTCAATGTAATAACAACAATTCTTATTTCTAATACACTGTAAATTGTCATTTACTATCTAAAAAAAGTTAGAAGTTATTACTATCCCAATGTAGTCACTACTCAGATGGGAAATATTAGGAACTGATGAATGAAGTAAACGAAGAGCAACTTGCAGAAATATCAATCAAACAACTGTTGGGCTTCTGCAAAGCGATCACAAGATTCGCGACGCCGAGCGCCAGTAACCTATGAAGGAATCCACCAAAAATGGGGAACTGGGTGAAATAGTCCCAACAAGAGGACTGATCGCCCGCCTGGTGCCTGCAGGCGTCCCCGAAGATAAATAGAAATAGAATCCCAATGGCCGTGTCCATTGGGACATCCTTCCTATCGGATAATCTTTATGATAGAGAATCTTCTGAAATGTAGGTCTGTTATTTATGCAAAAATATCAATACATGAATTTTAAAGGTCTGAGCCTCAAGCGAGAAGCTACCGCTGCAAACGATAATGAGGGCTGAATTCGCTACCTTAGTGGCCACACAAAGGTAATGAAAGTGTGAGTGAGAATACGTATCCATTATACTGACTGATCGACGATAGTATTCAGTATTTCGACGCTTTTGTACTTTCGGACACTTTGAGACTTCGATCCTTAGATCATCACTGTTGAATGGATACATTCAGGAGACGAACTTTTGTATTTGTCACGGCGCTATTGATAAATTTTGTCTCATTGTTCGATACATAATTTCTGTATCGAAGTTTTTTCTATCTTTGGTTCTATGATTTAGTGAGAAGTTTATACATTTTTCTCGTGCTTTTTTCCTCTATGTATTATGTTCTATTTTCAAATTAAATCAAATCAAATTAATTTATTAATTTGTATAACATAGGTATAAAGTGTAGTTCTTGAATTTAGTAGATTAAATCGTTTAGTATTCTAAATCATGTCTTAAGTGGTAAAATACTAAGTGCATTATTGGACAAAGAAAACAATTGCATGTCAATGTATTCATTGAACTACAGGTTTCTGTAAGAAAGTAAAATTCATTCATAATCTTGAGCGAGTAGCCGTGCCGGTTAGGCCGCTTTATTCCCACGCATGCAATATGGTTTTCACTTAGCATAGATGGTTCATGAACCACACCATGAATAATAGACAGCTGTATTTTTGCTGTATAATTGACACAGCGCAGTTCTACGTTCGAATATAAACTTATGATATAGTTAAAACGATTAATCTGTCTCGGTTGGTGGTAAAATCCTTACGGGAATAATGAGACGAACCTCCTACGAGTTACTCGTGGCTTGCGTGCCAATTATTGACGTAATTATTTTGAAAATATTGCCGGCCTTTTGTGATATTTAACACTCTAAAGTGGCTGTATTTTTTAATCACCCGTCGTGGGCTCCATTTATTCAGTCGCCACAAGGCGTGAGGCTCAGATTGTCAATTGACTCTTTATAACGGATGCTCGTCTCTCCGTATCAAAGCTTTAAATCAAGACGCAGTAAAATCTTTAATGATGCGCATGAAAAATTAATAATGAACGAATCCACTTGCTGCTTTGTCCGCATCAAAAAGCTTAGTAAGTACCTATACAATTAAAAATCTGTTGGGTAAATAAATAACGTCAATTATGCCTCCTCGGTGTCATTAAATATTTTTCACCACAATTTGTTTGCACGTCTACGAATAATTAATATTCATAAAGTTAATGCTTCAATTATTTTATTTAACAACTCTAATCAAGTAAGTATGTTTGTTTGTTACATTACCTATCCCAAAGGGGAGCCTAGCACTTGCATATATATTTAAAATTTAAATTGCCTGCATAATTGTAATTCTACGGCATATTACAATAAAATTCCCTTCAACTGTTCTATATGATTGCACTACCTACACTGTTTATAAAACGTTTGCATCATATTCCCCAGTATTTTTACAAAAAAACAGACTGGTATCAGCGGTACCAGTGAGAGCTTAAAGTGAGTAATTAACATTTTTTCAGTACCATCGTAGCACTAAGTATAAACTGATCTGAGTGACGTAGTAATGAGCTTGGACTCGAAAATTAAAACATATTCCAGTGTTATCCCTGCTATTAAACACGGCACTGGCTCCCCTGTAATGAGATTGTGAGGTAATCTCTGGTTTCGTTAGTGAGACCACTTCTCGCGCCCGGTATGATCAGCTCACAGGTATTATCGTGTGTGAGCGACAACTGAAAAGTGGCTGCTGATTACGCCCCGTTCACACGGACGCTCGGCTATTAGTGCGAACGAAAGGCGTCCATTTATTTCGATTATCAATTAGTCCTTAACACCTAGACATGAGATAAGCCACCGACTTTCAAGTTTAATGCACGTTTAATTAAAATGAAAAAGTTCCTCGTTATGGTCTATAATGAAATGGGAAAAATGTACTTAAGGAGACGTATGGGCGATTTTTCTATTTCAAGAATCCGCCACCTGTGTCCAGTATGTTGGGAATACGCGGATTTCACTAAGAAGCTGTGTTCTATTGCGTTGTGAGTCTCGGGCGGCGCATTAAACTGTCTCACGGGTAATGGATTGGGAATTTCATGCTCCAAAGGTCGATTTAAATTAATTTACACATTAAAAAGACTAAGTGGACTGGCTCGCGCGAAACAAGAAGTAAATAGTGATAATCCGACGAGCAAAGGACGCTGCATGCCGTTTCTTTGGAGTGTGCGCCGAGTCGTAAGATACATAATTGGCATTAGTACTTTCTCTGTCTCTCCTAATCCTGGTTAAGTAGAAGTAAATCTTTCGTAAAGACATTTTTCTTTTATTCCTAATTGGTTTCTTTAATTGGTAGAAAATGTGAATGGTGTATCTCCTTCTCAGGGTATAAAGGATTCAAAAATAGACCTTATAAAGTCCACGTATGTAGATGCAAAAGGATTGTCTGGTATGGGCTTACCACAACCTATACCTATTAAATATTACATTAAGCTGCTCGCATTAACACAGTGTAAAAATATAATCCTTAATGAACTTTGCGGCTCTATTTAATAATGAGTGACAACTTTTCTGTACTTTTTAGGTGAATATTTGTATTTCATATCATCATAATAAAATTATGTACCTATTCTATTTTCGTATCTAATGTGCCGTGTATTATATTTTAGAGCTATTTATTTACTTATATATTGGTGTGGTGTCTGAAAATTAGTTTTTTTTTATAACTCAATTATTTTTAGTCAATCTACACCCTTTTCTAGTTCCTGACAGCAGATTATGTTTTAAAATACCCTCTCAAGTCCAAACAAGTAAGGGGCTAATATTAAATTTAAAGAAAGCATTTCAGCGAATGCAAAATCTTTGTTGATGATGGATGGCGGATATTTAAGATGTTTGGAGAAAAAACAAGAAGTGAATCGAATATCGAACGGAAGCACAGTCTTGGATAGTGACCCTTTGAGGCCCTTCGCCCAAATACAATGAAGGGCCAAGAAAAATAGAGTGGCAGGAGCGCGCGCCGACACATCTGCCCACCACTATCGAATAAATCTACTAAAATAATATTTTTATTTTGATTACGCATGCACGGGTTAGGCAGATGTTAGAAACGATACATACGGAGTAATTGTTTGGCCAGCAAGTACAGTTTTGTAATAGTTCGTCATTTAACGTTTTAACAAACCCAAAATTAGATAAAATTGGGGTATTCCTTCGGCACATCAAGCCAGAACCGTAGTAGGTAGCTTTTTGTAGGTTCTGTCCTAAAATGGCGTTTAATTATTAAAACTTGTTATGGCCTGTCTGTTAAAAATAGATTAATTTATTTTATTAAAACGGTGATAAAACCAATTACAGTAACTAACTAAAGAATAGTTTGCTCTTATCTATAATGTGATACTTACAGAGTGGCATGTTCGTGGATACGAATAGAAAAGATATAAAACAGTTATACGTTATTCATCTTTGTAATTTTAATTAACCCCGCCCTTAATAGCTTAAAAAACACGCTTTTATAGCAAATCAAACTAAAAAGTAAACAGTTTCCTGGGATCAACAAAAGGAAAATGCATGAATGAAACTTCAAACAAATCGTTTGGTTATAAGATTTTTTTAAATAAGTTTTACGTGTTTAAAAAAACCTAGATATTAGAATTATAAATATACAAGCTATAAATTCGTCATTCTTGACGCACGTGTGTCAGACCTTATAAGGGCTGTTCTAAGTCGCCAGTCACTGACCAATACGATATGGGCATTAATAGGGTTCGTACATTATCGACTTATTGACCGAGTACAAGGTGTGAAATGGTTTAGAACCCTGAGGTGTAGTATACAGTAACATTACAGTGTAATAGCTGTAGATACAAGATAAAGAGGCAGTATTGCCTATTAATAGAACTCATTATGAGTTCTTAACACTCTACTTTCCTAACACTCGTAAATTGGTATTGGGCAATGACTCTAGTGGCCGTAATTATTCGGTACGGGTTCGATTAACTGGTCAAGGAAAGTGTTATTGAGTTTTTCTATAAAATTCTCAATAGATTTTTGGTTTTTAGATTTGTGGGTAGTTTATGGCAAATGGCTCATCCCCTATTACATTGAACCACATATCGGCGAATTGTAGGTGCACGTTAGTTCGCCCCAAAGTCAAAGTCAAAGATATAGTCTTACATAGAAGACTAGATTTCCGACAGCGGCTTCAACCGCGTGGTCTTGATAACCTTTTCCCCCGTTTTTGCAACGTTTTTGATTGCTACTCCGCTCCTATTAGTCTTAGCGTGATAGTACATAGCCTTCCCCGATAAATGGGCTATCTAACACTGAAAGATTTTTTCAACTCGGTCCAGTAGTTTCGGAGCCTATTCAATACAAACAAACAAACAAACAAACAAATAATTAAATCTTTTCTCTTTATAATATTAGTATAGAAGTATAGATAGTGTCTTAGGTCTGCTAAGTCTTATATATGTTAAGTATGAACAGCATTGAATTATTTATGTTGTTATTTATTTACTCATAACTTCATACATAGTTTACTTTCCAATCAATATGACAAAAAATACACAGTAGCCGATTTTAGTCATGCATAATTCCACATGCATTAAATAGCAAAGCAATTTGTCTTAAAATAATTTACAACTTTCTTATCTCGTGTACGTCGGCCTTTCACCAAGTTTATGAGTTTAGTAACAAAAGAAATGTTGTTAGTAAAACAATTCTTTAGCGCATTAAACATCTCCGGTTTGCTTAAAAAAATCGTCAAGACAGAAGTCGACTTTTGCCGTAGTTTTGTACAGGATTCCGTACAGTAATAATAATTTCAACATTCCATTTAATGTACTGTTAATTTAAATCAATTAAACTAGTTTTGATTACTATTTAGATTCGTTTTTTAATCACTTAAATAGATTGCAGTTTTCCGTCGCGCCGCCGTTTATTATTGGCTGTCGTTAGCATAAATTTAATTCAACCGGAAATCAAATCTAAATCAAAGATGAAATGAATGAATGAAAAACCGGAATAAAAATCACTCGTTTTTAATAAGAAAATATTTCATATTTATATTTACCCAGTTCAACATAGTGATAATAATCTTTGAAAACCATATTTGCCTTAAAAAAACATAGTTGATTAATCATTGAAGCCGTTCTTCAAAGCAAATAATAATTTTCGCGATCAGATGACCACATATAGGTATTATACCTATATACCTACCTTCAAATTATTTGAGTTAATAAATGTTTTTTTTTTCACAACACTATACTCATAACTTTCATAGTTTTTCGTCTCAATTTGAGGCAAGGAATCCTAAAAACAAATCGATTTGACACACGGCGCGGGCGCAGGCTTTACAAAGACCGTTCGCGCCGCCCACCAGCTATGCAGTAGTACTATTCCGCAATTTGACATGTCGTAAAAGCCACTAATAAATAAAATTAGTGTCATTGTGTGTGACAATAATGAGTAAAGAGAGATGCCGCGGTATGGGGCGGGTCCCTCACAACTTTCGTACAGGTATGAAGGTTGTATGAATGTAGGTTTTATTGTGCAGAATAAAGGTCGTTAATTTTTCTACGTGTGCTACATTGGGCGTATGATTGGACGTTATAATTTAAATCTGTCATAGGAAGTTCCTAGACAGTAAATTTTAAATTCATAATTATGCACATAAAATCAGTTTTTTCCAACTTATTATTTTTCACATAAGGGGAAAAATATTGCCCTAATTATATTCTTACTCGACTTAAGTAAAACCAAACTTATTTCTAAGTCCCTGATATGCAAATTGACTTACACGTCACAAAAAATACCAAAAGGTAAGTATAGGTCTTGGGTTTGATTGCCAAGTTGAGTAAAATGTTATTGGGTTCAGCTCGAAGTAATGCTTCGTACCTGATTAAAGGCAACAGCCATGGGGCTAGTGGCGTGATAGGTATCCAAGTGAAGTACGAATATAAAACTGTAAAGTGAAGTACCTATGAAACTTTTTAACATAATAACATTTATAAAAGAGATATGACAATACAAAATATTATATTGAGTATTAAAACATTTGTAGGTTTTATTCATACTTAGTCAGAAAAGTAGACATCCTGACAGTCAGACTGATACTGATACATTAATATACAGATTAGTAAAACCACCTACGTTTAAGATAAATAGCCCAAGAACTGTTATTAAGTTAAGTATTGATTTATAACGTGCGCTCTCATGTAATAGTGCCTTTAGCCTTAGTTGAGAATAATTTGTATTATATCGTATAAATACTACATTTATAAAAACAAACTACTTTTACTTGAACGAATTATTTTCGAGTCTCTTCTTCAGGTAGAGGTTTATGTCGGACTTCTGCCTACAACACGGACATTACATTGAGGAAGGGCTGCTAATGAAGGACAGTTTTCTATATTTGTAACCTTTTCTTAAATATTGCACCAATCGATTACAACGTGAGTTCCTGATTTCCAGATTTAGAATACTGTTCATGTTTATTTATTCCGGAATTTTCAGCTAGAAATGTAAATGAAATGAAATTAAATTTATTATCTGTAAGAATTGTAGTAAATAACAGTTGGTTCAATTTAAGCAAGTACTATGACAATTCGCTGAATATAGCATACAAATTTTCAAATTTTCATACATGTTTATTTTATTTATGCATTATAAGGAAAGCCTAATACTGTTATAGCAGGTATTTTTTTGTATGTTGTACATTGCTTACCGTAATAATATCTATACATATAGGTAATCAAAATAAAAACTGCTAGGTATATCTAAGTTAAATACAAACATCCAAAGAATAGACAACCTAAGCCTACTAAAGTTTAAGTACAGTATTCGCGTGTTTTGCTCAATTTTGTAAAGTAGTAATGGTATCAATTTTCTCAGCCAGGTAGGTAGGTGACCCACTAGCCCAAAATCGCTGCCGTTGATATAAATCTTTAACGCTTCGACACATTTTGACCACACGTCAGGATTATGATCGGTATAAAATACTTCGCATTCAGTGTTGCCTTTTACGCCGCTCGTACAATGGATACACGTCTAACTTATAAATTTTAGCGCGAACAAAGGCGCCATATTGACAATGTAACATCGATAAACGGACGCTCGAACAGCCCGAGACGGTCATATTAAAATATATCCCAGCCTCGAGATCGGAGTAAATCAATAAAGATGATGGCTTAAATCATCTTTAGTGTATAACCAGTCAAAAAGCTGTTTCCAATTCGAAAAAGAGTGCTACCGTACGTCAGCTTAGTGTAAGTATAAGGCCCTGACTTAATCCATTCCAAAGAAGCGTACAAAAAGCCTTCCGCTCAATTTCCCTCGAAACGTCAAATGTTTGCTTTCGAAAAGGATTTTAAAATGCAACGACTTTTTGTGTGTGTATTCGAACGGGATTACCGTATGCAAAGCGGTCACGGACAGCAAAGCGTCGGTGTTACTTACTAAACGTAACATGAACGCAAACTTTGATATTAGTCTTGGTTGTGACTTACAATTTTTTGCCAAAATTATTATCCGAACTTTGCTATTTTGATAAAACCAGTTTGAAAACTGCGATTGTTGATAATTTCGAATTAATTTTATTTACAAATGTTTATCATCTTTGAAGGAAAAATTCTGAATGAAAGATCAAACGTAACGCAAAAGTAAACGTTACAACTGCTACGTAAGTATCGGCAGGGGTACAATGGATACTATTTGATTGCTTCATTATGCAGAATCGGACTCGGTTCATTGTATATCATTTCGCATGTTATATCTGTTCGTATCCTAATTTAATCATCTTGAAGATTGGACCACCGGGGAAAGCCATGTAACGGGTGGCCTCGTCGATTCGCGATTGAACTTTTAAGACAGTTCACGTTTAGGAGTGATTTGTTTTTTCCGATTACGATAATATCTTAGGATTTAATGACTCCAGTTTAGTACGAGAATTGAACCATATGTTATCAAGTTAATTCCGATGTAAACAGATAATTATGATTTATGAAAGTCAACATTCTACATAATTAAGAAAAATGAGTGCTTTGGATAAGATTGAAAACCTGATTGAGAATATGGTCATAAAAATATGAAGCACACACAGGTATGTATAATCATGTAGTTTACACAATTTATACTGTTCTAATTTTACTACCAAGAAACTATGTAGGTAGACGGAGATAGAATGAACATGTGTAGAGAAGACCAGGGGAATACGTAACATATATAGCGCTGTATACAGATACAGCGCTGGTCCTCTTGGTAAAGACAGCTTTACCAAGAGGGAAATCCCAAGGAAGATCTTAAACCAGTTGCATACGTATAGTGCATAGAGATATGGTTATATAGGTTTCCGACACTTATGTCAAAGAACGAAGTGGAGGAGGAAGATAAGGAAGGCTAGCCCCATCACCATGATTGAATTAACAAGAAAAAAGAGTAGAAAAGAAAAAGAAAAGTCGGGAAGAGAGGTACTAAGAAACTCCGTGGTTTAAACTAAAAATAAATTTTATTATAGTATCTGTTAGTAGTTCGATATATTTTTCGTAAAAGACTAACAATAAATCTATTAAACACATATTGGAGTCCAACAAATTAATATTAAAATCAATCGACCCAAATAATAAATCACGAATTCTATAAAAGAAACAGCCTGTGTATAAGTTAGATCTCTCCCGATGTTCGTAATATCGGAAGAGTCTCGTATTCGGTATTATTTATTTGAAACGCGCAGAAACGGTCAATTCTAATGCCTTCACGAAGCTTTCATTCCTTTGATCCGTTTCAATTTGCCTGACGTCTTATTTTCTACGCGGTGGTCCCACGGATCGTGCGGACAAAATATAAAGAAAACTCATCTTTATAGAATTAATACCGGGACAAAGATACGTACAGAATATGTTTTAGGCATTACCTAATAGAGAAAAACAGTGTGGAGCAATGTCACTTTTATAGAAAAGTGACATTTAAATCGGTTCAAAATTTTTGGTATTCTAATTTGTTTAATCAATCATTTCTAATCTTTATTCAAATTAGCTATCACTTTGAGCAATTAAGGCGAAACGGTATACCCGAAGCGGATGACACCTGACGTTCATAACCCAATTACTGACGAAATTACGACCTTGCTTTATCAGAATTTTTGGTAGTTGCTACCGGTATCGATATTTCAACGTATCTCGAAAGCGTAGAGGTTATAGACAAATAGGTTTATATGATTGGAACTGTCACATAAAATCTATCTCCAACTATTGCAACAAAAACATTAGCTCGCAGATCGGTAAAAAAAGTTAGATATACTATAAGTAAGCACGTGCTTTACATAATCGAACTCTTAAATATACTTAATTAAAAGACCTGATAAGGGTTATTTTATGGAGATACCATTTTTGCAATAAATACTGACCTATCTTATTATATTTTATAAATTCGTTGTTTTTTCCAAAGTTCGTTGTACATAGTCATGTGTTGTGCGCTCAGAACATAATGCCTTTGATAATCAAAGCAGTAAACTGCCTCTACCCGATAATTAAAACTAAGTATTTACATAAATCTGTTAACTAAAGCAAACTTTTCTATTAATAAATACTAAAACATTATAAACTATGTAATATGCAAGAACCTCTTGATTTTCGTTTCATTCAATATTTTTTGTAGTTTATCATGAGACAATTTTACGGGGAAACTGTAAACAATAATCCGATGACAAGCTACTTCAAAATATTATTTTCACATAAATATAGATATGATTTTCTACGTATAGAAGTGCTAAACAAACGCTGTCCAATAACTACTATTTGGCTAACTACAATGTTTCACTAAAAATGCATCAAATTATCATGTCTACATAGTAGACAAAAAAGTAAATACCTGAGTGCATCCAAACCTAGTATTTACGGCATTTAACCGCGCTTTCGCTGTAAGCTGAATAATTGTTTTAAAACTACCAGCTTCTAACATGATTGAAGACCTCTTCCTTAGGATTCGCCTGCCAGCGATGCGATAATATGGTACTATGAAACAACTGATTGATAAAAGCTATCAAGAAATATTCCCTGTATCTAATCTTAGCTGTTTTTCGTTTTACAGAATTTCGAGAACAGTAATCTATGAATTCTAGTAAAACACAGAGTAAGTAAATGCCTAATCAACGAGCTAAGTAAGAATCAAGGTATTAAGCCTAAACGGGTTTTTATTATCACTGGCATAGTAAATTGTCATTACTTAGCTCCCTCTATCTTTGTTCTATTCTATTTACGACTTAAAGTGGCGAGTGTCTTTTGAAAAAGGAATAAAAATGCAGGGTTTTTAATATTCACATAGAATTTCTGTTAATAGGCTAATGGTGTTTGATATATCATTGCGATTGTGATGATGATAAAATAGGTTAATTTAGTTACAAGAGTATAGGAGGTACATAATCTATGGCAAATTATTACAAATCCGAAAGTATGCTTCTTTTTGTGTCAATAGATAGATTTGGATAAAAGATAGATTACAGCCTAAGCAAGGAATGTACTTAGGTATTTTTTTCAAAACGCTTTTAGTGAGGCTAGCGTCCTACGATTAAGGCTGCGGGTAGGCACTAGTGTTACTGTTAATAGTGGACTTTCTTAGATGCAACCTTTTTTTTTTAAAGATGCCTTTGCCCTGTAGTTAAATAATACAACCAACCTGTATTAAGAAAAATTCGCAAATGTAAATGTTGACGTAGAGGCCCAGCACTTGAGATACAAAGACTTATACAAAGGGAACATTAGTAACGTGCCATGAAGAAGTGTAACAGTACACTCAGTAACAGGCATAACAATGGGGTATCGTTTTCTTCGTAAAGCCGTGCGAGCCAAAAAGTGCCAAAGCCGCCGCCGCGTCTGCGCATGTCTCGCGTTAAATTTAGCGTTAGTGATCCCATCTGTATTTTGTATACGTAACCTTTGAAAGTAAAAGCTGAAAGTAAAAGAAATTAAGTGGCACGTACGCTTGTATGTTCGTAAATGGATTAAACCGTCATACTGAGACTTATGTCATTATCCAATAGTTAAATAGACGCATTTGATTCAGATGTAGAAAGAGTGGAATTCGGCCATGCATACTTGTTTTATATTTACTAAAGATTGCTTCGGAAAACATTTTCAAATTAGAAGAATTACCTAGGTAATTACAGTTTATTAACGAAAATGTTACTTGAATAACTTACATCTGTCTTATCTTTCATAACTGTTCCTAAGTATTAATATATTTATTTTGCATTCATTGTTGTTTACACTTGGTGGTAACATAATGGATGGTTAATTAAACATGAACCTTGGTATAACAATAATTTAGGTACCTCCTACTTAAATATTCGTCCTAATTTACATATCAGTTACTTACATTAATTATTTTATTTATGTAGTTAACATAAACCTTAGTAACTTTTCAAAATGTGGATAATGTTAAATTAATGTTGTTAGTAAAATATTAGTTATTAATTATATTTACTAATGAATGTCTTAAGTTTGTATATTTATTTTATATGTTTTGTATGTTAATGTATTATATTAATTACTATATTAATTATTATAATATTTTATTAATTAATGTATTATAAGTATTTATTAATATATTTTATTAAAAATTTCCTTTTCTTTAAATATTATACTTAATTATAATTTTATTGATTTTACATTATTCTGCACTAGCAATTTATCTGTAGTTCTGTTATGTAGGTATGTGATTGTATTAATTTTTATTGGTTTTTTTTTATTATATCTGGAATTGATTTTATATTTTTACACACATTACCAATGGGCCTGAATGAAACAAAGCTACTTTAGAGTTCTGTAAGGCTTGTTTATTAGGGTAACGTATGGGGCTTCCAATTTATATTACTTAGTATCCATGCTTAACCCTAATAGAACGAACACTCATCTACGCATTGGACCTTGATATTGTTTTAGGTACTTAGTTAATATTTAATTGCCGCTTTTGGCCTGTATTGCATTAACTTAGTTTGATTAAAATTATTTTCTAAATTATGATAATTTAACCATTTATTATTAAGTAATCATCATCCTTCGTAAGTAAAATCGAACACGTGTCTCATTAGTTCCATAAAATAAATATTGTTTTTTTTAATATTTACACTACCTACGTAATAACCTAGCCGATATGCCCATGATGACTTCATTAACATATTCGGATGTAAGCTGCGGCCGTTTCGCTACTTAAATTTTCCTTTACGCTATAATAAAGACCAAGATAATACAACGCTATGTGTACCGGTACGAGTACAGCCATATAAATATTTACAAAAGGGCTAAAGCGATTTTTTTATGAATGAACGTTTGCAACTTTGTGATAACACCAATGTCACTATAGTATTGGTTCGTAAATACTGTGTTCGTAATATCACAAAAGTTCTATTAGTACTTTATGAGACAATCGATTTAGCATTTTTGTTAGTGTATACATGTTTTTGCTCGTGACTGTATGTTCTTATTATTGCAGTTATCTTATAAATCGTAGATTTGAACCAATTCTTATAAACCAGTTTACCTACCGTGAGTTTTATGACGTTAATCGGTCAGTGTTTATTCATGAAGCGGCGATGCAGATAAATAACACGTTGCTTACATCCTGAGTCAACTTTTACGAATTTTCATTAATGGTCTCCACTTAAAATCTACAGGTGACATTGGAGCAGATGGCAATAACTGGAAGTATTGACACGTGTTCACAACATTAAATCAACAATTTTATCGTCCGCCACCAGATTCTTACATTCATACCTTTCAGAAGTGATTGCATTTTTGTGAGTTAATAACAATTACAGTTACGATTGATTATTGGAAGGTTTTTTCACCAAGGAAAACATTGGGCGCATGAATAGCATTTTATTCACACTGGCCGGTTCGAAGACTTGAAAATGTTGCTACACAGCGTTATTTGTAATTGTCCTCGGACTTTAAATGAGTGATATTGCTGATATTTACATTTTATGATGGAGCGGTATGTAACAAGGGAACAAGCGGGATTCCTTTACTCGTCAACCAGGAACAAATTCTTATTGATATAAAAAATGGATGAACAGGTAGTCCGAGAGATGCTTCGCTCGGGAAATCTCTGAATGACATTGCTTTGTGATACCAGAGAGGCATAGAGTCGTGAAGGCGACAGACGAGGTTTTACCTATATTTTAAGCTAGATAAAAAATCATTTAATAAAAAAATCACTTATTTATGTCCATACGGTCCAAAGGTAAAATCCAAACAAGAATCTCAAATTGTTTTAGATCAGAGTTGAATTAATTTGTCTTAGTTTGGTCTTATAAATTCTAATTGGATCAAAAATATGGGATTGATATCGGTTGGAAAATTAATTTGCCTTTTCGTAAGCATTTAGTCTCATGTACGTAAATATCGAAAATTTGGCATGGGAAGATGGAGTATCATATTATGCCCGCATATTGTATGAATTTTTCAAAGATTACCAGAAACTACAGACTGCTCTTCAAATCACATTTACCTAATAGTTGTAAGGAATGAATGCCAATGCTGAAAGAAGTTTTAAAGACAGACACGTCTATACTCATCATAACACACCCGCGCAATTTCGTACCGAATGCAATCATATTACGTCATAAAAATGACGAATAGGCATGTAAGCACGCAAGTAGCGTACACGATGACATGTCTGCGACGGCGGCAAAAAGCTGCAACACCGTGTATTGCCGGGTTGGTGTCATCTGATAGTGCTCTCACGCATAGACCATTCATCTGCGGTATTTATTGGCGCGAAGCGGATGCCGCGTCTGAATCGTAATCATTGACTGTTATGTTCTGTAGAAATGTATGAACACTGAATTGATTTTGTGATTGAGCGGTTTCTTTCTCTCTTAATTACAATTGGTGATATGAGTGTATAAATGTTGTTGTTAAGGAATATAGCTGCTCAATAAGATTTTCGTCTAAACTAATTCTACACCCTGGCGTTAGAGATAAACCTAATTCCTTTTACGAAAATATGTGCTCTAATATAGCTCCTATTAAAAAGTATACGCAGGGATCTCATTTATTAAATTTTAGTGATAAAAAATATAAGTATTAGTTTAATATATAATTAGATATTATATATATTTATGTATCCTTACCCGACTTCCGAAGGAAGGATATTATTGTGATTTATATTTTGCTGTGCCCACAGGGTCCATGATTGTTACTAGCTTTAAATCATTGTATCTACCACCTAAGTCTACTTTGTGGAATGCAAATAAATAATATGAATATGTAAGGGTTACGTACGAACAGGGCACTTATTTCACTTTCACATATGAATGATTTTACAGTTATCCAACGGAAGATGTCATATATATGTTTTTCAATAAATTCTAACATAGGTATAACTTGTTCCATGTAACTTGGAAAAAATATGAGAAAAAAGTATTTTAAACGTATTGTAATTAAATATCTATGCTTGTCTTGGTAAAATTATTAAGACAGGCTCAATATTAAATGTCTACAAATACTCTTACACATTAATTTATTACCTAATAATCATCACGGTTTATAGGCGTTTTAGAAAAACATATATTATTTATATTCCAAAAGTGTTCAGTCTCATTATGAAAGTTTATTTTCGACTAATCTCTTTTGTGATCTTTATTGAAAATATATGACATTTCATATTAAAACGTAATTACGAACAGCTATAAATTAGCGTATGGTGTTCGAAATATCTCATTAATTCTTTAAAACCACTCTTAAATTTATTATAAGAAACTTATTTGTATTTATGTGTCTTAATTGGACGTCTTACTTGTATGAGATGGTTTGACTAATCAACACGATCATGTCCCTAAAGATAGTTTATCTATTATACAAGCTTTCTAAAAGATAAAAGTCAAATTTGAGATTATAAAGCAATGATGTGAGTTATAAAAACTTGATTTTATTATGCCATCAATCTTGTAGTCGGATGTGTCCTACCAACGAATGAGTCGTGTGAGGTTTCGTTTTATTAATTTTTTAATCACAGTTTCATACATTTTTGTGGAAAAATACAGAGGAAAGCTATTAACACCTTCCTGTTCCGGATTAGAGAAAAGTCAACTACGGTATTAACATTAGGAACTTTAATTTGACCAATTACTTCAGGGCACGTGCATTTATCAATTATATAAATATTTATTTATAAGTTATGTATACATGTCGTGCTACGATTTCTAGTGTTAGTAATTGTAATGACTACTTACGATTGTTGTGATTGAAGTAAAACATTAATCAATAAATTAAAAATTGAATCAATTAATGTACTTACTGGATAGAACAGGGCAAGATGAAGGTCACGGATAATGTCACTTGAAGGTTGTTCGCGCAAGTTATTAAGGAAAAATATTAAGCGACCTTATTCAGTAACCCTTAATATATTTGGAGTTAATCTAAACTCAATGCCTAAGATACAGTTAGAAACACGCTTCTACTAAAAAAAGTCTGTTAATAGTCAATAAACTGAAATTCATTATAGTAAGAACTATAATTTTATATCTATGTATTTATACATAATTTATTTTTATATTCATATATTCATACTGTCATAAATAGGTAATTAGCCATGTTATCTGTTTGATACTTTTTTACGCCTAAACCGTTAAACGAATTTTGATAAACATTGGCAAGGCGATGAATTTTGTTCTGGGAAAGCAGAAAAAAGTAAAAAAAAACCTGTAATGACTCGTTTAAATCCGTTGGCAATTATTTATAATTTAATACAGTAGTATGAGTCATATTTTAATGCCTACGACAATATTTAGGTAAGTTTTTTAGCTTTATAAGCTAAGTTTAATAAATAAAATTATTATTATTATTATTATCAGCCGTTATCGTCCCACTGTAGGGCAAAGGCCTCCCTACCCTTAGAGCTAGACCTTTACTGGAAGGATTGGCCGCAGATAGCCCTCAATAGTGACGAGTGGAATATATAAAATACGATAGATAAATATAAATTCACACTTAGATAAGTTATCTTCTTGTTACTAAATTAAATTTTCTCTACTGTTTCTCATGGCTCAAGCCGCTATATTTATGTTTAATAAATTCATTGATACAATAAATATTTTGACATCATCGGTCCTATATCTCTATCGGTCGGTTTATCTTCACCATGCCTGTAATCTGTAATAGAATAATAAGTGTCGAGTCGTCCCTTTTTGAGAGAGGTCGATCGCCTTATCTTATCTTCGATTGTGTTTTTCGTGTGGTATTGTGTCATATTACGAGTTAAATCTTTAAAGGACCTACTAAACTACTAAAGAACTTTTTGGAAACTAAAAACGATAAATACGAAAGTGTATCTCGAAGGTTTATAAGATATCATTAAATGAAATCTGAATCAATCAATTTTTTTTTGTAAATTAATATGATAAAAACAGTTCTGGTGGCTGATACAGTTGCAGCTAGGGTTGTACTTAAATTATATTAATTATATTCGTCTAAATAAATAATAGGGCGAACTCAAAACGTCCCTAATTCGAAATTGCTGCCGTAATATGCCGCAAACACTACAAACCTCGGAGGATTTTTTAAAGACAAACTCACAAATAGTACATACACTAAGGCTAATATTCAGAGACGATGCTAAGCGTAAACTTACGCTTTCGTATGTCAAATTGTAATACAAGTTTGTCATACGGAAACATTACTTTACGCTTAACATCGTCTCTGAATATAAGCCTTAGATAAGAAACAAATATGCATGGATTTGTATCGGGTGGGGATCAAACCTATGACACGCCGCGGAACTGTAGAAGGGAGGAGACGTCCAACGTGCAGTCAATTCACTTTTACTTTTACTATTCTTTCTTTATACACGATACAGTAAGGTATCGTTAGAGCTCTGCACATGGTATGGAGTAGAGAAGCGGGTTAACTAATGTTTGTATTCCTACAAAAGGGGTAACATTCCATCATATGAAACCCAAAACGCTTTTTCCGGGAGCTATGTATCGTGGGTCGAAAGTCAGATTCTGTTGACAGTTTGACATCCGTCCAAACATTGACTTGTTTTTCTTTCAACGTTTTTACGTAGATAGTAGCTACTGGTATTTCGAGGACCAGTTAGAATATTGATACTTATTTGTCAGTGACAATATTTAAGGGTAATAAATTCACCCTGTGGTGACTAAAATTACTGGAAGAAAAAAAAATTGTTAATTCCATCAATAAATTTTAATAACATTAACGAAATGAGTAAAGATAAAAATTAGCCCCTAATATGAAAGATCAATAATAAGATCTGGATCTTATTGAAAATAAATAAATACATAATATATAAATTGTAATAGGTAGGTGCTACACAGGCGAATGTTTGTAAGTTTGGATGTTTGTTGCTCTTTCACGGCAAAACGGCAAAACTGCTGAAAGTTGAAATGGTGATGGCTATATCTTGGGTTTGGACATAGAATACATTTTAATCGCGAAAAATTCAAAGTTCCTAACGGAAACGGGTTCAAAGTCCCTAACTCCATGCGTATTCCAAATAAATAGGATTGATATCCTAAGTCTACTATAACAATCCTAATCGCAGGCGTACCTATCAGGTGGATTAGATTGGCACAGTTCTGATGACCCTAATCAAGTTAGGACTTTTACCCAGGAGTGTTATATTTATTTATTTATTTATTTATTTGTAGGAAGACTTACAGACAAATAACAAAACAGAATGCTTAAAATAATATAAAAAACAAAATTGCTAATTACGAGTCTCCACTGATAAATAACCCAAAAATTAACATTCTTGATAATGAAAAGTTAACACAAGAATAAAAATAAGAAAAGTAATTTTAAATTAATTTTAATTTTAAAGTTTTAAAGTTCACACAAACTGCCGCTACCTGATATTTCTTGTTCGAAAAATGGTTTTGTTAGTAGTCGCCTTGCCGCGTTTACACTAGTGCAGAATAAATCAATGTTTAGTTCTTTAGAAACTTCATTAAAATGACGTGCCGTTCTTAGGAAGAATGCATTGCGTCTATAATTGGTAGTTGCGAAGGGTATATGGAGAAGTGGTCGCTGTCGAAATCCCATTTGATTAGTGCGTAATCCAATTTTTGTTAGAAGTTCAGGACAGTCGACGGTTACATGTCTTTGGATGATAAAGTTAAATGTATATACACGGCAGAGGGAAGATTTTATTTTTACGTCCCTTTAATTGTTTTGAGAGTCGTGAGATTTAAATTTATCTAAATCGTAAATAAAATGAACACATTAAAAAGCGTATCTGACATTAATGAGCATGTTATCAAGGATCATACATCACCATTACAAAAACGATTATTTGTAGAATATTATCAAGTTTCGGTCGGTACAAAAAATATCAAACCTTATTTATTTATATTATTGAAGTTAATAATGACCTTATCTTAATATACAGACCAAAAAGTATGTATAATTCACGGAGCCTCCGCATTCCTCTGTCGACGCCACGCGACTGGGAACGTTCCACAAAAACTCAAATGTCATTGCGCAAGCTTATAATAAGGCCCATTCACACGGCACCCTAGTAGATATTTTTTCAATGTCAACTCGGGACGGGCATGCAATTTTGTAGAAAAAACGGCAAAATCAATAATAGCCCTGTGCACGTGTTGCCGATGGATTATAGATTATGTTTTGGAAGATTTTCTCAGCGCTCGCGAGCGATGTCAGGTACGACGACGGGTCTTGAACAAAAATCCTTGGAGACGTTTTCAGCCTAAAAAAATAAAACTGTAGACAATGTTTTTGTCTAAGCTAAACTATTATTTAAAATTAAAGAACCTACCGTTAAATTCTTGTTCATCAGTTCTCACATGTAAAACATTTCCAATTATTTCAGAATTAATTTGTTTTTCTTTGGCTTGAATTGACTTTTTGAAACTATGGATAAATCTAAGTTTTAAAATGTTGTATAAAACCGAATGGTTTCTATTCAATCGAAACTATCGACGCTTTAGACGTACCTATGGGCTTTTATTAATTTGCTCGTAATTATTGTGTAAATGTAAAGTAGTCGACTCTATTCATTTCACTGTTTCATTCCTGTGCTGCACAAAGAAATTCTATACAATTATAACGGCCGAAATTGTAACTGTCTTCTAACAAAACTCAGACGTTGTATTTCTTTTACGAAACCTTACAAAAAGCAGGTAATTTTATTGAAAGACATCGCCGTATTTTACGATTTCATAAAAAAAACTAAACAGTTATTTCATCAAGATATCGAGTGCAAGATACTCTATAATAAATAGGTCAGCCAAGGATTAGGCGAAATTCGTATTATTAAGTTTTCGGCGGAACGTACTTTAACAAAATTTATTGTTTTTTAATCAGTAGACGTGTCATCAGGATGTGTGACTAGCAGGAATGAGATTGGTCAAAATAACAGAGATAAAATCTTCTGACAAAAATGTGGAATTAAATACTAAAATACAACTACTTGGTCCAAATTGGTCCTATTTTACTAAATACGGGGGAATGTTACTAAGTAAAAGCGAAGTTCATTATTATGCCGCGATTAATTTGTGCCAGGAAGAAAACTGAGTGCTTCATCTCAAAAACTCAAAAATTAAGTATTATGTAACGTAAAATTACTTTTTTTCGAAGGCTCTCCCGCACTCGACGCGGAAGCCTATGGTTAGCTCAAAATATGGGTTTTTAACAAGCCCTAACAGGTGAGGTTTTAATCTGGACTTTATTTTTACTTGATTTTGTGAGTAACTTTCTTTAGCATATTGCTGGTAATTAGTACCATTTTCTTTCGTCTTGTTTAATATTAACCGGTGTTAAGATAACTTTAATTAATAAAGTTCGTTACACTTTAAGAAATCATTTCATATCGATATACCAAGTTAATATATTTTAGATGAGATGTACGACAGCATCAATCCCCTTAACAATTAGACAAAATATCCCTATCATGTGACCATTAAAGATATTTATTTGCGCATTTTGTTCGGCTTAAAGTATGGTAGTAAACGTGCCATTATCTTTTATAATTATTTCATCGGAACATTATGTTCTGTTTTAGTGAAAAAATTACGAATAGCGACAGTGCACGAATTAAGTTAAAGATCACGAACTGTTGTAATAATATATGTGAGGTAATTAACGATAGTATGGCGATTAAAATGGTTCGTATACTGTTACAGTAATTACGGGAAATATCATAAATATGTCTGGATGTTGGCTCAAGGATACTGTTTTGCAATCCATGCCGTTCGCAATGTCGCTGAATGACGTTTTCCTGTCACAGTTTCGCTTTTTTTACCATTCATACGTTGAGAAAATTTGCCGTCGATCTTGATATTTACCTGCATGGAATGTACGTGTGGGAAAAATCTGTTAATAGCTTTTGTGAAGGTGCAAATGATTATAATTGTTGAACATTAAGCTGCGAATTAATTATACGTGTTCATGATACTATGTTGAATGTGATAAAGTGGAAAGTTGATCACTTCTCTCAGTTTTCATATCCGCTTTTGATAACTAATTTTCGAAGTTATCAAAAGCGGATATGAAAGGTTTTTGGAGGACAACTAAATCTAATCATGAGGAAACATTAATGCTCAATTATCAGATGTGTTGCATAAAATAAGTCTTTAAATTTAATGATAGTAAACGAGTTCTATACCTTATATAGAACGAACTGGATGAAAGTTTTACACAATGACTTAAAACATACAATTCAGATAAAAATATTTCAAAAAGAGGAATTGGGCCATACAAAGTACCTCGTACATCTTATTAATTCGTGTGTCGCATCGATGTCGGTATCGGTCGGGCGCTGATTCGAACAACAATAATTGTGAATGAATTGTAATGGCGATGGTTGGCGGTTTGATTAGTGCACCCGTCGGTGGTAAAGAAATTGAACATAAATATCGATATCGGCAAACTGTAATACTTAGGTATCGATTTTGATACTTCTTTGGTAGTCTATTATGTAGCTCTATAAGAGCACAAGTTTGGAACCTAAAAATGCCTTAATCCAGCAATTTGTGAAATTGGGCTGTGGATGATGTGTGTTATGTGTCGGTATCACCAGCGCTGTCAAATAAAAGTATAAGTATACTTTAGTTTAATAATTTACTGAAAAGTTTAATAAGTTTACTTAATAAGTAAACTAAATTAATAACTCGATTATGATTATAGTAATACTATCGATATAATGCCGGTAACCGGTTTATCGACAAATCACTATTCATCGCGAGAACGTTCATTCATCGGGCCGCTCTACTTGAGTCTTCATTTCAATGACTGATTACTTACGTCAGTTTTACGATAGATATTAAAAATGTTATCTTATTAGTATTTATATCGTAGATTGGGTCATTAGGCTAGTAGTCGGACGTGCGGTTGCTTTGCTAGAAGATCTGTGTTAGATTCTCAGCAAAGATTTTCTATAAAATTCTAGCAGTAGCAGCTTAGATTTTAGATTTTGTATTTGTTCTCGGTTTATGGCAAGAGAGCGATCCCTACTATTTGGAACCTAAGCATACCAGCGAACTGTCAGTGTTATATACCTCTGCCTAACCCTTCGGGGAATATTGGCGTGATGGTATAGTATTGACCCAAATAACACACCATCAAGCCTGTATTCCATTTTGCATTCTAGTAATTATAATTTGACATTTCCCGGTAATGATAAAACGTACTAGTCGGGAATACTGCACATCTTAAGGCATTTCTTGGCATTCGTGGACCTGATCTATTCTTGTTTATTAGCTCACATTATTTTAATAATTTCCATTTGAAATTAAAACGTTTCCTGCTCATAATAGTATTTCCTCTCTTAAGATATTTATGGCGCATTCCGGACAGTGGCGGTCAAATAAATTTGTTTCAAAACTAGCGATCGATGCATGCCACCAGTTCTTAGAATGCTGTTCCACCAATTACAACTACATTTATCACATGTCATGACGTTGGTCGTCTGACTAGTGAGGTTAATGCAGTCGATTCGTACAAGTTCAACTCGATTGACATTAGCAAAACATCCTTGACACCCAATCGGAAGTTGTATAAAGTGGAGACGCAATTCTCTGCACAACAGTTCGGAGTCGAGACAATTGCATCATCAAGTGATGCGTCGAGTCATCGGCCGGCCACTTGCCGAGCGGATGTTGTTAACCGTGGCTTGATTAGCCGAGACGATGTTAAACGGCAGCCCGGGCAAGTTCAAACAATTAACTGTATAGAAGTGTCCGACTCTAATGAATGATACAGACTTGCTCCATTTCATTATACAAACACCGTGACAAGACGCGGCTTACAAATTGAGATTAATTCGAGACGCTAGGTCCATCCACTCTGCTTAATTTGTAAAGTCACATAGACTGCTTTCTTTGCGAAGTAATGTCATCCTTAATTTAAATGTAGTGTGGTGTACTCTAGTGATGTGTTAAGAAGGAAATAGTTCAAGAGTGTGTTATTAATATATGTTGCGCAACTAAATCGTTTAACCTTAGCCATTCAATGTCCTGATGCTATTTATATCGTGTATTATTCAACTAGAATTCTTCGTTGGATGTTGACCATTCTTAGAAAATGAGTTTTACTAGTTGTTTTTATTGTATTTGGCTTTAACAAATGCTAAACGTTTTAAAAAAAATGTTTTAGATAAAGAATTTCGCTAATATAGCGTTATGAACAGAAATTCTGTTTTAGTTTTCATTCTTGTTTGGCTATAATTCGGAATAAATATGAGATGTCATCAAGTTAATTTCAATTCAATACCGTACGCCTTGCATACACATACATTACTACATAACTCTTTGATGGCGATGTGGCGGCCTGGAATATCGCGCAAAAATCCTCAAAGCTAAGCCGAATAATTACTTCGTATAATTTTGTTCGTAAACATTAGTAAGATATCATCTTATTTTATTCTTCAGCGGGGAGGCCTTTTAATTATTTCGTACTTTGTTGAAGAAATTTAGTTAAACACTTTGATTCCGAATGCTAATTGCTGAGCAAGATTTCACTACATTGTTGATTGTATAATTACTATGTTGATTTCTTTATTTAAAAAGCAAGTGTAAAATAATAATAAAAAAATTGAAGATTCTGTCAAGCAATTAGCGCAAAACTATCTGATTTACAATTTTTAATTGTGTCTACGTATGGAGACGACAGCTAAGTAAGGCATATTCCGTGTCATAAAAATGTCAAGGACATTTTTTATTGCCGTCAATATTGTATCGTATGTATTCATAAAAATATAATCACAACTGATACAGCAGACAGCAGCAAAATGTAGCTCTTAAGCTGTTAATATCTTTTTAATATGTTGACATTACTACTGATATGTTTGGTTAAAGAAACGATCTTTTGTATAAGAAATGATATTATTTTGACTATATTGTATATTGAAGTACACGTACAGGTACATAAAAGTAACATGCCCAAATTGACAAGTGTGTAGTCACGCAAGTTGTTGTTACCTTTACAAAAACATTTTAACCCGCAGTGCAGTAGGTGGTACAAATTGTTCAATTTGTCGTCGGATCGCACACGCACCACTGTAAGCACTTTGGTGTCGTCAAGTCAGTGCTTATTCGATATTGATTGCGTTTAAATCGAGTCACACCCACGCTCGATCAATATTGACTTGAGATAGAAGACGGTACCGCGGCCGCCGAGGAAGTGTTACTTAGAAATTTGTACTGATAACAACACTTTACCTTTGATTATTCCATAAATAGATATTTAGGTATCGAAATAAAAATAGTAATTCTTTAAGCACGCGCTATTATCGTTAAAATTTTTAATACCATTTATACACACAAAGTTTCAAGAATTTTCTTACTAGATATCAGGGGCGTGCACAGAAATTTCAGACAGGGTATGCACAACTAAAATAAAAAACCTTATAAGTATGTAACTACTTAGTTTCAGCCTGTTTCGGTCATAGGCCACCATACCTACTGTTACGCGCGAGGCGGACCGCGCCACCGCGGTGCCATTGGCTTCGCAATTTCGCATGATGTTTGTTGCGACCACTAAGAATTGTTAAACAAGAGATTTATACTAAAAATGCAAAGATGATATCCAAAGTGGTGTTTGGAAGGGCCATGAGATCTTTTTATCTTGATTTGTAAACTAAATGCGAGGGAAACTGTAAGATGTATTTGTGTACACAACCTACTAGCCAGGTATAAATTAGGTATCATAAAATGTATGAAAATAACGAGTAGTAGGTATTACCTTATTTTAGTACATTCAATCAATAAAACTTTTCCCCTAAATATACATAAATAAACACACTCTTCACTAACACAGGATCTCACAGGTAAATTTTTTTTTTTTACAATAAACTCACGAAATAATTATTTACACAATCACTTGCGCACAGAAAATCAATTAAAAGTTCAAAACAAAAACAATAACAAACAATATGGCGTTAAAAAATTGATATTGTTACGAAATAATACCATACTATACCTACAATTTAAGTCTACCCTTTACAATGAACAATTACGCGGTGCCTTTACGGCTTTTCAATTTGGTCGGGTTGCAAATAAGCTATGCTTCCAAAACCCGCACACAGCTAATAGTTTTGTTGTGTAGTACACCGAAAAAGTGTGACTGTGTGCGTGAATTCGCGAGCTACATTGTATCAAATCGTATGGTAACGTAAGCAGGCCTCAGTACTGCTTATGCTCACGGGTTCTCGGGGAGCCACTTGTGCGAGCCGCGAATTCATCGCCGATGAATTCGCGACGGCGAGCTAATATTCCAAATAATTCTAAGAAAAATTAATAGATGGCGCGGAAACCAAATAAGATTTTGATTTTGATTATTATGGATTGATTTTTAATAATGTTTGTTATTTATCATTTAGGATTTTAGACTCTAAAATGACAGGGTATGCAGTGCTTATTTGCATGTATGGACCGCACGCCACTGCTAGATATTATGTGCTGTTGTACTAAATGTTATGAGTGAATTTCAATTCAAGTAATAAATCTGTCAATCGTGTAAAAATGTTTTCAACACAAAACAAGTTGACACTTTTCACCACCGTGTATACTCTCATAGAAAATATTGCGGAAAAAACATCAGAATATAAAAAATAAAAAAACTGAAACCTTGTTCAGTCTCCCAGACACTTCTTGCTTTAGTTTTTATTATATTTTTTGCATTTTTTCTAGGCGCCCCTTGTGGTACAGTCACGATCATAAATCAAAATTCCATCTACAAAGTATTAAAGATTTATACGTCTGAAATTGATTGTTTACAATCGTGTGCGCAATTGTAAGCTTCAAGTTCGACTCACGACTTTCGCGTGTGTCCAAGATTTGTAATTTAAACCCTCAATTGTAACACTCATTTAAAATTATAAATTTTAGATCGGCCATGCATCACGCGTTGTTCGCCTTCGCTCGATGGCAGATGGCAGCCTTGAGAGTAACAGTGACTCTCAAATGCAAGCATTTTTCCTTTTTTTTTGAGCAGTAAGTTAGTCATTTGTTCAAAACACGAGTTGTCTATATTTAACTTTTCTATAAAATTAAGGTTAGTAAAGTAGCGAAAACGAAGCAAAACGTTGTGCTGTGCCGCCATATATAAACTATTTCTATTATTTTAGTTAAAAAAATTATACACAACACGACTGCCAGTAAGAAATCAGATCCTGACCTAAAAAACAAAAAAAAAATTGAACAAATAAATTAGAGGGAGAAAGACTTAAATAAATTCATTATGTTAATTGTTGCGATTGTATCAGAAATTCTTACCTCAATAATTAAACTGGAGCACTCGACACCACAGCAATTAGTTCAGACTGCACAGTGCACAAGTTATCACCTCCATCGGGCCAAAGTAATTGTTTTGCACGAAAATGCCAAATTGTAGGATACCTAAATATCCCAACTTAATTAATTCTTCGGGAGTTAAAAGACTGTTGAAATATTTTTAAGTGATCTGGGTATACAAAGCAGTATTGAGGTCTTATCATTCCACGAATACTTGGAATCGTATGCGGGGAAATCCTATATTTTAATATAGGTACGTACTTACGCAATAATTTTTCTTACATCTATTTTGTTAACGGTCGAATCTAGAATCCACGATTCAAGTAGATTTTTCTCTATTTATTCTCTTGTACACATGCAGCTTAGAAAAAGTCGGCTTTCATTAAATAAATATTGTAATAAATGATTTGGCACAAGCGAGAAGTTGCCACATTGTACCGATTTGTCCTATTACAAGTGGTTCACTTGTCACGCGACAAAACCTATTCATTCACAATTTACACCCCACAAACTGTATCCAAAAACGATATAACTCTATTTCGATATCACTATGGAATTCAACTTTGTTATAATCTGTACAAGATTCGTATTTGTTTGACAGTAAAGTAACGTCTATTCTTCAATAATGAATCCAAAGCGGTATCAAAGCAAACATAACGCCTTCGCAACCTACTCCCCCTGGTGCAGAAACAATAATTGAGAATAAATGGCCAACTTCATGCCACAATGGTTTGGAAAGATAAAAGGTAGAATTACACGGAAATTTCGAGGCGTGTGCCATTGTTGACGTCCTTCACTAGATAACAATTTGCACTTCGAGTGTGTCATGTATTGTTACGGACATTATAAATAAACAGTACAAAGCCGCTACCAGATGTGTGAAGAGGCTTTCAGAGTGCGGCGCAAGCCTTTAATAAAATCACGCACAATAGAATCAGGTTAAGTTTGTCTGTCTTGAGCTTCCAGACGCCACAGTGACCGTTGACACCTTTCCAAAAAAAACTTTTTAAGAATCATTTTAGTTTTTGAAGGACATAGGTATTGCCAACATTAAGAAACATTATTTTGTAAAAATATTATAAAAGAATTGTCTAAAGGAAATTGGAATTGTCCAAATAATTAAAAGCAGTCATCTTGGTATCTTGTTCTTTATAAAAGAAAATAAAAAAGTTGACTATTGCTGCATCTATTCATAAATCTCTTAAGCCTTGCCGAGTAGAAAGTTTGTCATGTTAAAGGAACTGCACAGCCTATTCAAATTAACTTGATCTAAAGTTGACCGTCGTTGTACAATCCTGACAATGCACTTGTGGTATAACAAATTCTTTCCGGTTGCATTGAATCGCCCCGAGACACCGGCAGAGGAAGTAACACTGCAATAACAGCAGTAAAACCATCATTCAGTTGTAAAATATTTATGGCGAAACGTTTACAAAAATTACCGTATTAAACATAATAAATTGCCATAACAAAACATTTTACAACCATGATTTACAGTCAAATGATTCTCAGTAGTTACACGTCGTAATGTACGAAATTGTATGAAATATTTATAATTATGTAGGCTGAACGAAAAAAATAAACATAAATATACACATAATATTTATAAAGATGCTATCACTGCCGGACGTAACAGAAGTTAACAAAGTAACCGAAAAAAACCAGAACGCAATAAAAACACGCATGCATTTATTATGAGGCAATGATGAAGACGTGCTTCCTCATTAACCTGGTCCAATCATCGGAGGCTCCACGAGCTTGTTGTTATTAATTTATAGAAAGTCATCGTGGGCCCATTAGGCAAGATAACCAAATTGATCAGACGGCCGATATTCAAAACTATAAGCGCTGCTCCTTGCTTTTGTGTGTGATTGCCCTAATAATCACGTGCCGCTTGTTAGCGATGATCAGTGGCCGACTATTATCAACGATTGATTTTGTATCACCGCCGACGATATCGTTAGATTTATAGCTATCACAGTTCCTAATGGTGCAATTATGACCACAATTGACGTCGTCGAAACAGGAGTGGGTTTAGTTATTGACGCGGAACATAGCAGCGGCGGTAAAGAAGGGAATCTTAACGAATAGGAAGTTGTTTATCATCGTCGGAAAATATAGCAGCAATTAAATCTAGCTAGACGATGTCAGAAGTACGTAATGAAAAGCCGAAATCGGAAGTCACTCGTTAATGTCACATGATAAGCCACCTATTACCGTTTTATCGTCAAGATCTTGATTATCTGAATTCAGATCTCACGAATTAATTCTCTAACACCTCATTAGTGTCCAAAAAGGGACCGTTTACAAACCAAATGCAAATTTGATGAGTTGTGCTCGAGCATTCTAATCTTAAGGCTTTCACTTCAGCCAATCAACATCTATTAATGCCCTGTTTTAACGGAGCCTCCAATGGGTTTAAGAGCAAATAAATTTAGGATCTCGACGCTATTAGTTCGGCCGCTTTGTGTCAGTGGTGAAGACCTCGTATATTCCGGCTGTGGATTTCGTCGGTATAACTTTTTTTTCGGACACAAACGTCTTAATTAGGGTTCAAACAGTTTAAACGTTATAAAATATTGTGTCGGGTCATTTAACTTTGAGAACGCATGATATATATTACATCTCAATTTAAGAAAAAGTTACTGTAGGTTATTTACAATCTTTATAACAAAAATAGGAGTCAATGGTACAAATCATACTAATATTATAAAGACGAAAGTTGTTGCTCGTTGTTGTTGCAAAACGGCTGAACCGATTTGGCTGAAAGATGAAATGGTGATGGCTTAAACCTTGGGACATAGGTTACATTTTAAGTCCGCAAAATTAAATTCATAGTTCCTACGGGAAACTGGTTCAAAGTTCCTAACTCCACGCGGGCGAAGCCGTAGGCAAAACCTAGTTAAAAAATAAAACACAACTGAAAGAAAAGAACTATGAGATATCAAAATAGAACATGAAACTGTAGGCAGGGCCGTTTTATATCAGATCATAATTCGCATATTCATAAAATGTTGCTTATAATTCGAATAAAAATTAACGAGACCATTAACAAATCAATGAAAGGGTTCCAATTAAGTAGCTGGGGTTATTATGTGGCGGTTGGCGAGTCTTGCCTCCTCCGATGACTATCACGAAATGAGATCTTGGACAGTGCTCCGTTACGTGTGATATCAAACTGCGTGCATTCATTAATGCTTGCCAGCGGATGTGCGGTAGTTAAAATACTTAGATTTTAAAGTTTGAAATTGTATTTAAGATAGGTGCAATGTTAATTTGAATAAATATGGTCAGCTATTACTGCCTACGGCTATCTTTTTAATCTTAATATACTCTAATCTTACACATCAAACTGTATTATCTTCAAAACTATTCACATCAAAATTGTTACAGTTACCATTTTTTTTTAAAGAGTAATAAGTAGACACCTTTTTTTGGGTTCCTTGCCGGCTCTTCTCAATATGACCTACTTTTTGGAACCATGCATGTTTTACTTTTAGATGTAGGTACTAAATTATATTTTCTAATTGAAATAAAATATTTGGATTTTGAATTTTATGAACACTGGAAATATGATCATGGAAACATTTTTGATCTTGATTCAAAATAAAATACCGCAGCCTGTTTTGTTCTACGAGAAGCCTTAGAAATTTGCAAAAGTTAATTAACAGGGGCAGATGGTTAAATCCTGTTTACTCGTTCAAACAATGCATAATTATAGTTCGTCCAATTTACCAATAGTCATGTTGTAAAAGTTTCTGCTAGTTGTTTATTTGGCCTTAACATGTCATAAACACCTTGTTTTTCGATTTTGAATTGTAAATAAACAATATATTGGAGTTTGATTTCACTTAAGGACTATAAATAGGCTGTAGGTATATCATTATCTAAAATAATTATATTTCTATCACTTAGATTTTATTTGAGTTTTGACGAAAGTTAGCACATACCTAGATACTGATCTAGGTATGTGCTAACTGCTGAGTCCTTCTAGCTTCTCCTTCTACTGAGAAGGAGAAGCGTCTAACTCAGCAGTGAGGTAGAATCAATCAATCGATCATCAACCCATTTTAATTGTCCCACTGCTGGGCACGGGTCTTCTCTCAGTATGAGAGGGATTTAGGCCATAGTCACGCTGGCCTAATGCGGGTTGGCAATAACGTAAAAAAGGCAAGAAAAAATAAAGAAAAATTAACTGAATGAATCACATAAAACAATTGGAACAATTTTATTATTGTGTATGTAAATTCGCATGAAATATTTGACTTGGTATTTGCGTGCAAATCCAAAAATAAATATATAATTAAGGAGCAGTCATAATGTTAATCTATTTATAAGTAGCTCGGTCTTATTGCACTGTATATCCTCGAGATAACGAATACCAATCATACGTATAATTGGGCGGATTGATTTTATATTACCTATTTCAATTTTTGCCCGCGGTTGGTTCCGTTAATTCTATTAGGAATAATAGAATGTATGAGAACCTCCTTTACTAGAAACAACTATGTATTATTCATAATTCGATAGGTTTGTGGTTAAATAAAACCGCGCTGGTTGCTTGATTTGCAAGGTTAAGCTGATTTTGATGCTGTCAGGTTATGGATGGGTGACTATTATTAACATATCAATACACGTAAATAACTCAGAGTAATTCAGAGTACTTACGAGCGAATACTTAGTAAGTAGAAGTCCTAAAAAAATAAGATACCTTTAACAAAATCCAATTAAATATTATGGGCCTTTAAAATAATGGTATACATACTGTTTCGTCATAAAGATCCGATATATTTCTCGACATTACTATTCACTACATGCCCCTACGGATTTTCTGGTTTAATAATAATAGGCATAATGATCCCTAATAGGCCTAATGGTTTGATTGGCGTCATAAAATCGGGAGGGTCAGGAAGACCGATTCAAAAATCTTTAATAACAAATGGCCTCTGATACGAGTGCGAAGGCAAATTAATTGGTTTTCTAATACAAGCTGTTGATATTTTTTTGTATAAATAATAATTTATTAGCATACAAATTTAAGTCTTATGCACATGTTATACAAAACAAAACCGTGTAAAACCACCTACAAAATTGTCCAGTGCCCTTTGATAAATGCATATAACTCACAGTATTCATGGTTCGGACTCAAAACTCTCGATGATTTTTAGAAGTGTGTTTAAACTAATATTATTATGATTTAGCTCAATTATTTAGCATTTCCCTAACAATATAGCACGGGTACAAATCAAAAGTACAGCCTATGTTACTCGGTAAGGATGTAGCTTTCCAATGGTGAAAGCAAAGCAACAAACGAACAAATAATCAATCAATCAATATTTTCTCTTTATAATGTTGTTGGAATATACTTCTAAAAGATATATAAAAATATTAATATAGCTCGGTATAAATATATTTTTTTAAATAACCACAGTCATAGTATCTATTTTACACGACAAGAACGTTACTGGAACGTACATTACTTGTTTAATAACATGTAATTTTCTTGCTAGTTTTACACATAGATTCATTACCATAAACATCATGTCTTAAATAAAGTTTTTCATAAAAATTGAGTTCTTAAGTCAAATTTTACGACTACGGCGATAAATTTTAATACTAATTTTGTGGTGTATTTTACTTTAAAGTTATAGGTTTTAATTCAGTTCTGAATCAATCATGGGCGGCGCATCAAAGACGGCACCTGTGCCCCCCGCGCTGCTAAACAAATAATAAAAAAAAAACACCGTTTAACTTAAACTATAAATATTAATAACGCGTTTCAAAACCGTTAAATATGTTAGTAGGGTGACCATTAACAACAACGTAGAATGATTTTGCAAGTTATATTGTTTACTTAAATATAAAACAATCGCAATTTGTGGACTTGGTAATTAAATATATCGCATTAAAACTTGAATTAAAGAATTACTTGATTTTAACATGTTTAATATATTTTCACGTATCATCCAATCGACTTATCTATTATCAAAATAATCATTCTTCTGTAGCGCGCAATTTACACAATATTTTAATTTAAATGTCTGTTAGACCATAAAATAGGTATACCTACATCATAGCTTTTAAACTCCAAGACTGGTTTTATTGTAGATATCATACTTTTATACTAGTGTAAAGATTTGCTAATTATTCGGGAATATCCTTACACCTTCATCGGCATGGCCATCCTTGATATTAGCCGTGTCAATTTTGACAACGCGCATCGCCAATTTAATATCACAGGTGAAGGCGAGCCCATTCGCCCACAAAATTAATCACTCCGCCTCTTTTTCAGACCTATTTGTTTTTAATCATCGTATTTGTTCTGCTAGCTTGAGTGAGTTGGCCGCTGATTAAGATTTTATTCATAACTCTTCGTTTTTTGCACGAAATTTTTGAGTATCTTGGTCAGTTTTTTATTTCTTCATATAAATATCTGAGGTATCATGATCCTTCCGAAAAGCTATCACGATTTGTGGATTTGAGGTCCATAGTTAAATAATTTATATACCTAATGGGAAGATCAGTGCTTGCTTTTGAGTTTTTGTTGGTATAATATTATTGTTTATAAAATCAGCTCCTTGATTTAAAATCATCTCTTCTATAAAGAATGTGCCTCACGTTAGCAACGTCCATATATATCTGATTGACAATGTCATTATGGCGCTAGTCTATAAACAATGTTCAAAACACGGCGCTTTATAGGACAGCTGTCCCTGACCACAAGGACAAAAAGTGTCCAGATACGATCAGGTCGAATTACATTTGGCCACGGCCCACGGGTGCTGCAGCATTGGTGAACGAAAAAAATCCACGAGAGAAAAAAAACAACGAATCTGCCGCCGCCGCCGCGGTGTAAACAACTCACTGTTTATGAGGAACTTATAGTTTTTATACTGAATGTATCCCAGTATACTGTTTGCGTTAACGCTCTGCAAACAATTACCCACGAAGTTACTGAGGTACCCCTGATGTATGTATGATGGAACCGCTTTGATACGCCGACCGTGTGGTCATCTGATATTTAGGATGACATAAATAAAATTATCGACGATGTCAGAATTTTTGGCGACGGCTATTTATTACTGTGTCCGAGAAGGCTCATCGATTTTAACGATTTCCCGGTCTCGATGCGAAACGTCTTAAAATGCACTTGGTATCGCGAAATAATACGAATCTAATATCGCCACCGCATTCGACCCGCGAACAATGCTCGTTTCTCTACGGCTTTTAAACATCAATAGGACGGTATTTAGATGATTTTTTTTCATGGTACCGAGGCACTGTTCTCTTATTTGCCTTTTGTCATGTTGTGGGCGCGACAAAGCCACAAACATACCCTGCTGTGTGCCCGAACAATTTTTTGCCCAAAATTTCGTATTTTATTTCATTTATTGAAGCTTTACTTGTAGAAAAAGTACATTTCGTACTTCGGGGTATGTAGAAAAAACTTTATAGAAGATGCACTATGATATATCGACCCGTAGGTAGGTACCTATTATTATGAAGCGAATTTGTGGTCGTTGAAATACCAATGGATAGATATTCGAGAAAATAGAAGCAGATAACTGGCGGTATTATTTAAAATGATATCTTTAGGAAACGCACAGTTTATAATTAGTAATAATGATATTTAAGAAATATTTTAAAAGATGATATTTATATTTTTTTTTATAAGTAGCCCTTAAAATTATTTTCATAACAAGCTTTCTTTAATTTGCCTTACATTTGTTCTCTTTAACACTAAGTTACTGAAAGTAGGCATAATTTAGAACGGGGAGGCTTTCACGGTGCCCTTTGGTAGCGATTGCAGGGGCGTGCACAAAACACTCCGGAACACGTGCAAGTTCGCACAATGAGAGTTTGCATTTCCGCCCGCCGTGCACTTCCTTTACTCAGATTTTACTTTTTATTGGGAACGCTTTTATTGCGCGGTCTGGACGCTTTTGTGCGCCACCATTGTGTGCAGGACATTCAGCCACATAACGCATCGTAGGTTTCGATTTCGTTAATGATATCGGAAGAATTTAATCGCGGTTGAAATCGAAAGGAAATAATGAGGAACTACATGAACGCACACATAATATTCGCTTTTCAAAAAGAACAATAGATGCCATACTTGATGGGTTCCGTTACGGGACCATTCTGGTATTTTAATCTTAACATCGAAAACGTGTTCAGTGTAGATTTAACACTTTTAATCTGGGTGACCAACACACTTCAAGATAAGGACCGAACCACCATGAGAGCGGTTCCTTGCTAAATTTATTTGCGCTCCCATCTCAGGATTAAAACAAAAAGTCTTCGCAAGAAACAATACGGAGCAAAAAATAGCACAAGTAAGTAGATCAGATACTACAAAGGGCTGTTTGGGGTATGGAATGATAAATTGTTTGTGTTGCGAATGAGCAGCCATTTAAAAACAATCCTTCCACCTCCAGACAGAGATCAAAATCGTTTGCAAAGTACGTCTTATCCATCAATACTGTACGTAGAATTCCTTGTGGTCAAGCTCTGATTATTTTTATCTTTACTTTATCTCTAATGGTGTCAAAACTTATGTCCGTTCTCTGCGTGATACAGGAAGGTAGCTGCTGGTGGCATCTGCCCACACAAGGTGACATCTTATTTTTCCCAAAATAAACCTATAAGGGTTGATATGTGACAAATTGGCATATTTTACTGACTGCTAGACGCAGGAGGTCCAATTGTTAGAAGTAATAAGATTTTACCAAACAGATTATGGGTATTCAAGTAATTTGTGTGGGCTTCGCGTTCGTGTCGATGATTCCGTGATCGGAAGTAATCTTTGGAATATGTGACGTGGGTGTCCTTTTGTCTATTTAATAGTGCAAAAACTAACCACAATTTACCAATTTTGAGAAAAAGGTGTAATAATAAAACTGCCATTCCCTCAATTTTTTGGTCCAGCTATTTTATTTAAATTGATTTTGCTTCTGTTTGATTGAATGTAAAGTTTCAAATGTCTATATTATACTTAATAATGAATACCTAAATTGTAACTGGCTGATGTCTGTACATACCAGATGCCCATTGAAGAAACAAATATAGGTATAAGAGGTCTTTATGAGAGCAATAGTTTTTGTTTATATGTCTAATGACAGATTTAGGGCCTGCACACAATTGCTGGATAAATTAAGAAATGGAACAGAATTTGTATGAAATTATCTACCAAGTTATTTATCGGGAATTTATCAGAAAAGTCGCTTAAAAGATGAGTTATAGTAAGTAAATCCTTTTAGAACCCGAGTGAAGTCGCGGGCGACAGCTAGTACAAATTAAGAATCGAATAAACCGACAATGTATTTTAGTAAAACCATCAAACAATCTTTATTAGGTACATTACCAACAAACTTAATAAGTGATGCTCATCAAAACATGTTTGTCCATCTACATTATTCATGTGCTCGAAATCTCGAATACATTCACCCCGAAGACAATACGCCTTCACTGACGCAATATTTTAAAATATTTTTTTAAGAATTATTAAATTAATTCAATTATTCCATAAAAATATGACTTTGGGTGCACAACGTTGCAGATTGCGTGTTACGAGCAGATGAGAACACAATTGTTATTTAATGTATGATGGAATGGAACACCGTCCGAATTTAATAGGTCAATATGTTAATAATAAATTTAAGGATGATTAAAAAAGTTATGCCTGATATAAACTGATTTTACCGTATTGCTCTTTGTGAATACTATGTTTGCAGATGATAGTATCATGAATAAAACTGGCGTTTAACATTATTCCGCGGTTAAGAGACTGATTTGATTCCGTAGTTTTTCAACGGTTCATCATCGAATTAAACATAATTATATAATACTTTAAAAGGAAGTTTATAGCACTGTCCTGTTATTTTCTTAATGAATCCTAACGACCTACTAGCCGAATGAAGTAACACTTTCTAGGCAAGACAGCTATCTGTCACTAGAAACCACACTGACAGTAGGCACTATTAACCAAAACTTGGCAACATGAACCTACCAGCCTATTAGACCATATGTACCGTATGTTTGCATTAACTTTACACTGAAAACTTGTACATAACAATATACAAAGCACGTGTTTATTATCCTATCTAGATTTAGAACTGGTTTCTATCGTTGCATACATCTAACAAAAGATAGCATTGCTTAATGCCATTTATGAGCATTTTATGTGTGACCAGTTCGTTAGCGACGTAGTGTTAAGATAAATATCTCTCCATACATCTTAGTTCGGATACCGAAGTATTGAACGCTGAATAGCCTGTAAGTAAATAAAGGTGTGAAGAAAATAACTGTTTATATTTAAAGGGTGAATAAATAGTACTTCAGCAAATATACCACTTATGGCTTAGTGAAAATGATTTCTTTTACGATTCCCTTAAGTCTAATCATTCGGATGGACGGACGAAAAACCTCCTACTCAAATCAAAAAGTCCTACATTCAAACAAATTCAAATGATTTTAATGTAATTGAAAATGAAATCCGGTATGAATGCGTGAAATTTTCAGAAATTTTTTTCCGGAAACCTTTCCCACAGAAAATGTGATACTTTTACCGAAAGATGAGCCTTGTTAAGGTAATCATCACCCTGAAATCATAAAAAATCGCTGTGTCATACATTTATTCGAGTTAAATAAACTTAAATGTTGACAAACAGTTACTTTTTTGCGCTTTCAACGTTATTCCCATAGCAAGACTTGGTCCTAATGGTAGCATCCCCTTAATTTTTTATGATATACAAAAATTAGTATCAATCCCAATAAGTATTTATTTATTATTTTCAGAAGGATTTCCTTCTCAGTGGGTATTTACTAATCTTGCAACGGTATATTAGCATAACATGATCCAATTTATTTACCTAATACATGGTTTTACTTTAATTGAACACTTCTGTGTACATAGAATATTCATGTATTTACATTAAGTGTACATCACACTGACATTAAGAAATATATCGAAGGATGTAAGTGATGTTCCGCTCAACGGATGGATATAACATGTTCTGTGGCAACTGAATCCAGTCTATCTTCTTAATTAACCAATTGACGTCTTATATTTCGTAATGTTACTTAGCATCAATCAATGTTATGTTGAAAAAAAAAACTAAGGTATAAAATGAAGTCGGCATCTCCTTAAAGGCTTAAACTAAGTATAACTGGAAGCCGCATTGAAAATGTTTTCTTGTAATATGTGCGGTTTCATATTTCTGATGTTTAGACAACGGTAAATTATGTTCATGGATTAACTAATCTTAGATTAGCGAATGTACAGGTTTTGTGTAAATATGTGAACTTCGACTGAGTGGATGGTAAGTACCTTTGGTATTTATAAGCATTTAACATATTTAATTTAATGTTATATTATCTTCTGTTTAAATTTTCAAGCAAAGCGGTTTATAAGCTTTCAATGTTTTGTTTTTGTTTAAAACAGCTTAATTAATTATAATTGGATTTAGAGATTAGCGTAAGCAAGTGGGAAAATAAGATTAAATTCAAGTCAAGTTAATTCAGTAGCACGATAAAAAGTTTGAAAATCTAAATTGCTAATTGAATTTTAAAAGTCCCGTGTACTTTAAGTAAAACCAAGCTTAATGTTTAATGTATGTACCTACCACCATTTAAAATTCTAGAGTAATAAGGTATAATGATATATTCTCATGTAAGTGTTTGCCGCGGGTTAGAATTTATGCTACGCCTCCGTCGAACCGAGTGGCATCGCGTGAAATCCTTGTAAAATCTACTAAAGACCAACCCGGTTCTGAACAGCGGCCTACTTGAAAACTTTTCTCTACACGTGCGCTTTATTAAAATGACCTCTATTGATTAAGGAATAAGAGACGGGATTAATGCATTTATTAGTTTGTAAGTACGTAATGCGTGTAATCAGCCTCTGATTGGCTTGAATTAATCGTACCGAGCATGCGTGACCGCTACCATTGCAGTCATGAGCTTATGAGAAGTTGTTCAAGACTCTGAATTAAAAATAATGGGGTCGTTAAAACTTATACTCCTGCGTCAAATAATAATCCCTAATGATTTTATTTGCTTTGAATGTGTTTGTAAATTGAGTAATTGATGTTATTATAACTTTTAACGGAACGGGAATGATGCAATCGTTTAAACTTCGGCAATCAGTGAATTGTACAGCCTGCACATTTATCTGACATGGTTAAACGTTACAATTAATTAAACTGAATACATTTACATGAGTACAAGACCTAAGAATAATATTTTTTTAGAAATTTATGAACATTGACAGCGTGTGAAAATAACTCACTCTATAAATATCTTTAGTTGCGTAACTTTGAAGTTACATTCAATTACTCATCTAACTAGTTTTAGCTACCAGAAATAAATTCGATGTTTTATTCAAAATTATTACTTTGTATCCAATTAAAAGCCTAAAAGCCTTAATAAGCGTATTGGATTAGATCTTTTGTTGGTTGTAATGTATGGTAATAAATCCATTAAAATAATAGCGGTGAGCGGCGGTTGGATCGATTCGTCACCGTCATTACACTGATCTTGGTCGTAAGCCACTGTGAGACCACCGGAATAACATTGGATAGCATGTAAGAAATATGGGACAGCGTAACTACGATTTTTATTTCTCTTGAGTATATTTTATTCAGTTTTTCAGTAACATTCATTTTTATTTACACTTTTCAGTGTTTATCATATGTATGTACTATGTGTGTATGACGACGTCTGTGGTCTAGTGGTTAGAGTACCGGACTGCTGATCACTAGGTTGTGGGTCCGATTCCCACAGGACAAAAACATTTAAGTGATGAATTTAAGTGTTTGTTTTGGTCTGGGTGTTTCTTATATATTATAAGTATGTATTTACAAAAAAAAGAATATAAGTATTATATCCATTGTCTAGTACCCATAGTACAAGCTCTGCTTAGTTTGGCACTAGATGGTGCTGTATAAAATGTCCCAGGATATTTATTTATTTATCAAATAAAGTATGCTATTATAATTATGTGGATGTACCAAAAAAATATGCAAAAATCGTAGCAAGTCGCTGTCTGTAGTTTCTGCCTATCTCTATGGGGAAATGGCGTGACTGTATGTACGAGTATGTATGTATGTAAATAACTATCGCAAAGACCTAAGGCCCAGGCCGTATAAAGCATTTCTACCTTGCGGATACCTCAAAGAAAATTCAAAACCACGCCTCCAGCAACTTCGCTGGTCATAATCGTCATCAGCCTATCAGCCACAAAAGAGGCCCACTACTGGACACAGGCCTCCCCCATTGACTTCCACAGGGACCGGACGTATGCTGCCTGCATCCATCGTCCGTTGATCTTCGCTCACCGACCCTAAATTACAACGTACCAAAGGTATTTGTGTATGTGAAAATTTGTTTGTATATATAAACATACCAAGCACATGGGAGATAATCTTAGAGAGGAAAAGCAACGCTATTTTTTAAATTGTGTGCTGTCAATAACCCAAGTTTACCAACAATGTACCTTCTAATTTATCAAGCGGATCCCGTTCTCACTCGATTCCACGTCGATTAGTTCCGAGGCTTCCACACCAGTGGCTCTGATTGTCTCATTCGATATGCGACTACCGCCCATTAACTGATTGCTACTGATTACCCCCACAACATTCTCTATGGTTTGCCTCCCGGCTGACATTGTTGGCTTAACGACAATTATAACCATTACGATTTGTTACAGTTCATTAAGTAATTAAGTTAGAGCTGAGTTATGCTTGTGTTTTACATATTTTGGAGTAGGCTTTCACTATGTCATTTGAAAAAGTTGTATAATCTAAATAGGTAAAAAGTAGCTCAATACGGAAGATTAAATCGCGCGCCTGTGTTCTAGAAGAGTTATACAGAGCTAACCTGAATGTAGGGTTCCCAAATACGTTTTTATTTCTGATACACAATAACCCGGTACAAATCAAAACAACTGCTACAGAATTTCTTATAAAAAAACTCAATAATTTGATCGACCTGGGGGGCTAGACAAGTTGCATTTTGACATTCGAATCGACAAGCAAAATGTATGTAAATGACATTAGTGACAGCCCGATTTGTCGAAAGCTTGTCATTTCATACATTTTGTTAGTCGATTCGAATGTCAAAATGCAACTTGTCTAGCCCCCCCTGGAAATCAAACCGAAATTCTTTTCATGTACATGGCAACAATGTTTTTAAATGCAGGTTTCAAATTTTCAATTCAAAATGCAAAGCATATTATGATAAATATAGTGAGTTCTCGCCACAGTAATTTGGTTGCAAACATCTCAATATTCACTTATTGAGGTTTAAATAGTGGTTTTGTCCAAAATCAATGAGACGTTGCCGGAACTACGCAGGCGATCAAGTTCCTAACCCTTAATTAAGATACCACCGTCTTACACTTCCACTGACGTTGGTGGTCTCGACTCATCGATACTTTTTCGATGTACACTACGTAGATAATCGAAATTTGTAAAAAAAAAAACTTTTCTGTTTTCAATGTGATGATTTAGTATTTATCCTTGTAAATAGTGAACCTATTTCCACTTTATGAAATGAAATGATATTTATTTCTGTAAATAGATCCTTTAAAGACACTTTTACAAGTTTAATTACTAGATAGCGCCGGCATTTCCTAACTGACGACCTCTGAGAAGAAACGCCGAAACAAACTCGGAGGTAAATGGTTTCTTTTAAAGTCCATACAATCGTAGTATAATCGGATATGCGATTTAAAAAACGTAGGGAAAAATCTGAAATGGCCTTTTGAAGAAAGAGCCACAGTTCTGAGTTGACCAGTCCTAAGTTAACTTAAACTTAACTTAAAAAATGACAATAAAGTAATAACCTGCAAATAAGTCTACTAGTCTAAAAACAAAAATAGCCGCAGCCAGTAGTTCTTTCGGAAATATTAAACATCAAACTGGCGCATGGCGTCACGGTTCAACAACTCGTGACTCGTGCCTTACCTTGATTTGCGCAGTGAAATAGAAAATTAGTGAGAAAATTGATGCGGTCTGAGTAATCCTTGCAGACAATGACCCGCTACTTACAAATAGAATTTTGAATGTCACTGACATTGGCAGAGCTGACCGCTACACGGTGGCGTATGCGCAGTGCGGTTGGGATAACCAGAAATGATCCTCCAGAGCGTGAAATTAATATCACAGTGTTTAAAACCAAAATAACTACTAGGCAGCCGGTATCATTTTTGTAACCAATTTAAACTAGTTCTAGAAAATCGTCAGTATCAGATGCTGATGAATAAAGAAACATGTCGTTAAATATTATTTTTTGTGGGCGCGCCTATCCAGTTAACGTTATCTAAGTCGAAAAGAAGATAATATATTAAACTGGCTTTGAATTAGTATATCCTCAACCTTATCTCCGCACTTTGTTAATGTACCTCTTTATCAAATTTAAAATCCAATGAAACATTTATAAAGCAAACGGGGCTATACCGCGCTACCTTTTAGAAATAAGCATTAACAAATTGCTTTTGGACAGATATTTTTGTAATGTTGCTTGTTTGTGAATGGTTCTATCTCTACTGATCAATTTATCGGCTCGTTAACGTCTGATAAATGTGACTGGATTACTCCGTGATTATAAAGCAGTATATCATGATGAGAGCACTGATTAATACTGTGGGAATATCTTTAAATTATTTTTAATACACCGCTGCTACCCCGGCTCATGCATTTTAATACACCGAAGGCCGCTGAGTTTGGCGTGATCGCGTGATTGCGGAAAAGCTCCTTGCACTACGATTACCTCGTATCTGATTTCTGCCTTATAATCGCACATTTCATCGCACAAGACCATACTCCTGGGCGGTACCAATCGTAATGAATACCTACCAGTACCAACACCTTAACGTTTAATATACTTTAAGTACCGTAGCGGCTCGAAACTGCACAGAACAAAGTGGTACATTATTAGCAAATTTTGAACCGCACACATTAAACTTAATAACCGTGAAAGGGGAAATTGGCTACAAATACTTGATGATTGTTAGTTATTAGGCTGAAGCGCCTATGACATACTATACCTCGACCAGTATCTTCAATTACAGTTTGGGTTTTATGTGAGATTGAAGTAACGTTCATTATTAATGTTTTGCAGGCATCTTCCGGTGAAAGACGCATCCTTAGGCACATTTTTGAAGCGCTACGTGACATGAATTTTTAACAGCAGTGAATTTCAACCAAATTTGCAAGTAATATCTACCCGTAAAAAGTACTGTTAGGTAATAAATTAAAGACAAAGGACAGCCAATTCGAATTTAGCTCAATTAGTAGGCATATTTACTGACTATTATTGGGATATAATTGCCTTGTAAAGTAATTCACATCGGTATTGTTGCATAACGAGGCCTGTCTCGCGTAGACGGGTTGCGTTGACAGCATCGGACCACCGGAGGCGAACACCGTTTTTTGAATAAACCTTCGTTAGAGTCGATCTGGATGACATGTTACCTCTTGCTGGTTCCTGGACAATGAACGTGTCTGTACCAATGGTGTATGTAAATTGTACGTCTTGCAGTTTAATCACCCTGTAGGGTATTGTTCTTCGGATATTCCAGCTGAGATCTTGAATTATGCACCTAGTAAAATTAAAGACTTTATCGAAATTGAAGAAAAGTAAATTCGGCTATGAACGCTTCCAAAACGTAATAATATAGTTATCAATGCTTTGACAGCTGTCCAGATCACACGCGCCGATAAAATTAAATTGATTGTGGATATTGTTGATGTTAGACGTAATCTAGAACGCATTATGAGAGGTCAGTTCAATGTTGACTGACACCAATAGTATCGTAATTTCTTCCGTTTATTGATAAGTGATGTTTACTGTCACTTACCACCTGGACGGGTCGACGAACTCAATTCAAGTTTCCATTTTGATCTGTACAAAATTGTCAACCAAAATTGGTAACGTAAACACATAATCGGCGTCACCAAATGTCTTACATTTCGAGGGGATTCAGTAATAACGGATGATCATTATTTTAGAGTTCTATATGGCTTTATTGGATACAAGTGTAAATGATCGTGGACGTTTGCGAAGCCTCTATATATCAATGATGGTTGAACGTTTTTGTGGCGAACGTCCTCACGGCCATTTTATGTGGTTTAATTCGATCGGAGCAAGTGGTTGTATCGGCCCTAATTATTTGAATAGCGCGACACGACAGCCCTTTGACTAAAGCCGATAACTTGTTCGAACAAAGAAAATTATAGAGAAGACGTTTGATCAATATGACGTATCCTTGTAGAAGTACAATTTTATATACCTATTAGAAGAATGCTGATGATCGAAACAGCGATTTTTTTTAAGATCTCTCTTTGAAATATCAGTATTTTGAAATCAATGCATTATTTACGCTAAAAGTTTACGATAAAGGCGTTAACTAAATGCCTAAAGACGATAAAAATTATTTATAACTCACTGTACTTATAATAAAATCTTTCATATCATAAAAAATAATTGTCAATATATATATACAATAGAAATTTTAAGTTCAAAATTCAATATAAATACACCTAATGAGATAGATATGTACATCAGATTGTAGGCTGATATTATGTAAGAGTACCTAACAGTTAGTTAACTCTTCGACTCCATAGCTTTCAGCAATTTATACAGTTTTTATGTAGCAAGTGCAGAGCCATTAGACATAAAATTATAATGACAACCACTAACTGTTTGAACTTCTCCTTTTTGTATCAATCGTTTATAATATGATTTGTTAAAATTCTTGGGCACCAACTTATAGTGTATTTAAAATAAGGTTTAAAGAATGCAAAGAATTCTGGGGTCACATTTTTGGGAGTGGCAATTAAATGCAACGTTTAAGGGTGGTATCCAGAGAGCGGTGACATGACACCCTGTGACGTAACTGTTATTTTTATAGGAATTTCGGTGCAGCTATCCGAGATACTTTAGATAAAACTACCTGCTACTGAGTTCCAATTCATTAAAGGCCATTAATGAGGTTTATTGCGGACTCTGAATTTATGGCACCTCTGTGCCGACTGATTAATTAAATAGTCATTGAATAGGACATTATCTGGGGACATTACAGTTTGTGCGTCCCGTTTGGAATCCACTATTTTTATTATAACGCATCTCCAACAAATTCAAAGGAGGTCGGCGTGTTTGAAACTATCTTTAGAATTTAAATAAAAAATGTGTATTAATGCAGTTGTCATTGATCAGCACACAGCGCTGCTGTTTTTTTTAAAGATCGTAGTTTTTATTTAGGTATCTGCCTTAAATCTTGTCTACTTACTTTGTTTTGTTGCAAAAGCGTCTTTTTAATCATTCGCAGAAATAAGAAAAAAGTATTATATATTTTTGCTTGTAATTTCTTTCATTTAGACAAACTACCTACCATACCTTGCTCATACATATGCACATTGTGCGGTAAGTACTGCACAGTGCACACTGCACATAAAGCTGACGGAAATAAAAGTCAACCAGTAGTGTGGCACTTGAACTTGATCGATATTCAAAAATAGCACCGTGTCGTGCCTGCCGCCAAGGGATTTAGGTCACACGCTTATTGGCGGAAACGTTACACTTGCGGCCAAGGCCAGGTCCCTCGGGCTGGCCCTTGGAAACACTTGGCTCCAATATCAAGGAAAAAGATTTTATGTTTGTGTTATTTTTTTTTTATTATTAGTTAGTAGTTTTCCGCAAATGACGCAGGATTATAATGAATGAAGTTTTTTTTAAACATGAAATTTTAAAGGAAACGACATGATAATTATAATGTGTCATTTTCTCTGTCACTGTATTTCATATTGGTAACACAGCCGGCTAAAGAGTGGAGGTCAAATACATTTTGGAAATATTTACAGTTCCATTGTTTCCCAAAAGTTTAAAAATAATTTAGGACCCAGTAAATTCATGGGTGGCTTCTGAAATTGCCTTTTACAATGCGAAATTGTTTTATAGCTCAAAAACGACAATTTAAATTGCAACGACATCCATTATAAATGCAGCATAGCATCTAGTTTCTATATGAAGAATAGATAAAGAAAACAAAAATGTTTTGTGTAACATGTATTGAAAAATCCACTAACAAAACACTGTCAAAAACTACAGTCCTGAAAATAAATCCAATCGTTCAATTTCGTAACTTCTATCACATCCGAGCAATCTGTTCTGGGCAAGTGATCACCAGTCGCCAGGCAGCTGCGCGGGCTGCGCGCGCGACGGTCGCGTGCCTCGTAAACGCACGAGCGGAGCCGAGCGCGCACGAGACCTCGCCGCCGTGCGCCCCCAGCCGCCGCCGACGCCGAACTTTGGCGGGCGGAGTGCCCTAACGTTTGATGCCGCCGCAACATTACGACGCTCCTTATTTAACTTCAAAATTCAAGGAAAGTTCATTTTAAAACTTTTGCAGCAGTTTTTTTTTATTTGTGGATAGGTACAGGTGTTCCTATATAAGAACTGGGCCTAAATTATCGCTACACCTAAGTACTCGTACTAAACGATAAAAAAATACTGCTTGCGTTAATTAACGCTTGACAATACGTTTTAAATTAAAATTCCCTATTGCAAGATTGTGATAATCGCTATATAAACGAACGTAGACTCTAGGTATGCAACAAGACAGACAAGATAATGAGAAACAAGTTTGTTGCAAACGGATGCGCCAGCGCATAATAACCAACAATTAATACTTAAGAAAATTAACTAGAGTGAACGACAAAGCTATTCGCAAATCCACAGGTGTGTTCGTCAAGTTCCTGTCATATCTAGCAGATCTCGTCTTGTATAGAACTGGAACAAGTCCCAACAATTAATATCCCCAACGGAAATATCCACCCATAATGGTTCGTGCTTCCCTTCCATTATCAAAAATTACTATTGCAATTTGATTTTGATGGGCGTGCTCGAGGACGTGATCCAGTTGCAGTACGAATTGTCTTTTTCAAATTAAATGCACCAAAGTATGCTTAGGCCCCCCATTTCGTGTATTTCGAGTACCTATGTTATTATTTTTCTTTTGCGAAATGTAACCTGAGTGGAGGCACGTGTGGAAAAAGCACCTTTTGTTATTTTAATTTCGCAACGTCCTGTGTTCAGTGTGTTTGTATGTTCAAACCTACGTAGATAATGTTGCTTATTTTTTATTTCAAGGGCAGATGAAGCATTGGCAGTGCCAAGTTATTGATGTCAATTGTGTGGGTGATAATTTATAGTAAAGTAATCGAACACTAGCTTGTTTGTTCTACGCAGACTTACGACTTACAGGTAGAGAAAGATAAATTATGGAGGTGTGAATTTTAGATTAACTTCTGTAAGATGTTGATAATAAGAAAACGCGGAGCGTATCAGCTGCTTATCGTATCGCGGCAATTCTGAGCTAACTAAGAGGAACAGGTTCGTCTGGTGATTGTAGTCGATGGGAGAGCAACCACTTGTTATTTGTATATCTGCATTCTGTGGCTAGAACATTTCTTTATGAAACACTTCAGACAACTGTTATTCCTGGCTATACAGCATGTTTTCGATTTCAGATTGAAAAGCAATGATTTCTTAGAACTTTACTTAAAATAACAGAAATATAATCGTCTTTATTATTCGCTGCTTTTATCTATAGTTATATAATATTATAATTTTGTTATAATTAAAAAGCTGAAGAGTTTGTTTGTTTGTATTTTTGTTTGTTTGGTTGTACTTGCTAATCTCAGGAACAAATGGTCCGATTTAAAAAATTCTACGACGCTACGACCAATAAGAGCGGAGTATCAATTAAAAATGTTGCAAAAACGGGGGAAAATCAACTTTTACGAGAATGAAGTTTCGAGGAAAGGTTAGTCATTGATAAAACATAATCGTCGTTTTAGGCTTCGCCGCAGTCGGTTAGGAAGTAACAGAGAAAGGGTTGGTAGTTTTTTCGCCTTCAAAATCTTAATGATTTAAGAACCTCTTTATGCAGTGGTTTATTAAGTTACCCTTTTTAAAATTGTCTCTCATTATTTGCATCAATTGCTCGTTCATCTTAATTTGTATGTTTAATAGGCTCATCGATTTTAAGATGCACTATGTCTATGTGTGCGTGTAAATTACAGGGTATAAATCACGCTTGTTCATTTACGCTTATTAGCACTAAGAGCCTTAAATAGTTCATCGTATAAATTTTGTCGGGAGGTATGCCTAGATTTATGATGCATAAAATAATAATAATTTTTAATATGGCTCTCATTTACCATTATTAATAGCTTTACTTGCATATTTTAATAACACCAGTAAAGATTCAAAGGGGTAATTGAAAAACATGAATAGGAGTTTATAAAAAATGTATTTTATTACAGAGGCAACCAAGCGGTTAACTTCTGGTATTTTTCATAACTATTTCATAAAAATCTTATAATATTAGGAATCTTTCTTAGGGTGCTAACTTATCTATGTACACTACAAGTCTTTGTCTCAAGATTTTCAAAATTTTATTTTACAAAATGAACGAATTGAAGTACCAAGTAGGGTACTCGCGAGTCGTTCAAAAACTTGAACATAAACTATACTTAAATATTAATGACTAGATAACAATTATGAACAATTGTAAAATTACCAACTAATTGGAAGTAGTAATACGTAAGGTTACCCTAAGGCACAGCGTTATTTCGAATCACTTAAATTATAACTAAATGCTTAAATGGAACAAATAAATGATCGATTCAGTCTTCTTAGTGCTATTCCGTCGTTGTGGGAAATGCAGTGGGGGTATTCGTTCGGTGTTCAGTCGCTCAGTGGAATGCATCGATGGGGTCGTTACAGTCCACCATTATCCCCTCTCATTAGGAATATACTGATTGCGCTTAATTAGAGGTTCTCTCGGACCCTCGCGCTCCGATGCTCGGGTCCCTCTTGAGGATTACTCGTTTTTTCATAATCACCAAGCCGCTGATTGGCCGCACTTTGATCACCGCAATGTACGGGTTCCTGGGAAAAAGGAAAAGCATATTTGAATTGTTTGCAGTAAAAAGTAAACATCGTTACGTATTTGCGTCAATGTCTTGGCAAAAACAGGTAATCTAAATTCTGAATGCTGCTTATCGTGCCCCGTGACGCTATATAATTCCCATGAACACTGCACGGTATCACCATATGTTTGCATAGAGCTCGGCAAATATTGTAACACGTGTGCTTCGCTCGCCGCCCTTCTATTTCCTCTTGAGATTTCGTCTTCCGGTACAATAAATTAATAGCCGGCGAAGCGTCTCATAATATTTTTTGCGCGATTCAAGACCTTGTTTTTAGACGCGGCGCTACCGGTTCTACTTAATCCATCAGAACGGACCATATGGTGAATTTTTGGCAACATGATTAAGCTAAAACCTCTTGCTGACCGGACGAAACGCATTAACTCGAGAGGTATCGATGAAAAACAAAGCATGTTTCCACTAGAGAATTGGAGTCATCTGTTATGGCTTCTTATTATTAGAATAGATCACTTTTATGTGCAATTTTCCCACTACATGCGGGGCGAACCACAAGATTGTTAGAAGTAATTGCTGTTCGGCTATTGAAGCAAATAAGAAGGTAGAATGCGGGTCCCTACTATATCTTTTACAACTTGAAATAGAAAAGTCTACCTTTGATCATAAAAAAATGTTACCTAGCTGTGAGCTTTTATAATGCGACATATTTTAACATTCGCCATTGTTGCAGACCTGCCATTGTGTCTGCCTGATTCTACAATGAAAAGATAAAGTCTATCTTACGGTTCAATGCTCAGTCATAATGGTTGATGTGTTTACTTTTTGCTTAGGATGAAGATGAAGGTGAATCTCATTCAAATTGTGCAATATAAAAGATTCGGTCCCTAAGGCAACCGTGACTAAAAGATCGGGCCAGAAAAAATACTATAAGCCATAACTACCTGACTCTATGCGAAGTTTGAAATATGTTAAAAAATAAATTTAACTTAAAACGATAAGCTTAAAAGTTTACCTAGCAACAAATGACTGACTAATAAAAAAATTGATAACTTTGAAGCTTATATTAACAACGGCGCGACGAAAGCAAACTATGATAAGAATATCACTATCAAATCTTTGAAGGTTATGTTAGCATACATAAAATTCATTCATATAGTATCGTGCAGTTATCTCTTGGAAAATATAGGTTCCCTCAATAAGAATTATGTCACTATGATTATTGACAAACAATAACAAAAGTATCGATTAAATAATGTCAAAATTATATAGACTCACCTTCAATCATTGCTGCTGCCACCATGAAATGACGTCTAGGAGTTCTTCATCTTCTGGACTCATGGGCTCGTAGGAGTCGTAGGCGTCGTGACAGTTCGGCCCAGCTGAACTCTCTGACACGAAGGAAGGAGCTGGAGAGTGAGATTCTTCGGAGAGAGGTGGAGTGTGAGGGCCGTTAGTCAGGACTAGCCCGGATTGTGTATCGGAACATCCCTCCTCACTCTCCTCTAGTAATCGTTTCAAACTTTTGATGTACTCCACTGCCAGCCTCAAAGTGTCAACTTTGCTTAGTTTGCGTGAAGATCCTCTTCCTCCAGCTAGAGCCGCCGTGACAGCTGATGGAATGTGCTGTCGTAGAGCCGCGAAACCATTGTTAACTTGTTTCACTCTGTTCCTCTCCCGAGCATTCCTGCGCGCTACGGAGGCAGGCTGACTTGGGTAGGGCTGATGAAGATAAGATTTTTTCTTGCAGCGGCTGGGGTCCACTGGAGCAGGTGCTAGTCTCCGAGGAGCTTGAGATTGGAGGTGCGTCAGTTTCTGATCAACACCGAGATTTTGGTACGTGTGAATAGCCGCCATCGGCATCGCGAATGTACGAGTGAACTAGGAGTGTATCGAGAGAGCACTTGTCTGTGCCGCGCGGAGGTTGCCGGTGGATTGGCGGAGGTGGCGCGCACCCCCGACGCTAAGTAGCGCGCGCGCCGGCGGGCGGCGGGCGCGGGGCGCGAGGCGCGGGGACGGCGCGCGCGCGGCACGCGCCCCACCGCCCGCGCGCTACTTGTTGCGCTGATCAAAATACGCCGGCGCTTATTATGCCATAGAGCGGTAAGCTCGCGCCGCTATTGTTGCACGTCGTTGCGCGTAATTATCCCGTCCATTACCATGTTCGGAAGACGGGCTCTATTCGCGTCGTCTATTTCGAAGTCGTTACAGAGAATAGATGCTGTAAATCGATCGACGACGATATTGCGTTATTAACATTGTCCCGAAGCTTTTGTTTTAATAAACGTGCCTTGTAAACTTTTTGGATTAGCTTTGGATAAAAATCGATTCAAGCTCACATTTAATTGTAAATACATATTGCTTACAAGACACCAATTTATTATAAAGCACTTTTTAATTTCCTAAACTGCTTTGAGAAGAAAAAGATTGCGTAGAGTCCTAACTACAGCTTTCGTAGCTGTATCTACGGCGTAGCACTTAACAGTATTACCATTCGGGTCTTTCGTTTGAGTTGATTCTCTCAAAAAGTTGTTTTTATGCAAAAAGTTGTTTCGTTCGTGTGAGTAGTGCGTGGGCAGGTGCATTGATGACGTCCATGCGTAATCTAGCCCAGTGAGTCGCCAATGGTACTTAATTTGATAGCTTACTCTCATTATAATGTTAGATCCTTTGATATTTATAGTTTACGAGCCGCTGTTTAAGTTCTTAGCTGTTTATGAAGATACATTAGAATACTAAGTTGCACGGAAGGAACATGTATTTTTTAATAATAGTTATACGTCTCAAGATTTCTATGGATTGATGATTTTTGAAACTAAAACTAAAGTAGCAACCTCCTTCTAGACACATAAAAAAAAACTTTTTTTTTATATAAAATCCAAACAATTGTCATCAATACCTGTCATAGGTGTGTAGTGCCGAGGGTGTTGGCAGGTCATAGCAGGTGTTACTCAGCGCTACGAGAATATCTACGTCTTACTTTCGCGACCCTCAAACGGCGACCTTGCACCGGCCCCCCTCGCTCCTACAGTCATGTCCGCCATACTAGAGACATTGCCCACCTTTTTACCCGACTGCCTAAGGAGGGTTATGTGTTTGACGCGTATGTATGTATGTATGTATGTATGTCCGTTCCTATGTCCGGCCGTAACTACTCAACTGCTCAACCAATTTAGATAAATGACACCTCAGTAGATTCGTCTTGATGCGTGCCATCAAGACGAATCTACTGAGGTGTGTGTCACTGGGTACATGAAATTTAAAATGGCGGATTTCATACGCTTTAATGTGCGAACTGATTTTGAAAATTATCTATAGTTGTGTCAATTTTTATTACCCGACTGCCGAAGGAGAAGGGTTATTTTAAATTATCATTTAGGATCTATCTACTGAGTTTATGATGATTTATAAACTAAAAAGTAGGAAATAAAATCAATTATTAAATTAAACAAGAAACCCGACTGCGTAAAAAGTACTAACTAAATATCTAAATAAAAACAAGCTCTGTGATGTTGGAAAATGTATTTTTTAGGCGGGACAAGCAAAGAAACAATTTTGTTTATGAACGAACAGCTTATTTTAATATGACACCTACATCATCATCACTACGAAATTAGGAAAAACTAAACCTAAGAAAAAACATGAAACGAGCGACGCTACCTACTTATGAAATGCCGCATTGGTCTAGTGTGGTCATAAGCGCGACTCTACGCCAGAAGCCTTGGGTTCAATTCCCAGGTCTAGCAGTGTAATTAATTTGTGGCCGATTAATGGGAATGGCTTACCTCAGACCTCGGAACTAAGCATCCGGAATTATTATAAAAAAAATGAGAGTTTCGTTAGTTTTGCAATTATTTTTTCTTTATTATCTGCTGATTCTTACGTCATAGGTCAAGAAAATTTATTATCTACCTTTCTTGTGTGTACCTCTCTAATTTACCTTTCTTCTTCTTCAAATGTAATTAATAACTAATTCAATTCACATTTTATGTGCCTATAATTGAATTGATTCTTATGCAAATGATGAAAAGTTAAACAAAAGGGCGCAGTGATTAATTGTAGATATGAAATACTTAGTACAAGTTCAATAAACTTGAATTATGTTTCAAATATCCAATCAAAGAGCTTAAGGATATATAGGTAACATTTAGATCAGAATAGTGAATATAAATATTCTTTAGTATAGAATTTATAGTTTAAACATACTCATAAGAAACAGGAGCATGCGCAAGAGACTATAAAAAAGTAATCTATTAGATATCTTCTGGGAGAATTTAATTTAATATTATAATAGTATTATAATAAATGTTTATTTCTCACCACAATATTCATCATTTAAATGTTGTAACAATAGCTTTTATTATTGTGGGAGACTGGTGCCTAAACTAGGCTGTAAGCCTGTATTTCAGGCCACCAGGACTCCGCCTTTTACAACGCAATTATCTCGAGGCCTATTAATAATTATCATAGAAATAAATAAAATAATAAAAAATAAATGTTATAAACATAATTCAACAACAAACTGTTATCATAGATTGCCTAAAATAACCCTTTATAATGTCAATATTGTTTTAATACATAAAACATTTTCGTATGCAGTATGGTGCGTAATTAAAACAGATATACATAATAATAGAGGTAAAATAAGTAAGGGAATGATATCACATACACAGCATTCGTATAATATAGGTAGGTTAATTTATTAATAGATATTTTCCTTTAATCAAGTAACATTAACTCGGAATATTTATACCTGTTATCAAATTAACCGTTTTGTAATGTCATGTCGCTAAACAACTCCCTTTACATCACTCATTCACACATTCCAAAACGGATCACAATTATAGTAACTACCCTTAAATCAGCACAAGTGCGACATCTATAATTCTACCCCTAAAAGTAGGAAACTAAAATCGATACTTGCTCCAGCCACAGGGAAACATTTTTGTAAAAGGTAAGCAGATGGCGTTAGATCGGCGCATGCGCTAGGGTTGTTTTTAAGGGATGGAAGCGAACAAATTCACTTTACGTTCGGCTGTATAGATGGCGTGAAACATAAAATAGAAATACACTTATTGGAATAGAGAAACCTACGTAGATATCAAATAAGTAAGGAAACATGCTGAATGAATTCAGTTCTTATTTCAAATGGAATAGAATATCATATTAGTTTATCTTGCTTATGCAGGTCCTACAAAAATAAAATTCTTATTTTAAATGTTTATCTTATCATACAAGTATTTACTTATTCTAATGATTTTTAATTTGTCATTTCCCAAGAAAGACTTGATTGTAATTAGTCATTAACCGAATGACACGTACAAATGTGTGCTACGAAACGCTACGAAATTAAACCATCGTAGAACTTTCTCGATTGTGGCATTAATATTAATTGATACGGTAGCTAAAAGCCAATTAGGAGAAGTAACACGGGAGATGGTGCAACCTTCACACCTAAACTCCTACACGAGTGATGCTATTAATTAAAAATATAATAAAGTTTTCCCCGCAAAGCTTATAATCTCGCTGTTAATTACTCGCGTCTTCAGTAAAGCTTTCGATAACATCGACGCCCGATTTTACGAGCGAAGAATCGATGAAGATGCATAAAATCAATGTAGTTATGCCTGTGTCTACTCTATTAAGAGTTCTGTAATTTAAATCAATCGTGGGAATATTAAAATTAATTTTTAGTTCTCGTAAGTTTGAAGAATGTTGATGATCTATACTTATGTTAAAAATAAGTTTGTGTGTTTGTAGGGGGTAATCTGTGAATCTACTAAACCGATTTTGAAAATGTCTTCACTGTTAGAAATCCGTTCTTAATATTATGAATGCGAAAGTAACTCTGTATGTCTGTCGCGCTTTCACGCCAAAACTACTTAACCGATTTAAATGAAATTTGGTACAGAGATAGTCGGGAGCCGGAGAAAGGATGTAGGCTACATTTTATTGCGAAAAAAGGGCTGTAAGGGGGTGAAATAGGGGATGAAAGTTATAAGACCACGCGGGCGAAGCCGCTGGCGGAAAGCTAATAATTATTATAAAGAAGTTTGTGAGACTATAGGGAACTACTCAACCGATTTTGAAGATTTTTTCACTTTTTAACCCCCGACGCAAAAACGACGGGGTGTTATAGATAGCTATATTATCCCTGAGCGTAGAATTTTTACATAAAATTATAATAATAGTACCTACTCAATGTGAAGCTTGCTATCATTATGAAAATGAAAAATAAAAATGATTGATTAATTTAATCTAAAAAATTGCTCATTTTTTTTCTCTATAGTTTCAGTAGATAAAAATACACGGACGTAGGATTTAAAATTACCTTTCTTAATAAACATGGAGTGCATTATATTTTAACGATGATGGTCTAAATTTTGCGAGATGCTGTCAAAGATGATATACACCTATAAGTCGTAATTAAGACAATAATGCAAAATTTATCTTGATCGATAAGTAATATAATTGGATTATCAAGCCTTTGACTTAATGGATTGAGAGAGGCGGCCTACCACTTTGATTGGAAGCACACAAGTACTAGCGTTTTTGCCGATACAAGACATTTTAAATAGGCCCCTGCCGTAATTATGCTGTCATTTTGCAAATTTATTTACATTTTTAATAACCGCATCGGTTTCGCGAATTAATTATATTCGGCGTCAAAGAAGCGTTATTAAAATAATTTATATCGATTTTACGTATAAGTTTATGTATGGACGCACTCGTGTAAATAGTTATTTAATGCGTTATTCAATAAATTACACAGTCTGCTAAAGTTACATCGGAGTTTTAGCCGGAGTTACATGCAATACAAATGATAATACCACGTCGTGAGACACAGACAGATTCTGATTGTCATCAAAACAAACGTTGTCCGACTCTTTCTCTCGGTAAATACCTTTGGGTTCGCAGCAATAACTTCTCTAGGCGCGCGTAGGCCTATCATTTACTAAATAACAATCGCAAATAAAATGCGATGCGCGTGCGCGGGGTATTAGCGGTGTTGCGCGCAAACATCGCGGTCGGGTGTGTAATTTCACGTGCGCTGACACGGAGGCTGTTCGGCGCGATCGCCATACCACAATATATCACATGCTCGCGTACGCCGCCACACTGTATAATTCGTGTAATTTATAGTAGTCCGTCGACTAGTAGCGAGCGGCCGACACGGTTAATAGCACGTAACCACGCGACAGACGCATTCGTGTACACTCGCCGGGGAACTGCGCCGCGGGCACGCCCCGCCACCAACCGATGCCCATTTGATTAAACGGCTCTACATCATAGTCCTGCGTTACGCCAGCATAGACTGCGACTGCGCATCACCGGTGATTAGAATGAATTATGATATCTATACGCATCCCTAATAGTAGCCTTTATCTGTGTATGGGTTCACTGTTACGGTTATCATCATCATCCCTCTTAGAGACGATGACGTGAATTTATCAGTCAGTATTTTTAATTTATAAAACAAGCGGTTAAACTTTGTTACTAATAAGAAAATAGTTCTCATGTTTCATTAAGGGTAAATGATGGCTAGCGAACAATAAACGTCACTTTAATATTATTAATATTGCAATAAATTTTAAGTGGTGACTGTCCCGTACTCGGGTACCGAGTGTATTTAAACAACGCGGCATTTTTTATTTATATACCTAGTATGAAGTTCGCACACCATAGTCTTGTGTTTTTTATTTTTAGTTCATCCGCGGTGATTATTCATTTATCAAACAAATGGCGGAGCTTCATCAAACGAATATCTATCCGATCTTGAGGCTGGATTCATGTATAATATTAATTATGAACATATACTGAAGCGCCGATAGGAATAGATGCTTCTATATATGTTGTTGTTGAATGCTATATGTCGGTTGTATGACTGTAAATTATACCAAATGAAAGTAAAGAAATGATGCTCGTTTAATGTGTACATATCGTGCGTGTTGCGATACCTACATGGGGTGTTGATTTTTTGCTCCGGGCCCCATGTACTTATAATGATCTGGTCTTAAAAATACAACAGCGTATAAGTAACGACAACCTGCAACCGCGTTATTTACAGATATCTAAGTATGTCAGTTTACTCTTAAAGTTCGCGTGGCTCGCTTTCATTAATTTTAGTGCAATTTTAAATTAATAAACATTAAACATCATTACAAACATTACGTGTTTTCTTTGACTGAAATTACATATCGGTGAAATTGTAAGTTGTCAAAATAATGACGGAAAATAAGTTAATCGCATAAAAATGTCGTCGAGCTGCCTTCCTCGTGTTTTTTGTACGAAATTGACGGCACAGACGTTCAAATTAGAGGGCGCAAAACAATTATCAATATTTAGCGTGTTACTCTAATTGTGGTCTGTGGTCAAATGCCTGTGGCGGTTAATACGTCAGCCTGTGCAGGTACACGTGTATTTAATCGCAGGAACAACTTATTAATTAATCATTTCGTTTAATTAAAACGAGATTAACATAGTGATTATCGCTTGGATTTAAAGGTAAATTACTCCTTAACATATGTTTGGGCGTCCGCGATGTTGTATTAATTACACATTTTTGTTTTGTTTTGGGAATGATCGTATGATGGCTTTAAGGTGAAGTAAATATTGTGTTACCTTAATTAAAATAAGCTAAGAAATATTAAATGGGACTTAAGCATACCGGTGAACTGAGGGTGAATCTCTGTCTCATTTCGAACCTTCAGGGAATACAGGTGTGTTTGCATGTTATAAAGTTATAAGAAAAATATACCATGAATTTTCAAAATCTTTCCATTAATAAATTCGACAGTAACACGAATAATAATGATATTTTGAAAATTAAAATACTAGTTTATGAACATCGTAGTAATATATTCTGCAATTAATAGGTGAGCAAAGGTACTCAAACAAGTTATTAGTAAATTTTAGTAAAGCTAACATACAATTATAACAATAACTCTACAGGTTATTTCAAGTTGCATCAAAGCACATAGAACAAAATATATTAATGTTATTTTACTTCAGAAGTATTATATTTACTTATACCTAGAGAGAATTTTCTTTTGTCATCCGTTTACGCCATATATCTTGAAATTTAAAAAAATAAACCCACCTCAATGCTTTTAAAATATGTTTTAAGTTCAATTTAACACCCATGGCATTTATTAGGTAGGTACTTTTAAATCTACGACGAAACTATTAAATTTATTGAGCGCCGGTTTCTAACACGATATAAACCTTCTAAGTTTATTCTAACTAAGCAAGGTACCGTTACAGGCGTAGCTATTTTAGCCTATTGTTGAGTGGGGGAGCCCTATTGGCTGTGTTTCGGAGTCTTGGCGAACGCTCCTCCAATCACAGCCGAGAGGCTTCGCCTAGGAAATAGATTTGCGTTGGCAGTCACCGCGCATGCGTGGTAGGTATTTATTAGGTAATTAAAGCTGCAATTGAATTGTATCTGTTCTAGTTAGGAAGTATTATAAATGTGTTGGTTAGAGTCTTATTTGTGTACGAATCTTATAGGAGGCTTTGTCATAGTTGACTCTTAATGGTGAGCAATAAGAATCACTCTTATTGGGTTTTCTATTTGAATTGTATCTGTCCAGTACAATTGGAATCGTTCGAAAATAGTCAAGCTACTTTTAATCAGAAAACTTAGAAGTGGAATTTAGCGTGTAGTCCTGCTCGTCGAATATTTTTGCCTCGTTGTGTCTCTATATATCATATTCCCAATGTTACGGCTCGGAGTAACATAATATATTTATGATTGGAGTTATAATAATAAATTACTTTATTACCATAAAAACTCAGATCGTAGACCCGAAAAATATTAGGAGATACCTACTTAAAAATACCCACAACACTTCGAATTCGAATCGTGTTGAAAAACGTACAAATAAAGTTATTTGTATTTATGTCATTCATTGTAATTTAATAAACATAAAAAAGTAAAATTTCTTATTAATCAAAAATATATGTACTCTAAAGCATCAAAAAAGTAAAAGTAAATTTAATGTGACTTCAGAATACTTATAAACTTTGACTGAAAAAATAAAAAGATCCCCTATAAAATTATAATGAACTTCTTAAAGCGAAACAAAGTCATTATTATTATTTATCATCCAAAACGGTTCTCCAAAAGGACAACGACTACGCAGAAACGACATCCCATTCACAAAGTGTTTCGTATGCAATCCATGTCACATTGACAATCGGCTTCCGAATACGCGACACTATGAGAGGGCGGAACTTTTACTTTTAGGTAAAAAACTAGAGGTGCGTATCGTCACGTAGGTACAATTTCCCCGTCATTACTGCGAACGTGTCATAATCTGTGACCGGCGCAGGCGCCAGATTTTTATTGTCTTCTCGGGTGGTTGGCGCACGTGGCCGGGTTATTGATGAGTATATGATGTTGTTTCATAGAAAATAGAACTTTATTACTAACTGATCTTATAATAAGAAGTAGAAACTGGCTGGTTCTAATTATTTTTATTTATAATTTAAAGAAGACTACCTATCAAGTGTTTATACTTCTAAAACAAAACTAATATTACAAATATTTCTTTAAAATTTTTTGGCCTGCAAATGCAGTATCCTTAATAGCAAAAACCGGCTTATTATTTATTTTATTAACTACATTTACAACATTTATTTTTCCTACCAAAAGACATCAACGAGGCATTGCACCTTTACAAGTACAAAATTACCAAAAACGCATACCCATTTTAAACAGTTATACAACAGCACTGACAACATGCTATCTCTTTATAAACATTGTATATATACGAAATAATTATCTCAATTGATATAAGGCAATGATCTCTAATTGCAGGGCTCAACAAAACTCTGCAAGTAGCAATTTGACAATGGCAAATGTGGCCAATTGTCAATGATGCGAACGGCCACGTGTCTCCATTCATTGTACTTATGTGCAAAAAGAAAGTCGCGAACTTTAAGCAACGATATATAATTTAAAATGATTACTGGTCATTTATAAAGTGCCATTTTAAATGTAATGGAAACTTACTTTAGCGAGTAGGGATGGGAAAATTAACGAAACAAATAAAATTAATCAGTAGAAGAATGTATTAAGTGTAGTACGAGTTATTAATTGTGACGTAATAGATAAGAGGTCTTTACTCAGCAGTGGGTGTTAAGGCTGAATAGACAGATAGATAGAGATTTAGAGATATATATAGGTAGACTTAATTTTTTTTAGAAAATTCTAGCATTCCTAATTAACTTAATCCGATACACAAATAGATAAAAAAATGTCATTCATATAATTAATTAAGTAAAAAAACCGTAAGTGGTGGTATTATAAGTTCTTAGCGAATTATTAAATCCAAAAAATTATAGCTAATAAAAGCTTAATATATTATTATGCCAACGACAGTCATTTTGATAATTATTTGAAAAAATAAAATGAAGTACTTACATCTAAATACATATACCTTTTTATATAAATTTATACTTAATCACTTTATTATGGCGGTATTTTTTATTATGACTATGAATTTACAAACTTTATCATAATCGACAAGCATTTACAGCTATACGCAATATAGCGTAAAGCTGTCTGTGCCGAGCGTGGCTGCTGACCGTGAGGATCCGGGTTTGATTCCCATGTTGACCAGTGATATTGGATTTCCTTATGAAATTCTCAGTGGCAGCTTGACGTTTAATGGCAATAGGCACGCTGCCTATTATATAGGACATTAAGTTTGAATTGTAGGTCATCGGTATAATTCTGCATAACCATTTAAGGATACTGGCGTGATAGTACCTAAGTTGCTCATATATTGCGACATTAATATTAACGTCAATGTGTAGGTAACATTATACTCACAAAAAAGTTTACACATGCATTAAGGAAATAAATAATTTCAACAATGTCGAAGTCACGCTTTTATTTTAGTAAAGCCGCCACCCGCGTCGGCGCATTGATCACGCTGGCACTCGCTAGGTATAGGCAGAACGCTAAATGTGACTGCCTGATAGAATCATGCTTGTCGTTGTAATATTTATACCCAATGGGATAATGTAGTGTCTTTTGGGATGTATAAGTTGGTTTTAGTCTTTCTCACACGTAGATAATACAATAAAATATATTTAGATTTACCTTTATCACATATGGACAAATCATAAACGCGTAGGTCGGAATAATTTAGCAAAATTTAGTATAATAATTATTAACGCACCCAGCATTGGGACATTTAATGGGTTGACGATGATTTGTGCATCATAACTAGGTACGGTTTTTAGTGACCTAGAATGCTGCATAATATTTACTTGTCAGTTGGGTTTAATACAGAGGTAGAACTTTTTATTAATACGCACTATATTTTTTGAGTGCAAAAAAACCTCATAGTTCGTCGGCCATCTCCAGGCGGCGGGGTTTTGGGGATTCGTACCTATAAACCGCACTTGCCATCCCTTGCCCAACATTAATGGCGAATTGGCCATTGGATTTTGTTTTATTACACATTTTATTTTTATAAAAAGCAAAGCAAGCAAGCAAAATTTTTTGCACGCAACTACATACATAGATTTTTGTCGCCCAAAAAATTACTATTAGAATACAGTCTAAAGATTACATTGGACTCATGATGTTTCTAAACGTTTGATCGTAATGTTCGTAACCTGGAAAATCATTACTTACTGTTTGCACTTTGCTTTGGGGCACAGTACACTATTTACTGCCTAGCCTGGTTGCAGCCTTTATAGGCTAATAACTATAGCCTAATATCCAAGCTACGCTAACGATAGCCAGTAGAAGATCATCCAAGTCTTGTCACTAGAATAAAATGTCCATAAAACTAATTAGCAATATAAGGGTTTACGACGCTATAAATGAATAAAAGTCCTCGGGCCCAACAGTTCACATGGCACCGACGCTTTTTGTCTTAAGAGGCTGATGAAGACATTTCAACTAATTAAAAGTCTAACGTTGTTTAGAATGCGTAGCGCATCAATATGTATGAGGCTAAATTATTTTTTCAACAATCAGTAGCACTAATCTCGACCCAACTCCAGCGATCTTAGTTCTCATTAGGATTCATTTTGTCGAGCGCAATGTAGCTTCGCCGTATTTAAATAATAACAAAAAGGTTCAGCACCTCCACAACGATCATTATGATGATAGGCTGATTGTAATTAAGCGTCCGTCTCGCGACCGTGCTACGGGAGGCCAAATAAAAAAATGAAACAGTGTATAGCAACAATGAGGTATTAATGAAATGCCGATCAATTAACATGATGCCACGATGGGGTGCGCCTCTATATGATGCATAAATAACACATATCCCTTAATTTACAAATGGTCGGGTTATACGGTAAAAACGATTTGGCGCTCGTAACGCTCACCCCGTGGTGCCGCTCGCCGCCAGCGGGGAGTTACCGCACTCTAGTGAGAATTTACTATACCGCCATAAAAATTAATGCTATTCCACATCGCGGATCGTCTCATAAAAACTTTCGCAGTTTGAGATATTCGAACTAGCAGCGCAGCCACTGCGCCGATGATAGTCTTTAAAACCATTTTGTGTTCAATTATCGCTTATCGATACAAAACGCTGTATCTATTTATTCCCAAATACACTTTTAATAGAAACACCACTTTGGCTCCATAAAATTCTAAGTTTACATCATTTAATATCGGTGAATATCGTGCACTTAAGCAAGATTACATGAGTTCTTTTTATCCGTACATAAGCCGCCAGGGTCGGTTAATACCGCTAACGAAATAAAGTGCCAATGAAATTACCGGATCGCTTAGTGAGTATGCTTACCATTATGCGAATATAAAAGTTCCTCACTTAATAAAGAAGTAGATTTTACACAGAAACCAGATATGCAACATTTGCAAGTCCAGTTCCGAAATAATCGCCAGTAGGAATTTAAATAAGGTGCCAATTAGAAGGAGGGTCGCGAATCGCGAGTGCTGGCATTATTATAATGTCTTTTAATAATTTTATGAGAGCGACATTAAATGTTTGACGTTTACTGCTTAATAATAAAATCGTGGTTGCAGGAACGCACGTTCGTGTACTGCGTTTATAAAACCAATAAAAAGTTTGGTCAACGCACCACATTTTCTCGTCATCATTTAGATTAGACTTTCAAATGCAAATACTTGCCCTGTTTTCAGAATATCTGCATGTTTATTTTTGAGTAACTGTTTGTAAATCTTCAGTTCATAATTATTATAAAAACTAATGTATCTACGTTATCGCTTCCATTTAGTAATATCGCAATTAAGTTATTAAATAATACAACAAGATAATAAGCGTATTAACAACATTAACTTTAAGAAATAAAATAAATTTCCTCAGACAGCAATAACATTTATTTTGTTAATATTATATACCCTTAAATCATTTATTAAAATAAAACTGTAGGAAAGCGAAGGTTTAAATATAAATTCCAATAGTTCACTCGATTAAAGGAGAAAAAAATACCAATTTGCATATATCAACTGCGGAGGTTGTGCGTGTGTGGCACAACGCAAAAAGCAACTTTTGAAACATGAAACAATAAATCAAAGCACAAAAAATACGTGTTACCGCGGTCCGTTGTTTACACATACCCATCGACATTGTCGCGAGCCCTAAAAACAACCAGAGCTGCACTTGAAACCTTTAAGGCAAAGCTATGCCTTGCAACCTTCATAGTAAAAAGTAGTCCGACTAATAAGGCAATAACAAGTACGTTTCATCTGTAATAGTTTATGTTTAGAGTCTCATTGAAGATGTATAACGATTGGTTTTTGTGATCCGATTGTTATATTTTTTGAGTCTGCCTACTGCGCCTTAAGAGCCCAACGTTGTAATAAATACTTCTCTTTCCTCATTACCTTACCGCCCAAACCGACGACATGCAGAATGCAAAAACAGCAAATGACATACGCCAATACACGAGCAACATATTCACTTAGCGAAATTGAGAAATAAAGAGATTTTTTACCATTCAAAACGTGCTCTAATTGATATTTTATTCAACGGTTTTGCTCGTTGGGTGGCGGACATGGAAATATCAATAATGAATATGACACCAACGACGCTGGGCGGCGCTTTTGTTTTTATAAATTGAATATATTTCATACGAAGAGATTTTTATTTACTATGTTGTAAATTCAGCAGAAAATAATGTTTATGTAAATTATCAAATACAAGCAGGCTTATGTTCCAAGGTTAGAAAAGCAACTTGTGATTTCCAAATATGACAGGTGTTACAAGTACATTATACGCATATCTACAGGCATATTATAATAATTGCTGTTATTTTTAACTTTAATGCGCAATATTAATTTGTTTACAACGCTGAAATATTTTATTCACTATGTAATTATATAAAGGTATTAGATTCATTTGATCAACAGAAAATACACTCCGTGATTTCTTGCGTTTTACGATATCGTTAAGTGGTTTAAAGGCACCTAAAAATCAAAACAAGCAGATGTTACATAACAGGCTCAATTAAAAATAATAACATGATTGATTCATACAAAAACAAAACCCCTTTCATCGGAACAATTCATTTGACGTCTTATTCCGAATCATTCAAATTACACGTTCCACTTCAGTAGCACTTTTATTTTTGTCTATTAACTAGAAGTTGCGTGTGGGCCTGAGCTAGGAACCTTATTAATAGTAATCGTTTTTGTGACATTACGAATTAATAATAGTGAACAGTATTCAGATATCGAATGATAGAAATTAACAACGCTGTTTACTGTCCCATTTTTTATCGTACAAAGATAATCGCATGCCTTAATAATAATTTGTATCAGCCCTTTCGGATGTCGGTATTATTTTTTGTAGCTACGATTCACGTAGCACTGATTGGATCAGTTAAACAGTGACAAAATACTCGGGACATTGCTCCTTTGTCGTGACGTTCGGTTTTGTTCCCGAGATGTGTCTCACGATATTTAACCTCTTGTCATTATTAAGACATCACTTGCCCGGTGGCTTGGAGATCCACTTGCAGATAAAATTTCGGTCATTTATATCGAGTCCCGATAAATGAGAGCAGTGAACACTGAATAAATGTATTGTGCTAGTATAATAGTAGCCGAGTATTTTAATTAGAACTCTGGTATTTAAGAATGTTATTTTTTCCTTCACTCTAAATAAAAGTGGTCGTCCCTACATCAATATTAAAAATACAACGCACTCATTCCTAACGGATATTTATAAAAATCTCTTGCCCAATCGAACAACAGATTAGTTTCAAAAGATTTGTCACCAAAAAGCAGACAAATCGTTGCTCAATCGTTCGTAAACTACGAATCACAGTCGGCGAAGGAAACATTAATTAGAAGCTCGCCCTTAATTAAATTGTGACGTCTCAGCGAATTTCCCTCAGATGCCCTCTCTCGGTGGTCTTACAGGTAAACGTTAGAACTGAATGTAAACTTTATGGATACTGGCAGTAAATGTAACATTTTAACGATTATCAATTAAGGAGTAATCCCTTATGGTACAGCCATTAACTGAGCAGTAAAATTATATATATGCGACAGTTTTATTTCATGGGAATTTAGGATTAGGTACTTAGTTCCTGTGGAGCGAAGAGAGAAATTGGAAATAAACGCTAGCAATCAGGAAGACAACATTTCTACGGCAATCAGCGAGACAACATTCAGACATAAGCTTATATCAAAGACAAGCTCAAGAAGATCTTTGGCAATGTATTCCAAGCTAACTACAAATGTGTCGTAAAAGGAAACAAAAATCTATACATTATACTAGTTAAAACTACTTAGATAAGTTTAAGCAATGCCTTTAAAAAAGGTTAAGAACACGCACCACCTCACTCAAAATGTAGCAATACTCGCAACATCATTTTTACCACCCGCAATAAAAAAATATGATATGCTAGGACACCAACAAAAAACAGATTATTACACATCAAAAAATAAGTTATTAAATTGATGAGCGGCAATATCCTTTAACAAAAAAGGCGTTAACCACAAAGAATAGATTCATATTTGTTGTTTAATTAAGGAATTTTTACGCTATAAAAGGTATCTTGTAATTTTGATGGGAAAAAACTACGGGATTTGGAAGCGCCGTAACTTGGAATAAAAGAATTCAGAAGCTTTACTAATAATGTTACCTACTACCTCATTATTGTATTGTTACAGATGCAACTAATATCTATAACCGAGATAATTCTTCTTAGCTCTAGTTTTTCTGTAGATACATTTTGCAAAACGATACTAATTACATATTGAATTTAGTATGACCAAAGGCCTTGATAGCGACTCAAAAAATCCTTGATATATTGGTAAGTGATTATCCAGCGGACCCAGGCTAGTTGAGTCTTACATTTTTAACGTGTTGGACTTATCACAACATAACAACAATACCTACGGTATAAAAAGAAGAGATATTATATACTCGTAGTAGTGTCTATACAGTGTATGAAGTATAAAAAGTCCCTTTACCATGAATTTCAAGCACGTTAATTAGTAATTAATACTAGGCCATATTAATTATTGTTAACTACTGGTTACTTATTACTGTGCGTCCGTCATTTAAATCGCACATTCCCAGCTCCAGTGTGCCATAAAAACTTACCGCTCAACTTGTTAAGAATGACATTTACGTATCATCGCATTGCCCCTGTTCGGGTGCCGGGGCTGTGTCTAATTCCCCAGCAAGAGGTCTGTCGTGCTGTGCCTTTGTCAATGTAAAGTCATTAATCAAGGTCAAATCAACGTCTTAGACCATTTTATTAACATTTGATTCGCTACTAAATAAGAGGGTTTTGACAAACCTTATTTATAAGACTGTGCTGCCAAAGTTGTATCAAGCTGCTTGGTTACATTTTACAAATCGCATTCCTGAGGCAATGCATGTGGTTGAATTTGCATTAATAACTGCAACTTTTTTCTTAAGTTATTTTGGTTTCGTAAATATTTTCTGCCTTCTTGTCTGTTTTACTAAAATATTTTGAACAGTTGCTTGATATGAAATATTTAAAAAGGCCAAAGGACTTAATTATATATGGTTGCTGCAGCCAGAGCAACAAAGTTGTTATAAAACCAATAAATGACGCGTTTAAGTTATGCTACAAACACTTAAACGACTACCCCAAGCACCTACATACAGAAGTATGTGGTCAAGTACTGGAACAAGTTCCCAAACATGTCGGAGGCTGCACTATTAAACATGGTCATAGACTGTAGGGTGGGATCACTCGCACCGGGAATACTAATGAGTACAGAGAACTATTTTAGAACATATCATTAAGAAACAGGTCACATAATGTAAAATGCAGTGGCTCTGATCTTCGTATCGCGTTTACATTACTTTGTTGGAATCAAAAATACGCGTTAATGGAAAGAGATGGCGATATGTTATGATGTGAGTATGAGAGAGAGGTTGAACCCTCAAGGCAGGTGTCGCGATACATCTGCGCGTGCGCACTGACCGGCACGTGCGCCCCTACCAAAGCTTTCAGACCAAAAGGGAGGTGTATTAGATGCTATTAGAAGTTTTTAAGGGTTTCGAACTTAAACAAAGTAATAAATATTTTTGTTTTGAAGAAGCTTGTTAACATTTGGCTAAACTTTATTCATCTCAAAGAACTATTAATTATTTACATAAATATATTTTTAAGTGATCAAAAAGTGAAACTTTCGAGGAGACATCTTTTTTACTACCTATCAACTTTTCATAATTACATTATTCATGTAAACAGATACAGACAAAAATATCTGAATAATTATATTTATTCAACGGCAACGTTCGGAAATAACATTACGAAGTGCTAATTAATACAATCGCCGAAGTCTTTTTGCTCGTCGATAAATATAGTTACTGGGACTTATGTACTATGGTTGAATATATATAAGATAAATTGATCTCCATATGTCAATCTTGAATCATAATTGAAAAGTAAAGTCTTGTATTTTTTTCGGTATCATTAACCACCGTGCGTACGGCACGAGCGGTCGCCAATTTTATAACCAATTTTAAGAACAGGAAGCCTGCGCGTGCGACGGGCTGATTTCAATAATAAATCGATGCCCCCACAATTCACCGGTGGACAGCGTTTGTCCGAAGCACTAGCCTGGAATTATCGACATTGGCACAAAATGTACTGGGCGGGGACCAACGGTTTCTCTTCAGCCCGGTGAATTTTTATGGCGGTAGCAGGAATCGTCGATTAGGGGGTTATTAAGCTTTGCCACCTCGATCCTTACCCATCATGGTTGATTGTAGCATGTCAGATGCATCCTCCGTGGTTTGAACAACATATTAAAGTTCAGCTTGTGGTATGTAACGCTGAATATTAAGAAGTAATGGCACATTCCGGTACCCCATAACTGTTTAAGGGATCGTCTCTTTACTTTTCGATGTGTCTTACTCTTATTTTTGCCTTATGCCTCGTTCATTATACCAAAGACCGTGAAATCAAATTTATGCCATCAGTTTACTTAAATCGCTTTTGGTTTAAACGCGGAGAGACATCGGTGTCGCGACGAACCTGGTATTAACGTCTATCATCCGCCCTTATCACGGAATATCGTAATAATAATTGAATTACAATCTTTCTTCAGATTTTGAGATGAGAATATTTTACGCAAGACAAAAAATGGATCGAAAAACTATAGGTTCACACCTAAAATGAGGCGTCGGCTTGTTAAAAAGCTATTAATAATGTTTTAGACGTATTCCAATAAACGTTTTAACACCTTTTCTGTAGGGTATCATTAGGCTTATTATTGCACAGCCCCGCCGACTGATCCGCAACCACTCGAACTGGTTCGATTTTGTTTCAATATTAAACATGGAGCTATTACGGTCAATTTATTTTAGTCGCCTGATCGTATTATATGACATTAATTTATAATTCATGCACTTTATTTAATTAAATTGAAATAGTCTAAAGCAATAAATAATTTCACACATAATAGAGTATCTATTGATTGCGGTTCACGTATATTCAAGTATTGTTTCAATTAATTTCATTACAATAATTTTTGCTAAAGTTAATATCAATAATAAAATAATATATTTATAGTACAATTGCAAACTTGTTAGGTATTGTCGGCTATAAAATTGCTTTACAAGTTTTGAAAAAAACTTCCGTCTAAATTAAATTTACTAAGGCTCATTATCAATCTGTCACTTGGTCTTGTAAGCAAAAATAGGCCTTATTGTTTTGTAATGTGCGAACGACAGCAAACGACATTCACTCTAAGGGTTGTAAAGCAATTTATGGTCGACTAGTACTTCATAGAAGCTCCTTTCTAGCAAAATAGTTAAGTCATTTGGATTGAAAACTTTATGCTTATGCCTAATGTTCTTAAATTCACAGAATGTAATTCGTAAAAATATGCCTATCAACATAACTAAAAACATGATCCTATCAGTATTAGGAACACGCATGTTAATAAATCAACATGGCCACTGTGCGTACGGAAAGCCGAAAATTTATTAATCTCGAAGTAAATAAAGCAATCCGGGAGTTCATTAAAAGGTTTAAATTTTATCTGTGCAGTTTATGTTAACCACCGAGTGCAGAGCGCGCGGCGCAGGCGCATCCGATACCGAATCGTACTAATTGGAACTTTGTACCAACTAATTAGAATAAGTTGTGGGCTTGTGACCGTCGAGACCGAAATTTATTTTGAATCTGTGCCGCAGCGAAAGTGTTTCCCAATATCCTTTATTTTTAATTAAATTGATTCATTTATTTTTTCGGAGATCGATACCATCCCTGTAACATTCCTGAGAACTCCATTCGTTTCTCACATTACACGTAAATACATCGTAATAATATTTTATTGGTTTTAAAAGAAACCTTTTTACAACATTCATCACGTAAATGGTGCTAATAAAAAGAATAATGAATGTACATTATTAAAATATTCAAACATTAAGACGATTCGCATGCTCTCGACGTACTTTAGTGAGCGAGTGATCACGCATTTAAACAAACATAAAAATATCGGGATGCTGTTGATATTTTAAATAGGATGGTATTCTGAAACCAGGAAGTGGATACGCAATTAAATTGATGTTTTATCATTATTGCCAACCCATATACTGTCCCACTGCTGGGCACGGGTCTCCTCTCAGTATGAGATTAGACTACAGTCCACCACGCTAGCTTAAGGCGGACAGACTTCACATGCCGTCGAGAAAATCTCTCAGGCATGTAGGTTTCCGCGAGATGTATTCCTTCACCGTTAAAGCGAGTGATAATTACTCACATGATTTCGAAAAGTCAGAGGTGCGTGCCTTGGCTTCGAATTCGAGACCTTTGACTTGGCAGTCCAGTGGTCATACCCCTAGTCTATCACTGCTATATTTGATGTTTCATACAAATCTTTATAATTAGGTGTTGATTATTTTAGGTATTATGTATATCTACCGTTACAAGAGAGAAAAGTATGTGAACGAGAGCAGATGTTGCAAATTCATAAAAAAAACAATTTGCAATACAATCCTTTTTATTTGAGACTCTGAACAACATTCAGTATTCATATTTCATATTCCTGTTACATTTATGTAAAGAACATTGGTAGTCAGAAAAACATTGTAAGACAAACATTGTGAAACGAGATGAATTTTAAAACACATTCAGGGAACATTTATCGATTTATTTAAAATAAATTCAAATTTACCTCGTCCTTTATTCTTATAAAAACCTACATGCTTAAACCGAGCATATAAACCGTTTCATACACAAATATTAGGTTATTATTTTTTATAATTTTATTAAGTGCACACTTGATAAAGTTGCCTACTAATAAAAAGAAAATGCTAATTTACTAATGTTTAAATTAGCTTAAAATTTTCTCACGCTGAATACCGATCATTAAATCACGCACAAATGGTTTGTCAACCCTAAATCGCGACGGGTCAAAAGGGCAACAACGGACGTGGAGTTCCTGTAGTCATTAGCTATACCACTACATACGCAATATTTATATAGTCATTACCTTTTCACACCGTGATTTGTCATCGAGAAAATAATTGAATACTTCCGTGATTTTGTGTACAAACATAAACAGCTAAATCTCTTGCGTAACTGTTTATAGAATATTTCCTTTTGATGTTAAAAATTATATTAGGAAATTGATATTAATTATGCTTGCTTAAAAGTAATGTAGTGAGTTTTTAAACTTAATATCATACACGTAACGTGCCTAAATAGTTGAAAATCCGTTTTTATTATCTTTCTTTATAAGAGTTTGCAACGGAGAGTTTATGTCGAGCAGCATAATCACCAACATAGTAATGCTTCCGTATGTAAAATTTGTATGACAATTTGACATACGGAAGCCTAAGTTTATGCTTAGCATCGTCTCTGAATATTAGCCTTAGTCCACTGTAGAAAGTGTTTTGCTTAATTCATGGGCACCAGTAATTATTGTATTCTCACGTCCAACGTGTCACATGACGATTTGCCGGTTCGATAAAGCGTTTAGTCATTATTGTCCACGGAACTGCGGATATACGAACCAATCCGAACAATTGTCCACAGTGTGCCCGGTGGTTGAAATACCCGCAATTTAGGGTTAATGGCGATACTTGTGTCACACGACATATTCCCACGCGTGGTTTAAATATATTGTGTGGTAAAATAAACGGTTCCGTTTTATGACGACATACTGTAATTTCAAGCTGCAAAAATAGCTTTATTTTTTTTATACTGTCGCTTTTAGTTTTTATCTCCACCACCGTTAACCATTGAAAAGTGAAGAAACAGCAAGGGGTTTTCAGTGTATTTACCGAAGACGACCGCATGCGGTAACGACAGTCTGTCCACAATTTGCCTTTGAAACTGCCGGCGATCGACCGATCAACCCCTTATCAGCGCATAGAAACGATAAAATCTCCGTCTGCGACGATTTCATCATTGTCCCGCCCATTAACGCCCATTAAAATTCCAATCAACACGCACTTATTCATCTGTCGAAGAGCTTACGACGACGCGAGGACAACGTGACGTCACTTGCCATGTTGGGCGTCTCGCAATGAGAAATTACCTGTTTAATTACCTGAGTCATTGTCACAGTTGAATTAATTGGTGCCACCGCCAAACATCAAGGAGTATCGGGCGCCGCCGAAAAGGTATATCGTCTCCTATAACCCAATAAACTAAATCAAATCGATGTGACTGTGACTAATTTTGTTAGTTTTAACGCGGAGCTTTCGGCGCCAGTTGTGGTAAAAAACAAACAAACATTCCGTAGAACTAATGAGTGTGTAATTCTGTTAGGGAGGTTCTATGTAGGCGGTCCATGGACCGACACGCAGGCCACATTATATTAATATTCTATCCGAAGTCTATGCAATATAAAAACTACCAGCAAAAGCAATTTTAAAATTTTTAAGCGACTAGCATAAAACTAGATGTTCAACTGCAATATAAAAATGTATGCGATTTCTGAGATGAAAATTATGTCATAAAATTAATTCGCAGTCCTCTCAATTAAATATACTCGTAGTCCAAAGTAAAATTAAATTATTTAATGTAATTTAATTTTAATTATTTAATGTGAAAGTCGTACAGTTGATGCCATGGCAAATATAAAAAATTTCTGCTGTGCTATCACTGCTGTGAATGTATCTGTTAGTAGGTAAGTATTTTTTATTAAAAAAGAAATTCTTAATTTATTCATATAAAAAAATATTATTAAAGCGTCTGTTTGTAATTTTAAATTAACATCTGTTCAGCTTTTCAGCTTATGAAAGTATACGGCACATACATCGAAAAATCTTTAAAGGACTGTCTGTCTGTTTGTTGCAGTTATTCTCTGAAACGGCTGGACCGATTTTGACTAGTCTTTCACTCGCAGATAGCTTATAATATAAGGAGTAACTTACGCTACTTTCATTTATGTTAAAAAAATAGATGAACTCGAGTAACCCCGCGGGGATACGCTATTAGATAGTGAATCTGTTACAAATTGTTCACTAGTTAACACTGAGGTAGTCTCAAGAAATTCTTACTTCTAATTGCGCAAGAGTTACAGCTACGCAAGTAACTATTAGAGATGCCGTACATATCGCGAATGCGGGAACATTAATAGAATAATGGCATGCATTAATAATGCACACAATAAAAAGAGTACTGCCCACTCGTACTTAAGGGGACGAGGACTCCAAGAGACCAAGTACTTAAATATAAATACGTATGTGTGTATGTATGTACCGTTGAATGAAAACTGTAGTGATCGTATCTTCATTTAATTTAGAGCACAGTAACGTTTTGAAGATAGCCTATAAAAGTCGGAGTTTAAATGAGACTGTAAAATGGTTACATTAACCTTTCACCGGCACTATTTAAGTGGAGTAATTGATTTCTTTCTCATGAAGATCATTTTCTGCGGTTCCTCGAATAATAAACTTCATTACGTAAGTAGCCGCGTTGTTAAATTGTTTGGCACCTCTGAATTCCTTAAACTAATTTAATATAATTATGTAGGAATAGGGTCCTTATATACAAGTATTCATCCTTTCTTAAGGGTCGATACAGTTATGAATAACAAGAAGCCATTTACGATCAGAGTCATGCTTCTTTCGCAATCTGTGCTGAATACAACAGAACTATGGCGCCTAACAAAGTTTGTGAACTCATTCATTCCTCGAATTTAACCGCTTACTAAAAATATTACTAATTTCATTTACTCTACAGAGACGTCGATATCAGGGCAAAGTAAGTTCATATTCCAAATAAACATAAAAATAACTAAACTCCAGCTGTTTCTTAAACATCAGCTGTGTTTTACGACAAATATCTTCTGATTTGCATTTATTTTTGGAAGCTTTCCACAGCTTCTCGGCAAACGAATGAACATTTAGAAGATAACATTCCGCGATGATTGGAAATGAATCCCAAACGATCATGAGGAGAGTTCCAGTGTTAATGCTGTTGGGACGTACTAAAACAAAAGGGGTTCGCTCCGGCAATGAAATGTTTATTGGCTGCCGAAGCCGGCGGGACGTTTCGCGCCTCGAGCGTGGATAACGAGCAGTAAATGACGTTTACAGACATTCAATCAAACCAGTGATTGGACGATTGATAGCTGCGGTGCATATTGGGACTGAGTTCGGCGTCAGACAAAATTGGAGTGAGTAATTAGGTTTTTGGTTAAAATTACTGGACGTAATTATGTGCTTGAAGATTTCCGAATGGTATTCGTAAGTATATAATAATATATTAATCATTGCATAACCTTTGATATTTAATAATCTTATATGAGACATATAAAACATACCATCACGTCTGTATTCTCTAAGGGTTGGGCACAGTTGTAACTGATGTACGCAGTTCGCCGCTGTTTTTAGGTTTCATGTGGGTAGAGCTAACTTTACAATAACTGGGCACAAATTCAAACCCTATAGATATCAGAATTGATATTCCTTTATATATAGAGAATTTCATAAAAAAATCATAACACTACCCGAATTGGGAATCTAACCGAGGTTAGTAGTGCCTAGTAGCCACGCTTGTCACCTATGAGAATGACATACGTCTGGTACGTTGATTGGGTAATCAACGTATTTATTCGAAATTATATGGGCTTATATTTTCGAATAAATGATGGAATTTGATGCTAAAGATTTCCCCGAATTATAATATTGGTAAAAATTATTACCGACAATGTTTTACGCCAAACAGCTCTTCTCAAAACCAAAATAAAATATCCTTAGCAACTAAATAAAATTAAAACATTCCAATTCCAAATTCAGAAACATACAGAGTGGAGTGAATGTTTAAAATACAAATCGTTTTGTGCCTTTTTAAATCATTACACATTATTACTTACATATAAGGTTTAAGGGGTTTATACATTACGTGGTAAATAAACATCAAATTCGGTCGTCTCGCGCGAGTGTCGCGTTGGGAACAATCAGTTGGCTGGACGCGTGTCATTCAGCCTGCAATGCGCTAACAAGCACATGCAAATACCGTGTACTTCGCACTAACAATATCCCAGGCTACTAGCGCACTGGTTTATTACGACGAATATGTTGTAAACATTATCTAAGGACATTTTCATTACATTGTGTAGTGAAAATTACAGGAAATATAAACCTACCTAACTAATCTAAAATCTTAAGCCGAGCTCGTCCTACCTGGTACACGCACTATTGCACTAAGGCTTATATTCAGAGACGAAACTAAACGTAAACTTAACTTTTAACGAAACTAATACTCGTATAATTTAATGTGAAAGTTTGTGAGGATGGATGGATGGATGTTTGTTACTCTTTCACGCAAAAACTACTGAACGGATCTGGATAAAATTTGGCACAGATATAGATTATAGTCTGGAATAACACATAGGCTACTTTTTATCCCGGTAAAATCTATGGTTCCCGTGGGATAGCGGGTGAAGCCGCTGGCGGAAAGCTAGTACTCGTATAATTTAACTAACCCCACTCATTCTGAGAGTCACCTCGTGCCCAGGTGTAGGAGATTAAATGGGTCTGATAAAAACATAATCATCAGAACAGTATCAGCCTTTTAGGTAGGCAGGTATAGGGAATTGAGCGGAGATTTGACTATTAAGTACTTTGTACCTTATATGTATGGATTTTCATCAATCAAAATTTACTGGTACCGGTTATTTTATTAGTACCGGTTATGTGGTACTCTGGAATACCTTACATAAAAGTATGAAAATATATCTAAGTACCTATTCGACATATCTATAAAAAATCGCTAAAAACTCAAGGATGGTTTTGAACATTTTTATGTGTGTTTGCGATTACTGTACAAAGCTCACCCCATATTCGACGTAGGTAGACCGCAACCCATTACAATTTACAGTCACAGTTTTCCACAGGAATGCTCAATTTGATCTTCGAATACACAATTATTTAGGAATTGTTCCCATGTAATGATGGGCGAATAAAGACGGCCTATTAAACTAACAAGGACTCACTTGAAATAAAATAAATCATTTTTTTTTTATCGGGCTAGGGTCAGCTAGACAAAATTAGTAGCGATTAAAGAAAAAGCTCAAATATTACGATGGTGTCAAAAATATTCTTTAAATCCTAGAAATTTTGTAAGTATGTTTTCTTCGTGTTTTGCTTAAAAGCGCCTTATGTCATACTGCATATAATTATTATTGATTAGTAGAAAGTAGATTGTTTAGTACTAAGAGAATACGAACTTAAGTGTGCCGCATTTGCTATGAAGGTAGACTTTCAAGCCATACCTACCTACGTGCTTAACGGGAGAATCTGTATGATTTCAGTAGTTTATAAAACTGATGTAAAGACATTCACTGTGCAGATTGTATAATTAAATATTATAAGGATATTCCAATAATACGAAGTAACCACAATAGAGTATTAGATTATAACTTTTTATAACTTACTTTCCATTTCAATGTCTATAAATAACTGCGCAGCAGGAATTTTGATCTTATTTGTTTTAAATCATAATAAATAATATCGAATGAATGGATTCCAGACACCGCATGATTTCTACAAGTGTACGCGCTAAGATTCCTATAAAAATGATAAACGTTTGTCGCTGGTCGCTTTGTGTGAAAAAAATATTATGAAGCCGTATAAGGAAAAAAGTAAAACGGTAGGCAAGAACGATGTCATGCGCCTTACGATAGTTACTCGCGGCAGAAGCAACATACCAGTAAAAACTCGCAAAGAGTATTCGAATTTTAAGTTTACATTTTATAAAGAAATTATTTATTGTCTACATGCCTAATTCGAATATACCGTGCAAGCAATACCGTGGGATACTCCAAAATTAATTCCGTTATAAATGCTTTAATCAATGAGGCTGTATTTATACAGTTTATAGTGTTCCAATAAGTCTAATCTTCCATGCTTTACATTATCCGACGGCAATGAAATGTTTTCAGTCGTTGCAAGGTTTGACAAACGATTCTGATATCTATTTCATTCTGGTTATGTCGATGCTAGGTTCGATTATCGGTAATCGTTATTCGGTTAGTTTATAATTCGATTTGGTTAGAGATGTCCACACCTCTGGGTGGGCGCCGGCCTCCCGCTAACACCAGATTAAAACTCCAAATGTATTGCGTGGGCAATAAACATTTATTAATAGGTCTTAGATATTTGTTCCAACACGATAATATTACGGATTATAAGTGAATTAATTCGATGTATCTAACATGTGTATACACAATACAGGAAATGTTTGATAAACGTCTTGATATTTTCTTCGTGTTAACACATGTTTACATGTGAATGTAATGATGTTCCAACAAAATTTCTTATAGAGTGAATGCATTATTTCAGAGACAAATATCACATAACTAACATATTTATTATTAAAGGAACACGAATCGAAATAATTATTGTGGTCACCCATTTATTGTAATTCTCACGGCAATAATTTCTGTCCCCAAAGTATTTACATTGAGTTATAAAACAACTTGTATTATGGATCTTTACAACAGTAGCAGAGAAGCTTTTGTCATCGAGGATATGCTAAACGTAGCGATCAGCTGTGTAATATCGCGCACGAGTATATGGGAATCAATAAATATTTATAGATCCACTTTTCCATGTCCGGTAAATTGCGGTGTAATCGAGTCAAGTTTATCACAACAATGTTTTTACATTGCTCCTAAATGAGGACGAGCAAAGAATGGCTGTGTAATATAAAGAACAACTAACAACCAGTTGTTTCGACTAAAGTAAATCTACTACATACATAACTACATAGCAAGTTGCCACATATTTTATTTTAGATATGGCTAGGTTAAGTATTTCTAATTTCACTGGCTGATTGGGAATAATAATAATAGTAAGTCTTTATTTCTCTTGCCAAAAAACAATACTTGTAGATACAATGTAAAGATAAAGCTACCATTAGGCATTAGCAACAACATTTAATATCAACAGACTAAAGTTTAAACTAGCTCATTAGCCCAGTGACTGCTATATTATGTCCTGCCGGGCTAACATGCGCCCCTCGAGAAAATTTTCTCGACACTTATATCACGCTTTTGTCTCGTTTTCGCATAAGAAAGAGCAAGACAAAAGAGTAGATAAAATTTTATCGTGGTGCGCATGTTAGCCAGGCTGGTTTCGATACCTGGATCGAACCAGAAAATACTGGATTTTTCTGTTAAATTCTCAGCAGCAGATCGGATTTTGGCAATTGGTTTCTTTTATTTATTTAATTGTTTATCACACATATTTACAACTATCAATACAGGATTCTTAAATAAGATATAATCATTATTTTAATAAATATCTGAGAACATGTTCTTTTTTGTGCCAACTCTTCCAATTTTCTAGCTTGACACTATCCAGCATAAATATTTTGCGGTAATTGTACAACCATTGCACGGTCATTTACATTACATTTTATAAACACGTTCATGTTTCAAAGTGATTGTTACAAAGTACACGTTACACGTTGTTTTTAAAACACTGTAGTGGCGAATTAAGGGCCAATTAATACAGCAAATTGCTTTATTGTTGTAGTTTGCATCGCTCGTAAACCTGAAAAGAACGTAGCTTTTTACTTTTTTTCTGCGATTAGAATATGTATTTAAGATTATAATGTATAAAGTTCAAATACTATTTATAACTGCCCACAACATGTTTGCAATGGCATCTAAAAAAACAAGTAAAGCAATATCATAAGTTGCAGCAATATTTCCTAGACATAAACATCCTGTATGACAGACCTTTTACCATTAAAAATCAGAGATAGAATCTTTTCCATAAAATAAATTCACCTCACACGTATATACACAATATTTGCATCGACATGTACACCAACCAGCTATAAATTAAAAGTTATGATCATTAATGAACCAGTTTTAATTTACGATCAAACTGTTGATAAATAATCAAGTTGGTTGGTATGAAAAAATTAATCAGATGAAGTTGAACGCGACATTCTTCTTGCAAAGTCTAGTGGCAATGCACTTAATGCCTCCATTTAATGTAATAGCTATATAAATTCCAATATGAAAGTTAAATTGCAATATTACTTTATAAAATAAAACAAAATGTTGATATACGACCTCAAATAAGGTGTTCAATTGATGGGAGGGAGGGTATCTTCTTCAGCAATACCATATGGCTTTGATTAGCAGCAAATTAAAAAACTTTATGTCATTATGCAAATTATGTAGCCTAATAGTAGGTTTAATTTAATTTATTGTAACTAACTAACTAAAGCGCCCGCTCTTATTTATTAAATTTTACGTTAAGCAAATCTAGCAAAATGCAACACTGGGCTCAATTGCTTCTAGACAGTTTTTAATAAACGAAAAAATAATCTACTGGCTCAGCAACGCTTGTTACAACTAAAATCATACTTTAAAATATTAAAAACGAAGCATTTTAAACCAACATCCCTGGCCAGGCCATGATGTAGATCCCCGGTAATTTGTCATAACGTCTTTATCTTGTCAAATGAGGGAATGTAATTCGTAACAATCAAAGATCGGCGGGCTCAATCCATCGGTCGTATCGATGCTCCGTCACCACTCTGTCATTTTATATGTTGAATGATGACAACCAAGAGTGAACACAATTCCTTTTACATTGAAAAATAAAATAGGTACCAAGTTATTTGATGTTGTAAATTATTTAATTAATTAAACCTTTCTCTTTATAATCGTTATTACAAAAGATGGTTTAAGCTGAACATAATATGTACACCTATTATATTTGAGACGATAAAACAATTTTGAAGCCCAGTTTTTTTTTTGACTGTCTGTAATAAATGTAGGAGGTTTATTTTGAAAATTACTCAGTTTATTGTGTTTGTTTACGCAATATTAATCAAACATATTTTCTTTTTTTTTTCAACAAGAATAGATAACGAACTATTTTGAAGATTACAAAATACCTTTCAGCGCTTTATGTGCGAACAAAATATATTAATAAGGAACTCAAATGTTTTAAGTTCAGTTTCTGCGCTTTGGCAAAATTTGTAGACATACAAAATTCTATATTTCGTTATCAGAATCAACAACAAATACAAATAGTTATTGCTCATTATTAAGTCGTTTCATACCGAAGATTGTGTCAGTAAGTTCCCACGTGTAATGGATCACTCGTTGAGGGATCAAAGTGCGTCGGCGCTTGCGCAGATATCGCGAACATCGTGTTTGGTGCGATGGGCCGTGAGCACAGATGTGACAGCTATGCCTGTTAATTTAAACGGACGCGATCAATATACACTATCGCCACTTCATCTGAGATTGAAATACAGGATTCAGGGATGGTGGTTAAACTTATACATTTAGGTGTCAAAGAAAGGCGGTACGTTTGCCGTAGCGGCTGAGCGATCGACTGGTCAGCTCCTGCGTCCGGATTGTGGGATCAATCCCCGCGAGTATCAACTATTTTTAGAGATACAGGTGGCTGTTCCAGGCACCTATGGAATTAGACAAAGGAAGAGCAACGTTTTTCGAAAAAGTTAAAAAAAACCCGGCAAACCCGTTTTTTATGCACTTTTGGTATATAAAAGGCTACTTACAAAAAATGATAAAATGTAACTTATTACGTTAATTACGTATACCTAACAAACATAGTTTCTATCTTTTCTTTATCTACTTATGCCTACATCAGAGTTTCTCCCATTTTCTGATGATTTGTGATTTATTTCCAAATATTACGTATTTGTCTTTTGTTTTACTCAGCTCGTCACTTCATGTGTGGCTATGACACAGTTAGTACCTACAACACATTTCACCTTTCATATTAATCGAAGTCATATAACTTTGGAAACCCTTCATCAAAGCACTGACCACTGAATCAGTTCACAGTCCGATTTACTCCGTAACCACCACATTCATCATAACCAAAAATTACTTTTATGACATAAATCTTCGCATTCAAATCAAACAAGTGATAAAAAGCGACGTTGCTAACAACATCATCCCGCCAACAAGCGTGTCTAATGTTGTTTAAGACGAAATATTGGATTTGAAGCATACAGAATTAATAATTGCACTCGTACAATGCGGCTCGATTTGTGCATACTTAAGTTTGTATTAAAATTGGACAGGAACAAATTGTGTTATCCAGTTTGAGTTAATCCTTGTGTTTAGATATCGGTATCAGGGTATGTTTTGAATAATAGTCATTATGTCAATATTATTTGCTAACAAGGTACAGTCCAGAGCATTATTGTGTACACAAAAAGAACTGTTAATTAAGAATGATTTAAACATTACATTATTTTACGTTTTTCTCGATACACAGGTATAAAATTATCAATTCTTAAAATAAAAACGTCGTATTGTACAGTACTATTATATCGTGTAAACAGAGCAATAGCTTATAGTCTGGTACTTAATAATTATATGCCACAGTAACTAAAAATCTATGGTTTATTTTGTATTAGGACCTTATGTTTCTATCAATTAATTGCCAATCCATTTCAAAATTTGCGGACTGATTAGCTTGATGTGGTTCGTAGTATGCATATACCTAAAGGAATTTGAATTAAGGTTCAAACTTATATCTCATATTTATTTTTTTGAAAATTACTCAGAAACTCGTAGAAGAGACCATTGTCCATTACTAGAAAACATTGGTTCTGTCAGCAATATTGTTGATTAAGAAAATGCAATTCAATAATCTTGACAAGGTTAAGATTTTAAATAATTAATAAATAAATATTTTAGAGCATTTTACACCGCACCATCTAAGTCCCAAACTAAGCAGAGTAGCATAGAGTAGCGAGCATATAAAAAATAATTATTTTACATAAAAACACCCAGACAAACACAAACACTTATATTCATCACATAAATATTTGTGTCCTGTGGGAATCTAACCCACGACCTAGTGATCAGCCGTCTAGTACTCAAACCACTAGACCACAGACGTTGTAGAGATTGTTTTAATAAATTATGCAATTATTATTTGCAACAAATGCATAACTTATAACCTGATGCATAATAACCAAAGAACCCACCTACACGTCTACCGTTATCTAGATCCCAATCTACACCAGATGATGCGGTAGGCAGTGGCAGACTGCACCAAAGCCAGTCGGCTAATTTAACGTCTCACGCAAGAACTGTAAAACGGGAGTGATTGGCGCGTTAGATACGCACTTAACTGCCGGTTAATAAACCGAATGATTCATACCCCGGCCCCTCTCTATACTACCATTAACGTTCACTTTAATTGAGTTACTTCAAAATTTATACACCACTAATTTAAATTGGTGAAATTGTCGATGGTGTGTTTATTTATTCGAGTATTTCTAGGTGTCTAGACTGTCTAGAGGTCATAAGCACGGCTGCTACGCTATAGGTCCTGGGTTCGATCCCCGGCTGGAGAAAAATGTTGTTGAGTTTTTCCGTGAAATTCCCTGTAGCAGCTCGAGAGTCTGGATTTGTGCCCGAAGTGTGGAAATAGACTTGCCCCCTATTACATGGGACCTAAATGCGGACCTAAATGCTAAAAAATGCGATGCAAACTGTAGGTGCACAGCAGTACCTAAAATTATACCTAACCCTTCAGGCAATACAGTCGTGATGAATCTTAGGTGTTATTGATGCGGTTCTAATGAAATTCCCATCTATTTTATGCGACGTCTGTACCTTCATTGAATTCAACTTGTGTCTGTTTTGGTCTTCTATTTATCGACTTACTTTCAACTTGCTCTATATGGTATCAATTGGATAGCACGAATGTAATTGATTTAACGCTGTAGTTTTATGTAGAACGAAATACTTGATGTATTTCGTTCTACATACATACAGAAAATGAATTGTCATTCGAATGCACTCTCGCAATGCTTGATAGAATAAAACATTAAAGATTTATATCCAAAAAAATATAGTCAACAATGACTCTAGGAGCTTCTTTACAGCGAAATTTCACATTATTTGATATTTGCTAATACAACATATTTAATATTTTTTGTACTGTTTGTTTATGCTCTTTATTAATTATCATTCCATTCAGCTTTTAAGAAATAATGTTTATAGCTTTTTGGATGATAATAAACCCGAACGTAATAACAGACAAATCATCTGAATTTAAAACAATTTAGAGAAAAAAAACAAAACGGATCCAAAGCTGGTATACCTTTTATATGATTTAATAACAAACATACACAATATTAATATGCAATAAGTTCTTTCATTCCCTATCAAAGCAAGACTTTATTTCTTAATACGAGGTCGTCATGTTTCTGATTGCTCAAAACAAGGACCATTAAACTAAAATACAATCTTTAATCTACTTTAATCTTCTGGATCACAAGATACCGAATTCCAAATCGTATTACGCATTAAGTATCTTTCGGTACGTATATATTATAATTTAAGCTTACCGTGGTGATGAATAAAGACGTTATTAAAAAAATAATATCTTCATTATCACCGATTAACGCGGTGTCTACACAGAAAACAGTTATGGATTACTCTAAATCTTTTCAACTAAATTGTTTTCTATGCGTTTTCTCACTAGGCATTTGTCTAGCGTTACAAGTGTAGGCCTTAGTCGGATGAGCCACGATAGATGCCACGTAGACGCAGCGTAGGAGCCGTAGGTATAGATAAAGATACAATTAAAACTTTGTTTTAAAGTTTGTTAATTTTAAAAACACAAAATATTAAACTCCACATAAAAACTAGGTACCACAGATACTATTTACATACGCTGTACATTTCCAGATTGATTTTCAATAACCACGAGACAGAACCCTGTCCGTCTTCCGCCAGACATATTTAGTGTTATTGTGCAAATATGAGGTTGGATACAAGTACTTGCAAGTCCTGCAACCCTTAAACACTGATGTAATGCTGGGTAACGGACGCAGGCCATAAGGAGGCGTGCGAGCGCGAACACTGACACGATCAAAGCGCCGCTGTACTCGACTGTACCGTCAGCGGGCTCCACTCTCAGTTACTACATGTAGGTTGAGTACACAAGTGTTCTTACGTGGGAATTCCCTAAGAATCATTATTTTATACAGATAGTACTGAAATTATGGTGCCTGCAGCGCATTATTTTGCTTGAGTACAGCTTTCTAGTTACCTAGTTTGCTCAATGAGCCTCGGGCTTTGTTGTAAAGTCATTATAGCCTGTAGCACTGGGAGGTTGGCTGTTTTGAAGACGTGTTTATTGTTTAATATCACATAATTAGGACTCATTTCATTTTTATTGAAACTATAAGTTGTAGATACTACTAGAATATTTTAGGATGTGATTCTGATCCTTGACAAGTTGCTCCTAATATTGCAACCAAGTAAATCTCTTTAATTATAAATTTAGCATTGGCTCTGATTTATTTCTTCGATTCCTGGCCAGTCCCTGCATCATGGTCGCAGCATCCAAGTGAACACTTATGCTCATCTCTCTTTAATTGATGTCGGTTTTTGAGTGTAGCAATAAGCCGCCTGGGCACGTCTCCCCAGCACCTCTGTTCAATCGCAATGTATGGAATTTGTATTCAATAATTTAAACAGCCGCTTGCTTTGGAGTATTCACAAGTTATTTATTTAAGCGCAATTTATTTTACTGATAAAAATAGATTTTATCCTTACAGGGTTTCATCGTGGCATAAATGTTTTATGGTGAACAAGTGACATTACACGCGCGGGTTGTTGGATTCTGATCTGAACGAACCTTTACGTTGCTATTTATACGATTGGTAAATAAACCAAATATTTATGGAGCTTTGATCTTTTAATCGATATTTAACCTTTTTAAGTTTGATAATCTTTTGTTTTTGCATCGCAATTAATTTACTTTTTCGTTAAAATAATGTTTGATGAGCATCTTATTAATATTTGATGAATTGTAGGGTTACTGAAACCATTCGATACCGTCTAGGCTTAGTAAAAAAATAATAATCGGGGTCGTCGTCATCTAAAACTATGAGGTGGAGTAGGTACACTTAGGGTGCACTTGAATTAAGTGATAATATAATATATAATACTGAAGTCATTACCTAAACTAACTCAAATCATAACTATATTGAAAAAAATCTAAGGATTTACCTATTCTTGTAAATAAATAAATAAATAAATAAATATTTTGGGGACATTTTTATACAGCACCATCTAGTCCCAAACTAAGCAGAGCTTGTACTATGGGTACTAGACAATGGATATAATACTTATATACTTTTTTATTTGTAAATACATACTTATTATACATAGGAAACACCCAGACAAACACAAATACCTATATTCATCATCACATAAATATTTGTACTAGACCACCACCACTAGACCACACATGTCGTCAATATATACAGGCTAAAGTTATTAGCACGTCTTTTATGAATCAATAACATCAGCTTGAACCAACCCATTTCACTTTCGATACAAAATAAATCCCTATAAAACACTATCACAGAGATATGACGGATGGTGCAACAAAACAAAAGGTTCATCCCCATTTTTTACCCGCTTCCTGTCCTGTACGGAGGGTACTGTATTGTTTTACTTGTGTCGTTTCTCTTAATATAAATCAGGCCGTGGCAGGCCGTCAGCGGACGCAGGTGCCTGACGACACGCTTATTTCTCAATGCTGGGCAAATGCTGTGATTACGTTAATTTTGGATTTTGATGGTAGTGAGCAGATTTCGGATTAACATTAAATAAGATTGAGACAAATGTTTGATACTGTTTTAAAGCGCCTTCTCACATAATTTTACATAGGTAATTTTTCATGTTAATCATTTAATGAAACCAAATAATACTAATCACAAGGACAGGAGTGATGCAAAATATCGAATAAATAGAAATTATTTTATATGTTTTATGAAATCTTGTTTGAATCGGAGACAAAGGTACTAGTTAATTAAAATCATTGCTCATTCGGAGATGAAACAGAAATGATTTATTTTTGATTTTTTTGTCTAGGGAAACTTTTTGCCTAAGAAATCCTTAGGTGAATAACGAGAGTAGGTAGGTCCTACATTCATCGAATTAACTCTAAACCTCATTTCAGTTTACACCTGGGAGTTGTAAACGTGTAAACCATACATTACAAAATGGCTCGTTACCCATTTATTGAAGAGAAATTCTTTTCTGAGGAACTGAACTCCAGTGAACAAAAAAAACAACGTAATTTTCATAAAATTTCCTGACAACAAATTATTACGATAACTAGCTCATAGTTAATTTAAACGTGTTTGTATTATCCATATACCACCAAAATTTAATGAAAAAAGGCAATTTTCTTCGGATTTCTCATATCTTTAACGCCTAAAGATATTAAAAAGCGTGTTTCATTAAAGACAGATGCTGTAAGACACAGTGTAATAGCCCTTAATACAGTACATCAAACGTATCTTTGTAGTACTTTCTCCAGGGTACGTACTGTCGTGTAATTATCATTACCATGAAAGTAATAATTACGTTTTTATTAATCAATATCACTTTTATTTATTACAACGTGGTCCAAATACAGCCGGACGCAGGTGTATGGCAAATACGGATGTTACACAGGCGGGGCCATTAAAAAAAATAATGTTCATATGAAAATAAACACTGAAAACTAATGTATAATCCAATGAACTGATTGTATGTACCTAGTACTTTGCGAATAAGTACAATAAGGATTGTTTAGAGGTTGCAATAATTACAGAGACATCTATTACATACTGAAAACTAACTAAAAATCTAGTAGTCGCAAACAAGGCTTCTAAGTAAGGATTCTGGATTTGATTCTCATGTAGAGTCAATTCAAAATCAAAATTGTTTTTTATTTTTCACAGTTTACCTTTTTTTATTAAAACATAATGTGTTATATTAACAAAATAATAAATAAAAATAAAAACCAAAATATCCACGTTTGCACGTTGAATGGCAATGCTGATTCTTTGGCCCAAAAATAATCCAGCCCTCTGGTCACGAGTAGCGTCGATAAGTCTTTTTGCAAGGACTTTAAATAGGAGGCGAGCACTCGGACCCCACGGCCCGAGCGTTTCGACCCCAAACGGCTCAAAACTATAGTTCCCATTAAGGTTACTATATTTGCGCCGCTTGAGGGTCTCCGCCGCCGCGGCCGCAGCGCCAGCACAGCCCGCCGAACTTGGAAGATGAGATGGAGCAAGGGTGTCGACGCAAGTTGCATCCCACACCAAAGGCCTACCCAACTTCCAAGGTAATAGTGACATACCGTCTGGTCTCTTCCCATCGTCACGCGCCAAGCCATTAGGTTTTAAAACAGCTGGCACGCCGCCGGTGGCAAGAGCACGACGAATAATGTCATTAATATTGGCATGCCGTGCTATGCGCCCTGCGCTCTTGCAGCAAGACAAGCCATAGTGTCCGAGGTTATCGACAGCTACACCGCAGTGACACCGATGCGGAGTAACACAAGGAGCACCAAGACGTAAACTTATAGCTAGCCGAAAAACACAGTAAAACAGTAAAATTGTTTTATTTGCAAATAAACCTTATACGACAAATGTCGAATCTAGGTGCACCGTTCCAAACTCGTCGTTTCCCATGGAGAAGAACCGGCAACAAAGAGTAAATTTTATTATTGGATTGGACTGGATCACTATTATATATGAGGCCGAAAACATATCGGAGAAAATGTGAATGCAGTGAGAACACCTGTATCTAACCGGGTGATGTACCTTAATGTACAAACTTAGTACCTACTATTTAAAAAATGCTTTAAATACCGAGATTTAAAAACCACTTTTATTTACTGAAACCGTGGAAAAATATTTCGTAAAACATCCAACACAACCCAAAAATTATAATGAAGACTAGACACAATTTATTAAGAATAAATCTGAAACGCTTTTTTGTAAGAAAAATGTCTCCCGCATCAAAAAAAGGGTAGTAATCAGACATAATCCGAAACTAATCGCCTCAATTTCTCCGAGTGACTATTAATTTCGTGAATTTTTTAGTCACAAAATAGAGGTCAGACAAATTTGTGGTAGAAGTGAATTCTAAACCATTATTATGAATGGAATTTCACCTTTATTTTATGACTGAAAAGAATGAATGCTCCCAGTAAATAGAAATTCAATATTCTAAACAAAATATTGATTTATCGGTAATTGGAAGAAGATTTTTTAACCATGACCATGACGCAGTGAGCTTCAAATCTAGGTAAATGTGGCTGAATATCATCGATATAAACAGCACAATTTGCTATATACAAACCCAAACTTCCGGATAGCACATTTTACCAAAAAAAATTTATCAGGAAAGCACTCAGATACTTGAACAGGATCCAGGAACTCGTGCTTACCAGCTGGCTCAAGGCAGATCAATACTAGGACAATAAAAGACACTTCGAGAAAGCTTTAAATTTGTTTTTAAACTGAAAAATTATTTTTGCTAAATTTTTAAACATTACTAAGGGATCCTCGTCAAAAAGGAACACACACACAGTATACCACTTCCTCACAGTATACCACGGCTTCCACAGCCCCTCTAGTCATACAAAACAGGGTTATCAACGAACCATCATATCGTAACATCTACAGCTATTTAAGTAGCCATTAAATAAATAAAATCACCCTAATAATGACCAAATAGCATTTGTAAAATTCAATTTGAAACTAAGATTCTCTCGCGGCGATTTCTGAACTCATCAATCAAAGGTCGCGTCTATTCAATCATAGTTTTGTTCCATCCTTGTCTTGCAACAGTGAAGAGTGCTATAGAAGAGAGAGATACTGCAATGAGGTTGAGAAGGTTGACTGGAAAGTAGCCCTTCGTTCACACGAATGCCTCCAGGAAGGGTCTCTCTAGAAGTGTAATCAATTTGTTATAAAGAGGGTTTATGGGAATAATTGATTTTTCTACCGCTAATAGTCTTGCTAATGTCAGTTGGATCCAGATGTGAATATTGACCATCTGTGAGAATCTTCTTACTAATATTAAAAAGGGGAAAGTTTGTAAGTAATCTTTGGATGTCTGTTGCTCTTTCACGGCAAAACGGCTGAACCGATTTGGTTGAAAGTTGAAATGGTGATCGCTTATACCTTTGATTAGGACATAGGCTACATTTTAATCCCGAAAAATTCAACGTTTCTACGAGAAACGGGTACAAAATTCCTAACTCCACGCGGCCGAAGTCGCGGGCAAAAGGTTGTATAAAATACAGGTAAATAATAAGAAGCTAAGAACTGCAACTGCTTTCTCATTATTTTAAGGGTGTCGTAGAATTGAGACTAATGGATGTTGGAGCTGACCTCTTGACTGCAATTCGTGAACATCAATCCATTTGACTAAATTGGTCATTCCAGCAATTTCTCTTGTAAATGCTCCTGTTCGCGGTCGTTTTCCACATAGTATGTTTAACTGATAATATATTTATCAGAGTATAATGAGATTTCATTGTTGCGAACAACTGTAAGATAAAGCTAGTTTTAGGTTATATAGGAATTAAGTCCACCAAAAGATATATTACATTAGAAGTAGTTCCCATCTTGCTTAAAAAGCTATTAATTTCGTTTCATTTAATGAATACTATTTATTATTCGATTACACTTTTAAAGTACCTATCCGTAATATAGCTACGTAAAGCGTAAAAAGTCCATCAACAACTCATCACTCTATTTATCTAAGGCTTTTTAATAACTCGTATCATGTTTGGTACATACATTCTATTAGTAAGCAAGACGGCTCACCCGTTACAGTGATCAATGACGCAAAGACGCTATGCGGAGGCGTAAATTAAAACATAAAATTAGCGATCGGCAGATAGCACTTGGAGTTTCATTAAAAAGTAATGAAAACTTCCTCAGAATATTAATCGAGTTATAAAACGAAGAGCCGGATAAAATACGGCACTCTTTTAAAGTTTATTGCGCCGCGACTACTTCAGATCCATCCGCGTTTCAGATACGAGTACCTATATACTTACTTGGAATACATAAAATAGTATGTAGTGATACGGATTGAGAAGAATATGCTGACATGGTTCGAACATGTTGACAGAATAGATGAAAGGGCCCTAACAACTAACCTAATCTAAATTAAAAATGTAGAAAATCCCCGACACGAAATGTAATTTGCAATTTTGTGGTGGCGGCCATCTTGGATTTGAAATTTATTATAGTGTATTGTATTCTCCTTGTTAAGCCCTTTCATTTGATACCCATATTGAAGGAGTTGTGAAAAAATATGTAATTCGCTATTTTGTGGCGGTGGCCATCTTGAACCGATTTTCATCAAACATAGCTAAGAACACTCCCGACTAATACACCTTTCAAATAAAAAAAACAAAATCAAAATCGGTTCATCCGTTCGGGAGCTACGATGCCACAGACAGACACACACACACGCCGACACGTCAAACTTATAAAACCCCGTCGTTTTTGCGTCATGGGGTTAAAAAAAAATTATAAGGTGAATGTCAGTGGCACCGCCCGGAGGGACGTCCGGGCTGGAAAGGCAGGCAAAGGCCGAAGAAGTCTGTGGGGTCCTTCAAAAAAGTAAAGGGTAGTACTCGCAACTTGTTCATGTGTAAAAGATCGAAAGAAGAAGTATGCAAATATCGTAGCAAGGTAGTTTCTGCTTAGCCCTAAGAAAAAAAGGGCGTGAGTGTATGCACGTTTATGTATGTCCACAAAATATCTACCGCTCACAACATTAAAGTAATAGTTATTATAAAGTGGTTAGTACATTATTTCTTGGACGCACTCGTCGATAATTTAATAGCAAACACAAACATCGCGACACAAATCATTCGCATAAGACAACGTTCGAATCCCTAGCCGTCTGACCAGTTATGGGACATTTGTTTTGTTTCACATAGTTAACTAGGCACCGAGGACATCGAAACATGTAATTGTAAGCTAAATTAATATGTGTTTTTAGAGGAGAAGTAAGCAAACAAAGCTGTTCGAGTAGTAATTAGCTCGCGAGACTAAAATAACGTAATGGCGTAATTGACTGGTTTGGCGCGTGTTATTTCGTTTTGCGTGTCCGAAGATTCACTACAAAGTATCGATATAAATAAATACATATTATTTTCTCATAAACACGAGTAAAGTGGAATGATCACTTAGATACTTTGTAAATTTAATTTTGCTGTGTTGAAATGTATACATGGTGTGAATGAGACCACGATGTAACCCATACCTTACCAACATAACTTAATTTTTCATTTTGACCCATTTAATTTCGTAAAATACATAGCGCGGATGTTGAACTTATTGTAGCTTTACTAGGTAGGCTAGGTATTTATTTAGGATAGCGAGTAACTACAAAGCCCGCGTCTATTGTCGCATAAGTCCGTGTACGGCGGTGATGTATTGCATTTTGAGAAAATCACGGGAGTGCATAAAGCACGGGAGTGCATAAAGCACGGGAGTGCATAATGCACCCTGTATACATACATATTACACTGACGACTTTCCTGGGGGAAGGAAGAAACTACAGAGCGCTACATTCTTGTTCTTGAATACTACTTTTGCCTCGTCCACGTTCATACAATCTGTACCATACTTTTGGCTCTTATTTTTTTGTCTAAAAAGTGATTTATATGGACTCCCGCTATTCTTGTTTACGAACCAATAGGCGAACAAAGGCAACAGATCCGTATCACACCACGTAAATGCGTTCGGCATGATGCGAGAGTTTTGACACCAAACACAACCGATAACATCTTAAAACATCTAATGTTTTAAACAAACTCTTTTATGTGGGTTAACTTAATTTTGTGAGAATAAAAGAGATATTTCTATCAGATTATTTGATAAATTGATATGGAATGTGAATTGGGTTTTTATTGATGCGGGGGCAATATTTTTTAAGTAAGTAACTAAAAGGAGTTACATCTGATACCAGCTAATAACAGAAGAGAAAACATCATTCTGCGTCATCAAAAGTTCATAAAATAAGACGCAACAATATTGAAAGTCCACTTGCATAATTAATGAGTACTTAACCTAAAATGATAAAGTATAGTGAAATATTGGCTGTGCCACGCGTTGTTATGCGCGTTCATATAGTTATTCCAAAACCCGTGAGAATTTTCCAAAATATTTAGTAGCGAATACCTATGTCACAATAACTATGAGGGTAGGTACAAAAATTTCAGTGTAATCCAGCCAGTGGTTTGAGGTGTACAGTAATAGGTCAGTCAGTCAGTCGGTCACCTTAATTTTCTTTTATACATACTTCCATACAGATTAATAATACCAATAGCATGTAGCTTTCATAACCATAATCAATTAAAAATGACAGCTACAATCAATGCACGAATGCACATTGTCATGTACTATGAGTATAAAATTAGTACCAGCTGATAAATACACTGACTGTGACATTGTCGAGCGAAAGCTGCTTGAGTTTTCATTCCACACCAGTCTTAGCGAATGGAACACCTGTTAATGTACGTCGGGTAGGGACGAGTGATTATACAACATATTTGCATATGCATGTATGCCAGATAAAAACACCTAGATCATAGGCAAAACATGCATGACTAATTTAACCTCTAGATAGTCTTATTTTAATCTAAAGTGATGCTAATGACAGGTGAAGTGTTTGATGTATGGGTGGAGATAACGTTTTTCAGAAGCATGCTAAGTTAGGCGGTTTGTACTTGACTTCCATTTATGAAATTAATACAACCAATTATTAAGCTGTTCGGGCATTAGTGTCACTTGTATCGTATGATATAATCGTATCGTATTTCAATACCAGATATGATTCATATTAAACTGTAAGCGGTAAGCCATAAGTTTCAAAACAATAAAAAATTCAATTACAATGCATAATTTGGTTATATTTCTTTATAAATCCCCGTGTCACTATAAAAAATACGCAACACCAAGTCCTTATCTACAGCAATAGAATAAATTCGCGATAAAACAAAATGAAATACCGAAATAGATTTACTAACCAATTACTAACGCGGTCTCCAATCAAACAGCAATACGTTCTAGCTGCAAGCTCATTCTTCAAGCGACATTAAAATGCGGGTCCTGGCAGGTTCCTCAAGATGGTTCTACCTGCATGCATTAGGATTCCGCAAGCCACTTAGTAGCACAGCTCACCTACAGACCCGTTGCCCGTATTCCCATTTAAACATAAAAAATAGAAGCTGGATAATGTTAGGATCTAGTCCTGAGCGAGAATAAGGAAAAGCATAGAGTTGATTTACAGGTACCATTTACATTTTATAAACTTTTGACTGTGCGTTAAAATTTTTTACATACCTTATTGTAAAATTTTGACCTACCATTTCAAACTACTAAAATCTTTTATACTTTTGTACTCGTCTGTTTTTAAATATCCATTAACGAAAATTGGAATAGTGTGCATATAAATCATTATGGCTTACGAAAGAACTAGTTTGAACTTATAAATTCACTTTATAGATTTAATGATAACAAGATCAGGTGTCTCCATTTATTTCCCAATCATATTTCCGCGGTCATGTGAGGTGTATTAGTGGTTAGTGTGGCCGATAGTATGCAGTACTGAACCAGTCGGCAGCTGACGGTTAGACAAGTATTAGTGGAGACGCCATCTACATGCAAATTGTTTCTTCTCCACTGTTTATTAACGTGTTAGTATTAAAACACTCGCCAATGAACGACCAGACTGGTAACTGCCACCGGAGTAGGTCTAGAAATGGTTCGTCTTCCAATCAGTTTTCATGATAAATTCGTACGTCCTTTATATTTAAAATTAGGTTTGTTCGATAAATTACTGTTTGTGTTTTCTAGATTTCAAAACCGAGCAATAAAACGAATGAGTACATGTGAGAGTAGAGTTTTTCTTTATTTCCTCTTGTTTTAGATCAAAAATAGTTAAACTAGACATTGCAATTATTTACGTCCGTTTGACGTAATGTGTTTTTATCAACGTCCTTCTGTGTCTAAACGGTATGGACTATCATTAACTCCTTATAGTAAGATGATGTTGTTTTTCTGCTGCACCGTATAATGTGCAGGTATGACGTCGGAGCGCACGACACAACCACAATTAACTCGTCCTCTAAAGGAGTTGCACCTGCTAAAACCTTAATAATTACACTAAGTTAATTGTTAACTATACAGGTTTTGAGAAAACACGAAGTGTTCTAATAAATATGCGGGCGTAGTGCACTAATAAAACAAATTAAGTACTTGTCTAGCCGTCACAAAGTAACAAGAAAATGACTGCTTTTTTAACACCATTGTAGTAGTAATTTTATCTTCTAGCGCACTTTTTCTCAATCGGAAGATGAAGATGGTTGATGGAAAAAATAATTGAAGTATCAGGGTAGGTGGCATCAATTATGTTTTTCTATGAAGCTTCAATTTTTAACGATAAAAGTAGAAGTGCTACTCTACTTACCAACATCGTAAAAAACGAGTGACGAGATCGTTAAGATTAAATAGCTATTTTATGGCATCATATATTAAATTAATTACATACCCAATTAATACAAATTGTCAAATAAATTAATTGGTGAAAACTTTAATAGTAAAACTGAATGAGTAGTGCGACCGTCCTTCGCGAAGGCCGCGTGTGGATTGAGTGTGAGTGACCTATCAGCCGGGCACGGGCAATGCGCGCGCGCCGCGTGCTGCGCTTGCGCCATGTTAATTACTATCACCAATAAGGCGCCCGGTCAACATATTTATTTTTAGTTTATGAATTGTTCATAAAACCTTCTTCATTAAAATAAGATCTGTATCACTCTTTTTTTCAGATGCCAGAATAAAAGCGCTTATTCTCGACAAGGTATTTTATGACAAAGACGTGGTCTGGCACGAGCACTCAATAACTCGGGACCTCCTTTTTCGGTACGATCCTTATTGGTATTCGAAACGTTCTATGAAAATAAAAATCCTAAGGTGGCTACCGAATACCTCATCCTTATATTGCAATGACTACATTTAATAGGGAGCTGAAAAAATATTATCGAGTGGTAGTTAAGCGTCTATAAACTAGTATGAGGTTTTTATCATTCCGGAGCTTTCAACTTTTTATACGTTAAAATTTTTCGAATATCGAACAGTAGCTTTGAACAGTTGACTGACCACGTCCTGAGCGCTGCTGCTTTTACGCAGACGTGTTGTCTGTAAAACATTGCGAGCCATGTACGGCAAACATTTACTATCGCGTCATGTTTATAAAAAAGTGCGAAATGGAAATGATAATTTTTCCCACGAATATTTTTATTGGTCGTCGAACCAGTCAATAGTCGAGATCAAAGCGGGCCGGCCGTCTTCGCTTGCGCATATCGCTGGATCTTTGTCATTCGCGCTCGAGTCGACGCGGAGCGACATTGCGGTAACACAAGCGCCGCCGCTGTTGGCAATTAATGCAACCAAAGATCATCAATAAACATCTTTATCATTTGATCGCCTCTGACACTGAAGTACTAAAACAACTAGGTACCTGTACGTTATAAGTTTTGAATATTCAGTCACGCACATCTTTCAACATGCTCCAAGAGAAGAAGTGGTCGAGTCGTACACGTTACATTTTTTTATTATTTAGCCACCGAACACGACACGTATTTAAAAATAAAGTCATTTATTATGGAGAGGTAGGTGTCAGCACAGGCAAACAAGACTATTAGGGAGATGACAGTTTCAAAGAACAGGGCCAGCCGTGAGCGGCGTTTAGTGATTTTTAAAGCTCGAGGGGACTATGTTATAATGACCAAGTGCTGTATTTTAAAGTCCGCTTGACCAATTATGACCATTTAAACGAATGATCGGGGCGTATGACGAGCCGCCCAGGCTAGCCTTCATGCCATCTACGGTAATCCGATGTTGGATCAGCGCGGACTCTTTGGTATTGTTTTCCTTAGAAAATACGCAATTTGATGTCGGTCAGATAATGTCAAGTGAAGAGAAATCTAATTTCTTGATTTGGAAAAAATATAATTGACAGCAAATGTTGACCGCCTAGCTGCACATGTTCACACATGAATACACACTGCGACTGCAGACGTTTTAGAAGTTAATTACATTTTTCTCTAGCTATGAATTAATCATAGTTCGTTTATCGTCTACAAACAAGATCTCGAGTAGCAAAACGATCGCGTGGTAAGATTCTAAATTCGAATCTTGAGACTCGCGTGAGCAACTCACGCGCAGATACAAAGAGATACCCGATTCTGATCATGCGCATTGATAAATTGATCACATGCATATCGGTTACTAGCTCCAATATCGTGGGAGTACGTCCTCAAGCTATGGAAATAAGCACTTTTACTAGAGTGGATTATCACTAGATGCGGTCACTAGGCATGGCTTTGTTACCTTATACCTACTAGAGGATATAAAAAGTAAAGTACTTAAGTAAAATTATTAAATTTTACTAGGTGTGTTCCGCGTTAACGTAGATAAACTATATCTCTTTCCCGTAGAAATTTCCCCAGATAGTAGGGCAATCTTTTTACCAAATTTCAAGATGTGAGATATTAGAGGTATATTTTGCTCATAAAATTATAATAAATATATAGTTATAGTATAGATGATGCTTATAAAATGTCCAAAGATACCTACTTATTTATTTATTTTATTATTTGTCTATAGGCTGCGTTTGTTACTTATCGTCAGGCCCGTATGCTTGTTTGTCTTAAAGCAAGTTATCTTAAATCACTACAAAAAAAAATTACATCTCAGTACAACAACAACAAATATTTAGTTAATAGTTTATTCTCTTTACCAACAATGTATTCTGGTACCAACAGTACCTATATACTCCACTGCAGCAATCGACCAAAAGCCGTAAGGAAGACATAACACACGATTCTTAAAAACCATATGTTCTGTTTGAGGTTTTATTTGGTTTCATGGTGTTTAGCCACGAGGCTGCTCCGGGCGACGGCCCTCCCCCCATTGTGTCGGACAATGCGCTGTAACTCCACACTAACGAGACGTAGAAAGGGATATGGGAGAAGAGAATAGCGATTATTAACGTAAAGAGCAAGGAGTTGTAATAGTTGCGTCTCTATTACTGAAAATAATAACCAAATAAAATTGTACTAAATCAAAACCGAGATTTCGGTCAGAAGTAAGGTCAAATTGTGTTCCTTTATTTTCCTTACTTTCATATATTTTCTCAAACTGAGTTAGTGACAAAAGTCTGGTTATCGAGTTTTTCTGCATTCAAAACTATTGAGTCTTTCGCAAGACATACGGATTATTTTTCGATATTTTGGCACTTACAAAATCTTCAGTGGTTTCCTGCTACATTTACTTTTACTTCTTTGGCGATTATCAAGATAATTCAAAACCATATATCCGATTGTATTTTATTTTAGCTTTGCCCACTTTATCCTATAACATTTTACAGAAACCGATCCCAATGCACAGTTCCACCGCTCTCGCTCATAACTGAAGGCACAACCAAAGCCCGCAGCGTACTCACATTTGTAAAAACCATAATAAGCGCCCGCTTTTGGCATATTGTATTGACACACGATAAATATTTGCAAGATTACACCCAGCCGAGATTGCAGTCAAGATCACTTTTTCCTCCGGGGTACGGAGTATGCTCTACTCGGTAGGCAAGCCGTTTCCTGTACAATAACACTGTATTAGTAAGATAATAACGAACTCTATTTAGTTCATTCCTTACTTGTTACTTTAGAAGGTAATTGGTCGTAGCGTGATGAGACAAAATTACATCCATACATTTCACAAATCAAGATAATGTTATTCGGTAATGACACGTTAAAGGACAAATTTTGGTTGCTCAAAAATGTTACTTTGTACACAAGGTTTCTCCAAAATGCAACTAATATTTGTTTTAGCAAGAAGGCTTATCTACCGATACCGCCCTAATATTAAATACTAGGATATACCACTATAAGTAAGAGTAAATCATCCTCCTAACCTTTTTCCCAACCATGTTGGGGTCGGCTTCCAGTCTAACCAGATGCGGCTGAATATCCTAATACCTATAGACCTTCGCAACCCAATTTCTGGGCATTACCGATATTCGAAGGATAGACTGGTTGTCAGGCTTTTTGGGCTTCTGGCTAACACTAACGATTGTCATACGTGTTCGTATGACAGCCTGGACCGACGACTTTGTGCTCTCCGAGGCACGGAGGGGTCTCGAGGGGACCTGATCAGCATTGCTACAACTTAGCTACGAGTAAGAGTAAATGATAAAAGTAAATATAGCAGAGGTATTAGTTTTAAACTACATTTGTACAGTCCAGCATAAACTCAGAGATGCGTAATAACTACAATTAATTGAAACTTGGTGAGTAATAAAAAAGAAATAATCTCAAAAACCATTAACACGTGTGCGCTTCGATAATCGATGAGTCCGTAAATTAATACTTTCTTGTTTCTTTTTTAAGTTTGTTAATTCAAGGCAATGGCTACAATGGAATGTTTGAGCGCCACCCTTAAAAAGCCTAATTTAATTTAACAGGTAGGCAGCGTTCTTTAATCATAGGCCTACCTCTAAATTATATAGTGTGGTAATAGCTGCAGAGCAATCAGCAATACTTCATTTTGCTACTGTTTTTTTGTATCTACAAAAACTATTTCACCCACCCCCGATCGCGGGTTCGCTACTCCTTCCGTTTAGCGAGTTCAGTTTGAAGAATACCAGGAAGGAAATTAGTATTTTTTTATGTTAATTTTAGGTAAAAAAAAAACAATTTTTATAAGGAATAATATATTCCTCTCTTTCATTTCTTAACTTTAAAGTCCCCTTTAAAGTGCATGTATGTAATGAATAAAGAAAATATGCTGTCATTATAATTATTTATAGGTATTGAAATAAAACTACTTTTTACGGATTTTATCGCGTTATATTGATATTATTTTAATCCCGACGTTTCGGACCCTTTACAGCGTCCATGGTCACGGGTGACTAAGGTGGTAGGCGTCTTGAAGTTTTGATTACTAACAGCTACCCTACATTTCTGTTAATCATTGGCAATCCGATTCACGCAGAACGAGCTCACCGTATCCTTCGGTCTTGCAGTTTTAGGCTTGGATTTAGATTTAATTGAATCTATAATCGGGTTCCAAGCAGGTGGTAAGACCCAGCCATCTTCTCTATTGAAATTTGGATGTTTTTGAATTTCAATGGCCTCACGAATCATCCTGGGTAGGAATCGGTTTTCTTTTGCGAGGACTTGTGGTTGGTCAAATCTGATGTAATGCCGGGCCTTGTCAAGGGTGTGCTCACAAATTGCAGACTTTCCGGAACGGCGGTGTTTGACATCAGCGATGTGTTCTTTTACGCGGGTCCCTATGCTTCGTTTAGTTTGGCCTATGTAAGAGAGACCACAGTCACAATCAAGCTTGTATACTCCCGCATCTTGTAGAGGTATATGACACTTTACAGGTGGTAAAAACTGACTGATCTTCTTCAGCGGCTTGAAGTAAGTTTTAATTGAAGCACGCTTCAAGATGTAGCCAATCTTGTCAGTGACTCCTCTCACATATGGTAGTACTGCAGGTAAGCGCTCGACTGTGGCACGTTTCACGCGGTTTCTGTGACGCAGGCGCGGTATTCGGAGCTTGTTGTCGTGCAGTACTTGCTTGACATGTTGAAGCTCTGCAGCCAGGTGTTGCTCGTCACAGATCCCACGTGCTCTCTGAAACAATGATTTACCGACGGTAGATAACTGTGTTGGGTGGTGGTGTGATTCACCATTTAGGTATTTATCCGTATGGGTTTTCTTTCGATACACAGTGTGTGTGTGCGCTTACCTGCAGTACTACCATATGTGAGAGGAGTCACTGACAAGATTGGCTACATCTTGAAGCGTGCTTCAATTAAAACTTACTTCAAGCCGCTGAAGAAGATCAGTCAGTTTTTACCACCTGTAAAGTGTCATATACCTCTACAAGATGCGGGAGTATACAAGCTTGATTGTGACTGTGGTCTCTCTTACATAGGCCAAACTAAACGAAGCATAGGGACCCGCGTAAAAGAACACATCGCTGATGTCAAACACCGCCGTTCCGGAAAGTCTGCAATTTGTGAGCACACCCTTGACAAGGCCCGGCATTACATCAGATTTGACCAACCACAAGTCCTCGCAAAAGAAAACCGATTCCTACCCAGGATGATTCGTGAGGCCATTGAAATTCAAAAACATCCAAATTTCAATAGAGAAGATGGCTGGGTCTTACCACCTGCTTGGAACCCGATTATAGATTCAATTAAATCTAAATCCAAGCCTAAAACTGCAAGACCGAAGGATACGGTGAGCTCGTTCTGCGTGAATCGGATTGCCAATGATTAACAGAAATGTAGGGTAGCTGTTAGTAATCAAAACTTCAAGACGCCTACCACCTTAGTCACCCGTGACCATGGACGCTGTAAAGGGTCCGAAACGTCGGGATTAAAATAATATCAATATAACGCGATAAAATCCGTAAAAAGTAGTTTTATTTCAATGTCTAGTATTCGCGTAAGTGTCAGAAATCAATATATTTATAGGTACTTACAACGAAATTCATTACACCTAATTATTACTATCACAATCGCTATAATAGTCACTACTTCATACCTTCATCCTAGATTGCCTATCACAAAAATAACTTCTACCTTTTTATAAAAATTATAGAGCGCTAGATCAGTGAAGTGTACGATAAGATTGGACGCATCATTAAAAACGAATGACGGTGCACTACTTGAATATTATTATAAAACATGAGAGTTATGATCTGGGAGCAGTTCTCCGAGGCACGTAATACACACAGTGATTTTCACCCTCGCACGCCGCACCCGTCAGCACACGTCTTGAGAAAATTACAGGGGGCAATGAAAACTTAGCACTCGTTAGGTGTCAAAATTGCCATAATTCCAAAACGCGCTGTGTGCCCCGCCTTGCGTAAAGCAAGCCGACTTTTTGCCCGTTCCGAAAATTTCCAACTCAATTTTTTTTAATGATTTGTGGCCGCAACCGATATTCTAAAATTGGATGATCGGAAACGAAATCGATCGATCGTGTGAAAATAATGTTTTGATCAACCCTTAGATATTAATATAAAAAGTTTACCGATATTATTTTGAATGGTTTCTTTCGCAATTCAAGTACCGTCAGTCACAATTTGTTTTTGATATACATTTTAGATATGGCTAATTATAACTTTGGATAAGTATGCTAAGTAGCTAAGTAGTTTCATATCTAACACATCTCTAAGTGCCCAATGTTTACAGCATCATAATCTATCAATGTACATTCAAAGTATCGTTTATCTTCCGCTCAATGTATTCACTTTTGCTTTCTTTGTTCGTCGTATCATGACTAGCTTTTTGAATTGTTTGAAACAATAAACGCTACTCGATTACATTAAAAATATTTACTTTCAATTACATAACGATGATGTTGCATGATCACAGTCAATGTGTCGTAATCGAATGGTCTGTTGGAAGATCAGTTTTTATATCATTTGCATAATATTATGATATTTTTATCTTTAAACTTCCTAAAACAAATAATAACTTGATTTCGATATAAATAGGTAAGCATATTTTTATAATTATAAATGGTTACGTAGATAATTTCTGTATTGAAATTGTTGCATTTAACAAAAAATATTTTAAAATCAAAAATACCATATCATATATCTCAGGTTCTGATAAATAGCTGGTGAACCGATTTATATGTATAATATGATCATCTTAACATCATTGTGATTCGATTAGTCTCGCTCTGATATCGAATAGACAGCTTTGATTTTGGACAATCGATCCTTAATGCCATAATTCAGATCAATCGTTATAAAAGCCACATAATTGCCCATACATTATTCGTTTGATATTTCTTTATGAAACGAGGAATGTTGTTGGAGTTTGTTCTAATATTATTAATATTCCAGCCTATACCTACCATTAATTATAATCTGTGAAGTCTTACCATGTGTATAGTAAGCTTTACGCTTGCACATTTTGACATCGGCTATTTCACGCTAAATTACTTAAGCTGGAAGCGTATTAAATACAATATTTCATCTACTATGATGTGTATTGATACACAAAATTAGTTACATGTATTCAGTGGTCAACCAGGCGCAAAATTGGGAGTGTTTGAAGTGCGTCGGCGCAGACAAGTGTGGCGACAACAACTTCGCTACGTTTTGTTATCGGCTACGGCGAATTGTGCAAAAAGGGTTCTACCTGCCACGTACACCCGTGGTCAGAAGTTTGTGTGAAAGGTTCAGTTAATGGTACAATATCGTGGCGAAACTTTTTGGGTGCATTGGCCCCATGTCGTCTCGCTGCATTACACAATATTCACAATAGAACCCTTCGTTCGATCTACTTAAGGACCTTTAGATTTTTTTCTTGTGTTTAATTTCGTTGTGCGTCGAAGTCAACAAGATGGACTCAAGGGTTCTCGGCAAACTGCTAAACAATTGTTGCGTCACGGTCAATAGAACACGGTGGGTTTTTGTGCACATTTTTTTTCGAAGCGCTTTCGGACCAGACCGTTATAGCTTTAGTATTCCTAATTTAAACGGCGCCGCAGAATAGATTTAAGAATTTCTAAAACCGATTATTATCTTATAATACAAATTTATTTACCACAATCGCATTGCCGGATTTGTGCAAATTCCGTAATTCTAGTAAGGCTTAGAAGTTGCACTCTTAAAATTTTAAATAGCCTCACAAATGTTTGTAGGTTCCTTCCTGCTTTAACTCTTTAAAATAAATACATAATTCAAAGTAAAACATTTTTGAAGATTTGGTTGGCGCTCTTTGGGGGAGGCCTACGTTCAGAAGTGAACGGCAGTAAGCTGATATGAAAATACAACATTAATTGAAAGAGAATTTGTTATCTATGGACTAATCAATGTTGTAACAAAATCTGATGATCATCTTCCTGTTGGCGAAAAATTCAAAAATAAAGAACCGTAAAAATTGATGAATAGTTTTTTTTTGCACATGCAACTGTTTTCTATTTTAACGCCTATTGTGGGGAACTGATTTCTTCAAAAGATTATTAACGTCGACGCTTTTCTCATTAGACAAAATAAAAAAAATGTGCTAAAAAAGCGTTGTTGTGATGTAATGCAGACATTATTAAAATTACAAATTATTTTATAATATTAAAAAAATGTAATATTTTATAAACAATGGCTTTACAGAAATACTGTAGGTACTTACTTGCTGTAGGATAATTTTATTATACATATTTTACTGCCTTATTTGCCTTGGGGTCTTACAACCAAGTGGTTGTAAGACCTATTTCACGCGGACACAAATCCTAATTCCGAGCGCTTGCTCGGAATTAGGATTTGTGTCCGCTTAATGGCAATAGGCTTGCCCGAATTACATGAGACCTAAACATACCGGTGAACTGTGGGTACATTATACAATGTACCCTTAGTATCTACATTTCTGTCTAATCCTTCGGGGCCATGGTATGAATATATTTTTTACATAGATAGCACTATACAAATTATTGACAAATGCCAAACGTATTCAGTACGAGGTACGAGCCCTTACTAAAGAGACATCTTTACTTAGAAGCACTTACAGAATAAAAGGAATACCCATCACAAAATATTTCAATCATAACAATACTTGGTGATGTAATTGTAAGTAATTACAAATTACCCTAATAAATTTCAAACATCACACATTAAGCACATCGTGTCACCTACAACTTGTGCGACAATGCGAAGCAAGCCATCATACGCCATCACAATAGCTCACGCCCAAAGCTCATGCCATTAGAAAGATTTATACCTCCCCACAAAGCCAAATCGTAAATTCGTAACAAAATTCCCGGAGATGGAAATATATGGCGTACCAATTATTCAGAGACCAACCAACCGGAAGTGTTCAAGTATATTTATCGGATCTTTTGAGCACAGTGGTGATTTTAAACAAATATGAAACTACGAACCGACGCCTAAGCTGAGAAGAATGGAGGATTACAACGAAATCCTGTTTTTGTTTGTTTTCTTTGGCGTAATTCTTTTGTATCGAATGCGGCGGACGAACTAATGCGTGTTGTAATAGAAATACGCAGGCAATTTATTAACAGACAGCATTTAAAGGAAAGTATTGTTACGTAGATTTTAAGAAAAATGGCAATAAAGCAAATCTTTAAGGTCTTCTTCTTATTAGAACCTCGTTGTTTCAAGTAAATAATGATTTAAAGAAACAATAAAATTCGTAACGAGAAATTAGCACAAATTATTCATGAATTAGGAGTATGGATTAGTACTTACTTTTACAACTTACGTAAGATTGATATGCATAAGAGCTCAGTTTACCCTCAAATATTAAGGGCCTGCTTCACAGCTTAAGTTTCCGTTAATTTCATACAAATGTTGTTCCATTTTTTAATTTGTCCGGCGGATAGCGTCTATTCAGAGGTGGTGAAATAGGCCCTTAATCACTTAAATGTAAACAAACATGGAACCTGACGCAGTCATAATTTAACTAGTCCAGTTAAAAATACAAAGGACAGGTTTAATTATATAGCGGGACAAAATCATTTTTTTTATTGTTTACAGCTTTGGACAAGTTAATTGGCAAAACAAGTTACAAGCTTAGGAAAACACGAATAGATTCTTATCTAACGATATATGACAGGTCCAAGAACAACTGACCTAAAAAACAGTTCACCGAAATTTGTTGACAGAATGTAACACCTTTGTCGATTGGAACTATCGGGAGACAGTTCATTTGTCAATATCCCTCACGTGGTATAAATTAAACTGTGAGATAGAAGCTAAAAGCATCGGCTTCTGTATCTACGGCTAGGCGTCACAGTTATCGAAATTAATTCTATGAATGATTGCCATTGGTATACGTGAGAACAGATAACAGAACTCATTTCAAACTACTTATTAGTAGCTTCTTCGGGTTAGGCGAGATCTAGCAATAAGAATACCACGTTTAGTTTACTTAATTTCTTTTTCAAATCTAAAGTGGCGATATTATTTTACGAGCCGTGCCATGATAACCCTTCTATAATTTTAATTTTTAGTAAAAAAGCGGCATTTATTTAACGGAGGAAATAACTTCTCTATCGGGAACACGTTAAGTAACGTCTCCATTTTGATCAAACAACTTCATTTAATTGGTCTCAAGGAAATCTCATATTCAATTAATAAGATGATCGTAATTGGATCAACAAGAGTCGGGGCGCTTTGGTGCTGATGGATGGTATCAATTTTCGTACCGGTCCCCACGTCCCTAGTAATTAGTTATCATAGTAATATTATCAGCGTCTCATTCTAAATTTACTTAAAGTAATTGCATTTTGGTAGTAAACTCTTTATTAATTAGTGTTATTAAGAACTTTTGATGGCGTTTCGTTTGAATTTAAACCAAAACCAGTATGTTTTAAAACTTCTTAGTTAACTATTTCAGGAAATTAGAAAACATTTGGAGCAATTTGAGTTTTAGCCAACGTAACATAATTGGTATTAATTATATGTGTTTGAAATTAAAAAAGAATAATTATATCATTTACTCTAATCTCATTTACTATTAATTGTAAAAATACCGTAATTTGAATGCTTAGTAGGTACATTAAAATATTTGGACTGAATGCAAACTCGCACAACATACAAATCGGAACCGTTAAGCTTGTGGTTAGATAAAGCTACAATTTACCGGATTTCCACCTGACCGATACTTGCTCCGCTAAATTATCCCTTAGCCATTGTCCAAACGGGCGTCTTTTGCAGCCACATCAAAGGAACACCCGACAATATACCAGAGCCTAAGCATCGCCGGTGCAAAGACGCGTGCCTTTAATCTCTATTGATATAACGGAACGAAAGAAACTTTGTATGAACACCTTACGCGTTTTTTACCACGTTCCTTTTCAGAAGACGTCCCTATAAAACGATAGACCGCTAGTTTTTGTGTACTTATTGATATTAGAGAACGGTACTGCACTTTGCCGTTATGATAAACAAAAAACTCTCCACTATCAAAGTGTTACAGTTTTTCGACGTAACTGTACCGCAGCCCCTCTGCACTTCCGAGGTTCGATACACTACCTACTCTACTTCAAGGTGGAAGGAAGCAATACATTATTTTTACAACGATCAACATTATGTTATTGAATTACTTTTGAAATTGATTTGGTGCCTTCAGTGATGTTTGCAGAACGTTTGCATCTGCTCGGGGCACTGCGTTCGATTTTTTGTTCGTCAGACATATTGTAGAGGACTGTCTAGATGTGGGCGCTTAATTACGGATCACGTTCATAAAGATAATGTAATATAATCCTCGTTGCGAACAATCAGCGCTAGCAAGGTGGCGTCATAAGAATTAATTCAGAAATGTGTTCGTAAGGCGATATTCTATTGAATGGATCCAGGTGAATTATTTTGGCACGCTCCTCGGTAACCTACATCTTATCGTTCGATATCACCTTGTGTTTCGGAGATAGTACGCGTTAGATACCTTCCGTTATAATGTAGATCAATACGTGCGGCGATTGGTATGGCAGATGTGGAAGGGTTATTGTGTATGTTATTATTGTTATGATTTCTATAGAAACTTTGACAAGGTGTACTTGAGATTTTGGCATGTGCTATTCCTTTTGAAAACACATTGTGCTTTTGATTCATAACAATTGATATCTCGTCTTTGAAGACTCAAATCTATCCTAGGACTGTTTTATGTAGATCTGAAACCTAAGAAATGTACATTTTAAACTGCAATAGGACCTTCGTTAAACTGCAAGAATTAACTAATTATTCAGCACCATATATACGATCACGACATCCTGCAAATAAAATTAAAAGTAATGAACGCATCAATCTACTATTACAAAGTGTTGCTGACAAGTAAACTACAATCTAGTTCTAAGCTACCCTGAGAAATATAAAAGCAAATTTCGCATCGTTAAGTCGCGTTATACCGCAACCGTGCGCATGCGACGTCGGCAAATGTTCAAAGGCTCGGACGCCGACAGATGACGTATCGCTTGCACAATGCGATAAAATGAAAGGGTGGAGTGCATTGCGATGCAATACATAGGGGTACTCGGGTACTCCACGTAATATGTAACCTAATACTGCGAATTCTGCACGGTAGAGCACGTGTGCAAATCAAACTTGTACTATTGTGATAGAAATGATAGATGGATGACGTAAATGTTGATTAACTGTTATTGTAGGTAGAAGTGTAAGGGTATGAGCGTCAGGGGATCGATGTTGTAAGTATTTTTAGATTTTCGTTGTGGGGTGAACAAGATTGTAATAAATAGTGAACAGTGGAGAAATTTGTTGATATAACAGTCACCATTTATTGCTTGGAAGATTTATCTGGAGATGCAACCAAGTGTAGGTACTTCACACATCACAGAATTAGAAAAACAAAATATTGATCGTCTCGGGTAGCCTAGTCCGGTCATCCTGCTGTCTGAACTTATGTTTTTCTTCAGGCATGAAAAATTATTGTATAATAATAACATAGAACAAAGAATCATCCACACAGAATTAGAAAAAAAAAACATTATTTATTATACCTACCTGCAAAATTAAGTAGACGAAGCACTTTGTTGGAATGGGTGTAAACAATAGTGCGTGCTTCAGGGCAGAATCTTGGCAAGTATTTAGGTGCGTAAAAAACTGACCTAAGTAAATATTGCAGTTTACACACTGGCGCCTGTAACCGGATAGTGTTTAAACAACATAACAGAACTTGTATGCAGTTAACATTTTCATTTCGCACGCATATTTTTGTGTTTTACTTATACTTCAACGTAACGTGACGGAGACGAAGGATTTAAAACTCCTTTAAATAATTTTTGTCCAAAAAAAAAACAAAAAATTGAGCTAAAAAAAAGAACAGCAAGCTCAGGCTTCACTATCGATACATCTACTATGTTTGCCCTATTTGTAATACTACCCTTAAAATCTTAATCAGAGTAAGCAAGGGCCTGTACATTAATCACGGAAAACCAAAATGAACATCGCTTCCGGACATCTACAAACAAAACCAAATACTTAAAAAAATATCCACCCCTCAAGAAGCACAATAATTTTTATTCCGCATAGTTTCTTATTTGGATTCTTGGTGACACACGGAAATCACGGTTGAAACACAAATATTGCTTCACGACAAAATTCAATTGAACTAAAAGGAGTCAAAAACTATTTAGGGCAACAACAATATTATAATTAAACTTTTTGTCGTAGCATCTTGCTACGACATAAATTAAATTAAATTTCGTAGCAAAAACCTTTCAATGATATACAAACCTCAAAAATGCAAGATTCATCTTGACTCATGCATAAATATTTCGTTAGACACTGAAAAAATACCTATTAAAAAATTTATAGTGCATCTTCATTTCAAATTATTTTATATTATTGTTCAGTTATTACAATAATTAAACCTCAAAAAGGGTGGTTATAAACAGAGGTTCTCCACATCTAAAGTCCGTGTGTCCAATAATAAAACGCAACATGATCAAAGCATTGGAGACCAACGCATCGGTAACGCAGGGCAGGTACAAATTACTGTGGCAGGCCTCGATCACACGAGATGGTGGTCGTCGATAACACAGCACCATCACTATAAAGACATAATTTAGTCACCGCCGAACAAAAAGTATAACGGACAGTGACTAGATGAACGATGTTGCCTCCGCGTTTTAATTAACGATAACATGTTGCGATTGAAACGTCCTGTGCTGAAAAATGTACGTGATTAGTTTTATTATGGCGTCTGTTTGTTTGTGTATTATGTGACGGTGTGTGTTAGTCCTTTTTTGTATGGATACGTGAACTGACGTTAATTAAAATTAATAAAAAACTAATTATAAACGAATAGGCAGTGGCCTCCTCGCTCTAGTGTCGTGAGTTCGAGTTTCCAGGCAAAGCAATTTGGTATTCCCTCGGTAGCAGTTTAGTTTATATTTGGACTTAGTTGAAGGCGTATAGATTAAGCATATAGATTCACATAGAACCTAAAATCATAACGGGGCGAAACACAGGCGAACAGGCGAACACAGGCGAAACATTGTTCTAGCTCTCTCATTTCTCTCAGTTCTCTCATTTCTGAAAACATCATTTCCCTATTTTTACCCGAGCAGAGCTCAATCGGCCCGATACTATTATGTCAGGTAGCACGAGAGACGCTGTATGTAATTAATGAAATAATACAAGCAAGATGGCTTCATGAAAAAAAAACTTGATTTAACCCATGAAAGCTTTGGAGTAGGTATACATTACAACTTCCACAAAATAGGTGTATAGTAAGATGCAGTTTTTATTCCAGTATCACAATGAAATTCAAACTGTCGGCATGGATAAAAGGACTCATATTCAATTTTAGCAAATATAATGCATGCGTAATGAAGCGTTGCAACTTCCTGTTCGAATCGATTGAGTTGTATTCGCAACCCGGATGTCTTTGTACAGAACAGCGAAAGGGTGAGTCGGTAAGCTAAGATCCTTAAGTATAGTGATTTGACGCTTACATAGAAGCCTTTTATATCTTACTTTCTCTTGCGGAAATTAAAGAATGATGGGCACTTTTGTATGGACCCTGGCCTGATATCCAATAGAGTTTTAATGTATGTTAGCCTATTGCTTTTAGCCTACAGTTACTGAAACGAAACAGTTCATGTTAAGAATCGACCGGAAATGTACAGTCGCGGACATAAAAGGTGCATTTTCTGCGCCTCATATTTTTTGTATAAATCATACCTACAATGGAAAAGTTCACGCTATGCTGTATTTTGGCCAGGTTATCACTTGGGTAAATAATCTTAGGATACATATAAAACACACATTTAATATGGTACTTAACAACTTACGCGGATAAACAATGAAAATCATTTGACGACGTCTGTGGTCCCGTGGTTTGAGTGCCGAGTGCTTCGCGATCAGCAAGATCGCGAAGTCGAGGGTTCGATTCCCACATGACACATATACTTATTTGATGAACATAAGTGTTTGTGTTTGTCTGTGTGTTTCATGTGTATTATAAAAATTAACATCAACCCATATACTATCCCACTGCTGGGCACGGGTTTCCTCTCAGTATGAGAGGGATTAGGCTATGGTCCACCACGCTAGCTTAATGCGGGTTGGCAGACTTCATATGCCGTCGAGAAAATCTCTCAGGCATGCAGGTTTCATCACGATGGTTTCTTTCACCGTTAAAGCGAGTGATAATTACGCACATGATTTAGAAAGTCGAAAGAAAAGTCAGAGGTGGCCAGCCAGCCAGGCCTTGGATTCGAACTCGAGATCTTTGACTTGGCAGCCCAGTGGTCAATAGGAATAATATGAAAAAAAAACGAAGTGGGGATGCATCGAGTTGTGGTTGAAGTGGACAAGGAACTTACCGCTCTTTTTAACTAAAGAGAACTGGCGCAAAGTAGCACTGAGTACGAACGATCGCAGGGAGGTATGGCAAAGCAAAGAAATATGCTTTTATCGGGCTCTTCATGAACCAGGAGTAGACTTTTTAGCGTCCGTGTCCTGGCTACGGAAATATCGGAGAAATCGAAGGTTTTGTCTGTGCAACTATGGACGAAGTCATGATGACTAACAACTACCGGAAATATATCATGAAGGATGGTCCGGTTGGCATAATGTCGGGCATTCCACCGTCCGGGAGAGTCTATTCGACATAATTATAATAATAATACCTCTGGTTGTTCGCGTCGGGCTAACGACGAGCTGACTTGCACAGACCTTTTTTTATGGCACAATCTGGCACAATAAAGGTATTTGCCCGACCCAGTTCTCAAAAATGGTCATGCCAAACTGTACTGGAATCGCTCTATCATCACAGACAGTACTACTGTAGCCAATAAGCCTGATATTGTGGTGATAGACCGTTAAGAGCGTAGTGTAATTATTGTTGATATCGCCGTCCCGCGTGACGAGAACCTCATGAAAGCCAAGAAAGATAAGAAATAAAGTATCTTCATTTGGCACTTGACGTTGTGTGGGAGGTGAATTCAGTGATTATAGTACCGATCATTGCCGTAGCTGATCAAGAACCTCGACTAACATTTAAGGAGACTCGCGTGGGGTGAGTGGATCAAAGGTTTGATACAGCGGTGGTACTCCTAGATATGGCTAAAATTACAAAATACGTTACTATCACGATTATAATCCCACAAGGGTTGAGCAGAACTTTAGGTAACATATGGTTATACATATCGCCTACATAAAAGGGGATGAACCAACAAACATAACAAATATATGTATATATAGTTGTCGCTGTACAGCTCGATGTATAGGTCGAGGGCATAAAACATATCACCGGTTTATTTGTTACATTTTAAGAATGAATTAAAAGTTCACAGCAGGTGTAATCGAGTCCAGTATACACATCCGCGAGGGTAGGTTGGAAGTAAACATAATTAATATCAAATCACAAATCGTTGTTATGAAGAGTCACGAAGATAGACGTCTGTGTATATATTTTTTGAGAATAGCTTATGTACCGAAGTGGTTAATTCGATAGATGTTTGGGGGGTGATATCTTTTTTCTCCGGCAGTTTACAGTGTTCTGCCAATAATAAATATTGAAGCTTATGATATAACGTTTCATTTCATATCATAATTATTTTTATTGGATATACCGGCCAACTTTACCCATCATTCTTTTCAACGCGAAATCGATTTGCAATTGACGACTGGAATTGGTAAATTGATTACGTGTAACGTACAGAAATTGTTATTTCCTTGTATCCGTGTCATCATTATAGTACTTATAGTAAATCTTTGTAGACTCTTTGTGGACTATAGCCACAGAATAAATAATAACAGATTGGCCACTCTCCGCCCCTCCCTAACGTCAGATACCTCAGGTCCCCCGCATTCTGCCGGTGTTCTTGCCGGACGGACTGCCAACAAACCCTACGCATTCTGACGCACACATTTGCATTTGCACGTGTACAAAACGTACAATTCCCAGTAGCAGCTCGGATTCTGGTTTTGTGCCCGGTTGATGGCAATAGGGTCGCCCCCTATTACATGGGACCTAAAACATACCGGTGAAATGTGGGTGTACAATAGCAATCTGATGCCAAAAGTTAACCGTCAATGGATCTTGCGAACCATCGCAAAACAGACCACCTAAACAGTAATAGCCAGAGAAACATTAAAAATATACTTAAACAGACTATAATAGCTTTATATCGTAAATCACTGGCTTACGACCTAGCTAGGCAGAGCTAGCGGGATGCCCACCATAGGTGTGGACAGTTCTGGTCAAAGGGTCGCGGCCAAACACTAAATCAGCCCCGACGTGTTATTTGTTTAACGGGCTTTGATACCACCGCGCTGCTGCGCCTGCGACTCATAATTTATGTGGATATATGGGAATTGAAACACATTAGTGTTTTGTTTGTTTAACAATTTTTTTCAAAGATAAATTATCTGAAATTTTAAGGCTAGTTTTGCTGTTTTTACATCCATATACACAGTTGTATTTGTAGACTTAAATTAAGCTTAAGCTTTAGTTGGACTTGCAAAATATACAATATGAAAACTTGAAGTAAGGTTTAATATGTCTCCTTTTGTGTCCGATAACGCAAACATTAGATTCAAGTAGAGTTTAGTAGTGCTGTCCCTTCATTGATTAAAAAACAGCGCTGTTCCCATTCATCAATTTGCATTTATCCACCATACGTAGCTAATAGATCTTAACTGAAACATCTCAAAACAGTTGTACAAGTAAATAAATCCACGATAGGTACTCCTACTGCAGTAAGTACAAATCGTTCAATAAAACATTGACTAGCAAAACTCGCCTTAACACAGTTGAAATAAATAAATAATTCGTCTGTATCAATTGGAAAAGGAACATTCTCCCATCGAGGACGGCTCTTGTAAATCTTTGATAGCAATCTTGATGTACGAACGGATGCAAAACGGGATCGTCTCGGGGTCCAAAGCGGTTTGATTTAAGGAAATACATCCCTGACGAAACACAGTAAGTATCGTATGTAACATCGAATAATATCCAATCGCTTTGCATATCCAATTGTAATCTCAATTGTTTAGTTCAATCACTCGACCGATATGTAGATTCAACGGAATCGAATCGAATATAAACGATTGCTCTCTATAGCTGTTGCCAAACTTTTATGTTAAACATCGGCATAATGTTCAAAGGAATAATCGAAGGTTAGGTTTGCAATATAAGATACAAACATTTTAGAAAAACTATTTTTTCGTTTAAATATATATTAACACGCACCTCTAAATCAATATCAGATTAATTGGAACTGTTTGATCACGGATATTACGTTAAATAAAAAGAGCCATTAAATCATAATAGAAAATTCTATACATTAATCTAATTTGGTTTAGTTAAACACCCAGGGCGAATATTTATCAAATTTGAGTATCGCCTCATAAATAAGACTGCACGCGGTTTTGGAACGTGTGATACAATTTATAGCGGTACACGTTAGAATCAGGGATCTATCCCACTGTGCACTGCGATGCTCACAATGATTGTAATCTGATCATGCAAATTTGTAGCCCCTTTTTTTACTCGGCACACGCCTAACACTCAATACGTAGCTGTATGAACTTGTAGTAGTATCGCATTATTGATACAGGGATGAATTTAATCTCATAAAATTACAAAATTAATGATACCAAGAAAAAATAGTGTATAGTCCTACAGGTGTCTTTCCTCAAATTATAAGGAAGTTTTTCCATCATCCATTCACATTTTCATCGTCGATTTCTATCAGCAACCTCAAACAAACTATTAGTCCCTTAAAATTCGAAACACGTGTACATTACAAGATATCTGTGAGATTGAAGACAGGAGAAAATAAAATTTTGGCACGTTCGTTAACGACCGGCCCTGTTGATTTGGCAGATGTTATTTTTAGTCATTAGAGAGAAAAAAATCAATTAATAACCGCCGTTTGTGTACAAAATTGATTACCGGAGGCTTCTGAAGTCAGCCGTCTGACCGCACCCGAGGCACCCGTGTGAACTCTGAAAATCATAATTGCGTACTGTCTAATCAAGTATGCTTCATCCCTCTCTTATCTATAGACATTGTTTACAGCGTGAAAGAGATAAATCTTAGGAAGTAAATATTGTTTCCACTCTTCGTGACCACAATTTGATTGATGAACAGAGAAAACGCCTCGAGTGAGTTAATCACGCCTAAATTTAATTTAGAATGCATATGAAAACGCGGAGGTTATTTATTATGTTTTGTTTGTTTTGGATAGCATTTTTTTTCTGGAGCCATAAGCCTAATGTTACTTTTTGCAGGTCGAAAATATGCGAAGTTTGACCCCAACTCATTTAAAGGGTTTGAAAAAAAAAACATAGTTTGGATATAAAATGGTCGTAATTATAGAATAAAGTTTTTGTAGAGGTTGTGAAACACCTTTTTTGTCAAATATTATAAACATCTATGTGGCATTAAAGTGCGTCAAACGTTTCGTGGGAGACTGGAATTAAGATAAACGCTTCCCATTAGATCCATTTAATGCTGGAGCAATTCGGGACTATAAACATAATGCTTTTAATCATAGTAGGCAGATAGGCTCCAATATTATTTACTAGCATAGAAAAATACTTAGATACGACATTGCTTTAATTTTTTTTCGATGTTTTAAAACAATTTAAAATAAGTATGACTGGTTTGAGTATTTATTTTATAATAATAAACTTTTATATTTCTTAAAATTTAATTTTTTTCGGTAAATGAGGGAAATCAAAATAAAATGAAAGTTGTATGATATTCGATAAATCGAATTGACCGAATTCTGGGTAAAAAACATTGTTTATTTCATTTAGATATAAGTAAATTGTTCCTCTTAAATTCTTAAGAACGTTAAAAATATTTAATCAACAAGTTAATTTTGGTGTAACTAAAATTTTTTATACATTTTTAACAATACATTTTTCCAGACATCGTTATTTTACCAATATTCCCCATTGTGACTCCACTCGTTTCATTGTTCTCCTCCCAATACCATCGCTCATCATTTCAAGATAACGCATAAATAAATAAATAATAAAGTAAATTGAAAACCTTCCCAAGTAATTGTCGGTGTGGTGAGTGAGCCTAATAGCTGTAATGACACCGGAACCCTTTGAATGGCCACACCACTTACAGAGTTCCCTTAAACAAACAATTTACGGGATACCGCTTATAGGGCGCAATAAAATTAAAAGATTTGCTCGTAAAATGTGATCACTTGAAAATTAGCTCCTAATTAATGTGTTTAGCAAACAAATCGTCCAAAAACAACTGAATATTAAAAACAAATATAATTGTATCAACGTGTGTGGTATATGTAATAGTGCGTTTTTATTATAATGTCATAAAGATTATTTATAATCACACGTAATCGTTTAAAATATAAATTTTATGACCAGAAAAGCGGCATTAAAAAGACTTTTGTATGATATGGCCAAAAGTATCCCAGGTTTATGGGGGTTTTAAAATATAAAGATTACTATATCTTTCGACCTAATAAGTTCAATTAGCTGTTTCTAAATTTAAAGCTTTGTGCCTACATTTTCTCAATTCCGGTGGCGTTTACATGGTAACGTCGGCTGCCTGTATTATTTTATCAAACAGGCAGATGTATTCAACTTGTTATCTGAGTTGCGTGGGTGGACGGCTCGCGAAGGTGTTGCCAATGAACTGATCTGAATGCTCCTCATTGTTGTCAACCCCTGCATTGCGATGAGTGGCACGCGATCGCCTACTGTTAACCACTTCCTTGTTTACATTATACCCATGTATACAGAGGATCAAATACGGTTAGGTGATCATCTTTACACAAATACTGATAACGATGGCCAAGTTCTGTAAAAGTGAAATTCGCGGTATGTACTTACCTAACTAATAGAAGATTGCTTTACATTGTTGGGTGAAAAGCGAAGTAAAGAACTAAATCGATGTTCATGTGATACATTATTTATTTTGATTAAAAAGAAAAGCTTCAAGGAACTTTCATTGCACGTAACCGCTATGCTTTTCCATCAAGTAGCATAAGAACGATTCCCATCCCAGTTAAATGTGATTCGCCTCTAGATACACTTACCGACTGTCCGTAGATTTTATGTTTCTAGAGTCTCTCAAAGGTGGTGCGATAGCTATATTTTAAAAAATCCTTGAATTTTGAAGCTCATTTCTTCTCTGTATCAAAAAGGTTTTATGACCTTAGTAACAGTAACAGTAAAAGTCTAATGTATGATTAATTTTACTGTGAACCCTACAAGAAAGCTGCTATTGATGGGAAAGATGGTAAAGACCAAGTGCAGTAGGAATAGGTTGATTTAACGATCAGTATTATGGCCCATAAGTAGCAGCAGATTACGTAACCATAAAGCTATTACCATGGATAACGTAATAATAACTATATAATAATGTTATAAAATAATAATGGATCGGTAGAAAACTGAATAGATAAGTACATTTGATAATATTAAAGTGCTGGAAAATACCGTGTAGTGTGTTACCTAATTATGTCGAGATTTGATTTGGGTGACATCTTATTTTGTTTTTATATTAAAATTGAGAAAAGAATTTTACACTATTTGTGCGTGAAATTCTAGGTTGATGAGTGTGTTATAATAATATAAATTGTGTGTCTATGTGTATGTTAATTATAGGTACCTTAATTGGGTTAAGCGGATTTATACCTACTGGTGTATACTTACATTTTGCCGATACATTTTAGGATGCATGTAATACGGTGGCGTTCATATTATCCCTTAATCGGGCATAAATCCAAACTCCAAGCTTCTAATAATAATTTTATAGAAAAACACTAGCTACACCATTTTTCTAGAACCGAAAAAACACGTCATAAGAAATGCAACATGAACTTTGTTTATTGTTGATTATACATAGTAAGTAACAATACTAAGCCGTAAAACATATTTCATTTGGAACATCTGACCAATAATAGCCATTTATCGACATAGCCATCTTTAGGGGTGAGGGATGAATCACTGCAGTGAATAACCACCCTATGAGTTGTACCATAATCTATATTATTGCTGGTGATTGTTATACCAATATGAATATGATCAACAACGTTCTTTATGTAACACTAGCTTCCCGCCAGCGGCTTCGCCCGCGTGGTCTTATAATTTTTTCCTCCATTTTTGCAACATTTTTCATTACTACTCCGCTCCTATTAGTCGTAGCGTGATGATATATAGCCTATAGCCTTCCCCGATAAATGGGCTATCTAACATGGAAATAATTTTTCAAATCGGTCCAGTACTTTTTGAGTTTATTCGTTACATACAAAAATACAAATCTTTCCTCTTTATAATATTATATAGTATAGAAGTATAGATATAGATATAGATGTGTGACGTGTATACTTTTTATATGAATGCTGAGTGTACCTGTAATGGGCATACATATAAGCGTCTTTATCACTGTATTTCTTTCAACACAACCTAAATATGTATAGCTGTTGGGATACCAATAAATAAATAAATAAATGGTTGTTGGTTCTTGGTGTTATTTGGTAACCTATTATAAAATATGTATAACCTATTATAATATACATATTGGATATATGGAAGAACTTCGCCAGCATGTTTGGGTCCTTTGTAATAGAGGGCGAGCCTATTGCCACCAACCGGGCTCAAATCCAACCTCTTAGCTACTATCTTTTTTTTTAAACATTTTTCATTCTAGGATTACCAGTTATTTTTAATGAAGGAAAAAATCCACTGGTGGGCAGGATTCAAACCTGCGACGTCTGGTTCAGTACACAAGACGCTATAACCGCTAAGCCATCGCCAGTCCTGCTAGCCAACTCGGTTGTAGCGTCTGGGTACTGAACCAAAATACGCAGATTCGAAAAAATCGACGATTTCCTTCATTAAAAATAACTCTTAGCTACTATTGAGAATTTCATAGAAAACCCCTAATGACACAGTTTGAGTTCGCGTTTAAAACTACTGGGGCTAATGAGCAGTCAATAAAATTATGAATAAATAAGCATATTTATTTGTTTCCATAATTGACAGTGTCTTACAGTTCAGGCGAATAATTTTAATGAATCTCATCGCTTTGATTAATACCGCAGTAGTAATGATGGATGCACCCTTCCAGGTAGGGGTGGACCGCCGGCCGCGAGCCACCCTCCGAGACTAATGTAATTACACACTTATTAGTTCTAACCTATTTTTATTTGTTTTTTTTTTCATGCAAACGCCGCCGTGGCGCCGTCACGTCGCGTAAGTACTAGTGAAAAAATAATTCGGTCACACGGCCAACTCTAATAAACAACATGAGAAATCTTATACGAACGCAAATATTGTAGTATTATGGACTTTATTTCATAAGAAATAAGATTTCATTGCATTTATGTAACTACAGCTCAGTGAATATGTGTGTATTGTCTGAATTAGGTTCGGACCCATGTTCTTGTGCTGTAAACTTGTTTCCTGCCTAACACTGCCGGTGTTAAGAAGTAGAATTAATTATACCAAGGAGCTGTGGGTGTAGATACATTAATAAGTACATCTCTGCCTAACGCTTCGGGGAATATAGGTGAGATGGCAAGTATGTGTGTAATTTAGGTTAAAAAGTACCCAGAGTCCAAAGAGTCATCGGCGGAATTTTGAATATTCATATTAAAATGTTATACTTTCTATAACTTTATCCAAAGGATACCATATTTAGATACTGATGTATGATGTCCCTATCGGATCTTTGAGATGTTTAACCTGACCTTTATCTGTAATACTCTTCAACTCAGGAATCACTTATGCTATAATTTATCGCATCCGAGCCTTAAGCAAGTGTGTCTTATATTTAATTTTGGCGGCCCATTGGTCGGGACCTTTCGGCCTACTCGTGTGAGTAGCCGTATTCATAGTCGAAGATATTATTGTTTTATTTTCTAGTTTTTATTTTCAATAAATATTAACACTGCTTTTGTTCCGCACCATTTTATTACATAGTAAATTGTGCCTAAACACACGCACAGTACACTCAAGCAAGCTTATTACCCTAATGGTAATAATCTCAAGCAAATCTATTACCTTAATGGTAATAAGCTTGCTTGAGACCTAAATATACCGGTGACCCTCTATGACATGAGACCTCCGCCAAATTCCGAGATTGTCAACCTGGGATAAGACCAATGGAAATAAAAAAAAAACAATAAAAAAAATTACCCGGACTATAAATACGCAGCTTAACATCCTTTAGTGTAGTTAATTCGCTGGTCTGATAATAATTAATAAGCTCACAGGCGATATTCAGCTCGTGACCACCGAAGGCCGTCGTGACCGCGGCGTCTCTGACCCGACACAGATTGAGATATCAAAATTCGCAATTTCAATCCCACGGTGATACACACACGTTTGTTTTATAGTTATCATTTGCCTTAGCCTTTGGGCAACATTGCTTAGTTTGTATAGGATGAAAAAAGATATAGCTCGAGCAAGTATTTAGTACTCTTACATAGTATCCAAAGTGAAGTACTGAGGCGTGAGTGAGTCGTCAGGTGAGAAAGGGGTCGAATGCAAAAATAGAAAAAACGTATAAAAACAGATTTTGATATTAATAAAAATCCTAATAAATTTCTAGAATTGTCCAAGACACTAGTTTTCTCTCTCTTATCTTAAATACAATACAAGCAAAAACAAACACAAGACCTAGATGTATCGCGGTAAAAAAAATATACTAAAACCAAAGAGGTTATTAAGTTGTCATATAAGTCACCATTTTATATTAACGTAGCTAGTTAATAGCTCGTAAAAATACTCCTGGTATTTCCAGGAGCATTTTATAAAAATATTAAAGTCTCAATAACAATCGCTTAATTCCATATTTAAAAACTACACACACATTTACGCCAGCAATAATCAGCTTTGGATTCCAGACATGTTTATGTTCTCTATTTTATCAGATAGTAACCGCTGTAACAGATTTTATTGTTGATTCTATTTACACTTGGGTCAGTAACGTTATCTTCGATCTACGTAATGGTAAGTACAAGTGAGCGGCTAATTGTTTTTGTTCGCTCACAAATGATCGTATCCGTTGTTCAAAGCTCACGAGGGGCAGGCCTCGTCTATACTGCCCTGATTTATATTTCGTTGTGCGGAGAGATGTATCAAGTCCTAAAGCGTTTGACCATTTGCGCGTGCGTGCATTGTTGTGGCGATATTGTTCTTTTAACTATCGAGATTTTAATTAAATGTTATGTAATATTTTGATTAGATTTTTGGTTTGGTTTTGATTGAACTTGATTTATTGGTAATACGAAGATAGGCCTCTAAATTGTTTGATGTATTCTTAACTTTTAGAAACAATTCTTAGAACTCATATTTTCAATCAATGAAGCATATAAATATAAAAAAGAAAGAAATCCTCGTATGTACACATTTGATTATACGACGCATTGATTTCAATTTCTCCCAGTGAATTGTAAAACTAAGCACCGTACCCTCGCCGTCCAATTGCTACAGAATTGGCGTTACCGTAAAGATAATCCCGTGTTTGTTTTAGCCCCGAGCCGGGATTGAGCCATTTAATTTTATAAGTCGAATCTAGATAAAGCCTGCCCAACCGTGCTTTATGGTTTTATTTATTTAATACACTTGTTAAAGGCAAATAATAATATGTGTGTTGCAATCTTATTTGTTTGATGATTAATATTAATTTGTTCTGACTGTTTTGGGTAGTTCAGAAAAGTCAAATCACTGTATGAAATGTATTTTTTTTTTATATATAGAGAATAAATAAATATCTTGAGACATTTTTTACACAGCACAGTCCCAAACTTAGCAGAGCTTTTACTATGGATACTAGACAATGGATATAATATTTATATACGTATTAAAATACATACTTATTACACTCAAGAAACACCCAGCTCAAGATATTCATCTCATAAATAATTGTGTCCTGTGGGAATCGAACTGATGACCTCCTGATCAGCAGTCCGGTACTCGAAACACTAGACCACAGACGTCATCGTCGTCGCTAAAATTCTACCTCCATTTCTGATACAAATACATATAATTTATAAACAAATAAACAGTAACAGTGAGGACTCGGAGTTACAAAAATGCTTTTAACATTTTAGTTAATGAGTGTATAATATACCAACTAGTTACAGAAAAATGTTGATGATTATCATCATAAACCATCTATGGATAAACTTGAATATAAATTTGATTCACGCTCCATTTAAAATATGTATCAGTTGATTGATCCAAACTTAAAACCTTGGATTACACCTGCGATTTTATGTAAACGATTACATTTGTGGGTTACTAATGAAAGTTTAAAATTCACCGGTAGGCCGGTGTGGCGCCCGTTAACGTGCGTGCGCGCATACACGTCGGCCGTGGGGAGATTTGCTCGTATTAAACAATGTTTTATGTGCCTTATAGCTCACTTACATTTGATGTGTCTGATAAATATGTAGAGTAGTTAATTTAAAGCTTTATAACACTGTTATTTTATTTCAATACTAAACAGATACGGAAAATTATATTTACATACCTACGATCACGCCTGTATTCCTCCTTGCAACGGTGTACTGATTACACCCACCGATCCATGGTTGTTTAGGTCCTATGAAATAGGTGGTGAGCCTATGGCAACGATTAAATATTACACTGCTCGACCTGGGAATCGAACTTAGTTCCCCGAGCAAAGCAGTCGCGCAAACGTTAGAGCCACTAGGCTAACGGGGAAGTTTGGTGTAATTTTATACATTTACTTTAATAAGTAGATACCTATTAAACAAATACGGAAAAGTTGTGAAAATTTTCTTTTTCAAGATTCAATTATAATCAGAACACATTTGACTTAACTTTTTACACATTATTATAACTGCTACCACCTTCCAGTTATTTTAATTACAATAATCTATGGAAAGATATATGGGTATTTACGTTTATTTATACTGTTTCTCGACTTCATTTAAAATAATTATGAAATTTGATAATATATATTTTAATAAACTGCTGAATTATGTATGGGATTAACGACACGTGTTATTATATCCATATATAGAGGAGGAAGTCGAAGTGTGTCTATGGTAATAGTAGTAGTTCATAAATAAAAACATTGAATTATTATACTCGTTACACCTGAATGTCCAAGTGATTACGCAGAAGTGTACTGTGGATGTACTGTAGACCCACAATTCGGTCAGTGTATTTAAAATACATAAATATTTTTGAACATTTTTTACACAGAACCATCTAGCCCCACTTTTCATTCGCTTGTAACTTATTTTTTTTTTGTTAAAACTTCATCTAGGTCCTAGATGAAGTTTTAGTAGTACATTCTAGGTCTTACCCTTTTTTTAGATGAAGTTTTATAAAAAAATAGTACATTCTAGGTCTTACCCTTTTTATATCACAAGGGTTGCAAACAAGCATGTGGCCCGCTTGATAGTAGGCAGTTACCGCAGCCTATGAAAGTTTGCAACACCGAAGCATCACTCACGCGTTGCTCTGTAAAAATCCTTTTTTGAAGAACTCCATGCTGTAGTCTCGTAGAAAAACCTCTGCAGGGAGTTCATTTCACGATTTATGCGTACGGTGAAGGAAATGCCTCTGAAACCGTTTGGTACGCGACCACATCGGTTCTAGGTTGTGTAAATCTTTCCTCATTTCCCATTAACTTAACCTTCAAGTAGGTATAGTTCTTAAGAATGGACTAAATGGACTACTGGATAACTTAAAATACAATTTTATTCAATAAAACCATAATTAATGTTTTATAGAACAAGGAAAATGTTCTCCAACTCGTTATCCAATCATAAATTAAAACAAAAGCCAATAATGGCAATTTGAACAAAAGAACAACATTTAATAAAAGCAGTAGTTACAGACATGTTCATGTGTGTACGTTTAACTGCGTGAGTCGAGATCGGTATCAAACCTACTTCTTTACCCATGACCAAGATTACAGAACGTTTACAAATCGATGCATCGATAGCTCTTGGACCTTAATTACTGTTTAAATACAGTTCAAAATGGATAAGCAATATTTTTGGCAAGCGTCTCGATACATTTGTTAGTGTACATGTTGAAACTTTTGTCATGTTATCTGGATTGGATCTGCCGCTAAGTTTTACGGTAATCGTAGTCTCAGTTGTACTTTTAAAATATTTATGGGCATCGTTTTTTCTTGGTGGGTCTTACATTAGTCGCAACATCAAGAATGCTGAGTAGAGCAATATTTACATGATCTGCTGATAAGGTTTTAATAAGTTTTTTTTGCTAAAGCGCAAAAATAACTGCTAACTAGTAGTTAGCTTTGAGTTATCTATACAAGTTAAGGGTACTCGGACTCGCCTTTCGATTCTTTTTTTCAGTTAAGCGATTAAAGAGCTCTTGTAATTAAAATCTTGATACCTACATTTCTTATTTTTTTTTATCAAAAACCTTTACAGGTGTTCCATTGATCAACATTTTCTCTTTCTCTGCCCTTATCAGGAAAAAAATATTTGCGTTATTAACACATTACTGTACTTTGCCATTGTAATTTTTTACAATTAGTAATAATACATGTTTCAAAAAAGGTTACGTATGATATATTAATTAATATATCTCTTTGACAATTATTTACAAAAATAGTACCTACCTATAAGTATTTAAAGAACCTGAGAAGCTTAATTTATAATATTTCACTTAACGTCGAATAAAAATAAATAATACTCGGAATACTACTAAATCATTTATAACTACTGGATAAACGCCGAGTCTATCGCTGTCGGGGGCTGGAAAAAATAACTCTGTTGAAGAATTTCAATAATTACGTATGCAGTTATTATGTTATAAGTAAGTTCTACATTACGCAGAAACGTAAGTACTAAAAATTCAAAAGTGCTCGCTGGAAACCGTTGTCCCCGCCCAATGGGCAGCTGTGTCCCCATCCAGGACTCACTAAGCCTCTATTATGGTTCCTTCTCGCATAAACACCGTCGACCCATAAAAGCGGTCGATCGCGACGAGCTTCAATTTATTCTTGAAATTAACCTGTCGCATACACTTAAGAAGTTGCGAGGCGCGTGCTTCAAATGAGGTACCCGCAGATTGGGATATTTTGAATTGTAGCTTCCAAATTACTGTCATTATCGTAACATTTTAATACCTAGTTAATTTTGAGTGAAAAATATTCAGGTTTCACATGATCGCGATAACCTACGGTGGAAAATTATCATAATTATTAAATTAGTCTTCGAAATTGTTTACTATAAGCTGCCTGCTTTAAATTCTAGAATCAAACTATGAAACGTAGCCATGAAAGGATTTGTGTTGATAAGCGTAAGTTAATATGACAGATTTATATATCTTTTGCATCAACGGTAAGCATTTGATGTAGATCATCAACCCTTATAATCGTAGGTATGACAGCACAGTTCTATCTTTGGAACATAATTTATGGAAATACGTTCGTAGCGCATGAATATCAATTACATGGACTTTTATTACGTTTTTCGCGATCTAAGCAAGTAATTTTGTTTGTTATATCGAGGAGCGTGTTACGTGCAATAATTAAATTATATAAAAATGATTGATTTATGGATTTCTTAGAAATAATAGAGGTCTTGAAGTGGGGGGTTAGTAAGCGCAAGCGCAGATGTACTATCGCACCTGCGCGGGGGACACACGATTCATTATATACTCATAATCATGTGATTTGTATATTTTATAATATGAATGCGTAATTAATATGCTATTTACATAAAACTAAAAAAGCAAGGCACCAAACAATAAAATTGTATTTATATGGGGCGTTAGTATATTCGACAAACAGAACTGAGGTACCTTCTTAAATATATAATTATATCACTAGCTGCCCGTCCCGCTTTCAGACGGGTAGTATTTCCGGAACAAGAATATAACGCCATGTTTCATGTTTTATGCAACCCTAGTACTATATCCGAAGTCCCTCAGAACGTCAACATCATCATACACGCGATGAAAACCAGTACTATCTTCGTATAACTTATGCTTGCCGAAGTTTGTAATGCTGCAGCTATCATGCACCCGATATCCAAAATGTAATTTCATATGAAATATATAAGCGAAAACTAATTATCTTCGCATTTTACCCCGTATGTTTCTAATGTTTTAATCTGTTATTTGGAGCGGAGACAAATCCAACTAATCAGAAATCATGAAAATCGGTCAAGCATTTCTCCGGTTCTAAGTGTTGTAAGAAACCCGACTTTGTTTTATATATATGGATTATTCATGATACCATAATGGAAATAAAACTAATATATGGCCCTTTTTGGTCGGCCCTTATTTAGCACTGCATTTCTCTTATTATAATAATGTTTAAATTAATTATCGTGATCACACAATTATTTGTGTGTGTGTATCTGTATGTGATGAAGTAATTAAAGTTAAATTATTTCCGGCCGTTATTACTTCATACCGGCATCACTAAACTATTTTAATGTAATATACACACACTAAAACACTGCAGGTGTGTCACACTTACATTATTAAATAGATGCCCACAATAATTTCATATTTATTCAACTAAAATCGGTGAAAACCAATGAAAATTTATGACATCCCCTTATAATGTCTACGATTTTATAACAACATTAATTATATCTTAACATCCAATCACCTGTTAACATGTTTTTTGAAGAAAAATCAACCGTAATTCTACATATAAAAAGGGCATACTTCGTTCAAAGACGGCCTTACATTTTTCTGATATAATTATGAAAAGGACCTCCGTAGAGTCGACATCGGTAATTGTTTTTCCTTGTTTATTTTTATTATTACTCGGTTACAAAACTCACAGCATTTACTGTCATTTGCCATAAGATATGCAATAATATTTTTTTTATATTATGGATGGCTATTGGACGAAAGTTATACAGGTATACATAATTATCGTACGTGCTGTAAAAGAGTCTTAGTATTAGTTTTTCCGCCAGTGTGAAATATTTGCGTAGAACTCAGAAATTAGTGAACCACATTACGGTACATTTCAGGACCGAAAAGATGTAATAAAGTTAGGTACTAAAAAAACAAAACCCTAGTTATAATGTCAATAAAAAAGCTCACCAAAAAAGTTGCAGCAACACCGTCCCCACGTATTTCTTGTCGCGTAGTTTTCAGTAAGCCAACGACTCGGGCAGGTGCTGCTCAGGCGCACACTTCTTTCATTAAAATTAATACCAATGTCGCGTGTGCACATTCTTACTCGATAACGCCTCGGCGTAATTAAGGTATGGCTTTAAACGAGCCCGGCAAGGCGGGCGCGCGCCTGCCACGCGCCCAACGGTACTCGAAAACGTTTAACGAGAAATTTTGCTTCCATCAATATTTCTGCTTATGGTATCAGATTAACAGCCCTGTTTGCATACAATGCAGATGCTCTCATATATTTTCTTACATTGCTCTCGACAGAATTAACCTCCTTTCCTTTTTGTCACTGGTGGATCAAAGAGTAATTAGAGTTATCGAGAACGTACTTATTTTTAGCATATTATTACCTAGCATATTATTACCTTTTTTAGCATATTGTTACCTAGTACCTACCAGGTACCTATCTTAAAAAATAAGTGTCACAGAATTTCACCTTAAGCGGCCTTCTTCGTTTTATGTAATAAATAGTCTAGGTACAACAATGTAGAACTTGGGTTAGTGTTTACGTCACTGAATAGTTGAGATAGGTATATTATTGATAAGCCTAGACAGTCACATTAGGCACATAATTTTTAAGGGCAACGTATGACAAGAAAATCAAGCTTTAAAAGAATTCTGGTTTTTCGCGTTTTGCCCGGTGCAGTCGGGGATCGGACAGTTAAATGATACAAAATATTAAACACGTATATCGAGTTTGTTTATTGGCAATCAGTATTCGACGGTTTATTTATGTTGGTCATTCTTCAGCTGTTAACACTTCGAGATGACGATCTTTTGGGCGTCGCAATATTGTCCAAATCAATAAAACTGACAGTAAAAAAGACTACACAATAGCAACTGATGTAAAGAAACAATACTAATTATCTACTTAGGGGCATCTTATCGCCGCAGCTAACGAGGTATCATATAACTATAAACGAATTCTACAAGCCTTGTTTGACGGCAAATGAGGCGATTGCCCAAACTAGCTTTATTTATAGACCTCCGCATGTGTCCGAAGGGTTAGATATGTGAAATACAGCGTACTAAATGATACACGTTTACTCATTATCAAGGCCTGAATACGGTCAAAAATAATTAAGTTGTAGTTGTAGAGCGCTTAATTGCCTAGAAATACAAGACAAGTATACCTGTACTTTTTTATACAACACACGCTGTGATTCCTGCACAACACAATGTCTTATAATGTTTTTAAAAAGAAGAAATAGATTGAAATCCCACCGCAACCCTTCAATTGACTTCCGACCAATACATCCAAAGTCATTGTTGCGCACAAATCTTTATCTTAAAATTCGAGTATCAATCAATCGCATCCGATTGGTCAATGCGAATCGAATCACAGCCGAATCGTATCTCGGTCACAATCGGTGTCGGGGTGTCGGTAAAGTCGGATGCGACGACGTCACAGGGTCCGACGTCTCCCGTCAGTCGTAGGTGGCGGGAACGGCGACTGAGACCGATGCAATGTCCCGATAGCTCCCATGTCACTGTCTTACAAGCTTCGAGACATACTATTTGCATTTTGGATGTCGTCTAAAAGACGTGTGTTATCTGTCCTAGCACATGTAGGTGGTAAAACAAGTATATTCCCATGGGTAAAAAGTATTTAAAAGTTAATACTTTCTACTCGCTACTTTTGCTTCTACTTTTCGACCCATTTTATCTTTCATCTTATCTGCGTATCACGATAGATACTTAAAGTGTCTTTCGCGACAAAGATAATCTTGAAACTAGCTGTTTAAATGGGTCTTGAAGTTGTAACTAAATAATTCTTGAGTAGACTACCTTACATTCCTATTACTATCGAGTTTTAAATGATAAACCGAGTCGGAACAATAAGATTTTAAGGAAGAGCTCTATGTCCACAAAAATCATTGAAATCAAATAAACTTGCGACACAATCAAACCGCGTATCATTGCCATCGTTCCAATACATCACAGCTTGTTGGCAAGGTAAAGGAATGCCCGTCTTCAATTGTTAGCGGACCACGCTTGATGTGAGATGTAAAACATTTCCTTTATTAATACTTAATACGATCACCCTTTGATTCGATGAATAGGAGTCACTCAACAAGTCGTTAATCAAATGATATTGGGTACGAATCAGGTAGTTGTATTGTGTGATCGATGGCGGCTAGCTTTGCGTCTATGATTTATTGTCGGTGTAATTTTTAAACATGGCATTAATGAGATCGAAGTATTCATTGAACCGCAACTGGAAGCTAGGAGCTACTAATGTAAGTTACCCTTGTTATCGATCTATTTGATTCCGATTAAGCATGACAAGCAGAATTCTTGAATTTTCCGTCCCTAAAAATCTTATATCGATAAGTACCTATTTTAATGACGACACAAATATTCCGTCTTCAGTTGCGCACATTATTTTGATATTGGTGTGAATGGAAAGGATCATTGACATTTACTCTGTGTCGGTACCAATATCCAAACAAATATAACATACTATTTATTTAAATTCAATTTATTTTTATAATTTCATAGAAAAACACTGGTCGATCCGGGAATCAAAACCAGAACCTCGAGTGTAGCAGTCGCGCAGGACCACTAAGCTAACGAGTAAATCAAGGAAAGTTGCAGATAAGTAGCGATAATGAATTTATTTTGGTCGCTTTTCCCAGTATTTTAAAGTCCATGCGATCTTTGGCCGAGAGATTTAAATAAATGAACTTTTTGGAATAAGGTAGCTATTTTCTATGCCAGTTTTTAATGTTTGTTTACCGCCGTGCTGTCAATCCCACACCAGTGATGCGTAACTCCATGACAGATGACGCGATTCCCATAATCATCCCATCACGTCCGCTTTCACCCCCATATCCCACGATGTTCCGCATCTCACGTCATTTGTTTTGCCTAATTGTTTTATTTGCAGCGGTAATTGCAGCAATAAGTTGTGAATGTCACACACTATCCGGCATGAAATGGGGAAGTTATTATGTAAAATCGATTATTATAATTTTGGAACACGCAATATATTGTAATAACAAAAATTTTACAGAAACCTGAAAAAAATGAAATATCATTGATGAATTCAATTGAAGAAGGATTTTAATTTGTCTTTTTAGCAGGTCAAACGATCCCTCTGGTGTTAAATGACGCCTATAAAATAAAGGTTTTTCTCAGAAAATAGGATTTGGAGATAATAAATAAATAAGATAATGTCTATGTATATTAATTCAATGACTATATTCGCGTAGGTAAGGGTGAGAAACCAGTATTTATATCATTTACTAGCTTTTTCTCGCAGCTTCATTCGTGTCAAGTTTGAACCCCGTTCACCCCATTAGTTTTTTCGTGAAATTTTCTGATGTTTCAATAGTTAACAACAGTTCAACGAACAAATATCATGAAAATCGGTCCCGCAGTTCTCGAGTTATGTGCCGTAACAAACCCGACTTTGTTTTACATGTTTATTAAGATAATTATATTACCTAGATGTCCCTTTGAATATAGATATTATTATGTATACCTACATATTTCTAGAAAATACATTATTTCAAAAATAGGTAGGTATGGGATAGGGTTGTCGACCAGCACGCAGGAGTGAGATAATTTGTTCAATCGTAATTGCTTCACGGGAGGTGAAATAATTGTTATTTTGTTATGACAGTTTTGTGTTGGGGAGCGCGTGACCCTTAGCTTAGGGGTCATATCTAAATCACTCACACGATCACTATAATTATACTAGGTTAGGTAAGTAATTACAGGTTGCTTACATGCTCTAACCGTTTTCCTGGAAAATGTATTGTGTCCAGAAAATAGCCTAAACTAAAACATACATTAGTACACATTTAACCTAACTTTTCGAAGATAAATTATGTATTCTGTACTATAATGTACTGGAAATATCCAAGTAAAATGTAGTTTTTTGTAATTTTGCTGATGCAGTATAGTTATCCTCTTTTTCTACGTTCATAATTAAGTGTCAAATCTAGTTAACGCTTTAAAATATGATCAAATTAATAAAGTGCTACAATTCATACTGTGATATTTCTTTAATTTGAAACCAGTTTCGTGGGTGGTGCGATGAGATGCGCAGGCGCATGGGGTACCCACCCTTACAATACTGAGACACAATGACTTGAATTATAACCGCATTCTTATTGGACATGTTACACGACTTAACATGTTACTTAAGCTTATTGTTAATAACTTAACGACATCATTGATCGCTAATAACGATATATTCTTCTTTTGGTCGAAGATGAAAGTGATCTTTTTATTTCATAATTTGTGAGTTATTTTTGAAAAACATTAAATTAGTACTCTGTAGTATGAAGCTCCCACGGTTATAAAGAAGAGGCATTTTTTAAATGATAAACGATAAATTTTATCTATATTACTATAAAGCACACAATAGCTTATCTCTTCGATCATGTGGTCGCAAGCTTGGTTCCGAGATCGATTCCCAGGTTGAACAAATTGTGCCACCGGGTCATTTCTTCAGAGATTGGATTGCTTCCCGGTTAAGGGTAATTGGCTATTATTATGTTATGTAATTTATTGTATGGCTGTAATTAACGTTGATATAATTATAAAATCTTTTCAGCGGTTTCGACGTGAAAAGTTAACAGAGAAACAGGTTTACTATCGAATTTATACAATTAGATTTTTAAATTCTACAGATCAGAATGAATTTGCTAATAGGTGGAGTTGCTTTTGATTCATTGTCTTATATCCCTAATAACTCGCGCCCTAACGGTATATCGATCGATTACTCGACATGATCATAACAAAAAAAATATCGGTTATTTACGGAACCCATTAGCACCTCCCCGCAGGTCATATCCGGTATAAAATCAAGGGGTACAACCCCACAAGATGACTGGCCAGTGCGTTAATACTGAAGTCAATTTAAATCTAATACAAGATAAGTACCGCAGGATAAAAAAAACATAAGGCTGAATTTATGTTACTGTCAAATAAAAAATATATGATCGCAAGTAAATGGTGCGTTGTGTACGTGTAGCATACCATCACGCCCGTAGCTCGAAGGGTTAGACAGATGTGTACCTACTGCAGTACCCACTCAGTTTGGCGCACTATGGCAAATGTGTCTATCACTGATAGCCTACTGATACGGCCATTAGACTGTCAAGTCAAAGGTCTCAAGTTCCAATTCAAGCCACGTGCGTATATTATTAATTATCATTCGCTTAAACAGTGAAGTGAATATCGCAAGATAATCTGCATGTCTCGATAGCGTAGTCTGCCAACCCACATTTTGTCTCATCCCTCAAATCAATCCCTCCCATACTTACTCCCATTCTGAGTGGAGGGAGACCCTTGCCCAGGGGTGGGGCTGTATATGAGTTGATGATGATATGGGCATGGCAATTGTGCGGTCATCAGCCCGTACATAATGGTAGCCAAAGAATGTAAAATTTGAAAATGATAACATAAAAACTGATGCGTTTTCCAACGTCACAAAACAACCCGATAAATAGTCTGATAAGGGCCCTATTAACCGCTAATACAAACCAAGGTATGTATTAACTAATGAAAACAAATACCTAACATTGAAACAACCATATCGATTCAATTAGTGAAGCTAAACAGATCGAGAGTTATTCGATTCACGCAATCATATTGACGGTAGCCGCTTTGATCAGCCCGACGAAATAAAACAAAGTTTAAGGATGCAATTCATAGCGTGTTTTAAATCTAATTGATGATGGGTTGGTGAAGACGCCGGGCGCTGTCACCGCGGCGGCGACTCTCACACGAACGGTACTGGCATATTTTAATCGAGAAAAAATGTCCATGGTTTATTAGCTTTCGAATCTAGAAAAATGTTGTCGAAGTATTCAAAATTATCTATAAAACTTATTAAAAGAATGCTAGATACATTCTATAGGAATAAATTTAAGGAGTAGCTGCATTGATGTTTTATTAAAAATGCGTTTTTAATAGAGCCTGGATAAAGCATAACGTGTTTTGAAGATCACTCGTATCTCAATTTAATGATCTTAATAAGGATACTTCATTAAATTTAATTATGTAATTTGTTTACTTAGTTAAATAATGTGAGTACTACCTAATTCCACTCTTATACAAATGTAAAAAATCGAAGTACTAAAATAGCCTTCTGAAGAAAGAGCAATAGCAGTTTTCAATTCATCCGCTAACAGCCATCAGTCTTATAGCCCAACCAAATCAATACCAAATAAAGGGGCATAAGGCATCGGTCACAATATATTACACTCAAAACTGTCAAACAACACTGAATCTTGTATGTAATTAAACTAGCCTGCACGGTACACACATTTACATTAAATCATCATAATTAAATAATCCAATCAACATCATGCTTTTTTAAATAAAAGAAGTCCCCTCATAGAGACCTCGACTAATTAACAAAGCAAACGTTTATAATCAAGCCAGCGCACTTATCGGAGCAGTCTACACGAATATACATATGTAATAGGCGTAATTTCATTACATTAACAACATCACCGCTTCATTCCCCAATTTCCAGAATTACTTTCATTAACGTAAATGTCAATGTATTTTACCGATAATGTACCGATAAACACTGATGCGACTTTATCCAGCAGGTTCGAATACGACTTGCCTTTATAAGAAATACATTTAAACTCAAACACTCAATGAGATTGAACCTGATAATACTGATGTGGATTCTTAAGACGACTGATTTATTTTCAATATAAAGACATCGATACGCTGATTATGTGACAATATCTCTTCATCCCTTTTAGTGGCAGCGCATTAACGGTAATTCCGCGGATATTTATATGCTCATAAATTAACCTGTTTAGGTATATAAATATTCTTTATGAATACCTTTGCAACTTTAAGTGGGCATTAAAGAATTTTAAGCCCCGTCTTCTTATGATCGTAATGAAATTGTGCTATTACGACTCTCGAAAGCTACGTAAGCTATTTATTTTGTATTTTATGTTACAGCGTTCAGTGGTCAACAGAAAAAACTGGGCACGCGTTAGCCACCCTCCCCGCGCCGCGCACTCCCCATCCACTACGCCAGGTACGGACCCGCACGTACAAGGGGAAGGGATGATCGAAAATAATAGGGGAAGAGAATTTTAAAATTTATATTTTTTGCAGCCGGCGCAGGTGATATAACGCATGCGCGTGCGCTGGCGGCTCATTTGTACGTGAAGCTCCGCTGCCGCCGCTCGCGCTCGCCTTTACCCGAAAGCTCCCACGAAGCCTTCCCCTATCGCGTAGTGCTTTTCCGATAGCCGCGCCGACCGGTCGTGCTCTTTATCTGCCGTGTACGCTCGCGCCGCACGCACGTAAAATGCTACAAGAAATTCAACTCGTTCAAGGTCAGACGAACTACGTTGTCGTCGCGTCCGGATATCCGTCAGCGACATTAACAAAGTCGCCTGTTGAGAAAAGGAATGTGCCGATCGCTCCGGCCCCTGAAAAAAATTATGTCACGCATGACACGCCTCCAAATCTACAGTACAGAAAGAAGGTGCATTTTAGGACAAACCCTTACACTGGACCTCAGGCTGCGTCGATCGCGAGACGTAACGCTCGAGAACGTAACCGTGTGAAGCAAGTGAATGATGGATTCAATGCGCTACGACGTCACCTGCCGGCATCGGTCGTCGCTGCGCTGTCAGGTGGCGCCCGCCGAGGATCCGGAAAAAAACTCAGCAAAGTTGACACACTAAGGATGGTGGTGGAATACATCAGATATCTTCAACAACTACTGGAGGAAAGTGATGCAGCTTTGGGCATCACACGGGATCAGGATAATAGGGAAAATATTCCAAATGGAAACACATTACAGCCGATGACGACGATGGATATGGACGATGGATTCTTCTATGGTAGTGGATCTCCGTGTTCAGAGAAACCCGATTCCCCTGCACCGTCCGAGTGTTCTTCGGGGGTGTCGTCAGCGTACTCAGCTGATCGCTACGAGGTCGCGACACAACAACAGCTCGGTCCAATGGATGAGGACGAGCTACTTGACGTCATCTCATGGTGGCAACAAAAATAACAATCATGTAAGTTGAAAAACATTTTCATAATTTTCCCCTGAAACCATTTTTCTTTATGATGTCCAATAAAAAAGTTAACATGTGTAGCTGCCCTAATTAGACGAGTTAAAGGGTGTTTCCATGTCTATTATGTAATCAATATACTAATGATAATTTTCTTTGTTCACAGATGAATCGTTGTGAGTGACAACTGGACCCAACCCTCCGATAACGATGTTCATTATTTTTTAATAGTGTTTTTATCGTGTATACGAAAAGACTCTTGTATATCTAGTCAAACCGGTAGTGCCTTACTATTTAGGAGTTAAGTCTTAGTATTAATTGCGGGGTAATTAATGAAGTTTGGGATTACAGTACTAACATTTTGTAGCAGACAAAACATCGGACTACATTTTTTTTATATTACGGCAAAGTTCCAGTGGGGTTCTCTTGATGTGTGTGAACTGTGGACACTTCAGTGTCTGTAATAATACCTCTAAATTGTGCCGATAGTTATAATATTATAAAGAACAATTTTGATATAGGCTATATAGGATTTGATATAAACAATTTTGATATACTTTTAGTATACTTTTTGTAAACAAAATGGTCGATAGTACATGTTACCTTTCACTGATATTACCGAAACTGTAAGAACGCACTTTGTATTATCGGCCGAGTCGATGATATTGTAAATATACCTTAATTAGTTTTAAGTTAGGTTAAGAAATTAAAGCTATTTATTGAACCTAGTTGTTGGCATTTTATTTCCTTTGTTTGAAATAACTGCAAGGTGTAGAGTTAGCCCTAATGAATAATTAATAAGGCCAAGTGCAAAAAGCCAGGAGTTTGAACAGGTTATAGGGTAACTATATATAAATTTCATAAATACCATATTTTTTCTAAAGGAACAATGTAGTAACCACCTTGTCCCAAACTAAGCAGAGCTTGTACTATGGGTACTAGACAATGGATATAATACTTATATACTTTTTTTTTGTAAATATATACTTTTATACTTATAGTACATAGGAAACACCCAGACAAACACAAACACTTAAATTCATCACAATAAATGTTTGTGTCCTGTGGGAATCGAACCCACGACCTCATGATCAGCAGTCCGGTACTCGAACCACTAGACCACAGACGTCGTCAAATGTCGTCGTATGTTATTATTTTAGTTATATTTAATAGGAAGCAAAATCAGTAAATTTTCAGTAGAAGCCTAGAGTTAAGAGTCCAACCACTCTTCGCCTGATCTGGGAATAAAACCCAGGAGACGCAATATCCCAAAAAATTGTGTAGATTTGCCGTGAGATATAACACCCCTGGACAGGTCTCAAATAACCCGACAGACCTCTTAACTGTATTTTAGTATATTTCATACTCGCATATTTATCCTACATGCAAGCTTTTATTTTTTTAACTAATGCGAATTATTATACATACACACATACACTCACGCCGTTTTCCCACAGGAGTAGGCAGAAACTAGAGACTTTCTACGATTCATACACGTTCCTCCACGTTCATACACTTTGTCATACACACGAGCCGGTTGCGAGTACTACGCACCTGACCTGTTTGAAGGACCTGTGAATTATCATCAACCCATTAACTATCCCACTGCTAGCCACAGGTTTCCTCTAAAAATAAGAGAAGTTAGCCTATTAGCCCGCTCTTCACGAATAAGTTGTTGAAATGGTGGCTTATTAAAACTTTATTTAATCATTTTAGAAAAAAATATCTCTGAACAGAGACAATACAATCAGTTGAATGAGTTTTTAGCGTAAAATTTAAAAACAATCTACGCTGTCAGCAAATCAGCGGGCGGCAGCGGGGAACCAAAGCCGGCGCCAGTGACAACGCAACGCACAAAATAACAAATATTTGCATAATGAACGCATCAATGTCTGAGTTAACTTGTTTTGAACTGGTAAACGCTAATCTAAATGTTTAGTTCAGACACTTAACTTCTGTTTTAAACATCGGATTAGAGATTTATGTCCCCGTATTCTCTCAATAGGTACCAATATTATTAAAAGTTTGTTTGGATGGTTGTTACTCCTTCACGCTGCAACGGATTAACGGAACTGATTAAAATTTGAAGGAACGTTAAGTTTTTTTACAAAAACTTAAATATATAATTAATATGAAAATAATAAATATGAAATTCTACAGATACCTACAAAAGCTAACAAACACTAACTAAAACGATCTCTTCTTTGTGACTGGGATCTATTGATACGCAATGACTCGTATTTTACATTTCGTTAACAGAGTATAACTGTATTAGGAACTAGAGTTCCTGCCAGACGTACAGACGTAACTAGGTCTACAACTAATTTCATTGTAGGCTTAGCATTAAGAAAATGTATATCCAATATCGTCACTCCAGAGTCTAATCTTTATGCAGTATCATCATCATCAACCCATTAATCGTCCCATTGCTGGGCACAGGTCTTCTATCAGAATGACAGGGGTAAGTCGAAGTCCACCACATTGCCGTCGTGCAGGTTGGCAGACTTCACATGCCGTCGACAAAATGTGGATTGATGGATTTGTGGACCTATGGATTTCCCATGTCTGCCGCCAGGGGAGGTGGCGGGCTATGTCGAGCACGTAGGTACTAGCTAAAACCCAAATAATCTGCCCTTACCCACGTCAGGGCTATGGGACTCGTGACAACATTCACCGCGTCCCCGACAGGAGTGACAATTTTACCTGCTATCTTCATCGACCTTTCTGGCATTTGAAAATGAATAACTTTCCAAAATGACACCGAATTCCCATAGTTTTATAACCAAACAACCGTCCCTATACGTTATGTCAATCCTGTTATTACCCTTTAGATATAATAAATCATCGTTGTCCAGATGTAGAGAATTAGCGGGACGCTGTGCGATCGCGTCGAGATATTTCCTAAAAATAATAAAAAATACCTCACACGAGCCCAATCAACCATTATTATATGACACACGATGAGGGCAGATTCTATTAATTTATAACCAATGTGGGTGGATATACTGGCATTATTTTTTTAAAGGTCGCGGAACGTGGACTTGGATAACTGTAATTTTGTGTTGTTTTTATTAAGATATTGGCCAAGTCAATTGTGGCACGCAACCCCTATGAAGTAAATATGTGGATAATACCTAATCTTAGACGTGACGTTTACAGTGTGCACGTTTCTATGTACTTTTGATTCGAAGTACCACTAAGTACCTACCTAAGTCCAATTTGCTTGGGAGCACTTTTTGATAAAATTAATCAACATCACAATAGTTTTGTGGTCACAAGCGCGCCTGCTGGGCTTGGGATCTTATCATAGATTTTTCTACAAAATTTGCATTCTTTCTCGGTTATTGGCAAAAGGGTCACGCCCTATTACATGGGACCGAAAACATACCGACGAACAGTGATTACAGCAGCACACTACTGCTTAATTTTTATTTATTTCATGAGATAGAAATATTTTTTTTGTGAACAATTACTCCTTGTCTCTAAGAATACAAAACAACTAGGTGGTATAATTTATACGTCCACGTAAATTATGTTTGACTTTATTGTTAGACCTTTTGACAAATTCACTTGTTACGTCATGTGTGAGAGCGACCGTGTTACCCTACTGTTTCTATAAAAAAAGTTATTGTTTTGATAAAAAATGACATGCCATACAAACATCTGATAATAAGCGTGGGCGGGGTCGTAACAAAAGAGAATTGGTTAGCACCATACAAACACAATACGGGATGAAGTTTTGATTCGGGTGTAAAATTAAGTTTTCTAAATTCAGCCGCCCTTTGTCTGTTTGTTCGTTTTTTCTTGTCACACCGTTCACACAATAAGATTGTTTGTTCTATTAACGACTTAACTGCGATAAAATTACTATTTTCTTGGGAATGTTATTCACTAATTTAGGAGATCTTTCCTATTATTTGCCAAAATAACACCTATCACAGCACAATATAACAAAATATACTGACAACAGTGTTTTTTTTTTCTATCTTGATACTTTAGAAGGCACATTTTTTGTCTCGTCATTATATCAACGAATCCAACCTTCTCCGTACATTAATCAAGTGGCATACATATCTGTATAACTTCCTGCGTTCGGTTTAGTAAAGGCTACTTTTAGGCTGTTTATCTTGCTAATGATGTTTTACGATGTTGCTGCACTCGGCGTTATCACGCGCCGTCGCCTACGGTAGCTAATGCACCAACTATCGATCGAAATCTAACAAAATCTCCTCTATGGCTTCGATAATAAGGTTCTGTTTCATGATAAAGGAACTGATATACGAAGTAGTAGTCTCCCAGCGGCTGTCTCTTTGTCGCCCTTCATATCTACAGGCAACTTAATTAATTGACGGATCGCGGTAGCAACCGAACTGATTAGCGCCCCTTTTTGTGCAACATCCTAACTCTTTTGTCGGAAGGTTATCTGAGTGATAATAGAATTGAGTTCACATGTTCGGCAACTTTAAATTCTTTTGGTAAACGTTATCCCGAATAGAGTACTTAAAAGGTAGCGGTCAGATTATCGGATTACTTTTAAATGGCAAAAAAATAACCATTGTATGCCGTAAAACTTTACTCTTCTCTACGGATCCTATCTTATCGCTAAACTACATTAAATATAGGATATAATTATAGCATTCTAATTCATTAGTCATACAGTATAGATACACAAACATAAAATATTGTACTTGCAACATCGATATAGGTCCTACAATGTAATTTTATAGAGCCACTTATGAAAATATGAAAACTCTCCAAAGAAACGATCTCAAAAAGTGGGATGTAATTATTGACTTGTGCTCACGTATAATCATCGCCCCTAAATATTAATATACTCCGCTACACAGGACACTGAGGCGGCAATGCACTTATTTAATGATAGGCGCTCATGGCTACCTCAACAGTTCCCGACAGATCTACTTAACGTACGATATTATAATAACCCAATTGAATATTTCGGGGCTGGAGAACAAAAGCCGGCAACACGGCTGTCGGCCACATTACCGCCCTACCACAATAAATCCCGGAGGTCCGTCGCCAAAGGGCTAATTACTCTGAATATCGGTTGATATACTGTCTACTTAGGAACCGTGATGTATGGCCGCACTCAAAGGATCGGACGCCGCGCGCCCCCGGCACGGCCACGATGCTACGATTATAAATAAGCATGTTTAGGATAACCATTGTCGACAACGCGGTTAGCTCATAATAAACCGTAATAGAAAACAATAATTTAACCCCCAAACTCTAGCCACAAGTCGTATTTATGAATCGTAAAACACTCGGCGTCACCGAACGTTTACATTCAATGTCGTAACATCTTTCATATCGACATCGAATGAGATGTCCAAGATATTCATTGTGTACAGTGACAATAGCGCACATGATCTAGATTAGTGACGCGCATTGTGTCGCCAAAGGGTTGCATTGTGTGCTACACAAACGCTGCGCCCGCGCATAATGCGCCGATACCCGCAAACATCTCGATGGATTCGCACAGATTCCATGAATTTGTAAAGAAAATAAATATAACTTATGACAGCGTTCCATTCACCATTTTTCATATTTTTGGGAACAGAATGGAATTTATATTATAAACGTAATATAGTTTTGTCACTAGGCTCGTGAAATAATATTGATTTGTTACACTTAACAATAATCGAATCTTGACCAAATTTTTCAATTATGCTCCATATCTATAGCACTATTTATTCGTATAAATTAAATTTTAAAGGCCAACCATAAGATACTACCTACTATACTAGGAGTATTAATTATCAAAAATTTTGATTAAAAGTATTAAAAACGAGCCACTTTAATTTTGTAATCGTGTTTCCTTATAATAATTTTATTCTTCCTTATTTTTGACGCTTTAAGTATTTGTCTAACAAAGAAACAAATTTCACACTGTGGGATTCAACTTCTTCCTATAACACCCACGAACAAGCAATATTTTTACCCGAGCAATTCTTTAAATAAATCTATAGACGCAATTGAACGTAATCTTCAACCAAACTCAACCACAATGGCGGTGATAAGATCAAAACTCCTGCTCCAACAGACAAATTGTTCGCTTACAGACTGTTACATCGGTAATGTGTTTACAAAACATGTCATTCACTGAGAATTATTTTAAATAATGTTTTTGTACCGTGAAATTGATTCTACCGCTACCTAGAATTTGGAGGAATGGCCAGGTATGAATACGCAGAGAATGTGGAGATTGATATCATGCGAATTTGTAGTACTGTGTCGTCATCAAGAAGTCCCACCTCGACGGTTAAGTCAAAGTTTTGTAACAAAATTTACAATAAAATTAAAATAAACAGTTAAAATCGCACTTATATCAAACTAAGGTAAGAAAAGTCATCTAAAAAAGTCAAAAGTCAAATAAAAGAAAATAATTTCATTTTCAAACTTTCAAAACTTTCTACATTAACGAAAAGCCTCTTTGATATCTAGTAGAGAAGTGAATCTAGTCGCATGTACTACATTAACTTTTCTTATATCAGAATAATGACTACTCAACTTATTTTATACAATGATTCTGAAATTTCTTGATCACTCAAAAATGCGTACTCATTTTATTTTTCTAACGGCCTATTAGCAACAAAATGTAACAAACACTTACGTAAAACAGTGTACAGGCATGCGGTGCAAGTTAATGTAGTCTATATGTGTTTAGTTAGTGTAAGCGCGGTGCGGGCTAGTGATGTGACGCGGACACAGCGACAGATGTGAGGATTGCGGGTAGCAGCAAGGTGTCACGGCTCAGGTGTAGTGAGTGGCACAAGCCACAGCTTTGTCATCGGCGGGTACTACCGTGCACAAAAGTATTACGTAAAATATGTGAAGCAATATTAAGGATTATTTTCATACCATGAAATTGTTTAACTGTTTCTGTACACGTTAAATCGTAATTGGAGTATCGGACCTAGGTCCCCTAGCGTAGCAGTCGCGCTCGGGACCATAAGACCAACGAGACAGTCGTTGAGCCTTTCTATGAAATTCCCAGCACCTACTCGGAGTTTGGGTTTGTGCCCGGTTAGTGGCAATAGCTTTGCCCACTGTTACATTGGATCTAAACTTATCGGCAAAAACTGGTACCTACATCTTTTAAAATTAACAAAAATAACATGAAAACTCTTGCCACTTTTAATGAAAACTTTACAAAAATACAATTTCTTCAAATATTCGAGTATACTTCGAAGCTCGTGACAGATCAATTCACAATGTGTACGCGATTGTACCTTGCTCGTTATTTTTTTTCAACATCCGCTTTTAATGCGGAACGCGAAAGTAGGGCAGAACAATTATAAAAATCTTACTACATCGTGAGCTTCGAAAAATTATACCACTTTTCATGTGACTGGCACGTCTCATTGTGTCATTCATAATTTTATTATAAAAATATACCTTAAAAAATAAAATTACACCCATAAATCATCAATCTGCAATAACTGCGCACACAGTGATGTATCTGCTATCAAGACTCCTGTTTAATTTTGATGGGCAGAAAATTATCATATCAACTGGCACGCCATTTTCCCTACACACCGTGCAAACTAAGTAATGGGTGGTAGGTGGGTTGTATTAAATGAATAAAACTTCTTTCGTTTAACGGTTAGGTACAATTTCTAATTTAATTTTCAATGCGGATTTAAAATATTATGTCCTATCTTTTTTCTTTTTTTTACTCAACAAGTTTTTACTTAACTCCTATTATACTTTATCATCATCATATTTTAAAGAGGAAAGATATGATTGTTTGTTTGTTTGTTTGAATTGAATAGGCTCCGAAACTATTGGACTGATTTGAAAAATTCTTTCACCGTCGTTGGGAAGCTACGCTATCCCCGGTTTTTTTTTTTTTTTAGGACGGATGTAGATTCTAGCTCAGGAGCTTTAGAATCTTAACCGGGCTTGGTGGCGAGGCACCTTTTGTGCCTCCAGCCATGGACACTTATAAACTAAGCAACAGCAGCTAAGGGTGTCCCCTAACGGGACTCGGACCTCGGCTTAGGGCGTGTGACATTAAGCTATAATTTATAATAAAAACCACCACGCGGGCGAAACCGCAAAAGATCCGTAGTTAGAAAGAAAAAGTACGAGATTGCGAGTCTCGTTCTAACCATTGATATCTATATCTTAATTGGGATACAAACGGTGTAAGCAGATGCCATATACTCGTGCTATTGCACAATAAACAAGCTGCAGAACAGATGAAACTCCACATTTGGGTGTTCATGGTCAGAAAGACAACCCTATGACAACTTGCGCAAAAACTCTCCATTTTCAATACCCCTTTCTTTGTGCAACCCTATACTTTCGTAGGACCGAATTGTACAACTTTTGGGACTCAGCACATGCTATTCCAGGTGTGAATTTTGTGTGTCAATAAAATTAATTGTATTGATGTGGAAAGTTGTCAATTGTATTGGCACGCTCCTTTGAAGAGTTTCCAAACGGTGTAGCGTGACTAAATAAATGGTATATGGTGATATGCAACGATGTGGAGTATTTTTTTAAACTTCTTCGGCTTGAGCTTTGGCTTAGAGTTGAATTTTCGGGTATTTAATTGTGTGAGTAATGAAATAAAATTCTCTTAAACAATTTGGCAACAAGGCTGTTCCTATCTGATAAACTATTTTTTACACAAATACAGTCTGTTGTTTGGTTTCCCCGCCTTACATAATTATTATATAGGAAAATTGTAACAATAGGAATGTAGCAATTTTGATACATTCGGAAATTTAGATATTTCACCAAAATAAGTGTTGATTGTTGGTAACTCACTACGCCAGAGGTACTGGGTTCGATTCCCATATCGAGCAACGTGTTATTAAGTTTTTCAGTTTCCTATTCTCAGTAGTAGCTCGGAATTTGTGCGTGTAAAGTACACCTCTGCCTAACCCTTTAGGGATACAGGCGTGATGAGGATGAATGTCCACAGCTATAGTAGGTAGGTACGCATAATCAGTTAAATTGGCAAAAGATAGTTCTATACTATTGTAAAGCTCGTGCCGATAAATTTGAAGAAGAAAGTTAGGGATTGAAGTACCTATCTATACTCTATACTAATATTATAAAGAGGAAAGATTTGTTTGTTTGTTTGTTTGTTTGTTTGTTTGTAATGAATAGGCTCCGAAACTACTGGACCGATTTCAAAAATTCTTTCACCTTTGGAAAGCTACATTATCCCCGAGTAACATAGGCTATATATCATCACGCTACGACTAATAGGAGCGGAGTAGTAATGAAAAATGTAGCAAAAACGGGGAAAAAATTATAAGACCACGCGGGCGAAGCCGCTGGCGGGAAGCTAGTATAATATAATTATCTAATCATTATAAAATTTGAATGTATAATATGATAATTATATTACGTTCTCTAATCGAATTTATTAACAAAAAATCCGTGACTAATTAAAATAAACAAATATCACAGAAATGACATGGACCCACACTAGTGTAGGATTTAATTACGAACGAGAGTCATAAAACAGAGGTACCTACGTTTAAATGTAATCAGCTATTATATTTTTATCATTTACATGAAGATAAGTTTAATCAAGAAACTATTAGCTGATTCATAAAACTTTAAGTGGTGCTTGTTATCTAGTTAACGTTTAAACTTACAAATTCTTAAGTTGCTCATTTGGATAGAAAACGACACTTCAATCTGACTTCCAAACCATTTGGATGCGTTACGGTAATTTTCTCATACATATTTTATCATTAATTGTTATTAAATATATTAAATGAAACATATTATAATATAAAACACCCAATTTCTCAACATAGAGATGTGCACATGGCTTATAAATCATCTTTGAGGTGTTTATCTGTAAATATTATAAACTACATACGAATAACATCTACATTGTAATTTCTTAACGTTGGGTTGTGATAAACAGCCATATATGTTATATAATATACACTAAGGGTGTTGTTATTCAAATATGACGATAGAGGTCATAATACTGTCCCTATTAATTCGTCAAAATTTGAATATCGATGACGCAAGTGGCAAAGCAAACAAAGTATATTTCCAGTAACTAAGATATTTCACTGAGCGACGTTTACATTGGTGTTAACGAGCCACCCCCCTATAAAATGTTTTGTGTTCATGCATAAATCATCGAGCTAGGAAGACATCACAATGCGAACGTATAAATATTGTGTATTAATGAAATATATTTATTGCGTAGTAATAAAATTTTATGTGTATCAGAAAAGCTTTGGAGCGATTTGTTAGTGATGTAGACGTCAGGTTGTTTGTGGGTTGTTGACATCACTATTAACCTTAGAAGATATTTCTTATTCAGTAACGTTGAGAGATGATACTACACATTTGAAAAAATATGGTAATTAGCTATTTTCGTTGCAATTAAATAAGAAAATATCAATTTGAAAGATAGTGACAGTTAATGTTGAAAGCCACATGACTATTATTACTCCTTAAATATTTAGTATTTACAACAAAAACTGCATTTACTGCTGATTTGTGAATCACCCAATATAAGAGATAATAACTTAGTCAACGCGTAATAAAAGTCAGACGCTTAAACAACGCGAACTCCTGGCAATCAATTCAAATTGTTTAATTACCAAATTAATTATTTTAAATGCCAATTAATGCCTTCGGATTCCGATAAAGAATTATGTGGATTCTGACGTATTACACCTCTCATTGATTAAATTTTAACGCTCATAAGTGTAAAAACCGCGATAATGTACCTCTATCGTCATTTACTTAAGTGGTTGATAACGCGCGTGAAAAAAAGTAAAGTTATTTTTTTAATTAACACATTAAGGGCAGATATCTTAATCTGTGTGGCGCCAATTCTAAAAAGACTTCACCCCTTGATAAGAGTCTCGACGAGTTTATCAAATACAGCCCCAGGCCGTATCTATGGAACGGGATAATAATGTGCAAAAAAGGTTCTTTTACAATTAATGGATTTCGGGGTTTACTTATGTTTTTGATTTTGGGACCACCCTTCGCAAAGAATGCGAACATTTGAAGATTACAGTCGGCAAAAATAAAGTTTTGATAGTTCGTACTTTCAGGACTAATATGTTCTCATAGTTCCATGCTGATCTGGTTCATCTATTGAATTCAGATACAGAAAACAGAGTACGTATTGTCTCTGGTATGTCATTTTCCGAAACAAGAGTTTTCGAGTGTTAGTCATCTCGAAGAGTACCTAATTATTTAAGTTCCATCTTCTCACTAATATAATTCGGCCCAGCTATAGCGCCGTATCTCAAATTTTCGTTGCGGCCACTAACTCGAAATAAATGTTGAATAATAATTACTGACAGAACGGACGTGGGAAACCGTCTCCTACGGCAGCGATCGGCGTACGCGCACCATATAAATCACACAGCACAACAACGCAAGATTTATACCGGCTAAACGGATAACAACAATTATATCTGAATCATTTCAGACTGTATGAAATCAACTAATGATACTCATAATTTAGGAAAGGTGTTGTATTATCACCTTCTTATACATTAAGATTGACTACCACTTATAGATATAGGTAATGAAGCAATAAAAAAATCTTAATCAATTAGGTATAGTATACATGGTTTCAGTAGCATCAATAACTGTGCGTATCTACATTATGTCTTCAAGTAAATGGAAAATTAACATTCAATGTATTTTTGTACGTAATTACGCTGCCGACTGTTGCACTTTAACAGTAATGCATGTACCTGTTTAAATGTAATATAATTAGTAAATACTTAATATTAAGTATCGCATTTATCACTTAACGCTTATAAAAAAGCATGGAGAACGTTTAAAGATAATAATTAACCCTATTCTAATTCGGTATTCTTCACTGATATTTTTTCGTATACCAATATTTCACACAGGGTAATAAACCTTTGAAATATTAGGGCAATTATAGAAAGGTAAAATGAAAAAATAAATAAAGACAAAAATCGCTAGCTCGAGGCTACATTGCGGAGGGCCACTGTTCAAACCATTTGAACGATATTTTTTGCTACATTTTTATGAGGGAAAGACGTTATCCGAGTGATCTGGTCGAAGAGATTTATAACATCTGACCACTAAACACCGCTTGTTAGTATTCAGGTTAGATTTGCATCCAATTAGTAGCATTAGAATTTTGTGATACGTGATATACCGTATCAAAGTGCAGGTATTTATGGGAGCTTTGATGTTCGAATTTAAATTCGGATCGAATGCTGGCAACATTATGTAATGGATACCTATAGCAGTGTATAATCGATCCATTAAACTTGTTTTTTTTATACGTCAGCTTTTAGAAATTATGCCGATAAAATGAAGTAGTTAGCTAGTTACACCTCTGCCTAACCTATTTTAAATTTAATAAAAAAAAACGTACCATCGACAAGATGAAGAACCTATCGGGGAATACAGACGCGACGACGTCGTATGTATGTTATGTAATAAATATAAAAATATGTAGAAATGAAGTATCTTTATTGAATACTAGCTTTTTGCCAGTGGCTTCCCCCGCGTGGTCTTTCCCTTTTTGCAACATTTTTCATTGCTACTCCGCTCCTATTAATCGTAGCGTGATGGTATATGGCCTATAGCCTTCGCCGATAAATGGGCTATCTAATACTGAAAGAATTTTTTCCAATCGGTCTAGTAGTTTCGGAGCCATTCAATACAAACGAACAAACAAATAATCAAATCTTTCCTCTTTATAATATTAATATAGATTCAATCACTTCAACAGAATGACTTAGGCACATATACCTATATCTTTCTTACAATCATCTTTCATTGACTGGTTCCCATATAATTAAGAACACATTCAAGCAACAGTAGATTACCAGTCCATTTGCATTAATCTGAATAAAAATAGTTAAAAAACAAAAAAGTATTGCAAGTGAACACAAGCGAAAAGATTCCCACGGTCTACACTACAGCCTCAAAATAGATAGCAATACATCTAAATAACTTAACAACCAAATATCAATTATCAATTAAACTTTACTATACGCTATTTGTTCATTATATATTGTAAATCCACACAGAAACAATAACAATTACGTTTCGTTTTCACATAAAGCTGTAAAGTCAAAACAAAAGACACGGCAATTGTTTCCATCTTATAACAGAACGTAATGCATAAATACTTGTAGGTATACATATGCTCGCTTAAAACACTAAAGAAGAAAGAATTCACAGTCCTCCGCGGATTAACGAATGCTCCCGCTGCCGACAGCCGCGGACACACAAACAAATTGAGTGACCAACAAATTGTTGTAGGCAATTTTTCGTAGCGCGCTACGATTTTTTGTAGCGCTTTTTGTTGTAGGCAAGCTAATGACGTAATCTAAAGTGTCAATCGTAGCTCTTATTTTACTTTGTACGAAACAAATATTATTTTACTACAGACGTATGCTACCTATATTTGTTATTATAAATTAATTAAATTAGCTAGGTAATAATTTAAATTTTAATAAATTTTTAGCTGTTTTTGTTCTTGAGATCTTGTTTTTAAAATTTTCTGTATAATTTCCTTTATTTTTTAAGTATCTGTTAATAATTTGTGTATATATGGGTTTACTTTGCCTGAATTAAATTTTATTATTATTATCTTCGATCAATAATTATTGTATTATTATGATTTATTGTAATATAAACTTTTGTAAATTTTTTTTTATGTTTGAAGAACATTTTTTTTTTAAATTCGTATTTAGAAACTATTATAAGAGTAGTTTCTCATGTCCTAAATTTCGACTTGCGGACAAGCCCACCCGAAATTATTCCAAGGGTATCGTAAAAGTAAAAGGTGACAAAGGTTTTGGTGGGATGGTTCAGCCGCATGCATTTGTCCATCTTGAGCTCGTGACATTTATAAATAATGGAACGTATAATTAATATGTGATAGTAATGTTCTCGTCTTCAACCTGAAGACACTACGGAACATAACGTACCACCACGACCCTCTATGTATCTCAGAAAGGTTAGGCTTTATATTCAGGCTGCCTTTAATAGTGGGCGAGTCCATTAACATTAACCAAGCAAAGATTCAAATTCGCTACGAATTTTTATACCTTAAATCTAATAATCCTTTTTTCTTCTACCTTTTTTGCTCGACCTGGGTTTTAACCCAGGACCTATAGATAAGCGGGTGTAGGTACTTACGACCACTAGATCAACGACTCGTTAACAGTAAACAATAATTTTACCAAATAGTTCATAATTTTAGAGTACAGTATGTCACATAGCCCACCGCCAGCGGGTGCAGTCAACCGCCCAGGAAGCGCAACTCAACGCGCGAATAAGAAATAAATTCGCTGGCAAGCGTAACAAAGGTGAAGTAAAAAGGAAGCGTCCACCCCCTAGGCGATGCGCGGGCGCACTCGGGATTTATACACGTGCCTTATGGCTTCATGGGAAATGAGAAAAAATTGCGATTTCGCCCAACGTAACGAATGTAAAAATCTATTCAACTTAATGCGCATGCGTCTGCTAACATACGTAACTGTACATGTTACAGCCTGAGGCAATTTTACTGATTTTACCAAGTTCTAGAGTGTAGGTGTGTTCATATTTACCCGATTACGAAGTGGAGTTTTCTGTTGCATAAAATATACTTACGAATATAATAAAACAAAAATGTTTTTGGCTATACTTGAAGTTGGCCGGAAGTTTCGCAATATGAAATAAAACTTTTTTTTCTTTCAGTTGGTTACAACGTTTACAGGAAGTTATGTTTTCGTTTATTTGGAGCCGATATTCCAACGTGACCTGTAAATTATTAAAATATTTAAAAACAAGATACTTACATGGTATAATTTGTTTTTATTTTTTAGCGGGTTTTACTTTTAAATAATACCTAATTAAAATTATTTCCGCACCACATGTTCACGCTTGTAATCCCCGAAACAGTCGGCAGAGTTCATGTAGACTGATGTATACTCTCAATTTATCTATGCATGTTTTCAAAATTCCTTTAAAAACCAAATTCCGATCACATCTTAAGTTACCCAATTAAGTTTTTTAAATAAATCACAGGAGAATAGAGCAGTGTTGTATGTTCAGTGACAATGGTAAAGGTGGAAGATATTTGTCTTACAAGTTTAGATAACCATCACTTTGCCATGTTGTGCCACACTATCTGACATTAACATGTGTACGAATAACATCCCAAAACTCCGGGCAATACAACTCAAAACTAGGTAACAATTAAAATTCTTATAGATTCAGTGAAATGGATATAACCATGGACATAGTAGGGGAAAATAATCTATCTCTCTAATAATTATTAAATCATTGATATATGAATATATTTTATACGATCCGCCCTCGGGTGCTATTATTGTAATTTTCTGTAAAAAGTATTATGCAGTAGACTGTAGTAGACTCAGGGATAATATACCTTTTTATCAGTGAAAGAATTTTTTAAATCGGGTCAGTTGATCCAGAGATTACCCCCTACAACCTCACAAACTTTACATCTTTATAAATATATTATATCTTTATAGATATTTCCATAATTTTCATGTTATAAGAAAGCTATTTCCAATTCCATGCACTAAAATTTATTGTATAGTGTCATAAAAAGTTATGGCAGTTAAAAGTTTTCAAGTGAGAGAATAAACCAATAGAAATTTATTTACTTGAATTCAATTTAATTTCAACGGTAGAAATGTATTTTGTATTTCCATATTTATATGAATAATATTGTTGTTATTTACTAAAACAGTATATGCGTATTATATCCATAGTCTCGTGCAGTACGTACGTAACCATAGTACGAACTTTTATTATTTGGGACCAAATGGTGTTAAATAAAATATCCCAAGTATTTAATAAGGAAATATTATTATTTAAAATTATTTTCTTCCTAAAACCGAAACCATAAATAAAAAATATTTGTTGTCAGAAAAAAGTTGTTTAACATTACAAACAAATGTAACTAAATAAAAAATTGTTGGTACCAACAAATTGAAGATGTTTGATAAGGAACAATCTAAACACGATCTTGTACGCACGCACTGTCTTTGTGTCTGTACAACCCTTTACACTGAGGTGTTAAATTGTTTATATGATAATCGTCTTTACATTGTGCTGCACACAAAAGTACAACTGTGTTCTTTCTTTTTTGTTTTTTATCAAGACGCTGCTAACAACATTTGAATTATCTCTTAAAACTTCTGGGTTTTTATGTATATTCAGTGAGATTTGTAACAAAGGGTATTGCAATTGCTAAGCAATTGTACTGTTTCTTGCTTGATAAACTATGGGGGTAATAATTATTAACTAATTAATCTAAAAAACAGTTTTTTACGCAATAAAAGCTACTGAAAAGCATGCAGTAAATTCTTAAGATTTTCTTGAGAATACTCGGGAAATCAATAACATTTCCATTTTCGATACCCAATATTACGTATAAAACTTTAAATACATATTTATATTCTGATTTGGAAATTGATTTTGACTAGAGAAAATTATAACGAACAGCTGTAGTCCAGTGACATCTGCTAAATTAACATTAGCTAAGCTACTGTGGTTGGCGCTTCCTCATTTAATATACAGTTAGGTAGGTACTCACATATTTATACAAAATAACATCATGTTTATGTCATCATTATTATAATTAAGGCCCCAGTCTAGCAAAATTTGGCAGTTGTCAAATTATTAGCTCATTTTCGCAACGTTTTTTTAAGGAAAGGAAGGATATGGTGTAATATATTTTTATCGCAATAGAATATATGTTATATTAGCTTTATCTACGTATTTTTTTCACGTTCCTCTGGTTAGTTTATGTTATATAAATCAGGCGTCAAAGATGGCGCTCTCGCGCCCAACGCCATTTAGAGTCATGTTTGTGCACGTTAATCGGGATGATCAAGAATAAATTCAAAAATCTACTCAGCGCAAAATTAGCTTAAGATAGTCGTCTTCAAAATGCGCTGAGTAGATTTTTAATTATACCTTTAGTTTTCTTAATCCGAGTGTCATAACATCGTCAAATTTTCCTGTTTTTGGTCCCAAAACAAACGGTTTTTTTCATAATAAAAACTAAAAATATTGATGAAATCATTTGATCATCTTAAAGTACGTGTATTAAATGACACAACCAATTAAAAAAAAATGTGTACCTGCTTCACAAATATTTTTTATAGTGTTTTCAACAGGCACGGTTTATAAACGAAAATCTCAATCCAATTTCTTCAGAGGCGGCCAGTCGGTCGTAGCGGTTGGACGTGGATTCTATGTCAAATTCAAATTTGTACCTCTCGCTCTAAATTTTGCTCTCTCTCTAACCTTGCTGGCGTACTATCGGGCATTGAAACTTGCTCTACTTCATTATTTTTATGTCAATTTATCAGAAATTATTTCCGACACGCGTTTCCCGATCACGCGCGTTTTTATTCCACAAGCACTTTAATCGATCGATTGTTTTAAAAAATGCGGTATGTATAGGCATTTATTGGACACCTAAACGCTTGGATGTCCGTCTAACTTTATGGTCCCGATTCTTCTGTCCCTAGTTAACACCTGGGTACAGAAACAACTCGACGCCATTTTTTACATTAATAACAGACATAGACTGTTTTGTTAGCAGTAAAGTGCGATAGTAACAAGTCTGTTACTATGGTTCATTAACTTGTTACCACTAGGTAACAAGTTTTTTACTATGGACCGTTAACTTTTTATCACTAGGAAACAAGTTCGTTACTATGGTCCGTTAACTTATTACCACTAGGTAACAAGTTTGTCCGACACCCAAAAATTTACCTATGACCCTCCCCGGTTTGAATCACACAAATTGAATAATTACTATCATATTATAATTATAATTATCAGCCAAAAGAAATCCACTGTGCATTTGGAACAAAGGCCTCACCCATAGACTTCCACAAGGACTGGTTATATGCCGCCTGCCTCCAACGACTCCCAGCGACCTTCATCATCATTGAAAACCCACTCATGTGTTCTCAATGATGATGAAGTCCTGTGTGTTCGGTTTCCGTACTTAGTCCTGCAGTGGAAATGGTCCCAGCTACCTTTATCGGGTCATTAGACCATAGTTAGAAAGTGAGAAAGACGTAGTTTGAAAGTGAGTGTGCAAAGTACTGAAAAAAAGTGCAGTGACCGCTTACCTACGATATATGGACATATTATGATGCGTAGAAGTAGAGAGCCTAGTTACAAAACAGGTTTTGAACATAAATGTGGATGGATATAGTAGAAGAGGAAGACCAAAGAAAAGATGAATAGACAGTGTAAGAATGACGACGATGTACGTAAGAAAAAAACACTGCGCCGACCCCAAGTGAAGGTGAGGTGGTGCCTATAGGTGTACATATACGAGCTAGATGGACATATGATATAGGTACTGGTTGGATGTAAACGATTGCAGGGCAGATCACCCCCCGATTGTCGGTTAATATGGCAGTGGCGTAATAGAGAAGAGGCCCTGACTCAGCAGTGGGTTTTACCGGTTGAATAGATAGATAGATAGATGAGTATATTTATAGATAACCGTTGCACGCGGTTTTTCATTTACCCCATTTCATGTGCCCAGAAGAAAAGTCTTTAGATCGATTTTTTGGTGTTAAACATTTCTAATCCCAACTAGGACATGAGCTGTAGCTTTTGAACGGCTGAATAGATTTACATGAAATATGGCTAACAAAAATCCCATTTAAATTTGTAACATAATTACAAGACTAATCTGTGGAGGGATTTACAAATACAATAAGAGCTGGATTGAGCCATGGGCTAGTCATTTTGTTGCTGAGCTATAAGCTCAACGGTTCGAACCCGTGTAATCTGGTTCATCTAGCTCATTGAAAGCTGAGTTTACACACCTCTGATGATAGCCAGACGGCTATAACAGTCGTGGAAGTATATTCTATGTCAAATTCTTACTACTTGCTCTGAATTTTGCTCTTCCTCTAACCAGTTTAGATCAAGAAATAAAACACAAAGGTCTACTCCAAAGCAAACCATCTCCAGGAACTTGACCTTATATTGAATCATCCTCCTTCTTTTTCATGTCTGTTAAAACGAAATTAAAACCCCGACTAAAAATATCTACTGTTCCATAAGTCATAAAGTACTTAAATTATTTCAAATGACAGATATTTTTTTCAGATTTTCAGGGTATAATCCCACAGGCCACAGTAGTGCTGTTCATTATAATTAAATAGAAATATCTTTTTGTATTTTTTTAAGCATTTTCCATACTAAGATTACAAGTTATTTTTATTGAAGGAAAAAATCGGCTGACGGGCAGGATTCGAACCTGCGTGTTCTGGTTCGGTACACCACGGTACACTACGGTTGGTTGGGGCTCGCGGTAGCTTAGTGGTCAAAGCGTCTGATGTACCGCACCAGAAGACGCAGGTTCGGATCCTGCCCGCCAGCCGATTTTTTCCTTTATTAGAAATATTTTATTTTGTAAAGTAGAGCAACTTTCATTTCGTGGCACTGCTCTACACTTTGTAATTTACGTATCACAGGATGATACAGAGGGTGCCTCGCGGGGTTCGTGCCCGCGAACTGTCAATATACTGAATTCGTTTGTTATGCACAGCTAGACTGGGGCCTTAAGCACTTACTAAATCGTATCAATTTTTATTTACAAATTGTTTCGATAACTTCGAGACTCGATCATTTTCTGTTATAAAAGCTGGTAGTTTGCGTCCGAAGAAATTGTTCCCTTCAGTTAAATGGTAGCTGCTTCCGATGACACTGGACTCTCCTTTAGGCAAACTCCGCCCCTTAAGTCGCGGGGAATAACGACAACATAGAGTAATAAACTATTGACACTAAAATTATAGAAATAATCACACTATTACGCCTATAACCCTATTATGTTTTGGCCCAGTGAAATGAAGTTATTTATAGTAGCACCATTGATCAAATCAAATTCTATGCTTTGAATATATTTATAAATATAATATAACTCGGCCCACATTAATTAAGACAAATATAATATTTCAGTTTGAGTTTATTAAGTGTCAAGCATTAAATTATAATAAACATTCATAACTACCCTGCGTACTTTCTTCCAATGTGTCTTTGTAAGTTTAATGGATTCCATCGCACACAGCTTAAAAAATAAAACAGTTCTTAAATCATTCGACTCTAACACATTTATAAGTTATCGGTCCGTTAGTCCAAGCCCGGGGTTACAAAGTAATAAGCAGTTAAACATACATGAAACCGCTTCCAATATTTTTACATAATTATCAACGAAGTTGTTGCACATACATTAATGATTGGCCGAGCACACTCTAATCATCGAGCATCTTCCTTGAAGCCGATCAACCATAATTTACGATTGCGGAGAAAGGAATAATACAATGAAAAGAAATTCGGAAGCGATTTATGAAATATTTTAATCTATAGACAGACATACATGCTGAATAATGGTCGAACACAAAGTAGCAATAGGAAGAAATAATATTTTTCATTTCCTGTTTGGTTTATGAGTGAAATTTAGAGAGCAAAGTTTTTGCATTGTGTACACGCATCCGTGGGAGCAACTACCTGGCACCCGCGGCGCAGTAATTTCTTATAAATCGACATCGAGTGAGATATCCAGAGCCGCGGCTCTCTTCCCGCTGCGAGAAAGTGGCGCGGGCGTCGGGGAGCGCACCTACAATGACACACAATAGCGCACATGATCTAGATTAGTGACGCGCATTGTGTCGCCAAAGGGTTGGGAAGCTTTGTGCGGACAAACGGTGCGCCTGTGCATAATACCGCGGTACCCGCAAACATCTCCACTGTGATTTCGCACGATTCTATGAATTTGTAAAGAAAATAAATATAACTTTTGACAGCCGTCCACGCATCGATGCTATCGTTGTTTGTCGATTCGAAATTCAAAACAGTGATACGATTGAAAAAGTATCTTTAGGAATTGTTGTTATTTTGTCTTATCATAATCGATCATATATTTTTTTTATGTGATTTAAAATTATACAAAAATGAAAAAGAAGGTAGTATTCTGTTATTAATTTTTATTAATAACCTGTTATCATACTTTTAGCTAAATTAGACCTCAAGCCCCTCAGCCCTGTCAAGGGGTAGAAAGGGTTCAAATCTACAATTTGAAATATTCTAATAGTTTTTAATAACCCGCTTTTGACGAACATTAGACAACCGATAATTAAACCACTTTGAATACTTATGCCGAGGTTATAATGAACGTTTCCGCAGAGAGCCTTTAAGGGTTGTTCAGTCCTAAAGTTAACCCTTCGCGCTGGTATTTGAGGCTCCAGGCTATAACTTAAGAAAACGGTAATTAATTTTTATCATGTCGTGATGTTATGAGTACTGTAGTGATAATATATGCAATCATAAAACATATTCCCGATTAAGCACATAAATACTCTGTGTTTGCCCGCGGCTTTTCTCGCGTGTCTCAGAAATTGATCTTAAATGTATATTAATCAGTAGCACGTCAAAGCGTCATTGCGATTTATTTATTTTGACGTTTACCGAAAACGCACAGGTGGTACCGTTGAAAATAGCGGTTCATTATTTAAGACACTGTTATCTAATAAATCCCGAAAAATTATAAAATTATAAATATTTTTGTAAGTAATGACTAATAAAGCGTTAATACAAGGTGCAGACAACAATCCGACATTAAATAAAACAAGGCCTATTGTCAAGAGGCAGTTTAAGTAGAAAATGGTACAAGGTAGGTACCATTTTCTAATTAACGAATAAAATCAATACAAGCTTTCTTTTTTTTGTTCTCTATCCTGTATATCATCAGAATATTTAAATATATCATTATAATAACACATGATATATCTAGTAAGCTGTAGAAGTTAAAAAAAATATCACCGATTAAATCGTAAATAATACATTTGCAGCTAAACCTAACAACAAACAAAATTCCAAGTTACATTATTAAAAAATGTAACCTGTCCGCTTATGTCCATTAAGAGAGAAGTCAAAATATTTTATGGATGTAAATGTTAACACTTTTGTCAAACGAGATCACCCACAGAAGACACAAAGGGCACCGATGTAAATCTTACCTTTTATACGCCGCTAGAAGTTTTCGATGCTACACCATAAAATATAGATATGAACAAAATACTAAATGCAATAAAATCCTCAACCTCATTCATACAGATTAAAAAAAACTTAGCTCTACATTTCGGAAAAACTTGTTCCATGGTAATTTTTTATACGCAACCTGACCGCTGTCATTGTTAATTGTACCACTGGAACTAAAAAATGGATGAATGGGTCCGAATGCAGTCTTCGAGCACCCAACGGGTGACATTGTTCGGAGCGATTTGTCTTACAAGTTCAGATTCGATCTTAATACTGGATATCGTTTTTTCGCACCTCATGTCAATTTATACTCGTATCTTTTATCGATTTTTTCATTTTCTTTATAATCATTATTTTTTGTTCCAGCTAAGTGCTCGTATGTTAAGGTTACTTTATAGTTTTATTACATTTACGGATAGGTTACAGAGATACACAATATCGAGCTCTTTTATTCAAATGCACCCCTTTAAATCAACGCCTAGCCATTCATCACGGCAGCGACACTTCTCGGGTGGAACGGACACTAGCCAGTGAAGCTCAAAACAACCAAAACACAACTCTAATATATTGTAACACAAATACTATTCGGTTGTTGACCATTTGTTGATAATTTACGGAACTAAACGCAGATGCAAGCATTATTGTGTATGCTGTATCTAATTAGATAATGTAATTAAACAAAATTCCATTCTCGCCTTTGGGTGGTAACCCTTTAGATGTTCTTATCATCGTTTTCTGGTCCCTACAAAATTTATTGGCGTTGAAGTAATTAATTACTTTATTAAAAAAACTGTATCAGTACCAACAAAACACTTACCAGAAAACCTACACAGCAACGTAGAAATAGGATGCTCAAAGAAAAAGGAAGTTGAGCGTAATTGTAAACTCAGTATAAATTTGATATACGACGTCATAAAAAGACTAAAAGCAATTCAAATAAAGTAACTTTTTTCCCAAAACTAAATGCAGTGCAGTGCGTACAAAAAAGCTGGCGGAAGAGGATGGGACCTACCAATATTAGTTTTATATCTGGCAGAAAAAAGGCCCGACTTGAGAGGGCGATTGTCAATCAGAATAACAATAATAATGGGAACCCTTTGAGATTGACGAACCCTTTCGGTTCTGCACCTGATGCGGAAGCTATTCGCACACTACGTGGGAATTATATTTTTCCAAAAACTTTGTACTTTTTGATAGTACCTTTTTCAAACAAAATGAAAAATGGTTTTGAATACGTGTGAACTTTTGGCAGGTTCCTATTTTTAACCTGTATTTCGTTTCTGACAGTGTTGTCGTTTCGTAACGACAAATGATTTGTAGTTTTTACTTTGCGTATTAAAATTTACGTGGTCAAAGATATTTATTTCCTTTAAAATTGCTTTAAGTAGTGCTTGCTCTCTTTATGTTTGCAAATGTTGGTAATAAATAGTGGTGTAGACGCCTAGAGTGCAAAGCTTTCGGTGAAGGCTGCATGCCAGTACACCTATCAAGTTTGCACGCTGTCGATACCTGTACTAACTGTCCGTCACGACCTGAATACTGCTAACAATGAACTTGCGCGAATAACAAGTAGATACTCCAATGTTACTCGAAAGTCAACCCTGTTGCGTTAAAATAAGAGCCTTCAATATTACTACCCGCATGTTTTAGTAATACACGCGCCATTGCATTAATGATAGCGCTATCGGGTACCTACACTTGACTCAAGTTTACACGCTAAGATGGTGATGTAAACGCTCGAAATTAGATAATGTGGTGGAATAACAAAACATGCACGTACCCTTACTAAAGTGACATAAGAAAAAGAAAAACTAGTTGTCAAAGAAAAGTGAAACCTCATAGTATTGTATACGTAAATAAATTAATTCTAATTGCGCTTTGTTGTTATAGCATTAAGTAATATTTGTTAGACACAACCGAATATTATTATTAGTTATGACTATATTTTTGCAACTTGCAGATTGCAACTTGTAACTGCGATAACTGAACTGACTTATGAACTATGTATAAAAATAATACACATACAATGTGTTTAGAAAACCCTATCCAACCCGTGAAGGTATTATTAAGTACCTATCGATATTAGATTACATTTATGTAATCCTTTTCAGTTATCATGTAAAAAAAATATTCCGAATAAAAGTAAATATTTTTTTATAAAACAACTAGCTGACCCAGCAAACATTGTTTTGCCATATAGGGGTGGGTCACCCTTATCATTTAGGGGTATGAAAAATAGATGTTGGCCGATTCTCAGACCTACCCGATATGCACAGAAAATTTCATACAAATCGGTCCAGCCGTTTCGGAGGAGTATGGCAACTAAAACTGTGACACGAGAATTTTATATATTAGATGAAACTTAGATAAATAGCTACAAGGGCAATCGTCACAAGTGCCTAATATATCACGGCAGGTGATAGTGTTGTCACATTCAAGAAAATAGCTAGATTTTGGGTAATTTAGGTATATTTTTTACAAAAATCGTGAATTTAAAACTTCATTAACAGCCTTAATTTTATGAATATTTTATTTATTTTATTTGATAATGTGATTGGGATACCTATATACCCCTTTCGGGTCGGACAGGTTTTTTTTAACATATTGTATAGGGGTCCTGCTTGAAGGAATTGCACATTTTCGATCGGACGATTTTGATAGAAAAATACAACGACTGTGCAATACCTGCATACCCGTATCAAGTCACAAAGAATCTATATTTTATTCAACTGTAACTATTTCAATTACAACGAAATGAGGAACCAGTAGCAAACAAATTAAAATCTATTCGAAGCTGTAGTGATGTGACACTGAATTTGCATACAAACAAGTTTCATAAATATAAATGCAAAACTTTATTGTTGCTTGCGGTGCACTAATGACTTGCTCGTACACGTTGTTATTCCATCAAAAAGATTTTTATATGTGACATCACTATTTGGAACTTAGTAACTTGTTATTACGTCATTACTCCGTCACCCTCTTTGACAGTTACGTAATATGGCGGAAGCGACAGGTCCTGGTAATTTGACTGCTGTCATAACAGCGGATACAACCCACTTAAGCTTATTTCACCTAATTGAATCCTAGAGCATTAAGCCTCTCAAACCTATAATCCCTTTTATGAGATTCACGCCGACATTTTAAGGATCCTTTAGCTGTCCCCTTAAGAAAATATTTTTTGTTACCATATAAATCTAGGGCAAGGTGCATTAGAGATTTAATTAAAGATTTATACATAAATCGATCCAGCTTTTGATTGGCTGTATAATTTTAATCGTAGGTGATTTTATTACATTTATTTCTTTTTCGTTTCCAATATACTATTTGCAGTTAATGTTTGCAAGCGATGTGCAATTTTTTTAATAAACTGTTGTCGTACAAGTCATAAATACAGGTCTCCGGTTCCAGGTAGAATACAAGGCACGGCCTCTGATTTAAAAAAAGCTTAAGAAAACTGCCTCCATAAAAAAATTATAGATGGCGTCTGCAAAGATGCACTAGATAGAGTGGTGAACTAAAGCCTAACAAATTCTGAGGGTAGAGTCGCCCTCAGCCTTATCCACAATTGCCAATTGTTTGTCGATCACTGTAAATGTAATGTAAATATCATTTATTAGATTATCTGTAATATGTTTGAAACTTGAAACACTACTTTAAAATTGTATATAATGTTCAAATTTTTATTAATACATAATTTACTTAAAACGATATTTTCTCGCAACACATAAATACGTTCTATCTTTTTACTCCATGCACTAACATCGATAGAAATTGAATGAATATTGAATGTACAACATAATCAATATTTTCTATTGTAAGTTATTACAGTAAGGTCAAGCTGGGCACAGCGGTGTTCTATGTAAATCACTACATTGCCACTGTCCTGTCCACTAAACTAACATCCTCATCCCGTGTCTATGTTAATGGTGGGATCAACTTACATTCGACTCGACTCGACTCGATGTTATTATGCAAAAATAATCGAATTCTCGAGTAATGAAAATAGCTTGAACACGCAGTTATACTAATATCTTCCGGTCTTTACATGATTTTTACATTTTAATTTAAATTAGGAACATATTTTAAGATATTAAAGTAATCAATAACAATAATATACTATGTTGTTATTGCATTAAATTCGAATATGTAATTAAATCACGTCATTCCGCATTCTAATACATATCTTATTTCAATGATTTTCCCGTTTCACTGAAAATATATTATTCGAGTGATCCGAATAGTATTGTGTCACATCACTAGTCTATATTCACATAAACACATGCACAACGACATATTTACGAATGTTACCGCCTGTAAATGTGTTAGTTTATAAAATACGATACGCAGTAGTACACCTATATGAATCCTGTGATATTTATTATTAGACGCCCCGGTAGCCGACAATCACGCATTCCTCTTTAAAATCTAATAAAATACATTTTCGGTATGTTACCAACGTAAGTGCCATTAAAATGAAATAAAACTCGTCGGTATCTTTGAAAAGTATTTTTTATTGAAGTTGTAATACTTTAAAGCCACTGAAGAACGTGGTGAACGATGTTACGCAATTTGAAGTACGAAATTATAAGAAAAAATGTAGCTACAATGTGCCCTTAGGAAACCCGGACAATTTCATACAAACTCAACCGCAGTGAAGTGTTTAAAAAGACGGAGGAAACGTGAAAAAAACGTAGCAATATGAGAGTCGGTTATTTGACGTATTTCATGCGGAAATCATTCTCAAATTGCACAACACAAAAGTGTATCTTCCGATTGCGAATGTTGAAGAAATGAATTACTTTAAAAACTTTTTTTATATTGAAGCATGCCATGATGAGAAACAAAAATCATATTTCTAACTTCATTTCATTCAACAACTTCAAAATGTGTTTAAAACCATCTTGATTAGCACTATCGTATATCGCTATTCAGATTTTCTTGTAACATGATACTTTGTGTTATGCGGTCAAGTGGTCACGCTTTCAACATAATAAACATAATTAATTATAACTTGTTATTATCTTTCTCAGAATATGCTACCGGTCGACAGATGTTTTAATCTTTCAGAAAACTTTAAGTTTTTAATACACATTTCAATACCCATTGTGTTTGAAAATAAATATTCTCATATTAGGCATCTTGAACCTACCTTTTTCAAATTGTTAGCGAAAGCTGTTTTTTTTAAAAGGCATGCGTAAACCTATTTCGACGCTTTTTGTAATAAGAAATCATTTCAAAACCTAAACCATTTTATCAGTGACTGAAATAATGCTGAAACTTAATTAAATCAAATAATTATTAAATACATAACACAGCATATTTCAGTCTACAGTTTCCTTATATCGATGGTATAACAGTGATATGCGCGTGACCCGGACCGCGTCGATCACATCGCAGGTTCCCAGGCGCCCGCGCAGCGCCGAAGGAAGCCGATATCCGACAATTATTTATGTACGACGACCTGTCTGCCGCTAGCCTTATTTCTTCTCTGTCTGTTGTAACTGTTGTAGGCAAAAGGTTGATTGCAAACTAGCAAAAACATTATTAAATTGTATAAAATTAAATTGTTTTTTTTTATATAGTCCTATAGTTACATACGAGTTTTTCACAATTTTCTTTAAATGTTTTTAAATCTACTTACCCTCCAGTCATAAATATTTCTGTAATGAATAGTAATATAGTATTAATAACTCTGTATCCCGTTAATCTCAACTATTAAGTATATAAATGATCTAAACGTGATAATTTTATCAACAATAAAACTTCGAATCTAATAAAGTCTCAAGTTCGGTGTTTAAGATCAAAGCTTCAACATGTGTATGGTAAATGTATTCAAGTATATAATGTACCGATTTGTAATAAATCATGTGGCGGGCCCGCGTCGGAACTGAGTCAGGCCATAAACCATTTGCATAAGTGATGGCCCTTACTTGTCCCGTATCATTGTACCAATTACGTCTTTACCTACCGTACCGCCGGACAAAATTGTTTTTAGACGTATCACAATTATACGAAATTATGTTTAAAGTTAATTAGATTCTTTATCATTTTAATGTGAGTTTAGAAGTCAGCGTGTACACGAACACCGTGTTATGATAACTCTTGCCCATTGATAATAAGAAACACTTTACTACAATTAATTTCAACCATTTATTTCTAACTTTCCGAACGATTACGTTCAGAAACAACCATTAATTATAAGTACAATAACAGTGAAAGTGAGAGATTAATTAAAATATAACAAATGGATGCACGTATTGAATAGCATGAAAGAGATTATAGAAAATTAACAATAACAATCTGTTAGACCCGTTTGTACCGCAAGTTAAGCGAATTACGGACAATAGTTGCTACAGACATGGGAACAACAAAAAGATACTATCTATAAACACTGGTGAACTGATTTAGCGAGATAAACTATTGAGAGAGTGTATAAACAAACGTTTTTATCTAAAAACATTTCTGAGGAAATCGAATTATTCCATTGGCTGTAGGAGAAAGGGTTTAACAAAACATTGTAAGCGGATAAAGCTCGATATCGTACCTACTTAAAATAAGCTTTACTGCACAGCAGTAAAATCAAGAGGAAAGGCTTAATGTTATACTGCACCATAGATTAGAATTGTACTGCACTGAATGCAATTACTTACTTACCTGTAATATTACTGCAATACGTAACATTAACAAAAATATTTGTCCAATGTTTGCAACTCATAATCATGCATGTTCCATTACTAGACAAGCTTTTTACAAAACATTATACTAATTTTGTTGGAACACTTTGAATTTGTATTTGCTATTCGATTGTACTTAACCAAAGGCAAATAAGACCAACAACAAGCAATGTACACAAAAGTACCCTAAATACGTGTGCCTTATCGTCGAATCTTCGCAAATATCACGAACACAACAAAGCTCACGTGCCCCAATAATAAGATTATCGATACAAAGCATCGATAGAATTAATAGTTTCCGGAATTTGCCAAAATCATTCGATTCTTTTGTAGCAACTTTTTACACAAAACGGAAGCAAATAAAAGCAACGTAATGTAAACCTTAGGTTTTTAAAGAACTAATCTTTTGTAGTGAAAGAAGGAACACGCAGCCTTCATTGTAGCGCTGGGAACACTTTCCCACGTGCCTGCCAGTGTTGCCTGATCGTAAAAATATTAATTGCAATTACGTGAGTTAACGTCTGCAGTCATTCGCATTAGGTTTAATTACTCGTTAGCTTCCTCTTCTATCAGCATTTTCCATAATCGTAAACCACAATCTGCGATTGCATATAAATCTGTTTGTTTTACACACGGGCGGCACGACACGCGAGCTATTAAAAGTTTTATTAAGCCTAATGTTAATTTATGTTGGACGACAAGATGAGATATCGTGCGAAGCCTTATATGCTAGCACGAGCTATTTACTAAAACCATCGTATTTCCTTGCTAGCACATAAGTTTTAAATCAAATGTTTTAAATACATTTTGTGGGATATATATTAGGATATTGCTTGTACAGTAATAGATTTTACCAACGGTCACTTAAAAATAATGTTATTATAAAAATGAGTTTACATTTTGTATGTGTTTAGAAGGTTTAAAATGTCTGTTTAATCAGCCCGAACTCTACAGCATGTACTACAAACGTCACAGCCATGTGTGTCACGATAAATGGTACCATTTTTATTCGTTGCGAGCTTCTTTGTCCCTTTATCAGTGTCTTTTTATTCGCACATGTAAATGCATTTAGCTCCCACCTCCTTATCTTGGCGAACACCATTAATCTTGTATAACAATGTACCGGAGCTGCGTTTGCGCATCGATGGCTTAATCAAGCTTCGAGCTTGCCGTATCAGTACTTTTTTAAATCTACGAAGATAAAATAATTCTGCACGGCTATCTCTACGAGTTTTCGTATCTTATTTACCGTTTCTTCTGATAGCGAATTTAAAAGTAATTAATTTATTTTCACACTGTTCTTTGCAGTTTGTTTGGGGTTTAATGTTGTTTGGCACCTTGAAGCTACATATATGGGTATAGTCCGTGGTTCTAAAGTGCTATTTAATATTCACTAGTTTTATTAAATACTTTGGAAACTACGCAGTTACAAGATATAAATTACTTGTACATTGCGCGACAGTCTACACTCGACTTGGGCAAGTCTTTTAAGCCTATCTATACTTAATATTGCAAAGAAAATATTTTAAATAAAAATAAATAAATATTTGATTGCTTGTTTGTTTGTTTGCACTGCAACTTAAACTACTGGACCGATTTGAAAATTTATTTTACAATTAGACATCTTTACTGAGTAACATAGGCTGTAATTTATTAGAAATACTTAGACCACGCGGGCCATACCGCTGGCGGAAAGCTATTCTCTTATATTTAAAATGAGAACAATTTATTCCCTTAAAAGCCTACAATAATCAACTGGATTATGATTGAATAACATGCTATGGCTCGCTACATCACTAGCCCTGCGTGTCTGATCCGGCTTCCGTAAAGCTTGTACTGTCTCGACTGTCCGTACTATAAACTATGCGAAGTTTACTATATCTATAACAACTTGGTTGGATAACCTATCATAACTTTACGTCTTTCTATGGCAGTAATCTACTAGGTTAGAGGCGAGTAGGCAAAGTAATTATTGAGTAAGTTGTGAGTAAAAAAAAATAGACTTATAGATGACGAAAAAGGTTTTTGTTTCTGTATCGTGGTTGCGTATAAACACAAAGACATGGGCGTTATTCAGATCTTAAATTAATACACTTGTTTAATTTATATGTTTTATTTGTAGAGACATGCCTTACCTTCTGGGATTAAGGTAAGCACCGTAACTTCAAAGAGTGAACCATTTGATTTAAACCACAAATTATATTTGTAAGAATTTTTATATTTCATTTTTATATTAAAGTTCTTTTATACATATTTACACAGTGAGTAAACGTATACTTGAATTATTTTTACAATATGTACAATCACAGCCATAAAACTTATACATTAATTTACAATCTTGATCCTTTTATTTACAAATCTTATCAATACACTTTTAATTACACCAAGACAATAAAATATTCAGTCTGTTAAATCAGATGACTAGATATGACGCACTGTTATATGCTAAGATTTACTTGTGTTGCCACCACGTAATAGCGTCAAGTAAATCGTCTTCATCCATTGGGCTCACTTGTTCTTCATGAGGCTGGTAGGTATTTGTAATGTAACCACTTGAGTACGCTGATGAAACACCGGACGAGCACTCCGAACCAGCCGGCGAAGGCACTGACTCGGCATACGGAGAACTTCCATCAAAAATACCTTCATCGACTTCATAAGGCATTTGAGACACCACAGTTTGCGCAGTTTTTGAGGTTCCGTGCGCTGCGTCGCTTTCATCAAGTAAGTTCTGCAAATACCTGATGTATTCCACGACCATTCTGAGTGTGTCCACTTTGCTGAGTTTCTTCCCGGAACCACGGCGCGCACCTCCAGACAAGGCAGCAATAACAGCGGCTGGCAGCCTCTTCCTCAAAGCATTGAATCCATCGTTCACTTGCTTCACACGATTCCTTTCGCGAGCATTCCTTCTAGCGATTGAAGCCGCTTGAGCACCGGTGTATGGGTTATTCTTGTAAGTGTATTTCTTCTTATCAGTTTGCAGGTCCAGAGTCAAATATTTTCTTTCAGGGGCTGGTGCAATGGGCACCATTCTTGGAGCGTCGCTTTTGGCGTAAGCAACGTGATACTCGGACGGTTTATGTTGAATTCCTTGAAGCATTTTGACGAATGATCGCAAGGACGTAAGTTGCGCACGCGGCAGGTAAAATAATAGAGAACTTTTCGGAGCTTGGATGTAGTCGACAACGATCTAGTGAATGAGCGCTACGGGCAGCCGCACCGCGTTATATGGGCCCACCTTGTCCAAAAAAATGGACGGGACCCCTCACTCCCCAACTTTATATCATTTTTTTGGGTTCGTACCTGGAATATTCTTTTAAAGGTGTACTGCATAGTGGACGGGTACACGTGCCATTGAATTTAAATATGTTGACCTTGATAGATTTGAATGATTTTTGATTAGGTTTTGAAAATTATATTATAAATAGGCAAATCTACACTACATTCTCTACATTAAGGTTTGATCGCAGTTTTGTGAAGAAAAATATGCATCTAGTGAATTGAACTAAAATTACTGTGTTGACTTAAAATATTCCACAAATGTAATCTATCATTAATATAAGTTTGATTCACCTCCGCTTTTAACTACCACTATAGATATTTATTTCTCTAAAATTATGCGAATATTGTCTGCAAAAACACGTATCAAAAATAAATATCGGATAATCTGCAATATGAGCAATAAACGGCAAAAGTACATTTCCAGTAGCCTATAAAGCCTATAAAATAAGTAGTTAGAAGTTATCTACATCTTATACTTAAGTCAACTAATATTATTATTATTGCTAGCCAACAATGTAAGACTTTGTTGGAGAGAAAATTTTAATACTCCAGAGCAACAATGTCTCGTGGCGCCTTGTGGATCAGCTGTTATTTTCACTGTTACGTAAACAATGCAACTTTCATTAAATACAAGTTAAGGGTACAAGTGGAAACCCATGCGGTAGACAAGACTTGAAATTTATTACGGTCGGTGAAATAAAAATTGAAGAGACTAGTTGCTTTGTATTTGGAATAGCAACAATGAGACCGTAACCAATAGGAATACCTACAACAAAACTCGCGAACTGTGCTCAAAAGATGATGCAAATCTTAAAATGTTCTTAATAAGGTTGAATTTCAGTTAAACGTATTTTCCATTAATGCTCAAAGCTTTGGCAGACTTTAGAACCTGCACACTGGGCGGCATTGGTTTCACTGAACAACTGAAAAACGTTACCTTAATTTAGAACGGAGCGTCAGTATTTTACACGCACTTGAATAGTCAAGGGCTCGCCTTTGTCACATCTATTGTGCTTTAAAAAGATTACACAAGGAATGTGGGCCAGGCCATTGAGACAGAGGGAAGAATGAATTGTTTAGAAGCATTCAATCATCCATTGAAGAAGGCGCTAAAGTGATTTTAATAGACTCGGTGTCGCCTCCAAGAAGCAATTCATGTTTAATTTTGGTCCTTGCTTAAATTTTTTCCCTGTGTTTTTGTTTTTTCACTAAGTACAATGAAAAAATAAACATAGCAAAATGTAGTCATATGTAAATTAGTTGAGTATTTTAGGGAGTTATAAGTACAAATTTTATAAACAGGTACCTAGTTAACTAACAAAAGTTCAAATTTTTAAACGGAAGAACTGTTCGAACATAGCTAAGTTTCATAGCGGCTAACAAGGGTTCTTATTTCGGGAAAGGCATGAGCTTTAGTGATTTAAACATACATACAATGATACAGATACATACGAAACGGGTCTTTTCCCCAGAGTCATATAACTTCTCACATATGAACAATCGAATCCCAGAACGAATATTAAGACCATCAATCATCTTAGTACAAAATTCTCCTTCCTGCAAGTGAATTCGCAAAATATAATAAAATTGTGGGAGTGATACATCGAGACACAAAGTGCGGGTACAATGGCGCTGCGGGCGTGCTCACAATACTATCGTCAAATAACATTTAGCCAGCCCACACCTTAGAAAATCGCAAAATAGAGACATCTACTGAACACAATGAGCTACGAAAGAGCAAACGGAACCATAACCGATAATTACAGTCTTTGTATCATTCATATTTCGAGATTTTAAAACGAAACTAACAATGGACTTAAAGGAGCCCATTGTGGAAATTGCAATGGAAATAGTTTTTGATTGAGCGTCTCTAAATAGCAATGAGAATACTGTATCCAAGGAGACAGTTGATAAACTCATCTTCGTGTTTATCACCGCATATATACAATGGAGATAAACCCTAGAAAAAGTTTACACGCGTCTGTCCCATCAGCGCGCAAAAAAATAAAGTCTTGTTTAAGTTGTGAAATTAATGGGCTGTTATCCTTATTCGTCCGTCGGATGCCAGCGAAAGTAGGCACAAACTATGTGGGCAGTGTACTAGTAATAAACTCATTCGAAGGATTATTGGTAGACAAGGAGCGATCGGCTGACAGTTCCATTACGTCCAGAGCCTAGCTAATATTTATATACCGTTGGGTCCAGTCGATGCAGATACGCGGCCCGGTGGTCCTTCGCGTATTGGAAAGTCTTTGATCGATAAAGTTGTAACTTTAATTACTAAACTGGAACCGAAGCTTGCTTTAAAAGGCACCGCGCCACGCGTCGAGGACCTCCACAGAATCCGACTGCTTACTAAGGCTGTTGCAAAAATAACTACAAGTCCTTCAAGCTCACATACATTCGCAATTTTTATTGCATTTACATCTCCCGTATATTATAACTCCGATTATCGTATGAAGAGCTAAATATTATTCTCAATTTGTTCGTCCATGTTGTAAATCTTTTTTGTTGGTGGCACCCAGCTCGCTAACAGGGCTTCAGTAAGTACAGCTCGGTGATACTTATTTGCATATGTGTATAATAACAGAACATCTTCTTCAAAATGTAAATTAAAGTCCAGGTATAAATTGGTTCATTTCAATTTGATAATCATACATCCTAGGTAAGTACCATGCTTTTATTATGCATGTTTGGTTCTATTTTTAACACACTTTTATAATTACTTCTGATAAATAACTGCGAGGAAATTTAAGATCTTTGTGTGTCCAAGAGACTTACCGAATATCTAACTATCTAACACCAATTTAACCCAGATAGTATAACTTTCAAGATGCTTTGAAAGGATCAAATACTGAAAATGGTTAGATAAACAGATGCCCGAACTAACATTATAGAGTATTGTTTGCCAAGAGAAGTGTTTGGCACAAGCCATATAGTGATCGCAAGCGCACCTTGCCAACATGTGTGCAATCCTTTCGCATCTGCCGATCTTGCACTGATTTTTATATTATGAATAATATGACGAATTATGTCTGAGCTTTTATGAGATGCCACCTTTCCGGATGTGCATCTACAGCGGATGTTACCTTCTCTATGCCATTTATGTATTGCGAAATAAGATGACAAACATTTTTATTTAAACTTATACCTAGTCGAATTTTTATTACCTACAAACAAATTTAGTAAGTATAGATTAGTTGCTGTAGCTGACAATATACAGCTACCTAAAGTTTTTTTCTTAATGGCCTGCATTACGCCAAAAACCGCAAATCCCTACCCACATTAAGACGTCAATAGTGACATACCTATCCATCCTCCACGGGGGCACGTCTTTAATAAAGTTACACGCATGACAGTGCGCACAGAATAGCGCATTGTTGTGCAACACCACGTCTCCCATTGACATATTAGCTTTTTAGTGGCCTCTTCAACCATTGTGTACACATGTTTACAGTAAACCCACACGTGGACAATATTAAATCACCTTTAGCATATTTTTTTCTGAAACCTTTTCAAAATTCTCGCTGTGTGTTCCGAATTGATTTGGAAAGTTTATAATGCGATATTAAATGTTATACATAAATAGCCATTATCTGATCCCCACGATCCGCGGCGCGTCCCGCAGAGAGGCGCAAATTTAAATTTAATTAAGAAACTATAACCGTAAATACTCGTATTCAAACTTAGAGCTAGTTAGAGCAGCTTCATAGCAACAGCTTAATTATTATTTTAATGGAATATTAAAACTCTTAGCATAACTCATTGTTTAAGGACTGTCATTAGAGGCAAACCGCGGCATCACGGCGTTTACAGCTATTAAGAGGGTCGTTTAAGTGAGGTTATTTCACTAAAAGTATTCATTTGTTTTGTTGGAGTGACAGCGTTGAAATATTACACCAATCCTCCCCGCCCGGCCCTAAATTAACCGTTCACGGCCAAAGGATACCCTAAAATTTATAAGACACTAATACAATTCAGAGAAAGAAAAATTAAAGCAAAGAACTAACCCACCTTGTATTATCTTAACAATTACTTAGTTTTCGTATTTTTGTGGATTCATACAGTAAACTGAAAACAGTTATGTTCACTCTCATTATCGTGTTCGTAGACCGGTGCATTTGACTTTTATTGTTCGCTACTAACCCCGAACATATTTAAGTCTGTAAGTAGCCAAACATGGCGATATTTTTCTTTGCCAATGATGGAGTGACACGAAATGTTCACGAGTTATTACCGAGGCAACGCCCTGCGAGCGACTGAAATTGCTAGGCCACTGTAACCTGCACCAGACCCGCCTACGTAATAAAAATATTTACGATTATTACAATAATTACATGTATCTCGCAATACCAGTCACCGAATGAAGATTTAAGTCACTGTGAGTGTAATTAAAAATGAAGGCTATATTTTGAGACTTCTTCAACGTTTAGGCTTTTAATACAATTATAAATTATCCCAAAATGTCACCATTAAGAACGTCGATCGTAAACCAAACGGATAATTAAACGTAATCAAATTAAGTGCGCGCGCAACAAATTGAAAGCTTGTATTAACAAACACTAATAAAACGTAATCAGGATATTAATAACAACCATCAGTTACGGACCACCAGTGCGGGGAAATTATTTAAAACTGATGAAAACACGCGTATGTCATCGCCTAAAGATACCGGTGCTCATTACCTAATTGATCGTAACGCGTTATTAATTCAAATCTTAAGAAGTAATCATTACGTATTCAAGAACGGACTCGGGGTGGTCTCCAAAGGTTCGTTCCCTAAATCAAGCATTAAAAATTGCTATCGTTAAGGTCAGCCGTCTACTGAACAGTAGGAGAGTTCTAATCAACGATGCACCGTGAAAATTTATGACTAATTTGTTATGATTTCTTAGTCCAGAGTTTAGTGTGGAAAAACGTCGGAGTCGAATGAGAACGTAAAATAGGTTTACGTATTTTAAAGGCTATAAATAAGATAACTTTCATGTTTCCAATAGTGAATGTTTACAAGAAAAATACGGGCGTGAGAAAATTTTCGTAAAAAGCTAAAATTATATTACGCTACGTCCAACAATTAAATTAAAAAAAATATTAGGTAATTCAAGTTCAAAATAGGTACTTTCGGTAACATATCGTACCAGGTACGTATGCTTGCCATAAAACTCTTAAATGCCCAGTGCCATGCCCACCAGTGACATATTTACAAAGAATTATCTGAAGACCCTCACCTCATGAACCTCACTAACAAGAACAATACTCATAATTCACGTATTGTAATTAGCTGGGGCTAACAAATGGTAATTATAGTAATGAAAACCCCACTTACGCTGCCAAGTACTGGTAAGTAAGTACAAGTATTCGAATAAATTCCGTAAGTACTAACAAGTTTCACCAACAAGTAAACCATAATATTTAAAAAAATGTACTAAATGTTTCTAGGCGTCTGTTAAGAGAAAATTAATTACACCTAATTTACCCAAACCAATAATATTTAGTAATTGCAATAAATTACTACTCACATTGCGTACGAAACGCATTCCAATACTTCAGACTCATTAAACATTAAAAACGTTGTCCCACTCTTCAACTAAATCCGCAAAACATGGTATGTGAGTTAAAATCAATAAGAATTTCACATTAATTAATGTAACTTATGTATACAAAGAGGTCAAACAGAATGGAAAAGATAAAAAAGTGGCGAATCCTTAACCGACAAGAGTTGGGCTGATAAATTAAAAGAAATAGCTAAAAGGGTAAGATGCAAATTGAACTATTCTGTCACCATGATATAGTAATATCAAAAGTCGGAGTTTATCAAACAGGAAGAAAAGCTGCAATGAAAGATTATCCATTTGTGTCCTGGTAGGGTTACAGTAATAGTTTCCGTTCCTTGAGATTCAGAAATATTAGCTTTAATGATTTTTTTTTTTTTTTTTTTTTTTTTTATTAGCCATTACTGCCCCACTGCTGGGCAAAGGCCTCCCCCAGGTCTTTCCATACACTCTTATCTCGGGCCGCCTCAAACCAATCCTCGCGGTATGCGTCTAGATCGCATCATTGGTTTAATGATTAACTAACTTTAATGATATAATCTTAGTGGGTATTTTAAACGTTATCGATAACATAAGTTATTGATAAGCGATGATATGATAGCAAGATGATATCAATTAAGAAATAAAAAATCTATTGAGAATATTGTGTTTTATAATACGTCAACATTCCTAGACATGTTCAATAATGAGGTATTAACTTACCTTTTTGAAATACCAAACTACCGCTATAATTTTCTTCCGTGTGTATTTGATAAAATCGTTTGTATGATAAAGAGAGCAATGTAAGACACATTACAATGAATAGGTGCTTGGCTCGACCCCACGTCACCCGACATATGACACTTTATGCTCTCCGCATTTTTTATCCGCTCTTCATAAAGACGTTAAATGCTCTTAGGAGACATTTAATACTCCATTAAAATAACACTGGGACGTGTTATAGAGGATCACGAACGGGAATATATCTCAATTTAAGTTTAAAGCTTACGTTTTTAATAGTTTTACAGTATGTTAAATGTCGGTTTTTATTAAAATTGTATAGCTGAGATTATAGGAATGCACGGTTTTCTACGTAGTCGGTTTATGTACGTCATAAAATTGGTCATGATCGCCCGACCCTCGGGTCAAGAGAGTGAATAATAAATACTTAATGCGAATAGGGCGAAAAATAAAACGGTATATTTGCGAAATATATAATAAAATGTCATGCATTTCACTCACCGATGGCTATTATCTCGAATATCAGCAACTTGGTGCTGTTATCGTCACTATTCACTGACACTGAATGTATAATCTAAGCAAAATCTGCCTTATAATCTAGTTAATTTTTAAGCATACAAATTCGGTGTGAACAATATCATAATAATATTGGGTAAATCATTAGCAAACAGATTAGCAGCAGTATTAGCAGACAGATTAGATTAGAGACAGATAATAGTGACATTCCTCTGAAAATAGGTCAATTCACAACGAATCCTGGGAGCACACGAGTCCTTCCAACAGCGCATGTAGTCGACCGTCAACACTGAACCAAAATTCACAATTTGATTAAATTATCATACAAATTTCGAAAGTACCCTCTAATTTCGTAGTGATAAGTTAAACTATTATTTTACTTAGATAATACAAATTTATGGGTTATTTATGAATTTAATAAAAAAAACTTCAACAAAGAAATTTACTTTTAATTGATACTCAAACGATTAACGACGAAGACGTTCATAAGTGAACCTAATGTCAAACAGTAAAGAATTAACTTTTGTTGGTTAAGTTTTAACTGAACAACTTTATTGTCTTAACCAAACAATGCGTTATTAAGCTGTCAAAAATCACACTCTCCTGTTGTTTTCACACCAATTAAATGTACAGTCGATACCGATACCTACAATCTTGTTAACCACTTGTATCCACCAATCATCTCATATTGGTTTTAGTGTGAAACATTTTGAACAACATCATTTGCTGGGTCAATTGGCAGAGGAACATCACTGAATGGAACGAACGATATAAAACACACCATTTTAATTCTTCATTCATTACAGTTGCAAACACAAAAAGTTTGAATGGTGAAAATGAAAAACTTAGATGGAATTTATATTACAAAGTTAACAAGGAACTAATGCCTCGTTTGTAGTTTTAGCTTTTGTCTAATACATTTTAATTATTGATTAAAACATGAATATCTACTGAATAAACAACAACCTCTTCCAGAGAACAAAATTCTTACCATTCCAACATTGAATCTTGACTTCCATTTTAATTTTAAAATCAAATTAACAGTCGAAAACCTGAAACTAATTAGCGAGAGAGTGCTTCTATATTTTTTTAACGTTTTGTGTCGAAAATACAAATAATAATTTAATATTCGCCGTTTTAACTACCCTCAGTTAAAACCACCAATTAACCTCACATATAAATCAAGACCAGTATTTGCTCGGATCTTAATTAAAATGTTTCTGAATGCAATTGTCTGAAATACAATCAGAACTAATTCCTTTGTGTTTAAATATGTATCTACCGTGTAGGCTATGGATCTGGTTTATAATAAACAAATAACCTCAATAAACCTAACCTAACCGTGTGTCGTTTACAAATATTTCGTAAAAAAAAATACATTGCACCTACATAATAATAATTTCTTAATAGTACCCACCTACCACTGTGGAAAATTAGATATTATTTTACGCGATTTTAAGCCCTCTTAGTTCTAGGTTTGTTGACCTTCACATAGTGTCCAGCAGAATAATTGAAGATCAAAGTTTCAGAGTGACGATGATGAATTAGCACTAAGAACCGAATGAAAGTGATTGAATGACACTTGTATTGAATGAATGGGATGTGTGTATGCACTAGTCGCGTCAGGTTGGTAGTCGATCAGCTGTCAGAGTCACCTACTAATACATTTCCATCAAATAGCGCAAGTCAATGAAATAGGGTTGAGAGAATGAAATTAAAATTTTCTTGCACTACTACTCCATAATTATTTATAGGTTTTAAAATAAGTCTAAGTTAGGCTTTGTTTTAATTAAATCTTTCAATGAAGAGGCGTATTTCCACTTTTCTAGTTGTTTTTATCTAAATTGTTGTTTAAGATTTGTTTAAGATTGGTTTAATGATATTTTTAACATGTTTTTTTTTACCAGCAATGTGTAGAGACAATGATTTCCGGATACTGCTTACTTTAATACGTACCAGCCTCAAAGAAATGTATGAATATATAAAACAACAAATACGTTTAACTTAAATACAGGGTTTTATCTACAGCGGTTAGCTTTAGGCTATTTGAATAGCAAATGATGTATCCATTTCGGGTGCGATCATCTCTCCGATATCCGATACTAAATTAATACTTGATAAAACAAACAGATATTTGCATATCTCGATGCTGCATTTACTTGATTTCTTTTGATACGAAGATTGAAAATAGTTTTGATACTTTTACCAAACGTGGTTATAAAACTACATTAAGTTTTTAACTTGTAACTAGCAACAAAGGCCGCAGTTTCAGGGTGAGAATCCTATCAATTTGTAACTAAATCTTAAAGGCATTAACAATCAATGATCAAGCATAGTTTTCAGTATAACTTTGCTACAATTTCTAGTACAACCTGGCTTTTGGTGAATAAAGTAACACAATATAAAATATTCAAAAGCCACAACAGTAATGGCTGTGATTTGAACAATTACAAGTATCAAAACCTATCAGCGGAGTTTGCAATCGATTAATGCTGTGTTTGTTTGTTTGCCGAAAACATGCGAGTTGCTTGGATAAGTAATAGCTTAATATTACGTTGTGTCGGCGGAGGTGGCTGGGTTCTCGGCTACACGCCGCTTCGGAGGCCTCCGCTTAGCTAAATGTATGTTATTAGCAAAGCCGAGCCTTTAACAAACAACAGCCAGTAACAATAGCCCCATACAACACCTAACTTTTATAAACTGGTACCTCAGATCTGAAAAAAAGTTAAAACATCACATATCTTGGTGAAATATTTAAGGAAAAAAATGTTTACATCAAGAAATTAACACAAGTTTTTAATATAACCATATCTTTGTTTATATCTGACAGTGCAGTGCGTTAAAAATACCGATCTGCTAAACGTTGGAACAAAAACTTGCATATTCATAATTGCATTGCATTAAGTAAATTTGCCTCTAGATACGCCATCAGTAGAGTGGAATAAAAATACTATGTCTTTACTACTGCCATAAAATGTATAACTTCTTAATATTAATCGCGGAGTTTAAGAGAGATTCTGCAGTGGAAACCTTAAGATAAAAACTTAATAAATTAAACAGAATTAAATTAGAAATATCTTGCGTACACTATTTCAGTTACTTCTTTTTACCTTTTTGATGTAATCTTACCAAGAGATCGGCGAAAATTATAATGATAAATATTACCTTTATGTTAATACACCCACACCGCAATGATTGCCTTTATTATAAACTTAATTAAGATGCCATACTCTAAAACTTTATGGTGTTTTACGGATTTCTGTATAAAAAATAAGTTATCAAAGAAAATGAATTAATGAATGCGTGCGAGAAAATGTAAGCGTGAGAAGTACACGATATGAAACCAAACTTAAAATTCTTGCCGACATTGGTATCATGAGATTTGAATAAACTGAATATATTGATGCAATAGAACAGCAGTGAATGAGCATCGAATTTGAATACGTTTCACTTTTACCAGTTTTACACGTGCGTTAATTAGAAGTTTCGTTTATCTTTGCTTAGTAGGATCTAATGACACGCTGGGCTACCGGAATTTGTAATACCGACGGTAATTTTTTACCGCATTACCTACATCGTCTGTATGACAGAGCCAGAAAGGGTATTTACTTGAACTGCGCGCTTCTTCTTTTTAACCCCCGACGAAAAAAGACGTGGCGTTATAAGTTTGACGTGTCTGTATGTGTGTGTGTCTGTCTGTGGCATCGTAGCTGCCGAACGGATGAGCCGATTAGGATTTTGTTTTTTTATTTGAAAGGTGAATTAGTCGGGAGTGTTCTTAGCTATGTTTCATGAAAATCGGTCCAAGATGGCCGCCTCCACAAAATAGTGAATTATATATTTTTTCACAACTCCCTCAATATGGCTATCAAATGAAAGGGCTTAACTAGGGGAATACTATACACTATGATACAAGATGGTACAAAATGGCCGCTACCACAAAATGGCAAACACATTTCATGTCGGGGGTTTTCTAAATTTTTAATTTAAGTTTTACCTAATGGAAAGCATCAATGAACAAAAGACTAGCGTCACATTCAAGTCAACTAACACTTGAAACATAGTTAGGCTATAATTATACCCGTTGTAGTTTTTTTTATTCAAATATTGGATATTTTTTTGGACAAAGATATTTTCTTTTCCAATATACTGATACAAGATTTGGTCAAAGAAGTATATAAACCTTGAGCCCACTTTTCAACATAGTGCAACAGGATTAAACTTATTAAACCGAACACTGAAAAAAACATACGTGCTGTATTTGAACTTTGCTGCCATAGAAGGAAATAAAGTACAACTCTAGAGCTTTCATATGACATTAATTATGTCTATGTTTGAGCACTGTTCCACTATAAACATGTTTTCGCATTGAAACACCACTTTCGCGCTAGATTTCAACTTAACTGCCATAGAATGCAATGAGGTATACTTTCACTTCAAAAGCTTTCATGTGACAATGTTTTTTCACTGTTGAACAATGCCCAAAATGACGCATAGTCCTTTCTTTGACAATAATAGTGTATTTATTGCCCGTAAATGTGAAAAAATCATCAAATCCTTTTACCCGACTGCCGAAGGAGGGTTATTAATCAACGTAACATTGGAGAAAGAACTTTACGTACTACTCTAGTAATTCAGAGAAACATAACCAAAAGGAAATAAACAGTTTATATACTTAATACTTTTTTACTTTTTGTAAAGAAGCAATTTTATTTAGGTACAAATGTCTGCCTTTATCTTTGCTTTAAATATTCCGTATCTACCACTCATGCCAAACATTTTCCTATAACAGTGCCGTATTTAGACTCTTGGAAATGAAACATTACCCAAAAATTCCGTCATACATCCAATGCGTATTCAACAATAAGGTTTATCATAAACGTTTAGCATTATTCTTTACCATAAAGCTCCACTGAAAGGCAGCATCGGCCACCCATCTAGCGCCCCACACCGCGTCCACCGCCACTGTGACGGATCCCGACCACGCCCCTCATTTGTTATACAAATTTTATACTACCCTCCGAGCTATGCTTCTAAGAGCCTTCAAATTCGCTATATAGAGGCGGTATTGCGTATGAGCTGCGAGTCTGCTACTAATTATTAAATGAATATGAACATGAAGAATTAGTTGCTGCAGCAGACATAGAAAAGAAAAGTACTTATTGTTGTTGTAGTAAGATAAAAGACATCGATGTGTGAATAACTCACAACTAAATGAATTAAAATCACTACAAGTATTAAACTAAGTCGCTTCCCGCTGTCTGTCTGTCCCTCCCTATGTATGCTTAGATCTTTAAAACTACGCAATAGACTTTGATGCGGTTTTTTAAATAGATAGTTCAAGAAGAAATTTATATGTCAGCATTGCATGCGTGCAAAGCCGCGGCGGGTCGCTAGTTTATAATAAACAAGTACTTGTAACTTTGCGTACCGAATCAAATACAACCTGGCATGTGATTTAAAATTGTTGGCACGTCCCCGTGCAAATAATATTGTAAATGCAAATGTTATTGTATGACCGCAAGTGCAAACAGTAAAACAACTACTGATCTGTGCAGGCAACGCTATAATCCAATGAAGGCCGTGAAGAAATTTCATTAAATTCCCTATCACCCGAGGACAATGCAATGGTACAGGGGCAATCGAGATTGAGACGGCAGGAGCGTATTGCACACCAGAGCCCCCGGCTGATGGTGTGGTACCGCTCCTTGATTAAATAAACCTTCCATTGCACGTCATGCCGCCGGCCTCACGTGTCAGTCTTCGGCATATCGCACGGGCTACATACACGCGTGTCATTCACTCGCTCCTTCATTATTTGCCATTCAACCGTGCGTTATTGTTTTTCCATTACTCACAACAGCACCTACCGCTTTTCGCTTTTTAAAATCTCCGCCGCAACCGCCTGCACCTGTTTTCCACTTTTATTTTATCTTTAGACATACATCACGGCCCTTATTCTCAATTCTTGACCCAGTTATGTTAATGTGCAACAATGAGACTTACGACATTTTTATACGCTGCTTAATTTTATTGGATCTTAAATTGGATCGTTTCAGATTTCATTAGCAAAACTGTTAATAATAACTATACTGTCTTTTAAACCATGCGCTTGAATGACATTTATTTAACAAAACTATTACAAAGATGCGTATTTTTTTGCGAGACGTCTTCAGAAGCTTCTATTAATATTCATTACATCAGGCAACTTGTTTACATTTTTACCTTATAGGAGAAATGGCCCAGCCAGCAACCTTGAGGCAGTCGTGGCGCTGTGCAGCAATTTGTTCAGTTGTAGCGGCTATTTGTCTACAAGAAACTACATTTATCACTGGCGTGTGCAGTAAACTTGGATACTTCGTCTACTAGTTTCAATTTATGATACGATTGTGGAATACCTAACTCGACATCGTTTTATTCATTGGTTAATAAAAATAGCTCAGTTAAAACGATACAGGGTAGTGATAAACACTCATTATACCGGTTAGTGCTAGAATGAAAGTGTCTTTAAATTCCTAGACCCTAATGAGTCGGTAGTGCGACGTAGTAGACATATCGAAGATAACCAATACAGTTACTGATATTATGTTTGTGATAAAGTTGTTCCAACTTAATAAATAATTATGTAAATTAAAGAATTCAATAATCGTGTGTATTTATTGGCGTTATATATTGAATATGGAATAAAAATATGTTAGGATTTCAAATAAAATAACGAAAGCTACGTTTCGTTCCGCCTAAAATTATGACTTAATAAAATGTAACGCGCGCCGTAATTCGTGCATTGATAAAAGGAGCTATGACAGCTATGCTCTTCAGTATATTGTATGTGTGGAATCTATTAAACGCTTCTCACTGCTGCCGCCGTCCGCTCCGACACACAATTTATATTTTATAATTTTGATAACACTTTAATTATAATACCTATCCTACAGAATCCGGGAGTAGTATATTTTGTAATCTGACGGTTTCTAAGAACAATGTGTGGCTCTTTATCATCGGCTTTTCGTCTCAACCTATTTATTTCCCTAGGAAATAAAATGACCAACAATCATACACTAGTCCGCATATACGGCTTCGTTACCATTAGGTTAGGGTTAATTAACCCTTAAACTGAAACATATTAGCACATTATTGCTTAACGACAGAATTTGACAATGCGGTGGTGCTATCCTAAATGACGTCAGCGGCAGAGTCCTAGTACGTCTGAAACTACATCAATAAAGTTCTCACGGTTATTAGAGTCTTGCCCAAATTTATTCATTTTAAATAAATACTCCCATCACGCTGCAATATGCATAAATCAATAATTGAACAATGACCTCGGTACGATAAAGGAACTTACATAAGTCAGTTGATTCTCCGCAAGCAAACTAATAAATTCAAAGGATTGACTCGGCGATGTGGTGAGAACTCGTCCATTTACAGAAGCCGCCATATTACTGGAGCATAAATCTAAGCGAAGTCATCCGAGTGTCGTCGGACGCCCCGCTCGCCTCGTGAATGGACCGATATGAAGGATGGCCCAAGCTATAGTCCGAGCCTCCGGACCACGCCGAGGCCGCTTCTCAACTACAGCCTTAAACGGGACGTTTTGACAACCACCGATATGTGAATTGAAATATGAAAGCCGCTGATACGAGTGACTCGAGTATTGATGTTGGAAAATAAAATAAACAACATATTTAAGTACATTGCTCCGATAATATGAGTGGGATAAGCAATTTAAATGTTACTTAGAAAAATATTGTAAGCGACATTAATAAAATCTACGAAACAAAAAGACTGAAAGAAGATTACACGTTTAAGCCGAGGACACATACCTACCTTGTATAATAAATGTAAAAGATCCAGACTTATTATAAATAAATTCATCATTCTTTAATCATTTCTTCTGAGGAGTCGACGTCAATTTGGCGGCTCTGAGATCGAATTCAAAGCTGATGAAAAAAACACAATGGGATTATGCAGGCCTAATGGTCCACCGAACATGGGCATTAATCTCGTCATACAATATTGATGTTTCCACAATTTATTGCCGGTGCTTAGAGGAATCACAAAGTCAAAATGGCTTATTAATGTGTGAAGAAACTCACCTCTTCTGGAAACCGTTCTCATGTGACATATTTTTATGAAACCCGCGGGAGCTCGTTAGTAGAATATTTCGTTTTCATCCGCAGAATACAATTGAATGTGACACTCAAAAACATAAGTCATAATTTTAATATTCTTATCTAATATAATATGAATGCTTGCTGTTCGTTTTCGGTAGCGGCAAAAAGGTATGGTTCCCAAACACGCTCCTCCTAAATTCAAAATATACTTTTAATATAAATGAGGGCTTGAGTTTTAAGAGGCGGTTCCATTGTAGGAGACTCAGAGTTGACTTTAATCTGCTTAAAATCAGGAGACATTCGCTTTCGAAGCACGTTTCGTGATTGAATAAGATTTAATCTGTTTCCCCGTACGAACAGAAATCCCTGTCTCCCTCAATGAATCCTTAATCGTTGAATAATTTACTAAAGCATGCTTGTTCATAGATGTTACTATAAATAAATCAATCAAGAATTAAATATACCCCTAATTTGGCATACGCCCCCATAAATCATCATTTAATTTTATTAAAACGTACAATATCCTCGCTTTTTTATTCAATATCGAGGAGGTCTGAATAACTATGCTGAATCAAAACACTATGTTTTACAGTATTTCGTAACATTCTGAGTATAGTGAACGGTTGGAAAAGAAAAAGGGAGCATAGCGCTTTTTGGTGACGAATGTAACGTGTATCATCTCTCTCCGAGACTTAATTAGCTTTTAATCAGTTCCTAATTAAAGCCCCATTACCCGCTGATATTCGTGTGGCCCTCATTAATCATGTTGCTTTTAACTAAGCGATAAATAAAGCAATAACTTCATACTGATACGATGATATTCCTTCGGCGGTACCATTTAGGGGCGTAACGTTTTATTGTAATACAAATCTGTGCTTTTCCCAGTAATAAAAGTATTTAGATGGTAACACGTGACGACAGGCGCTGCGGGCAACCCCGAGACGCAAATTATGGCAATCTTGACACCTACAAGGCGCTAACTGGGGTGCACCCTGCAATTTTCTCGACGTGCAACAGACAAAGCTACGTACGCATACGTTCGTCCGCTGCCGGCGCAGGCGGCGGTATGCGGGCACTGATTTGCTTTAATTTACGCCCATGCATTTCTAACTCGTTTTATTATTGTTTTGAACTTAAATTAGCTGAGAAATATTGTGTTTCTGCTGCTTGTATTCCGGTGAAGTCTATTAAGTTTATTAGATCATTATTGGTTGTATCTACTTATACCAATAGGTACTACTATAATAGCTTACTACTTCATGACTTTTTAATTCATTAAACAAACCGTGAGTCTCCCCAAAGTCAAATGTTTTTTTGTTCTGTCTGCTAATTTTTGTCCTTAATAGGTTACTTAAACGTTGGTTCATAACTAACTAATATAGATATTCATAAAATGTACATACTTTCAGAAATTCTTAACATTTCCAACGCAAATTAACGTCTATTTAAAGAATGTTTGTAGATAAACCTAGAAGTGATACAAAATCTAAAATAAGATGTATAGGACTTCCTCTTACAGATTGTAGAACAAAAGGCAAGCGGAGATAAGATCAGGGGTTCAAGCTCATAAGTGTGTAGCGTGTAGCTGCCGAACGCAACCGTGTGTAATACAGTCCACCGTGGCGCGGCTCCCTGCCGGCTGCCCCCACGTACCACGTCCACCGGACGAACGGACGCCCGGGAAACAATAGCCACCCGAACAAAACAAAACCGATCGATTTTAAAATCGAACCGCAATCTTTGTGCGGTGTAATCTTGCAAATATTTATTATATGTCAAAACAATATGCCGAAATGGAACGCTTATTGCGGTTTTTACAAATGTGTCTGGTTTGCTGCGAGCGCTCGTTAGCGTGAGGTACGACGCATTGTGGGGTTACAATGGAGGGCGGAACGCGCCCGCGGCGCCTGCGCAGCGCGGGAAATCGCTTGCCCATGGAAGTGTTCCACATTTAAATCAATGACAGCGCGGTGTACTATCCGTTTACGTACGAAAACAAAAACTGCTGCTTTCTTAATTACGTATTTATATATTAATAAACATGTTTCGCACATCGCGTATGCAGGAATGTGTTATCGAAACTGTGACCATCTTTGTAATAAAAATGTAACGAATTTTAATATTATATTTTTATTAAGATATGATTTGACCAGAATGTTCAGCCTTAAAGTTTTAATGGTTCAATTTAGTACATTTTTTATGATTCCGATTCGATACAAAAATATGAACTCAGTGAGTCAAATTATATTTATAAACAACGCCGCCCGTGAAGTACTGAAATGGCCGAAAGAGAAATTAAAATAAATTCACTAATCAATCTAAATTCCTGAAACATAAATCGTCGATATGAAAATAAACATGATTAATTTTCTTTTATATGGAGTAATAGTTTATTATATCTATATTATTTGTATTATCATATAGGTATGTAAGTAGATACATAATTGTACAACATCCTCGGGTCATACTAATTTTGCTCGTTAATAACAACAATCTTAAATTGAAATCAAAGGTCTCCCCTCCATGCAATTTCTTAATCCTTTCCCAGCTACAAAATATCGCACAACTCAATAATTACTTAATCTATCAAATAAATCAGTTGAAAATTAAAAGCAGCTGAGCGTCAAAAACCCGGTACTTTAAAGTACATACATACCTACTTACTCGTACTCGTCAGTCCACGTCACTTTTCAGTTAAATACTTATATTGTCTTCAGAGCTCTTGTAACCGGTTCCAATTCTTATTAACCCTTCTATAAATAAATAATATCATAATCATAACATCCCGAAAGTCCCGTTCTTTCCAATAGCGTTTACGGCGCGTGGCGGTCGCGAGCAAACGCACGCTGCCACAGTTTTACGACAAAATAATATTCTTTAATTATAATGGAGCGTCGTGAAGTAAAAAGGCGGCGCACGCGACATCTGTATTAAATTTTAATGGAATAACAGTTGCACCTGCGCGTGCGCAGTCGGGTTTGCGCAAGAGTCGATCACTACGCTTCGATCCCAAGAATCCGCTAAGTGTATCTAATTAAAAATTAATTACTTCAACCTTTCCAAACACCGTCGACAACTCTTGTAGCGATGCTCGAGATTTGAAGAAGCTAAGCTTTAAGTTTTTTTGTTGACTTTTTCTTTGGTGGAAATGAAAGTATTGATTAAATTCTTACAATTAGGTCCTATAAATAGTAGTTTTTTGTAGATCGTGCAATTGGTCACATAAGTCTAAGTATGTCTTCTCTCTTATATATAGAGAGAACGTAGAACGTCTTAGTTCTAACTAAAACTATACTACTATCTGTGAGCCTAATAACTAAAACTGTCCCCATAGAAGATGGCAGCAGTGAGGTAAGGGAGAGACCCCTTTAAAGTTTTCTCAAGGATGGAGGAAACAGGTATTGAGGTGGGCACTCCACTTCCATGTGCTGTAATGGGTAAGAATACCACACTTCCCGGTCTAATCCCTAAAGACCTTTGAAGGATTCCCCCATAATCATAACAAACTGAAGGATTTGAACTCTAAATATAATCCTAAGTTTATAAGTGTGTTATAATGTGGGTACCTAAGCCCCAAGCAAGAAACTTCTCATAATTTAAATATTACACTCGATTTTTTTATTGTTATGAGCATTTTCAGGCAAGGAAAATATCCTCAAATTCGCTGCCAAGAAAATTCTAAAAGATTACGTAAGCGTACATTTAAAACAATAATTCTCTGTACTTACATTTGTAATATCGTGGATATCCGCGCCATCTAGTGACAACTTTTAGAACTAAATCAATGTAATAAGTAGGACTTTCCCAAAAAACTTCCCGTTATGTCCTTCTCCTAAAGATCTTATACCCAAATCAGCAATAGGTATTTCATTTAAACAGTTTCAGTGAGACGTCTACATGAAGCAAAAAAACAAGCAGATACATTTTGTATTTAAAATGGATAATGCTACCTGTGGTACATTTTCTATTAAGGAACACTTAAATATTGAAAACATATTAACTTTGATCAGACTTTATCTAGGTCCGAACAAAAGTATAGGGTAGTTATAGGTACATAACATATATTATAACAGGACTAAATATTCGGACATTCGCTGAAAGTCTGCTAAGGGAACCACATTTTACGAGTATATCTTTAGACCATTTTTCAAACAATAGGAAAACTATCTCAGTTATGTAAGTAAGTAAAAAATTAGCAATAGATATTTCTTGAAAATCCTTTTTGCAAGATATTAAATATACACACTAGGAACAAAGGAAAACACCTGCCTACACCGACCATTGCCGCATTGAGGTACATAGGCAGTTGCGCGTAAATATTAAAACTTCTTTGTCACAATTTACACCTGAAACCTGATTGGACATTGGTACATATAAAGCCAGCATATAAACCCAGGAGTCGCAAACACTAGCACTCTAGGTAGGTGCTTAAGCTGTGTACTTAACTACGCAATTAATAACACAGCTGAGGTAGGTACTGGTCATTATAACCGCCTCGGGTCCATTCTAGTTACCGTCACTTTGTATAAATTATATAAAAATAAGCACAACTAGAAAGGGATGGGTATATGGTGATTGGTGTACATCAGAAAGTGATGGGCGAGGTGGCAAGGGCAGGTGTCACAAGACATCTGCTGGCCCACAGACAGGCACGTGGCTCAACCCTATAAACCGACCTCTACGACTGCCAGCCATAGGAAAAAGTTAAGAAATCCTGTAATAATTAAGCCCCTTCACATATGAATGTCGAAGTTCTTATTGGATAGGGGTGTAATATGCAAATTGCCGGTAAAGAATTTAAATTTGGAACTACATTAGATATAGTTTTTATTGTTTACTACCCACTGAAATTTTGACATCATAGCGAAGTAAAATTCCTACGTATTGTTATTACATGATTTCAGATTACATAATACAGTTTATTGAAATTAGTTACGTCTAACTTTTAATAAGGTTGGGACAATTAAACTAGAACCTTATTATACTTAGGGAAAAGTTTATAATCTGTCTACCTACAGGGATAGACAGATTATAAACTTGAAAGAAAACGCTCCGTGACAAAGATTTTTCAATAATAAATTACACTTTCTTTTTCAGTGGTAAGCAGTTCCTATATTATTCAAAGACCCTCTGGAAATAAAACTAAATGTAACGTAAGTAATTTTAGGATTTAAGATAATGTTTGTATCTTTCCTTAATAATTACCTATGTATTGTTAAATCTTTACACTTACCGATGTTATTGATCTAAGTCACAGAGCTTTTTTTCATATACTAGTTACGTAACTACGTATCAAATTGTGAAAATTATAAGTATTGTATAATATATACCTGTCTACCTATTTATATTATAAATTTTCTAGAAAAATTGTTTAAGGTATATTAATAAAATTATTTAACATATTATTTAGGTTGTTGATGAAAATGACCTCATTTTATCTTTAAAGCTTTTAAAGTTATACAAGTAGGTATATTAAGTACTATGTATGTATTCTATTGGCAAAAACTTGGTTTACCTGCTACCTTTAATCGGAATCGACTGTAATGGTTTAGTACACCAGCCCTAAGGTGAAAAAGACAGAATTAAATAAAATTTACAATTCCCACCCATTTCTTGTACAGTTTAGCATTATCCCCAAAGACATCTCGTATGATAAAGTCTCATATAATTTAAAGAGACAAAATTTATTAGGATCCCCGTCATTACGAAGTTATAATCATTACTGAGATACGCGATAAAGATGAGAAAAATAACATGTCCCTATCTTTTACACTCATAATAATTCAAATAAGGAGTAAATAAATGATTCAATATAAAGTAAATGTTTACGTGCTAAACGAAAACAAAAAGAGAGAACGGCGAAATCACTTCAATTTCGATCTGTCGTTCGATATCCCCGGAAAGACCATCACAGAACCTTTTTATAAGTGCAAAATAGCGCACATATACTTTAATTGTAGACATTAAATGTACAGTAAATGGAATATGAAATCCCATCGTATGTGAACCCATTAAAATAACTGGAACCGGCTGAAACTCGATCCTCCTTTACTTTTTGTTACCGAATGGTAGTCGCGCCCGTCTTCGACACAAGTTAGATGTTATCATCATAAAATTATATTAACCCGTCCCATATCATTATTCTCTCGTTAATTGTTCTGATGATAAGGGAAATTGTACGATTATACTTTGACGCATTGTAATGGGCAACTGCTATATATTCATTAGAGCCTTTCTCTTTAGCAAAAAATGTAGATTGATACGAGTTCCTGTTTCTACAGTTACATATTTGAATTGAAAACATGGTTATAGCCTCTGAAGCCCTAATATGTCGTCTGGAAAGATCTTCATTAACTAGGTATAAGAAGAAATTAAGTACCTACCTAAAGTGCCGTAAGTCTAAAGCTGTTTCATTAGTCCAGTGCCCCAATTCTGCTATTTTAGTTAAGATTACCATTCCACTGACACACTACTGAGATTCTATTGAGATTTTGACAGATTAGGTATTCTGCAAAATATTCAATATCCAATAGTGTTCGGTGGAGTGTCACAAAAATGGCTTCAGTAGGTATGCTTATTTCATTTATTATTTAGTATTTTGATTTATGAGAATTCATTACAGACGTAAACTATTGACAACTGGGCTAACAAAAGCTGTGTCTCTCCGTCTATGACAGTTGAATTTTGCAAAATATATGCTATATTTTAAATATATGCTATATTTTAAATATATGCTATATTTTAAATATATGCTATATTTTGAAATATATGCTATATTTTGAAATATATGCTATATTTTGAAATATATGCTATATTTTGCAAAATATAGTGTGACGACAACAGGGTCAGTAATGTGTCAGTGGAATGGTAATCTTAACTAAAATAGCAGAATTGGGGCACTGAACTAATGAAACAGCTTTAGACTTACGGCACTTTAGGTAAATTCTTCTTATACCTAGTCTATAAAAAAACTTTCGAGACGACCTATTAGGTCTTCAGAGGTTGTAATAACAATATTTGCAAGATTGAGGGTTCCATTCCCAGATCAAGCAAAGTATTATGAAGTTTTATACACCCTGTCGCAATTTCTTCTTTTTCACTGAGAAAACAGGCGATGACGTCAGAAAGGAAAACAATTTTATAAATGTTGATGTTTCAATTTCGTCACGAATACCCTTTTGACGTGAAAAATTGTAACTTAAATTACTTGTCTATTATAAAGTAGTTTTCAAAGGTTAAAATGCATGTGACACTGCAAATGTGACAGCTATGTAAAGTGGATAGCTATGAAAAATTCATGTGGTTTATTGGGCATACGCCTGTGGTAACAAAATACAACGCTGCGGGGTATAAGAGGAAGAATTTGTTCAAAATACGCAATAGGTACGTCCAATATAATCGTATTTGTAGCAATATGGGACATTGGATTGGATTGCTATCCTTCCAAGCTTGAAGATATATTTGCAGTCATAATTATATCCAGTTTCATTACTGTCTTAAGACTGTAATATCTCACGATAATAGATATAATATTATAAAGTTAATCATATTTTCAGAGATAGATACTCAAATCAAACTGAGTTGTTCTGGTCTACGACTCTCATACAGATGACTTTGAGCTATTAAAACTGAACAAAAACATACTTTAATGTAAAATAAATGTCTTGATACTAAACTTCCTCAAGAAACAAAAAATAATGAGTCCAAACATAATCTGAACGGTGCTTTTATTAAGGTGGCGCCTGTTATTTTTCAACGAGCAACATCTTTAAATATGTTTGCTATTGCATTTTCAAGTCCACTTTCGCTGTTCTACAAACAAACTCGTAAGTGTTAGATGGAAAATCAATGTTTATTCAAATGTGATACTACGAATTTTAAATATGGTGTTTTTATTATACCACAGATCAGATTCGAAGTTTTAATTGGGTTTAGTCAATCTTTCTCACCATATAAATAATATTTTATCAACCTATCATTAATTGGTGCTTACAGATAAGAATTTGTTGATATTTACACTCTAGTTTTAGATGGGCATTAAAAATCAACTATCGAGATCAAAATGTTGGACGACCACAATGCGTCAGTCTATTTTTAGACAAGTGTTTTAATAGATTCTGTTAGTAGAGTGACCAGGATTTTTTTTTTGTTTGTTTACACAAAAAATAATTGCATAGATGAAAAATGTCAGAAGAACGGTGTAACAATCGTTACCATAGTACAAGCTCTGCTTAGTTTGTGCTGTGTAAAAATGTCCCAGGATATTTATTTATTTATTACCCCTAAATACCAAGATACAACCATATCATTGTGAAATAGTTTATCAAATATTTTTATACTTACAAATGTAATGTTGAAAAATAAATAGTACTGTTGATTGTTTAAAATTATGACGATGCTTTTTCCAATCAATTAGATCTCAATTGATAAAACTCTTCAGTCATCTTAAACTCCGAATCAAATATCTATGTACTTATCTATTCTATTTCTAAAACATGATTTTCTTTTGTCCGTGCTATCAACGAACACTTAAAAAGAAGATTAAAAATACTCAACGAAAATATCCTACAAACAACCAAAATATGGCCACCACATTTCTAGGCACGCGACACTAAGGTCCAAGACTGGAAACATTGACGAGTTTCCTAAATAGGAGTCCACCTCACTCAAGAATGTTGAACTGAGAAGAAAAGGAACCACAAAAACGTAGCTGCATTAGCATGATACTTTGACTTGACAATTAATGCGATCCTATTAACTATCAGTTGGACTTGAACTTAGAGTACAGGGACTAACGTCACTATGTATTTTTTTAAATAAATTATTTTCTTTCTTCTTTCTCTTTCTTTGCTAAACTCGTTTAGTTGGCTGGTATTTAGTCATTTATTGTTGGTAGTAGATACCCAAGATGTTCGCTTTATTACATACTAGCTTTCCGCCAGCGGCTTCGCCCGCGTGGTCTGTTCTGGTTCATCCCCTATTTCAAACCCTTACAGCCCTTTTTCGCATTAAAAAGTAAAAGCCTTTGTCTTTTCTCAGGCCCTAGATTATTTGTGTACCAAATTTAATTTAAATCGGTCCAGTAGTTTCGCGTTTGCGCGACAGACACACAGACAGACAGAGTTACTTTTGAATTTATAATATTAGTAAGGAAGCACACTCTTATTTTCACAAAATCAACGAAAATCCCCCCGGATGGGGAAAAAGTTTATACTAAATTAAGTAGTGCATTTAAATTATGTTTTAAGGAAGCTGCAAAATTGAGAGAACACAACTATGGCGGGGTAAATAGTGCTTCTTATTAAGCCTATACATATAGAAACCACGATCAGTGACAATAAATAAATTCGTTACAATTTACAACAGTACGACTACGACATATGCACTACATGTCGTAGATTCAAGCATTACACTTCACTGGAATTGGTCTCCAGTTGTATATTTACATCGCAATGTCTTCTTCTCTCCCGTACAAGCACATTGTTGTATTCCAGTTTTATGTTTATTTCGCTGGCCATTGTTTTCAGACAATGGCTACAACCCGAGTACATACATTATAGATTAATAAATAAAAATATAAGAATTATTATGATAACGTAAGTGTTGAAATGGCGAGATATGATTAGTATGGTGAATGCTAATTAGTATAAAATAACATAGTATAAAACAGTATAGAACATTATTACCTACAGTTCTCGCCAATCTTATTGTCCGGCTTGAAGTTGGCACGAGCTAACTTCAACCCGGCCGTAAAAATCGGAGAAATAAAAATATTGGACTATCTATACTATCTTATCTTATCTTACTAATATTATAAATGTGAAAGTTTGTGAGGATGGATGGATGGATGGATGTTTGTTACTCTTTCACGCAAAAACTACTGAACGGATCTGGATAAAATTTGGCACAGAGATAGATTATAGTCTGGAATAACACATAGACTACTTTTTATCCCGGTAAAATCTATGGTTCCCGTGGGATAGCGGGCGAAGCCGCTGGCGGAAAGCTAGTAATATTATAAAGCTGAAGAGCTTGTTTGTTTGGTTGAACGCGGTAATCTCTTAATTCTTTCAGTGTTAGATAGCCCGTTTAGCGGGGAAGGCTATATATCATCACGCTACGACTATTAGGAATGGAGTATCACTAAAAAATGTTACAAAAACGGGGGAAAAATTCCACTTCTACGGGAACGAAATCGCGGGCTAAGGCTAGGGCTCTAGACAAGTTACAATTTAACATCCGAATCGACAAACAAATAATAGAAACAATATGTATGAAAATGACAAAAGCTTTCGACAAATCGGGCTGTCACTAATGTCATTTCCATACATTTTGTTTCTATTCGTTTGTCGATTCGAATGTCAAAATGCCACTTGTCTACAGGCCCTGTATTAAATGAAAACGAAAGCTCAAGTCCTAGGCTGTTGTTTTAAATAATTTTCTTTCAATATTTTTCCCTCTCCAATTTTTACGGCCGGGTTGAAGTTAGCTCGTGCCAACTTCAAGCCGGACAATAAGATTGGCGTGAACTGTACTAGCTACCAATATTCTAAACTATACAGCTGGAGTCGATATCACTAGCCACTATCACTATCCGCTAGCAAATATTATTGTCTATCAATTTTCTTTATTTTCTTTGGCGTTCTGTAAGTACCAACGTACACCTATACGTAGGGAAGCAGGTATGTATGTTTTCTCTCTTGGAAAGTTGTTAGCATGATTAAGTATTGAGAATGTAAAATCACATGTTTCAATATTATACTCTAATTAGCCGTCGCCCTATATATTTGTCCGTGGCACCTTGAGTAATCAGCCTCTCAATCTCAACTGACTTACTTATCTTTGACGGCATAAATTACAAAATTATGATTGTGTTGTCATACTGACACGATACAAGCATTAACATAACCCTGTATTATAATATTTAACAACTCAACTTCCGTGTGTATTGGAATAGGAATTCCATATTGTATGCGGAAAATTCGACAAGTAGGTACTTAGTGACTGTAATGGATTTAAGTACTTTATTTTTTTCTATTTTTACACTTCATAAAAATGTTGATCCGGGCCGGGTTTAGCCAGTATAATATAGAAATGTACATTTTGTTTGTTGATTCGTATCTACCATTAATTTCATCCGATTATGATGAAAATTTTAGTTTATTGTTGTGTGCGTACCCGCGACACCTTCAAAGTCATACCAGGCGCAGCTATTAACCTAAAAAGATAACACAGCCTAAAGGCAACTAATCAAATAATTATGTTTTTAATTATTTTTTAACCTGTGGCGTTCTTATGGTACAGAGGCCGCACTTACTTTAAATCGGTTGTATTAATTGCAAGAGCATAAAGCATCGACCATAAACTGTTATATCACCACTATACGATTATAATTAATAAAACATGATAAAGGTGGGGTTGTCTTTATTTTGATTGCAAGAAACACCGAAATATCCAATTTCTGTACAGTAGTAAATCTTTGTTTTATTTATCTCAACTGATGATTTTAAGCCAGTGTTAAAATAAGGCCAATAAACACATAACAACAATAAATCTATGTGGTTAATTAAAGTACCTAGTGAAACCCCGCCACTGTGTGTAGACAATTCTTTATAAGCTTTTATTTGCGACCCAAGAAACAAGTTTTGAACGTCAATTGTTAATAGAAAATATTTTTTTTATATAATTTCGCATTTTGTCAAGGCATCATAAATTTCTTTTGTCAAAACAAGTCGATATGACACCGATGAAAATTTTATTTGTAATGCATATCTTACAAAGATTCTTGTCCATTTATTTTTCACGGACTATCAGATCAATATTTTTTTTGCATCTGATATCATCACCTGAGATCGTAACATGATTTATTACACTTTTAATTGGAAATTTGATCCGTAGACGACATTAAACTTTAAAATTGCAGAACAATAAAATCGTAACAATGGTTATCGGCGATCAAGATTTGCGTCTTCCGCTGAGATCAACTGATTATAGTTTTTATAAAGTATATTCACAATCACGTATTTTTAATTGCTAAACGAATTTCAATGAATATTATATGGAATTCGCAATGTCCAAAAGAAGTCAAAATCCCAAGGACCCTTTAGAAAGACAATAGTTTCAACAATCGAAAATACAAACTAAACCATAATTTATTTCACTGCAAAGTAAACTTTTCCTTTTTGATACTAATATTACCTGTAATTTACACTTGAAATTACTTCAAAGAAAGCTTCTCATTCAGTTTTTCATCCATTTAGTTTGGCGGTCCTAATTTCTATGGTTTGATTAAATCTAATGGACGCAAAACATTGGAGTATTCGTTGATTAGAAAGCAGATGGTCGCTGTAATGAGCGGCGGATTCAAACACAGCTATTTATACGTATAAATATGTATTTTGTTTACGTAAGAAAGCACACAAATGCCTAAATTAGAAAATAACAGAACTAAGTAATACGATGTAAACCTTTTAAATGTCACCTGTGTTCCGTTATTTTACTTTCAAATGCGGGTGCATATGCATGGTCTAATAATAAGAAGCCATTTTCTATTATACCATGTGCATGGAGATACCTTCTTGGTTTTTTAACAATGTTAGATTTGTGTTGCAAAATGTATGCCAGTGTTATGTACATCTTTGATTGACCAAAAATCTGTATTTAATTTATTAGTGTCATTATTTTAATATATATATATATTATATATAGTGTTATATCATTAATAAATAAAAATAGCAACCAACATTTGACACACTGACAGATACTGATATTATTGATTGCAAATGATTGCATATTTGCAATCAACGATTTTTTTTTATATTTATTTTATAGTTACTAATTTTTTTTTCTATATTATATTACCTAATGCGGTACCTATATACAAAGTTCGTCGGTATGGTCCCGTTAAATAGGAGCCGATCCTATTTCCATCAACTGAACACAAACCTAAACTCGAAATTTTTCACAGAAAATTAAGAATATTTTGAATCGGACAAAAGACCTCAGTAAGTATAGCAGTCACGCTCAGTAAGTATAGCAGTCACGCAGTCAGTACTACATAGAACTCACATTATTTGTTACTAAATAGATATTAGTTCATACGAAATCCTAGCTGCAAATCGACACTTTAGGTCGAAATCGTCGTCTTCCGCGTGAACAAAGTTAATCGTTGTCCGTAATAAGCATTAGATTACCGTCTGACCAATTTCAATTTCTCTGTAAACCGCCACAAGCCACATAGATTTCCTGTATTCAAAGACACGTCTGTGAGTGTATAACACTTAATACGTGTAATTGGTCATATTTGCGTTACATATCACATTGAACGAAATAACTAAATTGTTCAATATTACAATTTCAAGCAGATTTCTAATAAAACTAACACTGGACTAAATCTACACGCTTACTTAAGCTTTCAACATATATGCATATATATACAATATTAATAATCAACTAAATTAATTGACTGTAAACCTTTTTAATTAACGTTTTTAAGTTGCGCTTGACTTACATCTCGAATTTTAGACTTAGAGGCTAAAAAGGAGACTTTGAGCTCATAATAAAAAAAACAGATCCTTAGGAATCATAATTTATGGGCCTTAAATTACGGGCCTCTTTGACCCTGCAGACTAGAGAGGATAAAACATTATTCTAATACTTCTGCTTCGTGATAATATAATAATTATAATATCCTGGGTCATTTTACACATCACTATTTAGCTAAACTAAGTATGTAGCTTGTACTATGGGTACTAGACAATGGGCTTGGACTTATATACTTTTTTGTGTATATATATTATATACTTATAATACATAAGAAATATCCAGACAAACCAACATTTACATTCATCACATAGAACCCATGATCTCGTGATCACTAGACCACAGACGTCATCGTGATGCGCACTCGCAATGACTAAAATCGTAATTAACAACGATACGTGTTAATTTAACTCTTATATAAGCTCAACATCTGTCCCGCGCTTACTCGCTGTAATCTCTAATGCTCCGGCCACACTAAAGAGAAACGGCAAAGCCCACTGTCGCGAGAATTAACGCGATAAACAACGCGTCAAAATTAACGCCTAATTTAGTGGCCACACTTGAACCACCACTCGAGCTATCGCCTAACGTCAACGGCAATATAAATGCCGTTGTAAAATTATGCCACAAAAGGTGCCTCGCCACCAAGCCCGGTTAAGATTCTAAAGCTCCTGAGCTAGAAACTACATCCGTCCTAAAAAAAAAAAAAAAAAAACAAGTCGTGGCGACACTAACGTTAAACGTCCATTATCGCGATAATTATATTATCGGCATTTCTCGTTTGTGTGACCCCAGCATAAAAGCTGTAGAAAATTTTCCAAATCTCGTCCGTCAAAGCGGACGTCCTTGTCGTGTATTGAGGTTACTTGGTGAATGTCACGTAGACGCAGCGGTTTAGGCAGTGCGTTGATATATCGGTCAGTTGGTTAACTGGCTTAGTTAACCATTTCATTCGTCTATGAATTATAATTAATTCGTATGTTTATTGACACTTGAAAAATATCATTTCATAAGCCGTTTAATAAAATCTACACTGTTTTTAAAACTAGATCATAGCTTGGTTAATTAAACGATTTAGGACCTACAGTATATAAGTTATACTTCTGAAATATATCTACATTAATAATTATAGCTAGCATGTATAACCTTGGTGTTTACTTCCTTAAAAATTATTAAATAAAAAATAAATAAATTATTTATTCTGGGTTATACCGCACCATCTAGTCCCAAAACTAAACAGAGCTTTCTTTTTCTATTTTTTAAGCATTTTCCATGCTAAGATTACTAGTTATTTTAATGAAGGAAAAAATCTACTCGCGGGCAGGACTCGAATCTGCGTCCTCTGGTTCAATACACCGGACGCTATGACCGCTAAGCCACCGCGGCGAGTCCTACACGCCAAGTCGATTTTTTCCTTCATTAAAACTAGTAAGCAGAGTCTGTACTATGGGTACTAGACAATGGATAGATATAATACTTTTTTTGTAAATACATAGGTACTTATAATACATAAGAGACACCCACACAAACACAAACACTTAAGTACATCACATACATATTTGTGTCATGTGGGAAACGAACCCACCGACCTCGTGATCAGCATTCCGGTACTCGAACCACTAGACTATAGACGTCGTCAACGTTGTATTAACTTATCAACTTTAAATGCATCATCACAAAGCGGGTCACTCGGCTTTCTCTATCTTAAAAAATTATGATATAACATTATCTGAACGCAAATCTTGTTTAGCTTCATAACTCAAAACTGCAAAACTAGCTAACCTTAACCAAACATTCTTTGTTTTTGGCTATGGTTCAATTGTTTCAATAATATTAATATTCCCTAATCAATTAACATAATCTTGTTGGGTTCCGTCGATACAGTTACTGCGATATACAAGGGTTGTCCATTGATACGAGTAAGATTTTTCCACGAATAAGTTAGCATAGTATCACAGAGTAAATATTTAGTGTAATAAAGTAGCCAAGTGTCCAATTAACTACTTAGTAATTAGTAAAGCTAACAGTACTTACCTACCCTAATACACTAAGGCTGTGATTCAGAGAAGAGACTCAGCATGAACTTACGCTTCCGTATGTCAAATTTGTATGACAATTTAACATACGGAAGCGTAAGTTCACGCTAAGTTTCTTCTCTGAATCTCAGCCTAAAACTTTACTACAACCTTAAGTAAATATTGCTTACTTACAATATACGCGTGAATCTTTACCTAACTATAAATCAAGAAACAAATTGATTCACGTCAGTGAATCAGTAGAATTTGATGCTCTAGACCCAGTTGTTTCAACTGTGCGTTGATCCATCATTCATGGCTGTTCGATCGACTTGTAACTGCTGGATCTAGAAGCATCAAATTTTGCATAGGTAACTGTTATGGAACATAACCCATAAGGAAGTGCCGTAGGTGCACACCTACGGCACCTCCATCCTCTAAGAAAGGATTTTGGGAAATTCGAGTAACAGCCAATGTAATTAATTCCAGCCAAATAATTCCTAATCGTACTCTGACAAAATAATTATTCATATATGCTAAAAACAAAAAAAGTTAATCGCACAACTAGTTTATATATTATCTCCTTTTTAACGTTGATGAAGAAACAGTTCTTTTTACGTTTGAACTTATATGTAGAATTACAAAACTTACTTGAGAGGAAAGCTCTTGTAAATCAATTTCTTAATCTGTAACGAAACTACACTAAGTTGGAACAAGTATTTTTTATTATTTATTAAGTGTAACAATAAACATAAAGTTAGAAACTGACTGGCCGACATACTGATCGATCAACGCACAGCTGAAAATATTTGGACAAATGTCCCTTAAATGACGTAAGTGTGCGTCAAGAAAAGATTATGGGAAATTTCCACATGCTTGGGAAAAATTGCATGAATGAACGCTAATAACATCGCGACGTATATGCTCGTATACCGTTTTAGAAGTCGGTTAAGAAAGGGTTTTACTACGACGGTACCCAAACAATTGTAACGCGCTATCAGTTCGGATGCAACCACGCCTTTGTTTAGGTGTAACGAAACCGGCTGCCGATAACATGCGGCTATGTAACATCATGTATGTAGCTCGTGATTAAACGATACAATGCGTAATGCTCTACCATCATTTAAACAGACAGTTATTATCATCGTATCGGCCACTTTCCATTTCTTGAATTGGTTAACGCCTTCGAATAGTTTCACAAAACTGACTAGGTATCAGTTAGATAATATTTACGTCTTAGGTAATATGAATTTGAAGCTTTGAACATTAGAGGTGAAGGGGTGAATGGTGGGGGTAAATGTTTACAAATACCAAACTTCTAAAATTTAATATCTATCCAATATTTACATAATTATGTTAACTGCATTGACTGCAACTGTTATCTTTACGGTTTTGTGCTCTTATCTCTATTATTTATGTATGTTTTAGAAAGTAAATCAGTCATGTGAATTGGTTCAGTTTCGAAATTAACTGATTTATATTATTTGATAATCAAATACACGCAGCACTCAAAATAATTTAAATTATTTCGCAAAAATAATAATAATATGAAATTGTAGTAGTTAAGTTTAGTTTAGTAGAACATAATTTAATATCGTCATCACACCTTTATTCTGCGAATGAAAGGTAGGGGTCAGCCCATTGCCATTAACTGGTAAAGGAAGCTTTAATACCAGCAGATTTTTTTCTTTCCAACTTTTTTGGATTTAATCAAGAAATCCTATTATAATTATTAATTACCTATGCATTCATTACGTCTGATTTCGTAATGTAATTATGAGACGGTTGTGTCGAGTTTTCTTCTTGTTTAATTGTTACTTTTGCAATCCATCTTTTTCACTTGAGTTGTAATAATAATAATTCTAAAAAGTGAATATTATAACAAAAAAAGAAGAAAAATTAATTAATTGGAACATTCTGCCGCTCTAACTGACACAGACTACTTTCAATAAGTTTTGTCACTAGTGCCTCACAGTCTTTTATCAAAAATAGTATAATATCTACAACTGCAACTCTTAACCTGCTTCACCACCTATGGATAACCACTAGTCGACGGATAAATTAAAAAATGGAACAAAATTTGCATCAAATTATCTGCCAAGTAATTTAACGTGAAGTTATCAGGAGGTTGTGAAACAGGCCCTTATAATCTTACTTGTTCAAACATCATAAAGTCTATTTAGTGTGCCACTAATAATCACAGATCTCCTCTCAGTAGGTATGTGAAAGATTAGGCACTAAGTTCAAAAGTTTTTTTTTCATTTAAGCTTTTACAAGGATTTATGTAACGTTTACGAGTGTATCCACCACACTGGCCCCGAGAGATCCGTCTATGGCGGAGGCCTTTGTTCAGCAGTGGACCTCTTTTGGCAGATATGATCATGTCCTGATGGCCTAGCAGGGCCAGATTTAAGGGGGGGCAACAGGGGCTACTGCCCCGGGGCCCCCACAAAAGAGACGTCGAAAAAAAACCCTTTACATTCCAACTAGTAAACACTAGTAAACAGCTTTTCCTATGATATATTTTTTTCGCAGTACTACCTTTACCTCTACCTTTGTACAAACATTATAATGATTATTTATTGAAAAAATCTACTGTTTTTTTTTTTCATTTTATTTGGATACTAATTTGGGGCTGAGGAGGGCGGGGGGGCTCTGCTCCTTTGTTGCCCCGGGGCCTGCACACCTCTTAATCCGGCCCTGTGGCCAAGTGTGCGATAGTGTTGATACTATAGCCATGCAAGTTTTTCTTCATCGTTTAGTCAAGCACATGATTTCGAAAAGTCGGACGTGCGTGCCATGGATTGGCCCTCGGGTAGGTACTTAGTATAATTTTACTATTCCATGGTCATATCACCATGGGCTATTGTTGGTACAAAATAATAATAGGCTATCACTGTATAACATTACCTACTTACATTACACATTACATTTATTTTTTATCATTTCATCTACATATACTAATATTATATTATTATTATTAGCATATTTATGTTGTGTTGCATGGTCTTGACTTACGTCCCCAATCTATCTGTGAAAACTTGTAATTGGCCTTCTTTCATTGTTTTCATTGCTATCTGTATCTTAGCTGTAAGTTTTCTTAAAGTAATAAAATAAAATAAATAAATAAATTATAAATCTGAAGAGTATGTTTGTTTGGTTGGTTGAACGCGCTAATCTCAGAAACAACTGGTCCGAATTGAAAAAATATTTCAGTGTTAGATTGACTGTTTAACGAGGAAGGCTTTTAGGCTATATATCATGCTACGATCAGTACCTCAACCATGAGTTCTATCGAATGGCTTTCGATAGGTTTTTTACGCATCGAAACGCTGTAATCTCATAGCAGATTTTAGTTCCTTACGTAACCGCTAGAGGCGCTGCGAGGGTTTCCCATACAAATATTTTACCGCGTCGCTAGCGAGTCTTGTGAGAAAAACTCATGGTTGAGGCACTGAGCTGAGTATAAATTAAAAATGTTGCAAAACGGGGGAAAATTCAACTTCTACGGGAACGCAGTCGTGGGCGAAGGCTAGTGTTGTTATATAGGTACAGACGAAAAAACAAATACAGTAATTTATAATGTCTTTTAAAATATCCGGTGTATTAATCTAGTACTTATAGTATTTAAAACATACCATCACGCTTATTACGCTTGATGGTGTGGTGAGGTGTATAATATTAATTAATACAGGTGCATTATTATTATACACCTACAGTTCATTCATATGTTTTGTGACAAAATCCAAACTTCGAGCTACTACTGAGAATTTTCTAATAGGGTAACATCAAAAAATATTTTCCATCCAATACATCCGATTTTTCTTTAGAAAAATACTTCTATTCGCGATTTTACCAGCTTTGTTTTGTTGTCCGAAAGCCCGCTGAAATTATCTTGATACGTCGTCGAAGCAAGCTTTTATGGAGATTTTATAAAGTATCTAAAACCAGACTCTAAACAAATATTGTCCATGGAACACACAAACATTTATGTATGTGTGTGTGCAGCCAAGAATATCTACCAAATTCCAAGTTTTTAATTAATTATTGTGTCATTCAGTCCAAAAGATACCTAATTACTTCATTCCTTGCAATTGCATCTATGCAGCCATTTAATATTGTTATGCAACGAATTATATTAGCAGCTAAGTTTATTGGTGCTAAAAATCCGTTCAAAAATGAATATTACTGCTTAATTTATTTCAATAAATTGCAATACTCGTAAAGTCGTAATAAGCATTCATTAACCTAGCATAATAATAGTTAGCAGTTTACCGGGAAGTATTGCGTGCACCATTTTGCATAAATCTCACGGTTATTGGAGATAATGCAAATAACTTAAATAGTTGTTAGCTTACTACGCATTATCAGCGCTGTACCTATTTTTAATGTATTTGAAAATAAATAGGATATTTTTTTTTCTATTACTTATAATTTTATAGTGCGGAAATCTGTTATACTTTTTACTTCTTTACAAAGTAATATATTTTTCTTACAACTTTGCTGTCAAATGTTACATGTAAAACGAACAGTGAAGTCAACTAGATGAGATAACCACTATGCTAAAACTAACAGTTGGCCCTAATTATATAGAATAAATTGTCCGATTACGTGGTGTGGGTCATGTTCATATTAACATAATTCAAATATATTTATCTATACTGATTAATTAAACTGAAGTTTCTGTCTGTGATTTAAATTTAAATGCTAGCGGCGAATTATATGACGGCTAATCAAAAGTTACCGTTTTAAAATGTCTGTCCAAAAGTGTGTCTCCAAAACGGCTCACGGCACGGTCAGGGTTCAGAAGATATGTATTAATATAAATATGAATGCCATGAGATGGTTTTAAATAAATATGTGACGACTGCAAATGTGAAACGATCGCAAATTAAATTTATCGTTCAAAAAAATTTAACTAAATTAATCTAGCACGCTTTATTTCAATTAACAGTCATTAAAATCAATAAAATGTAAATGATATCTGTATGATTTTCGTGCAAAATATGATTTGTGTTTTAATTTAAGATAATATAGGCGTACACGCAGCCCTCTTGGCCCGCTGAGTGCCGTCAGAGATGTGTTAATGGGCGGAACTGTTAATCATTTCAGAATCATTGGCACGTGCAACACATCTGCTTTAAGACTGACGAGAATATTCGTTTCAAAGATGATGAAGTTACAAGTATTAAAAAGAATGTACCAAGTTAAAAGGAATAATTATGATCATATGAGGAGAACGAAAGATGGCGATTACAATGGCATAAGCTTCTATGAGGCGATTAAGGACATGCCCTTTATCCCAAAGGAGTCCCAAGAAGTTAAATCTACGTTGGAGATTAAAAACAAGTTGTAGCCCAACGTTCGAGTCGACAAACGAATGGAAAGAAAATATAGGTACGTAATACACATATTTTCTATGTATATATGGTAAATCGTATAAGTAATTACCAATGTAACGAGTGATAACAACGTCACGCATGACGGATTAGGTGTGGAAGAAATAATTCAACATCGTAGGCGGTGAAGAAACAAAATATTGTAACATTAGATAATGGTGTATAAGTTCACTCGTATGCGATTCTGTGAATACCCCTATCTATATGAGTCAATTAAACTTCACTTATGAATATAACGGCTGTAATTATAGTAAACTAGCGACGCCAGCGCAGCTACGCCTGCGTGTCTCGGTGGTTTTAAAAATTAAAATAAACACACAAACTTTTGTCTGACAACATAAAGATGAGATGAGATCATCAATCATTGAGATGTACCACCCTCACGGGCGGTAAATTCAACCAGAATAAAGTGCAGAAATGTATTTGAACTGAGAAGGAAAAGTGGAAACACTGTCAAATAAAGAACACAGCAAAAAAATATGATCTTATTACTTTTTGCCGCAGCTTCGCTCGCGTCAAGTTTGAACCCCGTTACACACCATTAGTTTTTTTCGTGAAAATTTCTAATGTTTTTATCATCATAACACCATTTTGCAGTAAAATTAAAGAAAATATTCTAAAGCGACAACTAAACGGCACATTTGACTGCCCTCTCTAGCACAATTTATTTATTTACTTATGTATTAATGTATAAATATTTTTAATAATGGGTGTCCTAAATAATTATTTTGTTTATTTTATTCTCTCTATTACATCAGTTACATACAGTATTAACTCTGCGATACTCCACTGTACACACTTTGCCTACATTTGTGTTATTTTAAGTAAAATATAAGCAGGAATAAGTATATGTATTTAAATTATGTGAGAAGCAACTAATAGGAAGCCGTTTTAATTACAATTAGATTTTCATTTAAAAAAATCGTTATACTACCTTGCACTATTATGATGTATCCTTAATGTCCAAGGCCCAGCTGAAAATCAGCGTTGTGGTTCAGTACCGCAACATTAGGCTGAGCTGGTAACCTCTTCAGCTCAGATTTATGTGTTTTTATGTTTTATGTTTTGTGTACCTTCAAATAATTTGAATTGAATAAATGTTTCTTTCTTTCTTTCCTGCCCTTGTCCCAATTTATTTAGGGTCGGCGCAGCCTATCCTTTTCCTCCATTCATCTAATGGATGTGGTGGTGGATACAAATCCAACAAATCAAATATCATGAAAATCGGTCCAGCAGTTCTCGAGTGTTGTAACAAAACCCGACTTTGTTTATAAATAAGAAAAAAAATGATTATTGTAACTCCATTTGAATTTGAACTCCATCTCGGTGGTCCAGCGTCATCAAATAACACTCACTTTCAAAATAATTTAGAGACTAGTTTAGAAAAAGTTTTGTAAGATTGGTCTAACTGGCTCCATGACTTAAATCCATTAGTTACGTTGTTATTACCAAATATTCTAGTTTCTATTAAGCTTTAACTATATTCATAAGTATATCCTTCCGTGAATTAATTATGAATATTTTTTTATTTTAACTGCCGATACAAAAAGTTCTGTCAAACTATAAAATATGGTGCAACAATTATTTAGGCACGGTTACCTTGGTATAATCATGAAGTAATTTTTCACGAGGTTATGTACCATTGGAACGTAGCATGACCTTGTGTAGGAAGCACTTAACGCTATTTAAGTATATCATATGAGCTGATCAATTGATTAAATTTATTGTTATAATTATAGTTATGGTCACGTAGGGGCTCGTGGCTAAATTATAACTGCGCTGATCAACTGATCTGCAAGGTTAAGCTACGCTTGTCGCAGTCAGTCTGTGGATGGGTGACCATTTTTCACACTAAATCTACGACAGTCGTAAGTGGTTCAGAAAGAAGTCAGAAGTTCAAAATGTCTGACAACTAGTCTATCCTTTGAATATCGGTATTGCCCAGAAATTGGGTTGCGGAAGTCTGATGGTCGCTTCGTGTAAAATACTGATATTCAGCCGCATCTCATTAGACTGAATTCGACCCCAACATGGTTGGGAAAAAGGCAAGGAAGAAGAATAGTATAATTATGGTCCTGGTATATTGTACATCTGTCGACCTTCATGAAGGAGGAGTTTTGGCCAAAAGGGGTAGTTTTCCGGCGCTTTAGAGGCCGGATACCTAGCGTACAACACACACCGACCATAAGTGTGAAATAGTGTTAGATTTATTGTTATATGTATGTTATAATATTTTATATTTTGATATTTTTATAAGTATTGTATTATATATTATTATATGGACCTTGTTGCCTGAAATAAATGAAAGTAATAATAATAATAATAATATTGTCCGCACGCGTCCAGCTGCGTACCCGTCTTCATAGAAAATACCAATTATAATAGATAAATTGCAAACTTCCTTGTTAGCCTAACCCTTCCAGGAATACAAGCGTATTTTTGAAGGAAGGGGGCGATCACGGATATAAGTTAGACACACAGATAAATTCAGTAAATTGTCTCTCAGAAAGGTGACGTAGGAGTTATGTTCTTGTTCCTTGATTTTCAGTTGATTTCTTTCGTAATCGGATGGACGGATATGGTTTTTTAAACCTTCAGTTTTATATTTAAATAAATAGAAACGGATATCTCCATCTATTTTGATAAATAATTAAATACGTGAAGTAATTATTTCCGGTTGCACTTAAATGGACAGGAAAATCGTTCTGTGTTAGGTCTTAAAATTTTATTAGTTATAAATAATGGTATAGATGGTTCTGTCTGTACGTAAGCAACGTATCTATATAATATACATAGGTACATACTTTGCACGGCGGCAGACGTTGTTCTAATTATTATCTTTCCAATATCAGCCATTAATGTAAAAAGTCGCCCTTTTTTTGCATGTGTTTCGTCGTATTGATTTTGTTTATGTAATATGTAGCCATTGTTACCGGGACCATAATAACGAATCGATTGACACCTCATTCATCAAAATCAGATGAGTACTTTAGGCGCTGTAGTGGAACATACGTAAATAGGAAGATACATAGACTCCCTAATATAAAACCCTTCCTTCGGCTTTTGCCATGTCGTCGGGTAAAAATAAATGATTGAACCAGAATGCTACCATGTCAACATAATAAAATTATAACAATTTAACTATACCGCGCACTATCGATGAACCAACACGCTTGGACCAGTCAGGGCGAACCAATGGCACGCATGCCATCGTTGACACGCGACAACATATTTTGGACACGGGTCTTAGGAATTTAGGTACCTAATTGATTTTCATTCCCCCATTAATTACTGAATCAAAATTGTGTAACGACACGTTACGGTACCGTCAAAACCGATAAAAAATCTTTCCCCATCCCATGTCCATGGGAATATGACCTCAAAAGTCATTGAGAAGTTACGTGGTTACACGCGCACTTACAGTTGTACCAACCATCATAATATTACCTATTACACTAAGGCTAACATTCAGAGACGATGCTTAGCGTAAAGTAAGGCTTCCGTATGTCAAATTTGTATTACAATTTGACATACGGAAGCGTAAGTTCATGCTGAGTCTCTTCTCTGAATCTCAGCCTTAGGCTAATATTCAGAGACGACGTTAAGCGTAAAATAGCGTTTCTGTATTTCAAATTGTTATACAAATTTGACATACGGAAGCGTAAGTTTCGCTTAGTTTCGTCTCTGAATATTAGCCTTAAGACTCACTTAGTTGTAGGTACCCAGCCAGGCGTGGCTGTGGCTCAGAAAGTTATAAAACACACCGCTCGACGCTCCTGAAGAATTTCAGAGACTATATGTTAAACAAACAAACAGCAAAAACATTTATACTTATAAATGTAGGCACCTACTTATATACATTTTGAATTTTTGATCATGTACAAATAGCTCAAAGACAACTGCTCCATTTAAATAAAATCTAATTTCGTGGTTACAACATTAATTAATTTTAATGGGTCTATGTTAAGATATTGTGCGTTGCTTTTGAAGTAACATACTCAGTTATGCTAATTAGTTTAGCGGCATTTGCCTCAAACGGCCAATGTTGAATTAATTTTAATTGCTGAAACTTAGTATCTAATTCTAATTAAATTATATGATATAATATATGTAATATTTCACGTACTGTCGAGGCTTTGAACGTTTCAATTAGCCATGTATTTACCCGCTCTGATAAACCCATCCGTCAAATTAAGTAATTAATAAATTGTATCTTCACTACATATTTTTTAATTGTGTAACGTTTACAAACTTAATGTGTGATTTTTATCATTAGGTTCACCTTTTATACTGGAAATTATAAAATTTGATTATGATTAATTTAGAATTCAAACTTTATATTACACTAAGATAATGTTCAAATTTCATTGCTACCAACATTTATTTACTTTTCCTTAAATATGGTACCTAATAAAAAGCAACTTAAACTTAATTACATTAAAGTAGACATTTGAGTAAGTTGCAATTAGATTCATTATGTTAGATTTTTAGTTAAAACACGATGTAAGTACATTTATCCCTTACCCTGCATTCATCCCTTTTTATTGAATTTCTGTACCTATATACATAGTCTCTTTGTCTCTCTAATTTTACAATACAATAAAGTTTAATAAACAAATCAATTAATAATATTTACTGAACCTCTAACGACAAAATAAAAGTAATTGCTGCACCGATCCCAAGTAAATTGAGTTCAGGGCAGGAAGATAAATACGATGAGAACGTAATAGTGGTTACTACTTCTTCTGTGTAACAATAATTAGGGACAGAGGTCCTGATAGAATATGTATTGTTGAGGTTTTTTTATGACATCTTAGTAGTAACCCTAGAGTTTATATCTGTGCCCGGTTAATGGCAACAAACTCACCCCTATTACATTAAACATTAAAAATGTACCTACATTAAAAAATGCACCTCAGAAATAAAATAAATCACTTTATAATTACAACTTGTTAGCTTACATAGTTAAGTGTAACTTGTTAGTAACGCCGAAATATATTCATGATATGACGCCCACACAAAATTCGCATTTGACTACGTAATAAAACGTCTTATTCGTCAACTGGCGAGTGTGAAACGTCTAGCCTTATAAAATGTAATATATAAGGTACCCACACTGTCTCATGCAAGAACGAGCGAAGCGAGCTCGGTAATCGGGGCACCCCACCTCGGACAGGTTAGAAGGGGATGACGAGGGCTAGAGAACAAAGCGATCGAACGAAGCCTCCGTTATCCCCTCCATGTTAGGTTACTTTAAACCCTTTACACACAAATAGGAGCCCAGCTTAGCGGGGCTCCGTCAACTGCACCATTATACTCGTCTACCACGACTACGTCACCAATAAACTACGCCGGCCAAGAGGATTGGATTTGGTTAGTTATTTATAATTTTAGTAATTATTTTTTGTTTCAATCAGTTTTTAATTGACTGTACTTAACATAATAGAAAAACCGGAAGGTGCCAACTCACGCGAGTTTAACACTCGCCAGTTGACAAACAAATCAATAAAATAAAACAGATACCATCACATTTGTATGATCGAAAAGTTAAGCAGATAATCTTATCGAAAAGTTAAGCAGATAATCTTATCCAAAATTTAAGCAGATAATCTTATCAAGTATTAGTTACAGTTAGTTACTGTATCTTTTTATTTTGTGTATTATATGTATCTTTTTTATATATTGTGTCTTTCGCGTGAGAGCAAAATTAATGAGTTTCTTTGTTTCTTCTTTATTTCTTACTGTTACTATTACTTGCTCTTAGTTTAAGTATTCAAAGATTAACTGGATTATGTATAATTATATATTTAACAAAGCATCTACCTAGACCTTTATCAGTCCTATCTAGTGTAGACATAGTTTGCTGGAATGATTTAGGTCCCTCCTATTGTCGACTAGTTTATTGCCACAAACCAAGAACAAAACGCGGCTCGTTCTGATGATTAAATTGGTAATATTATATTTGGAACATTCCGAGTGTTGAATGATACAATGGTATCATTGTATGGTATACAATGGTAACCTCTCATTTTGTCAAAGGACACTCGCATACTGTGGCCATTACTAATGTCTAGTTCAGACATTTTTGCTACCTCAATTAAAATACTCAAGAAAAAACCTACGTAGTTTTGTAGTTTATATTACACAAAGTTGTCCTTCGAAATGTATAAAGCCACAGTACTTATAATGTATTCTAGTTATAGTTTGTTCACTAACAAAACCCAATTATGTCACTGGATGAGAAACTTACAGGGCGTCATTAAAAAACTAACTGTAGGTATCTAATACAGTTCATTTTTAGGCTTTTCTAATTTTGTGAGTAGTCTATATTGTGTAGTTTAAAATGGACTACGATTTGAAGTTATAAAACGCGCATAGTAGATGTGGGTATCCAAACTGAAAGTTTTAAGTGGCGCTGGGCTGGCCACGTCAGCCGCATGCAACCGGACAGGTGGGCGAAGATAGCAACCGAGAGGGTACTTTGCAACACTATTCGTGGGCGACGTCTGCCGAAAAGATATTGGCGGGCAAAAAAATTTGGACCTCGTTTTCCCAACGTGGTATGGACAAGCCTAGGATAGACAATCCTTGGGGAGACCTTTTCCCAGCAATGGGACACAAAAGTCTACGTAAAAAGAAGCCATTATTTCGTAACAGCAGCAGTAGGTAAACTCAAGTAAATTATAACTTCCCCAGTTTGGCTTAGTTTCAAAAACATAAATTAAAGACATTTTACATTTACAACGTTTATAAACTTAATTATCATAAGCTTAATTCATGGACAATAAAGTTATTACACATTGACAATAAATACATACAATAAATAAATAACTACATACAAAAACATTGACAATAAAGTAATTACTTTAACAATTTTACATAACAAGTTCTAAATTAATATTTCAATTATTTTACTTGCGTATTATTTGGACTATGTACAGTCACGAGCACAGTCATATAAACACTAATAAAAGTGCTAAAGCGATTTTTTCATGAATAACGATTACAAGTTTGAGACCAATGTCACTATAATATTGGTTCGTAAATACTGTGTACTTCGTAAATCACATCACAAAAGTTCTAGTACTTCAGGAGAAAATCGCTTTAGCACTGTTTAGCACGTATACATGTTTTTTCTAGTGACTGTACCAATGTTGGACATGACAAGAGTCCGCAATACCCAAGTTACACATATTATGTTGTTACACCATCTTATTAATGCCTGATTTATAATCTGTCAAAGCCCACCTAAAAGCGTATTCTGAAGCTCCGAACTCATAAAATTACAAGATTTAGTTTGCCTGTTTCAGTTCTGTTTTGTTACTGATAAGTTCCCGGTAAATTAACTGGCAGATAATTTCATAAAAATTTTGTTTTATTTTTTAATTTATAAAGCGGTTAGCGGCTATCCAGACGTGGTGAAACAGGCCCTAACGCTCCAAACTCATTATTACAAGGCTTAAGTACTATACTAGTGGGAGAGTTAATATCTTCTTTATGACTGCAAAACTAAGGCTAATATTCAAAGACGATACTTAGCGTAAAGTAAGGCTTCTGTATGTCAAATTTTTATTACAATTATACATACGGAAGCGTAAGTTCATGCTGAGTCTCTTCTCTGAATCTCAGCCTTAGGGCAGCTTCGAGTTTAAGCGAAATAAATTACACAGTGTATTTTTATTGCATACTGTGCGTAAGAACGGAGCATATTATGGTGATCACAAAGACTAGCAACGACGACAGAGACGAAGTATTCATTTAGCTTTGTTAGCAAGTCGGTCCTAAATCAACTGTACCTAACTAAATGTTTGGGATATTTTTACACTGCGTCATCTAGTCCGAAACTAAGTAGAGCTTCTACTTACTATAGTAAAATTATAGTAATAATAATAAACTTTCAAAAGCTTCAACAAAACGTTACGACAACGCGACCTCGACCCCTGAACAAGGACAGCCTGTATGACAAGGAAAAATTTGGTTCCATTTCGGGTTTTCACGCGCAATTTGATTATCCATACACGACAAACCCGGCAGGGCTTAGACAACCACTTAAATTGTAACTTAAGGTCAAATCTCATAACGCCCTGCCTGGTGTGGCATGACCTCACAAATTACAAGTCTCACGGAATTAACCAACCCACCGCAGGGCATCTCAAGTATGGAATGTATGTCACCAAGTAACAATCTAACACACGTTGTAATTGATATAGTATGTTAATTACAGTTACCTATAGTAACAGACAGTTAACATTTAATTACCGACTTTTTGAATGTTTCCATATGTGCCTTTTATAGGCGGCATTTTTAGGGTTCCGTGCCTGAAGGGTGTCAACAGGACCCTATTACTAAGTCTCCGCTGTCCGTCCGTCCGTCGGTCCATGCGTCTGTTTGTGAGCGAACTGTATCTTATCTTTAGACGAAAATAAAAATTCTATCTCATGAAACGTAATAGGTAGAGAGTTGAAATTTTTACTCGCACTTGACCGGTTTTTTTAACAACCTACTTTGTGAATTCGTATATTATATGTTATGAATAACGCAAACCCAGTAAACTTGTATAGTTAACTAATGAATTTATTACTCAGTCGATAGCTATATTATTCATAACTTCTAAGGTTCTTTTATAAATTTACATACTAAGTAATTTATGGTCACTCAAAAATAAACTCAAACGATATGAAGTTTTGTTTTCATGAGCAAGAAAAAATTGATTGCAAAATAAGAAACAAGACTTTAGTCCTTTGCCCTTCTAGCCTAGCTTTTGCCCTTCAAATCAAAGCTCTGTATACAGGATGGGCAGAAAATCGTGGATCAAACGAAACAGGGCGATAGTTGGGGTTATTTGCAACAAAAAATATTTCTGGGACAGAGCTCTAACTTGATTTCCTTAAAAGTTATGACTATTTGAGTGTTTTCTGAAGAAAATACCAAAATTAGTAGTAAACAGGCAATTAGACTAAAATGGGTATGGGGATTTTGCCCACCCTGTATGTATCTACATTCTAAAGCAACCATACACATAACTGACCGTAGCTCTAGGTGTTTTCTGACCTACGCAACGTTGCGCTTGACATGATTCACGATAAAACGTTTAGCCTTACCGTTATCCGGCACCGCCTCATTTGCTAATTATGCTGATGTAGCAACACTATTGAATAACTAACATTTTCTAAATGTAATCAGTTATGCTGTTTCAGCGGACCTTGAGTAATCAGTAAAGTTAATCTAATGAGCTCATCGAAAGACTATTTTATTGATATTTGCGAACCCAAAAACCAGCCCATATAAGGCAAAGATTATCAGATCATAATGAAAATAATGAACGTGTGTGAACCAACCTAACCTAACAACTTAATAATTATAAGTTAATCGAGGACTTCTCAATTAGTTTAACGCTTTTCCCTTCATGACATCTTATTTGATCGATTAACTTCATCTTACAAATTTTTCTTGATCGTTTACTTCTAAGATTCTAAGTTTTACAACCTTTCATTAAAAAAATATACAAAGTAGGCACATGAGCAATAAATACATTGTTATTAAGTTGTTCGTTCCCATTTGTCGATATACAGTACCGACGGGCAATTGTTACTAAAAAGAATCGAATTATTCGATAGGTCGAGTGTATTCGAATGCATTCGAATGATTATTAATTTTATTCGATAGTGCGTTGATTGTGCTGCATACGAATTGATAGTCCGATAGCACATCACGCGTCTAGTAAATCGAAGGCGAAGCAATAGTGTGTGCGTCCGCGTCGATTCGACGCATCATTCATCGTCTCTTATTAACAAAATTACTAAATTCATTCGAGTGTTTGATATTCATTCGATTGTTTTATCGTGTTCACAAGTAAATCAACATTCGAATACACGCAAATACAATGATCGATTCATTCGATGGATTATTTAGTAACAATCGCCCACGTCAATACACAGTAACGACTTTCCAGCGCGAACTAAGATAATCTCAATCTCCGTCTATGGTGTAATAACTTATACAAGTTAAACGTTATATATAATAATATATAACGTTTAACTTAGAACCATAAAAAATTAAGCCATTAACCGAGCACAAATCCAAACTACGAGCTGTTACTGCGTGACCTGGGAATCGATCCCAGGACACGCTCTGACCTCAACACCTCAGCGCTTATTCACTATACTACTGAGGCAGTTACAGAATAATAGTTTATACCGTAAAGATAAATATTAGTCTGCAGGTTGATAGCCTAGGAAACGACTGTGTGGGGAAGGGTTACATACTATTCCTCACTGTCACTCGAATCGGCATCTCATAAGAGGCAAGAATAGATCTGACTTGCTCTTGGGGTTTTACTGGCTGGAAATCCCCCTTACGTCGAAGTCTGCCTTTTTCACGTAAGATCCGACTTATAATTACTCTGACTCTTTAATTTGGGTGTCTTCAAGACGAGAGTGAATCGGTTTCTTCTAGGCAATCGCGCTTCATCGTAGACCACATCGTTGCTTAACATCAGGCAAGTTGTGGTCAAGCGCAAGCCTACCTAAGAAAAAAAAATATCCAGTTCCCCCTCTCGATTGCTCTGCAGTCAGTAGAGGTTTTCAAGGATCGGCAACGCATCAGCAACGTCACTGGTGTTGCAGGGGACCATGGGCTGCCAAGGCTATTTACCATCAGTTGACTTGTCTGCTCGTTTATCGACATAACCCATAAAAAATCCCAGACGGTCAGAGGGGAAAATATTTGATTAATCATAATATACCTTAATCAAATTGCGCTAAAATTATAACTACGCTGATCAACCGATCTGCAATTATTAAATTAATTACGAGTTACGACGAGATCTACACTTACCTCTCCGTGCCCCGGAGAACACGACGAGCACGTAAGCCATCGATCCCGGTTATCATACAAATTCCTATGAAATTGTTAGATGTAGTCAGAAGGCCAAAAAGCCTGACATCGGGATCGCCCAGAAATTGGGTTGCAGAGGTCTGATAACCGTCGCTTCGTGTAAAATACTGAAATTCAGCCGCTGGTTAGACTGAAAGCCAACTATTCTATTATTACCAAATATGAATTTATTTATAGGAATGTAATAATAAATATGAACTGATTTAGAGAAATTGCTAAATGTGAACTTTTAGGCCCCTTAATAACCAATGGGTTCTGACTGCATGCACTCAATTAGTCAGTAGAGAGATTGATATTGAAAAATACGTTCAAAGTTAGTAACCAAGCCTTGAGTTTATAGTAGTTTATATTTGAAAGTTCCAATGAATCTTGTTCTAAAAGGAGGTCAATTTTTAAACTATTAAAATAACCTGTTTAGTTTTAACCGCTTGGCTATTCTTATGACTTGTGATGTTAAATTAGACGGATACTAGACTGTAAACTTGTTTTATATTCTATATAGGTTGTTGACATTGCTAAAAATATTCGCGCGGCGGCGCTACACATAGTATACCATCACGCCTATATTCGCCGAAAGATTAGGCAGAGGTGTACTCATGTACACCCACTGTCCGCTAGTACATTTAGATCCCATGTAATAGGGGACGAGCCTATTGCCAAATACAAACGCCGAACATTTTTAGTTACTGAGAATTTATTTGAAAAACTTATCACTGCTAACCTGGGAATCGAACGCAAGACTTCTAATGTATCGCGTCTACATAAATACACATAATTTTGATGGGTTGCATTCATTATTTTAAGTGTGATGATTATATTATGTTAAAAAAGGTTTAATTTATTGACATTCCTTAAAAGGTCGACAAAGTTTAACGACTTTAAATATAAACGTTTGCTAATAAAATATGTTTTAGGGTCAGTTAAAACCTTTAACTTAACCAAATTCAACTAAAGTTTTTAGTTTAATTAACCAAAACACTATAAAATTGATGGTGTAAAAAGTATTAATTATATAACTTTAATGCCTTATAATACCTTTCTTAAATAGTTTAATTTTCATGGTGACAGGTCAGGAGAATATCTCATTTAATATTAGCATTTTTTTAATATATATTTCTAGCAACCACATCTTCGTCTATGATATGTTTATAAATTACAGCTTTTATGTTAATCTGATGTATGTATTGTACTGTAAAGTTTCATCAAAATTCACTCAGTAGTTTGCCTGAGTGTAAAAAACATCCATACACGAACCAACTGTAAAATTTTTAATTTTAGTAGGATTTTTCTTGATGAGAGTCAAGAACTCATGACGAGTTGGATACTCAGGATTAGGACTCAAAGTCATATTGGGTTTCTCTACGAAATTTTGACCAATATCGTAGGGTTTAGCGTTGAACTAAAGTAGGCACTGTTACATTACATGGGACCTTAACTTACCGGGCGGCGAAGTTTTAGTGTATTTATAGTGTTTAATACATCCATTTTTTTTATTGGTACCAAAATCAAACTTTTGAAATTAGGTTTTTTTTGTGCCCGCTTCTGCCAAAGCTTTTTTGGAATAGTGACTATATGTGACAAGCGTTTGGCCTTTTCTTCTATATACTGAATCCAATGTTAAAAGTCGAGACTAGCTTGTGAGAATAAATAAATCATACATTCATACCATCATAACATACCGTGTATTCCCCGGGTTAGGAAAGTGTAGTATGGACACCCATTGATAGTGACAGTTTGCCGCAGTAGGTACATTTACTTGCTATAAATACTTGAAATACTTGTTGTATATTTTCTTAAATTCGAATTATAAATCATTATGGCACGTATTTTATCAAAATTAGAATGTTATATCATGCGTTTATCTAGATTTAGACCGCAATCTACAGGTCACGAGGTGTTGATGCAGTGCGCCCGAGCAACACAAATATGCAGCGCAAACGCACGCCATGCACTACAAACTAATAGAACTGACTCATTGATGGTAAGTAGAAAGCTTTTTAGATTCAAACATTTTACTCATTTTAGTAGAAATTTTACGATTCTTTCAACCTGCACATATTTTGCATTTTGTAGGGTTTTTTCATATTTTTTAAATGGTGCATTGCATTGACTTCATTATATCTCTATTAGAAATCTGTATAACCATTATGTCACGTATCTTCATCTAATGTTAAAATAATAAAAATATCCTATGGTATTATCCATTGGTCTCATTCTTGTAAATCTATTCCTTAGAGTTGTAGTTTTTTTTTCAAAATCTTAAAGTTATCATAAATTCTCTCAGATAAATAATTATTTTATTTAAATCTCTAGAACCACCGGTTTGGACACTGTGTGGATACCTACTGACTTAGGTATTGACTAAGACTGACTGAATGTAGTTATTATTTTTTTCGTTTATATATTGACAAACTCAGTAATATTATCTGGGACGATTAAACATTAGTTGTGTATTACATAAACCACATTTTAGAAACAAGTTATCGAGTTATAGTAGAAATTGATCGAGTTCAACATTATAATATGTGGTGTCAAAATTTTCCATTTTCTGTATACGTATACATGTCTCAACGTTTATTAACGTCTTCATGTTGATAATAAACATAATATACATATTAGATACACAACTTTACTATTTTATTTTATGACAAGCCTTTGCCCGCGAGGTCGTTCCCGTAGAAATTAATTTTTCCGCCGTTTTTGCAACATTTTTAATTGATACTCCGCTCCGATTGGTCGTAGCGTCCGCGATAATGGGGCATTCTAATACTGAAAGAATTTGCAAATTGGACGAGTAGTTCCTGAGATTTGCGTGTTCAACCAAACAAACAAACTCTTCTGCTATATAATATTAGTATAGAAGTATAGATATAAATATGATTTTCGATATAAAACCGTAAATTAATGGTTAGACTCATAGTAATGTAACTAACATAGTAACTAGCCCGTAATCGAAAATTTAACTTGATCACATTAGATATTTATCTGTGTTATGATTAACATTCATATGTCTACACATAATTTGCGTGGCGTTGGTAGGACGTGGTCGGGGCGGAGGCCATGTTTTATAAGGTAGGGGTGGATGGTACAGTTTCAGTTCACTACCAACTGTCGCGATCATTGGGCACTTTTGGACAAACATGTAGGTGTTATTTGTTTTTAACTTTTTTAACAATTTATACGAACGTTGCGTGCGCTAGATAATTAATACGAGTTCGAGTGATGATTTAATTGATTGATTGAAATAATTTTTCAATGTTTGACGTGTTGATTTGTGTTTTTAATATTTCAATTTACTGATATTTTGGTTTTAAAATGTAAGTAGCTGGTAAATTTAGTTTCGCAGTAGGTATAAGAACAAAATTTAACATTTAATATAGCTGTGTGCTTTTTCAAAAAAATATGGTGTCAAGTACTATATAAATCAATGGTGGCAAGTGTGATTCAGGGATTTTCATCAAAAGCATGTCAGATTGATTGTCCTTATCCCTGGTCATAACAGGATACTACATTCATCAATCTTTCTGCCGTTAAATCAATTTAACTAACATAATGACCTGGTAGCTATTTGATCATTCATAGAAAGTTTCTGTTGAAATAACCAAATTTTAATTAAAAATAAAGAAATGTAGGTAATGTTATTTGTTTCTTACAAACATATTAAAACTGTCAAAATAGTTTATGCCTATACTGACCTATCTATCGATTTATTCAATCGGAGCAGAGTAAAGGCGCTCTTCTCTATTCCGCAAGTGTTGCCTATCTTGTGAAAGTCGCACCCACAGATTCCCCACTGCCCCCACAATAATCATCCGACCATCGGGTCTGCCTTGCAATCGTTTTACATCTCTTGGGCAGTATTCGGTAACTGCTTTAGTCAGCCTAAGTGTCAAGTGCCATCTCCACTTAGGGCCGGTTCTCAGCTTACTGATAAGTTCCCGATAAATTACTTGGCAGATAACTTCATACAAATTTTGTTCCATTTTTTTATTTATCCTGCGGGTAGCGGCTATTCATAGTAGGTGAAACAAGCCCCAAGTCTTGCGATTCGAATACCTACCTACCTTCTCTACTATCTTCGACCTTCGATGTCTAATCGAATGACTAAATTCTTACCGACCTACGCCAACTAAATCCACGTTGATCTGATAACAAACAACCGGACCAATCCGTCTTGTATAAGTAGGTATTTATGCTAACCTTGCGTCATGGTTTTTTTAGACAGAGACAGCATAATAAGATTAAGTTAGTAGTTAACAATTACAACATACATAAATCAGTGCCAGAGTTCGGCAGTTAAAGTTTTGGGTGATATTAAAATATTATGTTAATGTTTAACTAGCTATGTTGAATGTAAAGTTTCACCACCTTTGAATAGCTGCTAAGCGTCGAATAAATACAACAAATTGGTAGGAATTTATCTGTCAATTAGCATTTAACGCGAACTTATCAGGAGGTGGTGAAACACTACATAATGTAAACAAAAATTCTAATCGTAAGATTTGTAATGAAAACGAACCCACAAACAATTGAGTGCGGTAAACAGATGAAACCAATCGAGATAATCGTTATTAATTTACAACATAACATTAGGTACAAAGCGAGGTATCTAAAACAATTTAAAGTTTTTTTGGTTATTACATTGTTAAGTGTTACATAAATTGTATTAGGTACGGTGGTAAGGTGATATTTAAAGTCCTTAAAGTTATAGATATAAAGTATAATAAACAATAGGCGGTATAAAATACCAAATTGCTTACCGAGTCATCTAGTTTACTATAAAACAAAAGTAAAATTATTCCACATTACAAAAAACTAATCTATTCAAGTTCTTGAATAATACCTAAAAAAATATATTAGATTAGCCTGCAGCTTCACAAGTTAGTAGTTAAAGACAACAAATGCCGTCAATTTTTGTCGCCGTTATCCATTGCCTAATGAATAATTTTATCCACATTTCTGAAACCAAAGATATTCCAAACGCCAAATAAACAATTTCCCGTTTCAAATCTCTGGCATTGAAATTGTAAATTGCATACTTCTTAAATTATGTAATTCTCTTAGCAAAAAATTCAGCATGCAACTTTAAAATCTTAAATTACTCTTTGTTATGTTTTGTATTAATTCTATTCTGGAGAACATAATTATATTATACAAGAACAAGTTATTTTCGAAGCTACTTTCAAGTTATACTTAGTTTCCAGTAAAAGCTAACCTGGTTTTGTATTGAGATTTTTTTTTTTATCCAAAATGATTCTACTCCTAGGATTTTTTTTTTGTTTTCGATACGTCGTCTAAACTTAACAAATACCTAGTAGAACTAAAATTTGAATTTGAACTAACTTTGTGAAAACAGACATTTTTAAATGGTTTTTAATACTAGCGAGATGTTCCGTATAGGAAAACATCTCGCTAGTTAAGTTTTGCTATACTTACGACGACGCTTCGATTCTCAATGGTAGGTACATTGTGGTCTATTATAAATCAGCCAAGCGTTTCCGGTCAAATTCTATAAAGTAGCAAGTTATCAGTCGCGCAGACGCAGGACGGTATATTTGCAATATTGTAAACTTGAAAATAATTCATTACTCATAGTAGACTGATTGCACATGTTGGAGGCCAAATCATAAAATAATAGCCATGGAGAGCTTTATTAGCAAATTAGATACCTAAGACATACGAAACAGCTTTGTCTACAACTTAAAATTCTAGAAGGCAATTAATATTGCAACATAAATGCAATCATGCATACAATACAGTCAGATAATTAAGTAACATAATGCAAATAGCAGCTACCAATGAACCAAAAAGTTAATGGATTTAGTACGACCTAGAAACTGTAGCTATATTAGGTCATAGCTTAATATAGACAAAGCATTAAACAGGAAAAGCCTCACAGAAACAAAGCGATTTTATGTTTTTTTATTGTATTTTGTATTTACTTATGCTAATAACATTTCAGGTTTTACTTATGCTAATAAATTTTGTGATAGAGTAAAATAAGAGAGCTTTACAAAATGTAATAGATTCTTCCGTTCATACACATTCGACGCATACTCGTAATCATACCCGTACGTACTCGCAAGCTGCAGAATTTTGACAAATCGACCGTCTAAACATTTTGTTTACTGGTTTTCTGATAGACATATATTATATATATTTTATCTCTTATTGGCAGATACACAAAATGGGGACGAAGTTATTGGTTCTATTAGCCGTAGTGTCATCCGCGTCAGCTGCAGTGAAGCTCCAGGAGTTATTTTCGTGGAACGTAGTAGACTGGAACTACCCTGACCCCTATTCGAGGCAGCAGGCCATCCAGTCCGGGGCCCTCATCCCAGAGAATGCCCTCCCTGTTGGTATTGAGAGATGGAGGAACAAGCTTTTTGTTAGTGTACCTAGGTGGAATGCGGGTGAGTAAATTTTTCTACGTAATTAAATGAACTGTAAAATAATATCGCTCATTTATTTAAAAATGGTACACTTCCATTTTTTTTTTTTTGGGAGAGTGCATTTAAAATGTAGCAGTATTTTAATACTAAACTAAGCCAATTTAAGAAATAACAAAACAAAGGATTGTTGAATGAAAGCGTACGTCTGTAATTTACGTAATATTAGAGTTCTGTATACTATGAAGGTGTACGGTAAAATTTTCTTAAAAAACAATTCCCGTCCCGTTGGCAACAAAAGAGAAGAAATGGCGAAAGGCTTTTGCTTAAGAGTGGACAATACAGACAAATAAAAAAGTCAGTTACTTCTCAGCAGACATAAGTAGTGGAAATAATATGCTGAGTAATATGGTGTAATACGACAATTACAACTCAGAGGAACTCGGCTGCATTTGCTTTGCGTGTAGAAGTAATTTTATGTCATCGTTGTAATGTTAGTGCAATTAAGAAAATGTCTCTATTACTTTTACTGCGTAAATAAACTAGGTCTATGTAAGTTACGTTAGTTAATAACTACTTATTTCATTCATTGAGTGCTATAAGAAGTATAAGATAAATATTTTAAGATCAAGTGTTAGGTACAGTAAACTGGTCTATTTTAAGATTTTTGAGAAGAATAGCTTTCTTACTGTCAACATTTATCATAGCTATGATTTTGAAATGAAATGGTATGAAAATATTAAGTAAGCAAATCTTAGTCTATAAACTGGATTTGTTATTTTGTTTAATGCAGTAAGGAATAAATGTTCCCATTTCTGATCAAACTATTAAGCCCATTAATTCTTACAGGTATTCCCGCTACATTGAACTACATACCTTTGGATGGTCCTTACGATCCGTCACCGAAGTTAAACCCCTACCCAAGTTTCGCAGGCAACGAGTTGGGCAACTGCCAGAGCGGTCTCAATACCGTCTACAGGATAAAAGCTGATAAATGCGACAGACTCTGGGTTTTAGACGTTGGCACATATGGATACGGTAAGTGAACAACACTAAGCAATAGTAATTAATTATGTAAATGAATAATTAAGCAAAAAAAATATTCTCATTACTTTTTATAGTTCTCAGTTCCTTTGCCAATGCAAAGGAACTATTATAATGAGTTTCACTTTTTTAGAAGGCGTTAACTGTAATCAATTCACGCTGCATAATTAATATTTTAACGATGTCTAGGTGTTCCAGGAAGGAAATTGCATAAAATTATTATTTTCATGTTTCCAGATCCTAACGTGACCAATCTCTGCCCATACTCGCTCAGTATATACGACTTAAACACTGACCAACGCATCCGAAGGTACGTGTTCCGTCCCGAAGACATCGTTCCAACGACTTTCATTGCCAACATCGCTCTCGACGAAGGAAAAACATGTGACGACACCTTCGCATACTTCTCGGACGAACTAGGCTACGGCCTCATCGCATACTCTTGGCAACAAAACAGATCATGGAGATTTAGCCACGGCTTTTTCATGCCTGACCCCCTTACTGGTGACTTCAACATTGGCGGCCTTAACTTCCAATGGAGTGCTGAAGGTATTTTCGGAATCACGACATCTCCTATGGGTCCCGATGGATACAGAACTCTCTTCTTCAGTCCTTTAACAAGTCACACACAGTTTGCAGTTTCAACGCGCATATTACGCGACGAATCGAAGGTGACAGGTTCTTACCGCGACTTCCAAGTCGTTGGTGTACGCGGTGCTAACGGTCACACCACATCCAAAGTGATAGATGAACTCACGGGAGTAGAACTATTCAGTTTGATAGACCAAAACGCAATTGGATGTTGGCGAATGGACCTGCCTTACAAACCCCAGAACATTGGTGTCGCGGACAAGGACGACACAGGTCTTATTTTCCCTAGTGACGTCAAAATTGATGCACAAAGAAATGTGTGGGTGATATCTGACCGCATGCCTGTATTCCTCGAATCGACCTTAGATTACAGCGACATAAACTTCAGAATCTACACAGCTCCTTTAGACACTTTGATTGAAGAAACTGTATGCCAACCCCCTCAGCAATTCATCCAGCCTGTAAAACAAATTCAACAAGCGCCCTTCCTTCAACCCACACCCATTCAAAACCCCTATACGTTTTACGACTCTCGTCTAGGTGTGACTACCAATCCTCATACTGGAACAATTTCGCTCTTTTCACCAGTATCATCTCCTCGCCCGGAGCTAGCGGGAAGCTATGGTCCTGAGATACGGAACTCTATACCAAATGTACAGACTTACTTTAATTTTCCCAAACAACAAGCTGTCCCTTATATAGCTAGTCGGGCGAAACCCAATATATCCAACAGGGATCCTTGGTGGCACAGTAAACGAGTATACGAAATTACCGAAAATTAATTAAGAACATCGATAAAATATTATTGTTAAGTAAAAAAACTATTATAATAAAGCTGCTTTATAGGCTTAAGTTCTATATATAAACATTTTTACTGATATCGCTATTGCTATAAACAAATATTTTTGTTACCAAGTAGATATGTAGTTGTATTTTAAGATACATTTGCATATTTGCAGTTACACGTGTTGTAGAACATTACTATTATTATTAATAGTTATATGTGTCTACCAAATAAAACATACAGAAACACTGAAACACACACAAACAACATTGATGAAAACATCAGTTCCTTAAGGATTACTTACTGTAACTGCTACTATTGTAACTGTTTCTTATTATTGTCACTTAATACAATATTGGACATCCCTATTATTAAACATAATTCATCATACAAACTTGAAAAAAATGCATATAGTATCTTTGCTTAGTAGAGTTGTTAAGTTATTTTTGTTTGTCTTTTTGTATCTAATTGTAAAGTAACAGGTAGTTACACACGGCTCCACATTAAGCTATACATTTTTAGTGTACCTTACATTATACGGAAAATCTGTACAATACGAGATCAGCTTATACTGGATATACCTACCTAATAGCCGCATGAGCCGTGTGTACGTATGTCACAAATAAATGTAAATTCTTGTTGCAACACGCAACACTTGTGTAAGTAAATCGAAAATTGTATTGATTTTTATCACATACCTAGTTAATATATTTCGTTACCAAATAAATTTATTTTTCTTATTTGCCCTACAACCCGTAAATAGCAGCAACATCGACGATGTATTTGATCAAAACGTAATACTTAAAACAAAATAACTGTGAAAATAACAAATAACCTCTTTTGTGTCCCACTGCTGGGCAAAGACCTCCCCAACTCAGCATACCTATAAACATTATAAATATCGGTTCAATAAAACATTAGAGTGAAAAATATGTTTTATTCTTTATTTCTTTCACATGAGACTTGTTTGAAATCTGTTGGGGGTTGGGGACGTTGCTTCCCATTTTCCTTTGTAATTAACAAAAACCCAAAACAATAAAAATCATACTAGATACAAACGAATTGCCAACAAAATAGAAGTTATATATCTGAACATCTAATAAAGTTTGTCATAGACATTTTGAACTGGACTAGCTGCAGACCCCATATTGTCGATGTTTACCAGTCCACCGCTCTCCGTCTATCTTCGCTAAGGCTTATATTCAGAGAACATGCTAAGCATAAGCTTAGGCTTCCGTATGTCAAATTGTCATACAAATTTGACATACGGAAGCATTACTTTACGCTGAGCATCGTCTCTGAATATTAGCCTAAGACTCAGACTAAGAGTCAGGTTCTATCTTATCTTATAAGAAGATAAGAAGAGTCAGGTTCTAAAACTCTAAGTCTTCTAATGTGTTTTTGAAATAAAATAGAAACACTGAAGCAATTTATTTTTTTATTTGGACCGGTTCTATAAACCATGCACATGTATAATTACTTTATTACGACCCAAATAGAAACTGAAACACACTTGCGAAAAAGTGAAGTCAGTTTTAGAAGAGTACACTCCATACAGTCAAGCAAGAGACAATAGTAGTGTAAATAAGTATTTATCAAGGATCAAGGACTATCGCACGCTTTATTATAAGTAGTTTTCAGTGTATTGTTTTGGCCATTGTTGGTCGAAAGACAGGAGGTACGTATACATACACATAAACGTAAATAGTGTATTTGTAAACTCAATAAATGTACGTATGTTAATTCTGTTGACTACAAGTGATGGGGCGCAGCATTCTAGAGATCAAAGACTTCATGAGTTCGACGCTCAGGAGATAAATTATGCTGCTAAAGCCACAAAGGAGGATCGGTAAAAGTCACCTAGGATTTTGATACACAGTAGTGGTATATTCCCTTAAAGTTTCTGTTTTGTGCGTGTCGTAGTTAAGGCTAGGCCAATTTAGTTACGAGTAACTAAACAATTATTACAAGCAAACAAACGTAAATATTACTGAGTCACTCCTCACTTATTTATTCATTACAAGCTTTTATTTATTAGATATTCGTATTATATTATGTTAAAAACAATACCTCTGTGTAGGTATAACGGCGAAAGTAATCGAATTGCTATCTCTCCATACTTATTAGAAGTAGGAATGTAAGCCCATGGCATAAAGTAAGAATGTTTACGGCACGAGTGCCTACATTGCTAATACATGTACAATCAGACGGAAGATGTTCACTTATCAGTATATCTAAATCTGCACCACTCTTAGTTAAATACATATCACTAAACATCTTCAGTGTGTACACAAATAAAGCCGCTAATTACTATATCACGAAACGCTTCACACAAACTGTACAAGTGTATATTTTCGTAGTAGTTAAACTGGATAACCCGCCAGAACATAAGCGAGTTTTTCAGATACCGTCAGTGTTTTAAAATATATTTTAAAGAAGACATGCCTCAGTACCATAGTTATTAAATTATATTCAACTTTCTGCTCAAGTTAAGCTGCGCAATATTGTTTAAAGTGTTTGTGCAAAAATTCATGATTTAAATTGAAAAAAAAACATTCTTTTATTTACCTTGGATCAATATGGACGTGCAAAACGTTGAAGAGAAAGATAAATATAATCCTTTTGAACATCGGAAAGTTGAAAAACCTACTTCGTGAGTTATTTCTGTTTTGTTTTTTTTTTGGTGTGTGCATTTAGATGTGTTTTTATACTCAACAACAAATAGCCTATCTTTTTGCAACCTTGATGTTCCGTTTTACTGAAAGTACCAGCTAGGTTAACAGGTCGGTCCTAATGAACCATTATACCTAATATGTTTCGCATTTGAAATTTGCTAGGGTTTAATGTTTCAAACAAACTTTTTAAAAACAATCTGTGGCTGTTTTCTGCGCTTACTATTAATCTGTTGTGTTTTCATTACATTACCAATTTCCTATTGAAATATAGTAACTTCACCGAAATATCCTTTGTGATAATAAATATATAAGTGCGTACTTCATACCAACGCCGTGTTTTTCAAACAAATAATTTGTCGTTGGTTGAACTTAGCTAGTGCGACAAATTGGTAGGAGCAGAAGATAAATATTAGGAAAGAAAATGTCAATGATAACTTGGTCTCGATAAACGACTAAACTAAGAAGCCTGCAAGGGAAAAACTAATTTAATTTTAAAGTCGTGAATTACAAGCAATCTTTCAACATTGTAAGACAGACTGGAGTTAAATTGCTGTGATAGCAATCTTTAGACCTTGAATAGAATAATGACCACGTAAGTACGTAAGTGGTGGCAAACACAGCTGTTGAAGGAAAGGTTGCCGATTTGATTAGTACTATGAAACATATATTCCGAATCCTGTATTCCCCCGAGGGTTAGGTAGTGTTTATATCCCATGTAATAGGACCCTATTACATGGGACCTAAACACTGCCGCTACTGAGAATTTCATAGAAAACCCCAATAACACTAAACTCGACCTGAGAATCAAACCCAGGACCTCGAGCATAGCAGTCGCACTTACGACCACTAATCTAACGAGGCTTCAAGTGTTTTTTTTTATAATAAAATTGGTCTGTCCATTGCTGTGAGAATCAAGACGAAAGTCTAATGATTTCCATGCAGAAAGAATTCAAACATGAAAACTCACAATGACGTCAGACAACAAGATGACGATGACGTCACTCATCGTCAAATGCTCTAAAGGATCCATAACATGTTTTTTTGTAAAAGGACCCAAATGACCCACTTATTTATCTCAAAGGATTAGCTGGCCAAAGTGACAATACGCCAGCCACGTGTGACTTTGACAGTGAAGGTCAACTTAAATACAAATGGTTTACATTATGGCCCGGCTACACGTTCCGTCTTTCCTGCGCCGCCGCCGCGCGCCGCCGTCTAGCAAGGCCTTACTAAACAAGTTACTTAAAGAATAGAAACAAAACGTATTGAAATTACACAAGCTTTCGAGAACTTGGGCTGTCATTGATGTCATTTCCATTAATTTTCTTTCTATTCGTTTGTATATAGGCAAGACAAGATAACAAGTTATCGAATAGAAACAAAATGTATGGAAATGACATTAGTGACAGCCCGACTTCTTGAAAGCTTGTGTCATTTCCATACATTTTCCTTTATTTCTTCATCCTTCATTCATTCGGCGATTCGAATGTCAAATTGCCACTTGTCTATTGGCCTAGGCCAATTCCAAACAAAATGTATGGGAATGAAATAAGCTTTCGACAAATCTGACGTTTACAAATGTCATTCCCATATATATTTGTTTCTATTTGTTCGTCGATCTTAACGTTAGATTGTAACTTGGCTAGGCCCGCCGCAGGCTTGTGCAGTCCAAAATGACGGAACACTGGGGGCTGAGCCAGCTACTGTCTTGCCATCCTTTGCACGCACTTACGTCCAAAAACTTGTGCAGGCATGCTCGCAGGCAAGACGGAGCGTGTAACCGAGAGAAAAAGGTTATCAATTTAATTTAAACCTTGAACTTTATTTTCAGAGACATAAGATCAGCAGCGAACTTGATCAAGTCTTCCTTAGGTTCTGGTTTGCTAGCAGGACCTTTGGCATTTGCAAATGCAGGATGGGGTGTCGGGCTGTTTGGTACTTTGCTCGTGGGTCTAATATGCGGACACTGCATACATATATTAGTAAGTATTTAACTTTATATTGAAAATGTGCTGCGATGGTGCTTTTCTCAAACTGGTGGGAATTTCCGAAATTCCCGTTTAACCTTACTTTGCAACTATTACTCAGAGACCACGCTGATAGGTCTCATGTGGCCTGGCCCTTTCTTTCACCCTGAGTAAAACAGTGCTAAGTACCACGAAAGAAGATGTTAAAGTTTATAGTACTTAGTTACTTACACAAAACACATCATTATCAGCCTATTTTTGGTTCAATGTTTGACCTGGGCTTTATCTAAAAAGCGCTTGTCAATGAATAAGAAGGAAGCTGAACATCGGGCCTCGTGGTGTTCACAAGCAGAAGCCTACTTATAAGACGTTTTATTTATTAAATTATCTTGTTGAGTCTTATAGATAGATGACAGAATATTCTTTATTTCTTCCATATAAGGACCCGGTGATTTAAAATCATAAGCTGGTAGATACAATGGACGGTGCAAATACAATATTATCGAATTCTCCATCGTCTTTTTGAAAAATCATTCTCAGTGCGATTGCACTTTGAGATTTATTGATTGAATGATTATTCTGCAGTTGTATCGCTTAAAATTTATTCTCGTAAGTAAAATTTGGTGTTTATAGGTGACCTTTACATATTAAACTAACAACAGATACTCTGCAAAGGTTAGTTAGATGATTTATTAGGTTAAGCACTCGCCTGCAAGATTAACCGTGCTATGCGGATTATTCACGCCTTCACTTTATGTATTAAAATATTCAATAATAAACAAACTGACGTGGTTCCCTCTTTTCTAAACTCAGGGTTACATAACAAAGTAAATTATAAATAGAATAATCTTTATTGTACATCATATCAAAAAACAATACATAACAATTTTTAAACACTAAGGGCACAATGGCGGTCTTATCGCTAAAAGCGATATCTACCGGACAACCTTTGGATGGACAGGAAAGATATGAAAATTATGAGGAGGGCAGTCAATGGTGTATGAAGATTAATTTAATAGTAAACAAAAAATAAATAAATAAATCAAATATATAAATACGGTAAAAATACGTATATATATATATATATACGTTATATTATATTATAATTATAAGTATGGTCATATTTGTTCAGTACGGAAATGAAACCTTATCGAAACCAATTTTGCAGACACTTGAACCAACCTAAATACGAGGATTATAACTAATTAGTATTCAGGGGCTTTTCAGCGATAATTATTTTAGTTCATTGCGGACACAATTACGACGTTCGATAAAATTAAAAGTTGAAAACATTTTATAAGCATTTTCAAATAAAAATAATTACGTATTGGCGTACTTAGTTATTTTTATTATTTGACGACGTCTATGGTCTAGTGGTTTAAGTACCGGACTGAAAGAAAGAAAGAAAGAAGAAAGACTGCTGATCACGAGGTCGTGGGTTCGATTCCCACAGGACACAAATATTTGTGTGATGAACTTAAATGTTTGTGTTTGTCTGGGTGTACGTATTTACAAAAAAAAGTGTATAAGTATTACATTGTCTACTACCCATGGTCAAGCTCTGCTTAGTTTGGAGCTAGATGGTGCTGTGTAAAAATGTCCCAGGATATTTATTATTTATTATTATTTGATATTGCCAGTGATAGTTTAACCTACTTCAAAAAAGGTGGAGGTTCTCAACTCGATGTATGTTACGATTACGATTTTTAAGTATACATATAATGTCATTGCCAAGCACTTAAACTCTTCATTTTAAGGCTATTATCAACTAGCAGGCGTCTTTAGTGCATCGAAATAAATGCTTATAACAAAAAAACTGCTGTTGTAAAGATACGGTTCTTTTAATTAAATCAAAATTATATATACGTATATGTAAACATGGGTATATTCCATCTACCCCAGGGGCCAACCTGCCTAGAGGTCCAGCCAGCCCAGGGGTCCAGCAAGCTCAGGAACGGCAGAACGTTCACATAAACTCAAAACCCTGGCTCTATTAAAAAGTTTTATCGAAAATATTATCATGGAAAAAAGGAAACTATAATTATTCGAGCGGTTGAAATGTTGGTGGTCTTACGTTTGCACTTGCCAAACAAACTTACTGAGATACTTTGGAATTGTCGGGATAGATTTTGCAAAATTTCTTAAATGTTTCGAGGGCCCAAATGCCAAGTTCCGTAACGTCCGAAACGTCAAAACGACGTTCCGTAACGTCCAAATTGTAATTCCGGGCCCAGGCCCGGTGATAAACGGTAGATTCAGATCTTTAGTGAAATTATTGGCAGCTTCATTTACAAACAAAAAAGTAAATATTTATTCATTTAGCATCAGTTAGATTATAATTATTTATCAATCAGGGTGTCATACAAGAATTTGACTTGTAATTTTCCGTGTTTGTTAGAAAAACTACTGTGATGGGTAAACAATTTAAACATATTATTATAATGACATGACAATGCAAATATTACTGATTTCTGACACTTACGCGAATACTAGACATTGAAATAAAACTACTTTTTACGGATTTTATCGCGTTATATTGATATTATTTTAATCCCGACGTTTCGGACCCTTTACAGCGTCCATGGTCACGGGTGACTAAGGTGGTAGGCGTCTTGACGTACTTCAAGCCGCTGAAGAAGATCAGTCAGTTTTTACCACCTGTAAAGTGTCATATACCTCTACAAGATGCGGGAGTATACAAGCTTGATTGTGACTGTGGTCTCTCTTACATAGGCCAAACTAAACGAAGCATAGGGACCCGCGTAAAAGAACACATCGCTGATGTCAAACACCGCCGTTCCGGAAAGTCTGCAATTTGTGAACACACCCTTGACAAGGCCCGCCATTACATCAGATTTGATCAACCACAAGTCCTCGCAAAAGAAAACCGATTCCTACCCAGGATGATTCGTGAGGCCATTGAAATTAAAAAACATCCAAATTTCAATAGAGAAGATGGCTGGGTCTTACCACCTGCTTGGAACCCTATTATAGATTCGATTAAATCTAAATCCAAGCCCAAAAATGCAAGACCGAAGGATACGGTGAGCTCGTTCTGCGTGAATCGGATTGCCAACAATTAACAAAAATGTAGGGTAGCTGTTAGTAATTGAAACGTCAAGACGCCTACCACCTTAGTCACCCGTGACCATGGACGCTGTAAAGGGTCCGAAACGTCGGGATTAAAATAATATCAATATAACGCGATAAAATCCGTAAAAAGTAGTTTTATTTCAATGCAAATATTGTCTTCTTTTTTGAAGGAATTTAAGTAGTTAATATTTAACGTTGTTATCTGTTACAGGTGAGAACATCTCAGTTATGCTGCGTTTTAGAAAAAAAACCTTCTCTAGGATATGCTGAGACTTGCAGATCAGCCTTTAATAATGGACCGAAAGCGATGAGAAAATTCGCTAATGCTGCAAGGTAATGCCCATTTAACCTATAGGTTGATTTTACTTTACATCTTTGTTAGGTATCGATGGCACTCCTATAAACGGATCTCTTCTCAGAATGACAGGGCCTACAACATATAGACAGACAGGCCATAGTCCATCAGGCCGGCCTCTTGCGAGTTGAAAGAAAGAAAACTTCACACACTGTCGAGAAAATCTTCCTGGCATACCTACAGTTACAGGTTACCCCACGATGTTTCCTTTGATGCGTGAAAGTGATAATGTACCTAGTAAAAATATTTTTGCGTATGCGTAGTAATATTTACGCATAATAAAAAAAATGGTTTTCTTATCTGACGTATGGAGTAGACGGGATCATCCATCCTGTAGTGTAGATAAAAAATTGGGTACCTATTAGAAACTCATTTTTTTAGATATTACAACACATTGTTTTTTTTTTCAGTATATTCGCTGAATTCGCTTTACTATGCACATATGCTGGAGTGTGCTGCATCTACACAGTATTAATATCAGATTCAATAAAACAGGTATAGATATTAGGTACATTATTTTATTATTAACTCTATGATTATAATGAATGACAATGGATTAACTACTTCGGTTTATACAACAGCCTCTGCAGTAAGATTTAACTAATCATATATTATCTTATACGTCAGTCCTTCTATTTGATTAAAGATTAATGTCTTTATCTCACTTAAACGAGTGTTATGCTAATTTCGTAATGATATCAGTACAAGGCTATAAATTCTTCTCATTTTGAAAAGTCGACACCTAATGGCCGCTTTTAGTAAATTACCAAATGTAGCCATTTTAGCTTCTATTGTGCCAGTGCTATGAATATGAAATTCAGTGACCAATATATTGTAATGATATGAACACTGACCCACAGGATACATTAATTTGTGACATTCAAACTATATCTCGCTCCTGCACTCTTGTAGTATTTAAGTATTTATTTCCTTTGTGTTGTTTCATGGTAATAAAGTATAATCTATTCTACATTTCTATGTCAAGCTGACCTCTCATTGTATGTAAAGCCTAGACAAGGCGAGGCCTACCAATATTGGCAATGTATGCGATATTTTACCAACTAAAATTTGATTTTATAATGTACTCTGGATATTTACCGTGGTAGCACTAATTCGGTAACCATTACACCGAAACTAAACGTCAGCCGGTCAAATCGAATCGAGTTGGTACAGATGCCTTCTCAGTTTTGTTTCCATCTATTATTTCTTTAGCAAGCCAATTAGCCAAACTATACCAAACAAAGCTGAATGTATGCTGACGTACTGTCTTCTTAGTAAAACCTCTTTTTTCATGCCGCATTTTCTTTTACTTTCAGTTGGTGGACCGTTACGTACCTTCTACGATTCTGCCAGTAGAATACTACTGTCTTATTATATTGATTCCAGTGATACTCATAAGTCAGATAAAATATCTAAAGTTTCTGGCCATATTTTCTGGAATAGCTAATATTTTGTTAATCACTGTGTACGTCATTTGTCTGTATTATATATTTAGTGGCAACATAACGTTTGCCGGTAAACAAGTGGCCGGGGATCCTGCAAGATATCCTGCTTTCTTATCGTAAGTACTTATCATGAACCCATTTACTATCCCACTGTGGACACTGGCCTCCTCTCAGAATGAAAGGGAATCAATATAAAGATATAGTCCACGAATGGCAATTGACTAAAATAGCCCAAAACATTAAAAAAATACCCTTCGTGGAATACGTCAATTGCCATTCATATATTTGCTATTCCTGGAATACATGTACTGTTCTAAGTTATATCTAAGTTTTAATAAACGTGGTAAAGTAAAGTTACATCTAAGTTTTTATAAAGTTATATACTATTGTAATAAAACTACGTCATATATCTATTGTTATCGTCATTATTATTTTATTGTTGCCTTATGTTAATTACTTGGTTACAAAGAATGGATTCATGAATAACTTATTAATGTAAGAAATATTTTCTTACATAAACACTGTATGGTGTTAAAACTTTTCATACTCTTTTAAATTATCAAATTCGTATCGTCATTTATCCATGAATATCTTTGAAATTAATTTCGCAAGTATTCGGCATTTAAAATAATATATAACATCACCCTTGTACTCCCCGAAGGATTAGGCAGAGGTGAACTATGTATATCCACAGTTCAGCGGTTTGTTTAGGTCACATGTACCACACGTACCACTACTCGACCTAGGAATCGAACATCTGTCGCACATGCATTCGTGCAATCGAAGAAATTCAACTGTAAATACAAATATTATTTTAAGTTACGTTTCATAAAGTGATCTGTCAATAACTGTGACACAGCATAACATATCATCACATCAAGAGGTAGGCAGAGGCGTACTAATGTACTCCCACATTTCACCGGTACGTTTAGGTCCCATGTAATATGGGGCGAGCCTATTGCCATCAACCGCGCACAAATCCAGACTCCGAGCTGCTACTGGGAATTTCACAAAAAACCCAACAACACTGCTCGATCTGGGGATCGAATCCAGGACCTCTAGCGTAGCACTCGCGCTTGGGACCACTAGACCAACGAGGCTGTCCTGCATCAAACACAGCAACTTTGAATAATATACAGCAGGTCACCAACCAACAAATACCTGTGTGTCATCATGCGTGAACGATGTTTAATGTTTACCAACCTTTTTCTTAATAAACTCTTGATTTTTTCAGGACTGTAATCTTCGCAATGGAAGGTGTAGGAGTTGTTATGCCAATTGAAAATACAATGAAGAAACCTCAAAACTTCTTGGGTTGTCCAAGTGTGTTGGTGGCTGCCATGTCGGTCATCGTCTTCCTCTACGGCACCCTCGGAATGTTCGGATACCTTCGATACGGTGACGTGTTGAAAGGATCTATTACCCTGAACTTGCCAACCGATGAATGGTTAGTAACATTGTCTTTACTAATATTGTAAATGCGAAAGTAACCCTGTCTGTCTGTCTGTCGCGCTTTCACGCCTAAAACTACTTAACCTATTTAAATAAAATTTAGTACACAGATAGAGCCTGAGAAAGGTCATCATACTTTTTAATAAATAAATATTCTGGGACTTTTTTGCACAGCACCATCTAGTCCCAAACTAAACAGAGCTTGTACTATGGGTACTAGACAATGGATATAATACTTGTATACTTTTTTTGTAAATACATACTTATAATACATAAGAAACACCCAGACAAACACAAACACTTAAGTTTAGCACAGTAAATGTTAGTGTCCGGTACTCGAACCACTAGACCACAGACGTCGTTAGTCGACGTTAATGCGAAAAAAGGGCTGTAAGGGGTTGAAATAGGGGATGAAAGTTATAAAAAATACCAGACCACCGGGGCGAAGCCGCTGGCGGAAAGCTAGTATATAATACTTAGATCGATTCCTAAGTTACGTAGCAGTGTACGTATTGTTAAAAAAATATTCTCGACTACTACTAAACTCGCGTAAACCGTAACATTACTTATTCGAAAAGGACCAACACGACTGTATGTGTATTCCCTGAAGGGATCTTTTAGGGGGGTATATTTCAGTCCCATGTAATTGGGGGCGAGCCTATTGCCATTAACCGTAAACCGGGTACAAATCCAATTTCTGAACTACCAATGAAAATTTCATAATAATACCCAATAACACATTACTCGACATGGGAATCGAAAGCAAGACCTCAAGCGTAGCAGTAGTGTTTACTTTAATAATCTACCATGGTCAGAGATACCTGTGCCTCGACCATGAGTTTTTCTCACTAGACTCGCTAGCGACGCCGTAAAATATTTGTACGGAAAACCCTCGCAGTGCCTCTAGCGGTTACGTAAGGAACTAAAATCTGCTATGAGATTTACAGCGTTTCGATGCGTAAAAAACCTATCGAAAGTCATTCGATAGAACTCATGGTTGAGGGGCAGTATTTGTCAAAATTGTCCGTACGGTGACCGTCCTTAATACGTAATGACGGGAATATATCATGTAATAGAGGTCTTCGATTAAATTCGCCTTTGCCCTGTACCTCAACCATGAGTTCTATCGAATGGCTTTCGATAGGCTTTTTACGCATCGAAACGCTGTAATATCATAGTAGATTTTAGTTCCTTACGTAACCACTAGAGGCGCTGCGAGGGTTTTCCATACAAATATATTTTACGGCGTCGCTAGCGAGTCTAGTGAGAAAAACTCATGGTCGAGGCACTGTACCTTACTACGTACACGTGAATTAAAGAGCACGTGAGCACCCATTAACGAGCATTTGACGATACGAACAATACAAAAATTGACCGTAAAATTATTTGATTTATGCGACCGCACGTTATAATTGCGTTTCGTTATAATTAGTTTCTGTTACTCATTGGGAATAGCAAATTATTAGTTGGTAATAATTGTTACTTGACGTTCTCAATAATCATTCAGAAGACCTTCAATGTTACGGGAAATACATCGTTATTATGATTTTTTTTAAGATTATGCAATTTTATGTGTACTTACTTGATATTGGGACATAATTATGTACCTACTTACTCGAGTATTACCTTACTACAAAACTTCAAGTGCTTCATCAATAAAATCCATCCTACTAAGCTCTATATTCGTTTGCATTCATTTGCCTTTAGTTAGGCAATCATTAAAGATGGACAAAGGATTTAGGAGTGCACGTTGTGCAGCATATAAGGACACTAAAATGAGGTTAAATTTAAAATTATACTCAATACCTCGATTAAATTATTCAATGATATGAATTTTGGAATCAGGATTCGAACCTGCGCCCCTCCGTGTAAGCTTTAGCAACAATGCAACCGAATTTTGCTGCTGTCTTAGGTGACGTCATACCTACATTATTAAATTCAATTCGCAGACTGATCTTGAAGATCAGAACAATTATTATTTTAATTATCATATGAAATTAATTTTCAGGCCAGCGATACTTGCAAAGGTTTCCATCGCGCTATCAATCTTCTTGACATATCCTTTGCAATTCTATGTGGTTATAGATATCTTCACAAGATACACCCAGCATCATATTAAGGAGAACTATCTCCAAATCACACAAATTGTGGCCAGGACGATAGGAGTATGTTGTTGTGGTAAGTATCTGTTTAAAAGGGAAAAGTGACTGACAGAGTTATCAACGCATGGCATCAGACCACGAAAATGAAAGGCATTGGCCTAAATTTTTTCAAATAGATAGTTATTATGGCGTAAGGAAAAGAATCCTTTTCCTACCCTTTGGGATTGGGAAAAAATTGATGATCGCGAGTAGCAGTGCTAGCAAAGAACAGCCGGTATATCCTAAATGTTTTTTTTTTCGGCAATAACGGCACAAATGGCGCGTGACCGAGGAGTGAGACCATCAACAAGTTATGGATTACTATTTAATAAATCTAACAGCTTTTTGATATGATTCACTTTTCGAAATCCTTGAATGTATAAGTTTTTTTGGTTACTAATTACCAGGATTTTATCTAACACGATTTCAGTTACTAAAGTGATTGCTAATAGTATTCCAAAAAATATCTACCTATGTATGGCAGAAGCAGTATGTTTTAATATAACATAAAATAACAAAGCTTATGATCTATGATTTTAGGTATATATTTTTTGTCATATTACATCCTACAGACTACAATACCACTAAGGTATGAATAGATAAATGATGAGCCATTTTAAAGATAACATACATACTTAATTGCATTACAAACTTGAGGTCTCTTAGAAACTTTGTATCTCAATCTGGACATCGATATCATAAGTACTGTGTTCTAGTTATTATCTTTAATCAATAACATAACTGATGCCCGTATGGTACGGCTTTATCGCATTATGTGCTACCACACTTAAATGTGATTAATTTTCTATAACAACGGTATGATTGATACAATTTGTTGCAGTTACTGTTATTATAATTAAGTATGCAGAAAATTACTTATTATTTATACCGCTACGACAAGGATTAGAGACAAAGAAATATTAATTATTATAATATTAAACGATTGGACAAATCCATCTTCTAATATATAAAATAAAGTCGGGTTTGTTACAACACTTATAACTCAAGAACTGCTGGACGGATTTGCATGGTTTTTGCTTTGTTGAATTTGTTTCCCCCCTGAATAACAGAATAATTAAAAAAAATGGTGTAACGGGGTTTAAACGCGAGCGAAGTTGCGGGAATCAGCTAGTATACAAGTGATTGATATATCCACGGATTGGGCTGAAATTTGGCACACAGATAAATATTATTACGTAGACATCCACTAAGAAAGGATTTTAAGAGATTGTTACGTCATTGGGAAAAATAGATGAACGCGGGTAACACCTCGGGGAACATCTAGTTAAATTATAAAATTTTTGATGCGTTTACGAGACACGAAGTAATTCCGGGTCGTAACCGATAAAGCCGCCATCTGAAGCGTCAGCGTTTCCATTGAATCGAAAACGTAGATCTTACAATAAAAGATAAACATTCATTTCTTATATCCCAACAAACAAACATCATTCAGAAAATCCGTAAACAATGCTCACGTCACATTTCTTTTTCAGTGGGAATAGGCATGGCACTGCCGATGCTGGAACAAATCCTTAACATAGTTGGTTCATTGTTCTACTCCACTCTTGGCCTCATCATCCCCAGCGTCATCGAAACAGTCTTCCGATGGGAGAATCTTGGCAAGTGGAACTGGATCCTTTGGAAGAATGCATTCATCACCATATTCGGCCTCTTCAGCTTAGTGTCAGGCTGTACCGTCACTGTTATGGATATAATTGAAATTCTACATCGGAAAACTGAATAATGAGGACAATTTTAATGTACTCAATGCTATTAAAATGTAGTTTATAAGTCACGTGATGTCTTGTTTTTTGTAAACCGATTATGTACTTGAAGACTTTTTCAACGTGAAGATTTCATTTTTTTTTTTTGTGAAAACTACAAAATTTCAAAATGTAATCATGACAACATTTTTGTAACATCACCGCCAGCTGTGGCGTTGACCCCAGAGTAAAATTAAATTAACAAAATAATATCGGAAATATTAGTTAGGTCATAATTTAAATATCATAATTATTAGTTGGTAAGCCATAAAAAATAAATAAAATATCAAAGACTACAGTTTATTCTCCCTGTTTCAACTGGTAGACTCATTGGTTTTTTTATTCGAATCAATTAAACATCGATATCAAGTCTGGGAAATTCGCAAGCGATTAATAAAGCACCCTTGGTTCGGAGTTCTTAAATTTAAGATGTACATATAGTATAAGTGCATCTCAAATTTTATTTTACAGAAATACTATTTCCGTTTTTTGAGCTCAAATTAATCCGAATTATCTGCCATCACTAAAATGTATATACCGACGGATTATCCGAGTATATATAAAAATTTAAGAACTATTAAAATATCTACTGATTGCGAGGTAGGTAGGTACTGCGAAACATTATCTGAATTCTTCAGTCTATTGTTATTACTATGTTGTTTTATTACTAGTGTGGGAAATTTTATATAATTATATTTAACACACACTTGTATTTCTTAATTCTGGCATACGTCCAGATTGTCGTCAAGTCACCTTTCTTTACGGATTCACCCAATAGTTCAATAATTCTTTTTTATGACCTATATAAATACTATCTGCATACTTTCGAACATTTAAAAAATTATAATTAATTATACTTTTTGCAAAGGACTGCTGTTTACCAACAAAGACCAAAGATAGTCCTTCGATTCGCATATCTTTAAAAATTCCCAATAAAGGACTATAACTACTATTAAGTATGTAACTGTAGTAAGGATACCGACAACTTAACGATCGTTAGGTAGTAAGGATATAAAATATCAAGTTATTAGTTCAGAAAGTGGATGAAGTGAAAAAAACGCAGGTTGCATCTTGATCTCCATTATAGTTGTAAGAATCATGAAAGTAATTTCTGTTATCAAAATCTAATGGCCCCCAACTGTAGGTTGACGGTGATATTGTGGATTCCCCCCATTTTCCCATTTCAATACCCACCATTATCCCCATGGCGGTCTATCCATAAATATTTGCACCGACTTTAATCTGTTTATAACATTTAGAACAACGTAGATACATAGGTACATCATCACACTGGTATTCGCCAAATGGTTAAGCTTAACACCAACAGTTCCGTTCCAGCCGAGTTCCGATGTAATAGGGGGGGCGAAGCTATTGCCATTAACGGAGCACATATCCAAACTCAGAACTCATAGGAAAACCCAACAACACTTTGCTCGACCTGGATATTGAACCTGAAACTTCTAGTGTAGCAATCGCACTTACGACAAGGCCAATGAGGTAGTTACTACTTGGATATAAGATATAATAGGTAGGTAATACGCGTTGATATTGAAGAAACACAGAACGTTAATAGTTAGTATCCTATGAGTGAAAATATAAAATACGAGAACATTTTATTAATAACTGTGGCACTGGCAGAAAATGTGACTGTCTTAGACGTAACAATTATATAAATTCAGTAAGAATATAAATTAAAAGTACGTGCCAATTAGATTCTCACAGATTTACTAATCCTTCAGAGCGAATACCTAATAATTATATTGACAATGCTAAAGCAATGTTGTCTTGAGTTATTGTGCCTAGATTGCGGTACTGGTCACGTGTGTCGTATAAGAACGACGATAGAGAATCAGTCGGCATTAGTATGTGAAGTGTTTACTGTGACCGCGTCTCCGCAACTCTTGCGCATTCGCAGCAAAAATATTAATCGAAAACACGCAAAACAAATGGAAATCAATGCGTCCTGCGAATTTAATCAAATGTATTTCATGAATTCCGCTACGGTTTGATAAGAAAAGAGAACACTTTATATTAGTGTGGGGGGGGGATGTTTATATAGATCGAAATTTCTATAAATAACTAAAAGTGAAAGTGTTTTAGTTTAATAGTCAAAGCATTTGTCCTGAAGGTCAGAAAAAGATCAAGTTTTATTTCACCTGCTTCGTGGTCGTCACAACAAAAAAATATGATGAATTTTCACAAGCGCCAGCAATTAATATTACCTTAATAACAAAACAAATAAACATAATCCTTCACAAGAGTTAATCTTTCGTATGAGATAAGGGATAACAGTTGTGAATTGCGAGCAATCTTCAATATAAATAAGAAAAATAGCACAACCTTCAAATACGTTGAAGAATTATTTGATTAAATACTGTAAAGTGATAACACCTGTTATTTAAAAATTGTGATACTTATAGTGAAGTGGAAACAAATTAATTAATACTAATAATACATGAAATTATAGCAGTGCAACTGGTAACTTAACATCTAACGACCGGAAAATTAAACATCAATCCATTAAAGACTAATAATTTTCTTGGCGAGTGAAGTTTTAGTTAGCAAATATGAGTGATAAAAAAAAAGAGAAGAATGTTGAAGATTACAACCCCTTCGAGCATCGAGAGGTCGTTAAACCAAACTCGTAAGTAAATCATTAAAATTTCATTGTAAAAGTTGTCCTAAGTACAACCCTATCATCATCAAACCAATAATTGTCATACTGAAAGAATTAGGCTATAGTCCACCCCGCTAGATTACTATGGGCTGGTAGACTACATACGTCATTGAGATAATTTCAGGCATGGATTTCTTGTTCGGAAATTTTACACATGATTTACTGCCATCATCTTCCTAGCCTTTTCCCAAACACGTTGGGGTCGGCATTCAGTATAACCAGATGCGGCTTAATATAAGTATTTTACACGAAGCGACTGCTATTAGACCTCCGCCACCCAATTTCTTGGCAATTCCGATATTGGAAAGAAAGACTGGTTCTGGTTGTCAGCTTTACGTGCTCTTCGAGGCACAGAGGGGTCTCGATGTGTTAAGAATGACCATTCTTAATGATGAATGAAGCTGTATGTAAATGTAAATTAATATCTTTACGTAAATGTAAATGTAAATAAGCGGTCATAGGTGACCACCCATGCTTGCTTCACTGTAAGGATATTAATTTACATTTACATACAGCTTCATTCATCCATCCCATCCATCCATAATTGTCCCGCTGCTGGGAACGGGTCTCCTCTCAGTATGAGAGGTTTTAGGCCATAATACGGGTTGGCAGCCTTCACATACTGTCGAGGAAATCTCTCAGGCATGCAGGTTTCCTCACGGTATTATCCTTCACCGTTAAAGCTAGCGATAATTACGCACATTATTCGAAAAGTCAAGGTCAAGAGGTCAAGATGTCAGAGGCCTTGGATTCGAACACAAAACCTTTGACTTGGCAGTCCAGTGGTCATTTACCTAGGCTAGGACTGCTTATAGCTTTATTATATTGTATAAAATGTAGACTTTTTTTTCTTTCAGAGATCTTCGGTCACTAGCGAATCTTATAAAGTCCTCACTGGGGTCTGGTCTGCTTGCTATGCCTTTAGCATTCTCCAACGCTGGATGGGGGGTTGGGATCGTAGGCACTGTTATTGTAGCATTTATTTGCGGACACTGTGTACACATATTTGTAAGTAATATTCATTCTTTTGATTCAATACATTTTCCTCTTAGTCCGTTTCGTTTTGGACTGACTAAACGAATAGGTATCAGTATTTAACACGAAAATATCTGGAGCTAGATAAGGGTATTCAGGCTTTTTAGGCTACCGACTAAGTACCACTATAAGTTGGCACAGATTTGTATGACAATTACTGCAAAAGACAAGCTTGTATTGCAAAACCGTATAAATGACTATCCAATTTACTTTGTATTAATTGATCAATGGCAATATAAGTTTCTGATTAAATTAAATTTAAAGTTACATGCGATAGGAGGTGAACTCGTTATTGTTCAAGCAATGGGCTCATGACCTTTTACCTGAAACATTCATCACTGTTTCAATTATTGTAATTTTTTTTTCAGGTAAAAACGTCTCGAGGGTGTTGTCGTCTGGAGCGAAAGCCACTACTAAGCTACTCAGAAACTTGTGGAGCTGCCTTTGCTAATGGGCCTAAATGTGTTCGACCATTTGCAAATTTTGCACAGTAAATAATCTATTTTACAATAATATATTGTCCTTTTTTGTAAGGACACTAGGATGAAACAAAATATTCGTTTAAAAAATACTGCTACACCCAGATTTTAATGTCTTGTATCATCATAGTTGCTAGCATTTTGATTTGACCAGTTGCCCTTGAATGGTGCATTGGCATTTATTAGCGAATTAGAGAATTAGATAATTTTAGCAAAAACCAAGTCACATGAGATTCTAGATTCTAAATTCAAATTTTCATCAGACCAAATAGGTACTTTGTGTGAGACATGATGTAATAGTATATTATATATCTATGACTATAATGGAGCTCAATATTGCTATGCTATTTAGATACTACCTAAACGATACAGAGCATATTCAAATTGAATACAGTTTTTGAAAATATATGCATGGGCGTCTTGAATCGTAATATTACCTTTCGCAACGTCTCCTACCTTGACTTTTTAAGTCGAATAAATATTATGTTTATTTACCAACCTTAGCTAAATATCGGGATTTATTATAATCCGTTTCCACAAATTACCTTCAAAAAAGATTCAAATTTATGTTTACTCATTGTTTTTCGTTTTTGTCACGGTTAAGTGTAAGTGTTTGGGAAAATCCGAAAAATACATGTTTTATATTCCTATTGTCTTCAATGTTTTTTTGTTTTTACAGTTTATTCGCGGAGTTTTCCTTATGCTTCACGTACCTTGGCGTCTGTTGCATATTCACTGTGCTAATTGCAACTTCAATTAAACAGGTAGGTAATACAGGACACATTACAAAATATGACACCATCACATTACTTGATTTTATACAATGACATGTTACGTTACTTGTAGACATCATGCTTATGACAATAATTGCTATATGATTCCGTAATGATTAACAGTAAGTGTAAAGGAAGTACAGAATTCCCGAAATAATGAACTGAACTTATCGATTTTCTTCGTAAACTATTCAAGATGACTTATTATTATAAAATATTAAAAAATAACTAGTTATAAGTATTTTTAAAAACATGATAAGGCAATGGATTGGAATATTTCTCTATTCATTGCAAAAAACATATATTTTTTCTATACTCACTCTATTTCTCACTGGTCTTTGGCGCTGATTTACTGTCTTGGGTTACATATGCAGGTTGAGCGAGGTTTTCTGTTTGGATATACTTAGCAGCAGCCGTATGGGCTGCTGCTAAGTATGGCGCCTAAAACATAATATCAGAGAACTGGATATTCTTACACCTTTCCACTGTATCCTCTGTCTTACTTTGCCGTGTTCCTATGTTATATTGTCGTAAATTAAGCATAGTACAATCTACAATAATCAATACCGTACCACTTACTCGTACTTCTTATCCCACAGTTGTTCGACACGTATCTCACGACGCCGGAAATGCCTGTGGAGCATTACTGTCTCATCCTTCTCGCACCACTTTGCCTGCTGTGCCAGATCAGGCACTTGAAGTGGCTGGCACCGTTCTCCTTGCTGGCCAACGCTCTACTCTTCGCCACTTTCGCAATATGCCTCTACTACATATTCAAAGAACCACTGATAATCAGCGATAAAGAAATCGTAGGTGACCTGTCACGACTACCCGCTTTTTTGTCGTAAGTATTGGGTTTATTTACTTGTCAAACGTTTTCTAAACGGGCTCTGCTTATGAAGCTGAACTACTAACTCAAATTAAATTAAAAACCATTGCACAGTTAGGGCTTTTAATAAAACTTTGCATTGACCTATTGCATTTTATGTTTACTCTGAAAAAAGTGTTTAAATGTATACTTAAAAATAAATATAACCAAAATCTTTAAACATGTAAATTTAAAAATATCAATATGATGTCAAGCAGAAAACGTCGAGTCGGGGCGCAGATTCGAAGCTTGCCCGAGATCGTATTGTATTATACTTTCGCTAAGAGTAACGATATGAGCCTAATTACTTCATAACTAATACCTATTCTGGCGATTTTTTTGCATAAGAAAGGTTCTAATTTAATTATGAAAAGGTTCCGCATCAGTGAGTCAGTGTCGCTAAATAACTTATGTTGTGTATGATATATTATTGTCCTTTGTTTTTGAATTTCCGTTTATGATTATGACAGATATTGATCTGCAAATGTAATAGATATTACGTTTCTTTGTTAGTGTATTTAGGTATTGAGTGACTATTAATTGTATTGTTTTCCAGAAACATCAAAACTTTGATGTTTCTGGAAAACAATACAATTAATAGTCAGTTGATGAATATTCTTATTGTTTGATTCTTATTGTTTCTTTAGTTAATAAGAGATTGATTTTACCTACCTATTTATATTTTATTGTAAATAGGTTCATCATTATTCTGAGATAAATGCAGTAACTTTTCCTAAGAATAGGTAAGAGTACCTATTGGACCTAAGTTACACTTACCTATTCTCAAACAAAATACAAACACTACTAAGGAAAGTTACATCTTATTTTCTTTTTCTCTTTATTTGGGAAAACCAACAATTGTACAATGAGTGACAAAGAGACATTTAGTTAGATTTAAAAGTCACATAGATTATTGTACAATCCACGACATTTCCACAGATTACTTTATAACATTAGAAGATACTCGTACAGAGAAGTGGTTTGTTCAAATTCTACTATATATGTATTCTTATACAACTACAGTATTTCAACGTGATTGCTATTTTAGGCAATAAATAATCGCATTTCTACATTTTTATCTCTTTCTTTCTTTTCTATTCTAAATATATCGACATCTATAATTCTTCATCTAAAGAAATAATTTCAGATAGGAAAAATATTTTTTCAGTATTCAATTCAACTATTCATACAAGTTCCTAATTTCCACAGAACTGTGATCTTCGCAATGGAGGGCATCGGTGTGGTGATGCCGGTAGAGAATACGATGAAGAAACCTCAACACTTCCTCGGGTGTCCTAGCGTCATGGTCATCGCCATGACACTGGTAATGTTGTTCTACACGATCCTGGGTGTATTTGGCTACTTGAGATACGGCGATGTACTCAGAGGGACAATCACATTGAACCTGCCTATGGATGAATGGTACTTTATTATAAAGAATCTTAAATACACAAAAACGCTGAAAATATTTTTTTATCAATAACGTAGCCTTCGATGTTGATTCAAAGTGACAAAAGAATACAAACAATATTTATTTAAGTTTTTCAAGCTTACAAAAACTATGAAATTGGTTGTAGTAGTTTAGTTAAAATTGGAGTGCCTCAAGGATCAATATTGGGCCCTACCGATATATATCCAACGTTAGAAGTATGCAATGATTGAATTCTTTACGATGCCGCTAAAATAAGACCAATGTCACATAAATCACGCTTAGTATTTCCACATACCGACACTTAAAAGCCCCATTGAATATATTCGCACTTTCAATTGTTCCAGGCCAGCGATATTTGCGAAGACGTTTATATCAATAACTATTTTTCTTACTTATCCTCTTCATTTCTTCGTTGTGATTGATATATTCACAAGATACGTCGAGCCCCGTGTTCAAAAGAAATACCATAATGTCCTGCAGATTTCCACTAGGATTCTCATCGTTTGTTTCTGTGGTAAGTGTTGTAATTTTAGATGTAGCATTTGATTGACGTCTGGATATCAATTAAATCATAGGTTCTCATCCTTATTTTGCGCACCGCTACTTTGAGACTTTTTTCCACAATTCTCCAATTTATTTTCCGCACACAAACAACAACCCTTAATTTTCTCGAGGTCTTCTACTGAAGTCTCAAACGTTTTCAAGGGGATATTATTGCCTACGTTGAAACCCTTTGAGTAAAATTCTAGATTGGATTTCATATATGGCGTCCCAATTTCCAACGTTAAATACGTTACACCCAGAAGCACTTTACTCGAGAAATTTCTTGCAGATTATAAATATTTGTTCGACATCTTCAGTAAACAGTTATTCTAAAAATTTTAGAACTAATCATTTTCTAAATATTGACTTTACCAAACATGCTAAGATCATTTTAGTCGGATACAATATTTGATATGAAGTGGGAAACATAAGAATGGTCTTATCATAAACACACATTTGTGTCTAGTAAATTTTTAATCCCATCAAAATTTAATCTAGAATAGGATTATTCAAATCTAATTTAAGAAGCATTCTTGTTGGAAAGTTAGCACCCTTTTATTACAAGAGAAACGTTCTGAAGATTAAAAATCTAAATAAAATAGTTTTATATTCTTTTTTCAGGTGGAATTGGTATTGCTTTACCATTTTTGGAACAGATTATCAACTTCGTTGGTGCTCTTTTCTACTCCATTCTTGGTCTCATCATTCCAGGTATAGTAGAGACCGTTTTCCGATGGGAAGACCTTGGAAAATACAACTGGATCTTATACAAGAACATACTAATAATCTTTTGTGGCATGTTCAGTTTAGTATCAGGTTGTACCGTCACCATATCTGATACTATCGACATTATTAATAAGAAGACAGTGTAACAGGAAAGAAACTGGTTTGGAAGAGTACTCTTAAATTAAACTTGGCTGTAATATATAGTAGATGATGATATCTGTGATCTGTGTGATAGTATTAGACTATTAGACGTATGATAAATAATTTACTTTATTAAGTACAATGTTAATTTTATTAAATATCTTTTCACTTGCGTTACTGGTTTTTATGCAAAATGAGAAAAGCTTATAATGTAAAGTTTGCGTACGCGCCATACGTTGTTGCACACAACATGATGCACCCAATCCCTTAACAGTATCCTTCAACAACCGAACTGTTCTGTGACCAGCTGCAGCTGCTTATTTTCTCAAATAAGATTATTCCGTTAAAAGCCTGATGTAAAATGGAAGGTACGTATTTGAACATCAACAGCTTGCCTAAGATGGAATAATAGCTTATTTGAAGACTAACACAAAGGCAATCTTTCCTTTTTAAACGAAGTTTAATATCATGAACTAAGAGTTCAGACCATGATAATTCTTCGCAGGATATTACTTAATTGAGTTGAGAAACCATCATTTCTAGTAATTTATATGGAAATTAAATATTTATTACCTGTGGTGATATGGAATAGGTTTACCTTGTAAATAATGTAATGATCTGTCTTCTTTTTATGAATAAAATGTTGTTTTAGTCTTAACTCCATAAAACGTCAGAAAATATTTTTTACATCATCTCATTCATTAAAATCAGATGTGTGCTTTAGGCGCTGTAGTGGAACATACGTAAATAGGAAGATACATAGACTGCCTAATATATGTATATTCCTGGCTTTTTGCCGTCGTCAGGTAAAAAGGTTACTATTAACATCCAACTCATTCTAAATAGTTATCTGAGTAGCTGAGCAAAACATTTTTGCCAATAGATGGCGTAACTATACGTCTAAATATATCACTTCTATTATAAGTGAGCACTGTCGCGCATCTAATAGCTACTGAAAATATTTATTTATAGACTGGTACTCTTGAGCTTTTTATTATAGTAATGTTTAATTTAACAGAATATCTCTATACTCACTCTCATAACTATTAACAATTTATTCGTTTGATAAAACCAAATAATATTATATTTAAACTATAAGAGACGCTGAATCTAAATCTGTCTGGTAGGTATCCACACAAATTGACTTTGATTGTTGTCATTGACCTTATTTGGCACAATGTCTTATATTGGCTACATTTCGTTTTGGAGTTAATTCGGTCAAATTCTGTGTGTGTACCATTCATTACATAAGAATTAGCAGCACGTGCTCTTCCTCTAATACTACTTAACTTTACATGTAGCTAAAGTTGAAGAGACGCTATATACATCGATGGATATATTTAGCCTGTCTCTTATTTATGTATCTACTGATAGCTTCATATGAAAGTCATCATTGTTGTATTCTAAATCATATTCTTGCATATCAATTACTTAATCCTAAGTTTTAAGAGCACTACAAACTACATTGTACTAGATATTGTCTTCTTTCTTTCTTTCTCCAGTCATAAAGGGCAGACCTACAAATTGGGACACGTGTCGTCAGACTGAAGATGGGATACGGTTCAAACATTGACTTCTTAAGGGCGTAGCTTTGCCTAACCTATCTACGTCACTTGCAATATATTTGTTTTAAAAGTCGTACACAATAACCAGGTATTGGAGAATCTAAAAACAGTGTTCTTATAATAATAAACGTAACGTCTTATGTTTTTCAGTATATATCTATGAAACGTTATAGGTACTTTTAGGTCCCTTTAGACACCTACCAATGTTAAACTGCTTCAGCTATAGGTAATAAATAATAAACTTATTCCTATGTATAAGTCGTCAACGCCATGAACCGATGAAATAAGTACGATATTTTCTAAATAAATATACCTGTGCGCTGCCATTAATTTTTTTATATCCCCGCTGTCATGTTTCCAAAACATAGAATGTGATGTTTATATTTTACACTCTAAATATTGACGTTAGCTGGCATGCCGTCACAACCATATATTATACAGGGATATTGATATTAAAGAGTGCACACACCTTAAATAAATCAATGAAAATCTCTAAAGATTTTAAGCGTCTGTAGAATTCGTACAAATACCTTTTCCGTTATCAAAATTAAAGAAGATTTCTTTAAATTCATGCAACCTTATGGAATACAGTGAATAATAGCAAATAATATTAAAGAATTGTATATAGTACACGCCACATATATCTCAATATAGATATATCTAGTTTAGCAAAGAGCTGAACAACAATGTTTCATGTTCTCGTAAATCCAAAGGGTTGTCACATGTACTGCCAAGGGTCACTTACCCGTAATATAAGTGATAGCTATGATATTAACACACGTGCAGGCCCTTTTAAAAGTAACGTTTTGATTCTACTCTTTGAGCCAAATGCGCAATAAACCGATGGACCATTATAAATAGATAGTGTTGATACCTCAGTATTTCCTGGATTAGTGTGCTGAATTTTAGCGCACTGCACACAGCTCTAGGTATTGACGGCTGTAGAAGATTGACGGTATGATCTAAAAGTTACATCTGAAATCATTCATCATCTTGGCTTATTGATTTGCTGTTTCACCACCTCCCAATAAGTTCTCGTTAAATTATTTAGCAGATAATATCATACGTTTGTTGTTCCATTTTTAATTTATCCAGCAGTTAGCTGCTAGTCAGTGGTGATGAAATAGGTCCTTATTGTTTTATTCTACAAGCTTTTAGTTAAGTATAGGAAATACCTAATAATACTTCAAAGGTCGGGTGTTTTTAGTAAGTCAACTGGCTGGCTGGAGACAGGTCGTTGACCTTGGATTTAACCTAATTATAAATTTACAATACTAATCACGATTCACGTTAGAATCATATAAATGTTTTATAAACACTACAGCTGTGTCCAAGGTCAACGGCTTGCGTCCATCTGATGGACCCAATGAAATTTTATTTTTTTGAGTCTCTATTTCTCAAGCATAGCTGGCAGGTATACTCACAGCTTGGCTTGCACTAAATCTAATATATTATTTAGCCTATGTCCGTGACTCGTGAGTATTAGTGTATCTATCAAATGATGAAAGAATTTTTAAACATACACATTCACAAAATTCGCACTCTCTCTTTATATTATTAGGTAAGAAGATAAGATAAAGATTTTACAACAGCATACCTACCTACCTTTTATTTTTTTCCAACAAGACCTAATCAGCATTAAACCTAATCAAAATTTACATAAGACTCGAAAATACATGATTGTGATGGAATTTAATCTATTTCGCAAGATCATCGTTAGAAATATTTGTTGCAATATGACAAAGATGTTATTTTTGCCCCATGATTACATCGGAGTAAAGAAAATAACTCTCAAAAGCCCACTTTAGCCAGTGAAAAGTTATCTGGCGTAAACAGTATGCGAAGACTGTAGGCGCCGCTAAAAATACAATGGTAATTAGTCAAACTTTAATAATAATTGGCGCTAGCGCAGTCACTTGCTCACCTCGTGATTTATCTGTATATATTCTTATCTCTAGAGCACTCAAGCATGGCTCTTTCAGGTAGCTTACCTGAAAGAGCCATGCTTGAGTAGAAAGGGAAACGCTCTATCGAGCTTATCAGATTCTTTTACAATGAATTTGTTATTAGGATTAATGCAATTACTTAATCTCAGTGCTTCAAGAACACTGCAACTTCAATAAAACACTTACGAACGTGACACCTGTACATAATTAATGACATGATGATTTCATGTGTAGAAAAGCTGCAAATCATCGTCGTCATCATCATTATCATCATCATCCAATGCTTTCGTGCTACTTCGGGTTTGCTATTTAACTAGGTGCTGCATCTTTCTATGAAATCAAATGAGTATATCCGTAGATCTAAAGTCAATATAGTAGGTACGTGATTTTGCAGGGATTAGTAGTCTAAAGTGGCAATCTGTAGCCGTGGGTAGTACCTATAGGTACTTAATCTAATGAACGTTGGGGCAGGAAGGTTCTCGACCACGCAGCGGACACCAGACAATCAGATGAAGGCCTCCAAATTTTGTTAAGTAATGAAAATCCAGTACCTGGCAATCAACGTTATTTAGGAGATTTTGTTGCTAACAAAATCTCCTAAGTAACGTTGATATCTAAATATGTCGTGGCCATTATGGGATCCGAATTAAAACTAAATATCTTCATTGCAATTTATAATATTCAATACGACCATGACTGAATCTTAGCCTATACAATTAGTGATAGCGTCGACGAAATATGCCAAGCTGTTTATTAACAAGTGAAAATGGACATACTGTATTAGATATCGAGCCATCTACACGCTTCACCGCCTCCGTAAAAGATGAATTCTAAACATTTGCGGCCTTTTCCTATCTATGGATTAGGCGTTTCATCTGGAGGAATTTTAGAGATGAAATCAAACAGCTTATCAACAAAATACTAGAATGAAGTGAGTGACTTGCATCCAATCGTCATCATTATTCTTCTACCCTTGTCACCTTTAGGGTGGTCGATCAGGGTACGTGTCTTTGTAGTACATCAACTTCATGCCAAAAAAGTGTTGACGATATTGAAGGACATCGTATGTTACGTACGTAAGAGAGTAAAGACGTCAAAAGTAAAAACAGCTTGAATGAAGACACATCCCACATCTTCATCGTCCATTTATTTTCATGTAATGTTTCTGAGCAAACTCCAAAACGTCTTAGTCGTTGCCTTAACAGTGCGCAAATCGAGCGTCAATATTTGTTGTGGGACAGTGATGAACAAAATGTTTTTGTTCGAAAAACAAAAGTACATCACGTAGACACGACAAGCTAATTAGTTTATTTTTACCTTTATTTAATACAGTTAGCGTCAAAATAACATCACTCGACATTTCTTTGACGTTTAAGAATTCAGCTGTTCGACAGTGTTTCAGTGTTTCCACGCCAATGCTACTTTAATCATGTAAGTATTCACAAATGTTTCATCATAATTCTTTTCCCGGTTTCTCTGTTACTTTACAAAAATATAAACTATTAGTTTACACGACAACTTTAACACTCTATCCTTGACAGTAAATATAAAAATACATCAAGGTGCAGAAATTTGTTACACTCCTATAATTTTCAGTCCCATGGACTTTCAGTGCCAAATACTCCCAGTGACACTCACACTTCGGTATTCTATACCTATTTATAAATTAAAAACGGTCCATTGTGTGCCAAATGTTAATAAAAGATTGTTAGAACTATTACAACATTCAATCTAGCTTAGAATATTGCGTGTCAACGAATCCAGAAGGCATTGGTCTGGTTAATATGTGACGTACATAATATTCTATTTGTACTATTGTAACCGACATTACAAAGAGTATTAAAAGGTATTTGGAACGGCACAATAAAAATTTACGTTTATCTTTTTTAACGAATGTGTGCAGAACATAATTAACTACCTACGTATCTTGTGTACATCGCTAAATAAATTAAACAAAGTGTAGTAACCCATTGATCACGGTAACGGCAATTTAAAAAAATATTAAGTAGTAGATCAAAGAATCGATAACGTAGAGAAAAATTATAAAGCTTGATTTTTAAGGAAGAAAAATAGCGGAATGTATTAAAACTGAATCTACCGCAATACGTAAACGCATTTATTTACGAAATAAAATGCTGTCAAATATAATTACTCCATCGCGATTCCCATAAAGTTGAGGTGTACCGCGGTACATCCACATTTTGGCGGTATGTATATTTGTGTGTGTCTAGATCTACGACCTAAACCTTATGGCAATAACCGGGCAAAGTCCATCCGAGCTTCTACTGAAAATTTTATAAACAACCCAATAACACTTTTCTCGACCTGGGAATCGAACCCAAGACCTCTTACTCACAAATCGTGCCTGTGACTAGACTAACGAGGAAGACTAGACTAATGAATATGATTCAATGGGGCAGAGGAATACATCCATATACTTATTTAAAAAGAAATGGTAGAGGACACAAGAAACGGAACATGTACGTATAATATTGCTTCAGTGCATCCAAATTTAAAAGTTCATCGAATTTCATCGGTATGCGATGCGCGGGTATGACGCACACTAAAAAAAGCCGTTACATTTGTAAACAATGTAAAAACAATTCAGTTTTTAACATGGTTTCCATTAGCATTGGTAAGGCCAATTTCTTCGTTTAGGATAATGTAAACTTTTAAACGCACTTCTCAAATATTGTTTATTTACATTAGTGACAAAACACTAATTCTTTTTTTAATATCACAGACAAACAGTAGTCTAAATAAACACAAATCCGTCCAGAATTCCAGATTCTGGCCCTTGAACTAAATGTCGATGCCAAAATGGTCCCTGAAACGGTCACGCGTATCTTATATTCACAGATCAGCACAGCACTAAACACGACCATTCACTGTGTCGCCGTCCGTACGCGAAACATGCCGCACGCGCGCAACTTAATCGATAAAAGAAAATCGTAATACATAAACAAATCAATTTGAAAACATTCAAAAAAATACTGTGCCATTTTGGATTTTTGCGTCAGCGGAAAACAAATAAACATCAGTGAAAATGACGAATAGTTACAACATGAAGGAGTTCAGTTCGACGTAAGTTGTGTTCAATTATATTTTTATTCAGCCGCTCATAATAACCGTGACCGCGGCTAAAGTAGTTCTGTAATTCTACAATAATTCGTGTAAATTTTATATAGTATTTATTTATTATTTTACGAACTAACTATCACCATACAGTTTTTTCTTGGATTAATAGGTTACATACAAGCGTGTAATACAGATTCCTCGAAAGAGAAGTGACATGATCGTAACAGGTGTAAAAATGGGTCTTTGCCTACCTCAATGGGAGATCGGCGTGATTTTATGTAGTGTATAGGTCAGCTGATTTCTTTCTTCAAAGATATAATTTTTCAGTCTATATTTTCTAACATTAAAACTATTCATAGAACACATAGGTAGGTAGGTACACGCAGGATGTAAACACTGCAATGTGTTCTAGCTGAAATGGCGCCAAACTTGTGTTATTTTCACGTTCGATATTAACTCCGCGGTCAGTTTAGAATACTTTCTGGCCGTACATCTAGTTGTCATGCGTGAAGATAATATAATATAAAATAATATAATGTACTGCAAACTCCGTAGGTACGAAAAACAGTTAATACTGGCCAATCTCTGCTAGTTTCGTAACGGAACATGCAATTTATATTCCTAGTTAATTAACTGCCACCTGATTGCTTGCTTACCCACATACTTGAAATACTAGTTCCAAAATGTATGGCACATGTATATACCTAATAAAAATCTGCAAGGCACTTTCCTCAAAAGGTCAACCTACATTATGTAAGTACCTACGCAAACATTCAGTAAAAAAGTCTGAGGTATACAGGTTTCGCTTTGTAGCTAAAGATATCGCGGCAAAAATTTACATAAAAAAATGTAAGACAAACAAGATTTTATACTTCTGAATTCAATTCTACTTGCCTTTAACGTCACTGGTTTTAGTCATCGTGGATCTTCAATTAATGAACATCTAACCATAACTAAAGGTCAAGTCATTGCTTTACTGGTGAAGATTTTTAGCGGGAGCTGCAAAGAGGTGCATAATAAATTATTCACACTTTTTTTTTATTTGACAGTTTGAGAAATAAGGTGAGCAGATTTTGTGCCAGGAGACGGTTCTGTCAACAAATCTCAATGACAAATAGTAACATAGTGTTCTAAATTTTAAATTGTGAGAGTTTATTATTTCTACAGTCTACGAAGGGTTAGTAAATATTATGTACTTACTTCCTGTATGTGGTAGGTAGGGATAGAGTTCACCAGTGATTTACCTAAATATCATTCAGTAACTTAATCCTGACAGATAAAATTATGCGAGCCTTGTAGAATCTATCGTATTGTTATGTTTTTTTATTTATATAAACATTACAGTACTTGCCTATATGTATATCAAATTCCAACTTCTAATTGCTACTATGTATGAATCTCTTAACAGAAAAACATCGTTATGATTTGTAATTAAAAATAGGTTTTACGGTTAGTTCTTGATGTCGATAAGAAATCGAATTCTAATTGATTTTTAATAATGTTTACGTTTGCTTCTTTTATTAATTTATGTACAATCTTTCTAGATATTTAATAGAACTATAGCACTATGGGCTCTCCGCTAATCGGTCTGTCTACGAGTTCAAGCCTGGCCGTTACAAGGAAATATTGTTTGCCCAATGCTACTACTACTTAGGTACATAAAGCTTCCTCATTCAAGTCTTTAAAAGGTCTTCACGCTCATCAGTAATCTAGCCCTTTTATTTTTATAGGCTATGAAAAACATAGGTGATATCAAAATATACAGTTTAGTTGTCTATTTCAAGCATTGAGCAAGTTGCACCACCTTAGGGCTAGTTTAGTACCAGCCAAACACCCAGACAGTCGGACAATGCTCTCTACGATTCAGATTTAATTTAGAAGTCCTAAACAAAAACCTAGCCTTGTATAAAATTTATAAAAGCATTTACAGTTGTTGATTCTATCATTATAAAAATCTTTTGGTTCCTTTCAAAAATCTGCAAAAGCTTACCGTACTGTACCGTACTGTACTGTCATGTTTACCGGTAGAGTTGCGTCGGTTTGAATAATCAACAAATTAATATGGACATAGTGATGGCATATGTCCAAAACGATCTAAATAACGATCCCGCGCGTTTGTTTCATTAATACATACTATTAAACGACACATTTCCTTGTGATCACGTGAATCCGTAGAAATTAAATGCTGTATCATTGAAGACACGCAGCCTGAATTTACTCTCGCTAGGTGTAGTGGGTATGGTATGGGTAACCAGCTACATTTCGATACATTCCTTACTCTTCAAAGGCTTGGTTCATGAAGGAGACTAACACAGTGAGCGGAAGGAGCCTTAAGTCTTCTGGTCTCGGGTATCAGATGCCGAGATGACGAATACCTTTCGTCGTCAGGGCGTCATAATCTCCCAAGATGTGCTGCACTGCATGATGGGCCTCCCTGCATGATTGGCTTCTCTCAGTTTATGCCACAGTGCCTAATTGGAGTGCCGAGGATACCCCAATTAGTGGGCAATACTGATACCGATTCTGATGTCATTAAACACGGGGTTTTATCAAATATTAATAAATAATTAACATAATGGACTTAACAATTATGTCAATTATATTATTTAAATCATTATCAAAATATCATATACAAAAACCTAAGGAAATACTATTTATACTATTCTAAGGACATGATAATTAAAATCTTATAGCTTCTTTATATTTTAAATATGTAAAATTAATTAATTAATGCAAGATATATAGTTTCATATTATCTTCTAATTAACTAAAAATATAATTATAAAATACTTAATTATTATGAATTAATAATAAATATCTAGTCAATTTAGACGGAGTTATAATTAATAAAAAGGAATAAACTGGTAATGAAGACACATCTTTTAACTACCTAATTACCTATACTAAACATTTATATTTATAGGAAAACATAGTTAAAACTGGTAACCATGATGAAAAAACGTGACTAGCACTTTACAACAAAGCATTTTAGTTAGGTAACTAATTGTACTCTTTAACTAAATTATTGCAGGTACCTACAATTAATTACGTTATCTGTAAAGCCTTTTATAATTGCAGTCAGTAATAAACGACGCTTATCGTTGACTTTGACTTTATACAGCTTAAGTTAGATTTGTGATACAACCGCAGATTTACGTATCATTGTAATTAAATGGAGTTATTAAATATCCTAAAGCAGCTACGACAAGCGCACTAAAATGCCCTAAAATGTTGCATCCTGAAACTGGTACTTTTTTTTAATAATATTTCTATAGATATCGATACCGTTGGGCTACTATACAACTCAAGAAGCTATAACCATGCTTCAAAGTAATACCTATGCCTCAATGGATTCATAATAAACCTTTGTGAATTATATTACGCGAATGCAACATACAATTTCATAAACTTACTCGGGATAACTAAATGGATGTAAAGTACTGTACATGTTTGTAAATTACTATTACTTAATGGTAAGTCAATTGCGTAATTAGATAATAAAATGAATCCATAAAGGAAAACTTAGAACTAAGGTCTCAGCGGAAATCTAGGTAATACTAGGTATATCATCGTCATCAACCGACAACGCGTTTATTTTATCTGCTGCACTAGCATCAGAAAATAAATAATCGGGTGCACTAGTGTGTGCAAGGGGCCCTACTCAGACATGCAAGTTTCCTCACAATTTGTATTTACATATTTCTAAGATCAAGGATTCCCAACATATTATACTACAGGCAACAATGTATGAAAACGAATAAATGACTTTGTTGTTTACCTTGTTCAGACTATGAAGTCACATATTGACTATATGAATAAAAACTTAGTACTTTTTTTATTAACGATGTTTTCAAGGTATTAAAAATCTTTGGTTTTGACTTACCTTACCATTTTTTCGTAACCGCAAGAAAAATAATACATATTATCACGTTTTAAAACAATCTTAATCAAATTGAAAGAATTATTACCAATTTCTTTAGTATTGAAACTTAAAATAAATGGACAACTTAGGAAAAAAAATATGTTTTTACAATAATCAACGTGTCAGTGTACCAGTGTACACCAGGGAAATCTAGATATAATTATTATAGTAAGCTAGCCATGGACTGAAAATTCAGGCATGTGACAGTTTCCGCATAGGAAAACAATGGTACCATGGATTTTAGATTAGATTTAGATTTTAGACGACGTCTGTGGTCTATTGGTTTGAGTACCGGACTACTGATCACGAGGTCGTGGGTTCGACTCCCACAAGACACAAACATTTATATCATGAACGTAGGTGTTTGTGTGTTGTCTGAGCGTTTCTTATATATTATAACAAAAAAAAGTATATAAGTGTTATATCCATTGTCTTGTACCTACCCATAGTACAAGCTTTGCTTTGTTTAGTCCCAAACTAAGATGGTGCTGTGTAAAAAAAAATTCCCAAAATATTTATTTTGCTAAACCAAAGGACATACTTATTGATAATTATAATGAAGACATAATTTATGTTGGCACTTCTGACTAGCATAAAAAGTCCAGTAAAAAAGTAGAGTAGGTAAAGTACCTATTAATAATAGCATTTATAATAATTTAACCACGGAATGTTCTTCTCAAGATTAAATATGTTATTTAATTTAGAGATATTGATGTGTCTGCACATCATAAACTCATAATAATTTTACTGTAACTATTATAGCGTTAACTGTAGAAATGTTATTTTTATAAATAGTTATAACTAGGTAGGTACCTAATTTATGGGTGGATACTGAAGCCAGAAATAAATGCGTGTTGGCGTACAAATTGTTTCGAAAATATGCAAGTGCGAATTCGTCTGGCGGACTTGAGACATGCATTCTTTAGTATTCAGTCGCGACGCGACATAACATTTATTATAATAATTATATTATCCGACTTATTTTCCTCTATTATGAATCACATCACTAGCATATAGACTAGGTATGTACCGATTACATTATTTAAATAACTTAGGTTTTGTTGGCACTAGGCTCATACAGCTCAGCGTCAGTTCTTAGATGATGAGGATACGATACACCTGCTGACTGTAGCAAACTGTCGTCATTTCGATGCATAGCAGATAAATAGATGGTACTTCATTGGAATAGAGCAAGGCCATACTTTTTACGGCTGCATATTTGTCAGCATAATTTGAACGTAGCCTAAGCGATTGGAGGAGCAAATTTCGCATTCTGAGAAATTGGTACACAGTATGGGTACACTACATAAATACGAAAAAACTTTACTCCGACAGTCACAAATCCGAATTTCAAAATACCGATTTTCATTCAAATAAACAAAAAAACATCACATCTAAATATATATGTCAAATAATGCATATAGCAAAAAAGCCGTCGCACTATGATTAGCGTAGAATAATTTAGCTGGACAAAATTATTTGTTTTGATTTTTGTTTCTAAATGAGGTTATTAAGCATAGATGTAAGGCTCTTAGTACTTTTTATGGATGATTTTTCGTTTGAGCAGGTATCGTGAATAAAAAAACAATGTTCAGAAATATTTACACCATATATATTTTTAAATATGTTTTAAAAATAATTTACCAAGAGTTGCAACTATAAAATCTAATAACATACATAAAATATTCAAAAACAAATTCTATCACATGTTATCATCACTATCATCAGATGAATCATCCATTGAATAGTCATGATCATGAGTGGCAGAACTATGAAAACTACAATAAATATTTTGTACCTTACAGCTAGGTTGAACAGGGGCTAAGTTATAACTACGCTGATCTACCGATCTGCAATGTTAAGCTACGCTTGCCGAGGTCAGTCTGTGGATGGATGACTATTCTTAACACATCGAGACCCCTCCGTGCCTCGAAGAGCAAGCCGTCGGTCTCGGTTGTTATACGAACATCTATGACAATCGTTAGTGGTAGTCAGAATCCCAAATAAATCAATCTATACTTCGAATATCGATATTGCCCAATTGGGTTGCGGAGGTCTGGTGGCAGTCACTTCGTGTAAAATACTGATAAGTATCCAGTCGCATCTGGTAAGACTGGAAGCCGACCCCGACATAGTTGAAAAATAGGCTAGGAGGTTGAAACAGCTAGGTTAAACTATTAAATCTAGGACTTCAGTAGGAAGTGTACCTATTTTCTTCCGGGAATTTCTCTTTATTAAAGGGTCAGATGTTATCAATATCATAATGTAAATCTCCATTCGTAGCTACTCGTGATCGCTTTTGTGTGATGTGTTCACGAAATCTCCTGCAGTCCTTATTCCAAGCTTCCTGTGCTTCAAATTCCTTAGTGGGTCTTCCAGGTTCCTGTTCTGTAGATATGCTTGGCATGGATAAATAAACGGACACAGCAAACGATACGTCAACACCTTTCAGCCACGTCGAATTCTTCTCTATGAACCGCTCTCGGTTTCTTCCATAGCTACTCCACTTTTCAGACAATTTTGATGAATTTTTGGCGATGATGACCTTGACCTCTCGCAGAGACTGCTCCGGAACACCATTAAAATCATGTCTCGAAGATACAAACCGGAAAAGCTTCTCATTTCGCGTTTCCTTCGGGTGTTCCAGCCATTCTTCCAAAAATAAACAATTTTGAGACGATGAAAACTGGTAAAACGAAAAAAAAAAATAGTTGTGCAACTAATTCGCAACATTTTTTTTTACAAGTTACTACTAGACACTTATGAGAATAGTATATGATAGATTTTACGGAGTGGACATGTAATTATTTGACCTTTGAACTTAAAAAAATGGATGAAAAAGCCCACTATTATCTGAACATATCATTTATTATAATTAAGTTTCTTCGAAAAAAAATAGCTAAAACAAAACTACTTACCCTTATGTACACAATCCATCACAGAAAAACTATTAAATTAAAATTAAATTTCTTTTAGTGACTTATAAGTACAATGTGATCAATTATGGTGTAAAAATGCAAATGAATGCCCTTTGAATTATCAACATTTCAAATACTTACCCTAATGTCAGTCATATTGAGGGTAATAACGAAAAATAATAGGTGTATTAAATAGTGAGTAACTACTAGGAATTTAAGGGTCGTTTTTGTCCAGCTAGCTTGTTCTACGCGAATCATAGTGCGTCGGTCAATAGTTTTCGATAAAATGAGATTCGAACAAATAAACTTCGGAATCAGCAAATCAGCAAAAATCTGCGTGGTGAAACAGAGTGAGTGTTCTAATATAATAACCTAAGCTAAATTAAAAATTTAGAAAACCCCCGACACGAAATATAATTTGCCATTTTGTGGTGGCGGCCATCTTGGATTTGAAATTTTTCATAGTGTATAGTATTCTACTAGTTAAGCCCTTTCGTTTGATACCCATATTGAGGGAGGTGTGAAAAAATAATGTAATCCGCTATTTTGTGGCGGCGGCCATCTTCGACCGATTTTCTTCAAACATAGCTAAGAACACTCCCGACTCACCTCAGTTCACCTTTCAAATAAAAAAATCAAAATAAAAATCGTTTCATCCGTTCGGGAGCTACGATGCCACAGACAGACACACATACACACACACACACACACAGACACGTCAAACTTATAACACCCCGTCGTTTTTGCGTCGGGGGTTAAAAATAGTTCAGAATGCTAATTTTAGTAGTTTATTCGAAGTATTGAAAATCGGAATGTCGTTTTTCGGACCGAGAACCCTTCAAGCATTTGATTCTTTGAACGTATAAAAACGTACGTACGTACGTACGTAACGTATAAAAACCGGAAAACTAACAAATCGCATTTACGACTTTCGGTAAAATAAAATTCGTGATTTTTAATAATAGACATAATTCTTAGGTATTATGAAATTCGGACTTTTGAAAATCGGAACATCGAAATTCGGAATAAAATATTTCGGAGAATTTGGGTGTTCCCACACCGTATGCCCCTAGACCTCGCCTACTGGCCTTTCCTGACCCCATGGAGAAGAAACCTACGATAAGATCCCTAGAGCCAAGTCTCAAATTGTTATAATATTACCGCTTTTATCTGGTCTTCCAATTTACTACATTTATAATCTATTTCTTCCAGGGCCATCATAACAGAAAATGGAATCTATCCGTCAACGATATCCATTAGCACAATCAACACAAAATGCAAAGAAAATGATTTGGAAATGAATACCTATGATCCGTTTCAAAACAGAAAACTGGAACATCCTAACTCGTAAGTACTGGTTTATCACTCAGACATTGAACTAACCTCCATTTATTTTCAAATAAAGAATTTCGTTGAAATTTTACGATAGTACATAAAAATGTTTGATACGAAAGCATTCATTCATAAGCTTATTATTGCTATCTAACTGAAGTAACTATTAAAACTCATAAATTACATTTAGCAGGAAAAATGTTCTGTAATTACAAACGATAAAATTGAACTGTGATTTAATGTTAACAACGAACAAGTTACTTTTTACAATTTTACCGCGGACTGGACTAGGATATAAGCGCCAATAATAAAGCCTCCATATAAACACCTTTGCTAAAGTTACTAACCTTGCCCAATTTCGCAAGTATCCTTTTTTGCGCATTTCTGCTGCAATTTTTGATTTACATACTTTTCAAATTTTACGTTACGGTTACTATTGAAACAAATAAATACATTACGGATTTCGCGACATGGTTTTTTGGATTCAATCCGTTCAGCTTCGTCATAGTCAATAAAAAGTCTTATTTTGATAGATAAGAAAAAGTTGACTCGACTCATACGGTCCGTAGGACTATTACCTATTCTGAGCTCATACTGAAACTTTCTTTGTAGAGACATGAGATCGTTCGCAAATCTCCTGAAGTCATCGCTGGGTTCCGGAATTCTGGCAATGCCCGCCGCGTTCAAGAACTCCGGAACAATAGTTGGCATTGTTGGAACAATCATACTGGGATACATCTGCACACACTGCGTTTATTTATTGGTAACTACCTATTATAAAATAATTTACCGCTGACAATTAGTACAGATAGAGATATGAATTAGAACAAGGATGCTAGAATACAAGTTAAACTAACTGATCATTTGTTGTTAATATTAGTGACTATGCATCCAAAACAAGGAATATTAAAGGTATTTTTACTAGAACATAAAAACAGTGTCTAATATACTCTATATATAGTGTATACAATTCCTTTTGGCACTACAGAACACAGAAAATGCTGCTAGAGCGGGTCTTAAATGTGAAGATATTAGGCGAACATTCAGTAGATTCTACCACCAAATATACTGGATTCAGAATGAAGAGAGCAGGGAAACCCAATTAAATCATAGAATAAACTAGACTACTCTCAATACAATCCACCTACATACAAGGAAATAATTTTAAACTATAAAATCTAAATACACAATTTTCAGGTTAAAACTTCACAAGAGGTGTCAAAGGTTACAAGAGTTCCATCTCTGGGTTATGCTGAAACAGTAGAAGCGGTTTTTGCAACGGGTCCGCAACCTCTAAGAAAAGCTTCACGAGCATCCAGGTAATATGATATGATTGAATGAAAGAATTTATTACCTCATTCACAATTACTTTTACTACATAATATTTAATAGGAGGTACTAGGTAATTAAATAAACGTTACATAAGACAATAGTGTTTGAATGTCTCTAGAAATCTAGCGTAATGTTTAGTCTTAGTCAATTTTATTATGACTTTGCTATACTGCCTTTCTACCCAGTTTACTTTTACTGACTCAAAACAATTTGCATTACTTCAGCATTAATTAATTATTCTACGTACCTAATAATAATTACTATTTTACATTTTATTTGTGCATTCACATTATCAATTATTATTATAATATCTGTCCGCTAAATTAATGATATAACTTAGTCTGTAGTCAAATGCAACCACGATACAGTAGAAATCATAGTGGCATCATCGTTTTATAAATAAAATACTATTTTAAAAAAGAATTAAGAGGATTGCTAGTACTTTCATACATAATTATAGCCGTCAGGTATTTTAATTTTTTTTAGTATCCTATCCGAATAATACATAAATTAACATTAGAATTTATAACGAATTCAAATGGTGCAAAGTTTAAAACGTGACATGAAAAATAATCACGTTCGCAAAGACTGACATTGTAAATTTGAGGTAATGAAACCAATAAATACCTAAGAAGGTCATACATTGCAATAGTGAGGACTGGGATACCACACAATTATTATCAGGAAATATTGATTGTCACGTTATTCACGTTTGATTGAGTCTATAACAGATATTCTGTGCTATATATTGTGCTAAAATAAGTATCTAATTTGAACTTATAATGGTAGAAAGCAGAGACAAGAGTGCTTATTATCACTTTCGAGAAGTTCATTGTACGGCCTCGAATGATACAGTCTACAAAAAGGATCGCGGGCTCGAATACCTCAAAATAAATATCTATAGTCCTAGAAACAGTTGCTAATAGACAGATAGATATCAACGATGCGGAAAAAGAAACAAAATCTAGGTACAAAATTAAGGATAATATCTAGGAACAAATTGATATAAAAAGGTGATATAAAATATAATACACCTATACACATATTAGGTGTATTGTATTTTATTCAGTTATTTCCCAATTACCCTACATCAGATACTTCGTATAGGTATAGGTATATTAAATACAAATATCTCAATATGCACTGTTAAAATATTATGAGGTTTAACTTTCCTAGTACAATGTTTAAATACCTACGAATATTTAAATGTAACTTATTATAGCTTATAGTTACTATCTTACCTGGGAGATATGTTGACACCACTCGTTTTGTTAATATTTCAGGATATTTATAGACTGGGCCATGGCTTTCACCATTCTTGGCGCCTGCGCAGTCTATGTCATCTTACTCGTGGATTCAGTTGATCAGGTATGTTGGACGAGTGACAAAGTATTCATACTTTCTAATACACTTGAAATAAATCTAACATAATCGAGGGATTTATATTAAAAGACAAAAGCATGAGATAAGTATAATAATAAATTATTGCTAACTTAATTTGTAATAAACAAATTTTTAGATCACGAATCGCGACTCGACTGCCATAAGTTTCTCAAAGCTTATCTTAAACATTACACTTAAGCTTAATTATATTTTGAAAAATGAAGTAGTGTTATAATTATTTTAATTCTATAAGCAGCCATAGAATTCCGACAACTTCGCAATAAGAACTTACAGAAGTTATGCAAAACTTGTCAGGCGCTAGTGATAATCGAATAATGTGTGATTGTGTCGACAACAGTTGGATTTTTTATAACGCTAAGTATTTGTTGCCCGGTTACCCTACCGGTCGTAAGCGCGACTGCTACACTAGAGGTATTGAGTTCGATTCCCAGGTTAACCATATCTATGGAAATCTCGTCAGCAGCTTGGAGTTGAGTTTGAATTTGTGCTTAGTTAAGTGCGGCTCGCCCGCTATTACATGAGACGTAATGTTACATTAGTATACCTCTGCCTAACCCTTCGGGGAATACAGGCGTGATGGTATCTTACGTTATGTTTATTTTTATTTCAGATCGTTGACTTCTACTACAAAGACAATGGAATCACCAAAACGATGTATTGTCTTATGTTTTTAGTTCCAATTCTTTTATTCACACAAATCAAAAACTTAAAATACTTGGCGCCGTTCTCCGGATTCGCGAACGTTCTTCTGGTCCTTACATTCCTCATCTGTCTATATTACATTTGCTCCGACTTCCAACCTATTGACTCCAGGCCGATGTCCGTCGATGTGGGAAAACTTCCACTTTTTATCGGGTAAGAAATTCATAATAATAATTGCTACACAATATGCAATAAATGGATCATGTTATCTGAATTGAAAAATAAATAATAATAATAATATGTACTCGTAAAAGCAATGATAGCCTAGGCCCCTAAGGATATTTCCACTGGACTGCCAAGTCAAAGGCAATTTTTTTCGAAATCAGATGCGTAATTATCACTCGCTATAACGGTGAAGGAAAACATCGCGAGGAAACCGCATGCCTGAGAGATTTTCCGACAGCATGTCTTGTGAAGTCTGCCAACCTGTATTAGACCAGCATACTTAATGGGTTGATGATAATTCTTAAATTGATTTATAAGGTTTGCGCTTACATGTTTTTCTATTATTTAACAGAGTCTAATTTAACAGAGTAAGGTTCAAAGGGGTTGAACCTTACTCTGTTAAATTAGACATAAATTTATATGGATCGCTAATTTAAATGTAAACTTTATTCCAGTACAGTTATATTCGCGATGGAAGGCATCGGTGTAGTGCTCCCGGTTGAGAACACCATGGCCAAGCCAAAGCACTTCCTCGGCTGTCCCGGCGTGCTGAATATCACCATGTCTGTAGTTGTACTGCTGTACATGTTCATGGGATTCCTAGGCTACGTACGCTACGGAGACGATGCTCAAGGGAGCATAACCCTTAATCTTGATACATCTCAATAGTAAGTATAATAGATACGCACCTTTTTTCTCGAAAAAGTATGAATAAACACTGGTGAAAACCATTAAACTTTGCTTTTTATAGTTTTTTTTTCGCATTAATGGCGCCCTCTATATTTTTTCCACAATATCGGTCAGTGTTTTTTATATATCAAAAGAGGTAGCATGAAACACATTTATTTTAATAAATACCTACTTTTTAAAATTAATGGGTGTCATTTTCCGAAAAAGCGCTTGTCGTCGTCAGTGCTTTCTAGCGCTGGATAACTAGCTATACAGTTGTCGGCCAGGACCATACATTAATTTTTTTATAATGTATAGGTATTCCATAGATTGGGATTATGAGAAAAAGAGAACTACCGAAGCTATAGTACTTAGGTGTGTTTTATAGAGAAAGAAGGACGCTGCCAACAAGACCAAAAATTGATTTGTTATCAGCCTTTATCGGCCTCGTCAAATGTAGGTACATCTGCGTTATTTGGCGTGCAACGTGTAATAAACTGTATATCGGTGTATAATAACGTTACTACGATGGTTACTTGCGCAATACCAGGTTGTAATTCTTCAAAAATAGGTAATCCACAGCATTATTACACACACGCATAAACTATTGGTTTTCAGTCTCATTTGTTATTTGACCAGGACCCGTTTTTGTTAACTTCAACAGCGTTCAAATAAGTTATCTAGCGATCGCTATTTTGCTTATAAGCGCTTCCCAGCGCTTTGTCTATCGAACACACCCGTTGTATCAATAATTGTATTACCTAATGTAATTTTAATTTTTCCAGTCCTGCGTTAACAGCGAAAGTGTTCATAGTTTTTGCGATCTTCTTCACATACACGCTGCAGTTCTACGTCCCGATGGAGATCGTGTGGCGAAATACTAAGGAACACGTCACACAGAAGTACCATAATCTGGCGCAAGGCATTATTCGAGCTGTATTCGCGGTTCTCACAGGTTAGCAATAAATACTTACAGTAAAAAAATCGTAGATGGAGCGTGTCACTATAAAAATATTTTAAACAAACTGCCTCATTAGTCGCCGTAAGCGCGACTGCGATACCAAAGGTCCTGGGTTAGATTCCCAGATGGAACAGTGTTGTTGGGTTTTTCTATGAAATTCTCAGTAGGTAGAAGCTCAGAATTTGGGTTTGTGCCCAGTTGATGGCAATGGGCTCGCCCGCTTACATTACATGGGACCTAACTAAAGCTACCAGTAAACTGTGGGTGTAGGTACCTACTTAAATCAGTACGCCTCTGCCTAACCCTTCAGGGATACAGGCGCGATAGTACGTTCTATATCCTATACCACTAAAAAAATAAAGAAGAAACATGGGTCTCAATCCCAGAAAGTCATTATTCCCTGTTATGTAGTCATTCTTTATATAAGTAGTTGTCGGAATTCTGTATGTCATAGGCATTTACTATTATGATTTTATGAACGTTCGTTACGTTTCTACCGGAAAAAGTGAAATTTACCGTTCAAAATTTAAATAGCATAGAAACAATTTCATTATGTTACATACTTACATAATTTTGTTTATTACAGTGGCAGCAGCGGCAACACTGCCTCGTCTAGAACAAGTGATTGGTCTAGAGGGGGCATTCTTTTACTCATTCCTGGGCCTCATTGCTCCATCCTTAATGGACATTATATTCAACTGGGAAAGGGGTCTGGGCAAATACAACTGGATCCTTGTCAAAGACTTAATATTGTTTGTGTTTGGAGCATTCGTGTTGGTCGCGGGAGTGACGCAAAGTATTAGAGAAATTGTTAGGACTAACCAATAAATACTAAAATTAATAAGTCGTGATACGTGTGTATTATATTTATACATTAGACATAAATGTAAATATAGATAGATGCCTTATTATTAAGAATTAATGTATTGTACTTAAGGCCATTGTCTTGTATTTTAATAATGAAAAACTTATTTAATATAGCTAGCCTGTTAGCTGGCTTATTGATAAACATTGTAAATCACATTTTGGAATTAAATATATTTTGTTACTGGCGTGAATTTTTTAAATAACCCCATTAGGTTCACAAAAAAAAATTAAAAACCTCTCGATGTTTTACTCTGAAAGCAGCTGAGGCGTAGTGATAAAAATATGGGTAACATGTGTCTAAGTAGGTAGTAGTAGGTATATCAGTCACCAGTTCATCACTAAGTTAAACACCTCCACAACAATTTTTTCGTATATTAAAATCTTTATTGCCATTAAGACCGCAAAGTTTTATTATTAGTACTTAGACAACAGACGCAAATAGTACGTAATTACTAAAAAAAACACACAAACAACGTTTTAGCATTACAAGCCGTATGCCAGTATAAAGTATTAGCAATTTAGGAAAACAAAACCAAACAGAAACAAAGGACAGATATCCATGCTCATAAACTTTTTTTAAAGTAATGCCAACATTAAATAGTTGTCAATTTGACATTTATGTTTTGACATTGACAACTGACAAGTTCCAATTGCGCGATTGTATGGCATGGCGGCAAAATTAAACTATCCTGTTTTTATTACCTAGTAGTATTTTAAAGATTTTTTATCATCGTTTTACAGGGAAGACGCAGTTAAAACTGAAACTTTCCGTTTATATAACATGCGGAAAATAATGTGAGAATTTATTCCTTCCCTTCCAGCCTTCGATCTGTCAAAGAATCGCAAAGCAAAAATCTTAAAGTATACACATACCAAAGTATTATATTCTAGTTTGTACAGTATACATAGTTGTACATAAATATTTACTAAAATCCGCGTACTATTTTAGGACCAATTGTCATCGTCTAAAACAGCGAAAGGTAACTACAAATCATAACATACTAGAACTAAAATAAATTCCTCTCACTCAGTGCGGCCGCTAATCGCTATTCACAGTATTCATCGGTTACTAGAGCAGCAAGTAAAGCCTTGTACTTATTATAATATTATGCAATGTCTACATTGACTGCAGTATAGTTTTAGTGCTTTTATTCATTTTATATTCAACAAAGAACAATGCCTTTTACTGTTCCATCAAAAATCGTAAGTACATTACAAACACTGTATTATTTGCCTTTGAGGTTATTGTACAAAATTGATATCTTCAAGTGATTATTGTATCTTATCGATACGTTATTGTATTGTATTGATAATAGAACTTACGTGCAGTTTTGATGTGAAATATAATGATTATTCTACTAGCATTAGTAGCGGTGAAAGAACATGAGTGATTCTGAAAGTGTGGTTAGTATTGTGCTTCGCGTAGCGTGTCGTATTCAAGTGGAACAAGTGTCATTATTATGCGATTGCGAACCATTCTGTCAGCAACGGCAATTTACGACACATCGCGTCGTTCGTGGCGAACGAACGCATGTGCTTTTATCCAATCCAACATCCAATGTTTACTAGTCTTATATTGACTTCTACCGATTGATACTTAGTTCAAGGTCTAAGGTCGAATCTCAATCTTTCCTATAAACGCGAATCTCCCACAGATTAGTTTATCCATTTATCCTGTGTGGTGTGCTTGTGTGCATATCAAACATTCCTTTGTGTTCTAGTTTGATTTCTGTTGTATTTAAGTATAGTTAAATATTCAAATGTAAAATAAGTGACAAAATGAGTAACTTAGAAGTGGCTGTGACAGATTTTTTTGAAAACATTCCAGTATGTATCCTTATTTTAACTCAAATCAAACTTTCAAAATAATTTTTAAACAATTTTTAAGTGAGAATTTGAATTTCAAATGATTGTAACCATGAAAAACCTGTTGCTAATTTAGTATGAAATGATAATAAAATTGAATACACATTAATTTTGAATGTTGAACTAACAATGCTGTGTACTTTAACTTATCAACCTTGAATAATTTAAATTAAAGTTATTAAATGAATATAATATATTTATTAATTCACTATTCATTTGGAACCTAAACAAAATAAAAAATTCACAAAAACGCTATGTATTTCATAGCGTTTTTGTGAATTTTTAATTTTAATTAGGTATAAAAGAAATAACTTTACTCTACTTATCAAGGTATGAATTACAGACAACATTATATTAATTGTTATCAGGTTCCAGCAGTCAAATGATACTAACCGAACAAGTTTATTTTGGCTTAATTATAACTACTATTAAGATAAGCAGATGTAATGTGTTACACAACAATTATTATTATTTTCGCAGGTTTTGCCCATTGTGGTGGGAGTGGGTGCAGCAGTAGTACTTGTGACTGTAGTTGCTAACTGCCTGTGGGGTAAAAAGAAACAAGCCCCAAAGAAAAGCTCAAAGCTAGTCACATTAGTGGACCCTAATGTGAAATATGCATTGCCACTCATAGAACGGGAAGAGATCAGCCATGATACAAGGAGGTTCCGATTTGGTCTGCCCTCATCAGAACATGTTTTAGGTAAGTTTACAGTAACAAGAAGCTGCAAAATCTTAAATAATTTCTGATATAAATAAATATCTGGCAACAAAAACAGTTGATGCTTGGTCTGTCAGTCATCTGTCATTCGTCAGTCTTTCTGTAAGCATATGCTTTCCGTGACATGTCATAAAATAAAAACTTATTTTTTTTCCATTTTGGCACCAGTGCGATGTCGCCTGTTCTGTCTGCATCACAATGAATCTCTTTAAATTATATCTATTACTATACTACCTAACTCAAACAAAAAAAGTGTAATGTAACCAAAAGATGCTCCACTTCACAAATTATCATTTGTTTGATTAATTCATTTAAACATTACAACAATAGAAATGTTTAAGAAATTGGTAACCATTGTTGTTTGGATATTGTGACAGGTTGGTGACGTGCTAATCCAGGTTATTGGCCTTTTAGGACAGGTCTTTAATCTACATGGACCTACCCTGAAAAGGCGATTCTAGATAGATATTAGGTATTTCCTTGTATACTTTTTATTTGTGTCTTTTTCGAAAGTTTTTATTTCAGGTTCATACTACACTACCTGCTATACTTATTACTTACCTTGCAATTGATAGCCTACTTTTATTTTCAGGCTTGCCTATTGGCCAGCACATCCACTTGTCAGCAAACATTGATGATGACCTGGTCATCAGAGCTTACACACCCGTTTCCAGTGATGATGAAAAGGGATATGTTGATCTTGTTATTAAGGTAAGAACTCAATATACATTATGAAAATCAATGAATCAGTAATAGATAAAATGGTTGAAGGTCTCCTGGTATCTTGGTTTGACAGGCATCAACTATCCTTTACTTACCTATGGTTTTTATTATTTTTCTATATTCTTATTACCTAATTGATTATTAATAATAATAAATTAGGTTGGTAGGTACTTACCTTCTAAGTATCCATTTCGTTAATGATAGTAGGTAAATAAAATACCTACATACAGATATTATAATTATTTACTGCTATCTAAGCATAATTTTTGATAATATTAAATTAATTAAATATGATCTGTCTAGAATACCTATTCACATCTTCAGATTATACGAAAATTGAATTAACTGTTATCTTATTGTAGTTGATAGGTATAGATATCTACATCATTGAGCGAAGTCATATCATAATTATTACCAAACTAGGTAGGTACCTCATTGTACTTACAAAAAGTACAGACAGACCGTACCTCACCACAACATCTTATTGCGATTGAGAAGAAGTGATGCCGCTCTACACATTCAAGTAGCGCCATCTCTTTCCAGTAAACTGGTTCTGGTAGACTAGTATGTAGTTCTTAATATAAAAAAGAACAAATAGGCAAGTACTTAACAGTCAAGCATTTACACAATGATTATACATCTATCGTCAATATATCTTGGGAAATATCCTAGTTGCCCATTATGTATAGAAATATCTATATCTATACTCTATACTAATATTATAAAGAGGAAAGATTTGTATTTTTGTATGTAACGAATAAACTCAAAAAGTACTGGACCGATTTGAAAAATTCTTGCCATGTTAGATAGCCCATTTATCGGGAAAGGCTATAAGCTATATATCATCACGCAACGACTAATAGGAGCGGAGTAATAATGAAAAATGTTGCAAAAACGGGGGGAAAAATTATAAGACCACGCGGGCGAATCCGCTGGCGGGAAGCTAGTATTTAATATAATTTAAAATATACTTTGGTATTCATGGTTACCTTGAATAAAACTGACAAAATAGCTCCGAAACTATCAACTAATTGGTTTATCGTTGTTTTCTTCAAGGTGATTTTCATGCCCAAAAACACGGCGCTTGTTTAGCTGCGCAAGGTTTTTTATAATATTTATAAAAAACCTTTAACCGTTATTGGGTTACTGGCCTGTTAAAATTATAACTCCCAACTACGAGTCGAGTTATCGTTATAAATTATCATAAAAAAAATACGTGACTCGTACCTAGTCACCCTTATCCTTATCTTATTTTTTTATTACATGACATCTAGGTATATTGTGCATAATGACACAGCAAATGTACCTCAAATTGAAATGATATGTATTTTTTAGAGACTAAAATGTCAATGTTACTGGTTTTTTAACTATGTAAACGGCGGCGGCTAGAGTTACCTCACTGACAACCTCTAAAAAGATACGCCGATACAAACTCAAGATCATGTTTTTTATCCATAATGGTATCCCTTATAGTCCAAATATCATGTCTATTGAAAAGTTTAGAAAACATTTTTTTTTATCTTAGGCTTGCGCTTGATGATTAACATTATCTTTAAAATCAGACAGATCAGACATCATGATCTCTTTTAAAATCCAGACATCATGGTCTCCTTTTTTAAGTCCAGACAACATGATCCCCTTTTAAAGTCCCCCCTTTTAAAGTAACTTGTAGAGTCTAGACCCTACAAGTTACCATGACACTATGTCTAGACTCTAGACATAGTGTCTACTTAAAATTCCAGAGAGAATCGTAAGATTTAAAGTCCGGACATCTCCTTTAAAACGGAAATCATGGTGCCCTTTAAAGTCCAGACATAATGGTCTCCTTTATAGTCCAGACATCGTAATAGAAACCGTGCGATGGTATCTTTTCAGTTAGACAGATAGGCCGAAATTCCAATACAAATCAATATTTATCTTATACATTTTGTTTTAGGTGTACTTCAAAAATGTGCACCCCAAATTCCCGGACGGTGGCAAGATGTCTCAACATCTGAACAGTTTGAAAATAAATGACACAATTGACGTGCGAGGACCATCAGGGAGACTTCAATACACTGGAAATGGCACCTTCCTCATAAAAAAACTGAGGAAAGACCCGCCGATTTCAGTGCCGGTCAAGAGACTTAATATGATTGCAGGTACATTTTCATTTATTATTCACGCGATCTGTTCCGTCTACTACACTAAGATAAGACTTATCAGCGGCTTACGTCACTCTTATCTAGTAAATATACATGACATTGAAAGTCCGCAAATTTATTACAAATATTTCATTATTAATTATTACTAGCTGTTGTCTTTTTCATCCCAAAGGACGTTTTAAGCAAAATGTAGCCTATATCCTTCCTCAGGACACATTTATCGAAATCTGTTCAGCAGTTTAGGCGTGAAAAAGTAATATAGAGACATACAGAATTACTTTATAATAAGAGTACGAATGGATTTTAGTAATTTTGCTTTAACGCCATTAAATCTAATATTATTTCAATCAGAATCGGCTTACTGTTATTATTTATAATCAAACGCCAGGGTTTTAATTAACCAGGTATTAAGTTCCAATCAAATTATAGTCACACTGAAAGGCGTTATAGTACCCGCCAAATAACTTGAACTAAAATGGCGGATGCGCAGTAGTGGATTTTTAATACATTTTGCACGCCAATGCACTGCGCAAACTTTCCCCCTCTCCGTTAGCTTTGGTTCAACATACGTGCCGCGAACTATACAATGTGTTTCTTCTTTATTTATGTAACAATAATCATTCTTAGTTTAATCAATTTTATTTAAAGATATCAATCGAATTAGGTCATTATTCAACCGTGACCGTTATTAAGTTAATGAAATGGACAGCTACAAATATAACGAATCCAATAGATTGTAACATTAATGGATCCAAAGATATTACATTAAATATGTATGATGATTTTACATCAAATTATACATGATATCTATTTTATCAAAATGACGGCTTGCTCGTGCTTTCAGAATATTAAACACTGTTAATAATAAAGGCAGTTATACACATGCCTGTGGCTGGCATACCAACTACTGGCATTCTGCGTCGAAGTGATTGATACACATGCCTGTAACTGGCATACTAGATAATAGAAAAGCTGTAGCTGGCATGTACACTTCCCTGCAAGGGGAAAATCAAACTGCTTGTGATATTCTAGCATGCTTTGTTCTGTCACATGAACTACTGGCAGAATCTCGATACACGTGCCAGAAGTCGTTCTTACCAGTAACACACATGCTTTTGTGAGGGTATACAATATGTGGCCTAATGCTCATTAGTGACTAGCTTACCGCCAGTGGCTTCACCCGCTATCCCACGGGAACCATACATTTTACCGGGATAAAAAGTAGCCTATGTGCTATTCCAGACTATAATCTATCTCTGTGCCAAATTTCATCCAGATCCGTTCAGTAGTTTTTGCGTGAAAGAGTAACAAACATCCATCCATCCATCCTCACAAACTTTCACATTTATAATACTAGCTTTCCGCCAGCGGCTTCGCCCGCGTGGTCTAGGTATTTTACCGTGATAAAAAGTAGCCTATGTGCTATTCCAGACTATAATCTATCTCTGTGCCAAATTTAATCCAGATCCGTTCAGTAGTTTTTGCGTGAAAGAGTAACAAACATCCATCCATCCTCACAAACTTTCACATTTATAATATTATATATAATATATAATTAGTAGGATTAATCACATTATTGTCTCGACAGGTGGTACTGGCATCGCGCCAATGCTCCAACTCATCAGGCACATATGCAAAGATACCAATGACCACACTCAAATGAGACTGCTGTTTGCCAACCAGACTGAAGAAGACATTTTACTAAGAAATGAACTGGAAAAGTACGAAAAGGACCACCCCGAACAGTTCAAACTGTGGTACACTATTGATAGACCAAATGAAGGTAAGAAGATTCTTCATCATTACACACAGTCACGCTTGTATCCCTCAAAGGTTCGGCAGAGATGTACTATAATGTACACCCACAGTTTGGACTCCAAGCTGCTACATAAATTAAATCATCAAACGCTATTTTTATATCTCTGCAAGTGTATACTTAGACAGACAGTTTCTTAGAGCAAAAACGCAAGGAGGCGGTCAAAGGCAGGCCCTTTAGGTTTGCCTAAAATGTAAAAACGACGTACAAGATTTGCTGATTTTGACTTTGACTAAGGTATTGCTGTTCAACCGTTATTTATTTATTTATTAGGATTTCCAACGAAAAATACACATTACATTTAAAATAAATACAACATAGATACAATGGCCTTATGTTTTTTCACTTACAGGAAATCACAGCATGCTTAGAAATATCTAGGTACAATTAAATTACGGTTACATTACAAATGACATTTGCTTAATTTTGTTTGAAATTAAATTGAAAAATTAATAAATGATTGTTATTATGTATATAATATGTACTATATAAAATGAAATTCAGAATTTTAACATATAATTGTTTTTTTAATATATTATATAATTAAATTACAAGAATTAAATTTTAAAATTTTATTATTTTATTATTATTTAATTTTATTTTACAGGCTGGAAATACAGTGTAGGTTTTATCAACGACGAGATGATCCGTGAACATTTGTTCCCGCCGGAAGACGATGTGCTAGTTCTGATGTGTGGACCTCCGCCCATGATCAACTTCGCGTGCAACCCTGCCCTCGAAAAACTAGGCTTCAAGGAGTCACAACGCTTTGCCTATTAGAACAATTTATAAATTACGTTTCGTTAGATCGTGTCGAATGATTTTAATTGGCGTAAAGGACAAGTTTATTCAATCGGAGATTTAAGAGTTTCCATTATGCCAATAAAAATTCAGCCAGCAATTAGAATAAATTATTAGTTTGGAATGTTGCCGCGTTAGCATAATATTTTTTTGAAACGGAATACCTAGTGTTCAGCTTGTAGTACATAAAACGTAATTATTTCTTACCACAACGCATTTTTATCCATAGGTAAACTGCTTATTCCATCAACATAACTGCAAATCGCATTTTATTTCTACGTATTTAATCTATTAGAAAAAATAAGCATCAAAATGTAGCAATGGGGGTTTCTCCATATAGCATTAAATTTCAACCAATCGGAACAAGTCAAATTGGCATAAGAACGTGTTTTTAAAAGCATTGGTAAACACGAGAGTGCTTTGGGACTTATATAAGCCTAAAAATGCCACTAGAATACAACATCTATATAAAAATATGTATTATCTACCTCAAAATGAACAGTTGGTGAAACCGTCGAGAATGTATAAACGCGAATACTTATAAAGAAATAATATATTGAAAGGTACTGGTTGTATATTAGTTTTATGCTGAGGTGAGAACTATTTTTACATGTTGTTGATGTTAGAATACTTATAAGTACATGTTATCGGCTGTAGTGAATTTATACATAGCAAATCAAGGAATAAATGTTGTTGATAAATTTTTGTCTTTATATTTTGTCATTACCATTGCCCGTCACACCGAGCAAAAAAACATAGTTATGATTTCAACACAAGCGACATAGGAAACGGCTAGATGATGTTTTAATGAAACTCAAATCATCTGTCTTAACTTTGAATTAAAGGTGAATTGTAAATTGTATTAGAACAACGACATTTGTCGTGATAATACCCAGTAATGTCAGAGGCAATTTTCTATCTAATACAAAAATCCCGTAGACTGAAAAGTTAGGCTGATAAAACTGTATTGTCCGTAATATATCGTTGGCACCTTTCCTCATGGGGCCTGAAAGGGGTATGGTATTATTTAAGCGATAGTATAGTAGGAAGTAATAGAATAGTTTAAGTAATCATTAACCGACTCTGAGTGTGGCTGTTAGGCTTATATTCAGAGATGATGCTAAGCGTAAACTTAGGCTTCCGTATGCTACTTTACCCTTAGCGTCGTCTCGAAGCTAAGCGTAAAGTAATGCTTCCGTATGTCAAATTTAGTCGTATGTTAATTTAACATACGGAAGCATAAGTTGTTGTTTTGTTTAGTTCACCACCTCCTGATAAGTTCCCGTTAAATTACTTGGCAGATAATTTCATACAAAGTTTGTTCCATTTTTTATTTACCCGGCGGTTAGCGGTTATCCAGCCTGGCTAACATGCGCACCACGACAAAATTTTATCTACTCTTTTGTCTTGCTCTTTCTAATGCGAAAACGAGACAAAAGCGCGATATAAGCGTCGAGAAAATTTTCTCGAGGGGCGCATGTTAGCCCGGCAGAGGTGGTGAAACAGGCCCTTAGGTAAATACTTCGTCCATAAGGTTTACCTTAAACCATGTTAAATTGAGCAAACCTCCATGAACTTACTGAAAAAAAAAACCTTAAAAAACATTGTGTCCTAATTTAATTATGTTTCCGATAGATAGACCTACTGGTATATCTAAATTATGCCAAAATGAGGATTGAAAGTGGTCAACACGCAAGACCGTCGACAGACATCATCCATTTTTTAAATATCATACAATATATACAATACATTGAATACCTACAAAGTAAGAATTCTATTACTTACTAATACTACTACTCTATTGCTTACCGTCAAAACAGCAAGACATGACTTGGATACAATGGAACTTTGTTTCGTTCACCTGTTTGATGAAATAATCACTAACTAGAGCCAGCATCGTCAATAGAAGGAAGTACAGTACAATCCAGAGAGCCATTACGACGATGACAATCATTGAGATTAACTGAAAAAAAAAACATGAGTATACTCAGTAATTAATAATATTAATACCTATTTATAATCCAATCATTTCAATAGGTATGGTCAGCAACGAAATAGCTTAATTCGGCCAAATGTTGGAAACATCCCAGCACTAACACTTTTCATTCGATTTTATTGAAGGTAAGCAATACAATTATCCTAATAGCAGAGAACTCGTACAACCATTTTGGGACAGTAACTTTTGGATAATAAAGTCGTCAAAGGGTTTTGATGGATGCAGGACGCATCATGTTTAGCGACTTTCGATGGTGACTGTACCTATCTGCAGTACTGGGATTAATAATTGTATGTAATCTAAAACTAAACAGTAGTATGAAATGGCGCTAATCGATTATTTAAAAAAAAACGGTTATTAGTAATTAAAATAAAATGTTTCACTAGTATTCCCTAAGCAGTCAATCCGATAAGGAAGTTGTTAGATACTAACCTTGGTACGCAATCCAATAATCATAGCTTGAATTATCAAAAGAGCCCAAACAAACAAGGTTGTCGCAATATTGAATACCTACAAAGTAAGAATTCTATTAATTTACAATTAACGGGTTATGAAAATTTTAGCGTAGACGTTAATTAATAAACCTACCGGGAAACTGTAAACCTCTGTAATTATTTTGTACAACTTTAATATTTCCTTTAAGCATATGAGAAATTTATCTAAGTCCAACTTTTTATTATCGTTTGCATCAGATGATATTACTAAGCGTTCGTTAAATAAGATAGAGTTGCGCAGCGCTTTGTGGTCACCGTGTATAATGAGGACGTTATATTTTACAATTTTATTAAGAAATCTTAAATGTATCACTAGGTAACTTATTAAGCTCGTAGCAAGAACTAACTCCATATAAACACTCAGCAGACCCATTGCTGTAAACACTGTCAAAATCGGATATTCAGTAATAGCCACCGCGAAGATTATAAAGCCACTTTCGAATGGTACAATTATTAACAAGATCCAAATTATATTCCGATAATAATGCACGTTTTTTAAACGTTTAACCTCTTTCAGAGGTAGAATGCTATCGACTTTCTGAAGCTTTGTGTATAAATTTATCGTCAAGTCGGTTTTTAAAAATCTCGCATGAATTATGTTGGTTACATACGATGTGAGGTGTACAAATATTCCAATAATGTTCAACACATACAACGTAGTATTATCGTTAAAACTAGTGTAGTAAAACACTTCAAGATAACAATACGAAATGCTAAAAGCAGCGATGCAAAAAAAAGTGTAAATCTTCTCCCAAGCAGTTGGTTTTTTTACCGATTGGTTTATTAAATTTATTCTGGACGAACCCAAAAATCTTTGCAACGTGTGTATAGGAGAAAAACACTTCACTAAACTGCCATCTATAAATTTTTCAGCAACATTTTCTTCCGGTTGCATTATAATCTCTATGAGCTTCGAAGATATTTAGATCTATGAGCTTAGCTCTTGTCGGGGAGCAAACAGTCACTGTTCTCTATCCCGTGCCTTCTGTTAGAAGGATAAGAAAGGTGGAATTCCAGTGAATTTTCGAAGTGTTTTATAAATGAAACCTACTTAAAATTACATAGATACATTAGTACGATAAATATATTATTATTTTATTATTCTAATAATTTAATATTATTAGATACCATCACTAAAATTGCTCTTGAAATAATTATAGCAGCAATTTATCAATTTGATTAGCATAATGTGTTGTATTATTTTCTATATTATAAACCAGGAGGTACCTATGCTATATTGCTATGCATTTAACGCGATAAAGAAATATTAGCAGATAAGTATCTAAGTACCATCGTTAATTAACCGATTTTTGTAACTGCGTAGCGTGGACGTGTTTTTTTTATAAAACCGCCCTAATGGCTTTTATGTTCCCCAAAGGAGTCGTTACCAACACAATATTATTTCAATATGCTTTTTTATAGGCGAATTACGACGTGTGCTTTACTAGTCTTCAATAGGTCTACGTTAGATAGCAACATGAAAAATGTTGGAAATGTTGAAGATCTCTCAGCAGATATTTTGAACGAAGATTTTATTCAAATATTTCGACCATTTTTTTTTGTGCTAAAAATTCTCGGATTACTTCGTGTCAATATCAAGTACAGGTACCCAACTGCACCCACGATATGGTACCACATTTATAGCAATACATTCTGGCTATTAAATACATTTTGTGTTGTGTATTATTTATTCTCCAATGCGACAACGCTTTTGACTCTCAATACGCAAATTCAACACTAAAGTGGGGTGTTCTAATGAATGGAATCAATGGCATCCTAATAGTTTGCCGAAATAACATTCAAAGAGGTAATAAAATTGGCCAAATGTACGTCAAGTTGCAAAAGATAGAACGAGTCCTGAATATGAAAAATAGTAAAAATAAAAAGCTTTCAAGACTGTCGACTGTCGTAATAGCGAGCGCTTGTTGTTCAACAATTTTGTGGATTATATTATTTACAAAAGTGTTTATGAAGAACACCTGTGCACCTGTAATATTTACTTTCTCAACTAGTATAGGGCTCCACGTGGAAATTGCCCAAATTTATTTCATCATACACTTAATTACAATAAGAGTCAATTACATAAACGACATACTACATCGAAGGGTTCTAGCGACCAAAAAAGCGTCAAAGAAAACTATCAGTGTTGGAAAATTATTTCTACAAATGAACACAAGTGAAAAACTACACGAAGAAATTGGAGGCGAGTTGGTCAGTGTGATGCATGGTATTCTGGAAGCGCTGGCAGATGTTACAGAACTTTTTCAATTCTCGGTAAGATGTCCTACCTGCTAAATTACTATTACTTAATAAATATTAAAATGTAAACCCGTACATTCTACACGATACTTACTTAGGTACGTATTTGCTTTTTTAAATTCAAAATTATAATGAGTCATTAAAACACCTTCGTATGCAATTATGAGTTTAAAAAACACATTCAGTGCAATAGTTCCACTGTGCTACCACGTGCTACACCTTGACTTCTTCTCTTCTTGAAAGTACTTTGGCTATACCTAGTCCTCCACTACGCTCGACATTTTAATTTTATATTTTAAACAATCTATAATTAACATTATGTGTATTGTAAAGTTATATGTTACTCTTTAATGCTTTTTTTTCTACAGGTTTTTTGTTACATCTCCCAAAGCTTAGCTTGGAATTTGGTATCAATACAAAACCTCGTCGCTTCACTAAAGATACAGGTAAGATAGAAGAATAAATGCACCTACCATAACTCCCTTTCCTATTCAGACTTCTCTAGTCACGGCCTGGACCCCGGTTCACTCTTTGTAAAGCCGGTACAACAGCTATAGATATAGGTAGGTAGTTCAAGATACTGTGTGTAGAAGTACAGTTAGCGTAACAGGAATTCTAAAAGGTCTACTATAGCCATGGGCGACGCGCAAAGGTCAAAGTCATGGGCGTACCCAGGGGGGGGCAGGGGGGGGCAGCTGCCCCCCCCCTGGAACTTGGATGCCCCGTAGAAAAAAGTTATAGTAAGATAAAAAAAAAACTTTTTCGTGTTGTGTGTAGGACGGAACAAACTTGCCCCCACAAGTTACAATAACACTAGCAGTGACAAATTGTCAAAATACAAAAATATTTACTATTTGTTGCTTTTTGTCAACAATTAGTTGCTACAAAAACGATTTTGTTGCTCAAACCGATCTTACAAAATTGACAACAATGCTAGCTTTACTTAAATAGCATTAAAATTGCTAAATACTATATAATTAAGGAAACAAATAGACCAATATTTGTTGCTGAAGACCTCATTAAAACAACAATTTAAAAAATAACCAGTAAAATATAATTCAGTTGTTTGAGGTAGCAATTATTATTGAGCAACACATCTTTCAAAGATAAGATGGGTTTCCAATCGCTATACTTATAAACCGGTAAAGCTAGCTTAACTTTCGATTTTTCTTGCTCGACGTGATAATAGTGATGCCAAAAATCACCAAAAAAAAAAACCAGAGATTATATCTGGTACCGGTATTCTTATAAACCGATTATGCTGCGCAAATAATTTATATTGTTTATTTGTTTTGGAAAAATCGAGAGTGACGAGCTTATAAAAACACCGGTCAGAAACTCGTCCGATCCCGGGAAGATATCCTATTGCCGATTTTCAAGGCGTCATTAACCAAGTTGAGCAACACAATTATTATTATTGTATTTTTTTGATTCCCTAAAAATCGAGCGCTAAGGTAGCACGACCGGTTTATAAGGATACCCCGAACCGGTATCCTTATAAACCGATCATGCTAGCTTAGCGCTCGATTTTTTACTCATCCAACCTTTACAGTGGCCTATTTTTTTTCACTCATCCAACCTTTACAGTGGCGTATTTACACTAGGGCCAAAAGAGCCATAGCCCGGACCACCAGGCTCTGAGGGGCACCGCTAGCGACACGGAGGTAGTAAGAAACTAATTGTAATTACCCCCTGCACTAACGTCGCCTGTCCTAAGTGAGTTTCCTCAATTTACAAGCTCACTTTTACATGATATAACTGGAGGTAGTAACAAAGTAATTGTAATTACCACTCTAACTAACCTAACCTGTTCAAGGTGGGGGGTGGCTCAAATTTTCGAGCTCGCTACGCTCGCTCCTACATGAGACACCTGGAGGTAGTAGATAAACTGGAGGTAGTAGACAAAATAATTGTAGTTACTCTTCTAACCCAGCCTGTCCGAGGAGGGTGGCCTTAATTTTCGAGCTCGCTACGCTCGCTTTTACATGAGACACCTGGAAATAGTAAACAAACTAATTGTAGTTACTCTTCTAACCAAGCCTGTCCGAGGTAGGTGGCCAAATTTTCGAGCTCGCTTCGCTCGCTCTTACTGTGTAAGATAACTGGAGGTCTAGTAACAAGCTAATTGTAAGTATCCTTCTAACTTAACCTGTCCAAGGTGGGTGGCCCAAGTTTTCGACTTCTCGTTTGCTGACTCTTAGTCATCAATTTTCATTGCTACGTTAAGCAATATTTTTTTTTTATTTATAAATCCCGGATAAATCAAGCGTTGAGTTAGTATGACTGGCTTATAAGAATACCGGTTAGAAATTCATCTGATTTACGGTTCTGAGTTTTGTTGATGACTTTTTTTATACCACTAAGGTGGCAAACAAGCATACGGCCCGCCTGATGGTAAGCGGTTACCATAGCCTATGGACGCTTGCAACACCAGGGGTATCACTCGCGCGTTGCCGACCCGAAAAACGTCTTAGAGGTTTATAGAGGATTCACTGCGCTGACAGTTTGAGGGAATATTCCTCTTACTGCCAGCGCAGCGCATCCTTAGAAGGGGCTCCGGCGACCTTACTCACTGCAGGAACACAACACATAATAAAGTGTGTTATTTGGCTGCAGTTTTCTGTAAGGTGGAGGTACTTCCCGAGACTTTCCGGGCAACAATAATAAATTTCATCATCCGTCATCATCCGACGTCCGGTTCTATTTTTTTATGCTGACTCTCCAGGCGTCAATAACCATTGCAGCGTAGAGGAAGAAAACTATTAATTTGATTCCAGAAAAATTTAGAGTAGCATGACCGGTTTATAACAGGATACCGTATAGTCAGAAACTCTAAGAAAAGCTCCGATTCTATATTTTGTTGTTGACTCGAGTGTTGATCCAGCATGATCGGTTTATAATGCACCGGTTAAAATTCATCCGATTTCCAGTTCTAAAATTTGTTGCTGGCTCTAAGCTCGTTCCACGTGGGGTCATAATATAATAGGTAGCAACAAATTAACAAAATAATTCGGTTTATCATATTATTTACTCTGATATAAGTATTTACGTATAGCTAGTATTGTTGTCGATTTTTCGATGGGTTTGAGCAATTTTTTTTCCAAAGAATTCCACTGCCTCTTTTAGTGAGATGAGGGACCGGGGGGGGGGGGGGGTTAAAGAAATACCTTAACTGCCCCCCCCAGGGCCAAAAGCTGGGTACGCCCATGGTCAAAGTATTTATCCTATGTCTTCATAAAGGTACAAAATATTAACAAACATTTACCTTCCCAGGTGGCAGTCGACTACGATTTAATGATATGCGTAATTCCCCTGCTGCTGTTTATGCAGCTCATAACGTTGGCGCTATGTTCTAAAACGGAGTCTTTGTCAACAAAATTAGATAAATCAAGAAAACTCTGTGTAGACATCGTGTCTTCGGCATTTGATGACGGTAATTATTTACGTTACGTAATTATTGATTAGTCCCTAATGCTTAAATCGTGTTAAGTGTCCATCAATGGACATACGTCATGTGTTTAATTATACAATTATTTTGATTGTCAATTAACAATCGTAATTAAATGGGCTTCGACTAATGTTTAACTACGTGAGTCTTTGTATGTTTGTTTGCTTGCTACAAAATGTAGATAGGTATTTTGCACCTGTCACGGTGTCAGAAGGGTTAATCTGAGTAATGTCCGTCTGTCGAGTCTGTCTGCCTCGTTGGTCTAGTGGTCCCAATCGCGACTATGCTAGAGGTCCTGAGTTCGTTTCCCGAGTCGAGTGTCGTTGGATTTTTTTGTGAAATCCCCAGTAGCAGCTCGGAGTCTGGATTTGTGTTTAGGCTCGCCCTCTATTAACGAACTGATGTGATCCGATGTTCATTGGTACACCTCTGTGTAACCTTTCGAGGACTACAGGCGTGATGATTACATATGATATTTAAGAATTTTATAATAATGCATTTGATTAAAATTGTACGCTCTATTTAACGTCGGTTAAAGAAAGAATAGGTATTTGATAACCGCAAACCAATCTCACTTCTTTACGGCCACCATTGGCATGACTTCTACCTTGTTCAAACCTTAAAAACAAAAAAGGTATAGAGTGTATTCCAAACTATTTACTTATAGTAGTTTTTTTTATTTCGACAGGCGAAACCCGAAAACATGCTAAGCAAATTATATTACTGGTGGAAGGAAGACGCAGCGTGTCCATTTACAACATTTATACGTTGGGCGGGCGTCTGCCCCTACATCTGTTAGCAATTACGACTAGTTACACCATCGTTCTACTACAGTTCGCTTTGCTTTAAGTGTTCCTACAATCCAAAACCTATTTTGTCCAACCATGAAAGTAATAAAAAACAAAAATAAAATTGAATATCTATCCAAGGACATCCTCGATAAACAATTTTTGAAATCCTTTAAACTTCTGTACCATCTCCAAACGCTGATGGCTTCCAGTCGCGTTAATATAAAAGACCGCTTTGTGACAATACCTTCGTTTCTTCAAAGATGTTATACCATACTCAGTGTTATATTACTGCTAGGTTTAGACTATTTAATAGTCCACAAATATAACGTAATCCTCTTTGATAATGAAACTATATACTATTTAAGTTCGTGTGTAACGGGGTTGCAAACACTAACTTTTTTTTGCAACATCATTCATGTGCGTTTTATAAATGGGGATGCGAATGTAGATTTTTGTGTTAATCTGCAACATATCGATAGATGTCTTAAACTAGATCGTAATAAAAGTATTACTGCACTGTTATTAAGGACAATTTATATTACCCTAGCAGCAGTCATGATTATGTTCAGTTTACTTCTTGCTATGGCCAGTGCGAAAGGCAGTGCAGCATTTTGGCCGTATTTAGGAATTGTATATTCTCAACTGAGTTTCATCACTGAATTAGTTTACTGCTCAACCATAATTATGTATTTCTTTGTACGTGCTCGATTTATGAATTCTATAATTAAAAACTATTTAGACCAAAAGAAAACTCAAGACATTTTGCATTCACGAAAGAATCTCTTTTCGTCTTTATTTCCCACGAAAGATTTCATAAGACGCCTGGCTGCTGAAACTCATAATTTCATATCAAGCGAAACTGATGTGTATTTGAAGGAAATATTAGACGGTTTTTCAAAATTTCAAGAAATTTACAGATTTCAGGTTAGTACGAGTATGCATATAAAAAATCAACGTAGCTCAGTCAGATTCTATCTGAATAGGTACACCGGACACTGTGCCAACTAAAAAGCGTCCGGTGTATTTACCCGGAGGATGCAGCCCCTCAACCATGAGTTCTATCGTATGACTTTCGATAGGTTTTTTACGAGACGCTATAAACTCATAGCAGGTTCCTTACGTAACCGCTAGAAGCAGTGCGAGGGTTTGCAATACAAATATTTTACGGCGTCGCTAGCGAGTCTAGTGAGAAAAACTGATGGTCGAGGCAGTGGTTCGAATCTACCTACGCTACCGAGATCACACCGATGTCGAATTTCTCTCTTGCAGAGGACGCAGTTTCGAACATGAACAAGATCGAATCATAAGTATTTTTCTTTCATTTAAATGCCTTGCGTGCTTTTCAATGTGTTTCACCGCCTACTGATAAGTCCCCTTCTTTTACCCTCGATGCAAAAACGACGGGGTGTTATAAATTACTTGACATATAATTTCATACAATTTTTTTTCAATTTTTAATTTATCCGCCAATTAGCGGCTATCTAGAGGCGGTGAAATGCAATGAAATAAGTAGATGGAAGAGATTTTTATTCTTTTTTCAGATCTTTATGTTTTGCTGTAAGCTCGTTGCATCGAGTCTTATTACATTTGAATTTCTGTTGTTTGCTGTACAAAATGATGTGAGTGAAATCTTAAATTGCCTTGTAATAAGTAGTAAAACATTACTTATACTCACCCGGTAACCGCTTATGCCGTTGCTATGCTGGTATGCACCGATATCGACTCATTTTTCTTTTCCTATAACTTGGCGAAGCGGCTGAACAGTTGGCTACTGGCCTACGACTAGCAGATTCGATTCCTGTAAGGAAAAATATAATTATGTACAATGCATAGCCAGTATAAATGAGAAAAACAATATCAAATAACACTTTTTTACAAAAGCGTATAACTATTATTAAAAACACAATTTGTTATGCATCCAATGACCAGGTGACGGCTAATAGGGATGAATGGAGGAAAATTATAGGCTGCGCCGACCCCAAATAAATTGGGACAAGGGCAGGAAGATGATGTTTATTTTATGCATCCTATGTGACCTTTTTTCAGAAAATAGGACTGTGGGATAGCCTTACACCTTCATTTTTCACTGTGATCGACTTAGTGATGGCCCTTATATTGGGCATACGCTGTGAATTGTTCCTTAGAGAAGTGAAGGAAACGAAACGACTGGTCATCAGTGTTATGGCAATTCATTATGAAGGTAATTACCGATATTTATTTATAGGTAAATTAATACTTCTATCTAAAATATAGGCATTTTTTCTAAATTCTGTATACTAATATATAAAACGATGATATTCGTCATGAAAAGAGATAATACGAGAGGCGATAGACGCAATGTCTAACCTAGAATGGTTTATAAGACTTCTAAGACACCGCGCAAAACATTGTGGATTGAAGGTTTAAACCCTACCCTCAAAAACCAATAAGATTGCTAGACCCGAAAATCGAACCCTAAACCGGCCCATGATATAATGTACTATGTGCAGACCTCACAAGCCGCACTCGTTTGCTACGAGATCAGATAAGGCATTTCATATTACTTAGTTTCTAGAATAATTTGATAATTCATTTTCAGGTCGATTAAGAGAAAAATCAAAAATAATGTTGAAGATATTAGAGGAGACACCACCCCGCTTTTCAGTGTACGACATGTGGCAGCTTGATGCCAACATTTTACTACAAATGTTTATGTTGGTGACTAGTCTGGTCGTAACACAACTGCAGTTTGCTTTTCTATAAAAAATACATACGAAAAGGAAATAATGTGTGTCTCAAAAATAAATCATTATAAACAATAAAAAAATAACTTTATCAAAATGGTTTTATTAGCCTTCTTTGTTTACAACCAATGGAATTAGTGGTGATCTGACAAATAATATAAAGATATTAAAACCTTAAGGTTAACAATAAAGATTTATTCATTGATTGTAAATATTGTGTACCTATATAATAATTATGACTAAAACTATTTTAAGTGTTGGTACAAAACTAGTCTCATAAAAAACAATAAAATATTAATTTTAGGCACTTATTTATATAACAGCTTAGAGTAACTACTACTGCAGCCTAATAAATAAATCAGATATAAATATTGGACGGAAAAGTTCATAATAACATTAAAATTGCACTGGAATGTACAAACAAGTTGATAATCATTTTTATGGTAGAATCATAATTCACTACAAACTAAGTATCCCTAGAATTAGTATTTAAGTACCTACTATTGAATACCCAATAGGCAATAGTAGGTATTTAAACTCAATATAATATCAAACTTGTAACATAATATAATATGTTCACCATGACCTAGGTACAAATGTTATGAAATTGACAAGTTTTCATTCTTTTGTGCATATTTAGATTTTCATACATTGATTATAATAAACCTATAAGTATTATGATCCATCCAAATTAAGAATGAATTAATTTTAATTAATTCATTAATTTTTATTTATTTGTGATAATCAAAGTAGTTGTCAAATTACAATAATGTTGGACAAACAACATTATTTTATATTTTTGTTTTATGCATACTCAATTTATAGCTCTTACATAAAATCCTTTTGGTATTGTGATTGAAATTGTCAAAATTATAAAAATACATACTGAAATCCCTATGGAAACATTATCTAAAGTCCGAGATTCTTGATTAATTCTCACATCTACTCAAGTGCAGATATTTTATAGTGCTGTCATTTTTATAGTCACACACACTCAAATAATACTAGTCACCACTTAAAGGTCATCAGAACAATGTTTTAGCAAATAATAATAGAATGCAGGATGGGATTAGTAATGCCATTGTTGATACACTTGATGCACTGTTACATCTATGGTCCAGGAAGCAGAAACACCACATAGTTTCATCATACCAGTCCCTGAAAAAGAGTTGAACAGAATGAGAGTGATAACTGGTTTTTTTTATTGCCATTGCAGTATGCCATCGCCTTAATTATATTTCTTTGTGGGTTGCCACATAAATGTTATCTACACTAATATTATAAAATATAATTTTTGTTTAGTTATGAATAGCTCAAAATCTACTGTACTGATTTAAAAATACTTTTAATAATAGATGCTATATTTTCTATGAAAACACCCAAGCAAGACTGATGAGCCCTTAGTTATAAATGATTTTTATTTGGAGAACCTTGATACCCCATACCATGCCCTGTTATGGTTCTCCTTTCTAACAAAATCCTAGGATTTTGTTTATATTTGTTTATGGCATTCTATTAATATTTTTTTTTTAAATCTGTACTCCTATATCAAAATATCAACCTATCATATACAACACATATTCTTTAGAAAATAATAATATGTAAGATTTATAGAAATTCACCTTTTTATATCAAGTTCCTTGATAGTATTATTAACATAGTTAGCTAAGTTCACATCCTTTGCAGCTGGCCGGCAGCCTTCATAGGTATCAGCAGGTATGTCTGTACGGAAAGCCCTGAAGTTGCTCAGACAATCCCTTGTGATGACTTCTTGTGCTGGAATATAAATCATTTACTTTATCAAAATGTGCCAATGAAATTACAACTTTATTTATGCTCATCTCTAACAAACAAACAGAACAAAATTATTAGATTCTCTACATACCTCCTTTCCTTTCAATAAGTTTGACACAAATATCTTCAGTATCAGGACATGGGTTGCCAAGATAGCCCACACCACGCCAGTTAAATGGTTCCATGCATCCTGGAGTAGCTGCTGTGCACTGGTAGCACCACAGGGCGAAATCTGTAAATATTTACTATATTAGTTCCAGCTTGTTGTGCCCAAGTATTATGGTTTAAATTAAGTAAGGTAGTCGCCTTTTCTCGAAGAATAAAGCAATGCAATAGGAATAATAATAAAATTGTCCATATAACATGGAGTTCCTAGTCAAATTCAATGTACCTACAAATGCATCATCGTTGTCTAGTTTTATGTATGCATACAGAAATACAATACATGCGGCGTAAACGTTTAACAAGTCACAATAGACGGACAAACCAACACAAAGTATTCAAAAATCGTTGCTAAACCACACCCAAGCAGTAGCTACATATAATTTTTAAATGATTTTATTACTTACTAAAATGGAACAAGGACGTAATTGTCAGAAGCAATGTAAAATACTTCATTTTAAATAGATTAACGTATTAATTACAACCGAGAAATATAATTACAGCACTTATAATTCAAACGATTACCGACGGCGGACAAACTTCCAGTTCACAAACTTCACAATCACAGTCACAAACAAAAAGTTTTAGTTTTAGTTTTTAGAGTAGTGATGCGACTTACTCACTTTTTTCTCGAGTGCGTCGAGTGATAATGAAAATTACCGACTCGAGTGAAAAAAATCTCGACTCGAGTGACTCGGATTTGAGTCAAAATTTACAGTGCTCGGACTTTCAACATTAATATTCAAAAGTTTGTGATTGAGGTGACGTGACGAGTGACCTTTTAGAAAATCATCAGTGACTCGCTCCGTTACAAAACCACTCGATGGAGTCGCCCACTGGACTCAAAATCGAATGAAACTGGAGACGCTCGAATGAAAAAGTCTGACTCGCGTTCATCACTATTTTAGACAGACTGACACTGACAGACGGACGTTTGAGACGTTTTACTTTACCACTGACGTTTATCTGTCAGTTATGTCACTATGACATTTGACTTTTTTTAAGGTCTCGTACCAACTTCAAGCCGGACAATAAGATTGGCGAGAACTGTAAATAGTTTACAACTTATTTGATAAATTGATACTTATCATACTTCACGTGCACGTGTCGTCGTACATAACTTGCAACCGCTATGTCTTCCTCTCGGTTTACCTTTATTCTTCTTCTTCGTGTCGGTGGCAAGATTTTTTGTCAAATTAAATTTGGTGTACCCAAACCTTTATTAGAGAACCGACATGTTTACCGGTAAGTTTTTTGGATCCTATGTAGCCACAAGAGGTGAACATATAAAATATATATATTATGCTACTAAGAATTTCATAGAAAAGCTGGATAATAAATTATAATTTTACTATTACTATTATCAATATTGTTTATTAAACTTTCGACTGATTTAGATATGTATTGTAAGATTGGTGTTTAATCATCATCATCTTCTTCCTGGGGATGTTCTACCTCCTCCCGGCCCTCCTCCGCTGCTGTTGGGTCCGTTGGAGGATACACCGCGGCTCTGAGCATTTGCATGTCTTCTTTATTTAAATCAATACACATAGTTGCAACTACATCTTCGATACCGATAGTCCCATCATTACTCATATCAACTTCTTTAATGAGGTTATCTAATTGTCTAGCTGGCATTTTATAGCCTTGTTTGGACAATACTTCTTTTAAATGGTCTCGTTCCACAATTCCTGTTTTATCAGGGTCAAATACCTGCAAAGCAGATCGAATTTCTTCTTCTATGGGAAAATCTCTTTGTCGTATTGTAACCATTTTGAGAAACTGCTCATAAAAAATATGTCCTTTCGGATGTGGCGGTCTACAACAATAAGCAACTAACTCCTGGAGTTGTTCCACGGTATACGTCATAAGAAGGAGGCTTTTTAACATGTAAATTAGCTCTTTCTCAGTAATAAACCCGTCTAAATCAGCATATGCTGGAGTATAATTCTGATAAAGCTCCCAAACTTGTTCAACTTCGGCTAATTGATCAGGTCGTAGTTCAAAGGGTGCCTTCAATGCTTCTTTAGAATCACTAAAGTCATATGGCGCAGCCGGATCTGGAGGTGGCTCTTCAACGTACTGTGGTTCCTCTTCAACTACTTCTTCAGGTAGAGGTGGCAGAAGATCTTCCTCATGTGCCACCGCTTCTTCACCTTCGACTTGTTCGCCTTCCAGTCCTTCACCTTCAAGTTCTTCTCCTTCCGCTTTTTCTTCTCCTTCACCATGTTCGCCTTCGGCATGTTCACCTTCAACAGATTCTCCTTCAACGTGTTCACCTTCGACATGCTCTCCTTCTAAACCTTCACCTTCCACATGTTCTCCTTCTACTTCCTCTGTTCCGGCTGCTTCACCTGTTTCATCGCCCTCACCTCCTTCAGGACCTTCACCCCCTTCGCCTCCCTCGCCGGCTAGTCCTTCTACTCCGGCTTCATGGCCTTCACCAGTTAGTTGATCTCCTTCTTTACTTTCTTTTCCTTCGTCAACATCACCTGTTCCAGCGGTAGGGGTCTCAGTACCTTCCGTAGTTGTTTCATTTTCCATATTGTTTTTTTTTTATTGTTTAACTAGAATTTTGAATACATGAATTGCCTTAATCTAAATTTATACCAAAAACTTATCACCGCATCGAGGTTTACTAAATTGTGTACGGAGTATTACAATTAAATTGTCCGTTATTTTGCCATATAAACTAAGACTTTCAAGTGATATATAATCTAATATATCTATAAAATCGTCAAATAATTCATTGCGTATGTTACCTATAAAATTAAACATTGAAAATACACAAAAATAATAGTTTACGTCAACGTTACTTCTGACATCATAATTTTTATGCGTCGTATTTACTGTAGAGGTTTTAATGAAAAATAAAAATACTGCAGGTTACTTATCACACCATAGAGAGTGATCGAGCCTTTTATACCGACTCAAGACTCGACTAATATTAAAACCGTGTGGTAGACATTTGCCCGGTCGTCGCTTGCCCTTCAACTAAACGTCCGGGGCTCTTGTTTGTCTGTTGGTCAGAGGGACAAAAACGCTACACTTAATATAGTAAACTCCTCTGGATTATGTAGTTAATTAAAAAGTAAAAAAGATGACAAACTGACTGACTAACTAATTTGTCAACGCAGAGCTCAAACCACTAAATTGGGAAATTCCTACAGGAATTTTGTAAAAGTTTTCTAATGTGAATTTTATAACTCCAGAAAGCAGTGTGTAGGTATACGTAGATATACCTACAGATAAATACCTAACCTACACAAATAACTAAATTGTAAGGAGCTTTATCACTTAGATAAAGCTCCTTACAATTTAGGAGCTTTATCTAAGTTTCTATCAATTTATCACTTAGCTGTGGGCTGAGATTTAAACAATTATTCTAATACCCCATTTGCCAATGTTGCCACGATACATCAATAAATTAAAGTACATAAATCTAGCAGAAAAAAAACCTAATTTAAATTTTAAAGTCAACGACACTGCTCTGTTATACACGGAGCCTGAGTGAGTTTTTCCTGATAGTAAACTGTGTTTGGTATTGACATTAGTTTTTTACCGTAATAAACACAAACATGGCCCGTTTTATCTGACTGCATCAACTCCAGTCAGCCAGTTATATAAAACTAAGTTCAAGAACCGTTTTATGATGATACCTAGTCTTAAAATAGACCAAAGCTTTTGTACGTGTATCATAGTGTAATATTAGATTTACACTGTGCCTATACCTATAGCAAAACTGGTTAAGCCTCTTCCTGACCGGGTCGCGGTCGGAGCGTTTTCGTTCGTTTTGTTCGATTCCCAGGTAGAGCAAAGGTGTTATCAGGTAATAAAGTCATATGCATTTGCTTATGTAGCAACTACGAGTACTTACTCACGGTTTAAAAATAATATAAAAAGTATATTTTACGCTAAGGACATTAGTCATTAGAGTATGTTGTTGTAAAGCATTTTTTTTCTTTAGACTTTTTTTACGATTCTAGACTTTAACTAAGATTTTTTTCTTGCTGTGTGCCTATATACTTAATAATAATTTTATTTTAATTTTTAATTACAATATAAAAAATAACTATCGACTTTGCCGCGCCTATCACCACTCGAAGCCACACTGTATATTGCACTAATGCACTTTCTGCGACACAATAAACCAGTTTAACAGGACCTCTTCTAATCCAAGTAGCAAGGTAGAATAGAAGACAGTTCAACGGTCAGTAAGTCTAATAGTAAATGGCTGGCACGGCACAAAATTCTAACCTTCCACGGCCATCGCTTTCATAAGGCGCGTTAGGTACTCTACGTGCTTTGATTCTCCCGGGAGAAACGGTCGGTGGGCGAGTGGTTGCAGGCCTCACCGAGCGCCAGCAGAAGTTTGGACGCGCGGTAACGTCGCGCATGCGTGCCTGACCAATATTTTGGCGGGAAACGAATGTGTATGTTCGATCATCAAAATTGTATTTTATTATTTATATTTTTTGTGCAAGTGATTGTCTTTGGGCAATTTATTTTAAATAGAACGAGCTAAATAAAACAAACCTGTTAATCCTGTGAAAATGGTGAGTCTGATATTACACAAATATAATATTCTATTATGTAGATCCTCAACCTCAAGCATTGCACTAACGCCGGTGCCTTAATCTTTCGTGGGTAATCGATTTTCTATCATCTAACCGGTGCAGCGGTATGGGTGTAATTAACTTCTAGGTATTAAATTATCAATGTTACATAACATTTGTAACTATGATAGTTAATACTTAGGTCTTTCAAATATCGCAAATCTCCGCCAAAGTTACGGCCTTTTTTTCATTGGGTTTTAAGTAGGTACTTACCTACCTAGGCATTTTATTATTATAATTATTATATCAGCCTATTGCCGTCCACTGCTGAACGTAGGCCAGAGTAAAGAGCGCCAATCATCCTACGCATTCTAAATTTTATGTTTTATTGTTACGACCAAAGGCTAGATTTGGCCCTATAGGCCAAATCTAGCCTTTGGTCGAATTTCTCTTTATAATTACTTATTACTTACTGTTTAATAATCCAAAAAATAATTAGGTGATTATACTTTTGGGTTATTTCAAAAAAGTCAAACTTTTGAGAGTTCGCACAAAAGTTTGAAGCGGCAAAAATTTTAAAATGATCATGTTGTGTATCTAAGTAAACTAAACTAAGTAGGTACTTACTTACTGGTATAATATAAAATATAAGACTTTATGTCCTATGTAAAATACTTTACTTAATATGTATTTCTCACTTTTTTTGAATATCAAAGAAGCTGAGTTATAATTGCGGCAGCCACTAGCGCTATTTAAGGCGTTAATTAATTTTGTAAACACTTTAAATTACATTGCAGAAAGTTAAAAGACTATTTCGTAAAAGTCAACATTAATAACCACGTAGTACCAAACATAATATTATGAAGGGTTTCTACAGTTGAATTTTAGGACCTATTGCACTTCTCCACCGCTAAGCGCTGGATAAATTCAAAAATGGAAATCAGTAAGCTGTGAAACACAGGCACAGGCCATGGGCACAATCCCTGGGCCTGTGCCCAGGGCCTGATAAATTATTGGGCAGATCATTTCATACAAATGTTGTTCCATTTTTTTATTTATCCGGCGGTTAGCGGCTATCCAGAGGTGGCGAAACAGGCCGTTAAGTATTAATGTTCTAGCGAATTATAACCTGTACCTACACCCTTACACAGACTTACACTGTATTTATCTATGTAGCCGCTTTTGTGTCCTGTTGCTGGAAAAATGCGTCCACTAACTTAGTCTAGGATCTTCCAGGATGAAATTATCACTTTTTAATTAGGTACCTACCGTAAAAAAATTAACGGGATCGAAATCATCACGAATCACGAACAACTTTTACCGTACAGCTATGGGACCAACCCTGAAATCGGAAAAAAATATCAGTTGTTCCATTCATTTTGTTAAGGCGAGGCATTGACAAACTATGTTGTTTTACAAAGAACCTATTGCAGCCTATTTACAAAGATAATATTTATCCCGTCGTACTTGATCCCTCTTACCCTCAAAGACCGGCTCGAAGAGAAGAGCAGATTTTTATCGCGTGTTAAATACAGTTTTGGATGATTGGAATAATGTTAATTTTTACATTTCACTTTTCTCATTATATTTAAAATAAATAAAATCATGAAAGGTTTGTGCCAATATGCTAATATGCTAAATGCGTACCTGATAAGTAAGATAAAAGAAGATTATAAATATAAGGAGTAAATCGTTGATCATGAAGATAAACAGGTGATTAGTAAGTAACTAAGAAAAATAAGGTAGGTAATAAAGTTATACGATGTGTGTACTGATTGTCATTGAATGGGCTATGAGCCTATTGATAAGACCGTGGACTACCAATTCATATTGTCCGTTTCCACGTGGAAACAAGGTCTCCGTCAGAACACAGATGACGTCAACACACAAACACAGCGTCTTATAACAATTACATAAAGTCTCGTAAGAGCCCCACTAACCCCCCTTACCTATCACGTGATAGGTAAGTGGGGTAAACCTCTCTACCCATCATGTGATAGGAATTAAGGCGATAAACACAACGGCTTTCTTCGCGTTTCCGAACACGTTTTGCACATACGATTATTTCATTAATAATACACAGTTAAAGCTAAGAAGGTATTCCTAACAAGGAATCTAGTAGACTCGTCCTATCCGGATCGACTGACTAAGTACGATTCACTTGTTATTAGCTGTAATAAGTAGGAAAACTTTATTATATTGCCGGCTTTGTTTAAAACAACCATAAATCCGTTAGCAGTAGGTTTGTACCTAGGTATTTTTAATAGGTACCTAAGTATTAGAAATAGTAGGATTTTCAAATGCCTATTTAAATGGTTTCATGGGTTCCGTATATTAATTTAAACAAGAGGCAATTTTCAAAAGCTACCATTTAATTTTGATAGAATACTTATACTTTAACAGTTTCACAACGATTTGTATAGAAGTGTTCTTAGTAGAATAATGTAATAATGAAAAAAATAAAAAATAATAAGAGCTACGTATGTAACGAGGTAATTGTTAGCCTATAGGTATTTATCCAGAATAAGTACTTATTCACAAAACGTGGGTTGATGACAATTAGCTACAAATTACTAAGTTTTATGTCCTCTGTCCTACTGTGAGTTGGCAGACTTTACCTTCAATAACTTTTATGAATGTAGTAATTTTAGATCTGCTGCACGAAAATATCGGTATTTTCGGGCTACCTCATCCCAAGAATTTATTCTTGGTCTGAGGGCTACCTTTTGTCTCTAAAGATCTTTTGGGATGCGCGTGGAACTGCAGGTAAAAGTTAGTTCTTAATAATTAAGTATAATCCTTACTCGTATACTTACATTTAATTTTATAAAAGCTAACACATAGAAAGTCCCAGATGTGATCGTCCGATCGTCGATCGATCGATATATTGTAAGCCGTCCTTCCTTAGTCCAGTCTAACAACCGATCATAAATTAGAGACAGGTAATATCCAATAACTTTGATTTTAGCGGTGAGATCATAGAACAAATCGTTATAAACTATTCTACAATAAAATTCGATGCCTTTATCAGTAAAGGAGGAAAAACTTTCGGCACGCTAAATTTTGATTACAACTAGTAACAAAAATAAGTTCTATAAATAAAAAAGTATAAAATCTCGACAATATTCAATAAATTATCTTAGCGATAAGATGATATTGAGAACCAAAAAGTATTTGAAGAATAAAAACAATAAAATACGACAGAATAATGACGTCGAGGGCGAGGGTTTCATGGTTACCCCCACGGAATCATTTTTATTCCGTGGTTGCACCACCTAAGAACATCAAGCAGTCTGATGAATGCGATTCCAATGCTCAAACAGAATCATAAAATCTTAATTGGTTCATTTTATATTTAAGTAGTACCTAACTCAATACATGTGGATCATAAAATCGAAAGCAATTTTGTTATTTATTAAAGCCGAAGTGATACTTACCTCAGTTTGCTAAATACCTCATATACCAAATATAATTAAGTATTACGAAAACGATTACAAACAGAATCGAGATCAAAAGCTTGTTAAATGGTTTAACATGCTTTTGGATGGATTTAACTTAAATCCAAAGCTTGACCTCTGACTTTTGTATACAGATAATATACACATTTTTATATCCATGTTGTTGGACGTCTTAACCATACAACCATCCTTACAAATAAATTCTAAGTTTCTACGGAATATATAGTATTTGTATCGAAACCGATATAAATTTCGTTAAAGTAGGGTAGTTAAGTATATTTAGAACTAGGTACAAAGAGTTACTATCTTTATGAACAGCTAATAACATAATTTTAGTAGCTTTTGTACAGAATTGCAGTGTAACATGCAATGCCTCTCTTACAAATTGTTAAAAATAAAATTTTATTGGATGACACTAGCTTTCCACCAGCGGCTTCGCTCGCGTGGTCTGGGTATTTCTTATAAATTATACCCTATGTCACCCGGGTACTGTGGCTTCTCAACGGTGAAAGAATTTTTCAAACCGGTCCAGAAGTTTCGGAGCCTGTTCAATTCAAACAAACAAAAAAATAAATAGACTACCGACTGCTACTACCTATTACCCTCGTAGAAAAGGTTGGCCGTCTTTCTTCTGGTGAAAACCGTAAGAAAATACGTGCAGAAGTTTCTGAGATTATCCTGAACAAACACATACGAAGGACGTTCAGTAGTAAACTTCTCCATTACCCAACATGATGGAATGCTGACAAACAAATTAGTATTAAAACATGTCGTCAATATGTACTTCATAAAATTTGTTCATGCGTACCTACCAACAAAACATGTACCTAAGCTCAGGAATACCCGCTAATTGGACCGCAAACAACGAAAGCCAAATCAAACGCACAACAAACAATACACAGGTTTGCAATTAAACGATTAGTAGTGAGGCGTGTCAATGCCACTCTTTGTTATCTTAAGCAGTAAGTTCAAATAAATCCCTTTCAACCATTTTTGACACCTGTTTGATATGAATAAACAAGATTCAAACAGAGCTTCTTTATTTTTTAGATTTCCCGATTTATTTAATTAATAACGCGTCCGTGTTGCATCTGAATCCAGATTATTTTTATTTTTACTGCCCTCTACGATCTCACGTAGCAACCAAGATTATGGACCAACATTTTTTTTTAATTTGGCTCCACGCTCATAGGCGTCTGCGTAGAATGAAATGTTACTTATATATTTCATTGGATTTGCTGAAAACTAAATCAATTCTGACCATCGAGAACCATATTGCAAAGGTGTATGTACAAGAACGGTGCGAAAACGTTTAGCTAAACAGTGGTTATATTATAACATAGGTAGGAGATTACCTACATTCTCTGGGAGCGCGTTTTCTCAGCGATCCTACATCGCGTGCGCACATAATCTCGCAACTAATAGCATAATTTTCAAATCCAGATGACACAACATTCTGTTCCTGAGGATTGCTTTGTGTAGGTTGTTTAAATCATAAATGTTAGCGTTATTCCCGTTAAAATTATATCTACCTCGGTTCTATTATCTCTAACACTGGTGGGTGTGAAGATGAGATTAGACGTCGGTGCGCCTTTATGATGATGAGATGTAGAGGGACAGAAGAATAACAAAGAAAACAAAGGTTCGACTAATGAAATGCCTTGTCTTCCCAATCTTTCTCTACGGAGCTGAAACCTGGTCATTGGAGATGAGGTGTTGGAGGTGCCTACTAAAGATTCCTCTGACGGCGTTTCGTACAAATAACTCGATTTTAAAGGAACTTCGCATCAAGGATAGACTTTAATCGATTTAAAACTTCGAATACGAAAACGAGGGCTCCATGGAAAGGCTGTTCATCCAGAGCCAAATTGAAGGAAAAAAATGAAAAAATATTTATTCAGGATTTAACAAACTTATTATTTTATACTTCTGCCAAACTGCATAGCAGTTTGTTGCAGACATAGCTTCCGCATTATAAAATTATTATTACTACGTTACATTTTCTCATCCAAAAAGACAGAATAAAAAATAAAAATAAAATACTTAGAATATAAAATAATTATCAGTGACAAACTACGGAAGACTAGCTCGAGGCCGATCTCCAACTCGCTGGATTGACCTTATTGTAAAAACCTAACTACCCAGACCACAATGGTATAGTGCTCTCGTAATGCCACTAATCGTCAAAAGCGGCGAAGCATGACGCTCAGAAAGAACGATACCGACGAGAACCCAGCGAGCACACCATCATCGTTCTTACCACGACCACTCCGACAAGAGTGCCCAAGTAAGAAGAGTTTTCCCGTCCCTCGTCTAATCAATTTTGTATACTTTCACCATATAGTATGTACAAATTTGTAGGTACCGATGTAGAATTAAGCGAGTAGTAGAATAGTACAGTAAAAATGTTGAGAACCTAGTACATACATTTTCCTTCCCTTGTTGAGAAGCAAGATGTCTTGTATAGCTTTTCATACTCACAAAGGTGGTTAGTGGTCTAGCCCAAACCATCATATTACTCGGTATTTTAGGGACCCATTTACCTAGTAAGGCGTATTGCTAGTAATGGTGAATGTTGTGTACCTATACCTGTAATTGGCATATGTATCAGCCCTTTTCTATGTACCTTTTCTATTGATTGTAAAAATATATATGCTGTTGGTGTACCTAATTAAATAAATAAATAAATGCCAACGCGGCCCAGAACCACTCTGAATTGCTGCTGAGAATTTTGTCCTTCTCGACCTGGGAATCGAACAATAGAATTAAATTAAGCCAACATACATAAATAACAACAAGATTATATCATGAGGATAAGACTTGTTTTCATTTTAAACGATTAGATATATCTGAGTGAACTTGAAATAACTGCTCTAATGATAATAAGTCATACTTAATTACATGATTAGTGAAGTTCTTGCTTAATAATAATGCTTAATAGTATTATATATAATGCACGAGCTGTGTTACCTTCTACTTACCATCATATATATTGTAGAGGTGACACAAACAAAATAAAATTGTAAGGAATCCTAATTAATATATAGGTGAATATTATAGATATAAATCGTCACTATTAAAGTATGATCCATTATCTTTCTGAAGACCTTCCTTTTATTCTTCAGTTATTAATCTAACAGTCTAAGGCTGAGATTCAGAGAAAAGACTTAGCGTGAACTTACGCTTCCGTATGTCAAATTGTCATACAAATTTGACATTCTTCTTCTCTGAATCTCAGCCTAAGGCTGAGATTCAGAGAAGAGACTCAGCATGAACTTACGCTTCCGCATGTCAAATTGTAATACAAATTTGACATACGGAAGCCTTACTTTACGCTTAGCATCGTCTCTGAATATTAGCCTAAGGGCCTGTTTCCATTCTTTAATTTATTCGGAGTTTTTCACAGCAGAGCTTATGAAAATGGTCCTAAAAGTACTTTAGTTTACAAACAGCTTTAATGGAGTTACATCGTGAATTTATAATACATATATTATGATCAATACAGTCTTGCAAAAAGATTTTGTGATGTTTAAATATTCCATTTGTAAAACTTGCTTGTACCTGCTTGAATGGTAAGCTAAACAGTTCCACGTCCCTCTAGCTAGTAGAATAAAATTACAAATTCAGTTTTTATCCTTCCTAAATGATATAAAAGGTGTTAGTATTAAAATTATAGAGCTAACTCCAAACTCATTAAACAAATAACATAATTATTATACAAATAAATAATCGACCCTCTCCTGGTTTTGAAGTGCTAACATAATACCTAAGTATATAATGGTATAATGACAAAAGTGCGTTAAATTAGTCCTAATATTTGTTTTTTTTTATGACGGATGTAGATTCTAGCTCAGGAGCTTTTGAATCTTAACCGGGCTTGGTCCTAATATTTGTCTCTAGATACCTAACTAAATAAGTATAGGTCGATACAGTCTCAAAGAAACCAAAAGGTAATTATGGTTATTAATATCATAATTCATAGTCATTGAGTGATAGATAATATGTTTTGTTACTGTGTTCTCATAATTGACTCATCTATTTATCATGTTACAGAGATTGACTATCATTACAATATAATATTTTTCCTAATTAGACCATGCCGTATCTACTGCACGACTTGATAATTTACCTTGTCTTTTATGGATACATCAATTAAAAAGTACAAGTAATAAAACTACTACTAATTGAGTAGTTCTAATTGGCCTGTCGATTGAAACATAAACAAGAAGCATGCGCACATAAAAACTACATCCTGTGGCATCAAACAATTTCCCCGAGTCATCACACTGCGTCGTGATCTTATCGTGAACTGGTAACATCGTAAATGTAACAACTGCAATTATCGATAATCATAACAAATACCTGCCGAATTCTTGCAGCACGCATTATCGTGACCGTCCTTGAAATAGTATCTTCGATATCAATCGACCTTGTCACTCCTATTATTTTTTATTGACGATCTAGAAGTTACCTGCTCAAATCGATATTATACATTACGCATTAATTAAACTCTAACTAGTTTGTAATCACTGTGCAATTCATAAATCTTATCAATTAATCACGTTCTGTTCCATAGCGTCATATCCCTAGCTAGCAATTAAAATAAAATAATGTATCCGCAGCTACTACTACTGCGGTATCATCATATCGAATTATTATATTTGCTTTACAGGGATCGTGATTTCCTCTGTTTGGTTTATCAAGCAATTGTATCATAACATCAATATGAATGGGCATGCTAAAAGCGAATTTATATAGGCCATCAATTTTAGTGTTGCAGTGATGCATGTTATTCAACGAAACTTTGAGTAATATAGAACAGGATCAAGCGAAGGTGTGAAGGTCGCTGTTTGCGCAATAAATCGAACCGCATCTGGCAATATAGTTCCCATTGTGGATCTGTGACGTGGATCACGAACTGCTATTGCTCCACTTCCTCGGGTATGTTAGCCACTAAGTTTTACAGACGATTTTACGAGGTCCCTTTTACTGCAATAAAAGCGCAGAGACCTTCTCTTTTAGTAACAGACTAACAGCCTTAATTTAATCCTACACCCACAACTAGGTGAAGGCGTCTGTCGTTTATCAATGCAATGAGGCGTAACTGATGCAACTATTTTTAATCTTCTTACAGTAGGCTTTAACTATTTCTTAGTAATCAATTTGGTTCATTGATTCGTCACAATTACCAACAATACCGCGACTGTGGGTGGCCCGTCTTCAATCGTTGTTGAGAATTTGTGATAATCCTTACATAGGCTAATTTCTAAGAACATGAAGCCATACTAAATTCTATAGCCAACCAATCCCAGTTGGTACAAACGTGTTGATGTTTCAGAACCTAATATGCAATTATGCTCTTATTCAATAAGAAATGTTGTATACTCATTCAATGTGCAGTCAGTTTGTTTAGTAGAGAGCTTCCCTTCTATGTATTTTATTCACGTTCAATAGTTAAATTCAAGTAGGTTTGATCATAAAAGTAACTTTCGCTATCTACACAATGTTTACATACAGAATCGATAATGATGCGGAACAATAAGCGAACCTGTGTATATTTTTATTTTTAAAAGCATTGGAGTATTCATTATGTCTACCAGCTAGCTTTTACTAAGAAATTTGTGCATATTCTTTTTTTTATCCTGAATTGTGGCCTTTCGATACCTTTAAATCGTAAAGTACAACACATTGCGATGTCTGCAGCCGAGTATATATAGCCAAAGCTATATATCATATATTGTTTCATTATTTGTTTCATTTATTTTATTTTTTTCATTCATTATATTTATTTGTTTTTATTGCAACTTTTTTTAGATTCTTAATAGGTATCACAAAGTAAGTACCTACATGAGAAGCAGCTACACGCAGTAATTTTTTCCACCACCATTACAATGAATACCTACATGTAGTTATGTATGTCATCAATGTCATGTTTTTTAAATTGCTTTCTTATAATAAGAGTATGTATGAACAAATACCCAATTTTATTGTTAGTGAAAGTTTCATATGGTCTACTTATTTCAGTTGAGTCACTTGGCTTAATAAAAATATGACGCAGAGGAATTTGTGTCATCGATAAACTTGAAATCTCCTATGCTTAATAATTTCATTTGTGATTTTCATTGAGATAAATCATTTCACTTTAGTATATTTATGAAAAAACAGTTCGATATTTGTCACGTACAAGCTGATCTAGTAAAAAAAATTAATATCACGGTTGTCTATTGAATCCCTTGAACTTACAACTCAGCTGTGTTGCCCTTTGATGTAGAAGTCGATTAGACTTTCACTATGATGACGCTGATATGACTTTGTCTGACTTAAAATTATTTTTTCAATTTTTGTTTTGCCTTACGATAACACATTTAACTTTATGTTTCCCTAATTAGAGATTTTAAAAAAGCTTATTTGTTTCTCCTGTATCTAGTACAATGCTCGCGAATAGACATAGCGTCGCGATATACCGTATTTAGGTGGTATTGTGGTACTTTTTGGCACGTCTTAAATGGACCAAAAAATCTATGAATTTAGATTCATCGATTGCGTTGCCCAGAAAATGGGTTGCTGAGGTCTAGTAGCATACATACGTGTAAAATACTGATATTCAGCCGCATCTGGTGAGACTGAAAGTCGACCCCAACATAGTTGGGAAAAGGCTAGGAAGATGGATAAGGATGGAAGAAAATCTTGTAACTTTTTTAATTCGATGCAATCCTCAGCATCGAACTTCATAGTACAAAAGATTTTCTACATACCTAACCAATTATTTTAATGTTGTTCGTGGGCAAATGTGTATGTGATATTAATTATCAATTACTACGCTAATTATTTACAACGTTGTGGAAAAATACCTACATAAAGTTTTACATAATGTACGTACCTGCCTATACAAAATAACAATATTACGTTAGTACGTTACATAAGTAGGTTTTTCTACGTACCCAGTACCCACCTATTTGTTCCATCAGATAAAATCTTACAGTCAAATCTAATAGTTCTTTACATTTGTCTTTTTGACTTTCTGAAGGATGCACTGTAACAAGTACTGTTTATCACTGTTAGTAAGTTCCAAAATTGGAATAAATTGACTTCAAAATTCAGGAGATTATGTAGGCGTGTGCTAACTTTTTTTAGAGGCTACTTTAATTAACTATCTGCTCCATCTAGGTATATTTGTTTTATAAGTAGGTTAAACACATCCTACACATACTATAATGTCTACGGCGACAAATAAATATAGTAATTATGAGTAATTAATTAATTACTCTTGGTATAGCCACGTGATGAGAAGGAATGAAACGCATTTGACTAAAAGAGTGATGACAATTAATTGACATTGAATGTTGAAGGACGAAGGGATTGATGAATGCCAAATAAAAGATAGATGGATTGTGTTAAGATCAATATGATGGAAAAGGGAGTGAATAAAGAGGTGACGGATAGCAGGGATGAATGGAAGAAAAGGATAGGCGGCGCCGATCCTTAATAAGTTGGGACAAGGGCAGGAAGATGATGATGATAAATTATCAGTACCTAATTAATCGCGGTCGGTATTTTTTGCTTTATTAGTAAATATTATGAATATTATGAATGGTTATCGTTATACATATATGAATTAGTTGCTTCTTAATTACTCGATCGGTGAATCGATAAATATACCTACTATCATTACATAATGAATTAGTTGCTACTTAATTCCGGTTCAATTTTCGTTGAGTTATAAACGTATTAGAGCGCCGTGCCACCTCCGTCAAAATAACCATTAAACCTGACCTTAAAAATTTAATGGGCTTCTCTTCGAGTGGAAAGGTATCGGTTAAAACTAATATGACCTCCAAAAGTAAAAAAATTGGCGTCCCACTTTCAAATAAGTATAAACTTTATCGCTGTTTTTCCTTTCGTTAAGGTATTTCATTGACCCATTCATTATTTCTATGTGTAAGTTGTGATAAGATAAGAGAGTTCTCTAACTGACCCAATGCCTAGAAACATTTTCCTTGAAGAAAGTGTTATTAACTCAGGCCAAAAAAAATAAGTAAGTTGTTATAAGTTTATCTCAGGTTAGAAAATTATTGTCATTAACACCGGATATGGTATGCGGATTCATGCCTAAGCATTCATTCGTAGTCTCAACGGGGTCACCGCATACGACGTACGGGGCAGGTATACAGTACATAGGAAAATAAATATTTAGATTTTATAAGCGGGTTATCCTCACCAAATCCAAAGCAAATCTATTATTGAAGCTCTTGTTGATTATTTTAAGAGTAGTTTTACAGGTAAACTGATTGGCTTTTCTGGTACTAAGTATTGTTCGTAAACAACATTTGTTCCATATATGAGACTACTCACGGCTACAGGAAGGAACACAATTCGATAGATATTTTGTGACCATAAATAAATGCAGATTAGGTACTCTCTATTCCATCAAAGACAAAGTTCTAAAAACTATGTGGTAGCTGGTAGCTAATAAATCAGGGTGCTTTTACCATGCCAATGCTTTACTAGGTACCGGTACGTGAGAACCGCGCATTGCTTTATTCAGATGCCGCAGACTCTGGAAGTCAGCGAATGATAATGCTAGAGAAAGCTTAATTAGAAATAGAACAAAGACTTATATTCAACAGTGAAACAGTGCAAACTGGAAGTTCATTGGTCACAGTATCGTAAACAGTTGTGTGTATGTTGTGTATACTAATATCACAGAGGTACTTCTTCTAAACACTATTTTAACCATAAATCTTTGCTATTAAATATTGGATATAAATTAAATACAGAAATCAAACACTAAACATGATACTAATTTAATATGCAGTATAATATAATTATATTTTCTCCTATTTCTTATAGCATATATTTGGAGTGGCATATCTCGTAAATCTTAATCTCTGTTAGCTATTTAAAAGCAATTTGCAGTGGCCACATTCTAAGCTAGCCATTTATGGTTGAGATGGCAACTCATCTGCAATTGTTTGTGTTGTCCCGTATATGACACAAGATAAAGCCACTCCTCGGGTAAAACAAACTATTGGATTTGCTTGAACTTATGACAAGCATAATAAAGAGAATGCAAATACCTAGGCTAGGCCCAGTCAACCAGTAGGAGAAAATTTGTGTGATAAATTAATATTTTAGGTTAATAATAATAATATTTTAAGTTAATTTAGGGTTATGCTAATTTCACTGTATAAAAAATTTAATTACATAATAAAAGAATGAGAAGATTTTCTTCTCTTATCTATTTTCTTATTTGAGGAACTCAGGAAGCAGCAACCACTCATTCTTTTATCAGTAATTAACGAATCTGTCAGAATTTTAAAGATATCCTTAAAATTCTGACAGTTTCGTCTGGCCCGAAGGGAAAATAAAAGCCAGTGCCTTACCGTGAAGTAAAAGAATGAGAGGTTTTTCTTCTCTTATTCTCCTACTTCTACGAAAATGAGGAAGTAGGAGAATCAGGAGGACCGGAGTGAAGCATGAACCACAGATCAGAAAACAAGACTGGGCTGGGTAAGGGACTCTCAGTTTTCTATGTAATATCTAGACATCTCGGAATAGTAGTTAGAATCTTCGTATTGATGCTTTTGGTAGATTTTATTTTTGATTGATGCATATTTACTCGTAAGTTTCTGTGATACACTGTGTTTATTCGTTGATTGCAACAGCTCAGATAGAACCAATGTTCACTTGTTTGGTATAGTCTGTGTTTAGTAGGTACTGTAGGTAGGTAGGTAAGGAAGCAGTGAAACAACTTAATATGCATTGGCTGCATGCTGGCGGGCAATGGATGTGTATTGTAAGAGCCTATTTATCTACAAGGAAAATTATACCTTAATAGTTCTACTTACATAACCTTCTAAGTATTACCTTTAAGGATCGATCATTAGGAATGCAAGTGCAACGAAATGTATTGGACATACAAACAAACAAACATACATACAGAGCCGAAACTAGAAACTTACTAGAGACCGCCACTTACCACGATTCTTGCATACTTCATTTGTTCATACATCTTGTCACACGCACGCGCCGATTGTGTGTACTACCTACGCACCTGACCTTTTCCCAATGTAGTAAACATTTTCACTATTATTATTATTTTTATTATCAGCCGATAGAGTCCCAATGCAGGGCAAAGGCCTCCCTACCCGCCTTCCACTCGTCACGATTAAGGGCTATCTGCGGCTAATCCTTCCAGTAAAGGTCTAGCTCGTCCCGCCATCTCCTTTTGGGCCTACCGCGACGTCGACTAACGTTGTATGGGCTCCACTCGGTAATACGTCTTGCCCACAACTCGTCCGACATGCGGCAGATGTGACCAGCCCAGTTCCATTTCAAGCTTGCGGCTTTTTGACCAACGTCGGCGATCTGAGTTCTGAAGCGCAGTATACTATTCCTTATACGGTCTAACAATCTGACTCCCAAGATACTGCGCTCCATGGCTCGCTGGCAAACCCCGAGTGCGGACTTCTGATGTTTCGTCAAAGACCAAGTCTGAGCACCGTAGGTGAGGATAGGCAGAATACACACGTCCATAAGTTTCTTCTTGAGGGTGAGAGGGAGGTTACTCTTCATTAGGTCTTTCATAGACCAATAGCTCTTCCAGGCGATTTCCGTGCGTCTGCAAACTCCTTTTTCTTGTCGGCAGGCTCTCTATGCCACTCCCAGCTCTTTCTATTAGCCGGTATGTTTAGGTCACATGGAATAGGGGACAAACCTATTGACAATAACCGGATACAAACCCAAACTGTGCTACTGCAAATTTTATTCAAAAACTCAATGACACTTCGTTCCATATATAAATTATTTTAAACCCATACAGTTGCGCTAGTGGGCGTATATTTTATTTATTTTCGTACATTTTAATTAAATTTTTAATGGTAGGTATGTAGTAGGTAATTTTATAAAATGTATCGTAAATAACTGCATCAATGTCAACAATACTTGATAAGCATTAAATCCTTGACGAGCCACGTGATTCAGTTTCGTGATCATTCTTGAGCCCGACAGCTGTTAGAGCTCGTGACAAATTCTTGATGCTTGCTACACTTCGTAAATCTAATAATACTTACAGGGATGTTACTTTATAAGCTCGAGAACAAAATTTTGTAATCTTTAACGATTCTAAACAGAGCGCTGAATTGATGATTAGAAGCCGTTTTGTCTAAAGTCACGTTCTAAAATGGATGTTTCAAGCTACCTTTGACAACTGATGGATTGATTGTTCGTTGGAGCTTGGTGAGTGTTTGAACTTACTTTAAGTATACACGCGGATTAGTTACACACGATATTATTTTTAAATAAGTAAGTAGGTGAGTAAGACATTCACTAGGTATTTACAATCGTTAGGAATGAATCAACTCTGAATATCGCCTAATATTATTTATGTGTTTTATTTAGTATTTCTATTAACTTGTTAATTTATATTCAAACATATGTAATGTGAAATAATCTAAGGCCAACGGTACTGTATTATTAAATACTTGAGTAATAGACATCTAATCAAGTCTAATGGTATTCTCTAGAATAAAAAGGTAACATGGAGATTATTGGTATTGGAATTATTTTTGAAACTACCGGAATTGCAAGACATAAGAATGGTTTTCTAATACACCACACTGAGAATAGATTTTATTGATGATGTAAATTAATTTGGAAAATAGGAGATAGGTACAGCTACTAAGTATTATCTAGATAAGAGTAAGTTTTCATCGGGATAGTAGGTACGTGTTGTGAATTAACTTTAGTGAAGTACTCGCATGTAGGTAAAAAAATACTACACCATCTTAATTAAACCCTTTTAATCCTGTATGTAATTAAGGATTAACACCATCTTAATTAAACCCTTTTAATCCTTAATGTGTATGTAATTAAGCCTTAGAACATTAAAACTGAAGGCAACATTTCCTTAATCGTGATTAGATGCCTAAATAAATTCAATTACTTTTTCGTTACATCAAAATCGTCAGAGCTCCGTATCGTGTATACGGATATACTTACTGACAATTAGCTTTGTCTTCGTAGTAATGTATAATGTCTCACCTTGATGCAATGTACACACGACACCATAAAAATCGTTGCAGTACAAAAATCACCGCTATTGCGATGGAATACGGACCGTCAATAGAGAAAACTGTATAACTTGATGTGTCGTTGCGTGTACAAAGTGTGTTCGGATCATGTGACTCCATTAGCGGAGCTTCGTCTCGATCGTTGACAGACCTATTTGTTATCACGTAAGGTCACGGCCGTTAATAAGCTGTTTCGACAACATAGCACTCGCCATTGAAATTCTATTGTACTATTAAAGTTTGTACATTGTTACCAAAAAGCGGTGCTAGCGTGGGATGAATATGCGTCACGACTTTGACAAGATCGGGGCATTGCACCTCGAAACTTAGCTTCAGCTACACTAGGTAGGTCTAGCTAATAGGTACCTACAACTTGAAACTTATTTCTGGTACTTAGGTATAATTTTCTTGTTCCTACTTCTTCAACTTCATCCACTACTTATATAACCGTAATGATTATTATTTTTTGGATTCAAATTGGTTTTGAATTTATTTTAGCGTTTCAAGATTGTCATGCCAATTCAAGCAGCTAGCTTTCACCTTTCAGTAAGTCTGAAAGGTGAAAGCTAACTCTCCTCCATAAAAATAGACCAGTGTCTAAAAGGGTTTCTAAAATTCAGTACATAGGTATTCTGTCATGCTTTTACACTTTTTGCCTTCACACAGTTCTGAGGCACATCAACTGATCAACATATTAATTACGTGACATTTGTCCTTCGATGAAAGCAGTGTGCTTGAAATTCTCCATACATTCCCATTTCGGTGGAACATCAAATAAAGAATGGCTAATTAATAAAACATGATTACCTACCATACCTAATGTTGACTCTTGCGTAAGCCTAGCTGACACATAGAAAGGTTACATATCAATTGCTCACCATAATCTAGGAAGTGTTATGAGGTATGATAGATACCAACATACCAACCTACTCCTACCTACCTAAGAAGCAGTGATAGCCTAGGGGTATGACCACTGGACTGCTAAATCAAAGGACTCGAGTTCAAATCCAAGGCACGCGCTTCTGACTTTTCGAAATCATGTGCGTAATTATCACTCGCTTTTATGATGAAAGAAAACATCGTGAGGAAACCTGCATACCTGAGAGGTTTTCTCGACGGCGCGTGAAGTCTGCCAACCCGCATTAGACCAGCGTGGTGGCCGAACCCCTCTCATACTGAGTGGAGACCCGTGACCAGAAGTGGAATAGTATATGGGTTGATGTTGAGTATAAAATATGAATAAATATTTTGGAAACCATTAGGCTAACCACAGTCTTTATCTTATCTCGCATAGCGGAACTAGGCACTTAAAAGTTGGCTTTTGTAGAAATAAATAATCGTTTCTTATTTCTTTGTCGTGGATTCGTAGTTTCATCATACCTAATATTAACAAAAAGGGTTCCGTGATGTGTAACAGTGATTTTATTCTCTCAGCCCTGGGATAGCACTTCCTTTCCCACATCTAACTCTAAATTCTGCTTACCTAGTGCTTAACAAGCAATGCTACTTGCAAGCATCTTCACTCTACATTGCCCTTGCCTTTCGAGGGTGTTCAGTCCAGTCAGCTCAGTTCAGAACATACAGTGAGTCAGTACCTATAGCTTCCAAGAACTTGAAGAACTTCAATCCCATAACAAAACACTGCAACTACGGACTACTAGTCTGGTTAAGTACATACCTACACTGGACGCTTTAGCCAACTAATCTTCCGGGACCTTCAAGAACATCTAGTAGAGCATCGAGACTCCTCGTTCATTGTTTCTGCCCCATAAAAGATAACATAACATCGTCAGGTCCCTCGGCAAGATGAAACGTTTGCTAGTCTCCGTTTCGCCACCGCTCGGCAGTCGGCAGGTCCAATTCAAACGACAGTCATTGTGATGCAACCGCACCCGCGTGAGAGCACGCCGCTGCACGTCTAAATGGACCGACGGTAATCTAAATATTAGTAGTTACGTACCTATATCCCATTGTTGACATGTTGCTCATCAGAATTCAAAACCGTATATTAACGCGCGCAGCACAACATTCCTACATGATGACTATGAATTTTCTTGGTTGTCCCTAGAAAGTAAAGTTGACACCGTGACATAATGCACAGGAATAACGAAAAAACCTTACTAAAAAAACACAATGTTGGATTTTTCATGTTTTTTGTGAGATTCCCAGTATGTAGCAGCTCGAAGTCTGGATTTGCGCCCCGTTGGCAATAGACCCGCACCCATTGTGACCTAAACATACCGGCACAGTCCATACATAAGAAATGCCCCTCCCTCAATATATTGAAACGAACTGTGAATGTACAATTGTAAATGGTACCTATGTAAGAAAACACAGAATTCTTTTTACGACACAAATTGCTTCTTTCTTGACTTCAGTTGCACCACCAATTAACATTTTTCCAGTTAGTATTTCGAACACTATTTTCTTATTATTGTTCCGGGGCTACGCACCCACAAAATCGTTAGTTGTGTGCTATCAACCGTTAGAGTTCTAATGACCAATAATTCTGCACCGAGATTTCAAAACTCCAGAAAGACTCCCGTTGGTCTAATGATCGCAACGCAGCTTCTGAGCGTGATGGCCTGGGTACAATTCCCAGATCGAGCGATGTCCCCAGTGATGTCCTCTAACAAGCATTGCACAATGATTATTGTGGGATATTCCTATATAAGGCAACAGTGCCTCTATAGGCATATAGAAGCCATCTTCTCTGAAACCTACCTTTTAACAGTTTCCCCATTAAAAAAAAGGTCGAGCAGTGTGGTATTAATTAAGAACTATGTATACGTGCCAAAAAAGTTTCCAACAACTGGGTAAATGAGAACCACGGTCCAAGGAGGAATCATTGACTGTAGGTAATCATCACGCTTGACACGCGACGGGTGTCGATGACCATTATTCATGTGAACATTATGCCATTATGTAAGCAACTAAGCATGATGTCACATGAACATCTTTCACTGGAGGCACATAATCGATAGTCTTATACATTTAGCAAGTTGCTACAAAACTTTATTATAACATACCGTCACACCTGCATTCCCCGAAGGGGTAGGCAGAGACGTACTAATGTACACACACTATGTTTAGGTCCCATGTAATATGGGGCGAGCCTATTGCCATCAACCGGGCACAAATCCAGACTCTGAGCTGCTACTGTGAATTTCACAGAAAATCCAACAGTAATTTGCTCGACCCGGGGATCGAACCCAGGACTTCTAGCGTTGCAGTCGCGCTTGGGACCACTAGACCAACGAGGCAGTCATGCAAAAGTTTTATTATGTCATCAACATTTAAGATGATGAGTGATGTAAAAGTTACCTATGATAAAGCTTCTGACGTGTTTACGGATGTGGTTCCTCTATAAAATGCCTGCGCACTTCAATAATTTAGCTAAAATACAACACTTGACAGTGTCTGTTGACAGCATTACATACTTCAATCAAATTCAAGTGCGTCTCGGTGACCTCACTTAGAACATAATCTCTAACTTTATTAAATGTTCCTTTTTTAACCCAAGGCCGAAGGCCAGGAACTCTAATTACATACCAAGTGTCACTTAATCGACCTTGAATCGCTTGAATACTAATGCATTAGATATAATATTTATGAATGAATGAGGTATACCGTGAACACACGCGAAATCCACATTAGAGATTACTTAACCTACATTTATTTAATGGCCATTTAAATCCTACATACGAGATACGAGTATATTATATGACTAAGGATTACGATAACTTACAACTAGCAGAGCAATAACTTATATCCTAACTATTATCTTAAAATCAGATAAATCAGCCATCAAACCAGTATTTAAAATCGTCTTAAACGTCAGTTTCTGTAATCAGTTATGTGTTAAGTATGTTTAAAAGCTACATAATATATATGATGTATTTTGGATAATCAGTATAAAATAAAACTTTATACCTAACATACTTTACCACCTACCTAGCAAATAGAACATTACTTTTGGATGAAAATTCATAAGGTTCTAACTTTATGCCTTTACATTAGCTTCCTATGTAGGTACTTAAGTCGTCTTCTTCCTCCTAGCCTTTTCCCAACCATGTTGGGCTCCATTCTAACCAGGATGTAACTAGTTACTTTAAATATAATGTTATCATTTTACGAAAGAAAAGATCGTCTCTGGATTCGATTCAAACTTGCGTCAAACCGGACCTTCAGGCAGTGGTCCCGGTAGCTTAGTGGCTAAAATCGTCAGGGAAATGTAACCGGAAGGACGCTAGTTCGACCTTGACTGAGAAGATTTTTCTTTCATTTAAATGTATATGTAACTAAATTGCATAAGAATAACAAATCAACCGTATGACTTGACTTGACTATGTACGTCATAATAATTTCATATAATGAAGGAAAAGCACGGATTAACTAACCTATAAGTCTACAACTATTTATTATTACCGAGTGCATTCAAGTTGTATGAATGACATTCATGTTTATTTAATGTCTTCGCAGGTGCCATCAAGTAAAAGTTTCAAGAGCTCATTCAGCGTGTTGCTGTTCGTGCAACTGGTAGCACAAGTATTGGCGGGCACCAAGTTCGCTTCTCACGTCAGCGTAAACACACCTGCGCGGAGCTTCACGCACGGGGTCGGTGACCCGCTGCCATTGCTCGCCAGGCAAAACCACAACCGACAACCTTCCTTTCGAAGTTTACCGCGTGAGTATTTCAAAAAGAGAGATGAGTGTAGTTCCGTTTGCATAATTTAAATTAATAAAAGGACATGGACTACCTCGTTGATCTAGTGGTCCCAAGCGCGACTGCTACGCTAGAGGTCCTGGGTTCGATTCCCGGGTCGAGCAGTGTTAGTGAGTTTTTCTGTAAAATTCCCAGAACAGGTCGGAGTCTTTGTGCCCGGTATATGGCAATAGGGTCTCGCTCTCCCACTATTACATACCTAGGACCTAAAAATACTGGTGTACGTTAGTAGGGACACGTCTGCCAAACCGTTTGGGGAATGCAGGCGTAATGGTATGTAGGTAGGTATGTTAAATAAATTGTACTCTAGTATGGGGCTAAATAGCCCAAATAATCCAAAAGTGATCATTTTTAGCTCTCGGGGTCGTGCGCTATGACAAATATGTTTCAGAGTTCTATGGCCCAGAGCATTTATACTTTCTTACTACTTAGGCCAAGAAAAAGAAAGAGCGGTTTTAGGTAATCCGATATCATACTCTAGTCTAAGTCCAACTATACGTCCCCGGGCGAAAGACTATCCTTATACTAATAAATTATGTGTAGATTTGAGACGCCTCCAATTACTTAAAAAAATATATATTCCACAATGAGGCTTTAGTGTACCTTCAGTAACTTGGAATGACACTGCAAAACAAACATTAGAAACTGTCAAAAGTTGCTGATAATTCTGACTTGACAAAATAAAGTAGGTTACAAAATGGTTACAAAAAGGTGGCACGTAACCACATAATTTGACGTTAATTTACACTTTGTTATGTGAACACGAGGTGTTATTACTTTCTCAGTAAACAAAAAAGATTTTAGGTACCTACCTGTTAAGATTGTTGAATTTTAGGATATAAGTAAGGAGGTATAAACGTGGAGGAAGCAAAGAGGATGCAAGAACCGTAGCAAGTGACAGTCTCTACCCCTCTGGGGGAAAAGCATGAGTGTTATATGTAGTAGATGTAAATAAGTAAGATAGTGAGTACCTATACGTAGGGATTAGATCTATACTTCTCAGACTAAGCTCTAACTACTTATAAATAGGTACAGGAAGGATACTCCGTCATTTAGGGCTTGTTTCATCTACGACATCATACATACATAGTAGTACTTCAGTCCCGGATTTGTCAATAAGCCGTATAGGCCGCGGCCTAGGAGCGGCAGCGTCCTAGGGGCGACAGATTTCGCTCACTTCTATTGCTACGTCCCTGATAATGGGGCGGCATTTTTGACAGCCCTCGGGCGGCACTAAGCTTAAATCTAGCACTGGAGTACTTACGAGAACTACTTGCCTAGGTGGTAGGTGCTGTCGTCGTCACCAAGTACCGTGGCCTATATTTATATAGGTTCTTAGTATCGAAATTCGTACAGCCAATCTAGTTATATAAATATTAATTGAAAATCATGGATATTTCAGTTCCACCTATGCAGACTCGAGGAACGGGCTATCCTCGAGTAAAGCCGACAATTCCGTTCAACAACGAAGACACCTACCACGGCAACACACTTAACGTATCTCCTTGGCAATATAACAATTATATGGGTATGATACCGTTTCCCTATTACTTACACCTAACTTTTTATCTATTTTTGTTGATGATATCGCACAGAAGGAAGAATTAAATTCTTTAGATGGAGGAAGAGTCGCCCATGGGCTATGTACATTATTCCAGGTGTGAATATTTTGTGATACGTCGGGCAGTTTAAGGCTCTGGCGGAACTACCCTCTTATATAGGATTTAATCCTATAAGAGATGTCCTTTCGGACAATATTTATACGAAAATTTTAAAGATTCTGCTACCAGAAAGAAAGAGGAAGTGCAACGTAAAGTTGTCACCGGGCGTCACCGCATCCCTATTTGTAGTGCTTAGCGATTCTTGGCACCTGTTGACATAAGGGTCGACTTTAACTGTGCAGCTCTATAAGATTTATGATCAATTAAAAGAACATAATCCGATGCCTTAAGCTACTCTAACTCATGTGGGAATTTCTGTAATCTTCTTTTCTATACTCATCTTTTCTACTGTTGGTTTTGTGGCCATGGTAAAACCGTATTTTGATCTAAGGGATTTGACTATGTATTTTTCCAGATGTTGCAATTCCTGTGTTGCCGCCATCACCGTACAAGGTAGATTCCCCGGATCCAGAGTCGTTGTGGCCGGAGGGTCTTTTCATACCTCCGTTTAATCCGCCACGTTTTGGAGCTGCTAGTAACCGCCGCAGTGAGGTATTGTCAGGTAAAATTTATTGTAAATAGTACTTAGCTTATACCTATGTAAAATATGCTTATATTCTAGGCTGTTAGTCACCTGACTAACAGGAATACTAGTATATTTTCGTAAAGCACCTGCTTTATCCGGTAAAACAATAGAATAACTAATCTTAATAAAATTCATAACAGGTTGATAAGCAGGTAACTCTGTAAGAGTTCAAGCTTAATTATGTAGGTAGGTATGTACAGTTCTCGCCAATCTTATTCTCCAGCTTGAAGTTCGCGCGAGCTAACTTCACCCGACGGCAAAAATCGGAAAAAGAAAAATATTCGACAATTTTAAATAAAAACAGACGCTTAAGTCGTAGGCTGTCATTTTAAATCATTTTAATCTAATGCTTTCTCTCAACGGGCACCCTGGGCCGTTACCGCGTTGCTTAGAGCTTGCAATCTGCTACCCCTCAGGCGCAAAGGTTCGATTCGTAGGTTTTTTACATAATAGGCTAATTTAATAAATTGTTGGTAAGAACAACCATGTCTCTTGTAGACCTATAAGAAATTCAGGCGTGATATTATTTTATGCTATTAATACTTCTTACCTGTACCTACAATATCATCTAGATATAAACCATTTTTTTACAGAACCCGACTACCTCGACCCGTACCTATTAGAGGGGTCGGAAGCAATAGCAGCTGTCAAGAGGTCAAGCGACCATGGTCTTCTTTACTTCCACGATATACCTCACATCGAATCACTGCTCGCCAATCAACAACTCAGAATCAAGAACAATTTAAAACCTCATAGAATAGCTAGCATACGTCATACGTGGCCCTACAACAGACCATAGCGATCTTTCGACCGATGAATAAAACAAAACATAAAAAATGCAATTATATATTATTTGTATACAGCTGTAAAATAAAATACTCAATAAAAAAGTCATTAATATTATATACAACCTACTAAATCTATTTATTGTTTTATTTTTAATTTACAAAATACCTGTATAAGTTCTTTATATTAGGTACTGAGCAGGTCCACCGTTGGTTGAGTCAGTATGAAGTATAAGTAAAAAATCGGCTACGGTTCGTTTGGATACATTCAAAAATTAAAATACACACTGATCTCATTGACCCATCTGTGTAAAAATTTGTTAAATATTCTTAAAGATCAATAACGAGCAAATAGTAAAAGCAGTTGCATAATAAAATTCTCATTCCTCCAAAATATTCTATTGAAACTCGAAGCCACTACGAAATATCCTTCTGCCAGCTCAGAGTCTCTGGTGAAGTGGAGCGCAGTTTTGTCCTATCAATTATCAAACCCATAAAAAACGTTACAAATAAATAATCTATGAGAGCGTTAAAATGGACGGAAATAGTTTCTATGTCGATTATATTGATATTTTTTAACAGTAAAACCTCATTACGCACCTCTAGCGTATACCGCGTAATGAATAAGAAAAGTATATCTATAAAATTTTAATGTAAGTACAGATAGGTATGGCATAACCTGGCCGGACTGAAGTTAGCCGTATGAATGAGCAATGGAATATTTAAGTTTAAAATTGATACTGTACCTCAACCATGAGTTCTATAGAAAGGCTTTGGATAGGTTTTTTACGCATCGAAACACTGTAATCTCATAAAGTTCCTTACGTAGCCGCTAGAGGCGCTACGAGGGTTTTCCATACATTTTTTTACGCCGTCGCTAGCGAGTCTAACTAGTGAGAAAAACTCATGGTCGAGGCACTGTGCAACCACACGGCCAACGTCAGTCCGACCAGGGTGCGCCGCACGTAGCTGTACATTTACATTATTTAAAGTTTATGAGGCATGATTTCAGTATTTGATTTCCTAAGAACAGGTAACTAACATAAAGCAATGCAATATTAAAACAGTACATTAAATATACATATACTATTACCTAATCATAGTTTATAATAGGAATGTAGGGGGAGGTGGGGCAGATTGATACCGTTTTTTTGTTTCGTCGCTAAAAAATATAGTTATAGAGATATTGCAACAAAAACTATTATTCTGGATCGAGAATGTATCTAGGTACAAACGTAGGTATACATTTCACTGCAAAAAGGCACGTAATTTTTTTTATGACGCTTTTTCTGAAAAATGGGTTTTGTATCAAACTACCCCATGTACGGGGCAGTTTGATTCGCTTATATATCTTCTTACATAACTTATATACATTTGTTTAGAAATTAAATAAATACATTTTGATTCGTTTTTAACTTTATTTATGAATTAATCACAGTTTCATTCTTATTTACCAGAAATTAACTTCGTTAAGTATATATATTTTGTATATATGTATTTTTACATTTAATTAGTATCAATTGTTTTTATTTTTATTTTTTTATATCCTAGAATATTAACTGGGCCCATTAGTATCAGAATTAGCAGAAGCTCTCTCCTTTTTTTTTACTCGGTACATTAATACAGGTATCAATCTGCCCCATTGACTTCCGTATCAATGTGCCCCGAAGTACTTTTTCAAATTCAAAGTAATATTAAATAAATACTGGAAGTAACTATGGAAAACTGATTATTTTATAGAGTAATTCACAGTATTTATTGACTGCATAATGTAGATGCCTTTAAAAAACAACATTAAAACTGCCGAATTATGCACATCCTAAAGTTGACGAAATTTTTCTTGCGACCTATAAAAACATATTTTTGCTTGCCGAGTCCAGCGAAACGAGCGGGCGGCAGCTATCTTCCGGTAGCTTATTGGGTGCGTCTGTGATTTCTATGTGTGAGAAAATTAATAGTAAACTACCATTCGTTTAGTTTAAATGACCGCCGTATCTATGTGCCCCATGCATCAATGTACCCCGCTTCCCCCTACTTAAAATGGACGAAATGGAATCAACCAAATTACTCACTATCATCATCCGCATAAAATCGTTAATAACCTAATTACAGATAAAACAAATATTTTCAGACATTATTTTGTAAAATCAAAAATATGCCGTTTCCTATAAAATGGTTACAAGGCAGTGATAGATATAATGAACACAATTCAAAGTGTCTAAATATGTAGAAGTAAAGATTTCCTTATTAACAAAGAGATTGCTTATTTATAATACATACATACACAGTATATGTACTGTTAATATTAATTACTATTGAATCCAATAAAAAACCCCTTCAGTCATCAGTCATCATAAATCGCCTTCTCACTTGATACACAGCTTAATTAGTGGTCAACTGGTCATGTAGGAACTGTGTAATTTCACCATAATGTCAATTTAAAGAGTCAAATCAAGATAACTTTACAAATTAAATGTACCACACACTTTGTGGTTTAAAATCACGGCAATCAAGACAAAACATACAAGTAATTAAGATAATATGATGACAAGGATTGGAAATTATAAGTATTGAGATATTTTCTTAGATACAAACACAATTGTAAACTTGAGGTCACAATTTGTAAAAGTCCAATTTTGAAAATTTTCGTATGATGATCATGGTTTTAGTTATGGTGCCTACAAATGATGTTTATTCATTATCCATTTTGTTAAAACATAGTTGAATATAGTACTCTTGATTGTGTGTAGGTACTTGAAACTTTGACAAATATACAAGTAAATCTCAATTTACCAAAATGGATGATAGTGCCAAGTAAAATGTGCATGATGCAGCTGACATAAATATTCTTTAAGTGAATGGAAGACATTCTGTTACATTGTTTTAAAAGTGAACACAGCAATAGAAACTTAAATACTATACAATACAACACTTTTATTAAAAATATATACCTACACATATTATGAGCTCTTGCTATAATAATAGTATCACATAGGAAGACTATATTTTTTATACAGGCTGGCCTTTTTTTTATGTGTTTCTTGGAAAATTTCTTGGATAAAAAAATTCACAACTTTAAGACCTAGGATAATAAACTGAAGTGTTTTTTTTTATAATAGTTCTCTCTATGGGTATGGGGGACACACCTAGTAGGTCCACTACTTATGAGACACCTGCATATTATGTTAGAGCATTGTTTGTGGGTAGTCCCTTGGTGCAGTGGTCTGTTTTTTACTAGTCTCCACAAAGAATGTATTGTAAGAATGTCACACCTATACTTTCATAAATAAGTACTATAGCACAGACTGATACCGAAACTACTGAAGATATTGTGTTAAACTAACTTAATTATCACAATATTGGAAATATCTATGAAAAAATTTTATTAAAAATAATAATTGTATAAAGGTAATAAGACCATCAGTGCAAGTAAATATAAGTTTCTTGACACTCCAACTGCTGAGTTACAGAGGTCACCATTGCAGAAACACATATAAACCTTCTTCCGATTCCACATGGTGTATGCACATCTTTCTTCATAGTCACTCGGGGCTCTTTGTAGACACATCCTTTCTGTTGCAGCACCATAATCTTTAATTCAAAAGTAATCACATTAGCACATGAAAAGTAGCCAGGGTATAAAATAAGATTATGAAGAACACCATGATAATATTCAATATTCAGTCTGCAAGTGCAAAAACAATGAGGATGTACTCTATACAAATAAATAAAATTTAAGTGTCTGTTTAATGTAAAAATAACAGCTTTTAACTAAATATAAATATAATGTATGGTACTAATAAAAAAAAACTATTATATTGATAATTGTGTCTATTTTTCTCTGTTTATACTGGCTAATCTCAGAAATGACTGGACCCATTTTGACAGTACTTTCACTGGCAAAAGCTGATGTAAGTAAAAGTAATTTAGTAATTCAGGAGTTGCTTAAGCTAATTAAATTTTTAAAAATTATAAGCATACTGTAATAAAAATAATAATATGTAAATCATATATTAATATGAATGCAAGTGACAATGTGTTTAGTAATGTATGGTTTACTGTATTTCAATAAAATAAAGGTATAAAATATGGTCAAAAGGGGGTTGACTATTTAGTCATATTACTAAATTAATAACTTACCATCTGATCTGAAAGTTCCAACAGTCCCTTCAATTAATTTGCCACACCATCCTGATGGGCAGGCAACAACATGAAGGCCAGACTCAACAATGGTCTCCGTAACATTGATTGGAAATGGGTCACCACAGGTACCAAGTTCCCCTCGCGATCTACATCTTATACAACGTTTATGTAAACCTGAAATACCAAAATGATAAATATACGTAAGCAAATAAACTTTCTATTTCACTAATCTTTATTTAATTGCTTCATTATGAACTTTTATGTAGTTTATTAACACTGACTTTGCACCAACCAATTCGCTTACACACATTCCAATCAAACAATATTGTCGAACAACTCTCACTTTACCTTGATTATAAATAAAGTCGTGTCAAATGTAAAGTGAAAACTTACTTTGAACTTCCTGTGCCACTAATAATAATAATACAGTACACAAAATTGCACCACTAAAGTTCATTTTGTATTAAGGAGTAATAATGAATCACAAAAAAAATAAAAATCAACTTTAGAACTTCATTTTTCGACTAATTTAATTGTACCTACTACAGTACAAAATCACTGCAGAGTATCAAGCTGAGCTCTGTGCAGCAGACTGACTGACTGTGACACTGTCAGTGACAGTCTGACACTTGACAGGCTGAAGGCAGCGCAAGCCATAGACACATATATATATATGGACTGGAAATACCTACAAAAAAAAGGTGCATACCTACAACCCGGTCACAATATCTGTGCACCTCGCTGGAATGCGGTGCCTCTCCCGCTTCCCCTGTCACCTCTCCGCGCACTCCCCGGTGCGACAGTACGGTTAGCATCTTCGTTGCCGATACCATTGCCATATCTCGAAAAAACTTCTTTTCACACCGTACCCAGACCATTGTATTATAATATCTATGACCCAGACCGCCGATATGACGTCACGAGGTCAGGTGCACAGATATTGTGACCGGGTTGTACAACTCTTCCGAGCGCATAAAATGGCTGCCATTGCTAGGGTTGTGTCAATAATGTTACTTGTAACGAATATCGACTATCGATACCAAATATGAGTTTTACTAGATATCACGTTTGGATGTTGTAATAACAGTACTATTTTATATATAAGTAATATTGTAACACATAAATAATAAAAGATTACTTAAAGTCCGTTGTCACTGAAAAGATGAGTAGATTTATTTACCTTTTGTTACCTATCTGAACACCTTTTCTGCACAGAATTAAAAACGCTTAGGATATTACAGTGAAGGAACAGCGTAAAGCTATACTAAGGCTGAGATTCAGAGAAGAGACTCAGCATGAACTTACGCTTCCGTATGTCAAATTTGTATGACAATTTGACATACGGAAGCGTAAGTTCACGCTAAGTTTCTTCTCTGAATCTCAGCCTCAGAGACGTTGCTAAGCGTAAAGTAACGCTTCCATATGTAATTTTTTTATACAAATTTGATATACGGAAGCATTACTTTACGCTTAGCGTCGTCTTTGAATATTAGCCTTTGATACATAATCCCAAGAAAATGTGCATCCGCTTATTTTATATAGCTTTTATTAGAATACTCTAAGAAGTTGGGTACCTACTTGGCTGTTAGTTTGTTATTCTATAATGTTTATGTGTTAATGTGTGATGGGAAAAAAATAAAATTCATTTGATTATGGTTGTGATAATGTTTAATTAACGTACTTACGTAACTTTGATCAGTAAAGTAGTATTACAAGGCAGTTCCTCGCTACCTATTCATTTCTAAACAAAATTAGTTTATTTAGAAACTGTCTATATGACACTATTCTCATGCTCTTCGACCGAGATATTGAAACCTTATATCTAGGAAGATCTTAATTACAGATTTAACGAGGAATAACTTGTGGTTACTGTTATGTTCGGAATCAGAGTCCACATGAAAAAAATTGATGATGACGCTTCGTATTGTTTTTTCCTGGTACCTGAAAAAAATTGATACTGTATTATAATAAACAATAGACATTATGATTTAGGAAAATTGGAAAATTTTGGGAAAAAATGATAATATATAACACAGATGCTAGGAGGGCTAGATAAAGGTGTACCCAGTCCCATAGTAGGTACACATCCACATTTCACTAGTTATATTTAAGTCCCATGTGTGCTGTGTAAAATGTCCCAGGATATTTATTATTATTATTGTATTGAAAAAGTCCTAATGGAAAATTCGTGTAATTAACACTGCCCAACCTGAAAATCGAATCCAGGACATCATGCTCAGCAGTAGCACTTGTGACCAAAGACCAAAGAGGCAGTCAATTTTGGAATTTAATATATTTTATTTCATTAGTTATTTCAGGCTCTTAATAAATAATTTTAATACATACCAAAAATAATGTCGGAACAGAGTTATCATGTAGTCTCATTACATCAAGTGTTCTATTGAAACAGCTTTCTTCACAGTGGAGTGAACAGAGGTACCATTCTTTATGTGGGGGTTAATATTTTCTGCACCGATAGCCTCTAACCAGTTTTGCTTTAATGCTTTAATTTTTAGGAAACCTATAAAAAAGGCAAGTTTTTATCAATAAATGAGTCATTATGATTAGCTGCTAAAATAAACAACGAATGTACCACGGGACAAACCTAGCAAGGACCCAAATTCACTATGACTAACCGATTAAGACATGCGGAATGAGTTAAGATATTGTTTTAGTGGAAAAACTAGACTGAAAATATTATAGCAATGGTACAACACTATTCCATTATGACATAAACATTGTCAAATAAATGGAATGAAATATTGAATAATACAACGGTTTAATAAGCGGACATTAAGCCAAACATCAATACTTTAGACATAAATTAATGATCGCGTAAATATTGTTTCAAGAATGTGTATTAATGCACAAAAACCGGCTACTAACCTGTGCAAACACAATTGAGGTTGATTTTTATTCTTTCTTGCAGCACACTCCACAACACAACACACAGGCATGTTGACTTTCCTTTTTTACAACATTTACATACAGTTTTAAGGATAAAGTCTTCGTAGTTTTCTCGCAAATTTCAATATTACAAAAAATAAACAAACACTTGGCAGCTAAACTACCACAAACTGGGTGCATAAAATGGCGGCCCTTACCTACAGCTGTCAGTACGTCACCGTAAAATGTTTCCAATATGAGCACCAACTTAAATATTGTTGTCTCTTTTATCAAATACGATTACTCTATTGGAAAGAATGAGACAAAAATATATTTCACATTCTGTATCGTATTTCACTCATATTTGTATAAGCAAATGTATCTATAGAATAACGGGGCGCCTCCATGTATTTACTAGCTCTTTGGCGCAAGCCGATGAGCCGTAGACTAGACAGAGGAACCAACATACAAGTCTCAACAATATTTGACATTGACACCCTCGCGTCATAATCTACTAAACCCGTAGACAGAGAAACCAATAGAAAAATGGTTGGCGTGCCACATGTGAGATAGAACGATAGGTGGATGGTATTGCCATATCAAAACTTTTGCCCTAATTTTTAGCGATTCCTGTAGGGATCGACGTTGAATATTTATATTTATACCTACGTGAAGTATTAATAGCCAGACACAAAGTGGGGTATTTCCAGTTGGGGTGGTACAGCAAAACCCTGCTCAAGCCACTCGAAGTGGCGCAATGAGCTGTCCTGAAAGTTGCCACATTTCGACCAATACTTCACCCTACCTTTGACCTCTACCAGAAATGTAAGGTCCTTACTATCAGGCAAACCTTTATATTCTGTACGTTATTACAACAGCACACTAAAAGTCCAATTACAATCAGCAGTCAGCAATCAACTTCTAGAAGAAGAAACAAAGTGTGTATTTTACCTCGCCCCTATTTTACTTTTACTGAAAGATTCTTTTTCTACTTAGGACCGTATCTATATAACAGAATAAACGCAATAATCCTACTACACGCGGTACACACTTCCTCTAAACAGATATGCAAAAAACTAATTACCCAATATCTTTCTACCAAAAACTATGAAGATTCTGAATGTTTACTAACAACACTGATATAACACATTAAAGACACATATACACACACGTGCAATTACTCACACCCACTCACATGCACTCACACATACACTCTCTCTCAACACCCTACACTCACACTTCCACTTACAACACTACTCACATAATTGTCAATAGATTAAGGTTTAAAATGCTCAATAATTATAGTTGAAAGCTCAATTTTGTCTTGCAGTCTTACCATTGTTTTTATCCTACTATTGGGATATGAGGGCTAATAATTGTCCTTAATACAGGCTACCTTGTAACCTAGCTAGGGTATCAGATCTGAATATCTATTGTTACTAATTTAAATTTGTACTTCTAACTTGTTATCTTAATTTGTAACAGACTAATTTGTAAATTATAAATAAATAAAAATAAATATATAAATAAATTGAACTTCAACTTGCAAAGTGACCACGTGTTAATTTACTTTCATTGCTCGAGTTTTTATGTGAGTTAATTATGAGAATGGAGCATTAAGAGTAAATGCCGTTATTTTGTAACATTTACTAGTTTGAATTTGGAAAATTTAAAGTTCCAGTAGGTTGAACTATAAATAAAAAACACATATCAATTGTAAAAAAAACTTGATTTTTTTTTCAACAGCTTTTCCCGTTCACATGGTAAATGATGAATCCGTTTTTTGTTAACATTTAATGGATCGACAAAAGAGGATCTCCGATGCCAAGCAACACAAACTCCGGTGCAGTAGCACGTCATTGTCAACGACAGTACAAATCCTAAATAAATCGAATAACGTATAAATTCTGTAAGGAAATTAAAAACAAAAATTATTGAACTAAGTATGTGAAAATTGATGAAAATTCGCTTTCTGGTCGTTTTAATTTCAGTCGGTGCAAAGCAAAAATTTTGAATGTTATCGTTAAAACTTGCGTCATCGCGTGCAGTGGGATTGCTGCCTACAGTTTTTAGAATAGTATGTGTCGAAAACCAAGAAAAATTAACAGAAACGAGTGACCGAACTTCAAGAACAAATACCTAGGAACCTAGTAGCTATTATAGGACTCGCTTTCCAACGCGGTGTGATTTATTTCGAAAGTATTGCAACCATTTACGATACTATTTGCCACGAGTGATCGATCACATCGAAACATACATGTTAGAAACGGGTTAATAACTTCAATTTTTTCTCATATCACTTAGGTTAAATAATATACAACTTACACAACCTTGATTTAACAATTTTGATTTAGAAACGACTTGAACTTCAAACTCTTGAACTGTTTTGCCATTTAACAGACACGAATAATTACCTTCTTCATTTTTACTAATGTGTAATATATGTAGAGAATTATTTGTGTCTACCGATAGATGAGGTTCTTCTTCGTTTCTGCATATTATATTATTTCTAAAAAAAGAGAATGAAAAAGTAATTACGTACCACTTGAATTTTTATCATCAATATGTAAGTACATACTTTAAATTCAATCTTAATCGTACATACTTTAAATTCAATCTCAATCTTACCTTACCTTAATGACGAGTTCAATAATTTTTTGTTTTTATACCACTTTAAATTTGAATTTGGAATTACTTCGGAGCACAATAGTGTCACATGACTATTTTCTGCCACCTGCTTTGTAGTTTTGTGCTTAAATTTTTCCTTAATTATTTTGTGCTTCACTGAAAAAAAATCAGACTAAAAATATAATAATCTAGTCCAAAGGATTGCGTGTGTATTGCCCACTAAATGGTTATGAAATTTCTAGTTTACAGTGGTTAGAAACCTCGTTTACATAGTTATAATATATATTGGCACGCGGCAGGAAAATCTTAGAATTTCGGGATTCTGCGCGATTGATCGATTTACAAAGTGACAATCACAATACAGGAAATAAATTTATTAACGCTCAAAGCAAACTTACTGGCTCTTTTTAAAACGTGGCATATTTCCTCCATCTCGAAGTCAGGGATTTTTCTAACAATTTCACTTATTTCAGGTACTGTTTTATTAAGTATTATTGAACGACAAGGAATATCATAGCCATCAGTTAAATACGTTGTGACGTCGTCATTAAATAAAGTTTCATTCAGGAATGACTGTAACAAAATCTCTACAGTTTAATAATTATATTTGGCGTGGTTTTAAGAGCAATTTGTACATTGGAGGTCTTAGGTTAATTCCCTGTTTAAGCAGATGTTGGGATTTTGCTTAGTTGATGGCAATAGGGTCTCGGTATACAGCAGTGTACATTACAATGTCTAAAATTTGGACTATGTTATAAAAGACAATTAGCGAAATTATTCGAACTCATTATCTAATTAAGAAACAATAAAAAAATTACCTCACGTAGAGTATTATTGGTAACACTGGTCTGTAAACGGCATCTACCAAGTCTTTTGCGTATACCTTTTTGATGGTCTATTTCTTTACACTCACTCCAATTATCCCACGTAGTTGTTAATTTGAAAACTGTACGTCTGTTTCTTAGTGACTTAAATTGTGTTTCTTCAGACAATTCTAACTTCTTATTTATGGAATCTATGTAGCTCCTTTTGTACTCTTGCCATTGACTTAATGTCCCAACTTTAGTCCTCACTTCGCTATTAAAAACCCCTTGAAATTTGTAAACAATTAAGCAGCCATTCAAATAAACGTTTACGTCAATGTGGTATTATTTACACAGTTTAATTTTAATTATACCATTAAAACTGAATCTTACTCATCATCAAGAAAAAGCCAAAAAATCAAGAATGGTATGTAATATTTTAAAACTATTGGACTATAATAACGAAACCTCAAGTCGTAGGCTGTTGTTTTAAATTATTTCAATCCAAGTTTTTTCTTTCTCTGATTTTTACGGTGGGGTTGAAGTAAGCTCGTGCTAACTTCAAGTCGGACAATAAGTTTAGCAAGAACTGTACACCCGAAATGGTTTGAAAGAAAATTCCACCCCCAAAGGTAGAAAAATAGGGAATGATAGATTTTTGTACTAGATGTAAAGCGATTGTAATAAAACTTGGCACACGTGTAGTTCTGGATGTCTCTACAACATAATGGACACCTAGAGTTGACCTGATGATGGAGACGGTAGATAAACGAAGGAAACCCTCAACGGTTTACAACAGCTATCGTGTTTGTTTAACTTAATGAGAACTTATGACCGGTAACTAAATATTTTTTACTTTTTTCTTGCAACAAAAAAAATTAAAATATTTAACAACATTTCAACAAAAATGTAAAAATCGACGAAAATAGTTCTTCGTCGGTTTTTAATTTTTTGGTAAAATAATTAATTATTATTTACAAAACTGTTTGACTCACCTTCGAGAACATACAGGAATACATTTCCTTTTACTATAAATTCAGGAGATTTACATGTATAAATTCCAGAATTATTTAGATGGAAGTCTTGAATACTTAATTTATGACATGGTGTTACGATCAGTCTGGTACTAACACCATGTGTTTCTATGTCTGTTAATATTTCTTTAGGTATTTTATTTCCTCTTGGCTTATATAGCCACAATTTGGGAAAATAGTCTGCTTTTCCTTCACTGAAAAAAATATTTATATTAATAGATTTTAAAATAAAACAATTAGCTATGTACATCATAATTATAGTCCTATTGATAAAAAACGTTCAGCTGCTCAGCGTTGCGGATGGAATGGTTCCTTTACTTTCTGTAACACATGATACTCCTAGCACGAGTATCATTGGGTCGAGGGTCATTGATCAAATACTTGCGCTATAAGCGCAACTTACTTGCGCTTTAGGTTTGCTGTAATACTTTGCACATTTTATTGTACCTACTGAAACCAAATAAAATTATTATTATTTATAATAGTTTCTAAGTAAGAGCTTGTTTATAATATTAGCAAATATTGTCGTTACCAAAAATGACACCATAGGTGCACAACAGATCCAGGAATAACGTCTACTACTCTTCTTTTATTGTTTAAAATATCTAAAGATGCACTACTATCATAGCAGGCCGTTATTTCAAAATGTGATACGTTTGCACACTGTGCTCTTTTCATGGTAATGCCGCAGAAAGCAATGATTACTTGAAGATACATCATAGTATTCTCCTTAAATTAAAAAAAATCATCTATTATCATCACGAGGAGCGTATACGTGACTAAAGGCCTGTTTCACCACATTGCAGATAACTTCATACAAATTTTCTTCCATTGTTTTATTTATCCGGTGGATAACGCCTATTCAGAGATGGTGAAACAGGGCTAAAGGCCGCACTATAGGTATTATATTTATGGTACGGACATAATTCCTGACGCTAGTATCGGAACCGCGCTGTTGTTTTCTGAAATCAGGAAATCCTGAATCCAAATTTTGCAACCTACCTACGGGAAATCCCGTAAGTAGTGGATCAACCGGGAACTAGATATTACGGTGAAATGGTTAAATAGAAATAAAATTAATATTGATTTTAATTTAATTGATTCTTTTTACTATGATTTTGTAAACTTAATTTTTTCCTCCATAATCTTTATGTAGGCACTTAATATTTAAACAACACAACTTCAAAAGTACAAAACCGACGATAGTAAACTGAAGTATTTTTTTGGATGGAGGAACAGTTTCCTCTATCCCCCACACCCGGTTAGTTCACTAGGTACTTAAAAACAACAGTAATTATATATTGTATAGACAACAGTGAAATATTGATAGACGGAAATAAGCTACCTTTTGTAAAATTATTTTTGAGTTCAAGTGAAACCGTGGTTTAGTATTTATGCATATGCATCTTAATTATGGCGGCGCTGCAATATCTATCAACAAACTTCCCTAGTCTATAAACAACCATCGAAATAGTAATAGAATACCACTGGAATGAGCTCTGTAGAAAAACGGTTTTTCTGAGATAATTAGGGTGGAGCATAGATATATAATATTTAAGGAGTGTATTATTTATCTATGGTGTGGAGACAACCCTTCTCGCTCTAATATAGGGACCATATTTTTTATCTTTAAAAGAGACAGTTTTAGACTGTCAGTTTTAGGGAATTAGTGAAAAATAGGTTTTTTTTTACTAATGGAAAACTTTTGCGGTAGTAAACATAGGTAGTATTATCGGAATTGTATTTTGCCGCCTGTTAGTAGGAGCTTTGGTAGGAGCGTGAACAATCACGACACAAATAATTATGTATTTATGTGATACGCACAAGTGTTTGTGTTGGTGGTTGCAGGGCCGGATTTAGAAGTGTGGAGGCCTCGGGGCAACAAAGGAGTAGAGGCCCTCCTGGCCCCAAATTATTATCCAAATAAAATAAAAATAAAAATTCAGTCTAGTTTTTCAATCAATTATCATAATCATGTTTGTACACAGGTAAAGGTAAAACAGCAAAAAAAATCAAAGGAAAAGTTATTTACTAGTGTTCACTAGTCGGAATTTAAAGGGTTTTTTTCGAAGTCTCTATTGTGGGGGCCCCTCTTTTGTGGAGGCCCCGGGGCAGTAGCCCCTGTTGCCCTCCCTTAAATCCAGCCCTGGGTGGTTGGGAGTTTCCTAAGGATTTACAAAACAGTGTGTATAACAATTTAAACTTTTGTAGGTATATAAAATTGTACTACAAATTTAACATACGGACGCGTTAGTTTACGCTTGTTGTCTCTGAATATTAGCCTTGGACTCTCAGAGTAGAGACAAGAAGGGAGGACCACATCATTATCTCTGTGTATAGAAAGATCTGATGAAAGGCGACCTTCCCCTTACCCTTAAAAGAAAACTCATGGACATGTGCATTCTCCCCATTCTCACTTACGGTGCTCAAACTTGGTCTTTGACAGAACATCAAAAGGGGTTTGCTAGCGAGCCATGGAGCGCAGTATCTTGGGAGTCAAACTATCCGACCGCATCCGAAACACCATACTGCGCTCCAAAACTAGAATCCCTGAACGTCGGTCAAAAATCTGCCAATCTAAAATGGAACTGGGCCGGACATTTGTGCCGCATGTCGGACGACTTGTGGGCTAGACTTAGCACAGAGTGGAGTCCACAAGGCGTTAGACGACGCGGAAGGCCCAGACGAAAATGGCGAGATGAACTGGACACCTATTCAAAAGATTGGGCTCATAAAGCATTAAGCCGTGAGAAGTGGAAGAAGGGTAGGGAGGCCTTTGCCCTGCAGTGGGAACAAACGGGCTGACATGGGCGTACCCAGCTTTTGGCCCAGGGGAGGGCAACCCCCCCCCCCTCCCCCCGCCCGGGTCCCTCTTCTCCATAAAAGAAGCAGTGGAATTTCAGCAGAATAAAAAAAAACTCAAACCCATCGAAAAATCGACAACAACTATCAGAGTAAATAATATGATAAACCGAATTATTTTGTCAATTTGATGCTACCTATTATATTATGACCCCACGTGGAACGAGCTTAGAGCCAGCAACAAATTTTAGAACTGGAAATCGGATGAATTTTAACCGGTGCGCTTATAGCCGATCATGTTAGCCTAACGCTCGATTTTACCAAAATAAATAAATAATAAATTATTTGCAGATCTACTTAATTATTGGCTAGCATAACCGGCATATAGGGTTATCGGTCAGAAATTCACCCGATCATCGGTTCTACATTTTCATGATGACTCTGATGCATCATAAACCGGTCATGCTGGATCAACACTCGATTCTTCCGGTATTCATAAAAATTGATGCATAGAGAGTCAACAACAAAATATGGAATCGGAACTTTTCTTAGAGTTTTTGACTATACGGTATCCTTTTATAAACCGGTCATGCTACTCTAAATTTTGCTGGAGTCAAATAAAATAGTTTACTTCCTCTACGCTGCAATGGTTATTGACGCCTGGAGAGTCAGCATAAAAAAATAGAACCGGACGTCGGATGATGAAATTTATTATTGGTGCCCAGAAAATCTGGGAAGTACCTCCACCTTACAGAAAACTGCAGCCAAATAACACACTTTATTATGTGTTGTGTTGAGTTGAGTAATGTCGCCAGAGCTCCTTTTAAGGATGCGCTGCGTTGGCAGTAAGAGGAGTATCCCCTAAAACTGTCGGCGCAGTGAATCCTCCATGAAACTCTAAAAGGTTTTTCGTGTTGGCAACGCGCGAGTGATACCCCTGATGTTGTAAGCGTCCATGGGCTATGGTAACCGCTTACCATCAGGCGGGCCGTATGCTTGTTTGCCACCTTAGTGGTATAAAAAAAAGTCATCAACCAAACTCAGAACCGTAAATCAGATGAATTTCTGACCGGTATTCTTATAAGCCAGTCATGCTAACTCAACGCTTGATTTATCCGGGATTTATAAATAGAAAAAAATATTGCTTAACGTAGCAATGAAAATTGATGACTAAGAGTCAGCAAACGAGAAGTCGAAAACTTGGGCCACCCACCTTGGACAGGTTAGGTTAGAAGGATACTTTGTAAGTATCCTTTGTTATTAGACCTCCAGTTATCTCACATAGTAAGAGCGAGCGAAGCGAGCTCGAAAATTTGACCACCTACCTCGGACAGGCTTGGTTAGAAGAGTAACTACAATTAGTTTGTTTACTATTGCCAGGTGTCTCATGTAAAAGCGAGCGTAGCCAGCTCGAAAATTGAGGCCACCCTCCTCGGACAGGCTGGGTTAGAAGAGTAACTACAATAATTATTTTGTCTACTACCTCCACGTGTCTCATGTAGGAGCGAGCGTAGCGAGCTCGAAAATTTGAGCCACCTACCTTGGACAGCTTAGGTTAGTTAGAGTGGTAATTACAATTAGTTTGTTACTACCTCCAGTTGTCTCATGTAAAAGTGAGCTCGTAAATTGAGGAAACCCACATAGGACAGGCGATGTTAGTGAAGGGGGTTTCTTACTACCTCCGTGCGGCTAGCGCTGCCCCTTGGAGCCTGGCCCTCCGGGCCATGGCTCTTTTGGCCGTAGTGTAAATACGCCCTGTAAAGGTTGGATGAGTATCCGAACCGGTATCTTTATAAACCGATCATGCTAGCTTAGCGCTCGATTTTTAGGGAATCAAAAAAATACAATAATAATAATTGTGTTGCTCAACTTGGTTAATGACGCCTTGAAAATCGGCAATAGGATATCTTCCCGGGATCGCACGAGTTTCTAACCGGTTTTTTTATTAGCTCGTCAGTCTCGATTTTTCCAAAACAAATAAACAATATAAATTATTGGCGCAGCATAATCGGTATAAGAATACTGGTCAGATTTCCATCCAACTCTGGTTATTTTTTTTTCTGGTAATTTTAGGCATCACTGTTATCACGTCGAGCAAGAAAATCTCTTTCAGGCATTAATATTTTTAGTTTGTCACGTCGAACAAAAAAAATGAAAACTTAAGTTAGCTTAACCGGTTTATAAGCATAGCGATTGGAAACTCATCTGATCTTTGAAAGATATGTATCTCAATAATAATTGCCACCTCAGACAACTGAATTATATTTTACTGGTTATTTTTTTAATTGTTGTTTTAATGAGGTCTTCAGCAACAAATATTGGTCTATTTGTTTCCCTGATTATATAGTATTTAGCTATTTTTATGCTATCTTTAAGTAAAGCTAGCTTTGTTGTCAATTTTGTAAGATCGGTTTGAGCAAAAAAAACATTTTTGTAGCAACTAGTACAAACAAAGTTGACAAAAAGCAACAAATAGTGAATATTTTTCTATTTTGACAATTTGTCACTGCCAGTGTTATTGTAACTTGTGGGGGCAAGTTTGTTCCGTCCTACACACAACACGATTTTTTATCTTACTATTACTTTTATCTACGGGGCATCCAAGTTCCAGGGGGGGGCAGCTGCCCCCCCTGCCCCCCCCTGGGTACGCCCATGCGGGCTGATAATACAATATAAAAATATAAAAAGTGTCCGCCGAAAAACATCCAATTATGGTGGCGCTACGGTAGCAAGATTGTCAATTTTAACAGTATTTAGGTATAAAATAGTTATTATCTAGATATTAAATTGTTCAACTCAACACTCCGACACCCGTCACTCCGTTTACAACTGCTCAAGTCGTATACCTCAACCTCAGACCACCTCCGGCAAGGCTAGCGCTTTGGTTTTTGAGTGTTATTAATATTGGTCGCTTATATTATCAGCTAGACAGTTTTTCAACTTGCCCTTTAGAAAACATGGTCTTCCTTTCGAGGAAGATTTAGAAAAATACAGATTAGTAACATAATAATAATGTCGGGGAACCTTATTATATTTTTTTATAGATTACAATTTGGTAAATTTAAGAAAATATTCAATAAAAAAATATTTAAGTTGGATACACGTAATATTTATATTATGGGTCATTTGGTACAGCTACAGTTTTTTTTATTTAGTGACTTCGTAGTGCTGTACCCGTGATAGTGATATTCTACTCTATTCTGCTCCCCAGTTGATATCCGATCGTATTTTTGTCTTGGCGCTCTCATCTTCAAAAATATATCAAAATTTCTACATCAACATGGCGGATAAATCAGAAAGTAAGTTTTGTTTATATTTCAGCTAATGCATTTTACTATATTATTTAGACTCGTACTAGGTTGTGGAAATAATTATTTTTTTATTTGGCTACGTACCAGTATTTCTCTAAGATTCTTTAGAAGTGTTCTCCTCTGTAGTTGGGATTGTAATGTGGTTCGCTAAATTCAAAATTTGAAAAAATTCAAATTTTAAGCCGAAATGTCATTCAGTTTATCATAAGAACTGTTAATTAAATTGTGTTACTTTGAATTCTTAAGATACATACGTAAACAATGGTTCATTCTTTGAATTCTTAGTGAACTTTTTTGACTGCGAAATAAATTGTATGTTATTTTTGTTTAGGGGAGCATGATGGAGAGCAGTTTTCTCCCAGATCACATTATCGTGTCAAGGACGAACCAATGGACTTGGATTTTCCCGAAGAGGAAGAGGAACCGCCGGCGTTTGGTCCGGCTGCGCTCGGTCTTCACAGAGTCGGTACTAAGTTACCGCCAAAACCAGCACCTAGTGAACCTGTCCAAAAATTGAATGCGCGGGGTATGCCAGCTCGTATTAGAAAGAAAAACAGATTTATATTTGTGGATGATTTTGTTAATACATCACCACCACGTCAATCTCCGAAACGGACTCCGAAGATTATCTCTAAAACACCTAATAAACAATCAAGTGCCAAAAAGCAAAAATCACCTTCTAAAGTTCAAAGGGCAAATGAAAAATATGATGAGAAATCTGAACCTGTTGGATCCCAATCACCAGATACCAAGTCTGGCCATCGAATTGGAATGAGGTTAAGGAACTTGTTGAAGCTGCCAAAAGCCCATAAGTGGGTTTGTTTTGAATACTTCTATAGTAATATTGACAAAGTCTTATTTGATGGGGAAAATGATTTTATGATTTGTTTGAGAGAATCTTTCCCACAACTTACAAACCGTAAATTAACACAAGTACAATGGTCTAAAATTAGACGTATGATGGGCAAGCCCAGAAGATGTTCTCAGGCTTTTTTTGATGAGGAGCGCAGAGAACTAGATAGAAAACGAAAATTGATAAGATTTATACAGCAAAGAAAAGCCGCTGATATTAGTGTTAAAGATTTACCAAATGAAATACCAATGCAATTAGTAGTGGGAACTAAAGTCACGGCTAGATTACGTAAACCACAAGATGGGTTATTTACAGGATGTATTGATGCAGTTGATACATCCAACAACACATATAGGATAACATTTGAACGTCCCAAGTTGGGTACACATTCTGTGCCAGATTATGAAGTTTTATCGAATGAGCCTCCAGACACCATTAGTCTTTCTAGTATAGCAAAAAAGTTTCGTCCACGATTTGTTCTCCAAGATATATTTAGCTTGTATGAACCAACAAACAATAATTCTCAAGGTGACCCTCTTATTGGTTGCTCTGATATAGCTAAACAAATGGATACAATTGGCAGTTACCCATTTGCCCTTTTAGAACTAATTGTCAAATTAAGAAGAATATTGAATGCTAAACGAGACAAAATAAATTTGTTGAAAGAATATAATTGTGATGCAGAAAAAAGAAAATCATTTGGACAAAAAATGCCAGAGGACTTTGAAAGAAAATATGCTGCAGTTGTGATAGAGTTGGAAAAAATGAATATGGATTTACAAGACTACATAAATGATGTGCAACAATACTGTCAACAAATTGCACCAGAGCCTAGTTTAGCAGCAATGCTAGTACCCTCGCACTTGAGGGAAATATGCCGTGAGAAGGCATCTTTATTGGTAGAAAAAAATAATAATGGGTCTGTTAAAGATCCCAATCTGATTGATCTTATTACAGATCTCATAGCTTTAATGCTTCAAGTCAAAAGTTTGTCAGATTCAGATCAAAATGCATATGAATTAACTGTATTGCAAGGTACAATGGAACAAATAAAGATGAAATTAGAACCACATCATCAAAAACTTTTCCAAAATAATGTGGAGATCCATATGCATAGAATTCAAATGGGTTTAGGACAAATGACCCCCAATAGCTATGTTGCTGGTACATAATGTGCAATATTTATAAATTTATGAAATACTGATCGTTTATTTGATTTGCTTGATTCTTAATGAATTTATATTAGTATAACAAATATGTAGAGGCAATAACTTCATCTTGTATAATACATATTTGGTGCATAGTCATACTAAGATATTATTTTATGTAGTTATAATTAGAAAAAAACTGTATGATAAAGAAATCATTTTGTAAGAAAACAGGCTTATTCAAAAATTGTAATTTATTTTATTGTAATTTGGTTACATGGGCTCACAACATTGCTCGGTGCCATGAATGAATAACTTGTATTAAAATACGAGCTTTGAAATAAAATTGACAAGCAAAACAGAGTTTTATAATTATCATGTGTTTTTTTGTTATAACATACCACTTAACAATAATTACCAAGAGAATTGACCCATGCATGAGTGTCATTCTTTCATACGTTTTAGTACCGTGCGTGAACGCAAACGGGAGAGCCAAACCCACTTGCGTGCGAAAATCCGTGTGACAGAAGAGAAAAGGGCCTTGCCATTTAACAACACCAACCCACACGGCTCCTGTAAAACTTAGTGACTACTTGTGTAGGTAGGAACATAGTCGCTTGGTTCCAGATTGGTTCCAAATTTCCATAGCCCACCGAGAAAAGCATACAGGGAGGCCTCATGATTTTTTCCTTGCCGATTTAATGAAACAAACGATACGTGCCTTAGATTCGAACTCCGCAGTCAACACCGCGATAATAATTGCCGCTACACAGCAGGACATTATATTTAGGCATCATAAAAATTTGCGGCGGCATTTTTAGGTGAAAGAATTTTTAAAATCGGTCAAGTAGGTTTTTTAATTTACACCTTACAAATAAAATTAATTTTCTTTGTGTAATCGGGCACAAATCTAAACTCCGAGCTGCAACTGGACAATTTGTCTGTCAGTTCCTCATTACTTTATGCGGGTGGAAAATACTTTACAGATTTAAAATAAAATGTGTTGATAACAATAGAAAATGATGTATTTCTCTATACATGAATTACATGGGCATTTAAAATTACTATAGTATTAAACAAGATACGCATATAATTTTTTTTTATGACGAAGTTCTACATATTTTATTACAAGTACAAGTGAACTTAGAATGTAGTAAAAATCCAATACTCAATAAAATTGGCTACTCTAGTCTTGCTAATAATAATAATAATAATAATAATAATAAAAGTTTATTTTGTCATCATAGTACATGGATAATGTTAACACAGACATAGCACTTATAAAAGAAAACAGAGGTCAAGCAGATAGATTAATGGCCCCCATGCTAGGAAAATCCTGTGTTATGGGGGTCATCCAACCGTCCAATTGATGTTAAACAGTGATGTTTTTATTTTTAAAAGTAGATACATGCATTCAAATTTGGATATTGTACTAATGACAGTAAAATTATTCTAAAGTTATTCCAACAAGCGTATTGTAATGTGATGCAATTAAATCTGCGTAAGAGTAGTGAAGTGTGTGTGAGGAGGTGAATGAAGAGAGATGTGTGTGGTGTAGAGTTGTGGTTGTGTGTTGTGTTGTGTGTGTGTGTGTTGTGTTGAGAGAAGGAAATAAAGGGAATTAGAATGAACGATAATCAAATATACGAGGGTTTGATGAGCTCTTCTGTATCGTCGTAGTCAAGCGACATTAGGTATTCCTTCACTTTGTGTTTGCATTGGTAAGTGTTCAGCGAGTGGATGTTGAGTTTTGTGTGCAATTTATTGTATAGCAGAGAGCTCAAGAATCGACTATGACGTTGTGCAAAGGTTGAGTTAACTTGTAGTTTCGGACAGGCAGGATTTGGTCTTCTTCTTTGGATGGACTTGGAGGTGTCTGGAGGTGAAAGAGTAGCGTGTTTACGAATGACTGTGCGAAGAATGAACAACTGTCTGACTGTTAGAGATTTGTGCTCCGAGTATAGCTGAAGTGTCGGGTAGCGACGGGGTTTTCCCAGGAGAACCTTAATCACAGCGCGTTGGGCCCGCTCCACCTCTATAATCGCGGTCTTTGCGGTTCCTCCCCAAGCAGTGATGCAGTAGCCTACAATCGATTCGCAAAGAGCGCTGTAAACCATGTTCAAAGTATCAATGTGAGCCGATAGTCTTAGTTTCTTAAACACAAATAGGAGTTTTCTAATGCGCGATGACAAAGATTTTAGATGGGTCTTCCATGATAGACAGGCATCGAGCTGGAGTCCGAGGTATTTTACCACAGGAACTCTGTTCAAGATAGGACACGCACAGTTTCGACATGATGTGTTACATTGGTGTACCTTGACCATGACTGAATGTTCGGCCGGTTGATTTAAGGGGCGAGAGCTAAACGTGACCAAATTAGTTTTATCTACGTTTAAAGTGAGGCTGTTTTTGGACAGCCAGTGAGTAATCTGCCTTAATATTGCTTCTGCGGTGTCTATTGTGGTCTGCCAGTCATGATCGTATACTACAATTGCAGTGTCGTCAGCATAAGCTACTATATGTGCTGAGGGGTGTGATAGCTCACAGAGCTCGTTCACGTAGATGGAGAAGAGAAGAGGACTTATCAGACTTCCCTGTGGTACACCGAACTCAATTGACTCCTCCCCACTAATGACATCCGCTACCTTGACAGACTGTGTTCTCTCAGAGAGGAAGCTTTTGAAAATATCGTGAGCAGTACCGCTAATAGGTAGGTACAGTATAGGAAACTATTGCATACAATTATCAACACTATGTTTTATATTTATTCAGTGTTTCTAGCAATTCATCAGCTTCTTCCGAAGTTTTTACACGGATTAACATTGGTGTGGGTGGAGGCTTTGATTCTGGCGTAGGTATGCAAACTAGCATGACATTATTTTTACCCATGCGTTGTGTAGGTATTGCAGACACCAATATCAAATTGACCAAAATTGAGCCCAAGTTTGTATTGGCTCTAATAATGAGTTGGTGTTTTTCACTATCTTCAATTTTCTTGATATAAAGTGTGCCCACACCCTTATCAACAAAATTACCATCTTTTTTTACAAATACTTTGCAACGCTTATCATAAACACTATTTTCTTCCACAACTGGTGTAAATTCAACTTTAGGTGGTGCATCTTCTTCTTCATTAGCCACTTCTGCTGTTTCTGTATTCTGAGTAACATTTGAATTGAAACTGAAAGGCTTTCCAATGCCAAATGAAAATGGAGCTGCAGATCCATTACTTGTTGTACAAGTTGTAGTAGTCGAGAAAGAGAAAGGAGATGAAGTTTGGGCACTACCTGTACTAGATGTAATGGCGCCAAATGAAAATCCTGCTGAGCTAGTTGTGAGTGTACTTGAAGTACTGGTAGATGAGCCAACTCCAAAGGAGAATGTGGATGATTTTTCTTTAGCTGCAGTGGTACTGCTTTCAGTAGCAAATGAAAATTTTGAACTTGGAGATGCATTGAAAATAGAAGATCCTGTCACATTGGTTGCAGTTGTAGTTATAGGTTTAAGACCAGCACTTCCAGTTTCTGTTTTCATTTCAGATGTGGTATTTTTAACATCAATTTTTTTATTATCTTCTTCTTTACCTGATGTTTCATACTCATCTTGTATTTCTTTCAAATACTTTTCATAATCTTTAAATATAGGAGTGAGAATACAGAGAGGAGTTTGTTCCACATGCTTTTTAATCCAATCAGAAACAGATTCATTTAATCCTTTCAATTTTGAATAATATTTCATTTTCTTATCATTTTTTCCATCTTCAGATTTATTTTGTGTGTCATTGGGACTTGATTCAGGTTTTGACATGATACCAAAACTGTTTTGAGCTGAGTTGGCATTGGACATTGGTTGAATTTTGAATGGTGTAGAACTTGAAGTAGTTGAAAATAATGACTTTGCTACATTAGCACTGGTAGATGGAATGTCAAATTTACTAGAGGTCACTGGTGCAATAGATGATTTTGTGGAGTCAGTATTGTTATCAGTTGAGCTTGTAACAGTTTGAATTTTGAATGGAGAATCATTAACTGTAGAATCAGCTTTTGATGTACTAAACATAGATGGAGCTGATGTTGTGTTCTGAGGAGAAACCCCAAATACTGATCCTAAGCCTGTTTGTGTTGATGGTGATCCAAATGGTGACTTAGTCGGTGTAGTAGTTGCATGATTACCAAAAATACCACTACTTGGACTGGTTGCTTGCAGTGGTTTACTTGAAAACAAACTGGATGTTACTGATGAATCTGCCTTGATGGATGAACTATTGTTGTCATTGTTGCCATTAGTTAATTTTGACAAAAAGTCAAATGATGCTGGCTGGGCCTTATTAAACCCACCAAATCCACTGAAGACACTCTTTTTAGCCTGAAATATAAATGTAATATTAAGCAAAATTTTTACAATATATCTTCGTGTTCCAATAATACAAAAGAAATTAATAAAACATGATAACTGAGCAAACTGAATTAAAAAAACCGATGATACTCAGGTTAAACTTTCTGACCAAATTTTTCCATCATGTACGAAGTAGGTTAGGCTATTAATAGTTATTTGGTACAAGTTGACATCCACATAATCTGTTTAGTTTAAATTAACAACATTTCCAAGCAGCTAAACTGAACAATTCTTTATCAGATACTGGTAACCCAAACATTTTAATACACAATCATGCAATTAACAGTGTAAATATAATTTTATTACAATAACATTAATTTGTGGAGTTAATCGATTACCTCGTCACCAGCAACTTGTGTCCGCCTCTTTGCAGTTCTGATAACACGTTTTTCGAGCATATCTTTGGACGCAACTTTAAAACTGCCCATTTCTTCATGGTCGGCCGGGTCATCTTGATCCCAATTTTCATGATTTAACTCGGTGGTTGCTTGTCGTTTTACTGACATTTTATTATTTACTTAAAAAAACAAATATAATATAAATTCGCAGATACACAGGATCTTTTTTTGTCGTGGTGCGGCAGTCAGCACGAATAATTCAGCATGATCATGTCGATTTTTTTGTTTTAGATTACGATATCAGTAATTAACTGTTTCAATTGTTAACGCACTCGTTTATATTATTTGCCGATAGTTTTATATAACATCAATGATATTATAGTACTTCTATGACAAGTACCTATTTTAATAAGTTAAAAAATTAGAAAATTACTCCAATGAACTTCAATCGTAGTATCGACGCGACGACATGACATTCAGATTATCAGTGTTGCCGCAGTAAAAAGTCCTTCGTTCAGTGCTGCCACACAAAAAAAAACTCCGCAGTTGCTTCGTTCTGTAGACAGAGAACTGAGAAACCAACTGCTTAAGCTGCGGGTCCACTGGATCGGAATCGGAGCGTACGGAGCGGACGAGTCGTCGGTATTTACAAAATACCGATGGGTGCCTCCACGGCATCCGGCTTTTGCATCGGCAATATCGACATTTTCTAAGCGATCGAGTTCGCATATTCGAAAAATTTCATACATTATAATTTTGATTTATTAGAATTAAAACTTAACTAAAAGTTCTTCGTTCATCGTGAATGTAAATGTAGGTAGATATTTATTTATTTATTTAATTAATTACTACGAACCCACCAATTACAGTAATTAAAAAAAACTAAATTTATTAAAATCTACAAAACAAAGCAATAAAAGAAGGTAAAAAACACTTTCATATCTTCCTCTCACAGTACTTCTGACATATCAGTATAATCTTCGTCCACTCATCCGCAAACAGATCGCCTGTTGGATTAGAATCCAAGAGATCGTTTGGCGCGGCCAGGTTGCGAGGAATTGGCGACTTAGCACGTGCAACGGTACGGCATGCGGGTACGGCAAACAGCCTGTGTTTCTTGCCCCAGCAGTAATTGTCTGGGACAAAAAAGCACGCCAGCACGCGAAGCAGATCAGGAGCATATATGAGATATACACAGTTTAGCGTCGGAAACACATCTGTGTGACTTTTGTGTGTGTGTTCACTGTCACTGCCATCATCGGCAGAAATATTATAAATTTTAAATATTATAAATAATATAGATTTTATTGTTATTGATTTGTATAATCAATAACAATAAAATCCGTCCGGTCCAATTCCGGCCCAGTGGACGGGCAGCATGGTTGGAATGCATGGTTTTAAAAACTGCGGTCTTAAAGATCGCGTAGTTATTCTATTTAACAAAATTTTCAAATTATCCCCATTAATTTCTAGTGACATCTGGTATTCGGCCTTTTATATAGCTGAGAAGACCGCGGTTTAAGAAAAGTATTACATTGTAATAAATAAAAACGAAAGCTCAAGTCGTAATCTGTCGTTATAAATTATTATAATCTAATATTTTTCTTTCTCCGGTTTTTACGGCCGGGTTAAAGTTAGCTAGCGCCAGCTTCAACCCGGACAATAAGTTTGGCACGAACTGTACGCGAGCTATAAAGACCGCGGCCTGTAAAACTGTGCGTCTATCTGGTACTTTATTACTTTACTTCTTGATTTTGTCTTTTGAATTGTGTGTGTGTTTGTGTGAGTGAGTGTGGGTCAGGGTGGAATTTCGTACTATAATTATAGTATTTGTACTATAATTTCATGCTTCGTACTATATATTATGTATATACTATAATAATTTTATTGCTTTGCAGGAATGACTAATATAAAAACCATTTACTACCAATTTAATATTTAAAACACCACAAAACTAAAAAATAAATAACATTTAAACTTCACGTCTTCACTTGGTTGCTCCTCGAGTGCCCCTCGAAGTCTTACCTTTGTGAGAGAATATTCTGTAAATAAACCTTACTAGGATAAAGATAACACAATTCATAGGCGCTAGTGCAAAAGTGGTAATTGTACTGATTTTATTCCTACTAAGTATCAAACCAAATATTGAATATCTAATAAACTTGGAAGACTTTTGATCCAAATTAATAGTGTAAATTATATTTTTTGTAAAAATACTATCTTTTCAGTTTTTTGTACTATCGTTTTGAACATGCCCAAATCCAACCCTGGTGTGGGTGTTAAATTTTAATTGCATTTTTAGTATAAATAATTTGGAATATCATAGGACAGTTTTTGAAAATCAGTCATCATGCCTATTCCACTGGACTCATTTCTTTGAATAAAGTTCTGCAGTTCTGCACTAAGTATAATATATTTAATTTTAACCCAATAAAATTAATGAAGTATTTTTAATTTGTTTTAAATTATATTCTTTCGGTTATGTAATACGAAATACACTATAGGTAAATTCAGAAAAGTAATAGAATAATGTGTTTCTCATGTGAAACAAGAGTTGTTTCTTTGTGAACATGTATTACAGTTATAAATTGGGTTAATACTATCCTTTTTTAGTTTTTTGTACTATCGTTTTATACATGCCCAAATCCAACCCTGGTGTGGGTATTTTTATTCAATTCCACTCGACTCATTTCGTTGAATAAAGTTCTGCAGTTCTGCACTAAGTATATTTAATTTTAACCCAATAAAATTAATGAAGTATTTTTAATTTGTTTTAAATTATATTCTTTCGGTTATGTAATACGACCCACTATAGATAAAGTAAGAAAAGTAATAGAATAATGTGTTTCTTGTGTGAAACAAGAGTTGTTTCTTTGTGAACATTTATTATAGTTATAAATTGTTGTTATATATTGGCTAAATTTCTGTTAAAGTAAGTTGGTAATAATAAATAGACTTGAATAGGCAGTGATTTAATATAGTATAATTTGTTGAAGAAGAACATAAACAGAATGGAAGTATCGAATGAAATAAAGGAAGATATTCGCAAAACGCAGTCGGACTTGAAAAATGCAATACGAATCCATCAGGTTCGTAAATTTTATACGTTGTGATATTTATTGTGATTATTATTACATTGCCACTTGAATAAGTCTCGGCCAACATTTTTCAGGTTTGGGTTGCGCGACTTCAGGAAGATGAGAATGTAAGTAATAATTCTCAGAAATATTATTGTATGTAATTATGATATCGATAAGTACCTTTTTATGTGGTTTGTTTACAGAACATTCATCTCAGATCAAAAGTTAAAGAAGCTGAGAAGGAAATTATTGCCATTGGGCAAACTCAAGTAAGTTATCAAAATTTATAAAACAGACTGGGTAGGTAAGTATACATTACAACATAAAAGTATTTAGGTTCTTTAGCAACTGTAAAACCTTGACATGATGTAGTTAACTAACTATTTTATTTTATGAAATTTACTCTGTAGGTGGTGGAAATTTAGGGTGCAAACAACCCTAAATTTACACCCTATAGTGTAAATTAAGACTTACAAATATATTTGTAACAAACAGCAAAGCTAACTTGCACAGGACATTTGTTCTTAAATTTATCCTCCTTGTTTAAGATAATTTGAGAAATAGTTATTTGAGGAAAACTGCTGCAATAATTGAAAATTTAACCAAATATCAAAGCTCTCTGACCTTAGAGTTAGAGAGTTATTAAGAAGACAGAAATATGTATAAATATGTGATCCTGTCTTCTAATAAAAAGAAACTTGCACTTTGTTTAAATTTTGTTGTCTATCTGTTTGTTCCGGCTAATCTCTGAAAGAAAGTGGGTTTTACTGGCTGTTAACTGTTTATTTATAAGGATTAACTTAGGCTACTTTTATTTTAGAAAAATAATTAATGCTCTGCACAAAACAAATGATATTTAAATCATTATAAGAAATATATATTTTTTAAATTTGGCAGTAACAAATGCTCAAAGTTATAAATGTTTGTGAAAGAAAAAATACTATTTCAATTTGCGTGCCTCTGGCTAAGTAGGTGCTTTGGTCTTCAGTTTAGTGGCTAAAAAGTGTTTGGTGTATTGAATTTGAATTTGAACCCTGCCTGAGATCGTATTTTCCTTTCTTTCAAATGTATTTTATTTTATTTTTATATTTAGAAAACTTACAGCTAATTAAACAATAATAAAGACGAATATAATTAAGTAAGGTTAAGGTATAATCATATATCTTTAATAATATACATAAATATACCTTTATTATAATTAATTAATTAAGTTTATTTAATCTTACTAGAGGTGCAGCTATTTTTATTGCACAACATTATGAATGTATCTCACATGACAAATACCTAATGTGTTTTATGTAAATGCCTTCATAACATAAACTATTGTATAAATGAAAAATGTGGGTCATAATTATTAAACCAAAACTTTTTCACCTCACAGAAGTTAGTGGTAGACAGACTAAGGAGAGAACTGGAATTGTATCAGCAACGGTTGAAGTCCCGTAACAAGCAAGTAAATATTGAGAATGACAACCGATATGTGGCACAGCAACTGAGGGACCATCAAATACAATATCGTGGCAGAAATAGAACAGTGTCCCTTTTAAAGCCATCTGTATTAAATGAAATACACATAAAAACAGAAAATAACAGTGATGATATAAAGGAGAACAATGTATCTGATGCAGAAATTGAGATGAAGTTGTCTAATGAAAAGGAAAACTCAAATCATAGTGAAAATGATGAAAAAGATAAATATCAGAGGAATTTTTCTCAACTACCCAACCCTATACATGATAGTAGAAACAATTTTGTAAATGTTTTAAACAAAGTGAAGGAAGCTTTTAGGTAAACATTTTATATAATTGAAATTGCCACTGGCAGAGAGCTAGTTAATTATAAATTTGCTGTGTATTTTCTTTGTTAGAGATCCAAAAATAAATAAATATATGTTGTTGAAATGTTTTCCCTATACTTTTGGTATGACCATAATTATTAATTAATTGACAGTAGTACAAAGCATCAGCATAGCAGTGATTGGCACGAACAAAAGTCGGATTCAGACTCTTCACGAGGTGCTGCGCTATCGCCGACGCCGTCACCGCCGCCGCTGCCGCAGCCTGGCGAACCGGTTACGAAAGAAATCTTCTTAAGGTAACATATTATAATTTTTTTTACTTGGTTATTCCTTCTGTTTCTTCTTGTCCTTCATTGGTTCCTGGTAGGCTTGATTTGAGGAGTAAATATACTATCTTACTTTAGCATATTAATCTTAATTATGAGTGTTCCCTTAATTTACTTACATTTCATAAAATATTATTTGGGTTATTTAATTTTGCAGCTAAATGAACAATGGTGTAAGTTAGAGTCTGCTCTGGGAAATTACGATATTTATGCAGTTTGACTTAGTTACTGGAGTTATATTTTCCTTAAATGGAATGTTAATGTTTCCAGGCTCATTGGCTTAGTGACACCATTACAAAAAGAGCTTTTGGAAAAGAAGATAAGTGAACGACGCAAGAGATCCACAACAAGTACCAATAGAAATGAGTTCCTTTATGGAAATTATGAAATGTTACCTGTAAGTATTATATAAGAATTTCACCTCGAAATAATACAGATCTGAGAATTTGAATTTAAAATAATATCTGAGCTTCTTGTTTTATTTATTTGTTTGATGGAAAAACCTTAAACACCTTTACAACTACTTACTAGCGACCCACTCTGGTGGGGTCACATATTGGTGAAAATCTGTACCTTGATAATAATAATTATGTAGTGTAATAGTGCAGAACTCAGGAGTCAATTTTAAAGTTTTATTAGTGCAAGATGTACTCACTATTTTGGAATATATTGTATTGTTTGATATTATAGAAAAAGAAGAAGTACAACCAGTTTCCATATCTGCAGACACACAATGATCCTCCACAGACGAGATCTGCAAAGTTACGTAAACAACAGGTAGCAAAATTCTTTAAAATATATTTTTTAAATTATAATTTTTAATTGTGTTTGTATAACTATACTAAAAACTTCTTATTCTTAGAAGATTTTACTATGTTTTACAGTTACAGAATAAAACATCTCGCGAAGGTTCACCTTCTGGCTCTTCTACTGAAAATAAGGGTAAGTGGTAAGGGCAAGGGTGATATGCCACTGGTCAAATGTCCTTTATATTTGAAGTTATCACAAGTTATCGCAATCTCTGATCAAAATGACATTGGACCAAGAAATTCGAGGAGTGGCATACCACCAAAATCCGCAAAAAATAGGAGAATTTCAATATTTAATTTCATTTTGCCAGGATGGACCAATGGCAAGCCTGCGTGGGCAGCGACACTGCCAGCTAGTTTATCTGTGGAACCAGTTTATCCAACACATAAAAAAGTGTGTCATGTTTGTGGACGAAATGGTGAGTGCAAAATAATAATATGCAATATATATATATATATTTTATGATAGTTTATTTATCTATTTATAATATATTCTTTATTGTACACGAATAAAAAATAGAACATAATCGATTTTAAAAACATACTTTAGCGACCTTATCGCGAATTGCGATTTCTTCGTTAGTAATATAGAAATAATAATGATCCCTGAGAGGGAAAGTATTTTAAACATAGAAAATATTATTATTATTACAATATTTAGTAGTAAGAAGAAAAAAATACGTACTATGGAATGTGGAAATATATTTTTTTATTTTTTCAGACGTGGCTTCGTTACTGGTGTGGTGTGCGGGGTGCTGCGTGTGGCAGCACACGGGCTGCGGCAGTAGCGGCGGTCGCTGTGCGCTGTGCGGCGCCGCGCTGCCCGAGCCGCCGCACGTGGCGCGAGACCCCGACCCCGACCCCGACCCCAGCCACCAGGCGCAGCTGTACCGAGGTATGTGCTGTGTAGCGCGGGGTGCTGCGGCAGTAGCGGCGGCCGCTGTGCGCTGTGCGGCGCCGCGCTGCCCGAGCCGCCGCACGTGGCGCGAGACCCCGACCCCGACCCCGACCCCAGCCACCAGGCGCAGCTGTACCGAGGTATGTGCTGTGTAGCGCGGGGTGCTGCGGCAGTAGCGGCGGCCGCTGTGCGCTGTGCGGCGCCGCGCTGCCCGAGCCGCCGCACGTGGCGCGAGACCCCGACCCCGACCCCGACCCCAGCCACCAGGCGCAGCTGTACCGAGGTATGTGCTGTGTAGCGCGGGGTGCTGCGGCAGTAGCGGCGGCCGCTGTGCGCTGTGCGGCGCCGCGCTGCCCGAGCCGCCGCACGTGGCGCGAGACCCCGACCCCGACCCCGACCCCAGCCACCAGGCGCAGCTGTACCGAGGTATGTGCTGTGTAGCGCGGGGTGCTGTGGCAGTAGCGGCGGCCGCTGTGCGCTGTGCGGCGCCGCGCTGCCCGAGCCGCCGCACGTGGCGCGAGACCCCGACCCCGACCCCGACCCCAGCCACCAGGAGCAGCTGTACCGAGGTATGTGCTGTGTAGCGCGGGGTGCTGCGGCAGTAGCGGCGGTCGCTGTGCGCTGTGCGGCGCCGCGCTGCCCGAGCCGCCGCACGTGGCGCGAGACCCCGACCCCGACACAGCCACCAGGCGCAGCTGTACCGAGGTATGTGCTGTGTAGCGCGGGGTGCTGCGGCAGTAGCGGCGGTCGCTGTGCGCTGTGCGGCGCCGCGCTGCCCGAGCCGCCGCACGTGGCGCGAGACCCCGACCCCGACACAGCCACCAGGCGCAGCTGTACCAAATGGCAATTTTTTTATTAAACCAAAATACCACTTCACTCACCATAAAATCTCAGAAACTTTATTAATCTCAGAAATTTTACACATTATTAACCACCGGACACTGCTAGTATAGAATGTATTTATAATATTATTTATTTCAGATAAATTAGCTGAGCGGAAGAGCTTACAAGAGAAAAATATAAAATTATGCGTCGAGCTCCGTAAACTTGAAGTGAGAGCTGCAAGTCTTAAGGAAAATTTAGACGAGCATAATGCAGAGAAAAGACAACTGTTAGCTGACCAGATCAAGACTCAAAGAAACCTTCAAAAGCTTTTGGACTTTATCAGTCAATTTAAGGAGACGTCTATAAGCATACGTTCTTCATCTGTGAGCGAGTCTGGTAGCGAAATTAGTAAAAGTAATGAGGAATGAAGACGTTAGACACATTTGTTGGTAAATAAAGTTTTCTTGTCATTCCATCATAAATTAATAATAATTATAATATCTATGAAATTGCCGATTTTCTATGGTTCTTACTGTGGAAATCAGATATTATGTAATAATAAAATATAAATTACAATGCTACTCGTGAACTGCAATAATAAATTAATAATATAACTATATTTTTTTAATAGTAACTATGTCATTGTTTCAGGACGAAGTTTTGATTATGTCTGCCTTCGTGTTCGTCAGCCTGATTGTTGAAGTTATGATGGATTTGTGTGTAAGAATGGAGATATTGTAGTTCAAAATTTAGTGTTACTTAGATTCTCATTGGTTTGATAGCAACATGGTAAATCTTAAATTAAGTTTGATTTAGATTTATATTACATCAAATCGTCTATTTCGCTATTAAAAAACAAAGTGTGTTTAAGTATTGCGTTTTTAAAGCCAATTATTGGGGCGATAGTTTAATTTTAATATTTGTGAGCTGTAACAGTTGATTGATTATTATAAATTCATGTTGTGTGTTTATATAATGATTTGTCCTAATCAGATGAATAAGTAAATCAAATATATTAAATGAAATCAAATGATTAGCCAAAAAGTGAAGTGTTCAGTATTTGATTCCTAATATAAGTGTAGTGTAGTTATTGTCAGTAGTATTGAAAATGAATTAAGGTCCGACTACTAATTTAAAATTGTAAGGGCCTGTTTCGCCACCTGATAAGAGCCCATTAAATTGCTTGGCAGATAATTTCATACAAATTTTGTTCCATTTTTCAATTAATCTGGCTGTTAGTGGCTATCCAGAGGAGGTGAAACAGGCCCTAACTGTTGTTTGTAATGATTGTTCCAAATGTTACAATTTCAACAAGATCAAATGTCCGTCCTTTTCTAAGTTTAAATATTTTATATACAAGAAGAAAAGGAAGACAAGATTAAATACATTTTAAACCCAACAACGTTTAGGTACCATGTATGGATATTGTCCATATTATATTAATTCCACATTATATTGTTCTCTGTGATATGATTATTTTTCCTTAAGTTTTCAAAGTACATAATAATATTATGTATTTTGTAAAAAAAACTGTGTAAATAAATATTCGTAACTTGGTTAAAAGTTTTTAATTTCTATACTTATTTATATTTTAGACGTAATTTTACATGATACCTCCTTGATTATTTTAAACGAACGACGGTCAAATTATGGGTTTATAGCATAGCAAAGTTAACTTGTGAAATAATTTATTTATGCCAATTCCAAAACTTTCTTTCCTTTCAATACATCTTTGCGCAATTCATCAAAGCTACGTTCCAATAAATGGCATTCATATTGCGTAAGAGTAGTGTACCTATGCATTTCTTTAACACCGACGTGATTGATATGCACCAATCCTCCGAAGTATGCCGTACCAAAATCGTTATTGTCTATAAAAGCATTCACTTTGGCTGGCCGTCCGTCCAAGGCGTCGAGTACACTGCGAGTGAAAACCAACGCGCTGTAAGCAACTGAGAGAACGGGTGAAAAACCCTTTTTAGCTCTTAATATTTTATCATCAACCTTACGGAATTTCATGGTAAACTCTTGGGACGCCTTAGCATCGAAATCTGAAGTGGGGACACTTTGCGACAGGAGAGGAATGGCAGTTTTGTCAGAATGCCCTCCTATCACAGGTACGATGCAGTTGCGAGGGTTTAAGTTATTCTGATCCGCATACAATGTTTGTGCACGCATTGCGTCTACGCCTGTAACACCGAATAGCTTCCTCGGATCATAGTCTCCGTGGTTTCTCAGCACCTCGGCGGCCATTGGAACGAGACAATTTATTGGCTCCGTGACGATGCCTAGGAATGGCATGGGGTTCATTTTGGCTACCCTTATCGCCAATGTTTTTATGAATCCTGTATTTGCTGACAGCCATAACTTTTCATTAATACCGGGCTTGCGTATGAGTCCACCAGCACCTATGACAATGTTCGCGTTTTTCAAAGCCTTGTCTAGAGTGTCATCTCCTGTATAGCCTTGTAGGTGTGTTGGGACAGGCACGTGCGACAAGTCTAGTACAACACCTGGTGTTTGTCCTCGAGTGTCGTGGACCACAAGCTTACTGATATTGGGTTCTGCTCGCAGTAGTAAACAGAGGGTTTGACCAACGTCGCTCGCGCCTCCGACCACAGTGACTTGATAAGTTCTTTTGGTTGTATATAAAGGTTGCAAAATCTTTCTGCCGATTAAACTGTTCATTTTGTTAAGGAGGTACTATCACATATACATAAGATTTACATTATATTTAAATTTACAGGTAATTATTTAGGTAATTCCAAAAGTAGGGACTCAAAAAGTCATAGTGACATAAATTCTATGACATAAATCGTGGAATAAGCTTTCATCTCAAATTCAAAGGAGGAAGCTTACATGATTTTTCTGATGATTTCTTTAACTTAATCATACACTTACATAGGCATTACCTACGCCGTCTGCCGCACAAGTTGCGATTTGATTCCCGCGCCTAGCAAATATTTGAATGGCCTAAGTGTGTTTAATTTGTCATCCTATGTAGGTATAGGTACGTCCTGTGCTGTGTTCCCGCTGGTACACATTACTTAGTAGAGACCAAAGTAATAGGACCTACCTATAGATATCTTGTGAAATACTCGTATACCGGGTAAACTTGAATTGAAATTTCCGCCAAAACGCTTTATTATTAGCTAAGATAAGAACGCTAATAGCTATCTTATCTACAATTAAAAGGTACCTAAAGTGATTAAATCGGCGTAGGACTGTGGCATTGGATAATTAAGTCTATGATATTCGTCGGAAGTATAAACAGTCATGCATAAAAACACAAAAGTATAAGGCGATACATAGGCGGCAAAACTGTAAGTAAATATTGTTATTTAAACTGAAGGTATATTCTATAATATTCTATTTGTATACCTAGTACCTGTATACCTAGGTACCTATACAATTAATTAAATTTAAATTTAAAGAATTAAAATGTATAAAAATTGTGCGTTGAGTTTGTATGAGTCGCTTGTATGTCATCATAGTTGAGTCGCTCATTCGAAGTGTTCAGTAACAACCTATACTTTCTTTTAAGTATACTAAGGTACCTATCTACTTCTCAGCATTCTCGGTTACAAGTCGACTAAGATTTTAAAAAGCATAGGTATAAGTCATACTTGTTATACATAAGCCATATTTTTGTTGAATCAGACGACGATGACTCTTCAGATGTTCACGTAAGTTTTTATAAACAGGACATGTAAACACGTAGGTACTTAAAATATAATATTTAAAGCAAGAAACACCCAGACAAACACAAATATTTAAACATTCATCATATATATATATTTGTGTCCTGTGGGATTCGAACCCACGACCTCGTGATCAGCAGTTAGGTACTCGAACCACTCGACCACAGACGTCAAAAGTTCTCAAATACCTACTAATAGGTAAACTAACTAAAAGGTTTCGACTTTTGAATCGGTCTGTATGCGTTATCATACCTATTCGTATAATCGATGCTATTAAGATAATAATATCAGATGCTATAAAAAATTACCAGATTTCACTCACTTTTTAATGGTGAAAGAACTTTGCTGCTGAATTTGTTGTGGTTTGTAGGCACCACCGCCTAAATTCCATTGCCAAATGTTCTGCCCTTTACAAAAAAATAGATACCTACCTAAGATTGATCATTTTTTTTGCATTTTCTAAAAAAATATAGGTTCGCACTATTTTACAAACATCCAATTGACGGTCACCTGACTCGAAACAATATTTGTGGGACAAATAAACTTGAAAGTTTTATGAAATTTTACGTTTTGGTTTTCTATTTCAGCCTAACATGAATTTCTTCAGTGATGATGATGATATCAATAGAGGACTACCAGCAGGAGTTGACTATTTATCTAAATTAGCTAATACCAGCAGTGACAACAATAGTACGACCAACAAAGCTGATTTATCATTCAGTAGTGATGTTTCTGGCAATCACTCCACAGCTATTGGACTAATTAAGCCAACTTTAGGATCACCAGCTACACAGACAGGTTCAGGGTCGGTATTTGTAATTTCTTCAACAAACACAACTATTTATCAGGCTGTCCCTGGAAGTATGGATCAAATCATTCAGACGCAAGGTTATTTCCGAACCTTTTGACCCTGGAATTTCAAATGCAGTTTCAAAAGTTATGACTAATTTTTGTTTCATTCAATCACTTCACACAGTGCACTATCGAGGCTATCAAAATTTTAATTATTCATTTCTTCTGTATCAAAACCTGATACAAAAAAAAACAAAACTAGATTTCATAGATTCTCTGTTCGCAATTCATATTTAGCCTTACCTACTTATTTAACAGACTTGGGTATCTGTTGTTGTCAATCTGGTTAAGTTCAGTTCATTTAAGTTCTAGGGCACTATACCAAAGTCATTGTTTTCTGGTACATATCGTAGTGGTATTTTTGCCAAACCCTCAACTACTGCACCGATTATGTCGCCATTTGGATTACCATCAATACAATCCAAGCTTATTTCATTCTTTATGAATCTTCAAATCAAGTTACAGGCACAACTTTACTTTATAAATATTGATTTCAGGAAATCATCTATTGCACCAGTACCCTCTAGTAATTTTGACATTCAATCTGCCAGTGCAAAGTCATTATTTTCAAATACACCGAGTGCTACACCATTTAAAATTCAATCAATGTTTAATGATAGCTCATCGCAAAACAATTTTGGTATTATATTAAAATCTGAATTAAATCCCCATGACCAACAAAATAAACCAGAAGACAAGATTCAAAAGAAGAAGAAAATGACTTCAAGACTAAAAGATCTAAATATATCTGTGTCTAATTGGATTAGAACGCATGTAGAGCATGATCCGTTGTGTGTTCTCACTCCAATATTTATAGATTATGAGAAGTATTTAAAAGAAATAAATGATGAATACTTTGATTCAAGCGATGAAGACATCGAAGAGACATGTGATGTAAGTTCCACATTTGAAATGAAAACAGAATTTGAAAAATCTGCTAGTACTACACCTATACTTACGACTGCAAGCAATGTAACAGGATCCTCTATTTATACTACAAATTCAAAAAGTATACAAAGTACGGAAAATCTGTGGCCTTGCACATTCTCTGTTAGTTCCATATATAAATTAAAAATGCCACGTCACACTTTCGAAAGTTCCCCAAATTTCACGTTTTCAAAGAGACCAAAAACTAAGAATGAATCTGCAGAAATATTTTTATTTGGTTCTGAAAGGCGTATATTGAAGGCAATACGAAAACCTAGGTAACAACTTTCAAAATCGTAGTCACCGCCAACAGCGCGACCATGCATTTTACACAATTTTAAACGTTGTTGCGTAGGAAATACGGGGTTTTGTTCAGTTATTAAACTCTCTATCTTTTCTCTAGATGCCCAGCGCATCTGTCATTCATTAACTGGAGGCCCAGAAAAATAAGAAAACTTAATTTTTTAACAGGCGACCAACCCGAGGACCACATAAATTCAATTTTAATAAGATATTAGTTGATTGTTTGTTTGGCGCCGACCTAAGATTAGTTAATAAACTTTATAAAGTTTAAGTAGGTATTTTATTTTATTTTACGCTTTTCAGTTAAATTTTTGGGAACTTTAAATTTTGGTTATGGTAGCCAGATTTTAAAACTGGTAATTGGTAATCTTAGTATGGAAAATGCTTAAAAATACGACAATTAATGAAACAAAAAACCCGGCTGCGTCAAAAATACCTAACAAAAATCTAAAAACAAGCTCTATGTATGAAAATATGTATATTGCAGGTGGGACAAGCAAAGAAACAATTTTGTTTACGACTTATGAAATGATAAAGTATAGATAAATATTATAATATTAATAAAACCAAATACTTATATATAAATTATAAACACTAAATAAATTAAATAAATAATGAATAACTCAAAAACAAACGCAATACTTATGAATAATACATTTTATTAAATTATATTCCTGAATTACTTACATAACAATACTAATGAAAACAAAATTAATATCCTACATATACATAATATATATTTTAAACTTACCTAATAAATGTAATTATATAAAAAAAGAAAACAATAATAAGTTTATGATGTTAGTAACTGTAGACACATTGCTGTGCCCGACGGGGTCCATAATGAACAAAATAATTGTACTTTTTACCACCTAACAACTTACATTGTGGAATGCAATAAATATTGAGTATTGAGTATTGAGCTAATAATATTTAATCGTAAATTTTATTTCCTACTTTTTAGTTTGTAAATCATCAGAAATTCACTCGATAGATCCTAAATGTTCATTGGAAATGAAAAATTATACACCTAAAGATTATTTTCAAAATCATTGAATTTGTCATCAAGACGAATCTAATGATGTAGCATTTATCTAAATCGGTTGAGCCGTGGAGTAGTTGCGAGCGGACATAGGAACGGACATACGTAGTAATACATACATACATACACGTCAAACACATAACCCTCCTTCGGGAGTCGGGTAATAAAAAGATAACTTTATTTAATCTATGACTAGGTATATTACCACGATATTACCTTTGTATATTACAATTTTATTTATGATTTTGATTACCTATAAACAACCTAACCATAAACGGATAAAATAAAAAAAATATAGAAATTTGGCATTAATTTTTGGTAACAATGTCAAAATTACAGTGTCAATTAGTAACAATGTAAGCAAACAATTAAAATTCTGTAAAAAATACTACTTACTTTTAATAATACCATGTTTAGCCACAAACCGTTCACTCGTATATGTAGACCATGGAAGACAACAGTAAAATTGATGTCAGTGAGAAATGTTCAAGTTTCTGTAGTTGGTGCCGGAGGAGAAGTAGGAGCAAATTTATCTCTTTTACTTAAACAAAATATTAAAATAAAGAACCTAAACCTATATGATGACGATGAAAAAATTAAAGGAACGGCAATGGAATTGGACCAAATACCCGGCGGACCGAAAGTAAGAGGGTTCTCTGGTGAGAGTGACTTAAATGCAGGTATTCGGGCCTGTGATTTAATAGTGATGGTCCATAGAATCCCCCGAAAACCAGGAAATTCGAGAGAACAAATGCTTGCTGCTAATGCTCCTGCACTTCAGAGGCTTTGCCGGGCAATGGCTGACGAAAACCCTGGAGCGTTCCTTGCCATCGCAACTAATCCATTAAATTCAATGGTACCTTTCGCTAGTGCTCTTTTATATAAATACGGAACCTATAACCCTTTTAGGGTTTTAGGCGTATCGCACATAGACGGCGCCCGTGCCCGGACTTACGCTGCAAACGCTTTACAGGTCAGTGTTCGAAATTTGAAGCTTCCTGTTATAGGAGGGCATTCGGATGAGACAATCATACCATTGTTTTCTAATATTTCCCCCACCGATTATTGTGTAGATCCCTGTCAAGCAGATACATTGACGCGCCTAGTAAGAAAATCTGGGACAGAAGTTGTGTTTCAGAAACAAGGCTGTGAATCGGCAGTATTAGCGGTGGCATGGTCCATTAACGAATTTTGTGATTTGATAATAGATGCTATTCGGGGAGCTGAGGTTGTAGTGAATTGTTACACCGCCAATCCAAATTTTGGAACAAGATTTTTCTCCGGTCCTACTACAGTGGGGCCTCATGGCATAATACAGGCATGCCACGACTTCACCTATAGCGACTACGAGTCATTCCTTTTGAGTGCTTCTGTGCCCCTTATAAATAGAGATGTAACCCTTGGAGAAGATTATGTTCGTTTTATAGAATTCGCTGGAAAACCGCAGCGTTAAGCATTGTGAAGAATGTTGTAAATTTTACAGGCAATAAATTTTAATTCAATAAAATACCCATTTAACGTGACTTATTTAGTACAACTGTTCTTTAACCCCTAATTATAATGAGATATTTGTAATTCCCTAAGACAAATAATGTGGAAGATAGATTTAACTTCACGGGCTTGACTGAGAAAGCACCTAATGGAAAATAAAGCCTTAAAACACTACATTTAAATTCTAGTCTAGCTTAGCTGGTAAGTATTTGAGTTGAGGGTATAAAAGAGTTAGGCTGGTCTTGGCGGGGACACTACCGTACACCAGATAATTATGTAATGCTTACAAACATTTTAACTGATAGCATCCCGGTAAGAACTAAGAGCAAACCAAACATTTCAAAGTGCATTGAAAACAAAGCCATAGAAATGAAGAGGACATAATCGAAGCTGACGTGTGCCGTTCGGTTGTAACGGTCCAATATCGGACAAAATGGCGAGGTGGTGACGCAAAGCGGCCATCCGAGTCGCATCTCATTCGGAGAACATTGTAACTGCCTCGGCGACTTGTTCCTCTTAGAGCCAAATGGCTGCGTTCACAATGAATTTTGTTATAGGTTATAGAAATGGTAAGATACTTAGATATTTTTATAAGACAGTTTTTATCCAATTCGGTGGTGTTTTATTGTAAGTAATACACGTAGAAAAATGCTAAATGACATCTCAGGTACATAATAACGTTAAGGGAATGTAGTTTTATAGTGTATCTTGTCAGGAGACCTAATACGGTTTGCGGCGGCCGGCGGCTAGGCACCACTCAATGTAATTACCTAATGATTTTAAATAATTACCCATACACACACTAGCTGTGCCCCGTGATGTTACCCGCGTTCATGTAGTTATTCCCTATCCCGTGGAATTTTCCCAATATTCTTTCTTTAGTGGTTGCTTCTCACGTTATAAAACTACCTATGTTTCAATTGACGGTTTTCTAGACTCAGTACCTACTTCCGGATGTCCATTGATAGATCACAAGAAACAAGTTTCAAGAACTATGTTCTCACCAATAGAAGTGTAAAAATTTACTTCCCAATATAATTTCATGTGATCCTAACTTAACAGGCGGGGAGCGTTCTCAGCTCGCTGCAACCGCAAATAAGGATCGTAACGACAGGGTTAACTTTAAGATAATCGCTGAGCGGCCATACGGGTCCACCGCGGCGTTACATTGAGTTTAATGTCTTTCGGTCTTGACGACCGCCGTCTGACGGTGTTAACTTGAGCGAGGGTTAAGGGTCGAGAGAACGGTGATTACACCTCAGTAAGGACCATTTATTGCCACTATACTGTTTGTGATTGCTGTGTGCTACATTAACGTTTGGCTTTATTTTATAGACATTATAAAGTCATCTGCGGTTTCGGTTGTAAGATCTTTGACACAAGAGACCGACTAGTCGCAGTGATACTATGGCCACAAACATATAACTAAAAAAACAATCTACACAGGAGGAGAATGACTTCTTAGAATGGTGGCCTTAGACAACCTCACTGGGCTAGTGATGGTTGGTAATCTTCACAGTCAATCGAGGAAGTCTCTCAAGTCTTCATGTTTCTTTTGAGACCACCTCAATTTCATTTATAAGCTCGTTAAGGCGGCGACATACGTGGATTTCGCGTTTTGGGGGTACATTAAAACGTTTTTTCTCCCTAATCTTTATCGGAAAAAATCCAAAAAAAATATATGTTAATCTACACGATACAGAGCAAGTGCGTCTCGGGCCAGATTTTTTTAAAAAACATTTGAAGTATTAAAAATAAATGATCAAAGTAGCCTCCGTTTTTTTCGTTACAACCTTTTTTCTTTTAAACTATGAACTGTAGGATTTTTTTTATTCCATCAGAATATTAAATAGTACTATGCCGAGAGTACTCTCGGCTCACTTTTTTGAAAAACTTTTTTAATTATTTTTTATGATTTTTTTACGTAATCGATACTCGCAAGTTCCCTGAGCAGCCCCTCTGTCGCCCAATACTTTAGTGCGGGACGAGGCGCCGTGCTGAACGGACCTGTGCCACTTTTTTCCGCAAAATGGAGCTACATACTCGATACTTTTGTGTATTAGTAGTAGTATAAAGGGTTTATCAGTGTGTGTAAATCTTACAATGTTTTGATAGGGTGAGCACGGTGCTAGCTACAAAACAAAATTTTAGCAGCTCGGGATACTATTTTAATTTTTAACTAATATGCAATTATTTTTTAAATTATAGGTACCTATTGATTTTAACTTTATACTTAATGTAAAATATTTTTTTAATTAAATTCAAGATGGCGAACCTACTTATTCTTTTCATTAAATGATATGGGTATCAATTTCGAGGTTTTTTGGGGTGTTGATTACGAAATTGCCATTTGTTTTGAAATCCAAGATGGTGGACATCATTTTTTCTGTCATAATTGACATGGGTATCAATTTCGAGGTTTCTTGAGGTGTTGATTACGAAATTGACATTTATTTTGAAATCCAAGATGGTGGACATTTTTTTTCCAAAACTGTGACATGGGTATCAATTTCGAGGTTTCTTGGTGTGTTGATTACGAAATTGCCATTTATTTTGAAATCCAAGATGCCGGACATTATTATTTTTTCATTAATATGACATGGGTATCAATTTCGAGGTTTCTTGGGGTGTTGATTATGAAATTGCCATTTATTTTGAAATTCAAGATGGCGGACATCATAATTTTTTCATTAATATTACATGGGTATCAATTTCGAGGTTTCTTGGGGTTTTGATTATGAAATTGCCATTTATTTTGAAATCCAAGATGGCGGACATTTTTTTTTCATAAATGTGACATGGGTATCAATTTCGAGGTTTCTTGGTGTGCTAATTACAAAATTGTCCTTTATTTTGAAATCCAAGATGGCGAACATTATTTTTTCATAACTGTGACATGGGTATCAATTTCGAGGTTTCTTGGCGTGTTGATTACAAAATTGCCATTTATTTTGAAATCCAAGATGGCAGATATTATCATTTTTTCATTAATATGACATGGGTATCAATTTCGAGGTTTCTAGGGGTGTTGATTATGAAATTGACATTTATTTTGAAAAAAATTGCGCACTGTATAAAAAATATCCTTTTCATCCCACCATCTCGGAAAAAGTATTTTTACGCTTCGATATCTGAGTGCAAAAGTCGATTTTATCCTCTAGAGAGACAAAGTAAATTGAATTTAGAACATCGTGCTTTTACCCCCCTGGCGCCGAATTTATCATACAACTTTTTTTTAATTTGTTAAAAACTCAGACTTGGAACCTTCCCTAGGTTCCGAGTCTAAACGCAACAAAGTATCGATATTTATGTCGAATCGATATTTTTTGAAAATATCAGTATCGATACTGATATTTTTATTCAAAAATATCGATACATGGGCGATATATCTTAAAAACCAAATTATAAAACAACAAATCAAGTCGACCAAAAACAAAAAATACATTAAATATATTTTTTTTTAAAGATGTTAGTATAAAAAAAGTATTCCTTTTTGGGATTTTATAATCTTAAAACGTATAAATGTTTATTGGTCTGTAAAAAATATAGATTTTTATACCTTTTCGATACTTTGAATTTATATCGATGCATCGATATATTAAATATCGCTCAAAAATATTGATACATTAAAAAAATAATATCGATGTATCGATATTTTTTCAACAAGCCTATCGGAACTTTCTTGGTGTACTTTTTTAAGTCACTAACACCAACATTACAATACCTAACAAAAATATTACACTCAAGTAATTGTAGTACCGTTACTTTCAATTTCTCTTAATTATACCTAGTATTATTTGTTATAATTTTAAGAATAGGTATTCTGCAAAACTAACCTATCATATAGTATTTAATACCTAAACTGAAATAAAAGTATCTAGTGGTTGTAAATGTTTTTTTAGTCATTTCCTCGCTAAGGTGGGATGAAAAGTTACGTGTTGCACTCGAGTGCAAAGATTTTTCACCTTGTGCTCTTTTAATTCCCTCGCTGACGCTCAGGATTCTAATTTTTGAATCACTCGCTTCGCTCGTGATTCAATTTTAGAATCCTTCGCTTGCTCGGTCATCAAAATTAAGCACGCGGTTAAAAAGCAACTTTGCACTCTTGTATAACAAATAACTATTATACATTATAATATACCTCCACGGGGCACGCGATGCCAGCGGTACCTACGGCCTCCGGCAATATTGGCAGATAGCTAGGTAAATTAGATTTACTGTAACTATAGGCAAGTGTATAAATATAAGAAGTATGGTCTACGCACACTATATGAGTTAGCCATTTGGTTTATGCCTATTGTTATCAAATCTTAAACAAATATTAAAAATATATAGATTAGAAAAGTACCCATTTACCATTTTACCCTTTGTATTGTCCTCTTGAGTCTTTAATTTCGAATTATGTTTTTTACATTTTCTTTTGTCATCCATTTTGATAATAAAAATAAACATAATTATAACGCACAGAATTACTTTATTACAATTACAATAACGACTAAGTATATTTAAATAATTTATGTACACCAATACACGCTAATATTAAATATTATTATGTAATATGTACACAGACACAAAAATAACCCCATTATATGATTACTAAAAATCGATGCAAGTATTACGAAACTACGAGTATGTAAGTACTTCGATTTACAAAGAAAAGTGTCGCAGGTCCATTCAGCTTAGTGTCTCGTCCCGCACTGAACTGAAGTTTTAGGCAAGACTCGACAAGAGGGGTAGGTCTCGCGATTTGCGAGTTAAACGTAAAAAAATAATTTTAAGTAAATAATTAAGAATGTTATTATTACAAAATCTGTTAATAGTAGGTACTTGCTTGTTTTTTGCCTACACATTTTGTTTTTTCTAATTAGTTAGAAAAAACAAAATATATCTATAAGCAAAAACTTGTTATCGGCTATCAGCTGACCAAGTTGCTGCTACTTAGCTTTTAATTAGCTGTAAGTTTTCCGTGCAATAAATAAATAAAAAGCAAAAGGTTCCTTCAGTATCATATCTAAATTTCTTATAGAAAAAATATTATTCAACGAAAACATTTCTATCAGTAGAGGTATTATAAATTCAATACAAGTGTTTTTTTAAAGAACTCCAAAACATTTTATGCCATGCCTTTAAACTGTCAATTGATATCATATATTATCTGAAAGTCTAACACTGACAATAATAACAAGCAAACAAACCTTTTTATCATTCCGTATAAAAAACTATAATATTTAAAATTATTTATTTAATCGGCCGAAAAATGTAGACAACCCTAGTCTAAACGGCAGTCAATGTGTGAGTTCAACGCGTAGTCAGTGCCAGGGGGTGCGGCAGCGCGCGCGGTGCTATTCGTCGGGAACGCCCACTCGAGCAAGGTCAACGGCGTATATCGCAGTCTTAACTACCTGTAACGATTATCATAAGTATACCCGACGGCCGCGGCAGTTCTCCGAAGCACAGTTTATTATTATGATGAATAATTTCATTAATAACAAAATCAATAAATGTTAGGGCCTAATGTTTCACCCTTCTCGCAGAAAGTTTCTGTTAAATTACCTGGCAGGTAATTTCATGATTTCGGTTAAACATACGCTTAGTATGTCAAGCAAACTTCATACTGACTATCATAGAGAGTTGCGGTGTATATTAATATTCAATCTATCTAGACCTACTCGACGAGTTACGTATCAGATCAATCATGATTATCTTCAAGATTGTATCAACGTCTTATGGACCAGTTCGCTTAATGTTGTCATACCACATTTTAATTCATAGTTTTTCCTCCTGATTCCAAACTGCTCATTAGATAAAAGACAGCTCGTGTGGGTCTAGGGCCTAGGCGTTACCCCTACCTACTTGCCTAAGTGTCCTTTTAGGTACCTACTAAGCGTTTTTGACACTCACTTGGCTATTAAATTATGTCGCACAACGACGATGATAGCAGCACAGTAAAGAGAGGTAGTGGCAGAACTTTAAAATTAGGTAAATATTCTCCTAATATAAAAGACTCGATCATAATGATATTGGGACAAAGGTTTTTACTAGAAACTAAAATATACACTTATGCTCTACTATAAAAAGATGACAGGAGTCAACTGGGCCACAATCAATGACATTATAAACATAGTTAAAGGCACAAAAATTAAATAAGTAATTTTAATTATTCTTTGGTAAAAATGGGATATTATGGAAAATTAAGCAAGTGCTATATTGGTCACAAGTGTTGCAGTAGATTGTGAGAGCCTGGGTTCAATTTTAGTCAGTGATATTGGGTTCCTAGAAATTTCTCTAATTTTAAGTAATTATGCCTGGAGCGCTCCATATTATATGGGAACTAAAACATTTTTTTTGGTGGGTATAGAACACATCCACAAAACAACTTTGGTGTGTTCTACACCCACAGTTCGCCGGTTCTCTGTCAAACCCTTCCGACAATACAGGCGTGATGGTAGATCTCTAACCAAAATCTGTATAAAAAACTCATCAGCAATTTAGCTTGATACCAGTCTTATACCATACCATACAAGTGGATGGGAAATATTCTTAAAGACGTGCACACACTCGGCAAAGTTGGGGGAAGTCGTTAAGATGTCCCGTGGGTGTCGTCTTTCGGCGCTTCGGTGGCACTGGAGGAGTAAGGACTATGGATACGGGTTGGTATGGCCTGTTATATAACAATTACTTTATAAATAAATGTAATAAGTGTTTACTTTGGGATTTCTCCGCAAATACGGAAACCTAGGCTTAGAGAATCATTTTTTAAAGTTACCTTTAACGTAAGTTTCTGTTATATTCCTCATTCCTAGGCTAAGACTACTTTTTTACTAAAAAGGAGGTCTCTTTCTAAGATTTACTGTAAAAGTGGTACAAGTTTCTGCAATAAACCTTTTTGTTTTTATTTTTTATTTTATTTAAGAACACACACACACACACACACACTAACCTGTATTTTAAAGACAGGTTAGTGTGTATTTTGCCCGATAAATATAGGGAAGTACTAACCAGATCGCTTACTTCAAAGGTACTAATATCTGTCTCTGGTTGGTTACTACACTGGTTAGTTTTACAACAATGCCCGCTAAACAAAGAATGTGGTAAGTTTCAGAGCGGCCGCGTGCCTCCCACAAGTCGTTATCTCAACTTGTTTGCTAAACCCGCCACGCCAAGAATTGCAAATGGTGATAATTCTAACTACGCCGATAAATCAGCTACACCCCGTTCAACTTTTTTCCCGAGAGGGTGCCTCCTTTCAGCCATTGTTGGTGATTGATCGCGCCTTTCCTATACTTAAACTTTTTCAAAACACTCTAGAACATGTGTTACTAAAGTTTCGACAAGCCGTCGACACTGATGTATTCGGATTCGTACTATTAATTTGTCGTTTGCACGTATTTAGTGTGGCAGTGAACCCATTCGCCTACGTAGGACGAAGAAGTCACGCAATTTGAACGACAGGGTTACGTCGGGCGTCGACTACACGGGTGCTTGCTGGCTTCAGCATCCATGAAGGCCAAATAGTGAGTGCAGATATCGAAATGGATCAGTAGGTTATCTGTTTTGGGAAATGCCTCTAAAATTTTACCTGCTTATGAGGCAAGATGTTTACCACAATTCTATAAAATACCACGCCTGTCTTATTTAAACTATCTAATAGGCATAAGCACCCACGGGGTTGTCTAAAAGTTAAGTTAATCCTATTTTAGATAGAAGACTACACGTACAAAATCCTAATTTAATTATTACTATACCGACCGGTATGCTAGTCGTTAAATTAATTTTGTCCAATGTCACTTTGATCAAAGAAATTGATTTACATTTGATGTAACTTCATAAAGATGGGTAAAAGAGGTTTGATGAAAACCTATGATGAAAACTTGGACCAAGATTCAGACCTGTGACATCACTCTTATAATGCCTATTATTGCCCATGCCCATCAAGCATTACTCAAGTCGCTATAAGCGACAGGTCGCGTTCATGTCATGTACAGTCATATAAGTGATATAAGTACCATAAATATTAGCGCACGGTTTTTTTTTCTATGAAAATATTTCCAATAGCCACTTTTTATAATTAAATCTCTTTGGACGTAGTCTACGGGACGTTGGAGTATTTGTACAAGATTTTAAGCACTTATGAAATTGAGATCCTGGACTGTCGTAGACTGAGTCTGGTTACAATTACAAATAATTTCTTATTTATCATTGTATGGGAGCATCTTCTCTAATTAGATCAAGGTAATAATAACCCTCCTCCTTCGGCAGTCGGGTAAAAACAATAAATTAACCATCGATGGCACCCCCGGGAGTTGACAGTCTATTTTATGATCAGCGTTAATTGTCACCAATTATACCCGTTATAATATTAACGACATACCTTACTTATATATATATGAAGTATATTGCAATAATAATTATTTAGTATCGACAGTATCCCTGGTATTTGTTTGAATGCCGGTTTTAGTTCCTTAAATTACCGCTAGAGGGTTTCTTTTCTATCTCTTTCGTTTCTGATCTAGCGCTGATCCTCCGCTCAATTCTCCGTAGAACCAGTAGAGCTAATTTTATTTTCCCTTGTCTTTCTCCCGGTTACATCTCTACTTACTTACTTATCATTGACACTTTTTTTTCCCTGCACCACCTATCACCACCACTTTAAGGTTTTCATACAATATTCTATGATCATATTAAAAAAAATGTAGGTATATACATTAAGATATACATTCAATAGTAAGTAGCATGCAAAATGTCCCAAAAATATTAATTTATTTATTATACAGAGATATAACATTACTAAGTTCTATTGAAAGAACTACCTACTACTTATGAACTGTTATACTTAGTACCTAATAAAGCCGTAAAAGAAATCCAACGTTCCTATAATAGCTTGGTAAATAGTAAACTCTAAGTTCAACAGGGTTGTACCAACTCGTTTTAGTGCAGCGGATGTAAGCATTAAAATAATTAATTACCAAACGCCCATTAATATTCTATTTTCAAGCATAATTTACAAAATAATCGTGTTAAAATAAACTAATGACATTGTTGCGAGTATGCAAAATAATTGGTCCCAGTTATAGCAGGCACTGCCGATGTAGCGAACAGTGGTGCTCCTTAGAACATGGTTCCGAGCTATTTCTGCATGCTCATTATGAAAAGGGATTTCCTGACTCTGCCAAATGCAATTTGTTCTGGTTAAATTGACATTTCGCCTTGATATTGCCTATATTTCATATTTAATTAAAGTCCGTGTTCCTCTTACGTACACACTTCAATGGATAATAATTAAATGGATGTATATTTGACACAATAACACAAGTAAATATAATTAGGTAGATATTTGTTAACATAATAGACGACATGTTGCGTTTCAAGTTGGAATCGTAACGTTTCACCCCTCGATTCAGCTCGGGTTTTAATAATCGATTTAATTGAGCCAATGAACAATTTAATTAAAATTCTAAAGACATGGCGTACGGCCCGTGGGATGCGGCGCGACGTGAGCTGTGGGAACACTTTGTAACTGGACTTTTTGCGAATTGTCCGATTACATTGAATGTTAGTTAATATTAATTTAGTAAATACTATTAAACACCTGTTCGTTTTAGTAGCAAATTTTGTACGTAATGTGAAATCAATACCCTTGATGGATTCACCTTTATTTATAACTTATAATTGATATATCGGATCCTGTTCTTTAATAATAATATTATGTGTAATGAATGTGTGATGTATTTGATGTGATGCTGTTGCCTACCTAATATATAAATAAACTTCTTATGCCTAGTAGGTAAGGCATACGCTTCTATATCCGTGACTCATTAAATTAGTTTGTTTGCGGTTAATTAGATAAACACATCATTATCGGTACAATATAACCACATAAATATTACACACAATTATAATTATTTTTATCAAATATAAATAATTAATAATAATTATGTTTTTGTATAGAGTAATAACAGTATTTACTTAAAGTATGTTGCTTAGTCACTGGGTCTCTCTCGTCTGCATCTGCAAATCTATAGCAAAATATTGAAGCGTTACCCTTAAGATTTGAAAGTAGATTCGAAGTTAGATTTAAAACCTTTAGATTTGAATTTTGTCTGTAAAGACCGGCCATTGTACCTTTTTATGAATTATGGAATTGTTCTTTGCATTATTTTTTGGTGTGCAATAAAGAATATTCTATAGACCTATCTATCTAGAATTATTAGACGTTTTGTTTTATCTCCGAAATCCTAGAAGTGGGTGTAACATGTATAAAAATATGCGATTATTAAAATGTCGGCTGTACAAATGAGCGTTGTGGCACGCGGGCTATGCAGGTATTTACGGTACGGGTTATTGGAGATCTCCCGGGAATCATGTCTCTCGAAGTCTCGATCCCCTTTTTACTTGCAAGTACTTAGGTAATTCTGTTGCTTTAATTTTATCGATTCTGTATTTTTAGCATTAGAAATCAAATTTGAATAGTCATTCGAAGTCGGAGCCAGTAATCTGGGTAGCTTAGTTGGTTAAACAGTGTACCAAACCGGAGGACACAGGTTCGAATCCTGACTGTACTCGAATTTTTCTTTTACGAAAATTATAACCAGAAAATGACGAGGGTTTAATTTTAATGCGAAATACATTTATATAAAATAAGAAGTTAGTTACGGGTCAACAATAACATAATATGCTTGGTTAACATGATGGTCGGAAAGTTACTTTACTTACCTAAATGCATAAACTGGATGCATCTAACAATTATCAATTGTTGCGAAAAGAGCCTTCCTATCCTACTGTGTTGAATACTGTTAATATTATAGCTAAAGCTTTTTAGCCTTAGAAAAACTAGGCTAAAAAGCTTTAGCTATGAGCTTGAGGTCCTGGTTCGATTTCCAGATCCAGCAACTTTATTAAGTTTTTCCATTAAACTCAGTAGCAGTTCGGAGTTTTGATTGATACCTGGTGAATGGCAATAGGCTCGCCTTTTTTATTAGTAGGTAGGTACAGTTCTCGCCAAACTTATTGTCCGGGTCGAAGTTGGCACGAGCTAACTTTAACCCGGCTATAAAAATCGGAGAATCAAAAATATTAGTTTAAAATGATTTCAGACGACAGCCTACGACTTGAGCTTACGTTTTTATTTATTACAATCCTATCAGTTTGTTTCTGCGATTTTTAAGGCCGGGTTAAAGTTAACTCGTGCCAACTTCAACCCGGACAATAAGTTTGGCGAGAACTGTACCCATCTGCCTAACCCTGCAAAGACGCCAGGCGTGATGTTATTCATGTATGTATAAGTTAAATAACTAACTGGTCCACAAATTATACGGGCTATTAGTTGCATATACGGGAAGTAGGGTGATTACTACTCTCATAGCATTGAGTGCAAGTAGTGTCACTTGCACGCGTAGCAAGTAAAGATAAACCATGATCGGAGAGTCGCGTGACCGGCGCGTGCGTCCATTTCCCAGTCACTGCAGTCCTAATAATGTATAGAGGTGTCGTTCGAGCTAGAATTTAATAAATATGGAAGGTGTTTTCAAATACAGTTTTGAGAATTAACACAAAAATTTACTATCATGAGTTTAGATTTTTCAGACGCTTTTCTGCCCAATACCCATGTGCCTCAGTAATAAACGTTCAAGCAAATTCTTAAACATAACTGTGCCGTGATTAACATTAGAAAAGATTATTATTGAAGGTTTATCCCAAAAATATTACCTTTTAACTAAAATATTATCTTGTAGGCAATATTTGGTATTGTTGGTTTTGAAACTCAAATTCTGTGTTTTTAATAGCACCACTAAAGAAGAACGATCTTTTAACAAACCCCTCATTAACCGACATTAAAAAAAAGGAGGTGGTTATCAATTCGACTGAGTGTGAGTCAAGGGTATGTTGCGCAACATTTTTCAACTTCGTTGTTGTCTGACTATTGGTTTAATATTATGATATTTATTTCTGTTAATAGATTTTTAAAGACACTTTTACAAGTCAATGTTTTAATTTTTTTTAACGAGATGGCGCCGGCATTTTCTAGCTGACAACCTCTGAGAAGAAACGCCGAAACAAACTCAGAGAATCATGGTCTCTTGTGTGGTTCTCTGAAAATACACAACAAAATGTTTGAAGACCTTTTTTTCGTAAAAAGCAAAATATTTTAAAGGAATGCTACGAGTTTGTGTCCTGTTCTACGCATCGCTACGTCTGTGCGCGCGAGTGGTGTGGCCACGAATGTCGGAACGCGATCATTTGGCACGCGCCGCGCTATCTGCCATCTGCGGGCACACCGTACCAATCGGCGGGAAAACACCCGCGAACGCCACAAATCCCACATTATGCGACTCATGAACGCAGCTTCTGAACGAAGTGCTGCACAAACAGCATAATAGCCGTACGTAATGGCCTATTGATATATTGAAGTGATGAATTAAGCAAACCTATTTGGATTAGTTTGTTTAGCGCGTTGATTGTTGGTCTGTTTCTGCCTCGAGAACACTATTTGTTGATTGATGATGCCATTAAGGTACCTACATGCATGCATGGAAAATAATCCATCACTTCTAATAATACTGCAAATATTACGTACCTACAAGGAACGTATGAACGTAGCAATGTATGAAAAACAAGTGATTACGCAAGGATTATAGTATAGTATCTATCTACCTGTAGTTTCTGCTTACATACGGCTCCTTTCTTATGTTATAAATTGGTTTAAATAAATACTTATTTTTTTAAGTATAGAATCAACTTAGACCTTAAAAATTGTTCATCCAACCGAATTTTAAAACTTCATAACTTCCAACTGATATTGTAATACATATATCGATGATTGATTTATTCTATACATATAGTTCTTACTAATATGTCGTGACGTGGTCGTTTCGACCCCTAATCTTTATTCGGTGTTAATGTGTTCGGGATTACACACCATTAAGTTTGGCTTTGCGTTCAATGCTGCCGCAAAATAAATAAAGATTATTATAACTGGCGACCGAGTGCCGTGAGAAATATATCTAAAATCTAAACAAAACACTGCATTGTGTGTTGGATTGTTTTCTATTATACATATTTTAGTGGGGAGAAATAAGCTTCACATGTCCATGGAAAACAAAACAACAAACTGATTTATTGTTTCACTGCAAAAACACTTAAGCAAACTAGCATCTCTTTAATTTTAACCTTTGACATCCTAAATACGCCTGGGCCATCATTACGAGAATAGATGATAAAAAATGGGGTTAAATTCTGAATTGTAGACCAGTTTTTTAAACGAATCAATTTTTCGGTATCGATACCTGATACCATACCTGAGGTAACTTGAATTGGTTGGACTTGGTTGAAAAATAATAGGTTTTCTTTTAATAGGATTTTCGTGATTCAGATCAATGCTTGCTTTGAATAAGTAGTATAAAATTCTTAAAGCCATATAATTTTAACGACTTGGTTTTTGGGTAAACTTGGCAACTTGGTGATATTAAAATAATTAATAAAATAAATTACATATTTTTTTATGTATTTGATTTTAAATAAGATTAAAAAAATATATTTATTTATTTATAAGGAAACTCAACAGCTTAAAACTAATTTACATGCGTTTAAGATTTCACTTCACCATCAATGAACAGCAAAATGTCGTTGGGGTAAAAAAAATGGATTGTAATTTAGGACAATAAAGTGTAATTATAATAATTTGACCTAGACTACCAGTCACCAAAATGCTTAAAGATTTTAGACATGATCTCTTTAGTAGAGGACATTAATCTTAGATCGCACTTATCATTTAATTAGATCCGTGTCGAGTGCCCTTGCGGCTTCAATTTTATTTTATAATGTCATACACACGTCTCTCCCTAGCTAAGTATGCCACAAGAATGAATATTCTCTCGTCTATTTAGAATGTATTTCTGTTAAGTTTCTTATAGCTATGACATAAGGTGTAAAATTGTATGGTTGTCTGCTTTTGAAACAGTAAAATGATAAGTGTTTCGACGGCTGGCGCGCGTCCCTACTGTTACGGCGGTCGTATTCTATTCGCTACTGGCCAGTTGATATGGCAAATTAATAGGGCTGCCAAAGTTGAGTATGAAGAAATATACTTTAAATAGAAGGAAGTGAAGGAAAAAGTGAGGACCGAGTCGTATCAAGAGGTAAAACGAAAGGCAGAAGATCGAGAACAGTGGCGATTGCTCCACCGACAAGAGCTGAGCTCTTAATTTAAGAAGAAGGAAGTATTTTAAATGTTTAAGGTAATGTCAATGTAATTTCATAAGTTAGTGAGTCTGAAGTTCAATATCATGGTACGTTAGCACTAACCTTATTCTACATTACGTGTTTATAAAATGGTATTTTCTTATTAATGGTAGCTTCCCGCCAGCGGCTTTGCCCGCATGGTCTTTCCCCCCACCCATTCATCATTCCCATTCTCCCCCGTTTTTGCAAAAATTTTCATTGCTACTCCGCTCCTGTTAGTCGTAGCGTGATGGTATATAGCCTATAGCCTTCCCTAATAAATGGGCTGTCTAACACCGAAAGTAATTTTCAAATCGGTCCAGTAGTTTCGGAGCCTATTCAATACAAACCAAATCTTTCCTCTTTATAATATTAGTATAGATATCGATATAATAAGTAAATAAGTAAGATTAGCACGATTCAAACACGAGATTGAACGATTTTAAAATCTCCCTATAGATGTGGTATAGGTATAATTAAAAATTATAAATAATAACGTTAACTAGAGCTAACACTGGCTGACAAAAAATCTCAATGTTTTTATTTTTTTTACCAATATACATATTTACGACCTGCAATAATATTTTTTATCACGAACGTAGTTAGTGCCAACCCTAAGTTGGATGTGCATTATGTCTTGCGCATCCCCAGCGGATATTAAGCCCCAAACTTAATCACGTCCCTCTTTACAATATTAAACAGTGAATTTTTTGTCCAACTCATTACACACCGTAGGTACTATTCCCACGAATTCAACTTTTTTTTCAAGATACGCTTTATTACTTACACAATTAATTCCGTGAAGTAATGCGTTCACGCCGCATAATTCTACCCGAGTTAGAATAGAGTTTTACTTTTAAATGAATGGACGTGTTCACACAAAAGATGTAGTGTGCATTTAATTCTATATAATTAATAGTCACTGAACGTATGTGGAGAAGTGTGGGGCCTTTTATAAAACGCAAATGGGATTGACAGTCATGGTGAACATGAAATATCATAATGTGGTTATTTCAGTGCGAAACATTTGTCACACTGGATGTTGCTAGACTTAGAGACTCTGCAGATTACGAACGATACCATATTATGTAGTAATATTATATTATTGACGTCTCACTTTATATTAAGAATAATAATTAGATTTAGCCATCTAAATCTTAAGGGCTTATTCCCGCCCGCTCCACAATTTTATTCCCAACCGCTCCAAACCTAGAGTTAAATATCATTATTTATTCTAAAATAGTTCCCAAGAGCTCCAAGAGTGAAGTGCCCACAATCATTCAAATAAACAAGTATTTAAGTAGTGGTCTATTAATCAAATTAAATCAGCCTTTAGTAGCCACGTAAACTTTTCAACCCTAAAACATTAAAAGTAAAATGTTGATGCAAATGTTTAATCACATGTTCCTACTTTGTTATGACGTAAGTAAAAAGCGAAAAAGAACAAATCGTAAAAAGGAGTGTACTGTATTTAAATTTCCATTAGGGGGTGGTTGGGATGCAGATGAGTGACGTCACGTGTGGCTACTGTTCCTGATATCCTCCCTCGCCAGGGCTAATTGTCACCCTTCGTAAGCGAGTAGAGATTCTCTTACATATTTACTGCACAAATACCATATACGCCCGCATTTTATTTCGCAAGTACTTAGAACCTCCTTTGTAGATACTAAATTTAATTAATTACTGTTCCCATTGTGCTCTGGAAAAAGGATGCTTTGACTTTGCGTATTAGTTTGTATAATGTAGTTTTTATTTCATTTTTGATGCAGCATATATTGAGTTGCAGAGAAACGGATTTTTTAAAGCCCATCTACGAATTTCATTTCTATTTATAACATACGTAGTGTACACACAAGCTCTTTCTATGAGGTTACGGTGTCATACATCTAGTTTTGTTGAATTTTTTTCTTGTATGAGCGATTGTAAAATTAAGAAGAGTGATATGCTTTGGAACAAGTTTTGGAAAATTCATTCATACAAATTTCATTTATTGACGAATGAAAAAAATCATGCGGCAATATATCCGCCTGTTCGTAAGGGCTTGGCAATGCATCAGCAACTTTTTTGGTGTGTCCATGGGCAGCGATGATTAGGTACTATGAGGCACTCGTCTGCTCGTTAAAAAAACAATTTAAGCTAACCCATCACATTTGATGGGTAACGTAATAAATAGACAATCTCATTAGATTGTCTATTTATTACGTTTACGTATCATTTACACCGTAATACAAATTGTTTCTAAAATAAAACATACCAAAATAATCTTAACAGTACATTTTCCAAATGCTTGGCTATACGTCGGGGAGTTAAGCTAATACGTGGGCCGAAGCCGGTGTATTTGTCAACGAGGCTGGGGCCACGCAATCTTAAAATCAATTTTCATTTATTCGCGGCTTAGCTTCACTAGCTCAGTGCGCGCCTTATGATGTGCATAGAGCTAGGGAAATGGTAGAGTTGCTCTTATTTTATTTTAACGAATAAATGTTTTTATTTTAGACACAAGTTATTATTTAGTTGTAACCTTAGTATATATGTATATATAGACGTAAGCTGATTTAATTTCATAGTTTTCGGAAGAAAAATGAAGCAATTCGGAAATTGATGCTATTATCTGGAATTCTTAAGAAACTATATACGGTATACTTCTGTACTTAGGGGTGGTGATCATGACATACCACATGTATACATTTTCCAGAAACTAAGAAGAGACTCTCCTTTTATTGAAAAGCACATTTACCAGTGAAATATCGGTACACAACAACAATATTAATAAAAAAATTATTTCATGGTGGTAATGTAAGAAGAATTAACAGTAACCAAGGTTAGCGTCCGTAGGCTACCTATTATTATGATTTGCCTACTTTATTAGTTTGCAGTAATTCGTATATAGGCATAATAAGCCACTGTCTGCGGTATTTCTAAGTCTGTATAAACGTATGGCCACTACTTCGGCGAATAACGTTGGACGGCGTGGGCCGGCAAAATCTTTACAAATGTGGGCCGTTATCGTGCCGGCCGATTGACCGGCGCGCCTCTCGCCACCGCCCGAACATTTCTCACTCTGAAAAATAACGGATTTATTTAATTTTATGGCCCCGCCGCGTGCTGAATGGACGATTGGGCAGCGGTGAGTCGGTGACGCGTCGAGGGTTGCCCGACTTCATTTGTTCTTTTTCATGTCTTTCTTGTTTTTATGTTTACTTACGGATACCCGTAGTTACGGTTTCGGTGGAATGTACTTTTGTTTTGCTATGCGATATTCAATCTGGATGATACCGTTGTTTACATTTATGCTGAGTGTCTGTGTTTAAGATACTATGACCTAAGTCCAGTCTTGTAGGTTCGCACGAATTCGGTAATGATTTTAGCGTAACGTAGAAACATACAAAGCATTTAGGTAATAACAGGTTAACATCTTAATAATCGTATCGTCTAGATCTAATTCTGTTAAATTGACAAATAAATTATTCCTACAACATCTCACGAAAATATATCATACCTATTTTATCTTCAAAATTTAACTAATCAGCACGGATTGACGCAACAATTATAATTATATCCCTACAGGCATTAAATTAATCTTTGTAATCGCGGTTTAGTTTTATGACTGTGGGCCGTTTATCAACTAATTTGTGGATTAGTGTACAATGCCACCATCCTGCCACTGTTTACATTTCCCATGGCATCCGTGACTCAACTATGGGGTATGAGTCTGATCTCATTATTTAAATCCCCGTTCATAATTTTTGGATGTCACGATGGTTGCGTAGATTCGATTCGCACGAATTTGGGGATGTTAAATTTTTTGACAGCATTTGTGTACGTTAGAAGATATTGACTGTGATCCGTGAATCATTGATCAGGGATTGCTAACTGGTGAAACATTATTGTGATACAGAATTATCATATTGATAATGCGTTTTAGTTTCTAAGTAGTTAAACTGACTATGACGTCGAAAAAAACTTAAGTTTACGCCGAAATAACATTGTTGATTGATTTCCAACGTTTTTTTTTTCTAATTATTGTTATAATAGTGGGCGCTGGTGACAATCATAACTTTTCACGGCTGTTGCCCACGAGCAGTTGTAATTTTTTTGTCCAATTTTACTTTTTGCTGCTCCACCGCAACACTAACTAAAATTAACATTTATTTTACACTTAAATGCACCGTTTTATCATTGTAAGGTTATCTGTGTCTATAGTGACCTCATTTTTTAATTGACTAGGGTTTTTTGTTTTATTTATTTATAGGTACCTACCTAATTAGATATTTATTGAGATCACGGTGATTTAGACGTTTCTTTAGGTTTATCTTGCCTAATAGCGAAATTTGTGATTGTCACTTTTTCTGACAGTTTTTGCGCTAGGTAAATTTAATTGCTTACATTAGAAAGATAATTTTAAACCTCTTAAGTGAGGGGGGACTCTTAATTGAAATCTTTAAGTTGTATAAGGAATGCTGCTGTTGTCGAAACAACTAAGTGAACATTATTCAAATAAGTGATGCGGAGTTGACGCAGCCTGCGCTGCTTACGTTAACATTATTTACTCTGCTATGTTTTTATCCACTGAACATTAAGGCAAATTCCATAAGGCTCATTTTACATAAATATTTTTCTTCTAAATTAAATAATCCTGGAAAAAAAATATTGAAATGTAAGTTTGTTCTTTGTAATAGTCGAATTCAGAAGCTCGATTACTTCAGCTTTTGGGTTATTTCCCATGTCAAGCAAGGCAAGGCTAAATACATTCTCAATGAAATTTCGGAAAAATGTTCCCGGTTAGTGGCAATTGGCCCATACTACGTGGAACTTTAAACCATATTGGCGAAGGGAATACATCTAAACCTCTGTCTACCCCTTCAGAGATATTTCACAGTGTATCATCTGCTTCTTCTTTCCTTATCAATGGTAAGATCGTTTAATTTATGCAATTTGAGCCCAGTAAGTACCCGCATCAGTGGTGTTCTTTAAGTCCTTAAAAGTGCAGGTCTACGGACATAGTATATCGTGATTATGTATGACTAGCTTTTCCCCGCGTTTTCCCGACCCCGTGGGAAATTCCCAAAATCCTTTCTTTGTGCCAAATTTCAGCATAATCTGTTCATTGGATATACATCCAAAATGTCCCATAGATTGCTATGAAAGTGTAAAGAATTCCTTTGAAACTGAAACCTTTTTTAAGCTTAAAGCAGATTCCAAACGATAATAATAAAAAGGCGTGTTTAATTTGAACTGTCAGTAATTCGTGAGCTCGTCACGTGATACCGAATCAGTTCGCGTGAGAACCTTAAGCCGTCATTAGCACACTTCGTAAACTGAAGAAAGGTGCTTTCGTTTAATTTATGCAAATTCCAGTTTGGTTGTTTTCTTAGCGAAGACCCGCTAAGCGATGCGCAAAATGGGGATGTGAGCTGAGAGCTTCTTTTGAACTGTTAAGCTAGCTTTGTAAGAGTTGTAAAGCCTCTGTTTGTATTACGTATTTATATATCCATACTTAAATACTTACACTGGTTGTGCCCCGAGGTGTTACCTACTTGCGTTTTTCTAGTTATTCCTAGTCCCATATCTTAGCGGTTTCTTACGTTATAAAATAAACCCGTGTTCGTAATTTATAGACGTAGTTTTGACTGTGCGTTGATACATCTATTTATTTATTACCTACGTTTTGTTTTTTGGATGCTGCCCCACACTAGATATTTCTGCTTTTACAAACACAAACTTTCACTTTATAAATAAGCATCTAGACCTGGAACCACTACCTGTAGGCCATACAAGTATTTATGTTTGCGGAGATCGAACCCACAACCCGTAACGCAGAAGATTTTTGCTCAGCCGCCACGCCAGACGTTCCGTCGTTAACAAGATCACTATAGTCAATTGTACAAATGCAAATACGATTTAAATTAATTAACATTAATGTATGAGTACTATTTCTCCAATGTTACCGAAGACTAATCGTCGTCTTAGGCACCTCTGTCGAAGGCGTCATCAGTTTCCAGCACAATAGCCGCCAACAATGGCCAGAAACGGTGCACAACGCCGGACAATAGTGGCGTTTACCGCACAACAGGCTCAATGGTCAGCCGTCGATCCCTTTGTCGAAAAACCCCGAGGAAACAACCTGATAAGAGTGATTAATTGGCTTAAGTCGAATTCAATGAAAGCCGGGCCGCCGACGTTTTTTGTAAGTCGGATAAGCTGGTTCAGATTATAATTCTGTTTGGAAGAAATATTGTTGAGCTTTTCAGGCGTGAAACGAACAATTTTGCTGAAACAATTGATATAAAGGTTGATGGATGTTGTATATTGCAATTGCAACAATTGTAAAAGTATTATTGTACAAATTTTAATTATTAACAAAAAACGATTATTAGATAAATATACTTATACCATGCTTGAGAATTTCTCTAAAGATAACAAAATTGATAAATAAGTGATATTTAAGTGCGTGTTGTATTATAATGCAATTTCAGAATTAATGTAATAATACATTAATTGTATCCAATCCTCTACAGTGTTTCATTTGAACAAAGCGTACAATAACGCAGAACGGGTTCTGTTTGTCCTGCTACTAAATAGAATAAGAAATTATGTGCCATTCATCAAAATCAGGTTGACTGTACAAGGGCGTCTAACTCTAAGTCACTTCCAAACTAAAACTCATTGAATTTAGGGCCTTATAAAGGCAAGGCATAGGGGCATTATAAGATTCGAATCATCAATACAAGATTTAACTTTTTGTCGAGTCATAAAGGTCTTTTGATATTAACCCTTCGTCTGGTAGAATAAGGCGCTTCCGAGTGAGTGGCTCACAAAACGCCGCTGAAAACGCGTAAAAGCTCGGTTGATTTGTGAGCGTACATGTCTCGAGTTACTCGGCAATAAATTAAATGTGTATAGAAAATGAATGCGTCAATACGTTTCCCCAACCCTGTTCGGGCCGCTCGTAGTGATGTTACCAAGATTTATCGATGAGTTTCGTATCAGACAAGTTTCATATTCTATGACTTGTTAGTTTGACGTTCACAAGATATAATTGACGTACGCAAGCATTTTGTTGTAAGCTTCTAATGATAAATGCGCTACGTTGTCAGTTAGCATTAATAAAAGTTAATTATAGCAACCAATTATTTTTTAATAAGTTGTGAATATAAATGTTTTAATTGGTGTGAAATGCAGATATTATTATAAAACAATTTACATATTTAATCATTAGAAATGCCTAGGTACATATTAGAGATTGCTGCACTATGTACGTTTATTATAATGTAAGTTGGTACTGCTACTTTAATATTTATTACTATTGCTTTGCGTTATACCTACATTATTTATTTCAATCATGTATAATATCACATATTAAAAAATACGGCACTGTGAGGTTAAAAACTATGATACGTTGGGATCGGCTTCTAGTATAACCAGATGCTGATGAAAATCAAGTAATAAAGTTGAATATAATTCTATCACGTTCACTAGTAGATACTGTCCCTCATACTTTTCTACTTTAATAGGAAGATAATAAACAAAATGATTAACTTTTATGTTTTTTAGCATATCGATATATTTGCCGTCGCTCCGGCCCGGCGTCACACCCTTGATTTTTGCGGGACGTGCGCTGAATGGATCGCAAATTGACACAGAACGCCTTGCGTTCGTTCAGATTTGTTTGTACGCAATTTAAACGTATTCACCTAAGTGTTAACTCGTATTGTCAATTGAAGGACATGTTATTTGAACTCTAGTATCAAACAAAACTTGTCTTAGTTAACGTTTATTAGGCCTATTTGTATGGAGCAATTTAATTGACAAACTTGTGTACAATAAAGTGAAGAAGCAATAAAATTTTATCATTGAAACATTGTATACTTACCGTACTTTATTATTTTAATTCAATTTGGAAATTAAATTGCTTTGTTTAAACGGTCCCAGATACCATCTAGCAAAAATACGTATTTTTTTAATTATTGGTCAAATGCAGGTTATACAGGCTTTGATAAGTGAATTTGTATGAAGACACGTTTACGACACAGTAAAAAACCACACACTTATGTACCCTCTTGAAATTTAATTAAAAGCTATTATGGACCTAAGTTATAAATCATTCTTTATTGCACCCCTTTTACGTGTACTTAATTGATTCAATGCAGAAGTGCCACCATAAAAATGATAACAAGGTACCGGTCTAAGTGGAGAATAATGCATTTATAACGTTTTTGTAATCATAGTTATAATACTGCTTATAATCGTGCTCAGGGAGTATAATTGCAAATTTAACGTTTATTATTTGTCTATATGTACTGTCATGAGCAGTTATATAGACGTATTTAGAGCCAAAGTGCGTAAACGGAGGTGTTTTCATGAAAATGTATCATTTTTTTTTTAGTTTAGTAGGTATTCCAATGTTACAAACACAACAATCTTTCTTATAATATCTTCGTCGAGTGTGTATGTCACTGAGATGTCAATGTCTGAAAAATTACTTGAATTCTATCTATTGTCACGGGACCTTTGACCATGGACGCTGTAAAGGATCCGAAACGTCAGGATTAAAATTATACCAATATAACGCGATACAATTTATAAAAGTGCTAGTATTCGCATTGTCAGAAGGTAGGGAAAATTTTCAACAGCTTCGTTAGTCCAGTTTCTGGGGTCGATTCCCAAGTTGAAAGTGTTATTGGATTTTTCTAAGATTTTCGTCATTTTAAGATTTTGAGAGTCTGGTTAACGACAATAGGGTCCCCCTTTATTACGTAGGAATCAAACATTACGGGTTTATATTAGTACACTTTATATTAGTATCACTCACCCTTTTCCGAAAATTCGAAGGAAAGAGTGTGTACTTGAATTGAATCTTTCATCCAAACTTATTAATGCGTTTCATTAGGCAAGACACAGAGAAGAAATGATAGAATTTCTCATTAAAATAAAGTAGTTATTTACAATTCAGAATTAATTTGTTCTTTGCACTGTTAGCACATGACACGGGCATTTACGACCTGTAAATACTTTAAAATCACATACTCATAAAGGAATTTCCGTTTTGGATCATAACAATAGTATCAAATTTACGGATTCACTACCTACCAGAATAATAAGTGGTCTGGTTTAGGTATAATCACATCTACAAACCACACTGAGGAAAACCACATATACCTACTGCAACTGACGCCATCACAAAACGAAGTATTTTTTCACCTTCTCAATACTTAGACCTTGAACCTCACGTAAGAAAATAATACAGGAATAACTTATAAGTGCTATTTTCATATCTGTAAAAAAAGTAAGTATTAGGTGTTATAATATAAATTAAAAATCAATGTGAGTATGTTTGTGCTCTATGCACTTCTAAGTTAATCATCCGATTATGATGAAATTTTGGTGAGTTTTTCTTGCCTGTAAAGTCAAAATCAAAATCATTTATTCAAGATAGAGTACTAGGTAGCACTTTTCGAGCGTAATTTTTTAAATTTTAGTTAGCCCCCAAAAGCCCTCCCTTCACCGCCTCCTAGTGATTTTGCTGGGAAGAAGAAACGGTGCAACAAACTCCCAAGCAACACATTTCTACGTGTTAATTTACTGTGGCGTTACTATCTAAGGCGCGAAGGTTCCTGGCCCAAGAAAAGTAAAAAAGAGGCACTGCAATGCATTTGTAGTACAGATAGTAAGTATATTTAAACTGTACGGGAAAACCAATAAGGGCCTATTTCATAAGGCTCATTTGGCAGATAATGTCATAATTTTGTTTAAACAGGGCCCAAATGTCAAAAAGTATCAAATTAAAGAAAAAGTTGCTGTAGTATTACGATACTACAGCAACTTTTTCTTTAATTTGATACTTTTTCAGATATTATAAGGAAAAAAATTGCTTAGAGTTTATTACTTAGTAAATATTGTAATAAATGTGCAGTTAATGACTAAGCTCTACAGCATAAACAATTAAAGGTCATGGACATGGACTGAAATAGATAATAATTAATTTGACATTAATTATGATATACATAACAATATTCTTGTGTAATTAGAGTTATTTTGAGCATACCTTTGTCTTTACGATTCTCATTATAGGCACTTTCATAATCCTCCTGATGTTTTTTTAATTGTTCTTGAACTTGTTAGATCTCTTCAGGGTCAGTTTACATATTTAGGTTTATTTTGTATCAAGTTACTACTTGGGTCATTTATTCAAATTAACATTTATGGATGTATGAAATCAGGTCTTCAAAGATTTGAATTTTGACTTCAATCGAGTTGGGTGTCATATTATCTAGGTATGTTAAAATGATGCCTATCTAGCCAAAGATTAGGTCTTAGCTTTTGATGCATCGAAACTGATTAGACGAATCGATGATACCAGTTCCTTCTTTTCCATCAGGTTTCAAGGGCATAGGCCAAGAGCCTGGCTTGTTTAATATCATATTATCATTCCCATTTTATTTATTTAATAAAAGGGCCACATATTCTCTTATGGATGACCTAACACGGTGTTAAATGATACGCATACTAAAGACACAAAGTAACTGAATAACGGCGCACTATTATAATATTTTACCAGTAACATTCAATGGAGGATTAAAAATAATATCGTAGGGTTGTGCTATCGTCTTGTGACGGGGCAGGGCTGCCAATGTGGCCACAAAGCAATGAATGAATGAGATGTCACCGACGAATTTTATCAATGATGAATAGTCCTTCCTTCCTTCGCGTCGTACTCATAATTGCAGTTTACTAAAACTACTTGACAAAACTTTAGATTTACACAATATATTACATTCATTATTACAATTATAACATTATGTTACATTCTACTTAATAATGTTTATTTATTATGTAAACTTTAGCAGTGACATTGCAGTTCTTCTTATTGCGGTGATTAATTGGTTTCGCAATAATAAAACATAATACGCAGTAACGTTTATTTTTAACTTATCCTAAGCGCCACATTGCCTAGCTACAGTACATAAAATCATGATGAAATATAATAACTTGAAATTTTAAGAATTTTAATTACCTAACGGGATTTTTGTGTTATATTTAGCAAAGATAGTTAAATAAAAATCCACATTAATAAAGCGGCTTCGTTTAGGTTAAATTAATTAGAAAGGTTTCAGATTCTCATGGCAATTAACACACAACAATTCCTAAATGAATTAAAAGCCACCCAGTATTCAACACAATAAAACAATGGACCGATCGTAATTTAATTCAGTATCGTTTTTATTTAGGCCTAAATGCGATACCGCGCAAAATCTGCCCACTTACAGAGTTAAGCGTCGTTCCAGATGCAAACGGTCGTAACAGCCGCACCAGCTTTGTGCGAAAAGCTCCACAAGTGCGGAGCTTTCGTACGGGAAAAGGAAGGGCATCATACCCCGCCTAGCGCAGGCTGCTGGTGTGTGGCGGCTTCCTCCCGCTACGATCTGCGCATTCGCTCCGTGGCGGCCGCGGCGAGTGCACGTCGTCGTCCTCATAGCCCACGTACCGGCACGCGATCGCGAAAAAACTTTTCAGTGCTGTGAAAAACATTATTTTCCGAATACGCAAACATGAACAAGATTTTTCTGTGCAGTGATTTTTTCTCGACTGTGTAAAGACTAATAGACCGTAACAGTGTTTTGAAGAGGCTAATTACGGGTTGCTAGGCTAATTGGCTGGGCCGGCGTTTCATGAAGGTGAGCCGACTTTTATTTCCGTTCGGCAATCCCTCTAATTGCGTCAATTAGTGTAATGCGGCGACAGGTTTGAAGAGTCGCTTAATGATCTCTGCCACCGGACTCGTACTCTTTGAAAAACTATTAAGTCAGTGAAGTAGGCACGCAGCGCATATGCTTTTAAACTAATTACTAATTAGTTTATTGTATGGATTGCGAGGCTTATCACTTAGAGGGATCTGTTACTTCCAAAAAGTATAATATGTTTAATTCTTTATACTAATATACCAAATTTATTTTATTTGATAATTCCATTAAGTGCAAAATAATATTAGGCATGTGAACTCCGCTTTAGGTTTATTTACCTTTAATAATATAATTGTTTCTCTTTATAATTAATTTAACAAAGATTTCTAAGATATCTCCACTTTTCTTGGTAACATTTTAAGTTTGTTTATTTCAAGTAAAAAAACTATGCGTTAAATTTAGAAATTTTTACTTGAAAATCATTAAAAATATTATTACATAAAGAATTTAAAACTACAAAATACAAAAATTAAGTAGGTATTACAATAAGTACTTGTTTTGTAAAACTCAAATTTTGTTAAAAATTTACTCTAATATAAATATTTCAGTTAAATATTTGTTTATAAAAATCACCCAGTGCGCTGAGTTAATAATTTTTTATGAAGTACTTTTGGTCGCGTTATCATATAGTGATAACTATTACTACCGCATAAAGTACAATCATTAGTTTAAATACAATACATTTAGTTTGAGTAGGCGGGAGTATTTGATAAGGCGCGACTTTTGTAACCAACAGACAATTTCCGGAGCGTTCTGTCAATAAAAGTTGATAACAAGTGACGCAAGCTCCTGCAAAGCTTTAAAAAATACGTTTTTATTTCTACAACTGAGAAAGAGTTTGTTTTCAGATTCACGGTAAAATTATTATTTTTTGTTTGTATTTTATTTATGTAGTAATTGATGTTGCTTTACTGTCCTAATACAGGCAATTATTTGCCTAAAAGGAGACTTCAATCACAAATTGTAGCCACAAAAAAAAAACTATTGAAATAAACTACCTATTTCTTTTTTTTATTTTCATGTCTCAAAATTAATTTGTAGAGCACATGTTTTTTTACATTTGGATTTGTAAAGAATCTTTGCAATTTATTACCTCGATTACTGGCAATTAATGATTTTACTGAGTAAAGGGAAGGATAACGTATATTTATTAATTGAACTTAATACTACTTAATTGGGATTTACAAATGATGTTCGATGAAAACAATAAATTCAACCAATATTTTATTACTTGAACTTGAGCAAACAAAAACAAATAAAAATATGCTCAATATTCGATATAGGTAAATAATGATATATTTATAGACTAGCACCTATTTAGGGGGTAGAGGCGAATTGTTCGTTACGCACTTCTGTGAAACCCTTTGAGGATAGAGGCGCTATGATATATTACCTTACGAAATGCCTAAATGGATATTAAACCCGTCTAATTAAGTATTAATAATTATTAATTTATTTACAAAAAAAAATTATAACATTTTTTCATGAATAATGAATGGCATACGAAATACATCATAAAGGGTCCTTTTTCTATTTTTCTAAACTTTTGTCAAAGCTCTTAAAATGTTTAGACTTCCAAAGCTTTACAAATTATACCACTTACTTCCGAACTCTAATTTCACAAGTTTCCAGAACTACGAAGACATGGAAACCCTACCCTGTACACACCCGGTAGTCCACGTCTCCAATTAAGCTCAAAATCGTTATCGAATCGCGAAGGCTAATTTAGCAGTAATTTTTTTTTATACATAGAATATATAAAATACATAAATTCAGAAACATATCATCACTTCTTCATACCGAAGGGTAAGGCAGTATAGGTACCCAAAGTTCGCGGTATGTTTTGGTTCCACGTAATAGTAAACAGGTTCCAAACTCTGACTGAACTGTTACTGAGAGTTTCATAGAAAAACCCAAATAACACTTTGCTCGAACTAGGAATAAAAATTTTTAATGTACCCGTTACAAGGATCCGGAACGTTGAGATTTAATTATAATATCAATTTATTGCAATAAAAACCGTCAAAAAGTATTTCTATATTCTGTGTGTACTGCACGCAAGGATCCTTGTAATAAGGAACTCTAAAAAAAGCATCTTTTTGCTATAAAAAGACGGAGCGGCTGTGGCGCTGAGCGCGACATGGTTGTCCCAAAAGCCAATTAGAATCCCGTATCCGGCTTGTTTATTCTCTAATTAGCAAGTAGCTCATTAGAGCTACATCACTAGACCAGCCAGTGTAGCAATGCTTCATTCGTTTTAATTATAAACACTGCCTCCTTCTGTTCTTATAATTACCGTGCACAATTAATGGACAACATTTTATTGCTTATCTTACGCATAATGAATGTTTATACAAAATGAATTAATGACGCTCCACTTGTTTATCGGGTTTTTCTTTATTTTTTGTCTCGTAATATTATTTTTATAGGATTTCGTGCAATTCGTATTAGGGCTGTCAGAGAATACAATTGTGTAAAAATTATGTTAGTGTTTTAAAAATTATAGAGTACATTTTTTCATGACTGTTAATGATTACCGATTTTTATTATACTATCTATTAATATGAGTTATTCGGGAAAAAAATGTTTGATTGTATGTATAATAAAGTAATAAGTTCTAATGTTCCAAAGCTGGCGGACAAATTAGGTAAATTATAAACTAATGTGACCGCGGCGGATAGCTCGATATACGTATTAAAATACTAGCTTTCCGCCAGCGGCTTCCCCTGCGTGATCTGGGTATTCGGAAAAGATGTAAAGATGTAGCCTACTAATAGTGAAATAATTTTTCAAATTGGTCCATTAGTTTCGGTACCTATTCAATGCACACAAACAATCAAATCTTTCCACTTTATAATATTATTTTATAAAATACAAGTATTATTACATCATCCACGAGAGTCGCATAATAAATTAATACCATTTTAATGTTCAATTAGCTATGTCGAAATTATATTTTAGCACAATGGAGTAGTGCATTTCCATTAATTAATTTTGGCTAATTAATAAACCGGCTTTAATTAGCGTGGGTGTTAGGATAAATTAATCAGCGCTGATTGGTCCATGCGATGATCAGCACGGCCGCACCTCTAAATTATGTCATAATATTTTCTCTTTAGATGAAATTTCAATTAAGTCGAATGGACTAAGCCTGCCCATTAACTTTCCTTGTTTCAGATGGTTACGTTATTAATTACGCCGATAACAATTATGTAATTAATACGTAAGGCTTATTTATATTCTAACACAATAGAGTCTTGTACCTTATCTTAAATCAAGACGATACCACAAAACAAAAATTAAGAATTTTTCAGACTACAATTTGGTATTAATACTTATTCATAATTCGTATACCAAAGCTTTATGCATGGGAAGTGTAAAAACCTGGCCTCTCCTTTTTATTTCCATTTTAGTACATACCTAATCGCGTCCATGTTAACCCAGCTTAAATTACTAATTAGTCTACTAGCCAGCACCTAAAAATATTTTTAAAAAGCGACCGTTCATGGTTCTCGTGTTATTTTTTTATTTGTTTCATTAAAAATAATTAAAGTGACATGTGACCCTCGCGCTAGGGTTGTCATTAGCGGGTCCTCGGTGCGGGACGCAGGGTCACCGCGCGCACTAATTGGTCTGGCTTGCAGCCTCCTCCGCGCCGTACTACAAACAAATTAGCTAGAGAAACGGATGTTGACGCTGTGTTAGGGTTACCACTTTTTTGATGATGGCTTGACTGACAGACGGATATTCATAGATATGTCATGGCGTAGACAGACGGTGTGTGGGGTTTTAATGATACAACTGTTTTTTCGATGCTTTTTGAAAATGGGTTATTTTATTTAAGTAAGTACATATAACTTAGTTACAAAAGTTATACGTGTTTAGTAACGATACATATTATAAAACATGTTAGTTTGACATTTATTGCTTATCTTGCCTATCCAATAAGAAAAAGAACTGAATGGGAAAATCAAAGTTATTAATACTTTAGCCTACGTTTTGTGTTAAATGAAACATTTTTAAATTTCAAATTTAACGATCGGTGTAACTGTAATGAAATTGATTATTGAGCTGGAAAACTAATCGTGGAACGAGGCCCGCCCAACAAAAATACACTCTGTACCAATAACGTAATTGACAAAAAAAAGTTAAACTGTTTCACTCACCGGTACCGGCTTAATTTGCAAATCCAATTTGTATCCAATAACGCACCTGTCAGTGAGATCTATTGAATTTTGATGATGTTATTTTATTGTAGGAAAAGGAATATGTTTTTGTTTGGGAAATCTGTGAACCCTTTAAACAGTTGGAAAACTTTTCTTTCAATTCATCGTTCGAACGGTTCAGTTTAAATACAATTAAAAAATAAGTTAATTAGACTATGTCCAATAATGTTCATATCCGTTAAAGCGCCGAGACTATCAAGTTACGGTGTTTCCAAAGAAAACGGATCGAAATCTAACAACTCGCGGAAGCATCACTAAAGAAAAGTGTGAAAAATTAATTGTTGTTAGAATTCTAAGTACTACTGCGTTAAATAGTAGTACAGTGTACTAGTGGTAGCCCTATTCGAAGGTCACCAGTAATTAGGTTGTTGGTGTGGCTTATGTTTTTCAGCAACGGTGGCGGTGCTTCCTCTTGTTACTTATTTAATTAGGGCTGCGCCTCTTGCCTCGTGTTCCCGTGTTGCATAAAGTGTTCCTCCTTACGTTACACGAGTTCACAGTCTTCTATTTATCAATCATTATAGCTACAGAATGTTACGCTAATTAGAGGGAAAATAAAGATAGAATAACATTAACTTAGGTATATAAATACAATCGCGTCTATATCTGAAGGGTTTAGGCAGAGGCGTTTTATCCTTCATGATATTCAAGTGTAAGCTGATCATTCACTGCAAGAAAATCCTCATAAAAATTCCGCTTGATATATAACGGTACAAACTATTAATAATAACCTGCATCTCATTAGATAAATAATTAAATACAGTCACTGATTTATAAATGTAATCAGAAGATAGAAATGGCCGCGATTAAAAATATTAGCTTCATCAACATAATATCAACTTTTAAATTATTATGAAGCAGATAATTATGCAAATTAAACAGTAGACATTTGTATGTCATAATTACTTTATAATTAGTTCTTATTTAGGTAGAGTCGTTCGATAACGTCGAACGTCTTAATTGGTATATTTTCAAACAGATATAGCCATATACAGTAGCTTATAACAATAATTTATTTCATAAACATTGGTCATATACAAGTATATCTTTATTGCTGGACGATGTATTATATATAGATATATTCTGCAATAAAACGGTAAACAAAATTATACATGTGTTTTGAAAAGCCGATGGCTTTCGAATTATCTTATCTTCCATATTTCAGGCAACTACAGCGCTGATTCTTGCTCTAATTATAACAAATTTTGGTCTTCTATACAATAATCAATAGCATCTAGTAGTAAGGGAGCAAATCTTTTTCCCTGTCTATGTTGTCACATCCAAGGACATCCTCAGCAGCAGACACTTCATCCAGGGAGCAAATCTAACCAAGTTTGGTGTTGTCCACTCATTAACACAAACGTTAGTAATGTGTATGTCGGATACAGGAATCTGTATCCTTGGCAGGAAGGCAAAGTAACGACTATCTTGTGGGCAACAGGTGGGTTATGCTGGTTCAAACATTAAAACACAGAACTCGTACTCAAATGCCATTATATTTGGTTTTGACCGAGTACGAAATATAACAATACAGACATCCCCCAAAACGCCCACCCTTCGCAGCTTCGCTAGTGCTACCTACTGAGGAGAAGAAGCCGCGGAAGAAACTCCTCAAGCACATTTGTCTGTTATGAATTTACGATTATCAAGCTACATTTAAATTACACTTCCGCAATAGCAATAACAATGTAGGTAGAACTATAAAGTAACGTGAGTCCGTCAGTCAATCAAACCCAACGTCTGCACGAATCGACTACACAGTGTGAAGTGCCGAGAGCACTTGTGCAACCGCGCGAGGCACAACCGTAACTGTTTTCCCCACTGCGCCGCCGCGCCCTTTATGTGAAGTCGTTGGTTCCATTCGACGTCACCAGGGGCGCTGTCATCTCAATAGTGTCATCGGGTGGCGCTCTAGTCTCAAAAGAGTCAATTGAACGTCCGTGATCATGTCCGATCCGACACGGCCATTCTGACAAGGCACACGTCCTCGTGTGTTAGTTAACCTGTAACCAAAAGAAAACAACAGCACAGTATACGTTCGGCCAATCCTGACCAAGACAAGTCAGCTAAGCTTTTCTAGGACCATCGCTTAACTAGCGGTATCGCTCAATAAAATCATCTCTACGATTTTATAAACAAACAGTCATCGACGTGACCATATAAATTAACACAGTGACCATAGTACAACAGATACAGTCCTTCCCGACTAGCACCCATCCCCGGGTCTACTTATAGGCAAACTGTGCTCAGAGAGTAACTCCATTCGGGGTTACTCGCTCAAAATAATAAATCAACTCAAATCGATTAAAAAATGATCTAATATAATCGACTAAATTAAACACGCGCCGTTACGGCCGTCCTCCGTCTTCACACGTCCTCGGGTGAATAGTTAATCTCATCAGTCATCATCTGTGGACAATCGTAAAACAACTCAAATAAACAACCCAACGTTCGGTCATTCTGACCGTTTTGAATCAAACACCTCAATATCGCAGAGCGATCACAGTGATCGGAAAACTCAAAACAATCATCAAATTACCACACAGGTTAATACCACACAGACGGGGCCACATAGGCTAGGACCATACTGGCTAGTGCCGGACAGGCTATTACCAAACTATATTGCCACACAGGGTATTCCCACACAGGTCGTTGCCACACAGGCTGATGCCACACAGGCTGATGCCACACAGGCTGATGCCACACAGGCTGATGCCACACAGGCTGATGCCACACAGGCTGATGCCACACAGGCTGATGCCACACAGGCTGATGCCACACAGGCTGATGCCACACAGGCTGATGCCACACAGGCTACCGTTGCCACACAGGCTACCGTTGCCACACAGGCTACCGTTGCCACACAGGCTACCGTTGCCACACAGGCTACCGTTGCCACACAGGCTACCGTTGCCACACAGGCTACCGTTGCCACACAGGCTACCGTTGCCACACAGGCTACCGTTGCCACACAGGCTACCGTTGCCACACAGGCTACCGTTGCCACACAGGCTACCGTTGCCACACAGGCTACCGTTGCCACACAGGCTACGGTCGCATCCATATCTGCGCAAGGATCGCCAAGTCCCTCCTGGACTTTATGCGCATCCTCACAGGATCGCCAAGTCCCTCCTGGACTTTATGGTTTCCTACGAAACCCCAACACCAGAGTTATCTGCCTACCGCGTACTCACGGACTACTGTTTACACAGTAGATACCGATTTCTACTGAGCTACGGCTACAAATCAACCTCCGACATTGAATCACACAACCAATCAACATGTAAGCTTAGTTTTCTACTGTCTCGTTAGTATTTAGGTTCACACTTTGCTCTACCTCAAGATCGTCAGTTATGCCCTGATCCTCTGGCATTTTTAATTAAAACTAAATCACCGACACTGAACTTAACAATCTTTGCTTTCGTACAATCAAAACGTGACTTAGCGTAAACAGCATTTTTCTCAATATTTTGGACCGCTTGTTCTCTCACATCGGAAATATCAATGTCAATCTCGTCATCGTGTTCTACCATTAAACTTAGAGGTCTAGCCACCTTCCTCTCATGATCATGGGGGTATTTGAAAGTTCGCTTAAAGCCAAATGCCTTTTTACTTTGGTTCTAACTTGGTTACTACAAAAAACTAAATTGTAACCTTCCTTAAATAAAAGAAACAAGTTTTGCTACTTAGCTTCCATCAGGCATTCAACAACAGAGTCGTAAGTAAAACAATACAGCTCACCATTTATTTTCCTCCGTCTTATGTTAGGAATGTAACGCAAACACAGGTGCACTTCCCGCTCTGCACTAGCCACCATACTAGTGTGTCTGCAGCAGCTCAACAGCACCTCAGCTTAACGCCTTGTTTTGAACAGCATTTGGTCCCAGCGAGGATGAGAAACACGATCGGGTGTATATCTAAAACAAGAATTCTTACGCAGCATCACTTTTCGGTTACGTCGTTACCTGGCTTAATTTTACTAGAGAAGAATCGAATTTTCAATTATCGCTGACAAAGCCATGTACCACACACAGTCATTCGATTCAGAATCTGTAACTCTAAAACCTACGAGTAAAACAGCCGACCAGCAATCTTATTGCATCATACATCTAGCCCATGAATCGAAACTGTACGCATATCCATCGAGGGGATCGCCCGTGTCTATCACGCAGTGACTACACACTCTAGACCCCGACTTTCGCTAGGGTTAAACGCATACCGCACAGCCACGGACTACTCGACCTGCCTCAAGAGACCGATTTCTACCTGGCTATGACGACGTAATAACCACTGGTACGTTTGAACACAATACGGCCACTAGAACCCCTTACTTGGCCTCAAGTCTCAACTTAAACTTCCTCATCAACAACATCCGAATACCTTTCAAACGCTTGCGTTCTCATCACCACACGCATATGGGTCTTACATCGTCTCTTGTAGGTCACCCTAGGTACCTACCCACAAAAATACAACAGAGACGTTAGTCTGCATGATGCAGAGCTAAAGCTACCGACAACGTGGTGTTCTTAAAAACAAACGTCAACTTCACTATTGTTTGGTACCTAGTACACAATCCACCGACACGTGGATAGACCAAAACCGCGTGTACAGTTTTACACAAAGAAACAACTGAGACGCACACAAACTACTGCGAAACGACACTGCATTAATTTCACAATAAAAACCAACACCGCGCTTCGGTCGACCTAATTCAATCAGAAATCTCACAAGGTTAAAATCACCACCGCACACAAACACCGCACATGGTGTCTGCAACAAACATCATCAATGATAAAGCAACTTGGTTTGATCTCACCGGGATACAGCATCATAACGGCATTCCTAACTCAGCCCTTTAGTACCATCAGGTCTTGCAACTTGATGATCTACGGTCGTACTTGACAGCTCCAAGACGACACCTTCGAAGTCCTTTATCGTTCAGCAATGCACTCAGCACGTAATCACTTAGAAATCTGCAACTTAATTTCACGCTTTTGATTAGTAATCCGCCGATGGCGGTAGTTTTGCATTGCTAAAACTTTGTTATAAGAAATCAAAACATTAACATCTCTAAAATGTAATCTGTCATTTACTTCGAAATTCACGAGAATAGTACAAACGGCTTTAAGACGCTCGAATCCCATCGATAATTAAACAAACGAGAAATCTTAACACACGAAAATAGATTTGCTTTTCTCCAAAGTGGACAAACTAATTTGTAGTGCCTATGAACGCTATGTAAACACCAACTCCAAACCAATATGGACATAAGTGATCATAGGGATTGCCATATCTACGACTTGAATTCTTATTTACCAAATAGAAATCATTTTGAATCGAAACGGTTTAATTTACACAGAACTTATGGACAACCTTCACTTGGTGTCCAACACAAGATGTAAACGGATGACTAATCTCACAGTTATTATACAAGCGTCTGTACTAGTTCTGATCATGACATGGAAATCCATTCAGCATCCGAAATCACATAACTAACAGTTGTCACTAATTTTATGTAGCACGGTGACGTCAATGTCAGAGTCATAATTATCACAGTAGAGGTCGAAGCGCCCTACGAAATCTGTCAAGAGCGCACTTGTAAGTACCAAAATTTCGAATAATTTAACACCTTAGATTGTGGAAAGGTAACTTCGGATACCATCGGGGGTACGACCATAATCTTAAATCACTGCACCTTCATAGTTCCTCACTAAAATCTGGACCAACAATACGTGAATATTTTCCATCATGTTCCAACGATATGTGCGACTACCCTCGCGTTTAAGAATATACAATGGCACTGAATTTTTAATCACTATAGGTACTAAATGGGAATAGAATCTTAACTTAAAATTCAACAACAATAAAATGTAACAACACTTCTACCAATGAGCACTCATGACTTACAAACTCGCATAAAATCTGCGCTTGATTTTACACTGACCAACCGACATTATGGAATGTTTTTCAAGGAACTTCATCCAAACTGTAAAAATGAGTACTCGGCACTAGAACTGTTGTGGATTTGACAACACTCACCAGATTTTGAAGTTTTCTCAGGTATCGGTCACACACTTTACACTGAACACTTGTCCGAGCCACTTTATGTTTGAACCAACACTTATCCCACTTCTGATGTCGGATACAGGAATCTGTATCCTTGGCAGGAAGGCAAAGTAACGACTATCTTGTGGGCAACAGGTGGGTTATGCTGGTTCAAACATTAAAACACAGAACTCGTACTCAAATGCCATTATATTTGGTTTTGACCGAGTACGAAATATAACAATACAGACATCCCCCAAAACGCCCACCCTTCGCAGCTTCGCTAGTGCTACCTACTGAGGAGAAGAAGCCGCGGAAGAAACTCCTCAAGCACATTTGTCTGTTATGAATTTACGATTATCAAGCTACATTTAAATTACACTTCCGCAATAGCAATAACAATGTAGGTAGAACTATAAAGTAACGTGAGTCCGTCAGTCAATCAAACCCAACGTCTGCACGAATCGACTACACAGTGTGAAGTGCCGAGAGCACTTGTGCAACCGCGCGAGGCACAACCGTAACTGTTTTCCCCACTGCGCCGCCGCGCCCTTTATGTGAAGTCGTTGGTTCCATTCGACGTCACCAGGGGCGCTGTCATCTCAATAGTGTCATCGGGTGGCGCTCTAGTCTCAAAAGAGTCAATTGAACGTCCGTGATCATGTCCGATCCGACATGTACATAATAATTAGAAAGTCGTCTTAACCCCGTGTCACTCATTAGGGCTGCTCGTCCGTGGGCCCGCGCCCGACAGATAACCTTACAGCAGTGGCGTGACAAGTGTGACGCGCGCTGACGTACGACACCGCACACTTACGTGCATACTGTTTGTACACACCATTTAACGACTCCCCCGACCGATATTTTTGTATCTCTCGATGACCCCGAGCTAATTAAGTCTTATTATTGAGAATAATCCCTTATAATTGATACTTGTTGTTAACGTTTTTAATTATAACATATTTCGCAAATAATGGATAACAGGCAAAATGATAACGATGATTCGATAACATGACGATTTTCCTGTTTTCTTAATTCTATAATTAAATTACCTCAATGGTTTTTATTGCTGTTCCTAACATGCAGCATAATTACTTTCAAGGAAATCAGTAGTTGCATGTTTTGCTCACTAAATGGCACTAATTAAATGTTTCATATCATTGCAGAATTTTCATAAGAATGCTTCAAATAGGTGTTAAACTCGCTTAAGGAAAACTGGCGCGCACAGAATGATTCAAGTAGAGAATGTACTTATATGTGCGAAAAAAGTGACTTGAGTGTGTTTCTAGAGCACGTTACCATAAACAACGCGGTTTCTCAACAAACGTGGAGCGCACGAGTAATAATATTTTCTATCGATCTCGTCGACTCCCTAATTGGCTCGAATGCAAATACTCTGTTATTAGGCAGGTTAATTAAGAGTTATCGGTCGTAATTAACCCGTTTCGGTACACTACGTGTGCCTATGGTTCGTTCGAAACACTACTAATTAAGAAATTCCTCCTTCATTAGCTCAATTAGATTTATTCACGTCAGAAACTTCATACAGTAACATGTGTACATTATATTAACACGCACCAAGTTTTTAATGTGCGCTGTTTCATACGAAAATAAGAAATATTTGGTTAATCTTAATGTTTCTTCGAATATTTGTTTTCTTTAAGGCTTGGAGTATATTTATAGCGTACGTTAAATAGGTCATAGTAAACCGTGAAGAAAACAATGGTTATTCAAATAATTACAGGCGATTGTTAAAGAAAACCATGAAATGAATTATATGAACCAAAGTGTCACTGATTGCGTAGGAGTCGCTAATCGGGAAATTTACAACTGTTGCCAAGGTTTTTACCTATATACAAACAAGTGATGCAGTAGTAGGACGGTAAAAACCAAAAGACCACCACTTAACCAACTTTCCTCATTAATTAAATTATAATTAATAATATATATTTTAATTAATAACAAAATAAATAGGTAATCTGTAATTTACATTTGGGTTTTACTGTAATATATGAAGACAGTATACATAGTAATGATTAATAATTATATTACATTCGAAACAATATTTGATAAGTCGATAAACATCCAACTAATATTTCCGTTAACCAATAATTTTGAATTCCATATATTTACGGGTAAGTTGAATGTCAAAAAGTTTTTAGTCTATCGCGCGATCAGCTATAGCATAACATTGAAAAAATAGGCATCCTGAGAAAAATCTATTTTACATTGAGTGTGGTCAGGTGCGCTCACGCATCGCTACAACTTTCCGTAACAACTTATGTTCACATGATTGCAATAAAGATTTGAATTTGAATTGTAAATCAAGTGTGATCTCTGATTTTAATTATTGAATTATCTTTGTTTAGCTATAACAATTTAGATTAATAAGTCAGCAGGTTAACGACGAGTGAAGTGAAGCCTAGCCAAGTTGCAATCTAACGTTCGGATCGATAAACGAATAGACACAACATGTATGGGAATGACATTTGTAAACGTCAGATTTGTCGAAAGCTTATGTCATTTCCATGGGCGTACCCAGCTTTTGGCCCAGGGGGGGGCAGTTGAGGGATTTTTCCTCTACCCCCCCCCCCCCCCCGACCATCATCTCCATAAAAGAGGCAGTGGAATTTCTGCAGAATTAATTACTCAAACCAATCTCGAAAAATCGACAACAATGCTAGCTATACGTAAACATATTAGAGTAAATAATATGATAAATCGAATTATTATGTTAATTTCTTGCTACCTAGTATATTATGACCCCACGTGAGACGAGCTTAGAAATCGGATGAATTTTAACCAGTGCGCTTATAGCCGGTCATGTTAGCCTAACGCTCGATTTTACCAAAATAAATAAATAATTATTTGCAGATCTACTTAATTATTGGCTAGCATGACCGACATATAGGGATATCGGTCAGAAATTCACCCGACCTCCGGTTCTACATTTTGTTGGTGACTCTGATGCATTATAAACCAGTCATGCTGGATCAACACTCCATTTTTCCGGTATTCATAAAAAATGATGCATGGAGATTGGAGAGTATTAGAGAGTCAACAACAAAATATAGAATCGGTGCTTTTTTTAGAGTTTCTGACGGTATACGGTATCCATTTATAAGCCGGTCATGCTAGTCTAACTCTAAATTTATCTGGAATCACGTAAAAGGTTTCTTCCTCTACGCTGCAATTGTTATTGACGCCTGGAGAGTCAGCATAAAAAAATAGAACCGGACGTCGGATGATGACCGATGATGAAATTTATTATTGTTGCCCGGAAAGTCATCAACAAAACTCAGAACCGTAAATCGGATGAATTTCTGACCGGTATTCTTATAAGCCAGCTATGCTAACTCAACGCTTGATTTATCCGGGATTTATAAATAGAAAAAAAAATATTGCTTAACGTAGCAATGAAAATTGATGACTAAGAGTTAGGTTAAGTTAGAAGGGTAATTACAAGTTAGTTACTAGACCTTCAGTCATCTCATACAGTAAGAGCGAGCGAAGCGAGCTCGAAAATTTGGCCACCTACCTCGCACAGGCTGGGTTAGAAGAGTCACTACAATTAGTTTGTTTACTACCACCAGGTGTCTCATGTAAGAGCGAGCGAAGCGAGCTCGAAAATTTTAGCCACCCGCCTTAGACAGGTTAGGTTAGAGTGGTAATTACAATTAGCTTGTTACTACCTCCAGTTGTCTCATGTAAAAGGGAGCTCGTAAATTGAGGAAACCCACTTAGGACAGGCGACGTTAGTGAAGGGGGTCATTACAATTAGTTTCTTACTACCTCTGTGCGGCTAGCGCCACCCCTCGGAGCCTGGCGCTCCGGGCCATGGCTCTTTTGGCCCTTGGGTAAATATGCCACTGTGAAGGTCGGATGAGTATCCCAACCGGTATCCTTATAAACCGGTTATGCTAGCTTAGCGCTCGATTTTTAGGGAATCAACAAAATACAATATAATCATTCTGATGCTCAACTTGGTTAAAGACGCCTTGAAAATCGGAATAGGATATCTTCCGGTGATCGCATGAGTTTCTGACCGGTATTTTTATAAGCTCGTCACTCTCGATTTTTTCAAAACAAATAAACAATATAAATTCTTTGCGCAGCATAATCGGTTTATAAGAATACCGGTCAGATATTCATCCAATCTCTGGTTATTTTTTTGGTGATTTCAGGCATCACTATTATCACGTCGAGCAAGAAAATGTCTTTCAGTCATCAATATTGTCAGTTTGTTACGTCGAGCAAGAAAATTTTAAATTTAAGCTAGCTTAAGCGGTTTATAAGTATACCGATCGGAAACTCATCTGATCTTTGAAAGATTTATTGCTCAATAATAATTGCTACCTCAAACAACTGAATTATATTTTACTGGTAATTTTTTAAATTATTGTTTCAACGAGGTCTTCAGCAACAAATATTGGTATTTGTTTCTCTGATTATATAGTATTTAGCTAATTTTATGCTATCTTTAAGTAAAGCTAGCATTGTTGTCAATTTTATAAGATCGGTTTGAGCAACAAAATCGTTTTTGTAGCAACTAATTGTTAACAAAAAGCAACAAATAGTGAATATTTTTTAATTTTGACAATTTGTCACTGCCAGTGTTATGTAACTTGTGGGGGACAAGTTTGTTCCGTCCTACACACAACACTAGAAAGGTTTTTTTTATCTTACTATAACTTTTATCTACGCGGGCATCCAAGTTCCAGGGGGGGGCAGTTGCCCCCCCCTGCCCCCCCCTGGGTACGCCCATGGTCATTTCCATACATTTTGTGTCTATTCGTTTATCGATCCGAAGCCGATCTGAACATTAGATTGCAACTTGGCTTGGCTCTAAATACACCAGTACTGGGGAGTATTGGTGTATTTAGAGGTAGTGTCGACATCAGTCACACACCTAACTACGTAAGTATCTAGAAGGTGTGTGAAGTCTCAGAAACCGTGGTATGGTATGGTGGGTAAAATAATCACCACCACGCTTCTAGACTATACGAGTCTGATCCTTCTTATAGTGGATGGAGGTTGTACCAGTACAGTGAACGAAGTGTGCTAAACCGCAGTCATCCTCTATTATTATGAATGCGAAATTGAGTCTGTTTGTTACCTATTCATCCCTAAAAACGTCAAATTTGGCTTCCAATTCTGAGGGCATATCTTATTCTATAAAGCAAAGTCGGATTTGTTACAACACTTTTAACTGGAGAACGGTTGGACCGATTTTCATAATTTTTGATTTGTTGGATTTTTCTCCACCCAGAATAACAGAATAACTATTAAAACATCAGAAAAATTCCCAAAAAAATCTAACGGGGTGTAACGGGGTCAACTTTGACGCGAGCGAAGTTGCGAGCAAAAGTTATTGTCGTAAAAATCCTTTGGGTGCGAATGAAACTGCGACAAACAACTAGTTACATAATATAATAGGTATTCTTATGTATGTACATAAATACGTATAAATATAAAGTTCTTGTTTACGAGTAAACTTAAAAGGCCTAATGTGAATGAAGCTCAGTGAGTTGTTCGGAAGTCGCGACCGCGGGTTATCGCCTATTGTGCATGTGTCGGTTGACGTCAATAGGCGTCATTATCGAATACTAGCCAATACTACTTACTACCAGTAGTAGCCGGCAAATTAAAAAAAAAACTATACTTACATAAATATGTACAGATTTTTTGAGAATTTGTTACTACCAATATAAATTAAACATTGGTCTAGTCGTAGGCTCGACTGGTGAGTTCTGGTTCTATTCCCGGGTCGAGCAATGTCATTGCATTATTTTTAATTATTCGTAAAAAGTAGTAGTAAAAACTGTTTTGTGGGGTGTCAGAAATAAGTAGGTACATTTACTATTTCTGGCTGCAATCTAAATAATTTACTGTCCGAATGAATGGAACCCGATAACGTAGAATGGTCTGCTATGGCTGAAAAGTACTGAGAGTTTATTATAAAACTCCAACATAAACTGTCAGTACTTTTAACACAAGTAATTTTATTATAAATTTGTATAGAATCTCCTATTGACCTCTTTCAAGTGGTTAATTGATCAGAAAATACTTAATTAAGATAAAAATATGTTATTTTACTTCCCGATAAAAACATTAAAAATACATAAAAACTTGCTCAATCTTTAATAATTTAATTAACTGATAATCGAGATATCTTTGTTATTTATAAGGGTCATGTAATCAGAAACTTGATGTTATATCTAATTTAAACATTATTAATTTATATAAAATTCAATCTTATAAATTTAAATAAATATTTAATATTATTATTGCACTAGTTGATATTTAGATACGATTCAAAATGTTGCCTCATATAAAATCACTGAAATAACAAATAAACAGTTAAAAACACACAAATAAACACTTTTTTCCGGTTGAGTGAACTTTGTATAAAATGTCAAATCAATATGTGCCAATAATTCGAATAAGTACCCAAATTATATAGATAAACGTATATTGAGATATAACGGGAAGCAAGGGGTGCAACTCCAAGCCCACATTAAGTATTGATAAAACACTTCAAGATAACAGCCTTTTTTATGAAATCTTTAACAGTTATAACAACCCTAATGCATTAAAACTTAAACCCATAAATGACTATGATAACCCTAATAATGAACATCCCTTTGTATGTCAACTTTTCAAGTGTTCGTCACATGCACTCTCGAGACTTTTTTACCGACGCAGATATGAAATAAGTTTGACCTTTTTTGATTCTCCTTGAAGATAAATGGATGTCTCTGTATTCTTAATGAGGAAGAGATGACATGCGCCTGAAAAAAACCTTAATTTTGTTGAGTTTAAAATGCACTTAACACAAAAAACTTAAAAAGTCAATTTATACGTAAAATTAATCGGGGAGGCGACTCTACCAAAATAAGGGTCGCTCGTTTATAGCTCATTTCGATTTTAGTGCTTTTTAAGTACTGTCAAAAGTTTGTAACTGTGGGCTCGGCCGACAGATTTTATGCAAATTTCGTCATGACATTTAGTACGGTCCCAAACTGTGTCCATGTTTTACTTTTTTGTGATGAAACTGTGGAAAAAAACACATAAAATACTTTTTCAGCGAACCAAAGCACATGAAAAGCAGAGAATCAATAATGTTGTAAATTCTAACATTATTGATTCTCTTACCAGTTATCCAGATCAGCAGTCACCAAGACTCTGCTTTGAATAGAAATCTTTCTACTTTTAAACGTTTCATGTAGTTTGTGTGTATCATCGTTGCTTGGTTGAGTAATGACATAAGGGTTATACATTTTGCCGACGTTATACATTTTACGACACTGTTTGCTCAGAGAAAGTACAGGACTGGAAACAGACAGACAGCGTGAAAAAATAACCTTGAATGGCAGCGAATGTTGGGTACTTTTAGATTTTTTATAAATAAAGATTTACAATATACTTTGTGGACGTGTAAATCAGAAGGTAGGGGTTGTATAGTAGTAGAACAATGCAGTTTTTCGTAAATCCAAAATTGGCGTTGTCGTTTACTAGAACAAATTTCATCCCTAATAGTTTCAGGCTTTCCCGCGCTGACCCATTTCGATGGCTGTATGTTCAGTGCTTGTTGTAGCGCATCAATTTCGTAGCACTGTAGTATGCACCAATGTTTGAGCGACTGTACACTAATAAGTTTTGTTTGTAACAGTACAACAAAGTCGTCAGCCGTTCATAGAAATCGTTCATTTCCTGATGTTGTAGTTCACTTGATCGTGGAGTAGCAAACATCGGGCGGCGGTAATGAACGAGCGGGAACGCGCTCCACGCTACGGCAATTTGAACGTTCAGTGGGCCGGCGCGTTCCAACAGTCCTCGAAATTACTACAGCTCGATACTTAGTGCTTACCGTCAGTTGTTTTCATTGCCCACTTGATTAAGGATTACACAGGAAATGATTTGAATAAGCCATTGTTGATTGTGAAAGGTAACGGTCGCCGGCCGAGCTGGATTTTATTGTGTCCGCTTGCCTTTGTAAATTTTAAAAGTGATAGAAAACAGGATGTCTCAATTTATTTTGTTAGGAACGTTTATTTAACTATTCCGATTGTGTATTGTTGAGTTTGACGTGGTCGTAGACTAATTAATCAATACCAGAAGCTACCGAAATCTGATATGGTACACGTGTGTTCCACTTCAAGAACAACGAAGACTGAATACATAAAGTTGTAGACAAGATGACGTACAAAAATATTAACGTGTACATTTACACCTTACTTTACTACGTGCGTTGACAAATACACGTTCGTTATTTTTGAAACGTGAAAATCGCAACGTACTGTCACGTTGAATCTATTACCAACGCGGTAGAGTTTCAAAGCGTCACAGTATGCAATTTAAACTGGACTCAATCGTCGTTGGAGTCAACAACGCGACAGCAACGGCCGACTCGGATCGGCTTTCAATTTTGTGGAATTAATAACAGCACAAATACTGGTGTACTGGTAACTGCAGAGACGGGACTAGGTGATCATTCATTCGCACACGACACCTATGTTTCAAATCAAACGACATTGTTGTCGTGTGAACGCAGCTTTTGTTTACGTCCTAATTAGTATTGGATTACATATTGTGTCGCAACTAATAAACATTACTCATGAACATGCGGAGTCATCACATAATTAATTAATGATTTAATAAATACGTTGTGGATTCCATTTTATTCAGGTCCAATGAAATACAATATTTTCGAAGAAGAGTAACTTCTATGGCTTTATAATTCTCGTGGGTACGTAGTTGTCCACTGTACCATATTCTGGTGATATCGAATACGATCCAATTTAATAATTTCCAGGAATATTGCTATGAGCTTCTATTTACGCTTCAAATACGTTAGTCGTATATAATCACTGGCAAAGGTGGCTTCTGTGTAATATCCGAGTTCTGTAATACCGGGTTGTTTGTCAACATTTGGACCATTCGTCAAACATCGTCGTGAGGTGGACCGAGCGCCCAATTAGAACGCTGAGTTGAGCGCGGCTGACTACCAACTTGCGTCGACTGAAAGCACCTCTAATTATTATTGATACGAGCTCTACGCTCAGTCCCCCGAGTTAACCGTACATCTGAATTTCTCTAAAACACACGATGCACGTTATTATTCCCGAAATTGTAATGTAACAAGTAACATCAGAACATTAGACCAGCTTGTTATTTCTAAATATAACGTTTACTGAAATGATACTGTTGTTAAGTATTTCATTGTCTGTGTTCATATTATGTAGACAAGGGAAATTCTCAAATTCAAATACAAAGACTGCATTTAAGACAGTTGCGGGAGGCTTTACGAATTATTCGATATTGATAAACAAACTTAGGTAATTATAGAACATAATAATAGATCCTATCAACATTATAACAATATTTATAGCATTTAATAAGTGTTACGTGACTGAAATATAAACGTAGGCGTAGTTAAGCTGCTAGCGTTAGTTATAAATAACTTTTAATAATGAGTACAGGTCATAATACAGTTCAAGTTATTTTTCTCAAATAGAGTAGGTACACTAACTACGTTGCGGGATGAGCCGCAACAAAAAATTTAATGAAAATGTGTTTGTTACCTTTGAACTATACGTGTTTCAGTTCAGCTGAACTTCGATGTAAAGTGGGCTCAAATATCCGACTGCATGTTTGCGTAGAAGCGTAACAATTCCGTGAATCAATTACAGGCGTTTTAGCGAGGATCAACTGACAGCTGCGAAATGGGTTCTATGGCGAATATCTACTATCTAACGCAACATTTCATAGAAATATAAATGGACAATGTTTATTCGTACAACAGAAAATGTTTTGAATGAATAAAAGTAAAACCTAAACAAACATGTTTTCAGCTGCGCTGCATTTAATGATACTTGACACGACATGATTTGACATAAAAATTAAAACAATACTGCAAATAGTGGCGCCATAAGCCTTGTAAGGTTTTTCTTAGAAAAAGTGAATAACGGTCTTAGTAAATTGGATTTCCCGGTAAGTATTTACGGAAAGTATTGGTATAACTGAATGCATAATGGGCGGAAAAATGTCAAGCGTAAGTGTATTAAAGTTGGGGCCGTTACCGCTGCGTGCCGCGGCTGATGTATGGCGGCGGCCGACAAATTGAAAACAGTAGCAAATGGCCCGATCGCGGCCGCCAACCTCTCCACAATAGGCGCACTGCTGTTCATTTGGTTTCTCATTATTATTCATTACTTTTCAATTCATTTTAACACTGATTTCTTTTAGTAACTAACATTTAGCGGCTTAAATAACGGTATGGCTTTAAAATTAGAATTTTATGTTACCGTTCAAATTGTCACCGATTAGTTCAACATTGTAATTAGTCAAGATAAATGTTATATTGGTTTTTATTGTATGAATGTTTATTCAAGCACAATGCTGAAATAGACAACACACCAAATAGTACTTTTAGTAATTCTTGGTTCCGCAAAAATATAAAATTACAAATAAGTATATAGGGTCCAATGTAGAAAGTGTTTTCTATTAGAATTGTATTCAATATAGAGTTTCGTTCGCGCAGAAAATGGTCGCGGGACGCGTGAGCGGCGTCCCTAGCTCGCGTCCTCACCCCTCGTATTCACCACACAGAATTATAATAGCAATACTGAGGACAGCTTACGAATTAGCTCTATTAAAATGCACGATCTAATTCGAAAACAAACAAATATTGATAGAGACATAAATTGACTGGCTTTTCTACGAATTCGAATTTTTCTACTCTGTGAATTCACAGAATTCACAGAGTAGAAAAATTCGAATTGCCAATTATTTTAATTCCTATAAAAGCTTGAGTTCTAGTGGTCAAATTTAAGAGGAGCTGTGTCTAGGTAGTGCGTTGTTGTCGCTTTAGGTATAGTCTTACATAGATCAGGAGTAAATAACGATCACTTACATAGAACCTACAAATAACATCGTTTTTATTTTAAAATGTGAATTTGCACAAGCGAAGGAAAAGGAATATCATAAAGGGTGTTTGTCCCTCGCAAATAGTTAGATTACCTATATAAATAAGGCGGCCGGAATAGTTTGACCGATAGCGATCTGCGGGCAGCCCTAGCCAGTACCCTCGACATACCGCCACGCACAAATTGACTGGGTTTTACGAAGATTTTTTTACTCATGTTGTTACAAGTATATTACGTAAACTGACTAGCTAACGTACTAGCTTTATAACAGTAAGATATAAATAAAATACTTGATCTTCGCTTACACTAATTGCCTAATTTGTTAAGAACTAGATTTCTTTCTGTTGAACTGTTTGAAGAATCACAAGCTCACCACGATCAGGAAAATGTGTAGATTAATGCTACAAAAAACCTACCCTACCTATTAATAGTATTATTATGAATATGTACGTAGATATCAGTGTAATGTATATTTTGCGGTGTGGTTTGTGTACGAGGCGGTAAGGCGATAGTGCCGAGACGCCTCGCCGCCCACGACTAAACTGGTTCCAGTTACGATTCTATCCTGTTTAGTGATACGTTACAAATTGATCCGATGACACTGCCAGCCTTTTTGTTACGCTCATATTCTATACAAACATAATTGATCACATGGAGCGGCACTGCTATAAATATAGCTGTTTTTACATACATTAATTGCTGCATCATTAAGTCAAAATTACGAGAAAACCATTGAAGCTGCACAAAAAGATGTTCGTTGCTATTTTCACTACAATTAGAGCGGAGCTTTTAATTACTGCGAATGAAAAACTATAGTTTGTTTTTAATATGATTCACGGAATAATTAACTTCGTACCATTAATTGATTCACCTCTCAAATTTCTCATTGTCTGTTCATTTAAAATAAATTCAGTTATAACAAAAAGTAGAATACGGCTACCGAAATTCGGCTAAGAAAATAAGAAATGCAATCTTGTAGTAGAATCAGACAAATAGCGGAATATCTGCAGTGACCAATTCAAATTGTAGGAACTATCGGGGTCCGCGTACGAGCCGGGATGGAATCCAATCAGCGAAACTAGTTCCAGCGATGCCTATCACTAAACTTTCACATTCAAAGATTTGTTTCTCTAGATTAAATCAAAGGCGAATTACAGTAGCGGCGAAAAAGAAATATGGCAAGTCCGGCCCCGCGTGAGGGCGGGGGTGTCCTGCTGAAATTGCTTTTCAATCCCTCGGACTTTGGACTTGTAAAGAAGTTATTACCTTCCAAGGAGATAGCGCCGGGTCCGGCGATACGGATATATGTCTTTTTCATATGTAATATTCCTTTTTCGCGTTTTATTAATGGAAAATGTTTCGTGGGACAGTGCGGCCAGCTCTCGCCTCCGATATTAAAAAAGCCAGTGTCGACTTTGTGCGGCTTCTTTTATGAGATTGTCGTAATGTAGTTTATGTTACTTGGGTGCTCATGCGACACTTACACTTAATGTGTGTTACCATTTATATCATTACGACTCCTTATTTTATTTACTCTTTCGTCTTGATCTTATATACTAATAGTGATGGAGTGAGAGCGTCGAGCGTGAGATAGTTTACTCATTCTCATTATCAATATCAAATCGATGACTTGGGTCATATGATGTATTCATCAAATATAAATTTTCGCAGTGCGTTTCATCTATATTGTATAGATATATGTAGTTACCTGTGTGTACTGCTCGTTTGATAATGTTGCCTACTCTAATTAAGTCCACTACACCAATGTTTGGAATTAATTAGTGTATTGTTTAATTGGCATCTCTTGTTATCTGTTTGTTTGGTTTATTTATTCATTAGTGGTGTTTGTGACAGCTGCTGAGGCAGACGCCATTACGACAGATTGTATTACCATGTGATTGTTTACTTTTTAATGTTATTGTTATCTAATGAGAAACTATTTTGTTTGTCTTTTTTAATTGCATTTCTATGATTTTTCTCTCATCTCAAATAACGTATGTAACGTAGACTAAATAGTGCTGATCATTTTATTGGACACACATATCTTCATAGGTGCTGCGTATAGAAAACTATTCGCTGAAGAATGAAAATGAATAAATTCATACCATTCTACATTATGTTATGGATTGACATTTTGGCTTTTGTGAGGATCATAGCGTATGTATGAACTTGGTCAAGACGTGATGCCTAGCTTGTGAAAGAATGAAGTAATAGGAGTAACTCTAAAAGTTCTCAACCAACAAGTGGCCATGCCATTCGGATGAGGACAAGTCTAATTATCTGATGCGGAGTTACGGAGATGATCATTTTGTAGTTTATTTGCTATGTAATTAGGTGTATAGCTTTTTAGTGCTCCGTTCTTCTTTAAAAAGTTTATATTCGAGTGATTTAATCTAAAATAAGTATTACAGCACAGTTCCAAGGAATCGGCAAAAAACTCTATTCAACGTGAGCCTATTGAACCGTGAAAAACAGTAGCGGCGGGGTTAATGTTTTTATAACAGGGGTAACAAGAATTATCTAGAAAACATCTGTGGTCAAAAAACACATTTTAGCTTTCAGTCATTTCTAGTACGTAAATCTGCTTCTAATCGAACGCAACTTTCGACAGTTTTTTAGATTACTTATTAAAAAAAATGATTGGACTTCGTTAAATGGAAAGATAGTAATTTCTAATATAGATAAATAGTACTTTATACATTTAGTATATTATATGTTTAGTAACATTGTATGGGGCTTCTGCGTATCAATCGCAGGCCCGGTAGGACAATGCGGCCCGCAACGCTCGCCGCTCCCGGATTGATTACACCTGCCCGTCACGATTAATAGAATATTGTGTGTGATTCAAATTGAATTAGCCACCCATTGTCGAATTACGTGTATGTTTCCTACCGACTATTGGTTTTGAATATTTAGTAGCCAATTTAGATCGTGTTAGGATTGTGATTTGCGTATCATGTTATATGGACGGTAAATTTTGTATCTCGTGTGTACCCAGATTACGAAGGAGCCATTATTGTTTTAAGACCAATCTGTATGTGCTATGGAACTGAAATAACAGGCAATGTTAATTTGCGATGTCGATATTAAAAATGGAGTGTTTTTGAATCTTAATTTTTTGCGAGTTGATGTTATATAAATTATCTAACTTTATGAGCGTTTTTAATATAAAAATCTATAACTGTATCTCCAAAATAAACAGGAATGAGTAAAATTCTCTCCACTCAGCACACAGAATTTTGTGAAAAATAATTGTTAGATAGGTAGGAGGATCTTTAAGGCAACAGATAGAGCGGCATGGAAGGAGGGAAGGGAGGCCTTTGCCCAGCAGTGGGACAAAGTGGGCTAGTAAAAAAAAAAAAAAAAGGTAGGAGGAATTTATCAAAATTGCTTTTCACGTTTCACGTACTTACCTATCAAACAATGCTTTTATTTTCGAATGAATTTTGTGTGTAGGTAATCATCAATTCTATTCGCTAAACCCGTCTTAATTGTGAGTCATGGCATGGCGTAAAGGGTAACCATGACATCACAGTTAATTGGCGTGAAAAATATTCGTGAGAATTTCCAATTTTCATCTTCGACCGGTTTTATGCGAGAAGCCCTGATGGATAGTCAATACCCCTGTGGTTTTCCAACCGATTGACCACGACTGTACCCATGTACACACAATGTCCCATATTTACTTAGAACATTAAAAAGTACAGATGAGTGCACTCGTGTTTGGGCAGCTGTCTGTTTGTTTACTCTTTGTAGCTTAATTATGCGTGTTTAAAACTTTTTTCATGTACGTTTTAGCTGGCCCGGAAATGATTTTGTTTGCAAGTATTTTACGCTTGTTTTGATAGGTAAACGATGACAATTGGTTGAAATATGTTTGTTTTTTATGCGAAACACAATATTAACTGATGTGTATTTTTATTTCAGGTAATGTACCGGTAAAGAACAGCGTGGGTGCCAATCAGATCACTCGTGTTTATTGTAAGTAAAGAACCATAATATAGGATTACCAATTTGTAAACAAAAACTATGTTCTTCACTAATTAGATTCTGCCTGCGGGGTTAGGGCGTGGGTATAGCAAAAACAATTCAACTTTAATCTAGTGCGAGGGGCTAAATAGACAGACTGGTACCACGTAACTAACGTAAGCAACAATTTATGACGTATCTAGACTCAACTTTATATGGATTTTACGCATTAGAAATACGCGCTTTGGATTGATTGTGTTATTTAAACGCTTTAATATAATATGACAATTGCCGTGATAGCCGAGTGATATGACCATTGGACTGCCAAGTCAAAGGTCTCGAATTTGATGCAAGGCACGCACCTCTGACTTTTCGAAATGATGTGTGTAAAATGATGTGTGTAAAATTATCACTCGCTTTAACGGGAAAACATCGCGAGGAAATCTGATAATTTTACTTGACAGTTTTTCTTGACGGCATGTGAGGTCTGCCAACCCGCATTAGGCCAGCGTGGTGGCCTAATCCACTCTCACTCTCATAATCTACTCTCACCTCATACTGAGAGCAGACCCGTGCCCAGCAGTGGGACAGTATACTGGGTTGACGATGATTAATTTAATATGCAGTTGCAGACACTACCCATTTCGTAGAAATAGGAATAACATGATTAATTTCTACTGCACGGCATTGTTAATTCTGTCAACCGGTATCGGGTATAAAATTAGGTAGAACGGATACCGATGTCGTTCTCAGAACTGCAGATATGCAATAATGAATACATAGAATCTCTGTACAACACTACAGCTACGTATATTAAATATAAACACAAAGCGAGCTTCGTGAAGGATCGTGTAACGGTATACGGCTGTTAGACTAATTTAGGTGGAAGATCATCCACGTAATTAATCCACTTAGGAAGAGCCACGCGCGGCGGGTCGACGCTTTGAAACTGGATGCTCAAGTTGCTACTTCGAAGCTTGGTTGGCCTCGCTGCCTCGCAACCTCGCTTGGAACTATACGCCGTGGCACAACACTACCAATGCATCAAGTTAATCCTCCACTGAGACATTAGCACTCTTGATCTTTGTTGGAAATATTTTTTGAGTTAAGTTTTTAATGCAAAACTTCTTAAGTGTAATCGATTATGATAATAATAACTTGGCTTTACCTTATAGGTAAATTATTATTGTAAAACATCAAAACTCTCGCATGACTTGTGTTTTACCATGATTGTTAAGTTCGATCCTCGGAAATTATTGACATAATTCAACCATTCACACATTACGTATTATGGCATAATTTCTTTTGTGATTTTACTCTCATATTATGTATGTACGTAATATGCAGTATTGCGAGCACAGTAATTTAAACCGTATGCAAAGCGGAGTAAGGTATAAAATGTATGTCAGGACAGCCCGTGATCAGCTACCATTCACATCATAAAACGTCAATAATGCAATAGCACTGTCGCACAATGAGCTATTGTGTGACTCATTCCCTCTTCAAAATAAGCGTTTAATTAAAAACATACGACGACCATTTTTTTTATTGCGACACTTGAGTATTGAGTGAGTTGGACCCGTTGGGGGCGCGGTGTGAATGTGAACTGATTATGTTCATTCATCTCAGAGAATTCGGAATTAAGTGAATACCCGCTGATGAATTGATGATGCCTTTAGAGATGTTTTGTTCGTCATTAGGTGCAATAGATAAAATATTGTATTCAAATTTCGTTATTGATTTTTAATATTAACCACCGCTAATTCATTCTGTAAACGGTTAATATAATATGTACTTAGTTTAAATTAAGCGAGGCATCAAATTAGTAGCCTAATGATCGTGTAAAATTATGTGGTATTGGCAATTTGGTATCGGACCAGCGCTGTGTGGAAATTCTAGGTATACTAATTATAGTGAATTAATTTAATTTTGTAACTAATTGGCGCGATCATATCAGAACGTAGGTAGCATACCTCCGCGAGTGGAGGGCACTGGCACGCATCAAATATCCGTTATTGATTTAATATTGGTTGGATGCATCATTATTTTAATTACCTGACTGTCGAAGGAGGGTTATATGTTTGACGTGTATGTATGTATGTCCGTTCCTATGTCCGCTCGTAACGGCTCGACGGATTTCGATAAATGATTATTGAAATCCATCGAGCTGTTGAGTAGTTTGTACGTCATTAAATTCGTCTTGATGGCACGAGTGTCACTGGGTACAATAGGGATAATAAAGGGATAAGTATTCTTAGAAAATAAAAATGGCAAGTTTTATGCGCTTCATTTTGACTATCGGCCTAACAAAATTCTCACTAACCGGACGCCAATGCATAATGGGCTGTTACTGAGAATGTTCAATTATTCAATTACAATAGCACTTACTTTGGTTCACATAAAAAATCACATATTTTAATCTATGCTTCGGAAATATATAAAATAGACACGTTAAAGTAGATACAATACAAAGAGGTTTTATTAATTTGTTCGTGATATTTGTCTGTTTTTCTATAGACGTCAAATAAGCACAAGGGTTTATCTAAAGCCCAGTACATAATTAATTTTAATTATTGAAAACATTGACACACATATGTCGTTATTAATGCATTCAACTAATTAATTTGTACATGTCATTTGCTAATTAGTTCGATATTCCGTTACCAGCTGTTATTAAGAAATAGAGTTTAGCGTTATTGGAAATATTTGTATTTATTTTAATAAATACTGAAATAAGATTACACAGATAATAAACGATTTATTATAGTTTAGATTAGATTTATAGTAGTCTTCAGTTACTTTAGATCGGCTTTTTGTCTATATTTTTTTACAAATAATCGTGGAATACACAAACAGTTGTCTCGGTTAGGAATAGAACTCACGACACTCCGTGTAATGTGGGCAAGGTGTCCAAGTCTATAAATGTTGAGAGGTTGTGATTTTGTACACTGGGGCATTTCACGCGAAGCGGGCAGCGAAAAAAGTGTCAGGTTCTGGATTTTGTTTATATTTGGGGTAATTGAACTATAGGTGGAATAAAAAAATGTACCATATTTTTTTTTTTTTTACTAGCCTAGTTACCATTTTATGTGACTTGAAAGAATTGAAAAAAATTGAGGAACGGATTTTTCGAAAGCTATTAATGCAGTTAATAAAATGGATTTAATAATTACTAAATAGTGTTTATGTGAGAACATTAATTGTGTTTCTTGTACAGTGATTAAAATTTGAATCTTTTTCTTTTTTTCACATAGTAAACCGGAAGTTAATAATAAAAATCTGTTTTTTTCTAACTTCGCATTTTTTAATATTTTTAATTTTTACCTTAAAATATAGATTGTAGTATAGAAATGTTATGTTAGAAAACTTTGAATGGTATCTCGATTAGTTTAGAAGCTAGGTGAACTGAAGTACCAAGGTGCCGCACGGCGCGCTGTTTTGGGCGGTTTCTTAGTATGGCAATCTTACTCGCTACTTATTATAACTAATCAAATATGGTTAAATAACCATAATTAAGTACAAAATTTAATTATTTTGATTACATGTTATATGTAATTATTATTTTTCATAAATTAATCAATCAAATAAATATTTTTTCTTTTGATATTAGGTTGGGCATGTTAAATGCAACAATGAAGTGATGTAAACTACTTAGATACAATTTATTGTGTATTTTTAACTACTTTAGAGTTCGTGGTGTCCCTAGACGATGGTAAAAAGGCGTGGATTTTTTTTTGTTCCTCGAATGGTGACAACGTTTTCAAGTCGCGGTTGCAAAAAAAGTCTGTTGATGTATCTCTTCTTTGGAACAATAATAACTGCAGTTTCCGTAAAGCCATTTTCGCCCAATTATTACCGGCAATTGAATTTTATAAAAATGTTTGAATACTTTAGAATTTAGCACTGAACCCGAAATTAATTTCCACGAAACCTCACACAGAAAGTGGCCCTGTCATGGTCTCAGCGGAAACCTAAAAAAACTAGCAACCCGTGCAAGCCTTTAATTGCCGGCAAACAGAGTGATAACTATCCCTGTCCGAAAACAGAATTGGGCGAAAACGCAGACTTACATCAACAGAATTTTTTAGCAACCGCGACTTGAAAACGCTGTCACCATTCGAGGAACAAAAAAAAACCAAGCCTTTTTACCATCATCTAGGAACACCACGAACTGTAAAGTAGTTAAAAATACACAATAAATTGTACCTAAGTAGTTTACATCACTTCATTGTTGCATTTAACATGCCCAACCTAAGATCAAAAGAAAAAAATATTTATTTGATTGATTAATTTATGAAAAATAATAATTACATATAACATGTAATCAAAATAATTAAATTTTGTACTTAATTATGGCTATTTAACCATATTTGATTAGTTATAATAAGTAGCGAGTAAGATTGCCATACTAAGAAACCGCCCAAAACAGCGCGCCGTGCGGCACCTTGGTACTTCAGTTCACCTAGCTTCTAAACTAATCGAGATACCATTCAAAGTTTTCTAACATAACATTTCTATACTACAATCTATATTTTAAGGTAAAAATTAAAAATATTAAAAAATGCGAAGTTAGAAAAAATCAGATTTTTATTATTATTAACTTCCGGTTTACTATGTGAAAAAAAGAAAAAGATTCAAATTTTAATCACTGTACAAGAAACACAATTAATGTTCTCACATAAACACTATTTAGTAATTATTAAATCCATTTTATTAACTGCATTAATAGCTTTCGAAAAATCCGTTCCTCAATTTTTTTCAATTCTTTCAAGTCACATAAAATGGTAATTAGGCTAGTAAAAAAATAAAAAAATATGGTACATTTTTTTATTCCACCTATAGTTCAATTACCCCAAATATAAACAAAATCCAGAACCTGACACTTTTTTCGCTGCCCGCTTCGCGTGAAATGCCCCCACTGTACATTTGTACAGTGCAAGGAAAATCAGGGTGTGTAGCTTGCTTGCGCAGGCGTTGACGACGCTAAACTTAAAAAGTAATTATTTATGTGCCTTTCAAATTGAAAATTCTGTCTTTTAAAAGCATTTTTTTATCAATTTTAATCTATTTTGCTAAGTAGCTTTGTATTTTGTCAAAGCTGGACGTATTTTTTCTTATCACAAATAATTAATCGTTATCAATAGCCTCAAGATGAAATCAATCCACAGAAGTCATCGTCGTGGGTGGATTGTCCACACAATCTTAATTATTACTTAAACTTAACATCAGATAAGCCCCTTAATCAGTTGATTAGTAAATTTGCTGCCAGTATATACAGCGATCAATACGCGTCACGTTAGCTATGTCGAGTCACATTACTGGCTGATTAGCCGTGTCTGTAACGCGTGTTATCCACTCAATTAGTCGACAACACGAATTAACCTCCGCTCAACTAGTCTCAGATTATGCACTAGGTATCATTCGTTTAATACCACCGAGTACTGAGAGATCGCAGTCACGTTTACGAGATTATGAATGATTAGGTGCAATCGGTACATGTAAATTGTATATAATGATAAACAATCTCATAGGTTTAGTGGTCTTAACGCGACTGTTAAGCTAGAGGTCGATTCCCGGGCCGAGCCGTGTTGTTGGGTTTTTCTGGGATTTGTGCCCAGTTGATGGCAATAGACTGGCCCCCACTACATGGGACCAGTATTCCGGCGAGTAAACTGTGACTGCACAGCCGTACACCTCTGCCTAACCCTTCGGGACTAACCCTACAGGCGTGATGGTATGGTATGTGTTATGTTATGCAGTTCCCTTGAACATTATGTAGTACTGACTGTATTTGTATGTCTTCACTAGACTCGTCACACGATCCCTAAGTCGCGTAACTCGAAAGTATTTTCCCAACTTCTTTCCTTGTAACGTTTGTACTTAAGTACGTCATCTAAAGTTATGAGACATTTATCGTTTAGGTGAGTAAACTTAGTTTAAAGTCCGCAAGACAGATCAAACTATCCTGTGGTACACAGGAAAATAATATTGCAGATCAGAGAAGGGTTACTTCACCCAGTAGACCATTGCACAGGACAATGTTACGTTATTTTACTGTTTAATTTATCCTAGTTACCTTTTGCCAATTAGCTCTCAGTGAAATGGGACATCTGAAAACAACACAACGAATATCGTAAAATATAATTGAAACGCAACCATGAATCATGGGTAGGGTATCTACACCACTAGTCGTTGTAACCGCATCGGTTAGGCATTGCACCAATAATACGCTCAATTAATTAGCGCCGAGAGTGACGTGTTCCACGTACTTACCTAATTAATGTCCCAGAACCGAGCCAACAATACCGCTGTTATTATAATACCGCTAACTGCCACTGATTGAGTTACCTCACATAAACAATGTGCTCTAATACAACCACAATAGGTTTTGATTAGGTAACTACATATTTATTATATCGATACGTTAATTATAATTATGTATGCGACGACAATGCCCATTAATATCATCAATATTTAATTATGCAATGAATAGTGACGGGAATCCTTACCTACCTTTGTTTCGTGTTAAGTTCATTACTCGATCAGTTGAAGGGTTGTTCTGCAGTAGCACGTAAACTTATTTCATTTAAGGGGTAATTAACAAAGCTAACTTTTTAAATGCGGTGTTATAGCAAAATCAATCATTTGAAAAGCTCGCTCTCGTTATTATTGCTTTGTTTTTTTTAAAGACAGTGCCCGTCTTAGGTTATGCACCCGTTTTTGCGGGGGACTTTATGTATGCATCAAGACGGAAAAACATTAAGCAATTTCTATAGTTCACAAAATGTATATGTCTCATTTGTCTTACCTGGAAATTAAACCCACCACCGCGACGCTGAGTGCAATTATTGATGACGTGACCATCATCAACGCAAGCGCTACGTAGAGCTAAAGTTTCTTCCCTTTTATTCATTTAAATGGACCGACGACGTTTTGAGTTACCCTTTACCCCTTTACAGCATTAATACTATATGTTGACTGATGGATTAATCTCGTGCATTCTCCAATCCGTAATATAAAACTTTCACATCCAACTCAACACAATTTAATTAAATTAATTTTGGTAACGCGTTGCGCGTTGTCAAATTAATATTATTACGAGTACAATATAACGTCAATAAGTCACCTTCGACCCACGAATCTGAGGGGTGAGGGGAACAATTTAGCAGCAATTTTAATAATAAGTCCCTGGTATTTCTATTATAGCAGGCAGGCGATCAGGTGGGCTCCCGCGAGGGGTTTAATAACTCACGATTAGCCTATTGGAATCGCTCTGAATGTTTGCTATTTTTTCTATATTGCATGTACGAGCGCTCAACTGAATGGAAATTAAAAATTGTTTGCAGTAGTTATGAAATAGCTGACATTATCTACAACAAAGTGCGTTAGTCAATTACGTTAAGTCGATTGTGATGGGGATTTTAAATGTATTTTTCTTTGAATTGTTATAATGTAGATACATGAATTATCAGAGCTAATTTTAATAAATTAGGTTTGCATTGTGTGTAAAATAATGCAGTATCATTATCATCATTATATGTTTACAATATATAATTTGGATATTATAAAAAACATAGCGATAACAAAGTTTAAATATTTCATCATTATAGTTGGTGGTTGCGCGAGAATTTTAATTAAAAATGATAACGCGTAATGTGCAATGTGTCGGCGACTCCCTTCATGGTTGGGGTGATTTTTAATTATTAAAATTCTACACCACCGGCGTCTGCCGATATTGCTTTGATATGGGGTCTGACGAGGTAATACTGCCTATTACTTGCATGCATTGCACTGATTGATCAATTACATTATATATCTTCTAGTTTCTTTTTATAGATAAGTATATAGAACAAATCTAATAGAATTTTTATAGATAGATTTTTATAAATATTGTTACTAACACTATGAGTCCTGGTCACTCGAAATAAAGAATTATTGTTATTATTATAGGTAGGTATGCTTATATGTTATAAAAATCTATCTATAAAAATTCTATTAGATTTGTTCTATATACTTATCTATAAAAAGAAACTGATAAAAATCATGTCCAAAACTTTTACACTTACTTTTTAGACCTTTACGATTTCTATGCCAGTGCGAATTTCAATAATCGTTTTTGTTTCAATTTGACTGATATGGGTGTAATCGTTTATTCAAAAACTTGCATAATTCTCACGTAGCAATGTCTTAAATAAAATAAAAAAAAATTCAGCAACATAAGTTTAATAATATTAGGTCAGCGTATAATGATGCATAAATGTTATACAAAATAAGCAAATTGATTGCCAACTTCAAAAAGACTTTCAGACATAATTTATACCGTAATCTTTCTTACTTAACAGCCAAGAACATTAAAGTAAACATTTTATCAACAACGTAAAAACACTAAAGTAAAAAGCTTAAAACGAACAGTAAAATTTTATTATGTTATCTTCAGAGCTCGGTGTGCCGCCAGCCTGCCATTGTGAACACAAACGATTCTTATTAAATTCTCGTAAAACAAAATAACTGCGAGAGCAGTATTTTTTCAATGAGATACGAAGCACTCACAGATACCAGTAACTGTTGCTAAACAATACTTGTTGCGTTGCGTGGGTGGGTTTTTATTTATTTTCGTTCGCAAATCTGTTAGATACAATACAAATCAAGGCTAAAAATACAAACCTAATATTTAATGCAGAATAGAGAAATCTTTAACCTCAGTGATCACTGTTTTTCCTTTAGTTTTTGTTGCAGGTTGCCAAAATCGGCAAATTGGTCACGATTGCCCATTTCAATTTTATACAAACAACTTACTTCGTTGTTAGTAGGCAGATATTTTTTGCTGTAAGTACAGTCGTGCACGGCTGGTATCAATGTTCGTCCCGTACCTACGCGGAGCCCGCGAAATGAAAATAATAACGGAATGTTTTAATTTCCCTGCGAGTGACAGGTCACGTGCCCCCACCCCCCCCACCGCGCCCCGCGCCGCCCCCAACTGTCATCATCACTGCCGTGGACAATTAGCCTGCTCATGAGATTAAACAAGTAGAGTGCGCGTGTTTGCCTGATTTTTTTATACAACCGGTTTGCATCGCCCGCAGTGTACCCTTGTCATGTTAAACGCAAATGGCTGGCTCGTAGTGAATAGTATGATAGATATGACAAGCATGAGTAACGCACACACACTGTGTTCACATGACTTACATGGGTAATGATTTAATAAACACACTCTAAGTATATTGTATAGAGAAAAGAATTGATTATTCGCATGTCTGAATGTGCGATATGTGCGACTTCCTGTTAAATAGGGAACTTATTAGCCGCGGATTGTGTTGGCAAGCGGCTGTATCAGTATAATGCTATGTCAAACTACCCGCATTTCGTAACGAATAAACCAGAAAAAACTTGACATGAAGTTATTTCACAGGCTAGTAACGACTAATTACCGTGGCTTTGTTCTGACATGTCAGTCCAGATAAGCGAAGCGTGATTATTAATTCCGTCGTTTAAATGAGCAAATCCTTTAATTAATTCATAACGTGTTCGAATGAGATTTCTTCACGTTTCAATTTAGAGAGGCGATTACCAATAAAGGCGCACGAGCGGAAAATTAAATGCGATTGGTGCAAGTGTTAGGAATTCGTGAGTGGTGGCCCTCCGTCCTCTGCACAATATGAGGATTATAAATACACTCAGAAGTGTTTATGCCTTTTGCTTTTCTTTTATTGCTCACTTTAATTATGAGGTTCATGTTACTGATGTGATTTTTTATAAATCCTTGCATGCTATACAAGTCCTTGCATGGCAGTTGTAAAGTGTAAATATCCTCTTGTGAGTCATAATAAATACAAAAAGGATTGATTGCATGTTGCTGTTCTCATTAATGTTTTGAAGGGTACAGTCGGAAGAAAAAATGGCAGATGTTTTTCTAGATGAACGATACTGTTTGTTAATATGTACAAACACCGACGTCAAGGAGCGTGTATGCAAACGAAGCGAAGGGGCCAAAAGTCGCGTATAATAGACGTGTTGCAATTCGGTCCAATTAAAATTAATTAGCTACAGAACACTGTGTGCAAACCGAAGCAACAAATCAACGAAAGATACAACTTCGGATAGCGGTGTCCGTGGATAAGGACACGGACCCTGCATTAGGGCAATACACTGCAAAACAAATTTTAAGTTTTCGGTTATAGTGTTCAAATTGCCTTTTATAAACCAGCTGCAGTTTTCATCTAAAAATAATTTTTATTTTCATTGTTTGGCCATGTTTTGTTAGGTCATACGTTATTTTAATTGAACAAGATACGCAATAAAGCTTAAACATGGAACAATATGGAGCTTAATTTGCAATCAATTCAAGTAGCTCTCTGGAGACGGTTAATTAACCGTTAAGTTGCTTACGACGCATTTTTGGAGACAATATTTTATTCATAGAAAGAAATCCCACATGTCTATGTGTCTTGTAGATTGGAACTGTTATAAAATAGCAGTTATTTTCGTAGTCAATTCATCATAGTGGCGTGCGGGAGGAGACGCTGTTAATCATAACCGGTACGATTGCCAAAATAACTTGTATTCCTTGTGAACGGTGATTTATGATGGTCGCATGTTAATTACGATCTTGGTTATGTCGTGTTTAGGTCAGTCCTGTTGATCATAATATTTATCGTTTTGAAAACGATCTAGCCTAACACTCAATATGGATAACAGTAAGTATTGTAATTGTGAATTGCCACAACTATTTTCGTGCGCTTTATTTTTCTCACTGGCTACTTTGTTTTGGTCAGTCAAAACAGCGATATAATAAAGCAGAATAAATTATGTAATCTAAACACAACTTGGTAAAGGTCATATCATACATTATGACCTTTAATAAACTCCTCAGGTGTTGTTACGTATAAAAATCCCGGCAATTCAATTAGCGGGAAAGCAGGGCGCAGGGCGCGGAGGGCGGGGCCTAATAAACATAATATAAATAATCTGTGGCGATAAATCTGCAGCGCTTTATGGCAGGAGTGGGTTGTCACTCCGTCTAATTAGCGCTAGTGCTGTAAGCGGCGCGATTCAGCGGTGAAGCGCTGAGCGAACGTGGAAATTGGATGTAGTGCGGCGTTATTATGAAGAGCTATCTGAAATACGAGTAGGTAATTCTGTAGCTGTATATTATGCTACGTGGGGGGTTTAGCTGAGGCGTTGATGACTTAGAACTAGCTGGGTTAATCAATTAACACTTTAGTTTAATGGTCAGTAAAGTAAATCATAGTAAATTAAAGTTGTAAGCACGGTACTCAATCTAAGTCGCCGAAAGAAAAATCCATTTCTTTACACTTAAACGATTTGTATATCAAATAAAATTACATCAAATAGCTGAGTATATGAGCAAAGGGTCTACTTACCTACTACATAGACAAAGTATTAAAACAATAGTTTTATGGAAGAATTAAGCGCTGTAGCGGCTGTAGGGTTGCGCCTCTCGTCAAAGCACTCTTCATCAGGCTTAGTTAATTATGAGGACATATCAGCTTTATTATAATTACTCATTTTAATGTCGCTGCGCCTACCGTCGCGTCGCGCCGTGCCGTGCCCGCTACATACTAAGTTTCATTCAAATGTACACTGCTTCAGGCATCACTTAACTCTTCTATTCCGAGGCACGGTAACCAACTCAAATTCTAGGACTAATAGCTTTTAAAAGCCATTAATGATCTCAATTACGGTATAAACGCTAATTGGAAAACGGGTATCCATTAAGAGGTTTAATAATATACGGACGGTAATTGTTATTGTAAGGTTGAAAGTTCGTGTAGTAGGTACGTACAGCGTTGCTATAATGAATACACTCTTGTATGATTCGTTTTAATTGCTCGTTATTATTGCTCGATATCTCATTAGCTACAACGTGGTGTAGTTTTAAAATAATTGGGCAGTACGTAAGAAATTTTATTATATGTATTATATGTACCGTAAAGCGAGCGTTTATTTACAGGATATTGAAATTACTTGAAATTATCCGGGTGCCTAACATGGTAGCTCTAATTAAGTTAACGGTAAAAAGATTACTACATACTGATCGAGACCGCTTATTAAATACGTGTTACGCTTTCGCCGAATAAGTGGTTTCCGTAGGGGACTTTTAAAAAATATAGCAGAGCAAAATAATAAATGGCATAACCAATAGCTCGACTTAATCGGGTTTAAAAGCTGATGCTGCAGTGGAGTGGCGCGTAGGTGTTACATTACACAGGCAGTTGTCAGAATGGTCCCGCGGCCGCCGGTATCACTTGCACGCACCATTACCTCCATAATTTAATTAGTTTCGAGTGATCATTTCATTAATAGAGGCGATATTTGGCGAGCACCGCCCGCGGCTTTGTCAATTTTAATTAAAGCCCGATAGGTGGACCGAAATGTTGGAATTCTTCATTAATTAGTCTGGTGGAGATTTCTAATAATTTAATTAATGAAGGGAGTTAATAAGCCCGCGGCCGGTTGTCGGTATTCCTGTAACGCGTCGGCATGCACACGTGCTCGTGTTACGCAGTTAATTTGTTACAAGTATGTGCGCCTAAATGTGACATCCTGTACATACATAAAGTAAATATACTCTAAATGTGATATCCTGCCTAACTGATTGAATGGTAACAGTGTGTTGAGATCTATTTATTACCAAAAGGTGTGTTTAATATTCATAGGCACAATAAATTAATTGCAAAATTTTAAGTAGGTAATGTAGATATATTTAAATTAATACAGAAAGCAGTTATGATAGAAAATTTAAATTTTATTATAATAAGTCTTACAATGAGAATAAAATGAATGTTTATTTAGCAACGCATGGTCTAATAAAAATATTCAAAATCCACACGAAACACCACAAATGATAATAATTAATTTTATAAAACTGTAATTGAACTTTGCCGCTATGAATATACTCGAGATGCCTCAATCTAACTCGAAGAGTTAGATTGAGGCATTAATTAGCCTCTCCCAACTAAAAACTGAGCTAATAATTTGCTCGACCCAAGAATCAACCTAGGCCTGACGCTTAGTAGGCTGGCTTGTGACCACTCAACCATTTATGCAGTCACAACTATTATTTACTATAGTGGATAATTTACTGAGAATACCTCTAATCATAGACAAAGGACAGTTAATAATGAACTAGTGTATTACCGGTAGTAGTAAATTGCATACTTACAGTAAAACTCGCAGTATGTACTATGTACCGCACCGCTTTTACGTACAATTGTCGAGGAGTCCTTTTGAAGTAGAATGTCAAGCAAATTACCGACTTTTGTTCTATAATCTACGTAATATCGCATTATGTTATTGCGGACTTCGTTTGGGTCGGTGAATGGTATATGATGATTGTGTGTTTCATGTAGTACTTACTTTAAGCACGATTCATTTAAATAATGGACCTAACCACTAATTGTAACTCTTTCAATGTCTGTGTATTTTTCTGACTTGTCCCTATCCTTAGTGTATACTCCTGTACCTAACGACTGTTGTGTCACTTTTTTATCCTTTGGTATACAATAAAGTATATTCTATCTATCTATTAAAGAAAGCAAATAATGAAAATTACCTTTAAAATATTAAATTTACATTTGGTACATTACCTTTAAAAAAAAAATGAAGATAGTTTCTGTAAGAATAAGAAGTATTTATAACACGGCTGGGCTGCTTTTTTGACAACCATTAAAAATGGTTTACTTTAAGAAAATTGTTATGGATCCGGTATAGCTTCTAAATATTAAACCTAATTTGTTAAGTAAGGAATCCCTACATGATATACCTCTATAGAATACGACATTAAAATTAAGCTTTACATAATATAGGAAGAGTGGAAAGACATAATCAATGAAGGTAAAACCCTCATGTCTTGTGTAAGCAAAGATCACACAAAACTAACGCATACATTTAGGTAGAATATTAGTAGGAACGTCCGGTCGTATCCCTTTATCTATGAAAATGCCGGTGGCGACGACAAAGTAGCTCAAAGGAAGCTCTACGTAAACACTGGGTAATAAAATGTGCTAATATTTAACTTGTGTACCACCAACGAAGGATCTTATACACTAACTATTCCCCGCGGTGTTCGCGTTAATACCGCTTTCCCAATCCTGTGGTAAGTTCCCTAAATTATTTCCTAATCATTGGACGACCTGGTCCTGTGGTTCGGGTACTGCTGATCAAGAGGTAATTATTTATGTGATGAACAATGTTTGTGTTGGTGTGGGTGTTAGTTTGTCGACCATTGAAGCCATGATATTGTGGACACTACTTATATGCTGTGCAAAATGGCACAATTATTTTATTCTTTCTTTCTCAGCGGGTGCCTCCGTTTGTAAGGTTGACAATTTAAAAAATAAATCACAATTTCAACTCTCAAGCTTCAGCTTCGATTTCCAAACTGCTGAACTAACTTTTTGTGCAGTGAGTTTGGTATTTGTACACCACAAAAATAATAGTGTCATTTTTTAAGGATAAAATCTCCGTTTTTCTAAGAAAATAATCTAAGTTGAATCAATTTGCAAGCGTGCAGAGCCTTGTAAGTTCACGGATGGTAAATTGAAAACGTGCAAACCGCTCATCGCTTGTCGTTTACCGATTATACGCAACTGCCGACCTTTGACACACAATCCGTCGCTTTATGCTTAACTACACTTTACTGAAAATGATTGCTGAATGAAATGATACTTTTTTCTTACTTATTTTTATTTTTCATTCATTGATTTTTCAACAGCAGCTGTTTTTAAATGATTTCTCACAATAATTTTATATTTTATATACACCATCATACCTAATATCTTTTGTTTGTCCATCCTTAATGCGTTCCTGTATCAATCATCGTAATCGCGAAAGCAGGATAAGAAAAAGAAAGAGAGTGTAGTGTAAAATTACAATAAATGATAAATATGAAGACGTTATAATATTTTCCTTTTAATGTTAATAATATCCTTTTATCCAATCACTTCATACACTCGTACAAAGCAGTAAACCAGAATAAAACCTAGCCATCTCAGTCTGTCTGTAACCTCACATACCTCATAAATGTAAATACCTACATATCATAGTATCGTACGCAGAAATATCGCCAAAATACAATAGATCTCAGGTAACAATCAGATCTCTCAACAAAAGTTATGTATAACGATACAAGGCAGACAGTCCCTGACGGATTTATATGCGTGTGTAATTACTTGATTCGCGACGCACCATACATGCAGTTCCGCAAGGTAACACTGAAGAAATTTGTCATACTGTGGTATCACTGTTGATAGAAAAATTGTACGGTATATATATTCTTTAATGCTTTATTTTGTACAGCTGCAGAAAGTTATTGATGAAAGAGCAAACAATTTTGTGCAACAGCTTAGATTAAAACTTGATAGACATGTTTACAAAATTTGCCAGTTATGGAGATGAAACCTGTTTAATACAGATGTAGCATTTTACTAATGCGCATTGTTAAACTTTTGAGGACACAGAAATAAAGATCAAGTTTATGTAATTTATATGCATGCATTTGTAAAGTGCAACAAACATAAAAACACACTCAAAATATAACAGAATTCGAACCAAAGCTATTTTGCAAGTTTTTATTCTACATTAAAAAGGTAATAATTATTCATAACATGTTTCACTATATAATTATTATTATTATGTTATTCGAGGTGAGCTTATTTGTTTATATTAAAAAACTAGGTTATTCCTGGCTAGTGTAGTTGTTTCGCATCCTAATCCTGCGGCGGACGCGGCGGGAAAATGGCGGAAATTGAAAATAAACATTTCATCTGCGCTCCGGCACGCACTGCCCAAATTGACAATACAACCAATTTGCCGCCGCGCACCGACCACTTTTGTATGGGAATTGAAAAATAATATTACTCTTTTTTCTACCATTGCACGTGGGCAATCTCAAAAATAAACTATGATTCTTCAACTTCAATGTTCCCCTCATATTTGATTCTTGTTACAGAAAATAAACAAAAGTTTTTGAAATATGACTCCAGTCATCTACAAAGACCAAACAATAATGATTTTAAAACATACTAATAAAAAACAAATAACTATATGCGAAGACCTTATTTACTGTACTTATGTGGTCTATTTTTACTGGCTCGTTGTACATATTGACTGCCTCGTTGGTGACGTGGCCCCAGGCGCGACTGCTACACTGGATTCGATTTTCGGATCCACAGTGTTGATGGGGTTTTCTGTGTAATTCCCAGTAGCAGTTCGAAGTCTGCATTGGTGCCCGATTGGTGGCACTAAGCTAGCCCTATTACATGGGACCTAAATATATTGGCGAATGGTTGGTGTACATTAGTATGTATCTGCCTAACCCTTTGGGAAATACAGGCGTGATGGTATGTTGTGGTTTCATTTTTTTTAACTAAGCTGTTATTTGCTGTTGGTCTTCTGAACCATATTTAAATAAAATACATAATTCGGCCACCACGGTGAAACTTTTCATTAGCAATTAACGTGTTGTGGCGAAAACGCTTACGCACATCGATGGTAAAATACGCAATGATCATTATGTTGGCATTAAATGTTCACAATAATTAGCTTAAGTGGTTACAATGGCAACAGACGTCTCATTAAGCGGCGCAGGGTGTTATCACAGTCGGCAGGAAGCACTCCGATAGAGTGGCGCTCATTCATTCAGTTTCAAAAACGAATGCGTTTAGTTAACACGCGACTTGTATCACGTACGAACGCAGCATAAAGGAGCCATCCATCATAATGAACGCATTCGAATTTTAAATTATTTTTACTTTGTAATTACAACGTGAATAATGTTTTTTTTTATAATTAGTACGACTTAGTGTGCGGTGAGTGCAACTGAATTATATTAATAAGCGCGTTGTTATGAAAGTAGTTAGTATTGTTTTACAGCGATGTTGTGAACATCTCAACACTTTTTAATTAAGTGCAATAAGTATAATGAGTGTTGTAAAGTTTCGCAGGCGCCCCTCGCTGGAGCTTTGATGCCAATTAATGTAGAGCTTATTGGAAGTTTCCATCAGATTTGTTCTCTTTAGTTCTCCTGCAGATTGTTTCATGCAAAACTATGTTTGTTACTATACCTAGAACTATTACTAGTGGCAAAATGTTTCGGTAATACGGTCATTTTGTACATCACAAACTTGATTAATTTATGTAATTAATAAAAACCTGTGTATGTAAAGTTAATTTAAGAAATGAGGTCCGCCTTACAGTTACACATATAATTTAACTAAGTAAGATTAATTAATTTGTGAATTGGGCATGGTCATTTTAATTTAGATTGAGTTTTTTAATAACCCTAATTGAGTGATTAAATTACGCACTCCGAAGTTGCGCAGTCAGTTACTTAGTTAACTCACTGCTAATTATGACCACCTATAGCTATACCCTCGCGTGGGAATATATAACCATACGCTATGTAGATATACGGCTAGTGCTTGTACTTTGTTTTTTTATTATTAGAAGCCTTTGCACATAGCCTCCCCAGTCTTCTCCCACTTCACTTCTTGTTTGTTGTTGTTCATCTAGCATATTTCGTCATGACCGTTTAGGCTGGCTGCGTGGCCCGATGATTGATTCTCCGACATGCGGTAGTGTACATCCAAGTTCCACTTGAGTTTTCATTGTTTTTTTTAAATATTACTTTCGTGTTAACATAAAAATTGTAGGATTAGAACTATTGGGGCATGTTAATGTTAAAAACAATCAATTGGTACAATAAAATAACATGTTTATAAATTCTCATAATGTTACATAGAGGTATCAAAGTCGAGTATCATTTTATAAATTCGTTAGGTATATAAAATACGTCCATGTTCTAAATTGTGTATCTACTTACATCGTAATTATATTCGTATCTATTTTAAAACTTAGATAATCTAATTAAAATAAAATTTATTCTTGACATTTCACTCGGTTACTTCTCTATGCTAAGTTTAGAAAATATTAATATTCAGACAAGTTAATTAGTTTGTAAAATTCCAAATTTATTTATATTTTTGTAACGTGTTCAACGCAACAGCGCACACGCACACGCACACGCACAACGCACAAGTACTCTTTACAAGTCCAATGTAATAATTAAACAGCCAGTCTAAATTATAATTTAACGTAATGGATGCCACTCGATGGCCCGCAAATGAATGAATGTTTAATTGAATGACTCCCCACAAATAAAAGCAATTTTCTTATAGCCCAGCCCTTAGCCAACGTAATTTAATTAATGGCTCGCATAACTCTGATTAAATAATATCTGCCGAGGAAAAATGCGATCAGCCTGGAGAGGCGCTCACCGATGTAGTTACAAGCACTTGTTGAACGAAATGTCCAGGTTTTCTCTAATTAGAATGTGGGAAATTTTATAGCTTTAAAAGACGTAGACTTTCTAAATAATTAGTTAATTAATCTAGTTGTTTATGATGATGTTGAACTTAGGGTGGGTACAGACGTACAGTTCTGGTTAACGATTATTTATTGTAGAACTTTCTATTAAGATTTAGTTTCCAATCCATATTTGAAAAATGACACAAAAAGAAACGATTTTTATAAATAGAAATCACCTATTGAGAGGATTTTAAAACAACCGCGGTTAAATTTACTTTCTAGTAAAACAAAATTAACTTTGAAGTGTGTTTTACCAACTCACACGGACAATAATATCATAGACATTTATTTATAGATTGCTTAACGTATAGCAGAGAGAAAATAGCAATCCAATAAAAGATCATAAATAAAACATCGAGAACGTACCTCCGATAGCTTTTGTCTAATCTAATAAATGTTTAATAAGAATTAGGTAAAAGTGCCGCTCCCTGGGCAAGCATTGGGGAATTTCATTGCATTAGAGGGGGCTGCATAATGTCAGAATTGACACTCTATTGTTGAACACAGTCCGGCTCTGTAGCTGTAAACCAATCTGCATTAATAGATCTTACTCCACTATAACTAACATTTTTTACTCTTCACTTGTAGATAATATAAATGAAGGATAAGAACTTGACGCGTTCATGAAGTGACGTCGTAAAACGAACCAGAATGTGTTGATAATTTTATCATTGCGATAAAGAATTACTGAGTAAGTAATATACCCACTCAAAGCTCGTATGTAAGCAACACTTATCTACAAAACAATTTTATTCAATTATATCTGCCAGAAAAACTCGTTCCTTAATAGATAGATTTACATCTCGATTGAATTTTAATTGAGTCAACGAGCGAGTGCACTCCAATAACGGAGTAAGTTAATTATAAAAGGCAATTGATTTAAAAGGAGCCGTGTCGTGGCCGCGGTATGAGTAACAGAAAAAGTTTTCAATTTCACTAAAAGGGACTGGTTTGTGTCTCAGAAGTCTCGTCTGGTTATCGGCTTGTAATGTATGAAGTTACTTGCCGCGGCTTTATTTTATAACTCACTTCACGTAATAGGCTCCAAGTTGCTTTAATTCACTTTGCCCGTCGCGAGGCGTTTACTAATTTAGCTTTACAACATCGCGGAAAAATAAATTTGAGGACTTGGAAATCCTGACGTTAATCACCACATGGATATTAGTGGAACTGCCATATTAAATAAGTATCTATACATAGAACAGACAGATAATGTCATAAATTCATCCATAAACATGCTTCATAAATTATCACGACAACGATTTGGAACATTTTACAGCGGCCATCAAAGATACTTTACGATCAATAGGGATGTGACTGCATCGCAACTCATAATTAATACGAGACGTTTGTTTTATAATCTAATAAAAAATCAGCAGAATTTGCTATCGGTGACGTTACAGCGCTCGTTACACTTGTGTTACGTTAACACGCCTTGTACGTTTTATTATTCATAAAGGCTTTCAATTTTATTACATCTAGATACAAAGTAGACAAAACTGGTCCACTCTATTAAAACTATTTATCGTTAATTTGAAATTGTATCTTGGTCAAAGCCATTAAGACTGCTTCAAATGAACACGTCAGTGAATGTTTAAGTAATTGCTATTCTATTAACTTGCTTTTAATTAAAACGATTGCCTTAATTGTTGAATTATTTAAATTTAAATTCGATTTGTTTAGAAATCGGAAACTGTTATCAGATGTGGTATTATGAACAAAAGATCGTGTGGGAGCCAGTGCAAGTTATAAAAGACGAGTTCACCAATCCAAATTGAGTTCGACATCTCAAATAGATAAAGCGATATCTACCCGTTATAAAGCAAACTTTATAGTTTTGTTTTTGGCAGTTTTGACACAGCTTCTATCTACTTATTTGTTCCTTCAGCTGCATCTAACTGAGGTGAAACTTTTAACTTCCCCGACGTATCCACCTGAGTATCACTTACTTGGACTGCCACGGGACTTTGTTTATTATCTACCACTGCTATTTGTTATTCTATTGTTAGATGCTCAGATTAGTTTTCTCGGAACGTTTCTGTTCAGTTATTGGATAGTGTCACAGCCAGATATTGAAGTAATTTTCGTGAAGTAACAATTACGGAGAAATGTTACTGACATTCACGGTAACATTTTACGAGATTGTCTTGGTTGAGATAACGCTGAGCGGGCATTGTGCTCCTTCAGGACGCCGGGGTGACAGGAGACACCTGAAAACAATAAACACGAAATTGCGACAATAATCGGCCCTCATGATCAGCACAACGACTGTCAGACAATGGGGCAGATTACGCGATAGGGGTTTAACCGAATAGCAGCTAACTCGATTATGCGGCCATCCGTGATTGTGTTTGAGCCTATTAATGTTTGAATTTCGTTATATTATTGCGGCGGTCGGGTGCCGCCGCTAATCCAATATGGGTTGGTATTAACGAAATTCCGCGTCGAGTTCGCGGTCGCCGTTCTGTGGCGCGCGACTGATAATACTCCTCACTACGTGTTCTAATTGCCCATCGCCTACTGTTCACCTCGTTGACGGCCCTTTATAGCAGCTAAGATAACAATGCGGTTAATAATACGAAACATACCTATTGTATTACTGTTTTTTATGCTAAATGAATATACACATGTATTTATTTTTACGACAGGTCTGCAAAATTTTCCATTAAAATACCTATTCATAAAGAACAAATGTTTAGATCATTCGTTATTCTTCATAAAAACAAGTAGCGTACGACCATTCTCGGAACTACCTGTGAAAGGATAGAAACAATATTCCTGCGCATACTACATCATTGCAAGAGGTTTAATATCAAAGTGCGTGCGAACATCCTTTGTATATGAGACCCGCCCGGATGTGACGTAGAGAGGGTGTGAAGTAAAGCACCGCGGCCCGCGGCCATACCTAGATTAAAGAACAACTTAAAGGAAAGCAATCTGCTAAATAAGTACCAGTGTAGTTGCTACGCTGGGGATGATGCTCTACTTTACAAAACGAAGTAATTTTTGTCAGTTACCTACGTTTTAGACGATATATTTCCGCTAATGTCTAAAAAATGCGTAGTGGTGATTTATTTCACTTTAATTAAAGGTAAATTTCCGTTAAGTGTTTAAAAAAATCCAGTCATGGGTGCTTAAACCTGTAGACTGCGGCGCTTTTTCATTTTAGAAATTGAATTTCCGTCTTTCTCCTATCTAATTCTCATTACCATCCAATAAAAAATGGTAATAGCTGCATCATTTAAAATTGTTGTTTTAGAAAGAAACTGGTCACTCCTTAATTTTTCGTTTAATTTTAAGTTAATTAGCAACTGAATGGTTCGTGTTCCGCACATTTAGTGCACAAGTATTCGAATGGAGCAATGTTCGGAGCGTTGTTAGTTGGTTGAATTATTTAGCTTCTCGTCTCGTTACTTTGCGCCGTTTCCGCAGGTGTGGCAATCATATTGTCTCTCAGTCTCATCCGAACGCCCGCGCCGCCAGAGGGAGAAGGGAGGTGAGTACTGAAGCTCCGTATCCCCCTCATCGCGCCGCTTATTCTTTAATCTCGCTGATGAATTATGATTAGCGGAGTGCACTCAATCCTATTAGTGTTGTCTGTCTCAAATAATCTTCTAGAAGATTTGTTTTGTTTTTGGCTATGTGTCAAATTTTACGCGAAAAACTTTCATTACGTGTAGATGGGTTGGTAATAAGCTGATGCAATACACGTCTATTAATGTCTGAAAACAGGAAACATCGTGCTTTGGTCTAGTGGGAATTGTAGTTGAATACAATTATTTAGCTTAATGCAAGTTACCTGAACCGAAATGCATTCGAAACGTGCATTAAAATTCGCTGGACGCCTAACAAAAACCTTTATGGCCCGTACAGAGCCGCGTAATAGCTCGCCGTGGGACCACAAACTCCGATTATCCAAACAGAGAGCTCCCGAAACAGCGCTGTGAAATTTTAACGTATAATTGATTATGAAGTTGGTCACTAATGGGCGAAAATAGTTTCTAATTTGGAGTGTGGTGGCAGCGCATAATTGGTCTCGGACCGCGTCTGTGTTAATCATTAACGTCGGTCCGGTGAGCCGGATGCGGGCTCCCAGGCGGCCCGCGCCGACCATCCTTCAATTTCAGCTGCTGCATCGCCGCCCGCGCTTTAGTGAAACACCGCTGTTTTATTCCGTTTAATAACCCTACAATCAGCCATTGCCTGTAAAACGAAATTACTGTTGCATAGTTTTTTCGTCCCGTTTCCATGGCTGACATTCGTAAAATCCTAATTCGTGCGTATTGACGTTTCGAAAGTCACCGCTAATGGAAGGCGTGAGCTTTTTTGCTTGAACTGCTTCTAATCTCGGTTGGTTGCATTCGCCACGGGTTGTTTTCCGAGTGGCGTAGCGTGTTGCTGTCACCGATCTGTAATTATTCACGAAGGCTCTTTTCACGGCCTGTCTACTTCGCAAAAAATGTCCCATCGATACTACAGTCGTGCACTACCGTTCTGTTGACGTATAGCCTGGTGTTCATTTTAGTCTTGTTCTATCATTTCGATTTGGTACTTGACCGTTTTCAATAAATATCATTTTTTGTAAGCTAGTGATAATTCAAGCCAAACTATTTACAGTATATTATTATATTTTATTATGCTATATGCAATTATTTACTTGCTACAATTTCTTCACTGTGGGCAACTCGTAATTGGGTAGTTCCACGCTAGCTTTGTAGTTCATGAAACTTGATCGGTGCAGTGGGCATACATCCGTATTTTGTATTAAATGCGTCGGCAGTGAGGCAATAAACCATTGTTATAATATAGTGCAATTAAACGATTCGTTACACTTGATTAGGTATACGTATTTAACCGCTATTTGAAGTTCAACTGACTCACAACAAAGTTGATTAGCTTCCTCTCTAGATTAAACAAACAGTCATTGACACTATTTGTCGTAGTGTGCATGCTTCCGCTCGATATCCGTACACTATTATTTATGGCGGCCGATCGGTCGCACTCTCGAAAACACAAAAATGAGAGCCGCGGACCATTCGTCATGGACCTTACAATAGCCGGCATTGTTTCAGGCACGTTGGATCATAATATCCGAATCCACTGTACTAGAAAACAAGTTTGTGCGTGGCTAAAAAAATGATTCGAAAGGTCGCACAGTCGTAACCGGCGCGCGAATGTCGCCCACAAAATAGTGCGAGGCTGCGCCAGTTGCCAAATTTAATTGAATTGTATTTAAAATATTAATTAAGCGTGACGACGCGGTCCGTGCTTGACTTTATTGCTACTTTTTTCGGCGACACGATCTCAATTACAGTTTTTTAGGTTTATTTGTACTTATTCGGTATTTTAAGGTACATAATTTGCTATAGTTCAGAAACGTCGAGTCGTGTTTCACGTTCTCATTAATCGCTTGAGTAGTTGTGCTAATTTTTTCGAGAAATATTACAGGCGATAAATTTCATGGTTCTGGAGTTTATGCTGTAACATAAAATGGTCTGAATGAGCTGTACGGTTCTGAGGCGATTACGTATTGTGACTTATGATTCAATATGAATGGGCTTCGATACGACCGAACTTGATTTGTTGCTGAGGAATATACGAATATGGAACAAACTGTAGATATTTTTTATCCTTGTTTGGTTTAGGTTTACGGTGTTTTTGTGACGAAATATTGTTAGGTAGTTTGTGTTACCTACACAGCCATATTATTTTATGTTTAATTTTATGTTTGTTTTATACATGGCTTTTTCCGTATTGCGTTTAAAGACACTACATTTATAGTTTATAATACATACAAGGAGGGGTAAATATATAAAATATGTTCTCTTTAATGAATGTAATAATAAGTAATATTTTTGTTTGTTGCAGTGCGAGAGGCGAACGCCGCAGCAGGCGAGCGGCGGCAGTCCAGGGCTAGGTTCCCACATGCTCGCCATGGAGGTGGCCAAGGAGGCGCGCGCGTCGCCGCTGCCTGCGTCTGCGCAGACGGGCCCCTCTTCACAGCCTGCTCAACCACCTCAACCACAGGTATACAAAACCAGACGGTGTAGGTAATTTATATAAAAAACTATAAAAAATATTTCAAAGTAAATGTCAAAATTACATAATTAATATATTTAAATGATGACGATTTTAATATTTAACTATCTTTATCTTAATATAATTATTTGTGTTTTTTTATGTCAATTTATTAATCGATTAATTATGTATATATGACTATTCAACAATTTACTTTTTTGGAATCTCATAAATTAATTCGTTTATTTTTTTGTAGATTTGTGCTGGATGCAGCAAAGTGATAACGGAGCGGTATTTGCTGAAGGCTTTAGACCAGCTCTGGCACGAGGACTGCCTGAAGTGCGGCTGCTGCGACTGCCGGCTTGGCGAGGTCGGCCACACGCTCTACACTAGAGCCAACCTTATTCTCTGCAAAAGGGACTATCTGAGGTGAGTTATTCTCCTAAATGGTACTAACATTATGATATGACTATATTACCGTTTAAGTTTAGTATTGGGTGCACTAAAAACAGGTGCTCCAACGGCAATACTTCTCGCTTTTGAATATCTATAAGGAACCAATGACTTGAGGCAGTTTATTATTATTTTAATAAAACTGGTATTTACTGAAAGTATTCCGAGTAGACAGTAGTTCTTTGTTCGGATTTTAACAATGTTTTCCTTGATATTTTGAGATAATTTTAAAGAGAAGAGATATATAATACAATTTGATCAGATAATAATAGCTGCTTTGAATATCCTGCACACAAATTAGTTAAAATATGTTACAATAGATACATTTATTTTATTTCTTTTTGTTTATTTATTTATTCACACACATACATCTATTATTTAAATATATATAATTTAATACATATAATTTAAATATCGCTTTTGTTTTAGCTGAACTAAATAACGTTTAATGTGACACCTAATCTGTGAATACAACGTTTTCCAATTATGTATAAAGAATTTTGCATCAGTAATAATTATATGCACCTATTTCTTAGCAGATAAGATTGTTATCTTAGCTGTTTTCCATACCGACACATTAATAATGTGAAGGATATGTAAAAAAAGGAGTTTTTTGATAGGTTGTTTGGTAACACCGGCTACTGCGCAGCGTGCAACAAAGTGATCCCCGCGTTCGAGATGGTGATGCGTGCGCGCAGCAACGTGTACCACCTTGAGTGCTTCGCTTGCCAACAGTGTAATCATAGGTATGTATACTTAAAAAAAAATGTTATAGGTAATACAACAGTAAATCAAGTAGAATTTAAATGTAGAAGGGAAACTTTTAATCATTAGTAGGAAGGTCCATCTTGACAAATACTCAGAAAATGCAACAACTGTGAATGAGTTCTTCATATTACGTCCAAACATAACGGTATACTTAAGTTCACGTTCATACTTACTACATTGTGTGAAAGAGACGGAGAAATAATGTTACAGCAGTTTCGATTGTTTATTCATCTCACGGAGACTGAAAAGAACGCGATTAAATTTTCCGCTACATAATACAGTCAAACGCAAGAAGCAGAATGCGTATCCCACACGAATCTGTATAAACATTTAATATCCAATGTCTATAAATTGCGGGGCTTATTTTATTTATGTTAACGCTTTTATTTTGCTGTATAAAGTGTATCTTTGAGAACGTAGTTCCTATTAAAATTTATAAACAACCATCGTTATATAGCATTGTTCGTTTTATGAATCGTTCAATGTGATAATTAGTGTTTTTAATAAGTGTTATTCAAAATTAGCTTACAACAAAATTTCATAATTGTTTCATTAAAATGGAAAAAAATTATTACTAACATTTTGTTTGCGTTCAATATGGTATTTTTTCATAAAAATGGAAAAAAAATGTATATACGTTTTGCGAACGTTCAATATACTATAAACTAACTACTTACTACTATGTTACATGCAACAAACAATGCACGAGAAGTTTATGTTAATGCTTTAAAATTTAACAAAAACTTAGATCAAATTAAACGTAGATTTGTAGAATCAATAATCTCCATTCGATAGAAGAATAGAGTTTTGATAAAGGTCTCTTCTGCGCTTTCATGAGACGAGAATTATCTCATGAAATACATCTGTCAATTGCTAAATGCTATCAGTGCTTTGTAGGCTATAATATTATAATATCTCAGATAAACGCGTAGCACAAGGCGACTACGACGTAGCACAGTGATAGGCGACAGCGGCAGGCGGCGCGGCGTAGCCATAATGGAGTTAGTCCACTACGCCGTAACTGTAACGTAACCTCCACGAACTTTGTAGTTGTTGCATTTTACAAATACAAAAATGCGGTTTAAAAACACAGACATAATGTTGAAATAAACAAATCATTCGTAAAATGAGAAATCGCCTTAGTTAATTTCGTAGGATTTTGTACTCGCAAACGTCCTAAAACATTATTACGTTATAGTGACAGTATGGACTGTACAGAGTCCATTACAAAATCCGATACAATTCTCGCACCATGTCACTCTATATGAGCGTAGGCATTTGAAAGCCTGAACGTCAACGTACCTACCTACGTCAGCTCTCACAGCTCACCTGTTTAGTGGATTAAGGGCTTATGTGCCTAGGATTTTACTATAGTAGGGTTGGCAACCACTCTAACAGGCAGGTGTTGAATATAAAATTATTTGACCTCCGCAATAAAATTTGGATGGTGAATCGGACCTTACATCGCCTAATTTAGTCAAAATTTCGTAGTACCTAATAATATTTTGTGAATCCGAAGAATTAAGGCTGATCAGCAGGACTTGACTGTGTCAAGCGCATGTTAACTTTAACCTAGCTTTCAATCCGTGTGGCTATAATTCAACCACGAGCCCTCTAGTAACTAGTATATTAACAGCCTACCGTGGCAAAGCAAATAATATAGGTAAACGGTACTTCATTTCCTCGCTGCGCTCTGTTCATGCCGCGTTCGGGATTAATTAAATTGCATGTGTAGTCCTTCCCCGGTTTTATAAAACTTGAAGCTTTACCAACGTTATTCCGTAATAATTAAACAAAATTTATTTTGTTAAAAATATTTTTCGCAACAATATGCATGAAAAATTATATTATGTATTCAATTGGAAAATTAGAAAAATATAAGAAGTAATTTAGATAAAGACCTACACTCAAGCCTCCCTCTGGGGTAGACAGAAACTACAGGCCACCTCTTGCTATGATTCTTGTCTATAATAATAATCTAGTCAGAATTTTAAATACCTCATAATAATTGTTTTCTGTAACACTGAACAGCACTTAAAGTAAACAATTCGTAGGAAAATCATGAAATGACTAACTAGTGTAGGTGTGTACGTTTCTGGTAACATATTTATTAAAACACGCTCTAATATTTCTCCAAAGTAACATTGTCCCAACAAAGACACGAGATTTCTTTACTAATCAAAACATATGAATACTGTTCGACTGTTTTATTCAATTCAATTGTACGGTGCACGACATTGTCCGCCGGGCCGGATACCACCGTACGTATTCTAGTCTCAACTCACGTTACGTGAATTGGGAGACACAAGTTCAGTAGCAGGTTTATGGACTGAATTCATAGCTTTACAATCCATTTCCAAACTATTTTAGGTTAGGACCATTTTTAGGAGTTTTTAGTAAATTTTCCGGCTTGATTTTAAGAAATTAGATAAAGGATTTTCATGTTTCTTTCGATCTAAATGCCCCGAAATGTCGTGTAAAGTTCAGAGTAGGGGTGCAGGCGCGAAAACGGCAATTTTCACCGGACTGCGTCCGTTTAAATAATAGAAAGGTCGCGAAGATTGGAGCCGCTTTGAATGGTTTATATGTCACTTGTGAACCTTTCCTGTGTTAGTAGATCTCGCGCGACATTCTCGCCGAATTATATATTCATTCGACTGCTTTTAGAAGCCAGATTCAACACTTGGCTTCCTAATATACAAAGCGCTTTAACTTTGTCTAAAATTTGTTTCGTTTTGCTTTAAAGACTGATAAATCAATAATATTCAGATTTATAATTCTATAATCGTGTTATAATAATGTTAGCTACCCAATGGAATGACGGTTAGATTGAATGGAGTTGTATGTTTTCTACTAATTAGCTCTATTAAAGCTTGTTAAATATCCAACAACAACAGTACGGCAATGCAAACTATTAAATATCACGTACAAATCAATTTCCACGCCGAGCAGAAATCTGAATCCAATTTGCGGGCTGTCCGATCGGAGCGGACGGCAGATATCGCGGGCGAATATCGCTAAACGGCTAAATAATTTAGTAGCAATCTGGCGGCGTGCGGCGGCGGCGGCGGCGACGGCGCGCCCGCTGCGGAAGCCGCGTGCTGTGGCTCGCAGGCCCGCCGCCGCCGCGCCGCTCGCCGCTCACCGCCCGCACCTGCAACCACTATCTTCATGCTATTGTGACTCGCTGTTCAAATTTTGGTTCTCACAAAGTTGTGTCGGATATAGTATAACATTTTGATTGATGATTTCGGGGCAGTCTAGTCGAAACGTAACCAAATACTGTTCTTGCAATTTATGATTTTAATCATTGCATCATCTGAATACTTTCGCCTTACGGCGGAAGGTGCAGAGCCAGTGTATACGTTCGCTTAACGTAAAACGTCAAACTTGGCGTGGGTGCCGTCGCGACACAATGGCGCTTCGAACAAAGCTTAACTTGCACCCAGTCATTAAAATTTCGTTTTCCATCTTTTCCATTACGCAGCTGCAGACAAAAAATAGCGAAATAAAAAACGACGAGTCCAAAACAAAAGTCGGGAACGAAGAGAACAGGAAATAAAGTTAATTAAGAGCGGCGAAATCGACTGAGTTGCGGTGGAAATTGGCCCCTTAAAAAAGAGACATTTGTAGCGGAGCTATTGCGCTTAATTTTTGTGACAAGTGAAACAAAAGAGTTGGCAGGGTGGCGGAGACGCGGGGGTGCGGGCGGTGCGCGGGGGTGAGACCGAGGGGAGATAAGGTCGCCGTTATCACCGGCGGTTCCGGGCGGCCAGTGGCGAGTCGAAGGCGATACCTTTTGTTTTGCCACATTGAGGGATGCTCGCTTGCGTGACGTTATCGCGCCTCCTTGGTTCGCGCTGACCTTTCCACTCATGATAGTAAATTTTATTCCTTAGACGTTTTGCGGTTGCTTTTTTGGTTTCGTTTCATCAAAGTAATGATGTTTGCGATAAAATCAAAACATGGTTTATTAGAAATAGGATGCGTAATTAGTAGCCTTAATAACGCGTGGGTTGCGTAGTAGGTTCCGGTAGCATCGCTAATTGGATCTTCCTGCTTGTAGCTCCCGTATTTTTATATATCAACTAATGATGAATTTCTCGTAATTATAATAATTATGATAGTCGATACCGATGTTTACCTTGTAATTTGACGTGTTATGACATACGCAATCTTCCGGTTCATTAAATCAACCCCCACACGGCTAATCTGGAACACGGGTTTGCTACAGGGATTTTTGCCATAATGTATGAATACTTTTAGGTCATAATTATAGAACACGTTAAGAGGGTGCGTCATATGATTCAAATTCTTTATTAACACGCGGTGGCTTATCCAAAAACCACACTGCATTAATTTCTACAAAGCAACTTTACATAAAATTCAAATGAATTGACGTGTCGATATAGGAAGAGAATTTACCAACTAACACAAGGCTAAAGTAACTTGATACTTGCCATATCAGGATATTTAAATCAATAAGCTGCATCGTTTGTCTAAGGTTCTGCGTGGGCGACCGGTTCTACCTGTGCGACAACAAAATCCTGTGCGAGTATGACTACGAGGAGCGCCTGGTGTTTGCAAACATGGCCTACAACCCACCGCCGCTTGCGCATCTCAAGAGGCAAACCACGCATCTGCCACCGCCACCGGTAAGCAAAGTTACAGTTATCTAACTTTAATTCAGAAACATGAATAGCGAATAGCCAAAAACATTACAAAAAAAATGTGATTGGATTAAGAATTTCTCCATTGCAAATTGTATGAAAATTACATTGAAACTATTTTAATAAAATTGCAAGTTAAATCGTCAAACGAGATCTAGATTTCGTTTTAGATACCGCACGAGTATCTGGAGTTGATAGCCAGGAAATTAATTAAATAAATTTCCAACAGACAAGCAATGCGATGAGCGGTTTGATGAACGGCTCGAGTCGCTCCGGTGATCTGAACAACAACATGTCGGGCTCGTCGCCGGCCCCGTTCGCGCCCCCGCCGCACCTCAAGCCCCTCGGGCTCTCAGCGTCCAGCTGAGATTATACCGCATGAGACGCGGCCCACCCCTACGCCAAGTATCAACACTAAACACGCGTGCTCTAAGACAAGGACATTCGATACAACAAAGTTAATCAGTTGCTGTGGCAAACAAACTCTCAGTGTTTAAAACGCAACAAGTAAGACAGACTATTCATTATCGTCTTATTTCTGGACTTGACATGTTTCTAAGTGTATAAACTAAAGCAAAGTAAATGCCAAACTGTAGTTAAAGTTTAACATTGTTTATGAACGGCACATCATTAAATAGCCTACATTTTCATATAATTAATTCTTGGATAAATTATGATATTATGTTATTAGAATAATGTGTAAAGGAGTATTGTTTTAGTTTGTTAAAATCTCAGAATTTGATCTCAGATGAGCTATATGCTGAATTAGGATAGAGTTAAAGGATCATTGAATCACCTTTTTGTATAAATCTGTTAAAAGTTGCAATATCACGTATGTAACGTATTTTTCTCTTAACTTTATAATGTGTGAATGACTATGATACAGAGCGCTTTCAGCTTACGGCTAAATACTTCCAGCGGTTTAGGTGCACAGTTAACAGGGTTGACTCGGCACGAAACGTGTGGACGTTGTGGCGGCTCGACCGCAACCGGAGCAGTTATTAAAACGCGTACACACAAACCGCTGAACGTATACGCGGCCTAATGCCAGAACCTTAACGAGTGCGGGTTTTAAGACTGCCGATTGTCGTCTTTGAAGGATGAAATGTATTTTAGAATAAACTATCAATGTTAATGTAAATATTATACTCGTCTATATGTACGTATTACAGTACAATCAATTAAGTCTCAAATTGATTAGGTATTTATCGAACAAATTACTAAGTTATTTTCACATTTTTAGTTTTCTCTGGCTTAGCCGTGATGGAAATTTTATTTTAACGAAAACTGAATTCGAATACATATTTGTTATTTCTTTTTGTACGTATGTATATTAACTGTTAAGTTTATTATAGGCATTGTTATGATGTTTGTATTATTTATGTAAATAGATCACTTACTTTAAGTAGATTATTGTACCTTTATTATACAACGGTGAATATAAAATATTTGAATTAATTAGTAAAATGTGGATATTATGTGTTAATAAATAGTTCAAATTAGTTTCTTTAGTCATATTTTAAATAAATACTTGTCGTCGTCTTCGGATGATTTTTGAATTGTTTGCATTTAATTGTGTACAGTCGCCAATAATATTGTATTTTAAAATAGTAATAGACCGAACTCTACACGTGAGTATTTAAATCAATAGACGTTGTAATGTTAATTATTGTGAATCAAGTGTTTAATTGTCTGCAGTTGTAACTAGTACATACATTAAAAAGTTCTTTGATGTGTAATTATAATAGTAGGTGTTATGTTGACGACTGTACAGCTCATGCATTCCTGTAGTTGAGAGACGCACGGTTGTGTAGACAATCACACACATTAATGAGGAGCATCTGTTCAAAAGGACGTATTTCTATGATAAACAAACTTCACAAAAACAGACAAAAACATAAATCCAAAACAACATTTTAATGCAGAAATACATCCGTTTTGATTGGAATCCAATTTTTTAAGATTTTATTATATGGGAAATACGCTCCTTTTGAACAAGTATTTAGGCTCATTCAGTGGAGTTTTTTGTTATGAGTTCAAAAAAAAATAAAAAAAATAAAAACTTGGAAAGTGAAATACGACCTTTTGAACAGATGCTCCTCATTTGTATAAATATAAATGTGCAAGTTCTCTTCTAACCAATGATACGACCAAAGATGTAGCTCATTAAAGCCTTGTTCAAGAATATAAGCACTGTATTTTATTTATGAAAAAAATCTTTATACCCTTATTTTTTCAGTAACTTATTTTGCTGATATGGACAAGCTAAATATTTTATACACAGAAAACCCATCAATAAATCTATACAAATCAAACTTACGCATTACTAATTCGTATATTTATAAAATAACATTAAAATATTGTTAAAAATTACAAAACCGGAGGATGCAAGTTCGAGTCCTGCCTGAAGGCGATTTTTTTCCCTATTTCATTATATCTTTGAAAGTAATTAAAGTTTATTATGAGTAAAAATCTAAAACTTTATTTATTTTATTTTCTGTCTGTTTCTGATACAGAACTATTACTTAAAAATATTTAAAAAACTGAAACATTATCATGAATCAAGTCACTCAACAAACATTTAAACGTTTAAAAAATATATTTAAGGCTTTTCCTCAATCAAAGCCAATATGACCTGATCATTCCAACAAATACAATAAAGGAACCAATGAAAGAGAAAATGCGTTATCAACAGCCGGGGTGAGCGGAACGTCGGCTCCTTTAGTTGTCTGTGGGTGAAAATGGAGAGCAAAGCGGTCTCATATCGAGGGCATAAAAATGTCGTCGGTCGTAGCATTGTAGTACCTACTTACTGATAGCACCTGAGGAGTAACATAGAAAATTGACTACACGGTCAACAAAACGGGAAATTTTCCTTCATGGAGAAGTGGCGAAATTTATACAGCGGGAGCTAGACAGAACGTGACGTGATTTAATACTCGTAGAATGGATTTATTATAAACAATAAAAAAGTTGCAATGTAAAACTCTCTGCAGAAAAAACAGTAAAACGCTTTGTTGGTTCAAAACAGTTTTTTAAAACTACATTATTTAATTTTATCTAAAGAACCTCTTGTTAATGACACTTAATATTTTTAACTCACGGTAAGTACTAGTAGAATACAATACTAACAATACTTTTTTATCTTTTTGTATTTTTTTAAGCATTTTCCATGATAAGATTACAAGTTATTTTTAATGAAGGAAAAAATCGGCTAAGTAAAAATACTTTTTTTCCCCTTTAGAACAAAAACAGGAAATAGGTAAGATCTGGGGTTTTAGAAAGAAAGTATTAGGAAAAGATCTTGAAAAATGTTTGTAAATAAATTACTTTCGCCGTATTTCAACGCACACTAACATTTTAATGCCAACGCTACGGCTCAGAGTGTGCAAAGAGGAGAAAAATCACCCCAATTTCCCGGCACCCCAGCCCTCATTGTCGGCCCACAACACCCTGATAGAATTGTTATCGATGCCATCTTTAATTTCACCACTGTAAACAACCGACATTACGATACACCACACAACTAAGACTTGATTGAAATTTATATTGCAGTTTATCATACGTTATTTCCTGTTTTTTGGAAATTCACTCTTCTTGGAAGATTAATAGGCTCGCCCCCTATTACATGGGACCTAAACAAACCTATCGGCTAACTGTGAGTGTACATTGGTACACCACTGCCCAACCCTTAGGGGAATACAGGGAAATGGCGTGATGTTATGTTATGTATTGTAGATTAAAAAATAAGTTCCTTATTTCGGGAACGTACATTTGAAGGTTTAGTTTAAATAGAAGCGAGTTTTCGAACACCAGATGCGAGACTACAATTTGTGGTCTAAAACCAATTGTAATTAATCCTTTCTCTGACAAAATTACAAGATCGTAACGTTGTGTTGGCATCAGATTGAACTAAGCGACACACAATACAACAAATCAATGAAACAAATCCCATGCATTGTACATGAAGTGCATATTCAAATAGAAAGGGTTGACCATAAATAAAGGTGTGAGTTGTGACGAGCGAGCAAACCTTCACAGCCGGTCTCCTCGGCCGTGAACGTCACAATGAGCTGCGTGAAAAATAGCGTCCACCGACGCTACGGCCCACAAATCAAACTGTGAAAACGTTTGGCGAAAAATGAAAATAAAAACACAAACATAACAGCGTAGGAAGCCGGGCGCACACCACTGATGGCTTCTTGCAATAATTTCCGTTTTCAATGAACGCGTTTTTCTTTTTCTTATCACCGCACGAACTAGGCTGGTTGGGAATAAATTGAAATACAAAATTGATTGTTGACTTTTCCCGGCCGCTTTATTACTGTCACAAATAGGAAAGAGATTGAAAATTATCAACGGCGAGACGATGGATTTGATGATTACTATTATTTCGTTTACTTCTACAACTAACCCACATTTCAGCATCGGTTTTGAAAAAAAACAGATACAATTTAATTATCACTAGTATAATTTAAATGGGAGCTTAAAAGAAAATTGTAGTGCAAGCAAGCGTTAGACCGAGATTGCGAGATAGTGCAATCTGCTAGACGATTTATTAAGTTGTTGGCTCTTGTTACTGAAGCCAGTGGGTACACGCGCTATCTTTCAATGTGAAACTTTTCTACTAAAATTTAATTTGTTTTTAAAATCAAGATTTACCTAAATTTATTACAGTACTTTGATTATTGTAAAGTTCACGTGATACAATAGCCAAACATTATCTGCGTATGTGCCTAATATAATAACGCAATTTTACAAAAAATATTTTATCAATAGTCATAATTAAAAAAAGTTTTTTGATACAGATTAGTTAAGTACATAAACTTACTTATTCCTGTGCTATGTGATTCGCCAATACCTGGAATGTGTAACTTTTACTAGATAATAATTGGAAAGCGGGTAAGTAAACTAAGGTAAATCGTGTCTTAATTTTTTTTTTATGATGTTCATATACTCCACATTACAGACCATCACGTCTCTACTCCCAAAAAGAATAGGCGTCTATTAACCGGTATGTTTCCAGGGGGAGTGTTCAAACATATCTGTTACTTAATAGTGAGTAGAGCGATAATTAATTAACCACTAATTCTTTATGCCACTAGGCCACTATACAATTTGATAGACAAAACTGGCCGGGAGCATCGTATATAGATCCTGACATAATGCAAGAGCCTTGAGGCCCTAAGCCTATATAATAGGATCGATAATAACCGAGTAACTCTTTGCCTGACCTCTAACCATAACTAGGACCTCACACTATGCAGCTGAACTTCCAGCTACTAGACCGATATGAGTTAGTTCATTATGTAATGTATGTTCATCGTCATAATGTTTAATACTATGAAACGGAGACTTAATTACCTTGCAGTGTATGAAAAATGAAATACAAAATGTGCCTATTTATAATTCTTATCGTGATAAATAGGCGAGCTATTATTTTTACGAGCTATTCCCTGTTTACACTCCTTAATGCCCGGTCAGGATGAGTTAACGACAGTTGTCAGTTCTTTTACCCTCCGGCTAGGGATTTATATAGGAAAATGGTTCCTACACAATGCCCATTTATAAAGAACTCCGTGTTTATATCAGACAGCGTCGAGTATCCCATGTTTATAAAGAAGCAAGAAGAGGGTGGAAGGTCTCAATAAACTGGATATGCTGTGCCCCCGATGCTCCTATTTTTATTTGAGTTTTAATTATTAAAAGTTTTATGAACTGCTTATTTCTTTTTACGAGACTGTTGAATTAATTCCTTTTGTTTGTTAACTCGACCCTCCTTGTATTATCAAATGCTAAAAGTTGTGTTTGTTTTGTTGTAATTAATGTGCAAAATTGAAATGGTGATCGTGTTTGCAAAAACCTTTGTTGAGATTGTTGCTCTAGCAAAACGGTTAGGCGTTATTACAGAAACAAAGTAAGATTGAAATGGATGAATTATGATAAAGGTATGAAGAATAATAAGTTCACGTCTTTCTTAGACGATAAATTCAAATGAATATGTTTTATATTCGTTTCGATTGAGTGGGTTATTCACAAATTTACCGTTATCACGTCCGGTGAATATCATAAAACATTTTAAAGTTCGCAAAGAGATATTCGAGTCGAATTTTCATTCGGCGCCGTGGGTTCGCTGTAAGTAAATTTAACTTTAAAATATGCATAACAGTTTTCCGATGCGATCCCCTTTCGAATTTAAACACATCGAGTCGTATTAAGATACATTTCGATTCAGTGCACTTGGGAAGTTCGGGAGGAAAATGCTGTTCAGTTTTAAGATGATGCCGGTGTTCGTTTAGTGCAAATATTAGGAACAAATGTATTAGATTAAGTGATTTGCGAATATTATACATTTTCACTTTGTATGGATAAAATCGACATTATTGTTAGACATTGACTTGTGAGTTTTGTGGTGCACTATTATGCTTAAGTCTTTAGCACTACGGGTTGCTGGTTCGATTCTGTGTATGACATAGCTATATACTTGACCTGGGACTTCTTGACATCGAATTCAGAACCTCAAGCGTAGCAGTCGCGATGAAGACTACCTACTAGGCTAATGAAGGTGTATTTTTTATTGTTTTGGTATAATCGATAACTATCAGGAAGAGAAAAAATATAATAATAATTATATTTATAATTATTATTATTAATAAAATACGTTATTTTTTATGAATTAATAAAACAATTTGAATTGTGTACATATTTTATTATTTATCTAATTATCATATAAAGGATAAATGTATTTTATTCATTCGTTAAATAATAAATTAAGTTTAAAATAGGTCTGCGTCGGAAGGTAGGGATCTACTCCACCTATCCTAAGGAGATCACGCAAGGGAAAACTTGAAGTCCAAACTATATAAGCCATAAAGTATATTTAAGGAGAAGTTTAAACAAATTGCAAGAGGCTTGTAGACTTGAAAGTTAAGTGTACTTAACCGCGACTTCTGAAAATGCAAATAAGGGGCTTCGCCACGCCAACGCGCCGGCCGGGCCCTGGGATTTGTCTCCACCAGATATGATAATTAGTTTTACAGCGACACGAATTTGTAAGATACCCTGAGCGCTTTATTTATATTTTGTTCAAGTATGGCAAGTACTTGTTAGGGTTTCCCATCAGTGAGACAGACAAGCTAATCTTAAGTAGTAGTAAGTATATATTACATTCAACTACCAACAACAGACTGTAATAGGTAACAGCTTGGAGATTGTATTTGTGCCCGCATAATGGCAATTGGCTTGCCCACTATTGGCGAACTGTGGGCATACATTAGAATGCCTCTGCCTAACTTGTCCGGGACTACAGGCGTGATGGTATGTAATTACAATGTTTACAATGCTAATAGAATTTGTCCCTCTTGTATCATCTATCCTAATACTAAAATTATTATCAAGAGGATAGATTCCATTGTTTGTTTGCATTGAATAGGCTCCGAAACTACTGGATCGATTTTAAAATCTCTAAATCTATATAATCTAAATAATCTAAATCACTATAGAAAGCTACATCTTTACCGAGTATGGCTATAATACCAAGACCACGCGGGTGTAGCCGCTGGCGGAAAGCTAGTTTAAAATGATAAGATGTACCACCTACCTACCAACAATAATACTTATTATGAAGTTAGTATTTTTTTCTTAATAACTGTTGGTCCAAACAATAAAAAATTCTATGAAAATCTAATGTCTAGTCTTGGAGCAGAAATTGGTGGTAGTAAATGCAGTAAATAACGTTGTAACTAAGTTTCCTAAAATCCGAAAACGTAAAGCACCAAAACATAATAAGTATTAAAATACCTTCAATACGGTCTGGAAACTTGTTAATGCTATTAGAGCAAGCAGCGAAGGCGTTAAGCTTGCAACCTTACTTAATTCTACTTATTCGGCAAACTTCAGCTACCGCGCCGCGCCGCACGTCTTCACTGCATGCCTTTATTAAAAGCTGCAATTTTACACTACCAAAATAAAGTGCCAGAGTACTCAAAAATTAAAAGTTTAATACTCTTTCAAACAATAAGACAACAAAACATTAAATCAAACACGCCAAAATGAAGAATCCAAAGAAAAGAGTTACGTTATTTGATACATTGCTCCGTCCGGCGCTGCGTGCTTTTCTTTTTATTTCATGGTGCTGGGCTTCCACCTTTGGCTTCCTTACCGAATTTTCTAAATCTCCTTGTTCAAGTTTCTTACGGGTTTCTGAATACTTCTCATTTGGCCAGGACTGGGTTTCGCTCGTCTCTTCTTCCGAAACTGTACGCGAGGTAGTTTCATGAACGGTTGGCGGAACATCTGTTGTCGTTACTTCTTCTTGTACTGCAGTAGGTGTTGATGTTGTAGTTGTAGTATCCACTTCTTCTGATGATGTCGTTTCGGGTATTGCAGAAGTAACTATCGGCACAGCAGGTGTACTGACATGCAGAAAATGTGGTTTAACTATGGTAGTTGTATCAATGTTTATTAATGGTGGATCTTTGTTGGCTACATCACAGGTATGCATGCATTGATCCTCACGACATTTATCTTCAATACCACAGGTTATAAAGGTGTCCCATGCTGACAATAGCTGGTACAGATGAGGTTGCTTGCAGTCGTTGTCAATGTAAGTTTGAATGCCTACTACCTCATTTTCACATACAAGAGGGCCTCCGCTGTTCCCCTATAAAAAATATTAAATTAGTTACTGTAAAATTTTGGTTAAAAAGAAATTATTATAACAAATACGCAACTAGTACTAGCAACTACTACTAAACGTAGTACATCACTCTTATAGGCATATAAATAAACTTAAATATTATTAAACTTACTTGACAAAAATTTGGATCATAAATAGCGTTCTTGTTTTCATCACTGTCGGAGGCACACGTCATGGTATTGCCAATGAAATGAGAACCACAGTTTTGAATGGAAGGCGGTAGTAACTCAACGGTTAACTGCATTAAAGTCCTTTCTTCAGTCCAATTGCCATCTTTCTTCTGCAAGTTTTAGAGAGGATACTCAAATTCGTAAATGAATTAAATATTCGTATAATTACTATTAAAATCCATTGCAAAAAAAACTTCTTGTTAGTAAAGTATCTATTTGGATTTTTACTGAATCATCACCAGTTGCCCTAATGGTGTCGGGAGACATTGATAACACGTGGGTGTTCAGGTTTTAGCCCGATGATTGACCCTTGACCACGAAATCAGGACGTGATAATTCATTAATTCTTACACTATAATCGAAAAAGTTGAGGATACAAAAGCTAGGTCGAGTGGGCTGCTATTTTATTGTATCTGACAAGGAAATTCGAAATCGCGGGAAAACGTAGGTAAAGCTGATACTTACAGCAAATACGAGTATAATACAGGTTTTATCAATGTATTCTCGTTTCGGGCTCAGATGTGTGACACCTACAGCCGAAGTCATGTTGAAAGCTAACAAAGTCTTCATCAGAGAAATATCTGTGCGCCACCACTGCGTCGCACTGTGGTTGTAGGGGCGAACTATTTGTATTACCTGCATAAAAAACAGTTGAACCAGTAGGTATTCCATATTAATTCTTGTTTAATTGCTGAACTTACAATCAGTTTTTTCAAGTATTGCCGTAGACGGACTTTTATTGTTTCTACTAGAGATGATTTTAATCATCTTCATTGATATCGCTAATTATGCTTATTACTATCTTAATGATGAATTATATTTACCTCTCGTTCTTGTTCATCCTCGTCTTCATTTAGTGTGAAATTGGTATCAATAGTTACTGCTCCAAGTCTGGCTAAAAGTGTTTTTCGTGGAAAACCGCTAGGACCGTCTGTAAGAATGCTTGGGCCGACAGCAGATGTGACCAGCCAATTAGGTCGAATAAGTACTGCGCCACGGAGAAACCTGGCGCCTGTGCCATCTACTACCGACTCATCAGGGTAATATATGAAAGCCTGGCGAATTGATTCAAAATTAGTTAATGAAATAAGAAATTAGATAACGGTAAACTTACCACTCCTTGATGGTTTACACTTTTACAGTATATGACAGGTATATCTTGTTATCTATTTGAGACCTAAGCACAATTATAAAAATAATAGTCATTGTATTGTAGGTACAAATATTTTTTTGTGCGCTGTAACCGTATTTATAGAAAAATTATTACAGATATTTTTTCCCATTATGAGAACAACACTTCATGCATAAGTGATACGTCATTGACTGCAAATGACATATTGAGTTTTGAGTCAGCGCTTCTTCAGATTAGCCACATTGACACAGAAGTAAATTTTTAACACCAATATTAGAAACCTTAGACTTACCATAAACGGAAAAAGCCCTCTTTTAACTTCCTGTTCACCATCGGCATATACTTCCACACAAAAAGATGCTGGAAAATGATCAAAATTATATTTTTACAAATCAATCGCTACCAGTGAAAATACAAATCTATGAATATAAATGACGTAGAATTACCGAAACACAGTGCAATTAGAATTTTAGTTTTCATATTTGTAGAAAACTATCATAAACATTTATAAGAAAACTAAATGACGTTTCACCGTCAAATACATTGCTGTTCTGACAGTAGAAATTTCAAAAGAAGAATAGATATCATTTTTCTTATTTTCTTTTCACTGCCAGGTAAAAACAATGTTTATAAACCTGCACAAGTATTTAAATCCTCATTTTTTAACTGAATGCCATAATTCTTTTTAACTGTCTCTGTCATAAAAATCGAATTAGTCGAGTCACGTCCCTTTATTTTTCTCCGCTATCTTTGACAAAGTTACGCCGAGTCGAGTTAAAGACATTAATCAGAATCTCATCCAAGCCAAGATGTATTATCCTCAATAAAGCGAAAAGAATGACTCGCGATTTTAAAACGCGTGTTTTACAGATAACGGTTGAGGATAAATCCGGGGAACACCTAATTATTCATGTTAGGGGTGTTTAAAAGTGCGTATTAATACGCTCGGAGCGTCGACTTTTGAAAAATATGCTAAGAACATAAAAAGTGCAGTTTATTTAAAATACCGAGGACGGAAACATGGCTTGGGCGGGCGCGCCACCACGAGAGCGCTGTGTGCGTCTTTTCGGTTTTATTTCAAATTGAATAAATGTATAAAACTTTGGAAGGGAAAAGAGTTATTTTGTGAATGTGCTCCGATTTTAATGGCCTTTTTCTGAGCTTGATTTCTGTCGATTTCGAACTAAGAATTTTAAGAGCTCAAATCATATAGCAATTATAAACCCACTTCAAGGTGCAGGAAACACTAACATTGTCCACAAATGAGCGGCGATATCGTATCCAAACCGCTGATGCAGCCACGTCAATACCACTTGTTCAGACGGTTATTACACGACCATTTAAGCTTGACCCGTCCTAATGTTCTAAACTTTCTCGCAGTGTTCTTTAAAGTTATCGGCTTGTAGGAACAGGCAGTGTCAACCCAAGATGGTGTTGCTATAACGCTCCGAATGAACGAGCTACGTGTTTTGGCGGCTTCCCGCAATTGCTTTACACTTCTTCCTTAGTAAGCTATTGTAAAACGATATCCTAAAGTATCGATAAAACTGCAATATAACTTTTAATCCCAGTTGTATTTTAATGACTGTATTGATTTTGTGGAAAAAGCAATTGAACGAATATTGATAGGGTATCCGTAACACTGCGCGGTTTTATTGTTTTGTCGACGAATATAAAATGATACTGGGATTTTTTAAACGCTAGTAGTTGCTCTTTAAAAGGAATATTTTTTTATTATGCGTTTTACGTAAGTAGTACTTATAAAAGTTATAGCTATAATATTATTATATTAGTTATAATATTTCTTCATCTTTTTATATATATTAATTTTTTTACCTACATTTTAATCCTTTTTTCATTTAAAAACATTGACTCACACGTTTTCTCCTGCATTGTGGGTGTGTATATAAACACAATTAATTGTTTGCGACCATTTAGTAAAAAAGAATGAAGTATTTATGTGTTATAGATATTATAGAGCTTCTGATTTACAGTTCCCGCCAAACTTATTGCCCGGGTTGAAGTTGGCACGAGCTAACTTTAACCCAGCCTTAAAAATCGAAGAAAGAAAAATACTGGGTTGTAACAAAAAATAAGAAAGCTCAAGTCGTAGGCTATCGTTTTAAATAATTTGAATCCAATATTTTTCTTTCTCCGATTTTTTACGGACGGGTTAAAGTTAGCTCGAGCCAACTTCAACCCGGACAATAAGTTTGGCGCGAACAGTATCTAATGAAGAATGTGACCACGAAACAGTTTCCGGGAGTATGACTATAATAAAAGCGTGTGAGAAAATTCGCGTAATGTACCCGTTGCGTTGAAACTTGAAGACTAGGCGAACTTTTCGACGGCTTACCAACTGTGACTCACGAACGGTGATATGAATATTAAACGCTTCAAGAATTAGAAGATTTATACGACAATTCGGAAGTTGGGCGGTCCTCCCGCACTTAAATGAATGTTTAACATTATCTACCGAGTTTTAAGGAACTTGAGCCTTTTAAACAACTTGCGAAGAAACTTTAATAGAGAGCGGCTCTCGGGCGATTAATTCGCAGACGTGGAAAGGTGGACGGGAATTCTTAATGTAGAAGGGTAACTGTAGGTGTTCAATCGGTGCATCTAGTAGAGGAAGGGTGCGTACTGCGTTCAATTTAAATTATTTTAGAGATTTGTCTTGACTTCGATTAAGCGTTATGCACGAGTGTCCTCTAATAAATATGGGAATGCGAATATGTACGATAGAAAACAACATAGAATATAACGGCTTTAATATAATGTAGAGTAAATAATTCTATTTGTATAGGTACCTAATATATTAGTAAATGAAATAATTTTAGAAATCAGGAGCATTACACTTTTTCATACCATCACGCCTGTCTTTTCCGAAGGGTTAGTAGAAGGGTAGGCTGATATACACACGCAATTCAACGGTATGTTGCGATTAGTCGGGCACAAATCCTAACTGAGCTGCTGCTGAAAATTCAATAAAAAAAACTTTACTTGACTGAGGAATCGAACCCAAGACCACAAGCGTAGCAGATGACTAGACTAGTAAGGCAGTTTAATATTTTTGCGGATAGCAAAAGTATTATTTAGAACACTCATATTATGCGGACCAAGTTACGAGCGTAATCTGGTTTGATATAAAGGTAACAATGCAGTCTACAAAAGCTTTCAACACAGCTAAATCGAGTATGTACGATACTTCATCTGGTACAGCAGTAAAACTTTTGCATTTGCCCCTCCATTAATGAACACTGTGTAGCTGTTGACATAAAAAAACTTATACGGGTGAAACAACAATGAAATCAGTTGAAACACATTTCGATCCCAGATGATGAAAACCTCAACGGTAATAACCACGTATCCGTTTCGCTTGCTTAACAATATAAATTGATTGGCGCAGTGTGCGTGTGCGTCATTGTTTCCGCCGTCATTTTCCGATGTCCCGTCCCGTTCTATTGTACTGCACTTTATTGAATTTGATTTACGCGTCAATTTTTGTAGGCTTCGGTTTTTATTAACTGACCTCGGTGCCGATGTAAACTTAATTGAATCCGCCAACAAAAGGTATCGAATGAAAAGAGCGTCCAGCGGTGTGCGATGCAGATTATAATAGGTTTTTCCGAATTTGCATGGGTTTTAAGTTACCCGATATTCGATATTTTCACGGCGGTGAACTATGCGTTGTTTGTTGAAAGCTGCTCTAATAATTTTTTTATGTTTCACTTGTTAGTTAGCTACTGCAGAGGTTTCGGTTTTGGTATAACAAGACTGCAGTATTTTCTTTGTCTTTACGGTTTATTTATTCTTGGATTTTCTATAAAATATAACTAATTATACGTTTGTTTTTACTCTACTGACTACTCGATAGTCGTACTACGTCATCTATTCGTCACTAACAGGCCCTCGTTCATATGAATGAAATTAAACTGTGTCGAGATTAACTTTCCTTCAAAATTGTCTGCAACAAAAGCGAATTATTTGCTGAAAGACTGTAATCTGAGTTAATTATCTAAAATTCGGTCCTATTTAACGTCGTTTTCAAAACGAGTTTTCACAATTGGAGGAGAATCAAAAGAGCTTTCTAAAGGAATCGCAAACACAATTAGGAGCAACTTGTTGTTTGTGAAATGGTAACGAAAGAGTGTGCATGACACGCAGCGCACAACGCATAGACCCGTTACTATTCGAGTATTCGTCAATCGCTGTCAAAATGCCAAGATTTTTTTATTTTCTGCTCGTCATAACAAATAGTTAAACATACAAAATTCAATGCTTTGCTCTCTACAATACTGAGGTTTTCCCTGCTACACATGTTTTGTAAATTAATGTTTTTGTGTTTTGTAATATGAATTGTATGGGAAATAACCGACATTTAAATTTAAATTCGATTTTTATGAAAAATCGCCTCTATGAATATGGTCACCGCTGCTTGTTGCAATTGTTTGATAGGCTGATAGATATTTATTACTACAATAGTCTATTAGGTACGTCTTTTGCTAAATTATTGGCTGAAACCTCTGTTTTTTCTTGTCTCTATACCACTGCGATATCAGGTATTTACGGTCAGGGTGTTTACTCAAATAAACTTAACTTTTTGATTTTGTTTTTTTTTTTGTATTTATGTAAAAACACATTAAATTTTAAATTTTAAAAGTCAGTTACGCCTTTGTATACATTCAGTGTGCCAGCCGCTAAGCTCGGTGTTATGATTGTCCCTATACAGAGATACAGAATCAAATCAGTCGCAACAATGGCGACGCAATTAAACCCGCGAGGGGAAACGTCTTGTAGTAGACAAAATCGCAAGACGCGAGGGGCAAGGCCGCTGGCTCCACATAGCTGTGGGTGTAATGCTGGACTTAGTTACTTAACTCAAAACTAACTATACTATTATCTTAGCAAGGAAAATTATAAAAAAAATAGTGCTTGAATGTTTTTATTTAAAAAAAAAATGTTGCTAATTCTTTGTTTTTATAAAAGATATTGGACTTGTTTCACCACTATTAATGGCCGCTAACCGCTGGATAAATTAAAAATGCAACAATTTTTTTATGAAATTATCTGTCAAATAATTTAACGGGACCGTATCAGAAGGTAAAGTAACAGGCCCTTATAGTTTTATTGGCATTTGTATTAGATTTCCGCAGTTTGAGTATAATTTAAGTATCTGTATTTTTACTAGATTACAATCACCACTTCTTAACAGAACATCCTGCCTCGTTATACCCAATAAAACCTTCAATAACAATTGTGTAAATGTAGACAAACCAAAGCCAACATTGTAACAGAATTAAAGTCAAACTCTTTCATTGTCAGTAATGCAAATCCTCGCCTGAATACGGTCTGTTTACTTCTTTGCCCCTTTGTTTCAGCCGTAACGAGCAGAAAAAGGGCCCATTCAGAGCATCCGAACCTAATTACCCCACCCTCGGTTACAAAGGAGGGTTTCTAATTAACGATATTATGTCAAATAATTTGTTTGAGCCGACGTCTTACTTGGTCTGAATCGCGGATTGGATTAAATTTGCTCGTGGCTCGGTACGTTTGCTTTACAAAGAAAAGCTGTTCGAATGGAAACGCTGAAAGAACTGTGATTGTAGCCGAGGATTCGCCTTTGTTGAGGATTCAATTAAAAGGTTAAGTTTGAAGAGCGTTTGAAATTAATTGGTAAGTAATTCTTAACGGAATTATAAATTAATCACATTGATCATATTCTTATTCTGTTTACTAAAAAATAAAAAAAATTTAGATACCTAACTGTTCCTCACCGCCTAAAATTAGTAAATAGTCCTTTTGAGTGCGACCAAAAGGACTATTTACAAATTTTAGCCTATTTGTAATTTCCTCGGGATGCCATCTACTCCTGGCCAAATATCGATATGTGCTCAGTTATTTAGGCGTGAACAAGATTTACTCTTAAATAATAGGATTTTACCATTACCATACCAAACCAATACCATTGCCAGTCGAAGTCCTATAAACATGTTAGCTTGATATTTTGACGAGTTTTCATGCATTTTGGTGGTCTATACCGGCAAACAAATGACTTGATGGTAAGTAGGTATTCTGCACCGCCCAAAGACACCTGCAAGACCAGAGGCGTTGCTGATCCTTAAAAGCTCCTACCGACTGCAAAGCAAGCAAGACGAGGAACCGGGTCTCACGCCTAAAAGCCGGAACACGTAAAGATGCTTTTTGTTAGACCCGGACGTAAAAGTGGTCACTAGCCAGTCGAATCCCAAAAGATTCCTTTACCAAGCAAGTCAGATTCTTTCGCATGAGATGCTGTGTGGAATTGTATTCTCTCCCGTCCCCACACGACTTTTTTTTAAACCTTATCCTCCTGTTAGTTCGATAACCTTATAAATACTAGCTCTAATCACGTCATGATGAATGTTAGATGTCATACGATCCTAGATGCGGCTTTTGCCTCGTCAGCTGCGTATTAGCAATCTGTCATTGCTAACCATGCATTTGTCATTACGATTGGGTAGCATTAATTGGATTAATGTCATTAGCTGGCCCTTCACTCCGTCTTATGACGTATGTAAATGATATGGGGACGTGTGACTGTACAGAGGATAAGGTATGTATTTTGGGTCACCAACCCACAATTTGATATGTATACTTGCTAAATCACATCGCGAAGCGTCATATTATATTTTTTATACGATAGAGTTCGTTTGTTTGAACGCGCTCTGGAACTACCAGTCGGAAATGAAAAATTAAATTATAATGCTTTTAATATACCAATTTTGAAGGAAGGTTAGAGGGTATTTAAAATCACGCTACGATCCTTAGGAGAAGCGCAAAAAAACAAAAAGTGAAGTGGGGCACAGCTAGTAAATATCACATAAACGCTAGCAAGAGTGACAAGAATGAGTATTGAAAATCTTTGCCATTTTTTGCCGTCATTGAGTGCGGTCGTAGATTTTAGCAGCACAGCAGAGTACGAAGCAGAGGCCCATAGTAAAGCACAATGGATTGCAAAATATGACAAAAATAAAATATAAAAGATTTTCGGTAGGTATTGGGAAATTTCACGAAGAATTTCTCTTTAAATATTATAAAAATTGGAACGTACAAAAGGCTCGTGAGTTTTGAATGGTCCGTCCGTACATAATTCCGTCATTCCTAGGATATCAAAGGGGTAGGACGGCAGGATGGTAGGATTAGCAGACATTTGAATGCGCAGGCCGCTTCTCCGCACTAATTGAGTTAATATTTGGTTATCGGCGGCGCGCACTCGGCCCGCGCGACTAATCCTGCCGAATTAATGACGCGAATTTATCATTATTAATGCGCACGTGATCCCCACCACACCTGATTTTACGCTGTGTTCACATGACACGAAGTGTCATACCCTACTAAGACTTTTAAAATGTTAGATTGAATCTTTGGATGTTTGTTACTTCTTTACGCCAATTACGGTTTGACCGATTTGGTTGAATAAATATAAGATCAAGGCAGATGAAGTTAGCTGCCTCAGCTTGCTGTATGCCTAATTCTTTTTTTGTATACGATAATGCTTAACTTACTCTCAGAAAAAAAGTTAATTGTGCCATAGACAAAATGTAGCAACTTGTTTGTTGACTACTATTGCTTCTCCAAATGAGACGGGCATGCGACACGATTGCTGGCATAATGCAATAAAGGTACTTAGACTTCACATGCCGTTTAGATAATTGCTCAGGCATGCAGGTTTCCTTACAAATTTTTCCTTTTAATGATTACCTAACATAATCTTATTTTTTACACGGAATAAATATGAATGCTCGTTCCATATTTTCTGTTTGACTTCATCACAATGAAAAGAAAGTATGTTGTCTTGTTTGTTTCACGTGTGAACGCGGCGCGGCCAACTGCAACGTCCATTCAATTCGACAGTTTTACGACGCAGCTCCCGTTTATCCGTACGTTTCGCTCCGTTATGGCTTTATTACATTTTTTATAGCTCCACTAGTTCATATTTTGGGCTGTATTAAGGGATTAAAGAAGTGGAGATTAATATGCCGTGCAAAGGCTCGTTTTTAAGTTAATCAAATTTTCTGTTACAGTGCACTTTAACGCAGTGTAAAATGGCTTATCAATGAGTGCAATCTTATATTGACTGTTGTGTTACTAACTGTTTACCAACCTGAGCTTCATTGTGACAACGCATAGCAGAAATTCTAATCCACACATATCCAAGATACTTTTAAATTCGCTCAACTGCGCAATGTCACATGACTCGTATTCGTGTAACATAATATTGGCCCTAGAAAATAGTTATTATTATTATTATTTCAGCCGTGATCGTCCCACTGCAGGGCAAAGGCCTCCCTTTCCTCCTTCCAGTCTTCTCGGTTGAGAGCTTTCTGCATCCAAACCGTAAATAAAATAGTTGTGTACGTAATTTATTCATGCACGTCTGTGTATGTCGTGCATCTTCAGTTTTTTTTACAGGCAACAAGAAAAAACTACACACTCCTGTTTTAACTTTGGTTTATAAGGTAAGTGCCTTCGTCAATGAGATCCTTTGTCATTTTTTAGCTAATCAATACAGATTGTAAACCCCACGTCGCACAATACCGAGCACGTCTCCGCCTACTCAAACCTTGCACAAATTGGTATTGTCAGTAGTGCGTGGAGGGAAGCAAACAGTCGGTAACGAGCGATCAATGCGCAATCACAGAGCGCTAATCACGCGCGATTGACGACCGACGCAAATGACGGACGCAAATGACGCACCGTATGGGGTGACTCGCGGCCGGCACTAATGAATTGCTACGGACACCGGCACCGAGCATGGCGTCATGCGACCAGATTTTTCTACGCCGATTTCTGTTTTAAAAATCTCGATGTTTATAGAATTTACATAAATTGTAACTACTACAAGTTAGATAGTTGTGTTATTAGATCATAATAATTAACTAGAATAATAATGTAATTTACCTAACAAGGATCACAATAGAAAAACAAATTATTTCGAGGGTTATGGTTTTTTCAATGAAATACGTAAATTTTAAAATAACAATTTATTAAACTAATCATTTTTCACAATAAACTTAAAAGGGATAATATAATTATTACATGAAATAAACTTTACCGTGCACTTTAAAATATTTTCCTGCAGGCAATATTAGGTTGCTCCAATAATGTTCCACCTCTGGATAGCCGGTAACCGCCAGATAAATTAAAAAATGGAACAACATTTGTATGAATTTATCTGCCAAGTAATTTACGGGGAACTTCTCAGGAATTGGTGAAACAGTCTGCTCGTACATTAATTTAAGAAGATATACGACCTTTTTATTAAAGCTCCTTAGTCCGAAGGTAAATCAAACCAGCATAGCAGCTCAACAATAATGAGACACTGGACAAATTAGATCAAGTTACACATGACAGTGGATTATTGATTGCGAGGACGGGGGAGGGTAGGCGCAATGACGTCAAGCGTCCCACAGCCAGCAGTAATTAACGACTGATTAACGCACAATTAGCACTGATCAGTGATAACAGATGCCGGCGGAACTTGATATCGCGGTATAGTGACATGCAGAAAGATGTATGTTAAATATTACCATCACGACTGTTTTCCCCGAAGGGTTAAGCTGAAGTTTCCACTTACAGTTCACCAATGTGTTTAGGTTCCAGGTAACAGGTGCTGCTGAGTATTTAATAAAAAATCCAATAACACTGCTCGACAACTAACACTAGGCTATAGATGCAGATGTTATGATTTTCTAGTGACCACTGTCCCTTCTGGCTGGCTCTAGCTATGGTGAGTCAATTGACGGAGTAGTTCAGCGCAGCGTAGTACCCACGTATGATGCTGAATCAAAGTGTAAAAAGAGTAAACAGTTTTAAACAGAAATAAATTAAACATTGCTTTTGTTACACATAATATTATGTTTGCGTTCACTAACACACTGAATTCAGTAAGTATGTACTTAAGTATAGACAGGTTTCAGTACATTTTACTTAATATTATTTTTCTAGGGTTTCTTCGCCGCCGTCGGAAGCTGCCTTATACTCGCCCACCAGTATACAATGTATATTACAGTAGAAATAGTGCACGTTTGTGTAAAAGAATCTACTGAACTAGGTTTGAGTTAGTTGGACAGTTAAAATAAAACTACTTTTTACGGATTTTATCGCGTTATATCGATATTATTTTAATCCCGACGTGAATCGGATTGCCAACAATTAACAAAAATTTAGGACAGCTGTTAGTAATTGAAACGTCAAGACGCCTACCCCCTTAGTCACCCGTGACCATGGACGCTGTAAAGGGTCCGAAATCTCGGGATTAAAATAATATCAAAATAACGCGATAAAATCCGTAAAAAGTAGTTTTATTTCAATGTCTAATATTCGCGTAAGTGTCAGAAATCAGTTGGACCAACTAAGAATACGTATTGCGTTGCGTCTACGCAGGGTATACTCGACCTCGTAGCAACTGCAACGTAGCAACTTTGCGGCGTCTACGATACGCCGCTTACTTTGCATATCGTTGGATAAAAAAATATTTTACGTATTGTATACCATCAAGCTGTGTCTTATATACTTACATTGCATCACGCTTTTATTCCCCGAAGCAGTTGCGTTTGGGATGTAAGATGATGATGACAAGATGTTTTTACTACCTCGATAGGATAGCTTACCTGCCGCAAATTCTATCGAGTTGACAGCTGGGTAATTCCATATTATATCCCATATTAAAATTAATTTTTAGCTTCAAAAATAGAACACATTTGTACATTGAGGTGATCGACTATGAAAAGTTAAATATTATTTATTTATTTATTTATTATGTCTCTTGTTGAACGTCCTTAAAATATAAATAAATAAATGAACACCTGAGAGAGATACTATCAGAATAATTGCTACCCCAATTAATTTTACTACTTGTAAAACGAAATCACCAGTACATATTACACAACGAATGTGTTTGTGGAATTTACTAATTGGTATTGCAGTATAATTAACATCACATTGTAAAAAAATCTCTGGATGCCTATCGAAAATATGCGAATAAAATCAGTTAAAATCGAATATGACGAATGCAGGAGATAATTATTTGCGTCTGTATTGTTGGGAAATAATTAAATTTGGAACAACAGATGGATTAAGGCAGCAGACGGGACGTTTGAATTTGTTTATCGCTTGCTGGCAGAGCTAATGTCGTCACACGGGTCGGCGCACACGACTCTCGGCTTCAAATGGATAATTAGCGGAGTTTCTCAATGTTTGTGTTATTTTAAGGACAAACTGAAATATACAAACTCATATAAGATTTCAGGACACGTCATCTTGACTTAGCAAACACTATCGTGTATTTGCTAGGTATGTACAGTCACGAGCAAAAACATGATTACACAAACAAAAGTGCTACAGCTATTTTTGATGAATGAACGATTGCAACTTTGATATAACACTAATGTCACTGTAGTATTGGTTCGTAAATACTATGTTCGTAATATCATTTATTTATCAAGCTTTCCGTCAGCGGGTTCGCCCGCGTGGTCATGTATTATACATATAAACCTTCCTCTTGAATCACTTTATCTATTAAAAAAAACCGCATCAAAATTCATTGCGTAGTTTTAAAGATCTAAGCATATATAGGGACAGACAGACGCGACGGATGACTTTGTTTTATAATATGTAGTGAAAATATATAAACTCATATAAGATTTCAGGACACTTCGTCTTGACTTAGCCAACAATATCGTGTATTTGCTAGGTATGTACAGTCACGAGCAAAAACATGAGTACACTTAAAAAGTTCTACAGCTATTTTTGATGAATGAACGATTGCAACTTTGATATAACACCAATGTCACTGTAGAATTGGTTCGTAAATACTATGTTCGTAATATCATTTATTTATCATTTGTTTACCAAAAAACCATACCAATCTAAGACAACATTGTCTACTATCTAGAATGTATACACTGTATAAGGAGCATGAAATGGAAATAGACTTGAACGTAACGTCAATACCTACTCTAAAAAAATCGCCGTAGGCATTAGACTCGTAGTCGTATATAATGTCATATTCAAGTTTTATTATTGTGTTTTTTTATTATTAAATTTTTTAATAGGTGGTCTAGACTATGTATTCTTTGCAAAGTACCTACAATGACTCGCTGCCAATAATCAGCGATTGATTATATGGTCTGGATCCACCACTTGCTAACTTTTCTTTTACTCACATCATTTAGTGCATGCAGTGCTCTTCTTTAAGTAATGGGGAACTTAGTTATTTAAGTGAGAATGTATTCCTTTTTTGTATCAGTGTATTAATTGTTGAAGAGCCAAATAAATAAATAAATATCACAAAAGTTTTATTTTAATTATTTTAATCACTTTAGCACTTTTGTTCGTGTATACATACATGTTTTTCAAAAGTTTTCACAAAACAGTGCACATATCAGTATTCTTTACTCTATCTAACATTTTTCCTAAAAAGCAGGCGAAGCCGTCGGCTTTGCTAAAGGTGCGCTTCGGATAAGCTCGCTCGGCTTGGCTCCGCTCATAAATCAGTCTCCGTCGGTTTAGCTAATTGTTGTGACACGCGCCCACTGCGCCCAGATAGCCAGCAGAAAATATCCGAATATCCTCTCACCTAACTTGAATTATTCAGTGGGACATTGGAGATAGGGATGCCTTACCGATACTAGCTTTGTACTACCAATAGTTAAGGTTAATACTGTTCAGTGAAAGATATTCATACATGGTGTTTGGTCATTTCATTTCAAACGTATTCATTTATACGCTTGCATGGATGGACATTTATTTTAAATATAGCCCATGTTACATCAATATCACCAACCTATATACTGTCCCACTGCTGGGCACTGGTCTCCTCTCAATATGAGAGGGATAAGCTATAGTCCACCACGCTAGCATAATGCGGGTTGGCAGACTTCACATGCCGTCGAGAAAATCTCTCAGGCATGCACATCCGATATCTTATATTACATAGGTCCTCAGTTATAATATAGCGTTCTACTAGTCGTTTAAATGAGTGTACTAATTAGAAACAAAAATAAAAAACTTTTCTGTACCTCAATTCAATATTTTTAAATCATTTAATTTTTACTATCTTTACATTGTTTAAAATAAAGTCGCTCCCACAGTTTGTGCGCATAGAGATCTTTTAAACTACGCAACGCATTTTAATGCAGTTTTCACCAATAGATAGTGATTCAAGAGAAAGGTTTACATGTAGTATACCTACATGCATAATTATTAAAATAGAGACAAGCCGATAAATTCAAAGATTGTGTTAATAAACATATTTTAGTGCGCTTACGAGTTAAATGAAATTAATGAACGTAGTTTGAAGTGAAAGTTATGTGCTCAGGATCGTAGCAAGTGGAAATCTCTGCCTACTCCAATGAGAGGCAAGTATAATAATATAATTATGTACAGTAAAAATATTTGCGTTGGGTAGTAATGTGGCAGCATAGCTCGGCAAATATCTGAAGCCGTATCACCTACATCAAAGGTGTGTGGGGGGAGGATCTGGGGGCAATTCTTAGAAAGGGTTGAATTCTTGCTCCGTTGTGTCTAAATGACACCTGGTCGCAACATGGTAAGTATACGGTACAATTATGTTTAATTGATGCTCAAAAACATTCTTGAGATTCGTGAGAGGGTGATCAAAGTACACAAAGGGATGAAGAGGATCAAAATACCTACTTAATATCTCGCTCAAACACATATACCTACCTACTTAAATATTTATAGTTAGTAAGTACCTAGTGAGTATATTTTTATTATATTTTGACAACCAAATGACACCGTCCTTCTGTTTCGTTGGTTGACTTTTAGAATATATCTACAGTGAACAATAATTTATTAACATTTAAAAAAAACTTAAATTACATTTTTCTTAAAATTGTCATACAGTAGACAGCACTATTGGCACTATGTCCTACAGATAGTTGTTCCGAGCCTGGATATTATTGTATGTGAGGATTTCTGTTTCTAAAAGCTTTATCAGCGGGCACTGGGCACGAGTTTCTTGTCAGTATTAAAGGGAGGAATTAGGCTGGCCTAGTGAGGGTTTGCAGAATTCACATGCCATCGAGTAAATCTCTCAGATAGGTAGGTTTCCTCACGATGTTTTCCTTCACTGTTAAAGCGAGTGGTATTTACGCACCGTTTCTGATATCGAAAAGTCCGAGGTGCGTGCCTTGGATTCCTTTGACTTGGCAGTGATATGCATGGTCATATCACTATCGCTATCACCGCTTGAGGCACTCAAAGGCACCCCAGATGAATACATTGGCATTATAAATATTTAAATTAAGATTTTACAAGCTGCTTACCATTGCGCCTCCAAAGTGATAGTATAGGCTGTAATTTGGGGTTCGTCTATGTAAGTAATTTTCTCAAAGACATTCTTGTCATGCCGCTGCGTTACGCTTTGTTAACTCTTTAAGATGCCTCAAATTGTGTAGATAATCTCTTTAGAATATTTTGGAGCGCTTTTCAAGGAAAATATTTTAAATAATTTGTAATAATTAAAATATTAGGATGCGTGCTTTGGATTCGAACTAAAGACTTTTCGACTTGGCTGTGCAGTAGTCATTCCCCTAGGCTATAACTGCTTAGGGAGGTATTAATTTAATTGCGCATTTGTTTACCTATGTGATTTACCTATTGAAGGATCGATTTTCTATAATATTTCAAGTTGAAACGGAATTGATTTATCAGTAAGTAACTAAAGTACTTAGGTGTGTAATTGTGTATGTACTCCCTACTACTTAGAATTGTTATTTTGCAGTGTATTTTCCATTTTTCATGAAAGTTCATAAACATATTATTGCCTATTTAGTTATTGGCAGTCCAGAGGTCATTAGATAGGACTTAAAATTACTTCAGTCAGTCTCAAAACATTGATACAACACAATGTCACTACCTACATCAGAAAATAGATTTCGCAGAATTTGTTCTTTATAAAGCAATTCTGCGAAATCTTGCTGAGATAGGTTTCTGTTATAACTTCTAGCAGTGTAAAATTAGTTACAATGCCGTCTCAGAATTAAAAGCACTAAAATGAAGAGCTGAAATTATCCACCGTGGAATTTTGCCTAGACAAATAAATTTTAAATTCGCATCGAAGCTAACAAATTACTTGATAAAGTATCCTTAACGACGATACTTCAGCGTGTCCCCGCCCACCTGTCACGAGTTTTTCGAGCAGACGGGGCGTTTCTGCGTGTGGGCGGGTCGATGGCGCCGGTGGGCGAGAGCACGCCCACCCAGGCGCCCCGCCCACTCGCTGACACTTCAGTCGCCAGCGAAACGTCGCGCGCGATGATACTGTTGACATGTCTGACAACCATGCTAATGGTCCTCGTGTCTCTGTAGTTGGGTTACTGCAATAGCATCTGATAGGTACCTATCATCAGATGTGTACAGACTGTACATGCTTTTTACATGTTTTTTATAAAATCTCTAAATATGAATACAATAAAAACAACCTTCAAAATTTTAACGAATTAAGCAGTAAGATATTCTTGTCCAATTATCCCACAACATTTATATGGCAATTTTAATAGTTTCATATTTGTTTGCGGTCAAAAAATTGCCACATCCATTCATTCTAAGCTCATAGATATCAGGATTATGTCCAATTATATACCTATAGAGCTAGTCTATAACAATTTATTGGGCCCACGTCTCATCTGCCTAGATATATTAAAATCGGTGACGATCCCAAAAAAAGTTCTGCAAGTTCACTTTAACGAAGCTTTTTTTATTTTTAAGCTCAATTGTAAGAGTTCTTATAAACTTGCCAGCTTTCCATAAGATCTGTATGTATGTTCTAGAACTTCTAAAACATTTAAGTATTTTGTATCATTCATCAGTCATCACCCTGCAATAGGCCAGCGTGGTCGTTTATAGCCAAAGAGATTTCAGCTATAGCTAATCTCTCTTCCAGATGGCCAGGATACGTTATATCCCAGTTGTAAGAAAAATAATAGTAGATTTCCTACTATTATTTTTCTTTTCCGAATTTTTAGGCAAACTTTAGAGATTAGTCAGTGTACCTAACGAATTCATACCGTCAGGGTATAGGTGCTGTCAGATCGATTTTCCAAATTCAAGGTTACCTATGGCTATATATAGCTTGGTTAAGAAACATCTATTTATGTATATTTTCTTTTAAAATAAAATATGAATTATTATTCGGAGGTATTTAAATAACAAATGAACTGAAACAATGTTCTTGACTCAGCATTATCGCAGTTGATTGCATTTTCTTGAACTTTTTATCTAGCTCGTATTTCACGTTTAATCTGCAATGATTAATTAAAATGTCAGCAGAGGGCGCGCCGGCCCAGTATACATCATAATATTGTCTTAGAATACTTTATGGAAATACAGAGAGGCACTCGGGTTTTTTCATGGATAATGAAAGCGCATAATAAATTTTAATTCGTGAAGTAGTAACTTAAAAACTTACTGCTGATTCACTACTACTGCTGCTATGCAGTTGGGTTCGTACACGAGTATAATTCAGGTAATTCCGCCGACTCAGTCGTAGAAAGTAGCTAATTCATGTCGTGTATACCTAAAAAAACACCAAAAACGTAGTTGCCTACACATACTTTTATTTCATTTATATAAAAAAGAAAAAAAAATGTGTCAGGTACGGTTCAAACCTGCATCTTCCAGTGAGGTTCACCGGAATTTAGAGAATCCTGCCTACTGTCGATATTTTCTTTCACTATTTATATCTTTAAAAATGCTTAGGACGCGATAATGGTACCTACCTAATGCCAAATACAATAAAAAAAATAACTGAGTAACAATTTTAAACTTTCCTAAATGCGTCCCCACTGAGAAATTAGCAAAAGTAATTCATTAACCGCCTGCGAAGATTGCGCTAAGTCCTTTATTTCAGTGCGGGCTTGGCGGCCAAGTATTTTTTAATTCCGCGGCATTACCATTGTGCCGTGTTGATTTATGTGAGCCAAGTCTGCGCCTTCCTGTACGCAAATAAACCGAGATAATGGTGCTTTTTTAACACCTTAATTAAAATGTACTACAGTTAATTGATGAGATAATTACGTGTCTTACTTTTAAGACTTAAGGTCTTTTATTGGCTGTGAGGAACAGAGTTGTACTGGAATCACTATGTTTAGAAAAATCTACATTTTCCTCACGTTTAATGTATAAGGTTTTACCTGTGAATTGAAAGAACCTAATGTATGCAGACAAATCCTAAGTACCTACGTAGCAGGTAACAGTAGTCTTCCTACCGCCTTCTAACAGGCTTTTTACTAAACAGAGCAAGCAATATTTGTCACGCGTGTTGAATTATAAAAAAAAGTGACGTACCTACGTTACGTACGTACCTAGGTAAATATATTACTTAGGTTTTACATATAGCTACACATATATTTACCTTCATTAATATTCTTTTGAAAAGTTTCGCATTTTTTATGTTCAATTGTAGGTACTTTTGTGTTTGCTAGTCGTCTTGCCTTATTAGAACTAGAAATATTGTCTATAATAATAGAACACACAATTCAAAAAATGACCTTTTGGGATTGCATCTCAAGGCAAATACTACAGACGATGCATAAAGTAAAAAGCACCTAAACCTTATCGATAACCTCTGTTTCCATAAATTGTCTATTGGGTAGTTTCGGTGAGTTAATGGTGCCGATTTAAGGTCGGTCACAACCCACCTCGTTCATTCTTATCTGTTCAATATGTCTTGTACTTACCTGAGATCGGCTCAGAGGGTGTTTGAACTTAGTTTGTTGTAAAGTATGGAAATAGTTGTAGGGTGTTTTATAAATAAAACATTGCTTCACACTAGGTATCGTTGGTGCGTTTACAAACAAATATTAAAAAGCATATTTAACCATAAGTTAGCTAAATCTTATAATGGGTACCTGCTGCCCTTGCCTCATTAGCTTAGTAATCATAAATGCGACTGCTACGCTTGATGTACCTATGTACTATTCCCAGGTCGAGCAGTGTTATTACGTTTTTCTGAGAAATTCCCAGTAGCAGTTCGCAGTCGAAGTCTCTTTTGCGACCTCTAGGCCAAGACAAAGTTTATGAGTATGTATTCCTTTTTAACAAACGTCACAAAGACTTTTTGCTGTTAAACAATATATTTTTATTCGTATCAATTATGTTGGTAGTGTAAACCATTGAGGTCAGTTCAGCACGGGGCTATGTAATCATCATTGTGGAAAACGCAAATTTAGCAGCATTCAATTAGCAAACAAACACCGCCTGTCTGGATCTGCGTCGACGTAATTATCGAAACACAATACGTAAACATGACTCTGCATACCACTAGTTATTGGAAAATGTTGGATCGCACTTCAAGTACAGAATATGAGAATACTATAGTATTCTCATATTCTGTACTTGAAGTGATTGTCATGTACTGTTTCTATTCAAATTTATTAATAATGATAAAGGAAGAAGAAATATTAATGGAATATTTTCAGACGGTCAAAAAAGGCAAGGTTAAGAGCACCCTAAACCGAGGCGCATTCATGGGGAGGATCGTATCAACTGGAAATCTTCTAATTTTAAATCTAAACTTTTCTAGGAAAAAGTGCTTCTTCTTAAAGTAAAATCCTGCACACAGCTATATAGCGTAAAGTAACGCTTCCGTCAAATATTACAATTTAACATACGAAAGCATAAGTTTACGCTTAGCGCCATCTCTGAATATTAGGTAATCATAGATTTTCAGGTACGCGACTATCAAGACGCGGGTGATACTCGTAGGGGAGGGTTGCGCTACACCGTAGCCAAAAATATATTATCGTCGTCGTTCTGTAGTTTCTTTCTATCAGTGGGTAAATGAGAATTGCTTTATTTTTAATTAAGATACCAAGTTACGACACTTGGAATCACATAATTGGCAATCTATTTACAAGCAACACTTTAAAAAGTGGAAAATATTTTGCAACACTTTAATAACTCTCGAAACTGTTTAATAATGTTATCTATCTAATATTAAGAGCTTATAAGTCAGATTTACCTTGTCATGCAATAAACAACACTAAGGGCCTCTACCTCTACCTTACCTCTAGATAGCCACTAACCGTCGCATAAATTCAAAAATGGTTCAAAATCTGTATTAAATTATCTGCCAGGTAATGAAACGGGAACTTATCAGTAAGCTGTGAAACAGGCCCTTAATATGTAGGGGGCTTCCGTTCTTTTTACAGCCAGTACACACGACGTAGAAGCACAAAAGCTCACACAAATCTGAACTTTCGTCATCAATTTTATTCATAGTCGCATACAGAACGAGTTTCATTTATATCCGTACGAATTAATTGCCAGCAAGGGCTTTCAGCTCCAGCCCCATCGACATACAGTTTAGCAAACACACGAGCTCTCGAGAGCTGTGTGCTCTAAAACTGCATCCTAATTATGGCGCATTCAAAGTGGGCCGCCAATTTGCCGCCGGTTGCGCTGAGCACTCGCAAAAACTCTAATTAAGGTAAATAATGTTTATAATTAAAATAACACTCGGCTCTGAGCGAATCAAAGCGAGGTTGAGAGCAGACGACGCATGTAATGCGACCACTTCGCCTTGCGAGCGATTTTTGTATTCGCTCGGGTGTCTTCTTTGCTTTGGATTGGAAATGGCTGGTGAATACGGTCGGAGATGCAGTTTTGTTTTTGTGTCTGTTGATTTAGGATAAAGGCAAATATGAACGTTTATTTAGACCACATTGTAATTATCATCATAATTAGCCTCTATTCGTCTGCTGCTAAACGGAGGCTTCTCTAACGCATGGCAAACTTAATTCTGATATCAGTTGATTGGATTGTTTTTTTAAAGCATCCGTAAAAGTGTACACCTTAGCTTATTCATAGTAAATACTTATCTAATACGTATCCAAGCGGCATGAATATCTAGAAATCGCCTCTTTTCGTACAAACAAAACACTACATATGTACTAACAATGTCGGATCAGCCGTCGCAGCAGTTATAAACTCGGAATATCCATTCCCTCACACATCTACGATCCATTTCCAATTTTGACTGACCACTCATTTGCACTAATCACAGTAGTCAGCACACCGGGGCTTTAAGTCACATACGTGAAAACAATCCTTCGCAAATGTAACAGACAAAGCTTTGAGTAAAGTGGAAGGCCTGTCGGTTTGTCTGGGTTCCGTGCACTGTGCAGGTAATGCTCGGAATGCTAATTAACAGCCGCCGGCCGCACGCCACGCTGATGCCGAATCTAATCAATGTTGCCATGTTATCTAGCCCACTGTGTTCTGAAGTGTTTTCAATCGTTAGTTTTGGGTATTGCCCTAGTTTTTGTTCGAAAACATTTAAATAAGTAAAAAAAATGTTTTAGTTAAATATTATAATACATCTAATTATAAATAAACTTTACAGATGGTCTCATCGCTTAAAACAACTTAGTGTTAAGACTGTGTCTTAGTTTATTTTTCAGATTGGTATTGATTTTCTACAGATAGTTCCAAAAAAATGTTTAAGATGAATCATGGAAATTGTTGCTTTAAAACATTGTTGCTCCCATTTTTGTCCTTTCGAGTTTAAAACCTACGTTGAATTTTTAAGACAACGTGTATCTAGAAAATAAAGCTACAAACTCCGAGCAAAATGTATTCAGTAAGTCCGAAATCACTTAACTAGCAATAATTAACTTTATTTACATTTCGCCTCCTGGCTATTGCGGAACCCTTCGTAAGGTTGCCCTTACATTGCGATATTTTCACAATAAACAACAAGAACTTTTAAAAAGTACCATAACGCCTGTATTGGCTGCAGGGTAAGGCATGGGTGTACTGCTGTACACCCACAGTTGGCCGGTATGTTTTGATCCCATATGATAGGAGCCCTTTGCCATAATAGCCTTTTAATAGGTACCATTTTCTTTTGATTATAAAAAGATCTATTATTTTTGTCTTCTATATTAGGTAAGTACTAAGGAATCAATCTTATACCAATTTGAAGGGATTAGATAGATGTGACATGAGGTTTTATTTTGATTTTTAAAGTGTCTCTGTGATCTCAACTAAGTTTCATAGTAATCGGTTAAATGTATAGAAACGCTGCCTATAGGAGGAACACTCAAACAAATAAGGTTATAGATATCTTTATTTCCCATAAGAATTACATAATTCACTTACATGAGAAATTTAAAACTAACTTATTATAATGTTTGGCGTACAGAGATAGATTTAGTGATAAATACAAAACAAAATAGTAAAAAAGTATAGGGTAAACAATTTTAACCCAACCAAAGTGCAGATATTTTTAATAGAAGTACCGACTACGCCCGGCTGGAACTGGAAAAATAAATATTCATCTTCATCTTAGAAGTAATACGAAGAACAAAAAAACAAAATTTTTACAATATTTTTTGGCACAATGTGGGTAAACTTGATTTGATTATAATTAAATCTACCTACCTTAGTGCTCTCTCTTTGACTATTTGACATATCGGGTTATGCCATCGCTCAGTCGAGTGCATAGAAACACGATGGACAGTGGTTTTTCACCATCGCTTTCGGTACTTCGTGCAATTCGTGGTTTCTTTAGTGAGCAATTTTGTTGTTTGTTGTTTCGCTCATTTGTATCGTTTTATGTGATTTTCGATTGCGTGCTGTATGTGGTAATGTTTATCCCGAATTTAAAAAAGAAATCTGTGTGATAACCTAACCCGTTGATGGGAGACCCGTGTTTAGCAGTGTGTTGATGAAGATTATAGATATATATTGTGAAGTGTTAGCTGATGACTGTGGTGTTTGCGTGGTGCTGTTCACGAGAAATATTTCGTAAGTACTCACCCCTTTTTCATTGTATTTTGATAGCATATTAGCAAATTATCTATAGGGATGCCAGAATTCCAGACTCCTGGAGACATATGAACCTACTCGACCTACTCGTATATGGCTAAATACCTAAATATAGTTAGTAGGTGCTATAGTTTAGTCTTTGTTAGTAGGAGGCTTTGTTATTGTAACAAAATTGTGTGATCATCTCACCAATTCCGTTCAGTACCCACTATGGCATGATTACTTTCAATAGGTAATGTAATCACAAAGTTTCCTACAAAACTTTGTTCGAAACCTTACATTTTTCGTCGTTAAATGTATCTAGACGCAATCATTGTGTACCAACCCTTACTCGACGCGGTTCCGCCGGACGTGTAATTAAAACCATCCTTTACTGATTTATCGCGTCCACAATTTATTCCTTTATCTTTGGTCCGACCACTAATATATCTTTATTCAACTCTTTAGATAAAATTAGCGAATTTGTTCGCCACTCCACTCCTTGGTATTCCTCTTTCGTGTTCGGTTAAAGGGTTGCCAGAAAATATTTTTAACTCTGATTTATGATAAGTCACCGAGTCTTTATTTATGCGTAAGTTACAGTGTTTTAAATTTATTTTCTTTCTTTGTTTTGTTTAGTATTATTCAAAATAACATTAGAAGCATTCCATTCTACAAAAAATCACACATTCTTACGTTTCAAGTATTGACCAAATCTTATCGAATAGAATTCAGTATAAGGAACCCCAAATATGCAACCAAAAAGCAAGTGAAATTAATCACAAAGCGCAAAGTCCGTTTATCAACCGTTAAAATAACGCAAAGCATTCGCATTTAGGCTTTATCAACATTAGCTCATAACTTAGGTAGCCTGAACCGCGTCGCAATAAATCTAAAGAGCGATTTATTAAATTTTTCATGAAGCTGCCCATGTTTAGTACTCGATAAGATTAATAATTCACAAGTTTACGGTGTTTAGCGGCTTTGTTGCATGGCGGCGCGTTATCGCTGCGATCGCGCTACGAAATGGCACCGTGGAAAATGCATCCAACACACGATTATGTGAATTCAGGATAAGCCTACTAATTATTACGTTAAGTCAAAGCTTGATGTAATATTAAGTACTAAAGAAATTTCCCGGTGTCGCGAGGACTACAAACATTCAACTGAAAGACTTAAGCACATCGTAAGATCACAGTGTGTTTCGTATCCTACAACACTCGATGCTACTAGGACGGTGACCTTAACTTAATCGCTACACAAAACGTCCTAACACTATGAACAATTTTGGTTGTCTAAAAGAGAAACTTGTACCTATGTTGTGTTTTGGTTTGGACGGCAATTACGTCAGTGAAGTTTCTGGATAGAAACGTTTCGAGTTTTTTCTGATAATAATTATAAAGAATTGCCCACTCTTTCGTCCCTGAATAAACACAATCATCAACAATGTCTTATCCTCGTTACTACATTCTAAGTGCAGGGTTGAAGGTTGCAGCCGGTTGCAATGTTATGACACCTAATATACTTTGAGCACGCGATCCGTGCGGTTTACTTTGCCACTGTTTAATGGTCTGGTGAAACGGTCGAGCGTGTTGAATGGCCGATTTGCGATTGATGCTATTAATCTAGGGGAAAAAACCACTCACACTATAATACAAGCAATTCTTTTTACTATTATTGTGGTTTACATGTGACTCGTTTGCGTATCTAATTAGCTAGATATCGCTGCGCTTGATTCGTGTTTGTTTTTACAGTGGATACATCAGTGAAATACAAGTATTAATTGAAATATTATGATACAAATGTGATAAACATACATAATATATTATATTTTCGTGGAATAACGCTTGACATGAAGAACGATTAAATTCAACAACAAAAGCATTTAAAAGTAAACCGATGTTACTGTGAAATTACACCGCAATCTGTATCCACGAGCGATAAATGTAGCAAGTGTTAATTAGTTTACAGTTGGTGACAATTTAAAAGTTGTTAATTTCGTACCGCGCAGCAGCCATGAGCCAGGACGCCGTAGGGCACCAAATATAACAAACAATTCATTAAAAGCTGAGTGTAATTGCGACAATGCTCTCGCAACATATGTTTGTGGGAATATGAAATGCATTATTGGACTTTTTTACGTGTAAACGATTTTTTTTACTCGGCCTTTGTTGGTACTAAAAGTAGATAATATGGTGGTCTCAGCCTTTTAGATAATACTAGCAATCCGCCCTCGCTTCGCTTTGGGTACTATTATTATAAAATTATATAAAAAGTTAATGATAATGAAGTTAAATTATAGGTACTACATTATACTAACAGTGAAAGAATTTCAAAATCGGTTTAACAGATCCAGAGATTATACCCGCTACAACCTGAAAATTACCAACTTTTACCTCATATTATGATTGATAAATGAATAAATAAATAATAATTTAATTAAAACGTTCTTCAAATTGTATTAACCAAAAAGCCATAATCTGGTGCACCAAACCAGAAGACGCAGAGACGAGAGGTTCGAATTCTGCGCCAGCCAATTCTTTCCTTCATTAAAATAACTAGTAATCTTAAAAAAGTTAAATAAAGAAAGATACAAAAATCCATAGGTTGAAACTGCATAATTATCCTGGTGTTGCATATTAAATGGAACAGTGCAAATTACATAACAATGGCATTTTCACAAAAAAGTAATCTATTAGAAAAAAATACCTGTAGTTAAAAGTGCGTGACTCAAACAACACAGCCAACAGTGAGTGGACGTTCACTTATTGAGTAGGTACATATTTACCCAACAACGGTCCATTAATCAATTTTTGCATTTTTAATTCGCCCCTCATTATTTGCATTCAATGCCGTGAATTTCATTTCCACTGTTGTTCCACCATTTTAAAATTTAAGCTCCAACAGCCCTCCAAAACGCACATTTCCAAGTAATTTACAATTTATCATGTTCGCCTGCAAATGAGCATATATTTTTATTTGTTAAGCCACTTGTAATTAATATATGTAAAATTTGATTAAACTGCGGTTTGTTTAATAATGGTAAAAGCTTTGGCTTTGTAATATTAATTAATGTGTAATTTAATTGATTGGCTACGTTGATGTACAAAGTATTCTGCAGTTATTCAGCTGTTTTGCGTATAATCATCTATCATAAAAATGATAAATACGGTAGTTGCCTGGCAAGTACTTACGCAAATTCCGGGCTGCTAGGACTTAGGAAGCCTAATAGCATTTTGCCCGACCGGGGAGTGGGACCCAACACTTCATGCTCCGCAGCTGTGCTTGCGATTCCCAGACTAATGTTATCTGATTCTATTTAAACTAGAACTATACATCTTCGTTCAACTTCAAAGACTGGCGGTCAACTTGGTATCCCTTCCTATATGTCATTAGGTCAAGTATACAAGCTTGTTTAACCTCGAATGTTTTAAGATTCCTAGCGGCCTACAAGTAACTAAATATTTATTAGCCTTATATTTCTTGAATTTTCAAATCATTAATTACAAAGCTTATAAAAATTGTACACCTCTTTTGATTTTAAAAGTGTTGAAGAAAACAACTCGCCTTATGTACCAGACCTTATGCATGTAAGTAGATACATCGGTACAGCGATTAATTCGAGTTAATTAAATTGTTCACATACTAGAAATACTTATTATCCGTATTGGCAATTATCAATCAGTTCGCAAAAGTTAATTTAATTTGATTCGTGATCCGAAAATTGGAGAATTTAAATGCCGATAATTATTGAAATGAATGTCGGGCACGATTATGGTTAAAAAGACCGGAATTATTTTTGAGAATCACCTGAACCGTAACATGTTTCATTAGAAGGGTTAGTACAAAATCAGAGTACTGCAAATATTTAAGCATAGGTGGGAAGTTAGGAATGTAACCATAGGGGTTGACTTGATTGTAATGTGATTTTTTATTTAATCATGATGGTTACTAACCATATATGTATGTAGATATACTCGCATAGGTATACATATTGTGTTTGAAAATGCAGTATACAGCTCAATATACAGTTCTTGGCAGTAGAATATGTAGGTACTTGAAATATGAACAGTTACCACGACGCGACATGTGTAATGCGCAGCATAAAAATGGATATTTAAAATGTTTAATTTTTTTTGCCTTATTCGTTATACATTTTAAAGTCGCAAGGGACATAGCGCTTCGTAGCGACGATGCGAGCCTACATGACAGCAGCGTATAAAATTTAATAAAATTTGAACTACTACGCTGCTTTTTCGCTTGTGAACAACCGAGTTTAAGTGCTATTCAGAATTTCCAATTGAACCCTGGTCTTTTTTACTTAGCTGTGTTGAAACTATATGCCAAATGTGGAGGAGGAGGTATATTGGAGTATTTTGTATATGTACTTTATGTATGTAAAATCGTTGATTATGATTTGTTTATCGAATCCTAAAAGTTTGAGTGATAAAGTCGTGTGTAAGTGTAATATCATGATGAATTCATTTTGTGATAAGTATAGTAGATACAAAATGGCCCGTTGTGTGCTAATGATGTTACATCAAATATTTTTATGCTTTTGCGTTTATGTTGAAAAAAAATTTTTATTATGTCATAGAAAGAAAACTCTTCCAAAGGTACTTCGATTTCATTGACGTATAAATAGAGCGGATTCCTAGTGACACTTAGCTAAATATTAAACATCCATGTAAGGTTTATTCGCTTAAAATTTTTTGAAGCGGCTCCTTTTTGTAATTGATAAAGGCAGACAGCCACCGCCCATGACATGTTGTATTTATGCGAATTTAAAAGCTTCCGACTCGCGGAGCTTAAATCCGAATTAATCCCGCGTTTTTTGATCACCCCTGTCGAAAATGTAATGGTCGTTATTTAATAATAAATCTGGAATACATTTTGGCCGCTTTTGACGTACTTTTGACGTTCATGTGTCCGTAATGGCTGCACCTGTATGGCATAAGTATGATACTGTACTGTAGTCCTTGGATAGTAATTTTTTTACTCGTTACTACTCGTATGAAGGTACATTACATACATACATACATTCACTGGGCAGAAGCTACAGAATGCCACTTGCTTAGACTTGCATACTTCTTTAGCTATGTCAACGTTTCATAAAAAATTGAGTGAAATTTTTCGTAATGAGTAGGAGTAGTCCAGTGAATTTGTTTACAACTGACTGACGTTTCTAAAAATATCATAATTTCTATTTTATCTCAACATCCATACAACAATATTCCTAAGAGTTTTGTGTGTGTATTTTGTACTGGTAAGGTATTAAGTCATCATCAGCCCGTATTCGTTCGGGCGTAGGACTCTTTGCGGGCTGATGATGATTATGATGATGAAGTGAGGTTTTAAGACTTCTCAACATATTCTTTTGAAGTTAGGTACTATAATTTATTTGTCTTTTGTATGCACACGAAATTATGCGTGTGCTGTTTGAACAGATAAGTTCACAAAGTAATCACGCGCTAGCTCTAACTCAGCGCTAAACACCTTAATAATCATGACAACTTGTTTCAACGTGGGCACAATGCTAACTAGTCAGAAGCAAGTTTAACAAAACGCAATCATACATGCTACTACAACTTCAAAAATGCCACCCAAAATTACTCCCTATGTCCATAATTTTAAGGATGATACACATTTAAGTAGGTTGTAAAACAAAGTTTGCACACGTGTACCCAAACTTAGGCTAACTTGGAGCTGTCAAATTTGTTTAGCGGTAAGGGAGGGCTGCTTAAGTTGGGCGCCGCTGGCGTATAACTAAGTGCTTACTTGCCTACAACTAAATTGTTACATTTGAGTTGTAAAATTAATGCTGCGATTTATGCGAGGCGGAAAGTTATTATTGGTTAGGTACATAACACAACTGCTACCCCCGTACCCGAGCTAAGGTTATTAAACTATTCAGCGATTTGTTTGTTATCGGAAACCTCTCATAAATAGTTAGTGGAGTTGTTTACGAGAACTAGGCAAGGTGGGGCGATCGCATTACACAATAGGCATTCCTCAGGATTCCCTGGTCAGAGTTCGAGAGAAGCCTCGCAGGTGTGGCCGACGGCTAATTACGGCAAGTTTAAAAAAACAAACCGTAATACAATACGTTCTACATTTAAAATGCAAAAGTTATTTCATTTACATGGTTTTGCGTTAAAAAACCGCCGCTGAAGGAAGTTTGTAAAAAATTAGGGGAATTTTCTTTACACAAACTTTTAAGGTAAATGAGTCATACGATTTTTTTTAAATCACACGCAATTAAATAAATGATGTAGAAACTTTCTTCTTCGTGTTATTTTTTAATCCTCTGTATCCTGTGAAGGGTTTAGTGGAGGTGTACTAATGTACACCAGTGTTCGGCAGTTCAAGGGTATGATAATAATAATTGTTTCATTCTTATTATATCAGCCAAAAGAGGTCCATTGCTCAACAAAGGTCTCCCCTTGTGTGTGGTCCCGGTCTTACTACACAACAACACTTAGAAAATACACCTAGTATCAAGCATAGATCTACCGTAATATACCCCTATGAATCATTACGTTGTCGAGTCGATGGTTATGCCGTATTTCTTGTCGAACCCTTTTCCAATAAAAATCTATGATATGTGGAGTTTTGTAACACCTGGGCTTACTCTATTAACTTATAGGTGTAATGTATTTGATAATCTTAAAGGTGTGTTCACACTGTGATATTGAGCGAGATAGGCAAAAAATTGCGAAAAAATACTAACTGAACTTATTCTGTGCTTCTGATGTTACATCAAAAACTAAATCTGAGCATCGCGCATCGTAGGGTATGATATACAGAAGAGTTTATTACTTAGAGTAAAGGGGTGTTACCTACCTTTGATTAGATTTGTCATGAGTGAATCAGGCGTTTTCGGTGTAGTAATTTAACGAGAATTTATCAGGAAGTGGTGAAATAGGCCTTAAAAATTAAGAATTATTAATTTTATTTTAAGAAGTATACGTATATGTTTTGAAGGTAAATCTAACTTACCTTCAAAACGTACACCGTTACGCGCGAAAGTCCGCGGCAGTACATAAAACAAAATCACCAAGGCGATAAGGGTCGTTTCGCACTGCGTCATATTTCACAAAGTGCCCTAAGTTCGGCAGTTAACTCACATGGTTATGGCGCTGTTAACACGTGTTCACGCTCTATATTGTTTGTGCTCCACGTAAACTAAATCATTGGGTGAGAAAAATGGTCCGGAAAACTTTTGATCTTAATCAAGTGATTATTCATGGAAAATGGCCTTTTTGTCCTAAAATTTAAATATGTGTCATATTGGCCTTCGGAATGCACATGACAGTGTCAAAATATTCACATAATTATTATAAGGTGTTATGGTCGTTAAATTAAAAAGTATTTATTGTAGCGACATCTAACGCGCTACATAAGAACTTGTACGAAGCTACAAATCCTGAATCGCGCAAGTGAAATTTTCCGTGCAACTTGCATAAATACAACCGCCCGACATCAACCGTCGGGCAGTGGCCCGCCAGGCATAACACCCGCCTGGTCGGAGGATCCTCCCTTTGGTGCGAGGGACAACACACCTCGTCCCTCCACAGTGGTGACCCCGACGTGATATCAACGCAGCCTTCGAAGACCAGCAGCTTCGTCATCACCTTCCCCTTTTACCCTCTAGCACACGAGCAGCGAGTCACACAGCCAGCCAGCACTCTCCCGGCTTCAACGGGCATCCTGACCACACACCTGCAGCAACCGCGCATGCCTGGTCAGACCCCTCGGCCAAACGACGACAACGACGACGCAACGACACGACGACACAACGAACAACGAACAACGACGACTCAACGACAACGACAACGACGACGACGACGACGACGTGGCACAGCACGCTGCACTTCGGCCGGTCAATAAGCAGAAGACATCTCTCCTGGTCGACGCAGCAGCCAGCCACTACGCAGCATCACCCCGACGCACTGGTGACGCACCGCACTCACCGCACTACAGTCCCGACTCACTGCGGACTACGCGGCATCCTGTTCCGACTCACTGGAACACACTGGCACTGGCAAGCTCTTCAGACGCACTGACCGCTGACTCCTCATCGACCTCCGGTCTAGGAGGGGAGTGATGTAGCGACATCTAACGCGCTACATAAGAACTTGTACGAAGCTACAAATCCTGAATCGTTCCGTGCAACTTGCATAAATACAACCGCCCGACATCAACCGTCGGGCAGTGGCCCGCCAGGCATAACACCCGCCTGGTCGGAGGATCCTCCCTTTGGTGCGAGGGACAACACACCTCGTCCCTCCACATTATTACACATTATAATACCGACTGCTTAAAAAAAATAACTTCTTCAAATTGATACTAAAAATATAGAAAGAAAGGAAGAAAAGTACGCTAAACGATCGTAGAATCTCGGCACGATCATTAGAAAAAATAAAATCCGCCAATATTTTCCGGTAAGCTCGGAAACGAGCCAAAACGTATTTACACGAGACAAGGAAAAAACGTCGGGTTTGGCGCCGTTGGTTCCGTACAGCATACTTATGATATAATTTACTTGCCTATGTTTTAGCTTGCTTATTATAACCGTGGATTAAATTTTGCCTTATCCGTATCAAAGTGCTTTTGATAATAATCATTTCAAATCTCTTCACGTACTCGTAAATTATCGTGTTTCTATTAAAATATTTGCAGTTGCAGGTCGCAGTCGCATGAAAACTTTTACCTAGACCTGCTTAATATTTTAGGACTTAATTTAGTATCTACCTAGTACTAATGGGTTGTCATATTTTATCGATTGAAAAGTCACATCAACATAAGAAATGAATAATATAAAAAAAAAAATATATATAGAAATTGGGCAAATTTTTTCATTTGCATTATATGGATCCCTAAAAATAATAGCAGGAAGTGTTATCAGCTGACTGCATAGTTATAAATGGCGCACGTGGAACGGAAAGTCTGAACAAATGGAGCCGCGTGCGCTCAGTGCTAGACTGGTTTAATTAATGTCTATTTGTTAGCATATTTACCTGGGACAATGCGCGTATTTCCCTTGGACATGATATTTAGACTGACATGGTCATTGGTGTGTGACGAACGACTGTTATGTCCATTTTAAGTTATTTTAATTGTTAAATTATTTAAGGCCTGATACATCACCTCCTGATAAGTTCCTGTTAAATTACTTGGCAGATAAATTATTACCAATATTGTTTCATTTTTTAATTTATCCAGCGATTAGCGGCTATCTAGAGGTGTTGAAACAGGCCCTTAATGTTTTAAGGATTAACAACGATATAGCCTGGATTTATCCTATAACATTTAAATATTATGTAGATGTTAAGATGCTTTAATGTGAGCGTAGAACTTAGCATGTATCGAATGGTATTTTCTCTGCGCGTAGTATTATAATACATATAACTGATTAATATGGATAAAAAAAATTGCCAATAGCTATTTCAAAACTACAGCTACGAGTTAGTAACTGAAAAGGATAGATTTATATCTATCCTTTTCAGTTACATACACATATCTTTTTACATACGCGGCCAACCTTTTACAATTACTTACATACAATATCAAAAGAGGTTTCAAGTTAAGTATCTGGTGAGTGAGTTCATGACAAAATTTTCATAAGAGACGGGGTAAAGCGTCGCCCAGGGCGACAGCGGCCCCGCTTCAGATCACTTTGTAGTATTAAACGGGCCTTTATCGAAACAGTGGACTCACTGCGCACCGGACAAGGGTTTCACTGTAGAATGTAACTGGTTACTCCATGCCAGGTGAACGAATAGCTTCGTGAGGATTAACGAGATTATGATGATACTGTGGAAATGTAAAGGATTAAATTTAGTTTATATTCCATAGAGAAAAAAATATGCCTTAAATACCGTATTTTTAATGTGCATAATATATTATTTTACAAGATCGAATTATGATAAACCCGTAGTGAAAGTACTAGTATTACTACGCGTAGTACCTAATCATAATAATATTAAAATATAGTGTTTTAAGAAGCAATAATATTATGCATAATATTACAATAACTAAGAAATTTTACAGAGAAAACCAAATCAAGAACATGTTATTTTTTTATATAAAATAAATCAAGCGGATATCTAAGACGCACCAAGTTACGTACCCACCCAAGTTTCCTTTGAGTATCAGCAAAGATGTCACGTCGGCGTCGCGTCGCCATGAATAAGTGTAGTGGACCGTGAAAGACTTGACAGTATCATATCTGAAGGCTCTGTTGTGCCCAGCGCTGGGCGCCGAGTGGACGCCAAATCAAACTTTATTGGACATTTTTCATTTACCTCGAAAACACTCGACAAACTGTACAAGTACACATGTATGAGCGGTTCTCGGAAAACGTGGCACAAAAGATTGTTTGTGCTGTTTGGATTTATTGATTACGGGTTTCGTTTATTGTCAAAGGCTTTAAAAAAATAAGGTTCTTTCCGGTGCTCACGATTAGATTCACACTAACTTTAAGCCTTCTTCTTTTTAAAACCATTATGACTAGTGACTGTGTGAGGGTTTGATTGCCAGGTTGTTTAAAACTCTAGTGGGTTTAGGAAAACCCAATACCGTTTTAAACTTTAAGCTATTCAAGATCTCCTAATAGAAATTAAGAGGTCCTGAATAGCTTAAAGCTTAGATTGCAACTGAAATTAGAAACTATTAAAATACGAAAACATTATTTAATTCTCGCTGCTGCGCTGCAATGGATCCTAAACGGCAGGTTTTGATAATATCGATATATTACTATAAAATCTCGATAGTCTCGAATAATTACTCTCGATATTATGTAAATGTAGAGCATACAACATGTGAAGCAGACACAAAGAGTACATAAAAACAGATTTCGTGCTCACTCATACAATACGGTTATACTCGGAATATTTACTACAAAGCAATGCAAGATTTCTCAAAATAAAATTACTAAAACGTGAGCGATTTCCTCATGCGGACGTATGAGGACGATTTCCGAAATGTGTTTACAATGAGGGCCGGCCGGTGGACGCGACATATTTCATTATTGCTAAGAAATGCCTCCGACTCCATAAAAATGGAACGACGCAAAACTGTACAGACGAACACACAATTGATAGAAAGACTAAAAAGAGAAGAAAATGGCTGGCTTCTGTGTCACCTGTCTCAGGTTCGATTCACGCTCAGGACAAATATTTTTATGGCTTACAAGTAGTTGCACCGGGTTTTGATGTATGTGAGAATTTCTCACAAACTGTTTGGGACCGTTTTTTAAAGTTACATGTAATTTTTTTATTTGATCTTTAACCTTTATTATCATCTTATCAGCCAAAAGAGATACACTGCTGAACAAAGGCCATAGGCCTTAGTTTAATTAAATTAAAAACTATTTATCAAACTCTTTGTTTTAAATTCGTATAGAAAACTACAAATATTTTTGTCAATCTCTAAAACACTTGTGTGATCAACAGTACAGTATTGCGTCTGGCGGGTGAACGTCCACCCCCCACTTCCGGTCACTATATAATAAAGTTATTCTCGTTCTTTCGATAAACTTCAGTTTGTCCGGCGATAAATTACCGGGTCACATTCGCGGAAGTTGTCCCGGCCTCGCCAAATATTGGCTTAACTTGAAGAATGGGCCCAAATCTTGTCCCGGGATTTGATACGAATTATGTTTTATTTGTGACTTCAAACAAACAAAATGAGGCTGATGTTATCTTTATTTAGGCACTATGTTTGTAATGTAAACCTTTGGTTATAATCATTAAGATTGTTATTATTGTTTAATACGCATTCAATTCATTGAAATGATTTCCAGATACATTTAAAAAAAATTAAAACCATATGCCGATGTATCTAGGTTATATTTTGTTCTATATTATATTTATCTAATATAAATATGTGATCTATCTATCTATACAGCCGAAAACACCCACTGCTCAGTAAAGGCGTCTTCTCTTATACGCCACTATTAACAATTATATTATAATTTAATATTTCCAATATAAATAAAAAACAAACCATCACAATAATCACCAGGATTTACAATTTTAATTTTACATTCAGTCATTTTCATGGATTTATACAAAACCGAAATCTTTAGTCTAATTTTAACTTCAAAACATGTAAGTATCCCTTTTTCAAAAATAAATCATTTTAACAATATCAAAAGTTATACAGCTCAAAAACATCAAACTACTAGAGTATAAGTAAAACCGTACTCAGTATATTCTTTAAAAACCAAACGCCCGGCACACACACATGTAAAAATATCAGAAGTCTCACACACACAAAACAGTTTTCAATACGTTCTTGTTCAAAGCTGTTATTTTCGTTCTCAGTCCATCGTTTTTCTGTGTGGTGTTCTGCGCTAAATTGGTCGCTGCGTGTAGGCCGCGTAGCGGTCTGGCGTAGATGCCGCTACGCCGTCCACAGCGGCTACGCCGAGCTACGAAGTTTAAGACTACGCGAAATATTATTTTCAAGGCATTTATCTACATTACCTAAAACATTATCGTAGCTTAAAAAATATTGTGCAAAGCATTTCTTGCAATATAGCGAAGATAAGTCATGAAAATCGTTGTAGTAGTAATAATAAATAGTTAATTTATTTTAATACTAAAATAAATTAACAATTTATTTCTAAGTGGGTTTGGTTTCCGCACTTGTCTCAGTGTTATCTGATTTTAGTATCTCTAGACTATATAATTTAATTCAATACACATTTACATTGCTAGCTAATTTTCAACATGCATAAATTACGCTAAAAAACGTCGATAAAATCATGCCGCGTCTATATTTTCGTAGCGATATTGTTTGCGGGAGATATCCCTGGATCTGATGGTGCGGCACTAATGCCGTATGAATGAAATTTACTGTCAATATCTGAGGCCCGCATGCGGCTTTGTGACGCAAACTGTCCTCTTTTATACCCACCATTATTCCTCTTTTTATTTTTCCCTTTGCATTTTTCAGTGTATTTATTTATGAGTCGCCGGTCTTTTATTTTATGGATCCGGTTTCATTGGCTATTTGGATTCTATATCAGTGCTGTAAATAAAATGCCCATAGTTTTGTTTTTTTGTACGTCTGGCTACGTCTCGATATTCATGGTTAATATTATAATTAATAGATCAATTTGTTGTTAATCAAGTTAAATAAAATTCTGTACCTACTTAATTAATTACTTATTACTATAGTATCTTACAAAATTATTTTATTTAAGGGGTAATGTGTAAATGAATTCCTCTATTGGTAACTATTTATTTCATATAACATTACAGAAATAATTTTATGTAGCAAAGTTGTTATTCATTTGTTTTATATTTCTATAAATACAGCGTTTATCTACACGAACGTCGGGTCTTACCTCAACTGACTGTTAAATAATGATCACGAAACCCCACGTAGTAATAAGCACCCCTATAATTTGTCCGGGATTATCGTGAGACGGCGCGAGGTGAATCCCGGCGATTAGTCACAAGTATCGCGGGATTCACAGGCGACGGGATCCCAAGCTTATCTTCCCGGTAAGAATGTACAAGCTACGAATACTGATCGTTTGGCATCTCAATTAGGTATTCAGGTAAAGGTGTAGAATTATCCAGATTGTGTATTAATATCGACGAAGGGATTACGGTTAAAGATAACAGTAGAGCTCGTTAAGAAAATGTGTACGTGCTGGCATAATATTTGTGATATTGTCTTCACTTGTACAAACTACATACATACATACATACACTCACACCTTTTTCCCACAGGTGTAGGCAGAAAGTAGAGACCCCCACTTACTACGATTCTTGCATAAAAATAATTTCTTGTACAAACTACAGAATATCAACCCCGTGTGTTTAGGGTCTACGGTCCTCTTACTAGATACGATTAAAATTAAAACTTTTTTGGTTTACGACGACTATGGCTAGTAGCACTTGAACTTACTTATAGGTAGTATCAATACTTTTTATTATTCGTATGCGTATAAAAAAACTAGTCCTTCGTCGCAGTTTCACCCGTACTCGAAGACTAAGAGTCGTTGCGTGATATTAAACAGCCTATTTAATAAACTTCCTTACGAATATGCCTTTTTCAAATAAACAAACTTTTCATTTTTACTTTATTAATATAGATACTCGTATTACTTAAATAACAGTTTCAAAGTACACCTTAATTCACCCGTAATTACAATATCAACGCTAAAATTTTCTCCGATGAAATTCAGGGAGTGCGAGCAAATGCGGCCATGGGTTGAGCAATTAATTGTGTCGCGGCGTCGTCGGGTGCAGGTCGGTTGCGGTTCGATGCCCACGCCGACCCCTGTCTTTGCCGCGTGTTGCTCGCGTATGCCCCAGCGCATCTTGTTACGAGTACCTACGTCATAACTTTAAATATAGCTAGTTAATGTTTGTGTGTCAGAATAGTTTTAGGGTTGTAAGATTTTGATTTATCAATTTTAACTAAATTGAAACAAATATTCGGATAACAATGTAATTGATGATAGTGTAGCTTGTATTATAAACTTTCAATAATTATCCCTTATTTACTGCCTACAAATATTTTAAACATACCAACTTAGGGCCTGTTGCACCAACTCCTCATAAGTTCCCGTTAAATTAGTTGGCAGATAATTTCCTTATATCTGGCGTTTAGCGCTTTATAGTGTGGTGTGGTAACAGTAAGTTAGAGTATTTCCAAAATCAATACCAGCCGGCGTAAATATCATATTAGTTTCTTTTTTTATTCAACCTATTATCACATACTATTTTATTATTAGAAATTAGCAACAGTCGTCACATAGGTTTCGTATATACGCCACCAAGCAATGCACATATCTGACGTATCACCTACCAACAACAACATAAATCAAAATAACACAAATTTTCTAACTTAACCGCAGCATCGCGATATCGGCTGCTCGTCCACAGGCACGATAATTACGGCGCACCTCAGACGTGCCGCAATTAATTCCTGTCCGCACTCCCGCGGCTCTTCTGCTGCGGTGTGCGCTGTCCCTAACACGGCATCCCAACGCGAGGACATCCTACCGAATTATGTGGCTCTATTAGTTACTGGATATAATACGATATTGTTATATTGCCTTGTCTTTTGGGTATGTGCGTGATAAACAGTGATTGGCTGTAATGAAGTAGTGACATTTTTTATTTGTGGAATATACCTACTGATGAATGTCATCCATTGGGTAAGACGACGTTGTAGCCGTGATGACATCATTTTTTCAAAAATTAAGTGGGGTAGGTAAGTAAGTGAACGGTAGTAAAGCTCCATAGAATTAGAGAGTGTGAGGAGTCTGTCGAGAGAGAATTCCGCCAAGCAACAATATATTTTTAACTTTGGAATGGTGACGCAAGTCTAGCCTACTTACCGTTTTTACGGACGTCTGACAAATTGCTACTGCTAAATATCAGATGGGTAACCCAGGTCGGTCAATGATACCAAAAATTATGCATCATTTTCCAAATACCTAAACAATGAGATAATTTCTTTCGGCGTACTATTACATATTAAGCGATCTTCATTGACATAAATCCCAAGGATTTTCACAAAACTAAACAAACCCAGGCAAAGGATCAGGGAGTCTTTGGAAAATTAATTGCCGGACCCATTATTACAGTAACGAACTACATGTGTGCCCAAAATATCAATTAGCCGCGTTCCAACACCACGAACAAAAGATATAGCGTCCCTAATGAATTCGTAATCTCCGTAATCTGTTCAATGAGAAATGGCGTATTCGAAATAGCGGCGGCTGCAAACAAATTAAACCTTCCCAAAAATGAATTTATCACGTAGGACGGGTCACCTAACTATTCATTTGTAGCTCTTGTTTGAACAATGCGGCGAGGCGTGCATGCGCCGCCTTTTATTATGATCGCCTCTTGTTTGCCTTCATATATCGATAATTTATTTGGTAGATTCATTGGATCAATGAAGGTTAATTTCTCAACATAATATGGTTTACCAATTTAAAATCCAACTGAAAAATTAAAATAAACACACTTATATTTGAATTTTAGTATATTATGTACACTTATTTTGTATATTATGTATTTTATTATATTAGTAGACTTCCTCGTTGGTCTAGTGGTCCCAAGCGCGACTGCTACGCTAGAGGTCCTGGGTCCGAATCCCGGGTCAAGCAGTGTTGTTGGGTTTTTCTGTGAAATTCCCAGCGGCAGCTCGGAGTCTGGATTTGTGCCCGGTTGATGACCTAAACATACCGGTGAAATTTGGGTATACATTAGTACACCTCTACCTACCCCTTCGGGAAGTACATGCGTGATGGTATGTATGTGTTAAGTGAAAACAAACTTTTAGCAACAACTGATATGAACGTAATGGAAATGAAAGTTATATTCTGTTGTCATTACTTACTTACTACCAACAATATTTAAATGTAAATCAAAGTGGCACTTATAACCTTAATATACGGTTGTATAAATGTACACATAACTTTGAAAATGAGACGCAACCCAAGAATCCTCGACGATTAGCACCAAATGTCGCATGTTTGTCGGAGCAGAATATTTTAATTTAAGCGGAGTCCGGCAAGAGCGGCGACCGCCGGCAGATGGCGCCTTCCTGTGATTAATATGCAGGATGGACACTGTCGAACCACGCCGAATCTAACTCTACGGTTGTTTTCCTTCATTTTGATAACAATTTGTCCAGCCGAATCGTACTCGAATGGTATTTGCTGCTCGTTGAACGCAGCCTTAACGTGAAATAACCTCTACCAATACCAAAGTAGTTTACTGCTTTTAAACTTCTGTGTAGTACTTAGTACATAGTGGTTATAAGGTTTCATATAGCGATATTTAAGCAAGTTTTTATTAGTTCTAAAAAGAAAAATTGTGTTTGTTTATTCTTCTAGTTTATTTATGAGAAAGATACAAGTAAGCAGAAAACAATAGACAATTAAGTTACAAAGTAACAAATTACAGCTAAGTATTTCTGTGTAACGATACTGTTCCGTCCACCCGGTTATCTGATGATGCATTATGGAATAAAATGTGAGTTAAGACTCAAGTTTGCACAATAAATAATTGTTTCCACAGACGTAATTGCCGTAATTTCATGAATAATTACCGCCACAGAGCAATTAAATAAATTACAGAAGGAATAACGAGCTCCTTCGGGCTTTAGTTTAAAGTTGGGGCGCACCATGTTGCACTCTACAATTGTAACTCTTTAAAATCACTAATTTATTTATATTTTTTTGGAAAAAGCCTATGCAAACAGTGTTTATTGTACACATCTTTGAAATTTTGCTGATCTTAAGGTCATCTAAGTAGTTACTGCGAAAACGTTAGGTAGATATATGCTTTTCAAAACGATGAATATATAAATATTATAGCTACATTTCAGTTAGCTTACAAATGTATTTAGGTACAAATAAACGGAGCAACTGTATGTTTACGTAAAAACCAACGTAAAACTAACAGTACGATATGAATCCCGAATAAAATCGTATTTACCTAGCGACAATATTTTGGCGTTACAATCTAAACACGTAACCGCAAATTGTAGCGCCAAACTCGGTCGCTCTGAAAATTTTAAAAAGAGAATCGCCGCTGTCATACGCGATATGGCTCGCTTCCAAGTACCGGGGAAAGCGGGGCTGGGGAGCGGTCGCGGGGGGCGAGGACGTCCCCACATGGCCAGTTAGTTACGCCGCGAATTATAGGGGCCATTACGATTCATTAAGGCCAGTTAGGCTTAAACCGGTGTTTACCCACGCACACACACGCACCCCACGCACACCAACATCCATTCGCAACAGTTGGTATTGTTTTAAGCGCGTCGGAAAGGGACAGAGGACACGAGAGGGTTGCAATTTAAAATTTTAAGCTACAGAAATTTCGGTGTAATTAGTGGCCAACGTAACGAGCTTAGGGTCTTGCCAACTGAAGTGTGAATTTTTGATTTTGGTCAACTCTGGGTTTTGCCGAAAAATAGGTTCAGTTTTACGAACTTAAACCATTAGTATTAACTGCCCCACTTCTGGGCAAAGCTTTACCTTTCTCATTCTCAAAGGAGACCCGCCTTTGAGAATGAGAAAGGTAAGGCTTTATAGTCCTTGCTGGCCTAGCTGCGGGTGCTTAGTAATAATAATAATAATAATTTCTTTATTTGCATAAAATGTGGTAGGTACAGATGGAGTAATTCTAATTATAGTTGCAAAGACAGATTTTGCCGTATAACACACAGCATGCAAATATAAAATAGTTAGTCTACGAAGTTAATTAAATACAATTTTCTATAGATATTAATACTAATATAATCTATTAATTCATCAATAACAATGTTCAACATTAAATAAGTATTATGTCCGAGAAATAAGTCTATTGTAGCATTTTGCATGTCAAGTACTCTTGTATGGAATAGAAACATTTATCCTTTAACCACAAAAACAATTGCTTTTTGAATTTATTGTAGGGTAAATCCTTGAGGTAATCCTTAGGCTTCACACGGTTGAGAAAATCTCTCAGACATGCATGTTTCCTCACTATGTTTTCACCGTTTAGGCGAGAGTAACGAATATAACCAACGCCGACTGCAAAATCAGTTCAAGATAATTTACCAACTATGGGAACAAATAAAGGATACAGAAACTGAGTAGGTATATTAAACCTTAATATATCTTGCCAAGAATTATACTAGAGTCGACATGTTACCGCGTGTTTTCCCCGCAGGGTTAGGAAGAGGTGTACTGATGTACACCAGCAGTTCTCCCGGCATGTTTAGGTACTATGAATTAGGGGGCGAGACTATAGCTATGTTTTTTTTTTAGAAAAACCAAATCACACTGACCCGGGAATCGAACCTGGAACCTCTAGCGAGGCAGTCGCGCTTGGGACCATTACGTCAACGATGCACTCACGCTAGAATAGCATCCAAGCTTAACTTATCGTACATAGTCCAAACCACAAATAGTCAGCAAACTCTATTACGAACCCGGGTTATTGATAGTACAATATTTTATTCATAGTGATTCGCTATCGCTTGAGTTCATATGTAAATAGGCTATAACCAGCAGTTCATGGCTGGAGGTCTGCCAGTATTGACACTATCGGCTATCAGAAGCTTACCCACGATGCCTTCGATACGCAGAGAATGTTAAACTATATTTTATGTAGCACTTTACAGTATTGATAGTGTAGTCATAACAATTTATAGTTAAATGGAAATGTTATTGGAACTGAACGTGTTGCCGAATTTATTAATACATTATGAGGTGATAACAATATAAATAATTGTTGTTAAATATCATTATTGTATTTTCGTTAAAGGTAAGGTAAATATTGTGAGGACGACTGTTGAGATTAGAAAAGTAATTAAGTTATAGATAATAATTCAATATCATTTGGGAATAGGCTAACTAGGAGGATGATGAACTACCTAGTGAGTTTCTGCAGGTAAAAGCTAGTACTTATTATTGTACTGTATCAAATAAAATTTTCTTCCTTTCTTTCTTTCAATCTTTCTTTCTTTCTTTCTTCTTCCTTTTTTCTTTCTTTCTTTCTTTCTTCTTCCTTTTTTCTTTCTTTCTTTCTTTCTGTCTTTCTTTCTTTCTTTCTTTATTTCTTTCTTACTTACTTTCTTTCTTATTTAAATAGGTTAATTTGGTTTAGAGATTCCTTCATCATCCTCCTGCACAGCTTCTAACTTATTTAGGATTGGCGCGGCGTCCCTAGCTGTCACCATCAGTTTTTATTCAATATCACTTACAAGTGATTTGTTAAACGTATAATTTTTGGCTGCCTTGCTAAAAAGACCGGTGAACTGTGGTCGAACATTAGTACACCTCTGCCTAAACCTTGCAGGGAATACAAGCGTGATGAATAGTATATGTTTGACAAGATTTCCCACCAAAATAGTAAAAGTTTGGAATGACAGGATCAAACCAAATTCTGGAACTTTTGGATAACAAAATACAATAAAACACGTGTAAGCAACTGCTATAACTCTATCATGGTGGAATCAAATCGAGCGTTTGACCTGATCAAACACAAACCAAACAGCTATGCCAAATTCAACCTAATACCGTACGCGTAAAGGATGAATGGAATGGAAAAAAGGTAGGAACAGTAGCAACTGCCAATTTGTAGCTGGCTGCACGTCGTAGGTAAATAACCGGCGCATCGTTTGCCGATGCTTTTGACAGGCAGAAGTATTGAGCAAACATCCACTATTTGTATGTGAACTGTTTTTGCGCTGCCTTTTTTAATTTTGCACACTGTACGTGATTTATAGGGATTATTATTGCCAATTTATTTATTTATTTATTAGCTTTATTTTATCCCTTACATGTAGTTCATATATATCATTTTGTTTTGTGGTGTACTTATTTATTGATTTGTCAGTAATGTTAGTTTTGTACTTAGATTATGTTAGTGTTGTTAGGTGTAAGGGGCCGTTATTGCCAATTAATGTTGGTTAAATTTAATTTGTTATTTTGTTGCAATTGGATTTTTTTTTGAAGATATATGTATGCCTAATTGGTAAAAGTTTGAGTTATTTAGAAAGCTTAAAATTAGAATTATTTGTTTGTTCTTCCTACGAGCTTACCTTATTTAATCAACTAACGTTTGCCCGCGACTTCGTTCCCGTGGAAATTGAATTTTTTCCCCGTTTTAGCAACATTCTTAATTGATACTCCGCTCTTATTGGTCGTAGCGTGCTAATATATAGCCTTCCTCGATAAACGGGCTATCGAACACTGAAAGAATTTTTCCAATTGGACCATTAGTTCCTGAGATTAGCGCGTTCAACCAAACAACGAAACAAACAAATTCTTCAGCTTTATAATATTAGTATAGATTTTACTCCAACATTAATTTACTCGAAGAGGCTTCGGTAAGTAACTTCACTTGTCTCATTCTTATTTAATAAACGAATTACTTAAAGTGAAATTCATCCTATTTATATTTATCTTAATACACAGGTGTGATTGCAATGCGTTATAAGTAAATCAGTCTAAACACACGTAAAAATTAAATTTCATTGTGAAAACCCCAAACCTAACGAACCCACCCAAAATTGTCGGGAGCAATTTATTTTCAAACCCAGACGCATTAACAAAAACCGGTGGACGAAAGAAGTACGAAAAAACGCACATAATCCGAGCTCAACTAAGCCCTGGGGCTATCTAATAACATTTATTACTCGGCTTCCGGTCCCCAGTGTCCACTTCCGGTGGCTGATAAACGGGGGCCATTTTTGCCGCCATATTTATTTATAGGTGTTGGTTGGCGATAATGTCGATGTTGGCAACACTGTATGGTACTGCCCCACGTTGGGCGCCAGCAACCGGAACGCTACTATTAACGAGCCATAATGTGATTGTTGTAAAACTATTCATGCAGTTTAAGTTATCGTCACAGTTAATTTTAATTAAGTTTTACATTATGCTGCACACTGTTTATCTGATTAACAAAATTTGATATCAATCGTTTAAGCAAGTACGTGTCTAACTTTCCTTTTGAACTCATATAACATACTAACTTTCCACCAGCGGATTCGCCGGCGTGGTCTTGATAAAAACTTCTCCCGTTTTTGCAACATTTTTCATTGCTACTCCGCTCCTATTAGTCGTAGCGTGATGGTATATAGCCTATAGCCTTCCCCGATAAATGGGCTATCTAACACTGAAAGAATTTTTCAAATCGGTCCAGTTTCGGGACCTATTCAATAAAAACAAACAATCAAATCTTTCCTCTCTATAATTATGTATAGAAATTAAGGCTCCTTTTCAGTGTTGGGTACAGTTGTGGCTGGTAATTTAAATAAAATTCTTGGTCTTGAATAAAGGTGTAATGATTCCATAGAACAACATGGCGACAGGTTCTTTAGTTAGTGATGCGACTCGAGTCAAAAATAATCAGGGTGGCAAGATTAAAAAATGAATAAAATAAAATAGTAGACTAAAAATAGAAATGTCTTGACATCGATCCATGAGGCCTTGAATGCCTAAACAAATTAATATAATTAGTATAGACATAGGAGACATAGAAAACGCCCAAAGACAAGATATAAGTAATACGAGTAATGGAATTACTGTCATTTCATTAAAGAGTCTGTAATAACATTGAGTAGGGTAACAGCAGATAGTTCACGAGCGCCTATTAATCATATCGATGGGAAGGCGCAAGTGTTGGCGCGATTTATATGTTCGCAAGTTTTGTGCCGCGCGCGCACCCCGCGACTAATGACTGCAATCACGATATAAATGATTGTAGCTCAGCAAATGTTCGTGTTTATACGTTGATTTAGATATCATTATTTAGCCAGCTAACTAGTTTATGAACGTCCGTAATATACTTATTTTATGAAATAAATATCTTGGGACATTTCTACACAACATCATCTAGTCCTAAGCAGAGCTTACTTACACTTTTTTTTGTATAATAAATATTGGTACGGATAATAAATATTGGTATGGAATAAATATTGGTACTAGCTGATATCTATCTAGATTTCAGTTTAGGTTATTGTTCTTCTGAATAAGGAGCATTTTTACTGCTGGAGATATAATGGAACTGGACAGTTATACTATTACTTATTCTGTGGTATAGGGAATCTCGATTGTAATTTTATAATACTGAGAATAAGTCATATTTTTGTTCACAAAATTATAATTTAGATAGATAGATAGAATATTCTTTACTGCACACCAAAACCAATTAATTTAAAAAAAAAGTTTGTCTATATATTTAAATTAAAAAGATTGACTTAACTAGTCAAAGCTATGCAGGAAGACATGATTTTAAGGACCGGAAATTTTTGCTTAATTTCTAAGAGAAAAAATCTAAAAACAATTGTCCAGTAGGTCTAAACTTCTTCTGCCACTTCCAAGAGATCATACATACATAAATATTTTTACGCCTGTCTCCCATTCAGGTAGGCAGAGACTATCATATTTCCACCAGCTGCGATCCTGGTACACTCATCTTTGTGCACTAAATCATCATGCTTATTTATTTCAGGCACTACATTTATTTCCAAAGACATTTAATTACTTTAAAGATTAAGGTCTCTTACGTACACCACAACTTCTTGTTTACCTCATATTACAATTTAAAGGTATGTTTGTTTTGAAGTGGACAGCGAAATCCGAGGCATAAATCGCGAAAATCCTTCCTCGGGATGAAACAAAGTGCCTCGGGGGACCGCAACATACCATAGATCATAGCGGCTACTTGACAAAGCGCTTCTCTGAAATGGCAATCTTCAACTTAAGCACACAGTAATGAAGGTTTTGATTCAGGAATGTTGTGATCCAATTATTAAAACGTTGTATTTTATAATATAAACTATTTTAAATAGATATTATATAATAAGCGTTGTTCAAACGGAACGTTGTTCACGGAATTTGCAATTTAATAGAATCTGAACAATCATTCTATTTCCATAAAAAATCTCCTTTGATATAAGTAGGCAATTTTCACACCATAATTATCTTCAATCTCGTTGAATTAAAATTAATCTATGATGGCCTGTATGTTGGTTGCTAGGATTTAATAACAATTTTAATAATTCCATCTTTTCACAAAAAAATGGATCATTACATACTAATAAAACACCATTTGTACAAACACTTACCACAACAATTATCCACGCGTTTAATTACAACAAGCTACCTGAAGATTTACTGCGCGCAGCCAGGTGTGCAAGTCTCGGAGGGCTATCCCATCCATCCCGCGGCCGCAGCGGCCCGCACCATCCATCCTCCGCCCACCAACTGGCCCTTGGCGGACATTAGCCGGCCCTTGTCTTTGCCACTTTGATTTACGTGCCCGAAAAGAGATCAATCGCTTGAGGGCAGCTTACTAGATGTGTTTTGGATATTGATTTGTAGTCTTCTGATATGTGAGGGTTGTCACGGCACGAAAAAATATTGACCGGATTGAAATAACACTAAGTTTTTTTGTGCAGTTTGTTGAATTACAAAAAAATAATCTGTATACTTGAGACATTTTTCGACCGTGTGTGTTGTCTACTAACCACAATAGATCAGCCTGGTACCTAGTTAATGGGTAGATGATGATGTTCAGAATGTAACAGTTTCATTTAGGTTAAAGAAACAACGGAAACTCTTGAAACAAAACATATTATTATACAAAATATATACCGAAAGTAGCCCACACCATTTATTAGGGTTGATAAAGTATCAAATATAACCTATTTTATGAACAATAAATAAAGAATTATCATAGTGTTATTATTACGGATTAAAAAAACAACCATAATGAACTGAAATATAAACATAAATAAATTAAAACTAGCTTACGGGTCACTGAAAATTTGTCTCATACAATTTATAATCGTCAGAGCGTTGGCTGTGAAACCTCCGGATTCATAATTAATGATAATATCCGGCAGATGCGGATTTTTCATCCGATGAGAAAAAAACTCCGGTCGGCGGAAAATAATCGCGAAAAGGCCTTAGTCATTTATAATGGTGGCTGTAGAGAGGACGCACTGCCCTGGAAATGTTTTATCACTAGGTACTACGGTTTAAAAAGCACACATTTATATACCATTTAACATAGTATAATATGTTTTTTAATATACATATGTCCCACGTATTTATTTATTACAACATACAAGGTGTAAGGGACATCGACGCACATCCGAATACCAAGAGTTCAGTACATGATTCTGGACCCCCCTGCATTGAAAATTTTCGTAACTTTTTTCATCAATTTTTCAGTTTTTTTTTTGTTATCAATTTTTAATCTTACTATATATGATACTAGCTTTCCGCCAGCGGTTTCACCCGTGTGGTATTATAATTTTTTCCCCCCTTATTTGCAATATTTTTCATTGATACTCTGATCCTATTAGTCGTAGCGTGATGGTATATAGTCTGTAATCTTCCCCGATAAATGGGCTATCTAACACTAAAATTATATTTCAAAATGGTCCAGTAGTTTTGGAGCCTATTCAATACAAACAAACAAAGAACCAATCAATCAAATCTTTCCTCTTTATACTTGTATATTAATATAGAGTATTGATGATCAAGAGATATTCACGAGATCATATGCATAATATACATGACCTTGTTAGAAATAATTTTACTATATAGAATAATGCTAATTGTTTTTTTGCTTGAAAAAAAAATACTCAGTTCCGATAAACCTTTCGTTTTGTTTGAATAACAATTGAAAATTAAAAGTCCGAGTCATGTCCATTCCCGCGTGACATCAGCTTCTGTGCCAAAACGGAAATACAACCTTTAAAAAAGGAACGCTTGCAATCGGAAGCGACGGGCAGGAAGACGCCGACGACAGCGCCGCGTCGCCTACCGACCGAATTAAAAATTAAACGAGTATCCGTTTCCGGATACCGTGACGTTTACTCTGCTCTTTTTTTGTTTATCAGAGCTATGACAAGCGGATGTTTGTTTAGATTTTGATATCCAAAAAAGGATTATACCCGGTAGAAAAGATTAAAAAAAATACGCGATACAAACATACCTATCTCATGAACTAGAAAGAAAAAGTTAAGTCTAGGATTAGTCAGTATTACCTAGTAGACTGCCTTATTAGTCAAGGGGTCGTAAGCGCGACTACGCTAGTGGTCTTGGGTACGATTCCCAGGTTGAGCAAAGTGTAATTGGGTTTTTCTATTAAATTCTCAGTAGCAGCTCGGGATTTAGAATTGTGCCCGGTTAATGGGAATAGGCCCCATAACCCATAAACATATTGGCAAATTGTGAGTGAATATTATTACACGACTGCCTAACCCTTCAGGGATGCATACAGCGTGATGGTTATGTGGTATCAGTATTTTTCAATTCTTTCTAATTTCTCAGCAATTCTGATTACCATAGGCCTATCAGGCTTGCGACTACTACTAACGATTGCCTTTAGTGTTTCTATGACATCGAGGAGTTTCGATTTTAATAAACACCATCTGGAGAATGACTGCGGCAAGCACAGATTAACCGACTTATCAATCACCGTAGTTGTTACTAGCTACGAGACTCTCTAAAAGTGTTTTTGTAATGAATAGTAATACGCAACATATACAAATCTCATACGCACAAACACCCAGACCTGAAAAACTAGGCCACGGGTATAAATATATTTTGTTCCTTGTGAGAACCGAAGCTGCGACTCTTAAAGGCCTACCTTCGGTTGCTTGACATCAATCGAGCCCCCGTCAGTACAATTGTGTTTCCTCCCATCTCCATGTGAATATATGTCCTACGAAAATCTCTATCTTTAAAGGTCACATGTATTGATCGCAGCCTCATTTACCTTACCACCCACGCTATCTCTAATTTACCTCTATATACATAGCCTAGTAAATGAGCAGCTTTACAAGTGTATGTAACAAATACACCTACACTAAAATATTTCTAAATGTAATCCTAGAAGTTTGTTACTGTGTGTGTGAATAGTCTGTGTATGTGTGGTTATATTAAGCGCCCGCACACAAAGACAACGGACGGTATACGAAGCGCGTATTCACGGCTTCATTTATGTTATACTCAAACAGAAGAAATGTCTCACTCTGGTCCTTTCTAGAGAGGATCTTTGTGGGCGTGCCGTGGTGTGGGCGGAGCCTGAGACGGACACTCCTTGAAATCCTCTTTTTTCGTAGCTTCGCTCCGTATCTAGGCAAGTGGCGCCGCATTAGCAAGACCTCTGACACTTCATCTAATTTCGTTTTTCCTTACGGTAAGTTGTACATAGTGCGGTCCGTGGCAGGTCTTGGTTGGCTGGTCGTGTTTATGTAAGCGGAGAAACAAAGCTCGGAACAACTTTAGTCGTTATCGCATTTATAAAGTTCTCGAGACATTCAGTTTTATGGGGTGTTTTGCTCGAGATAAATTTTTATCACTTTTGTCTAGATACTTTTTGTTTGCCGATGATACACATCACGGAGAAGTTAAATATTCCGTAGAATTTATAATGTTAAATATTATTCTATAACTTATTAAGCCATATAAATAAGAAGAATCCTTATGAAACAAGTTTATCGTTTTACGATTTAGTTGCATTTGCATCTTCAAGGACCCTGAACTGCCGAAGGAGGAGGGTTATTATAAGTTTGTGGAGAATAATAATTAAATTGAAATACTATCGTAAATGTCATACCTACAATATAAATGATATTTTATTTCCATTTTCAAACTAAGTTAGTTTCGGTATATAACTAACTACTTATAACTCCTTATCTAATATTGAAGAAAGCATCGCCTACCCAATCATTTATGGGCGATATCCTCTCAAAAGAGTGGCGCCGAAAAGATTGATAGAGGAACATTTCGGCCAGCTTATCTCGCTCAAACGTTCATAAATCCACGTTAAAAGAAAGCAGTAATGAGTGATGGATGGATGTATGCTTTTGTGGGTAGATAAATGTATTACACTGTAATAATTACAGTATTAATCTAACCTTAGATTACAAGTAAGACTGCTTCGGTTGTCTTCGGTAGATTAGAAATCTCGAGAGCGAGATAATTTTTGTTGGATTTTTCTGTGATATTCTCAGAAGCAGCTTGGAGTCTGGATTTATGGCCGGTTAATAGTGATAGCCCCCATTACATAGACCTCAAAATTCGGTCACATTTGTGCCTACACATTTGCTTATCCCTTCGAGTAATACAGACGCGATGGTATGTTGTGTTTATCCCACGATATACTATCTATACCATACCATGTTAAGATTTAAGTATAATATCAATAATAATAACGATAATATATCAATTACGACTACAAGGCTAACGAGGCAGTTTGTCGGCATCGTCGGATACTTCAGGATTATGCAATTAAATTTTATTTTATTTTATCTTAATTCAACGTAAAGTCCCAATTAATATTTCATGTTATCGAAAACCCACCATAAAGAAATGTGTTGCTGCCATTGCTTAATTTCTGTTATCATATCACTTACATTACCATACATTAATGTGATTTTTATGAATCTAATCTATTACCTTTTGAGAAAAACCACTAAGTACTTCCTTGAAATAAAAAATAATGATTGTTAATTAAACGTATAATATTATGAGGGTATTTACCATAATTTATTCGTTAATTGTTAATTAAGATTAGTTTTACTATTAATGATACTACGAAGCGCGACGTAGCCTACGTATGACGTCACTGCTACGCCGGCTACGATAGCGTAGCAAGTAAGCGGTGCGCTACGAATCGATTAAAGCGCGGTTTAAGTTAGCCGTATAAATGCGTAATGGTTTATTTTTATTATTATATTGTATCCTTAGAGGGGGGCAGGAAAATAGGCTGCATTTTTGTGACGTGCCAAAGGCAAAGTACCGGTAGGTTCATTAGAAATCACGGAGCCGCTCTACAGTATGCTAGAAATGGCAGTGTGTTTTAAAGTTATAAATTACCTATATATTACGCAACCAAAATGGCTAACCTCTAGGTCTGCGCTTGACCGCTAGTTCGCCTGATGTTAAGAGTCACTGCGATCTACGATACCTAAAATAATCATCATCAATCACTTCGTCCCATTACTGGGAAAAGGCCTACATTGATAGAATAATAGGTTTTCATTTATGGCTCATTAGCAATGCGTGACCGGCGTCCAGACCAATTGTTATACTTAAATAATCAACCCATATACTGTCCCACTGCTGGGCACGGGTCCTCTCAATATGAGAGGGATTAGGCTATAGTCCACCACGCTGGCCTAATGCGGGTTGGCAGACTTCACATGCCGTCGAGAAATTCTCTCAGGCATGCAGGTTTCCTCACGATGTTTTCGTTCACCGTTAAAGCGACTGATAATTACGCACATGATTTCGAAAAGTCAGAGGTGCGTGCCTTGGATTCGAACTCGAGACCTTCGACTTGGCAGTCCAGTGGTCATACCCCTAGGCTATCCTTATGCTATTGTTATACTTATGATAATGCTAATTGCCACTTCAAAAGATCCCTAGACCCATCTTGGATTGTAAATAAACTACGCCATAATGTAAATTACCTTAAATAATGTATCAACCTGTGCATAAACACTCAAGTACGGTTAAGTCGGCCACATGTGTACACAAGTGGAAAACAACGCGGGACCAGTGGGCGTTATCTCCCGCCGCTTCCTTTGGCGCGCAATTGTGCGAACAGGAAAATGTTTGAAGCTACCCTCCTCGCTAAATGAAGACATCGCTTGTGAACTGCTCCTAAATGTGTTTGATGGTATCCGGCCAGCACCTATATCATACCGCATTTGTGTTAAATTGAATATGTTTGTATCTATTTTGGGTTTATATGTTTGGCGACTTGGCACGACACGACAACTTCTTTAGAACTATTCTAGAAGGTAAAATGGAAAACGACCCAGACGAAGTTTTATAGAACAAGTGAAGGAAAAAGTGGGGAGCAAGTCGTATCAAGAGTTAAAATAGAAGGCAGAAGATCGAGAATGTCGCCATTGCTACACCGACAAGAGTTGAGCTCTTAAATTCAAGAAGAAGACTACACTACACACAATTATCAAATGATATTGAATTTAGTTTTAAAGAGAACTAAAGGTCGTTGTGAAATTACCCTTTTTTGGCCCCAGAAAATCCTCATGATTGGCGCGCAAGGATATAGGATATGTTGGACTCGCATCGACCAAAAACCGCACTTGCTCTATGTGATTGCATGGGATCCGATTCTTGACTTGATTTTCTTTTTTTTTGCGGGTAGGTAAGTATGAAAGAAAAGATTACACTACCCTATAAAAAGGTATATTAAAGAGGTCTTATACCTATATCTAAGTAGTAGTATTAAGCCACACTTCTCGCAACAGTCATCCTTATATAAATAGAACTATCTCCTTTCATGCACCTTCAACTTTAATTATAATTTCTAGGTCACGTCATGCCGAATCAATTCATATCTTGTATGAGCACGTTCAATTTAACACTTACAACCCCATTATAACAAATTATCGATGTCACATAAGTACATTGTGTGAACTCAACCCTACGCGAGCTATTTATGTCACTGTGTTCGTGTGATGTGTATGTGAATACCGCGTGTCAATGTGTGCGTTATCTGGAAGATTCCACTTCATTTCCCTCGACCCGTGCATGACGTCACATGTTATTTACATGGCGTGTATAATAATATAAGTATTAAGCTATGACGTAAAGTTAGAGGTGTCCTGTGTGTTGGTCGATTACAGTACTCGGCCTCTGGTAATGAAACGGTATTAGCCTGTTATTGTGTGTGGTACTGTGTTTGCCTATATTTTCAGACTCAGGTTTTCGTCAACCATGTCGGGGTCGAAGCGCATATGAACACTGCCCATTGGCCTGATCAGGGTAAGAGAAGGTAAGTGTAGTTTTTATCGGGACCTATCTGACATAATCCCTCCGCGTAGCCTCCTCTGGCAGCGACCGATCACTAGAGTTTTCCGCACTAAAAAAAACAACCCTTTTTATATATATCTACCAACTAACAACGGGCCCGGTAAAGGCGGTAAAAGTGTAACGTTTGCACAAATGAATTTAATGCTGTTTTTACCAAGACAATGCCTAAGTATAGATAGTACTACGCTTGGTACCAGCTATTAGACGACCAAGATTTTGTTTAAGTTTAAGCAAGTTTTACATAACAGTTCAACTCATTCATGTCCCAAAGCTGAAGTTGCTCTTAGAATTAACTTTATTATTATTTTATTATTATTATTATTTATTATGTAGAAAATGATCGGTTATTACAGATATTTTTTAACGCGCAGTGTATTGCTAAAAACGTGATTAGAATACTCCGCGGTGAATTTTATCGCGCGCGCCATCCGAAATAAATGAAATAATGATTTTTTATACGTTCTAGTAAAATAAACTGCAGAAAAAATGGAAAATTGATGAAAAAAGTTACGGAAAATGTCAACGCAGGGGGGTCCAGAATCATGTACTGAACTCATGCTATTCGGATTTGCGTCGATGTCCCTCCACTTCGTATAAGTAAAATAAAAATTAAAAAAAACTTTAAAAATTCATACTTACATTTGCATTTCTGCGCCATCTTCGGTTGTATTTCAGGAAATAAGAGTCAGCTGTTTTATCTAAATGGCAGCGTGGGGACGTAAAAATGACGTAAAACTCCCGTTTAACAATAAATAATGAAATAAAACGTTATGTTCCATGTACAGAATCGTATAAATTCGTAGTACATCGTCAAATTTACTTAATAGGTAGCCTTAAATAATAGTAGAATAAAAAACTTGGTAATACGTACAATATGAGTTATTTAAATAGTAAGTACATAACAACTGTATTCACATAAGTGAACGAAAAAATTCTTTTTAGCTCTCAATTTTAAACACGAAGTATTTTCTTTGCAAATTCCCCAAAGCCTTAGCGGTGTTACGGTTTCCGCATTCCTTACCTCGTCGAAAATATAATAAACTTGCTATAATTATCCAACACTAACATAAACAAGGAAAAACAAGTGCATAAAAAGAAAATACAGCACAATCGGTACAATGGCGACGGGTACCGCAACCTTCTCGGCGCGTAATGAAGCCGTATCTTTAATGGCCGCGATAAGGGCGCTAAATGTTTGCGCACACGCCAAATAATAAGCGGCTCGATCATTTGCGAGGGGAGACTGACGAGAAAAAAGAATTGGAGCTTTTGATGGCGCTCTTATCGATGAACGAGATGGGAATGTGGGAATTGAATAAGGTTGCGTGTTGTGGCTGGATTTTTGATGATGATCGTATGTTGTGGTCATGCAGTTCATTGTTCTGTCGAGATAATACTGTGGACTTCTGCATTATGTGACCTTTTAAAACCCAAATTTCGATTTCGTTAATTGTGCATTAAAACCACGCCTAAAAGTAAATTAATATTTATTATAATAAAAATGTACCTACTCAAAAATAAGTTCAGTGTTACAAGTTTTTCTTCCATAACGATTCGTCTTCATTGGTTAAGTTTGCACGTCAAAGTTTCCACTAACCGACAATATTCAGGACATTTTATAAACGTTTGTTAGCGATTCTGGTTTAGCGCGTGGTCGACCAACATTTTAGCGCATACCCGCCGGCACGACCGGCTGATTGGCAGTTAACCCCGCCGCAGATAAACGCAGATGGGTAACGTTCGACAGATATCGCCTATCGTTCGACAAACTTCGCTCTTTATGGTTATTCCCCCATAAAGGGAACTTTAAGTAAAAACAACTTTACAACCATCGTTTTACGAGATGTTTTTATGTCGCGCGGTTATTTTACCGCTATTACTGATCATCATAAGTAACGTAATTGTTTTATCTAACGTCATCCTAGTTTATTAATAAGAAAATTGGTATACTTTGCTTTTGAGTCGTTTAACCTTAATAGAAAACTCCTGATATAGATGCGGTCGTGTTTAGATTATAATAAGTGATTTCTAATCTCAACCCTCAACGAATTGAATTTAAGATAATTCGTCAATAGTGCCTAAAATACACACGTTTCACTAAATAATTTGATGGAACGAATACAATAAAGGACAACTCTTTTTTAACTCATACCAGTTAAACCCAGTTTGAATTTGTAAGACCACAAACACAGATAAAACGAAAACTAATTTAATACCTCTAACTGTGGAGGCAACAGCCGCCACTTATCGTAGTGGGTGTCATCAAAACTAAATTTGGGCAACGAGTCGCAATCCCACATCAAATAATGGGTGGAATGACGAACAGAACAAACTTCATACATCCCTACAGACGTTGAGACACACGGCCGCCTCGAGCAACCGACATGTATTTACACATTTTACACAATATCTTAATAGGCATGATATAGTGAAACATTCAAAAAACTAATTTCAGTTATCAGTGCATAACTCCCAAGAAAAGGCAAAACTCTTTCAATACATTTTCTGTTGCAGTACGTCTTATCTAGATACCAACTTACATTTGTCAAATTATAAGTACATACTCGAGTCGTTATTCTTTTTCAGAAAAAAGTTTTCCTATTTAATCAATAATACTTAATTAACAGTCACCTGGAATGTTACCTTACACATAACAAAAGCGACACCAGATATGCATAATTAATTACCCAGACATTTACTTAGCATGTTCACTATAGAAGCAAGCAGTGTGTCGCTAAAGTAAATCGCCAGATGAATATTGTTTCAAACGGAATTAAGCACGCGCGCTAGGGCCGGGGATCACTTATAATTGTTATTTTATTCATAGAAACAACAGTCCTCCGGGACGGTGGATAGGTGAACAAATATTTTAGCTCGCCGAGTACCTTTTAGTGGTGGATGACGCGGGTGGGTGATGTTCCGCTACAATTAGTGTTTCTTGTGTGTTCCATTTTATCCTAAAGTAATGAAACGCGGGATGGTAAAACATATTTGCCCTTTTGTAGTAATTAGTCATTATTACTGAAGTACTTTGTATATTTAATATTGTTGTTACTTATTTATTTTTCATATTTTCTCCGCGATACAATGATTGAACAACATGACGATATTACTTTCTTGGCATTGGTCTTCTATTCTCTCAGGGCGTACCTATAACATTAAACTTGAGAACCATGTAACTCATAGTTTTAAAGCAGCAGATCAATAGTCTATATTTTTCTTTTATATATAACATCAAAATTTCTCTGAATTCTAATTTTACAGCAGAACTTTTAGTGTATTAGTCTGAGAATTACAGTCACTTGAAAGCTGCTTGCCTCATGTAAATCTAAGGAGCATGACTACAGTATAATTCCAGCCGCTCTGAACCCAAAAGATAACGGTAAGCTAACCCGTGTCGTGCCGGTACCGCGCAATCATCCCACAAATCCCGTATCATTAAGTATCGCTAAGAAAGCGATTCGCGGACTATTACCATGTTAATAACGTAGGGGGAAAGGTGATTAATCAACTTGACGTTTAGCCAGATCCCGGCGTTACTAACCTCAGTGGCATTCGCAATTTATGCATTGGTTTGTGAAAGGTCTACAGTAGATCTTGGGTGTAGTGGTTTTCATTAAAATATTAATTAAGAGACTGCTTGAAATCCAATCATCGTCCAAATTATAACTATCTGTTCCTAGTGACACTTTACTTTTGAAGGACTAATTTTAACAAAACTTTAATCTATTTGTACTTTACGTATTTTATCAACGATATCAGTGGTTTTACAGAAAATATATTTGACTTGGAAACTACACCTGTATTGCAAGCTTAGAGCATTATTATTTAATAAAAGAAGTAGTTCGCTCGTAGAAGTAGTTCGTAAAATTTAAAAAAGCCTTACATCCAGCATGTAGGATACATTAAACAATTGAAATGTTTCACGAATTAAAAACTCTGTGACGCTCATTTAAATTATAAAACCTGGAATACATATAAATGCAACATAACATAATGTAGGTAATCCCGCGGAGGCTCGCGGCGACGGTCAAAAGCTGATATTTCTCCTTTTAATCCCTGTCAGATTATTTAAATTCCCACCTGCGGGTCCTACTCACCATTTGCCGCCGCTTTTTATTTTAAACAAAAATAAAATATAAAAATATTCTCGTATTTGTTTTGGACGGACGGAATCCTTTAATTTTCGGCACGGCTGCGTGACGTTCCGTTCACTGTCCGCTAGCAGTGTTTGGGTCGCTTTGAGAAAAAATATTTTCATATTTTGAATAATTATATTGTGGAATGTTTACCAGATTTTAATATTTTATTTTATTGTCAAAACCATGCTTGTGGAATATTTGTTTGGAACAATTCTGTACAACAAAAAGGAGATAGGTACCATTCTATTTTGCGAATTAAAATCCTTTTATTGGACAAAAGTGTAATATATTAGCGTCATAACAATTGTACAAAGCTTAATTTTTTGTCGAGATTGCTCCGGAGGCGACTGAACTCGTTTAACAAAAGAAAAACTAGGAGTTAGTTGTCCAAAGCTTTGCCAACTCTGGTGGTTGTTCAACAATGTACTAAAAATTAAACGGGAATATCCATAAGTCATATTAATTAACCAAAATATTACTAGAACCTTCTGTTGAAGTAATTAAAATTGTTTCTAGTTAGATAGCCCAAGGTATGACTCTACATTAAATCAACTGGAGGGCTGTGCCATTGTATTATAAAAATAGTTTTCACTAAAATAAAATAACTAGTTGGTATAATCGCAATCACATTTCTAAGTGAAGTGTCCCAAAATATTTATTGAATTTAAAAAGTGCGATCATTGTAGCAGCCCCACTAAGTGCAGGAGAGAGCCTCGAACCGTTCCGAGGCTGGAATGTAGCAATTGTTGCCGCTGGCTTTATCCGCGACTGTCGCTTCCCGTTTTATTTGCTTTACTATACTTTAAATTCTTTCCCTCACTCGTGGTGCTTTATGCGCATGTTCGCGCACGCTCACACCACTGTCGCACGAGTCGCCTAATGAAAACTTTTTGAATTAACGTACCAGTAACATCGACGCCAGTTTTTTCCATTGGACTTTGTATTGTAAATAACTCGACATGCAATTTTAAAACTGTTTCAAAATCTCATGTTGTGTTTTTTCTCTTGCATGATCACAAAATTTTGCGAGTTATAATGAAAAAGGTTTAACTGCGTTTTTAAATATAGGAAAACATTTTACGTGTATTGTCTCAACTCTTCTAGTGTCATTGTAAAATATATCACATTCATTCCTACATTAAATCGATATTTAATTAATTAAAATGGCACAATAACAACCGCAGCCAATCCATCGATCTTTAAACAGTAACGGCGGTGGCGGGTGAGCCGATTGCGGCCCGGAGTCCCGGACGGCCGCACCACACCTCCACTGAACGCGGCCGCTCAAAAGCGAGACCGCAACAAGGCAACCGATAAATCACACGCCAACTTCAAATAGAAATGTCATATTATTTCCACAAAAGATTTAACTCCAAAATAAATTATATTTTCCCCCTTTTTCGTGGCATTGTTCACCGACGTGTGGAAGCCGCACAGTGCTCGGCGATATTTAAAAAACCATTAAGTGCACGCTTTTGTATAGAAAAGCAGTAGCAACAGTAGCGGCCCGGTACGCTCAGATGTTCAGTTGTTTGAATAGCTAATTGTATTAGCATAATGTAACTACATGCACAAAGAATGATTGACGTAATACTTTTATGTAATGTACATATGTACTAGCTTTCCTCCAGCGGCTTTGCCCGCTATCCCACGGGAACCATACATTTTACCGGGATAAAAAGTATGTTCTATCTTTGTGCCAAATTTCATCCAGATCCGTTCAGTAGTTTTTGCGTGAGAGAGTAACAAACATCCATCCATCCATCCATCCATCCTCACAAACTTTCACATTTATAATATTAGTAGGATAGTAGGAAGTAGGATAGGATAGTAGGAAGTAGGATAGGACTAATACGTCATTTTTCCCTATATAAAATTTATGTGAGACTCTCTTGACTTTCTACGTTGAGAAGACGTTGAGCAAATTTAAATAAAAGTCCTATATAAATATAAATATAAATATCTTGGGACACTTTTTTTACACAGCACCATCTAGTCCCAAACTAAGCAGAGCTTGTACTATGGGTACTAGATAATGGATATAATACCTATATACTATTTTTTTTGTAAATACATACTTATAATATATAAGAAACACCCAGAACAACACAAACCTAAGTTTATCACATAAATGTTTGTGTCTTGTGGGAATCGAACCCACGACCACGTGATTAGCAGTACTACTCGAACTACTAGACCACAGACTTCGACATATACCTGCTATAGGACTTTTATCTGTATTTGTAAGATGGTCTGCCATAACTTAATATTGGGCTAAAGTGTCCAATATTAAGTCTAAGAACAGAAGAGCAGTTGAGTGCTTAGGAATATACAGGCTTAAAAAAATCATATATCTATCTAATTGTATGCAGTGTCAAGGGTTTTTAAATACTGACCATAAGCTTACAATTGCTATAATTATTTAGCCATACTACGTAATAATCACATAATTATCACTTTTGGACATCACTTGGCTAATAAAATTTAACCTGAATAACTATAAAACGGTAATCGTTCATTACAGAAGCTTATCACATGTTTTCCGCGGTATTTTCTGGAGGCACGTGCTTAGTACAAAGCTGGGCACCGCGCAATAAATCCATTCTATTCTGATTTACAGCCGCCGACTAAATGTTTGATTTGTGCTCGTAAATCGAGATGAGCGCTTGTCAGGCGCACAGATGATACTTTTTTGTTTTCGGGATATAGGATTTATGCCAGGGGTAGACAGACCCGTGTGAGATTCAATTATTTTTTGGGTGTAGGAAAAATACAAACAATATATAGCCATGTGAGTAGGCATTTTGTTTTAGATAGGGTTTATTAGCCAAAACTTTAGTGTTATTAATTACTTTTAAAATAACCTGCAAATGCAGATTATATAAGTAACCTACTTTTCCCGCTCATTAATGAACAGCTTAGTTCAGTACAAAACATAGCAAAACTTACTCTTTATATTCTGAAGTTGCCCATTCATACACGTGTAAGCGATAAATCGCGGAATCGCTAAATCGTCCTAGGCGATAACACACAGCTTCTGAATGAGAAACGATAGTATTTTGTTTGTAAAACATATTTGAAGTAATAATAATTAGGAAAGGTATGTCGCCAATATTTCGATCTCGTGAATATCTAGTATATAGTATTGGTAATAAAAATACATACCGTCGAACATAGAACCTCCTTCGGTGAAGAAAGTAGGTGAAAGAAAATTAAAACTTTTATACTGTTTATATCCAAAAACACTAGCAATTACCTTACAATAATAGTCTAACAAAACTTCCCTATTAGTGTAAACTAAACGGGCATAATTTGCAGGTGAAAGCGGCAGCGGCGCGGCGCGATTCAAATAAATCCGCCAAATAGGCGCCCCGCGCCCGTGTCGTACTGCAATGTCGTTAATTCGCCGATTTAAATCGGAAACACGCGATAAATTCACCGTTTAGCCCTTTTGAATTCAAAATTCGGACGCCAATTGTGAGTACTGTTTGTAGTTTAACTAGCAACTTGTGCGGCATGGAAACGCTTTGGTTTACACTCACTAAGGTAAATAAATTTAAAAAGGGGAGAACAAACTCTAAAATAATTTCTTTGTAAAACAATGTTTGGGTTACTCGATTTTGTATTTAATTTTTTTTACTTACAATGAATTCAAGGGAAGAATATATTCAAAAAACATTTTTTTAGGAAAACAAATTAAAATGCTAAAACTGACGATATAAAAATACATCAAAAAACCTAATTTCGCGTAATTTGGCAGTTTTAATAAATTACGGATATATTATCAATTGATACCTCAGACTGTATCATATTATTCTGAGATTATTTTATTTATCCACGTATGTATCCGAGAGATACATGTTTCATGTTACCAAATCAACTTCATTTCGACACTAGAACCAGAGACAACAATATACGCCTAATATTATATTGATAGGTTTGATTTCACCCCTCGGTCGCTTTTTGTTCGTTATTTATGGCGTGCGCGATACAGATAGAGCTAGCGGCGATATCATGAAATATTAAACGCATTACAAGTGGCATATAGGCCGGAAGATGAGGTAAGAAAAAACGTTCGCATTCATTTGACTGTTTATGGTTAGGTTTATGTGGATTTGTTGTTCTGAAGAAACGTAATACTTTTTACAAAACAAAATACAGGTACTTAGGTAATAAAGTAATTTCACATATTGATCACTGACTATTTTATTAGACTAGGCCTATATATTTAAATGATTTTTTAAACGAAAAACTACAGTTAGATAATCATGGATCACACAAACCTCGACCTTCCAGAGGGTCGAAACAATTTTTTTTTCTTTTTTGCTTGCTAATCAGTAACAATTGGGACCTGTTTCACAGATTACTGATAAGTTCCCGTTAAATTACTTGGCAGATAATTTCATAAATTTTTCGTTCCAATTTTTTATTTATACGGTGGCTAGCGACTATCCAGAGGTGGTGAAACAGGGCCTCAAACTCATAATTTTTTGAGAAAAACAATTCATTAATAAGTCACGGCCACATTATTCCATCGCTATAAAGTTTGGCAGCAAACTTCGCCGCAGTTGTATCACGTTCACGAATCACACACAAGTTTATTCGCTCACTTTTATCGTAACTGGAGGCGCGTTAGAGAAAATGATTTATACGATTTATCATAAATAAGTTATTTCGACTCCATTTGGAAAACTATTGTTGTGTGCGATCCTGTTTAGTGTACAAAAGGATATAAGTTATCTTCCTTATCATTGTATACGTGGCAAAAGCACTTGTATTTTGTTTCTTGTATTCTATCATACATACTAATAGCGTGACAACACTAGTCCACGTGAGAAAATTCTGGTACACATCTTCCTATCATAATCTCTTTGTTAGACGACTGCCACTAACATATGGAACGAAGGCGAAAAGGCAATACTTCACTTGAAGTAACTGATTAGATTACATTTCGACCCGGTTACAACGTAGGCTATAGGCCTGAAACTGTAGAAACCAAACAGTTAGCTACTCATACCAGCCAACCTAGTAAAATTTGTGAAAAAATGTTTTTTACTACGAGTAGGCCTCGAACACACTGGACGCTTTAGCCAACATAGCTACCGCTAACTCTTTAGCTCTACTTTCTTACTAATTTCTCTGCCATTTTGCCATGAAGCAAGTAGGTATATTATTCGATAGGGTTACGCGTTGAGGTCAATACTCTACTCAAAGTATGTAAACAAAATTTCACAAAACCTTAATAAAACCTGAAAGAGTTATTGAAGCGGTATTCACGTAATAAAGTATCGACAGGTCCCTCGCAATATTTCTAATATCATTGTAATCTACATATTATTCCAATAAGTGGGTTTTCCTCGGGCCAATATTGCGCCCGGGAGTCGAGTGGCCAACCCTCGCGGTAAGTTTTTACCTTTTATTGTTTTATTTATAACTTTGTGATTGATGACGGCTGAGAACTTGGCTTCATAAATATTGAGAGAACTCACGCTGCGAAATAGTTTGGGAGAATCTTTTGCCGTCTCGTAGTTTCGCTGCTTTGTATTTGGATATGCTTTGTGAGAGTATAAAGTTGCATTTGACTTAGTGGCTAGGATATTTATAGGAGATATCTTTGAATCTGGAATTGAACAGGTACTCTAATAAATTCTCAGTTTACAAATAAGTCTACTGACTTCCAAATCTTAGGTAGATTAGTTACAAGAGAATTCTAGGAAAAATACAAACACTACCTACTTTTCACTCAAACCTAGAAAAAGCACAGTAAGTACCTACACACACAAGCTCTATCGACAGTCAATAGAGATTTTTGTGCTTAGGCACATTCAGGAAGGTCTGCTAATAAAATAACACGAGAAACAGAACTCGTAAAAATTATTTTTCTAAATAAAAAGTTCAGTGACCTCTAACATTGTTATTTGGTCATTGACCTCCTAAAGGACAAAACTTTAAAGAGTCGTGGTGGATGACCACAAATATCAAGGACAATCGGCAGGAAATCCGCACCGCAGACCATGTCCGTGCACTGAACGATTCAATTTGCATAAGCGGTTGTCGTTAAACGTTTGTTTAACTGCTGGCGATATGATACAGATTTTGACTGTAGATAACTAAGACATTTGTGATTTTTGCTTCTATATTCAACCTTTCTCGTATCGTCATAGTCAACCGCTTTCTAACTCGACCTCTGCGCTGCCACTGACGATGCTGTGGACGTGGCGAAGTTTAGGGCACACAAGATTTAATTTAAAAAAAAATCGTACCATGGACACGAAGAAGAAGACCGCTTTCTAATTAGTCCGTTAGTAATTATAATGCTAAAGATACTTAGGGCTTTTGTTTCGAAGGGGATTGACACAATATGTTAGGTTAAAGAAAAAACAAATCTGTAAATGATATATCTGAGAATCGTTACAAAATTTTTGTATTTCATTATTTTATCCGATACCACAAATTTTTATTACTGAAAACAGTACTTTAGTTTTACCTGCAGATCTTACATAGAAAAGAAACCATAGTAACAAAGTAACAAACAGGGAATTTGTGTACAAAATTGTAGGAAAACGTGGAACGTGTATCCTTTTTAATATTCAACCGGGCACAATAACTGCGGTCAGAGGACGGATGCTTTGTCCCAAATGGTTCTACGATTACACCGCACTCTGAATCTGTCTGGCTACCGTGTAATTGTTAGGAAATCATTTTAAATCGATGTGAAAGCGTTTCCTAAGTTTGAAAATTATAGAATCCTGTAGAGACTGTCGTGATTTGTATTGCTTTAATTTAATATAATTATCCTTAGTGCGATACCGCTGTGCAATACTTGTACAATAGCAATGAATGTATGTATGTGGGCCGAAACTCAAATACCAAAAGTCAATACCCGTATTACCCGTATACCCCATGAGTAAACAGCAGTATATCAAAGCATCTTATTCCGTTCTTCAAGTGACATAAAAATGTAGCACCTACTTGTATTGAAGCAGGCTATCACCATAAAGGTGGCATGACAATAGCGTTTGAGAACACGCCAGGGTGGCGGCGTATCTCTCGAATAGCCTCCATAAAGTGGCATTCACAAAGAGACGTCCGCGCGGCCCGGCGGCCGATATCACAATGCGGCAAACGACGCCGGCGCTTCCTGTTCCGGCCGCGGCGCCACCGTCGCACAGATTTATGCCCGTCGCTTCCTCCCGCCATATGCGTGGTCGTACCGACTACCCTCGCGCTCATTTACACAAAACTCGAGTTTTTCAAGCACCTGTGTTACACGAATGACGTAGCGGATGTCGGGTTTTTGCTGTTTAGCGGTCGCGTGAGTACTTTAGCTCGAATTTTAAATGGGATTTTTTAAGCGGTTAGATATACAACTGAATATTTTAAAACAGCTAAATAGTCACTAAAAAGAAAGCCACCGAAGATTGATTGTCGTTGTTCCATGAAAGCTTTTGTTCGGAAATGGACATTGTCTGTATGTAGGTACGGAATATTTTTGGTTTTAATTGTTTATGAACGTTTAAAATAAAATTACTCCTAATTACAGTCAATAAGAACATGAAGTTGATTATACTGTAGTCGTGTACTTAAAATGCTGCCGAGAATTTTCTAAAGTACTTTCCGTGTACGTACTAATTAAAATTGGATGTTGTTAAAAAGGCACACGTCTCCTGCGCGAAGTAACGAAGTTAATTTAACGCGTTTACGTTAATAAAATATTCGTGGACTGGGCGAAAAGGCGCTCGCAAAGTTAACCGGTGTAAGGGTTAAACCGCCATGATGTTACGAGCTTAGATTATGAAGCGGTTAACGAATTTTGTAGCCAAAATCTGAGTCCGTAATTAGGAATATGTGGTTGAGGAATTCTATTACATGGAACGTGGTTGATCAGGTTTAAAACGCTGTATTGAGCAAAAAAAACATACCATCATGCCTGAAGGGTTAAACAGGGTTATCGGTATGTTTTCGGTGCAAGGCACTAATCAAACTCCTAGTTGCTGCTGGAAATTCCTAATGGACAACCCAATAACACTCTTCTGAGATTAACTCCTAAAACTGCTCACCTAAGAGTCGAAATGACCTCAAAGCTCAGCTTGCAGCAGCAAGTGTGCTTGCGATTACTAGACCAATGCGGCATTTCCAATAGAATAATATTATAGTAAGAATAATACTTTTACTAAAACATACAGACTTATTTACTCGTAGACAGAGAATATTTCACACCTTATTTTTCACATTACTTAAATATTTATATTCACTTTTCATTGTCTTGAACTTATCACTTTCTTTACACGTCTCGTAAAGTATTAATAATATATCGCGATAATGAGTCGTTGAACACACGTCACGGTGTGAGAAAAGGATGAGGGAACAAAACGGGAGAATCTCGTACATAATGAACCGTCGGCCGCGAACTTGCAGCGTCTCGGAATATCTTAGCAGTTGTACCGCTATCACGTCAGTTTAGTCAGTTGCCGGCTTGCTACGACGAATAGCGTAATAATTTTGAGTTGTTCGTTTTCAATTACATAACTAGATATTGTTTTATAGATACAAATGTTGTCCCATTTGGGCGCCAACTATATTGTAAGTTACGCTGTTAGTTGAACTTCAATTCAAACTTTTTTTTTCAGATATACTTATTACTTTATTACTACTACGATTGAAAGCACGACTGTTATGCTAGAGATCCTGGGATTACCAAGTCGAGCAGGTTTTATTCAGATTTTTTAATGAAATTCTCATTTAGTGGCTCGGTGGCTCACTCGCTATTACATAAGACATAAACCAACCGGCTAACTATTGGTGCACATTAGTACCTTTACATATGTCTAACGCTTCGGGTAAAACAGGTGTATATGTACTACCGCTTACTTGATGGTCGCGAATGTATAAAAAAAGGGTAATGAATTGTTAAATTTGTAATCGTCTTTTATAAGCCGCACTCTTAACAGTTCGGAAGCAAAGTTTCATATAAATTTTGTACAACAAACCTTAGCTGACGTTAACTTCGTATCTTTGTCTGATCCTCTCACGTGGAGGCAGGTGGGCGAGGTAGGGGTGAGTGGCGGCCGCGGGAGAGGGGTCGCTAGTGAAATTCCAACTAGCTTTGTGAATCAATCAGGAATTAATTGCGACCCCTTCGAGTCTAGTGGAGTTGATTCCTACTTGTAAACTCAGTGCTGCATAATATCGTATTACTTTTCAGTTGTGATACGTTTAAAATCTTTATTGGCTGGATACTAATTAATTGCATTGAATTAGCCAAGGTCCGGCATTAAGGAATACATTAGCCTACAAAGCAGGTTTTATATACTTTCTAATATATTTTCCTCATTTGCCTAGTTGTCGCAAATGTCGCTGTTCAATTCCAAGAACGAGTATTTTTTTCTATGATTTTTTTTGTAACATTTGAGTCTTTATATGTGCCCGATTAATGATCATAGGCGCGAGCGAGCACTGACAATTGACATTTATTCTGCAAATAGAAACGGGTCCATTGGCACAGCAATCAGCTACTGCTATGTGCGGGATTGAACCCGTAACCTTCAAAGTTTATTCCTCTATCTATCTATTCAGCTGGTAACACCCACTGCTGAGTAAAGGCCTCTTCACTATTATGCCACTGTTGCCGATCTTCTGCAAGTCGCACCTACAGATTCCCTACTGCCCTCACCAAAGTCCTCACGCGAAACAAATATTTGTATGGCTGACAAATAGTTGATATAGGTTTGCACAGAAGTTCTTAGTGAAGGAACAAGGTTTTGTACAGATACTTTTACTATCTAATCAATGTTTATAGATTTAAAAATACACATACAAAAAAAGGAACTATAAAGCGCGTTCAAAGTATGCTATATTCAGAGCTAACTGTATGTACGGACAGAAAATTAACCGTTTATTAGACTTTTAGAAGCTCGAAACTCAAACCTCGAACATATTTATCGCATAAGTGAAGCCGAACAAGTTGGTTAAAGTTAGAAAGCTGTAACTTTACAAGCGCGATTGTTTAGATTCAGAGGTAGTACGTAGCGGGGCGGTGAGCGACGGTGACGTCAAAGGAAAAGTTCCAAGTGGTTCGCAATACAATCGCTTGTTGCGATGAATGCTTGCGGTAATTGAGGGTTAAAAATTGTTACTTAACTTTTAAATGTTGTTTAAGTTTTCAATACATTTAACGAAAAATCTTATCCAAAACCACTTCATCTTTCTAGAATTAAATATTTAAACAATTTCCAACTTTATAATTTTATTATTGACTTGTTTTATATTTTAGTAGCTCTAACCTTGTCTAAATTTATAATATTGTAACAATTTTATCGTGTGCTTCAGTGGTAAATGTTGTGTATACCTGTAATTGGCATATGTATCAGACCTTTTCTATGTACGTTTTTTATTGAATGTAAAAATATATATGCTGTTGGTGTACCTATTTAAATAAATAATAAATAATAATAAAATGAATAAAGTGTACATTTTTTAACGGCAAAATAAGTTTGATCTGAGATAAAGTGAGATCAAAGTAAAGCATGGAGAACTTTTGTAACGACAAGTTAGGTATATATAGGTACGGTTGTGTTTGAAATACTTATTTATTTTGATCTGTAAGAATATACAGGTCACGTGATGATCCTCTAAAAAAAATATTGGCGTCCAACGATCAGTTTGGTCATCTAGATGCACGAGAAAATGCTTGACGTACTTATGTTTAAAAGATATACCTATTGTATCTTTTTGAATATTTTGGTGTGATTTGTGTTTACAATACTTATAGTAGGTTTAATAAAAATGGACAGGATATTTACGATCGCATTTTAAACTACACAAGAACCAAACAGATCGTCCAGCAGTTTCCACACGAGTCTGTTGCCCAGGTAACAGCATTCCTGTGCCCGAATGATCTTAGAGAACTGTCTACCTGTCCGGGCGCCGACTCCGAGTTCCCGAAGTACCTCGAGTCTACTCGAGTTTGCTCGATTCAGCACAAAGCGTGCCATAGCGTCTGTTTAGTGGATGAAGCGGGATGCACTTGTGTCATTGTTTCAAATACACCGCAACATATTGGGAAGGATTCCTGTTTGCTACTATATAACTTTAAGTACTATGTCCCACGGGTATAATGTGTGTTCATTATTGATTTATATTCATGAAAAATCTATATGGTCGTTCGTTGGTTCGATAATGTGTTCCTGGACACGCAATAATTTATAGAAACGATTATGACAAATTACGATAATGTCAAATTATGTTCCATCCCGTTGGCGGCTATCCAGAGGTGATGGTGGTGGTGGCCTTTATTATTATAATTAATCTGATTGATAGTATTGTCATACGAGAAGTCTTATGAATACATGTTTTCTCCCTTGAATAATGAGCAGAAACTTTGAAACCAAATCTACTCACAATACTTTTTACAATGGTAACTTTGTACTTGCAACTCGATTCCGGTAGCACCTATATCCGTTTCGACAGGCAGTGCATCACTAGTGCTGTCCCAGATAATTGCTTAAGTGGGATCTCCAGCCCCCGGCTTAGCCCCAGGCATGTTGCCCTTTCGCAGAAACTCCCTGTCTAAGATAAGGGTAGTTTGTTGTTCACTAAGATCTTCTTTGGCGTAAGATAACAGATAGCAATTAGCATCTTCGCCGTTTAGTGTTTAGTGCCCTAAGGGCGTGTTGCATTAGAGATGTGTAGCAGATTGCGGCGTTGAAGGATAGTTGGATTAGCCGGATGCGATTAGTCGACTTAGAATCAAATAATATTGGTTTTCTCTAGTTGAACATTTAAACTTATCGATTAAGTATTTGAACTAAATTAATTGATAATCGATCGAAAAAGACCTACAACGTTATAAACTTTAATACAGATATCCTTTTAGATTGGAAAGGATTAAATGGGTTATACGAACATCTTGCTGGTTATACAATATATTACAGGTTGGTATACAATATTCTCTTTCCTAAAGATATCAACACAGCCAGCTTTAATCTTAAAGATAATTCATCACCCCATCATTCAAACAATACGTAGGTACAACAAAATCCTTCTATATTATGAATATTTAATTCGCAAATTACTAACGGTTCACGCACGGGGAAGATTCGCTCACTCTTGTTACTTCTTTGTCCATATAAGTAACTAATGACGTCACATTAAATATTTAACCTTACCTCTTGTGAGAATACTTAATTACTAATTAGAACCTCTTAGAAAGTACGCGGATAAACAGAAACTATCGTGAAATTATGATAAGATTATAGCAGTGTCTGAGGGATTGGTTACAACATACACACATATAGATTTCACAATTTCCGGACGTATTTTTATAATCAATCATTTAAAATTTAAAAGAATTACTTCATCGTTATTAATTTTATTCATTATTATAATGTTGAATTAACAACATTTGCGCACGATAACTCAAGGTAGAGCCAACTATGTTTTGTAATTCAATTGTCATTATATAAATTGCCTATTACATTAAATTACAGCTATGGATTTCAAAATCTCTACTCTCTCTAATACTCTCTGTGATTTTGTGATTAATTAGTAAGTGGTATATAATATATTATCTACTTATAGATTCACTTGAAGAGCTCATAATAATAATTCAAATCACGGCTAACAAGCTACCCAAGGAAGCCGATCCGCAATAATTTTCACTCAAATCTGACATCAACATGACCGATATTCTACTACCAATTTGCATGTCCTATCCTTTGAATAAATTAGAGCCACCTGCCCCAAGGTACCTCTATGAATATGTAAGACAATGGCTTTCAAATCTTAGCCTCCAATTAGAAAGGGGGTCATTAAACCCTTAGTTAATTACATCTGCCCGTTACAGAGACGAATTGCGAATGTATGCGCCCCTTAGATTACGTGGGTATTGACTATGAAATTTAATGCTCTTGGCTTCAGACGGACATCGGAGTAGTTAGTTTGCGTTACTACGTAACCAAGTGATATTATGATACATCTCTAGTAGGTGCCTATCTATATGTACAAGAATGTAAGCGTATGAATATATTAAACCATTTTTTAGTTAATAGCCATATCCTTCATGAAAAATGAAGGACTTCTAAAAATAAATGTAAACAAACAGCAATTTCCATTTAATGTTACCAGACGATATCATCCCTGATAATTTAGTAGGTTCTTAAAGTAAATGTCATTTTGCGCTTTTGAATAAGCGTGGACGTGACTATTGATACTGTAAAGGATCCGAAAATAATATCAATAACTACGAAAGAAATGGGCATCTCTAACTACAATAAAATCGGTAACATTTCAATATGGAATATTCGCATATAAAGTATAAATTATGTTCATAAAAATATATATATATATTTCCAGTGCCCACATCACCAATATCATATACGAGTCGATAAGCGAGTGTCCAGTTTAGTGGCAGGTCAGCTGGCACTTAGCCGGCGGTCGGCTTAATCCGTTTATAACGTTTAATCGACTGGGCTCGCCACCACCGCCGCGCCGCGTCGCTGCCACGTCGATACGGCCACCATAACCGATACCCAGCTATATAGAATTTCCTGTAACCGAATAACACTGTGACGAGATAAAGCGTGCTCCTATTAATTGGCAGCAGCAGCTAACGAACACCATGCTAGGTAATTGGGGAGATAGAAAATAGATACTAGAATACTTTTTTAATTTTTTATAATACTTTACACCGTAGAAAGTTGCTGCTATAACGATGCAATATTTGAGATAACGTCTAAAATATCTACATTTAAAATAACATGTTTAAAGAAAAGCTTTATTTATATTTTGCTAACTAAAAAAAAGCAAAACAGCATTGCGAATACAACATTTGTTTTAATTATAAACAGAGATTTTCCAGCACCTTACAGTCGCGTTCAAAAGTGCGTGATAAACAAGATAACTTAGCGTCGTGCATTTTATAACGAGCTAATTATTCCGGCGTGTGAGCACGTCGAGTGCCATAAATATCCAACGCAAACACGGTATTAGCACCGGTCACGCTGCACCTTGTTTGACTACGGCCTAAAACAACATGCGTTTGCGACCGACTAAATTTGTTACGGCCGGTCATTCGCTGACTCAGTGACCGCTACTGTACAAGCGGTTGGAACTACCTTTCCTTGCAATAAACGTAAGCTCTCCTAGAATTACGTCTGCTATGTTTTGTAGTATAGGGAATGTGTTTCTGAAAAATTACAGTACATATCGGTTTTATCTTACTTAAATTTTCTGATTTCCGATTCCTGAGGACCACTTTGAAATACCTCATAATTATATTGCAGCTATTTTCTCAAAAATTCACCTTCATATTCATGATAAAATCGTTAGATAGTGTCTCGAATTATTGAAATAAAAATGTCAGCGACAGGTAAAGTATTGAACAAACACTGTTAAAGTGATATTTTTTTTTATATATGCTATTAGTGACATGACTACAAAAATAAAATTTTTACCTAATTATTATTCACAATATTCAGCGTACAGTTGTTTTATCAATATTTAAATTCTTGTTGAACACTTTTATCCCCGACTGTACGGCTACGTGACTAAGCCTAAACAGAGCCGGAAGCTGAATTACTTTTATTTAAAATAATATTTTATTTGACAATTAAAAGCAACATAATAATTTTATTCCTATAAAGATATTATTTTAGGAGTTATTAATTTGTTGTCTATGTTTATTATTTTTGTGTGGGTTTTATTAATATTATCTTTGCATATCAAACAAGATAAATATTAACAATTTATAATTATGCGGTTTAGCTATGGGCAAGTGGTATCCGTTACCAATTTATTCATCTGTTGGGCATAAATATTGTTACTAAATAAATGATCGGATGAATGAAATGTGGGCCTACATTTACCGCTTGTTTTGCTATGCTTTTACATAATTATTATTACTTTCAAATTATTTACCACGAACGGTATTAATATCATAATCCAATAACTTGGTTAAAGTTAACATTAATTAATTACGATTAATTTTACGATTAATAAATGTTGTACAGTTAAACGTAGCTCATTAACCCCAACCGTTACATTTATGCTGCCTAAAACCCGCACATTCCCACTTGAGTGTTTAGGCACGTCACCAAATACGCATTTGAACGCGAACCACGCAAAACTTGGAATTCATAGCGTCCGTCGATTTTAGCTAATGTGCGTCATGTCAACATATTGTTTGTTAGAAGCGCGCCCGTGGACACGGCCTAAGCAAACAGCCATTACTCTCGGCGCCGACGAACGTGATCGCAGCCCTCGACAATTATATCGGATCGTAACACGTCATGCGTGGACTATCACTGTTTGGACATTAGCGGTCATTTGTAATCATCGGCTTTTATGAGGAATACGCGTTTGATTGTTTTGTTTTGATATTGTAGTAATTGGCACAATTCTGGGAACTGAAATGAGCGGAATAGGCTTTGTGCGCGTTTCACACGTTTATTCAACAACATTTCGATAAATTGTTATTTGTAAACGATATGCGTAATCAAGTACTTCCTAATTTACATTGTTTAACAGTGATATAAATCATTCACTCGTTCACTGACCAATTATAATATTCCTAAAACTATAAAGCATTTAGAATTTCGCATTGTTACCTTGTAAGGTGTCAGTTATGAAAAAAAGTTTGGACGTATGTCGAGCCACAGTGTATAAATCAAATTTTTGAAAAACAACCAAAATAAATAAATATAAGAGAGTATTTTTTCTTAGAAATTGCAGAAACCAATTCACGTGCAACAGCTATATTTCAAATCATATTTTATTTCTTTCATTAAAGCCCACTCAGTGTAATCTCGACATCACACCCCGACAGCATACCTCGAACCGTAATATCAATATCATGTAATATCAGAAAACAATAAGGTGGGTGCACACTCATTTAGGATGCAGCGAGGTAGGTGGCATGCCGGCGACCGGTCGCAGTCGCAGCGGTCCGCTGCGACACGCGACGCGCACCGAATGACTGATTGTCCGCACGTGCAACTCAGATGCACCAGTGTTTACTGTTCCGACTGGAAAATATTCCAGTACTGTCGTTAACATGTGTGTTCGCGAGTATAAGTTCAGACGTGATTTACAAAATCTCAGTATTTTAGGGTTAGATCTACTTTATACTAAGATAAAGTGAAACGAAAATACAAACCAACAAACAGCTCGTACCGTTACCCATTACCTAATAAAAAAATTACAATAAAAATCTTATTTAATCCAAGATTACCAACAGTTTGAAATCAATATAAGATTAAGAAATTTCGTTACCTACACTAAAAGGATATTTCACCAAAACATCAAGCACTCAATCCAACACTAAGTAAAATGTCCACTAAATTATTAAGTAAACAAACAAAAAGTAGTCTGTCAAGCACATGCTGGGTGTCCTCCGAGAGCGGTGTAAGTTATCCGAACTGACCCTAAACTTAACCAGTAAATACCGAAGCCGCACCAACTATCAAAAACTTGAACACTATTCCCACTAGTGACCAAACGTTATTCAGAATGGACGCAACACAGCTGTGTACCCTCCAGTTTTAAGTAGATATAGAGAAACGCACATTAACTTAATCAATTCTACCCAGTAATTAAAACAAAATATTAAAATTAAATTTAAAAAGTTTAATTAACTTTTTTATTTTGTTGTGTGGTATTTATACCCTGCACTTTTATTTTGTGTATGTATTTTACAAAAAAATTACATAATGATTCGGTGATTCCTTCTTTTATTTTTGTTTTTTTTTCTATTACTGCCTTTAAATATTATATTGAAAGTTCTAGAAATATAGCTAAAGGACATGAAAATAAGAGTATCTTTGCCACATCAAATCGAAGACAGACAACAACAGTATTTCCCGAATAATTTGGTATTCAAAAGTCAATACGGAATTGCAAATTCAAAACCAATATCCCAGTTCTTAACCTGTCAAGGTAACTGCAAGACCAACAGATTGCCAAGTTGCCGAACTGTATCGTAGCCAGCGACTGAAGTAACAGATTCGTCGGTATTGCACGACTCACGAGCCAGACCTTAATTCAATTAATCATAGTTGGGATTAGTTCCCCTTTGACGACCTGCAGACCAGACGTGACTGTCTTGTATAACCGGCTTTCGATAACTAATTATAATTATTGGAAATTTGAAAGCAGTTATTTTGGTTCAAATCGTTTTTCGCAACTAAGTTCACAATATTTAGTTTTAAAAATTTCGCTCTATTTACAAAGAGACAAAGTAATAATTAGAAGTTTTTAATGCAAATCTAAATCCCCAATTCATATACATTAGTTTTTCTACCAGATTTTTATTTCTTCCATACAAAATGATTAATGATGATAAGCGGTCTTTTTGGTATGTCAATTATTTTAGACAATTAGTTGTTCCATCAACCTTTAATAAGTCATCCAGAATCCAGTTACAATTCACAGAAAATGGAAATAAATACATGTCATAAATTAATTTTCCAAAAATCATCTCTAGGTATACCAACTCCTTTACAAAATAATAAAGCCACTACCACCACTAAGCTACACTGTCAAAATATGCGGGTATTCTCAAGATATCAGTAATAAATTCTCGCCAATTTCAAAGTTAGCGCAACTTCCGTTGGTCAGTACTCGAAAGGCCAACTAGTTAATTCGTAGCGTGCCCCGCCGGGAATCGAAGTCCGGACGTTGGGTAAGTAGCAGATTTATTAAGAGGCTATTCCTAAATGCCGGCGGGGAGAACTCGGCTTTAAAATTAAATCACGCTTTAGTTTGCAACTAAGCCTTCTAAATTCGTGCTTTGTCTGTTGTAGATACGGCTCTCCATTTAACTGCTATTTACATTAGAATTGTATGGAATTCAGTGTTGTGTTTGTTGATACTCTGATAGTCTATTCTGTATTGTTGCTTCATAATTATATTGTGATAATAGAAACATAGTTTAATGATGTAATAAATACTCGTATTTTATTATTCTCAGAGCAACAGGACATTTATTTCAGGTCTTTTCTAAAAAAAGGACCTAGGTACACGTCTAGTGCACGTGAGTGAGTAGGTAGGTAATAAGGTTGTGTGTTATTCAAGTATTTAAATAGTGATTAATTCATTATTCTTCCCCAGCCATTGAATTTGAATATATCTATACTAATATTGTAAAGAGGAAAGATTTGATTATTTGTTTGTTTGTATTATATAGGCTCCGAAACTACTGGACCGATTTGAAAAATTCTTTCAGTGTTAGATAACCCATTTGTCGGGGATGGTTATATGCTATATACCATTACGCTACGACTAATAGGAGCGGAGTAGCAATGAAAAATGTTGCAAACACTGGGGAAAAATTCATAAGACCACGCGGGCGAAGCCGCTGGCGGGAAGCTAGTATAATATAAAAGTATTAAAAACATGTGTACGCTTTTTACCACAAGTACGTCAAACAAAATCATTTGTATTTCTATTTGCCTTCGACACGGCCGGCTGAAACAGAAAATTTTATCAAAAGTATTTTTCAAATGCAACCCTTTTTGAACGGAGCAGACTTACAACAAATCAAAAGGCTAATAAAGAAAACGGGAACAACTCTCGCGAAGTATTTCTTTCATCGGGGGCAAAGTTGCGAGTCGAGAATTTCCTGTAGAGGGGGTGAGGAGGGGGGAGCGGAACTTCCAACGACTTCCTTTACTACGTGTAACCGCATTCAGACAAACGGGTTTGTCATACACTCTTTGTATGTATTTATTTTTTGATAATTACGGTATAATTATACAAATACATACCTACGCATATTTCCTTGTATGGACATATGGACGCATTTGTGCCTCGTTGGTCTAGAGGTCATAAACGCGATTGCTACGCTAGAGGTATTGGGTTCGAATCCCGGGTCGAGCAAAGTGTTTTTGGGTCTTTTATGCTCCAAAGCACTAGGTAGAGGTGTACCATGTACCTACCCCCACATTTCACCGGTATGTTATTGTCATGTCATTTTATCCCCATAAAATGTATATAGAAATCGAACCTACGACCTCCAGCGTACCAGTCGCGCTTAGAACCACTAGACTAAAGAGGTTTTTTTAATGCGCTTGACCACAATCTCACCTGAGGTAGTTATCTATACTAATATTATAAAGAGGAAAGATTTGTTTGTTTGTTTGTTTGTTTGTAATGAATAGGCTCCGAAACTACTGGACCGATTTCAAAAATTCTTTCACCTTTGGAAAGCTACATTATCCCCGAGTAACATAGGCTATATATCATCACGCTACGACTAATAGGAGCGGAGTAGTAATGAAAAATGTAGCAAAAACGGGGAAAAAATTATAAGACCACGCGGGCGAAGCCGCTGGCGGGAAGCTAGTTTATGATAAATCAGAGCATTAGAGCATTAAAATAGCCACAATAGCCTTAACAACTCTGTTTTAAATGTAAGTAACCATTGTATGAAAAATAAATAAAAATCATTTACTTACCTTCATAGCAGAATTTTCACAGCATTATTAGTTTTCTAGTTAGGCCGGCAAAACTAAACACAACAAGTTATAACAAGCGAACAACATTACATAAACAATCCCGGCTCAATATTGATTTCAGTTTAGCCAACAATATAATCAACCCCAATTTGTCTAAAGTTCTGACAAGGTTCTTGCTGAATTGATTACCACTTAATTATTTATCTTGAATATTATATCTCAGCAGTGACAGCCTAGGGGTATGACTACTGGACTGCCACGTCGTAGGTCTCCAGTTCGAATCCAAGGCACGCACCTCTGGCTTACTTTTTTTAAAGTATAGCTATACATATTCTTTCGTTTTCAGACACGAATATGCTTCGATCACGAGTTCTTAGAATTTTTCTCGACGTCGCCAACGCGTGAGTCACTCACTATATATATCTATATCTTAGTAGGTGGGAATGTCAGTATTACTACTTATATATCTGTAAGTCACATTGTCTCAGTGAATACAAATATAAACATTACCTACTTGGTGAAATCATCTGATCACGCTGTATCACAGTCAGACAATAGCAGACAGTGACTTGTTATCTCAATATTAATTTCCTGAAAATGGATTTCAATAAGCGAATGTCGTTACTATTGGTTGACGTGGAAACAGATGCAACAATATATACCTATATTTGAATATAGTACGAGTAATTTAGAATTAATTTCTGAGATATCTATGTATTAGGTAATAGCTCGTCTATTTTGATGCAATTTCTTGCGCGTGAGTCTATGCTACGTCTGTTGTTGATCGAAATCTAAAATAAATTACATAAACATACAGATTACATAAATATATCTCGTTGCTACTTACTCAAATATGTATACCAATGTAAGTGAAATGTAAACATACAGAACACACGCACACACGAACAAACACAAACAAACACACATTTACTCTTCTTTTTTTTTAGCAAAACTACTGAAGTGACTTAAAACTCTTTGTCTTCTTGTTTCAGACTATCTAGAACTTAAGTGTTTGTGTTTATCTGGGTGTTTCTTATATATTATATGTATGTATTTACAAAAAAAGTATATAAGTATTATATCAATTGTCTAGTACCCATAGTACAAGCTCTGTTTAGTTGGGACTAGATGCTGCTGTGTAAAATGTCCGAGGATATTTATTATTTATTTATTTTATTTGATGTAATTAACGAGATTATACAGAATAACATTTTTCTATGGACGTTTGTCCTATTAGTTTTCCTATTCCCTACATATACATCTTAATACAAACTAACAAACTTAAGACACCTGAATGATGGCTCTCACTGGATACAACATCATAGCCTGTACAACTAGGATCAAATTCCTAACTAAGGCGAATTGAGATTGAAATATAGACTCAACGGACTGTTATTGATTGACGTGGCTCACATTGCGTGCACTACTAGCCGATTTAATTAGTTGCACAGACACAATGGCGTCCAATATAGGTTAGTAGTTTCAATTGTCAAATAGTAGTAAGAGTAACCAACATGCTATATACTAATATTACTCATTACTTAGTTCCAAACTCATTGGCCTTGTGTTCGTAAACGTGACTACGACGCGAAATGTCCTAGGTTCCATTCTTATTTCGGGTAAAGTTTTATCGGGTACATCCCAAAGTTTGAATTTCATGAGACCATAAAAATCAAGATCCTTCTGGTAATGAATTATAGAGCAAATATTTTATTAAGAAGTTTGGGTACAAACATAATATTGGCAATACCAAGCACGATTGTCATAATTCCAATTCAGGCTTGAAACGATTTCAAATAAATAATGAAACTAAAATGGAATTGGTGACAGACTCTTTCTAATAACAGGCGCAACAGTGGTAAAAATCTAAAATATTTTAGTCTATAAAATACGACGATATTGCTTCCATCTTCAGGTGTGGTCTACTGATCTACTCAATCATCATGATGATATCCGGATGCATTCCGTGTTTGTGATATGTATGGCTATAAATTGACGTGAGCGTGGAACGTGATTTGCCCTAATGAAAATCAAACTCGAGTCGGCCAGGACATGCATACATTGAGATACCGGGACATCACAGTGATTAATTATAGCTACCTACATCTATGTAAATATATATGCATAGGTACTTGGGTGAGGGTGAGTGGAGAACTGGAGATGTCTTTGGATACACAAAAACCAACGGTCATATTTTTTGTGACAAATGCGTTCGAGGTGTAAATAATCATCAACCCATTAACTGTCCCACTGCTGGGCACAGGTCTCCTCTCAGTATGAGAGGGATTAGGCCATAGTCCACCACACTGGCCTAATGCGGGCTGGCAGACTTCACATGCCGTCGAGAATATCTCTCAGGCATGCAGATTTCCTCACGATGTTTTCCTTCACCGTTAAAGCGAGTGATAATTACGCACATGATTTCGAAAAGTCAGAGGATCAGGCCTTGCCATGCCTTGGATTCGAACACGAGACCTTTGACTTGGCAGTCCAGTGGTCATATCCCTAGGCTACCATTGCTTTGTAGATAATATCTATCAGAATTTAGTGATATAATATCTGCTACCCGGGATGTAACCGTGCAGTAAAATCAGTGCAGAATGTTGGGAAAATTTGAAATAAAATCCAGATTTTCGCCCCATAAAAGTTATATTTTAACAAAATCAGTTACGTCGTGCCGTCGGCCGCTCGCGTAGTTTTAATCCAAAAGTTAATATTTCAATATAGCATGTAGATGGAATCGTAAAATTCCCCAATATCGTTCACTTTATAACACTGTAAAAGGGAATACACACTCGAGGTATAATCAAATACGCCCAACGTCAGAGAGTCGAGTTGAAATAGAATTTTTTCGCTCTTAAAAATTGCGATCACGTTTCTAATATAGTGAAAACAATATTCTAGTGACCGGGTGATTTCTGCACAGATGCTTGCCCTACCAATATTATGTAGGTGGGGCAAACTTTTCCATAGCTTTGATATATGAGTGTCCCGTAAAATATGTGGAAATAATTTTAGACACGTGCAATCTAAGCCTAGTCAATTTTAATATAACTCCTGGTACACGACGCTTCATAGATGAAATATAGCTCTGTTCTATGATATTCTGATTTAATATAATCTAATGCCTTTGAAATTTGTTCACTCTTGTTCGCTTTTTTTCTGCGCGATAACGTCACAATATCGTAATTTGAAATCGCATACATCGGCTGCTCTCGCGGTTTTAATGCGTGAAGGGGTCGTTTGAAAAACGCCATGTCGATCGAACGATATAAAAAACCACATTAATCTGCACTTATCTCGACGATATTATTTAATGACGCGTCATTTCGCGGTTATTTGTAACTTTTATGGAGGGAATAGATCGTGTTCGGAGATGTATTTTAGATAAGACTCTTTATGTTGAACATTATTATGCGTAAGTGAAATTTCATTATATGAAGCATGATCGTTCTGACTCGCAGTTTTATGATACTTGTTATGGCACGCTTACACATGTACTAACAACAATTTATTGCGGAGCTTTATGTTTTACAGTACCAGCAGTCCAGCACCAAAGTGGTAATAAATTAAAATCAACAAAAACTGCCTATTACCTATGTATCTTCATGTGAAATAATGTTCCTACAAAAACTATTTTCCTTGAGGACCGCAAAGTAAGCAACAAATATCGTTTATCACGCAATACGATTATTTTACAAACAGTCGCCGGCAGCGGGTCGATTTGCATGAAATATAAAGGTGACCGCACACATAGTTTCCCGTTGTTTATAGCGGTCAGCGAACGCGGTTGTTTTGTTTGGTCGCCCCTTTTGCATTCCTGTCTTGGTACCTTTATTGTCTTACTTTCCGCTCATGACATCGGAATAATAATATTTATGAAATAGATAAACAAAGGGAGGTTGGCGAAATTGTAAATTGAATTGCCGGGTAATGCGACTGTGTGTGCCTAAATGCATGTAAGAACTTTTTGTGTAGGAATTTAATTAGTGAAGTTTACATGTAGCAAATTACCTTTTATGCCATTTCGTCTCTACTGCAGAATTACAAAATTCACGTGAACTGTTTCGTTATATTTCTGTTATCAATTATACTTTTTCCTTTTAAGGGCTTCTTTTATTAAAAATCGAATATGTCTGTCGCAGCACAAAGGAAAATGCACTAGAACCCAAACGAATTATTCACACATTGTTTAAAATTCTATCTGTATTCTTCATTTTACATTTCACACCTCAGTGACACCTTTTGTCTGCGCCGTCTCGCTTTCATTATTCGATTATCATCGAGAACTGTCAATTGGCTGTCATATTCCGAACAATCGGCACTCGATCACACTCCTCTTTCTAATGAGGGACGACACATTGAGGTCCGAAGTGGAATTATTAAAAAACCATTAGATGTGGGGCAAAGACCGTGATGGATGGACTCTCGAATCCGATCCATTTCAATTTAAACGTCCCGATGTATAAAGGGTGAGTATCCCCCGAGTATGGTAATGTGTTTTAAGTCAGCCGTGGTCCGGTTCAACCGGATTTGTTGTCTTGAACGTACAGAAAACGTTACCAAACGAAATATTACATAGATACATCGTGACGTTTATAATGTTGCAATAACGGTTGGAACATTACTCACACCTAACCAGGAGTGATGAGCTGATAAATCATATCTAGTCGCCGATTTATATCGCAATAAACGAGGAGGGATTGCGGCAGTAAATAAAAAGTGCTAGCAACTCTTTATGATGTTTTATATTTATAGACTATTTAACATTTATTTCGTTGCTTACTTACCTCTTTTTATAACATTATGAAAATAACCAACATTACTGTTAGAAGCAAAAATGACAGTGGTATTTAAATATAAACGTAACAAATACCATCATTTACACAAGTTGATGCTACGCGCCGTAGAGCTTACCGCGCGAGTCTACGGCGTAGCGCGGCTACGGCGGAGCTACGAATGCTAAAAACCCAGGCCGTTAACTCGACTCCACTGTATAAAATAACCATCTGGGGAAACCGCCGCTTATCCCTTAGAAAAACTCTCTTTGTGAGGATAACTCGCTCTACATCCCCTCTTATGATATGTTTATGTACTTTGAGATTTTATGTGGACGTTCCAACGCCGAGCACGAATTTTATTGGGTTTATAGAATTTTATGACGCCATATTCCATGCAGTGGCCGCTGTTTTTCATTGTCTATTGATTTTGATATTAATAGTGCGGGGCTACGGTTAAACTGTCGTTTAAGTGTTTATTTAGTGTTAAAAAATGTGTCGGTAATAAATTATAATATGCTATCAACAAAACGTAAACAAAAAAGTGTCAAACAAACGTTAACCCGCCTGAAGCTGAGGTAATCTCTGCTCAAAACTATGTTTGGAGCGAGCTTTAACAGTTTGACGGCGCACTTAATGTATTTATACCGGGCACCGGCCAGCGGCATCTGTGGCTAATGATATCGCTGGACCTGCGCCCTGCCACCCCACCCCTCCCCGCCCCCGGCAGCCCCCATCACTCGGTCATTAGTTAAACACGCACAGCCGCCCGCATGTCGCAAGTTTATCTTTGGCTAAACTGTAGGTATGTGGAGTCGATTAGCCCTTTGATCAAATAATCCGGCGATAAAATAGAGCTTCAGGAAATTAAATTGTATTAAATGTCATTGTTCGGGTGCTCTGGCTGTGAAATGGTTTTATGTGGGGCAGGGCTGGCGGTAATGATTTTATATGGGGTATCAAGAGAATGAAGAAACATATAACTTGACAGAAATATAAACTGCCGGACAATAAGAATAAGTTAATAACTATTACTGTTATTGTGACCGCAATGTACCACAGTAATCTAACGTTCACTCTGTATACAGACAAAAACCAACCAAAATATATGGTGGTATATATACTTAATTATATCATAATTAATTATGTTCCTTAAAATGAATGGAATATATTCTCATTTTAATGTTACTATCGCTATTAAGGCTGGATCCTCTCCTGGTATAAATTTAAGATATAACGCATAGTGTATTTAGGTATATTTGTTTACAAAAATCTTGTTTAAAATAATGATTAATTTAAAGATTTTAAAGCAATAACTCTAGATAAAGGAATCAGTCTTCCAAAATCCCAACCCTTTAAAACAGATGTATACAATACTTACGTAACTCCGTACGGCGTAGATGTAAGGTAGAGTGGCGAAACTCGTGCGGACAGCACCCGAGGGTTTGAAGACACGCTCGTTACTCGCATGCGGCGTGCAAGATAAACCGCCCGCTAGTTTAATTGGCGGTCACATACACGTCTGCGTCTCATTCTACCGAGGTTCTAACATACATACATACAATTGCGACCTTCTCTCATAGGCGTAGGCAGAAACTACAAAACGCTAATTGTTACGTCACACCTGTATTCCCCGAACGGGTAGGCAGAGGCGTACTTATATACACCCACATTACGCCGGTATGTTTAGGTCCCATATAATAAGGGGCGAGCCTATGGCTATAGGCCGGGCACAAATCCAGACTCAGAGCTGCTACTGGGAATTTCAACAATTATTTGCATGCTTGTTTTGCTTCGTCCACCATCCGTCCATCTCGTCATAGGTACAGTTCTCGCCAAACTTATTGTCCGGCTTGAACTTGACACGAGCTAACTTCAACCTGGCCGTAAAAATCAGAGAGTAAAATATTGAATTAAAATGATTTAAAACGCCAGCCTACGACTTGAACTTTCGTTTTTATTTATTATAGTAATTATTTTTCTATCTCCAATTTTTACGGCCGGGTTGAAACTATCTGGTGCTAATTTCAAGCCGGACAATGAGATTAGCGGTACTATACACACGGTACGCGCGGAAGGACCGTTTTGATGGACCTCACTTTTAAGGTATAAACAAAAAAAGAAAAAGAAAAATAAAAACAGAAGCCAACTAGAAGCCCAGTTCCACTGAAATTGTTAGCTTCCAGTGATGCAAACAGCATAACGCGATTGATATCCGTTAAAGGTATATCGAATATCAAAGCTTTGATGGCGAATAGGTATGTAATTAAATGACCGGACAAAGCACTACTAGCTCTGACGCAGTACAGGTCATTTATTGTAATGATAGTATAGGTTACTAAACCGGAATTCAATGTTATTGTCATTGAATTCCTATGAATTCGCGTTTTAAAATTGTTGCGAGGATTTTGAGAATCTGTATGCAACAAAAGAGCATTGAAACCTGTTTCATATATCACTCATTTTAACTAACAACGAATATTCTAGACTAGTTGTTGCCCGCGGCTTAAATCGCATTCTAACAGACTTTTATATTCTATTCTGGGTTATTCTGATGTAGCTATAATACTGTAAAGCTTCACCAAAATCGATTCAGTGATTTTTGCGTAAAAGAGTAACAAATATCCTCACAACACAGATTTATAATATTAGAAGGATAACTAAATAACAATGTTCTCAAATCATATCTGTTGGAACATTTGTTGTAAAACAAAAGATAGCAAAAAGCAGTGTAGGGTTAAACAGTAAACGTTCTTGGTGACCGGAAGAGGGCGGGAGTGCGGCGGTCACTCGATTAATACTAACATTAATCTCAGCTGCCCCGTGCCAGGGGGCTTTAATTTATGCCCTCATTTTGACAATTGATGAGGGAGGACATCGTGTAGTATATTTTAAACAACAGACGCAGGTGAACTAGAATTAAACGGCGGTTACGTAAATTTACATATACATTGACTGCTTCATTTGTCTTGGTGATAAGCGCGGCTGCTATGCTGATGGTCCTGAGTTCTGTGCCTCGACCATGAGTTTTTCTCACTAGACTCGCTAGCGACGCCGTAAAATATTTGTATGGAAAACCTTGCAGTGCCTCTAGCGGTTACGTGAGGAACTAAAATCTGCTATGAGATTACAGCGTTTCGATACGTAGAAAACCTATCGAAAGCCATTCGATAGAACTCATGGTTGAGGGGCAGTTCTTTATCACTTTTACTTTATACTTACACTAGCCTTTGCCCGCGACAACGTTCCCCTAGAAGATTCCCCGATTTATCAACATTTTTAATTGCTACTCCGCTCCTATTGGTCGTACCGTGATGATATAATAGCCTATAGCCTTCCTCGTTAAACAGGCTATCTAACACTGAAAGAATTTTTCAAATCGGTCCAGTAGTTTCTGAGATTAGCGCGTTCAACCAAACAAACAAACAGAAACTATTCAGCTTTATAATATTAGTATAGATTATTATTTCATGACACATAATATCGTATTAAATTCTCTTTAACGACATATTTGTAACCAACTTCAAACTTCAAAAATGTTTACCTAGGTAATAGAAATCAGGTGGAACTCAAACGTACAAGATAATAAACTAATGTACAGATATACAATTTCTTCCCGTAGTTTATTAGCGTAGTCATTTTAAAAATGTACAGCAACAAATCCTCGTATCCGTAAATATTAAAAATCAGAATATTTTACAGCAAATCGCTGCCCTAATGAGTGTTGGTGAACGGTCGGTCTGCGAGCAAGGCATGCGTGAACGTCCGCTGCTCGTGACGTCAGCAGCGTCCGCGCGACCGATGCGAATATTAATTCGGGGACTGCCGCATCTCGCAACATCACTTGCACTCACTGAACTCGCTCACTGCTAATTGCATGAAAACTTAATCTGTTAATGTCAGTATATTCCTATGATATTTTTTATTCTTAATAATACATTTTAAGAACATTGTTATTTAATATCGAATTTGATAAATCTTAACCGAGCGGGGGCGGTGGTTCGAGTGCGAGCCCTGCCTGAGAGCCTGCCTGAGCCTATTTTCCATTTAAATTATTATTATTTATCGTTGTAAATTGAATAGTATTTTATTTTCAGCATTCAAGATAAGTTAGATCTCAAAATGTACTTATACACTATTTGAAGGTGAATTTAACAGTCGTACGTGTACCTATCTATATAAAACATAACATACTTCTAGCAATTTATACTGTACTAGTAACTAGTAATAGCCAGGGGCCAACAATTACCATCAAAAACTAATTATAGCCTAAACTATATTAATTTCGCATCCAAAATTATATATTCTGTGCTGACACAGAGGGTTCTGACAAAACTGATACGGAATAAATTTTCAACTTAATTTAACTAGACAAACACAAAGGACCGAATAAAGGGACCGACTTAATTTCAGTATTGAGGTGGAAACTAATGATAAGCTAGTTTGCTGAATACATACATGGAACTATAAAACTTTTGAACATCAACTAACTGACAACCCTAACTATGGGTCCAGGGGGCCTAGACAAGTTGCAATTTGACATTCGAATCAACAAACGAATAGAAACAAAATGTATGAAAATGACATTAGTCACAGCCAGATTTGTCGAAAGCTTGTGTCATTTTTCCATATTTCCATACATTTTTTTTCTATTAATTTGTTGATTCGAATATCAAAATAAGAAGAGTACCTATATAACTTTGCATATTAGGTATAACGTATGTGGGAATATTCACATGAGCTGAGGAAACCAAGATAATTGAGGTAACAATATCATTTATATGAAACATAAAACTTTACTGAAAATAACGGGAAATACAGGCTTGATGGAATGTGAAATTAATTGAAGGACTCTAAACATAAACTACATTAAACCGATGAGAGAGCGGGACTGCGATTTTGCGATATGCGATTTTGAACTAAATTAAGCGCTTTGATAAGCTGCTGTTTAACATGTTATAATTATAATGTTTTTCTCATGCAGTAGTACTTTCTAAAAACTACCACATCCAAGTGTAAAGAATATTTTAAACGGTGGTGGCTCGCCAACTGCTCCCCAACGTTCCGTTCGTCCGATTTCGCGCTCGACTATGCTCGCACAGCTGTTGTACTGACACATCACACTCAACATTTAAAAAATACGTGTCACGTATAATGAAATAATCGTAAAATAAAAATACGGCGGACTACACATGCTCACCTCGTACACAAAATCTCTTAGGTATGCAAGTTTCCTCACGTTGTTTTCCTTTACCGTTTAAGCGAATGATACGTTATATTAATAATAAGTACATAATTGTTAAAATACAAATTCAAAATCCTATATGTAGGTCTAAGTTACCCATCTAGTTAAATACCTACTTGACAAATACTTGTGCAGTCCGCCAATCCGTATCAGGCGAGCATGGTGCCCGCGAGCATAGCCCTTATAGTAATTTTATTTTACATTCACAGCTCAGTCTTCTTTTAATTACAGGTATTTTTACTTGACTTTACTTACAAAAGTAATGGATCCCGCGTTAAAATCGGCTCACGACTGAACACTGTTAACTATTCAATGACCGGTAAGTTGTCAAAGATCATGCCAAAATTGCTATCCTCATAGACAAAGTTTTTTTTTAAGAAATTGTAATCGTACTCAGTCAACTCTGTTCCAGCCGTTTCAATAGCCTAGACGTTTTAAGTACTCAAAACCAATATTATAGTCCTTTCAACTTTACCCTTTAATCTATTAAAAACGTTCGGTATTGGAAAATCAAACAGGTGCTCGTTCAGTCAAAGGTCATAATTTAATCAACGTGCAGCGTAGTGGTCCGTCTGTGCATCTGATAGTCGCAGTTATTAAACCGCAGACTGCCATGTTCAATTTACAACGTAACCCCATGGAAAATGTTGCGATTGTGTACATACCTGTGAATTTGGCGGCCATCATGATTTCTGCGGTTGTAACGTTAATAATAGACCGATTAGTCGTATGGGGTATACGTACTCGATTTGGGAGATCTCGAAATTGATAATTGGTAGGTTTCAGCAGTACTAATTATTAAAAGTTTGCCTATAATGCTAAACGGTAAACTATGCTAATAATAATAAGCTAACAGGTTATTAATGATAAATAAGATGTGTTAATTTTGTTTTATTTCAATTAGACCATTTATCAATCGGTACTTTAGAAAAGTTAAACTAGTTGCACGGTCTCAAAAAGTGGATCTTATGGAGAAGAGCCGGCAAGAAACTCCATAGACTCCATAACTCAACAGGCATTAAGATTGGCCCTTTGTATCTACATTAATTATACTTACATGTAGAAACTTCTTGCTTTAAGTTTAGATCGGATTTTTACTTCGTATTGTATTCGTTTTCGTTCGTGTTGTACTTTTATAAATGATTTTAAAACTTTTAAATGCCGTCGACATCATGGAATATTTAAAAATCATTCAACCAATTCTTTGAATTACTAATTGGTTCAAAATAAACACAACCCGAATTTATCATATAGGAATTACTAATGAATGCTGCACGGATTTCCACTTTATTAGTTCGTACCGGGAATTCCACGCGTTTAGTTTTACCATACATTTTCATTCGGCAGTACTGCGCCGGGGGAACTAATTAATATGGCTAATATGATTAGTAGTTGTTCTCTTGCAACTTGTGTCTGGCAATGCAAGACCTTTGTGAAGTGTATGCTTTGAAGATTTCTCGTAAGTAGTCTAGCAAACATACAGAACAATAATTATTTACTAACTTCCTATAATTTCTATTAAGACTCTATTCGGGTTACGGTGTTATGGTTATATTATCACCCAGAAAAACGTTATCTTTCCTACGCGAGATCGTTAGATTTTTACATTCATTCATTATCAAGTTATCAACCCATTAATTGTCCCACTGTTGGGCACGGGTCGTTAGATACTTGCAATTTATTCATATACCAATAGGTGATCTAGACTACATAATTAACGGTAAGTATAAGATCATTATATAAGTAAACGTATCTAAAGTAGTACTAGAGTAGGTACTTTGCTAGTAATCCAATAACTTTTTTTAATAGTATCTTATGATAGATTAGTCTAGGAAAGGTACACTAAGCTTACTGTTTCAAACCACTGTCATATATAAGTTGCAAACTAAGTCAATAGTATAAGTAAATAAAAATCTGGCTACATAAAACAGTGTTGTATTACATTTTTATTACACAGCGAATGTCGCTTGAGGCCCGGGGCGGGCGGCGGCGGCGGCCGTGCAATTATTGCGTGCATATTACTACCGCCCCGGGGTAATCGCTGGACATATGACTTATATCTGTTTTTAGTCAATTATAAGTGCTGCAAATAACAAACATTAATAACATCGGATTTTACACTGATTTTAAGTATAGTTTGAATGAAAATATTTCATTAGTTCGTGTAAAAAAGTTTATATATCAATATTTTTTATTGTATGGGTATTATACTTTAGCAAAGGCCAAGATCTTGACTGATAAGCATACATAAGGTTAATGAACGCAAATGATACGAAAATGTATAAATATCTTCTATGATACCATTATATAAAAAAATATATTTGATGTACATAGTTTTTGCATTTGATTTCATAATAAAAATTCGCATTTAATATCCATCGATTTATTATTCAATTGTTAGCGCAATACTCTTAATTGAAAACTGTGGGTGTACTTACATAAGTAGGTACATCTCTGCCTACTACCTAGTGTGATAGTATGTTATATTTAAAGTGAATAATACGTGTATTATTGTGAAACAACAATACAGATGATGTATGTTATTCTGGGAACGATAGTATATATGAATGTCATGAAATATTTTGGTATGTATGGCCTTCAATTGAATGAAATTATTGTGGAATTATTAAATCATTGTTACTCTTTCAATAATGATTCTTTGAAATAACGCAATTGTTCAACATTTTATTTGGAAATATTTCATGGAAATGATCAGTGTTTACATTTCTCAAAGAATAATATTCTCAAACAGAGAGGTAACTAAATCACGTTCCGCTTCACAACTATATATCATGAGCTGAGACTTGTTTGGGAATTAAGCTACAATTAAATGGTCGTAAATTCCAAGTTTGGGTTCGGGTCACTTCGGGGAGTGCGGCGGCAATTTATCAATTATTTACGCCACTTGGTCCCCGCGCTGCGTCTGCCGTCACCTAGCCGAGGTGCCCATAGACTGACTCGCCGATCTATTGATTGACACTGCATATAAATAAACACGCTTTAGGTTTTTATCAATTATTAGTTTGATACAAAAAAATGCATTGTACAGTTACTAATTAAAAATTAATTGATCAAGGCTGCTTTTTAAATATTCCTCTTAACCATTCTAAGAACGAATCAGAATGTGAGGGGTTGTATTATACTGGTAGACTGCACACGTTGAGTAGATTTATCAGGCATGCCTTGGGGCATGGCTTCTTCACAGTGTTTTTCTATGTAATTATTAATTCGTTCAAAATGTCAGAGGTTCCTTGCATTCAAACTCAACTAAGAACTAACTACCTACCTATGAATGAGCGATCCCCATTTTTAGTACAGTTCTGTTTAGTCCATCCTTAAAGTCCTGGAAGATATCGCTGGTCGCGATAAGGCCGCCCTTTGTATGTTTTATAATTCATGTGGTCCTGTCACTGTTAATTTGATAAATAAAAGAAGTATAGGTATAGTCTAGGCAAGAACATTAGAGGTTTCCCAACAAAGTGGACATCTCACTCTATCAGAGCCGTTACAAGTAAATACAGAAAATGTAACAGTAGGTAGGTACATGTGTGCTAGGGTCGCACAATCAGTCACTTAGTGTTGTCCCAGTGCCGAGGACGGTGCCCGTGGTCGCACATCGATCTACGTCAACCGCAGTTTCGGAGTCGCGGACTTGAGTCAAGAGTCGTAAGGCGGAGCACAGATGCTCCCGGGAAATATGCGATAAATTATTTGTAGATCTACGAAGATAGATCTGATCATGGATAGTATCAAGACATCTGGGAAACTTAAAATATAAAAATATTATTTATTTGGTTGTGCTTACTCTGCACGTTAATAAACCATACATTCCATTACTAGTTATGCAATTTTGTAAAATGGTGAGCATTCGAAGGTTTCTGTCAAAAATAACAAATAAAGTAAGTTTTCCTAAAATAAACAAAATTTAAAGTTGAAACTAGATTATGTATTAGTTTAGCATTACTGTCATGAAACCTTATCTTAATCATTTATATCTCTACCTTCAATAAAGAACCGCCTCAGCTTCATAAACTGCTCCTAACAGTTTTTTTACAAAAAGTTTCAAAATCTATTACAGTTCCTATACCTACAACTATTTCTTTTCAGGATTTTTAAATTCTAAACCTCGTCATTTTTCGAACATGGATTCAAGCAATTTCAGTTTTTTGTTACATGTCTGCGGAAGGTTACTTAATTTTAATTGTATTACGTTATTGCAGTCCCTTAATATAAACACAGCTAGGTAAGTTAATTAAATATCGAATATTTGTGTAAGTAGTAAACAAATATGAAAATAAATGAACATATTTCCCCCTTCGGATTTAATAAAGTTGCGCTATCGGCTGCTAGTAAATATTCACACTGACTTTTATAACTGTACCTACAGGATATATTTATTGCATTTTATACTGCCAATGTATCCACAGCATTCATATTAAATATGAATAATATATAATTATTATGTACTTACTGATTTCTGACACTTACGCGAATACTAGACATTGAAATAAAACTACTTTTTACGGATTTTATCGCGTTATATTGATATTATTTTAATCCCGACGTTTCGGACCCTTTACAGCGTCCATGGTCACGGGTGACTAAGGTGGTAGGCGTCTTGACGTTTCAATTACTAACAGCTACCCTACATTTTTGTTAATTGTTGGCAATCCGATTCACGCAGAACGAGCTCACCGTATCCTTCGGTCTTGCAGTATTTGGCTTGGATTTAGATTTAATTGAATCTATAATAGGGTTCCAAGCAGGTGGTAAGACCCAGCCATCTTCTAAAATATAACGCGATAAAATCCGTAAAAAGTAGTTTTATTTCAATATTATGTACTTAGCTTTATTTTATTTGTTCTAAGCAACGTTCAAACCTTAACATTACAGTGTTTAGGGGATAAATGTGTTAGATATAGGTAATTTTCTATAAAAGAGTTATCAAATGGACTAACATGTTGGTAGTATACTAACAATCAGTACATAAGCACGTAGTGTTTCGTAATATTTACGACATAGGTTAATTAAGACGCAGAGAGCTGAATGGGCAATTTCTCCTTAACTGCAAGTGTTACCGTGATTTACGCGAACCGTTTGTTATCTGTTTTGTTGCACCCATTGTATGTAGTTGTAGCTATAGGAACTTTCAGGTAGTTATGCGACATTCATAATGTTTCATGTTAAGTTGGGTATTAAAGTGCTGGTTACCGAAAAGCCACTTTATTCTTGAGCGACAAATTGTGAAAACCTTGGTTAACCTAAAAAACAAAACACGAATATTTATTGGAGTTGTAACAGCTTGACTTTAAAGAAGATGATTATTTTAAAGACAAAACTTTCGTTCAAAAACATATCAATGAAATAGTATGTACGATTCTTGGGAGTCTTTTGTTATTCGCAGTCTTAAATAGCATTATAATTTTAACCTGAACTGTTACGTACGGAAGCTGAATAATTTCACAAGCCTTTAAGAACAGATTTGATCTGTAAACGACGGCCCGTCAGCTGTTAAGCCGAGATCTTTTATATGAATCGTTCAAACAAAGGCGAGGCGTCGGAGCCAACTTAAGCTTTTGTTCGTTAATTCCTTGGATGAACACTGCGCTTTCTTGGTTCTTGTACGTTGGTAAAGACTTCGAGAATCGTTGGTGTAATGTTATATAATAGGTACTGTTGGATTTAAAGTGATGGAGTAGGTAATAGACATCATTCACACCAAGCGATAACCGATTACTTATATGGTTATATGGTATAGTTTTTCTATTTAAAAATGATCGCAAAGGAAGAAATACCATTTCTGTTAGGAGACGAGACGCTTACAAATATACATACTTACATAAAATCTAAAGTAGGTAAAATGTATTCTTTTATTATGGATTCTTCTTGCGGGAATAGTGGGGCTACGAATGCCTTACAATTCTATCATAGGTGGATAACATTAAAAAGAACCGTTATGAAATAAATATTTATCACACATTCAATAACCCTCCTTCGACAGTCGGGTAAAAAAGTCTTAAGTAAATTATTATAAATACAATGTTTTAATTAAATATATCCGTCACACTTTAAATCATTCAAACACAAAGTTAGGGCCTTTGTTGAAGGTTTATACAGTATATATCGAGCATTAGAGCCCCGTATTGTCTTGACGTCATCAGTCACGAGAAGCGAAAACGTAACAATACAGGATTAGCAGTTGACGCCTTTATAAATATTCATTTTGACTGTATTAAATTCGAGAGCCGTTTGGAGTTACGTTTTGTTTGCGACAGATGTGTTCTCCAAAACTTCGCAGCGATAATGTTCGCGTGAATTAAGCGATTCAAGGAAATCTTTAGCTCATTATACAATGCAGTTTTTGCCACCTTAATTCTCAATTTTAATTATGGGTGCTACTTACAATATGGTAACTACATGTGGAAATTAACTTTGAGGGCTGTAGGAGCCAAATTGCACAATGAAGTAACCACGGGGGCTAGACAAGTTGCATTTTGACATTTGAATCGACAAACAAAATGTATGTAAATGACATTAGTGAGCCCGATTTGCCGAAAGCTTGTGTCATTTTCATACATTTTGTTTGTCGATTCGAATGTCAAAATGTAACTTGTCTACCCCCCACGTCAGTCAAACTATCTAATGTGAATCTATAAGACAAACCTTGTTTATTTTTGGAATATTAGTAAACACTACTACATATTACATTACCTACCAAATAATCTGCCGCTACGAAATAATACCTATTCTACATTGTTGTGTTCCGTTTTGGAGGGCAATGTAATCGGACTGAGGTCTCAAGACTACAACAAGCTAGTACTATTGGTGTAAACTTGCTAGCTATCCTATTTCAATTAAAAAAGTGGTATATGTATACTCACGACTAATTTTCACTACCTGAAGGGTCAAAACAGTAGTACTTACATAATGACAAAGCATTGGCTGTCATAAATTGAAGCTTTTGACAAACTAACACTATTAAAGTCAATCCTACCCTAGGTATAAGCACATTAGCCTGCATGGAGGTGTCCATAGTGAGGTAGTGGAGCGAACTATCGCGGTATCTTCACGCTCGGCCGAGTGGAAGGCTTCTGCTCCATCACACGCGTCGATCGCTCAACGCACTTCTACCTATTACAAAATATTTTTTAACTTTATCCGTATATTGTCACTTTTTTGTAATGTTTTATCTAATGTTATTTTAAGTTTTTCCGAGATAATTTTATTTTTTATTTTTTTATTAGCCATTACTGTCCCACTGCTGGGCAAAGGCCTCCCCCAGGTCTTTCCATACACTCTTATCTTATCTTATCTTATTGGATAATTTTATATCAATGTTAATTATCCAATCAACTTATATCAATTTCAATCATGCTTATACTATATTTTATATTAATAAATTGTCACCCCAAAATGTACTGTAATACTCCCTATCGTAATGGCCACTGGATAACTTTAAGAATATACTAAATTACCATTGTATTTATTCGTAAGTGGACACTGTTCTTTAGAATAAATAAAGAATCTTTAAACCGAAACGGATATGAAGGAAATATTCCTGAATGTTCCTGATGTCACTTTATAAAGATGCAGCTCGTCGCGGCTTACATTGGAAAACGACTTTTTAAAATCGGTCTATGTACTAGTTTTTTTTTGTTTATTAATTAGTTACAAAGAAAAATACATATAATTGCTCTTCAAATATGTAGATAACCATCAACTCTATATTTATATTGTAGACATGTAAGACATGAAGAGAAATTCGACATCACAATGATCTCAGTAGCTCAGGAAGGGCCTGTTACACAACGTCTGGTGAGCCAGACCATAGAAAACTTATAAGTAAATGGTGAAACCGGCCCTAAGACAATCGTGAAACTTTATTCCCTTAGAATTATTTAATTTAATGGTCTACTTAATTGAAATAAAATCTTTTCACTTTTGTGTTTATTCTGTGCAGTTGCAGTTATCATATTAACACATGAATTCTAATGTATCAATGTTCCGTATTATGCTTGGTCGGTGGCCGAGGCTAATTAAGGCAATTAATATATTACCGGTACCTATGCGTCATTAATGCGATTATGTGGCTCAGTAATACTGTATTATTGACTAATATCAATATTGAATCAAGTCTGGATCAAAAGCAAGCCATTTATGAGCGAACATGACCTCCGATATTGTTTACAAATAATTAATTGTCGAATGCAACTGTGGCTGTTGATATTGGCGTAATAAATGCTATGCCATATTCTATCCGCATAAATAAATACATTCCTGACAGTGACATATTCGCTACCAATATGCACTCTATTCACAGAATAGTAACGTTCAAAACGTCAAAAGAGTTTTACAGAAATAATAGTGCCCGTAACACGTTAACGAACAGTTTCGAACGGTCGTATATACGGAATTTAAAAAGGAATTAATTTTATTCATTGGGAAATAGAGAATATATTGGCTTGGATTAGTTAAACGATCTTGTACGCAATTGTACGCGTATCTTCATCATGTTTTTCTTTTAATTTGGACTGTAAATTGTTGACAGTAAAGTTGAATATCAAGTGAGTGGTAGTGTAGATACGTGTGTCATGAATGCGTGTGTTGAAGGGGTGATACAGGGTGGTGGATTCGGTGCAACGCGTGCCCGTGAATAATGCGTCGCTAACGGGCGATTAATGTCCACCATCGGACTATCGGCCGTTTTTACCGTGCTCACATTCGATTAAATGGATCATATCCAGATATACTGTTGACGATGACGGAAATAACATACCTAAATAATTTTTTTAGACATCACACTTTAAATTAGCCTAAAACAGTGCTTTAAATAGAATTAATTTATAGATATTAAGGACCTGTTTCAGCACCTCTGGATAACCGCTAGCTGTTGGATAAATTTAAAAAAGGAACAAAAATTTTATTAAATTATCTGCCAAGTAATTGGTGTTGAAATAAACCCACCTTTCAATGAAATGGCATGAATATAATGAAACTTAATGTAACATTAATTTTATTTAGGTACCTTAAGTGACATTCCTGGAACAATACATAAATTTCAGTGCTGTTCTTTATTTTACCGAAATGCATAAACACAAAATAAATCTCCTATATTTTTTTACAGGTAATGTTTATTATAAATAGAGTAAGAACTGTGTTTTTACTGTAAAGAGGTAATATATATATATAACTCGATCTTCTTTTTTAGGAAAATCGACACATAAATTCTTATTATATATTTACACAACATATAAAGCACACAATACATAAATTAGATACTCAAAGCTTATCTAGTTAGTAACTGGATATTGGCGCAGGATTAAAGTAGATGCCAAACTGTAAATCAATGAAGCCTGTCTAGTCAGGTTAATCAAATGTATCCAACAGAGCTTAGGAATATGCAGGAAGTACTGTCGGGAAGACAAGGCCTAGAATAGTATTCGATTGTCTATTTAAAAGAGAGGATTCCAATTCTGACTAATTCGTCTTTGAGGTAAATTCTATTGTGAAGATAATTAGGTAAAATAAATTAATTAGGTAAATTCGATTAAATTCAATTATCTTACATAGGCTTTGTTTAACATAAGGCTGAAGGCGTTTATGAAGTATTTACATTGGTTTTTTAATAACACCTGCTGCTGTAATTATTATGATAAATATTGTCTTGTACCAAACAATATTTTTGGTACATTACATTATCCTATTAAATAATAATATTAACTAGTAAAACTACAGATTTATGAAATTGTACTTTTTTATTCAATTAAATGTCAAGATAATATTAATTTACCGTTAAATCATTCATTACATCTTGAAATTTACGATACTGAGACTAAGTATAAAGGTAATTAAACTGCATTTAATATGTTCTGAACATAATAAAATCACTGAATAAATAAGAATTAGTCTTCTGATCTAAATTTAAAGCCATAATACCTAATAAGAAAATTTTTGTTTACTTTATTTACGTACCCATATGTTTAGATTTTGCCAATAAAATCGTTCACGTAACAATTGTGTAAGTACATGTCCAGTGTAACACAGCACCATGTGCGCACATTCCAGGCATAACTGCGCGCAACCCTACTCGAAGTTCAATGGAACACGCCTAATACGCCATCTACCACTGCTCCTTATCAAATTGTGGCTCATAAATTTCAATAATTTACTTGAAGAAATATATAAAAACGACAAAACATTTATTATTCATTAAACAATCAAAATAAAAAAAAAATAGAGCAAATATAAATTAGAAAGACTTTTGTATGGTTGAAAGTAGGGTTGCCACTGGGGAAAGTATTTACCGAAGTATGAATTTAAGAACTATATTTTATATCTATGTTATACAAATAGCTGCTGCTGCGGAGACTCTCAAACGGCGCAAGTATACTAACTTATCTGGTAGTTATGTATTTGAGCCGTTTGGAGTCGAAACGCTCGGTTCGTGGGGTCCGAGTGCTCGTCTCCTTTTTAAAGAAATTTCAAGGAGACTGGTCGACTCTTCACGTGACCAGAGGGCTGGCTTGTTTCTGGGGGAACGTATAAGCATTGCCATTCAACGTGGCAATGCTGCCAGTCTTCTGGGTACGTTGCCAGACGACGGTGATGCGGAGGAATTCTTCGACGCTTAGTGTAACGGTTTTTTTTTTCCTCTGTAGGTGTTTATCATTTTTCTTTTATATAAATATTTTAATTTAAAATTAGTTATATTCTTCTTATAATCTTTTATATCTTAAGACTGTTATACAAATTAATAAATTAGTTTGTTTTGATTTGAAAATTATCATAACTTGATATTTTTGAAATATTTTAACGTCAAACCAGCAAACAAAAAACCCAAAGAAATATTCGCTATAAAGCATTCCCCCTTATTGATGACAGGTACGTTTAAAAACAAGGTTTTTTATCATGTAGACACAATAGCCCCATAAAGAGACATCCCGTCGACAGTGAAAAATGACACTCATCATTTCAACACCATTTTTATGAGCACAATTTCTTTCGCATAAAAATAAAAATCGCATCTTTATGAAAATATCTCTTCAATTGTCATTCATGGCGGCGTTGCGCGTATTTGTCACCCGCCATGTCGGTTGCGGGTCGCGTTCCAAATATAAAAATGCAATTTTAAACAAAAATCCAGCCGCTGGATTCGAACCCTCACAATAAAAAATAAATGCGTAGCAAACGCAGAAACATGCGCCCAACTTTTATTCTGCCAGATATTTTTTCAACTTTTGTCATGGAATGCCCACCCTTTGTAGTCCTGTAGCGAGGATAGTTTATGGTCGAAACAATTTTTATGCAGGATTCGTTTTAATTCCTCAATTAGGTAATCAACTAATCTATTTCAACCAAGAATCAAAATACCTACTTAGTTAAAGAAAGATTGGTATATTTTTTTTTATAAATCTTTTAGTCCCTTGATCATTTTTATTACTTTTCTTAATTAACCTGTGAATAGCAAAAGTAAATCAAAGGGACATTGTATTTAGAAAAAAACATTTGTTCCACTGAAATAGTTATAAACAGCAGATTAACTGAGGGTTACTTGCAGTGGAACCCTAACAACAAAACTAAATTGCGTTCATTTTAGCTACAAAAACGTTTCGAGTTTCTCGCACAAAGTCAGATATAAAGACCTGTCACAATAAAATAAACTTTACGATGTAATTTAAAGAACACCAATATCAAATACAAATACAATCGCCAATAAATTTGATTCGCGAAACAAAATCAAAGAACGGTTGTCTCGGGGGGTTCTGTACATGAATTTGGTATTCACTGTGTCGTCAAGAAGACATCAGGAGGCAGAGTAGCAAAATATTATAATAGCATAATGGTGTCAGGTGGCGTTGTTCTATAGGGATACGCTTTTATAAATACGGTTACCTTTAGGGATGGGCGTTAACAGTCGATATTTAATGAAACCTGTATTTTTTATCGTGATATAACTCATTCATTGTGTATTTTGAAATAAATTGCCACTTTAATGCAGAGATAAAGAATATTCTAGCTTCACCTTTTGCAAAAAAAATGGTTGAAGTTACACGAGAATACTCAAGTTACTTATACTCCGGGGGAAGGTGGCATACACACGGTCCTTGTGGAAGGACGAAGAGCAATGGACCTCTTCTAACTGATATGTAAAAATGATAAACCCTTTTTGTCTTGTTCTACATACTTCCACTAAAGTAACTGGTAAAAACGATGTTAGTACAATATTTTTTTGATAATTAGGCTTCCTTAGCAAAACTTTATCGATAGGAGTAACAACACTAGTTCAAAATCGGCGTCGTGGAACGTCGCAACCGACGCCGCGACGACGGCGGCATCGCATACACTATAAGCGGGGTTTAGGCTCGTGATATGAAAGCGAAGTGACGTCACCAGCTCTTCAGCCAACATCCATGTAACTTTGTACGAGATCGCGTCGAGTTTTATTGCTCGTCGGATTGTCGTGTGCTTAGTTTTATTGCACTCCCGGTGTTTAGATACCGCCTCTGCGGCGTGAATGCCAAACAGCTCGGAATATTCATGTACCCAAAATCAACGCAGCTAACCCCAAACCAACGGATTTTATTACTGTTTGCGAACTATCAACATTCGAGCGTACTATCTAACTAATAATATATTCAAACCTTTTTATATGTAAACAATGTAACATGAATTAATTTAAACCCCAACAGTAATGTTTACTCGGATAACGGTGATTAGGTAAAATGCACGAAAACGGCAATTAAGAATGAAAAATGATCATTACGCTCGTTTATAATTAAAAAGCACCCACGTATTCATATGCGTACTAGTCTGTTTCGACTTTGATTAATATTGGACTTGACAGGTTGGAAGCTTTCAAGGTGTAACGAAATGATCGTCCATTTATAAATGCTTTATTACTTTTAGAATAATTAAATATTATTAGATAAAATGTATGAATTTACTTAAATTAATTTTAGTATCAAAAACCAGGGATAACAGGACTTATTTGAAGCACATTTGAACGCATAGCACAAATTTCTCCCGCCCAAAACCGCAACTTTAGGGTGGGTTTTTAAATCTAATATATAAAACAAAGTCGGGTTTGTTACAACACTTATAACTCGAGAACTGCTGTGCCTATTTTCATGATCTTTGATTTGTTGGATTTGTCACCACCTCGAATAACAGATTAACTAAAAAAATTGGTGTAACGGGGTTCAAACGCGAGCGAAGTTGCGGGAATCAGCTAGTACTTACATAAAACACATACCGAATACTGGTATCTAATACGTTAAGTGTCTAGGTACATAATTTTGTAAATTTATTATTTAAAATTATTTATAAAAATAATTCAAATTATTGTAAACGAATATAACCTAACCTAACCTAAATTAAAAATTTAGAAAACCCCCGACACGAAATGTAATTTGCCATTTTATGGTGGCGGCCATCTTGGATTTGAAATTTATCATAGTGTATAGTGTTCTCCTAGTTAAACCCTTTCATTTGATACCCATATTGAGGGAGTTGTGAAAAAATATTTAATCCACTATTTTATAGCGGCGGCCATCTTGGACCGATTTTCATCAAACATAGCTAAGAACACTCCCTACTGATACACCTTTCAAATAAAAAAAACAAAATTAAAATCGGTCCATCCGTTCGGGAGCTACGATGCCACAGACAGACACACACACACACACACACACACAGACACGTCAAACTTATAACACCCCGTCGTTTTTTCGTCGGGGGTTAAAAATATCTCCGTAAGTACCTAATCGTTTTCGTTTCGATAAAAAAAAACGGTTACAGGCTTTGGTGAAAAAAAGTCTTACGATAGTGCACCAGTGTTTTATTGTAATACGAAAAAAAGCTAAACAATAAACACACTAGATTAACCCATCGCAATGGATATGGATAATCCATATCTGTCGCGTTTAAATCGCGGCAAACGAAAATGTCAACTTGTAATCTATGTAATTAAGTGAATGTCAGGGTGGGTTTACAGTAGGGTCACCGCACACATAGAATACTTTTCAAGGATTCTGGTCTTTAGGTCCGCATACCGTTAGATTTTAAGTATTTTCAATGCATCTAGCTAATTTTATGTCTTGAGCACTACTAGTATAGTTAGGTAGGTTTGAACTTATACAATCTCAACCCCCTACTGTTTGTTAGTGATGCTCTATACTTATCTATACTAATATTATAAAGAGGAAAGATTTGTTTGTTTGTTTGTTTGTTTGTTTGTTTGTTTGTAATGAATAGGCTCCGAAACTACTGGACCGATTTCAAAAATTCTTTCACCTTTGGAAAGCTACATTATCCCCGAGTAACATAGGCTATATATCATCACGCTACGACTAATAGGAGCGGAGTAGTAATGAAAAATGTAGCAAAAACGGGGAAAAAATTATAAGACCACGCGGGCGAAGCCGCTGGCGGGAAGCTAGTATGTATATAAAAATTTAGCTTTCGTATATTATTATTATGTCTAAAACTCAAAATTAAAATTCAAGTCAATTGATTGACTTGTATACAATAGTGTGTTCCTAATAAAATAACTCAGAGTGAAGTGTGGCCAAGTTTAGCAAGTTCCAAAATAATGGGTAAAATACATTTTGAAATAACTCTTAGAACTTAATACTGCAGCAACATTTTTATAGAAATTTATACGATCTGACAACCCTAGTTTACGGGTACGGCAAGCCAACCGTCTCGTCGCCGCCGCCTCGCCATGAAACACGATTATGATATGAACACAGTATAAGTGCGTGAGACATAATGGCCGACATTATTTTGACAACGTATTAAAATTGGTTTTACAACGAAGCACCGTTGTTACAAGCAAATGGATAAACATGACGCTTCGCTAACTCTATAATAAACGCACATGTTTTTACTTATTAGGAGAGTTTGCACAAATATTTTAATATTGCGACTATTGCAAGAAATTTAATGTTAGGTACTTATCTATTTATGTTTAATTAAGTCAGTAAAACGTACAGTGATGAAAATTAGTCACGCAATATAGTAATATACATGAATATATGTTTTTTCATATTAAATACTAAGAAGTAATATGCATAAAGTATTTTAAAAGCAGGTTATCTAGAATTACGCTTATAAACAGACGATCATGCCTATATTCCGCGAAGGGTTTCGCAGAAGTGTACTAATGTAAGCTACAGATCGCCGCCAGTATGCTTTAGGTCTCATGTTATTAACAAGCGAGCCTATTACCGTTAACCGGGCACAACTCCAATAAAAACACAATAACACTTTGCTCGACCTGGAAATTGAACCCAGGACTTCGAGCGTTAGGTTTAGTATCGTTTATAAAAATAATTGAGCATCAAAATTCTTCCCAAAATGAAATATAACCTAAATTATAAATTTAGAAAACCCCCGACATGAAATGTAATTTGCCATTTTGTCGTGGCGGCCATCTTGGATTTGAAATTTATCACAGTGTACCTATAGCATTCTCCTAGTTGAGCCCTTTCATTTGATACCCATATTGAGGGAGTTGTAAAAAAATATGTAATTCACTATTTTGTGGCGGCGGCCATCTTGGACCGATTTTCATCAAACATAGCTAAGAACACTCACGACTAATTCACCTTTCAATTAAAAAAAACAAAATCAAAATCGGTTCATGCGTTCGGGAGCTACGAGGCTGCAGACAGACACACACACACACACACACACACACACACACAGACACACACACACACATACATACACACACACACAGACACGTCAACCTTATAGCACCCCGGCGTTTTTGCGTCGGGGGTTAAAAAATCTCAGTTCACACTGTTATATTAACAATCAACATCATACATTTAAAGATATGAGACGCGCCGACTCAGGAGATTCGCGGTGCGAACTTCGCGAGTTAATTCCTGCTAAATGAATTATTCCTTCCCGCCGAGGTGGCGCCCTCTATTGACGGAGTAAACTCGCTAAATAGTTTCGTTCCCGCTGCTATTATTGTTGAGAAACTGTCGCATAAGTTAGATGTTGAGTATGTCTGCTGACACAATAGTTTCCTAGTTGGTTAAATTGTCCCTGGAGTGAATCTTTGTCACTATGTTTTGATCATAGCTGCAGAGGATTTTGTTTACCACGCTCAGGTTGGTTAACTATATTGTTTGCAGTCGAATATATCAACTTTTTGTCTGTGAAACTGATTATAAGGCTAGAACGTATAATAATTTACATATTATATTAGTGCACAAGTACATTGCGACGTATACTGTTCTCAGTTTACAAAATTTTGCAAGAATTCTGCAAACAAAAGAAAACATTCATTACTTTATAAATCAATCAAATCGAATAATTTTAACTGAACTATATTTAATTAATATACGAGTATCATCTGACAAACACTTGATTAAATATAAATCAAGAAAACAATGCCTTCTCATTAACACAAAACCAATCACTTAGAATTCAGAACAAACAATATTTTGATGTCTATAGTTGTCATAGCAATATAAAAGATTTACAGGACATTGAGACGATAAGGATCTTAACTTTTGGGGTATCCCAAATGCATGGTAATACAATGATATTAATATATTTATAATGTCATTCCGATTATAAAATAAAATTGCAAATCTAGCATACATTTTTTGCCCCGAATACTTCATAAATAATTCTTTGCTGCACCGCAATATGGTTGTCAGAATGAATGCCTTTTGAGAACTGTTTGAACTGATTAACAACCTCCTGTAGACTAAATAAATATAACCTTAAGCTTATTGAATACATCATAGTCAGACTAAGTCGAAGCCTTCATTAGGAGTTAGAGAATGATATCCAATCCTCATATCACGCAGTGTCGCGGTTGTAAAGCGGCTTTACCCCAACGTTAGGATCCCTGCGACGTTCCTAAAACCAGAATACTCAATTAATATGCTAATAATATGGAGGATTTGACAAGGGTGCGGTGCAAGGTGCAGTAAAACCGAACACGTGTTGAAATAGCACTGTCTTATCTGTGAACTTGGAATAATTTTGCTCGTCTTTGTTTTGTATATTCAGTTATCAAACTACGAGTTTAGTTAGCGAAAACCGTTAGCGAATCTGTTTAGTATTTTGTCTCAAAAGCCTTGTTCCTTAGGAGGCACCAGCCACTCACTATTCAAGTTTTTCATGATTTCCTGAAATAGTGATAATGACACAAAATCTTTTAATGATGAAACCTAAAACTAAGATCTTTTTAAAAAACATCTTCAGAAAATATCATGATAGTAATTTTTATTAGTTACCTATGGAGATTTTTCTGATTTTAATTGTGATATTAAACCTCCCACAGATCATCCACAATCTATACGATAAATAAATTAGTGAACACATTCACCGCGATCCGATCTTCATCTGTCATAACAATAGTTTCCCTATTGTTTCGATCTAATGTACTTATCTAATATAATATTTTGTTGATATAGGTCAGCATACATGGTGAACGGATGGAAAGAGATCACTGTCATCTCTACTGCTGAACCTAGAACTAGTAAGTAAGTACTTTCAACAATCAAATATTATAATGGTCGCGAACCTACAAATTAATAAATAGGAAGATACATAGACTCCCTAATATAAAACCCTTCCTTTGGCTTTTTGCCGTGTCGTCGGGTAATAAAATTATAATTAACCATCCGTTTAATGATTAATAATGATTATATTAAAAAAAACATGATGTTGCCACGGGTTTCACCCGCGTTCAAAAGGCATCCTTCTATCATTCATCTTCTAAATATTAAGGAAACAAAGAAACACTTAGGTATTTCATAATTGTATATTGTATAAACCTTTTAAAAGTAGAATCCAGTGTGATTATTTTTATTGATATCGATAACACTTATCATTATTGTTTTTAAATAAATCACAATTATTGAGCTAATTAAGTGCTATAGCAATAATTATCAATAAAGTCATTAAAGAACTGGACAATCGTACAACATACTTGGTCAAGGTTACAAAATAAATTATGCGCTTGCACAAACTTTCGCCATATTACGTCCACGCTCCGAAGTAGAGCACCTTTCACCTCCAACTATTACCTAACACGTTACTATGTAGTGCGTTATTTTACGCGTTTTACTAAGCCTTCGATAGCTCAGTTGGTAGAGCGGTGGACTGTAGCTGTTTAAACGATTGTCATCCATAGGTCGCTGGTTCAAATCCGGCTCGAAGGAATCTTTTTTTTTGCATAAAGTTTTCAATCAGTTTTTATGATAGTGGCATTTCTATTTGCAAGTAATATTAAGCCTTCGATAGCTCAGTTGGTAGAGCGGTGGACTGTAGCTGTTTAAACGATTGTCATCCATAGGTCGCTGGTTCAAATCCGGCTCGAAGGAATCTTTTTTTTTATAAAGTTTTCAATGCTTTCTTATGATAGTGGCATTTCTATTTGCAAGTAATATTAAGCCTTCGATAGCTCAGTTGGTAGAGCGGTGGACTGTAGCTGTTTAAACGATTGTCATCCATAGGTCGCTGGTTCAAATCCGGCTCGAAGGAATCTTATTTTTGCATAAAGTTTTCAATAAGTTTTTATGATAGTGGCATTTCTATGTGCAAGTAATATTAAGCCTTCGATAGCTCAGTTGGTAGAGTGGTGGACTGTAGCTGTTTAAACGATTGTCATCCATAGGTCGCTGGTTCAAATCCGGCTCGAAGGAATACACTTTTTAATTTGAGCCCTCGTTATAATGCAATTTAGAAGGGTATCATTCATTGCCGAGTTTTACCTGAACCATTGATAGCTCAGTTGGTAGAGCAACAGATGACGTGCCTGAGTCTCAGCTCTTCGAAATTAACGTATGGCCGGGCCGGGCCGGGCAATTAATAAATAAATTAATATAATCATTATATAAAACGCCACTTGGCAATATCAAAACTTTTTATTTTACTATATAATTTTATAAAATGCATCTAATAAGGCATTATCTATAATAAAGCCTGTATAATAGTTTGTTACTGTAGCTGTATTGATCTCGCTCAATGTGACTGCGGCGATCTCTAGCAATCTATGTCACACTTGCTGGTCCTTTGTGCCTGAACACTTACACGAAGGATGATCTTTATGTGGCCACAACGTCATTGAGATGGCCTGATATAAGGTACTCTAAAATTATGTAACTATTGTCACGATAACAAGAACTGATTTATTATACAGGCTTCATATTTTCAGACTCCACCAATAACTAAGTGGGGTCCATTAGGAAAATTATGCGTAAGAGCTCTCTATTTTGTTAATACTGCGTGACTCGCCTTCACAGCGAAGTAGAGCACCTTTCACCACAGCACACTGCAGATTACTTAATATGTTACATTGCAGTTGTTTATTTCAAACTCATTACTAAACCTTCGATAGCTCAGTTGGTAGAGCGGTGGACTGTAGCTGGTAATCAATTGTCATCCATAGGTCGCTGGTTCAAATCCGGCTCGAAGGAATGTTTTTTATTTATTATTTCCTTCCTTGTTTTAGTATAATTTGTGATTGTGTTTTGCTATGCTATCTACATGCCTTCGATAGCTCAGTTGGTAGAGCGGTGGACTGTAGCTGGTAAACAAATTGTCATCCATAGGTCGCTGGTTCAAATCCGGCTCGAAGGAATGTTTTTTATTTATTATTTCCTTCCTTGTTTTAGTATAATTTGTGATTGTGTTTTGCTATGCTATCTACATGCTTTCGATAGCTCAGTTGGTAGAGCGGTGGGCTGTAGCTGGTAAACAAATTGTCATCCATAGGTCGCTGGTTCAAATCCGGCTCGAAGGAATGTTTTTTATTTATTATTTACTTCCTTGTTTTAGTATAATTTGTGATTGTATTTTGCTATGCTATCTACATGCCTTCGATAGCTCAGTTGGTAGAGCGGTGGACTGTAGCTGGTAAACAAATTGTCATCCATAGGTCGCTGGTTCAAATCCGGCTCGAAGGAATGTTTTTTTTTTCATTGCTTGCTTTAGGTAATTGGTGATTGTATTTTTCTATGCTACCTACATGCCATCGATAGCTCACTTGGTAAAGCGGTGGACTGTAGCTAGTAATCAATTGTCATCCATAGGTCGCTGGTTCAAATCCGGCTCGAAGGAATGTTTTTTTTCATTGCTTGCTTTAGGTAATTTGTGATTGTATTTTTCTATGCTACCTACATGCCATCGATAGCTCAGTTGGTAAAGCGGTGGACTGTAGCTAGTAATCAATTGTCATCCATAGGTCGCTGGTTCAAATGCGGCTCGAAGGAATATTTTTGCTCACAATTACTTACCTGTACCGAATTCTAGATAAGTCCTACTTTTTATCGAATACCAATAGTAGACTCATGGTTATTATTCGTTAACAAAGTCAAAGTCCAATGTTTTTATTTAAAGTAGACCATTATCAATAGGTAGGTACTGTTGAAAATTCGAACTAAGTCTAGTTGCACGATTCCAAAAAGTGGGTCTTATGGAGAAGAGCCAGTAAGAAACTGCATAGATATTAGATACTCCTTTAAAAAAACATAGTTACAATGTATTATTTACAATTTTGCTTTGAACAAGAAAAAGGGCCGCACTCAGTAATGTCACTTAACCTAATGAATCATTAGTATATCTTAGTACACTGACAACAAATTTAAATATGGTAAAATAGGCCAAGATATCGTAGCCACTGTTTGTTAACGATTCAGTAAAGTTAAGTGACGTCTCGCAAGTTTGGGCCTAAGACTGATATCAGATGTTAAGTTATTCTTTATTAAAGGCGGCTTATGAAAGAGAAAAATGAAAGTTACTTCAGTTATTTGGTAGACCACGCTTTACTCAAAGAGCTATGAAGGAAAGGGGACATGGACACAAAGAGTCAGTGCACTAAATTAAACATTATTGCAAAAATACGCAATGAAATGCAAAAAGATTCCTTCGAGCCGGATTTGAACCAGCGACCTATGGATATCAGTTATTTTACATCTACAGTCCACCGCTCTACCAACTGAGCTATCGAAGGCACACGTTTCTCTTTAAAATTCAACATCCCTTCGTATCGTGCATTGCAATGATGTAATTGTTAAGAATTTTCAAGCGAACAACTTTAATGTTCAGCATGAACCGATACCTGCATACAATTATGTTTCAACTGTTTATGTTGATAGCAGATTTTTTGTATTGCATAATATAATATCGTTATCTTCTACGATACCTATCTCTCTTCTTTTTATCGCAACATACTTTTGACCTGTCAATCGTATAAAGTTGAATTATAAATAAATTATCTGAATTAAACCCAGCGCTAATTTTTTTGTGGCATCCCGTCAATCTCTAGTAATCTTTAATTTACTTATTTGAAACGAAGTGAAAATAAAATAATAGAAAGATACTACTATGATTTATTGTTTAACATAATATCTACGTTCCAAGAAGATCAGATTGTAAATGTAGCTATTACCTAACTTTAGTGTCGCTATCTTTCAAGCGATGAGCCCAATTTATCGCATTTCTTAAATTATTTCATTAAAATTATAACGTATTTACGTACGTGTAGGAGAGGTTTATTATACGAACAAAACTTTGGTTTTGCACGCATTTTGAACGAAACGATGCGACGCGACGGCCGGAAGTAGTGACGTTGCCGTCTAGAGCTTAGACTTCCCAACATTCCCCTATCTTAAGGCCAAAACGAATAACACAATATCCATCGAAACATTACACCCTTGTTGTACAACCTAGACTTACACAGAAATAGCAATGAATGCAAAACCAGACAGAAATAACGAGGGTAATTTTAAAGCAGTGTGGAACGCGACTAATTTGAATAGAAACTGTCGCGGCGGCCGGCGATAGTCGCGTCGTTTCCGACCCGTCCCGTATCGGACTGAAACGACCCTTAACGAGTTCCCGAAGAATTTGGGCTGTGAGTTACATCACTTACTCACGTAAATAACTAGTTTGTACGAACCACCGACTTGAAATAAATCGTTACCGAGTAATTTAATTATGTTCTAACTTGGGACGCGTTTTGGATTTTATTGCTGAATTTGTATTTTACATCCATATAGGTACCACTTACAGCTAAGTCAAGTTCAAAAGTTCAGTTATAGGAGCATAATAATAATTGGTGAGATAAGGATCTCACCAGTTAAAAGGTCAGGTTCATTCATTTTGTAATACACACGCGTATGAATATAGAAAAAGAAATGCAAAAATCGTAGTGCAGCAAGTGGTATTTTCGTCGCTGTGTATGTAGGTATGTTAATACTATTTCCGTTCAATTTCTGATATTTCATGTTATTAGAAAAGAGACCGTGTTAGGTTTTTTTCTATTCTAAGTAGGTAGTTGATATTATTTTGCTTCCTACATCCCTAATTCAAATCACGCTGTCCCTGGCTCTCGCTGTCACAACATTATAAAAAAATGTCTGTGATTAAATTCGATAAGTTTATTTACACTTACTAAGTTATTACAGAGTAATAGCGATTGAATTGAACAGATTTACTTTTTATAACGCAATTTTATACAACGAATTTTGAAGTAGGTAACAAGTACATTAAGCACACCTGCGACCTAATGATTCCTCTCTACGTTGGAATAACTTATCCACATAAAAATGGCAATAAATTAAGTATTCCAAAGTAAAAACAATTTTAATAAAGCTTAAAATATTCTAAAATATACTTCTTTATTTAGTAAAATATTTATTGTTGTTGTAATAAAAAAAAACGTTTAAAGATTTTATTTTACAAAATATAAGTTGGATAAAGTTCAACCTCAATTTCGTAGAGATTATTGGTCAAATATTTTTTTTTAAGTTTTAAGTATCTCGAAATCCAAATAATTATATTAGCAATTACATTATATAGATATTTAGACGTAATAGCGTCTGACGTTTACGAAGCTATTTTCCAAAGCAACCGCACGTCTACAAACTGCTGGTAATGAATCGTAGACACGTATCAAAAATTCACACGGTAAATTGACAGCAATCATATTGAAAGGGCAGTCCATAAAGATCAAAGTACTTGTCAAATAATTCAGGGGCGGCCCGCCACTTAGCATAAGGTCAAACTGACATTTGGAACAACATTTACGTCGCCGCCGATTCGTAACATCGCAAGGAAACCTACGTCACGCAACACTAATCGTAGTGATGGGCAAAATGATGTTTCATTTATTATTTATACGATTCATAACTTTCGTGATGTATTTATCCTTTATTCATATCAATAATGTCATAAACATAACATTTATAATCACACGGCTGTAATTGCGAAAAGGTTATGCAGAGATATACTAATGTATGCCGACAGTTTGTCGGTATTTTTAGGTCTCATGTAAATAATGTACTTAATAGGGATCAGTAACAACACTTTGGTCGACCCGGGAATGGAACCCAGGACCTTGAGCGTAGCAGTCGCGCTTATGACCACGAAGCCATCGAGGCAATTTATCATTAGATCCATAGATCTCTGAAAAACACTGTTTCAGCATAATTTCAATACCTAATACAAACCATGAGTCATAACTATGCAATGAGTGATTATTGAACGCATCGCAATGTAGATAAGTTATTATTAAATACCCTACTTACTTAATTAAATAAATTACACTCTAATATGCATTGTCTTATCTTGTTACTTTAATAATTCATATCGATTGATATCTTCCACAACACTATCCAGCCTACCTTTTAACATAAACAGAAGGGTATCAAGTACTTCAGACGGAATTGCCCTGTCAAAGCCTGTACTGAATTATTAATACGTAAGTTTGAAAAGAATGCCTGATTTAATTACAAAAGTAATTTCTAACTGCTGTTTAACACGAAACGCGTTTAAGAACGTGCTAACTATTGCGTTTGGTGAGGTCAACAGTTTTTTTTTATTAATTTGCGTCGTCGTCATATTTATGTTCCAGTTATAACTCATTCTTAATAGGCAAATTAAAGTTTTGAACTGTTGTTACTCGGTTAAGTTACAGGTCAACATTGTGCGTACATGGTTTTAGGTGTTTTTCTTTAATATTTTGGTTCGTGTTATCAAGTACTTTAAAAAAGAGAATTTTAATTATAAAGGCCTCACTTGTACTTAAACTTAAAACAGTTTGATCTAAAATATTTAAATGTTGAAACAAAACTTTTCTTTCTAGAAGCGGCCTTTTACATTGATCAAAAAGTTTCCAAAGGCTTAAGAACTTCTTAGAAGGTAAATGGCCTAATCTACTGTAAACTTACAAATCCATTTAAGCCGTATCAATCAAAAATACTTCCGCTAATTTACGACGGTACCTAATTAAGTCAATCTCCCATTAAATCCCCCTTTCTTAGCGACTCGTCTCTCGTCTGGAGGCGCATAAAACGCGCGAAAACCTAATGCCATTTCACGCCGGAGTAAACCTTTCTCTTGGAGTTAACGTCTATTTAAACTCGGCTTAACTTAATCGATTGAGAAGGCCCTTAATTATGGCTTTATCTTAGCGGCAATGAAGATCGAAGCGGGCGTGTCCCAATTGACTTGCAGGCTGAGTACAGTACAGTACAGTAACAGTCGCACACGCACTTTATTCATTTACGTATTTGTAATATAACATAATTCAATACCTGTACCTACTACTTATACTGATCCCTAACTCTCGAATATCAGACATTTAAATGATATGTTTTTTTTTGGATCTTGCTACGATCCCAAGTACCTTTTCTTCTGCATAAATCGGATTATTAAGGTAATTTTAACATAGACTTTAAACACCTTAGTCAATTTGTACATGAATATAAACTCGTGAGAGGCAAATAACATTTTTGTCAACCTGCAGGACAGCATAATAGACGAAAGTCTGAAACTTCTCGCTTTGAACGTATTCTATGTCCAGAATAGGGCCCAATTAATTAATTAGTATTTTAATTAATTGTGAAGTGCAATAATGCTAAACTTGGCACGTCTTCTCAGTACATGCCGTTTACCGTCGGGAGAGGTTTGTCTATCTGAGTTAGCGTTAAACCTCTAACCGAGTGTCGCCGCCATATTAATATTCATAATCGACGCTCCTTGCCGTTACGTTCAAACGTGGAGCGATGAAGAGAGATATGTTAATTTAATATGACTTTCTTGAGTGGAATTTACGGAAGTATCAATTATTATATGTAAAGGTAAGGATTATTCTGTCTGCTTCAATTAGATTTAATTGCTGTATCAGTACTAGGACACGCATGGCATTGATATACAAGTAAGTTCTTCGTATCGTGTCAATGATTAAACAATAAAGATCGTTCTCCATGCAGGGTCTTGGTCACAAATCACAATGGACAGACTAGCATGTGTGACATAAATTGCTCTGGATCACTGCATTCACATTTAGCAAGATTAGGATCTCTAATTCCGGAAACTCGATCGATAAAACGTACCGAACCGAATATTCGGCCATATACTCGGTTGAACCCATGTTCGGTGCATCTCTACTTATAATATGAAATACACAATACTTAAACGTGATGTCATAATCATCAGTCTATTCGACCACCTCGTTTAAAACTTAAACAAATACAACATACATTGAATGAATGTGCTTATAAAAAAGCACACCCGTAGCGAAGTCCCAATGACTTGCATTTCCACTGGAGCGCGGTGCCCGCTGGGACCACAAACCCTAATTATGTCTGAAACAATACTCCACCTTATTTTTACCCATTTTGTGCTCAATCATAATTACCTGCGTCTTCCTCAGGGAAACATTGTTACGGAAAATCATCGCGGAACCTTCCAGCAGTTTTATTGTGATAAGAAAAAATATTTACCTCTGAGGTTTCCTTAATATTAGACTAGCGATAATAATAATATTGTTCCGTACCTAAATACTTTAAAACGGAAGGTTGAGTAACACGCAAACAATTGTCGTCACTTTAAAAAACATTGTTATAATTTATGCTATACTCATATTTCGTTTATTTCGGAATTCATTACTAAAAATATTTTTACGAACGCAATACAGCTTCCCCATTAAAGAGTTCGATTGTTAAGTCAATACATATACGCAATAAACGTTGTTCGCAATAAAAAGCCTTTGAAATCAAACAACAGCTCAATAAAAGCGAGCGCAATTACCTGCGTCTCGCATATTTATCTTTTTCCGCGATATAAATGCTTTGTGGGGCCAACAATAGCTGCGGGGCGGGCACCACGGGAAGCTTTATAATTTTTTAATTAATGCCGTCGAAAATATCAAAGTCATTGGCCGTTCTGCCTACTAGTGGGGAATGCTATTAAATTTTGATAAAGTTTTTTCATGAAGCATAAAGCGTTCCACTCTTTTGGGGTGCACTTCGGTCACCCCATTGTCAAATAAATAGGTCTACATTGTACCCTTTATGGTAATGAAAATCAAGCCTTATACATTTCAAATTAAAAATGACTAAAAGTATTTGAGTATGTACTTTTTGCTTATAAAAAGGTATTAAATACTCACGGTGTCACGTATTCTATTAATATAACCATGATCTAAACACACCCTTATGATCAACCACCAGAAAATTTGTCCCTTATCTAAAATGGTTTCACCCATAAACAATTATCCTTTATTTATTTCGCCCAAGTATTTTAAACAGCTTCCCGCCAAAATGATTGCAATCTTCACTCAAAAACGAAGTTAACTCAATCGAAAAATGTGTCACAATTAACAGGAGATGTGGAGCGGGAACCCTTTAAACCGACGTTTTCCTGTGGGTTTTCCTAATGAGTGATTTTCACAGTGACGACATGACAAAGCCCGGGACCCTGATGAACTGACGTGAACTTCCAATACGATAACTTCATTAAACACGAAAGAATAGAATCGACCTATTTGGTGTTGTCTTTTGTACCAAAAATATGCCAAAATAATAAAATATTGATAAAATTCGTATATTATGTAAACTGACTGATGTAATTAGTTACTGTGTATTGTTTTCTGCTGGATACAGGCTTCGGACTTCTGTACTCGGCTTATTTGGATGCTGTATTCCCAAAATCGAGTGAATGAAATTCCAAACAACGACTTTATTAGTCCCTTTTGTTCCCGACGTAGAACGCATGTCAAAAGAACGGATGTTTGGGTTAGTGACGTAATCCGGTCTCAAATTCCTATCCCAGCATCAATTTGAAATACTAGGAATCCTGACGACGTGAGGTCAGATATGAGATATAATTGTAGTTCTAACTACCTTCTAGGTAACTACGCTTCTAAACAGATTTATGCTGAAAATTCTGTTGGATGAAATCTGAAATATTCAATTAAATCTCGATATTTTACCTAGAAACTGGCTACAATTAGTACAATTGGCCACTTTAAAAATAATTCAAAATTGCAATTGTTCTAAATATGAATAGATTTAGAGGAATTGGTTGGTGAATGTGGCCATTTTACCATATTAATGAATCGATCAAATAATATTTAGAACCTGTACTAATTCCGTAGCAGATTTATAGTTTGAATTACATAATTATTTAGGTACATTAAGTAATAGCAGTCTTTTAACACTTGACTTGCTTTAGGTGTTAAAACTGTATGGAATTTACATTAAATACCATATTCTTACAAGTTGCATTTCATTTCGACATAACATGCAAATTGCCATACGAAATATCTGATAAAATTCCATTACACATCAAATGACCACCAAAATTAGCGCCATCAGACAACACGTATGCAAATTGCCCCCTCCTCCTCCTATAGAAATGTATTGTAAGTAATTGATTTAATAGTCTTCTTTGTTCCCGGCTAATGGACGGACGCATTTTGAAACGGGCAGAGGGAATTTTCTATTGAATACATTTTCATTAAATTTAGGATTGGCTTGTTTCAATGTGGGTTGAAATTATGAACGTTTAATAAATATCCTGAAAAATAATTTTAAGTTGGTGTTATTAAGATCTTAAACGGTTACAAAATTTGCACAAATACGTTCCTCCTACAAACATTTTACTCGTAAAAATTACAATGTCCCTAAATTGCTTATATCAAAAATATGATTTCCGGTAAGTTTATAACATCTTTAAGTGTTGCGAGGATTATAATTGTAGCAAGCACGATACCGCGGCAACACGGTCTTGCGGGTGACGTGCCACGAAAACTTAAATAATACCAACTTAAAGAGTTACCAACCGTCAAACGCCTTCCGTGAGTTCCGATTTAAAACGCTATATACGCTAGATACGCTGAAGAAAATGTATTTCACAGTGTTTAAAAAGTGTGTGTGTGTTTGTGTTCAACTTCTAGTGGTGTAGATTTTTTTTAATTCTGAGCTTAATGTCTTAAGTTCCCAGTTCGAGGCAACTCGGATTTTAGATTTTTGCCCGGGGAAAGGCTTAAGTGGCACTACAAAAGTTACTACGTGGTACACATTTTGGCTAATCTGAATATTCCTTGTATCTAAGTCTATTTATATCTAGATACTCATGTAGGTAACTACTACAAAATTCGTAACAACATCCTTTCTGTTAGTTGAGTCACGTATCAATCACATATCAAACTTAGTTTATCCAGCCGAGATTTCGAAAGGAGGAAGTGCGTGAGATTTGCCACTAAACTAAATTATTCAAAATCCGAATACGTGTGATAGCTTTGTGAGTTTGTAGGGGAAAATACCAACAGTACAGATAACAACAGTATTTTTTTCTTGTATACCATACGACAGTTTTTTTTCTTTAATCATTTTTATTGTCTTGTAATATCGTAGGACTAGTATCTATTCTGTGGTAATACGTCATTCGTCAGCTCACAGAACGACACAAGTCTTTGTCATAAGCATAAACATGAACACTAATGTTAATCTTTTTGACGTACAAGACACACTTAAAAAATTATCTGGCTTATTAATGAGTAAAAATATAATTTCTCAAAAATGCGGGATATGATAAATAAATAAATAAATAAATATCTTGGGACATTTTACACAGCACCAAACTAAGCAGAGCTTGTACTATGGGTACTAGACAATGGATATAATACTTATACACTTTTTTTGTTGTAAATACATACTTATAATACATAGAAAACACCCAGACAAACACAAACACCTAAGTTCATCACATAAATGTTTGTGTCTTGTGGGAATCGAAACCACGACCTCGTGATCCGGTACTCGAACCACTAGACCTCAGACGTGAATGATATGGTATGATAGAGGGACTCTAGTTTTCTTTTCCTATAACAATTCCTTCTTTTATCTTTGGACAAAACCTAAAAGATTTAAAAAACCTAAAAGATAGAAAAGATTCTTAAAACAAAACAACTAGGACAAACACCACCTCAAATGTATGTTTCCTTAATCTGCAAAGCAGTGTTCGCATGCGACAAACCACGATATGAATGGCTCACAACAAAAGGGCTGTTACATTTTATTGCGTGCAATCGTCGCGAGTAAACTCGAGATAGTACTCCGACCAACAATTAAAAGGAACAGATAAAGCCAACGAACGGATTTTCACCACTCCTCCACCTAATATTAAAGATATCTGTGTTAAATATTCGACTTTAAGTAGGTAGCTAAAATTTTGTATATTGTAGGTGGTTAGGTACTCACAGTCAAATTTACTGATAGGTATTTATTTATGTAAGTCGGACTGCCTTATTAGCAATAGGCAACGGCTGTGCGTGTTACCTGGAATCTAAACACCCATTTAAACATACCGGCGACTATTTGTACACCTATGCTTATTAAATTCCATGGAAGCTAAATAGATATATACTAGGTAGGTACAGTAAAAACACGATATTCTTTTTAAATTCATGCTGCGATAGAAATAGGCAAAAACTCAAGCGTATAGGTGTCGATTTGATAGGCTTTGTGAAAAAATTGTCCGCTCTATATGCGGAACACACCGCCATCTGATACGAGGCGTGCCTCGCGACTCGCGGCCCTCGATAGTGATGATTTATTTTTTGACAATACATGGAAGAATTATTATTTACATTTATTCATACGATACGACAATCTTTAGCCAAAAAAATCTTACAAACTGGAACTGAAAAAATGGAAGACCTGGAAAACACATTAAATTTTAGAGAAGGAATTCCTTAGGATATCGGAGATACCCAAAAAAATTGTGCTTTTGTTGCAAGTCGCATCTGTTTAGACTGGACGCCGACCCCAACATAGTTGCAGGAAAGCTTTAGCCAAGGGCCATACTATAACGTCCACAAATCCACCCTTTGAAAACATAATTTATTTGAAACTAGGTAAATAATATTTATTTCTGTTACTATAATATTTGATATCTGTTAAAAAGAAAAGATAGAGAGAAGGAAAGAAAGACGACTCAAATCACTGAACGGATCGCTCTAAAATTTGGCACACAGACAAATTTATTATGACGTAATCCGCTAAGAAAGGATTTCGGGAAAAAATATGTAACATCGCGGGGAACAGTTAGTATATAATAAAGTCACTTTGACTAATATTGTAGACAAATATAAGTATTTTAAGGTTAAAAATCTGATATTTAAACGATTTCCATTTCAATATTTACGCAAATTCCATTCATATGTTATCATCGATACTATAAGAAGACAGTTTCGGCAGCAAATATCGATACATTTTGGGGAACAATAAACAACACTAGTGCGAATAAAATGGGACAGTATTCGTCAATAACGTGGATTGGTATTTGCAATGGAACACGGCAGTTCCGCGTGAGCAACCGCGTCCGCAATCACACCCTGTTGTCAACACGCCACCCCGCACTGTTCCGTATGTTTACACTTTAGTTGGACGAATTATACTTGATTCGTGTGCTTACTTCAACTATTCTTTAGTATTTTTTTCTTGTAGACTTTGTACAGTTTTAATAGATATTAATCACATTTTGTTTAAGTATCTCTAGTTTGTCTTTTTATTGCAAAATTTGTTTTAATTCCTGTGATGTACTCGGAAGTTTGATCAGTACGTACTGTATGACGTTATGAAAAATAGTACGTTACGCTATATGAAGTATGCAGTTGAAATTTAGGTAATAGATCTATTTGTGCTCTGTTCTCATAGTAACAAGCACTTAAACAGTGTAGGCAATACATATTGTACGCAATTACATTGCCCATTAGTCTCAGGCTCAGAAACCGCAAAACACACGAACATTCAACAAAAACAAACGTGAGGATTGCCTCTGAGCGGCGATAATTTGTCAGGTGCTACGCGCTCAAAGAATAATCACGAAGACAGGATACATGACTGATACGTTATCCAATTTTATTTTCTACTTTTTACATATTTACATTTAGACAACTTTTCAAATTAATTTGTTAGTTAGCGAGGGGAAGGTTACAATAATCCCGAATTTCGAGAATGACTAAATACTTATGTAGACATTTTTTAAATTGAACTGCATCATTCTGATTCAGAACCTTGCTGGGGGTGGGGAGATCGGAAAATGCCTAATTGCCTACGTTGATATCTTGACCAGTAGAAAATACATACACGTCAAACACAAAACCCTCCGCCGGCAGTCGGGTAATAAAAAAACGGCTTCCGTTCTCTGCTACGTCTACGAGTCTACAGTGCCTACGATGCTACGAGGCCTACCAAACGATGCTACGACGCATGCGATGTCTACGATACTACGGGCCACAATAATAATTACCTATGTTAGATTCAGATACGTGTATCCAGGAATTTGTTTCTCATAGTGATTATAATATATTGATGGCAACAACTGCGGTTGCTGCCAATATACTAATGTCATAGCGATTACGATGCGATCTTGTTTATTACCAATGTGCATTTATTTTATTTTCAAATTGCAGACACAAAATCGTTTAGAACACACACAACTGTTTTGTATTTTATTATAATTTACTTCTATAGTTTTAATATTGAAATAATAATGTTATTGTTCTTCACCTTTTGTAAACGGAACGAAAGAGCCTGGCTCCCACAACACAGGGAATCCTAGTGTGGGGTCTAGAGGTTCAAACCAATTTTTTGTAACTTTTCGAGACAGTAAATTATTATTATTATTAAACATGATAAATTACAAATGCTCGTAGGTAGGAAGTGCTGCTTTTCTGTTCGGCTTCCTTTGTCTTTGGCTCGTTGCGTGGGAACAATCCGCACCGGTGCGGTGGCGCGGCGCTGGCCCCGCTAACGTCTTCTTCAAGGGGGATGAAATATCTAAACGCGAGTCTCTTAATGGCTTTCATTTATTTCTCTCCCGAATCTCGTACTGAGCGTTGGTAATTATTGCGTTTCCAGTAGGGTTATTAAGTTTTGCTTCGGTTAAAATGAGAAATGGCCACATTTATTCGGTGTTCAACTTGATACCTTTGAGCGGCGAAGGGCTGAAAATTTAATTTTAGATGAAGATATTATGATGTAATTATTTTAATTGTGGTACGCCATGGTGGTATTAAAATTGTGCCCCGAATTGGAGAACGTTATCTTTTTATTTCAATGCAGTGTAATAGAATAAAAATAAATGTTGAGTTACGGTCAAAGTTTTGTATATGCGCCACAGAGAATTATTTATTTATTATTTCAATATTATTGTGAAATCATTTACTTACTTACAGCTTACTTTTCCCGAAGTTTCAGAATATAACATATTTTATTCATAACGAGTACAACCCACATAAAAAAAATTATAATATAAAGCATACTTATCTTTGTGATGGTATATATGATACAAAAGTTAGCATGTGTCCTTCATTATCATCATGGAGAATTCGGTCCGCACTTAGTCCTGCCGTGGACCATTGCACGACCGTGTAGCATTTGTCATTCTCCAGGTTTAATTTTATGTGGCCGTGGATCTATGAGAATTTTCCTATACCCATAAAAAAAAGGTTTAATTTTATCTCCTTGGTATACTTTCGCATTTATAATTTTAGTAAGGAAGTAATATAGATTCTCAGTTAGAACTGAGTTAGTAATAAAATAGACTACCAAAACACATTATCATATTTTATCTTAGTAAATACTATAATATACGTGCATCAACCATCATTAACTAAACAAATATATCCGATCTAGGTAAATAAATCGAAGCTTATAAAGATAATGGCGTGATCTAAAACAAATGGCAAACTTAGTATAGATTAGATCGGATGAATAGCGTATATAATTGTCTGCCCTAATCCCGGACGACGGCAATCTATCAGTTTCTTTCCCCGGTTCTTCCCCCCACTTGTAAAGACTTACTCAACAACTTAGTTTGTTGAAGTGATCCGACCCATTGACGATTGTAACATTATTTACGTATTTGACAGGTTTTAATTATAACAGTTACGTATAGATTAGACTCTTGTCAATGTTTAGTTTAGCGTATTAATTATGTACCTAATTAATTTTCAGCGCAGATTGTGAATATCTCTCGACCGCAGTTTGGATAGAGAATAAATTTCGATTATAGTTTCGATAAAATTTATTCTCTTTTGGGAATTTTCCCCTTCCATTGCCTGTCGATACGTTAGGAATAGGAAGACGAAGAAGAACAGACGACGTATTGTAGGCAGTAGGTACTAGGGCAATACATTACGTGTGTAGTATGATAATGACATCAGTATTTCATTGTCAAGCGACGATACAAAGTTCCAAACGGAGCGTTCTCATATTTTGCGCAAAGCTTCAGGCGCTTGGAAATTCTGAACTTTGTCGAGATAACACGCCTCGGCTAAGCCTACCGTAATAAGCTCCTCCTTCGAGCCTCCAGTGTTTACTTTTGGGCGTGTTGTTGTTTAACAGCCTTTAGTATTTATTACATTAACGGTGTTAAGGCAAATTCCCTTTTGGCGCCGTCGGCTTGTTGATCCGCTTGCTTACCTTGTGTAGCATATAAGTATTATTACATTTAGGTACCATTTCGTATGATGAAGTTAGAACTATAATATCATTAGAATGTGTGTAATGTAAATCTATAAGAACAGAAACCTAAATGACTCTAATAACACCCATACAATGTGAAACCGTCGAATATTTATACCGACGCAATGTTATAAAATTCCTTGTAATCTTGTATCTAACATTTTAATTTAATTTAGTTTATTTAGTGTAAAGATTTATTATGTATTATCTGGATAATTATTAGTTTATTCACTAAAGACAAATATTTTATACATATGTATAAGGTACTAATATTAACAAAATAATAAATTAAAATAAAAACCAAAATTTCCGCACCTAGGCGTCAAAGTACTCCTCATCGCTGTCATCTGGTAACGTGCCCAGGTGTAAAGATTGTATTGGATGTAACATCTGCAAATAAACGATTTCATTTTTCATTAGGTACATTTTAATTCAGTCCGACATACACTATCCCCCCGCCCTCACCCCAAACGGCCAACGATCCATGTAGATTTTCCCAGAAAAAGGTAATAGGTATCTACTAGTCGTGTGGACTATCCTGTTTGCCTTACTGTCATAACAACCTTCTATTTTATCTTGTTTCGTCCAATGTTTTGGTCTCTAACCTATAACGTAACAAGTATAGCATATACTTGTTTAGTGTGTGTACACACGTCACGCCGCCAGTTATCCGAGGCAGGCGGGCGATTTGCGCCTGCCTGGAGTTATGCACCGCGCGCGCCTTACACGTTGCAACCAAATTTCTTAGATGCACTGCAAAGAGGCTCTACTTCAATATTTCTAGAAATTCTGGCTTTTAAATTTTGTGTGTAAACTGTAGTGTATTTTGTACATAGTACAAAAATCTATTTTTGACTTAGATACATTCTGGAAGACTGGCAGAGAAGGGTAATTTTTTAAGTAGGCAGCTGGGTTCATGAAAGAAATGTATTCACCAAACCCATAGATCAGCTAATTTGGGGAGACTTTTTTTTCCCCATATTTTTTTTATTTGTACTTAATACCTAATATGTCGATCATTACAATGAATGAGAATAACTTATTGTCGAAATTCATCATTTTAATTATAAATAATATTATATTTATATTCAAAATTAAAGTAGAGCATACATTCTGTGTAAGTTCACACTATCCACCTTCACTGGCCTCAACTCCAAATGCCCGGAGACCGCCTCGAGGCACGAATACCAAGACAAACCGAAATCTTATCAAACGCCCGCCATATTGGTCTCGTTAATAAGCAAAACTGCACACAGGGGCCGCCATAACTTACCTGAAGGCTGTTTGAACATAGCCGTGCCATACGCAAACACTAGCGGACCTAGTGTAACTTGTGAACCATGAATGCTTCAGACGTTTACAGTAACTACAGTACCCACTGTATACTTACATTATTTATTGGTCACTTTAATTGCTTACCTAGGTTTGTACGAACATTGCACCCCTTGTCACTTGTTTTCTTTTAGGGTTTGCCTTTACAGGGAAAGTTTTAAGAATGCTTTTCGTAAACGTTATTATTAATCAAAACGACGCATATTTTTTGGGCATTTTTAAACGACTTTATTGTTCACCTTTTAGAAATGTTTTAAAAAGGGTATCTATTGTCAACTTGAAAATTTAAATACTTGTAAGAATATAATAAGAAACCATATGAAGACATCAAAGCCTCAAAGTGCCTTTAAAGTTCCTTTATAACTCCTTTTTTTTTCTTTTTTATTTGTTAAACATCCCTAACTTTTTTACTTGTACTTGAAGTAAAACTTGGTGTTTTTCAAGTCGTAAATTATGTTTAACAAAGCGTTATGTTTAATTGGATGTTGAGAATTGTGACAATTCATCCCGCAGCCGACACTACGTAGAAAATTTCGATTAAAACAAAATCGGGGCGGTGAGTCCCGCGGGAGCGGTTCATTTTATACCAATTAGTTAGCTACAGGCAGTGGATTCGTCACGAGTGAATGAATACCCCTTTGAATGGTGCCGCTATTACACGTTACGATTTCGGAATTAAATTTGTTTAAACAGTATTCTGCAACTGTTTCTTCCAGTTCGATAATAATAAAAATATAGGTTTTTATAGTATAGTGTGTATTTTTTGTGTAAAGAAATATTGAAAGACATGTATACAGTTTTAAAATCCAGGTAAGGAAGAAAACCCTAAAAGTGATCGATGAGATGAAAGCTGAAAGAGGTACTAAGCTGACAATTATGTAATTAAAGATTAGGACAGGAGGATAAAATAATGATTGCTTCAAGTGCAATAGATTTCATCATCGTCATCATTATAGATTTATCCATTAGCCTTTTATGCTAATAAGGAACAACACGGCATCAAATTATTTCTGAATATCCGGATAAATAATGTACGAGTATTTCAAAAATCGGATCGTAAACAAATCGTGTCATATAAACGTCCCCACGTTACTCTAACTTGCTCATCTAAACCGAGTTGTCGGAGAATAGGCAACAAAACGGCCATCCAGCTAAGTTCAGACAATAAACAGTCGCAGATAACGGAGCGAGTTGCGTCTGCGCTCATTGTTGAGCAACTTTGTGGGCGACGAGATGACTGCATAGAAAATAAGCTTCTGATACCACGATTTGTAGAGGCATCGTGGAATAATGTGCTAGAAATGTGTATTTATAACACAACTTCTGTTATCTGTCTGTTTATATAAAAGGAAAAGGTAATTGACTGATGTATCAACACACACCCTCAAACCATTGAACGGGTTGGGCACCCAGATATAAATTATGACGTAGGCATCTACTAAGAAAAGATTTTGGGAAATTCCCATCGGACTGGGAAAAATAGATGACCGCGAGTAACACCGTGAGCAACAGTTAGTCATAATATAAATAATTTCTACGGATTTCTAGTATTAGATAAATTTCATATAGGTACCTACCTAATTTACTGAACTGCGGATATCTACTTATGTCTGAATATATATTTCATTCAATCCGTCTCTTTATTTTGGGAAAAGGAAAACGCTCCATAAGCACCGAGGGTAACTAATCACCTTCAAACTAATCACCGTGCCCTCACTTTTTATTGTACTTCTAACGACTTGTCTTAACACTAAAGCAATTTCAAAATGGCACCCGAATAACACGCCAATAATCGTTAGCAGCGATTGGAAAACAAAACTGTGATTATAGGGAATTATCTAGGCTCCCTCTATCTCTTTCCGTCTCGTCAATAAAAGCAATGTCGTCTCATTTGTCTCGTGAGGGGACGAGATAGAGTGACATTACTTTAACGAACTTTCGATGGTCCGCAACGGGATGGGGTTCGAGATTTTCTTGTTAGTTTTCATCTGATAGAGCTTAGCTTCGTATAATTGCATACAAATTGTAGACAAAGAAACGCGTTGAGTTTCCTATCGAAAATTCTGTTGTGGCAGAAGTCTCCGCAATTTATGATATGTACTTATATAATTATAAAGTATCCGGGTGATCGAGCTCACATTTATTTGTAATACCTACATAAGAAACACCCAGACAAAGACAAACATTTCATTTATCACATAAATATTTGTGTCCTGTGGGAATCGAACCAACAACCTCGTGATCAGCACTCAAGTACTCGAAACACCAGATCACAGACGTCGTCGCTGTACGTTCATATAGATAAAAGGAAACCGAGACTGAGTTATCTATCAATTTTATTAGTACTAATAGAAATACTGCAGGCATCCGCTAAGAACGAATTTTTGAAAATTAATCCCTGAGGGGTTCATTACGGGTTCAAAATTGGAGCGAACGAAGCCACGGACAAAAGTTAGTGTATTATAATACCGATATAATGCAAAACAAAAATAAATAAGTAAGTACTTGTATCATCCTGCAATTGAAACTACTGAAACACAGTAGGTAACAAAAACAAAAGATTTATAATACCAAACCCCTCTCTTACTTAATTCAACAAGGCGAGATAAACTAAATACAGGGAGTACAGACTATTCGTTGTCACCACAAAGCAATAAGTACTTGGTTATTTTTTAAATTGCAGATTGGCTGCTAATATGCATATCTCTTTTACGTTCACCACTTATCATTTAGGTACTCACAATATTTTTGGCAGATATACCCAATCCATGAATGAATATGGATTTTAAATATGCAAAACTAGAATTGGTTTGCATATTCTCCTTTGACTATTAATTCCATAGGTATCGCGATAAGTGCCTGTTTTATCTACCGAAGTGTCGACAGATTGTATATTTGCGTCATGCGATGTACGGCTCTAATCTTACCTATGTGTAGACTGGCCAATAGATTATTATAAGTAGGTACTACTTGGGCCTACCCAAAATAAATTGGGGCAAGTACAAAGTAACGTTGGCAAAGTTGATCACTAATAAGTGCATTTTAAAACATCTCGACAGTGGTTTAAATAACTCTAGAAAAACGGCTACCAAACATAAAATAAAAGGTACTTATTCGTTTTATAGACTACTGAATTATGTAGAGAAAAATGTAAAGTAAAAACAAGCCTCTTTTATTGGGATGCACGCTGGTCTAATCCAATTTTAAAATGTTGCCCAGACCATACATATTATACAACACGACTTTGTCCGGAGCTTAACGTTTAAATTAGTTTATTCCCCTAAAGCGGAACCGCGTTAAGGGTTGCAAAATTTAAATTACAAATAAAAGTACTGAAAAATATCTACGCGTGGGTAGTGGCTCAATAACGATGTCTTTTAATTAAAGCGGAAGGGGTAGTAAAACGACTTAATTCGGAATTATGGGCGAAATTATCGTGGAAGACACCCAGGAGTTTCATGAATTTTGCAACAAGAGTTCACGCCGCGCCGAGCAAATGACTTCTTGAATAAAATGTTAAAATTTATAGCAACTTGTCTATTAATAATAAGGCTGTAAAGGGCAATAGACATTATTAAGCTAATTTACTTATTTCAGTGTGGCTTCGCAGTTGGAGTCAACAAAACACGATTCTATCTTAAAATCTAAGGAAGTTGAGATCAACAAGGTATATTGTTTTATAGATAATGCTTAACTACGGTAGGTACATATCGCAATAATCTCGAGAATATTATAATCTGTGAATATCCGACTGTGCTAAGAAATCTACAAAACCTATCACAGTTTAGCCCCGGACCAGTGACACCGATTTAACACGCTCCCGGTGCCGTCACGGTCGAGAGACCGGATCGTTCAACTGTGGCACAAGTAGGATATTGAAATACGCCGCCCGGCTGACTGTCCGTCCGTCACGTAGCAACTGCCCCGAGGAATCCCTTCAAAGTGATACCTATTTGATTTCCACGCTTCACCGGAAATCTGTCAATACTCATATTTCAATATCCACATATTTTTGATATATCGTAAAGGTAGAAATGAAATGCCAAAGATAGTAAGAAAAGTGATATAATATTTTAAGTAGGTACTCACTACATTTTCCCATCGATTCCTCCAGGTTTTATTTTATTAACAAAATAAATAATATAAACCTACTTAAGTTAATTTACCCACCACCTTTTCCCACAGTCAACTTCATCGTTGTTTTCACTTAGTAACTCAAACATACGGAAACGAAGTTAACTTATGTATACCTCTATTGATAAATAAATATTTATTGTATTCCAATATGAACAGAAACTTAATCAATATCTATAAATACCTAGATTATGAGAAACTTTATTGAAAACATGCTTATTTAAATAACTGGAACAGTTACACAATCTACATGTTATTTTAATGAGTATCCGTAGAAAGCATATTATTGAAATTTCTCTTTCATTGCCGTCTATAGTTGTAAACTAATCTATTAATTTTGCTGGCTTCTACTGCGCCCTCTCGGGTTACAGGAACATTGTAGTAAGTATCGTCGTAACTAGCGTATCGATGATTGCTCGGCTTGAAATCTAGTTGAAGGTAATCCCCTTCCTCCTTTCTTAGCTGACCTTTATCCTTCCCGTCGTACCTTGGATCTTCGTATATAGTTATAGTCTGTTTTCTATGCGCAACTACAGGAGCGTTTTTTGGGATTTCAGCTACAGGATTCGCTCGAGACTCTCCGTAACCGTAGCCGTAACCATGATTAGGACCGTAACCATAGCCGCCCTCGTGTCGAAGTCCTCTATCATCATAATAACCGGGACCACCGTAGTCCCTCTCCCATCCAGGGTCCTTCTGCCACCCAGGGTCCCTCTGCCACCCTGGATCCCTCTGCCAGTCGGGTTCTCTTTCCCAGCCTTGGTCCCTTTGCCATCCAGGGCGATCCCAGCCTCTTCTGTCGTCCCACCTTTGCCAATCCCACCCAGGATCATGATGATGAGTCACTTCGGGAGCTTGATACTCATGTCGATCTCGTACGTGATCCCTGGCGTGATTATTTTGGGAATTGCGGTACTTATTATGGTGTAACGTGTCATCTAAATAATACTTTTTTCCATAGTCTTGATGACCGTGTTGCTTTAATCCAGTGTCACCATATCTGTTATAACCGCCACCGTTATAATTGTCTTTAATGTATTCTTGACCATTATTATGGGATCCATGATAGCTCCTACCTCCCTGATTGTCATGTGAGTTCAGTCTACTGTTATATGCAGCTCGATCTCCTTCATCATTAAAATCATCGAAGAAAGTACTCTTGTTGGATGACTCATCTTTATGGTATGAATTTTGGAATCCCTGCTTGTGATGTCCTTTCTTGTGGCCTCTCTTGAAACCGGTGGCCTCACTGTCCTCTGCCTTATCTTGTTTGCTGTTGTATCCTTTATATGCGTCACTTTCTGAAGCTGATTTAGTGTCATGTTCCTTCTTCAAATATTTAGCTTCATCATTAGCTTTTGAATATTGGTTCTTGTGGTTATCATTTAGATGACTTTCTTCTTGGTGTATTTTCTCACCCTTCTGCTTATCATGCTTGATCGATTCCGCGCCTTGGTCGTGGTCTGCATCTTTTAAATGTTCTTCTAAAGCTTCTTTTATCGTTGATCCATTCACAGTCGATACTAACAAGAGCACACAAACAAACAAACTAAAACAGTATTTGTACCGGGGTATCATTTCATCACACTTTAAGCGTTAGATGTTGCCAGTAAAACGATACAACTTATAATAGGCGGGAGTTGGATGGCATAAAGAGTTTTATATCGATACTAATCGTGTTGGACTTCACGGTGGATCAGGGTACAATGACAGGAACCACAGAAGCTGTTGTGGGAACAATGAGTCAAACAACTGCCTGGCCTGTCCATGACATGACATTATCGAACTAGAGGCACGCGGACGTTCTGTAGGACAAACCGATCGAGGTCAATGAAGTCTAAACGGGACGTTGACTAGAAGGTCATTGAATCATCGTGCTTTTATTTTGATATATAGGTACCTAACTTATATATTTTAGTTATCGTCATCGTCAAATACCTGACTGCCTTATTGGTCTAGTGTCTCCGTGTGCGTCTGCTACGCTAGAGGTTCTGGGTTCGATTCTCAGGTCGAGTGTTCGGTGTTGTTCAGTTTTGCTGTATTCCCAGCAGCTCGAAGTTTGTATTTTTTCGGTAGATGGCAATTGGCTCCTATTATCAACCCATTAATTGTCCCACTGCTGGGCACGGGACTCCTCTCAGGGCTCTCAGTGTGAGAGGGATTAGGCCATTGTCCACCAATTTACTCCTAACCTAAGTACCTAAACATACCGGCTAATTGTGGGTGTTTATTCATTAGTAGGCATGATGACGTAAAATGGATGTTGGATTTATTCAGGTGCGTTCTTTTTTAAGTAAACTATAGTCGTGTAGTGACTCTCAGGCTAAAACAGCCACTTATTATTCAATTAATCACAATATTCATCGCAATTTTTCCAGTTAAATGTCTTTTTAGACCTCTTGTTTATAGGTACGAAAAATCTATCCAATCTGGGGCCAACCCATAAACCGGCAATGTACAGCATCGCAGGTACCTACTTTTGCAGTCGCCAGGCAGTCGGAACCGTCTATAAAATGTACTCTGTAGTCGGAACTCGGACTACAAAGTGGTCTTACCAACAAGCACGGTAAGTACCCCGGCTGAGCTATACGAATATATTCAAACAAACGCAGTTACATTACCTACTGTGTTATCATTACTGTGTTCCGGTAGCCAGTGAAATTTCTGACCAAATAAGCCATAGCGACTGCGACCTCAATATGAAAATGCTTGAGTGATTAACTAATGTTGGTGAAATAGGGTACAGTGGCTACTTATCATAACCATAACTGTATGTCATCATCAAATAAAAAACTCTATCGCAAGAGCACTTTAATTATACCACTAATTCATCATTTCTATTTTACACTATACATTCGAATTTCTATGATTTCAGAAAACATTTAGGTACCTATCTCGTATAAACGTTATAGAGTTGAAATCTCTGCTCTGCTATAAGTTACCTATATCTGCTATATAGACAGGACACAACATTAATTATCACATGGATCGATGAGATTTAATGAATCGTAAAATAAACAACAATTATCTTATCAAATTTATTTGCTTATATCAAAATTTTTACTCACACATATACAAACATTTTGTTATGAATTAATGGGTTAATTGTAAATAGAACTTAAATATTTCCAGGAACTACAATAAATTACTAATACAAGATAATTTATTTCGAACTTAGCTAAAGGCTAATCATAACTTAACACCATCTACAGAAATTTAAATTGAAAAACGAACTGAATTTTAAAAGAAAATGCATAATACTCTGTTTTAATCACCTTATTCTTAAAGGCATGTTTCTGCCACCGTGAGTGCGATGCCGACTTGAAAAACATGTAAATAAAGCTCTTCCCTTTCATAACGGTATCATTTATAATGATACTTCGATCTGTAGTTATAAACTATAGATTGTAACTTGTGAAAAAATATAATAGAATTATGTATATTCTTAATTTGTACGAGACATGCAAAGGTACTATGACATTGTACCATCACATCGTATTTAAGTTGTGACAGAGATCGTTTATTCAGTATGTGACATCGTAAATGCTTAAACATACGTAAAAAATGTAATACATACAGTTCTCGCCAAACTTATTGTCCGGGTTGAAGTTGGCACGAGCTAACTTTAACCCGGCCGTAAAAATCAGAAAACCGAAATTATAGGATTGTAATAAATAAAAACTAAAGCTAAAGTCGTAGGCTGTCGTTTGAAATCATTTTAATGCAATATTTTTGATTCTCCAATTTTTACAGCCGGGTTAAAGTTAGCGGACAATAAGTTTGGCGAGAACTGTACCTAAGTTGTTTGGAAGTATAATTAAAACAGCCTGATCTTATAAAGCGCATAAACTATGTATGGTATATCAAATTTTATACTGTACCTCAACCATGAGTTCTATCGAATTGCTTTCGTTAGATTTTTATACATCGAAACGTTGTAATCTCATAGCCGATTTTAGTTCCTTACGTAACCGCTAGAGGCACTACGAGGGTTTTCCATACAAATATTTTACGGCGTCGCTAGCGAATACAGTGAGATAAACTCATGGTCGAGGCACAGTATCGATTTTATAAGTCGAATGAACAGCAAACAAATACATATTATCAACGTTTAGCACTAAAATGCCATAAATCTGGATAAAAACAACTGAATGATAAAAAACACTGGTATCTTTTCCATATATAAATATATAAAATCAAATTTAGATTAAAAGCTTATTTGACAGAAACTACTATAGCGAGTTAGCGAGGCAGGTCATTTTGTAACTTGTTGCGTGTAAAATAAACCATCGTGTGTTTCAGTATTGTAGCTATGATTAATTATTCCACTGAGAGAGAGAGAGATGGCGTTACAAAATAATATCACCATCCCACTCTTTCATAGTCCTATCATGGGGCTAGTAAGCTGAATATGGTACGGAGTAGTGCTGTGTCAACTACGCTGCACCGTTAATTTCTTTCACGCTCAACGCAGCAATCCTAGTCTTAAGTTCTTCGACAAGATTCTCTCTGGGCACTTCGTCCTCTTGTCTACTGGTGATATTCCGGACCTTCACTACGCCTCGTTTTAATTCAGAGTCTCCTAAGACTACAGCGAGAGGAATGCCATTTTCTTCACAGTGTTGGAGCTGGTTCAACATTTTTGGATTTTTCTTGTAAGACTGCTCCGTCTGGAACAATAGAAAAAAGGTAATTATTTAGCTGATTTATTCACTGTAGCATTGCATACTACCTCTCTAGTACCGATGTATAATAGTAGACACATCGGATATTTTTTTATTGCAAGTGCTAAGGCAAGAGATCGAGAACAGTGGCGATTGATCCACCGACAAGAGCTGAGCTCTTAAATTTAAGAAGAAGTACTATTCAATTCATGTATAAAACTATAGTGTTATAATTTCAAAAAAGTACATAAGTAGGTAAGTAATATAGAAGCTTAGTTTAGTAGTGTTGTATAAAATGCCCCAAAAGATTGATTTATTTATTATAGTTTAAAACTGGGTTTTACTATTTGTTTAACATTACCTTAATGCCAGCATTCCACAGTTCAGCGCAGATCTTCATACGCTCTTCGAGGAAGTTCTTCTGCGCAGACGCAACATAAACATCGACGTCGTTAGTGCGCACAGTAATGTCACCAGCGGCCAATTTCGCTTCCAACACCGAGAATATGCGCTCTACGCCGATACTGACTCCTACGCATGGTACCTGAAATATGGAGATTTTGTTTTAAAAAGGCTTTATCCTTTTATAATTGAAAAATATATAAAACAGGAGAGGTTCCGCACATAAAAATATTTTTATAAAGTCCAAGCCGGCCCGGGTCATTATGTTTCAAAATAAAAGGTAGGTAGGTAGGTTCACCCACCCATCAAACATGAATTTGCAGACACAATAAAAATCTATTTGACCTTTGATATGTTTCCTTAATAAATTAGGGAGACAGTTTTCCGTTATTGGATCAAAACCAGTAAAACAAACGATCTGCCATCAAGAAATGCACCCGTGAAATAAGAGGGTAATTTGTTGTTGGGTAACTTTAACAAACCGATGTGATTACTCATAATTCAATGTTGCCACGGCTCAGTAACTTTGCAATAAATGGGTGGTCAGTAATTACGCTACAAATACTTAAAGGTCTAAAGAACTGTTTCTAGATTTTTTTAAAGGAAATTAATCGTAGCTAATGTTTTCTTTTTCTACGTAAATGTTGAGTATATATTGTAATAATTTGTTATCACTACCATGTTGAACATGGTAGTGATAACAAATTACATTTCTAACTTCGCAGCAACTTTACTTTTACTGTGAAATACAATAAAAGTCATGATTATATTGTATAAATGGCTATGATATCTTGATTTGGTGTTTACCTGTTTATTTTTAGAGTCGAACATCCCCACAAGGTTATCGTATCTACCGCCGCCCGCGATTGAACCCACAGTTTGGTCTTCATTGCCGATTTTAATTGGCTCTGAAAGGAAATACACAATCTGCTCTCAGTATAATTGACTTCATGAAGGTGTGTTGATTACATCAATTTGATAGAAACGAGCATTTAATTAAAGTTATTTGTAACTATTATGAGTACAAAAAATAATAATAAACAAGCAACCAGGATTAGTTCTGTAAGTCACGCAAATGCAGAAAGAAACGCAAATTTATTTGTTCTTAAAGCTTATAGGTATATCTATTCACAAAAGAATTAATAGGTATTACAAACATGCACATTACAAAATACGTAATACAATAAAAAAAACTTTTGAGAAATGTTGTCATACAAAGTTTCAAGCCAAAAGGCTATAATAAATTCAACTTACGCGTCAACACAGCTTCATAAATAACTCCCGTGTAGTAATCTAATCCTCTTGCCAGACTTAGGTCGAACAGTATTTTATCCTTGATACCGAAAAGTTCGCAGTACTCCAACAGTAGCTTGATACCTTGCAAGCCTTCTACGGCTGCCTTAGTTTTAGACAGCTTCTCGTCTTGAAGGAGTTTGTCGGTTAGTTCAACACTACCATTTAGTCTGACGTATTCGCCTATCCTGTCTGCGGCGTCAGGAGTTATTCCCTTCTCGTTTATCATTTCTGTCCGTACTTCCTCCCAAGGCGACTGAAAGATTTGTTAAAAATAAGTTATTAAAGTAATCTTTCTAAATCATTAGATTTTAAACAATACTTGATGTTGTAGGGCAGATTCTGAAACATTATAATATTTGCCTAAAGTGGCTGGATCTATCACCTAAATGGTTAAAATTTTGAAACATTGAAGCAATCATAATTTCAAAATGGTTTTCGAAATCAGAATACAGAAGACTACTCACTATCTTAACTATATTTTGAAAACAACATATTGTTCCTATAGTACTTCACGAAATATTATTCGGAATCATTATCAAATAAAAAAAATACGTTTTTGTATTCAAACATCTGCATGAAGAACTATCTGTACGCGCCCACCCTTTGGGGTACCTGTTTTACCATCTAGTTAAACCATCAACATAAGAAGACACTTACCTTGTCTAACTTATCAACAGTGGAGCAAGTAGTTCTAAACTTATCAGCAGGAACCCCGCAAGCCTCAAACATGCCATCGAGGAGCCGCCTGTGATTCACCTTCAGGACATATGTGCCAATATCCAAGGCATCTAATATCTCTGTGACCACCTTCAGGCATTCTGCGTCTGGCACCATAGGGTCATACTGACCAGCTATGTCGAAATCCTGAAATTTTAGAAATAATAAACTATCAATAAAGCTTTCTGTCTAAACTTTATAAATATTTTTCTCCAATTTTAATGCCTACTACCTTAGTCTGACCTAAGTCCTAACCATGGACGCTGTAGAGGGTCTGAAAGTCGAGATCTAAATTACAATAATAGTTAAAAAAGTAGTTTTATTTCAATGCCTATTAACTGAATTTAAGAAAACAAAGAAAAATATTTTAAATACATTTTGAAGTAAGTACTAACTTATATTGTATGCAGCATTTATTATCATGTACTGCAGAAAGTATAAAATACCAATAAAAACTTACACATTGATAAAATTCCCTGTATCTGCCCCTAGTCATCGCAGGGTTATCACGCCGGTACACCTTGGCAATGTGGTATCTCTTCAGACTGTTTATCTTATTCATCGCTAAATACCGGGCCAGTGGAACTGTCAGGTCATACCTAAGAGAGAGAATCTCACCCCCTTGGTCTTTTAAATCATAGATCAGTTTTGAGTCCTCCCCATATTTGCCAGTTAGCACTTCCTAGAGGGAAAAAATTACAACATAATATCTATAAAATGCAAATATTTATTTATTTATGAAAATCATAAGAATACCTAGGATTGGTTAACAATAATGTTTTCTTATATACTCACACTAATAATAATAAGTGAACGCCATCAACCGCACATGCTAAAGTGCTATGCTTTATCTTTTGTGACTGAGAAAAATCTACTTAATTACTTCGTTTTCATGTATTAATAAAATAAATCATAATTATTATATTTTATTTTGCTAAAATTGCTAAAAATGTGTGTTCATAAAAAAAACAATAATCTTACCTTCAACTCAAACACAGGTGTGTCAATACATTCAGCTCCGTGTCTTTTGAAGACTGTAATAATCTTGTCTAGAACACCATTTCTTATGCTCATCTGTTGTGGACTGTAGTCCCTTGTACCCTTTGGTGTTTTGAGGGTGAACTTCTGTGGAGCTGCATCCTCAGTACCAAGCTGTGCTTTAAGTGATAATAACTTTGCTACTTCCTCCTGAATCTACAATATTGAAATAAATACCAATAAAATACACATACATACACTCACACCTTTGTCCCACAAGAATAGAAACTAGAGGTCACCACTAACTATTTATTGTTTTGCTCTTTTGTTAGAGACATTTGATAATAAACAAGTGTTCCAAACAAGACCTATATTTTTTTATCCAAAATGGACCAAATCTTTTACTATATTTACACATCCGTAATAATTTAAAAAAGAGCTTCAACATTATATTACATTAAAACAATGTAGCTAATTACTGTAATAAAAAAGAAAGCAGTAAGTAGGTCACCAATACCTTGCATTGAGATGATGTTGCAATACATTTTGTGAAATTGGTGCTGAGTACTGAGTTGTGTAATCGCATCACAATTACATGGTTCTTTAAGAACCTGAGTACTTTGTGTGACATGCTTCACTAATTTTATCTCTCCACAATTTCAAATAATATGCTATCTCGCCACCACACCATTACTTTTTTATGACCGGAAAAAGAAATTGTCGTATCAGCAATATGAACAAATTAGACTCAATATTTATTTCATGTAATCTTTATTAATTTTGAAGAATGTAAGTTGAAGAGGTTGTGGTGACGAAACACATGTGGAGATTCAACAACATAAAAAAACTCTTGTATGGGTGTACCGATAACCATTTATTTTATCATGCCCCTGTATATTTACAAAGAAAGCATCAAAAACTACAATGTATGATAACTCTACACACCTGCTTATCAAGTAGTGTAATACTGTCTTTCTCTTTTAGCAACACTTTGGGAGGATTTAATTTGGGTAATAATGATACTTCAGAGTCACTGAAACTCCCCATATGATACCACCACCTCTTGATGTGTTTGTATTTTTGAAAATCTATGTTTTTCCCTAAACAATTCTTCAACTCTATGTCACTATAGCTTGGGACATACCCACATATGTAGCTATTATGACATAAATATTTATCAATCTCTGATAAATCATGTTGTGAACTAGTCTTCTTTCCCTACAATTCACAAATTTTCATTTACTTTACTGGACAGCATGATGTAATATTTTAATACAATTGAACAATATGGTACTATAGGTTCCACTATGTATATCAAACTCAAGTCTCAACGTACCTTTTCACTTGATTCCTTTGCAGCTTTTAATTTTCTTACAAGATCGCCTTGTTCTTTAATTTTTAGAAGAATAGATTCTTGGTTATCTGCCATAGTTTAAACGTGAACTTAAAACAAATGTTCACAGACTATTCACTCAGGGCTTCGGACTTAAACTGCTTACTTAGAAATAATTACAGGCTCTCGGCTCTCAGTTGCATTCCTTTCATTTTACAATCAGCAAATCGCGAGCAAGTAAAGGCACAAGCAGATTGGATTTGGAGGTTAGACGTCTCACGACAATATTAATACTAGGGATGTTGAAAAAATATGGATATATCGATATTATTTTTTCAATGTATCGATATTTTTGAGCGATATTTAATATTTCAATATAATTATCGATGTATCGATATAAAATACCAAGTATTGAAAAGGTATCAAAATCAATATTTTTTTCAGACCAATAAACTTTTTTAAGTTAAAAGATTACAAATTTCTTTTTTTTGTTTTGGCTGTTTTATAATTATAAATTATATTTGATATTTATTTATTTCAGTGGACTACGAAAATTAGTGTCTGTGTGTGAGACATATGCGGAGGCACATGGTTTAAAATATAACTCTAAAAAAAGTGAATTACTCATCTTCAAAGCAGGCAAATATCAGCCTACCCTGGTGCCTCCAGTATGTCTTAACGGTGTGGCATTACAGCAGGTTGAGGCGTTTAAGTACTTAGGTCACATAGTGACAAGTGATCTCAGGGACGACAAGGATATTGAGAGGGAGCGCAGGGCTCTGGCAGTGAGGGCGAATATGCTCGCCCGCAGGTTCGCTCGATGTACCAAAGATGTTAAGGTTACGCTTTTTAAAGCATATTGCCAGTCCTTCTACTCGAGCGGTCTGTGGGTAGGATACACGCAACGAGCCTACAGATCCTTGCGCACTCAGTATAACAATGCGTTCAGGATGTTGTCGCGCTTGCCATGGCGCTGCAGCGCATCTGGCATGTTTGCGGAGGCACGTACCGATGGCTTTCACGCTATCATGCGCAAGAAAGCGTATTCTTTGCTACATCGGCTCAGAAGTGCCAGCAACAGCATCCTGAACGCCATTGCTATAAGATTAGACTGTCCTTTCCAGAACCACTGGATAAGGACAGCGATAGGTATAAGATAGAATAAATTACTAACAGTACTAACATAAATTATTATTATTAATATTATAATTGTACTAAAATTACTAACACACATCAGAATATTATAATTATGATTATTGTTAATTGTATGGATTTTAATCTGAAAATAAATTTATATTATTTATTTGTCTTTATACATATTATTTGTATTTTTAAATATTTTTATAAAAAAACAGAAAATATAAAAACATTTAAAAATATAAAAAAAAATAGTAGCCCACCGGTATCGGGAACAGAGTCCAAGCTACCGGCGGTCAGGGCTCCAGGGAAAGGAACCTCCTAACAATACGTGCCGTATCTAGGAGTACCGCTTTCTGTATCAAGCCCTTGATCCAGCCACTCAACGAGAGCCTCCTTAGATGTTGGTCGAGGCTCTTGGCTATTAAGCCATTGGCAGACACAACGATCGGTACAATGATCGCCGAATTCACCTCCCACATGTCGACAACCTCACGTGCCAAATCAAGATACTTTATTTCTTTATCTTTCTCGGCCTTCATGAGGTTCTCATCATGCGGGACGGTGATATCGACAATCATTGCACTACGCTCTAATCGGTCTATCACCACAATATCAGGCTTATTGGCAACAATAGTCCTGTCTGTGATAATAGAGCGATCCCAGTACAATGTGGTATGACCATTTTCGAGAACTGGGTCGGGCACATACCTATAGTACGGTACCTCCGATTCCACAAGTTTTTTATTTCAAAGCAAGTTGCTGGTGGATAATCCGGGCCACCAGGTTATGTCTGTGCAAGTACTCACCGTTAGCCAGACGCGAACAACCAGATATAATATGTCGGATAGACTCTCCCGGACGGTGGCATGCCCGACATATGTCAACCGTACCATCCTTCACTATATATTTCCTGTAGTTTTTAGTCATCATGACTTCATCCATAATTGCACAGATAAAACCTTCGGTTTCTCCGAAAAGATCTCCGAAGCGTAGCCAGGACACGGACGCTAACAGGTCTACTCCTGAATCATGGAGAGCCCGATAAAAGCGTCCGTGTAGCTCTTTGCTTTGCCATACCTCCCTGCGATCGTTTGTACTCAGTACTACGGGTTTGCGCCAGTTCTCTTTGCCTAAGGAGAGCGGGGTAAGTCCTTTGTCCACTTTAACCACATCTCGATGCATCCCCACTTCGATTTTTTGGAAATATTCTCGGAGGCTGCACACCTCGCGATTGTGGAGGTTTTTGGCATTTAAAAAGCCTCGACCTCCACACTTTCGCGGGATGTACAGTCTCATTACCGACGAACGTGGGTGATGCATTCGATATGCGGTCAACAGTGTACGGACCTTCCTATCCAGGGCATCTAATTCTGTCTGAGTCCACTTGAGTATGCCAAATGAGTACATTAAGACTGGCATGACCCAACCATTGAAGGCACGCACCTTGTTTCCTCCTGACAAAAGACTTTTTAAGACTTTTGTCAGTCGGCCAAAGAAACGCTCCCTCAACGATTGCCTCATGTCAGCCTCGTTGATGCCAAGTGCCTCTGACATACCCAAGTATTTGTAAGTCTCAGTTGAGGCAAGTGATCTAAGTTGTATGGAATCCGAAAGTTGAATTCTCTCAGATTCCACAACCCGCCCTCGCTTTACATGCATAACTGCACATTTCTCCACACCGAATTCCATTCTAATGGAGTCACTAAAGGTTTCCGTAATCTTCAGTAACTCCATCAGATCCATATCAGAGGGAGAAAAGAGCTTGAGGTCATCCATGTAAAGAAGGTGGGATATAACTTGACCACCTCGCCTCAACCGGTAGCCTAGCCCTGACCTTTCTAATAGTGTACTAAGAGGGTTCAGGGCCAAGCAGAACCACAATGGACTCAGACTGTCGCCCTGGAATATACCACGCTCAATCCTTATCGGTTCACTTATTCTTTGAATTTCTCGACATCCTGGATAGCGAAGAACTGTCCTCCATTGTCCCATACATGACAACAGGAAGGTGCGTAAAGTTGCATCTACTTTATACAACTCCAGCACCCTCATGAGCCATGTATGTGGCACTGAGTCGTAGGCCTTCTTATAATCTATCCAACATGTCGACAAATTCTTTCGAAGCCGGCGAACCTGTTGGCTTATGGTCATATCTATGAGGAGTAGCTCCTTAGTACCACGGGACCCGTTCCTACATCCATTTTGAGACGCAGACATAATTGAATTTTGATCAATATGATTACAAATTTTTGCTCTCAAAATAGACGTAAGAAGCTTATAGACCGTCGGTAGACAAGTGATAGGTCTATAATTCTTGGGTTCCGTAGTACTACCAGACTTATGGAGCAGATGGGTGATTCCAGTAGTAAGGAATTGTGGTAGCGTCCCAGATTCTAAAGATGACTGAAATTGAGACGCTAAGCGAGCATGTGAACTACGTAGCCATTTTAACCAAAAATTGTGCAGTCCATCCGGTCCTGGAGCTTTCCAGTTTGACATAGGATGGACTGCACGGGCCACGTCTTGGGAGCTTATTAGAATTTCCTCCATAGTTGTTAGTGGTTCACACGCTCGCTCCACATCACATATCCAATCATCTTCAGTATGACTGACGGGAACTGACCAGATGTTACTCCAGAATGATTTCATAGCATCATCATCCGGCCAGCACGCGCCATTCACACCATCATCAGGACGCTCCCAATTCCTGTATACCCATCTTTGATCACTCTGAAACATGCGATTCTGGGAATACCGCTCCACACGTCTCTTATACCTACGGATACGGTTTGACCATGCATAAACCTTCTGCTTCAGGAAGTCGATGCGCTCCGTGACACAGGATATATAATCACGGGGGCTGATATCAGTCCCCGAGAATGCCTGTTTCACAAAGCGCATCACTCTAGGGCGAGTATTGCCCTCCCTGAAGCAGATTAACATGCCAATAAGTGCTCTAGCTCCGTTGATACGCCGCTCAATTCTGCACTGCCAGGCCGGTACCGCAGGCTTCGGTCGTGTAGCTCCATTAGATTCTGGGAACTTTACTTGAGCTACACGACACGCAGCAACAGCCGCACAATACAGAATTGAATGGGTATCACGAAGGTCTTCACTGCTATCAAAATAATCTGTTAGCAGTGAATCCAGAGCACATACCAGCATTAAGTTTTTGTTATGCATGGGCAAACGAGGTAAAAGTGGTCTAAATTCAGGTGCAATGGCACGATATTCCCGAAGCGCATCCTCCAAAGCACTCCTCAGCTGTGCATTGTACTGTGTACTTACGTTTGTAGTCCTGTCATTACTCTCCACATTCGTGTGATCTGAATGTATTTGCATCACGTCGCATCGTGGTGCTACATATTGTAACGGTTGAGAAATGACACGACCACTCAACGCTTCCGAGCGTAATTGATTAAGTACGGAGTCATCCAGCATATGATTACGCTGAATGACCCGCACCTGATCAGACAATCTTTGAGCCGACACGTTGACCGCTGGTTCAAACTCCTGAAACAGAGAGAGCATCCGACCACGATACGCAGTCAGGTTAGTTCCCCCCTCTGTCGCCCCAAAGTATGCGCGCATGACACTTTTATTGATTTGAGGTGTCCATCTCATGCGCTGCACACTTCCACCGAGAGCGGGGACACTGTCAGAGGCCGGTGGGCCTCCTTGCCCCAAGCTGTCCGGTGGCCGGCGGGCTCCCCGCCGACGTACAGGTGGTGGCGACGTCGGCGGAGAGTAATACTCGTCGCTGGAGCTCGACACTGTTGCAGCGCCGCCCGGTGGTGTTCTTCTTCCTCCATTGTGCGGCTGCTGCAAGGTGGAGCTCAGCAACGAGTCCGGAGCTGATAATGGTGCTAGAGTTTTCTTAGCTTTTGATCTCGTCAACATCTTTCATCATTTCAATGCATATATTTGTCATCTGATCTGTCATCTTTGTAAAATTTTTATTGTTTATACAAGCCAGTTTTTGCTAAATATTATTTTAGGTCGTAAGGATTATGTGTAGGTATAATAAAATAAAATAAAACTGCTTCGTGGAAAGGTAAAAACTATTTAAATATAAATTTTAAATTTTTGAGAAAAATACTGATGTTGACATTTGCTAGTGTTGCCAAGCTTTATTATTATTATTATTATAATTTGGTTTTTAAGTTGGCCGATATATCGATATATATATATTTTTTGAAAATATCAACGATACGATATATATCGATACTTTTTGCATTTCCGGCATCCCTAATTCATACATACATGAAATTACGTCATTCATCTGTCATCATGACATTTTATTTACAGTTCTCGGCCTCGCCAAACTTATTGTCCGGGTTGAAGTTGGCACGACCTTAACCCTGCCGTAAAAATCAGAGAAAGAAAATTATTGGACTGTAATAAAATATTAAAAGCGAAAGCTAGCAGTTCATAGGCTGCCGTTTTAAATCATTTCAATCCAACATTTTTCTCTCCGATTTTTACGGCCGAGTTGGTTAGCTGTTGCAACTTCAAGCCGGACAATTTTGGCGAGAAATAACTAGGATATTGAACTTTCGAAGTTTCGATAATTCGAAACTTTCGATGTTTGGTTCATAAAAATAAAGTTGGCAACACTGTATACGTCAAATGTCAATTGTCAATAATTCTGTCAAAGTCAAAAACTACCAAAATTATTCATCACTCTCACTGAAAAAGTGAAAATATATAAAACAAAAAAATATTAAATAGAATAAAAATTAAATAGATGAAATTGTGCAATGGATAGATTTGAATACATTGAAGCACGGCTGTTTGAAGGTGAAAATTATCTTAAACGTGATAAAAATGTGAAGATATACGATGGCGATGATAAGGTTGTTTATTTTAATTTTATTACGACTTCTTTACATATTTATTAATCGTTTTATTTATTTTATTAAGAAAAGTTAAAGTTGTTGAGTTAATGACTTGTGGCACCCCTCGTATATTACCTCTTTGTACTATGACATGAACTGTATCCTACCTTCTAGTTCCTATAAACATTTTAAGATATACATATATGTACTATCATATAAGCATTGATATAAATACTATATAAGTCAATGCATATAAGTAATCATGCTGACAAACTGAAAAGTTTTTCTTCCAAGCTAAGATTTGGTAAACTGTGGGTGTACATCAGTATGTACACCCCTGCCTAATTCTTCAAGAATACAGCCATGATATTTATGTGATGTTAAACATAACATAATGTGATTCTGTACAAAGGATTTTTCATGGTATCTTACCGCTAACCTAAGGTGTGGCCTAACTATCTAAATCTCCAATGTAATAAATTTACACAATTGTTTTTTTAGACTCAGTTCACTGATGGTGAAGTAGTGCTAACTACTCACAGGATCTTATGGGGAAAGCCAGGTGACATACCTAAGGGACTGGTTTGTCTCTCATTACATTTATACTATGTTTTCTGTATAGAAGAAGAGAGTGGTGGAGTATTTGGGCTTGGTGGGCCTAAAAGGATCTTACTGCATCTGGGACCTGCTCTCCCAGGTAAACATATATCAGCCCTCTTACATTCATATACAAACAAGTTGCTACAAGCTTGTACAAATTTCAAAAGACAATAATATACTTTACAATTAAATATGTCATGTTGTCTTTGTAATAGTTAACTAGCATTTAAATTAACTATCAATTTACTAAAATTATGAAATTATATGAATGTAATATGTATTCATCATAAATACTGATAACAATAATAATATAACTTTGAAACCTGCAATTTTGAAACTGATAATGGTTATTTACATTCATGGAAAGCCTGATAATTTAGTTGCTTTGACTTGTATCAGTTAATTATTAATTCAACTTATTTATTTCAGGTAAAAGGCCTGGTCCAGCAGTTGTTAGCCCATTCCATTTTGTAAAATTCTCTTTCAAAGATGGAATTGACCAAGTTTTCTATAAAGCTCTTAGTGATGCTGTTGCTGCCAAAGCATGGGAAAGACCAACTCCTATTGCCTCCTCAGTAAATGCATATAGCCCTACATCATCTCCAAAACCTTCAGTCACTCCAGTCAATTCGAAAATACGATCAGGAATAGTTGGCATTGAAAGAAGTATTGAAGAGCAACATAGAGCGACTGATGAAAGCATCACTGTAGCATTTCAAGATCTAAGAAAACTAATGGAAAAAGCCAAGGATATGGTTGCTATTTCAAAAAATATATCTACTAAGATTAGGGTATGTAAGTGTATGGATTTCTTGTAACAACATTTTGTTTTTGTGAAATAATGATTCTACTAATTATAATAAACTAAACTCGTAAATCCTTGTAGGATAAACAAGGTGATATCTCTGAAGATGATACAGTAAGATTTAAGGCCTACCTCATGAGTTTGGGTATTGATGATCCTGTAACCCGAGATGCATTTAGATCAGATTCTGACTATTATTTAGGACTTGCTCAGCAGATTTCTGATATGATGGTTGCAGTACTCATGGTAAATATTATGGATTTTTTCTGTTAAGTACCTATTTATACAATAGTGTGTATTATGTATATTTTTCTGTTGATTAAAACATATAAACACGAATAATGTTTGTAACTCCAATCCAAAGGGATTGGAGTTACAAACATTATTCGTGTTTTCTTATAGGATTGTGGTGGATTAATGTCACTAGCTGATGTATGGTGCAGAGTAAATAGAGCTAGGGGCTTAGAACTCGTATCTCCTGAAGACCTTTTAAATGCTTGCAAGTGAGTGTAAACATGTAAAACTATAAAATATATATATATATTATGTGGCTTTCCGCCAGCGGCTTCGCCCGCATAGTCTGGGTATTTCTTATAAATAGTAGGCCATGTTACTTAGAAAGTAAAGACAGCTTTCTAATAGTTTTTTTTTTTCAAATTGGTCCATTTCCGGAGCCTACTCTATTTAAACGAACAGTTAAATCTTTCCTCTTTATAAGTATAGATATACCTTATTCAACAAAAAAATTTGTAATGTACATCATTAATTTTAGATTGCTGCAGACCATTGGTGCTCCAATGTCTCTAAGAAAATTTCCTAGTGGTGCATGTGTACTCCAACTAAATAGTCATAGAGATGAAGAAGTAGCTAGAACTACTAGTGAACTGGTAAATGCTCAACATAATAATTTTATTCTTGTAATGTCCACTACAGGAAACCTGAGGGTTATTTATATTAATCTCTACCAACTCAGGTCATGGTATTTCTCCTTGTACTCCTATGGTCAAGGCAAGGAATTCAACTAACATTGCCTATGATTCTGAAAACTCACTATCCTATCAACTGTCTGTTTGGTAAGGAACATCTGAAATCTCCATCCAGATACATGTGCCTGTATGTATTTATGACAATGCAATGTAATGTGTTAATATTGGGATACTTTTTCAGCTTGAAGAAAATGGATATTTGACACCTGTGAAGTTGTCACAAATAGCAAATGTTTCCGTCCTATTAGCACGCGAGCGCCTCTTTACCACAGAGCGACTTGGCATGGCGTGCCGAGATGAATCCATCGAGGGTCTGGCTTTTTACCCCAACCTCTTCCTAAGAGAAGCTTAATATAAAAATATATTAATATGTATTGTTAATAATAATGTTAAGAGTTTATTACAATTAATTATTTGCAATTTCAGGGTGTTTCATTCTATATACAAATAATACAACAAACTCAAGCACATACAGGTTTTATTAAATTTGTAAGCGTGGCGCTTTAACTTCACAAAAGCTAGCTTTTTGACGAAAGTTACAATCTATTATACAAGTTCATTACGATATAAACCACACCTTATTAATTCCATATCTGTAAACCATCTCTCAAAATATTCTCAATCTTACATTAAAGATAAATACATAGTTCCATATACCTACTTTATTCATTCTTAGCACAAGATATGATGAAAAACATTATTTTAATATATAGTAGACCTTACATAGCAAAAAGAATTACAGTTGTGTGGCAAGCCTTACAACATGTTTATACATACAAAAATAAACCTAATTTGAAAGCTATTTAGACACTTGCATAGAGTGATCACAGATACATCAAACACTATTATCAGCATTTTATATAAACACTTGGCCACCCATTAAGTAAATGAAGCAGTATAGTATGTACTTTCAAAAATCACACTATATCTAAATGTAATTCCTAAAACATGAATATTAATACTGTATTTTTAAAAGACTAATTTGAAGCAAAACATTAGCATGGAACCAAAATGTGCCAGAAAAAAAAAAATCTAAATCTACATTTAATTTGTGTTATCTTCGGAATGTGTATCTAAGATAGTATTTAATACTCAATTGCACTCTTAAAGTCTTTTGGTAATTGATTTTGCATACCGCAGCGTTCCCAAGCTTTAAAGTCATCTAATGAGCGAATATTTTCCACAAAGCATTCAACTCCCCTCACAAATGGTAGCAGCATTTCATCATTGATAGTTTCTGAAAGGCGGTGCAGGAATGCTATATTCTTGGCGAGACTATCCTTTATCTTTGTAGCAAGTGGTCGTGCTGTACACTCCAACACACCAAGCTGCAAGAGTCAGAATTAGAACGTAGGCATTTTACACTAAAAGGAAGACAATATGACAAGATGTATGAACATGGAGGAGGCAAAACTATGCACAAATTGTAGAAAGTTGTGGTCTCCAGTTTTTGCTTACCCCCTTGGAAAAAATGTGTGAGTGATGTATGTAAGAAGACAATATATACATATATTCGACCGTCCGTCCTTTCCTCAATATCGTTTTCATTTTAATCCGTGGATAATAGTGTGGGTTATAATGTTTGTACATCTATATATAAGCTCTGATATGTTAACCGTAACGTGTAACTGTTTTTATCCCTAAATAAATAAATAATAGTAACTTGTCTACAACTTTTATGTATAAATTAATTATTCTGTATTTTGCTTTTAAGAATTTTTACAGAAAAACATTTATTATCTTACTTTGTCATCAATTGAGGATTGTTGTAAACCAAGATAAAGGTTCAGACACTCTGATAAAGTCTTCACCTTATCTGGTAGGTGGCCAGTTTTATTCCTGGTGATCAGTAGATCACCAACCTGTAAGAAAAGTCATTTATTTTTCGTTTTCTACTTTGATAAAATAATATTGCATAACAAACAAAAAAATGTGTATATTACCTGAGTATCAAACACTGAATTCAATTTCACATTATGCTTATGATACAAACAATCTGATACATTTCTTGAATCATGGACTATCTTCTTTGGTGTTTCACTTTCCAGAAGTTTCTTTAATCCAGCATCAAATGCATGATACTCCATAACTTTGATATCAAAAATATAAATCTGTTGTGGTGTAGACAGAACCAAGAATGGCATTTTACATTTTCTTCCCATGCTTGCACCATCAGTGCTCAAGCCTATGTAAGTGTACTGGCTCATGTCTTCTACTGCTTCATGGAAACTTTTATCAACTTGATTAATGTAAATGTATTTTTTAGATATTTTTATAATGTCTTCACATTCTTTTTCTGATATTTTTAAATGCCTTTGTTCATTTGGCTCTTTCAGTTTAACAATATCTGTTATATCAGAGTCATAATAGTGTAAAATACCATCACTTGAGTCTCCCTTTGGTGATTCTTTAACATTATAAAGAGAAATCTTAGACTTATCATTAGTCATTCCGTAAAACCGTCCTTCGTATATTTCACTGTTTTTAGTGTGAACTTGTAATAGTTCACCTTTCATGTATATGTTATCCATTTTGTGATGAGATGAGGTCGATATAATACAGGGATAAAATTTTAGTCCTTTTTGACGGGTTTAACTCTTTCGGATTTCTCCGAGTCACTGTAAGCCCTGTAAATGTACAATCCAAGTGTAACGTGTAGCACGACTACAGCGACTACAGCAGAATACACACTGCTTGTAATAGGCTCCAATCGTAAAACTCCATCGAATAAGACACTCTTCGCAGTGAAGAAGGAAAGCACTGGTACCACAATGATGATCAGGCAGTATTTTATTACCGTCTGAAAGACTTGAAAATCGGGTAGGTCCTGAAAACAGGTTATTATTTTGTGATAATCATGTGAAAAAAGTTTTAAGAATAAGTAAATAAAAATGTTAATCATAATTTGCTTACATTTGCACGTCCTTCAATCATCATAAAACGAAAAGAAAAGAAAAGAAATTAAATATTGAAGAAAAAAATATTACTGCTACCGACACTCCGACAGTCACAAGCTTCATCGGCCACAAGAATGAATGAAGTTTTGCAATTTGAGAATGAAGTATTGATTTTCTACTTCGCAACAACCACAGAATATCTAATGACGCAAGAGTACAGTTTAAATACAGGTTACCAAATAAAGTTAGTTTCTGGTACAAATAAATAAATGAACTAATTAAATTCACCTATAGCTGAACGAACACTCAAAGAATTCTACCTACTGAAATTTCTTTTAATTTAGATAAAAATGCCCCTCACACACATTTTCTCCTTACATGCAAACACAAATCACAACTTTCTGTAATAATATAGGTTTAATTAGGTACAAGGATTGAAGTGTGATGGAACCAGTTAAGCACCTTATTCATTGTCCATCTTGCTGTACGTCCCGCCTAGATCACGCATGATGCACGACGAAAAACGATCGTGATTCTTTCGACGTACGTCAAGTTTAGTCCAGCACCGCGGCCTTGGCACGACGTACAGCCGGTTTGGACCGTGAATAAGGCGCTTAAGCTTTGTCAAGCACCGCGGCCTTCCTTGGCGGGACGTTCAGCCGCTATGGACCGTGAATAAAGCGCTTTAGTCGACTACAGTGCCAATAGAGACGTTGAAATGTTTTATTTTATCCCAATGTTTTAAAAACTTATATCATTGTTATACTTCATTAGAATCCTTTTCAGTCTGTTTTACGACCCGAGCGCAGCTTCATCTGCGTAAACTGTTTTAGCTGCGTATAATGTTATTTTTATCTCATACAAACCAAGGAAGGTTTGTCCAGGAAGGTCCTGACAAATGAATTAAGAAAAATATCCAAATCATTCGAGCGACTTTCTCTAAAGATTAATCATAGTAGTAGGGTAGGTAACTAGCTAGGTATCATACATGTACAATAGAATAATAGGAGTAGACATTATAATTATTATACATAGAAACAATTTACATCTTTTTCTTTTACTTCTCACACGTGACACGTCTACATTGTATCTTGTCATCCACACATTGGGAATATAATGTTATTGTATCTTAAGTACGTACATAAATAGTTAGTAACAGCGAAAGTGTTAGAGCATCAATGAGTATGTGTGCATTATGAGTAAATTACAGTAGGTACTGTAATTGTAATACAATGTATTGTTAACACTTTCGCTGCTTCACGGGGCTTGCACATGAAAGGGGACATTAAACGTGTCCTAAAGTGTATAAATATTAGTAGATACACTTTATAAAAAACTCCTACATGCATAACACAATAATGGTTCTAACCATGTTGTTCATGACAAAAAATACGTTTACTTTTTAAACAACGGTACAAACTAGAAACAATGTTAGAAATAAAATCTGGTATCTTATTAATGTGTTTGGTAAGTACCTAATATGATAAATTTGTAATTTTCTTTTTAAAAATACTTAATAACGTTTTATGCCTTGCATTCGTCCCACAGATGGCAACGTATAGCACTTTAATTGATTTTAACGAAGTTCAAAAAAATATTTTGCAATGGAAGAACCAGAATTTGTTCAATTTGAGCGAGGTTAGATCCTAGTTCCTTCATATGTAATACAAAGTTACATTAATTTTATTTTGGACGTTTTAGAACTGTAAATATAATCATGTTCAACAGATTGGAGTTACAAGTAATGGTGGGTTTGACTTAAGTGACGTGAAAAATAAGATATTACAATGGAAATCACAAAAGCTAGCTGCTCTATGTCCATCTTATGGGTAAGTTGTGGTAAAAATACTGATAAGTTACATATTTTCCATTACATAATATCTTCCAAAAGGTTAATAATTTTATGGTAAATATGAGATAACCATGAGTAACAAACTCATGGTGATCTGATATTTACCGCAGGACGCAGCTACGGAACACAAAAAACAGTAAGTGTTATCTATAAAGAGGTCTGTGGTCTAGTGGTCGCAGTACCGGACTGTTGATCACGAGGTCGTGTCGTGGGTTCGATTCCCACAAGACAGAAATATTTATGTGATGAATGTAATTGTTTAAGTGTTTGTGTTTGTCTGGGTGTTTCTTATGTTGTTTATGCATGTATATAACAAGAAAAGTATATAAGTTTAATATTCTTTGCTGTGTAAAATCCAAACAATATTTCTTATGAAAGTACTTATTATTATTTATACTTAAGGTTATATCTATGTTCTAAGTTTTTCACTAGTACGTATTCTGAAGTCCACAGCTACAAAATTTATTGAATATCGTATGCAGCACATCACAACCCACCAATGTTACCCAAAGGGATGCTTGTATTGCTTGCTTTTCACGAGTGACTGCGATGCCTGAGGTAGGTACTCCCTAATTTGCTTCTTAAAAACCACAATACAAGTTACTTTATTAAATTATTGTACAACTCTACAAACATTTTAAATGACCATTTTCCATAAACAGGGACCCCAAGAATTAAATGCACTAAGTGTTTGCGCTGTACAGTTCTTTACCGACTCATACGCAAGTTGTGCTGCGGCACTTATGGTAAGTACGTATTTAAGTATTTATTGAGAGTATCACAGCGAAATACCACTCACTCACTGACTCACATACACTGAAATCACACACGAAAGACCTCATACTTAACTATAAAGCCTACTTACTCTTTTGACCCTGGTTTCCAATATATTATTCTAAGGAGGATGAAGGGAGAAGAAATTATTAGGAGATATAGGAAATAGGAAATAAAATTACTCCTAATTATTATAATGGCTGAAATGGTAAAATAGTACATACCTATATTATAAGCATTTACGTAGTACTAAAATAAGTCATTGATTATGCAGGCACTGTCTACATCCGCGTTAAATGTACAACCCTCTGGATGTTTCATGGGATACTGTGATTTTGTCCGATGTCTTAGAAGAGCCAACTCTGTTAATTTGGTATGAATGTAACTTAATATTTATTTCTTTAACCCCCCAATTCGGACTTATCTGATATAAAAATAGAAACGGTATAATATATCTAACTATCGAAATAATTATTGATCAAAGTTTATATACGACTTGGTGGAATTGAAAAAAGATCTGTCAGATAAATCCAACTTGGGCGGGTAACCCTTTAACCGCCCAAGCTTAAGCTTCAGTGCTTTTTATTTTACTTCTTGGAACAAGCTGAATTTTTAACCCCAGCATAAGGGCTTAAGGGCGAATGACGATTAAACATTGAAACCAGGAAATTAAAATTTACTAAACATTATTCCTAATTTTCAGATCACGCAATGTACACGAGAAGCTAGAACGGGTGTTAACATTACAGTAGATGCAGACAACGTTAGATTTTATAAAAATGTCACTTCTTGTATATTAGCAAAGTCACGGTGTGGTACGTTTAATCCAATTACTGGCGAACCACAAATCCCTGGCTATACCTCGGCAGGAACACGAGTTAGTAACGCTCTTCAACTTTCAGATTCAGGGGAGCTAAGAGTTCTAGCTTTTTCTGCTAATACACCGGTGACCAATTCTTTTTGTACAATATCACCAAATTTGACGCAGTCCAGTTGGCTTACAAATGTGTGTTAATCACGTTTTAGCATTTAATACTTTTGCTTCATTTTGTAATTTTTTATAGTTAATTACAACCAACCTATTATCTACTGCTGCGAATGAGTGTCCTCTCAGATTGAGAAGGATTTAACTGTACCGACCGATCTGGATAAAAATCCGGGACAGACTATTTTAATATTTTTTTCCGAGGACCGGATTTTTCTCAGACAACCCTATATCAACGTGTTCGCAATAAAAGAGCGCATAGGATGTTATAATTTACTATCCTATCAAGTGAATCAACGGCTGCACAGACATTCACGTTTCATACTATAAGTCAGGACAAAATTTTCTAATTATCTTGATGTTGCAACAATTAATTATTAGATTAATAATTAATCCAGAGGGCTGGATTATTTTTGGGCCAAAGAATCAGCAATGCCATTCAACGTGGCAATGCTGCCAGTCTTCTGGGCACGTTACCAGATGACAGCGATGAGGAGTACTTTGACGCCTAGGTGCGGAAATTTTGGTTTTTATTTATTGTTTTGTTAATATTATTCGTTATTTGCGAAAAGTACTATAGTTAAATAAATAAATAAATAGTTTGATCTGTAACATTAATAGGTAATCTTTTTTTTTTATAATTAAAAATAGTCTGTCCAGGATTTTTTTAGCGAACCCATTTTTAATATATTTTCTAATATACTAAAGTCACGATAAAATATGTTTCATTCTATTATCAGCTCGGTGAAGGTTGATGTAGGCTCGGATCTTCCACTTTATGTACCTTTTCAGTGTGAAGTTCTGAATTGGTAGGGTAACTATCATTAAAAAAAAAAATACTCCGATTTTTATAAAATATCAAAAAGTCGTATGATTTACGTACGATTTTTATCTTTCAGTCGTACGAAAGAAACTTCTAAAAAATCGTACGAATACGACTTAAATCGTACATCTGGCAACGCTGCTGTCTACGTTCCTGACGTTCCTCATAAATGATTTGACGATTTGTCGTTATCATTGTCAATGTCAAAGTCATCTGACCTAACATGCATGACATCTGAACAGGTGAACTCAAAACTTAGAAGTCAAATCTTAAAAGTTGGAATCTAAATTCAACTTTATGAATTTATGATGAATTTATCTACCGTGTATACTGACTAATAATATTTTGATAAATAAATAAACTGTGGTTCACATCAGATTAGCTACTTATAGAAGATAAAAGAATACAGGTTTGTAATTTCCCTTTTTTACCCTGTTTAATTTCATTTTCACCAAACATTCAAAACTTTGAAATTATTGATGGTAGAGTACATGTAGGATAAATTATTTTAACATGTTTTTATTTGAGACTGTATGTGCTAAGTGTGTTTGATTTGTAGGTTTGATTAGTGACCTTGAAATTTGTAATGTAATTGTAATAAACATTTATTTTCCAAACGGCTCATAGGATGAAAGGTTTTGAAATACTGGTACATGAACTTACCTAAAATTAAAATAAAATTTATTTAATTGTTCAACTTTCTGAATTTCTATTTCTACAGTGTTTTTGTGTGAAAAAATAATCTGGTTGGAGAATTGCCTTGTGTGGTAAAACTCCTGTTGAACTTGTGCTCATTTCACAGAAACAATTTGAGAAAGAAATTTTGGTATAATATATATTTATTTTGGATATAAAATATATTTCCTTTATTTATTTAAGTACTGGTGTTTTATTATTTGCACAGCATATATTTATTTAAACAGCAAATTTTACTAGCGTCAATAAGATCAATCTTTTTTGGAATCATGCAACTTATACATAATTTAAAGTTTTTTAATATTATGACCTTGTCTTTGTAACTCTGTGATTGTTAAGTATATAACATGTGACATGTTTTATTAAGGCAAATTTTAAAAGGTCAATTGATAAGATTGATGTCATCATATCGAATAAGGTTCGGTCAGAGGGACTGTAATCTAAATAGAGGGAAAACAGCAACTTAATTTCAAACGTTGTGACACACGAACAACCATTATCCACAATTTTCAATAATAATACCTCAACTATTTAATAGTACCTACTTCCTTTGAACGAAAGTGTAATGAAAACCTCAAATAATTCTTAGATTTATTTTCAGAAATAGTTTTACAAAACTTGGCTTTTATGGTTTTATTTTTCTTTTTTATTTTCTTTGTTAACTGAGTTGAAGTATCTGAGTCAGAGTTGTCTGATATTATATTGGTTTTGGCATTCGATTTTTTTGTCTGTATAGCAGTTGTAACAATGGCACCTTTTTTGAAACGTGACTTAGCTTGTCTATTTTCAACAGGTGCATTTTTCTGCCCCTGTTGTGTATTCCGAGGTATATCAGTAAAACTAGTATTGTTTTGGTAAGGAGAACTCTCAGGCTTATGTTTTAATCTGAAATAAGAAGTGATGTGATTGTAATTATTCATTATATACAAAATTACTATTACAGAAAAACTCTAAAAGAAATATTAACATAGCTGCACTATGTTTTTTTGAAAACAAGCATAATTATTTGCTGTTTAAGTTTTAAATAGCTTGACACTCACTTTCCCTTTTTCTTCCAAGGCTTAGGTAATTTGTTCATAGGTTCTAAGATATCATTCATAGAATTTGGCACTTTAAGTGTGAGTTTTTTGGTCTTGGATTTCTTTTTCTTTTTGTCATCCTTCATTTTCTGTTGTTCTTCTTCAAGCTCTTCTAATTTTTTGGAACAAGATCTATGAGTCAAGTTAAAAGAGATAATTAAATTTGATACAAACTTTTATGATTGTAACTCCTTTGTTAAGTGTTTTATTGTTGTAAGTAACTGAATTGATATAAAAAAATTACCTTAGTAAAGCTTCACTATCAGTAAAATAGGAATTCATTGCAAAACTTGATATACCCCAAGATAATGGACCTTTCTCTTCAGTTTGAACTCCAGTCCATATATTCCTTTTTAGTGTAGTCAACTTTACCTGTAGTTCAGATGGTTGAGAACTTCTACTTTTTATATCAGATAAACGCCTGGAATGGACATAGAAATTCTCTTAAAATATTGCAGGGCAAAAAATATCCAAATTGAGAATATTTCGAATCAAGAATTCAAGACATGCAAGAGTTACATGTCAATAACTCTAAGAATACCTAAAAATCTAAAAGTCTAGCTAGGTAAAAAGGCAATGATTTTAAGATATGATGATACTTTATGCTAATGCTAATAAAAGCGAAATTAATATCAACAACGTCGACACATCAAGCCAACTCAGCAATATTTATGAGACTAATTCAATTTCAAATGTATTGCCATACTTTGCTGGTGGTAAACACCTGAATTGATGCCATGATGAAGGATTCAGTCTCGTGTTCTCTGTTGTTTCGTTAAACATTGACACACTCCTCGGTCTTCTACATTTTAAGGTTTTTTCGTGATCTGATTGATATGGAGAATCACTCGTCTGAAAAAGCACGATAAATTGAACAGGTGAAGAGTAGTTGGCTCTCGCCGACTTCATGATGACCAAAAAGATTGGCGACTACTGTATGGAGGCTTAATAATCGCAAATTATAAAATTACCGTCGCTTTTATAATTTTTAGTTCTGGTGGCATTTTCTTCTTTCGCCTCGGTTTTACTTTGACTGATGAATTTATCAATTTTTGAACTCTCCTCATAGGACTCTGGTTTCCGTCGTATGATTCAGCATCCGATGACATGTCAGTCATTGCGTCTGATGTTAAATCGATTGTCGCTCTTGATACCTGCAATAAATAAAAAACCATCAATATTAAACCTTATTATTTCTTAGATGCCATGTTACAGTAATTATAGGAGCGACCTGTAAAGTTTCCCGTTTCGTTTTTTTCTTTTCGATTCGTTTCATTTTTTCTAACTTAGGTCTTTGCTTTCTAGGCTTCTGTAAACATAATATTATTAGAACATATTATTACGAATACTACATGTGAATGTACATTTAGTTGTGATCAGATTATTGTTTTGACCTCTTACTTCGTTTACATTCTTATTGATATCAGGAAAAATTGGCGACGGGGGCGGTGCAGGCTGTTTAGTCGCTTCTCTTCTATGGCCAGCTTCCGAACTGCTACTTGAAGTATCACCTTCGTCACTGAAATATACATTTTAGATTATATTACCTTTATGACATAATACATTTTTAAAACCATATTCGAAAGTAAAGGTACCTGGAATAGTCAGATAAATCAATATTCGTTGGTTCATCTGCGTTTGATCCTTCTTTTAAAAGCCTAGTAACAATTTTGGTTCTTAATCGCTCTTTACTGGGATCCTCATCACAAAAATCCAGCAATGTTTCGCAGAATGTTCTTCCCAGACTTTCATAGTCTTGAACAGAGAAATGTGTAGACATTCTGCTGCCTAACTCTGATCCTCCAAATGATGCTTCCATTGTGTAGCTGTTCGATACTCCTAACATCCATACAACTACTCGTCCAGTGCCTTCCTTGCTGCGTTGTATTCTAAATTTGCAGTTTTCAAAAGAGAACTGCAAAATAGAATTGGTTTAAGTCTCCATCGCTCAATAACCTAATATTGATTATGCATGGCATGTACCTTATCGGCAGCATTTTTGTGAAGCATCAAAGGAAATACTTGTTCTTGTAAACGTTTGTCAGAAGTTTTTCGGCTTTCACACCCATAAATGAACACATTGTGTTTTCGGGAATGTGCATGAAGATCTACATACATTGCAACGCCACATTCCTCCTGCAGTCTGATACAATAATTTTATTAATAATTAAAGAGCAATTTCGGAGTAGTTGCTCAAGTGTAAGTAGGACAAGTTCGGGTTTTACCTACTAACCTCCGTATCATCACTTTCGTATGCCAGACTGGTGGATAGGTTTCCCTTATTACAGTTCGATATTGTCTATTCAGATCCTTTCCGGTCAATGAGCACCGATTGTTACCAACGATTACCTGTAATAATAGACAATTATTATTTTATGTCAACTTCCGACACATTTTAGTATGTATTGTGTGAAATAGATTGATCACTTACACCATCTGGGTTCAACATAGGTACTAATTTGAATATGAATTTTTCCCTCAATTCGCGAGCTTGATTTGAGTCTCCTGTTAAATAGTCCATGAAACCTTTCATCATCCACGATGAAGGAGTTTCTCCTGGATGGACTCTGGCAGTAATTACGACCGCTTTCTTTTTCTGCAAAACAAATAGCAATTTTAATTACCTATATGGGTTTCTAGAAGTGATAAAAAATTCGAAATGTTTACCTTTTGCTCTACTTCACTGGGATTAGGTGGGGCAGTAACAGTTAGGTAATATACGTTATTCCCAGCTAATGTTCTGCAAAGAAGCCTAAGTTTTGCGTAAGTTGATTTGACTGGGTGTGATTGTAATTTAGATAAATATTCTTGCAGATCAGAATAAGTGTAAGGATAACAATGTGCAATGTACACAGCGTCGTCTGTGTGAGGGAACTCAATGTTAAATGTTAATGTATAACTTGGGAACTGCTCCTCTTCTTCACATCTGCAATTTCAAATAAAAATTGACTGTAGTTCCTTCAAATTTAGATATTATGAAAATCAAAAAGAAATGTTCTTACGTTGAATCATTTTTATAGTAAGCGATGTTATCACCGCATCGCCTCCAACCGATCGAATGCAACTGGGCGTCCTTGGTCGAGTATAATAGAGGTCGCATACCCTCGTTGTATAAGCTTTCGGCTTTTGATAAGTTCACTATGGAAAACCTGTAACATTTTGCGTGTGTATAATATTTTTAGGAACAACACGTAATATTGCGTGGTCATGCAACCCATATTACCTGTATGTCATTTGCTTTTTTGTGTTCGTGACTCTAAAATAGAACCATTGCATATGTCGATTTGTATAGAGATCGGTGCGGAGATGCAATTCGTAATAAGCGGATGTAATACGTATTGCTTTGGCCAAGTTTCCACTTTCAAAACGAGATTCAAATCTTAATTCATCTTCCGCGCCGGCAGTTGCACATGCTGATAAAAATAGGCGAGAGCCTCCTACTGTAGATCGACTAAACTGAAACAGATACCATCAAATTTATCAGCGAACTTCTAACTTTTAAAAAGAAATACATATTTTATAACTTACACTTACGTAGTTGACGGCGCTCATAGGGTAGTATTGAAATATAACAGTCCCTGCATCTTCCCCGACAGGTTGTGGTTGCAGCTCTTTTCCTGAAGATATATAATATGGTTCTGGCGACGCTGGGCTCCAAACTATGTGTTGAATTTTCTCTTCAACAACCTATTAGCAACAACTTATTATTATTGGTTTGGAATGATAATAACATAAAAGCTTTAACTTTTTTGATAGGATAGGAGGATAGTTACAAAAGTAGATAAACATTTTAGCCTTTAATTAAATACAATGATCATCAGGGTCATAACACATTCAGGGTTAAGAAACGAACTAATAACAATTATGCAAAAGAATATTGTGGGAATATTATTTTCCTCTGGGAAATATTCAGTCAGCGCAGCGCCGGCTCGAGCCCTGGATCAGGATTGAGTGATATTGTCTTTCAGCGACCTTTGGTTGTGTGTTGTCATGGATAGTTTTTTGGCGCTCCTTGCCATCTGGCGCCTAGAACGACCGCTCATCTCCACTCTACGGTCGGCGCTAAGTCAGCGTACACAACTGGATGTACTTAGGTACAAATTAAGCGTATGAATAGAGAGTAATTGCGGGTAAACCTAAAGCTGAAACACTCACTTGACATTCTGTTGGCCACCGAGGTGCTTGCTGAGGGCAATCAAGTTCTTTTGGAAGTGCAAATAAATCTCTTGGCTCTTTCAATTTCGCTGTCGTCCGAAATGTTCTTATATCTGTATTTATTTCTAACTGATTTGTTTTGATATTGTTTTGAAGAAAGTTTGATATAAACGTTCCTGTATCAAATAAAGGTATCCAATTAGTTGGTTAATTTTTTTTTTAAAGTTCAATGCACCAATTTGCTTGTATTTTTGTTATACCACAAAACCTATAGTTATTCGCATTGTGTTATATGACCTAGTTTAGTTGAAAATGAACCGTCGCTCATAGCATTCATGCGTATTGAAGGCATTTCATGTTTCACAAATATATTCAATAAATAAGCACGCGAGTCCCGACGATGAATTAGCTATTGCGGAAAAGATTTGAAGTATCTTGCACTATTTGAAAATACCAAGCGCAGTATAAAGCACGCTATTATTCGTAAATAAGTAGGTAGTCAGTTTCATAATGCTAGTATAATGTATTCTCTAATTTATACTCGAGATAAATAGATTCCTAAACAACAGTAATTTGAAATTCTATATTTTAATAGATTTCATTTGTTTCTTTTTTGTAAGTTGATGTATTACTATGATTTCCAAACATTTTGCTAATTAGTTTCTCTGAAGATAAGTAGATTTAGTAGAACAAATATTCAAAGTTGTATTTCAAGTTTTACTTTACGTTACGAATATCAAATTGACAGAATTTACCTTTACTGCATATTGGGAATAATGAAGCTTGTAGTGATTTAACTTGCTCTATGTTGGCTATGAACAAATTATCTTGCAATACCGGATTTATCGAAGGAAGTGTGAGCGTTACCGTCGTGTTCTCAATGAACTCCTTTCTTTGTTCTTCTCGTTCAATCATCATAATGTTCTCTTGAGCGCTTTCGTGTTGTTTCCACCATAACATGTTAAAAAAGTTTACGAACAGCTACATTCGCTATTCGCTAGCACAAATTAATCTTTGTCATGTGTATTTCTATAATCAGAGATGTCGAGCGTTCCGTCACCATGGTTACACAAATGTTTAAAGTTCCTCGTCAACTCTAAATTTTTGGCGTGTAACCTGGTGGGTTGCGCGGCGCTCCGAACTAAACTGACGACATCAAAAACAGGGGTATTCGCTTTCGGTTATTGGAAGACGATTGCCCCAGTAATGGCATGCTTCGACCGTATAAAGCTTATCAGGTGATTGGTGACGTCAAATGGTTATTCATGCAAAAACTTGGAATTATGGAAATTTTAATGTCGGAAACCTTTGTAGAGGTCAAATTTTGATTTGATTTATGGATGCTTTACAAGGATAATCCAGTAAAAGTTCATGAAAATCACGAGATCGGTATAGCGATTTTATTAGCTACTTGGATTAGCCAACGAAATCATTTTAGTACCTAAACGTTTATAGGGGTATATAGTTCCGGTATTTTCATTGTAAACCAATTTCAATTCTATTGTGTTAATTACATAATATTTGATTTCCCGCTTGGAATAATAAAGTTACACCTTACCTTGGTCATTTTCGTGTGGAACATTTTCATTTTCTGTAGCTGCAGCTGAATCTTTGCTTTTATCTTCCATAATATCGTGGTACCCTATTTGAGACACTACGGAATACAGTCGGTTCTAATTATCACACATTGTTATCGGATTACGTAGGCGTGTGTCTGTCTAAGGGGCTTAGCTGATATAAATTCCAAACGGCACCTCTGTCTAGACTAGTCTGCGTGTGGTTAGGTTATAATATCAGCTATCTAAACAGTACAGGAGTATAATATCATATAGGTATATCTTGATGACAATCTTCGCCAAGAAATGATTCCGATTTAAGCTTTAAAAAATTGTTCTAGGATTCGCAAATACTTAGATATTATGTTTTTATGAACTCAATCTTTCGACAAACTGTGTTGGTAAACTTTTTAATTATTTATCGTAACGACATAATATCGTTTCCACGAAGGCTTAAAAGAGGTGACTGCACTTCTACGAAGGCAAGGTGGTAACTTGTGGCGGTCGTGTGGAAAACTTCGTAACTGACCTCAATCATGGCCGTAAACTTTAACTCCATCGTAGACTTCAGAACCAATAGACTTTCTCATAGATTAAGACTATTTTCCCCCAACAAACAAAGACTTAGGTCTCGTTGCCATTGAACTTCTTGAAGGTAAATAACCTGATTGATTGAAATATAACGCTAGCGACTAGACGATTGTACTATTGAAAATCCTATCCTGGTTAATATTATAAATGTGAAAGTTTGTGAGGTTGGATGGATGTATGGATGATATACTTTTTACTTACTTACTTTTACGCAAAACCTTCTGAACGGATTCCGATGAAACTTTACAGTATTATTGTTTATACATCAGAATAACATACAAGTAGGCTATAAGTAATTTATAACGAGATTTTGGAAAACTCCCACGGGATTGAGAAAAAAATGATAAACGCGTAAACACCATAGGGAACAGCTAGTATAGAATAATTATATCAGTATTTGAGTTCCATTCAGTTTCCATGGGCTTGTACCTACAGAATCTTACTAAGTGACTTACAAAACACTAGTTAGAGTAGCTGTGAATACGGATATAATGTTTTAAAAATATCTGTTTTTTGGACTGTCTGTTCTATTTTTTTGTAACGCTTCCATCAAAGTTGTAAAGGAAATAACGTATACGAAAAGCCTATCTATACGTTTGCAATAAAATAGTTCGATCGTTAACGTTAACGTTTTACGGGTACATATAATTATATATTACTATCCTAACTTATGAACAAAGAGTGGATCTTGGACTTTACAATAAAAGGGAAATAATTATCTTATTGAATTAATTTTACCATTTTCCTTGAAATGAATTATATAACAATTCCAGTTTATAAATCACGACAAGTCTCGATGTCTTAGCACTTAGCATTTGTATGGTCCCTGGACTCTATGGTGGCTATGAATCATGCATGGTAAACAATGAATGCAACATCTAGGAACTATTACTTTTTTTTATTTGTACCACGAGAAAAATATCTAAAAATGGAGATATTTATTAGCAACTGTCAGATAAAAGAATTGTGTTTAGCATAGCTCGCGTGGACGTCAATATTAGGCAAAAATATTTATTGCTGTTTTATTGTCTAGATTTGTACACCATTTATTTTTTATGAAGAATGTTTCGTGGAATAAACGATAGTATTTTCCACGAAACAATAGTACTATATTGGTATCCAATAAATATACACTTTAGGACAAGCTTCTGAATTTTGGCAGTGCTCATACGTTTAAAAAGTTCTGCAGGTAAGTAGGTACTTTATACTTATCTTAACAGAAGAGGGCTTAATTCAAGTTGGGATACTAATTAGATAGCAAACTACACATTGGTCTGGCTAGAAATATAAATAGAAACCATGTGAATCTCACACATAGGTGTGAAGAAAATACCGACTTAATGTAAATATATGTGGATATAAATGTACATTTCAGTGCATACTGTAGATTGAAATGCAAAATAACAAGATGGCCAAACATGAAATAACAATATTCAATTTATGGAACACCTAAAAGCAAAAATCATAAGTACGCATTCTCCATAAAGTTGTACGCCGAGTTGCCTAGGTAACTTACGTAGTGAAATCGATAGCATACCCACTCAAAAGCTGCACTCGCAGATTTTTGTCGGTAAGATTTGTTTTCTGTAAGTATAATAATACATTTCTAAAATCACGTCTATACTTTTATTTGATTACCCACTAGAGCAACAGATAATGTATCTTTGAATCAAATAACTAGCTTAATTAGCTTCGTTGTAGTTGGTTGGCTCACATTTTACATTAGAATAATTTCATGTCTAATTTTAGTAATTCGCAGTATTTTATTACCTATTTTTATTATTATTGTTATGTTTGACTCTATTACGTCGGGGTTGATACGTTAATTAAAATATTTATTAGTAATAGGTACTTGCATTACTTACTAGTAAATGTATTAAAGGCTTCGTCAAACAGGACGCGTATTTAGCGTGCGTCAGGGCGTTAGAGCGTATCAGACTAGCGTCGCGTACTTTGTGTTTGAACGACTTGGACGCTCAACCATATTTTTGTATACATACATTTTTTTTATACGAGGGACAGTGTATACTGACATTCATTTAAATACACTGTTCCTCATGTCATACAAACAAGGGTGTTTTCGGACATGTTCAATCAACTATTCAGTAACCATTTTTACCACATTCATACAAGTACGCTCGGCGTAGATAAAATTCTGTTGAAAAATACAACGCGACGTCAAGACGCTGCGCTAGAACGCCGCGTATTCTAGCGCGCTCGGTCTATTTGACTATAAAGCATGTTCAGTACAACACAACGCGGCGCTATAGCGCGGCGCTAGTCTGGTACGCTCTAGAGCCCTGACGCGTGCTAAATACGCGTTTTGTTTGACGAGGCCTTTAAGGAATCACATGACTGGGCAGTTACTTGGCTGAAAACATATTGGGACAAGGTGGGCTCAGAGTAGATGCTTGACCAAGAAGATTACTACGGCGGGGTTAAAAATGACCATTGATGAATCATATCAATCAATATGAATTGCGTACACTCAGCTGCACAACGTGCTGTACATTGTCGGTATCGTTGATCTCGCATTATACTTATAGGCTTTACTTTACTAGGAATGTATGCCATGATGAGCTGCCTCGTGTAGGTGATGAGTGGGTTCGTCAATCGATGGCCATTTTACCCATTAGACGCTGTTGTCTCGAAAACTAGCACGAGGGCTACACCAAAAGGGTAAAAAGAAGTAAATGGTTTGCTCATTCCAATATAAAATTCAATTCAAAGATTGAATGTTCACTTGACTGTAGGAGCGTGTGAACTACGTGTCAAGTAAGGGTTGCGGGGTGATTGGCCGGGCCTTGGCACTGCCTGGCGCGGATCGATTCATTTCTAGACGGCGATTTTATTGTCTTTTGTCATTCATCAATCTCCTGTCGGCTTTGTCTTTTATGTTTTCTGAATATTCATAGTATTTCTAACATAGATCTATTTAGCTATGTAATGATCCACTATCGTTACAAGTTATAATTGAAATACTTATGTTTAGTAAAATGCCAATGTAACGCACCTTTAGGACGAAAACGATGTAAATCAGAGACTTAGAGAGAGAGAGAGGGAATATTAAATAACAAAACAATTAAAAAATATAGTTTTAAATCATTTTATAACGTTAACTCATTTTTTTAAAATTATTATGTCGTTTTCGTCCTAAAGCTGCGATAGTTTAACGTAGGTCTCTCATGAATACATCCTATATAACATTTTACTCTCATAAAAAAGGGAAAAAAATGCTTAGTATTTTGGGTTGATAATAGTAAGCCGGGGATCAATTTATCAGAGATAACTCGAACGTTTCATGAGATATCTGTGTTGAAAATCTGTTTTCAAACGCGATACGTTAAAATATGCCACACGCAAGCTCAGTTTCAGGAAAATTTTACAACTGAGATCCGAAGTGATTTGACCTACTTAACTGCAACCTTCGCCAGAGGCGTGCTGAGGCACTGATGACAGACCCAATATTTAAAATTCCAATAACTCCTTGGCACTTTTCTAATAATTTATATTATAAAGAATTATTTTCAATTACAGTCACCTACAGCAATGGGTCGAAAAGTGACCGTGGCAGTGACCACACTGAACCAATGGGCGCTCGATTTCGAAGGCAATATGAACAGGATCCTACAGTCCATACAGGAGGCCAAAGAAATGGGCGCACTCTACCGTACAGGACCAGAGCTCGAGATATGGTAAGATTAATATGTGACTATGAACATAGAGCAATAATAAATAGGGATAAGTGGGAAAAAGCCTCTCAGGCCTTTGCTTCTAGCATGATTAGGTATATAATATATTAATCGAAGTAGTTTCATAATCTTTTCGAATCGAAAAATGATCGAAAATTATAACAACACCTTACCTACCTATTTGTTGACAACACTACTTTATTGCAGTGGTTACAGCTGCGAGGACCATTTCTACGAGCCAGACACATATCTCCACAGTTGGCAAGTGCTAGCCGACTTGCTAAAGTCGCCAACATGTAAAGACATGCTGATCGACGTCGGCATGCCAGTCCAACACAGAAATGTTCTATACAATTGCCGAGTAGCGTTCCTCAACAAAAGAATACTGCTGATCAGACCAAAGATGTTGTTGTGTGAAGATGGAAACTATAGAGAAACTAGGTGGTTTTCTCCTTGGACCAAAGTAAGTATATTTTTGTTCAATTCCGTTGTAAATACAAGAGACAATTTATCAAAGACAGAAGCAGATAGACGGCTGGTCTGCGATAATAGGGTTCTTTTTGTCAGTAAGTAGTAGAGGTATCAATTATTGCGGTTCCTGGAAGTTGTAAGTGAACGCAATAAAATAATACGGATGATATAAGAGTTTTCAGTTCTCATTCAATAATTATAATATTTACTCATTGGCAAATTATATTTAGAAAGTCACGAAATATATACTTCTTTAAAATCCCCCTGTGGAAATTTATGGGGGAGGCCGTTGTTCAGCAGTGGACTTCTTTTGGCACATAAAAAACACACAAACACTTTATTCTTCACATAAATATTTGTGTCCTCGTTATTCGGACTGCTATGACGTCGTCTAAAAATGAGCATAATGTCGCCTCAAAGACATTTAATACACGGGCTTCATATAGCGGATATATCAAAACATATTTCTTTAAGAACAAAGTAGTAATCTACATTTAACATGTTTAGCCTTGAACATAGTAGATAATATACAATGTAAATACCTATGTATTCTTTTATTGTTTACAAAGGAACGACAGACTGAAGAATACTATTTGCCTAGGATGATAACGGCGGTAACAAATCAAACGACGGTTCCTATTGGAGACGCGGTTATTGCCACGAAAGACACATGTATAGGTTTTGAAATATGCGAAGAATTATGGAATCCACAGAGGTAAGATTTCTATCTAAATAGATAAATAGATTCTAGAAGTAGTATAGTTGTGATTATGAGGGGTGTTTTTTTTATAAGATTTGTCCCAGAAGTTATTTGGGTGTAAGTAACTATATAAATCATCCACCTTATGAAGCCTATGGCTCGCTAAGAACACATGTATTCCCCGAATATTTTTTGCAATCCCAATAAACCTTCTTCTGATACAGACGCCACAAAAAAGTAATAAGTTCCCGAATTGTTAGGCACAGAATGTACTACTGTACAGCCACAGTTCGCCGGTATGGTTTAGGTCATGTAGGCCCCGTACTACATGTTTTCTCTATAGGAACTTTAACCATTCGTTATTTTTTCCAGTCGCCATATTCCTCTAGGTTTGGATGGCGTAGAAATTATATCTAACGGCTCAGGAAGCTACATGGAACTCCGAAAGGCTTACGTGACCGTGGACTTGGTGAAAAGCGCGACATTCAAGAGTGGGGGGGCGTATTTGTTCAGCAACCTCCGAGGGTGTGACGGCCAGAGGATTTACTTCAATGGATGTTCCTGCGTAGCTGTTAATGGGGAGATAGTCAGTAGGGGCCTTCAGTTTGCTCTGCATGATGTGGTTTGTATTCTTTTTACTGATATCTACTACAGTTTTTGCTTAAATTAGGCATTGAGATCAGTTTTTTTACGTCATGGTATATTTTATACTGGCATCTCGTAGGTTTAATCCCTTTAAAGCTTGCATACGGGTCAAAGAGAAAGTAGTTGAAAGAGGCTAAACTACATTTAATTTTTTTGTATAAGGAACACGTCAACCTACTCTTAGTTGCTGTTGGTTATAAAATAACGTTGATCAAGCATTATCATTCCAGGAAGTAGTGACAGCTACGATCGATCTAGAAGACATTCGTTCATACCGAACTCAAATCCGCTCTCGGTGTCACTTAGCGGCCTCCAACCCGCCGTTCCCGCGCATCACAGTAGACTTCGCCCTGTCAGACGATGATGACGTGTACCTCACTACCAGTCCGCCTATTCAGTGGCAGTACTTGACACCCGAGGAAGAAATCGAACTGGGTAAGTTGTGAAAATCATAATAAGGTTTTGCTCGACCTTTAGGAAACGAGCCTACTCAGCAGCCGCGGTTGCGACCATCAGACCGATTAGGCAGTTTTTTTTGACGTGTTGCATTGCTAAATGACAGAATTTTTTTTAGGTCCTGCTTGTTGGCTATGGGATTATCTACGAAGGTCTGGTCAGGGCGGATTCTTCCTACCATTGAGCGGCGGTGTGGACTCGACCAGCACGGCTTGCATCGTGTTCTCTATGTGCACGCAAATCTGTGACGCTATACAAAAAGGAGGTATGTGTTTAGTGTTAAATTTGGGGAACTCCTATACTAAAAAGGTTGCTTTTGAATTTTGTAAAAAAAGTATAAGTAGTGCAAACAAAGAGTAAACAAAAACTGCCGAACTCGTAACATCTTTCTCATTATATGCTACAGTTTTCTGTAAGAGAGAGAATACTAGATTTTGGCAGTTGGTACAGAAAACGGTTCATTATTGTCATGTGTTTTAAAAGACTCTTAATTTTAGCACAATTAAATTATACTCGACGGAATTTCACAGAAAGCCAAGTTCTATACGATGTTCGCAAAATTCTGTGTCAGTCGGATTACACACCTTCTGATCCAATGGAGCTCTGCAACAGGTTACTAGTAACATGTTACATGGCCTCGGAAAACTCCAGCGTAGAAACCAAACAGAGAGCTTCACAGGTATGTTCTGTTTAAATCAATGTCTAGATGATAGTTGCATGTTGTTGATATTTATAAGACTGCTGCTGTCAGTCTTCTTAACCTTTTGAATGAACCGCCATTACGGGATCTCTATGTCCTGTAAGTCAAACCCGAAAATCGAGATGAATACCTTATCTTAATATATAAAGCAAAGTCGGGTTTGTTACAACACTTATAACTCGAGAACTGCTGGACCGATTTTCATGATTTTTGATTTGTTGGATTTGTCTCCGCCCCGAATAACAGAATAACAAAAAAACCGGGGTTCAAACTTAGCACGAGCGAAGCTGCGGCAAAGAGCTAGTATCAATATAACACAAAACACAAAAGTAATACGTAATAATTATGTTTATTTTGTATGCTTATGTGACTTGTTTATTGTCGAGTATCATTGGCGCAAAGGGCACGCTTGCGCATGTTGGCATTAAAGGGGTAACATAACCTAATGTATTAATTTCTTTAGTGCTTGAATAAATGGCTTTAGTGTGTACCTACTTTTAAAATTAAAAAGCATCTGAACTTTCAGCTAGCCAGTGAGATTGGCAGTTATCACTTCCCGATAGTAATCGACGCGGCAGTTAGCGCTGTCCTCGGTATTTTTACCGCTGCCACCGGCTTCGTACCAAAGTTTAGAACTAAGGGCGGCTGTCCTCGACAAAATCTAGCTTTACAAAATATACAGGTAAGTTTATGTAATATTACTTAATATATCTGGTTTTTTAAGGCCACGCCATAATTAACTGAGCTAAAAGGACTGTTTTTCAAATTAATTTAAGAGTAACAAGAACGGTTTTTGAGTCGTAATCTCGCACACACTATAAACTTATTTAGGTGGTAGATTCCGCATACGGGGTAAGAATCTTTTTCAAAGGCTTAAATTCCCGCAGTATTCAAAAAATCGAGACCAGCGCGGGTAACATCGTGATTCTTAGGCCACAGCACGTTTATTAAATACATTATACAATACTTACTGTTGTTGCCTTGTTTATTTTCCATACTATGTAAATTTATTGCCTCAATAGTCTACTCGTGGTAAAAGCGACTGCTACGCTAGAGGGTTCGATCACCGGGACGAGCACTGTTTTCCAGTGAAAATCCCAGGTAACAGTTCGGAATTTACATTAAAATATTTCTCCGGTTAATGGAAATAGGCTTGTCCCTTTATACATGGGACCTAAATATATCGACGAACAGTAGTACACCTCTGTGTTATAATATATGTTGAACTTGATAATTTATGTATTATGTATATTGTAGGCCCGTCTTCGCATGGTTCTGTCGTACTTGTTCGCACAATTGATGTTATGGGTACGCGGTCGCCCGGGTGGCCTCTTAGTGCTCGGCTCGTCTAACGTGGACGAAGCGTTACGCGGCTACATGACGAAGTACGACTGCTCCAGCGCCGATGTTAACCCAATTGGCGGCATATCGAAGACTGATCTCAAATCGTTCCTACAATATGCTAAAAACAGGTGAGTAAGCGTTTAAAAAGAGCTTGACAAACATTTGACGTCACATGTTTTGGATACATTAATGCTTAGAACTTTAATTTTCTTTTGATCGGCATTTTTATATTCGACTTTTTCATGATGCCATATAAAAACACTCGACTAGCCTATGGTAGCTAATGTTTCACAAAGTAGAAAAGTGGGACTTTGGGAGTATCGCTTGCATAGACCATATTTTATTTATATAATAATTTAGCTCTTTGATGGCATACTATTTTTTATATTTATAGGTAGATGTATAATTACCTTCTTCGGCTGGTTTTTAATTTATATAATTAACTTCTTCAAACAGATTCTTCTTGCCATCCCTCTCGGAGATCCTTCAAGCACCTCCTACGGCCGAGCTGGAACCACTCACGGATGGTCAAATCACTCAAACGGATGAACAGGACATGGGCATGACGTACGCAGAGCTGTCAGAATTTGGCAGACTTCGGAAGACGCAGCACTGCGGCCCATTTAGCATGTTCCACAAACTTGTGCACAAGTGGAGCGACAAGTGCACGCCGCAAGAGGTGAGGGAAAGTCAAAGTCAAAATCAAATGTTTTTTTTCAATTCAGCCTTATTGCAGGTTCCTTTAAATTTAGTTATTAAATTTTAAAAAACAAGAAACAGTTTCGACTTCGACTGGCGAGCAGGGCGAGCGGTGGCTTAGTGGTCAGAGCGTCTGGTGTACCGAACCAGAAGGCGCAGGTTCGAATCCTGCCCGCCCGCCGATTTTTTCCTTCATTAAAAATAACTTGAAATCTTAGCATGGAAAATGCTTAAAAAAATACAAAAAGATAGTTAATAGGTAAGGCGTTATCATACGACATTGAACTAGCTGTAAAGTTAGTCGTGTCGGTTGTTGAAGTATTCTTGACAATAGATGGCGCTACGTCACCTTAAGATGTAAATTAGAATGTGGAGGAAGATTTCGACTGGCGAGCAGGGCGAGCGGTGGCTTAGTGGTCAGAGCGGATGGTGTACCGAACCAGAAGGCGCAGGTTCGAATCCTGCCCGCCCGCCGATTTTTTCCTTCATTAAAAATAACTTGAAATCTTAGCATGGAAAATGCTTAAAAAAATACAAAAAGATAGTTAATAGGTAAGGCGTTATCATACGACATTGAACTAGCTGTAAAGTTAGTCGTGTCGGTTGTTGAAGTATTCTTGACAATAGATTGCGCTACGTCACCTTAAGATGTAAATTAGAATGTGGAGGAAGATTTCGACTGGCGAGCAGGGCGAGCGGTGGCTTAGTGGTCAGAGCGTCTGGTGTACCGAACCAGAAGGCGCAGGTTCGAATCCTGCCCGCCCGCCGATTTTTTCCTTCATTAAAAATAACAAGAAACAGTTTGCTTGTTAAGTATGTATGTAATATATGTTATATGAGACTTAAAACATACTTTTAAACTCTGGGTGTACACTGTACAATTTTAAATACATTAGTGCACTTTGTCTTGTGTACAGCGTTTGGAAAACATAATATTTTTACCTATTAATATTTTGCGAAATAACGTTAAATTGTGTAAATCTTGTCACAATATTTCATCATCATAACAGCCTGAAAAAGGGCCTCTCCCATGGACTTCCACAAAGACCAGGCCTCCACAGAGACAGGCCCCAACATTTAGAGATGTTGAATTGTTCAGCTGTAAACCTATTAGGCGTTGTGTAATTGTGTTAGTTTGCTATGCATTTGACTAAATATTTTTTGCAGGTGGCAGAGAAAGTGAAGCATTTCTTCCGTTGCTACGCGATCAATCGCCATAAGATGACGGTTCTCACTCCGTCGTATCACGCGGAGACGTACAGTCCTGACGACAACCGTTTCGACCACAGACCGTTCTTGTACCGAGTTCACTGGAACTGGCAGTTCAAAGCCATCGACGATGCTGTAAGTATGCATACATTTTGAGGCCAATCAACCTCACTACTTGTTTTTTCAAATATTTGTATTGAACAATTCCTTATTCATATGTTAATAGCGATTAACAAAGAATTCTAAGCGCGTGTAATTTTGCTTCTAAGGCGTGCTATATACTCGAGCAGGCAGCACATTCGATTGGTCATTTTTTGAACAATAAAACCGACCAAAACAGTTACTATAGATCGGCTTTCATATTCAGCAAATCTGTGATAAGAGCCTGGTATACTTCAGGTACGCTGTATATGTGCGGATCAGCCGATTTGGTAGCACGTTTTTTACGTTATGACGTAGATATACGTTAATGATGTATTTGACAGCCGGTCGGGCTCTCTGATAACATTCCTGACGTCCATTTTGGAATCTTGCCGGTGCATCCTAAGATTAGGAAATCGTACGTCTGCGGCCAGCTGACGGAATTCAGAATCAGAGTTCCTCATTCGAAAACCTGATCCAGAATCCGAACATCTGTGGCCTGATTTCTATTAAGTTTAGTCTCTACTAATAAGGTTAGCATATGGAGTGTCACGACTATAATAGACGTATGTTACTTTTTTTAGGTGGCACAGATGACGAAAGACAAGCGTGGGTCCATCGATCGACCTCAAGATGTCAAGTTAAGCAGCGCCTCCACTTCTAATGTAAACTCACACTTCATGCGGGGCGATAGGAAAGGCGTACTCATATGAGCATTTTCATAGCACAAATAAATTATTTGCCATATAGTCGCAACTCATAGACAATAATTAGGATGCTCGCTCTTGCGATTTTATCTAAGTATCGTAACGTATAGGGATAAAAGCTTTGCGGACTTTTTGTAGTACTTAGTAGTTAAACATTTTTTGTGATATATACAGAATTAATCTGCCGCTTATTAGCTATACCGCTTTTAAATTTTGCCATTTTTTAGCCATTATTTGCTATACATTTACCGAGCATTTGCTTATGGCTTTGGTAAGGTATGGTATGGTATAGCGGGCTGTGTCGGCAACTCCACGTCAATGCGCGTATTTTGCATACGGGTGGGAGCATGGCTTATGGCTTTTAAATAATGCTGACTTGGCGTCCCCACCAATATTAATTGAGATCCTTATTAGTTTTAGCTTGTAAGGTTCTGATTACAGAAAGTAAATTAGTATTGGAATTTCAACTCCAAAATGTTATACTCAATAATTTATAAATTAATACTCAAAATGTTTATTGCATTCCATAATGATTTGATTATTATGGACCCTGTTGGGCACAGGAAAATTAAGACAGGAATGGGGTTAAGCAGCAATTTGTAAAAAAAAAATAAAGTCAAATTAATTGATATACACCTGATAACCAAATTTTAATTATGTTTTAACATTTATTTGCAATCAGACAAAACACTAAAGTCCGCGCGGAACTAGTTGGCCGCGCCTTAGCTAGGGACGGGGGTGAGGTGGCGGGTTACTGTGAACAAAAACAAGCGCCCCCGCCCCTCCGTCCCGCCGCTCACATACCTAAGGCTCGGCCAACTAGTTCCGTGCAGACTATAGGCCAAAAACATTTTTTCGATTTAGACTCTTTGTGGTTCCACAGTAGTTGAATAAATGAGCTGGATTATCGAAAATTGCTTTATGTTATTTTAAATAATACGGTGCACACTAGAGAGGGCCTATTTCACAGTGGAGTAGTGGACTAACATAGGCTGATGTATTGTACATCGTATAAGTTATGGTTATAAGAACGGTTGGTTTACCAGCTATGAAGTACAAATATGTTTAAGTTCATAAACTATTGGAATAAAAGAATCGATAATTGAGTTCATTGTTTGCATTTATTGTAAAGCTAATGAATATGTACCTATTTTATTTTCATAGTAATATGTAGAACTATACATTAATAATCAAGAAAAAGCTAAGACAAATAATAAGGTGTTTGAAGGATGGACATATTTTAGGGAATAATTCCTGTCGACGCCATTGTCCGTGCGGAAGGCGTCATGAGTTACAAGGAAGATGCGTGTTTTGCCGCGCATTTGCCCTCCGGCGCGCGCCGCTGCGGCCGTCGCCGCGCTACTTCGCTTTTGCGCAGTCGCCAAAGAGCCAAGCGCCACGGGACTGCGTACACGCATGTTAACAGATTTGCAACAATGTCGCGAATATCCCATTTGTTACCTTTATAACTTTCATTAGTTCAATAAACAAGTTTTTTCAAACCCAAAATGGCGTCTCATTGGCTGTCTCACACTAACTGACAACTATAAAAGTTCTAAGAGGTCAGAGTTCACGTAGAAATAATTCGTTTTATATTCCAAAGCGGTCGACTAACCGCCTAATTTCATATAAAACAAAAAACATAAAAGATCGTATTTCTATGATAGGAATCTGGAATAGTTTATGATTTAGAATATGTCCAACCTTCAACTAGACACCCGGCGACGCCTATAGAAAGGCTTTTAACAACGAGGCTATTTTTTATTCAGTTGTGTACCAATCTGATGTTTAAATACGAATAAAGATTAAATAGTAAAAAATATTAGGTACAGCCGATAAAACTGTATGCAGATCAAGATTTAAGATATCTATGTTTTGTCCGTAACAATGTACCGCTCAATATGAGCCAAGACACTGTCACAGTATAAATAAAAGGAACATTGCGGTCGAAAACTACCTTCAAACGCTCGAAACGACCACGAAATACCCGCAAACATGCGCATCGACGATACCGGTCGCGGTGCTGTCAGTAGAGTGCCGCGTCTAGACGAGTGGTGACGTTTAAGTATATCCACGATCTTTTTAAAAATGCTGCTGTTTGAACTCGGATTCCTCAAAACCGGAGCGTAGTGCAGATTTTGAAAGGTAAGAATGATTTATTGTTATGGCCGTTATCGAATTATGTAAAAGTCCGTGTGATCGATCATAATAAATTCATGAACTTATTTGTAAATCCAGAATGAGGGCGGTTTTGAGGATATTTAAAACTGATAGAGGTAACAAAAAGTAAATCCAAGATGTTAAGATAAACTCGTTTTCCGTGTTTTAAACTATAGCCTTTTGCTGTGAATAACCGAAGCCATGTGATTACCTATTTAAATTATATCAAAGTCATTAAAAGTTACAACCCTATTGCTTCAATGGAGCGTAGGTATTTATTTTTTCAATTAGGCTTAGTTTTAGTACTGTTCATATTATTACTGTGCCGCCGGTGCCGGTGTTGTCAGTTGCCTGCCTTTTGGCTGGTCATTTATTTATTGAATTTAACCTATGTCGAGACGTATATATATATATTATTTCCTGTGGTGTGACATCACTATTGTCGGCTGTATAAAATGCAAATAACGTAGACCCAACGTCTAAACGACATTAAAGTTAAGCTTTCACTGTTCCGCACCGTACGTATCGGACGGATCGTATCAAACGGATTGATTCGGATTGATCCATTATATACGTAGCAGTAAAGTTACCTCCGAATACCTTTTTCAAGCTGATGAGCTTATGATGCGGATCAGTAAACGCACTTGAGTTCTATACAAGGAGAATTCGGTCCGTACAATACGGAACTGTTTTTGATGATTTCTTTTATGGCGAGCTTATTAATGTTATAATTATTTTGTAAGAGAAACGAAACGACACAAATCAGTGTAGATAGCTTAGTCACATAATTAGTTTGTAGTTATTATTTTCTGACGAATTTACGTACAAATACTTGTTAATTTTAGTATTTTATATTGGTACAATAAATTGCTGCTAAGATTACTTTATTATTTTATTGCATGTAGTGTGTAGAGATGCATTTCTTAAACCTACAGGTTCTTTGCGTTAGATACTGTTTGCAATTTTTTTTCGAGATTTTATTAAATAAGGCTCGTGTCTGTGTAATATGCTGCGCCGATCATCTCAATATATATTTGAGGTATCTACTTTAGAAGAAAAAAACATGTTAAGGTTTTATACTCATACCTTTGAAACGCGATAAGCGCAAGGACCTGGGTTCGATTTCAAGTGTGGACAGTGTGTTTAGATTTTCGATTGGAGTTGCTGAATTTGGGTGTTCAAAATAAGGTAACCTATATAATATCTAAGTCAAAAATAAAGGGTAGCGGAATGAAACGATAGAAGGATCCATTGAATTACACACATTTTAATTGAAATAAACGATCAATTTTAGTAACATTTAAATCAAAACTAATCCATAATTGGTAAATATTAAATAAATTCATTGCGCGGTCCTCGATGCCGATTGAAGCGTCTTAACGTCCTGTAAAAGATAAATATACTTATCTTTATATGTTATTAAAAAAAAACAAATCTACAATGTTCTTGACATTCAGAATAAGGTTTTCTACGGCCGAAATTTGACACTGGTGTATGACATTGTAAGTATCGACAAATTTATATATTCACAAACAATCGAAAGATGGATTTGGAAGATGGATGGATGGATTAATTGGGTTTTCAGATTACGCAGTAAAGGAACATTATCACGACTTTTTAACTTTTTTTGTAAGGTTTTTTTGGTGCGCGGAAATCCTCATGGATCTTCCGCCGGCTGGTTGACTATTTCAAACTAAAACCTCATGTGTCTTCACTTGACCGATTATTACGGCCATGGGATTCTCGACATTCGGCACGACCGGAGCTACCAGACTCCATCAGGGCGAGGCAAGAGTTTTCGGTGTTCGTTGCTTATTCAACACTTTCTTGCAATGATACCTATATTAATCTAATAATTAGAATAAACTTGCTTTCCGCCAGCGGCTTCGTCCGCGTGATCTGGGTATTTACCTCATCACTCTCACATAATCTAATAACTCATCCCATATTACAACCCCTTACAGCCCTGTGTACCTTATTTCATTTAAAATGGTCAGTAGTTTGGCGTGAAAGCGCGACTGACAAGACAGACAGAGTTACTTTCGCATTTATAACATTAGTAAGGATTATGTAAGATAATATAATTCACCTTTTGGGAAGCCCTGGGTCATAAAGCCCACCATCGCTTCGCCCATTTTCTGGAGGCCGTCGAACCCTTGGTTTATATCTGTTGGATATCATACAACATATTTTAATATTGGTTACCTACGTTGATTTTATTTTATTGAGTTGCCTTTTGGCCTGAGGAATTTATCAACATTAAGTTTGGTCAAAACATTTAGGGCCTGTTTCACCACCTCTGTATCGGACGGGACTGTAGCCGCGCCCCGGGACAGACTCCCACACGTAGTGCCGGGTGCACCTACTGGTCAGCCTGTCGGCGAGTACCCGGCCCGTTTACTTCTTCGAGCGCGTTGGGTGAAGGGGCCGTTCGAATAAAACACTGTTCTTCTTTAGTCTTGCCACCACACAACACTTTTCTTGAATATTTTCCCCTGATCGTAGTACTCGCTTGGGCCTCGTTAACGTTTACTAATGTACGTAGAAACTTTACTCGTTCGTTCGTTCCCGTACTCGCTTGGGTTGAGATGAGATGAGATGTTGATCGAAGGTGTAAGGCTTCGATCAACATCTCATCTCATCACATCACACAATTTACACGATTAGGTAATGTTAATGATAAATTTTATAAATATTAGATTTACTTCTTACAGTTTGGTGTGGCGGCCGTAGTTGTTGTCGCACCTGAAATAATAATAAAAGTTCTTACTCTACTTTTTAACATAATATTAATTTGATAATTAAGGTAAATTGGAATTATACATGATAATTAGTTTTTATTATGTAACTTTAATGGCCGCACGAGTTAATATTAGCGGTAGCAAATTGAATTAATGAATAAGTTCAAACATCTCATATATTTTTTACTTTTGGGTACAAATAGAATATATTAATCACTTACTATTCGCTGCTGCTGTCGTGGGTGTCGAGGAAGGGACAGGTGCTGTAATGTTAGAAAGGAATAAATAACGTTTATATGTATATACCTAATTACCTAATATCAGTCATTTCAACATGTGCACCATGAAATTATTTAGTCACTGTAAGCACCACTCGCGTCCTCAATTTCGGCCTTGTAGGTAATGTTACCATCTTCCTAGCCTTTTCCCAACCATGTCAGTCTGTTCCAGATGCGGCTGAATAACAGTATTTAACACGAAGCGACTGCCATCAGCATCAGTTCTCCGCTTCCCATTTTCTGGGCAATACCGATATTTGAAGGATATACTGGTTGTCAGGCTTTTTCTACCCTATACCTAAAGTGTTAAGAGTACTTTGTATGAAGTATCTTATACTTCCATGAGTTTTAGTAGGTATGCTACTATACGTTCTATAATTATTAAGTTAATTATGATAGTAGTACATTTTTTGACATGTACAGGAAAGCCTGTTTCACTACCTCTGGATAGATGTGTGTGAGAACTGAGGGACCACAGTTTAGTCATAATATATTTTTTATCTTTGATGCTCAGTGGTGTTTTATTTAATAAAAAGTCTTTGCAAATTTACTACTAAATATCTGTATTCACAATACCTTAGTTATTTAGGTACTTTCCGAGATCACACTTATGTGTGTGAGGACTGAGGGACCACACTTTAAGAGCCACAGATTTACCCTACCATTGTTTTAGGACTACTACTAAATCCTACAATAGTTTTTTTCGAAATGCCAGTCTGGTCCCTCAGTTCTCACACACATCTGGATAGCCGCTAACCGCCGGATAAATTAAGAAATGGAACAACATTTGTATGAAATTATCTGGAAAGTAATTAAACGAGAACTTATCAGGTGATGAAAGAGGCCCTTAACTACTTGTTTAACTACGGAATGTTAGAATAGCTACTATTTCAAATGAATAGAATTAAATTCCTTAACGTGCGTCTTTGTCCCGTTCCTAAAATTGACGTGTTATGAATGTAAAGTAGTTTTGCCCAAGAATGAATGAACTAATGTTCGAATTACCAGAGTAGGTACCTAATGTACCTATATCGACCAAAAACGTGTTTATCGTAGTTATTGTGAACTAGCTTTCCGCCAGCGGCTTCGCCCGTGTTCTTATAATTTTTTACCCCGTTTTTGCAACATTTTTCATCACTACTCCGCTCCTATTAGTCGTAGCGTATTGATATATAGCCTATAGCCTTCCCGGATAAATGGGCTATCTAACACTAAAAGATTTTTTTAAATCGGTCCAGTAGTTTCGGAGCCTATTCAATACAAACAAACAAACAATCAAATCTTTCCTCTTTATAATATTAGTATAGAATACATAGTTTATTTAAATCAAGTTTTAATATCGAATCTGCCTCGTTGGCCTAATGGTAGTAAGAGCGACTGCTAGACTCGTAGTCCGGGCTCGATCCCGGGTCGAGCAGTTTTATTTCATGTAATTCTCAACTATCAGCTCGCAGTTTGACTTTATAATGACTCCCTGAATAACGCGTCCTAATGTACCGAATTAGTAACAATTTTAATCGTTGCTTACCAATCGTAGTACTAGAAGTAGCTGCTACAGCGTCAGCTACTGGGTCCGCCGGCTTAGCACTCTGAAATAAAAAAAAATACAGTAAGCAGTAATCTTAAAACATTCATATAATATTTATAATATTGATTTAGCAAAATAATTACCACATATACAAACAACACAGCCATCACACCAAGAACTAGAATGGTCTTCATTTTTGTTAACACTTCGCTTCAACTTCTAACAACAATTTGGTACTAATCTGTTTGCGAGCCATACCGTGTTATATATAAGTAGCCGGTGTACGAGAAAAATACAAAAACCAATTGTACAAATAAAATACACGCAGATTTAAACAATTGGTACTATAATTGGTTCCTACTTATTTCTGTTAAAATGTTTGTCACTAATTACCATAATACGACTTACTTTTGTAAGGGGATCACTCACTGTCTGTTTTTCTAACTCAATCCAAGGCGCGTTGACAAATAACGTAGTAAAGGTGAGTTCATAAGATTCAAAGAAATGATTAAAAAATAGCTGATTCCCGCAACTTCGCTCGCGTTTGAACACCGTTACACCATTTTTTAGTTTAGTTTAGTTATTCTGTTATTCGGGGCGGAGACAAATCCAACAAAGCAAAAACCATGCAAATCGGTCCAGCAGTTGTCGAGTTATAAGTGTTGTAACAAACTCGACTTTATTTTATACATACATACATAGCTTCACGCCTGTTTCCCATAGGGGTAGGCAGAGACTATATGGGTTATTTTATATATTAGATAAATAAAATAACAATGTGTAGGTAGTGAAATATTGTGCCTACTTTAACAAAATAAGTAGGTATCATGTTCTTACTTGTTGCCCGCATTATATGCATATTAAACGGGCTTGTTGTGATAAAATGTCAGTGGGCTATGCAAGAAGGTACCTAACTACCAATGTAGGACTTCTCTAGGATACGGTTTAGACGCGAAAAGGTTACACTAATGAAAACTATATCTACTCAAAAACTGAATATATTATAGTTTTAACTTTGTTACAGGTACAATATGACTTCGTCCTTATAAGTAAGAAGACATCTTGTTATTTATACGACCGTCAATTTTACGCTCTTCCAAAAGCATTTGCGTATGACGGCATTTGAAACCAATAACTACTACAGTACCTACCTACCTACAAGTAGGTAGATATTTCATGGTTATAGCAATTAGGTATGTTCGGAAAATTTCATAACAGATGCGTAATACAAAGTTCTAGAAAGAAACACTTATGTACTTACTTTATAATATTACTTTATTTTCGTCATACATGAACCATGGGAAAAGTATATTTTTTTAGCTATTCTCCACAGTTTCTCATAAGAAAGGTTACAAATACACAGACTTAGTTCTAGAACTAGTATATAGAAATGAATTACAATATAGGTACACTAAAGACGAGCCCTAAATACGTCGCTTCCTAATTTTGTAGTGTTTAGGTGGGAAGAAAAGCTGCAAAATATATATTCCCGTAAATTTTCAACTGCCTACATAAACTTTACATAACAGCACCTACCCATTAATATTTCTTTTAAATCTGTAAATGGTAGGTACTCATCTAAAAAAACCAAAACTCTTTCACCCTCACAGGGTCGAAATCAAATTCTGCGCGAACTGAAGTGACATTTTCTACTTTATGTACTTGTTTTAAGTTAGGGAAGGCGAGCTGTAGCTGTACTGTCATGTACACGAAGGTAGAGGCCGCAATTTTCAGCACCAGGCTAGTATCGAAGAAAAATATTCCATATACAGAGACACGGGCATCTCTTACTTCCAAAGTATTGAATATATCCTTCGTCAGTTTGAAGTTCTCCGCTGAAAATCAAAATATCGTTAGTTATGTATATGCATTTTAATTATTTTGTTTTATTGTTAGAATATGTAGCCATATCAAACAAGCAAAGAAGATTTTTGGGTTATAATTCAATACTGAATGAGTAGGCAAGTGTAATTTAAACTAAACGAATAGCTATTGTCCCCGCCTGCAAGAAATTTTTCAACATTCAAATAAGTACTTTACGTCTTCCGATATTATATAGATCTTGCTTTTAGATTTATAGTACTTTTAACGCAGTCGGGTTTTTGTTCATTTTTAATAATTTTATGTACACATTGACACTCGTGCCATCTAGACGAATCTATTGACGTGTCATATATATCAAAATCGGTTGAGCCCTTGAGTTATAGTTACAAGCGGACATAAGAACGGACATACATACACGTCAAACACATAACCCTCCTTCGGAAGTCGGGTAAATAGTCGAAAGTTATTAGTAGGTAACTAAAGTTCAGATTGCTCCTCTTGTTGTATTGGCTAGTAGCTACGTAAGACTGTTTATAAAAAATATATTGGTATAAACATTTAATACATATTATAGTTATCTGTTAACACTATAGACTCTACTGTACCAACTATAGTCTATAATACAGAGCAACACAGCCCAACATGACAAAGATATGCAGATATGACCGATACAGTGACAAAAAATCTTTCTTTTATTAGTTTTCTAGGAAAAAAACTTACTTATGTAGGTATACTAAAATTAATAATGACGAACCTTTTCACCTTCAAGTGTGTGTGTGTATTTATTTTCTCATAAAAGAGCTTTTACTAACCAGAAGTATTCGGCTTTAATTGTATGTAGGCACATATCAGTTTAGTTTGTTCTATTTGCCTGTAGAACAAATCTGACTGCAAGCTTATTATAAGCAGGTGGAACCAACTTAATACCGACCAGCCCGATATTACGGTCGCTCGTATAATCATTGTCTGGAAAATGTTTAATTTTTTATTAATCGAAGAATTAATGAGATATGAGTATGTTGGGGCTTAGGGGAGGAGGGTGATTATTTCATAATGTTAAACTTGAGTCAAACACAATCGTCAGCAGTAGCCACAGCGTAAATTTACAAACAAATATTAAATTGGCACTATAAATTTGGATTTTTGAAAATTTTAAAGTCTTTACTTTGAAAAGTGATATATTTGCCTATACATAGGCTATACAAAAATATTATAATATCCATCATTACATAAATTAGCATAATTTTAGTAAGAAAATCGGAAGCTTGCTGAAATATTACTTATCGTAGTTAAATACGTACGTCTGAAGTTTGGATGTACATGATAAATGTTTGAACCGTCACTAGAGAGCCCACTGCCACAGTTACTGTAGCTAAAATAAGCTGAAAAGATTTATGTAATTTTAAGAATAGCTTATAACAATCAATACGATTATCCTTATCTAAATAACTAAAACTTACAGGAAAGCTGTAACAATTCTCTATCCGTCGTAATTGATCAAATAACATTCTAAAGCCGACCAAAAAATTCTTAGTGTCAGATCTATTATGGAATGTCACCCGTTCATCGTATTCGTCTTTCCAAAACAACGTGTGGAACAGCATTTGTTTCGGAATGTATTCCATTTTAAACCGAGTTATTTTCATCAAAGCAACATTTAGGTAACGAATTCTTGCCGTGAGAAAGAAATACGAGTATATAAAGAAACCATAGTCATCGTAGGCGTAAAACAACCAAAAGAAGTATGTACTGCCTACCACATGTATCGCAATGGATACGTGGAACACGTAATACATGTACGCCACAATGGCCACTTGGGTGACGCCTATGACAATAACTACAATTTTATAGAGTTTAATCGACATTTCTCGCATAAATTCCGTTTCATCAGCCCCGAGCAACGTGTCTATTTTTATATTGTTTAGTATTAAGTCCAAACCTCTGTATTTGTCACCAAAAGTAATATTAAACATGAGTAAATTGGAAAATATCGTAAAATAAGTTATTGCTATAAACTCAACTAAACTGAGGTATTGCTCTTTGGGGTTTGAGAACCATAAAAGGTATGTTGCGCACGCGTCAGCGGCAATCAAAACACAAATATTGTACAACATTGTACCGAGGTTTCTTTCCACAACGCGGCCATTTCTAATAACGAAGCGACAGAATCCAGAAGGTTCTATTATTCGAAAAATGTTATGGAATCTTTGAACATAATCTTTCATTAGCTTGTTTTTATCAGATACGTCCATTTTGTTACACACGACCGGCACGACGACAAAGCTATAACAAATACTTAAAAAGCTACAGTCGAAACAATTTACATACTTTGTCATTATGATTGAAATCGTAATCTCAGGGGTGACATTAGGTTCAATCCGCTTATTAAAATAATCAAGTCACAAAATGAGTGGATAAAAATCAATTAATGATATCCCAAGGGTTGATATTTAGATAAATATCACGTTAGTGATTACTTGTCCTTACCTTGGGACTTGGGATTACTTGGGTTCTCCTTGGGATTTCAAGGGTTGATATTCAAAGAAATATCGCATTATAAATCAGTACAATTAGATTATTTTACAATGAGGTGACATTTACGGCTGATAGCATTTTAAATAAATTTAAATTATTCATTTGCTAGGAATGCTTTTGAATTAAAATAACATACATCACACTGTTCGTCAGTAGGTATGTAAGTCCCATGTGCCAATCACTCATTCAAACTCCGAGCAGAGAATTTCGGAAAGCCAATACCAATGTTAGACCTGGGAATCGTACACAGGACCTCTAGTGTAGCAGTCGTGCTTGCGACCACTATACCTACGAGGCAGTTCCACCCTGCACGGTACAAATACTTGTATAGGTAGGTCTGATTTTTGTGCATGTGAGAATGTGTAAATGCACCAAAGCGGCCAAATCTCGGTTCTTTCGTAGATTTATAACAAGTTCGACCCAAGTAATGTTCATAAGATCCACATGAAATAAGAGATTGGCCAATCTTTTCCCCTAACAGTTTTCACTTAAATTTTCCTCTTTACTACGTACTAGTGAAGAGGAAAATTTACTAGTACTACTTAGTTTTAGTAGGTATTATTATGTTCATGTTGAGTTCAAATAATATTGGTAAATGAAACAACAAATGTTTTATTGATGATATATTGCTTATCAATACAGAGTAACAAATTGTTTGTTTCTTAAAATACAGTTTGAAATTGTATCGAAATGCTAATAAATGCAACAGACAAGTATGTATAACGAAGGCATTGCGCTATCACAATTGTTACGGGCCGATGTCGACGCATCGACCACTGATAAGCCAATCTAAAGTTCAGATCTATTCAATCTTACCCAATTGTACAAAATACTTTAACAATTATCTTTTTAAAAATCTCATAAATGCTAAGTAGATACTACTAACATAATTAGTTAATATTACTTTCTCAAAATTTTACTACTATACTCTAAATTTAGACATATTTACATTTTTTAAGTACCTAATTTATCCACAAGCTTCGCTGTGAAAGCGCAAATGTATCAATTGAGCATCATAGTCTTTTATACCCTCTTTCAAAACTCGGAAGCGCTTCATCAAGGCGACCTTGATGTTTTATAAAAATTATTATAACAATTGACGCATTAAATAACACATTTACACAATACATAATTCTCACACACACTCACAGCACAAACTGTAACCGATCAATATTTTAATTTAAATAATATAAATACTTCTAGAAATGCAGTTCAACTTGGTACGACATTGTGAGGCCGCGACGGGGCGCCACTATCGAATTTAAAAAATTTGGACTTTATTAAAGTACAAAACAATAAACAAACATAACATTTTTCTATAGTTACAATACAAATTAAAGTTGTGACATAATTTGTGTTATTAATTTGAGAAATAATTAGGAGCTAGTATCACTAAAACGAGGAAAGAGATTCCTTATCGTGGATTTAATTTATACCAAAGCATAAATCTTTGATATTTGTTTATGGGTCGGACAAAAAGTGTCATCCGAGCCATAATTTGCTTCATTTCAAGTCAGCAACATTTACAACATCTAGCACCATCCACTTTTAACCCAACACTGTCATCACAATAATCTCTCCTGTCTTCCTTAGCTGGTTTGAAATGAAACTCACAATCGATTTCCATGAGACAATCGTACTAAAACTATTTTTAGTCTAACTTAATACTAAACTTAAACATAATCCCGTACCATCACCAAAGATTGCACATAATACCCGATACTTTGATTTTTTAATTGCAGTCACGCCTAACTTAAGGCCAGTGGATCATTTCACATTGACTGTTAAAAAATTAAGGTATTTTTTCAATGGAACAAAACATGGATACTGTCCCGTAGTTTAACACAAAAAACTGTATTTACTTAAAACACGGAATGTCTACAATAGTAGTTTGGAAGACAACATCGATTACTTAACTAAGAGGAATTTCGAGTGTGCAAGCTCAAATTGAACTAAATTAAGAACTGGGTTTTTTTAGTAAAAAAAATGTATACGTTTAAAACGGACGGAATAAATTCGTAGTGTTAAGTACATTATTATGCCATATTGATTTGATGGACCATGTTGTAGAAAAAATCCGATACCTTAATTGGTACCTGTTCTTTGAGACTTGTATTCATTAGAGACACAATTGTTCTTATGTATTGGACGCATTATATAAAGAGAAATGCCCATATTGTCTTATGTCCTGGTTTGATCCATAGTAAAAATATGTCTTTAATGATTGCAAGTACAGTATAACAGTTGTAATGAAATTATCATTTATGTTCATTTAGTTGTGTACTGGCATTGGCAGCTGTCCTAGTAGCTGGTTCGCGAACGTCGCGTTAGTGAACTTGAAGTGTCGCTTGTCGTAAAACTTAAGCAGCGCTGGAGAATAAGGGTGTTGTTTCTTTAGATGCATGTAGTGTTCCTCTGGCTCTGATGTTGTGTGTCCACATTCTTCACACACGTACATCTGAAATTAAAATAATTGTATCTCGTTAGTATAAAAGTCTAGGTGTCTATATTTTAGTAGACAATCTCATTTAAGAAGGTATGTTGGGTTTATTAGGTTTCAGTGTATGGGAACAGTCTTTAATAAAACTCGAATTGCTGCAATTATCTTACAGTCTGTTGTAATTCTAATATTGTTCTAAAATATTTAAAAAAAAATCGTTAAAATAGAAATTGCGATATTTACCTTTGTCCTCCTCTCTTTGTATGCGTAGGTGTGTTGAACTCCGTGTACTTTCAGGCAGTGAGATTCCAGAGAGCATCTTTGGGTAAACGATTTCTCGCAGAGGTTGCATTTGTAGGGCCGCACTCCGGTGTGCGTCCGCGTGTGTCTTTTCAGGTCGAACGTGTCGTTGAACCCTTTTCCGCAAAACGTGCAGAGGTATCGTTTCACATCTGAGTGGCATTTCATATGTCGGTTCAACAGCCTCTGTAAACTAAAGTTTTTCGAGCAGACCCTGCAAACGAACTTCGTGGGATCGTCTTCACTAACTAATACTTGTTTGTTTTTCTCTTCTTCTCTTTGCCTTGCATTGGCTTCTGTCGCCAAAGGATTTTTCACACCGTGTCCACCGTTAATAAATTCCAATGGGAGTTCGGCTGGTAGACCCAACTGCAAATGAAATTAGGATATTATTAAACTTATGATCTAGGTACACAAATTTGAAGATAGTAGAAATGTGATTCGAAAAGGGTTTTGTGCCATAAGAAAAGGTTTATTCTCTACACTCATTATTAAATAAGGGTGAGTTTACTTCTATTGTGACACTAAGACGTAAATTTCAAATGCAGTAAGTTAAAGCATAAGTTGATTTAGGCTCGGCGTGGTGAAATGTATTTTACATCTTCTATATCGTTGTTATATAAGACGACATAGAAGGAAGGAAACGCATTAAAGCTTCGCCTTAAAATCAAATAATGCTTACCCTTTGTTGCAAGATTTGAATTTTGCCATCGCCGGCAGAGGATTTCTTGAGACTTACAGCAGCTGCAGGACTGAGTGACGCGTTCTCGAGGTGACTGCTCCCATCCAGTGAGTTGTTGCCGCCGGGTGACGGCAGCGAAGTTCCGGTGGGTGAGTCCAGGTCCAGAGAAGGATGACTAGTGAAGGGGAAGCCAGGAGACAGGATTTGTTGCCGCTGTTGGAGTTGCACGTGAATTTGGAGTTGTTGCATTTGACCTTCACCGTGTTGTAAAAGCGCTGGATTGAGTTGCATCAACAAATCTGGCCTTTCTTTTGCGAAGTTATAAGAGGAACCCTGATTTTCTTGACTGGCGAATGCCAAGTAGTTGGCTTTTTCATAGTATTGTCTACTTAAAGTAACTTGTTCTGCTAGTGATTCAATATCAACAGGATTGTGTACTGAATCTGGAGTGATTGATGATGATTCTCTTATATCTGAATCAGTTATAGATTCTACGTGATTGTTTAATAAACTAGCGAAGTCTTCAGTTGAATCTGAAAGGTTCCCTAATATTCCTTCATTTGGTCCAGGGAATGTTAACGTATTGGCAAATTGATAGTTATCTATTACATCTTCACCCATATCAACTACCATTGATTCATCAAAATTACTTCCATAATTGCCAATAGCGCCTATATTTTCTAATTTACTTTCATAATCTATTTCTTCATCTTTTAGCGCTAATCCATAGTGAGCATTTTGCATTAGTGAATATTGTTTACTTTGTTCCGGGAAGTTTGTAGCATTATCGTTATTTTCACAGTCCATATTGAATCCATTGATAATATTGAATTCATTGGAGAATGAGCTATTGGCATTAAAAGAGTTTTGTCCACCTTTTGTGGACGGTCCTAATGTTTCATAGAAAGGAGGAAGACTGCCCGTAGGTGGACTGTTAGGTCCATAATTGGAGCGGCCATCACGGCCATTGCCACCACTTCCAGATCCACCGCCAATTGCTCCACCACCACCAGATGATGGTGCTGTACCTCCGCCGCCAGAACTAAAACTACCTGAACCACCACTGCTTTGTGAGCTGCCACTGGAACCGGTGTTACCGGTTGATCTTCCGTGACCTGCTGCAGCATTTATAATACCAGGAACTTTATTGGCTGGGCAATTACGAAGGACGAATGATGGTCTAGCCAATATTCCATTCGCGATTTTAGAACTACTCGTTCTCCTCTGTTCTCTTATTTTCTTTTCCGTTTCTTCATCTTCTGATTCACCACGTTTTTTCGCAATAGCATAATCAATGGGCTGGTCTTGTTCAGGTTCGGGTGTAGGTAATGTTGGCGGAATACTAACGTCAGACACTTCTTTTTTGCCATCACGAAATTGTGACTGTGCAGGTGTTCTCTGTATTACAGACACTTTTTGGCAAGTAACACTGTTATCAATACCAGGGGAGGGAGCTGCTTCCGGTGATGGGGTATTTCTAGATGGTAAAACTACTGGATCACTATCTAGGGAATCTTTTTCTTCCTTTATTAATGGTTTCTCTTCTTTTTTCTTGTCTTTAACGACCACTGGCGTGTATTGTTTACGTTCTGCTTGCGTGAGAACATGTCCTCTGTGACTGCCATATGGGACATCCCCGCCAAGTATAGATGACACAAATCTCGGTTCTTTTGAACGTTTGTCTTTTGTGTGCTTTACTCCAGTGCTTTCGCCGAATACATCTCGTTCTGAAATAATGAGAAAAAAATAACATAAATCAAGGGTGGCAAATCAACAAAGTTTTTATGTCAAATAATTTGGATTATTGCGATTAGAATTTTTAAATAGAGCGTTATCCTAAAAAAAATTGACGAAATTGAGACTAAAATAGTTTTATTAACATTGGAACTATTCGTCCTCGGTTTTTAATAACGTATTCATGTGGCGTCGGAGGCATGAGGCCTCGTTGACGTCACTGGTATGTGCCTCCATAACGGTAATACTCGCCTCCACATATAAGCTAGTGTTTGTGTGTCTCTATACTCTTGTGTGTGTTTGTAGCATTATTATAATTGGCGCGCCAGCACACAAAGTGACAAAATCAATCTCGACCCAAATCTGCCATTCATTGACACTAAAGTTTATAGCGTTGTACTATCTGAATGAGAGAAGAATGAATTTTAATTTTCTGATTTCTTTATGTTTATAAATTTTCAACTATATATTATCGATGTTTAATAATATTTTGTTTATTAATTTATTAATATTATTAATATTGTATAAAAATATGGATTTAATTTATCATTACATACATAAATAAAGGTGTTAAAAAGACAGAAATTAAAGGAAATCGGAATTCCGTAAGAAAAAACCCTCTATTATAGCAAAATAAGCGTAGGTAGTCAGTGAAAGTCCCAAGGTTGGGCCAAACGAGTTTCTTTGCCCTTTCTCGGCTTTTGTTAGGGACCCAAGGACGAAGCCTGGCATTGTTGGGACTCTTTTTTGTATGAGCTTGTAATTGTATGCGTCTGCGCAGCCGGGCGTGAAACGTGGACTCTCATTTTGAATCTCGTCGTCCATAGGCCACAATGTTGTATTGCTTTCAGTTTTGAAAAAGGATATTTTGTATTTTGACCGGTGTTTGAGCGTTGACAAAGTTTATAGCGGCACTTAAGCCTCGTAAATATTTTATGTTTGCTTTTTGTACGCTATGCTCATTCGTTCGTCGGTTTCTCAGAATTGTCCATAAGCCGTCCCTTGCTATTGGGCAAGCTTTGACCTACAAGAGACATTGAATACTTATTATAACGCGGTCCTCACGGTAATTACTGCATGTGGACTGCATGTAAATGCATTTCGCAGACGCATTTAATGGGACAGAATAAAGGATTATTATTAAGCCTGAAGTGTCCTTTTAGGAAGGAAATGGTCAATTAATTGCAGAACTTTAATAAAAAACAGAATTTTAAAGATAAGCCCCTGGACCATTAATTGTTTTAAAGGTTAGTTCTACTACAAAGTAAAATTTTAAAATAGTTTGTTAAGAAATATTGATTTATGGATGGTCAGTACAGAACTTAATTGATGTAGCTAAGCATTTATTTCTCGTTTAACATAATTCTCTATGAATGTAAATATGTACATAGCAAAGGTATTGCTATATAAAAAAATACGCTGCGACTTGGAAATAGCTCACGAATTTGGAATAAATTTAACTTCAGATGGAGTGGAATGCCGTAGCCGGCACACTTTATATGGTGAAGATGGAAATGATAACATTTAAAATGTGCGACAGAGATATATTATAGTGGTTTGAGGTATGTCTCAATGTAAATTAGCAACTTTGTATCGGTAAAAATAGTATATATATATAATGTTTTAATGGACTATAATTGCTCTCAGATGCCATGCCATCACATTCATAGTTAATTTACATTAATGCGGCTTTGGGTTTTCACTAAAGACAGGAGCATTATATTGTTCAAGTTACCTTTTAGTTTTCAGATCAAACCTACTAGAACCTCATTTCGTTTCATAATTTTCCATCACATGTAAACTGCTCCTGCTGAGTAATTAATTATCTTAGGTTCGAGCAGTGTCATTGGGATTTTCTATAAAATTCTGAGCGTATAGTATAGTAGGTCAATGTTTGGAGCCGTGTCTGCCTGATTATTGGTCATAGGCTCCCCTCTAAAACATAATTATGTATACCTACATCTGTATGAAAGTAACTAATCGTTTGTTATTATCTGTTTATTTAGTTTCTATAAGTATATCTATGGAAGTTTACCTTTAGTTTCGCCATATTCCTATTTTATTTTACTTAATCTAAAAATTATGCATCTGCGTCAAAAACATATTTTAAATAAAATAAAACAGTCATATTGACCTCTTAAATGTTGTTTACAAAGACATGCAATAAACTCTTGTACGATTTTGTAATTTAGAATGTTAAACATATGAAAACAAAGTAAAACCAGGGTTACTTCATGGTTATTTGTGATACACTATTATTAATGTTAACGGTATGTAATACAGTTTGAAAAATGTGTACCTACATAAGTTAGCAAACAGTTCCTTCTGTTGAGTTAAAACAACTGTAAATACCCTCAAGACAAGGTTGCGTTACGGAATCAATTAGTACAACATTTGAGGTTGCTATGGAAATAAACTTCTGTACCTGACTATGTTAATTAGAACTGTTTCATAGATTTTTATCACGGTGTAGCAAAAATTATCCAGGTATTTAGCAGCCCACAAGCATTCCGAGTTATTGATGCAATAATCAAACCTCGTTTTAATGTAAATTTTATATGCACCTTAACCAAAATATACATAGGTATGGAAGATTTAAAGGGTATATTTTGGAATGTGTAGCCCGCATTTCTTTATAAATATTATAGTAATTTAATTATAATCAGTATTATTGAACTCGATTTAAACGAAGTACCTATAAACAGAATGTGACAATCCATTGAACTTAATGATTTTAATAGAATTTAGCTCGCCGACTTAGTTATTTTGAGTTTAGAAGGTGGCCAAAATGCTAATTTTGGCATTTTGAAACCGTGATTAATATTCCAAATAATTAACACTAAACGTAACAGTCACAATAACAAAATGTCTTTAAACATTATTTTATAATAATGTAATAATATTAATTGATGTTACGAGTGCATTCCAAGTTTCCAACCTTAAATGGACTTAAGTCAAAACCTGAATACCTATTAAATAATGAAATGAATAATTACTTTTAAATATTCGAAAAAACTATTTGGCTCAGACTTACGACGTTCACATACATCTACTTAGGTAAATAATATTTACTAAAATAAATAACTTAATAAAAGGTGGTTTAAGCATCTAATTCTTTTCAGTTTAAGAAGCGGAAGCAAATTTTGCAAAGGTCTTATAGCTTAATACATAATTTGTTATTAATTTCAGTGTTCAAGTTGCGCACGTATTTTTCCTAGATTATATACAGTTGGAGATTTGCAAATGTTTTATAAATAGCTTATAATCGATAAGTCATTTCAATGTTATTCGCGTTAACATGAGAAAACCATCAATAGATGTTACTGCCGTGTTTGTGCGCGTTACTGTACATCACTGCCTCTCACGGTCACGGTTATATCAGCACTTACATGATCACCGTTAGCGTTTTCTGCTGACGTCATATTCGCTGATTGATAATGTTCTTAGCATAATGCGTCATAATTACTGTTTTTGTAACAACTTTTTGAGTGGCAAAATCGTGAAATGCTATGTAAAAACAAAAACATGTTTGAAAAACCTACAGTTTTAACGGATTCAAAATCGATTGAGAACTTTTGATTATAATACTTTGTGATATTTATTTTAATTATTGAATTTTTAGGTACTAGGTTTTTGAAACATGTTTGTTGATGTTAACATGATAGCTACTAATATTATTTTGAATTCACCATATTTTAATCTATAAATTGTAAGTTGAAAGGTAATGTAAACAAAATATGTTTAACAGACGATAAATATTGAAAAAGTCACACGAATCACAACATATGAGCTGCACATTTAAATAGCGCGGTTTTTATTCTAAAACGGTAAGTCAAGGCCTCGTAATTACCGCGTCCATATCTATTCAGTTACTCGGTGTTTCCTGTCGAGGAGCACATTGTTGCAACCTTGAATACGAACACTCATTATTTGGCCATTAACGGCAGCCTTCTTCGCATTACATTTTGGCAATAATTAGCGATTCTCGGGCGGCCGAGTTGTATCTTAGACAATAAGTAGCTAAATAGGCGTGAGCTGTTCTTGTTCTTAATGTTCGAACGTAGGCATCATCAGCTCTTTTCCTTGTACATAAGAAGAATTCTAATGCAATAACGTGATCATGAAATGTAAACGAATAACGTGAACCAGTTTCCTGTCGGTTTTCCTGCATACACTTTTTCTTTTTGTTATAAAATAGTTAGTAGGGCCAGCTATCGCTTCTGTTATTAAGTTATCAAATCGAAAACAAAGAAATTATTTAACATAATGAGTGCCTTATTGCGATTTCACGGTCGTTTATAAGTATTAGGACACAATTAGTGAAGCATGTTTTGGGTAACGCATACCCGCTTATTAAATTACAATTGTAATAATATCAAGCAATCACGGCGTAACTATGTAAAGCATTAATAACCTTAACACATTTTGCGGCTTGCACCATTACGACTCGTGTTCCTAGTAATTATCGACACATTAATCATCGACAAAATAATATTCTAAAATGATAAATTATGGGTTGTTGAAAGTTAAAACTGTTATGTTACACTGTTACAATTATGTGCGTAACAATAACTTCTAAACCTTCATTTATATTTGTATCTAATTTAATTTGATTATGATTAATTTATTAATTCTTTAACACGTTTTGAAAAGACATTGTACCTAGATAAACCAAAACCTGAAGCAAAATATTCTTGTCTTTTTATTTCGTGCAACTGCGGTTATTGTATTTTTCATACATATTTTAGTTATCCCTTAGGTTGTTATATGACATTTACAGGAGCGTAACCCGCAAACATTTTTTTGCGTTCATGGCCATTTTTGTGCCGAATACATAATAATATTATTTAAAATATTAACATCATGATAAATGATTATTAGGCACACCGACTCAAACACACAAAGGTACATATGTAGAGGCGGCAGTAAAACTTGCCCGAGGCATTAATAAAAACTAGCGAGGCAGCGGGGCGGACTAGTATGACCTTGCGGCCGGGGTTATCGGACGCTGTTAGCATTTAACGCATTATAAAACGTAAGACAGCTATGAAGAACCGCTCCGGACGGAGAGCATATAAAATTCCGTTGAAGCCTTTTTTCCATATGTACAAGTACCGATAGCACACGGTACATATCGGTGCCGCGGTGAAGAATCGGTTAAAAGGTCGCCTCGAAGGACATTTTTTTGTTTTGAATTATATATCGTGGGTGCGACCGCATGTGGACCGTTCGGGCCATATGTAAGCGTCACAGTAACGAATCTGCAACAGTACGGCACAGTCTCTAAAACTTGTAGCATCCGATGATTTAGGTGCGTTTACAGCTGCAAAGGAGCAAACTTTATGGTCGTCTCTTTTAAAAATAAAATTTCGCATAAACATTCACGTGTTATGTCTGACATTGAAGGAAGGAAGAAAAGGCTGATAAAGTAACGCGATTGTTTTCCCGAAAAGCCTTTGTTCCGTTCGCACATGCGTTATCTTAGCCATGAATTGGTACAGTCTAATACAAAATACCTACCTACCTACGCTTGGTACGCCTACAAAAGTAATTATTAACCTTCCGTATATTTTTCAATACCACTATACACAAAAAAGCGATTCTAATACGTCGTCTCACAGACAAAACGGTCGCAAAAACTGTTCAACGCTTTATTATTATTTTGATCACGGCGTGAATCACAACCAGATTTGGTGAGGGTTAATGACCCAAATATGTTTAGCGAAGTGTTCAAGGCTAAAGTCGGCTAATTCGACTAGCTCATAGAAAAAAATCCGGTATCTTAGATGGCGATTGGTTGACTTGTTTTCATTTGCCCTCTACTTCATTTAAGGCAACTTCAACTTTATTACTGGTTTATCCGTTAAAATAATTACCGTTATTCAAATTTTCATGGGGCATGTGATTTTTGCATCGTGAATTGTTGTACCAAAACGACACTTCAGTACTTTTGTTGATGCAAAAATGAATGTTTTTAGGAGGAACTGTCAAATGGCTAGTCAAATAGGTCAAGTGATCCTTGAATTAAAATGTTAGGCACATTATGCAGGCACATAATAAGCCAATAAGAATTTTGGACGCGTGTGCTCTTTTATATAGCGAACCCCAGTAAATGTGTATATGTTTATGTAGTCTTGGAATATGTAAATGTCACCCTACACATGTATTCAATTCATAGTTGTTGTAATGTTGGTACAAGATCGTGGGCGGTCCGTAGCAAATTGCTCCAAAACACACGAAATGATTATCTTTTATTGCGCATGACACAACAATGGAGGAGATGACCTTACGATCGAGATTTAAGCCTCGGTTAACCGCTCGCTATTTATTTTACTTACATTTTTAAACGACAATTTTTTTCTTACATCGTGAGTGACGTTTCAAAAGATTGAGAAAAGTAACACGATATTTTTTTAAATATGGTATGTCTATACCATGGACAGTTGTCCAAGGTGGTCGTAAAGGTTTGAGATAACTGAACGGAGTGTCTTCGATGACTAATGTAGTTTTATCAAAAAAATACCATAAACTTTACGCTTCTTCCATTATGTATATCGTATCTTTGTAAAAGAATGGATTTTATGTTACGTAAAGTTGTTCCGACAATGTTTTTTAAAGGAAAAACGGTGATATATCATGTCTGTTGCGCGATATTTTCCTCGCGGTCTTGCGGAAACAGGTGTTCTGTTATTACTACAGTATGCTTACAGAACAACAAACAAAAGATGGAAGAAGAGAAAACAAATTCTAAATATTTTATATTGAAGTCGAAAATAAGGTAGTCTACGCTGTCTATGACTTTGAAGTTGCTATGTTTACGTATGTAATTAACATATGAAACCGTCTGATAATAGTACAAAACTATAAATAGTGTTCTAAATTCGAAAGCAGGTGAACTTGAACTACAGGTTTGTAGGACGCAATTATTGGTTAGAATAACTAATATGTACCTTAAGTACCTATACAGTTTAAAAGTATCAGGGATCAATGCAAGTTAGATAATTCCACGTGTAACTTGCAAGTTTACCCAAGCTGTGCAAGTGGCGAGTGGAACACAATCACACGGTGTTTGCGCGTGCGCCGTAATTCGCGGACGAGACGGACATCGCTACGTCACGCGACTGTATTTGTTGAAATTACCGTTTAACATGCCAATTGTTTGGGAACATAACTATTACTTTTTTCTTATCTCGTCTGAAATAATTCTATGGATTACTTAAAGTTTGGTTTAAATTCCTGGAAAGCAACTCAAGAAGTAAGAAAATGGCCAATAAAGTATTTTGCAAAAGATACTTAATTATGTTTTTTTCTTAAGCTCCATCGTAATTATATTTCCCGTTATCGTCTATGGAGCGCATAAAATCGCAGAACTGCTTTGCGGTTTATCTTTGACGGCGTTCTCATAGAATTTTATAATATCAATCACGCGAGCATCGACGCCGAGTTTTATTGTTTCCGCAATATAGGCGATTGGACACAGCCAGGCTGCGGTCGGCCGCACCTCGCAACCCCCGCGGCCAAACTAATGACAGTACATTAAAAAAAAATTGCGGTACAAGACGGGACTAACCATGATTTCATTAAACATAATTAGCTACACATTAACCAAATTACTGTACGATTACACAATGTTCAGTACTAGCTGTGTTACTGCAAACACAGTTCGGAAACTTTCCGTTTTCTGGTTTTCCGGATTTCTCGTTAAATCTCCAATGAATCTTCAATAGATTTGACAACTATGAATATTGCGTAGTACTCCTAAAATGACTAATGCTCTACAACCCACTACTTCTAAGAGTTATTCGTGAATCATACGTCAATTAGTCAGGAAAAGCAATGAGTTATTGACTTACTCTCCATCACCTTTTTATTAACAAAATCAACATTTGAAAATATATTTACCATCTTTGCATTTAGTATTCCGCTATTCAGAAATCAACCCGCATTGTTTTATACAATTTATTTATATAGTTCCAACTAGTAAATAAAGAAAAGCAGATGCTACATAATATAAATGCCACAACCAAGTTTGTCCACAATTAAAATCGCCCGTATTATACTACTAATACACATTACCAAAGAGTATTTGTTGGAGCATATGTGTGACCGTTCCTAGAACAAATGGCCGCTCACGTGCACATCTTACAAAAAAACGAGAAAAAAATATGGCGAGCCCTTGAGTAACCGTCACTTAAATGAGGCAACATCGGATGTTGACTCTTTAAGTCAATTTCCTTGTAGCATGTACTTGACGATTCTCGTGGACCGTGGTTTATGTTTCGAAATGAGAAATGCGTCGGTGTTTAAGAGGAGAATACTTAAGGAGGTTAAGCCTTCTCAGATTAAAGGATGCCTTAAATGGAACTCTGCCTTGACCGACATGTTTAAGAGGTCTAGGTTATGAAGTTTGTCTAGGTTATAAGTTACGAATTAATTATTCCTTTTTCGTTATTTGAGTTCAGAATTACATGTCCTACTTCAACGTTTATGTCAACTTTTTTACTTGCATACATGACGTAACCCGGTGTTGTCTTTAAATTTAAAGGCCAAGAAAATAGACTTGTCTTTTTAAAATTTACACGTGCCGGAACTCATAATGTATACCTACTTATATTTTTAAATTTTAATTATTTACGTGCACGGTGTGACTGTTGACCCGATGCGACCCATCGAGACCCCGCGCAAATTCAGCTGAAATTAATCTAATTGGCACTAAAACTAGCTACGTAAGTTTAAACATAAACGAAATTGCTGGCTATTGAAAAAGTATTAATAACAATTACACGAACTACTCGTTCTGAGAACAGATTTTCTGCGCCTATTCTGAATGTAATCGCTTTTTTATGATCGCCAATCTTTAAAAAGGCAAAACCTTAAAAAGGTAGCTGGAGTACAATGGTAAGGACACAATAGCCACGGCCACATGGCGAAATACGTTTCTTCTTTTTTTGGTAACTCGTAAAGATGCAGATTTACTGTTCACATATATTATGGCAACACGCGATAACGCGCTACACTTTTGTTTTTGTTGTACGCCGCGTTTGTGCACACATTTAGACCATGAATACGTTTTGTGCTATTCTTACAATTATTTTAGTTTGGCGGAGTTACGTTAAATTACGGGTCTTATAAAATTTATGTATTTTAATATTATATACGCAAACTCTAATTTTAAAAGGGTAATGAATATTCTAGCTGACTATTTTAACTACATAGTTGTCTGTACCTACCCATCTATAATATGTGACCGAATTTAATTTTTATTAGGACTGTTTTCGTAGTTTTCCGTTAAAGTGCAGTTTATAGCCTTCACGAGTGATGATCGCGAGGCGCACCCTGGGCTGTTAGCCCGTTATCAACCCGATCACTAATATTCTCAACATTAATGAACATTTAGGTAAAATATTGTGTAGCTCATATCGATACCATAGAAAAACAAAAAGCCCTAATGGAGCCTAAATTCAAGACATCTCAATACGTATTGAATTTGGGCTCCATCGATACATTATTCAGCCAGGCTTTTACATTTTTAGATAAATGTTACATACATATATCTCACATTAGCATCCATCCAAAATGAAGTCGTGATAACCACCACAATAGATTTAATAAGAACGATATATTGAAGAGTACAGTTGGGTGCATACCTCAATGCGGTCCCTTGGCCTTAATGCGAACGTCAACAGCATAATGTTAATTGATGCGCACGATTCTGAAGCTGTTTAATTAAACGTATTATGTGCATTTGCTTATTGTATTATCTATATATTAGTATATTCTATTACAGTGATTGTGTGTAGTATGTAGTATTGTAAATTATGAAAATTAGTTTTGGTGGTGTATTGCTTAATTGCAGTGGTTGTTGCAATCTGTGTTTTTATGTTGTGTTGTTTTATATATCTGTTGTGAAATAAGTCAAACACGGTAATAAATACAAACTTTATAAGGTATTATTTTTAAGGACTTAAGCTTGTAATTAAGACTCAGGATAATAATATGAATAGGTTGTTAATATCTGACATTTAAAAAGTTTTGGGAAATATGCTATTTCGAGACATTTTTTTTCACCTACTTTATATTATTCTTTCTCTTAATTGAATTTAGATTAATGCATACGTAAGTTGTGTGTATATTAAGTAAATTTGCGTAGTACATTGACGTCTTTCTACGCATATCAGATTGGCATACGATCGCACAGCGGCAAACCGCAGGGTCATTCTTAATTATTCACGTGACGGCCGTGTAAAGTCACACCTTATTATCGTCTTACATCGATAAATAATACTTAATAAAATTACAATTGCGTAAAAATTGCAATGAAATTTCAACATCGATGGAACAAATTGCTAATATTACGATAATTAAATAGTTCTGTTGTTCCGAAATGTCTTAAGAATGTGGGAATTGCATAATTCATTAGTTTTTGGTAACGGGTATTGTTAATGACCGCGGAAGGTCGGCAGCTTAACCGTACGGTTCTCACGGCGGCCGCTGCGGGGGCCGGGGAGCGGGTAGCGGGGGTAGTATCATTTAATCTTGATAATTAATTTAAAAACTTTTTGAGCATAATTTTTGAGACAAAATAATTTATTCGGGATGGCAAGGTGTCTACTCGTTGAAGTCTTTTGTACTGGAGGAGTCAGAAGTAGTACTACAGTGCATTAATAGTGAGTTAAACACTTTAGAAGAAAATCGTAATTACCTGATGGCCTTTTTAAAGGTAACTATGTTATTATTTAAGACTGCGATATACGCCGTTGACCTTGCTCGAGTGGGCGTTCCCGATGAATATCCCCGCGCGCGCTGCCGCACCCCCTGGCACTGACTACGCGTTGCACTCACACATTGACTGACCACCCGACTGCCGTTTAGACTAGGGTTGTCTACATTTTTCGGCCGATTAAATAAATAATTTTAAATATTATAGTTTTTTATACGGAATGATAAAAAGGTTTGTTTGCTTGTTATTATTATCAGTGTTAGACTTTCAGATATTATATGATATCAATTGGCAGTTTAAAGGCATGGCATAAAATGTTTTGGAGTTCTTTAAAAAAACACTTGTATTGAATTTATAATACCTCTACTGATAGAAATGTTTTCGTTGAATAATATTTTTTCTATAAGAAATTTAGATATGATACTGAAGGAACCTTTTGCTTATTATTTATTTATTGCACGGAAAACTTACAGCTAATTAAAAGCTAAGTAGCAGCAACTTGGTCAGCTGATAGCCGATAACAAGTTTTTGCTTATAGATATATTTTGTTTTTTCTAACTAAGTAGAAAAAACAAAATGTGTAGGCAAAAAACAAGCAAGTACCTACTATTTACAGATTTTGTAATAATAACATTCTTAATTATTTACTTAAAATTATTTTTTTACGGTTAACTTGCAAATCGCGAGACCTACCCCTCTTGTCGAGTCTTGCCTAAAACTTCAGTTCAGTGCGGGACGAGACACTAATCTGAATGGACCTGCGACACTTTTCTTTGTAAATCGAAGTACTTACATACTCGTAGTTTCGTAATACTTGCATCGATTTTTAGTAATCATATAATGGGGTTATTTTTGTGTCTGTGTACATAATAATATTTAATATTAGCGTGTATCGGTGTACATAAATTATTTAAATATACTTAGGCGTTATTGTAATTGTAATAAAGTAATTCTGTGCGTTATAATTATGTTTATTTATATTATCAAAATGGATAACAAAAGAAAATGTAAAAAACATAATTCGAAATTAAAGACTCAAGAGGACAATACAAAGGGTAAAATGGTAAATGGGTACTTTTATAATCTATATATTTTTAATATTTGTTTAAGATTTGATAACAATAGGCATAAACCAAATGGCTAACTCATATAGTGTGCGTAGACCATACTTCTTATATTTATACACTTGCCTATAGTTACAGTAAATCTAATTTACCTAGCTATCTGTCAATATTGCCGGAGGCCGTAGGTATCGCTGGCATCGCGTGCCCCGTGGAGGTATATTATAATGTATAAAGGATATTTCTTATACAATGCGCAATTTTTTTCAAAATAAATGTCAATTTCATACTCAACACCCCTAGAAGCCTCGAAATTGATACCCGTGTCATATTAATGAAAAAAAAATAATATCCGCCATCTTGGATTTCAAAATAAATGGCAATTTTGTAATCAACACGCCAAGAAACCTCGAAATTGATACCCATGTCACAGTTATGAAAAAATAATGTTCGCCATCTTGGATTTCAAAATAAAGGGCAATTTTGTAATTAGCACACCAAGAAACCTCGAAATTGATACCCATGTCACATTTATGAAAAAAAATGTCCGCCATCTTGGATTTCAAAATAAATGGCAATTTCATAATCAACACCCCAAGGAACCTCGAAATTGATACCCATGTCATATTAATAGAAAAATAATAATGTCCGCCATCTTGGATTTCAAAATAAATGGCAATTTCGTAATCAACACACCAAGAAACCTCGAAATTGATACCCATGTCACAGTTTTGGAAAAAAAATGTCCGCCATCTTGGATTTCAAAATAAATGTCAATTTCATAATCAACACCTCAAGAAACCTCGAAATTGATACCCATGTCAATTATGACAAAAAAAATGATGTCCACCATCTTGGATTTCAAAACAAATGGCAATTTCGTAATCAACACCCCAAAAAACCTCGAAATTGATACCCATATCATTTAATGAAAAAAATAAATAGGTTCGCCATCTTGAATTTAATTTAAAAAATATTTTACATTATAAAGTTAAAATCAATAGGTACCTATAATTTAAAAAATAATTGCATATTAGCACGCAAGGTAACATTGTACTTGAACTTAGTAAAAAATTAAAATAGTATCCCGAGCTGCTAAAATTTTGTTTTGTAGCTAGCACCGTGCTCACCCTATCAAAACATTGTAAGATTTACACACACTGATAAACCCTTTATACTACTACTAATACACAAAAGTATCGAGTATGTGGCTCCATTTTGCGGAAAAAAGTGGCACAGGTCCGTTCAGCACGGCGCCTCGTCCCGCACTAAAGTATTGGGCGACAGAGGGGCTGCTCAGGGAACTTGCGAGTATCGATTACGTAAAAAAATCATATAAAATAAATAAAAAAGTTTTTCAAAAAAGTGAGCCGAGAGTACTCTCGGCATAGTACTATTTAATATTCTGATGGATTAAAAAAAATCCTACAGTTCATAGTTTAAAAGAAAAAAGGTTGTAACGAGGAAAACGGAGGCTACTTTGGTCATTTATTTTTAATACTTCAAATGTTTTTTTAAAAAATCTGGCCCGAGACGCACTTGCTCTGTATCGTGTAGATTAACATATATTTTTTTTGGATTTTTTCCGATAAAGATTAGGGAGAAAAAACGTTTTAATGTACCCCCAAAACGCGCAATCCACGTATGTCGCCGCCTTAAATAATTGCATAAAGTAAATTATCCAATAACGGAATTTCTTAAATTCGTTGATAGGTACCGATGATAACTAGCAACAAGAAGACTAATAAAATATTAAGATATTTTTTTTATCGTATTGGTCGTTTGCCATTTACAAGAGTAAGACGCTTTGTATGAATGCCATTACCTGTCGCTACCAGCCCTACTTGCTCCCCATCTTATTTACAGTGCACATTGCTGCAGGTTGGGGTCGCGCGACCTTCGGGCCGACTCATCCGTGCCCTTTTACCCACAGGTGCCAACACACCTGTAATTACTTCATCCGTACCCGCTCTATTTTTAACACAATTTTAAAACTGAAAATTACGCAGTAAATTTACCGCATGCGGGCTTAACGGTAAACGTTGACTCAATGTTTGTATTTAGAATTGCGTTTAAGTTTTACATGTTCCACAACTTTGTATGCTATTTATATCTTTAAGATTTTATTTATAGTCCCCAGTGAGTCAGGTGCATTACGCCATTTGATGTCAACAGTTTACAACTGTACAACAATACAAGTAAAAGTTACAAGAGAAATTATATGACCATTCTTGGATATTCTACAAATGGTAATGGGCAACTCGTAACGGGGACATTACGTACAAAACAATTGTAATCGTTTGGTAATTGAACTCGAAGCGAAATTAATGCAAATACGGGACACACGTCACACGAGTTAATTATATTGAAATGATAGTCGAGATTGCGGTGACTAACCTAAATACAAAGCGGGCGGCAATGGCTGGCGGCCGGAAGTCGCGCCATTGTCCCGCAACCATTGACACCTCGGTACCTATCATCCGGTCAATTCCCGTACCGTGTGTAGCTCTCCATTAGATACAAAAAAATATTGGACTTAATATTTTGAAGTGTTGACATCCTGATTTTTTTAGATTTTCTAACTTGGCCAAGCTTTATGTAAAGGTATCTGCAGAACACGCGTGCATTTTTGTTGTGAATTAAGAAATGATTGAGAATGGAAAAAAAGAAGATTATACGGATTACCACAAGGACATTATTATGAGTAGTGAGTTGAAAAATGTCACGCAATGAATGAAACAAACAAAAATAGAAACAAAAACGTTTGGAGAATGAATCCTAGCTTAGAATCTCATATCCCTGGAACTGATCCAAACACAGTACGGTAATTTAAATAGCCTATTCAAGTACTTGTGGTGACCATTTGAATTCAATTCACATACACTGCAGCGATAAGATCGATGGTAAGCAAAAGATTTGTCAAGTAACGACACAATTATTTTGTACCAAAAAAAAATGTGCAAATTTGAATAGGTATGTTTTTTAGCGTATCTGTGTGAGTAAACAATTCGTGGAAAAAGGCAGAAACACGACAGTTATATTAGTGATTCACGCTTCAAAACTACCTGAGACCGTTAAAATCTGCAGTGACGATAGCAAACTGCTGATTACGTTTTTGCTTACTAAAAATATATATCTGATCAAGTTAATCCGGTTAAGAAAGAAATGAGACATTTAAAGTTAAGGAAATTAGGGGGGAAAACTATATAAACTACCCTTAACATGATATAGTATATATTATTGTAAACGTATTCCTAGAATAACATTAAAAAGAAAAAAGATGTCTCTCAATTTGACAAAACCAATGATAGATTAGGATCACGCAAGCAAGAGCAAGACACACAAGTGATCGCAGGTAGACATTTGTTAGCGAAGCGGAGCCGAGAACTGGATTCTGTTCAAGTGCGAGTATCTTTTTTTTGGGCAAGCAAGTGGCCGTTAAGAAGGAAATGATAAAAATAAAAGCTTTGATTAGAACGACAACGGTGAAGATTTGAATGTGGCAAATGAAACTAAGGTTTTAGATGATGATGAAATTGCATTACAAGATGATGTGGTGGAAGAACTCAAAGTTGAAGTAAAGGATAGTGGATCAATTTAGAAATATTCAGTTGAGATGACTGAACTTGCTACCCTAAAAACTGCATATGAGCAAAAATAAAAGTAAACGGAAGAATCTAATAAATACAAATGCTGGAGACTTACCGATGCAATCCTTATCCTTCTTGGAGAGGAGTGGAATTGGTCCATCATCAAGCGGAAAGCCGCTGCAGAGCGGATCGGATTTGCATAAGAACAATTCCTGTCCTTCCTGCAACCCCAGTTGCTGCTCATGCAGCCGCTTCTTTATCAGGAAGATTTTCGGCATCTTCGGGCGCTATTCAACACTACACTCGATCCTACTGTTCGTCTATGTCACTTGGTCTTTTAAAATACACAGATCAGCATCGTATCACACTGCACGTTAAGTTTCCTCGCGTTGTTGATGTTTATTTTGTGCGTAGAAGTTAGCGGCACATGTGGTACCGTTGGCCGCTGCGAAAGGACTGAGAGCTAGTGTGCGGTCCCCGCGACACCGTTGCCCGAACAGGTCCGCCCCCGCCCGCGCCGGCAGCGGCGCCGCCCGCCTGGCCCCATGCGTCCGCGCACCGAACCACACCGGCACCTCCGCATAACCACCGCTCTTGCACACAGCCACACGCACCAGTAAAAGTGCTATTTTGTGTATACCAGTTGTTAGTTGTTCTATCTCGTATTGTTGTAATAGAATTTGGTATTATTAATTTGAGTTTTACTAGAAAACCATTCTGTCTACATATCTTTATTGCGATTATTTTAAATTAATATCGAACTATAAATAGTAATATGTTTTTATTTGTATGCTATCTTCACATAAACGATTCGGAAAAATTACAAATCATCGCGTGCACTGAGTACATAAGATTTGCATTAAAATTTGTGTCAGTTGAATCACCAAAGAAATTAACAATATTGGGATGCAACGTTTCTAACTTCGTTTGCAACTTGGTATTAAGCTGATGAGAAATCATATCAGCTAAAACGGGTCTACTATTGAACAAAGGCCCCATAGACTTCCACAAGGACCGGTCAAGAAATCTTCTCATAAGGGGACCATGTACCGAAAAGCGCGTTATGAGATAGCCACCAACGTGATGTTCCGACGACCTGGTAATGTTCGCTGGGAGTCGTTGTATGCAGGCGGCAAATGAATGGACTTTACTAGACTTGAAACTAAATAATTGTATTAAATATACACAATGTAACTTATTAAAATGTAGTAATAACATTTTATTTCAGCTAGGGACCTCACAGCGTCTTTTGTCGGCAGCCTTTCAATTAACAGGGAGATTTGCAAAACAATAGGACCGAAACGGACAGAGAGCAAAGGAACGGGGATTTACAAAATAGTTATTAAACAGCCACAATAAAGTTTACAGCTTCAGTTGTTTAAACGGACTTTGGTAAAAATGTTTTTGTTATGCTCATCGCGGCGGAGGCGTCGGCGCCTTTGGAATTCATATCACATGTTGATGACGCCATCCTTTAGGAGGATATTTTATTGCATCGCCTTTAACAGTTACAATATCTAGTTTGTCGGATGCCACTTCCAGATTACTCACGCCGCTTTTAATTTTCTGAACAACTCTGTTCAATACATTAAATGTACTTCCTTTTCCATTCCATTTATGTTTCCGGCAGTTTCCATACAACAAAATATACTGGCTTATTGAGACGGTGTGCATTTAACGCGTTTTGCTTATAATGAAGATGTTTGCAACAAATAACTTCACGGAAATATCTAAATTCTTAACTCTAGTTAAGGATAAGGATCTAAGGTTTATCGGTGCTAAAGAAGGGATTAAGATTCTCGATATCCTTACAGTAATCCCGGGAAAACGGGTTTTGGTATTTTTTGCTGAGCAAATCTTAAGTACGGTTAAAAGAAAGTGATTATTCATTTAGAGCTTTAGAATAATAGTGAGATTACACGGTTTGACGAATATACTTGTACACTACTGCGAGACAGGTAAAGCTTTCAAAGGTTCTTCGTTACATCAGTAATGGCTTATAGGCTTATCATCAGTGTTTCGTATTATTAAAAAAAAATACAGTGCTCAAGTATATTTCGTTCATCAGGATCAGCATAGCCACAACAGAAACTCGTGCTTAGCATTATGTGTTATACAGTTATTTTGCTGCAATTCCATTATAATTTATTATACCACATTTATAACTGTAAAAAAATTACAAAATTATTCTTCAGCTGGAACAAAACTTTGTACATTTGTAAAGCTAAAATTAAATCTTGAATAAAATAACGGTAAGGTTCAAACATAGATTTTTGAAATGTAGCAATTTGGAGGCAAAGAAGAGAGAAACCAGATAATACTTTCGTTATAACCAAATATTGATTGTTAGTAATCCAATCAAAGTTATTTTCATGGTTAAAAAGGTTTCATTTTAGTAACCATAAATCATTTTTTATAAAAAACGGACCTAACGACTCCATAAAGTGGCAAGGCGTTGTTTACACAAATAAAATAAAACTGTAATACGCTACCGAATTGGTCCCGTCGGGTTTTTTAGTAAAAATGGTAGCGATTTCGCGTTTGCGTCGTCTGCGTGCGTTTTTTGTCGATCCTTGTAACAAGTGATCGTTAAATGGTTGATTTTATTTTTAGATTTCTATGCCGTGTCTATTCTAAGGTTCTGCCTATTTAAATTTAAACATTGAATTAATTTGCGTATCGAACGTATTCACACTGTTACATTTTTATCGATTCTTTCTTGTTTCATCTCGTCATTCTGTAAATAAAAAACATTATTTTAACCTTTGAAAGTGGTTTCGTATATAAAGTCTCACCGTGGATTATGAAGTGACTGGTTACCAATGTAGGACAGCGCGGGCTGTTCAATAATCGTGTTGGACCCAACGACCAATGCACGTGCTTGGGAGTCGTGCGGACAACTTCGTCCGAGTTCTTTACCATTGCATCGCCGAGATCAAGCCGACAAGGCACTAACATAATTATCTTATGGATGTTATAATTTACAAATACACAAAAATGCGCGAGTTTGCTTATATAAATAAGCACCTTCATATATTTTGTAGCTTTGATTGACAAAACTCTAATTAAAATATCTTCAGGATTGTCAATAATATATTTTTTTTCTTTCTTTTGAAACCAGTATTGTAAAATATTTCCATCAACTCGTATTTTCCTCATAGATCTCGGTGAGTGATGGTGATGGCAGTGCGTGTGTGTCGATTGCGCAACGATTGGTTGCACAGCTTGCGCGCGCGCCGGTTCCACGCCGGTAACCCGCCTCAAGTTCTCGGTAACGATAACCTCTTTCAAGTCTAAAGAAGCACTTGTCAACATTATATGCACCAATAGCTTCGTGGAAAATAAATCTTTGGGATTTGCAAAATATGATGTTTTAAAATCACTAAATATAGATTTTTCTGTTTAAAACGATTATATTATCTATAATCTATCCAAAATTAGATTTTTAATGAATAATTTATGAAAGCTACACTTGAAACTAATAAATAATCTTTGAATGTATTCAAAATATGTAATGATAGTGGCTCTTTTCGTTTTGTAAACACTATTAACGGTTACAATTTAAATCTGTTAAAGTTAATCCGTCCAATTATTTCTTAATTTTGTTGTTGGATTAGGTACCTACATTTAAAATTATCTAAAGTGGAGTGTGGAATGTGGAAGTTAGTCAGCCAAGGTGAATTTGAAAATTACTACTCTTCAATCCAAATAATAATAGCAAGTATTTTTAATGGTTAATATATCGTTAAGTACATTCGACTAAATGAATTTTTTGGTTAAAGATAAACTAGGTGTTTAATCATATCAGATAGAATGTCGGGTTGATTTTACTAGTCGTTGATCACACTGATATTCTCCTCTATCCCGGCGGAAACTCTTTTTGCACTTGACAGGCGCTCACGCATAACCACTGAAGGCGAACTTGATCTTCAATGTCCGATCTAGAAAACAATGAACATGGTTCTTTATGAGAGCAGTGATTGGTTGGTACATATTATAGTATAAAGCTGTTGTCTACTTTTCTGCTGCACTAAATGTAAAATTACTTGATAATTAGGCAGCTAACATAACTATCTTTTTGTATTTTTTTAAGCATTTTCCATGCTAAGATTACAATTACATTAGATTACATTTTCCTTCATTAAAAATAACAGCTAACGTAAGTTTGCGAAGTACCCGAACCACTAGATCACAGACGTCATCAAATAAGATAAGTTTATGTTGGTGGAATTTAACTATTGCCGACATACATATAGATGATGAAACGGCGAAAATGGGTTACAACTGAAGTATAAATTATTTATTGGCATGTATTATAGAAAATTCCATCTATAAGTAGGTATACAAAGTGTAGAGACAAGTCTGACCGTAGTTGTGACAGCTGTTGCACTCTTCCGCTAGATTCCAAGCAAGTCAGCAAGTAAATAACATCCCGCAGTGGGAGCAAAGCTCAGTGTTTTCCATCTAGTGTGTCGTGTAAATAGATTGTGGCGCAACGGTACCGCCACCATGTATTCTCGATGATTGCCCCCAAGCACGCGTACCATCACATGGGAATAAATTGCAATAGTATTAATGTTTTGAACCGGTCCACTGATTACAACTTAAGTGAACACTCGTATTATTCAATTGGTCGCACGAGCCGGCCATTTTGTTAAGCTTTGCGTTATATCAGGAAAGTTTTTCTATTTTGATTTGCTTCTTATATTAAAATACAATTCCTATTCTAGAGCCAACCAGATTGGACAATGAATTATACCTGCGACAGCCAAATTGAACAGATAAATACAACTGTAATTATGGGGTTCCTCAAGGTAGTGTCATGGGACTCTTATTAATTTTGTATTCCTTTTAAATCCTTCCTACTAATATTATAAATGTGAAAGTTTGTGAGGATGGATGGATGGATGTTTGTTACTCTTTCACGCAAAAACTACTTAACGGATCTGGATGAAATTTGGCACAGAGATAGATTATAGTCTGGAATAGCACATAGGCTACTTTTTATCCCGGTAAAATGTATGGTTCCGTGGGATAGCGGGTGAAGCCGCTGGCGGAAAGCTAGTAATCTTATAAAATTTCTTTTTCGTAGAACATTAAAATGGGTTCTGTTTTTATATTGTTGGAGTAAAGTATTTGTAGTTGTTATTATTTAATCGTCTATTGAACGGACTAACAGATAAAAAATATGCTTGTTTGTTCTTGAAAAATGTATGTATCGGAGTTAATACTTTTTGTTAATATACATTATAAAATATATCTACATTTACATAATAACCGCTAATGACCGGATCCTTTCATTTCCTTTACGAAGCGAATATTTTCTGTTTCGCACACGTCTAAACATTTATTATATTCGATTTTTCATTAAAATTGTTATACATATGTATATTATATATTTCTTTGAACAGATGATAGTTAATATGATGTTTTACTAATTCAATGAAAATGAAACGTTTAATTTGCATGAAAATATGGATTTTGTATTTAATACATATATCTGATATATTTTTTTCAAGGAGATCTTTATTTATTCTTCTTCAAGCTGCACGCTGAAATAATTATTAATTAAAATATGCCAACTGTGAATACATAATACACACTTGACAATTATTTTGTATCTTTATTTTTAAGTCGTTTATAATTTATTTTGCTTTTATGTCGACTGTTGTCTGAAAATAGCATAATTGAATGTTATACCTACTCGTTTATATAAAAAAATCATTATAAAATGTCTGTATTCGTATAAATTATTATTGGATAAAAAGTTTTCATTGCCTACGTGATCGGTAGAGCGTTGTCATACTTATCACCGCCACGTAATATGCGAAAATTTAAAAAATAAATATGTTTAATAAAAACGTCATAACACTTATGCTTTACATTTACGGCATAGTGGTCATTTTTCACCCTATTCTACCATAGTAGAAAGAGTAGAAGACAGCTGTAGGTATGCTTGATGAAGATCCCAGAATAAGCGAGGTGTACTATTCGTATATACCTACAATGACATCCAGGGTGCACACCTTGATTAAATTGAATCTTAATCTGTATTTGATTCCTGTATGTCGATGACCACGGAATCGTCACACATTATTAAAAAATGCTAACATGTGTTATTTACCTTCGGCGATTGTTGAGTTTGAAAACACCATCTAAACAAAATGTTATTTTTGTTTGCAAATAAACTACCTTCCCCACCTTTATTTGACGCAGTAAAGTAAAAAAGGAAAACCTATTACAATTACATTGTAAAAAACAATGTCTATCTCGAGAAGGCCATGATTTAAAAATAGCGAATAATGTGCGTATTTACACTATTTATAGAGAGAAATATTCAATAAAATAGAGACAAGTGGTTTTAAATGTTAAAAGGTTTTTGCTGTGTTCATAATAATGGAGAGAAGGAAAAGTAAGAACGACATGAAGATATATTTATAGTGTTGGTCCTGCGTAGGTATAAGTCAAACGCATGCGCGTCAACACCGTGTAGGTGCGTGTAGACTCTCGTAGATATTTCGTAGGCTCAGCGTAGGCACCTCGTAGGCTCAGCGTAGGCGCCTCGTAGCCGTAGCGTAAACGCCATGTTGCCGTAGCGTAGACGTCCCTTTCGCGCAGATGACGTCTAGACAAAACGTAGGCGTCTCGCAGCCGCCTCGTAGGCGCATCGTAGACATTGCCTAGGTGGCGCCCCGTTGATGCCTCGTAACCACAGCGTAGATGTAACACCAAATGTGGTGGCAGTGCCCATTTAAAGCCATGGCAACTTAGTATAATAGGTCAAAGTAAATTTAAAACCAGCCTTAATTATCATGGTGTGGGATCCTTAAGATATTTTTTAAAATTAACATGTTTAATAGGTAAGTACTAAAGTCAGAACCAGGTTGGAAGTTGCTAGTTACAAAACATACTTTGGGTTTCGTGTTGTTCCCGGGAAAAGGTACTTTAATATTAATCTGTCCTAATATTATTAAGAGGTAAAGTTGCTTGAATATAAGTACATTTTAAAGGTAAGTATCTCTGGGGCTGCTGATAAGATTGTCTTTCATTAACAGAAAACTATACTATCCATAAGAGATCTAATTATGCTTAAATATGTTAAATTATAATACGGAAGAAATCGCAGGGTGCAAATCTAGCTAATAACAAATGTCACTTGTACTACGTTTCAGCTGTAGGTAGTTGCGACATGATACTGTCAATCGCATTCAGATATAAGTTTGAATTATACATTACAAGAGACAAGTCGTATGACTTATTCAGAAGTTTAGAAACATTTAGACCATGTTTGTGTTACCTTGCGTAAATGCGGAAGTAGGATATATCGATAATGCATGTTCATCCTTTGACCTAAAACACAGATACTATTGCAACGGTACTGCAACGATAAATAAACTAATTTATTCATTTGTACAGACCGTGAACACACCATTGTGTGCTTAGATATTTTGCCAGTAAGATTATTAAATCATTTTTTACTTACTTTTCTATTTGAACGCTATTTTAGAACGATCTAACTAATATGGTTTCATCCTATTGATCGTTAATGCCTGTATCGAAATGAAAATTATGTGATTTTGCTATAAAGGCTTATACAATATTCTCCGTAGTAATCTCCAAGTTAGTGTAGAGTTCTACGACGTTCCATAAGTTCCATTAAAGCTCAATTGTGGGAACTCTTCGTTACGTGAATTAAACGTCAGAAAATTCTCAAGGCATGTTCACGTGTAGCTAACTACCTACGTATACCGGTTGTCAAAAGGCTGCGTGGTGCGCGGGCGTTGGCGGGGCGGTGAGCGGGGTGCGCGGGGAGGCGCTGGGTACAGCGACCGCAATAGCGATGGTTGCCGCGCCGCAGCCACCATTGCCAAGATCACGGACCGCGCATGCGCGGCGAATGTCAGCCACGTCACGATCGAGCTTCGTGCTATCGCGATTGGATCGTTTGGATTTAGAACTCTGAATACAATCACGATTCAACTATCGAAATTTCTTGTTGGCTGTACATTAAAATTACTTCATGCCATTTCTTTTTTTAAAATGGTTATCCTGGCTTTGGCACCAAACGTTTTTTGGATATTGATGAGTAATTTAATTGAAAAATTTGATTTAGATTGAGTAATTTGTTCCTAAGACCGTTACTTGCCGTAACATTCAACAGATTTTTTCATACAAATAATCAATCTGTTGGGTTTGATCGTTCATGTACGGAAAATACTGTTTAAAATATTGCCCCTCAGTACGATGAGCAGTCTGCACACGCTTCGAATACTTCGCTTTTATTAAATTGAGCACCAATCACGCGCCGTTCCCGTTCCCCAAACGAGTAAGCTATTATGCAACCGCCTCATATAGGCACGCACGTTTTTTGCCCTCCATCCCCACGGTAAATAGTGTCCCAAGACTCCTGACGAGCTTTGGTTCGCGTCGTCGCCGTGTATGTATAATAGCCCTTGCCCTATCTTTATATGGGCCGAGCCGTAGCCTCCCGCAATCCTCATTCAGTTCACGTAAGGTAGCGGCCCTAAGGACCGGGTTTTTGTAACAGCGCAACAGGTAGAAAGGAAAGGATTGCGAGTGCAGAGCGAGACCACATGACATCATCTTCATGTCTGTCTCGCTCAGCGCGCCAGCGGCGCAGGAATGCCGGACGATTTGTGCTTGCGCATAATACAGACGGTTCGTGCGACCAGTGTGTAGTTATAGTTATGTAGAGCCGAGCATAACCAACACACACTGCCCTAATGCGTACGGGTCATGTAGCGGGATTTACAGAGTTTAGCCAGTGAAATTTATATTGAAAGGGAGTCTGATGATTTTCGAACATTATCGCCTTTTTAACATTATTTGTTCTATTGGAAACGCTTTCAGTTTTACAAACAATAATGTAACTGATATAATTTATTTATAAAATATATCTATTTTGTTACTTAAATGTATGTATGTATTTATGGGAATATTTCAAATATTTTCTATTTTTTTTACCAAAAGTATAAAATACGAAAAGCCAAGTAGGTATTTCATATTAAGTCATTTTCAGATCTATTCATCTACAATATTACCTGGTCCCACGATCCGATACGAGCTTATCTTTACCATTTCTGAAGATATTTAAGCCACGAGCTCTGCGATGCTTATCATACAAGTTATTTATAAAATATGTTTTTTTATAGTTGTGTGTGCAGCCCATAAATTAATTACATAAAACCATAATTTTTTTTAAAGTATCTGGTAATACTTGAACAATTCGCAAAAAATCAAGAATCGTGACTTCTTATTTATATGTTAAATAAACAAGGAGACGTTGCGTCTAGAATATTAAATAAACAGTAGAACCGGTACTCGAGTGTATGTAAACATTGTTAAAAACTTCATTTTGAGGCGATAATTGAGGAGAATCCTGTTGAATCAATTTACAGAATGACCGATGTGGCAAAAGTCGTTTAGAAGTCAAACGCTATAAATGTCAATATTTAATAGAAATAAACTAACAAGAACTACCAGAAGTAAACTAAGGATGTCGATAATTTAATTAACGGGTTGCTTTATAAGTTGGGTGTTTTATTAATCATGTAATTGGGGCTCAGAAGAAATGAGAGTAACTGTGGATAGCTGTTACATGAGAAACTATCGCCACATAAAAATCTAATAAACAGTCTGTTTGTCTTTAAGCTCTTGGAGAGAATACATGGAATATTCTGGAATAGGAAATAAATTCAAGGCTACCCTAGTGTTATTTTACAAGAGCCTTCGAATGCCGATAATTCATCCGGGACACCGTGCCCTTCTAGACAAATGACATTCTGTTTTCGTAAACACATAATAAGATAAAGCCGTATGGGTTTTATATTTACAACGTGATCGAATAGAGCATCCGAAAAAATCCTACAAATTTTCCAATACCAATCCTATTTTCCACATTACCTGCCCAGATTTTGTCATGCCAACGGAATATCGCTTGCGGGGCTGGGCAGCCTAGCCTTGAAAGGCTATTCTTTTATCCATGCTATGAACTTTTTTATCTAATTCCTTAGAAAGGCTTCTGTCTTTTTCTTCACACATAGTGATGACATCCTTAGTCACAAGGGATGAGGTGTCCAGCTAAAGATAGTTTTTCATCTATAACAAAGGGTTAAGTCCATGTTGAACCCAGACAATCTCATCCCATGTTGAACACCAAAATGTTGTCCACGTTCAACCCACCAGGGGTTGAACACGTTCAACCATTAATAAACAGTTAAAAACAAAAGTTTTTCTCATCTGTTGTGAATTTATTCTTATTATTATCCTTAATTTTATACCCTCTTGTTTTCCTATATTTTCTACTATTACTTTGCAACACAAATGAGTGAATTTTATTCCATTGGTAGTTGTCTGCTTGTTGTCAAGTGCATTACTTTACAAACAGTTATTATTAGTTACTCGTATTTCATATCATAATGACCAAAATGGTTGGATAGTTAAAGTTATTTTATTTAAAACTTTACATCTTTGTTTAATTTATTTTTTTAACACGAGGTGTTACGTGTATTTGACAATACTGTGGTAATTTACACATTTTCTTTTCATATGCTTACACACTAAACGCAACTGACATGCCAAACTTTAAGTTTGTAGCTTTTGAGATTTCGTATTATTTTGCTTTAAAAATATTTCGTTCATTACAAAACAGGAATGGTATTAAATAATTTGCATATCATACAAATTACAACGGCTTAGGATAACAAGTATATATAACCATAGTGCGAGTACTATGCCTTTAATTAAACAAGACAATTTGTTTACGCGGTAATGTCGGTCGTTCTTGGGTAAATATGTTACCGCTCAGTCGCTGGTCACATAAAAAGTTTCCTCCAAGATCCGGTCCCACTGGTCCGTAAGATCGACGACCCCAGGTCGCTGTTTGACTTATGGAAATAAGTTTTCTTGCCTCACCTGACTGATAGATAGACTTTGATTAATATTTTAAAATATTATTTATTTCTTTGTCGCGACATAAAATGTTAAAGGTACTACACCTATTAATGCTGATTAGTCGCATGTTTGTGTTGGTGGTGATGCTGAGAATGTATTTCTTCGATGATGACTGTTTCACCATCTCTTAATAAGTTCTTGGCTGAGAACTTCATACAAGTACCATTAAAGAAATTTATCTGGCTGGATTTTTATCTTTTTGAAATAGGCAGGTCTATTTAAAAAATATGAACATATTTTAATTTCTATATTTTTTTAAAGAAGGTTCTAGTGGTTGTTTCTCTTGCGACTCCTTTCTTCGGCCCCTGCGCCGGCGCACGCGCTTACATCAGTGACGATAACGTTATGAGACTTACGCGACCGGTTACGAGCCGGCAGACACCGCAGTTCTATTTTTGATATATTCTAAATTATACATTATTATGTATCTTTGTTAATTACTACCTAAAAGATACATTATTAATTACTACCTCGACTAGCCTATCTTTTCCCAGATGTTAAATGCACGACTTTTATTTGAATAGGAAACATTTACAATTTTGTTGGTATAAATCTCAGTTAATAATTACAGTTGTTATCACTTTTGATGCCAATTAGCGTATATAATATTATACCCTTATGTATATGAGAGCAGTTTCTTAACAAGGGGTACCTTGAATATATTGGTGAGGTATCACAAGCTAGAAAGAACGGCGAGCGGTAGTTTTGTTTGAGCTTTAAGTTTAAAATTTATACCGAGGTCCCAGGATATGAACGTAGCTTTAAATATATAACTTAAATTATCTATAAGCTTTGGTGAAATATGATGAGTAAACTTAATCGTGTTACGTTTGTGAATGTGAATTAATTTTGCACTTAGCTGCCATTGTTTAAAGAAAATAACCACAGCAAATTCCGTTATATTATGATTCTGAAACGACAAATTTGCCATAAAAGCCAAATTATAACATAGGCGCGACATAAGCTGACAACACCTACTATTACAAAGCAAGCGATGTTGCAATTCAAGAGCCGAGGCTGCTTTAGCGGTCGCGCTCGGCGGTGCAGCACGATCTGGCGTTCCGCTCTGCGCGGGCGCATGCGCCCCCCCTCCACGCTCCCCCCATTTCTTACTGCCCCGCGGCCATGACCAAGACACAGACCCCACGGAGGCGAAATGTTACGAAATTGAGTATCGGGCAAACGAGTTTGCGTCTGTAGTGCAGGGCTACAAGGGGCTGTATGTTCAATGGGATTGGGTACGGTAGTCTAGTTTACTTGCATATGCCAGGTGGCTCGTGTTTCCATTTTTAGAACGACTCTAATTACGCGAATGTAGATATCTTAATAAAGTTCAAGTTAATTGCGTTTTGATTTACGACGGCCAAGGGTAGAATTTAAGAGTAATTTCAAGAATGCCAGCGTCTATGCCATTTAAAGTTTGTAAAACATGAGTTGTAAGTTATGATTGGCTAATGTTAGTGGCAGTTTTACTATGGCATGTTTCGCCCCGTGATCTTCCCATAAGACCATCATTACGGGTGTGCAATTTATCTTCTATACTCATTACGTCAATGCAGTAACTTGGATGAGCTCGGTCTATGTTTATTATTTATGTATGGTATCGTACGTGTGCGTACGCGCAGAAATTATGGCCGTAGTGTCCAGCTTTGTAGATGTTATTTGTTTTAAAGTACATAGAATATATACACAATTAAAATTTTGATGCCAAAACTTATTTCCATGCATAAGGAATATTTGTAATTTGTTGTTTGTTGGTGTTATTTATCAAGCAGTAATAGCAGCGATGGTTAATTGTAAGATATCCGAGTATCAAGTCATAACATAGCTATTAGCATTTTAGCACTCTTCTACAACACGTAAAGCTGCAGGCTCTATTTTTACACATTACAGTTAAAATTATTCAAAAAAGACGTCCATTATACTGCGCACGCGTATAAAACCTACAATAGCCGCTAATTTACCGTCTAAGGTTTTTATTGGAAAGCAATTTGGAATACAGGGTGGATTCAATATTCGCTAGGATGGTTCCTCTCCTTAAAAGGAATATGACAGTATTTAGATATTAAAAGAAAATTATAAGTAATTGGTACCATGAGTAGTTTGTTGTGAACTAATTGTAGATTATTACGGAGATCATTCGTGTGGTCAAAAAATATTGGGTATTATCTGCCACCCGCGATAAAAGCTTTTTTTCCATTCTATGGAAATTTCTTAATATACCTCGGGCTGTCGTAAAAGGAACTTGTCATGCCAGTCCGTTTGTGATTGATAAGATGTTTAAACTGAAATGGTCCTAAGTAAGAAGTTTGCAGTAGTAGCTTGTATTCAACACATTTGCATTCAACAAATAAAGATATTTCTCTCTTTTTTTCTAAGTCATTCATGAAGCTGTCTTGTAGCTAGGTATGGATTTTATTATTTACAAGCGACCAGCCCCGGCTTCGCACGGATTTGAATTTCTTGGCTTTTCTTTACTGTAATATGCATGTGTACTATATATAAACCTTCCTCTTGAATCACTTGAAAAGATTTAAGCGTACAAACAGCGGGAGCGACTTTATATTATACTATGTAAAGAATATTATTTGAATTTTCAAAAAAGAATTGCACTATAATCTATACTCATATATAGTCAAATAACGGCGAATGACTGAATTTTAGACGTTTATGTGTTAATGGTAAATAGATTACATTCCTTTGTATTTATGTATATCGAAATAACGGAACTTATTTTATGCTAAGATCGAAATAACGATAGCATTATAACGTTACGTGTCTAATTTTAAAATAAATGGACAATATATAACGTGTTTCTTTTTGCCAAACTGCAATACAGTCTGACGGACGTCGGACAAAAAATTGCAGTGTATTAGTCCATTTATGGCGGCGCTAAAAGGCAAATTACAACACTACCTATATCAGAATTAGTCTTTCTTCCTTATTTTACCGTCTGCCAATATAAACTTGGCGCAGTGTAATTAGAAATGCCTTCCTAACAAGGCAATTTGTCAGTCGACAAAATTAGCCTCCGTGTCACATAACAAGGGGCTTGTGAATTTAATCGTGACTGTCATCGCATACTCCACCTGCTGATTTATTTTTAAGCTCTTTGTCTTTGGATGCGTGATTTAAAGTTAAATGTCAACACTTGCTCTCCCCAGTAGTTTGCACACCATGTGTGCAAAAAAATTGGCGATATTTTTTATCATGGAAATTCGTAAAACTATATTTTTCCTGCTCTAATTTGCAAAAAATTTAGGGAAACGAAAAGGATGGCAATAATAGTCATATGTATATGCTATTCTAAGCGTGTGAGAGGTTAAGGTGCCACAATTTAAGAATAAGTCAAACAGTAGTCCTAGACATGACCTGTAATCTTAGCAGGTTCTTTTTCTCTGGGATGCTTCCGATGGCGGTGGGTTACAATTTTCTACAGTTTGAGATGTTTTTTCTGTTTAATTATAAAAATATTAAAAAAATGTCGGAATATGTAGATTGTAGAAAGACAAATAAATCAACCAAGAATTGTAAAGAAGTAGAATGTAGACCTCCAGTGTAAGGTTACATGATAATTATTATGTTTGTTTATCTAAATGTATGTAAAAAATATTCGTGTCATGTCGGTAGCACGCAGCAAAGAAAAAGGAATTACAAAATGTCTAAGTCGATTCTTATTTTATTTAAAAAATAAGATAACCTGTAGGTTATGTAAATATTTGTTCCAAATGCAAATGGACCTGCAACCCCTAGTCCAGGAGCTGATCAATCAACCACTGCGTCAATTGAGCAATATTTTTATAATCTGATGCAATATTGTACAATCATAACACTTACAGTAGGTATTGAATTGTTAGCCCATCACCTACGTCCATCATGTAGGTACTATTAACTAACCTGTTTCCTTCACTTGACATTTAAAAATAATGTGGGCGGACAACTGATGTGCTTATGTTTTTCTTTCACTTGGATGGAAAGCAAACGGACAGACTATATCCACACAGTAACAATATCCATATCTCAGCGTAAAATGCACTATTTATTATTGTGAAGCTCATGATAATAAGGTAGACCATGATCATAATCAACAACACCAAAAACTGTGTGGTATATGTACCTATAATAAAAAACATACATAAATGTAACGTAGAATTCATAGGATAAAAACGTCAACACGTTTCTCGTCATCGGAAAGAAACAAAATGTATTAAATTACCATGTCATCGCAGTTTAAGGTCACTTCTTCAGGTTAAGCAAATTTAATAGTACCTTTTATTTAGATGTGTTATTATAATTGGTATGTAGATATTGCTCTGTTTCACAACCCGATTTTTTCTGCAACTTTACCTCCAAACTACAATCCAGATGCAACAATATTAAATTTTTAAGATTATCTCTGCTGCACTTGAATAAATGACGAGATAACAAGCAGCTGGTACAGTTTTATAGTGTCCTTTATATCCGTAAGTTACATGGAAAGTGTTTGTAGCATTAAGGAACCCTAAATCGCTGTGTCAAACCAGACTAACCCGTGTGCCTGCTTCACTTGTTTGATTGTTATCATAAATCTCGCGCAGGTGCTGTGTCGATGTAGAATATGATTTTGTCAAGTTTTTCGACAATGTGCACACGCAGATTGCTTGCATTAATTATTATGACTTCATATAAAATGTCTGCACCTGCTTTCGGCAATAAACTTCAATGTTAGGACGGCAAATTGGTTGGTTCTTTCTGAAAAATAAAATATTAAATAAAAATATATAAAATAAAGTATAAAGGTGCTTTTCGAGAATAGTTAGATACTAAGCTTAAGCTGAAGAGTTTTTGTTTGAACACGTGTCTGGAACAACTAGACGGATAGAAAAAGTCTGTTAGGCTATCCATAGCCTAATTCTTGAAGAGGATTTATAGGCTATATACCACAGAACAGAATAAAACAGAACAGAGCAGATACAGTCGAAAGAACGCTAATCAGTTAAGTTGCAGGGCACGTCGAGTTATTGCAATAAAAATAATAACAGTTTTGAGGTATCATTAAATTAGCTAACCCTTTTTCTGTGGGAGACTATAAAGTTTCTGCAAATAAATGCTGTACGTGTGTTTCTAGTGATTGCAACGTGTAATGTGTATTTGATAGTGTTCAATTACTGTATATCTATCATTAAGGACCACCGTGGTACCGGGGACGGTCTTCTGTTATTACTTCCCTACAATGTACGCAACCGCACGCTGCACGGTGGGGGTTAAATTAATTTCACAGTTTTAAACTAATCTTATCTGCTGCGTAATGAAATGCGGGTTGTTTTACCGACTACATCGATGAGGTTTAAACCTAAGTAACTCCATTACATTAACATTGTAAATGGTAATAAATTTAACTACAAACATTGTAGCTTTTTAAACAGGCATATAAGGTATAGGCGCAAATATCTTAATTGCTCATCGTCATCTTAAAACTGCTGTAATTACGATTCTGCCTAACTCTTCAGGGAATAAAGGCGTGATGGTATGAACCTATCAAAACAAATGGCATTATCTATTAGAATATGGGCGAATAATTAATCCTATACAACAAAACAACGTACACACTCGTAAATATATATTACCTTTAAATTTGCACGAAAAAGGTGCGGTCTTTATTTTATAATAATAATAATAATATAATAAATCTTGGGACATTTTCACACAGCACCATCTAGTCCCAAACTAAGCAGAGCTTGTACTATGGGTACTAGACAGTGGATATAATACTTATATTCTTTTTTTTTGTAAATACATACTGATAATATATGTATAAGAAATACCCAGACAAACACTGACACTTAAGTTCATCACATAAATATTTGTGTCTTGTGGGAATCGAACCCACGACCTCGTGATCAGCAGTCGGGTCCTCGAACCACTAGACCACAGACGTCGTCATTTTGCTCGGATACTGATTCACCTGTCGCGAAGATTGAACTGAGTCACGTTAAGTAAACGTCAGTTGTACAGGCAGAGTTCAAAACAGTTGTTGTAACAAAGAGCAGCATGAATATTCATGATCCGCGCCCCCTTTACAAGCGTCCCGACAGAATTGCGACGAGGTGACACCGTTTCTATACCGGCGCGACACATTCGAGATGCTTTGACTGTACAACTAAATAAGGCCATTGTTTACTATTTGGCACGGACAGGTGGGAGTTAATAGGTGCAGGTTGATATGTAGAGCAATATCGGTGATACTTAACAGCTAAAGAACCAATCGGTAGGTTGTATTTCTGGCTACTTGAGCTGGCATGTCCTGCGACAGTCTTGGCCAGTTCAGTTTGCAGATGCGTCTTTGTGAGTTTGTGTCGATCTTTAAATCTAAGACTCCACCAAAAAGGTTTTAACTCTTGTGTTGACTACACACAACAGACTTATATCAATTGTTCTGCAGTCGACTACAACATCACCAAAACTAAATTAAAACTATAATTGCAATTTGATTTTGTCAACTGACTAAGGAAAGAAAAAGACCACATTTGACTCTACAACTTACACTTTTTAACGATTTTATGATAGTTATTTTTTATTTTACATGGACCTACTATTGAAATGTAATCGCAAATCAAGCAACAATAAACAGTAATATTACATTTTATATGAATAGAAGCGGAATATGTTCAAACTCAACGTTATTTACATGATCTATTCATTAGTTCGCGTGATACAGCAAAAGCTTGAACAGAAAGCACATAGAATGATGACATACCTGCCTTAAATAAAAATAATCATTATACCTACCATCAATTCTGTATTTCCCGAAGAGAAGGCGGTAGAGGTACCTAGATAGGTACTGTAGAGACCACAAAGGTCGCTACCAATATTTGATATATAACTGGCAGTTAGCAAGCATTCATATTATAATTGAAGTAACTGACGTAGACTGTTCTAGAAGGAGTTGTGTCACGGACACCATGACATGTATAATATTGATTTAGTAATCCCAATAAACAAAGTCTATAATATATAAATATAGTATTCTTTATACTACTCCCGTGTACCGTGGAGGACAAGAGCCGCCACAGTACTGATGTACACCCACTGTCCACCGAAATGTTTGTTCTATGTAACAGAGTGCGAGCCATGAACAGGACACAAGACCAAAGTTCTAGCTGTTACTGCGAATCTCATAGTAAAACCCAACACTGTTCGACCTGGGAAACGGACCCCTATCTCTACCGTGTAGTGGTATGGCGTATCGTAGGATACATTTAAGGTGCAGCAAAGCATCAAGCGTTTGGAGGTCAGTTACAACCTTCTAGGAAACACGCTGAAGAATCGGGTCAGTGGCCGCACATGCAAGCGTTTATTAATATCATGAACTTCTTTCTGTTCAATTGTTTTTTATTTTTATTTTGAAATCGTTCATCGTATCTATTGTGATTACATACCTTGATTTACAATGTGGTTGCAATACGACCTAACGCCTTGACCTCTCCAACAGTATACAATGTAACCTGATTTGTTAATTATTTTAATCAATAAATATAGGCAAGTATATAGAATAAAAAAAACGTGAAATTTTCAAATTCTCATTGGTATTTTTTATTGCATTTTTAAATGCATAGGGCCTGGTTTACCTTGCATTATTTTATTTATTACTAGCTCCCCGCCAGCTTTTTCGCCCGCGTGGGCTTTTCCCCGGTTTTTGCAACATTTTTCATGGCTTCTCCGCTCCTATTTGTCGTACCGTGATGTATATAGCCTATAGTCTTGCCCAATAAATGGGCTATCTAGCACTGTAAAAATTTTTCAAATCGGTCCAGTAGTTTCGAAGCCTATTCAATACAAACAAACAAGCAATCAAATCTTTCCTCTTTATAATATTACTTATTAAGTATAGAAAGAAGTATAGATATAGATTAAATTTTAAATATAACCGCTAAAAAAGGATTACTAAATGTTTAACAAGTTCTTTAGGAAAAAGGCCTTTTTAGACCAGTGAACTTAAACTGCGCCATTGCACGTTAGTTTATCAATAAAAATCATCACCGTGAATTCATTTTAGTGGCCTCTTTTAGTGGAATTCATGGAGCCCTTTTGTTCTTCAGCTCTCTCCATCCAGTTGCTACTAGTTGCCTTTCGCAAGTCTTCAATCTGCCTCGCTGGCTGGTAAAATCACAGAAATTATATTATGTCAGGAGTTTTCTGGAGAACAAGCGGTGGAGAACAAGCGGTCTCAGAGTTGTGACCTGACTCAAATTCTCTGACGAGGTCTAACTATTGATATTTGTGTGAATTCGCTAATAGCTTACCATTCATATTAATTGGCAGACAACAATGGGAACTATAGTACTAGTTTGTTTGTAATTAGGGCATTGCCTTTTACAAACAATTCAATACGTAGCTCATGAATATTAAGCAGTTAATAGATAATTAGAACTCATATATTTTTGCAATCAAGTATTTTACTGTTTTATATATTTATTTATTTACTCTTAATGTACAAATAGTGTACAAAGGCGTGTCTTAATGCCTTAGGCATTCTCTACCAGACAACCTAAGGGTGATACAGAAACGAAAAAGCACTAACAGTAAAGAGTTGAGAGACATGAAGTGAAGACTATTGCATAAATACTATAGACATATAAACCTACATAAACATTACATACATAAATATTTATAATATATACTATAAAATACATATAAATATATACATCAGGGTTGAGATGAACCTAATAACATTTTGTCCAGTAAGTATTTGCGTACACAGGTTTTAAAGGAGAGCCGACTGTTTAGCATTCTGATGTCAAGAGGGAGAGCATTCCACAATAGGATAGATTGAACGAAGAAGGTAGAATGAATAACGTCAGTGTGGTGAGAAGGACATTGAAGAAGACGGTTATTAGTTGATCGAAGATGTTTATTGTGGTTGGAACAGAGATATTGGAAATGAGATGTTAAGTAAGATGGGGTATTAGGGGAAAACAGAATAGAGTACAGAGTGGTCAGCGCCCTCACATTTCTGAATACTGTTCACTCTCTTTTGAGGTTAAATAGCTTTATATGACTATTAAGCACAAAGCTATAATTTATTTATTTCTCGCCTTTCAATAAACCAAAATATACCACTAAAACGATATCTTCAACGGGTTAAGTTAGAGGGCAGATCGTCTATCTTACATTTAGTGTTAAACTCTACTGAAAGGAAAATTAGTAACGGTTCGGTAAACAGTGATTCTATTACAGTACTAATAACTTATATAGTAAATATTTTTGCAATTTGTACCTTTCGGTGTATTATGTAAGAAATACCAAAGGTCCACCTTTAAAACGAGTATAAAGTCCACTGGCTTTTCCCACATAATACTTCCTTTTAACAAAAAACAGGCTGTTTTTATACGTATAGTAAGTATGTATATTATTTTGTGAAATGCATGTCGTTGGCCTAGCTATGGCAACGACCTGTGAAGGGATCAAGCGCGATGAATGACCGCGGTGACGTATAAAAGCGATGACGAAACAAAACTGTTGCGTTTTAGTGTTAATTGGCGGTCACGCGTCAATATTCCATAGTTCCTCCTAAAATGGAATGGATTGTTACCTTTAGAAGTAGAAGCTTCGCTTTAAACGATCCTATGAATCAAGAGAATCCCATTTAGTTCAGGTTATCTCTCTTATGTATATGTTAACATTTCGGACCCTAGGCACCGTTCCGTTCTATAAATTAAAAAAATACATCATAAGTAGTAGTAACTCCATCGTAGACAAATAGTATGATAGGCTTATAGTATGAGGTTATTTACCTACTGTACACTTATAATGTCTAAATTTTCTTATTATTTCACGCCTAAAGCGTGGTAATCCGCAGGCGAGATAATAATTCCAATGGATTTTATCAATGTCTTTTGTAAACTTTTCATAGCAGCGAGTTATAGTTAAAATATTAATATAATGTGCTGATGAGATATGCTTCGTTGCTTTAGTGGTTCAGGGTGCGATTCTCGAGCAGTGTTGCTGGGTTTTTCTATGGAATTCCTAATAGCAGCTCAAGTCTGGATTTGTACCCGGTTGATGACAATAGGCTCGATCCCTATTACACTATTACATATATGGGACCTAAACATACCGGCAAAATGTGCCTCTGCTTAACCTTTCGGGGACTACAGGTGCAATGATATGTTATTGGGAGCAATCGCCGTATTAAAATGTAAAGAATTTTTACTGCGCGCAATTTAACAAGTAATTTAAAGTTTTTAACATTGTCGCGGTTCAAATGTAGGTATAGTTGTTTGTAGTTTAGTTTTTGTTATATCTACGTTTACATTGTAAATAGGACAGTGAGTATAGGATGCGATAAGTTATGTAACTCAGTGTGATAAATAGAGCGCGGTGATAGTAAGTTACAACTTGTTTCTTTGTAGAAAAACATCGTGTAAAATGTTAATAAAATTACTCACTTTAACTAGTCATGTCAAACCAAGTTCACACACAATAACACACGTCTATATTCGTCCACTGCTAAACGTAGGCCTCTCCTAGTGAACACCACAGACCCCGATCTTTGGGTTTCCTGATCCATTCAGCTGTATCCCTTCAGCAAGTCGTCACTCCACCTGGCTGTTGAACGTCCTAACGTCCTATGTTAAAAGATTAGGTGTTTAGCAGGTTGCGAGGCAGGCAGACTAACCAAGTTGCAACGGATAATGACAGGTAAGGTAAGTAAGATAATGACAGTCTCAGGAAACAGTAAATTAAATAGGATTATGGGTCGTATGGGTACCTATTGACATAAAACCACACATTCCTTCTCTTGCCCTTTAGTCGGGACAGTTCAAGTCGCAACTCACATACCCTAAGACCGTGACAGGAATCATAGTTGGACCTCTTTAAGAGCATATCTTCGCACCTACACACCTTAATAGGACAAAGGCTGTGTCTCAAAGCATTAATTAAGGAATGCTGCTACTACATATTGTTAGTACTAAGAACATGATTACTGTTACATAATTATTTATTAATTAAGTTTCTAAACGTCTGATTCTTTCGGGGCGATTCAGTAGTATTGTGCCAGGAAACATCTTGATATTTGAATTAGGAACCGATTTTAGAAGTCGATATCGTGCCATTATTTACATTTTCGTGTCATTATTTACAGAATTACTTAATGTATTTGAATCACGTGCAGTCATGTTTATATTTTAATGTAAAGTTGAGCGTGAGCGGGGATAAATACCTAACTATAAGTAGATGACCATTTTCGCAGTCACCATTTTGTCGCAAAAATTGTCACATGATAATGATAATTGATGATGCAAAACTTCAATCGCTCACATTTATAATATCTACATATTGTACCAGTGTACATTGACAGTGTGTTATACATTGTCAACAAGGGGTTATCACTCCTATATTCTCCGAAGGTTCTGCTGCCATCATCCTAGAATGATTTCGAAACCTACAAATTGCGAAAAACGGTGTACGTCTGTGGAAAAAACAAATTGCTTTTGAACCTTAACTGATATTACATGAAAATCTAAATTTAAACAAAAATTCAAGTGATTTCGAGTCGAAATAAAATGAATAAGGCAGATATACTAATACCAGCTTAAACCAATTAAATATTTTCACGAAATAAATTGGAACCGATCGCGGCTTTGTAAGCTTTGTAAAGAGCGAGTTAAAAATCTAACTGGCCACGTTGATAAAAAACTGTGATGGATGCAAGCATTGCACGTTCGCACGACAATGACCGACGGAAGCCGAGCGTCCGGTGTCACCTGCGCCAGAGCACTTCCCTACGCAACCTGAATTATTTCTAATTAATTGTTTGTCTCTGCAGAATAAATTATAACTTCTTGACGTATATAGAACGCCGATCAGAATCTGATAAATTAATATGTGTTACGTGCAAGACATGTGCTGCTTTCATTTTTTCTTGTCTTGTTTCATGTAGATTAACAATGTTGCATTGAATAACACTCAATGTTCTGTGTAAAATGTGTAATAGTTTTTTTTTAATATTTTTAGTAAGTAGCTCGTCAGTCTAGTGTTCCTAACCGCAACTGCTACGCTAGAGATCCTCGGTTCGATTTCTAGGTCGAGCAGTCAAGTTAATGGCAATATGTTCCTATTACATAGGACCTAAACATCGGTGAACTGTGAGTCTCCATTAGTCCACTTCTGCCTATCCTTCTGGGGAACACAAGCGTGACTATGTGAATATGGATTTCACGGCGATGTTGTTCTTTTATAATTTCATTAGCATGTATTTTACGTTGACGTCAACTCAATTCAATTTCCGTTAGAATCTTTATATTATCTACCTACCCTACCCTTTTCTCAGCTACAACATTAATATTTATTTCGACTTGCTTATTTTGAATGAACCGATTGCTAATTTATGTCATTCGTCATTTTAAATAAACATGCCATGAATATAGGCATTTTATGAAATTCATGAAACCAGTGATTGTTTTGTTGATTTAATGAAATAACTACTAGCTGTTGCCAATGGTTTTACTCGCAACCCAAAGGACACCATCAACATACCCTCACGCCTGTAATCCCCGAAGGATTAGGCAGAAGTGTATGTACGTAGGTACGCTCATAGTTCACCGGTATGATTTAGGTTCCATGTAATAGGAGATGAATCTATTGCCATCAACCGGTTACAAATTCAGACTCCGAGCTTATAAAAATGATAGGCAAGGCAAGGCTTAATATTACGAAAAAGGCAAAGACCTTTTATCGAAAATTTCAGATCTTTAGGAACTGCGGGCCACATTAACAAGTTGCCTTAAACTGGATCCCGTAGGGAAGGGAAGCGATAGTTCAGTAACTCGACTGGGGGTTGGACTGGGGGACAAGTTGCATTTTAATATTCGAATCGACAGACAAAATGTATGGAAATGACACAAGCTTTCGACAAACCGGGCTGTCACTAATTTTCATACATTTTGTTTATAGATTCGAATGTCGAAATGCTCCTTGTCTAGATAGAGACTGGAGAGTTGGAGAGCGTTTGGATTGTTAAGACAACAGATACAACGACTTGGAAGAATGGGAAGAAGGCCTTTGCCAAGCAGTGGGCTACAAAAAAGGCGTGAAAAAGTAACAAACTGCAACACATACAGACAGGCAGACTCTTTGGCATTTGTAATATTAGTATGGAAGAATGGATTTTGAATATGAGATTTTGATCATTATATTTTAAAATTAAATATTTATTTATGATAATAAAAAAGAATGTGTGTTAAACGCCTATCATCGTATGCATAATGTTTATCACCCAACTTTTTATTTCAAACGATTTTAAATCTACCGCGAGGCACAACTTTGAGACACAGATGAGTAAATTAAATGATGGAGAAGCAGGTTTTCTTTTTATAACACTAAGGTGGCAAATAAGCATACGGCTCGCCTGATGATAAGCGTTTGGTAGCATATGGATGCTTGCAACACCATCACCAACACCAATCACTTGCGCGTCACCGACCCTGTAAAAATCTTATCACACCCTTTTTAAGAATCCCATGTTTTAGTCTCTTGGGAAAACCTCTGCAGGACACCGATTCCACGACCTGGGGGGCTAGACAAGTTGCATTTTGACATTCGAATCGAAAAACGAATAGACAAAAAATGTATGGAAATTACAATAGTGAAATCCCAATTTGTTGAAAGCTTGTGTCAATTCCATACATTTTCTGACCATTCGTTTATCGATTCGAATGTCATATTGCAACTTGTCTAGCTCCCTTGGGCGTGCGTGGAAGCAAAATTTCTCTGGAATCGCACAGCATGGGAATTTCAGATCCATAGAATCCACTCAAACTCAAACCGGGAATCGAACATAGGATCACGACGATCTCGACAGTAGTAGTCGCACTTACGGCCCCTTCAGAGGCAGTTCAGTTAATGGAAAAAAATCGTTACTATTTTCTCAGTCTCACGGTTGTTTATGCGTCAGACTGCTTTAGTCCGTGGGATGACCAGCAGTAATTAAGCACAAGATTTTCCAAGAAAGCTTATCTTTTAAAAACTTGCTCAGATTTATAATCATTCTAAATCGAGACGAGATTAAAAACTTAAAAATAGTATATTAATCAGAAGCAGGAAGTTAAATTAAGAGCTTATCTTAAATGCTAAGGAAATACTCTGGGTGGAATGGGAATGGAATGTTTCTGGTATTTGGAAAAAACCTTTCTTTTTTTCAATTTTATCAGAACGAAAAAGTTAAGGGTAAGTGGTTGTCTGCAGTCTTATTTAGGGATTGATATACATAATATTTATACTACATAATATAATACATAACCTATATTTGACACGAATTTGGTCGTTGAAACAAAATAATTCGTTCTTTTGTTGACTGGTACCGCAAGTATATTTATGAATATTACCGTATTATAATAGGTATGTCATCATTATCAACCCATTTACTATTCTACTGCTAGGATTGGGTCTCTTCACAGAATGATAAGGGTTAGACTATAGTCTGCTAGCTAGCCTCATTATCTTCCTGCCCTTATCCCAATTTACTTGGGGTCGGCGCAGTATGTCTTTTTCTTCCATACATCTCTATTAGCCGTCATCTCGTCATTAAACTCCTTTGTGGTCATATCCTTTCTAACACAGTCCATCCATCTTTTCTTTTAGTTTGCTAGCCAGCCTAATGCGGGTATATTTATACGTAGAACAAATTTTCCTTTATGACGTTTCCCTCGTTATCATTTACTCGTATAAAATATATAAGGATATAAGTGAACAATCGTAAAAATAGTATCGTGAGTGAAAATGTTGGATGCGGGCACCCACACGAAGCGACGGAAGTAATGTATATGCAGATATTAGCTACCAACATTGAACTAAATAAGTCCGCGACACGCATTACAATTAGCTGCCGCCTGTCTTTGCGAGTGCTTTGTTTTGTTTCAGTAGAGGCTTTGAAGATAGAAAAACCTTTTGTGTTAAAGCATAGTCTGTTTGTAACCGACTTCAAAAATGACGTCAATACGTATGTTCTGTTCTACGAAAACTTAGTGTTAATGAATCGTTTTTGTCTTTTTTATTGAAAGGATATTCTTTCAATATTGTCCTGTATTTTGGGTTTTTAACTACTAAAAATACATACAAAAGGCTTGAAATCAGTTTCCATTTTTTAATACCATTATAAAGTTTTCTTAATCAAAATAATAATAATTAGAATAGGGAATATGCGTCTGACTTAAAAAAAGGTCAAATATTTTTTTTTATGAACTTTATCGTTTTAGAATTATGTCTATGTAGATATTTTTTTATATTATTTCTTTTTTGATGAGAAAATAATTATTAAAAAGTCCAAAAAAACTGTTGGAAATTCAAATCACTTGAAACGCCACACTATCGGTCAAATGGAATATGACGTCAAAGTCTACTAAAACAGTGTCTGTTGTACGTGGTTGTTTGGTTGAGAGAACGTAGACTTTGACGTCTCGGCAAGCGCGCCAAAATCGCGGGTGTTTAAAATGCCAATATCTGTCTCATAATTTAATAAATTTTTTTTGTTACTTAATTTTAGTTTTAAGGCGCTGGAATTTTTTTTACGGCTACATAACGATATAAAGTATCGTTTAAAAATATAAAAAAAAAATGTGCATATTCCCTATTGAATTGAGAATTCATTCTGAAATGACAAAAAGCTGAAAATTGTGGCTTATGGTATGAAAGAAAATGACTTCAAGAAATAATATTGTTTTCTTTGATGCGAGTTTCATCATAGGTACGGTTAAGTTAAATTTAATTAATATTTATACATTATACGGTTGTATGGGTGCAGTTTATTTATTTTAAAACCTTACCGTTTTAATCTGATTATGTTTTTTGACAGCGCAAACACAAGTTATTGACCATTTATTAGGAGTTAGGATTGCAGCAATTCAACGGAACGCAGAATTAATATTCAGAATATCAAGATGATAATTCTTTTTTTTTTTTTTTATTACAATCGTTGGCAAGAATATTAAGATATGATTTTAATGATATCTTGACGTTATTTGTTTTAATCACAGAGTGTTAGCTTCCAGTGATTAGATCCTATGTTGTATCTCATTATCTTAGTTACAATTACGGACTTTTAACTCAACATAACTTGGCAACAGGCCGCGAAGCTAACTGTAAACTTGACTTAGCCAGAGAATTGTAAAAAACTTAATCGGTAACAACTGGAGCGAATCAGGTGAGCGCACTAATTGTGGAACGCCAATTAAAAACAATATTGTGCAATATTCGATAGGCGATCATGAAACGCGATGAAGTCACTTACCCTAAATCGTTCATGACACATGTTATTTACCGGAACATCAATTGTTGTGAATAGTGTTGTGCCCACGCACGCTTGAAGAGTCTATGGCCACGATATTACATGAACAGTATGATCGCATCAACAATCGTATGCATATTTTTTTTTTTAAGATTTAAGGCTTTGTCAAAACATATTATACTTATCGATGTTTGTTTGAGTTACCGCATCTCTAATGTTCTATGAAGTCATAAAGCGATTTTAATTAATGTTGTGATGCAGAATCACCTTCATTTCGTAACGCAGTTATAATTTTTCCCGAATATATTTCTGTTTCGGAAGGTGACATCCGCTCTGGGTAAAACCAGAAATTCGTTAATGGTAAACGTAATCGTGCCGTAGGTAGTTAATGAGCTGGCAACTGGTTCTAAATGTAAAGCGGAATCTGGCAACATTTGCAACAGAGCACAGACACGTATAGAAGAGTAATAAGGTAACAGGGTTATTATACAATAGCTTGGGTGACTGGGTAATAAAGTAAAGGTATACTGTTAGGAATAATTTAACGAAAATGTTATAAATTTCAAATAAGTTCCTTCTATTTCTTAGACTTTACCCCTAAAATTTAATATGACTAAAAAGTATTTGCGATGTTGCGCAAAATAGTAATCCAGATCTCACTATGATTATTTGAAAAATCCTAATTTCCTTACGTTGTTTACAGAAAATGTCGCCCACAAATTAATAATAGATATGCCTAGAAGTTAATAATGACATATAATTTAGTGACCATTATATGCTTAGATTTGCTTTGCCCAACTAAATTTGGAATAGAGCGAACGCCACACATTCTCTCGCGCTCATGTTAGATAAAGCTGCTATTGTGAGATGGTAGTTGTTAGTATGGTCATTGTTGGCATAAGTGAACGTTATAAAGTCGTTGGATAGTGGCGAAAAGAGGTCGCGAGGGCGCGGGAGGGGACGGCCGTTGACCGACGACAACCTTATTGCGTTTAGCCATGAGCCAATGTCTAGGGTAAGGTCCTCGGACCCGAAGTGGAGTGTTGTTTTCATTGGTACGTTTCCGTGGGCGGCTCGACACGCTTTTTTCATCGTTTGCAAAAAGAGGTTGCATAATTTCAGGCCATAAACGCTTCGACTTGCGAGCTCGTTTACTTTGTTGAATATTGTCACGTATTTGTCACGCGATGTATTGTTATATTGCCTTAATAATTATTATGTTTAATTATTTTGCTTTACTATTTGACTATTTTCACTAATGAGTTTTAAATAGGAAGAATGAGGAACCTAAAAAAATAAAATGTGATCGGTAATTACTTAGTTTGCATTATGTTTTTTAAATGTTTTTTGTGAAACATTATGTAACTTAATTTCTATTGATTGAATGAACGATCAATTGAAAATAAATTAAATTGAATTTGTAGTCGCCACGCGGTTATTTACTTTACGATCTTTTAATTGGTATTGCATCTTTTTTTTGTTAAAATACGAGGCAAAGTATGAAAGCTCGCGAGCTTTTTATATGACGGCGATAGTTTGGCCATTCGCCTCAAGGCTAGATGGTTCCATTCGAGAGTATAAGAGAGGGTAATGCCCTCTGAAGTTGTTTGTGGCAAAAAATGGGGACACAGAGACCGGCTCACTTATTTTGGTTAAGTTATGAATCAGCGTGAGAAAAATAATAAGAAAATTAACAATTTGTTTTTATTATTTCCATTGAATTCTTACGCAAATGCAAGAAGGTTTTATTTAAAAAAATTGGGTTTAGGGGACTAGACATGTACTTTGAATCCTCTAGATTTTTGTCAGAAACAACTAAGCAATTTATTTTACAATAAAATAAGACATTTTTCATGCTACGCAATCCGTACAATCATTACGTTGATGCTGCCCCGCTGCTGGGCACTGGGCACGGGGCCCATGAAGTCACATCTCCGAATAAGATGGGTTAGACTATAGACAGCCATAGTCTCACCAGTCCCGGATTTGTCAATAGGCCATGGGCGGCAGATTTCGCTCACTTCTATTGCTACGTCCCTGATAATGGGGCGGCATTTTTGACAGTGCCTAGGGCGGCACTAAGCTTAAATCTGGCACTGAGTCTCGCTGTGCTCTACATATTCATAAATGGGCAAACCAAAGAAATAGGTAGCTAATAACTGAACCAAATAACTCGTTCAATAAAAGCTTTCGTTGTTGTTTATATTGTCTGAATCTTCGCAGTTATCAAACAAAAAGAGAATTATGCATGCATGAACATGTAACATTATATAGGTACCAAACCATTTCGAATTTCAAAGCTTGTCCCAAATCGTACCTACTGGAATTCAAATTCCTTAAAATATTCGTATTCAATACTGTATACATCCAATTTGAGTGGGTACGCACATGCAATGTGTAGACTTACGGATTTGAAATTGAGACTGAAACATGTTGATATGAAGTGCCAGTAGTAAAAATAGGCATCCATTCAAATTATACTATTAATGACGGAGTTGTGAAAAAATATGTAATCCGCTATTTTGTAGCGGCGGCCATCTTGGACCGATTTTCATCAAACATAGCTAAGAATACTCCAGACTAATTCACCTTTCAAATAAAAAAAACAAAATCGGTCAAACAAAAAAGAAAAAACATTAAAGCTATAGTCTGCACGGAACTAGTTGGCCGCGCCTTAGGTATGTAAGCGGCGGGACGGAGGGGAGGGGTCGCCCGCGCGCGGTGGGACGGAGGGGTAAGGGCGCTTGCTTTTGTTCACATTAACCTGCCGCTTCACCCCCGTCCCTACTTAAGGCGCGGCCAACTAGTTTCGCATGGAGTATTACAAAAATGCCTTCCGCAAAAAATATATCACAATAGATTTTCATAAAAAAGGCTGTTTTTATGTATTTGTGGCCCGTGGGGCAGACTTACTTAAACTTTTTACTTATATCTATCGACTGCAACAGTTCAGTGCGAAAATACACACGTCTGTAGCCATACTCCAACTGCGACCTATTAATACGGCACTTCGTTGAAGTGTACGACAACGACCTTAAAATTGAATTCAGAATGCAAACCGAGCGTCCCGAGATTGTTGTAAACAAGAGCGTGCCAAAAACCTTGATTTTGTTTCGGGAAGTCAGGGGCAAGAGCCTCGTCTCTGAATATCATAGATGGAAAAATAAGTCTGACATATGGACTTATTTTTCCAACCTCTTTGGAAACTGCGTCATTCATCCAGTGACTATTCGATCGCTACGCTAGTTTGCTACGGTGCCTGAGCAGTGTTATGGGGTTTTCCATGAAACAGCTTGGAGTGGGGATTTGATAGGGTGCGTTCCACTTAGTAGCGAGTAATGCTTTTATAGGTGTGAGATACAACTATGTATGATAAAAAGAAATAGTTATTGCCGGTAATTTGTTGCTGTATATTAAAACTAGATGTTAAATGTAATATTATCACCTACGAACATGAGTCGCAGGGGTTACTAGAATTCCAATAAACCCATTCCCCGGAATACTACAGTGCTAAGTTGTAAAACGAGATTTACTGCTGTGTTATAATAAAATATTGACAATGAACATGTTTATAGGATACTAGCCGTTGCCCGCGATTTCGTTCCAGTAGAACTTGAATTTTTTCCCCCGATTTTGCCACATTTCTAATTTATACTCAGCTCCTATTGGTCACAGCGTGATGACATATAACCTATAGCCTTCCTCGTTAAACAGGGTATCTAACACTGAAAGAATTTCTCACATTGGACTAGTAGTTTCTGAGATTAGCGCGATCAACCAAACAAACAAACTTCAGCTTTATAATATTAAGTATAGATTAAATATATAAAAATACTTTTATGATGATAAATAGCGATGAAATAAAAATTTTCATCGCTATTTATCATCATCGCGATTCCAAATAAGGAGATTCCTTATGGGAATGTTATGCTTTTTATGTTTTACGACCACTAGACCGATCAATGAGTCTATCGTCATCCTTTTATCGATTATAGTTATGACCCTGACAGTTTGTAGTAATGACCAACCAACAAAAAGTAGAGATTAGTTTAGCGGCAGAACCTAACTGTTGGCGTTTGACTGTCTGGCGACAGGGTCATAAAGAGAGAGAGAGATAAAGCACGTTTAATATACATGCTCCGACTTTAGCTTATGAGAGCCAGTTCCCCTTGTCGGCTATTTTGCAGTCGTTTGGGTCTTTTAAGTGTGAGCAACGCACCAGTAAAGCCTCTGGTTTTGCAGGTGTTCATGCGCGGCGACCACTTACCATCAGATGGCTTTTCTGCTCTTTTACTGGGCATAAACCATAAAAACACTAAGGTTGGACATTGTACATGATTCCATATACCTGGGTTCCATGATTTCTAGCAATGGAGGAGTATTCATGCGAAGGAGATGTAAGAATGCGCATTGGAATGGCAAAGAGTGCTATGTCATAGCTCGATCGCATTTGGAGTACTAAGTCCCTTAAATTAAAACAGAAACTTGTGACCAGCTTAGTGTTCTCCATATTACTATATGGTGCCGAAACCTGGACCTTGAAGAAGGCAGGCCGCATTCGTATTGATGCGTTTGAAATGTGGCGCTGGAGGAGGATGGACTAACGCCTCCACTACATGACTTCGGAGAATCTTAGAATTTTTTGGTTATATAGCCAGGAAGCGTGGCGATAACCTAGAGAAACTGCTTGTAACAGGCAAGATCGAAGGAAAAAGGCCGAGAGGAAGGAGCCTGATGCGTTGGTCCGATCAGATTCGCTCGACACTCGACTCCAGTGTGAGCGACGCCATCCATGCTGCAGAGAGTAGAGTGAAGTGGCGGAGCATAGTCCAGAAACTTGCATAGAGGTCACGACCCTCAGCAGTGAGGAGAACGACTCAAGGAGGAGGGAAACCATAAAAACATAACAATCCAGTTTTGGTCCGACCAATCATTGTGCGTAATTCATCTTAAATATTTTCAATGTCATACGGCTCTTATTATACGTACCTATAAAGTACTTCTATTAGAATTAATATAAATAGCTTGTTGTTATTCGATACATCACATTAGCATCTTATAACGCGTCGCGGTCGAAATGGCTCAGTATTTCCAGTTCATTGATCTTCTGTCACCAAGCCAGTGGTGACTGTCTTCCGTCTATTAAGATAACATATTGACGATGATAAATGTCTTGGAACATAAAAAGTATAGAATTAGCTGGTTTAATGATGTATACTAACACTTGAAAAGTTGAAAATTAATTAGTTTAGTGTTCGCAAGCAAGGGTGCCAAGTATGAAGTCCTAGTGGTGGTTCCCGGGTAGAACAGTTATTGCACGTTTCTCAGCTATTCAATATATTTTTTTTATTTGAGATCGGTCAAATCTAAAAGATGATTCGTCCATTCTTGGGGTTTTACGTCAGTACATAATCGAATAGGTCACGATTTTACAGCAACCTATAAAAATACAGCCATTTTAATGATCTGAAAGAAAGATGGGACGCTTTGATTCTGTCGAATTATGCATATATGCAAACTTATAAAGCATATTAAATTTGTACTCCACATTACAATGTCATAATTATTATATAATAATCTGCCAAATAATAACAGCCAATCACTTACTGCATTTAAAACAAGTTTGAAAAATATATATTCATGAGAATGTATACTAGTAGAATTGCTCGATTGCTTTGTATTACATTACCTATTATTATTATCTATTTAAGCTCATTATTAAGTGAACTGTATTCTGTTCTCTATGAGTAATGAAATTCGTTAAACCAATATATTAACTTATACACAACTTACATACAATATATTAACATTATTACCTTACTATACGAGTATGTATTGAAATAAACCAAAAATAAATACATAGGTTTTCATAGTCAAAGCATTTACATTTAAAGTAATATGTAATTTATTGACCGAACGCACCCACCTTTATAAAGGTACATTCATTCATAATGTTCATCAATCATAAAAAGCTGTAATATATCAATTTTTACCTGTCATACTTCAAAATATCCGATAAATCATGAAGGTTTTTGAAGTCCTTTCGGCTGGTTTATACATTAATATTATATAAAAGGGACGTAAATTAATATATTCGACATTAACCTGACAAGCCTATGTAGTAGAAAAACACTGCTAGTCTAGTGTTTTTCTACCAGATACCTAGGTAGGTATATTCTATTGCCCGCGGGTTTACTTGCATCCCAAAGGACTTTGAGGCAAAAGCTAACCTGTATCCTTCCTCAGGATACAATTTACCCAAATCTTATCGAAATCTGTTTGGCACTTTAGGCGTAAAAAGGTATCTTATAAACTGATAGTTACTTTCAAAATATACATAATTTCTGGATATTTTATTCTTGCGTTTTAAAATGTCAATGTGTAAACGAGAAACATATGGACATTTTAATAAACATAGTAAGTTCTATAATATTATGTCAAATATTTATTGAATTTAATGTTTATTGAACTGTACGCTTACGATTAGATTCGTCTCTAAAAGTCGATTTATCTCCAATAAAAAAAACATTTCGATATCTCGGTTAACATATGGATGAATCATCAGCTGTGGTAAAATGAGGAAAAACTGAGAATCAAAACCAAGTAATTTTCATGAATATTGCCTACGTGACTACTGGAAGGCATCAACGGGATCGCGGACGTAAATGTGTTAATACGTAAGAGGAAAACCTCAATACCTACTAGTGTTGTATTCGAGCGTCATAATCGAAGGCTCTTACAGTGTCATAATAATAATTATAGTGTACTCTAGTGTGTCTAATTAGGGTTGTAACATTTTGATTTGAGTAGTCTTTGCAGTTTAATAAGTTTTCGTTTTATCCGACAGGCTGGTCATGGGAAGTCAGACTGTGGTCATCCACAGTCGTCAGGGTCGTGGCGACTTTAATCACCCCGTCGCAAGCCCCAAAGGGCAAGAAGATTAAGTGCGGCTTATAGTTGGTATAATGAGTCCTTTATACCCTGCCGCCTCTCCTGGTAGAGGATTCCCATATAGATTCTACGCACAATAAAAAAGGGCTATGTGAATAAATATCTGGTCGCTACCGTAATCACTAGCCAAGATATGAAAATATTGTAAAAAATTTCGTGCTGAGAAATGCTTTGGTAAATATTTTTATATTAAGACTATATTAGAGTAGTTGACCAGTCTTTTACTAAATAACTAATCAGTTAACTCAACCTAAGATCGGCCACTCAATAATACAAAAATAAAATAAATATCATTAGGAAATTATTATTACAACACAATAGGTTCTGATTTGTTTCAAATCAAACTAATAAGCCTCGTGTTGGTCCCGCTTGAAATTCTACTAACGACACACTCATAACGAGCAAATTATCGATCATTATTTTTACGAAAAATATGTAATCGATAATCGATTCTCCACGGGCTTGTGTGAAATAATTGAGTAACGACTAAACAAGATCCATAAATAGGTAATTGCTTTAATGACATGCGATAAGAATATGTTAGTTAATAACGTTTTGTACCTTAAAATATGAGCATTTATACCAGCTACAAATATAAAGAAAATAAAAAAAAATATTGAAACGGTAAGTGTGATAGGTATACCTACATCTCATCACATCACACATGAAGTTCTCGCATTCTCACTCAGTTCACCTGATTCCAGACGTCCTACAAATTTTATGTAGTAATGTATCATAACAGGGGGCGAGTCTATTGCCGTTGCCCTGACAAACTCCTGCTATAGAGAATTTCTCTCATAAACCTATTAACACTTTCCTTGACGGCAGGTAGATACATGATCTTCCAGGATTTGGGTCCGTTTCCAAAGTTACACTGAGCTAGACCCGCATTCGCAATCAGACTCTTGACGCAGTCGTGAATTAATAAAGTTTTAATTAATTAAAGAAAACATATTCACACCCCCTACGGCGTATCGCGTATCGTGCAGTAACTATGCCTACATATAGCCTTACTGTTTTCCTTGTAAAGTTACGCAGGTACCAAATGTTAAAAATTCACAGTCGAATTCTAGCTAAAACTGATAATAAACTTGTGTAGAATACACTGTCACGTTTTAATTATAAAGAATATCGGTCAAGAACACTGTAGCGGGGAGATACAGTGTAAAATTTGCTTATACTATGTATAAAGAAAAATAAAATTGCTCCTTAAATGATAGATAAATAAGTAGTGACCCGAAATAGAAAAGAATAATAACACTGAGATGCTTTGGGCATGTTTACGGAATGGATGTAAGACAGTTAACAAAAAGAATAGTTATATTAAATTAATGTTGGCAATGTTGGGAGAGGACACCTTAGGAGGGCACCCTATCCGATCTTATAAGTAAGGTCCTATAAAAGGATCAGTACTCCCAACTGGTGCGTTAAAAAAAATACGAAGAAGGCAAGAATTGTAGCAAGTAGTGGTCTCTTCTCTGTTTACTCCTACTATGAAAAATGCGTAAGTGTATGTATGTATATGTTATACATAACTGGGTACGTGCAGGGTTCCCAAGATAATCGCATTTTTCCAATCCGTTAACCGTAATCCTTTTTGATTATAAGGGTATTATGTATACTATAAATATTGAAACATGAGGTAAACAGGTTACATTCCTTGTGAAACTGTGCACATCTATTTATAGTTTCTACTGACCTACTGACTGATCTATCAACGCACAGTTCAAACCACCGAAAGGATTGAGCTGAAATTTGGTACACAGTTATTATGACCTCGATATCAGCTAAGAAACAACAAAAATTACTACAAGATTTCGAAAAAATTTATGGACGCGAGTTACACCATGGGAAATGCTAAATGTTGGTAGGTAGGCAAAAATACCCATTACCACATGCTACAGTAGTGTACTATCGTCCACATTCATATGACACACAAGCGCGCTGGCTTGCCAAGACGCGTCTGACCTTCTTTGAAGGACTTCACTAACAAGGTCGGTTTCGATTCTTCTAGGACGTCCCATTTCCGGAGCGATTTCAATTTCTATAAACTAAACAAAACTTTATTGATTGACTTTATGTTGCTGGTGAGAATAATTTTGTATCATATCAGCCTACAGAGGTCCACTGCTGAACCTTCCCCATAGACTTCCACAAGGACTGGTTATATTTGTTTCTATTTATAATTTTTAAACCCAATCCTTTTTCTTGTTGTGCCCTGAATTTCCTTCGACTGCATCATCTGATTCCTCTATACCTGCATCAAATGGCGGTTTTATTTCTTCTAAAAACATCGAAAATAGGTCATTGGAAGCATTGGTAACGACTTCATTAAATGCTTTGAATACTAATAAAACAAAGTTAGTATGCGAATTCCCAGACAGGGGCATAGACGCTTAAATCTCTGCTCACCTCGTAAACTAAGTACGAGTGATACATAGATACTCGCTAATTAGGTTATTCTACGAATTAAAACCCCAAGATTTATTCCAGAACGGTATTCAAGCAGTAGGTAATCTATACTAGAACTCTTCTCACTGAAACAGTAATAATATTACGTTTTTATATTATATTCCTTTTGAGAAGTCGTTCTTGCATTTTAGTTTTCTTATTTCTTATTTATTTATCTATTTATGTTAAAATCAGTATCTTAAAATAATGTAACATAAAAGTATGTTTAAGTTATTATAAATCGTAATATTTAATTAATACCTATGCCGCCTGTGACACAGGTTCATCCTAGTACAGGCACCTAACATTGTATTTATCTCCTAATTATTTTGAAAGTTATCATTGTAATATTTTACCTCTGTATGATCAATAATTATTATTATTATTATATATACATATAATTAAGACTGTATGGTACAAAGGTACTACTTATTTCTAAAGAAATCTTCTTATTCGAAATAAGTTATTTATTTCGTTTTCTGAGGAGACTCTCGCTCGTTTAACAGCTAAGCTAGGTCAAGGCCTTGTAATGTGATGACCTGGATATTTTCTTCAGCATAAAGAAAGATTTTGTTTTTGGAATGTTGGATACGTTTTCAAGTATACCCTACACCAAGCGAATGCTATATTATGTCGCACATTCGATAAAATGGGGTTACAACTCGAAAACTGGCCTTTTTCAGGAAAATTGAATTTGCCATATAAAAGTATTTATTTCAATAATTTTTAATATATACCCACTTACTCTTAGATATATTAGAACAAATATTTTTAGTAAGTTTGTGGCTTCATTTTAGCTCTCCTCAAAATGTATGTTTGTATGAGCGTCGATATGGTGAGTGCATTTTAATTTTATTTCTGCATATCTCCTTATCATTACAATGAGATGATTAATTAGGGAATTAATTACATCAGCGTTGACTTAAAATATCCTTATTTATCTAATTACATTAAATAAATAAAAACAATTAGTCAAGCTTTTCGACTTTTTAAATATATTTTATAGTTATAGTTGAATGTAATGAATTTTTAAACAGACAGATAGAACCCAATGAATAAAAATAAATGATAAAATTAAAACATTTTCGCAAAACAAAACTTAAATTATGTCTCTTAATAAATTTGCATTTAGATAAGACAGCTCAAATAGAAGCAAAAGGTAATAAACACAATATTTATTCGGCACGTTCTACCTGTGTTGCACTACTTAATATTTCAAAGAAATATTTTTGGAGCTTCAAAATCGCGGTCGTGTCAGGACATAAACAACATACTTTATATGTTAGCGAATAATAAAAAAAATGATACAATGCACACATTCACACATACATCAAGATAAAGTGATTTTAAGCTTTAACTGTATAGATATAGTGTCGGAAATTTGTAATTGAATTGAATAACCGCGGAAAATGTAGGGTTGGCAAAGATGTAACGGATGTTTTAGCCGGAAAATTCTAGAACGTTTTATGTAAAAGGATTGATTTTCTTATCAGAAATAGCGTAATTCAACATGCTTAATGTGTTAATTAAAAATGTAATAATAATGTTTTGGTTAACACAGTCACCGTATAGCTAATTTATTTTAATTATGCTACACATTTTCCATTTTAGATAACCGACGACAGTCACTTCCACTACAATAAAAATGTTACTAGGTTGAATGGATTAATAGTATTAGCAAAAACATAATATAAACCTCTAATATCCAACAACTTCACAACAATAAGTACCTACACCATATTTACATGAGTAGGCATACTTGATACGCAAACATCATCATCCCTACCATAATTTTTTACATGTTATCTACTATTTTACAGATTTTCTTTTTCTGTGTTTGAGGCCCTGGCGTGTGCAGGCTAACGGTATCGCTCACGTGTCTCCGCAAAGCCATCGACCCTCAGCGGCCTCCGCGCAATACTCTGACGCGATACTAAACGCCGCATGACACACTCTTAAATCAAAAAAAGTCGCACCTTATGCTAATGTCACAAAGTATATATTTGCTTGCACAATTTTTACAACTATGACAACTATTCTGTTCAAAATACAAGTGCTTGAACATAAATCCTGATGTAACAGATTATAAAATGTATTGACCATACTATACAGTCTAAATTCCTTTAGAACTTATCAAAATCTCAAGAGTAAGGATAAGTTAATCTTGTTATTCCTACATGTATGTGTTTCATGTATTATTTAGAGGATATTACTAGCAAATAAAAACAATAAGATATTTGTCAATATTCCGTGGCTTTACTTATGACGCAATAGACAATTTTAATAATTATGTTGAGTTGTTGACAGATTGTCAAAATATGTAACCATGACGTTTAAAACAGTCAATTTCGTTTACTCCGCGGACATTATTGCTTTCCTAACGTTGTTTGCATAACTATCATGAATACAATATTCATAAATAACTACTGGACCCGACCGATAAGGTCCTGCCCGAACTACGCCACTACGACCAGTTCGGGAACAATTGGACCCAGTAGCTACTACTACTGGGTCCAATTGTGAATCTAAACCATCCAGATGACATCCAAAAAATCATCAAAATCGATCACACATGTACAGAATAATGATAATGACCTTTTGAAAGATGTTTTATTTATTTTCTAACAAATAAAGATGATATATGCTTATCTATTATTCCCTAAATAGTAAAAACACGTATTTCACAAGACATAAATATTCTTAATTTTTGACGACGGTTGTAGTCTAGTGGTTCGAATACCAGATTGCTGATCACGAGGTCGTAGGTTTGATTCCCACAGGACACAAATCTTTATGTGATGAACATAGGTGTTTTTTCCTATATATATTAAGTATGTATTTACAAAAATATATATAAGTTTTATATCTATGGTGTACTTGTCTAGTACAAGCTCTGCTGAGTTTGGGACTAGATGATGTTGTTGTGTGATAAATGTCCCAAAATATTTATTTATTTATAATCCAAAATGGGTCTGTGAATCATTCAAGTTTCTATTATCTTCTCTTACGGAAGTCCCTTTCCTTTCCCACTTTCCTTATGTGGAAACCTTTATATAGCATGCATGGCATCCTATACGTGTTTGTTACGTAGTTTTATACAGTGACACCTAATTGTCAGTTTGTCACCATAGGATTGATGACTTGGTTATAAAATTGGTAATTGGTGTTCTCCAAAAAGGTACAAACAAAGGTTCACGCAAAACTCAAATAATATCTATTCACTCTCGCCTTCTCGCCTCACTGCGGGAACGTGACCCTATTTATTTATCTTCTAATTTGTAGGCCATCACTAAAATATACATTACGGTCGCAATAATAGGACACTTGTCAGTCGTAGACCTCCGGCAGGTGAACAGCACTATCGTATCTAGGAGTCTCTACGAAGCTAAATGTGATGTTGGTTATTTTTTGCATTTTTTTATCAAATCATATTTTGTTTTATTAGGCCAGACTGTAGTGAATTATTAAGTAAATCTCTAGGAATAACTTAACAGGATAGTTAAGTATGCTTCAATTATTTTTGCTAGCTTAGTTTTGCGGTTAGTCTAGCGTGGGGTCCTGGATTGAATTCCAATACTTTGATTATTGGTTATTTGGTTTTGTTATGAGTTTTAGTAGCAACTCAAACACTAGAATTATACGAGATTAATTGCAATAAGCTCGAATTACATGGCCATGTAAAGGGTAGATCTCCACATAATCTATTCAATATTATAGGCGCGACAGCTTTGCAACGCTTGCAAGCTTTGCGTTCGGAGCAAAATAATAAAAACACGTTAATACCTACGAGTAAAGTGCTTAATATTCAAGATTGATTATGAACTACTGTCACATAGCAACTAAATTAAATCATATGAATGACATTGGCTTGCTGAAATAAAATCTCACCTCATTGCTAAAACAACAAATATTTTGGGGAAAACGAAAAATTTAAATGTATAAGCACATTTAAAATTTTAGCCTTTAGAAAATAGCAACACTTTCGTCTCACGTGTTTCACGTGCGGCAGGCGGTGGTCACTAGGGTTCCCAACTGTCAGTATTTCAATAGAGATATTTCAGCATGACAACTGGAAATAAGCATCACCCGTAATCCTAAAGAATATTTTTGAATACGCCCCTGTACACTGAACACTGAACTGATTTATAACATTAATTAAAAATAAATAAATTATAAATTAGTATTTGAGTCATAAACTTTTTTTGAATATGGTTATGTTTTGAATTGAAACCTTTTCTGCGTGCCGTTGGATGATTGTTACAATAATAAAATGTTATTTCTGCGATTATCTACTTAAATAGTCAAAATGTTAAAAAACAACATTACAACCCTATTCAAGGTGAAAATGGTCACGTTATACTATGTCCATTGAAATGTTCTGAAACTGTTTTAATTTTCAGAATATCAACTACTATATGTATCAGGGTATGTATTTTCATGGAATTATATGGAAAAAACATTATTCTGGAGTTAAAATATTGAGAAGGTTTTTTGTTCAATTGTTACACCATTAACTGATAGTAGTACAATTTAATGGGGGTCGAATCGCTAAAAGCAATTAGTGGGGTGTGTGTAAGAAATTGCTTTTAGCAATGTCATGTACTATGTTTTATGTCTCTCCCCAGGGTAATTTTTCCTATGTGATGATAAATTTCAGTTTTACCACATCATAATATTGTTCTTTCTTCTCGTAATTAAAATATAAGTACCTAGTTATGGTTGTTGGTTACCTTTTCACCCCTAAACCGCTAAATTGTCAAGGAGTTAAATTGCGACCTGGCGAAGGGTAATAGGAAATAGGCTACTTTTCGTCGTAAAGTCGTGAGAAAGAGCTGACAACCGCTAGAATGGTATCATCATTAACATCATCATCGTCAATATTAATACCCATTAATCGTCCCACTGCTGGGCACGGGTCTTCTCCAGAATATATACTTACCCAATTCATGTTTGATCCTTCTATAATTTTGAATATACTCGCTTACTATGTTACCACAATGTTACTCTCGCTTACCTATAGTGAGGTGATATTACAACATAAGCTATTTGTCACGGATGATAGTGACATAAAGACAGTGTGACCCATTTTCGACATATTCCTGTTTTTGATACTGGTAGTTGACGCATTATGTAGGTATGTAGATTGATTTTAAAAAAACAACACGTGTTTCCTTTCTGTATGTTAATTTATTAGTATGGGGTTATATGGTAATGCCCATTAAAATGAAATTGGCCCTTAACGATACTTAAAAAAGATTTCAAAAATTATCTACGAGTATCAAAACTCATATATTTCCGTGTTACTCATATATGTGGTATATAGTAATACATCTTCATCTGGGTGGTAGCTCGTATCCAGCAATGGAATGGCAATTCATATTAATTTATACACACTGTCTCATTTGTAGTCCTAAACCGCTGAAAAAAATTCGCGAAATATTTATAGGCAAAATATAAGTAGTACTTATGTAGGACAAAATGTATGAACGTGAAGGAAGCTAAAGAAGTATGCAAGAGTTGTAGCAAGTGGCAGTCTCAAGTTTCTGCCTACCCCAGCAGGAAAAAGGCGTGAGTCATGAGTGTATGTTTGTAACTTGTTTTAAAAAGTCCTTTGGGGATGCGAGTGAAACTGCTAGTAGAATTTAATAATACACATAGTTATATCATCACTACATAGTACAAAACAAAGTCGCTTTCTCTGTCTCTATATCCCTATGTATGCTTAAATCTTTAAAACTACGCAACGGATTTTGATGCGGTTTTTTAATAGATAGAGGGATTGAAATGAAATGAAATGATATTTATTTCTGTAAGTAGATCCTTTAAAGACACTTTTACAAGTCATTTTTTTTTCTTTGATTGATTGAAGAGGAAGGTTTATATGTATAATACATACATATTATAGTACAGAAAATACAAGAAATTCAAACCCATGCGAAGCCGGGGCGGGTCGCTCGTAGTTATATATACCTAAAAAGAAAATATCACTGACTGACTGACTGATCTATCAACGCACAGCAAACCACTGAACTGAGCTTTGGCACATAGCTTGTTATTATAATGTAGTCATCTACTATATAAAAATAAGTCGGGTTTTCCTTCCTGACGCTATAAGTAACTCCAGAACGCACGAACCGATTTCCACGGTTTTGCATTCGTTGGAAAGGTCTCGGGCTCCGTGAGGTTTATAGCAAAGAAAATTCAGGAAAAATTTCAACAGAAAAGCGGATTAAAAAGGTTATCAAGACCACGCGGGCGAAGCCGCTGGCGGAGAGCTAGTATGATATGAAATAATTTTGGGAATCCCGTGGGAATTCCCCAATATTCTTTACTTTACATTAGATGATGATGAAATTCCCACAGGATTAGGAATAACTAGATGGATGCGGGTTACATCGTGGGTTACAGTTATAAAAATGCCTCTAATAAAGACAAAAATGAGCTATTAAACATTATCGACGCAGCACTTGGTTTAAGCACAATCCCACAGTTGATAGCTTACATTTTCACGTCAGATAAGAATTGGGATTTTGTAGGCATCAAAGACATACTAAAATTATACTATTCTCTTCTTTTAAATGTCTTTGATGATCGTTAAGGAAAACACTGTTACCAATTAATAATTAACTGCGGTCAGCAAAACACCAAATATTCGTAAAAATAAATTTATTATTATCTTTTTGTATCTTTTAAGCATTAACCATGCTAAGATTTAGCATACAAAAAGATATTTCGACATAGATACGACATGTTTATAGACAAGTTATTTTCTTCATTAAAATTTCTTCAAAAAACTAAATTTATTATGTTACATATAAACTTAAATAAAAAACAGTACTCAATATTTTTGGATATTTCAAAACAGAAACTGCCTAATTTATTGCTTTTGATTTATTATCTTTTGCTGTTAATTATAATTAATACCTACAAAAAAATCAGAATAGAGTAGTAAAAAAAATATTGGTGAAATATGTGATTATACTTATTATAGAGACATGCCTAATCACAATTCACAAATCATAGTAATTGATAGCTTTAGATTTGGAAAGAACCTGAACACTACAAAATTAGTTAGGTTTTTCGACATTAACGAGGTATATTTCTTTATTACAAATAAAGATTCATTCGATTCGATAAATAAAATAAAAAGATATAATTATTTACAAAATGTATACAAATAAAGAAAATAAAATCCCCGTAAATTAGCGCACCTAAGAGTCAAATTACTCCTCCACATCGCTGTCATTTGGTAACGTTGCCAGAAGACTGGCAGTATTGCCACGTTGAATGGCAATGCTATTTATTCGGGCCAAGAACAAAGATCCTTAAGAGCAACCGAGAGGGGTAACTAGCTCTTACACGCAAAAATTCGATGTGGTGGTCACCAGCCAGGCAAACTCCAAGAGGTCCTATCACCGAGCAACTCAAATCTTTTCTCGCCCCTTACGAGATGCGGATCCGAAAAACAGTAAGGAGTGGTCTTCTTAGTAACTTAGCAAGCCTTGAATCAGCAACTGGTTTTGTAGATGGAAGAATATTTAATGACTTCTATGGCAAATGAAATCAAGGAAATAGAAATAGTGTCACCATTGATATGAAAACAACGAAGAAGATAGGTACTATGGCTCGGTTAGGCTCACGTTGTTGTTGACAGTCTAAACCACTGTTACCAGCAAGTTCAGGGTCATATCATCCATTATAAAATCTAGCCAAATCTATTCTTGGCATATTTTGTCGAACACACTCCACTAATATAAAAGTATGATTAGGTATACTTCTAGAAAGAGTGTAAGCAACACGTGATTTTCGTGATATACAGACCGACATGTGACGAACGTGTATTATTACATCACAAACATATTTGTTACCCAAATTCATGTAGAGTTCGATTTATGTTGATTTCACTTTTCGTCTGTATTCATGGAAATAACCCAAGGTACTTGCGCCATTAGTCTCAAGAAATAATTTATTGTTTTGTTTATTTACATATTATTGATTGAAAATAGTAAAGCAAATTAGGTATATAATTATATACTAAGTATTTAAAGGTATTTTTTCTGTACTTTACTTAGTTTCCGAAGAGAAATCTTCAAAGGCGAAGGGGTCCTTTGAAGGGGTGTGTCCAGTATTTAGCCACTACACCTCCGTGGCCATCATGGATAGGAGTTCTTCATAAAATAGCACAGTAGAACCCCCCGCTGAGTTTTATGTATGACCTTGGCTAACGACCAAAAAGAGCTGGCTAACCTCCCTCGAGTCCAAAACAATGTCCGTCAAAAATAAACCCTGAAACGCTTGTTAGGAAGCATTGTTGGGATAATTTATATACAAATATTTTTTTATTATAAACAAATCGACCATGTTTTCTTATATTTGTTTCGCGTTCTGAAAATCGCGGATATAACAAATGAAGCAGTTGCGTACTAGCAGTTTCGATGATATCGGTCTTACTTGTTTGAAGAATTTTGCCTTTAGGATGTATAATAATTATATAAATTAAATCTATATATTTTTATTACAAGCATCTCTCTCAATTGATTTCCCTACTGAAGATCGAAATTTCGGTTTATAATGTCAGATTTCGATCTCCGCTATGGAAAACAAGCGAGAGACAGATTACATCAATTCCGGTCGTTAATGTTATGCTTTGGTAATCAGTCCACCTGTTTTCGACTCTCCTTTGAATCCAGGTGACCCGTATTTAGGTAATAGGCCTATTTTGTCATAAAGAAATAGAAAGAAATGTAGATTAGAATCCACTCATTGTTTGCTGTTTTGTTTGCGTATTTTTCCAAATTAAGTACCTATAACATAATAGCGTAACCATCACACCCGTATTCTCCAAAGGGTTAGGCAGAGATTTATGGTTGTATACCCACAGTTTATCGGTAGAATAAGGTCTGATTTAATAGGTGGGAAGCCTATTGCTATTATTACCCAGGTAGAAATCTAAGCTGCAAGCTGCTACTGGGAATTTAATTTGGATTCCGATAATCCAGAATTTGATTTGAAGTATGAAAGAAGTCCCAGGACTTCTACCATACTCCTCAGTCACGTTTATAAACTCAAGGCTATTGTGGCAGTACCTATAATAAATGCCGGGAATATAATATATTTGTTTAAACCGCAGCAGAATCAAAATACATTTGAAGGTCATTGAGCAAGTCTGTATAACTTTATAACACTAATTGGTAACTAAATTATTGAACACCACGGTCCAGTAAAAAATATCTCTGTAAAAACCATAGATTTTGCCACGGTTGAAATCCTCTTCAAAACTAATCTCGTAAAATGATGTTTAAGTTATCATGAAATCTTAGGGCTACTGCTAGGTACTAGTCTTCTGTAAAAGCAGTTTGGCCAAGCCCACAAATACTTAGCATAAAATAATGTTTACTCAACTCCTTTTAATAGTTCAAATTGTACAGTGATTATCAAAAATCAGCACCTGTAAAAACTTTCAACAGTTTACCGTACAAGCAAGTTTGCTTAGTAAACGAACAAAATAACTATATATACACAGAGCATTGTTCGTATTTAACACTGTTGATAGTGCGTAGTCGATACAGATAAAATCATTGTAGGTTAATATCATAGCAGTAACCTTTTTGTATATAAGAACCTCTTTGATGGATTGGCGAAGATAGTATCTGAACAAAGCTGCGTTTGATGTTTCATTGGAACGATAAAAGAGGTTTTAAATCTGAAATAAGATAAAGTAAATAAGCTTTTAGTCTTACTTACTGACTGACTTTTGGACAGAAAAAATAATAAAATAAAAATATAATGCATGAAACTGACTGACTGACCGATCGATCAACGCAAAACTATAAACGTTGAACTGATTGGGTTGAAATTTCTGCAAATTGTTGTTATGACGTAGTAACCCGCTGAGAAAGTGTTTTGGAAACCCCACGGGACTGGAAATAAATATACGAACGCGAGTAATACCGCGGGGAACAGCTAGTTTAATATAAAACGTGATAGTAAAATTGTATATACTCAATAAATGTTTATATTTATAGAAACTGACTGACTGATTTATCAACGCACGTCTAAGTGTCAGTGAGCTTACAAAACTTTTGATTTGCAATTCAGAACTTAATCAAACCCATACACAATAAATCGTGGAGCCTCGTTTAGTTATGTAGCCCCGCTAACCGTCGGGCGCCAGCAGATTTAGAACCTAGAAACGTGGATTATATTGACGGTTCGCCTTCTCATTTTAAATTCACCCCGTCGTCTGTCCACGTCACGTGTGCTATGGCCTTCAGTATTGAAAATGTCCTGCGCAGTATTTTTACCGTTTATAATACCGCAACTAATATAAATATCAGTAACTCTTAAATTAACTTACAAATGATAGTGTGCATTACAACTGAGACATACAATCAGAATTATGTAACAAGGTTTTAATTAGATTATCTTATTTTTAAATAAACTTTGTTTTAATCTCTAAACAAATGGCGGATTGCGGTATTGAAGGTTTTTTTGCCGAAAAGAACGTCAAAGAATATTTTGAGTTGAAATTGTTACTTATTTAAGTAAAAACATCATTGTTTATGTTTGACGACTCTTTGATTACGTTTTATTATTTTAAGGTCTAAATTACTGTTACAATTTCAATGCGTAGCAGGAAAATTTTCGGGTGATGTCGATGGGAAAATGGACATCACTTTAAAAAAAATTACGTAGGTACATTGAAGGCAAAGGCTAACGAAGTAATCCAATAATGACGTCATAACCATCAAACAGCCTATCAAGGCTTTACAAGTTCACACGACGGCACAGGTGCTACGCTTCCATTCATCTCGCGCGTTCCCACGGCCGAGTTATATTCACCTATTGTACATCCCCCGCAATTCATCCACCCCATTCAAAAGGTTGGGGGTGAGTGAATCTCGTACAGGTAGTCCGTACAAGGTGTTGTGAGAAATACGTTATGACCGTTGAGTATACGTTAAGGATACAATACAGTAGTCAGCACTTACAATAAACTGTGTATGTAGGGCAGTTTTGAAGGCTTTTGTGCTTATATAGATGGATGGACAGCATCCAACCGTTCTATTAATATTGTAACATGTTTTTAAGTCATCCCTGTATAAAAGTCAGCCATCATTTAGAATCAGGTGTAGCAATCATCGTGAAATCTCTTAATAAAATTCTATGCTTCGATTCATAACTACAAAAGTTTTTCAAACTTTAACCCGTCAAATATTTACACTATTGCGCGGTACTAAGTTCAGTTCCAAAGGTCGAGGTAACAGTTTGTGTCCATAATTATGTACTTGTAATTCTATCATACGTTCCGTAAGTTATTCCACAGAAGAAAGAGCTGTTATTAATGCTAATAACAAAAATGTGATAATTATGACATTTCAAGAGTACCGATGCATGCAAGGACTTCCATTATTGTGTATAAATATGGCTTTAGCACAACTTATGTCTTAAATAACATGAGTAATATACGTCACTAGCCACGTGTTGTGGGTGCGAGAACCGGTAAATGTTTTAATTTAATTAATTCATTAATGCAGTCTAAGATACATAATTCATATATAAAGCTATTAATATTAATTAACGTTATATTTTAATCCTAACTCTGTCTCTCGGTTGAACTCGCGTTCATGTCGGTTTTTGTAAATTCTCCTCTAAATTAAGGTGCCTACACCGTTTAAGGAACCATCCTTTTTTAAAGTTCGCCATAACTCCTCTATTCTATTGGGTATATCAGGCTCGTTCCGACTAAAAACCCATTTTGTGTTCCCTTGCCGTATGGTCATGGCATTGGGTCTAGTGAGCACATTCGTTTGTTTTAAGCTATAATTTAAATACAGTCGAGATCTTTGTATTTAGAATTGTAATGCTGTGTGTGTAAGAAAGCCAATAAATTTGCCTCCCGGGCTGTTAGCTATTACAATCCCTGGACCTGGACCAGAGACTACCATTTTTCTATTTCGTAGCTTAATAGTTTCTTTAGATTTCGTGACATGAGTAAGTGGTATTGAACCTTTTTATATATAGGTTTTGTTACCATACAAAAATATAACACTCCTATTAGGAGTTGCTGCATGAAAAGTTTATAAAAAATACAAGGAAGTTCTTAACAATGGCGTGTATAAACGGAAGTGTATCGAAGCTAACGGCGGCGGCTATTATACGGCCTTTTTAGAAAATGTACGCACTTTATATTTTAAATACTTTGACCTCGAACGTTCGGTGGTCTGTCATGGAGTCCGTAGGCCATGGACGTACTATCACTTTTGCAGTAACTAACGTAATCATTTGTATCACTGTCTGGCTCGCCAATTATGTATATTTGTTCGATATTTTATTTCCGCTTGGTGATCACTGAATGCGCCGGGTAATTTCAATATAACAGATATCTACGTAAAAGAAAGAAGATAAAGATCGTTCCGAACTTAGCTGTTAAAGTTCTTTCTACAATAATTGAAGTCAAACTTTGAGTTTCTTTGTCTTATTTTAATTATTTTTGTTGTTTTGTGTACCACTTTAATGAACATAGAAGTCAATTAAATAAATGTGCTAATTTTAATCATATTTTTACCGACAATGATTATGCAGAGTAAGATGAAATGCACGAGTATAAAAACATATAAAACTTCGGAACTTAAGTCGCGATTTAAGCGTGCGCGCCGTCCAGTAAATATGATCCAACAATTACTGTTTACGCACTATAAATCTCCCAGTATCCATGTAATTCTGCGACCGAAACGCTATAAATCCTTGTGTATCGTAAACTTTAATTTAATAATTATGAACGTCATGACGCGGAAATCATGAAGCTGGTCGTGATATATAAAATGGGAATGATTCGCGTGGAACAATGGTACGGGTTATCGAACTGCAATAACATTTCGGTGAAGGTCCCTAGACTGCGAGGTCATTGCTAGATGCCGGTGATTTCATTCTAACATGCCGTCGTAAATATTTTATTTAGTTTTAAATATTTCACTGTTAGCTTCCTTTAATATGATATTGGCTAAAACTAGTATATCATTTATTATTATTATTGTATCTGGTTGGTTATTGGATGATATATAATAGTGTAATAATAAAAATTTGTTATAAAATATTTTTAGAGAGCCATATAAACCCGACTAATGTTATAACTATTAACAATAAAAATGTTTCTTCTAAATCATATCTGGCCGTAAATATAATGGAGAAACAATTATTTTGCGCGATCACATTAAATACCATACAAAACTGACACTGCAATTAAACATAGTAATCAAATGCCCCGCATTAGATAACCAATATTAAAGTAGGTATATGTATCTATATGGTATAGTTACTGTATTTTACTTAGTATTTCCATAATCAAAGGAGTCATAGGAAGAAGTAAGGATGATCCAAGCTTTTTTTTTAGTTTCAGCAGCGGGATGTTAGTATTTTCAACAAACAGTGCTCCACCATCAAGTTTATAGACAATATCGTTACTACGATGATGGTCTCAATATATATATATTTTGAATGACAACCTGATGTGCTTCCCGAGGCACGCACGCTTCTCAATTTGATCAGAATAGTCCACCCATCCATAGATTCACTGCTGCAAGCGCAGCTTAACCTTGAAAATCGATTGGTTGCTGTGGTTATTACTTAGCCCCTCCGGCTCTGGTGGCTTAGTTACCTGAAGATAATAACGCAATTAGTAATTATATGACACCGTTCAACCTCTAAAGGTGAACTCAAGTATGCGGGACGGACTTAATATGTACGTATGTTCTACTCGAATGTACCTATTTAGAGTTCGCTTGTCAAACATGCACTCCCACTTAACAAGGGCGTTTTGTTTTTCGAACATAGTCCTTTAACCGACTTCAAAATAGAAGACGGCTTGCAATACGTTTGTATAAATTATAGCGATAATTATAATGTACCTACGACGATATAGAAGGTGGAAGGGACATCGAGCACAAACGTCGTGACAAGGTTTCACTCAAGGTCAAAAATAAAATGACCTAGGTCATTCATGTAGAACATGATCGGTTATTACAGATATTGTAATTGTTGAGCGCGCAGTGTATTGCTAAAAACACGATTATAACGCTCTGCGCTGCGGCTCCTAAATAAATGAAAAATGTTTTTTTAATTGTAAATCTAATTTAGGTAGATAGAATTAATGTTTTTTTATACGTTCAAGTAAAAAAAAATGCAGAAAAAATTTATGAAAAAGGTTACGGAAAATTTCAACGCAGGGGGGTCCAGAATCATGTACTGATCTCATGGTATTCGGATGTGCGTCGATGTCCCTTCCACCTTGTATACATAATTATGTATACAAAAGGCGACTGCCATCAACGCAGCAACTCAAAATTTGGGGCGTTACTGATATTGCTAGGATAAACTGTCAACAACTGTCAGGCTTTTCAGGCTTAGGCTCTGTCATAGGTAAATAAATAAAATAATAAATAAATATTTTGGGGACATTTACACTGCACCATCTAGTCCCAAACTAAGCAGAGCTTGTACTATTGGTACTAGACAATGGATATAATACTTATATACTTTTTTTTTGTAAATACATACTTATTATACATAGGAAACACCCAGGTGTTTCCTATGTACAAACACAAATACTTATATTCATCATCACATAAATATTTGTGTCTTGTGGGAATCGAACCCACGACCTCCTGATCAGCAGGCCGGTACTCCAACCACTAGACCACAGACGTCGTCAGAGAGGAATGACAACCGGGACCGACTTTTACACAACACGACCGACTTAATATGCTGTTAGCTATATTAATATATAGAATGATACCTATATTATTAAAGCAGTTTTTTTAAATACTTAACTTGCAAAGCGCTCGAATTGAAGAGGGAAAATAATAATTATTTTTCTATTAGACTGCAATTTGCTGATTGACGAGTTAATTATAATCCAAATCAAAACAAAATCTGAAAGGAACGTCCTTTAGAATAGCGTTGTTAATCTGGATTAGGTCGCATTTATACAACTGGAAGCCTCAAGGTTTGCGGTCAACCGTGGGCGTATAATTACTATATATTGAATATAAGGTGCTATTGTTCCGACGTGACATTTTGGAATGGCCTCAATTATTTAAACAATACCCGTGCTTGATTTTGATATGTTTTTTTAGATTGATATTGTGTTATTCATATTTAATTGTAACAGGATACCAGCCTCCGAAGTATGTACACTATGTGTCCTACTATAACATCATCTACTGTCAAGCTAATTAAAAAAAATATCCTAACTCGTCGTGTTTCCAATAGACGGATTTTATTTGTCAATACCTAAGTATAAAATACAATTTGTACTTATACGTAATTTCCTCAGAGATAAAAAGAATTGAAGATACGCATGCAAGTAGGTTGTTTTCTTTGGTTTCAAATAAATTGATAGACTAAATGGAGTTTCTTGCCGGTTCTTCTCCATAGGAAACGACTAATTTGGAACCGTGCACCTAGTTTCGACATTTCATAAGTGCCTGCATAAGGTCTATGTGAAAATAAAACTATTTTGATTTTGATTTTATTTTGAAATTTATTTATATTATTATTATATCTAATTCCTAATTTAATATTAAACACCATTATTCAATTACCCCAATTTATCTTAAAAGGTCACGTTTGATGCACTGCAATCAGATACACACAATCACATATACTGTGAAGATATTAACCGTATTAAATGTGTAGTTTTATTATTATTGCATTTAATTTAAGCTTCATAATCCGTACATTGACTCTTGAGGACGCACAGAAAAATTTATGATACACTGAAACTCATACAAATAAGAATTATTATAATTTTAATAGTTCAGTAGGTATACAAAACTGTTTCATATATAAACAATTTTTTTTTAAATAATATAACCACCTCATTGGTGACGGTCTCATAAGTCGTCGCAACTGCTACGCTGTATTTTTCTGTGAATTTTCTAGTAGCAGCTGAATTTGTGCGTGGTTGATGGAAATAGGCTCGCCCTCTATTTATTACAAGGGACCTAAACGTACTGGCGAAATGTGGGTGTATAGCAATATGCCTCTGCTTACCCGGAGACCTCGAAACTTCTCAATTGAAATTCCTAATATATTTTACCTCTATGTAGATCAATAGCCTGTATAAGACGAATTTATTAGATTTGCACAAGTTGCGACATGTTTGTTCCTAATCATTTTACATAAAATATTCATGATTCTAATGAAAAAGCGGTACATTTCGAAATCTTAGCGGGACCCTCTCCAAATTAGACAACTGTAATTTTTAATCAGCCTAGTTGAAAAATTCGACAAAAAAGCATATACAAGTGATAAAAAGTTCTATGTCCATTAAACCTCACTGTATTTCTCTAAGTAGTTTCATGTTCTTCCTCCTAGCCTTTTCCCAACCATGTTGGGGTCGGCTTCCAGTCTAACCAGGATGCGGCTGAATATCAGTATTTTACACGGAGCGACTGCCATCAGACCCCCGCAACCCAATGTCTAGGCAATACCGATATTCGAAGGAAAGACTGGTTGTCAGGCTTTTTAGGTTTCTGATTACCACTAACGATTGTCATAGGTGTTCGTATGACAACCAGGACCGACGGCTTTACGTGCTCTCGGCAAGTGTAGCTTAACCTTGCAGATCGGTTGATCAGCGTAGTTACAACTTGTTTCTCTAGTTTCATCATTGTTCTAATTTGCAATAGGCGCAATATTGTCTCTTCAATGACAGTAGGTACATGATCATCAATTATCATAATAAAAGCATATAATGCAATGTTCATTTAATTTTACATTACACAAAATTGTAAATTATAAAACAATAATAAGTACTGGTACTGTTAATTAGCCTAGTCGTCGTAAGAGCGACTGCTTTGCTTGAAATTTTAGGTCCAATTCCCGGGTCGAGCAGTGTTATTGATATTTCTATGAAGTTCTAATAGCAGTTCGTCGATTTGTGCCCGATTAATAGAATTAGTTTACTAAAGGGACCCTAATGCTGCTGTAAATCGAGTTAATTCCCATATAATAGTAAGCGAGCCTATGCCAAATTATCCACGCCAGAAATCCAAACTAAGCTTCTTACTGAGAATTTCATAGAAAAACTCTATATAACCTAGCTTAACCAGAAGCGAAGCGTGGACCCCGCAGAACTCGCTTACGACATGACCACCTTACGTGTATTTGAAGAAAGAAGAAACGGATTCATATTTAAACAATGCAACATCAACATCGCGACCATTATCTCAAAGGAATATCGAGTGTTCAAAGATCAAAGCTATTTAAGCTTGCTCCCCTCTATTTGCTGAACAAAAATCCTGGGGTTAAAATAAATATGTACCAGAAGCAGGACACCTGCGCTATTCAATTATTGGTGCTATCTAGAGAAATAAACAAAGAATCGATTGAATTCTTTCATTTGCATACATTCACTTCAAATTGAAATCGATAAATAATAATTGAAAGCTAATGTAAGTGATGGAGTACGTATGTAGACGGTCGCGTCCGATAATTTAACACTCATAAAATTATACTACGGACTATAATAAATAAATAAATATTTTGAGACATTTTACACAGCACCTGTAGTCCCAAACTAAAAAGAGTAGACAATGGATATAATACTTATATAGAGAGTACTAGACAATGAATATAACACTTATATGTAATGCATTCCAAATGTCTTTCGTATATATGAATAAAACACTTATATATTTTAATCCTGTGGGAATCAAACCCACCACCTTGTGGTCAGCAGTCCGGTAGGTACTTGAACCACAAAACCCCAGACGTCTTCAAAGCGATCGAATCGAACGAACTATCTAACAAACCTGCCAACTTGCAAAGGAAAAGCTTCTTTTATTTTACCTAAACTAAAAGGTAAAATTGTACAGTCACGCTTAGCATACAGCAAAATAATTACATTTATAATTTACTTAATGTTACCTTATCTCGGAATATTATGCATAAGTATCTCTATTTTAATAAAAAAAATTACATTAGGAATACTTTGTGCTGTTATAAATGTCGATCGTTCACCTCAAAGATATTCGTGATATTTAAGACGTTATTAATATTCACCATTTGTTTTTAAATAGGTAGGTAGGTACCATTTTGGTTTCTAATTAACGCAGAAAAATATAAATTTATATTATTATATCGTTCGAGAAATGTAATTACTAGATGGCGATGTCGTTGGATTGCATTGCATAATTATTATCTTAATTGCATTTGTTGTTGATCAATTAATATGATTTGTTTTAGTTGGTCCCTAGCTTGTTTTTTTTAGAAAATTGACAGTAGAGTCGCCTCTACTGCCTCGTTGGTCTAGTCCCAAGCGCGACTGCTTACGCTAGAGGTCCTGGGTTCGAATATATTGCGCCACTATATTGCCGTCAAATCAACCGGGAACAAATCCAGACATCACTTCTAAGAATTTTCCAGAAAAGCCCAGCAACACTATGCGCATCCTGGAAATCGAACCCATCGAGTCTAGTCACTGACTCACAGACTGACCGCATAGACGCAGCGATCGGTCGATCAACATAATTATAAGCCACGAGATCCTATACTCACCTAATTTAATGTCTTAAAAAATTAAAAACAAATACCATTAAAGTCTTGCTCATTAAAGTTGTTATTATAAAAGAAATTCTGTATAGTGCCCTTAGTATATCTGTATGTGTGTGTGTCTAGTTGTTTGTAAAAGTGTAGTATGTGATGGTACGTGTCATACGTGTGTTTTTATGTAGGTGTTTATTTTAAATTACTCAAATAAATCTAAAGTTACAAACATTAATTTACTTAAATTTACCACTACTTCGCATACGAGTACAGGAAATCTAAATAACACAGCTGCTTAAAATAACATCAATTAACAATTTATAGTCTCTATAAAAACAATTTCGAGTTAGCTTCGCCTTAACGTTGGTATCCGTTGCTATTGATATGGAAAACTGATGTGCGAAAATGTCACGTGAAAAATCACGTTGCAAACATTATAATACAAAACCTTCACATTGGTTGTTCACCTTACAGTTTGAGCTACAGCTATTTATATAAAGTTTTTATATACCTATATACTTATATAACAATAAATAAGTACTTTTTGTAAGCAAAAATAAAGTTAACAAACCACAAAAGATTTAAGACTGATTGCAGCAACGCCACCTAGAGACTACAAAGTTAAACAAAACCCGACACGCAAGCTTACAGCACACAACAAAATTACTGTACGGATGTATGCGTCTACATTCAATTCTAATCACGCACACAGACGTGAAGACATAGAAAAACGAGCATTACGTACTCACACAAACAAGAGTCGTTACAGCCTCTTACGTGAAGAACGTAAGCGACTGCGGAACTCAAGATGGCTGACATTGGCAATGGCAGGTCGTTGACCCAGCGCGCGCGCAGCCTTCAAAGCTTAGATCTAGCATTAGAGTGGTTGTTATTTTCTGTTGAGTTTTTATTTTATCATAAGACTGTTTGGTACGCCAAATGTTTTTTGTTATGAGTAGATATTAGTAGTGAACAATGATATTTAATATGTTAGATAATTACTTATTGATTTGTAAGTTACTCAAAATTATCGAAGCAAGTGTTCATGTCAGAAACCCGTTCACTTTGACGGCTTCTATAGGTTATTATATTAATTTATCAGCATAGTAAATTGACTTTATTTAAAAAGTATGTTATCGTTTCAATTCACGCACGATTTCGTCTGTATCTACTGATAACCATAATTTACTGTAATAATAAAATGAGTTTTAACAGGTACACAAGTATCAAATGTGACTGTTGATTTAAGTTTATATATGGCGTACAAAATTATTCCGCATTGCCACCGATAAAACATTTGAAAGTCAGTAATTAAAAATATTAGGGTATAAATATTTATTTGTTTATTGGCGCGAAACTGTATTTTGTAAACCAGTACTAATTTGATTAGTTAGCATTTATTAATCAATTACCTAGGTACGTAATTAAGCGCACAAAAACAAGTCAATGATTAAATAGAGAACAAACTGTAAAGATTTTATAAACAGCAGGCTACCGTTAAATACTGTAAATTAGAATTCAGGATAGATATCCTGCTTTTGCCTTTTTTCAGTATACCTACTCGTAAAAAATAGTGTTTTCGTTTTTATATCAATAAATTGCTTAATCTGCAAACAAACAAACTGAAATTCAATTTTGTAACCGCAAAGAAGATAAATTAGTAAAATACGTTATTACAAAACCGAACATCCGGATTCAAAGTGTAAAAAAATAGCAGAATAGATTGTATATAGCAAAGCATGATTCCATGAACATTGATCGTTGCGGTAGTGGCTCCGCGGTGCGGCGGGCCGGCGCAACCGCGGAATGTAGCTCAAACTAACGGTGCGTGCGCGCCGCGAAAAAACTCAAGTTCACTATCACGGAAGATTGCGCGCCGACGACGCCATTACCGAGCGGTTACGTTGTCGCGTCGGCTACTAGGTATTATGCCACTATGTAACTATGCATTCATTGCATAACACGTGCCATATACTATAACACGCATTTTATGTCAATATAGAGTAGTAATTAACGATTTTGCTTGATCTTTTCAATTGATTGTTACGTCTTCTTTGTTAACGAAACTTATAACTGCTCCTAGTAAGTAGTACTTATTCTACAACTGAAATATCACAAGATTTTTCTATTGTAGAATCTTGATCTTTCACTCTCTCTCCTGTTTCACTTAGTTTCTTTGTACCTACCTGAAGTGGAAGCTACGCATTTATTTTCCAAAACCAACCTATGAAAGCACTAAAGACTCTTCTACTAGGATAGTAGGTTTATTTTATTGACTATTTTGCTATGGCATAACTTGTAATGGTGTTCGAATGAACCCATTCAAGGCGTGTCAAATTATAGCTAAAACGTTTAAATAAATTGAAGATGGACATAAAATAATATTATGTTATTTGCTATAAAAGTATCAATAGGTAGTTATGAAACTTTTTGTTGGGAACCGTTATCAAGCGCGCTGGTATGACACAATGAGTATTATACAGTTCACATTGACATTAGATTCGCTCTCGTAACGACCGACTGTTAGTTACGAGAACCATCCGGTAGGCTTATGATTCATGGAAATTATTTAAAAAAGTCATATGAGGGGGGGGGGGGGGGGTGAGGTATCTTAAATAAAATACATTTCGATATTGTGTAGAAGAAATTACACGAAGAAGAAGAAATTACCCTTTCTTCATCTTATCAAAGAAGTTTTTTTTTTTTTAGGACGGATGTAGATTCTAGCTCAGGAGCTTTGGAATCTTAACCGGGCTTGGATCAAAGAAGTCCACCGCTGATCCGGATATATGCCGCTTGCATCCATCGACTCCTTGCAGCCTTTATCAGGTCAACTATCTATCTTGATTAAGGGCGTTCTACGCTTCGGTTTCTGGTAAATGGTCTCCACTCGAGAATATCAAAAATGACCATTACTTTTAAGTTATTCATAGATTGACGTTACGTTGTTGTCCCGGATCTTAATGAATGTGTTAAACTTCTAAAGATCTTTCGATTCGAGGAAAAGGTGATTGACTGATGTATCAACGCACAGCTCAAATTTCAGCCCAAAATAGATAAACGCGAGTAATATAGCGGGAACAGCTAGTATATCTTATCTATACTATTTATATATATAATATTATTATAAAGCTGTAGAGTTTGTTTGTTTGGTTGAACGTGCTCAGGAACTACTGGTCTGATTTGAAAAATTCTTTCAATCTTAGAAAGCCCGTTTATCGAGGAAGGCTATGGGATACATATACTCACGCTACGACCAATAGGAGCGGAGAAATAATTAAAAATGTTGCAAAAACGGGGAAAAAGCCCGCGACATCGTTCCCGCTTGTTCGCCGTTCTCACTAGCCTTTGTTGGTTAATAAAATAAAATTGTACACTAGTACACTTAAGATAAGTAATTCAATATGTTTCCGGAAATATAGGTACTACCTAAAACATAAGGAACCCCGTGTCTATGGCTGTTCGTACTTGGCGTTCAATATTATCTTACATCTTCTATTACCACTGTTATGACGTGAGAACCACATTGTTCCGATTGCTACTAGTGTGGGTAAACCTGCTTAGTCTTAAATATTAATTGAGTTATATGCACTGAGGTCGTGTTAATTTTTAGGATGTGAGAGAGGATGGAGGAGGAGTATGGAGATATGACCATGACCATGCTTGGTAAGGCACATCCCTGGGGAGACCAAAAGGGTCTCCCCAGGGTTATCAATACCAACCTTCAAAGAAACGGGAGAACTTGATTCCATCATACGTGAATTTATAAAGGGCTAATTTTTGACGAACCGAGGTTACGATTAATTTACGCCAATGTTGAGCTGATTGATTCACCTCAAAATTCAACTCACTCGTATTTACTGGGATGGAATACTAACATTTATAAAATTTTAATTTAATTTAAATAAGTTGTTAATGATACCTACGAGAGCTTATATCCAGCTGTGGAATTCGTCGTTTGATGCGCATGACACGACCAATAACGACTTAGTTGGTTCCGGAGTTATTGTGTATGTATGTCTAGGACAAAATACAACAATTGTAATAACATTATGTAACAAGTATTAACAATACGGTATTGTTCCAAAAATAGTTGAGTGTATACATTTATGGTATACATACATAACATGTGTTCAATAGAATGAAAATTCAAATGATGTTGTAGTAATCTACAATAATAATGAATAATTTAAAATTAAACACTAATTGTTTACATAATATTATATTAAACAATCAATATTCATTTTCTTTTCCACTTAAAAAGTATCAAGACATTTTTGGTAGGTTTATCCTCAATTTTTGACGAGAACAAAATTATTTATTATTGTGTAGATACATTTAAATTACAAGGAAAATTTGTATAAATCAGTAACACTTGGACACTTGTCTAACACCGATTAACCTTGAACATTAGAATGCCGAAAGTAATCGAAAAATAAATTAAACAAAATTGAAGCAACAATAACACTGTTCAAATGGCTATTCGTTTGAACGAACATAGAGTGAAATGACCTAAGATAGATTACGTCATCAACTAAATAGAACTTAGGCTAATATTCGGAGAAGATGCTAAGCATAAACTTACGCTTCTGCATGTCAAATTGTAATACCAATTTAACATACACTTTACGCTTAGCATCGTCTCTGAATATTAGTCTAACTTGAGTACCAATTACTCATTGCTTTGATTGACATTCGATAAAGAATTATATATTTTTTTACGTTGAGTGATGATATTATTATAGAATCATTTAAAAACGAACGAACAAAAACCTCATTTGGAAGACAAACACTTTCTTTTTTTAAATGTTAAAATAATAACTCAATGTAGGGATCCAATCTGATTCCTTCTAACAAATGACCATGTTGCAAACACCTGCACCTGTCACCAATTTTCGACCATAAAATAATACAAATCAGGTGCCTTGTTTTAGAAGATTCATTACCACTGTCCAATTTTGTTGTATCACATTTTGGAAGCCGAATTGTGATCATAAAATCGACTTTACATGGTAAGAACTGGGACTATTATCCCGTAACATTGTTGGTTCTAATGACCTATATTTGTAACATATGGGTCGACAACGGGCAGCTGATGGTAGGTCAGGAATGGGTTACTAAGGCAATAATTTCGACTGCTATTATCGAATATCGGTTTGCTTTATTTTTGGGACTGAAGGAATTGCTGCGGGCAAACGATGCTAATAAGGTGTTCAGTTTCTCAAACTTTTGCACCTTGTGCTATCAAAGCTTGGCCATCTAAAAAGAGGTTTATTGAAAAACTTGTCGAACAGGTGCGGAGAAGGTTTGCTGATTTTAGTTTATATTTTCCTGGTCGATGTATTACGATTCTAATAACAAAAGAGGTTATATTTCAGTTACTTCATACGCAAGGTGGATATTATTTTACAACTTAATGATTTATTCTGTTATAAGTGCGTTTGGCTGATTATAAACTCAAAATAAAGGTATGTAGTTTTATTTAAATTTAAATATAGGGTAAAAACAAAAGCGGCTCGACGAATGAATAGTTTTGTATAGGTACCTACTACCTAGATAATTGTCACTTTTCTTTTTTCAGTACTTATTGTAAATAGATATTGCCAATGGCAAACATTTAACGAACACACGTCTAACGTACGAACAAGCAAAAAGTTATATGTATTAAACATAGCTATAGGTTGTGCTAGACATGACAAATTACTTATTAAAGTGTAAGGTTAAAATGTCAAAGCCTTAATTTTTGTTGTCACCGACATTTTAATTTGTTTTATTTGTTTCAAACTGGTTTATTTGCCATAATGATATGGTGTAAATTAATTACGGAATAAACTGCGTCCATTAATTAAATTAAATAATTAGGCATCGTAAACAAGAATTTAAATTTTGGCTCTTAAATCTTATAATCTTGTAATTTTTTTTTGCAATCGTTGCTATTTTAGTCGCCCGTATCTAGTCTATATAATTGAAATCAGAAAAATCTTTAATTTTTTTTATAGTATAGATACAAGTTAGTTATAATTTATGTTATACCTATCAGCTCGTTAAAGCGTCTGGTGTAATTAACCGGAAAGACGCAAGTTGGAACCCTGTCTGAGATCGAATTTTTCTTTCGCTAAAATTCATATAAATTTCAAACCGGACCGTTTCAGTACCGACCTATACCAATCATTTTATTACCGCCTCATCTAAGCGACTATATCCTCGTCGGGTCGTCTGCACCTTGTAGGAAACGCATCTTCCTACGATACCGCACCTGCGGCAAGCTCCCACGCTCGTGCACTATTACTGTGCACGACTGTACAAGTACAAGATACAATCTTACAGAGATAGTTCGACTTCTAGCCTTTGTTTGACTACATTCGGATGTCAGGACACACACCCAGAAATTGACTACTACTTCACTACTTAACAAAAATTAGTACTACACTAGTAATTTTTGTAAAAAATAATAAAAAATTGTGACATCAGAATGAATAATGTACATTTTATGACATTGATAAAATAATCCTATTTCAATATTTCCCATTGATCTAGTGGCTGCAATCGCCTTTTCTGAAAGGAGGTATTGGGTCGAATGAGAATTCGTTTAGTTTTTTCATGAAATGCGCATTAGCACTAGCTTAATGGCAGTAGGCTTGCCCCCTATTACATGGGATATTTGGGACATACGCATACCGGCTAATAGGGGAGAAGACTGGTATTGAATTTGTTAATAATCACACGCTTTGTGAAAAAATCTTAAATCGACCAAGAAATACCTGAGATATTTATCTCAGAAAAAAGATTAAAAGACTTTGGTGGGGATTGAGAGGGGATGCTCTGTCTCTTTCCCGCAAAACGAGTGTTAGTAAAGAATTTTTATGGCGCACGCTATTTTTGACGTCAGTTGCAAGTATAGTGCTCTCTCTTTCTAGCATAAAATTCAAATGCTTTTAACTTTGTTATTTTTGAACCAATTTAAATTTTGTTTTTGATAATCGGCTCTATTTATGGTCAACTTTTTCATGAGGCCATAAAAAATAATTAGTCGCATAGCCTATTGTAGGCGTACAATTTAATTCATGACCCAAAGACAGACACCAATATTATATATTGTATTGTGCTATAACATTTGTTCTGATAATATGGCTTATCATTGCCATTTTAATTATGAGCACTCCCTCACAATTTTGGACTCAGTAAGTGTAAAGAGTGGATTACATTTGTAAGACTTTAAATTCTTAAGTGCTAGCCCACATACCTTAATTCTTACAAATTGACTTCACGATTTAACATAAGCGTTCCGCATTTGGTCGCTATAAAAATTAAGAAATACGAGTATACTGGACCTGACAAATACTGTTAAAGCTAAGCCGATTTTACAAACAAAATACTTCTCCAAGACCTACCATTACTTATATACTTACTCATAAACTGTATAAATATATTATACAATTTTAGTAACAACAGTATGTTATGTGGATCCGAAAATCAACGTTTTATTACATAAATACATAAATTCTCGCAAGTAATTAAGTATTGATAAACCTATCAATACTTAATTACTATGTTATGTTTAAGGGCCATGTCAAAAAAATGGCAAATCAAAAATCTGCTACCGAAAATGTCACTATTCATTTAAAAATTTCATAATGCTTGACATGGGAATCGTACCCAGGACCTAAAGCGTAGTAGTAGAACCACCAGGCTAATGAGGCAGTGTGAAATGCGATGCGAAAATGCGACAAAATTACTCAATTAACACCAATTTAATGTTTCCTAGGCATAAAATAAATATAAAAAGACTAATTGATTGCTAGCACTGTCAAATAGATACAATGGTATCGTGCAAGGTGCGTTTATAAATAGGCTGACATTTAGGTACCTGCTGCGGTTCTGCACATACGTTTAATACTCCCATTTAAAGATCAACAGGAACGAAAGTTCACATCGCATCATTTTTATATTGAACGAGAAGTATGGTTAAAAACTTAGGACAATAAAACGCTTTTAGCAGTGTTTAACTTTATTCAAAAACCGATATTGTATCGCGACTAGACGCTTAAGTATTTAATGTATTTTCTATTATTCACAAATCGACTTCGTAAAAGAGGTATTGCAATGGACACAGCTAGAAAGTAATAACTAAACAAAAAGCTTTATTTGAGATATTTCTCAAAGAGCCTTTTGACAAATATCTGAAAGGAGGCTTTATTATTTATTAGTTTATATAGTAAATTTATTCAATTCAATATAAATAACTCTTAGATTTTGATAATTTGATAGATGACAATAGCAATCAATTGATTTTGTAATTCAAGTTATTAAATAAAGAATTTAATGATGTGCTTTGGAATCAAAGATTTATATCTTATAGTGGATTGGCGTGCTTCCATATAATTTTATATTTTACGAGTCCAAGGGACCACCACGAAGCGATAAAAGATGAAAGATAATAAATTAATTGTTTTACTTAAATGTACAGTCGAAAAGTTAACTGCACTTATATTGCGAAATAAGTTGAATTCAATTTAATTAAATTTGGATTTGGAACGTGATGAACGAGTGGTAAACAAATATGTATAAGAGTATATATAGGCTATAACAAATATATACGTATAAATAATATGGGCTGTCATTCCTAACACTCGAATGATTAAATCTGCTATTTTCCCAACACTAGTGTGTCAATAGTGTCTCGATAGAATAGTTTTACACATTTGGTAGTCTGCTCTTTATTTGAAACTAGTGGCGTTCCAGTGACTTTCCATTGAACTACCATTCAATTGTCATAGACGGACAGACACAGCTTTTGCTAGCCCGGTCGTCAATAGTTTACGTCTGTTATTAATTATTATAAATCAAAATACTAAATAATAAATAAAATAATAATATAGAAGCCATTTTAGTGAAAGCAGTGATAGCCTAGGGGTATGACCACTGGACTGCCAAGTCAAAGGTCTCGAATTCGAATCCAAGGCACGCACCTCTGACTTTTCGGAATCATGTGCGTAATTATCACTCGCTTTAACGGTGAAGGAAAACATCGTGAGGAAACCTGCATGCCTGAGAGATATTCTCGACGGCATGTGAAGTCTGCACACCCGCATTAGGCCAGCGTGGTGGACGATGGCCTAATCCCTCTCATACTGAGAGGAGACCCGTGCCCAGCAGTGGGACAGTTAATGGGTTGATGATGATGACATTTTAGTGACACACAACCGAACACTATTGGTAGGATATTGAGTATTTAGCAGCATACCTAATTTGTCAAAATCTCAATAAAATCTCAGTAGTGTGTCGGTGGGGCCCTGGACACTTAGGAGAGATTAAATTTGAAGAGACTGACTGAGCTCAGATAATTATGTAGTTAACTGGACAAAGATAGGTTATAGGCACACAGTCATTGAATTAATTAATTATACAAAATGTCGAGTTGTTGTAAGTGTTGCTGAGAGTGTGGCTTTCCACAATAGTTTCCTAGGTAGAAAAGGAAGATCGTATTTTTTACAAGAACGGAACCTTATGCCTAAAATTTTAATATTTCTCACGGTCAAACCACCGAACGCTTTCACTGTTTTTTTGAAATCATATCCTCATAGGTTTTTTGCTTTCAATAATGAACAAAAAATTTATAAAAAAATCCCTTTCGATTTCCGCTCAGGCGCCATCTGCTATTATTCTTGTCATGTGTTTGTTTAGATTACTTTTTTTCTCGGTCCGGATTTCACCGGAAGTCGGGACTCATTGAATGTTGTTTAACATTTAATTTTGTACATTATAGTGGTTAACGTATTTCATAATCAGAATGAATGGGATGATTGGAGCACTTAACATAACTTATTATGTGATGCAAAAACCATAAAACCAAATTATGGTATAGGTAATCGTATGGATATGTTTTTTTTATGTTGTTGTTCTTTATTTAATGCTACTATAATGTGAATTTTATACGAATTATGTATTTAATAAAGCTTTTTCAATTAGAAAATATAAGTGAAGTATTATTTACTGTATGATTCCGAACAAGGCAGTTACAGTCTACAGCTTTGAAGTGTAGTACTTACTATTTAAAAGTAATGTATTAGTGAAGCGTTCTCTCCCAATAACAAAGAATAATTTTAACTATATTTGCTCTTCGTGTTCGCTTTGTAAATCGCTATTCGGATCCTGACACACGCGAATATTAGACATTTTGAAATAAAACTATTTCTTACGGATTCTATGGCGTTTATTATAATTTAAATCCCGAGGTTTCTGACCCTTTACAGCGTCCATGGTCGCGGGCAGACATCGGAATTTAAATTATAATAAATGCGATAGAATCCGTAAGAAATAGTTTTAATAGTTAATTTTAAATTTTACAAAATATTAAATTTAGTTAAAAAATTGTGATAATTGTACCTTAATATTTATTTTCATACTACTGGTTATATTGATATGCTATTACCTTGAAATACGCGCTTTACGAATTAGTTTTGTCATCACATTATCTCGTCCACAGCCATAGTTTAGGCTTGAGAGAAGCGACGACATGATTTAAATCTCGTAACGCGAATATTACACCTTGAGTTTTGTGTAATATTGCACGACATCAAAGCGGAACTTTAAGCGGATTTTCATAAGTTTTAGTAACGGCCTAAGTTGAAAATTAACATGTATTGTCCTTACTACTATTGTAACTTAAATAAATATAACACTAGAAGAATATCCGATTCTGTTTGTGCATCCAATACCGTCCCATATCTAACAAAGCACAAAGCCTTGTGACGCCTTTATGTTATTCCGTTTGGGGCCAATAATGGGTGCTCCTTCACCCTTCAATGTAACAGTTTCAAAGAAAGTTTTACGACTAAAGATAAACGAACGTTAGTTCTTTTGCGTAAACAGGTAAATATTTTTATTGCCTCACAAGGAATGTTATCATCAAAGGAACCGACGCTCTGGACTTTCTTTCGGACAAATTGGGCCGTGATAAGAAATGAGAGAGATAACATTTTTGTAATTCGGGGGCATACTCTTTTGCACTAATTACTTTGCATTTTTAAGTTAAATTATGATAGTTTATTGTATTTATTGGCTTTAACGCGTTTCTTAAATATTTGCACCATGGTTTATAATATTCAGTATTTTTTTTTATTCACTGTTAATGCACCTACCAATTTCTGTCTCTGCATCACCCTAAAAGGTCGTAATTTTATTCCTTATTCATTACCTCTGTCTCTGTACAGCATAAAGAATAAGTGAAAAATAATATTTAAAATAAATAAATCAAATAAAAATAAAAATATTTTATTCTCAAGCAACATTATCGGCTCATAGTGTGTTAGTACAGTTACTTAAGAACTATGTTAGTAAACATATACAAATAAATTTAAATTAAAAATAGAAACAAAGTAAATACCACTGTGAGATTTATCAAGTTCCATTTATAATAATAATAATAAATATCCTGGGACATTTTTACACAGCACCATCTAGTCCCAAACTAAGCAGAGCTTGTACTATGGGTACTAGACAATACTATATAATACTTATATACTTTTTTTTGTAAATACATACTTATGATACATAGAAAACACCCAGACAAACACAAACACTTAAGTTCATCACAATAAATGTTTGTGTCCTGTGGGAATCGAACCCACGACCTCGTGATCAGCAGTCCGGTACTCGAACCACTAGACCACAGACGTCGTCGATTTAAAACATGCAACTTGATAAACCCACCTATGGTTGGCCCATCCAGCCTCTCTGCAAATACCCAGACTCAAATAAAAATGTTTATTTCACTAAATACAATCTTAAAATTGTGTTAGTAAGCTTAAAACCGTAAGAAGCACTGCTGTATAATAATTATAACGATTAAATATATTTTTTTAGATGTCTTGTACTGCAATTTTTGGTGTTCTGTCTTATTCTAAGAATGGCTATACTACCAAATGGAAATTTACAAGAAAGAGCTCCAGCTTCAGCGTGAAAAAGCTACGGCCAATGTATTATTTTTAATATCGTGCCATCCAAGTGGCGCCATCTGTAATACTGGATACAAATTATATTTTTTTTTAAACAAAAAATTAAATGAACAGCATCAAGAACATCAAAATGTTGTAGATGTAATCAACATTCATCGACCTGTTAATATAAAGACGTAATGAACATTTAACCTTACTAGATACACAAAAAGATACACATATGTATCATTACCCATATCTACTTTATAACTTTTGGATGACTTGCAATTTTTTTTTGAAAACTTGGATTTCATTCACGTTAACCTTTTCCTGCGAATTCTGGAATTTGAAGAGTCACACCAATATCACATTCACCGGATGTAATATAACCCTTGCACATAAAAACACAAAAATTACGTTTAAGATAAACTCAGTTTCCGAAAAAATAGTAACAAATAGAGAGTTGTTTCCTGTCCTATTGATCAAATTGATGTGTGTATGGTGACCATGATAGGGGTGAATGAAAGGATATTAGTTAAACTGAAAATAGAGAATAGTTCAGGAGATGACATGAGAGATCAATTGCTACAATGTATACTAGAAACTGGGCAGGTTATTACTAATGTAAATATTAGGTTCAACATTTTAATCTATGTTTAGCAAAATATACTGTGTGATACATACAGTTTATTTTATTCAAATAGCGAAGATGTGAATCTCAAATTCCATTTTGCTTATAATTATGTGGCTCTTATTTTTACATCAATACCGTATTAGTGCTACCTATAAATATAAATGCGGAAAACTATAATTATTGCATATTTTTGTCAAAAAACTATAATATTAAATTTAACAACTTCATATTTATCGTCACAGAGAATGTCCTAATATCCAATTGTGAACATGGCCAGCTTACAAATAAGGTTTCCGAAAAAAGATTTGTTGTTGCTAGGAGCGCATCTGTCAAAGTTCCCACGGGGCGATAGGAAAGGATTGCACCCCTACCAAGCCTCACGTGATCAAAACGCGATACTCTCAATTTATCTTACCTGCTTTCTTGACATGACCTATTTTTTTTTTCCATTTCTTTCTGTCTTTGCTAAGCGTTTATTATATTTTTTATACTAATACCGCTTTGTTAATAAATATATTTCATATTCTTTCTACAAAATATTACATACTTAATCATGTTTTAAAAATACACCTACGGGAATTCGTGTAAAACACAAATACCTATTCAACCGCTTTAACTGAGGTTGGAAGTCAACCCCAACATTGAGAAAAGGCTAATATATGATGTATAACGAATAAATTTGCGAGTTAACAAGAGAGAGAGAGAGAGAGAAGAGAGAGGTAGGGCACAGCCATTTATGGCTCAAATCTAGAGCAGCCCATCTGGGGAAGTACCTAAAAAAAACAAGTACAAAGTGCCCTACATTACTTAGAACTTTTCCATGTATAGTATAGGTGTTTTTTTATATAACAAATACACTTACATTGTAATTATTTTATACATATACCTACATAACAGTCTCCACCCAGAACCATACAAATATTAGCTACTGTGTAAGCTAGAAAAACATTTGTACCCTAAGAATCGAAACCTCCTCCCAGGGTACAGAAGCCACTACATCAATCAAACCGTTAAATGCCGCCATTAACTTTGGAGTTGATAAAATTACCGACGCCGCGCAAACCACCTCTACAAAAGACATCAACGCATACACGACATAACTACGAGTATGTGCTAATTCAACTTCATAAAATTCGTATTACGTTTTAATGTTTGAATATTTTAAGCTAACAGATAAGGTTGTCTATTAGATATTACTTAATACTAACAGGTATAACTAGTATCGGTATATGCGGTAGCGGTACTTACCTATACGACTCTGTAATACCTGTCAACAAATAAAATGTTAATTGTCAGAATGTAAAATTCGCATAAAATATTTGTTTTAACATGTTAAAAAATTCGTAATGTCCAAAGACAATTCAAATTTTAAAATATAGTAGAAAATATATGTAGGATTATACCCTACAAAGGTTTAGGCATAAGTGGACTTATGTACCAGTTATTGTGTACATACCAACTCAAATAAATCGGTTGACCTAAACTTCGAGCTGCTAGGGTATAATATCAAAACACTGTTTGATCTAAGAATCGATCCCAAGACTTATTTATGGCAGCCGTACTTGTGACCTCTAACACAATGAGACAGTTGAAACATTGTATAATATTAGGAATGTTAAAATAATGAACGAAGAACAAAGAAGGAACGCTTAAAAAGTATTTTTAGTATAAGAAAAATTATAGTTTAACACGTTTCTAAATAAGGACAAACGATCTAATGGCCAACGGTCACTGTCATTAACATTATAGTTAAAAAACACTCACAAAAAAAGATTCTCGCGAACCAGTTCACCCAAAAATTATTTGCATCTGCTTTTTTAAATACCGGATGGCACGAACGAGAGCATTAAAATTGCTTTTTATTATACATAACCACTGTCTTCGTAACCAACATTTTGGAAATGACTGCGGTACAAAGCTGAATACATTGTTATCTTGCAAACATTATGACACTCGGATTAAGAAAATGATAGCTATAATTAAAAATCTAATCAGCGCATTTTAAAGACGACTATCTTAAGATAATTTTGCGCTGAATAGATTTTGGAATTTATTCTTGACTGTCCCGATTACCGTTGGGTGGGGCGTTGGGCGCGAGAACGCTATCATTGACGCCTGATTTATATAACATAAACTAACCAGAGGAACGTGAAAAAAATACGTAGATAAAGCTTATATAACATATATTCTATCGCAATAAAATATATGACACTATATCCTTACTTTGCTTAAAAAAACGTTGCGAAAATGAATGTAAAATTTGACAACTGCAAAATTTTGCTGGACTGGGGCCTTAAGTGCGTCTTCGCTGCTTAGGACTTTGATCTTTGCAAAAATACGTTAAAGTATATAAACTTTGTATATTTGCATCTACTTCGTATTACATTAAAATAAATTTTCTTTTATGGATTTTATCGCTTTAAATTATTATAATTTTAATCCCAACGTTTCGGATTCTTTACAGCGTCCATGGTCACGGGTAGACTAAGATAGTAGGCGTCTTGATGCTATAATTACTAACAGTTACCCTACATTTTTCTTAATGATCAGCGATCCGATTTACGCAGAACAAACTCACCGTATCCTTCGGTCCGGCAGTTTTATGCTTGGATTTAGATTTAATGGAATCTAAAATGAATTCCAAGCAGTTGGTAAAACCCTGCCATCTTCTCTATTGAAATTACAAATTTCAATAAAAATACTCTAATCAAATTGTATGTAGGTACGATTTATTACAGCTAAAAAATGCGGTCATATTTACGGGTGTGTTGATAATAATGAACGATCTGTTTCACAGCTTACTGTATTTTGTATACTTATTGTAAATGTTGTTTTTTTAATTTATCCGGCGGTTAGCGGCTATCTAGAAGTGGTGAAACATTCCCTTTATATTCAAGATATGGGACAGACAATAGACCAGCGGCAAACCACCATTAGAATAATGGCAACAGGTGTGAATTCACGTTTTTGCAGATTTCAGCAATATTTTATTTTTACCCGACTGCCGAAGGAGGAGGGTTATTAAGTTAAATCGTCGCGTCTGCCAATTTCCTCAACGTACAAACATGTCTACCAAAATTACTATTATTTAAATTTGACTTCGTTCTCCGCATGTGCACATCACAGGCGTTCGTGCCAATCTCGTGGGCTGATTGTCTGGGACAATGGTTAACCCTTCAGCGGTTTGTGCAAGCACATGACTTGCAATACTCGTATTATCTTGCGAACCGCAGGCGCAGATTGCACAGATTGGTCACAAACGCATGTTACTTTTTTGTGTATAAAAGTACAGCATTGTGGCCGACAGATGATTTCTGTTCCTTTGTTAATGCGCGATACTTACGTCATTATATTTTTGGAGATCTGTAGGTTTTATGCTAAACTGGAAATACCTATTTTATGTTTTAAATTCATTTTCTTGTCTTTCTTTTATACCAAGCTATTTATTTGTTTTGTACCCAGAGCCTGCAGGGCAATAAACTGAAACGCCACTAGAAACATTACCCATCTTGTATTAAGAGACAATAACTAAATACTGCATAGTTTTTAGATAAGTACGCATTTGTTTCAGTTGTTATAGACAAATCTCTCCGGGGATTATATGAATATCCTACTACTACTACTTTCATAAATTTATACAGAACCCTAAACTCTATAAGTATTTAATTCAGTCATTTTCATATTTGCCTACATTGTAACATTATTGTGTCATATCCTTCACTAGTTTCGCAATTGACAGGAGCACATTGCGTGTGTTTTGAGTCTTTTGAGTGAAACGCAAATGTCCACAAGGTGCATGGGTACGTGAATTGTCACTTTTAAATGATCAATCATTATTTGCTTTTATCTTCACAGTTTATTCAAATGTGTGCCGGAGACATCTGTGTTCGCGTAAAGGTTCGAATACTTTGGAAGTGAGAGAGTGAATAGCATGAGTTACTGTTTTTAATCTTTTTACTTTACCTAATGTGATGACACTTATCTTAGAAAGTTTGTGAAAACATAGCGTTTACTATAGAATAAAGCATAGTGTGAAGCTAAAGCTTCTTCTTCTATTCAATGAATACCTAGAATTCTATCGTATAAACAACGCAATGTTCATGGTATGATAAAAAGATTAGTCAGTCAGCAGATGATCGTGAGGCTGATTTTGCGAATTAACTCTCTCGTATATGGAAATAATCTTGCAATAATTGTTTTATAGGTTACTGTTATCTGTACCTATCTCTGCATAAAGAAAGTGTAAGACAGAAAAGTGGCAGTAGCGTCTCATACTGACACGATAAATGCAGTCGATTTGGAAGTTGAAATCAATACATTCGAAAAAGGTTAGGCAAATTTAACCTATTCTTAACCCCAGCCATCTCTTAATTTATCTTAATTGTTTCACACTACTTGGGCATTTAGCCAACGACAAGTAGGTTAAATATATTTTTGAGATTTCAACAAGTTCCGCCCATTCCCCAAAATACAGAGCCTCAAAGTACAACAAGCTACACTATGACATTTACACACTGGCCATTTAAATAACTATACCTTTATGTTACTTGAAGTGTAACTTGTTTTTCTAGACGAAAATTTTTACATATAGTAGACTATTCTTCCAATACAAAGTATGTTAATATGTCTGCTACAAATAATTTTATCTTTTATTTTAACGTTAGTCGTTTTTTTCGTTGTCTATTAAAAAGACCGTAAATGTCAAGAATTTCATAAATTTTAGTTAACTGTTGTACACACCTAATTAAACAATCATGAATATAATTTAAACTGAAATGAAATCACAAATAGTTAATAGACTTGATTTGGAATCTTCGGTTTCAAATAAGTTCTAAAAGATTTCTTTGGTCGACATAACGTTGTTTTTCTGACGAAGTGCATCGTTATGTTATTTTTCTTATAGACGTAGCGCGTGACAAATGCTGTGGTGTTGGTTTCACGATCATACTTAAATTCAGCATTCATTCTATAATTTACATTATACATTATAATGAAGTAAAATATTAGTTCCCACGCAGCCCTCTAACATTCGCACGAGAATTCCTACTAGAATAGAAGAAGAACTGTCCAAATTCGATAACTGACCAATCACAGACAAACAGTGACCGCAGGCACCGCACTTACGTTAAGTTGAAAGACCGATTAAGATGTGTGTATAGCCTTAATTACCGAACAAATACTACATCGGCATGTGCCATGTATTGCGATATGTTTGTAGTACTACATCTATGCTCCTCTCAGTTGTACGGGCAAACATGTGTTTTGTATTAAGTAGCCTGATGGTTAGGAATATTAATAACTGCAATCATTCCAGCTTTGTATTTAGTTGGCTTCACTGGTTTAGTGGCTCGGCTGTCGTTCTGTTCTTACTTCGAACAGTATGGTGTTGGTTTTTTCCTGAAACGCTGTAGCAGAACGAAATTTTGATTTCTGATCAATTCATGGGACTTTAAAATATAGAGGAGGACTGAGGTACACCAGTGCACCCTTGCTTAAGGTATCAATCATTTGAACTGTGACTACCATAGATGATGGCGAAGGATTTCACTGGTTTTTGTATTTCCTCGTAGATATTACTACCAATGATGTGCAGATGTTTTCTAACTTATACCGTATATATGTTAGTGGTAGTTGTTGTTGTTGTTCAATTGTTCATGTCATGGAAACGTATTTATGAGTTCAATACCACTTTGAACTCGGAGCCAGGAACGCGGAATTAGGAAACGTTGACATAAACGTATAATGCCGCATACAAATAAATTAAAAACTGTATTTTATGTACATAAAAAAACCTATCGCAATTACCTTGTAACAAATTGGATACCTTGTTCTGGTATGGAATAGCTTCCATTCTATGCATTGCTGGGAAATGCAACTTAGGCACTCAACAACCTATTTGTTTTCAAAGCCTCTACGGAGTTAGGACTTACGCTCAAGCAAATATTCGTATATGATGAATAGCTACATATAATATAGGTACCAATCGTCTAGTCTAATGCCAATCGGGTTTGGCTGGCTAGATTTTAAACACAATAACTCTATTTTTGCAAAAAAAACGTAAGTATATAGTTCTGACCAGTTTAAAAGCTTATGGTGATCTGTCTGGTTTGAAATATAAACAAGATTTTTGTCTTAAGAATATTATATATTTAAAAGTTTTAGTTTTTAAATAGTACCTACCTAATAGGAACAAGATAGTTACAGATCGACATCAATTGGAGCTGTCTACTTGTTTCAATGGTGTTTTTTTTGCTGTACACGATTTCCGCGAGTTGACTTTGTCCTTTGCGGTGAACAGGTGCCTCTAACTAGCGACGAGCATCATGTGGATACGCCTAATGGTGATAATATTTGTTAGAAAATTATTTTAGAATTACATGTATGTTGGCGGCTGTATGACAAAATGTATGAAGCAAGTGGCGCTTCCGGCCGTCACTACTGGAAAAAGGTGTGTGAATGTACGAGTATGTATGTGATATATTGGTTAATTGTCAGTCGGTATTTTTTTCCTTGGAACATATACATATAAAGCAGGAAGGTTTAAGGAAATGTAATATTACCTATAGTCAAGTTTTGGTCTTATGAATATCAGAATAGAACATCAGTATTACATTTTTAAATCAACATTCTCAGCTAAGCCCTAAAATATAAATAGCGTTCGGAAATTATTCAATCAGTAACCTTCAATTAACACTTGAATTTATATTTCCGTAAAAATTGTGTAGTCATGTCTATGCTACATCAACGTCTATTACATCGGGGTGAACGCCCTCCCTTGTCCTCTACGAGAGCTGTAAGTCTTAGAGGCCTCTCGTTAAACCCACAATTTACTTTGTTACTTTAATGCCACCATTCTAAACCAAAACTACGCCAAACTGCCCATTACTACCACTAAAGAAGATATAAAATACGTCAAAAAGATCGAAAGATGATACATGTTTCCACAAAAACGGTCTAGACCACTTAAGGTTTGCTTCACTAATGTTTTTATGACTCAAAATTCTTTACGAGCGTTAAATTTGAAGTCAACAACCACATAAAAGTTATTCGGATGATGGATTTGGTGCATAAGTGAAATCTTTGAAGGCTGAAATTTAGCATTAAAATGTAAATCAAGTTCGTTGACATCATCATCCTAGCTTTTTTCTAATGGGGCTGAATATCAGTATTACACGAAGCGACTGCCATCAAACCTTTGCAACCCAATTTCTGTGCAACACCAATAATACCAATATCCTAAGGATAACTTTATTGATTGCTGGCTTTTAGTACTTTTACTTATCATTGGTGTCATAGGACCAGAGGTATATGACAACTGGGACTGACGGCATTACGTATTCTCCGAGGGTCACGATGTGTTTGTCACTCATCTAAAGACTGACCGCGGTGTACCCAGTAGTACATCGATTAATCAACTTACAAGTTCGTACTCGTCTGTACTTAGCAAGTTCGTTGACATCTATTTAAATAGTAATTAATTTGTTAATTAGAGTTGTATTAAATCTTTAAGGAATACTTTTATTTGCAATTGAAAAACAGCTAATATGGCTCATTTATGTCGATGATTATCTTTGTTTGCCTCCAATTTATTTAAATGACTTAACGTTTATTATTTAAGTACTTTTTACCAAAAAACTTCATATTTTAACTGCTCTATCGAGTATGCTTAAGTTACGTGAACAAGTATTGAGAGCACTAAACATATTGTTAATACGAACGGTGATAATTAATTAAGTTTCTAGTAATAGAAAACCGGTTAAGCATTTTGGGATGTGCCTTAGGAACGTATGACCAGACACCAGACATGGAGATATTGGGAACAACTCAAACGAGGAATATAATACGAATCGAGGATCTCCTTTTTTGAGGTCGTTTAAAAAGTGACAGTATAACATATTTAGCACTTTTGTATTTCCTGAAGAGTTCGGCAGAGAATGAGAGAGAAACTTTCTCGGAAATGTATTGATGAAACCAAAGCTTTTCTGGAAAATTGTTGCCTGTAGTCTGCATGTCATCCTTAGTAGAGTATCTACTCTAATGGGCTGTGAAGTGTCTGTTTGATGCCGGAAAATGAGCAAAGGCTCCGGCGCGCCCTGGGACTGGTCTCTGGGCCCCAACGACTCACTGTTGACCTACTGCCGGAGTATTGACCCCCACGGCGTTCGCTCATACATTTTTTTTACCATTCGTTTTGGTTACGCAAAATACATATTCAGAAACTATTATAATTTCTTGTGGTGTACGATTTAGATTTTTTTATAAAAAAATTATATAAATAAATTTTAAATTTCAATAACATCGTCATTTATAGAGACATAACAAGGCTTTTTCACAATCTCCTACAAAGTTCGTGTAAAATTAATATACAAATGTTCTATTTTTTAAATTATCTCGCTGTTAGCGGGTAGCCAGTGGTGGTAATACAGGCCCTTATTGGCTGATCTTGGTACTAACTATGCGCAGTACAGGTACATACAATCATTTTTCTTTTAATCTACGTTAACCATCTATTCACTAATAGGTAATAACTACTAGCCTGGCGGGCCCCAAAATCTGTCTTTCTATTGTGCCTGCTCCTTGACATGTCGTATAGTTATGTTTTAGTACCGAAATAGTCACCAACACATTTATTGTTCCACCATTGGACTCAGGTCTCCTCTCTCCCACAGTGCTTTCTACAATGTTGGCTTACTACGAGTAGTTGGCTGATTTCACACAACGTTGACAAAATCCCTGAGTCATGTAAGTTTCCTCACGATGTGTTCTTGATAATTATGATTAATCGCTACTCACATGGTTACAAAAAGTCAGAGGTGTCATTGATTCTGTGATTTGGCAGATATTGATCAACAATAACAACTGACAAAGTAACTGAAATATTGACCCAATACTTATGATAACGGTATCCTGGAAATATTTTTTAAATAGAATAAAAAAAAAACTAACCATTTCAGTTACAAGTTGTTGTCCCACACGCCGTAAAGTCGGTTATCGCAGCTAGTATTTTATCAGTAAAATTACATATTGTGCTTAACATTTATTACTTCAGTTATGTATGTCATTGTCAGGTCGCCACATATCCTCAGAGCTTCGAATATTTTTATCTGCACCTATTATAAATGTACACTGTAGCTTAATTATTATTAAGAAATATGTATCTTAGTTTTAGCTACCACATAAGTTAAAGAACAGTTCATCCTTTGTAAAAGAATTTTAATAAAGTTTTTTTTTATTATTATTATTATTGTATGGTCGGGGTAACTACAAATAAAATTAATTAAGTAACTCCCGATGGACAGTCAAGGGGTTATTTGCGTTTACATGGAATAATTTCTACTCGCTAATAAAATCGCCTTATTGGTGTAAAACGAGCATGGCTGCTGGGTGTAAAGTCTTGGGTTCTATTCCCAGGTCGAGCAAAGTATTGCTGAATTTTTCCTACGAAATAGGTTTCTATGCTGGTTTAAGTGTTAATTTGAGGAACGTAAACTAAAAGTTATTTATAATTCGTTAAAGGCAGCCTCATACACGATTTATCAATTCACTCAATATGGATAATGGAGCATTTATTTCACGCATAACTCGAGATTTCCGCACGTGATTCATATTAAATTTAATTTTACCATTATTCATCCGAGAAAAATGTAAGACTTCGTGTATCGAAATTTCACATGTACCTAAAGACGACTTTAATCTTCTCATTATTTTCTTCATAGTCAATTATACAGGTATGTGTGGAACATAACATAAAAGTGAAAAAATAATACAGACATTTGATTAGATTGATTTGTAAATAAAAAGATTCAATAAACCTTTCTTTTTGCAGGTCATGCAGGAAGGTCAGTAACATTTAAAATATTAAAATAAAAAAGATAATCAAGTGCTATTTGTCGTAATGATTGCGTGACGATACAGAAATTTCCCATTCAATATACATGGTAATGATAGTTGCATTAGACATAATCTTCGCATTTTTCCCTCTCGCTGGTAAACGAGTGGCCACGCTCTGCAGGGCTCCATCAGCTGACCCAGATTTGAGCCAGAGTATTGACCTCAGATCTTGATATAGAATATTAACCAGTCCAGATTATGTAGCACATTTTTGAGAAGGTAAATCTTTAAAACAATCTTTTGTACCAGTTTTATTTTAACGTAAGTCTTTAAGACATACGATTTGATATCGAAAGCATTATTTTTATTACAAATTATTGTTCCAACTTATGTAAAACGCACCTTTCTGCTTATTATGTAGAAAAATGATATTACTTAAAATCCTAAATCAAAACAACGAATGAATATGCTAATTCTAAATATTTTTATAAATTTAAAATAATGTATTTTCTGTACATTAAAAACCTAAATAATTTGTGACAATAAATTACAAACCAAAGCCAATACTCTTGGTGTGTTAATTGATTTGTTAAAGTTCTATAATAAATCAATTAATTTTAATGTAATGTGTAATTCTTCGCGTGCAAGGCTGCATTCTACAACACCAATTAAGTTAGAAATATTGTATTAAGAAGTGTTAAAAATAACATTTAAGTTTCTGCGATAATGTTGCTTGGCAAAATAATATTAAATATTATTTTGTCTTCACTCCAGGGTTTGGGTTAGGAATCAGGCTTTATACCACCACACTGACCTAGAGTGGATGAGAAGCCATCGCCTTCAATAGTTTTGCAGAGCCACAAAATAATTAATAGTAGCCCAGCTCACTTGGCCAGTTTTCCTCAAAATGTTTTCTTACGATTTGAATGATCGGGTTCGAACTCCGACCATCATGATCGGCGGGCCAGTATAGGTACTAACTAGTAGGCTATCACTGAATAATTATAATAAAGATAAACATTTAGACCTGTTCTGTACTCTAATAACAGCAGTGGGACAAAATTGATTAGATTAGGCTATAGATTCTTTTGCATCACTTCACGTATGGTTTGGCGTTTGACTTGTTCAATTGTAATTAAGTGAGCAAGATGTATGAACCTTCATCAGAATTATGAAGATTAATGCATTCCGTTTTATCACGATATACAGCACCTTAATTTAGTCAAACGTTAAAAATTATGTCATCATTTAAGAATTTGTAGTCAGAGTTGCGTGCCCTGCAATTGAACACAGCCAAAATAACTTAGATCTTAAAATAAAATGTAATTGTGACTCTTTGTAATTATTTAATAAATTTTCCCAACCTCTTTCATTATTCTCAAACTGAACACAACCACTTAATTCACTTGTGGGAACTTCCATAGATGTTCCAAGTGATAAAAAATGTGATTTCCTTTCGACCAAAATAGGAATAATGAACTTAGGCACCGCTGCGTTAAGTATAGCCTCATCTTATTTGGACGTCCCAGTTTTATGATGACATTACATATTTGTAGTGGTAACTATTGCTAGTAGGTGTTCCATGTCCGAAGTTCAAACAACGAGTTAGTGGTTTGTCACGTCAAGTTTGTCTTGGTTCTTTGAATTTAGCACGTATCTGTGTCGTCGTGACGTTGAGGTCGAAGACATCTGCCGCTTTGCTCTCTCATTAGAGCGTTACATTTCTGTAAGTGTCATAATGTCTGTATTGGTCGAGAATTTTCAAGTATTGTTTTTACGTTGTGTCGATAATGTTTTGAAAGAATATATTTACATTTGACACTATACTTTTGAGTTAGTGAGCAATCTCTAGAAGCAAATACATATTAAATAGTTTGTACTGTACAAGTTAGCATTATACTGTAATATTTTATTTTTGTATAATCAAAGGTTACGTACACATGTGTACCGAGTCTTTGGCCCTTAGGCACACTGTAAAGATTTAGTATTTTCTGATTTAATATTAAAGGTTCAACCAATTGTTCCAACAACTTATATTCGATACATGAATATTCGATATAAGATATAAATAAGCTAAGCTAAATATATATATAGAACTTACTTTTACTACTATATGTATACGATTGATATATGATTGCTAGGTCAAACAAAGTGTAATTGGGTTTCTCTATGAAAATCTCAGTGGCAGTCTCAGTTTGGTTTGTGGTAATGGTACCTAAATATACCTACCAGCAAACTATGGGTGTACAATAGTACATCTCTGCTTAATCTTTCGGGGAATACAGGTGTGGTGATATGTATGTATGAAGGTACTTCATACATCCACGATTAATGCCCATAAAAATGATATTTCGTGGTTATATGCCAAGGTAAACTTATATATATCCACGTTTGAGTCCATGTAATAAAGGGCAAGTCTAACCTCGCTTGGATCTCACGCATCATCTATAACATTATGGCAATATGGAAGTACCTTAATTGTTTTTTTTTTCTTAGTAACACGTGCTTATATAAACTGCAAAGTCACGCCCTCCTTAATAACGATCTGAAGTTTTAATGTACAAAACATGTGTTATTAAGGCGAACTCATTATATTCAATACATGGGCAGTGTTGGCATTTACAAAGGTAAGTACTTGTTAAGAATCAGCAATGTTGCGGCGCTGGTATGTGCGGGACGAGCAGGATAGGAACCGGTCCGGTGCAGCCCTCCCGGTAAAAACTAACATCCTACCAGTGCTGGCTAGCTACTCCTTAAGGCGTTGTACGATATCTTACCGGTTAATAAAGCTTCGAACCGTTTTTGCCAATTTTCCGGGTAGTTGGTTCTTAGATCATTCCAATAAAGATTTTTTTTCTGGATAACGAATGTCTGTGTTAATAGACATATCATTCTATACCACGTTTAATATCAGTATCACTTTAAAGTATGCTGTTATTTTTAAAGCTATAGGCACTTGACATTCTAAAGCCATTTACAGTAGAGCTCAGATGCTGTAAAGTCAAGATTCTGTATTTTTTTCTATATAAGTAGTCTGTATTATAATATATATTTATACTAAGTACTAATCAGCAATAGAGCTGTCTTAGGATTTTTGAAAATATATATTCCTGAAAAATATATATAGGTAGGTATGTCTCTGAAAAAACTTTTGCTATATAAGTAGGTACATCCATTATTGTACCATGAATTGCGCTTGCTTTAGTTTGACTCATTCACTTGGATAGAATAATAAATATCGATGGCTCATGTATTTACTTTACGTACCTCTTAGCACCTTTCTACTTGACAAGACCTATACAAACATTTTTATATGCGTCAGAAAATAGTTTGAAAGTAAGGAGGCTTTACATTGTCAGAGTTACTTAGCCGGGAAGCATATTCAACCAGAAAATTTGTCAATCCAAGACAGCTAAATGACTGCTTTGAGGAGTTCGTTATTTTTCTCCGTAGTTAATTAATATCAATCTACTAGCTGTTCACCCGCATTCCAAAATACTTTTTCATAAACTATGTGTTATTCTGATGTATAAAGCTATTGAAGAGTTCATCAAATCCGTTCAGTAGTTTTTGCGTGAAAGGGTAACAAATTTACAACACCCATTCAAACGTTCCCATTATTTTTACGTTGTAGACCAGTAGAATGACCTCCAGAGCTTAATTTTAGTTCTTGTAATAAACTAGAAATGATATTGACTGATAACCCACTAGTATCACATAATACTATTATTTTGTTTTACTATTAGTTTGCGATGCTAACAATTAGTTTATCTCGTCTAAAACCAATTTTACAGGGCTTAGTTTTAGAAATCTTTAACTTTTCTACTAGTACGTACTACACCATCGACTCAACCAGTGTAAACGCTACCTTAGTACAGCTTGACGAAACGATTTTCTTAATACTCTTAGACGTCCACAACTCCACACGTCTAACTTAAGTATTGCAACATGCACATACTGGTTCTTCACAACACGTTATCTGTAACTAAACGCATTAATTGGTGTTATCCATAAGTTAACATGAATATCACTTGTAAGCTGTCAAGGCGATTAAGTTTTTATAAAAAATGCCGGTAAAAATAAAATGCACATGTTGGTTCAATGAACTCAATGCTTTATAATTGAGGATGGATCTAAGCCTTTTGCTCTAACCAAGCAAAAATACAAACTAAGTATTCTACAGTTGCGAGTAGAAAAGCTCAATAACCTAAAATAAATCGAGAACTGCGCGAAGGAAGCTAAGTAGATACTAGAATATTAAGGGCCTGTTTCACAACCTCTTAGGAGCCGCTAGCCGCCGAACAAATTTAAAAAAGATCAAAATTTGTGTAATGTGTGTGGGTACCTATAAAATAAGTCGCTCGATATTGTGAGAATTATGTGGGTATCTCTCGAAAAAGCACTTATGGGTGGGACCTACGTCAGTGCAAATAAATACGTGTAACAGAGTTGGTCGTTTATTTAAATAGACAATTCTCCAGGATCCCCAAATATCTCAATTTGTATGTATTTATCTGCCAAGTAATTAAACGGCAACTTACTAGGATGTGGTGAAACAGGCTCTAATTCTCTAAAGCAATACAGGTGCTTATGATGTTTAATTTCCAACTTTATTATTAAATAGTTCAATTTCACTACCCTTCCTTAATCAAACCAAAATATAATATATGGAGCATAACGGGTAACACCGACGATGTGCTCCACGGTGTTACCCGCATTACTTAATAAATCCGTTTACACTTAGGAATCTCTATGTTCACTTTGATATTTCGATTTTTCGAGATAAATCTTACAAAGTTTCATAGCAACCGTTAACGACATTTTCGAGTTTTCGCGGGACTAACGCGCGGTTATAAATATTATATACATATCAATAATCTTATGGTACCCGACACAAGTTGAGGCGTCAAGAATAACACACGTTTATGTAGAATAGGTGTATTGATTGCAGCTTGTATAAATAATAACAGTACTACTAACGAACGTGCTTCAACCCATTTCCTCCAGAGGATGTTGGTACATAAACGAGAATATTTATGTTGAGTGTTGACATTTGCTTATTTTCTTTATATATTATGAAATATCTTTGAATTGACAGATAAACTGATATAGTTTAAAGTAAATTAAAGCACGCTTTGTGTTACGACCGTTGTGTTTAAACGCGAAATATTTTAATTCTATAAACTATTTTGACGGTTCAACGAAATTATTATACGTATAAAGCATTTTTCCGCATGCTTAGCTTTTATGCTATATCCGAAGGTCCGAGACTTGACTGCGACAGATTTTTTTTAACAAAATATATAACTTTAGTTCAACTAGTTAGAAAGGTATTAAAAAATTTCACGCTACGTCTGTCGGCCAGAGCGGTAATGAGTCATTTTATTTTTTAATTATGTTTAAATATATCTTTATATCTCTGGGGCATTGCCCCATGTAAAATGGTAGTCATTCCGAATACATTAGACCTAAAACTGTCACCGATAAACTGTAAGTGAAAGACATTTACCCAACCTTCCAACCCACACAAGTGTGACGGATATATTCAAACAAACAAACACACACTACAATTACATAAACTGTAAAGTACTTACTTCAAGTACCTTAAAACAATTGATGACTGTAATAGAAATGATAAATGGCGGCGAGGTAATAACAGCAGCAACGACATCAAATCACTAAGTAATATAACATTGCGCTGCATTACACAAGCGACGGTAATTTTGCGACGTAGATCGCGGCCAAGCGCGCCGCTTGCGCACAACCAAACATAGAGTAAAGTAATTTGCAGTAAGTGTAGGCTTAGGCTACATAAGTAAGAGTATACCTATGTGTTGCGGCTTCTGTGAATAGATTTATACTGATATCTCTTTTCTATTTCTTGAGGAATATCGAATGTATCAAATTGTATGCATTTATTTCTTTTGCCACTGGCCCCCTCCATTCTGTCATTCTTTTTAAGGTAGACCTTGCAGCAGATGGGAGGATAGCATAGCGGGTCCAAACTGGGTACAAATAGCGCAATCCAGAGAAAACTGGCTCAATTTGAGGAGACCTTTACCTGTAGAGGGCTTCTTACAGAATTATTTTACTACATTACTAATTACTATCGTATCTGACACTGGAACTACTAAACTAGGTAATAAATTCTTGCGATACTAATCAAACTAAAATGTAAACTTTGTAATCTCTCAATTTCTGGAAGAAATAAAAGGCTTTTTTATTTTATTTTATTATGCATTTATTTACACACGAAGTAGGTGTCTTAATTAAAAAAAAATGCTAAATAATAATATTTGAGATAAGGTTGGATACCTAACAGTTTAGGGACTGCTTACAGAGGTATTGACTCTAGACTATTCAGTAGATTCAGAAAATTGTTTATACATTTTCAATTTTAGTCTTTGTCTGCGTGGAGGCACGGCGACGCGACAGCGGCGACTGCGCGGTGGCGGGAGGCGGGAAATGCGCGGGAGTGGAGCGAACCGCTGCGCTGTCACGGTCAAGGACAGTATTAGCAGCCTGCTATGGACACTATTATGATTACACTTGTCGTACTGTTTTATACTACTGTTATGTACTTTATTTATTGCTGTGTTAATTCATATATTATACTGAAGTGTTTGTTTGACTGATACTCGTATTTTATTATGTAAATTATGACATGTATGATGTTATATACTCGTAAGCCGTTCATAATACGTACACATATACAGTGTGTACATTATTACACCTCTGCCTAACCTTTCGGGGAAAAGGCGTGATGTTAAGTAATAGATCACATTTTAGCTTAGATGTTTAATGAGTTGATGATATTATTAAACTAGTCTTTCTTGTCCAATTGATATAATGTTTCATTAAAGTCATAATTCTAAATGCGGTTTTCCTGCTTGATTGTAAAATTTACGTTCTTAGAATATATTTACGAAAGCAAAATGATGCTTTTCCTTTATACCTCCTATGTTATGTTTTGTTGTATGTTAGGTTTGTTATTCAATATTATGCCCTTATGCCTATTTACATAGGGTCGCGCAGTATGTAAGATACAGTCTATGCATCAGTTCTAATTATCCCATTTTCCATAAATGCATCCAAATTAATGCTTATCTTTCTTGTAATATTAGTTTTACCTAAATACTAATATATTTTTTCATACGTTTGTTTATGTAAAATCTGACAGTTGCAATTTCAATAACTAATAAATAGGGGATCCTTTTTTTTTACTTACATTTATTTTCCCAAGTTGACGAAATGGCAACTAAGTATATTTAATTTTACAGAATATGGTCAGCTTTCCATTTTATTTATTGTAGTTGTCTCGAACAGTCCCAGTTGATTAACACATTACAGCGATTACAATAATCTCACAACTATGTATATATGAAGTAACCATTATATTTTATGGGATTATTAAGTAGGTAATTTGCAATAAATGGGTAGTAAATAATTTCCATTTAACGTCGAGCATTAAAGTACCGTTTATGTGTTTTAAGGGGGGAACATAGGTAGAATACCGAAAACATCATGGTGTTTAAAGCATTTTATTGACGAATCCTCTCATTACTTTGCACTGAAAATTACACCCAATATACTTAAGATTCTTGTAATTAATCCGTATTGTTTAGAATATTTTTTAAATGTCTCAAATTTTGTAAAAAAATGTTTGAAAATGCGCAATTTTCAATCTAAATTGTATTTTTCCTCCATTACCACGCATTACTTGCAGATGAATTTTACACCAAAAAAACCGCCTTGGTCTGTTTAACAATCCGTATTGTTTTAATTTTTAATTTTGAACTTATTTTTCTAAATAAATAAGAAAAACATTTTAATCACAATCCCCCCACTACAAGCACCCCCTCGTGCACCCGTCGCATGACACAAATCATGTCACTTCAGTGCCTTGACGGCACCTGAGACGGGAGGACTGCACGTCAAATATTTTTAGGGAAAAATTACAAAATGAAGACAATTCTAACTATTTCTGAATTAAATAATATAGTAAATAGTATGGTTATAATATTAAGCTAAATAAAAACAGAAAATCATTTTGTAAATAAGTATAAAGAACATTTTTACTAAATGTCAGGTTTGTGAGTGGAACATAGAGTAAACCGCAGACATGACAAAAGATGAAAATATCTGTCAAAGTGTCAACCTAGTGACTGACCGATCTTCTTATATATAATTATAAGTGGATACCTAATTACGTATTAAAAGATGGCCTTTTACTAGTTTTAAATCACTCATGTGTTACTGCTACGCACAACCATCATGCTAAGTCACATATTTTAAAAAGGCACAGCGATACCGACATGATCTTACGTATAATATTCATACCTGTAGGCTGTAGGGTTAGCTCCAAAGGGGTACACATAGGTAGTGCATTGTTATTCTTCTTTGTTGCAACCGCGAGACACAATTTTATGTTAGGTGTTTTGAGGCTTGTAAAGTTTGTAAACTAATTATGTAACTGTGCAAACTGCGTCAAATAAATTGTACGTTTGTACATCACCCAGGGGGCGACAGAATTTATTTACAATACATCTACAGAAGTCGCTGCAAAAAGTAGTCAATAATTAGGTAAGTAAAGTAACACATAATACAAATAACCTGCTCACTCGGTGCAGAGAAGAGTCGGGGTCGTAGACTGATGTTTCACAGTTGTGTCTATTTTCCTAACGGCTAAATAATAACGGATAAATTAGGCTTTTGGCATATTAACAGAACCAACATCTGGTATTACCAGGTCTAAATAATGATAATTATGATGAAATCATTAACTTAAAAAATATATTTGAAACCCAGTGGAATTGGACAAAGAAATTTGACTAGTAGCATAGGTACCACCCTAGTTTAATACCTCTGTATCAATAATAAAAAAATATTATCAAGTAAAAGAAAAACAATTTTACTTTATTTTAATTATTAACTTATTCTAGGCAAGTGTGAACCCAAATTAAAACATTTTTTAGTATCCCCGACACGCTAAATTTCTATAGTTTTCTGGTAAAGATAAGATATTATACTTAATACCTATTATAAGAGAGGTTCTTTAACAGTATTATAATGTATAATTTCAAGCACAAAGCTACACAGATGACTTCAAAAACTATTTCACAATTTAAAACTGATAAAGAATTTGTACCTAACCGATTATGATTTTGCGAATTCGGAGTTCTTTAAGTACTCTACTGAATGTTTTTAAAAATATACTGAAAGTATTAAGACTATGAAACGTACATTACAATACAATTAAGATATACTTGATGATTTCTTTTCCCAAAATCTTGCGTATTTTTGCTAGTAAGTAGCAGCTCTTATGAAGTAGGACGTAGGTAACTATACTCATTTAGCAAGCACCACTAAGATTCATTCATCATACATACAGATGTTTAATTGTCTTAAATGACTTGAACTGGATTTATTTCAACTATTATCTAAACACTATTAGAGCACTTATTGCCTATATTTTCGCACGAAATTAAAAAAAAATAGTATTTTGCGATGCACTGAGTTAGCCACAGTAGAGTGCAACTCCTGATCCATTTTCTTACATTGTATAGCGCGATGCATAGGTATTTATTTTCTATCAATTATGGTACCATACACATTTTTAACAAAATCGAACTTAAATTGATTACTCTCATAGAATGAATAAAATAGGCAAAATGTTACGACATATCTGTATTTTTGCATAATCATATTCTAGTTCAACTTTTCTGTATGTAGGGGGCGTTTCGGTTCCAAATACTCGTACAGAGGTCAAACGCTCAAAGTCATTGACGTGGGTAATAGCCTTAATCTTTACATCTAATATATGGCCTATATTTTTACGGAGGAGCTCTTTAGCCAATATTTACATTTATCTCCTACTTATATATATATTTTTTATACTACCTACCTAAAAACCTCTTAGAGGTTTATGGAGGATTTACTGTGCCGATAGTTTAAGGAAATATTACTCTTGCTGCCAGCACAGCGCATCCTTATAAGGAGCTCTGGCAACCTTACTCAATGCAGGAACACAACACACAATAAAGTGTGTTATTTGGCTGCAGTTTTCTGTAAGATAGAGGTACTTCCTCCCCAGATGGGCTGCTCCAGATTTGAGCCATAAATGGCTGTGCCCTACCTCTCTTAAATAAATCTCTTAAATATCCTGACTAACGGACGAAACAACCCAGGGTCTAAGCTTTCTTAGGTTTGAAACATGTTTCTATGGCATACGTTCCCTTTGGCACCCAATAAAACAGGTTACACAAAATATCCTAGTTTTAACGTAGCGTTCCTAGTGATCGCGTAGGCACCTCCTTGACGGCGGCGGCGCAAACTTTTGAAGAACACCTATGATGGAATAAATCCCATCGGTGCTTTCGTGAGTTGGGATGCCGTTACTTATTCTGAATATCACATTTTAATTTTTAAAATAGCCTTTACCCGCGGCTTCGTTCCCGTAGAAGTTTGTTCGAAGATTTTTCCCCCCGTTTTTGCAACATTTTTAATTATTACTCCGCATCTATTGCGCGTAGCATGATGAAATATAGCCTATAGCCTTCCTCGATAAACGGGCTATCTAACACTGAAAGAATTTTTCAAATCGGCCGAGTAGTTCCTGAGATCAGCGCGTTCAACCAAACAAACAAACTCTTCAATCTTTATAATTTTTATTTTGCAGTAATATTTGTTTATGTTTTATTTTGTTTGTAAGATAATATTCTGTAGATCGATATACCTAAGTACACCCCTGCCTAAGACTTCGGGGAATACAAGCGTAACAGTGAGTTTTTTCAACAATTCATTTTACAGTCGTGGAAACTGATCTAGAGAGCAATAAAATATGATGTATCTTTCTATCTATAATGTCCCGTTAATAGTATTGGCAGAGAAGTAAAGCAACCTGACCCAATTGTACTAAGTATGGACAGTTCTGCTCATCCTGAACCGGTAAGCACCATAAAATACCAACTTTTTACTATAACGGCAAGTACACAGTATCCGGCGAGTGTGTGAAGAAACCGCGAACGACCCTACTGTAACTGATAGAATTAACATTTCATGGTAATAGTTACGTAGTATGGGAATCTCATAACAATGAATTGTTTTTATTCTTACGAGTTGCTTTAACTGTTAACTAGTTTTTTTGGCGCAGTTTCATAGCGCTCATTCTTCGGTTTTTGGCAAAATTTATTTGAGTAGTAACACCTGCGAGCTGATTAATTAATTACTTAATTATTAGTGCGCTTTTTATGTCTGATTTATACTAATTCGAAGCTAAAAAAAAATAAATTTAGGATTTTTTTTTACTAGGGTGCAAATTTTGGCAATGATCACGTATTTTTTAATTTTGGCAATGATCACGTATTTTTAATTTTTTATCTTGGTACTGCAAAATTTACGAAAATGTGTTCCTTTACGGATATTAATCACCATAAAAAAATTACGCACTGGTTATAAAAACATCTTGTAATATAACACAACGTCACTACCGTTGTAAATATTTTTTATTAAACATTCAATATTAATCCACTTCACAGTTTGATTCTATGAATCAACCACAAAATGTACTGAGAACGGAAAACCAGCACCGGAAATAGTCTTGTCTTAATCAAGCCATTGTGACATTACATTGATGGAAAATAGTTTTAAAACGGGTTTATCCGATTTCGACGTTGTTTGCGGTATTTTGATGTCGCGGGTTTCGTAAATTTATTTTCATTGACATTTTGACTGAAATAAGACTTAAAGGCCCTTAAAGCCTGTTTCAGAAAATTTCATACAGATTTTGTTCCATTTTTTAATTTATCTGGCGGTTAGCGGCTATCCAGAGGTGATGAAACAGGCTCTAGACTCCAAGGTAGACCTCGGACTTTGCGTAATCATGTGCATAGGTGAGGAAACCTGCATGACTGAGAGATTTTCACAAATGCATGTGAAGTCTGCCAACCGTCACTAGGCCAGCGTGGTGGAGTATAACCTAACTCCTCTCATTCTGAGAAGAGATCCGTGCCCAGCAGTGGGACGAGTAATGGGTTAATGATGATGATGAAAACTTTATGAGAAGTAAGCATTTTATGTGAGATGTAAAGGTAAAAAAAAACGACCAGCAGATTTTATAAAGGAGGTCACCAAAAGCCCGTATAACTCAACCCCAACCTTTGTACCGGAGGTACACGACAACTGTCAAGTTGATAGTTTTTAGGTACTATGAAATCATGAAAGTGATAATATTCTGCCGTAATGGCGATGGCGTGCGTCTGACATTTCGAAACTGACACTGACAGTTTTTACTATGAAATCATTACAAAACAGACAACAGTGTGCCGAAATGGCGTGATTTTTCTCAAATTAAAAGATTTTTTTCTCATCCCCCAGTAAACATTAAAAAAAAGTATGAATAAAGTTTTAACCAGCGTAATACAGGGTATTTTTTCTAATAAGTGTACCTTCGGACTTCGGTACATCATTTTGGTCGATTTCGATGACCTCCTTTAATCAAATTTAAGCAGCACGAAATTAAAATAGATTTGTCTGGTTTCCATATACCTATTTAAGCCACTTTCACATCCATCCTGACGTTCGTTGGCTCGCCCATACGTGATATCGTAAACACTCTAATGGTTTTTGTAGGTAATTTAAAGAATTAAATTGGCAACCATATTATTTTATGATGTGTTCAAGTTCACACAAGTTCACACAATATTATACCGATTTGGCCTTAGTGAGCTTAAAAGAGTTATTTTTTAAATTTTGCGATGGGCGGTGACCGATGAAGCCTTCACGAGTCCCAATCCATTATTTTCAAACAGTAAACAACCTTAAACACAAAACCAGAAACACATTCCCAATGTTCAATTCTTCAATGCAGAGTTATAATTGTCATTGAAGGGACAAATACGAAATTTAAATCTAGTATTTGTTCGTGATATATGTGGGTACCTAAAAAGATCTTTTGTTCAAATTTTACAGACGACAATTTGACGAGGAAAGGAAAAGACTTATTTTGGAAATGGTTATTATTATTTTTGTATAATGGAATAATATTACGTTTTAAGTTTGCTGAAAAAATCTCGAAATTGTATTGTTTGGAAGTTGGGTAGGTATAGGTAACAACAGAAAAGCGGAGGCTGCTGCCAATCTGTGCCATTGAATACCCAGTCATATGTAGGATATGAGGATACCTCAAACATTAACGTAACCAACTGGCACAAAAGTCTCATTTTTATTGTTTTTGTGGAGCCCTGTGGTACCGTCTGCATTGAAGGGTCGACCAACACTTCACAGTTCAATTTTAAATGGTTCTTATTTACCAATGACTGGTGCGAGTTTATAAATACGCCTTAATTATGCGAGTGCTGTGACCCCGTTCGAGACGCGAAGATAAAGACAAGTCCAGTCACAGGACACAAACATACGATTTGTCAGCAATCCATCAGTTAGTTTTTGTTACTATTCAACACACGTGACACGTGTGCAGGCGTTGTAACAAACAACTTGCCACAAAAGCTAACCTTGAGTTGGAAGTTCATTAATAACACTTGAGCAATTGATACAAATTTGAACGGATTTTTTTACTTAGTACACGAGTAACATGGTCATTTTTATCACATGCGATTTTCTTGTGTGAATTAGTTTCATAGAGTATTGTTTTGCATTCGTTTAGCGACATCTATAGGCGCGCTGCGGAAACAGAACTTGCAAAATTACTGTTTTCTATCTTTTAGAAAATGCAGAATGTAATCAAATTGGATTGGTTCTAAAAATGTTTGCTTGGTTTTAGTTGTTTATTGTTACTACTCGTGCGTGTGTGCGTGTCATTATACCTTATAAAAAAAAAACAATTACGTAACCACTTATATAGGTAATATAAAATGATATTGATAGACACCCATACCTATTTATAATCAAGTCAAATCGTAATAGATATCTAATAAAATATTAGTTACTGACCATATTTTTTGTACCTCATGTAAAGGAACAGGGCAATAAAATCTGCGAAACGGCTAAGGCCAGTGGTAACATAAATTTATAGGTGAAATTAATAGCTACAGTTAAGTGGCCTATAACAGATGTATAACTTCATCGTAAAGTTTTCAAGATGGCGTTAATGAACTCCGCCGCCAACACCGATCCTTGATTAACTTCTGAGTAATTTGCATATTATGTTGCAGCTGAATTTCCAATACTGTTTATTTTCAAAAAAACTATGAATCTATTTCCAAGATATCGTTAGACCCAAGAGACTTTGCTGAGGAGATGATGGATTCAGTTCAGCTAGGTCATGTTCAGAGACAACGTCATCAGCGTCAACGTTACGTCAGCGGCTGCGTCTACCGAAACCTTTCCAAAATTCCACGAGGTGAACACGAACCCCGTTCGTAACCCTAGTCTAAATCACTTTCTTGATATCCACTATGTTAATTATAACGAAAAGTTCTTTATCGTGTCGACCCACTATGACATACTTATCTATCTATTTTTTTGTCCCAAAAGTTCGCCGTTTCTATAGTGTCATTAACTAAATTTGTCAGTCATCATCATCATTTTGCATCGTCGGTAGAATGAAGTTGATTTTTGCATGGTTCAAATTTTGGTTACGTTGGTTTTTTTAGAAACCTATTGCTTAATTTAAATAAAATCAAGTAATTTGGAATTATTTTCATAAACAACATCTTTAAACAATCGGATCTTAGGCCATACGTCCCCTGGTAGTAATAAAAAAATATAATACATCCAAACTTAAAGGTTAATTATATCTATGTTACTTTACTAAGGTAATTAAGCAATGAAATGTGTTTGTGACATTTAGTTACTTAAATCAGTATATATTAATTGGTAGGCGATACTGATGCTAATTTCAATGCCAAAGAAAACTGTTGCAAAGGACAGAAGTCCAACAACATTGAGAAAACTGTAGAGAAAACTGTAATGGAACATTCACTTCCTAGATCGTACCACTTGGTGGTAAGATCTAATAACCCATTACCAGCCAACAGTTTTACTATTTCATTGTATGTATGCGAGTTCCAGGACCCGAAAAGGTGAATTTGGATTTGATCGCGTGCAAGCGATCAAGGCAAAGCTAAGATTAGAAGTTTGGCAAATGAGCCATCATGAATATTATGGGAGGTAACTCCGTGGATATAATTTCTGTGACATTGATTGTTTCCAAGATTTGCTTTCACAGTACTTTTTAGTTGTCGTTAGATTGTCACCTGTTGTTTGGTTTGGCTTATTGTATATGACAGTAATTATCAAGATGCTTCGTCATTACCTATCTACTCTTCCGCTACTTCTGACATTTTTAAACGCTGAAGGAAAAAATGTGACTATGGCTTCAACAAACTAAGAAAACTCCATGAAATTCTGTAAGGTATGGAAGGTCTGCCACCTCAAACACACAAGCATAGTGGACGATATCATCCAATTCTTCTAGACCATTTTATTAAGGCGGTAGCTGAGCGATTGGCTTCTGTGACACAGGATGTTGGTTCGGTCCTCATAAAAAAAATATTTCCACGTGTGTTTTGGTAAACATTTATAACGCAAGAAGAAAACCTAGTTTATGGAGTATTTTTACGAAAAAGAACTAGACCAAACTGTCCTTTTAAAGACATCCAAATTGTAATTCAATCCAAAGAAGAATGTTGGGGATATCGTGGACTCAGGTTAGAACCAACAGGAACTGCATATCAAGCAGCGCCTATCTTCTGTCGTGCAAGCCTGAATCTTCACATTCTTCGGCATGTATCGAGACGTGGAGATACTTCGGTGGAGCGTCTTGTTGTGCAGGGCAATGTTGAAGGCAAACGAGCTCGCGGCAGATCACCACTGCACTTGACCGACAAAATAAAAGGTCCACTTTATGAATGCACCAAAAAGGCAGCACTGCCTGAGGAATGGCGACGAATTGTCAAGCGTATTACTAATAGTTAAGTGACGACGCCTACGACCACTCTGCCAAGAGTGTATCGACAAAGAAGAAGATTTTTTCTCAACGATTGAAAATTAAACTTCTGGTAATAATAATGTGTGTGTGAAGCGGTCTTGCGATTTATTATACGAAGATAAATGCTCGTAATTTGCACAGCTGCAACGTATTCAATGTAATGTATTGCTCGAGGCTCCTATGTTTAATATATGCGTAGGTAAACGATTCACGACCAATCGCTCTCGTTCACACATGTTCTTAATTAGCTGAAAATTATCCGTTATGTTAATTTTCTTGGATATTAAGTATCGTGCAAATTAATTTGTTTTATGCGGGTATAGACACGTTGTCTGGTGGTCACAGTTGCTGTTTACTAGTTAAAGTGACACGTGCTATTAAAATATAATACTTTTCTTGTGTTGTATACTTTTGTAATTGAATCATGAATTATTTCAGATGTGGATATTGTTACTGAATTATGTCATAAATCTTCGACGCCGCCTAATAATAAATACATGACTATTTTACACGACGCAACTGAAACAGGCCCAACCTTCCAAACGTTAAAAAATTACTGAAATTAGACAACTTTTATACCCAAAAGCATACCAGCCAGTTTTGCTCATTAAACGGGTAACATAACTTGCAGAGCTCTTGATGGCAGTCTCTTCATGTTGAAAACTGATATCAGTCGCATCGACCTGTTTAGATACCAATACTTTACGAGGGTAAATATAGGAATATTGTTAAGTTAGTTGGTTGATCTTTTACGTTGTAGTCAGGTCCATACAAAAATAAATTTATAAGCATTACAATAAATTATGTAACATAACCATCTCAAAATATATCCTAGCGGCATTTACTAGCGAGCAACACACATTATCTTCAATAATTTTCATTCGTCTTGCATGTAGGTTCCAGAAGTAATGTGGCAAAACTAACTATATACTTATAAATCGAACTCTGATATTATTATCACTCTTGAAAGATGAATCTTCTAACTTGTACGCTTTTTTATTCTATATTTCTTAAATTAATGGGAATCACGCAGAATTAGGAGATAACTTTCTTGGATATTCTAGACCAGGAATCAATTTAAGTCTTATTTTTCCAGTCTGGCATATGTTTAATATTCAGTCAATTAAATGCCCTTGATAAAAACTCGACCTTGAGCAGAGTATAGGAAACAAAACGGCATATCTATTCTGAATGAAGGCGGTCCGTTGGTCGTGTTGTAACGCGAACGCTAGGCCAAGGCCGCGTGACATAACGCCTTACGTGTCGCGCCGTTAGCTGCGCGCGCGCGCACCGCTACGCGCCGACTTTAACGACGATCCGCGCTTTTTATGCGTATGCACTTGCGGGCTACTTTATTTTATTTTTAAACTACAAATTTTATAAGATTCAATGCGAGCAATGCTAAAATTAAATTACACGATTATAAATTATCACCCACGGATTGCTTATATTTTATTTATATTACCTACGTGAAATGCAAATACATGAGAATCATGAAAATAAGATCTGATAGAAAAGAAGATATGATAATTATTATCTACCAAAAAGATTATACATATATTCATGGAATTTTTATTTTATTGGTAGAATACTTTATTGGAAACTTTATGAAACAAGTGTTTGAATAATGTTATTACAAGCAAGAAAAGTTTTTTTCGTCAGTTTTTAATGAAATGTAAGGCTTTGTTTGCTCTATTTAAATGATTCTTAGATGCTTTGAGAAGTAAAATTACGTCTGTCCACTAATGAGAAACTATAAATAAAAGACAGGTTTCTAACTGTTTATGGGTCTGTTTCATAAGATTACTCGGAAATTACTCATTGCAATAGACCTGTAATTATGCGTCATCAACAACATATTCCGACATCGGCATGCATCATTTTCCGTGTATCATTTCATTAAAATATAACTAATAAAATATCAGATCGTACTCTGATATTGATTTAAGGTTAAAATCAGTTGAGCCGACTTCAACTGGGGAGGCTTATGGAAATCTAATGAGGCCGGATAATAAACTTACGATTAATTTATTAATATATTGTGGTTATTAGTGTATTAACTAAGGCAATCCTTGTCAGTGGTTTCAACCTTTCAATACTGAATAGCACAGTTTTTTGCTAAGCATGGTTAGATTCCAGCTTTAAAGTTAAATCGATTGTGTATGGAATCCGCAACCTGTTATAGGCCAGCTTGAAAGGCGTGGTGGACTAAAGCAGAACTAACGCCTAACCCCCTGAATAGTAAATGAAATAATGATGAATCATTCACTGTAGAAACGACAATCACAGTTAAATAAAAGAAAAAGCAAGTAAGTGTTTAAGTTTACCAATAAATTGGGTCAGTGTGCCCGTAAGCATTGAGCCAGTAACATATTTGTCCAAGATTGCCATCTCTTAACATATTATTATGCGTGAGTCAAGCCATATAAATACGTTGTATTTTACCGCTTAGCTGCGTAAGAGGAAAATTTACAGAGATAAATACACGATAACCGTTAAAATGTAAACTAAGTAATATTATAACAATGTATATGCATCATCGTGTTTTATATATTTTAGTGTTTATTTCGATAATGATGACTTGCACTTTAGTCTTACCTATATTAAAATGTATAAGCTTTTTTAGGGTTATGTGAAAGAAAATGGAACCACTAATTATAAAACAGTTGCAAAACATTTGTTTTGGTTTCAGAATTTCTTTAATATACTTATATTAAACTTTGTTGTCCGTTCAGGGAATTTTGACAACATAACGGGACAAGGTGGCAAGACTAAAAGGGACTCCAGTTGAAACCAAAAGTTATGGAAGCAACAGAAGCGGCGGACGTTCTTGATCTCAGCTTAGGGGTCCAACAAGTCTTGCTGGGTCCAACAAGGACAGTTGGCTCTGGGTTTATACAGAGGTATGGATGACGTCAAGTTTCTCTTCCCCTTGCACCAAGACTCGTTATTTCATAAGTAAATTTTAAGTTTAATAAAAAATATAAAGTTTATCATATCAGCCAAAAGAGGTCCACTGCTCAACAAAGGCCTCGCCTATAGACTTCCACAGGGACCGATCGTATGCCGCCTGCATCCAACAACTCCCAGCGACCCAGCTACTGATTCCTGGACCAGAAGGATGGGCAGTAGTATACTTACTGTGGAATGATACCCATACTGCACTGACCAACCCGCCTGCCAAGCGTGGTGAGTAGCAATAAAAAATGACGACACAAACATTTTTTTTTGTTAAGTTCGATAATTCTTTATCTCTTTCTTTTCGTTTCGAGTGTTGATTCCATTCTGTGAGGTCAGCCTTACTTGTCATTCGCTCTTGACCACTCTTCGATTAAGTCAATGGGTCCAAAGATAAGCTCAGTGCTTGCCTTACTTAAAGTTTACCAGTACTGAAACAACCTTTACCTCTACGGTAGGACCCGTTGTTTGTTTACTTGTACCGTCGTGACATCCAGCTCGTACGTGGTCCAGTCTCGGGTGATTATTTATGGTAGCTACCACATGTTACCCGTACTTATTGCTTACTAAAGCCTAATAAATCTTCACGTGCGGCGGAGTCGTACCGCGTCGCGCAGCGGGATGGCGACCAACGGGACCGCCAATCAGAGATTACGCAGAAAATAGCGTATCTTCACATAAGAAATAGAAAACAAACCACATAATGTACTATAACATAAAAAAATACGAGAAAATGTAGTAAAAAATACTTTTAATAGTTAAAGTTAGGTGGACTTTATAAGCATCTTGCAAATTTCATATTTTATGGTACGTAGCGGTACAAATTACACTGTATCCTAAGTAACCCCTTGCTCGCAGGAATTTGTATGTTCTTGTTTACCAGAAATTTTCTATTATATTATTTCACGTTATCTTAACTAGGATCTGCATTGCAATGTGTTACCATAACGACTTAAGAGAAACGGCTTCATTTTGACGTCATTGTCTACGTTTTCCATTTAAATTGAATGGAAGATAAAAAAAGGTATTCATCAGCTGTTCCTTCTTCGAAAGATTAAGGAAAATCACAAGCAATGTTAATCGTCAAGTTCAAGTTCTAATAAGTTTTCACAAGCATTCAAGTCTTATTGCTCCTACAAAGTTGGTGTTGAGGAAACTGCGTTAATTGAAATTGTTGTTTTTTTTTAAAACAGAACTTTTTAATACCGACTTCATTTTTAGCACTAACAGTTAATGAATTGAAATTCGTAATATGTGTAATTCGACGACGCGGGTGCGGTGACCAGTGAATTCGGTCAAGCTGCTATATCTGAACATTTTCATTATTTATTATATTACCTACCTACTACTAAGTTTAGACAAGCGTCCTAGGTTGCCTGAGTTGTATACAATTTTTGTTAATTTGTTCTAATATAAGCTCGCGAGAGGGCAAAGGATTTGAAACTCTTTTGCTAGTACCGACCAGAATTTATTCTTAATGCTAATGTTTTTTTTATCCATTAACCTTTGTAGATAGAGGATCCGGCGTAATTTAACACGTAATAATCTGTAGTTAATGTTTTTATTTTTGCGCTAGCCTTGCAACAATGGCTTATATCGTACAATCGCGTAGGTCGTGTGAGTAATGGTTATGGTTTTATCATGGCTTTACTGTGAAGGCCTCTCAAACTACCATTTAGTAACCTTGTTATAACATTTAAGTTCATTAAAACGAGATCTATTTATCTTATTCAAAGGTGAAGTAACAACGCATAGAATACATCTGGTTTTATGAAATCTTCGTGACATTGAAGTGAGGAATCTGTTTTTTGTATCTTATTCTTTCGCGTCATTGCTTACTCCGTTAATTTTAATAAACTTCCACTTGAATAAACTTTAATAAACTTCCACTTGGGCCAGTTTCTCCACCTCCCAGTAAGACCCTTTAAATTACCTGGCAGATAATTTCGTACAACTTTTGTTCCATTTTTTAATTTATCCGGCGGTCTTCTTTTACTTTCTCGAATATATTTAATAATAAAAGTATTTATAAATATCATGAATGTTTGTTTTCCTATTTATGAAAGGAAGTTGATACTCATAACAATCTCTTAAAAATACAGTGGAGATAGAGTAGGTACCTAACTTCCTTTATTACCTAAACTTGAAAGCCCAATTAACATTCATTAATTTCTGGCGGGAATCTAATAATATTCAAAGTCCAATTAATACAAGCTTAATAATCGCAGCCGTCATCCGGGTTACTACATTGCATCTATTTATACCTGACGTCCCGGGCCTGCGATAATAAGCCGGTCGGCCGTCCGGTAAAACCTGTACCGCCATCCGCTACCCACCACTTGAGCTGTTCGGGCTGTTCCTACAGCTTTTCTTTGAAATTTCGTTAGATTAACATCTGAATGGCTATTCTAGTCTATATTAGTGTTACGTACGACAACGGTAAAATATATCTATGCATATATGCCATCGCCGAATGCATTTGAATGGAGTCATTTGGTTTTTTGTCGAATATATTATTCATTCCATCGGCAAAAAAATACCGACGTCATTATGAGGTAAGTTAAAAAATACGGGGTAATTCCCCATAACCTTATAAAATAGGATGATTTTATCTAAAGCTTTGGGAAATACAGGCGCTGTGGTAGGTTTATAAAAAAAGAAAAAAGAAGTGTTGATGCTGTGTTGCAATTATAATATCGTGTCTGCATGGCATAAGTGAGATCACTGCTTATGCAGTATTCTAGAATACAAGCCTTAATAGCGTTATACGGTAGCTGCCATAATGCCTATAAACCACAGATAGTAGTAGCCAGTGAGATAAAGATACAAGTCAAGATGTTCACAGATTGCGACAACACCGTCCATTACCGACTAGCTTTATTAGCCCAACTCACTAAACAGTTAATTTGTGACCGTTTTACTGCAATGTGTAATGAATATGCATTTTCTGGGGCTATTCTAGAGGTCCTCGTGTGTAGGATACTCAAGTTTTCTTTTAACTGCTATTTTATGAAGTGTCATGCCATAAACATAAAACATAACCATGTACTTAAATCTGAAGCTTACACAGTAAATAGTGGGTGACCGGTTAAAGTATGGAAATATCTCAGGGCTTAAATACTATACTCTCTGAAAGTTAACAACTTTAGAAATTCTAAAAACTTGGGATATTCCCAAAGAAAAGAAATAATCACCGATGAGGTGATGATTCTGGAACAGAAATAATATCTTTTGTAAATTTTCCAATCATATCACAAAATCAAAACACCCAGTAAGTAAAACACCCACCAATACGCTTGGACAGAAGAGAATGCTTCCGATAACGAATACGTTGCACATAAAAAGATCCTTAGATAGACTATTTGACATGCGGCAGACAAACCGAATGTAAACAACAAACAAACAAATAGACAATTAAGTCTTACTTAGACACTTGAGGTTTCTGAAGACGGTTCGTCTGAAGGTAAATGTGCAGTCATTAGCCCCGTTTAGCGCCAGAATAAGACTTTGTAAACAGTTCTAGCTACCGCAAGATTGTTTGTTGAATCTTCTGCTGGAAATAGGTTGATGGTGTACAATTTATATAATTAATTTTCATCCTTCGAGGCTTTGACTTTAAGATGGCTTTTCTTTGTCAATCTCAGCAAGTAAACCAGATTTTATTAGCTTTTCGCTACCGGCTTCTCCCGTGTGGTCTGGGTATTTCTTATAACTTTCTTCCACTATTTCAACCCCTTGTAGCCTTTTTTTGCATTAAAAAGTAGCCTATGTCCTTTCTCAGGCTCTAGACTATCTGTCTGGTTAAGTAGCTTTGGCGTGAAAGTGCGACAGACAGACAGACAGAGTTACTTTCGCATTCATAATATTAAGTAAGGTTAAGGATTGTTACTGCTGATAATTTACTCTCGTTGGTATTTGTATAGTGATGGAATATGTTTCATCAAATCAAGGTACTGCTAAAGTATTTTCTATAAAAAATATTTCGAAATATTTCTAAAACACATGGTTGTCCTTGCACCTTCAGTTACGGTGGCAACTAGGTAGATATTTGGCGATAAGTACAGTTACTTATCGATTCGGCATTGTCTCGCCCTGGCATTCGAAGGCACCAAGCCGCGCGTGCCTTGAATTTCGTTGCACCAGTCGTGAGAACCGACTGTGAAGTAACGCATGTAATGGTAATGAGAATCTGCTCGCAAACTTCGATCCCCACGTATGTCACGCAATAGAAATGTTTCGTTTTAATTTAGAATTCAATCTTGAAAACGGTTATTTGGTAATACTCTATAACAAGCATGAGTCAGTAACCGAATGACTGTAATCAAAACGCTACGCTTTCTATTATAGGAAAATTACGTAAAAAGGATAGGAAATCTATGCCATGTGGATTATAATTATTATGTAAACGATTACGATTACGATACGAAGATTATCCAAAGAGAACACAAAGTTTTTAGTGGCTTACTAACTACCAAAAGTCAGTTCCGTAAATTTCTGCTCGTCCATAAAAGATATTCATATGATTTATAAAAGTTAAATTCGACTAGTTACTTACAACAATTTCGAAATGGTATATAGATATTAAGCATACCAAATACTAGTAATGGTATCTAGCTATTATCATTTCTTTTAAATATATTTTTTTATGGAATTGACTGAACATTATTACCATTCATACATAGTGTAAAAGTATAATGAGAAATTAATTAAGAATACAAGACTGCTCCAGATGCGTTACATCGTCAGAACATCCCTACAAGGTCCCGGCCTAAAAACCTGGGTCGTGGTATACATGAATTTTATAGTCTAAGTTTTCGCGACACATGCTTAGACACGAGCTAGAGCGGACTCAACCCAGTAACGCTGGCAACGTGACCACTGGCCACACACTGGCCATCATTTTTGTACGACACTGACAGCCACGTGAGCGCTGTCCTGCCTCTGACCCATTTTCATTTATTGCTATGATAATTTGTATCGTCTGTCGCACTTCATTACCATCGAAGGAAATACTACTAAAGTCTCATAAATCTTTAGTGACTTTACGGCTCCATTAAGTCGTCAATCTTCACGGTAGCTCACAAATCATGAAAACGAGGATAGAATTCCAAACAAAAATTTAGGTAGGTACCTACGGAAACGAAGAATGCCGGCGAACGGGCAAGTTACTTATTTGGACGTGTAGGTATTGCAAATATGGAACCGCATTACCGCACTCACTAGCTAGACGGGTTGCGGAAGCTGCGCGGCATCAGATTTGGTACGGACCTTTGTTAAAGCCTATTCACATGATTCGCTACTTTTTAGTACAATACTCAGTATTTTGTGTGAATACTATCGCTTTTGAAGGTCGCGCCAAAATTTAGGCAGGTTTAACAATGGTGAAACACAATACCACGAACGAATGCCAACATTCGTTTTATATTCATTCATTGACATTGGCAATGATACCATCTTATCTAATACGGTTACATGTTTGTTTGAGTACCAATCTAAATTTTGTTTGAGTATTAAACAATTGACAAATTGTTTTTATCCAACTATTGTTGAGTCGTCAACGGTCAACCTTAGGCATTATGAACATACAAAATAGTCTCTTTGAAGTGCCGCCGTAAGCTCATGAGTCTTTAAGAAGCGGCAAAGAACAGCCATGACGCGCTCAGAAAATACTTAATTAATTTTTAGAAAGACTTTATTTTGTCCGGCTTCAATAGGATTATCTGCTAGAGCGTAATGGGGATGAAGTCGTTAAGAATTTATTGAAGTTTGTACTTCAATAAATTCTTTATTTAAAAAAGTTTTCGGTGTATCGCAATAAAGTTCATATTTTAAGGCCTGGCGTGGCGGTCGTCCTTTTTACGTGATAAGCATCAGTACTTACTAGACTAGTTGCTATATTATGTCCTTTTGTTAGATAAAACAATAAAGTGACGTAATAAATCTGTAACATTGCTTCCCTTGTGTAAAACCCTTACGTAGAAATATGCAAAATTTCGAAAAATTACCGCAATTCTGAGCAATTGTTTTGTAACGAATTTCAAACGGAAGGCCATTTTGGTTTAAACTTATTGTTCAACTCACTTTTATGTGTCCCTTTAAACAAAAGGGGTGGAATCAAAAGAAATACTTTTGCTTTAACTTTCTATTTCACTGCACCATATAATTTATTGCGTCTGAACTGTTACAAATATGGACAAAAGTGGTGCATTGCTATGCTCAATTTACTGTTTAAAAGATAACCCCATTGTAAAGTTGTCAAAGGAATTCGTACCGTTTCACAAACAATTAGGCTAGGAACGGCACTGGACGATGTTAAACTTAGTTTTTTTATTACTTTCTCTATTTTAGATAAAAACAATGATTAGGTACATACAGCCTAATACATTTTGTTTTTGAAATTTTAGATCGCTTCTAAACCAGTGAAAATTGTTAGTAGAAGCAGGTTTCTTTTTAGATATCTTTACTACTTAGACCTGGATAGGATTTAGGTATGCGATACATCCAGCAATCTAGCTCAGTCAACTGCTAGTCATAAACCTCTTTTGCAACATTTGCTATTACCACCAGGACATCAACCTATTCTGAATACTGAACATGATAATTTTAACTAAACGTAATCAATTTGTTCCATGTTTTTTGGTAACTCGCAGAAGGAGTGCCTTAGTGTAAAGATGACAAAATTAATACCTTTCTAAAAGTAATACAAGCTACCCACACAAAGGAGCATTGCTAGACTAAAATTTTATTTAGCGAACTTTTGTGAGCTTGAATATTGTTGATTCAAGTTTTGAGAGGCCCAGTAGGTATAGTCACGTACATCTATCTATAAGGGAATATCTTAAAGATAGTCAGCAATCCGTCCTTGTCACGCTCATAACACTCTCCGTCGGTGAAAGGAGATAGACGGTAGAGCCGCCTCTCACGTAAGTTGGCCAAAGTGAAATGACCGCTGTTGACCATTTTGGCAGTTGCGTCATTCATCGAGGCTTGAATTCAAAGTTTTTTATTACATTACATGACACGAATGGAAATACGGAGAAGATGAAAGCATAATATGAGCTTAGAAGCATAATTATGTTTACGGCATGGGCTTGAATAGGTAATTATGAAATGTAAAAACGGCAGCATTTGTGGGAACGTGGTTTGAGAGGTAGTAAACATGTATATTATTATAGTAATAGGTAACTACAACAAACAACACTTAGAAGTCTTGGTAGCATAATGTAGAGACTAAGATATTAAAATGACAAAAGCGGAATCTAGGTAGCCACATTAGTCACATCTGAATTCTTTAAGTCAAAAACCGTGTTTTTAACTACGAACGCGTTCAAGTTCAACGACGAACGCGCTCTAGACGTGGTTAAGGAAGGATGAAGCCGACCTACTTGTGGTTCCCTGACCTCCGCCGCAGCCTAGCACAGCGTTCTTTCTCGCTCTTGCATATATATTGACAGGTTATGCTGTCTTTGTCACTCCCGGAATATTTTTGCAAACGCATTTGGAAAATGGCGCAGCGCAGAAGCGCGGAGGCAAGTTGACGAGCTGCGTGACAATGAGGTTTTATGGGTTAAAGCTATGAGTGACTGGTTCGTATTCTGAAGGGATTTGTGTAACTTTAGTTTATCAAGATAATGAAGAGTCTGCAAAACGGTTAAGTCATAATTCCATAAATTATGTCAACTGCGAAAATATGTCAAAGGAAATTCTCGTGATTTTTATTTGTTTCTATGTAGGTAGAATGTGGACACATTCATATTCTATTTAATTCTAAAAAGAACCATAAAGACGGTATAATGGCGTATTTTTGCCATTTTGTTTCTTTAATTAATATGCAAAACAAGCCCCAAGAGTATTTTTAATAAATGAGGCCAAGCTAGTAAAATAATTTTGGCGTAGGTGTCGTTTTAAATGAACATGGAGAGACACGTTAAAAGTGTTCAGAAAATATCGATAGAATGCCAATACAACAGAAAAATACCTTTTAAAATCTTGTCGAAGGTGAATGACATTTTGTATCGAAGATCTGCGATTTGCAAGCTGCCTACTGTCTGTATTCAATAATTTGACAGCCTTCATCCGGTTGTACGGTTGAAATGTGTAAATATCGGAAATCATGTATATTTAGGTGATTTAAAATTTAAAAATGGGGACTGAAACTGCTCTTGAATACAATTGTGGTCATGGTCAAATGTAATTTACATTTTTAAGTGCAGTAAAATTATATGTAGGTATTAATTTGCCCTTTTCAGAGGAACGCAAAAATACCATGATTCATCTTCCTTTTAAAAATAGGCATGTCTTGCTTATTAATTGATTTATGAATTCACAAAAAATAATAATCGTTAACCGGAACCGAAATGTTTTGCGTTCTATGATTAATCATTATCGTTCATGATTTTGATTGTATTTAACACATTTTTGGATTGAATATTACTTATAGATTGTCAGCCGCCAGAAGAGTCAGCGGGAATTCTAAATATCAGTGTTTTTCTTGTCCTGTGTTTCCACCCTGACACATTTTGATACATCTAGGTATTTCAACATTTGATATATTCTTCGGAGATGCTGACGGGCCTTATGTTTTTTGATGTCATAATCATTTAGTTTTTTAACTTAGTACATACTTAGTTTGTCGTTAGAGGCAACTTCTTCATAATAACGTATCTACTTACCTAGGATAAAACAGAGATCTCTACCTAATCTCTCTTATTCGATACTGGATGTACAAAGGAGTTCCTAAGTTTGTAGGTACCTGGTAACTCGTAATCAGGTGCAAGACTTGCTGCTTTGAACTAGGTAAAGATACATGCAACTCTAATGAAACTAATAAAACCACAAAGAAGATATTCATTGCTAGGTAATATTTTAAGGTGATTAAAAATAATCATGCTACAATAAATTTGAGTTCACAGTCCTACTTCTTAACATCTTATTTCATTTCTAGTTTCACGTATAAACAAGTAAATTTAAAAAAATACATGTTTATATTTCTTAAACTATCATCCTCTGCATTATTGTGCAAGACCATAATATTCATATCTCACAAAATACCCTGCAAGCGAAATTATGTATTCATTCACCGTTTCAAACTCCTCAGAAGGAGGTGATGTAAACATCTTGACGCCGCCGACCACAACAGCGTCAACCGCAAACGGGACAAAGGCGAAAAGAACATAACTTTGCCATATAAAGAAGGACACGAGCGAACTGAATTTCATTTTCTAAAACCCGATTACACGGGCGAGGTGACGCAAGGCGGCGGAGGTCGGTCGCGACACAACACTTGAAAACGAAAGGTGTTCGAAACTGAAATTGAAGGGAGTGATCCCGTTATCCTGTGCCGGACTACGGAGATGGAAAGCTCCCGTTAAAGCGTTAACGTCATGCGATGCAATCATGCAACAATGAGTCACGCCTGGTGCTGCGACTCCCCGCACTCGCCTCTCTAGCCACTCCTCAACATCTCTAACTGTACTCCCTTGCGTCATTTTCAAGGACGTTTTGACTTAACCCACATCGTACGTGGGCTGGTATTAAGTGGATTTGTAGAAGCACACTCATTTTCAGGCAGTCTACGTGTTTTCGATTATAACGGTAGCTTCCTCGTACGATCGTAAAGTTGTTATTGCTAGGATTAGGTCACATTTTGACGTCAACGATCTTGGAAACTTATAATTTTCATGCTGTCCTTAGCTACATATGTCTGTTTCTTGGGATATTTATATCTCCAGTCCAGTCCTTATGGCATAGAGGCGTTATAAGTACTAAGTATAACCCACTAATCTAATCCTTCCGTAAGTGCCTTTTAGTGTTTAACTTATTCGAAGATCACCTTGTTTGCGGTTACTGCTTCCCCGAAAAATAAATTGCATAACTTTCAACCTTCCCTTAAAGAGTAGAATATTTTGACGTTAATCAAGAAGTTCTTGTGTACTTATCTGTTTTAGTCTACTAGTGTCCACCATAACTCTCTATAGCCTCATAATTTTTAGGGATATAAGTATTTGGGAACTGTTACCACTGTACCTGTGTTACTGTACCAATCTCTTCCATGCAATTCTAAATACATAAGAGATCTGATCTTTTTGGTTTCAAAGAAATAATTTACATGTTGTGCAAGTAACAGATACGACAGTGCAAAAAACCCAACATTCTAAAAGAACATCTAAACATCGTTGAATAGATTTAGGATTGTCCACGCAATTCTTTTACGGCGCGGACGGCAATGGCATTGAGTCGCGTGTTCCACTTTAATATAACGGTACTCGACGAGTCCTGACCAAAACACAACGACGCGGCCGAACGCGAATATATCCGCTAATTAACCTGTTTCACACTCGGAAACTCATCATGAGGGCTTTAACCTTCATAGTTTTTCACATAATAGGTAATTAAATCGTGTAACCAACCACTGGCATCTAGTCTGTCATAAAATTATCTCTATGCGCCTTGGAGATGAACAATGCAAACTTCCAGGTTGTATTTTGCGGTACATGGTGATATGTTAGGGTTGAAGTTGAAAGGAGTAATGAACTAAGTATACTAGTACCAAGACAATAACACGCGTCTTCCGCAGTCGTCTCTTTGGATTACTTTCGATAAAGGTTGTTTAATAATTTGATGAATCGATAACCCATAACCCATCCAAGACAAACCAAGACTCCATTTTCCGGAAAAACTATCTTAACCTACGCACGAAGATCCTTTTTTTATTCTCTGCGTTGACATGCAGTATCCTATTTATGCCAAATACCCAGTCACCATCTATCGGTCGCAGACGATGATGAGGCTGAGTTACGAAAATGTTGAAGGTAAAGCCCTATCTACCTAAGGGAGGTTTTCCTCATTTAGGTAACTGTATGTATTGTATCATGTCGTGTACCTAAAATGTCATAATAATCCGATCATGTTACGAACATTTTAGAGCGTAACGAACGGAGGATCGATAGACGAACTTCTTTCAGAGAAAATGTTAGGGTTTTCTAGCTAGGGTAGTAATTTATTGGAACTACTTGGTACCACATTGTGGTATTATTTAATCGTATAATTTACAAAACCTGACGATCCACTACTCCTGACACGAATTTCAAAATTATAAGTAAAGTTTATCAAACACGTAAACATACATTAAAATCCTTATTATCCTTTGGTGTTGGTTACTTAAAAAAAAACAATAATTATGTAATCAATATCATTTGTAGTGTCTCCTTCGAGCTCAGTTCTTAGCTTATAATAATCACTTACGTAAAATACGTGGAAAACGCTGTGGATTTCAGATAAGTTAATGTTTATAATATTTAATTTAGTTTTAACAATATAAGTGTGTAACTGTTTGTTTTTCCCGAAATAAAAAAAAAAAGGTCCTTCGTCCAATTTCTAAGACCAGTAATGATATTGGGATTGTCTTACATGTAGGTATATATAGACTTGTAAAGGTCTATAAAATATCTATTTGTAGAAATAAATATAATTTATCATTTTACCATTTTAAGATATTCTTGGTAGCAACCTGGATTTCACATTGTGCCAAGTCTATGGCAACAGGTTTGCCCCCATTGCATGAAATTCATTACTAATGATTTGTACATTACTTACCCTTACTACTTAAGAAAGATATGAGTAAACACAAATAGTACCTATAGGTATGTACTCGTATAGTTGATTTGTTAAACAGCGCCTGGTGAATATATTTATTTCTGTATAGAATTACTAATCATTGCCTACAAAATAAAGCTCGGCGCTATTTGTAGCAGCTACTACGGTCCATTTTAAATTATGATTATGATTTCTTGCTGCGTATGCACGGTGTTACGTGAAACAATTTTTTTTCCACATTCCCGTTTTATTGTCACCTACGTTATTTATAAGGAACTCCTGTACAAAATTTAATGTTTCTATTGGCTTAGGGTATGCGTTAGCAATCAGTCAGTGATGCTGTTTTATTAAATACCTAGCTCTCTCTACCACCGCACTCACTCTCTCTATCTCTGCACCACCTAAAGGCACTAACTCAAAAACGAAAAGAAATAAGAGTTATATCATCCTTTTTTTTAACGCCAGTAACTTCTATGTAGTAAAGGAAGCATTATTTATTGCTACAACAGATCATTTTGAATAGGCTGATATTTTATATTATAAGTATAACGCCATCTGTGAAACTACCTACATATCAACTTCTCAGGCCTTTGAAACCTTACCTTGATATAAAACGCTACTGAGGAAAAAGTGAAAGGAATTCATTTGCCAGAGTGACGTTAGATGTCGCTAGAGGAAATATTTTAACGCATTTTGTGTGTAATAAAAACAACTATCACGCCAGTATTCTCCAAACGTTCTGACAGAGGTGCAATAATGTATACTCACTGTCAGCCTTCACTGTGTAATAGGGACGAGTTTATCTGCACAATAAACTGGGTATAATTTTAGACTCCGAGCTGATAAGATATGAAAAAGAATAGATTTCAAAATTTTAGTTAGTAAAAAAGCACATCGAATGTACTTCCAACATTCTATTATTCTCCTTATAAGGCAGTCATTGCCCCTAGTATACAAGTGATTGGCGTTCAAAAGGTTAATGATAACTAGATAATTAGAAGAAAATGCTATGGAAATGCGTTGAATTTTTATTTTTTCTCCCATACTTCGAAAGGATGGGAGAAGTTTCGAAAGGTTGCTTTATGGTATGTTGGCCTTTGAAAATGGAAATAAATAGAAAAACAACATTAAATTATACTTTAGTATTGATCATCTTTAATCAGTCGTTATAATTAATATTCAACGAAAAAGGTAGCTAAGTAAACTAGTCAGGTAAGTACATCTAAAGATACTATGTAACAGTAAAACATGTCATATTATAGCGCATTACAATATAATTATCTAACATATTTAGTTATTTTCCAGTAGCAGATATGCAAACACTGAGTACTTACTGCATTCAAATCATACTCGTGTAAATACAGGTTTTCCTGGCAATAACTATGATGGCAGTCTTGAACTTCTAATTAGGACACAAGGTGATCTATACAACCGATACAGTGCGTTCTATATTATTTGTATGGGTTCTTGATAACTTAATACTGCGTTCCAGATCACGAAATGCTGCCCTGGCTGGGAAGCTGAAGTGAGACTGGGCAGGTTAAGTTAAGTCTGCTGAGATGAAAAGTCTATGGGCAATTGGGCATGGGTGTACGCAATAGGTGTCAAATAATAATAACCGACATCGTGACTCAGAAGGAGATGGCGAAAGGATTGAGCCCAAACAGCAAAAGTTACGGGTAACTGGAAAGAGGGAATGTAGGCCTTTGGGTTTCAGTGGGACACCGTGGTCTAATAATAATAATGGTTTCTAAACTGTTAATTAATAACTAAATAACAATAATAATATAATAATAGCAGGCAACCATATATTGTTGTACTTTTATAATTTCTAAGATTTATATTGTATTTTTGTAATTTAGTGTTTTTCTGAATAAATATTATTATTATATTATTATTATTATAATAAAAAACTTTAATACCAAATGCAAAAGTGAGTTTGTTAGATAAGTAGGTACTTCTTTACAACTAAACGACTGTGTCTAAACACCCCGAGGCAAGTCGTTACTTCTCTTCGGGGTCCCGACAAATGTGATCACGATTCTCATAGCCCCGAGAATGGCAAAGGAAGTCAAGTGTGATGTTTAGTCAGTAGGAGGATACGGAAAGGCAAAAATATATTATGTTACAGCATGGATACAGGTATATCCTGAAATTCGGGAAAGGATCAGATCCAGAAGATAAATATTTTTTTTGTAAAGTATATAAAAACTTAAAACTTAAATCCTTTTTACGTAGTTTTCCTAAAATAAGTGTAGGTAAGTGTACCTATGTAATTTTGTCTTGGTTTTACATACTTAGACCTAAATATGAGAATGTAATCCATGTTTCCGTAAAAGGAATATCACAGCAAACTCGATAAGGTTCATCAAATATCAATACAGAACCCTAAATAACGGGCTATTTAGTATTATCGGCCGATACTACGCAGTGACGGCTAATTATGTTGTTTATTTATTTTATAAGTATAGTTATTGTGTCCGTGTTTTATTTCATGGCTTTCGGAAACTAGGATTCGGGTGAAAAGCTGTTAATAAGCTACTGGCAAGGCGAACAACATGTAAATAAGTATAGATATTTTATTTCTTTACGTATATTTACATAAATGAGATAAAGAATATACCACAGATCACAGGGTTCCCATAAAAAAACTCGTCTTTTTATTTAATCACTGATCAATGAAATCGTATCTTTTTAGCAAGAGAAGTTTGGCATGTATCCAAGACGAAATACGGCTAGGATAGCCGTGTTTGCAAGGATATCGATATATTTTCTCTTCATAAAATATATGTTAAAGAAAACAGGGGTTGATGTACACACAAGTATTTGAAGGTCGCAGAAACTCCAGTCAAGAACTCTCAACAAACACAGTTCCAAAAGTGGCGCAAGACAGCAACAGCTGCTTCTAAGGAAGACCACAGGCTATTACGAAAACTATACGTTTACTATATTTTGACGTCAATTTTCCACAAAAACAACTTCCAATAAAGGCAGAATCTTGGTACAGTACATTCGCTTCATCCACGTTTATTATCCTCCTCACGGATGACAACTAGGTACATACTCTTATTCTAGCCATTTTTGAGACCGCGGTTTGATCGTGGACGTGGTTGCTTGCCAAGGTCGACCCCTTTCAACAAGCTTCATGTATTACGCCCAAATATCTTTCACGATGCCTGCCAGTGAATCAGAGCCTAACAGCTTACTTACAATCAGGTCACTGTTGCATATTTTTTAGTTAGCAAAGACTTAGTTTCTTAGAAATAAGTATTGCACTTAATATCTATATAATTTTGGCTCACAGAAACAACAAGCTCGAGGAGCATGTTATATATCCAAATTGTTTGTTCAATAAAGCGTTACTTGTCTACATGTTTCAATTTCTCGAATTGAACTCAAAATCATGGTGCTCCACCATGAGAAGTGCAAATGCAACCCCCAACTTACCAGTTACCAGCCAGCACGTGACAGTTGTTTGAGATTATGATTCAATGACATAGTTAAAAGCTGCATCGATTTCCCAATGGATTTCAATTATTCACATATTTCTGTACTAATAAACCGTGAACCTTTAGGTAATTACTAGATACATTTATAGTCTTGATTAGGTAATGTTCAAACTCACCATCGTTACTTGTTTTTGTACGTAAACTGATAATACCAACCCTTGATACTAAGAGTTAGTAAAGAGGTATTTAATTGACTTTTCCTTGTTGTTATAAATAAAATGTTAGTGTAGACTTTAGCTGGACAACACACTTTTAAACTCTAGTTACTTTTATCCATCCACTGGCTCTTTTTAATGAAGCGTCAGATGCACAGTAGACGTATCTTATTATATAAATACAACCTTATTTTAAAAAAGGTGGCATTGTTAGTACTCCCCGGAACAACTTTTACTATGGGATCAACAATATTGTGAAAGAAAATCAGCTGTTCCATAAATTTTGTCATGTTGAGTGAACATGTGGTAATAAGTGTGTCTCACATAAACACGGGATGTACGAAATTGCTTATAATTGGATATAAGAGAGAGAAAGAAATTTATTTAGCAGTTGGTGAAATTGCGAATAATGATGATGATAGAAAATCAATTATTAAATGAAACAAAAACCCGACTGCGTAAAAAGTACTAACTAATAACCTAAAAACAAGCTGTCTGATGTTGGAAAATGTATTGCAGGCGGGACAAGCAAAGAAACAATTTTGTTTGTGAACGAACAGCTTGTCCCGCCTTTATTTCCTACTTTTTAGTTTATGAATCATCATAGAATCACTAGATTGATCGTAAATGATAATTTAAAATGAAAATTGATACAACTAAAGATCATTTTCAAAATCAGTTCGCACATTAAAGCGCATAAAATCCGCCATTTTGTTTTTTCTTTAATTTCATGTACCTAGACACTCGTGCCATCAAGACGAATCTAATGAGGTGTCATGTATCTAAATCGGTTGAGCCGTTGAGTAGTTACGACCGGACATAGGAACGGACATACATACATACATACATACGCGTCAAACACATAACCCTCCTCCTTCGGCAGTCGGGTAATAAGGTCGTAATTATGAATTGACGCAGTAAGGACCCTTGCAGGAGAGTTGAATTGGGACATCGTGGAACGCACTGAAATGATAAATATAATAACTTTATAGAGGTTATTTCCATATTCTTTCTTAGATTTACATAAGCAGTGTTTATTGCGGTATGTTATAATAACATAAATATAAAAGAAACTACGGTTAAGGAAACTGGTGGTTATCTATATACAAACTTAGTGTAATGATATTCCGCCTTCCTTTATGCGTTTGAAAAGTATAAATAAGCCGGACAGACACAAAGGTAACTATCTCATGGTTGAATATGAATCACTGGTAATGATATCTGGTTGGACTGGAAGCCGACCCTAGCCAAGTTGAGAGAAGCCTAGAATGATGGTTAAAATTATATTGATACAATTATGTACTACACAGGCACTTGGGCCACAATTATGGTAGTATTGATTACATTTCACCATCGTCAAAACATTTACGGGTACACTTGTGAACGTCTCCTCCTCAATAAGAGGGGTTAAACAACTTACCTATACGGTAAAGCAACAATCTGCCGCTTTGGCAATCGATCAGAGGCGTAGCACGGGTCACTAGCGCCCGGTGCGGATACCGAATTTGCCGCCCTTTCATTTTTTAAATGAATAACATAAAATGTAGGGCATGATAAAACTAAACTGAAAGTAATAACTATTAATAACTAACTAATACTAATAACTAAATAATAGTTATTGGAGTACGTTGCATCACCCATGTAGCATAGATTTATGGGAACAACATAAAAAAAAATACGAAAAAAAACCTTTTATTTTTATTATTTTTTGACCACCTGTGAAATGCCGCCCCCGCCAAAGTGCCGGCGGGTGCGCAGCCTGCACATTATTTTTTTAGAATTTCATGTACCCAGTGACACTCGACCCATCAAGATGAAACGTAATGATGTATAAATTATCTAAATCGGTTGAGCCGTTGAGTAGTTACGAGCGGACATAGGAACGGACATACATACATACACGTCAAACACATAACCCTCCTTCGGCAGTCGGGTAAAAAAAAAATCTGTTAAAAATAACGAAGGTATGGGCATTTTAATTTTATGATTATGTCTTTAATTTACTTTTAATGTATCGTTGTTGGTTTTCTGAATAAAAAAAATATAATGACAAAGACAGAGAGCGCACGCACTATACTGACAAAGTGACGTCAAACCGTGCGTGCGCCATACAAATTCTATACTTACTACCACTCGTTTTGCGGGAAAGGAACAAACCATCCCCTCTCCATCCCCACCAAAATGCTGTTATATTAAAACTTTATTGATCGTTTTAAATAAATGTTTCAGCACACAATTTATATTTAGGTATGTAGGTACTTACATTTGTTCCTAAGTCTATTATTTTGAAGAAATCAAACAGCAGTCCACTGACTATCGTGTATTGTATACGAGTAGTATCAACTAGTCATTAGAACCATAAAGATATAATATTATTAATGACTATCATTTACCCTCGCCAATCGAGTTCCAGTAATATGACGTCAATCGGAAAGATCATCTCCTTCGGCATGCGTCCTATAGAGCAGCATGTTTGCTTTATTTTTACTTGTCATTTTCATTACGCAGGCTTCGTCGATGACTTTTTTTATTTTAAATATATATAAAAATGAATTGCAATTCTGTTAGTCTCGCCAAAACTCGAGAACGGCTGAGCCGATTTGGCTAATTTTAGTCTTGAAATATTCGTGGAAGTCCAGGGAAGGTTTATAGGCAAGAAAACTTTTATTGGCGGTACGATATTCGCTGGGTCAGCTAGTTTTAAATAATTAAAACCTCGAATAGATTCAGTGGTTTTCTCCTTTTATGATATTTATATTTAGAACCTTTTTCATTTTTTTTTGCACAATGTCAATTCAATCGCACCTCAAGTGTGTGGTCAGAAAATGGTGTAATCCAGTGAAACAACATCGTAATAAACACGGCTTAAAAGTTTCCACGAAGCCTGCTATTTTGAGAAGTGTGTGACGTTTGCCAACTTTATTATTGGTAAAGTAGGTACCTAAAACCAGTGAGGGTACCATTTTTTTATTCTCTCATTGTACCCGTTCGTGTTCTTCAATCTTCGCGTCCATCCGCTTGTCACGTCGCATCGCATATGGAAGCGGTAATGAATTATTGTTATTATGTACTTAGGCCGGAAGAATGGTAGCATAAACAATGCGATCAAAATACTATCACCATTCACCACATAACAGTAATATTTCGGGTTTTAAATGAAAATAATGTTATAACATAGCTAAATACGTAATTACGTTGGTTTCGTAACATTTACTAGGTACTAATCATAAAAAGCTAACCTTGTAAGTAATTCAATAACATTATTTTAGGATTACGATTTAATATTATCAATAACAAAAATATTGTACTGTTAGGTGTTGTTAATGAATTCTATTAACGTCAGTTCAATTTGGCCTTACCTATGTAAAGTAGTACGTAGTACGTAGAATGAATAGCGAAACTGAAAGTTCCTAAATGTATTATTTTGTGTTTTTTAAATAAAAAAAATAGGTACGCGGTTGTCACATAAACTCTGCTTTATACATTTATAATGCCTTAAATTATGCAAATTATGCGTAAATGATTACGAAGTGTGCTGTCACTGCTGCGTAGTAGAATGAGGGTTAATCAAGTCATGTCTTAAATTAATTTAATTACTGGTGTTACGAGGATTGTCTTCGAGACGCTAGCTCCCCATATCCCGTGCAAGCCCCATTGCTAGGCCTCACATTATGTCTGAAGCCTAACCAAACGTTACGAGAGCGACGTACAGGCCAGTCTGATGTATTTTGAAATACCCTCTAGGTACTAAGGAACAAAATTTATATTAAAAAAATTGCCAGCGACCATAGCGACCAGGTAAGACTGATGACGCAGAGGCATACGGCTGAGGACACCCTGTTGACGCCAGGCTGAATGACTTGCGAACTTCATGGCCCCGGTAATACGTCCCACGTACTTCACGAATGATCGATATTAACATTCTGTATTACAAACACTTCAGTGACTTTCAATAAATGTCATACCTATCGCATTTATAATAGACCGTAATAAAAGGAACGTTTAAATTCGTTTTGTTCGACACGTTTGGTTCGAATAAGTGTGCGTTCACCTTAAATCGCCTCCTAAAACAGAATAATTTGAACATAGATTCTGGTATTTATAAACCTAGGTACCTACTATCGTATTACTATCAAATAATGATTTCAGGTTTCAAAATACAACTGTGAAGGTGTTTACTGCTGTAAATAAATACAGACTATTTTCCAACACACTCACTATTATAATAGTAACAATGAACACTAACCAGTTATTTAGGTATATAGGTACCTCCAAATAATAGACCTGAGGCAGGTATATTGACTTTTATATAAACAAATTATTTACAATGTCTGTAAATCCAAAAACATGATGAAAATCAGGTAGGCAAAATGAAACAATGGGTACACTGTCGTCATCAAATTAAATTTTCTAATTGAAATAAACACGTTATTGACTCGATTAAATTGTAACCAAACGAATTTTTTGCGCTTCAATATCTAATTCGATTTCACATATTTGATAACAAGGGGTTGAAGTCTTTCTGGAAGCTACAAATATCATTTTAGCATTACACGCCGGCTTTTCATTCACGTCGTCATACACAAACGCCACGTTGAACGACAAGCCTGGAGGGATCCTCTTACATCGAGATAAAGACAAGTTCGTAAACCTGATTTGTTCCAAATCAGGGATTAGTTTAAACAGTCTTACATACACCGGCTCCAAAGTAATATTGCTGAACTTAATGTGCTCCGTGGTCATAACCCCTCTCTTGTATTCTATTCTATATATGCTTGGGTAGGATACAAGGCGATTCTCGCAAATATAAGATGCAGTTTTGCGAAGAGGACTAGAAAAATATTTAGATATTTCTATAAACCTTTCAACTTCAGACTTGAAAGCTTCGTTGGAATCATATCTTTCTGGAGACTCTTCGACGAGCTCAGCTTTTGTTTCCTCCTTGACAGGCTGGAGGTTCGCGATAACAGACTCCGATGGAATAAGAGTCTGTAGACTTGGCATCTGACGCCCTTTCCTATAAGGCGGAGACTTTATTTTTCTCCGTTGTTTCTGATTCATTGCAATTTAAATGAGGGCCAAATAGTGTTATTCAATGTTACACATAAAAATTTAGGTTTTATGACAAGACAGGGCGACACGACATTGAATTGACTTTTTTTAAATGTTGTCTACCGTTATAATTATGTTTGACTAAAGAGGTACAAATGAGAGCTAACCGTCGCGGCGTCGGCTACATTTTAAAGCTGTCACTTTTTTTTAAATTTTATCAAATACGGTCATACGGTCTGCTGTGTATTTAACTTTAATAGTTCTTTAAACATATTTAAAGCACTAAATATTTTGATATAAGACGTGAGTTTGCCATAAATGAGAAATTGTGTTTCAATAACATTTAAATATTTTTAAGAATGTTGGTGCAAGGCCTTATAATAATTGTGTACTTAGGTACTTAAGTAGACATTAACTTTATCATGAACGCTAACACTGTAACCTCGAGCACGTCAGTAACGGGCTTAGGACCTTTCCCTGGTAATGCTTTATTGACAGCTTTTAAATGTCTCTCTCTAGAAACCTATAATCTCCTATGGTAATCTCTATTTTTCTGTATGGCAATTGGTGCCGATATCAACAATTCTATTTCATCGTCAAAAAACATCGAACTAGCATGATACTTCGTTACACTTGTATACTTGATAGTTTCATGACAAGACATTTATCGTAAACTGTCGAGTTTTACCATAGGATTTTACACTATTGCACAAAATAGCACAGAATTTAGATTTAATAATGCGACAATTTTTTCAGTCGTTAAATAAGTTCGAATTTTGACGTAAGTTGGACATTGTTGACGGTTTTCCTTAAGGTGCTCTGTTGACAATGTTGACATCATCATGATTAAAACTGGTCACTGTTAGGTTAGTGTTGTTATAAGTACTGGTTATTCTATTAAAGGTTAAAGGAGTAATGTGGCAACTAAACAAACTATCGCCATATTTTTGACGTACCTCACGCATGATGGATGACACACTCACTTGAAAGGATACCCGTATCCAGAAGTGGGAGAAGATATCTCACACATACTCCAATCCATTTATTGTTTCCAGATCAGAGAAAAGGAATTTCCCAATTTTTTTTTTCACTGATGGCTACATCATAATAATCTACCTATCTGTGTGCCAATCCGTCCATTGCATTGATTTGATTTCATACATTCAGTCAATCACTTTTCCTTTTTTATTCAGTGTAGATTTTCTTAAAAATTATCTATAAAGAGCATTAAAATAATTTATTGCCTTCACTTGTGTAACCTATGCATTTTATTTTATTAGGTAAGTAGCGATCCGCCCTCGCTTTGCTTCGGGTGCTATTATTATAATTTTATGTAAAAATTAAACACACTAATAATATTCAATGTAGAAAAATAAAAAACATTTTAAAATGAAGCGCACTAAACATTTTATAAATTTTACAGAATAATGACGTCTTTTCTACAAAAAATCACAGGTTTTAAATGATAATTTTATAAATTATTCATTTTTGGTCCTTTTAGATGGGTTCCCAGTTTTTACACAGCTTATTTATATTCAGTTCCATGAGATTTTGGCTGGAAATCCTTTTTGTAAGCCTTTACGTTTCTTTCGATATTATGTAGCATGACATACTTCGTAATTTACATAAATGTTTGCACGACAACACTTACTAATGTAACATCTAAAGTGCAAAAACGCATTTTATATATTGTATAGATTGTTTTTTCTTGTGGTTGAAACCAGTCGCCATCTGTAACGATAAGATTAACTGCTTGCTGACAAGAATATTTCATACTTTTCGTTCAGAAATATGTACCAAAGCCCCAAAGCAAGGCTGTCCTTACCGGCCGTTTTTTTATACCATCATATTATCATGCCTGTATTCCCCGAAGGGTTAGGCAGAGGTGTAATAATGTTCACCGGTATGTTTAGGTTCCATTTAATAGGGGGCGAGCGTATTGCCTATTGTTTTTTATTCAGGATTAGGCAAAATAAAAAGCGAGAAAGTGTTTTTTTGAGATTTTGGAAAAATTGTAGATTTTCCAAATATCCTAAAAAAACACTATATAGTGGGCATCATCGCAGGTACACAGCGAGGTCATAATAAAACTATGAGGCGGCCATTTCCTGTCCGAGGATTATTATAATATCTCCAGGTCGGAACGAAAATCAATGGCCTCCATAATATTCCAAAACTGGATGTTGGTGCATGTGATTTGTGTTACGATGAGGCGCGTTATGGTGTACAAGAGAATCAGGAGGGCTTTGAGTTTGGCATTTTTTTTTTATTGGGGGACATTTATTACACGACTCCCGATCTCAAGCATTGACCTGGTGATGTATCCGAAAGAAACTCACTTTTAAGTTTGAATATCTGAGATTATGGTCTAACCATGGTGTTCCATTATCATTATTGTGGATATACCTACTATTTGTAACAATAAAATATTAGGTATGTGTGAAGAAAATTACCTAAAACATCAACGTAGGTATCTCTACATACGTTAAACACCTAGTTATACCTATAGTGCAAACATACATCAAGTCCTAATTAAAATAAATTACGGATTTCATTAGGTACTTAGGTTCAATGTTTCATATTTTGACTTGTCATTTGAAGTGATTTTCGATTGACAACAAATATTAATGAAAACATAAACATTCGGTATACTTCATTAATCATTATTTCTATTAGTTTTTGTTCGTTAGCCAAGTGGTCCTAAGCGCAATTGCTACAGTCGAGGTCCTGGTTTCGATTTCCAAGTCAAGCAGCGTTATGGAGTGTTTTTATGAAATTCTCAGCTCAACGTTTGGATTTGTGCTCGGTTAATGGCATTAGACTCGCCCCCAGTTACATGGAATTTAACATACCTACACCTCTGCCTAACTCTTCGGGAATACAGGCGTCATGGTATGTTGTTTATTTTGTTCTAATTCTCTGTTCCGCCAAATACATCTAATATGTAACCTTCCAAAAGTAATGTACTTTATAGTTTAATTGAAATAAAACATTGGCTTTAAACACCTCTCATATAGATCTAATTTTAAAAATAATAACTACCTATACAATTATTTTATTCTGACTTTATTTACAAACTAGCGACCCGTGCGCAGCTTTGTCTGCGTTTCCCATTATTTAAAAAAAATCTTACATGCAAACCTTATCCTGACAATCGAACATATTATTAACAAAAAAAGAATTATCCAATTTGCTGCAGTTGTTTCTGCGGGTACAAACCTTTCGGCGATCGATTTTTCGAAGTTCTGCGGGTACAAACCTTTCGGCGATCGACTTTTATTTATATAGATTATTGAAGTCGATACAGTGGTACGAGTATATAAAACTAGTACCTACATGGGTTAAAAATAAATAGAAATTAGCATGAACATGCATTAAAGAGTTTTTCAGTTCTAGCTTAGGTATTCATCTACCTACTCACAATTAATAAAGGAACCTATTATTTTAAATTAAATTAACAATCAAACCGAAATACTATTTTCCTATTGTTTTATTAGATGACAGCAAGTAGGTTGGTTGGTTGTGAGCATCATATTCCTAGATGTTCTGCTTCCCCAGACGATAACAATGACATGTTGTATGCAAAGAAGGGCTATGCCGACTGGGAAGTCGATAAAATCTTTGTTTTTTTTTTATACCACTGAGGTGGCAAACAAGCATACGGCCCGCCTGATGGTAAGCGGTAACCGTAGCATATGGACGCTTGCAACACCAGGGGTAACACTCGCACGTTGCCGACCCTAAAACCTTTTAGAGGTTTATGGAGGATTCACTGCGCCGACAGTTTGAGGGAATATTCCTCTTGCTGCCAGCGCAGCGCATCCTTAGAAGGAGCTCTGGCGACCTAACTCACTGCAGGAAGACAACACACAATAAAGTGTGTTATTTGGCTGTAGTTTTCTGTAAGGCGGAGGTACTTCCCCAGATGAGCTGCTCCAGATTTGAGCCATAAATGGCTGTGCCCAACCTCTCCTTGTATGGTTGTTATGTAAACAGATGAACGACCATGAGTTTGTTTCCCCCTAATTTTATAGCTATTCTGTAGTCCATTAGTATATAGGTAGCAAGATATTATGTACAATATACTGAACAGAGGTATTTTTCTAGTTGGCACCTACATAAAGACCTTTTAACTCCTCATCAGGAGGTGAAAGGTCCATCTATTATATACTAGCGCTGTTGTAAAGGAGGAGCCATAGAACTTATAATTACTCTCCATATACATTAATTACATGTAGTTTAACATAAATGTGTATATAAAATACCGCCTTGTTAGCCTAGTGTTCCTAAGCGCGACTGCTACGCTCGAGGTCCTGGATTCGATTCCCAGGTCGAGCGGTATTGGGTTTTTCTCGGAAATTCTTAGTAGCAGCTCGGAGTTTCGCCCCCTATTAATAAATATACCGGCGAACTGATGGTGTACATTAGTACACCTCTGCCTAACCCTTCGGGGAATACAGGCGTGATGGTAAGTTTATAAAATAGGAAAAAAACATGCAAAATGCATGACAAAATGCAACCTCTAATCAACTCAATCAGGACAAAATGCAACCTCTAATCAACTTGAAGGCATACCAAAGATAATCCTAACGGGCAGAACAAGGTCTGCCGGAACAGCTAGTTTATAATATTTTTAGGATATTATAAGTATGGATGTGGTAGATTATGTAAGTTGTAGTTTTAGGTACAGGTGGAACACGAAAATTATGCACCGCTAGAGAAATAAGGACGACACACACCGAATACGCATAGGTGCGCTGCATGTAAGTGCATTGTAAAGACATTCAGTGTATTACACGGTGCAGTACTTACAGCTAGCAAAATAATTTGTACATTATGCATGAAATTCAGTGTAGCCCAGCCTTTATTAAACAAAAGTGTATTAAAAATAAATATTGCAAAAAAATACATTATTAAGTAACCTTTAATATTTTTTTATAAATTTTATATTTTTGGCACTCAATTACTGAATAAAATAATTAAAACCTTCTAGCTTCAAACATTATAAATTATAAACCAAATTCTTCTTTGAAGGTGATTTTTTAGATAGAGTAGGTTCATTTTGTGTTTTGCAGCTGTGGCTAAGATGCAACAATTTTTAGAATGCATTTTTTTTTTGCTTCACTTTGTTCTATTTTTAGCTAACGAATGCAAATTTAAATTAGTTTATTATTTTGTGTACAATTTGCTTCATTGATATATTTGCGAATCCTTGTAAGTAGTTTTACGTACAGTTACGTTTCTACCTTTGCTAGTGGCTGATTTTGAAAAGGTGTTATTTATATATTTAATTATGTTCAGAGGTTTGGAACCATTGTTTTTTTCCATTGTGTCTACCCTTGACAGAGTAACGGATATTAATGTTTCGAGTTTCGACAGTATAATTATGGAACCCAAAAGTAAATCAAATAAACAATTTCAATAGTATAACGTTATCCTATAATTATTCATTTTCAAACATAATCTATACGTATTTAATATTTTAAAGCTGAAGAGTCTGTATATTTTTGGTTGAACGTGCTAATTTCAGGAACTACTGGACCGATTTGAAAAATTCTTTCAGTGTTAGATAGCCCATTTATCGGGGAAGGCTATAGGTTATATACCATCAAGCTACGACTAATAGGAGCGGAGTAGCAATGAAAAATATTGCAAAAACGGAGGAAAAAAGTTATCAAGACCACGCGGGCGAAGCCGCGCGGGAAGCTAGTAATAAATATAAGCTTACGGTAAGATTCCATTACACTTTTACATTCGCATTTCAAGGGTAAGTACTGCACCGTAGAAGAACCACACTAACTAGAACATTCTGCATACATTCCCGAAGGCCGTGTCATGACGTCACTAGCGTGGAAATGCCCTCACGAATGTATACAATTACACATTATTAATATCGATAAAACCGGTCATATGGGACATGGATGAGTGTAGAGTTCCGTAGTTAGTACGGCTATAAAAAATCTTTGTACTTATGATACCAGTGCCTCGACCATGAATTTTTCTCACTAGACTCGCTAGCGACGCCGTAAAATATTTGTATGGAAAACCCATGGAAGTAGTAAGTATACTTAGTATACAAAAACGAAGTGTAACGAAGTTTGACATATTAGTTCCATGGGAAAACCCTCGCAGCGCCTCTAGCGGTTACGTAAGGAACTAAAATCTGCTATGAGATTTCAGCGTTTCGATGCATAAAAAACCTATTGAAAATCATTCGATAGAACTCATGGTTGACGTACAGAAATAATACAATTTCATGTTTGAAAGAATTATACGTATCATGTGTTATTTATGGATTTAAACATAGGTACTATCGATATTTATTTACCGTCATTGGTAGCGGTTGAGCAAGAAATCTAAGAGAACGGCTATTTTAAGGCTATTTCCCACGTTAATGACCTTGAGCGTTTGACCACTGCACTCTGATAGTAAGTTCATTTTATGACGGTAAGCGACGTGATCCTTATGTCAATAGCATAGAGTTTAAATTAATTGATTTACGAGTCTTCGTATTATAAACGAACTATACTGAATTTGAGGCATGCTTGAGTCAATGTCGGATGAATAGGAGGGGTGCTTTGAGGGGCGTATTGTGAAAATTATGGTTTTTTCATTTTTATTTCGAAAAACAGGTCCAAAATTAAAAATGTTTACAATAGGGATTGTTAAACAAGTCATTGCGCTTTTTTGATATATAATTCATCTGCAAGTAATAAAGTGCAGTAAATAAATTACACATTTTCGATATTTTTTTACGAAATTTGAGCAAACTTATAGATATTCTAGACAATATGAATTATTTGCAATAAGCTTAAGTATATTGGGTGTTTTTTTAGGGCAAAGTAATGAGAGGATTCGTCAAAAAAATGGCATGGCACCATGGCATTATCGGTGTTCTACCTATGTTCCACCCTTAAAACTTAAAATTAATCCTGTATTGAAACCCGTAAGTTAGACTACGGAACCCTAAAAAATGGCTAAGTTTAACTTGATCTATTTTTAAATCTTGTTTACCAACGCAATACGATGTGAGAATGTAAATAAACATGTTATTTTAGCCTGTAGACGGAATTAATTGATTACCTAATCTATTCCAGATACTTCTACTTTACTTATAGATAACTAGCTTCCCGCCAGCGGCTTCGCCCGTGTGGTATGTTATTATACATATAAACCTTCCTTAAGAATCACTCTATCTATTAAAAAAAACCGCATCAAAATCCGTTGCGTAGTTTTAAAGATCTAAGCATACATAGGGACAGACAGACGCGACGGAGGACTTTGTTTTATAATATGTAGTGATTAACTTTAAAAGAATCTAAGTAATAAAGTAGTTGAGTAAACAAATATATATTAAGCGTCTGTCTATATAAATTGGAATAATTTTCAATTCTTACTACATAGATTAGGCTAATTTAGTCTAAGTTTAAAAAATAATGCTTTAAATTGTACGCAGTAGTACTACTTACCTACTATAAGTTCACAATCTAACTGCCGAACAGTTTAAAGTTGATTTTACGATGAGATATACAATGTATATACATGAAGCGTTTGCTATCTAATTCGATAGTTTCAGCTAATCTGTGAACTAATAGAACTAATAAGTGTCAAATTTCGTAACACTTCGGTGGTGCTAGTATAGTTACTTTTTCGATGGGTACAATTTTTTTGGTTTCGCCTTTAGCTATGAAACTGAAGTTAGTAACGAGCCAAAGAGGTGGCATGAAGCTCGTATTCAGTAACGCATTAAGACGCGGATTTACTTGAGGCATACGCATACGTATGATGAAGCTGAAGGACACTCGAGATCGCTCCAGCGACCTTTCTAAGCTGCGAATGCGCACGTCGCTTGAGTTTCTCTGCGATATATCGACTAGTATACGCTGACCCTAGGACTAAATACAAAATTTCCCCAAATGATTTCCTAGAACCTACGTCAACGCATCACATAAACAAGTCGTTACTCCTCATCTTTTCCAACGCATTCAATCAACCTTATTGATTATTCACTTGGAACGGTACTTGCTTAATATTATAACAAATTAACGCTTGTCACCGTCATAGGTATTGTGACATTTCCCAATTAAGTCCTAAATCCTAAGCGGACTCCTAAGTGGTCCTATCATCGTTTAAAAATCTTGCAAGCGCCAACAGGCCTGCTATTTGTTGTGCATATGTACCTACTTAACACACACTATTTTTATTACCCGAGTGCCGAAGGAGGCTTATGTGTTTGACGTGTATATGTCCACTCGTAACTACTCAACGGCTCAACCGATTTAGATAAATGATACTTCATTATATTCGTCTGATGACACGAGTGTCACTGGGTGCATGAAATTCAAAAATAAAAAAGGCGGATTTTATACGCTGTATTGTCCGAGCTGATTTTGAAAATAATCTTTAGTTGCATCATTTGTCAGAATATCAACTACTAGCTTCCACCAGCAGCTTCGCCCGTGAGGACTGGGTATTTCTTATAAATCATAGCTTATATTACTCGGTAAAGATGTAGCTTCCCAACGGTGAAAGAATTTTTCAAATGGGTCCAGTAGTTTCGGAGCTTATTTTATTTCGGAGCGGAGTTTATAATATTACTATTATTACAGATTGTAATACAAATAGTATAGATAATCAAGGAATATTAAAGTGAAATACCACGGTATTAGCAAATTTTTACGGCTCCTCTTGGTGACCACAGAACGCAAGTTCAGTTTGACTTAATTATTTTGAAACAATTAATATTGATTGATTTAATTAAACCCACGTAATTGATTTGTATGAATTAACTCAGGATATATATTTCAACAATAAGTACTTGTTATTTGCTTCGAAATAATTAGCAATTGTAATTATATGAAAATTTTAAAACGTACTTTGATCGAATAACCGTGAATTGTTGATAAAGGAACTGTTTAATATTGTGTAATGAAAGAGTTTTGAATAAATCCTTCAAAAAATAGTAAAAATTTGCACGTTTTTACTTCAAAGGTGCTTCCTAAAACAATAGTTTCGTGTAACCTCTATAAAGCAACGTTCTACTTACCTCCAAAGACATCGCATCGGAACTTTTTTTAATGAATTAACATTATCTAGGCACAATATCAAAGTGAAACGCAATTGTATATACAACGTACTTACCTAGTTAACATTAGATACTTCTTAAATATTGTCGAGTCACATACAAACTGATAAAAAAAGTAAAGTCCTAAATAAAACCTAAATAAAAAAAGTACCTAAATAACCATAAATAAGTAAATACCTAAAAGTACCTAAATAAAAAAAAACTCTCTTTGATCTAGTGGTCCCAAGCGTGACTGCTACGCTAGAGGTTCTGGATGGGTTTGATTCCCGGGTCGAGCAATGTGTTGTTGGGTTTCTCTGTGAAATTCCTAGCAGTAGCTAGGAGTCTGGTTATGTGCCCGGTTGATAGCGATAGGCTAGCCGCCTACAATGGGTGTGCATTAGTACAACTCGGCCCACGTTTTGGGGAATATAGAGTGATATATTATGTGATACTTACAGTATGTTGATATTTTACGGACATTGTACACAACACCATCTAGTCCCAAAGTAAGCATACCTTGTGGCTGATATCAATAATTTGAATCATCAATAATTTAATTTGAATTTTGATATGTCAATAATTTAATTTGAATTAAAAATTTATGGACTATGGCTTAATCCCTCTCATACTGAGAGGAGACCCGTGCGTAGCAGTGGAACAATTATTATTAATGGGTTGATGATGATGAAATTAAAAATTGTTGGCAATTGATAAATAATTCAATTCAGTTTAAACCAGCAGGATCTTTCTGTAGCATTAATAAATTAAAATTATAAGTAAGTATGTAAGTGCATGGGCGTGAAGCGTAAAGGATAATATACTATAATTTAATCTAAAGTAGGTATTGCCATAACTAAAAACCGACTGTAGCTGGTATGTATGCGTTGTGGATATAGGTAAGGATTTAATCAGATTTAACAAGATGGACTCGCATTTAATCTATAAATTCGAATCCATGCTGATTAATCTGAATAAAGCACGCGCTCTGCCTACGGTGATTTATATTAATTAATTTTAGATATTTTGTTTGCACAAAAATTATGTGACTTAATAGAATCCTGGTTTTGTGTATATAACCTACTTGTACAAAATAAGGAATGCGGTTTGCGTTTTCTTAATCTACCATATTACACATACATATTGGGTCTAAGATTGGGACGGGATATGGAATCAAAGATATGGGTATATTTATGAAGGCATAGGAAGTGTAGGAAAGAATCATTGGTTGCCTATTAAAAAAATAAATGCGAGTAAAATAACTACACAGACGAACAAACCAGAAAAAAAAGAACAGGGTAACATCACTGCTTTCTTATTCACCTTTATATTACGGAACCCTGAAAGTGTTACATAACAGTTGGTGCTGAAGTAATTACCGAGAATGCAACAGTTACTGGAGTAATTATTGTAAAACCAAAAAATAAAAAAGGAAACTGTTTAAGTATCCGCGATTAAAGAGCAGCCTTGTAAACTAGTAATAATAACTAAGAATTTTTTGAGTAATTACAGTGTCAAACTTTTATAAAACGAAATTAGATTAGTTTATTAAAAAAAATGTCAGTGCATATAGATGCGTTAAAATTACATTAATTAAAAAATTGTGATGTCATTAGTGTCAGCTTACATGCAGCTTACATTATGTGGTAACATAACACAACATACCATCACGCCTATATTATTTAAAGGGTTAGGTACATTCACAGTTCGCTTGTAAATTCCGAACTCCGAACAGCTAGAAAGGAGTATTCTCGTTTGAGCATTTGTTTTTGGAAAACCCAATACATTTCCAAACGTACATAACCATTGAGGTAGGTCGGTTAAAAAGGAAAAAAAATATGGGCCATAGTGTAATCGTTTAGTAAGATAGCTTAGAAGACAAAAATTTTAGTTTAAAAAATTTAAGTTTAATTATCATGTTGAATAAATCCATTTGAATAGCGCATTAAAAATACAACCACGAAGCATAAAATAACAACCGTAATTATTCTGATTATGTTAAGTATCTACATAACGCCGGTGTTATACAAAAGTGGTATAAAAAATACGATACTTACATTATCTATACTAATATTATATATTATATAATATGTCACCGTAAGATTGTGAACTATCTCGCAAGATTGTAAAGTGTCGATAAATTATTGTGAACTTACACTATACTTACCTACGTAGGTATACTGATTATCTTTATATAGGTACGGTTAGGTTAGAACTGTGGCCTAAACCTGTGGGCGGCGAGTTCCAGAACCGAAAATTTATGCATAATTATAATAAATAATAATAAATGTTTATTTATTGCTCCACAATACTGATATTTCAATACTCACAAACTACAATTTACAAAAATATATTGTGGAGACTGGTGCCCGAGATAAGGTGGGAACCTTGTGTTACGGGTCACCAGGTCTCCACCTTGTTTTTGTTTCAATTGTACGCATGTTACGGTTCAATCGCGCGAGCAAGATTATAATCTAAAAGTATTTAAAATTTTACGGTGACAGAGTGTTAACACATACACAACATACACACACACACGATTAAAGACAAATATATAGCAACTAATAACTATGCATCACTCTGCAGTGAAACTAATATTCTAGTGTTACGTTTTGCGACTGAAAACTGACCCTCAAAATACAAGCTCTAGCTTAGTTTTGGGGAACAGATCAGTGACGGTGTTGCAATACATAAAAACATCGAATAGGGTACAATGTGAATGTATAAAACGTATTACCATGTGTCAATAAAGATTTATATTTTATTTATGATACATTCGATCTTTCATATAGGTTCAGTACCAACATAAAATGTAATTAGTTCGCCTATCGGCATCGGCACCTGTGCAGTGGCCATTTCGCCCAAATTAAATGGTGCAAACAAAGTACCCGAACGTACAGAAATAGAATATTGAACTACCCGCACACAGCACAAATAGCCGTGTAAAATGCTGACGCAGTTGAAACAATGCTGACTATAGAAGCTCTTGCAAATTGCTCTCCCAACGTTAGTTTTATTTAAATTTTTGTTTGTAAACACTTGGGAAACATTTTACATAGAATATTGTTGTACTTAAAAGACCTCTGAGATTTGTTTTGCTTCGCAGAAAATTTTTTTCAATACTGCAGCAATAAGCAGTGAGTGATTCTCAAAAGATGTTTTTCTTTTTTTTACTGCTAGCTGATGTGGTAGTGTCTCATTAGCATTAGTGGTCGTAAGCGCAACTGCTACACTCGAGTTCCTGGGTTTGTTTCTTAGGTTGAGTAAAGAGTTATTGAGAATTTCTAGCTGCTCGGAGTTCGGAATTGTGCTAGGCTCGCCCCCATTACATAGGACTTATACAGCGAACTGTGAGTGTTCATTTCTGCCTAAGCCTCAGAGAAAATAGGCGTGATGGTATAATGTCTTATGTTTTTAAGAGATAGTTATGTCTATAGAAATACAGATATGTCAGCAAGATGTTCTTTCCCCAATAAATCTAATAGTCTGATACACGAGTTGTGTCTCAGCCGCTATAGTAACGAATTAGTATATCTGATGTCTTCAACAAAGAAATTAGTTGATCGCTCGAAAAACTAGAATGAACAAGACAGGGCCCTGGATATTGCAAAAGCACTTAAACGTGGAACCTCAATGTGACGACTGTGACGAGCAAAACACTAAGGGACAATGGGACATCCCGTAGTTGAAGCCAGGCTTATTTCCAAGAAATACGAGTTAAATATATTTAAGCGAATGTTCCTCCTAGCCTTTTCCCAACCATGTTGGGGTCGGCTTCCAGTCTAACCAGGATGCGGCTGAATATCAGTATTTTACACGGAGCGACTGCCATCAGACCTCCGCAACCCAATTTCTAGGCATTACCGATATTCGAAGGAAAGACTGGTTGTCAGGCTTTTTTTTAGGCTTCTGACTACCACTAACGATTGTCATAGGTGTTCGTATGACAACCGGGACCGACGGCTTTACGTGGCACGGAGGGGTCTCGATATGCTAAGAATGGTCACCCATCCACAGACTGACCGCGGCAAGTGTAGCTTAGCCTTGCAGGTCGGTTGATCAGCGTAGTTACAACTTGGCCGTGATATATTTAGGCGAATATGTTTCTTAAATAAGAACTTGTTTGCAATGCAAACTGGCACTTGAACGTAAGGAACAATATTCATATAAATAAAGAATTTATACCAAAGAAAGAACGACTGAAACGGGCAATGCAAGTCATCGTCGTTATAAAAAAATTCTGGACAAGTGCGAGTCTAAATCGCGCACTGAGGCTTCTGTACAAAATGCATGCAGTAGAATTGTAAATAGTTCGCTGGTCCATCAAACGAATCGAGTCTTGAAGTCCCTTGCCCATTTTTTCAGTGTACTACTGTGTTTTATGTTTCCCCCAAAATATATATATTTTTTTTTACTAGCCCACTTTGTCCCACTGCTGGGCAAAGGCCTCCCTTCCCTCCTTCCATGCCGCTCTATCTGTTGCCTTAAAGATCCAGTCTCTCTCGTGGGAGTCGAGTTCGTCACGCCACCTTCGTCTGGGCCGACCACGCTGTCGCTTCATTTCGTGTGGGATCCAATTTGTGGCAACTTTTGCCCACAGGTCGTCTGGCATGCGACATACGTGCCCCGCCCAAAATACATACTAGTCAAAAATAATTATTGTATCTATAGCTGGAATCCGGGACCGCGGTCCCGGTCCCGAAAGCCCCACGAGCCGTTTTTGCTAAGGGAAGTACCCTGTTAGTTTTAATTTACCTGTACATTTTATATATTTTTTGATCTTAGAAGGCTGTTTGTCTTGGTATGGCACGTGATGAGGAGGGATGAAGCGCATGTGACTAAAAGAGTGATGATATTAAATGTTGAAGGACGGTGGGAAAAAATGGATGGTTTGTGTTGAGATCGATATGATGGAAAAGGGATTGACAGGGGTGAGGGGGTGACAGCTAACAGGAATGAATGATAGAAACTGAAAGGCGCCGACCCCAAATAAATTGGGACAAATTGGTTCTCGCCAAACTTATTGTCCGGCCGTAAAAATCGGAGAAAAAGAAATATTTTATTAAAATTATTTAAAACGACAGCATACGATGATACGACTTGAGCTGTCGATTTTATATATTTTAATCCAGTATTTTTCTTTCTCCGATTTTTACGGTCGGGTTGAAGTTAGCTCATGCCATCTTTAAGCCGGACAATAAGTTTGGCGAGAACTGTAGATTTTAAAAATTTATCAAGTATAAAGAAATATATTCTTGTGGTGTTTTTTTAAATCAGATTTGCATAGTAAGTAATTCTGCTTACGAGTATCGGCCAGCGATGAAGACGTTTGACGTCACGCGCGTGTATATAGACAGTTGCGCAGGAGTTTCATAAATAGTCTGTGGTGAGACACGCTTAGTGTCGTTTGGGGATAGGACAATTCGTCTACCCCGCTAGTGCAGGTGAATAACGGAGGTAGGGGGCCTTTTTATTATTAAAAAGTTTGGTGTTAGTTTTGTAATAAGTTAGAAAATATATTCTAACATATAAAAGGTAAATTAAATCTATTAACAAATCAAAGCACGTAAATTCCATTAAAATATTATTTTGTGATATATTTTAAGTAATTTATTATGAAAAGTTATAAATTTTATCAAAATAATAATTTTAACTTACCTTATTATTTTTACGGAAAATTGTAAAGTGAAATTTTATGGTGTTATTACTTCCGGGGATGTTTCGGTTTATCTGACATAGGTACTTATTTAACAAATCGTTTATTTATTTATCGAATATTTACTAAAAAGTACAACTTTGCAAGTTAAAGTTATAATTGTGTAATCTGTAATTGTTATGTTTATTTGTTGTGTTGTTATAATATTTGTACATGTAAACATAAGTGTCTCGACTGACTATTATATTGCAGAGCCTAAACCACAAATATAGCTTTATATATCTTACATAATGGGTATTCCAGTGAACACTTAAATAACAGGTATTTAAGTTGTCGTTTTCAAATAAAATTGCAATATTATTACAAAATTGTTTAGGTACTTACTTAAAACAAGAAGTATAAATCGCACGTTCGTACTGTACTAAGGTAAAGGAATTGATCTTTACCTTATTACATTCTAATGAATAGCTTGCACAGCATAAATCAGGCTATGTTTGCGTAAACAACAAATGAGGAGCATCTGTTCAAAAGGACGTATTTCTATGATAAACAAACTTCACAAAAACAGACAAAAACATAAATCCAAAACAACATTTTAATGCAGAAATACATCCGTTTTGATTGGAATCCAATTTTTTAAGATTTTATTATATGGGAAATACGCTCCTTTTGAACAAGTATTTAGGCTCATTCAGTGGAGTTTTTTGTTATGAGTTCAAAAAAAAATAAAAAAAATAAAAACTTGGAAAGTGAAATACGACCTTTTGAACAGATGCTCCTCAAATGTCAATTGTATTCATTATAGAAAAATCGCGACCGAATTCAAGGTCATTAAAAGAAATAAGTGATAGACACTTTTTCTAATTATTTTATACTCGAGGTTTCACTTGCATCCCACAGGACTTTTTTTTGGGACGAAAGGTTGCCTATATCCTCAAGATGCAATCTCTTTGCACACACAGTAATTTGCCTTGTTTAAGTTCCCTAGACGGATTTATGATGTTAAAAAAAAAATTGCTACCACCCTCGAGAGGTTTCTTTATTGATTTAAAATCTATTTAAAGATTAAAAGTACTAAGGGGTGAACTTTTTATCTTAACTTCGATCTTTTGTGTTGTATATGGAAGATTCAATGAATTTATAAAACAAGTTGGTTCTGTACATACCTAATTTGTATCTAGTTCGTTTTTAGTTCAGGGGCTTCGTTCATGTACCAACTACTCCGCAACACTTTATTTATTCTAAACTCATGTTATTTCTAGTAGATAGACAGAGGCTAGATTTGTTAGTAATGTAGGTACCTTTACAGCCTGAACAGCGAAATCAGGAACGCTAAAAAAAGTTGTTTTTTTTTCATAAATTTTCGGTCAATGTTTGATTTGATTCTATTGAGAAATTTTCTGTAAATAGTAGCCCGTAGTTCCCTGTTATTGGCAATAATCCCACTAACACCTTTCCATTTGTAACCTAAAACATGAATTACTTTACGATGGGTATAAAGCGTACACTAATATGACGAATAGTTATCATTTACATCTAATCATGATAATGACTAACTTTAGTTCTTAACATACATTTTCATCTTTCCATGAAAAATTATTGATTGAACTGCTCGAGTTTATACAACGTTACAAAATTGTTGGCACCGTCTCCTATTCGAATAAAAAAAATCGAGATCATTATATGTATATCACTAAGAATCACTATCTATATCTATCACTAAGATTCAGGAAAGCAAAATGAATTAATTAAACCTTATTTTTGAAGAACGTTAAAATAGCGTAGGTAGGTAATACATTATACAATAATTACGAATGAGCGCATTTGTTTTTGCCCAAGGTTTTGTAATATCTTGCAAGGTCTAGGTTTTTATACTCTAGTAAAGTTGGTACTGGTTTTATATTGCATTTTTTATGTCTATAATATTCATGCATGCACTAAAAATACTTTAATTGATTGATTATTGCTATCACTTGGTGTTTTGTTATTTTATAGACTTTATAAAATTATAAAGTCTACGCGGTATGCGTAAAGCATTAAACACGAAATCTTTAGCGCCGTGAAATGTAATCATTCGTCATAAATAGCTTACTCTGAGACGTTGATTGAATACAAAGATGTAAGATATTACGACTAGGTACATAAACAAAGAGACTCGACAAGTTTCGCTTCATTTACTTGAATAGGAATAAACACAAATATGGGTTTTCCTCAAAACTATAAAAGTGTCTTAAGAGCAGGCCTAATGTGGGTACATTAGGCCTGCTCTCCTTCCATGGCGTACATCAGGAACACAATACGGCTTTTACGGGAAAACTGTTATAGTTTGCCAACAATGCTAATGTCAAATTTACCCACACACCAGGTACATAATTCTATTCGTTAGATTCTGTTTTTAAATTTTTGGGTCCGGAAATTTCTTATGGATCATGGTCCAAAGTCCAATTGGAGAAGCGGCAGGTCATGTCGAGTCGAACTGATTCAAAGGCACACTTGCCCTCCCTTGCTCTATAGTCACACAGCCATGGATTTTGAATCAGTGACATACTGTGGTTCGGTACAACCACCAGATCCCATGAAAAGTACTCTCTACACAAATTATTTGTAATGCTATTTTTTGACTTGCGGAGTATGTGGAATGAACAACGCGAACTTAGATAGAGCTTGCAATTCAAATAAACAACCCTTTCGGGCTTTGGCTCTGAGTTCCGACTGAACATAGTAAAACTTTTTAAATGATACCTAAGTGCTTGGATCCTTAAATCCAACCACCAAGCGCGTTTTGTTGACTTACAATATTACACGCGTGTGGGCTTCTTAGTACGAGCGAAACTACTTTCTGTAGCATACACGAAAGACTCCAGTCCATATCTCGAAGAAAATATTATAAATTCTATCAGACGACCGGTAAAGACCAATGCAGCTAATTACCAATCAGTCTAAGTCTTTAATATCCACGTGCAATGGTAAACAAATGTTAATTGATACTAGTCCGATTATACTTTAATATCAATATGCAGATTATCCTTTATTGGAAATCAAAACACGTTTGTTTATATAACAAAATTATTAATGATCCTGTACTTGCGTAGAAAATTATTTATTGGCGTATTAAAATTCAACTTGTGATTCTATTTGCATTGATACGGATCAACTTATTTGTATAAACTTTGCGCTTACTGAAAATGTGTGAACGTGATTCACTGTCCATTTCATCCAGTTGGTACCGGCAAGCTTTATATATACAGTGTAACCTCTTATGAATTGGTATGTATGAAATGTATATAATATGCTTGATGTGTGAAACTTAAATCGGTAAACTTCCTAAGGGTAAAACGAGGTTAAACTATGAACGTTAAAGGAACCATGACCGTAGTTAAATTAATAGTAATTAATATATTTTCAGGCTAAAATCAGCTAAGCGATTGATTTTCGGAAAAAAATCTTATTATATTTTATTAAATTATGTGCATTTTTTTAAGTAAAACGCCTAGGTAGCCTCGTGGTCTCACGCGCGAATGCTACGCTTAAAGTTTGTATACCTCTGCCTAACAGTTCGGGGAATACATGCGTTTATGATAGTTATTGTTATGTTTCAAGTATACAGCCCATATTAGGTAGGTATTAGATTTATATTATAAGTAAGTAGACAGATAGATACTGCCGCATATGATTGCCTTGTTATGCATATTTATAATTTGCGAGTTGACATTGGTGGAAGGTTTATGTTTGCTGCGCTAGCGAAGCGTAAACTTTCCATTCAAAACAATTTAATTATTATCAGGTAATACCAGTTTCATTGTCCAGTCTGTTTTTATGCGGTTAAAATAATCTGTATTCAAATAAAAGCTAGATATTTATCTAGTTAGGCTGTAGCAACTGGAGCTAAGACTTAGAAATAAATTAAATTTGTGCGTATATCTATATCCTATGTATCTAACTAATGGCTGCTTAGAAAAGACAATTCAGCATAAAACTGCATACTGTATAAAAATATACAATAAATATCATTTACCGAGTTGTTTTACGTTTGGTCACAAAGCGAATGTAAACTGTATGTAGGTAGGAATGTGCATATCTGATATACTTGATTATTTATACTTAGATCACAAAAGTATCACGTTTACGAACGCTAGTTATGATCTTTATCAGAATTTTCGATGAAACTGATTTGTCATCAATTTTACTTTCAATGTTATGATACTCGTGTTTCTATAAATGTTTAGTAAATAATAAGTATATAGTATTAGTATTTTTTGGCATAGAAATTTATTTGATTACATAAAACGTAAATGCGTTGGAAGCAGGTGGTATATAACCGGTGTGTAAAGTACGGGGTGCCTTTATATGTTAATTATGGAAAACATAGAATTGGTTTACAAAATTTTGGCTTGCTGTTATGTTACTTTATAAATTCTTTTGTCATCTAACCATTTTCTATTCATTTCTTAGACGTGAAATTATCTCCAACATGAGTTACGCGTCTGCGGAGAGCGTGGTGCCTACCAGCACGTGGGCTGCCACCAACTTGTTCTACGTACTCCTCGTACCAGCCCTGATCCTGTGGTACGCATACTGGCGTATGTCCAGGAGGCACCTCTACGAACTAGCAGAGAAGCTGAACGGACCCCCTGGCCTGCCCCTCCTTGGCAACGCGCTAGAGTTCACTGGTGGTTCTCATGGTAAGTTATACGACAGTGCAAATAGTAATATATCCACTTTAAGTTACTCGAAAGCTATGATACATAGGTGTTATTGTAATATTACAAGAAACTTATAATTATGTCCTTTGCAGTCATTGAGTTGAGAGGCTTTTAGGGATCTTAATACTTTTTCTACTTTTCGATTTTTCAAATTTAAAGGATGTTATAAAATAATCAGTCCTTTGTTCCATAATGTTACAACTTATGTAACGTAACACATAATGTTACAAGTATTTTTGTAACTTACAGAAATTACTTAAATTAATGGACGGTGGTCAACAAAATTCCAACGACCGTCTGTATCTTGGAATTATTAGAAAATTAAAGATAATCCTAGATCTGTAGGGAATAGACTGTACTTTTATTTTCAAACTGTATTTTTAAATGAAGCCTGCTTTACAAAATTGAACCATAAAAGTGTAATATAATTACTCAAATATTTTGACTAAGCCCACTGAACATTTGAGAGCATACACACAATATTTTGTTTTGTTAACAGACATATTCAGGAATGTCATCGAGAAGAGTGTTCCTTACGACAAGGAGTCTGTCGTAAAGATCTGGATTGGACCTCGTCTCTTGGTGTTCCTGTACGACCCTCGTGACGTTGAGCTGATCCTCAGCAGTCACCAACACATTGACAAGGCTGATGAATACAGATTCTTCAAACCTTGGCTCGGAGACGGTCTTCTCATCAGTACCGGTAAGTTGAAAAGTTTCAATTTTCTAGTGGGACTAAAAGTTCAGCTTTATATATGCATAAGGATATCCTTATGGATGTTATGCCAGCTTTATAACAAATAAAACCAGTATTAAACCTTCCTACAATCTACTGGGATCCGCTTGACATTCTCGACGACCCCGACTTAATGGAAAATCACGCGACAACAATAACAAATATACTACAGTGGTTTAAAAATAACCGGCTTAAAATATCCGTAGCACAGCAAAATAGGCATACCTTACAATTGAATTATTGTGCTTACTTCATTAGTTGACATTCGCTCGATTTACTGACGTCACACAGTAGTGATACAATTCGCGGACGATTGTAAAATGTTAATCAGTAATGTGTGACGGAAAGATTTTTATCTGTATGAAGTTACCGAAGGCAGCATCCGCATGAGCGAATATGGTTACTCTATTAGTTCCGTGCCCATACCATACAGTGTAGCATATCTATTTAACATTGTAGTAGTATAGGAAATATCATTGCAGCATAACAAAGAAATACCATTCGTGTATGGTAATTATAAGGCTAATTATTGACTGAATGATACAGTTACATCCTTATACAGGTATAAATATATACATGTTATTGTTGACTATCCTTCCATAACATTATTGTCTTATTTTCTTAGGCCAAAAATGGAGGTCTCACCGTAAGCTGATCGCCCCTACCTTCCATTTGAACGTTCTGAAGAGTTTCATTGACCTATTCAACGCCAACTCCAGGGCAGTGGTATCTAAACTGAAGAAAGAAGCTGGAGAATTTGATTGTCATGATTACATGAGCGAATGCACTGTGGAGATCTTGCTGGGTAAGTAGTAATCCTAAATTGGCCTTTAAAATGCTGATCGTTTGAACTCTTATTTTCTAGTGTTAGAAATCCGTCTATTAGACAGCACTACTAGATTCGATAGAATGTTCTTGACTAGCATTTGTACCCTTCTAGGGTAGCAATAGCAGAATTTGCGTTGTCATTGGGTACAAGCGATGTCGTCAACTGGAAGTGTAACATTGAAAACTTTAATTTGGTTTCTAATAAATGGAAATTTTCCGGAAAAATCCAAATGACTCCAACATATTCAAATAACTTAATTACAGAAAAAATCAATTGTATTTATTCACCTGATTTACTGCATAATTAGTATTTCCAATGAAATTTATATTCAATGTTATGTCGCCTACGTGGGACTAGGCATGTGTAGGATCATTCAGTTTTCGTTACCAATGGTCATATGCACGTGCGTCGAATAATTAAACGTATATAAAATATAAAACTACCTCTCACTTACAGTCTTCCCAATGCAATGCAATTCGGTATGAAGATAAATAATAATCATGTATTGTGTGCAATATGCATTTATATCAAAAGAGCTAACAGCATTTCCCTGCTTTATAAAATTTTATTAATACGTTTAGAACGTTTAAAACATGCAAGCAGTTTTTTTTGCTGACAGCCTTAATTGGGCCACGTGAGTGTTATAAAATATTGTGAAGTAACTATAATACAGTCAACAATCATATTTTTATTAAATGTTGAATTTTATTCAACAACAAAAAAACACCCCAAATCTTGATAGAACGCGTTCAGTGAAAATTGTCTTAAATCTCAAGGTGTCTGCACAAAAATAAAGCAGGATAAAAAGCAATTTGTATGTAATGTCACGTAGCAAGCCACGCGGTGACAACACGGTGGCCCTCACATGGACGATAGACTGTGTTCTTGAAGCAAATGCTCCAAGAACCTATTAAGCTGTTTGCGAAATCTACGAGATTACCTACACGTTGATTCGGCACACACACCATACAAAATTATAGATATATAGTGCACAATATAAGTACAACAGTCGCCCGTCACTGCATCGACAAACTATTACATATTGCATGATCGTATGATGTGGTTTTGTGAATTTATTCTACGCAGCTATTTTCCTAGATTCTCAAACTACGCAAATATATACTTCACGTAGCTAGTAATCGTCTTATTGCGAATAATAATAGTCATTAGAAGGAAGTTGAGATAAATGGAACACTAAATAGCTATGTATTGCATCTGTGCTGTTTACAGCGGTAATTATATTTCTTAGAATACTTTGTCTGAACCGACACAGAATCGCCTAAACTTGTGGAGTGCTTTTAATAACTCGTTTTCCTTATGCGGAAAACGAAGCCTCGGAAGGAACTTCAGACCTTCGCGTGATTAGTTCCAAGCTAATTATTTTAACCTTATAGGGGTTAACAAAGGCCATTAGACGGGTAGACTTTCATTAGTTTAGTATTATTATTCCGGTGTTTTTAAGTTTGCTAGACGTAACAAATTAAAGAGATGATATTATAATATCCAAGATACATAATATTCTAGGGTACCTTATGACAGTAAAAAAATATGACTGTACTGGACAACACATAATGCATAGGTCATTATTTCATAAAGATGAAATATGATTGTATTGCCAGTGTTGATGGAAGTATTATTAAATCATTGGTACGTGCGTGGTACCATTCGGCACTGATTCATCGCACACGTAGTACTACAGTACTGGTGTCAGATTTGGCGACCCCCCACGTGCTCACGTGCTAATGGCCAATATTCGCCATTCCCGGCCACAATCGCTCGCTCCTTTATTGCTATCCTTCTTACGCAATTGTTTTGAAATCAATGGAGGTCAAGAACTCTTTCTTTTATAATAGACTGTGTGCGGGCAATACGGACTTACTGCCACTTATATTCAACTCATTTGTTTATTAATTTGTTCTAGAAACCGCCATGGGTGTGAGCAAGTCCACCCAAGACCAAAGCGGATTCGAATACGCTATGGCTGTAATGAAGATGTGCGACATCCTCCACTTGAGGCATACCAAGATCTGGCTCAGGCCCGACCTACTCTTCAAGCTTACCGACTACGCAAAGAAGCAGACCAAGCTCCTTGACGTCATCCACGGTCTGACTAAGAAGGTAAACCCACGTCGTTATGAACACTAAGTAATGCAATACAATAATTTCAAATTACCTAGCCGTCCTAGACTCTATGACCTTTCAGACGGTACTGATTGAAACTAGTAATTGATACAACCATCAAAAGCTACGGCATAAACTAGCATTATAATTAACCACATATAAGTACATAACTACGACATTATGTACATCTAACACACATACACTTCTACATAATTTTGATAGGCCCTTTAAATTTTAAGGTAATCCGAAGGAAGAAGGAAGAATTCAACTCTGGAAAGAGACCCACAATCTTGAACGACTACAACGGAACCACTACCACCACTGATGAAACGAACAAAACCACATCAGTTGAGGGTCTGTCCTTTGGTCAATCCGCTGGTCTTAAGGACGATTTGGATGTAGATGATGCAGATGTTGGCCAGAAGAAACGTTTGGCTTTCCTTGACCTGCTCCTCGAGAGTTCACAGAGCGGTGTTAACATCACCGACGAGGAAATCAAAGAACAAGTGGATACTATTATGTTTGAGGTAAATATAGTCCCATAAATAACAAGCATGATTTCTTTAGTAGAATATAAAATAACGCATTAAATATTTTTATGTTGAATTCAGGGTCATGACACCACCGCCGCTGGAAGCAGTTTCTTCCTGTCCATGATGGGTGTCCACCAGGACATTCAAGACAAAGTTATCGAAGAGCTCGACAACATCTTTGGTGACTCAGATCGCCCCGCCACTTTCCAAGATACTCTAGAAATGAAATACCTAGAGAGGTGTCTTATGGAAACACTCAGAATGTTCCCCCCAGTGCCAATCATCGCTCGTCACCTTAAACAAGATGTCACACTTCGTAAGTAAATTTTCCTAAATGTACAATACCGACTTATTATTGAGTAAATTTGTAATAAGCTAAATTGTATTTACCTTTTTTTCTGCAGCCTCCAATGGAAAGAAAGTGCCCGCTGGTACCACTATTGTTGTAGCTACATACAAGTTGCACCGTCGGGAAGACGTATACCCCAACCCAACCAAATTTGACCCCGACAACTTCCTGCCGGAGAGATCTGCCAATCGCCATTATTATGCATTTGTGCCATTCTCCGCTGGACCCAGGAGTTGCGTCGGTGAGTGAAACGAATTAGAATATGCTTAAATTTAATCACGTAATGTGACTACTCTGGACATTTTTTTAACTCGAATCTGTTTTTTTCCGCAGGTCGTAAATACGCCATGTTGAAGCTTAAGATTATCCTGTCTACGATCCTTAGGAATTTCCGCGTCCACTCGGATCTTAAGGAGTCGGACTTCAAGCTGCAAGCCGACATTATCCTGAAGCGTGCTGAGGGATTCAAGGTTCGTCTGCAACCACGCAAAACTACCAAAGCGTGCTAAATAATTTACACACAATTCCTAAGTTTAATTTAATTTTTATGTAGTTATGGACGCATGGCTCGCATTTTTTATAAACCTGTGCTCATAGTGCAGATTACAATAGTTTTGTTATTGTTATTGTCATGAAAGATGTTACATCGGTGGCAGACCTTTTTCACACGGGAAGGTATGGATGACAGTGCATCAATTTGCATGTTTTGCTCAATAATGTTATTTAACTATTCGGTTAGTTTAAGTTCTTTGTAAATAGACATTTAAATTATACCCTTTGTACGCAGTACAATAATGAAACGAACTAATAAAATATTATGATGAATTACGCTATATTTTATTTCTAAATAACAATAATAATATTAGGCTCCTAATTAATTAAGAAAATATTAATCTAATAAAAAAGGCACTATTGTATGTCATTATGTCTGTTGAGTCGTTTGTTCAGTTGTCTGTTGAGTCGTTTGTTGATCCATCTGTTGAGTTGTTTGGTGAGACGTTTGATGAGGAATATGTTGTGAAGAAGGTAAGAAGCTGCTGTGTAGTTTTCTGATATCTTGAATAGTAGATGTTCTGCCTAGAGCTTCATTAGAGATATCCCATTGAGACACACGAATTTCAGACGCCTTACATTCCAATTGAATCCTATAAAATTATTAATGAATTAAACATTCAGTATAATTCGTAGGTAGTTAACGTTAACAGTTAACTGTCAAAGCACACTTACCATAACACATCCAAAGGAGTGCGATTGTGAACGGGGCAGAGACACGGTAGGTAGTCATGGTGATGCCTTCTGACCCACCAGCGTGCGTGAGATAATTTCCACTCAATAGTCTTCATCTTAGCTACTGCACATCCACCGGCTTCTCGGAGCAGGTTGAAATATGATGCCATTAGTTCTTGACCTAAAAAGCAAAAAGAAAATAGATTAAACATTAGGTACTTTGATTTCGTTTTTCTAACTATTTCAACCCCATAAAGCAAAATCGTGAAGAACCCGTTTTTGTGACCTTTGCCCTGAGTTTTTTTTTCCAGGTGTCGGATCAATTCATTTATTATAATAGTGTTTTGAACAATCCTACCAATTTTCAGCCAAGTGTGAATTATTGTAACCTTGGATGTCTAAATTGACCGGTCTACTCACCCGTGTTTCAATAATAAAACTTAGGATTACTATAAATAATTAAATAGCAGGTGTTCTTTAACCACTAAGCATTAAAATGCTGTTTTGAAAATTTATTAAATCTGTTATCAATTTATACATCATAAGTATAGAATTTTGGCTCTTAGAGCCGAAAGCAAGAATTATTTAGAATATTGATCCCTTTGAACCGGAAAGAAAATTTTTGGTCCTTCAAGCCAAAAAAATATTATTTTTTTATAGTTTTGGTCCTTAAGGGCAAAAATTAAAAAAAAATATAGTTTTGGTTCTTTGAACCCGATAGAAAATAATGGTCCTTCGAGCTGAAAACAAAAAAAAGCGTGAACTGGGTATTTCTTATAACTTTCATCCCCTATTGCAACCCCTATTACAGCCCTTTTTTCGCATTAAAAAGTAGCATATATGTCCTTTCTTATGCTATCTCTGTACCAAATTTCATTTAAATCAGTTTAGTAGTTTTGGGGTGAAAGCGACACAGACAAATTTCACATTTATAATATTAGTAAGGATTTTTTTATGTGTCACTGAACTCCTACAAAGACCGATTTTAATGAAGAAGTGGGTGAGGAAGAAGTGGCCCTGAAAGGTTTAAAAATCACAATTGGATGCGGTAGGTGCTACGATGACATTCAAGACAACGTTTGTAAATGGTGTAATAAGTTTTGATCTATTTTTTCCCAATCCGGTAGGAATGTCTAATCTCCTAAAATATATTTATGGCGGATGTCTATGTTATAAAATGACCTACTTAAAACTATAGTCGGCTACGACAAAGTTCCCACCTGTTTGTATCCGCAAAGCTTGAAAATTATTACACGAATTGAGCTTTTGATTCAAAAGACAAAAACTATACAAAAATAATTTTATTTTAGGCTCGAAGAACCAAAAATTTTCTTTCCGTTTCAAAGGACCAAAAATCTACAAATTAAATTTTCTGCTCGCATTTTTATTTATGCGTGTTTCGTATTCGCATTATGTGTAATTCTTTATCTTGTAATAATAATAATTTACCAGCGGAAATAGCTGTCATAAGTCTTGATTGTTCAGCTTCTTCCTCAAATATTTCTTTCTTGTGTCCAGGGTATATAGCATCTATATCAGTCTCAGGTGCATTTTCATCTAACTCCAGCAAATCATCACTATGCATCTTTGTGAAATAGAAAAAAGCAATATTATTACCAAATTTAAGTAATACTGCCTCATTAGCCTGATGGTCGTAAGCGATGCTACGCCTGAGGACCTGAATTTGATTCCTAGGTCGAACAAAGTGTTATTGGGTTCTTCTGTGAAATTTTACAGTAGCAGGTCGGGAGCTTGGTTAATTATGTGCCCAGTTAATGGATATAGGCTCGCCCCTTATTACATGAGACATAAATATGCCAGTAAACTGTGGGTGTATATTAGAACCTAGCTTCTGCCTCATCGTTTAGGGAATTCAGGCGTGATGGTATATTTATGTAATACTATTTTTAACAAAATGTTTCAGTACCTAATGTTCTTTTATGTTAATCAGCTGTGCCTTGTAAGGGCTACTTACAAACTATTTATCTTTTTTCACTTAAGTACTTTACTGATGTCAAAACTAACAATAAACAAATGAAATAAAAATGTACCGCTTGAAACCGAAAACCCATGAAACAAAGGAACGCTTCAGCCAGATGTTGGGTGCCCAGTTCAGGTCGCTCCCTTCGTAGATGAAGCTCTCCAAGTAGGTGTAGTGCCCGGCCGAGCTGTCTCCGTAGACCGTGCTCCATTGCCATAGCACCCATTTCTGTGAGCAACTTGGCTGCGGTTTCATGTTCACCCAATCTGATGAATTAAGATCTAATTTAGTTGATTAAGTTGTTTATAATGATTTTGAATAGCGTATAAGGAAACCACAAACTAATTAAAACGACGAATGAAGTATCCTAAACGACTTTTTCAGACGATAATTAGCGATGTCCGTGTAAGTTCTTCCCAAAATTCTGGGGTAGACAGACGGACATAGTTACCTTCACAATTATATTATTAGTAGCTATTGATTATGATTTCTTTCTAAACCCTGAATCAACTGGTGTTAAAACGCCATAGCGAAAGGCAAAGTAATATTCGAGAACAAAATGTCAAAGAACAGTCCTTATATTCTCCATAATAAAATTCTGATTTTGTGAATTAGAAAATTCAAGTTTCGTTAGCCAAACCAATTAGTTTTATAATACCTATTAATGTAACTCTTATGGATTAACCTCAAGGATCCATAAATTAACAGACAATAGACAAACAATTGTTTCCACCCTCTGGAAGGTCACGGTATCTTTAATTAATTAAACTGCTTAATGTACATGAGTAGACATTATTTAATTAAATTATGCTAATTTAATCTAATCAGTCTTGCAAATGCAGCGTAGGATATTACTTAATTGTTAATGCGATCATAAAAGTGTTATGAAAATTAGAATTTTAATCAATGTGTAATCAAGAAGCTTGTTACGAAGTTTGTAAACGCAATTTAACAACACTACCAATTTTGAACCGTATTACAGTTTTGATTGCACTTTTCCTGAATTTGTAGGACCTGACATTTCTGTGATTTCTAACGCTTATTCTTATAAGTGGCTGAAAACCATTCCGTGTTATTTTATGACTATGTTCCTATCCCTGCCCTAATATTTATGCTTGGCCGAACTCCGAAATTTATTATTTGTCCAAGCCACACTAAATATGATACAATAAAATGCAATGTGCAATAATGCAACACGGACGTAACCATTTTATTTTATTTTTGATGAGAATGTCAATGTATTACACACATTGCATTTCGTGGTATAATGTAGTCCTAGCCGTTAACGTTGCCAAACTGAGACGTCAGTTTTTAAACTCCAATTTACCCAACAATTTTTGTACAGGAAAATCATTTTTCTGTTGAACTTTTAGCTCCAAAACCACATAACGTAAGAAAATTCTAATATCAATTCTAATACAACATACTATGTAAGAGCGGGTATTAAGTAAGTGAAACATAAATCAAGGCTGTTTACCGTTGCATCACAGCTGCAAGGTGCATTCTAGTTTCGCAAAGCCCTTCTACGTTCTGACTCCTCTCGTGTATCTTGAATGCTCTTTCGAAAGTTTTCTGAGCGTTATTTAAGTTGTTCATCATCAACTGGCAAATACCAATTTCTATTATCGCTTCTGCAGTTTTGTCTGTTTCACCGGCTAAAATCATGGGATTAAAAATAAAAATATAACAAACATTTTACATTCTATACACTTCACTATCTTGCGTAACTTCTTTACCCTTACAATCAAAGCTAAGAAGAATGTGTAATGACAAATTATAATGTAAATAACTATTTCTTAAATTCTTAATATTAACGATATTAAGGTTTACAGGTTCTGTAGAAAAGAACCGGTGTCTTTTAAAAGGTGCTACTCTGTTCACACAATAGTAATAAATGAGAAATATAATAAAGAATAATATAATATAATAACAATTGAGAATACTGCAATAATAAGGCCTTGTTATTCGGATTTTGAGTAAACTCTTGTTTTATTGAACTAAATGAGTATTGGAAAAGATACCTTTCGCATCTTAGCAATAAAGATTTTCTAGAAAAACATAAAAGTAATCTTTATTTACTTTTGTTAACTAGAAAATACACTTTTATTTTCTCCTGTAGTATAGTTTCATACACATACTTAATTACCCAGGCCGTACAACGACCTCCAAGGTATACAAATATATTCCTGTTGTTTCCAGTGAAAAATAGAACCAGTGCCGACACCGCTAGCTCGTCGCCTTCACTAATAGAGCCTTAAAATTTGACTATGATTTTAATCATATTCAATTTGAACATACCATCTTTAGCTCTTCTCTCAGCAAGACGTGCTAGTCTTTCAGCTTTAGGAGTGTCCTCCTTCCGTATCGCTCTTGCTTTGTGGAGAAGCACCCTGTGCAGTTGTATAGCAGTGGCGCCAAACACAGTATCTGGAGGTACCTCTTCATTATCTTCAGCTTCGTACAGCGGCCAGTCCTGTGATGGAATGAAATTGAAATTGCTTGCACTTTTGTGCTTATAATTTTTTCTGTTATGAACTTGTTAAATAGATCAAATGCACATGAAAATAATTAGAATGCCTGAAATTTTCTCGATGGCTTGTCTTGTCGAGGGTTTGAAGATTTTAATTTGTGTTTAATTATTTATTTATTTTAAAGATAATTGTTTTGGTTTCTATTGTTTTGTAGCTGTTATTGATATACCACATATTATTTTTCTTAAATATTTCATTTACAGACATCGGCTAGTTAAAACTTTATTAAAAAATGAATTTGCCCTGTAAACAAGATGAACTAAAAGAAGATTCGATTCAGTATGACTCATTGGACTTCATACAAAGTCTACATTCTACAGATACATAAATGATGTAATATCATTATTTAATGCATGTTTGTACATAACTTGGAAATGTTTTATGTACGGTAGGTACCTACTAAAAACAAATACAATAATGAAGTAGTTAATTGGATGTAAGTTCCCAGCAATCAATCCACGATGGAAAATTTGTGTGAGGGGCTGGCATGATGATGGCATGTTAACTGTGTTCTCCATTTCTAGAACTTATTATATCCGAATTGTATCTGGCTTAAAATTTCTCGGCTGAATAAAAATTCACACATTCTGTCACTATACTCTTTAGTAATATGCAATGATATCATGAGAGGAACTAGGGCAGGGTGGCCACACTTCAATACCTTTTTGGTATCTTAAGGAAATGTGGGAAACCACGACCTATGGAATACAGACCCAATCGTATTAATAATTTATGTTAGTACAACAACTCAGCAATTCGCGCTAAGCTTAACATTCATCATCGCCATCCACAGCCCAAATTTATCTACTGAGCCTTACTTTGCTTATGACACTTTTTACGGTCCTGTGGTAATCTTGACGTCATGGACGGGTTGAGTATGGGTTGACCGATGACGGTATGGGTTGACCTCGCATTGTGTGGGCTTTTCGTATAATGAGAGGTCAACTTGTACTGGAAATGTAAGATACGGATTCATATTAAGATTAGCCACTTTACCTTTCCGATTGCAGAATCTCTGACTTCCGTCATTAGTGAAAACGGTTCTTCTTGATCAGCTCCTGGAACTAATAAATATTTTATTAGCAAAGTTTCGTTTATATTAGTATAAAAAAAGATTCAACTTACATTTGTCCAGTAGGAACTTCCCATAGTGGTATTTACATACAGCTTTCAGCCGACCGCCATCGATCAAGTATTGGCTAGATACGGCAATGGCGGCTTGATAGAATTTTTCGGCTAACCAAAGAATACCCTTTTCTCTTTCAGCGTAAAACATAGCTAGACGGAGTAAGTGCACACATTCTTTCTTTGTATTTCCTGCAGAAAGATAAAATGGTCACGCTTAGCAAAGCTTAAGTTTTTATTGTACAAGTTCAAATTATATTATCATTGTAGGATGTAACAACGCAAAACAGTCATTTTTTTATAAACGGATCTAATAAATCCAAATAAACGATCTAAAGAGGCTAAGGGCCTATTTCACCACCTCATGGTAAGTTACAGTTAAATTACTTAGTAGATAATTTAATACACATTTTGTGCTATTTTTTTTTTAATTATCCAGTGGTAAGCGGCTATCCAGAGGTGGTGGGTGAAACAGGCCCTAAGTGCGGAGAAGCCCAGAAATACTAACTAATCCAATTACCTATAGAAACGTGCGTAAACTACGAGCTTAACAAAGTGCGAAATTTTAACGTACCCCTATCACGGTTTTTCTCAGCTTTTTGCAGAACTTCACAAATTTGTTCCAAGTAATCATCTCTCTTTCGAAGGTCCACCACAATGCCGATATCATCTTGATCAACAAGCTGTACATTATCATAGATAAGGTCCCTTACATACGCCGATGATTCAGAATAGCCTGCTTCTTTCAGTTCAAGGATGAGACATTCGTACAGAGGATACTTTCGCCTACAACCAAAAAAAAAATAGAAGATAAAACACCTACAGATCTCTAACTAGATAACCTATAAGCAGACTGAAAAATAATCTTAGTGTGGCGTTACCGTTGTTATTTTACCGCCTACCCTATGAAAAAAAAAGTTTATGTATGGAATGTGCAAATAAGTAAGTATATATATATCTTCTATATATACCTTCTAAGATTCTAAAATTATTTCGCAAGTTATTACGCCCTCTTTAATGTACCTAATTCACATTTCACATCCATAGTACTTAACATTATGAAGCAATAGAAGTGTACCTATGCAAGAATTGTAGCTAGTGGCGGTAGGCAGAACCTACCCGTGTGTAACAACAAGCGTGAGTATGTAGGTATATCATAAATTATAAAAATATATATATATACCTTCGTATACCGTTGGCATCCAGAAGATCTAAATTGAAAATGGCCTTACTTCGTATATTCTCTAAGCTGTTTTTGGTTAGACACGCCATAAGCTTTGGGAGTTGTCGCTTCTTCGGCAATGCATTAGTATTAGAAGCCATTATGATTTATGATTTAATAATTAGTATATGTAGTTATAATGATTTTACAAAAATAATTATAAAACTGACGATTGAATACAAAGTAAACACGATTTGATAATTATGTTATACATTTTGACAGTATTTTAACGATTTTTCAGAACATTTTTTTTTGAAATTGCACCGATTTCTTTTTTTAGTTTTGAGAAAAGAGTTTGGTTATAATTAGAACATTCAAGTTCGGTTGTGGATTAAAGTCCAAATAAGGGCCAACCTACCTTTTATTAAAAAGTAATACAGTACCTAATAATATTATTACCTATTACTTATCATTGTTTTACCATATTTATACTGATATTATAAATGAAAGAAACTCTATATATGTTTGTCCAACCTTTTCGGGCCTAAAATGGTGAATGCGTGATGGTATATGATACTATATTATTGTTACACAGAAAATTGGGTGTTCTGTTTGTATCATTATTCTACAGAGAATTGGACTGAAAATTGGGTAGGAATCACATAAATAGGACAATATAATAAAAAAGACCTTGTTAGTTTTTACGAGTGCTCTCATCATTTACGCGAGTTCGCCAGTTTGTGATCCCATGGGGTACCAGATTATTGTTATATAGGGGTGACCAAATAATAAATCTAGATAGCGGACTTTTTTCGCAAGAGATGACCGAAGGAAGAGATAATTATATAGGTAAGTTTACCTATGATACAGAAACGTTAATATTTTAACATCATTGTTTGGTGAACAAATTACCCATACCTATATGTTAAAGTTTCACTATTAATGTACGCCATGTGATAACCCAGGGTATCCCTTGTGTTATCTCCATTCCAAATTTCAGGGAAATCCGTCTAATCGATAAAGCGCGGAGGAGTAAAAAACGTTAAAATAAACTTTTCATCTATTTAGGTATGTGCCTTCATGTGTCATAATAACAGTAGTTTATCTATTATTGTTACCTTTAAAAGGGTACATACTTACATAGCTTATTAGAATTCCACCAATTCATATTATTCAGACGGTAGGTACGGTTGATTGGTAGTGAAAGTTATAATAGGAGAATAATATGTTTTCTCAAAAATATTGTGGTTACTATCCACAAGTTACTATGAAATTACATTCTACCAATAGAAAATAAACCTAAGACAATACCGCATAGAAAAATATATAGAAAAATGATTACCTTCTTAAACTTTTTAAGTCGAGGAATCTTATGGCATAAACAGTTTTCCGTCTAAGATTTTCCAAGCTGCGTCTACTCATGGTTGATATAAGACGAGGCATCTTTTCAGGACGCCTCTCTGGCAACGGCTTTGTTGCCCCAGCCATGATTTTGGCTTTTTTAATACAAATACTACTACAAATATCTCTTTATCTTAAACAAAATTATTGACTTTTGATAGAGAAGGTGATAGAAGGTTTGTGGTTGACAATTTAAGGCACATTTACATCGTCAGAAAGTCACGCCAGTACTGACGACAGTTAAGTACTATTATCTAATAAAACCGCGTTTTCTTCTCGCGTGACAGTTCGTTTCTTAATTTCTCTTATCAATGTTGAAGTTCATACGCTCCTCGACGATAATGTTTATTCGTTACCGTCTAGCTATACGTACGCATGGAATTATCAAGTTTGCCAAGTGTATCTAAGTACATATAATTATTTTTATGTAAAAAATGAGTTTTTTATAGACATAGGTAAACTTCTTCTTCCTAGTTTTCCTTGATGGCGACTATTTTGCCAGTGTCAAGTTATTTACCAAATATTAATTATAAAAGTATAAGAAAATAGTAACTATTTCATTGTATTAAGATTTGATTTGATACGATTGGAAAATGACTAGGTAAAGTTGTAGATAAAGCATAGATGCAAAATGCAAGCGTCTGTCAAATAAAAAAAACTATCGAAATAGTAAGTACATATTTGAAGTAAACGAATTGTAACGAAGTTCGACGCTTATTAGTTCCATGAAAAAAACCAATGCAGCATAATTATTTTATTTTTGCAGCATCTATGGATTAAAGAGTATCGATTAACTATAAACATGAATTTGAAAGTATTTCTCTTTGTTCGCAATGTTAGTATTTACAATATAGATATATTTTTTTCTGTTGTGTTCGTTATTATCAGGGCAAGGTTTTTATGTAAGATTTTTTTAAACCCAATGGGAATCGCAATCGAAGCTGTACACTAGTACCTAACTAATAAAGGAAAATGGTGCCCTCACAATGTACCATGTACAAGGTCGAACCTTAGGATGAGGTAACATTATCGCTGCCGGCGATACACGACCCACCCGTAATGACACAAATTACAGACGTAAAGCTGCTATCACACATCTGTGTAGAACAGAATGTTGGTACAATTCGGCCATTTATATCCTTATCTTATATAAAAGCAAAATGATTTTGTTTACTAACATCCATACCTACTCATCGTCGTCGATACTTCATTTTGGCCAAAAGAAAATCATTAGTCCACTGCTAGACGTAGGCTTTGGAAAATTATAGTAAACATGAAAGGAAAAACCTAAGTATATTAATTTAGCGTAATTATTGTTTCTATATGTTGAGGTATTTCAAAATAAGTATTATGAAAAATATTAAATAAAACAGGAAGTTAACTACGAATCTCAGGCAGGGTTCGGACCTACGTCCTTCCAGGGACGGGTAAATATGTTCATTAAAATTAAGAAAAGTAGGATCTCAGTCAGTCACCTTGCTCACCTTGAAGAAACATTTTGAGAATATGAAAGCTAAAAAAATACGTGCCATTAGGAACGTCGAATAATAAATATCATAATGTAAGCTTCACTTTACTTTTCAGACCCGTTTATACAAGAAAGACGTGAATACAAAGAGACCACAATGTGTTCATGTTTTACTGATAAGTTGGAAGCAAGCACACAAGCATCTCTAATAAGCTGATTCTGTGTATCTTGGAGCTTAAGGATAATCTTCTTAACTTCTTAACCATTTTATTCTTGGACTGGACGTGTAGGCGCCCGCCCCCCTATCAACATTTTCAGGCGAGTGGCGACGTATTTCTTTCTATGATAGAAATGTTTGCCGATACAGTCACTGAAAAAGGTTTCATAAAATTGATTCTAAGCCTTTCTCCACAAGTTTGAAGTCGAAGTATTTTTGATTGAGCTAAAGGTCTGTTATAGAATACTCGCTTCCATTACTATTATGTGTAACCTCTAATCTCCATTAATTTTTAACGTATCAAAGATCAATTAGCAGGCCCACAGAAAACCAATTGTTTTGACCCTCTGAAGGATCAAGGTCCCTTAAAAAAACTTTCGGCAGTATCCCTTTTAAGTCATGTATACCAAGCAATATATTTACAAGTTAACCTTTTCAGAGGGCGTGCTAGGCCGGCGCCGATACGTCGCGCCCGCTTCGCCGAGCCGCCGAACTAGTGCGATCAATTCTACCCTTGTCTTACTAATCACCACTGAATTTCGAGTGAGAGACGAATTATTCGTAAATAAGACAATGGTTCTTATCTAACTCAGTTTGGCATAATAAAGTGTGACTAAAGTCAACGTGTTTATCACATTTGTGAAATATCTATTTCAAGTAATTTCTACGATAGACATTTATTACTTTAGGTATACTAGTTATGTCATTGAAGAAGAGGATGTTACCAAAAAGGTTTTAAGCATGAATGTGGATGGATATAAGGGAAGAGGAAGACCAAAGAAAAGTGGGATAGACTGTGTGAGAAAGGATATGACCACAAAGGAAGTGAATGATGGGATGACGGCTAATAGAGATGTATGGAAGAAGGAGACATACTGCGCCGACCCCAAGTGAATAGGGATAAGGGCAGGAGGATGATTGAGATGATGATGATGTCATTAATTGTATCTACACCAAAATGTTATTAATAAATCGAGTATAAAAGCGTTCAAATAAAACGCCCATAAAAATAAATTATACAAATATAATTAATTCTTTAAATTACTAATTATCGGGGTAATCTGATAATTCAAGTTGACACTTTTGTAAAGTATGAAGTGTAACGGATTTTCCCGATATTTTTTTACGCACTAATACCAATCTATTCTTTTATTTATTTTTAATATTTGCATCGGAAAGTTACTGACTGGGTATTGTGTGAATACTTTCGTTACTCTCTGTGTCTCTAGTTTCATTTTCATTCAGTCGAAGAGGTTTGGGATTGACTGCCTTAACTAGAACGTCTGGAGGCTCTTCTGTACCCGCTGCGTTACCATTTGGCACACCTCCGTCGCTGCTCTCAGAAGTTTCATCACCGCGCTTCTCTTTGTTCTTCTTTGCATTCCTTATTGCCATCAGCATTTCTGAAATAAAATTATTATTCTTTTAAACAGATACCTATATTATAAATCAACAAAATTCAGTTGATCCAGATTTATCAACGCGGTACACACATCAGACCTGAATTACCTGCATCGGACAACTTATTGACTGGTCCTGACTAATGATTATAATGTCTATAGATACGGCCCTTTTATAAATACCTACATACATACACTCACGCGTTTTTCCCACAGGGGTAGGCAGAAACTAGAGAACACCACCTGCTACAATTCTTATTTATATGGAGAACAAAACCTCGAATTAGTTAAACTAATCCTAGTTGAGCCAGCGATAAATTTTAACCCCCATTAATCCTTTGAACAGGGCAATTTGTTGCATAATTTAATTTTAAAATATTACATCTCAAATGAGGAAAATCCATTTTACTCTTCTGCGTCTTCTCTAGATAACCATAATTAAAATCTCTCAGATCTCAGATAAACATTAAACAACGTACATTTCCCCTAACTCAATGTGTATAAACCACCCTGGCCTCATTTTGTCAAGCCATTTCAGCAATGAGGTAAGATAGCTATATCCTATAGCTTATTACATCCGACAAGACGCACATGCGAATATTGTTATGACTGGAGTAATGAGAGCTTACCTCTGCGGAAATTCGCGGAGAGTGGCATTTCTTATTCACCTTTAATCCGTCAAGGAAACAAGGGTGCCAGCGGGTGACGCTGAAGTATCAATTTACTAGATCATTTCGAATTGTTTCCATGAAATGAGATTCCATTTTTGTTTTAATTAATAAAATTACTTTTTTATCTCATTCAGTGTTTCGATTTCGATTGTTTGACAAACTTCACTCTGATTTTACCAAAGACTATAAATATCAAACTCCGATTTTATTTACTATGGTGGATTAATGCAAAGAGAATGTATTATTATAGGCAAGGTTCTATAGATAAGAGGCGGATTCCTAAGTAAATAACATTCACGTATAAGTTGAATGTTATAGATGTGGTTCACACAATACTGTTATTTAAAGTTGTTCTAAACTATAATAGTAATAACAGTAAAGTAATTGACAAAGCCATGAACATTTTGATATTGTACCCAAAACAAGAACAACTTCAGGAGATCGCTGTCTCTAAAATTATTCAAATAAGTAAAATTGGAGGCAGGCTTCTTGTTTCATATAATTTGACAAATTAGTTAAACAACAAATACAGCACTGGGAATAAGTAGTAACTCGAATAGTATCACCAGCCTTCAACATTTACTAACATATAACTGCTTCGTAAAAAAAATTTTTGCTTCCTTTTGTTTGTGCCCACTCGTAAATTAGTAAATATATTGTAAAGTAAGTATAAGTACTTACAGGAAACAAACTGGTTTGAAATGTTAATACAATATTGCATTTTTATTTGTGTAGAGTGATTTCATAAGAAGAAGCTGACATACTATACAGCAAATCGTTAATTTCATTATAAAACCCACCCAAAAATATGCAAATTACCGCAAATGCTGGTTTTCAGCGGAAAGGCGTCATAATTTGTCACTTTCAGTTTTATACCAATCCATACACACTGCAATTTATCTTCATTACCATTTTCTAAATCACCTAACACATCAATCTTCTTGTATTCCCTTATAAGCTGTGAAGAGTGAGATACGTTTACGTTTAATATGAATCTTATGACGCACGGTACTTTTGTATGGAAATAAAAGTTATGAACCGAGTGCACGAAGCTGCACACAATGCCGATGTGGGCTGACCTCGCATTGTATAGGTTCTTCATACACTGAGAGGTCTGCTTATCCTAGAAATGTACCATGGTGGCACGCTCGTCTATTTACGCGATTCGCCAAACGTGGCCATTTTAGCCCTTATGTCCCAGCTTATTTAATTGAAATAATAGGTCAACGTCGGATTATTGGTTTCAGAACTGCCACGTCACTGAACCAACTAATAAGTTCGCACCTAAAGCGTAAGCTACTGGTAGAGCATAGCATAGCATTTTAAGTATGATCAAATAAATTGTTGGTTGAATTACTAAAGAATAACACAATACTTATATAATTATTATTCAAAAAGGTTTATTGATAACACAGGTCTTTACTGCTTCATTGGTCTAGTGGTTGCAAGTGCGGCTGCTGCGTATTAGGTTTATGAATTTGATACCTAGGTCGAGCAAAGATTTATTGGAATTTTCTATGAAATTCTTATTTCTTAGTAGTAACTTATACTTGGGCCCTTATTAATAGGTTGAGAGCCCTATTACATGGGATGTAAAACGAGTCCTCCGCCCAATCTGTCAAGGATAGTGTCGCAATAATATATAGGTAATGTTATTTGATGTTACGTATACGTTTGTTATTGAAACGTGCTGTTGAATTCTGGTACTTATATAAAATAATAAGTTTTTATCTCGGCACCGTTTTCCATCCGTGACGTAGGTAATCCCATCGATGACAGATAATAAGAAAACACGCTTCACAAAACACTATTTTAGATGACATTCTATCAAAAAAGGCTTAGGATGGATCCTGTATCCATCTCAATCTTAAATTGGATAGCGGTTACTTTAATATACATTTGTGTTACAGGTCGTTTTCCTCTCTTCTCTTACAATTTATTCGTGATAAAATAGTTTGTCACAATTAAGTTGTGATATAAATAAATAAAATTCACGATCGGAATTAAAAGTTTCCTATTCAGAATAGCCCTCTATTCAGATTTCGACAAACATCCAAACAAACTTATACCTACATTTAAATTATTTGTAGGATTTTAAGCCTCTTAGGCGTAATATTAAGTTATGTTCAATCTGCTAAACTACTTTTTACCAAACTACTTTTCCTGTGATGCAATGAAACACCTTATTACCAGTAACATAACCATGTTTATAATTAAATACGGTTTATGAAAAACAGTTTCAAAATAAATCCATTTCTATTTTTAATTAAATTAAAATATCTTAAATTTATGGATGTGATGTTATGACTTGGTTTAAAATATATTTTATAGTACCTCGTCGCAGTTAGTTTTCAGTTCAACGGTGACATAGTGCGGACTGCCGACATGCAGGCGCGCGTGTCGACACTCAGCCATCTAGGTAGGCAGTGAATAACCGCAACTGCATTGCGAAACACCACCGTGATATAATGTAGGTTGTAAATCTGTTACTTACTGATGGCTTTATTTGCAATTCCCTATAGCGAACAATATTGGTAGCATGCTCATGGAAAAAATCAATAGTAGAGTTATCTATACTTCTAGAAACTCATCATAATTATTATAAAGAGGAAAGATGTGATTGATTGTTTGAACTGAATACGAGTAGGCTCCGAAACTACTCGATCGATTTGTAAAATTCTTTCACCAATCGAAAGCAACTTCTTTACCGAGTAACATAGGCTATAATTTATAACAAATACCCAGACCACGCGGGCGAAGCCGCTGGCGGAAGCTAGTAAATAATAAACATTAATATTAGTGTGTGACATAATGTACTATGAAATAAACTGAAAATCGTTACCTATAGCTCCATAGCATACTTTTATTATTTATAATAATATAATAAGTACCGGTTAGCGTAAGTAAAGTTATAGTAAAATAAGAAAGCTCAGTACATACATTTTTACTTTAAAAAAGAATGTTTTCAAAGAGTTTCTCCAATTTCTATTAACACAGGATCTTTCTTCCTTAAGGACAAATAAAAGCTAAGATAGGTACGGAAAAACACAATGCCATACCTACCTACAAGTGTAAGTTTTCTCCACGATTACTCTCGAGTTGTGCTGTTATGGCGCGCCTTCCGAGTGTCTATTGTAAGGCACTAAGGCTGCAGATAAAGCTACAATTACCATACTCATTGTTAGCTTAATGCTGTAACATTAGAGCTTAAGTAGCTCCAGTTGGGGCTAGCGAATTATAGCAAGCAAAGTAACTTGAAATTAAGTCGTGGATTGTTCTTGTACGGACAATTATTAAGTTTAAGTTAAGTATACGAATTAATTGCATAGGTTAAACAGAATGTGAACGGAATGGCAATAAACTCGGCCCTTAGTACGTGAGCCTTTAACACGTGCGAACGTGGGATTCGGTACAGCAGTACAACTCTGCCTAACCCTTTGGGGAATACAGACGTAATGGTATATGTTATCACGGATCAGTTAGGGTGCGCTTAGAGAAATACCCCGATTTTGAATGATTGAATTGAAGATTGTAGGTTGGTATTTAGACGTTATGATAAATTCCTAAGGGCATAACAAAATGTAACCACTAGTAAGAGAATAAGACTAGCTTCTGCGACACAGATCTTACTAGTGCAGTAGTTAGGGAAATTAGTGCTTCTATCTTTGTAGTCTAAGATAAAATCCTAAGAACTTTCTTCATCTCCTCGTAATCATTTTAAACTTTAGTGACTGGATTTTACTGATCGATATGTTGTTACGACGTATGCAACTGAATATCTACAGGACGAAATATCGATTGTCTAAGATAGCGAGTAATTCGCCCACATGTAAACTCTATGCACTGCACATTGCACAACGTAGAGTAGATATCGAAGTAGGTACTAAAACCAATAGTAAAATTTGGACGCGATAAAAATGCCTGAGGACGGAGGTAAAAATAAACTAGCCTTAACAACTTAGCAAGTTAGTTTTTTATCTGGTTATTTACAGATCAGCTCTTGACGTCATAGCAAGGACTGGTCTGGGGTAAGACGTCACTGGGATATACTGAATTACTTGTTATGTACCTACATTTCAAGCAATAACAGTTTATGTCCAACTGGTTAGACGTCATACACATACTTAACGTTTATTTTGACGACGTCTGTGGTCTAGTGGTTCGAGTACCGGACTGCTGATCACGAGGTCGTGGGTTCAGCTGTAGTCGAAAATTGGCTCAATTTTCAAATGGACATTCTCAAAGTCACGTACCACCGCTGAAATAACAACATCTGAACATTTTGACAAAACCCCCAAGTTCAAGACAGGAATTTCCAAAGAAAATATGACGCCCCAACATCAACTGGCCAAACTCCGCATACGACCGTCCCAAGAGAAGGGACGGGTGCCTCGATGGGCACTTTCAAAAGTACCTTACATATTCTACTTTTTTGATTTGACACGCACAAATTTTGTCATTTCCATAGATATTGCTACATTATCATTTATATGGATTCATATATTGGACTTTTTATCGCGAAATTGGTTTACTGGAACACGATACAAGTCGTTAAATGCGCCTCAGAATGAGGCCGGAAGAACGAACTCTATATTGTGTTGGCAGGAAGACGCTCATAAATTTTATATGTTGAAACTTTTGTGTGAATTACCGTCCATACTGTGGACATTCGCACAGTTACGTAACAAAAGATTTTTGATAGGTATTCTGTATTTAGTTGTACATAAAAAGCAGCTGTGATGATGTGTCGATATTCGATTCGATCGACAAAGTATTTTTGTAATCTATCTACTGCAAGGCTAAGACCAACTTCCTCTTTTCCGCTTGTCCAAGCTGATATCCTGTTATAAGTAACATCAGGATTTTGTGGGCAAATTGAACGTCGTAAAACTGTTAATAGAGAAAGGTCATCGAAATCGGCCCAAATGATGTACCGAAGGTACATCACTTATTGGAAAAAATACTCTTTATAACGCTGGTTAAAACTCTAGTCGCACTTTTTTTAATATTGACTGGGGGATGAGAATAAAGCTTAATTTCAGAAAAATCACGCATTTTTGCACACTATTATCTGTTTCATAATGATTTCATTGTGAAAACTGTCAGCGTCAGTTTTGGGATGTCAAACGCACACCATTACGGCAGATTATTATCAGTTTTATAGTGATTTCATGGTAAAAACTATCAACTTGACAGCTGTCATGTACCTCCGGTACAAATTTGGGCTGGGTTGTATAGGCTACCTCCTTTTCGCACAATATAATATCAATATTTTCTTTAGTCTTCCAAAAATATTTGTATATCCTCTGTATCAGAATACCCATAAAATTTCATAACACAACATATATATAGTTATGAGTTACGTAATATATCCAATCTAGATAAACACTGAAGCAAACAAACAAAGCCTTTCTGAGCCTAATATCCTATCAACACGCAGGATTGAATAACAGAAAATAAGCTAGACTTTTGTTTCCTTAGAAGAAAACTAATCTAAATATTTCTTTAGTCCTTGTAATGTAATGCCTGAAATCGTATATTATTATATATTCATGTATTTCTTAGTTCTTTGGAGTATTTAAAACAGGGTATTATCAAGTCTGCTTGACATCCTTCTATTCATCATGCGTAGTAACATTATTGAACACAAAATTATTGGTAATGCCAAGGTAACGCTAATTTTGTTTGACAACTTGCACAGAAGGGATTCGTCTAAAATGTCAAAGTTATACAAAGTTGTAAACGATGTAACTAGCAAAGTTCTCGGCTAAGTTTTCCAGTTAGAGTGAGGGAACTATAAAAAAAAATATTAACATAAATTAATTTTCTTTAAAACAAATTCTTCGACGTCCAATTTTCATGTATTTCTTTTACTCATATGAATGACATTCCTTTTGTTCAAATCACTACCTAAGAAACAAAAATCTCTGTTGGGGTCCTTGCGATTGTACAGTTCGCGCCAAACTTATTGTCCGGCCTGAAGTTGGCACGAGCTAACTTTAACCCGGCCGTAAAAATCGGAGAAAGATAAATATTGGATTGTAATAAATAAAAACTAAAGCTCAAGTCGTAGGTTGTCGTTTTAAATCATTGTAATCAAATTTTTTCCTCCGTCCTTCCTCCGATTTTTACGGCAGGGTTAAAGTTAGCTCGTGTTAACTTCAACCCGGACAATAAGTTTGGCGCGAACTGTACTTACAAGTCCCATAACCCCAAATGTATTAAAAGAGAAGATAATTGCGGTCCGACACACCCCATCGCCTTCCCAGCGAGCGAAATCCCATGAGAATTTTCTGCACTATACAAAAAAGTACACTGCCTCGTTGATCCAGTGATCCCAAGCGCGACTGCTATGCTAGAGGTCCTGGGTTCAATTCCCGTGTCGAGCATAGTGTTGCTGGGTTATTCTATGAAATTCCCAGTAGCAGCTCAGAGCCTGGATTTGTGCCCGGTTGATGGCAATAATATAGGCTTGCCCCCTATTACATGAGACCTTAAAATGTGGGTGTACATTATTAGTACGTCTTTGCCTAATCCTTCGGAGAATACAGGCATGATGGTAAAAGCTCATATACTTCTACTGTAAGTAATATCGTGAATGTCCTTATGCTTAGATCTAGGTATACAAATGCAAAATTAATTTTCAATTCACAATATAGAATTAAATTTGCAACTGCCTAAACGATAAATTGTCCTACCTGTGTTATCATTATCATACTCTGCTTAATGCAAATTACCTTTGACTATAATTTTAATTGTGAATACGTGCTTAATTTACTAATAATGTAGAGGAACTTGATTTGCTACAAAACGTTTATTGGATTTTTCTATAAAGCACTTCGGAATTTCTATTTTTGCCCAGGAAATAGGGGCGAACCTATTCCCATACGAACCTTTTAAACATGTAGGTGAACTGTGCGTATACAACTGTATTAGGTCTTAGCCTAATCGTTTAGGGTAGGTATATGGCACGATAGACAATAAAATATAGACAGAAAAGTCTTTAGCAAAAGCTTTAGGGGTTAAAACTTTCTAAATAAACAGTCCCGCGTCTTTGTTACAGTGGTTATTTCTACTAGCTCAATATTTATGGGCTAACCCTACTCCTTGTACGATTACGAACGTCTTATAACATACGTTCTTAAGACAGGATAAGACTTTACTATTGTAACTTATGCGTATTCAGATCGGGTTAGTTATAAGCAGATTTTAGCCATGATTAATGTTCAGGGTTAGTGTCGGCGATAAATACTGAAATCCTAATCTGGAATGATTTTATCGAGCAGAGCAACATAGAATTGAAACACTAATAAAATTGAATATTTCTATTAATTGAGATTTCTAATAATTGATGTATCTGATGTCTGATGATGATGATCTAAATAATTGTTGTAGATCATATATTATATTATCTCTCTCGGAATCAATTGGAAAAAAAACGTTCCGAGTTCGTTTTTGTCAAAAAAATATTTTAGTTTTTTTTTTCATGATCTAAAGCTTTCTTAGCGGGAATAATGTGTACACGTTATTAATATACTATTGATACATATAATAGGTATCGAGCCGAACCAATAACCAGCCCTATTGGATATAGGGCTATATATAGGGGATATCCAAACTCCGAACTGCTACTAAGAATTCCCTAATGGCAAAACCGTATAACACTTTGTAGGACCTCACGCTCAGCGACCGTGCTTGCAACTCAGATCAATGAGGCAGTGAAGTTTTGCTAAGGCAAGATACTCCTACTAATAATTTAGTACATTATGGTAGGATGCGGAAGACCTTACTATACCACGCTGCCCTCGGGCGGACGTTATATACTTTCAAAAACTTTTGGAGTCCATTTAGACTTGGGTTTTTTATTACAATGAAAAACAAAGCTTTTGAAAAGTTAGAGAAAATGCCTCGGATTCGAACACACAGGCTATAAGGGTGACATTTTGTTCTTTGTTATCAATCTCTAGTAGAGATCTTTAAAATAAGTGTTCAATAATGATTATTTAAATAATTTACATTTGAAATAATATCATCTTCATTTAAGGGGTGAACAAAGTTATTGTACTACCCAAGTTTAGGTTAATAATATAACTAATCTTAACAAACTTTATATAAAAAACTCTAATACCTACTTAATATACATGCTACACAGCATCTATATTCCTTTACAAGAACACAACAAAAGCATGCCATTTCCAGCCTCCTTAATTGAGTATAATAACAAAGCATTGAAACAATACCGATCAATAGTAATAAGATTACGTGACCAATTCACAGAGTGAGGCGTGCTAAGTAGAGTGACCAGAAAGATTAGGCTCACAGTGCTCACATGCCCGGACTTGGAAACCCAGTAGCCCTGTAGTCGATATTTTCGAGGGTCATGTCGACCTAAATAAATGTATACATATACATACATACCAACTTCGTCTGATCATAATGAAATATTAGGTTAATTTATCTTAATTACGACTAAACTTTGATATTTTTTTTGTTCAAGGACCCCACCCCCAGTACTGTGCAATGTTGGCTTAGGCAGAAATTTGGGCCTGACAATTGAACCAACAACTATTTAAAAAAAAACATAAATTCTTTTACAAATTACGCTCTGCTCTTCGGAATAATATGTAGGGGATCAAGATTAATAGAGGAATGTTACGAAAAACTAACGTTTGACAAATGTAACGTAGATATACTCAAAGTAGTTTCAATTATAATTACTAATCGAATAAAGTTAATTGCAAATAACTATAATTGTGTTAATAGTTTTAATTTATGTATAACTTGTTGTCATTTGTTTTTAATTTGTTGTGTTTTTCAGTTGTTCCGTGTTAAATATTTTAAAATAAATATAGCGACATCTTCACGAACAAAAACAAAAACTACTTAAATGGAACTAAAAATAATTGTGTTCTGATGCTAATAATATGGATAATTAATTTCAACCCCTAGACATCACAGAGACAATTAGGTAAAATATGCTTTTCAAAATCAAACTGTAACTTACTTTCGTTTAAGTAGAAAATCGTTTAAAGCACATTATGCTGCATTATAGCGTGTATACCAATAATTAATGTAGCTTGCCTTTCATAACACTGTTTTATTAACATCCTTTACAGCAAAAAGCTTTATAAACGTATAGAAAAACAATATCAAGCTACAAATTTACAATCCCTGACAAAATGATTAGCGTATTACACTGCTAATGTAGCGCATTCCCTATTTTGGCATAATAACAGTGACTAACTGACTATAAAGCCATAAAGATTCTATTTAGGGTTTAATGCCATTACCCTGAGTAAATTACGTGTACCTATAATGTTAGTCTTTAAAAGTTCACAGAAAATAGTATTATTAAAGACGTACTAAACATTAGAAATGTTATCTTTTTGTATTTTTTAAGCATTTTCCATGCAAATCGGCGGGCGGGCAGGTCAGAGCGTCTGGTGTACCGAACCAGAAGGCGCAGGTTCGAATCCTGCCCGCCCGCCGATTTTTTCCTTCATTAAAAATAATTAGAAATGTTGTTAAAAAATGGAAATAATTCATATTGCAGTAAAACATCAGAATCTGATTAATAATAAGTAATTAAATTATTTTAACTATTTTTGATCATGTTAATAAAATCCCTAAAAAATGAATGAACTTTATAAGATATTAGGGTAATTCATTACTAATGATCATAGCATAAAAATATAATTCGTGAGTTCTTTTTTATTTTATTCACCAATTAAATTTTCTATACATGATACCTTTTACCAATGAATGTTTTCATCTATGAAAGGTATCAGGAATGTTGTTTGCTTTCAGGAATGTTTTTGTATAAAGCAAAAACTAAGGGGGTTACTCAAAGAACCACCACCGATGTTGAATGACTTCCTTAGCCTTCCTATCCACAACGTATTACAAGAAAATTAAAATCATGACAAAGCAATATTCTACTCCATTTTGCTTCTTTGACACCTCTGAGTGATGAATGTTATATGAATGACCTAGTCAGTCAACTACTTTGTAGATATGATTTGCAGAATGGTTTTCGCGGGTTCGATTCTCGTGTGGAGGTATGGATAGTATGAACTATGACAGAAAGTACATAAAAGTACATTACAGCGTAAATGTATTTATTTGAAGGTATGTATGGAAATGTAATCTTTTTGATAAACAAAATTATTCTACTATTCTTGTTGGTATATTTTAAGACATCTTCTAGGGCTAGGATGTATGGAATTCTTTCATAAAAAAATATATTATATTTACCCTTTACGAAGCTATTTTTAAAAAAGGAAAATAATGAAAGCATAAATTACCTAATAAGGCATCTTCTAGGTCTTCTTTTATTACGTTGATGTTAAATTAAAAGCTTTTGAAATATAGGTAGGTAGGTATGGCACGTAATGAAACAGTAAAATTCTGTTTTCAAAGAAGAGGAAATACAAAAATTCCTTTGACAAACAAAATACGAGACAGCTTTAGCCGCACGCTATGCAAATTTGTTGTTATGATAGTAAAGAATTGAATTTACAGTTTTATTTAAAGAGTGAGGTATTTTTAATGTAATGCTTATTTGAAATACATAATTATAATAGAACAGTTTCAGCTATGCCTATCGCTGTCAGTTTATAAATGAGCATGACCATTCTTAACACATTGGACACCTCCGTTCCTCGAAGAGCTGTCTGTAACTCCTATTTTTATGCAACATACAAATATGACTCACTACCACGACCCTCAAAATCCTGCCAATCACTTTATCCATAGGATAAAAAACTGGGTCAGTATCTATTCTGTGACTGTGTTCCTAAGGTCTAATCGCTCTTTGTAAAACACTGACATCGGTATATTAAGCTGCATCTGATAAGACTGGAATCCGAAGAATAATTATTTTTTGTTTAAAATCTACACACAATATTTTTTTATTTATTTTATACCTATCTAAATAAACAAGCGAAAAGTTAATTTCCGAACTGTCAAGATAGTATAATTAAGCGGTTTATTCGGAAGTATTTCTTTATTACTTTCATTATTTACTGAAAACCACTTTAGGTTGTGTACAGACTGATAACTGTACTTGTAGGTGCTATAAATATTATTTGTTTTTGCTATTTACTACTCGTACATGCTATAAATATTATTTGCTTTAGCTATTTACTACTCGTACATGCTATAAATATTTATTGAGATGTTAAAAATTTCGAGGCTTTTAACCCACAGTCACATATTGAAAAGGGAACAGAGTTCTAGATCAAGATATTATCATAGGTATTTGTTGGACGAACTACGAATAGGTATCTAACTATAGTTGATATTGTGCATCAAGATAACAATAACACAAGCTTTAAATAATTACAGGCAATGTTCGTGCAGTAATACGATTACAAATTGTGCCATATATATGGGAAAACACAACTGCTAAAAAGGCCCATTTAAACAGAAAATGGGAAAAAGGCCATTCTTTGTACGGAAAAATTTCATGGACCATCCGTCATCGAGATAATAAATGGCACTTGTCTTCCCTTAACTTATAATCAGGTACAAAGCTTTCTAGATCAGGTACATGCACCATTATGTTGACAGGCTGTCGTAAATAACACTCAGCAATACAATCCGATGAAATCTTATTTAATTTCAAGGATGTGTGGAAGAAATATTTGACTTTTTCCGTTTCTCGAATGAAGAATGCTGCGTAATCAAACTTTACTACTGAAGATAAACCGTAAATGGATTATATAGTCAAGCTTGAACCACATTCAGGGTGTAACTTTAATACCTTCTGAATAAATAAAAACCCCCATTGCGCCTACATTAAATATTAATGAAACACGGTCTTGATGTGTGTTGCTCGCGTATTTTTCCTTACGCCTTTTGAAGTGGTTTGTTTTCTGCGGAATTGAAGTTAAATTTATTCCCAGCTGCGTAATGTTTTGATATTGATAATTCTCAGCATACCGCAAGGAACAAGTTTCTTGACCACGTGTGAATATTTAAAGTTTGTAGAAGTTGGGCCGGATCATAACCTGTTCCTTCCTTCCTTAAGAAAGTTATAGTGATTTGGAAAAAGTCAATACACTGTCAATTGTCACCCATTAATAACCATCCATGATGTGGACCACCATCCAGACCACCCAGTATCACTTTGATACTGGTTGTTACGATTCCGCAATTTTTTTTTAAACAAATTTTATTTCGTTGCCAAACTCAAAAACAGCGAGTCAGCAATCGATTTAACTGACATTCCTAAAACATTTCGAAAGTAAAACGCGAGTGGTAATTTGTAGCTATTATTATTTATAATTTTTTTATAGCTCCAGCAACCAGGAGCATAAAATCAGCCCAAATACTGTCATAAAAGCGCGAACAAATTTGGCTTACTGTGAACCATTCTTGGTTCATTTAAATTGTAAGACAGGTCGATCGCACATAGGTATTTATGGCAGTATGAAATTTGATGACGCTACAAAATAACTATGCTTATTATAAATTACGACTTTTGGGCGGCGGCGGCGTCGCAGATAATCGTAACGAAAGATGTCGTTATGTCGACAGTTCGAATCTTCTGCTCTCGAAATTATAGCTTTGGTTTTACAGCAAAAACGTATAGCATTTATAACGCTCGAATATAAACCTTATTTGAGTACACACTAAACTTGAAATAACATTGTTTAGTATCACTAGAAGAGATATCGTTCTACCTGTGTACCGAACTAGGAAATTTGCTACAACGATACGATAAATCATTTAACAGTGAGAATGTTCAGGCAACTCTTTAAAAATTTTGACATCTGGCCCCTGGGTCTTTCGTAAATCGTTCGATTGCGATAGACTGTAACTGTAACTCTTTGGGAAATACGGGTGTGATGCTAGATTGTATATAAGTTATGTATACCTACCTATAATCTGTTATATTTTTGTTATTTTAGATCTTTCAGGTATAAAAGCTTATAACAAGACGTTTGCGTGTAAATGTAATAATCGATTCAACGAGTTAATCAATTTACACCGTAAAATAAGCCTTATTTGTTTCTTAGATCATTCCGTGAGATTAAAGCTCCAGCTCAATAAGGCTAAATGGCGACCTTGACTTAATAATCGGAATATCTTGGCAACAATCTGGCATTTCTATAAAATATGGATCATATAGGTACAGACAGCCTCCTCGAAATTGTTGGTACAGTCAACAAAAGAGTGAGGTATGCAGGCAGCGGACGATATCAGCGTCTTGATATATATTGCGTTATTAAATAATTATCTGCCAAAAGGTTTGGTATGTAGACAGCCAATTAATCCGCCAAAAGATTTGGTATCGTAGAGACCACAGTAGATACGTCAGCTAGCAACACCTGCGTTTTTCCACAAAATTGTATGATACATATCACATACACATCTTCTTCAAAACACAAAAAAGACACGTCTATGCATCTAGCTTGTTTTTCGATCGTACTTATCTAACCTACCTTTACCTTAGATAAAAACTAATGTTTGGTTAATATTTTCGTTATTAGGTACCTATACGGCCTCGAGCTGGGGCTGCTCGAGCAATAAAGAGCGGTATATTACCGCTCTTTATTTTCCGAGTCCTACAATGATGATTATAATGAGGTTTTATTACGTGGCATGCGTTTCTGTATAATTAAATATATCTCTGCCTACAAAATAATTTCTTAGAGATACAAACTAAACAAAATCGAATACCTAAATAATATGAAAATCTCGTGCCTCAGTGTTTGTTGTCGAGCTCCTCCGAAAAGGCTCAACCGATTTTTGTGATTGAATAGGTCATAGGCCCCTAGGTGACAAACGAGGCCCTATCTAGTAAGAGATAAAATAAACAAAACCAAAAATCATAAAACAAATATCTAGTCTTTGCATGCAGTAACTATTTGTTTTATTATATTCGCACTATACTTAATCGTAAAAGACGAAAAATAAACTTTATGATGCCTATAATATGTTTGCTCCGACGAAGGACAAATTAGTAATGCGCAGAGGCAAATATTTGGATTACAGTGACTCTTGGGATCCTACTACTTACAACAGTCTGATTCAACCATAGGTTTTTATTCTACTTCACAACATCAACCCAATTACTGTCCCACTGTTGGTCACAAGTCTAGGTTCAGAACGAGAGGGGTTATGCTGTGCACATAACATAACCAAACATTTAACCACCATAGAATTTACCAAAGAAAATAGAAACAATTTAACCAGACACCAATTATGTTCGGTAATAATGGTTTAACATCATTACTAATTTAAGGAATCTATAACGACAGCTGTAACTACCTATTAATCCTTCAAGCAATTAATTACAGATAATTAATTGGGTACCGAGAATATGATCTGCTATTAAATGAATTCGTACCTAAGCCATATTTTTGTAGAAAAGCCGACGCATAATTAAACCATTACATAATTTACAAAGGCCAGATTTAAAAAAATACGTTTTGTTAAGTTACTCTTCTACCGAAAATTAACTACCTTACAGTGATAATAATTAACCAGTGTTGCCTTAAAGAACACAACATCTAAACTACCAACACCTGTACACATGTAATAAGATAGCAAGGCACCCGTTGCAGCCATAATAGTGTAACTTTAAACGAGGTCCATAAGCACAAAGTTTTCACAATCTTAGTATGATAGCTGTCAACGTTTCAACTTCTTAATTAAATTACAAACTGGAAGCTTTCACACCCGCTACTATAATGTAAAATTATACTTACAAGTAAATTACAATGTAGACGTACTGACGAAGAATAAATGGAGTTTTATAATAAAGAATTTAATGAAGGGTAGGTAATGTACGGTAATATTGCTCTCAGACTTCGAATAATAAAAACTAATTCTCTTTCTGTCGGCGCGGCTCGAAATTAAATGTTTCAACATTGAAGTATAAGATAATAGAAGAGAAGTATAACATACTAGCGATCCGCCTTCGCTTCGCTTCAGATACTATAATTATAATTGAGAAACATATAAATTTGTAAATTCGTAGTCTATAGCACCCACGGATACTGTACCTTTTTATCAGTGAAAGAATTTTCAAAACTGGTTTAGTAGATCCAGAGATTACCCCCTACAACCTCACAATAAAGACATGATTGAGTGAAGTGTATGTATTAACATAATGCTGCAATTACTCTACATGGCGACGATAGGCAAACAAAATGTTGAGTTAATAGCAAAAGAGTACCACTAGATCTAGGGCCGTGAGCACCGGTCGAAAGGTCACGGGGTCAAATTCTGACCCATTTAGTCAAAAAGCCAAGAACGATTAAGCTAAGTGGACCGGGAACAACGAATACTAAAGTGCAGCTGCAAAATATGGGTGTAGCTCGTATACATTGGAAACTGCATCGACTACGAGAAACTTTGAAATTGGTTCGCGAAATATACCGACTCTTTCAATTGCCCGACACATTTTCTTTGAAATATGTTCAATAAACAGCATTCCAACTATCATGAAATCAACCAACGCAACATCCCAATCGATACAGTGATGATATTACAGCTATTATTTGTATAAGCGAATGTTTACAAGAGCATCTCGCAGATATCCGAGTTTACGCAACCAGATGATATTGAGCAGGGATTCGACGGGATTCGATGCTGGGAATGTGTTTTGTGACGTCAGTTTATTTTATTTCATATGTTAGTTTTGTTTATGACGCTATTTGTCCGGCCGGTACCTCTCTCCGGGTGCTTATTGTAGAAAACAGTTTATGTAAAAGTTCTAAACTGAATGTTTCAGTAAACTTTCATACATACAGTAAAACAAATATTAGGTCATGGCTGAATATTCCCACTTTCACGAGGATCGATCTTTAAGATCAAGGTGTACTTTCTATGTGAATTTATTAATAAGTGGAGACACCGATAATGTTCGCATGTTTCCCCAAAAAAAAAACGGACGTCGCAAGTCGCAACTACGCATCAATCGCTTTTTATAATACATTTTCTTAGCCTAAACCATTTCGCCTTATTAATATCATAATACCATTCTAATATATTTTTTAACTTTTTTATTTTCCTAATTCTGAGCAAAGGCCTCCCCCCATTTCTGGAGAACTGAACACAAATAGCCGAACAAAAAGATAAATGGAAAAAATAATAATATTATCATCCAGTAATTCTGTTTACCAAGATCAAAATGGCAGTCGTCTTGAAACGTTTAAGGCACCATATTAGTCTAGAACACAATCTCAAAAGCTGGGAATAAGCTAGACAGATGTGGCGAATGATGTCATAAGAACAAACTTCATCTAAGTAACCCCAAACATTCTCTTATGACCTCCAACATTTCCATAGTTACAGCACAAGGTTTACAGTGTTGATAGAGCTAGCATTCTATTGTTTTTCAGGGCTATGGACGACCATTTATTATGGTATGTATTTTATGACTTTGCCACAAAAATACATTATGCGGGGATTAAACGCGACCACGTTTCATAAAGTCGTTTACAAGATCAAGCAATTAAAATGACATTCACGTCCGCTCCAAGCCCCAACGTTATATTAAATCTTTCTGTAGCTACATGTGTTACAACGACAACAAACAGTTCGGCGATAAATTTTTAATTAACTTTACCAACGGTATCTAATTCCTATCTTTTGATTTAACGACAAGTTTGTTTCTACTGTTAGCGTTATCTTAATGCAAATATTTACAATAAAAATTGAATCAAGGACTGCTGAATGTCAATAAAAAAAACTTCTGATATACATTTTCCGTGTAAACAAAACTTGGCCGAGACGCTTTTTGATATTATTTTATCCGAGATATTGAAATATTTAACAGTTCTGAAGAAAAATGTAGGTTTATCTAGAGACTAGCGCCGCCTGACAAACCATTTCTAACCGACAAGCAAGCATTTACAGCGAAAAGATATCCTATACCCGATTGAAAGCGACTTTTCACGTTCTCTTACAAATTTATAAAGAAACTGCGACACACAAAAGCTTTTACTATTTGTTACAATATTTTCTCTGAAAATGTCAAATTCCTACGTAGTGCCGAAGTTATGAATAAACCAAAAACTACGTTCCGTTTCATAACGTATCAGGACGTGTGGTTTAATTAGAAATCCCGCGTTGTGTGTACAGTGCGACAATTACGGCAATTTAGTCGCACCCTTGTTAATTACATGGACGCACCTCTCTATCACCACACACGTGGGTACCAACGCAACGAAAACTATGAGATATGTGCTTTTTAATTCTGGAATAGTAAGTATTTAGGTACTTAGTTAATCTTGCCTATTTAGGTATTGTTTACTCAGAATTATTTGCTGTCTTCACGTGTGAGACACAAGATCTGATCCTGTAAAGAATTTTCATTTTTATACACATTTTCTTTTTACTACTTTATTCCAGTAATAATATTGAACTGACAGTGCGCATCTTTAGACATAATAGTACCTTGTGCCATTTTTTTATGACTGAAAACCAACGCTACGCCGAACTCTCTACAATACGCATAGTTTCGCAATAAAATAAATAATAGATCATGATTTTAGCAACGGATAATAGCCATAATTTATAGCCAGTATACCGTATACATTTACAGATAAATAAACGCATAAACGACAGTTTCATTAAGGCTGAAAGTATTTTTTAAACTGTTTAACGACGTCTCAGACATCTGTTGATAGTTACCAATAAATCACTAGTTTTACTGCTCTTTACAATGGTCATTTGCCTAGCTTTATTTTACTACTGTCTGTCTGAAGAGACGGCGTGCCTACTTTGGGATACTTTGCTATTTGGCGCAGCAGTACATCTACCGCATTCATGACCTACTTATGAATTTCAAATATCTTAACTCTACAACATTGAGAATATTATTTCGAAACATAATGTATAGTAATATACAAACATAGTTAAATAAGGAAGTAGTGTTGGTTAGTTATCCGAGTCTGAAGAAAATGAAACGATAATATTTTTCGTAGGTTCTACTTTGTTCGTTTTCCATCGAATATTCCGCTACCATCATTATGATACGCAGCCCATAGTTCACCGGTACCTACCTTATAAGTGTATTATGTCGGTGTTTTACATCTTATAATGTTATAAGGGACAAGTCAGTTCTTAAAATCACAATAACACTACTCCACTTGGGAATGAAATCCAGGCGGTTGCGACGCCTAGACCAATGACGACTGGGTGTTTTTTTCATTAATGTTTTTAAGGAAACAGGTAAAAACATGGTACCTAACTGAATTATTTTGTTACTATAATTTTTATAATGGACATCTTTACTGTAATTCCATTCGCCATGTACTTTTTGACGATATACTCGTACTTGATTTTACGACGTCACAGAACTAACGTGTTTGCATTGGAGTAGAACTCACTCAATATGATTCTGGTATAAAACAATTATCATAATATCATTGGAGTAAGGAAAACCAATCAATTTAATTCCGGTATAAAATAAAATAATCATATATCCAATGTTGTGCATCTACAGAATTTATTTACAAAGCGTGTATTTTTGTCCTGGCATGAAACTGCACTAAAATAAAAAAGTTCCTTTAGCAAATGTTTGAAGAAGCCGTTTCAAGGTCGACGTCTTTTTGGGGTTCGTCGTTTATTCAGGGTGATACATTGTTTTCAGAAGTGCGAAGTAAGACCAGGAATTGCTTAATATCTGAAATTTTAAGTTAAAAAAACATGAACTGTATAATATATAGATATATATTATGTAAACTGGTTCTTGCCGCGTTTTCACTCGTACTGGACTTCACTAACACACAATTAATGGACACAAGTCCACCCAGACTGGAAACAAATATTTGCAGTTTACCCAAATATTTGCCTCTGGTGGTGATCGAATCCACGACACTCAAAGCAATGGGGTAACCACACTAACGTGTGTAAAACCAAACCGGACGGTGATAAGGCCATTTATTATTTGATTGTAACTACATTATAACGTTCTTTAGTAGTCCTAAAGAAAACTTTAAGAATGTTAACTAATTATTGATAATAATACCTAATAAATAATATGTATTTAGAGTAAATGGTCAACCCATCCCAGTAAAGCGCCTTACGAAGGAAACCCGCAACGCGTAGCTAGTTGATGCATTGCAAATCCTGATCCTGCTAAATTACAAAAACAACTCTACTTACACTCGTAAAAGCTTTCAAATTCATTGCAAAAAAACCACTGGCTGTTAGTTTACATGGCTTTTGGGCTCTGAAAAGTAAAGAAATAACAAAAAAAATATAATTTTAATTATTGTTTTTTTTAACAAAAAGTTTGACTGGTGGAATGTGCTCTACGGGATTAAGTCCGCCTTACCATCAAAGCGCACTACAGAATAAATAAAGAACTTCTTAAAATTGACTGGTGTGTGCAAAATACAAATTCTCAGTTTAATACGTAACCTTATCATAACAATAATGAAGAGTTTCCTGTCTTCAGCGTCTATATTGTACCATTGACTGTGGAAAATAGCATCGCTTACATACATACTCTGAAAAAATTAAACACTCATCAATAAATTCTGATATGTTAATGTATACGGGTGCATAATATATAAAAATCGATGTCCCGTGTAACTCACAGATCTTTCTATGCTGTCGCCATAATAGCAGTATAAAAATATTTGCATCAAACCAAACACAAAAAAACTCGCGAAAGATACTATTAGAACGACGTTTGAGACCGTCTGTAACAAAAGGAATGATTCAAAATTCAAAATTCAAAATATTTATTTCAATTAGAACATTCCAAAATTTTGGAAAATTCCCGCGTCATAATAACTATGATCCATGTTCCAAATTTCAGCTCAATTGAGTCATTGGTTTGAGCTGTGCGTTGATACCTATAGATAGTATTATGTCAGTCAGACAGACAGTCCTTTTCATACATAGGTACAGAATATAACAGTTACCAAAGCATTAAATCCAGTAGCGCATATGATAATGGAACTTGTCACTGCATTAACGAATATCGATAGTGAAAATGAGTTCTCCAAAACATCGATGCATCTGAAATAAATTGTATTTAATGTGATATTATTGTAAACAAAATAACTCGAAGGTAACTCTTTAACTTTCTAACTTTTTAGTTATTCATAGGTTTGAACATTGAAGAGTACTTAATTTACCTCTGAGAGAACCAATACATACCTCATCAATTCAATATGTCGAAGAACTAATCTCTTGAATTTCAATATATCAAATGTGTGTGACCTTCCACTGACAACTCTCTCCATGTCATATTGTAGTAATAAGAAATTAATATTAATAAATGTACAACTGGTGAAGAATAAGCAGTCAGGAGCGAATTGCATCATTATAGCTTCAGTTGCTGTAAAACAAACTGCCTCATTAGCCTAGTGGTCGTAAGCGCGACTGTGATGCTCGATCGTCCTAGATTCGATCCCAAGTGGAGCAAAGTCTTACGGGTTTTTCTGTGTCATTCTCAGTAGCAGGAGTTTTGAATAGTCCCAGGTGAATGGTAATTAGTCCGGCCCTCTTTTACGATACTTTAGTACTCCTCTGCCCAACCATATAAAAATATAGAGAACCATATAGGTACCGTAACCGTATATGAGTGATAATATACCTAAACAGTTTGCACTATTTGATCACTATTACTCAATCACAATAAGGCTTCCAGCTCATATTATTATGAATCCACTTCAAGATTCAGGAAATGAGCTGTTTGCTGTATGTGTAATGCCCTAGTGTAGCTTACAAAAACCACACTATGCTTTATGGCCACTGTAGTATTAGCCTATACTACAGTGGCCATAAAGCATAGCATAGTATACAGAATAAATAAAACATGTTCTACATTATTAAAATAGAAAATAACATACAATAAAACTAGAGTGGTTGGTAGCATACAGTCTGCAAGAATAGGTCAGAATCCCTTTCTCTTAATAATCGAAGCACCAATGAAATTGGATCCAATATTCGTATATAATATATAACAGTAATAGTTCACTACGTAGTTAATCATGAAAAAGATAAAGTGTTTGAAATCAATTGTGTGATTACGACGGAATCAAAAACAGTTACATACCTGCAAACATCTGATGCGCATAAATCCAAGGAAAAATACGGAAATCAAATTCATTGAATGGATACTTCGCAATAAATGGCATTTCAAGTTTCAGCTCCCCAGTTTGATAATAACGAGGTATAATTATAAACATAGGGCCTAATGCAAACATTAATAATCCCAGAACAATCACGGACATTATCTTCTTTGTAATACCTTTAAGCGTCAAAACATGTTCTTCAATTAATTTCTTTTTAAACTCTTTCCCCTCTTCTTCAGTTTCAGTGTGGCTCAATTGCAAATTTTTGATTGCATCAATGAATTTATTGATATCTTGAGCGTGGTATAACACATTAAATGATTTCAAATTACTAACAAAGCAAAGTGTAACGCAAGGTAGAAAATAAGTTATTTCCAAGAAACTTTTCCCAGTTTTAATGGCGTCCACCAACCATACCATTTCTGCCCAAAATTCTAGGTTGAATGTAATTAAGTGTATGGTAAAAATTTGACGGTTTCGTAAACGTTGAAATATCGTTCTTTTGTCATCGTCAACATCGAGACATAATCCAAGGAAAGCAAAGTAAAAATTAATCCTTTTTAAACATATATCAAGTTGTTCAAGCATTCTTGTATCTGCGCTGTAATTTAAAAAACCTGTGATGGGTGGATATGGAGGATGATATGGAGGATGGGTATATATTCGTCAAACTCCGTGTGAAATCTTCCATATTTTTTCGAATAAACATAGTTAATGTGGAACTAATGGAGTTCGTCAACTTCACCTCCGTTCTATACTATGATCGGAATAAGAGCGTAACAAATAATATTAGCTTCGAGCACTACAATACTGTTCTTGTATATTCGATACAATGTGCAATTTCGAATACCAGTACTGTATGGTACAGTGTAGTTGACGGACTCCATTATAGTTTAAGTCAATTTAATAGTCGTCACTTCCAGAAATGCAGGTATTAATTACTTTACTTATGGGGTGTTTTAGTTAAAGAACGGAAGCTTGCTTAGCTAAATGTCAGAAAACATAATATGCAGTATTTTGCACCACGGTTGCTAAATAAAGATAACTGTAAATATTGTGGCAAGCAACATTTGAAAGCAACTTTTGGTTCATCATAAACATATGATGAACCAATAGTTGCTTTGGTTCATCATAAACATATGATGAACCAATAGTTGCTTACAAATTAATTGTCAATAGACAATTAATGACATCAGTGATGTTCAATAAAATAAAGAAAACTTTATGGATAAGAATTAATTTTGGACATAACCAGTAAGATAGCTATACCTATTCATATTATAATTTCTTATTGAGTATATAAATATTAGTAACTAGCTTTCTGCCAGCGGATTCGCTCGCGTGGTCTTATGAATTTTTCCCCCGTTTTTGCAACAATTTGCATTGCTACTTCGCTCCTATTAGTCGAAGCCTGATAGTATATAGCCTATAGCCCTCTCCGATAAATGGGCTATCTAACACTAAATTAATTTTTCTAATCGGTCCAGTAGTTTCGGAGCCTATTCAATACAAACAAACAAACAATGAAATCTTTCCTCTTTATAGTATAGTATATAAGTATAAGTATATAAGTATAAGTATAAGTATAGATGTAAAAATAATCCAATGATGACTGCTTCAAACATTTAAAACATGCTGTACACTGTATATAAATAATAAAGAATATGTGGACATGCATTTACACGTGTTAATGATAGCCTAATAGATAATAAACACACTAATAAAGAAAGGAAAACATTCAACATACAATTTCTAACCGAGAAAATTGTAGGTTTCTATTTGAATGAAAAAGTATGAATATGAAAGCAAACAGCGTAAAAATTACGGGAAAAATGATGTCTACAAAAATTATAATGGAACTAGTGGATCGAGTTGGCAGACGTAGGTACTGCTACAGAATTTTCTGGATCTCGACAACAGCTGCACGGGGTCCAACTACACCCCATAAGTACGAAAACAATCCATCAAAATCCGTCAAGACATTTAGGAGGAGAACAATTACGAACGCGTGCACACCAGAATTTAATCCCTAACAATATCCCTATAAATGCGGAAAAGACATAGGCGACCTTTTGTTGTGATGAAAGGCTCAAAGGATTGAAATAGAGGTGAAACTGTGTATGTAAGTCCGTCACTATTGAAGATAAAACAATGAAACTGTATTTAGGCACTCAATAAGAAATAAATAAATATTTTCTGTTGTTTTTTAAATTCCCACCTTCATATGGGTGAAATAGGAGTAAAGTTCGTATGGAACAAAGTAACCATTCCATGCGGTCGAAATCGCGGGCAAAAGCTATAATGAACTGAAAAATCTCGAAATATAATTATATTGAAATGCAGAAACAAACTTCTGACTCGGTTTGGCAATGTTCCACACAACACGTTGACTCAAAAAGTGGGAATTTGGCTGGTACTTGGAAATACCCACTTTTGATTATAACAGCTCATCATTTTTTGTCATTTTTTCAATGTATCCTCAACAGTAAACAGTTCTCAAAATTGTTAAATTTTTTATTCTTACTGTAGAACTCAGATTACGTGTTTTCGTTTTAAATAGTAGGTATGTATGTAGGTATGTACATATAATGGCTAATCCAGGTCAAGATACTTATGGATGTTGGGTTTCAAACTTGTTGACAAAAAGTTATAATCTAATAGTTTCTTTCATAACATTGGCGATTACAACAACCAGATCTAGGTTCAAAACCAGTTTATAGGCACAACGAATACGACCGGAAGATATGAAAATTTTATGATTATATACAACAATAAAGCTATGAATATTTCCCTCAGCATTCAATAATTTTGCTCTAAAATTCCTTTTGAAATAATTAATCAAAACAAATCCATTACTTTTATCCCTTAACCAATATCATTTCAACACTTCAATCGGGAATGGTTGCCAATAACAAAGGCGTAAGAGCGATTTATATGAGGTCGCGGTTTCGCTATAAATCCACCATTATGGCAGCCCGTATAAACCACTGATCACACGATCAAAAACAATCACCACAAGAGAAGTGTAAACTTGTTCAAAATATATTTTCCAAATCTGCATTAATTCCACAAAAATAAAGAAAAAATATGGTTCATGTTTTCCATTAACTTCTCCTCTGGGCTGATGGACGAAGCGCGCAGACACGAGTTCGAGTCGCGAACAATTTTGATTCTGATTCAACAATAAGTGTCAAATCACAACAACAACTTATTAATTAATTGCTATTGTTATTATTAATTACGGACAGCCCACTTTTAGTACAGCTTTTTTTACGTATAACTATTGCGTGGATGAGTTAATTTAGTAAATCGTACTTCTTTCTGTGCTGTTATTCCTACCTTAATCAGCTTATGGGAAACAGTTTTACGTAATACAACTGAGGACTTACCGCTTCCAACTCAATATCCTCAATAAACTGCTCTATGTTTATTGGTTAATTACCCCTCATAATAATAGTTACATACATAAACATATAATTACGTGAATTGATACAAGGTGTCCTAAATTGCTACCCACAAAATATTTATTCGGATTCTGTACAAAAAAGTATATATAGGAATATTTACCTATACGATATATATTTATTTAACAAAATTGGATTCACTTGAATTTTGTCGTGGTTGCGTTTACGTACCTTAGAATCCGTATATTCATAAATATTTGTACCGTGTGGAATTAAAACCTGAGGTCCGTCACGCTGTTACCGAATACATTATATTGTAGTCTTTGAATACTCGACAACTGCGCAACCAAGCTGTCTACAAGTGCCACTAGAACGCACTGTGACTAGTGTTCAGTGAAGTGTCCTACTAACATAGGCTTAAGTTTTTATATTTACTAACATAAATTGTAATATTATATTATATATGTTAGGTTGTAAGGTATATATCTATGGGCCAAAGTAGCCTGAAAATAAAGAGATTTATTATAAATACGTAGATTGCTTTTACAGAAACAATTCGGTACCTTATATTTTTCATAAAAATCCAGCATTTCTGTAATCAGGCGACAGAATACGTTGAAAAGTTTTTTATACTAACATATTATAAGTACCACCTGTATATAAAGTAAACACAAATGAGTCATTAAAAAATTATGACCTAAATGTAGTATGAAGTAATTATGTAATTACACTAATTACTGATCTTAAACGTAGTATTGGGCTTCGGGTAATATATTTTATTAAACCCTGAAACAAAATATGGGAACCTAGTCATTTCGAAACAACTCAGAAATTTTCAAAGATACAAAAATTATTATATTTCTACGCGTATACCTTCTTCTTCTTCGTGTCGATGGTACGATTTTTTAAATTAAATTTGGTGTGCCCAAAACTTCGCCACTTCCACAGCATCGTCAGTGGCAGCGCAGAGGTCGCTTTGATTGCAAGTAGCGGGGCACAAAGGACAGCGTATACCTAATCATTTAGGTTCGTACTTCTGCGAAAGTGGGTAATTATAAAAGCATGCTTAGTTCTTTTTTCTTTTTCAACCTTTTTACAACTCATCACGAAAGTCGTTAATCACATTGTTATTGTTATCCAAATGGTGTTGAATGCTTGTTGTGATCTAAAACACTTTGATGTTACACCTGCGCCAAAGAACATTTACACAACAGAAAATACCCTGATGCGTGGCGATCGCTTCCAAAACGTAGATGACGCCAATATATCACAAGTGTCATGAAATAACATAAATTGACACATTTACCGAATGGGGTCATAAACATAGCTGATCGCCAGGGCGCGGCGGTGAATCGTAACATCAAATCTGAATGCTCGCTTTGTCGCCATGACAAATCGTGTCGCACCCTACTAGCGAACTAAAGCCACCGTAGATTTAGTAAATGGACGCTCACCATTTGTCAAATCCACTGTGAGAAGACCAGAAATAAAATTAGTTAAAGGGAAATACTGATAATAGAAATATCTTAAATGGACGCAATAGTTGTTACACACAGTACTGCAGAAAAAGAAAGTTTTGATAAAAATAGAACATAATAATTTATCACAGTCCAACTTGTCATTGTCAAAGTTGAAGATTATCCAAAATACTCGGCATTCTGAACATTCCTGTCGGACGATGCTTCCATTGTCGCTTGGCGCCGACTCCGTCCGAGCAAAGTACAATGATACTTTAATTTTATTTCAACACGGGAAACTTGTTCTATTTTTCACGGAGAAAGAGTTCAAATTGTTTTGCTGTAGCTAATTTATTTACATACCAAATGTACCATGTAACACTACACTCAACGCTTCGTCAATTCCGTCTGGCAAATCGTTCTTTAGTTTCCACAAAAGATGTCAAGTCCGACGTTAAAAATACCGAGAGGATATACATCAACATTAATTTAGTTCAGTAAGACGAAACTGACGAAACTCATTTTGAACATTCAGGTTTTATTTTATTTTTTAATTTCTTAATGTACCCTTACTACCCACCTTCCTCTGCAAGCAAAGGTAAAATTAAGGTTAAGACCTTTATTTAAAGCATTCAACTGACTGATTATTATTTAGTACATTAATAAAATAAGTACCTTTAATAATACTTATATTACTGGTAGATACTCCAACACTTTATTCGATTTAATGCAAACACATTATCTAATCTAAAGCAACAAAGATCCAATATGTTGCTATTTATGTAGATTTCCGATAAATTCTGTAAGTGCCTAAATCATTAAAGCTCCTATTTTCATTATATTCCATAAAGGCATCCGGTCGATCATAGTTAATAATATTATATTATGATTTATTTGCCGTTCTCAGTAGAAGCAAGTGCGTAAGCGCTGTATCGATATCGAAATTCATGAAATCAATCTATAAGAACGACTTGAATGAAGCACCGACAGGGAAGTGAGTCACTGACAGAGAAGCATACAACAGTGGCATTGTACAAAAATAGAACACGACGTGTCTATCTATAACATTCGAATAATTATAATATTGAATAACCAACAAGGTAGGTAGTCTGTAAAAGTTTGTTAGCATCGAATAACGTAATCCTGACCAGAGGGACTAAAATAGCCACTTTTGAGAATCATAATTTATGATTCATGCTAAGGAATCATCAAATTGCTAAGAAATTCTATAGGTTGGAAGTATAAAACTTTTCTACAACAATTACATTCAGTAAATCTTCTAAATCAATTCATATTTAGAGCTATTTTAGCCTTCAAAGGATTTCCTTAAAATAGTGTTATTCGTTATCATTCGACTATTACCTATTCTGTGCCTAGACAGCGTGAACATGTTGTTTTCAAAGCAGAAGTTATTTTACTAGTTACATGGTCTGGATCCCTTAATTATACATGCACCGAAAAAATCATGAAAATTATGAGACTGCTACTCATAACTGTCATGTTCACGACAGAATAACGTTTCTTTATGAACCGCCACTTAAAAATGTATCTAATTAATGTTAACATTTTTTTTAAGTGGTGTAGAATCATAATAGCGATAAAACACGAATGTTCGTTAGTATCTCAACGCTAAACGCTCTATAAAGAATACAATGATAAACAAGATGTTTTATTTCGGACACTATATTATTATATATGCCAAACTTTCAGCGCCGTTCGATATCGACCAACGTTTACATCATAAATTATAATAGGTACAACACAAATAGTGGGATATATTTCATTGGGCTATAAAACGGACAATTCTAATTTGCCGCAAATGCTGAGAATTCCTAAGCTAAGAAGAATATTAAATTGTATAAAATTAGCGGGAATTGTTACGAGTAACAAACACGTGGTTCGCGTTACCCTTTATTAATGACTTGTAACAAATGCGTTTGTGCTACAAAGATTTATTGTACGTATGTCCGAGCACTTCAGAGACGCGTCTTCAGTAGAAGGACGATGTACTAATGCAATGCACATTGAATAATTCCGCAGGGCACGTGTCGTCAACATATTTTTGGAAAACGCTTGATAATATCAGACACAAAACCGGGCAATCGAATTTCCAGAATTCTCACGAAAATACGACTAAGCAAATTATCAATAATCAGAATTACAGACACAGCGTCCTACTTTTTTAAATGGTAGCAATTCTCTTGACCAAAGCTTCTTTACTTTCAATATTTTTCAGTAATTTTACTATAGAAATCTAAATAAATATACTCACAACTTGCCATTACGGCACTGTTACCTACATCGGGTAAACCAAAAAAAAATACAAGAAATCAACAAGTGAATAAATCACGTTCAACAAAAACGCAAATAATTTATTGAACAATTTATTTATTTTCCAGCTTCAGTTCAAATTGCGTATTCAAAGTAACAAACTGCTTAAAAATACGTTCGTTCTTTATCGAGTCTAGGCTACCGGTACATAAAATAACATCTGCCAAAACGCTTACGCTATTACAGGATGTGATGTGATATAAGTTACTGCTAGATATGTTGCCATGCGTACAATTTTAAACAATTAATGTCTTTTAAAACGATTCAGAGATGAACGAAGCGGGCATCTGTTACAGCGCAATGAGTGCTTCACTATAAACGTTACTTCACTCATCTGATGGATAGCGAATACGTCATTAATTATGATAATTGGGCTTATATCACATTTTCGAACGTGTGGTCGTATTATAACTAGGTACATTAACTAAGTATCTATAACTTATTCTATTTTTGAAAATTAATTTAATTAACACAATATGGAAACGTAAACGTTTGTAACACTGTACCAATTAAACCCATTCTTTCTTTCAATCTGTGTTAATAATCTATGGTTCTAGAGTAAATGTTTAAATCTTATTTCTTAATATAGGTACTAGTTCGTAATATACATACTTACCACATACATACATACCTCAACCAAATTTCACGAAATAAGGCATAAGTATTCTGATTCAGTATATCCACTGCGCTGTTCCAAAAGTAAACTAAGTATTAAATACTCGTAATTATACCATTGTCTATCTAAAATGTAAACTAATATTAATTTCTTTAGAACTTAATTATGACGTGCTTCGTCCCTGTTGATACTTTCTATGTCATGTAGACTTAGATCTGACATAAGCTTGCCAAAACAAACGTCTTGTCCTTGTACCACATCCCCTTTTGATATTTTTTCCTTTCATTCAGGAGTAAAACCTTCGGATAAAAAATATTTCATCTCACACAAATTCTTCATAATCTTTTTTACAAAATGCTGACTAATAATATAAAACCGGAGCTTACTCCGTTTGGGATAAATGAGATACAAAAAAACATTCTCAGAAAAATATTTTCAAAATATAAGTAACAAATCACACTGAAATAATTCGTCAGTGTCGTTAACCCCAATTTTGTAAACAGATTCGATAGTTATTTTGGTTGTTTTTGACCCAAAACCATACCGTATATCTGCTGAGTCATTTGAAATAAGTTTGTTACCCTAACTGTTAGGGTCACAATACCCCAGTTAGGGTAACCTAAGGTGCACCGTGACAGAGCTGCGCAGCGAATGTCCCGTGGCCAAGCGGTTGACATTGTCTAACGAAAACCCCAACATTATTAGGAACATAATGTAACATAATGTTAGACTGTGTTAAATAGGCATGTAGGTAATTAACCTAGTAAATATTTGAGGACACGATTATGTACTCCAGGTGAAGAGAGAGCGGCCCATTTTATCCCAAAGACGCAGTATTTAATTCGGTGATTGTTTTCAAGTCACTGATTATTTGGCCAATCATACCTCGCCTATAACCTAACATTCAATACATTTCAACAGTTTTGATTGTGAACCGAAATACATTGGCGACTATTATAGCTGAGCCTGTAATCTCATTTACCCTGTGTGTAAATGTTTACGTTCCTTGCCCGCTGAACCCTTGATTTTATTGTTACTATATGCGTGATAAGTTAAAATTATTTCCATTTAACCGCCTGAAGTAAATAAAACGTTATCGTTTAACGTTAAACGCTAACGCGATTACCTACATTGTAATAAAATGTTGGGTTTCGGATTCTGTTAAGAAATTATTAATTGATAACATTTTGTTTTTATTATGTGAGTGTCTAAGTAAATATGACGTTAACTCTTAGCAACGATTCAGTAAGTCTAAAACATAGACTAATTCAAAGAAAATGTAAAACTACAATACATTATAAACCATCCATTTCATGAAACACATTACACGAACAATTTAACACACTAAAGCATAAACCAGAGTAACCTATAAAAATAAATGTATTCATCACATTTTGTCTAGACAATTCGCCGCCGGTCATAACGTCTTAACAAAAACGTCAAACAAAAGTTCAATGTGTACAAACACCGAGTCACATCTTTTTCTGATGTTGGCACGCGAACAGACCACATGCTTCAAGAGTGTCACATTACTTCGCTCGCAAAACTGCCCTAACAGTGTTCATAAAGAAGCGGTATTTTAACGATTATGTATTGAGTGCGTTAATTCAAGCAAACCAGAGGGTGCTAGCCTTGAACTTTGACGCATAATGTCTAAATATCACGCGGAAACATTGGCCGTGATCAAGCCTCGTCGTATAATTGGAAATTATGGCATCAGCAGTGGCATTAAATGGAAGCATTTCATTATTAATGTGACTGCCACAAGCTCAATGCTTGTGTCATTAATGCCGGAACGTATTCAGAAGAAACTTTAAGCCACATTCTTATTTTTAGTTATTTATACTGATGACTCGTATATTACGATCTGGACTATCGGAGGTTTCTGAGTAGGCGCTGGGGCCGTGATGTCCCTGATGACGGCTTCTACTGCCGCCTCCCACTCCAGTCTTCGTTTGTCAGTGAGAGCATTCCCACCGGCACTGCTTAATCGTGGCATAGTTACCTATCAACAAAATACTTAACATTAAAAGAAAATTTGTGTAGAACATGAAATATTGCTTTGAATGCAAGCTCGCATAATTACTTTAACCTTTTGTTGAAACAGCGGCAGAGCTAAACCAAAAATTCGGAATCGGACTTGGCAACTCTTTCGTTCAAAAATTTAAAGAGCAAGCTTAATTGGCACTAAAAGAAAATAACTTGACGGCGACCTCCATTTATTACTGATTCAAACAAATGCTTTTCCTTTTTTTAGCTCTACAATTTAAAAGCTTAAAAGTCGGGATATCCTACAAAATCGCTATCTATAAATGCTTTAGACACCTAGGTCATTATTAACTCAAGAAATTAATTTTGATTGGATGTAGTAAGTAAGTAGATAGTAACGTTGGGGAATTACTGGTATTCAATTTTATGGCTCCACTACTATTCGCGTATCACAAGAAGTAGTATTCTACAATGTTAGTAACCGCATGTGGGGCATGAAAGCTTTATGTGTTTTATTAGCCACATTTAACCAACGAGGAACTCTGAAATTCAATTTTACAACTAGACAGCGATACTATAACGATATATCTAGGTCTACATATGTTTACAGTGTAAACTGTACGCTCATAAAGTTTCCATAATTTGATGATAACTTTCAACGAACAATATCTAGAATTAAGGGTGGGAAACTTCAAGAAGGAAAACAACATCATGTCAACAGCGGAGCGGCATAACTGTCGGATCTTTCGACTGAAGGTCACAACTCTGACGCACTTTTATAATAGTTTCCAGTTTTATGACTACTGGATCGGAAACCATATAAATACACCAAGACATTCATCTTATGGATTGTAAAATTCGATACTGATATTTTTTCCACAGCCACGTTCGTAACCCATATATCTTTTTTAAAGCTCTACATTCTCATTTTTTATTCGAACTATAAATTCAGAAACGAACTGGCAGCATTTTCGATTTGATAAAAAAAACCGTATTATTCTTCCTGAACCTATAGTAAAAGCATTAGAAAATAAGGCAAGCATTACTGCACGTAACGTGAATTTTATTGGGCACTAAAGCTAAAAGGGTGTATCTTGCGACATTGAAGCGGCCGCGATGTGGTATGTAGCAAGCACTATACGGATCATTATTAGCGAAGTATGATTTGATATTCTCGATTTGCATTGATTATGAAATTTTATTAGCTATACCAAGAAATCGGACTATTTTATTATATACTGCAGAACTGGTGTATGAATGATGCAGTGTGCCTCGTTTCGTGTTCAATCCGCATAATAATACTGCGGTGATCAATACAACAGTGTAAGCTGCAAAAAGAGGACTATTTATGATATAATTTACTGCAGATTATTATTCCCAGTAAATTATAGTAAAGCCAGAAATATAATTAGGTTTGTCGACATCTGGCAAAGTACCTTGGGAGGTGAAGTCCGAGGTTTTACCATAGTCTCTGGACTGGTATAGCTTTTCTGTAAAATATACATTTTTCTTATCTATATCACTGCTATTTACAATGAACGTGAAATAAACATATCCTATATTTTCCTTACAGCTAACACCCCTGTGACGACAAAGTTGAAATCAGATTACTCCCAAATAAAATTGAAGTTAACATTCCCCCACACAAACAAATGAAACTAAAGGATGTAGTTGACCTGAATAAACATCGTGAAACAAATAAGTAATAACATTACGTCAATACATTTTCAAAACATTTATAAAATGCAATCATCGTCAATCATCCAAGACTCCTGATTATACATGAAATTCTAATTTATTTTGCAGATATTTAATATCTTCACTATGATAAAATGTTTACACATAGTACTTGAGTACTTTCTGACTTCTTTAAACAAAGCATCAATCACGACGTCGAGCAAGTATCCCATATGTTTATGGTATCGACGAACATCTGTCAACAAAAACCTCTGATCTCTGGATTCGGGTGTTTGAATGCATTGCAATGCAATTTCGTTGCCAACATTCGGATAAGTAAGGATTAATTTTAGTGACCTCATTCCTCGCCAAAGTGAACATAAATAGCCACTTACCACGGTGAGTACTTTGCGTAGGTCGCTGTGCAGTGCAGACACGTCGACCCCTCGGCCAGCGTCGCCCAGCCTTCGGAGCGTGTCTGCCAGTGGCCCGGAAAGCGCCCGCAGCTGCTGCCAAGACCTGGCATACTGCCGCCTCACCAGCTCGATAATCGTCGACGTAAGTGCCAACCCGATTAAAATGTATACAGTACATATTAACATGTACTTTGGTCTTTCTGGGAAAAAAGACGTTATACATACATATAATTATGTTATAAGAAGAAGATTTACAAATAGAGTAAGTATTGTTTAGGCAATGAATGTTTGAATCTTTGAATCTAATATTCAATTTAAAAAAAATGTAAGTACAAATATATTTGTGGGCCGGAATATTGAATTCTATCGCGCAATAAGTTCATATATCCTTAAGAATTAAATTAAAAATAGTATATTGCTTACTAGGTACGATATCGCCGAATCCAATAGTCGTCATAGTAATAAAGCAAAAATAAAATCCATCGTAAAAAGTCCAATCGTCCTCCCACATCTTGAACAAGCCTGCCCCAGCTGACAAGTATAGGAATAAAAAACCTACAGCTCCCAAGGCGTATAAAGATCTCTGTCCAGCGGGATTGGCTTCAGAAACTCGAGCGCAGCATTCTGAAATAAACGAGGATATTTCAATACCTAAAATTAAACTATTACACATCACACGATTTCTTTCGTTGATTTTATTTTGAACCAAAATAACTTTAGCTTTGGAAGCTTATTTATTTTAAATATTAAGTCAACATCAGACATAAGTACGTGTAGATAACTGCAACTTTTTTAATATACAGTAAAACTTTTCTAACGGTATTTTTTTATTCCTGATTGCAAGGTCTTCTTCCCGAATGAAAGGTCTTCTTTCTGACGACTTTCAGAAAATCAAGCAGGCAATCTAAAATTTGTCAAGCTATTTAGCTCATTCACATTTTGATAAAGATATATGAACAGCACTTACTAGGCATCGCCGGTAGCTGCTTAGCAATTATTGAAACGACGGTAGCAAATACTCGGCCCAAATCAGCGATGACGGTCAACGTTAGGGGTATTCCAATAAGTGCATACGCAATGCAGAATAACCTGCCCCAAAACGTCTCCGGAACTATGTTACCATAACCTAAAACAATATTTTCATGAAATATCCCTGCGGTGCAATTTATTGTAGATACTCTAATAATAATCTCTATAGCTTAGTGTGAAACACTATGTATCTACGTAGCTTAAAAATTTGGGTCACGGGAACACGTATAGGCTTCCAACCTTCGTTTCCAAGATTTAAAGGCCCACAAATTAAATTTTTCAATGAAAACTAAGTTTTAGTGTCTTCAAAATTACGGTAAAGCTATATCGGTGGAGTAACACGACTTACATAGTAATAAACAAAAAATATATACGTCCCATTATAATGATTATTCGTAAATTTGATTCAATTGCCAAATAAATTATATGCTTACATGATCGTACACACCTATTGTGGTGAGCACAGTCGAAGAAAAAAATACAGCTTGTAATATGCTCCATTTCTCTTCGAGGGGTGGGAAATTATTCTCCACCTCCAATGCCAATCCGCTTGAGGACGCTTCTTCTAGTACCTTTTAAATTTAAGATGGATAGGGTGAGCGTTATTTATAGCTACTATACGGAAAAAGTAAACTTTGTGAAGAAAGTATCAAAGTTGCTCTACTCTTTATTATAATCTCCTCACCCTCTCGTATACAGCTAAATGATCGCTGAGTAGTTTTTCGACGCCGTCATTGTCCGTACCATTATTGCTGCGCTGAGACACGAAACGTATTAAATTCCATCTCTCAGTAAGAAGTCTCTCTCTGTGAAACTCTTGCTTGGCCATTTCGGCGGGATACTCCAAAGCTCGGAACACCTGAGCAAAATTATTTTAACAAAACAATTGTCACCTTACCGTAAATCCGAGATTATTTTTTATTCACTAAATAAATTCTTAGATTGCTTAGTCTAAAAATCTTCAAATTCTTTCTCAAAGACACATTTCGAGGTAAATATTATTTTTCTTTCTGCAAATTCTCTAAAATGAACAGTATCACCACTGTCTTTGCAAATTGGTACATATGGTGGCTCAATTTTTTGGTGAAATAGTGCCTGCCAATCGATTCCATTAAACCAATCATGAGTTTTAATCTCATATACACCCGTCTTGATGGAACCATAACGCTTACTGGGGTCAACTATTAATAAATTCTTCACCAAAGTTTTGCAACTATATGGCATATTTTCCGGTGTGGTATAATGACCTGTAAGAACTTTCTCATATAGTATACTCGGAGTTGTACTAAAGAAAGGAGGAGATCCGGCTTGTAATTCATAAATTAGAACTCCTAATGCCCACCAGTCCACAGAAAACGTATAAGCTTTGGAAAGAATTATTTCTGGGGCAATATACTCTGGTGTGCCGCATATCGTCCAAGTCCGATTTTTTATAATTTTGGAGAAACCAAAATCAGCTAATTTTATATAACCACTTCTACTAATTAATATATTTTCAGGCTTAATATCTCTATGAACTACAGAACAGTTATGAAGATACTCCAATGCTAACACTATTTGAGCTGCATAGAATTGAATTAATTTCTCTGTAAGGAGCCCTGTTCTCCTAATTAGAGTATATAAGTCACCTCCAGTTTCAAATGGAAACAATAAAAAAACTGAGGTGTTATCTTTGCATGTGAAATCCATCGTAATCACAAATGGAAATTTTATACTTTGTACGACCTTCTTTTCCATTAATAATTGTTTAAGACATTTGTTATCAATAACTTTAGCCTTATCTATAGCTTTCATAGCATGGTAGGTTAAAGTGACAATATCACGAACTAGAAACACTCTCCCAAATGTACCACAACCAATAGTTTTCAGTTGGTCAAAATCTTCAAGCGATTTATCACAAATTATGGGATTGCGGACATTATTCAAAAATTCTTGTTTCAATGAATCTAAGTATTTCTTGTATGATTTTTGTTCTTCGTACTTGTACGGATATATAATATTTCTGACTCCGTGCAATGATCTATCGACCTTCATTATTTACAAAAAAAATAACCTAATAATTTAAACGTATGGATCTAAGTTCATAAGTCACTGTTGAAATATGACTGAAGTGACAAATATAGAATCGAAGAGGTATAGAATAGAATCCTAGGCGACGGATTTTAGGTTGCATATGAGTTTTTATGTTTAGCTTTAGCTAATTTCTTAGCCCAAACTTATCTTACCGTTAAAACCATTTTGTCACTTTAAGAACGTTGTCGCGGATAATAACTTAAAAACCATTATATTATCAGTACTATACGGGATGATTCAACAACGAAACCAAGAGATGTAGTATATCTGTTGGAACTCAGTTGTATCCATAGATTTAAAAATATACTCCAGTTATATCTATGGGTTGTATCCAGTTGTTCTATATATCATTCCAGCCGACTTCTAGAGAAGAGAAGGTTCGGAGGTTCATAATTCATCTGTATTTTTCGTATATGTTCGTGTATGCGTTGTTTTCTTTTAGTAGAATAAAAATTACTCAGTTATTGTTACCAACTGATCTTAATTTTTTTGTTTGTTAAAGAGTCCTCTTAAAACAGTCCAACATTAATAATAAATAAATAATATAATATGTACATTTATTCAAAAAATATTAAATTGATAAAAATACAAATGTAAATCTATACAAATGATAAAGGTATGTGTCATGATATTGTTTGGTTTTTAACCATCGAACTCTTAAGATACACCAGAAATAGTATGAACTCAGTATTCTTTTCTATAAATAATATTTATGGCTTGCCCTGAACTAATGGGCTGTGAAAAAATAGATTCCTGTTTGATTATTATGTCAATAATTTAATAACAGTAGTATAAATCGATATAATACATATATTTCACTGAATGATCTACATTTACTGTGTGCTTAGATGCAGAAAGTTACTATTTATGAAGCTTTAACAATCTTTAAAGACGTCTTAAAAACAAAACAAAGCGTCATAATTATCGGCCTAAAGCTTAGAAGTCTTCAAATTCCTTTTCAAAAAGACATTTTGAAGATTTTTTAAGTTTTGTTTGAACGATTTCAGGAAAATTACTGGTGTCTCCCGGAGAATGAGCCGCAGGCATGAATGGTGGACTCACTTTTTGTGCTAGTACACCATTCCAGTCTATATCTTCAAACCAAGAATGACTTTTGATATCGTATACGCCATCTTTCAGAGAACCCAAACGTTTTGTTGGTTCAACTTGCAGAAAGCCTCTAAGTATACTTTTACAATCTTGGGTCATATTGTCTGGACACTTGTAATGGCAATCCAACACCTTTTCATAAAGTTTAGTAGGATCACTTGCAAAAAATGGTGGATGACCGGAGATCATTTCAAATATTAAAATACCGAGCGCCCACCAATCCACTGCAAAATTATACCCTTTAGACATGATTATCTCTGGTGCCAAATATTCAGGTGTACCGCAAAGTGTCCAAGTCTTTTTCTTGATAACTTTGCAGAACCCAAAGTCACATAATTTCACGTAACCAGTGGTGTCTATCAATATATTTTCTGGTTTAATATCTCTGTGAATAATACCACAATAATGCATGTATTCTAATGCCAATACCATTTGACTAGCATAAAATGCAGCCAAGCTTTCAGAAAAGTTACCATATTTCAGTAGATAATTAAACATTTCTCCGCCAGAAATATATGGCAATACGAAATAGAGATACATGTTGTCTTTAAAAGCAGCATCTAATGTTACAATAAACGGAAATTGTATACAACGAAGAATTTTCTTTTCAAGTAATAAGTGCTTTACGTGTTTTCTTTCAACTACTACAGCTTTCTCGACAACTTTCATCGCGTGGTAATCGAACGTGCATTTATCTCTCACTAAAAACACTTCACCGTAAGCTCCATTACCGATCGCTTTAATTCTATCATAGTGGTCAGGTTTCTTGTCCGTATCGGGTGGCTCCCTAAATAGTTTATTAAAATGGTCTTTTTGAACATCCAGATATCTTGTATGTTCAGTTTGATGCTGAATACTATATTTAGGCATATTCCGTCATATGCAATCAAATATCCCATTTAAAAATTCTGATAGAATAACTTAATTACCTCAGAAATAAGAAAATGTGTATTAAAAGCGTTATTTTCCATACTATTGCTGTGACATTTTAACGGTTGTCAGGTAATACCAACAAAGCGATTCACTATGGTTTGTAATTTTATAGAGTTTGCAAAACCATTGACACAATAAACACAAACTTTTTAACTACAAACTCAACATGTACCTACAAATGCATAGAGTATGAAAGCATTACTCGGATAAAAGCATAGATAAAAGTGAAAAAAATATATTTCTTCATTTGTTATATCGGTGACATTGTTGGAAATCCAAGGATACTTTAAATACTTTATTATTTTTTTCAATATGATGATTACATTGGTGACACTCAGCAACGAAACATTGTAGTTTGCAGCATACTGCTTATTTAACGTTTACATATATAACAATATTTCAAACTGTTCGGCGCAGACGATTTTTCTGGTATGGGCGAAGATGCCCAACGTGACATTTATTCGCCCACCGGTCAGGGTGGGTATCCACGCGCAAAACAGGAACAATATTCGCTATACTTACGCAAGTTGCATCAAGACTTTATAGATTCCTGGAATGAAAAGTCTGAAAGTAACGCAAAAATGTCGGACTTTGAAAGGTACAAAGTCCTTGGAACTGGAGCCTTTGGAGTTGTCTATCTAGTGAAGCACAGTACAACTGGCAAATATTATGCTATGAAAGCATTAGAAAAAGAAAAAATTGTTAAACTAAAACAAATTGAGCACAGTTTCTACGAAAAGAAGATATTGTGCGGTCTTAATTTTCCTTTCGTTGTCTACATGAAATATTATTTTAAGGATAACGTGTACGTTTATTTTGTATTGCCATTCATAGTTGGTGGAGAAATGTTTACTCATCTGCGTAAAATGGGAAAATTCGAGGAAACTGCTGCAAAATTTTATGGTGCCCAAGTAATTCTTGCTTTGGAATATTTACACTCATGTGAACTTGTCTACCGTGATTTGAAGCCAGAGAATATTTTAATTGATCGAACAGGATACATTAAAATTACTGATTTTGGGTTTTGTAAGTTGATACGTGGCCGTACCTGGACTCTCTGTGGAACTCCAGAATATTTAGCACCTGAAATTATTCTAAGCAAGGGATATGGAATGTCTGTTGACTGGTGGTCACTTGGCATTCTGTTGTTTGAAATGAGCGCTGGCCACCCACCATTCTTTGCATCAGATCCGATGAGAATTTATGAAAAAATTGTAGCAGGAAAATACCGGTGCCCGGGACATTTTACATCGGAATTAAAGGATTTAGTTGGACACGTTCTTCAGGTCGATGTAACGAGGCGATTCGGTGTTCTTAAAGATGGAGTTTTAGACTTTAAGAATCATAAATGGTTCAAAGAAGTTGATTGGGACAATCTCCTGAATAGCCGGATACACCCTCCTTTTATACCAAAAGTTAAGTCTCCTGGAGATACAGCAAATTTTGATATTTTTGAAGAAGAAAAGATAAAAGAGAGTCCTGTATGCCTCTTTGAGGAAGAATTTGTTGATTTTTAATGCCCTAAGTGGATTAATATGTGATATGTTTGACCTTTAGGTACAAGCATTATAAAATAATAAGGATATTTATTAAGTTTAAGAAGGTACATAAATGTAAGAGATGGTTTAGTTTAACGCTTTTTGACTTGAATGTAACGAAGAGATATTTATTTCGCTAATAAAGTGCGCTATTTAATTCGCACATCCTTATAGTATTAAATAAATACATTAATTGACTAGTCTGACTCATTTTATTATGCACTAACCAAAGAAAATATACCTATAGGTACTCGTTGGCACTAAGTGAAAGTTTCGATTAGCACGGCATCCGGCACGTCCTTAAGACCTTGTCTAAAATGGGCGCATTCGTGAAATACGCCAATACATCGCATATGCAAGCATCGTGCGAATTCAAAATACTCGAGTTCTTTTTGGACGCAAAGGTCGCGCGCGATACGCACGAGACTCAAGAAAATTGCAGCAAATTCGCCCCTTCTGGACAAGGCCTGCGATAATGTTATACGCCTAAATGCGCTTGAGTTCTCAGATTTACTTAAAAAAGTTTTAATACTCACCAACCCACCGCCACCCGTATACAACATAAGAGCCACGAAGAGCCCCACGTGAGAGAGTGCAGCCCTCGGCTCGAGGCCGCCCCACTTAGACTTGGGTGGGGCACCCATCAGGGTCTCCGTCTCCCATGACACGTTCTTCACGTTCTTACACATATCGTCAGGTCGTTTTTACTTTAAACAACAACTTCACCATTCTCATTTCTTTGTGAAGAGTTCAATAACCTCTCAGTTGTCATTTTAAGGAACTGTAAATAAACAAGGACTGTTAGATAACGGCTGTCTGTATGTTACTGAAGTTATTTTAGATCGATAGCTACGACTTCATCTTAATTATGCTAAAGAGCCCCAGTTTTTATGTACTTCTCGAAACTTGTCGCACTGCAGGTATTTTAATACAAGTGACTAAGAGGTTTCATTTTCACGTTAAACCCTACTCAAATATTGATAGCAATAGTGTCAAATAGTGACAAATTATCTGTATAACCATGGAACTACGTGACTGTTATACTGATATTGCTCACTTTTCTGGCCTAGACTAAAGGTAAACTGACCATCATTATCAATTATCTATATATGTATAATATACTTACATAAGGAAAACTAACTGATCTATCAGCGTACAGCTCAAACCATTAAAAGGATTGGGCTGAAAGGCACCTGGCACACAATTATTATACCTATGACGAAATCATTTGGGATAGAAAAAAATTTGCAAAATTCCTATTGGGGATTAAAAAAAATTGATAAACGCGAGTACCTAATACCGCAGAGAACAGCTAGTTTCGTAATAAAGAGAAATGTTTGTGAATGAGAAATATTTGCCACAAAAATTTATGATAGAATAGGTGTTTTTCAGTAACAGATTACCATGTAGTACAAAATACCTTTTCAAAGGCAAATTGATGGTAGGCATCTACACTTACTTATTCTCATAATTATAACAAAAGAGTGCAATAAAAAACGCATAATCAAAAAAAGAGGTTTGAATGTCTTCAGAATACGTATAAAGAAGAAGTAAAAATATGATAATGCTAGCCCATTTTATACTGTAAGTGCTAGTACAGACTGCAGAGTCAGGTATTTGGCTTGCTTTTGCATTTGATTTTGCTAGAATTAGGTAGGTATAAGTAAGCGTCAACACTCAATTATTTTACCGAAGTTAAACTGTTAAAACTGTGTTTAAAAACATTCACCTCAGACTTGGCAATGCTAACCAAGTCAGGTAGATGCCAAGATTGATTCTTTTCAGCGAGTGATTGAACAAATTCATGAGTTCAACTGGGTATTTATAACAACAATACATAATATTAACTGTTCTGTTAATTATTCACGAGGAGTGCGTCACAATTTTGCTCGTCGTCATTAATGAATGCATTTATTTAAGAAACGCCTACATTTCTAGCGCATGTATACACAACAAATCGATACTGTTTAATAATAATTGCAGAGCTGTTTATATAAATTAACGCGATACCAAGCTATAGTGGATGTTCACCTTTTATCTTTGACCTTAAATGGACACTGATGAATAGGGAAGTTAATGGACCCGCATTTTGCTGCAAATAAAGAAAATCGCTGAAACATGGCACGTTTACCTGGCTTTAAATACCCAGCTTTCGTGTACAGTCAGCAACGGACATATCACACAAACTATTCATAATAAATCTGAATAACTAAAAAATAAATATATTTCACTATTTTCACTAGTATATAATGGTATATACTTATATAAAATGTTTCGACACGACAACTGTAGGTTATTCTGACATGAATTTTATACCTTTGAGATAGAATTTCAGGTACCTACCTAATTACGAACTATATAGTAGCGTATATATTTGATGCCGACTGTACCTACGCTGCTGCATTTTCGGGAGTACCTATGTATTGTGTATGAAATCTGATAGAGTTCTCGATTATTACATCATTTCATTAGAAGATACAGGATAGCATGTTTATAAGTCACTAGCTGACCCGGCAAATTTCATATCGCCAGTAAAAGTTTTCTTACCGTTTAAACCTTCCCTGGACTTCCACGAATATTTCAAGACTAAAATTAGCCAAATCGGTTCAGTCGTTCTCGAGTTTTAGCGAGACTAACAGAATTGCAATTCATTTTTAATTATATATATAGATAGATAGAAGATATATTATATAGATAAGTATATAATCTATCTTCTATATATCTATCAACTGTGAAATCATTCTTACGAAATGTGAGGGCTGACCGACATTGCCGAGACTCCGTATTGTTTTACAGAAAATATATCAGCTATTTCCTTATTCTACAATAAATGAAGTAGGAAGCTTTAATGCACGAATGTTAATCCTTGAAACGGTAACCAATTAAATCACGTCTCTTGTGTACCGTCTAATTGAGGCATGGAGTAGGCAACTTAGTTTCTACTGAAGGATTTAAGCTAGTTATATCAATTGTAAATGTATTAACAAAAAGAAATAATGTCCTGTAATCATTAAATATCATTATTTTCTATGTTTTACTTCATACGCGTTAAAAGCAAGTTCAATAATTTTAAAATTGACTACTTAAGTTAGAAAAAGTATTATAATTGTGTTAAAAGTATTTTTTACATGTGTACATTTATGTTTAAATTTTAAATAAAAAACATATGGGACGTGAAGTAACTAAATAGAGATGTACATACATAACCACTTACGAACAACAAGCATGAAATCGGTTTAAATATGTTGATAAATAAGGTTAATAACCTGCAATGCCGTAGAGTTACATAAGTAAACCAGATTTTCAGTGGGTCTAGGTAATGCCATGAAAATGGGCGAGCGGCGGCGTGGTGTTTATCTTGCTAGTACATTGAAACCCCTTAGTTAACCTTATCAGACTGAATACCACTTTAATACGAGTTCAATTTCTTCCGAAACCACAGGAAGTGAAGGTATGTGCTTCTTCTAATATTGCCTGCATGGCTCAATCCCCTACATAAATATTCAAAAGATTAATTTGCTTACTCACACAAGTTAATAACGTATTTCCTTCCCTCACTGTTTATTTATAATTGATGAGTACAACGAAACAATTTTCGAAACTCATTTACAATTCACAAGCACAAGTTGTCACAAAGTTAGAAAGTTCTCAGCGATCGTTCGTTCGGGGAAGCGGGAACGGCGAACATCCTTGCCCGACTGAGACTCGCGAACGACTGAAATTGTTCAAGCTTTCTCGTCTCCGAAACTAACGAACGGACAGGAGAGCTTTCAGCATTCCGTATCGCAACGCTCTAAGCCTGCTGAAAGGTTTTAGTGGTTAAGTGCTATCCAGATTGGAGCTTTGAGAGTAAAATATGAGACCTAAGAGTAATATATTCCGCAGATATCGCTACTTTAAGTCCATGACTTGTCTTGTTTAGTTATTTCATTTTAAACTAGCGACCCGTGCGCAGATTCGCCTGTATTTTCCGGTAGATTTTGAAAAAATATTACATACCAACGTTGTCTTGATAATAACGAACACAACAAAAAAATCACTTGCTTTTTTTAATTGATTGCTGCTAGTATCTAATTACAACAAAATATATAAATCAACTAGCTTTCCGCCAGCGGCTTCGCCCGCGTGATCTTGATAACCTTTTTAACCCGCTTTTCTGTTGAAATTTTTCCTGAATTTTCTTTGCTATAAACCTCACGGAGCCCGAGACCTTTCCAACGAATGCAAACCCGTGGAAATCGGTTCGTGCGTTCTGGAGTTATAGCGCCAGGAAGGAAAACCAAAACCAAAAACTAGTTTTGTTACTAAAGAATTTTTTTGCTGTACTTATTTTTTTTACTACGTTATATATATTTTAAATCAATTTTAATGTTTTTGTCTTTGTAACCAATCATACAGTGCAAGGTGTTAAGTTTATACAGTCAACCCAGTACGGTCATCATTATTTAATCCTTAATCATCGATATTATTATTGTCTATCTGTTAAATTAGCACAAAGATTGAGTTGTATCAAACAGCTATTACCAGAATATAGGATAGAAGTCTTCTTTACTAGACTACCTAGGAATGGTAAAAAAGTTCAACTATATGCATTTTTATGACACCGAGTTTATGATCAATGTGGGACCAGTTGACCATTCAAAGTTGCAAAAATAAATCCACGAGCACCTCTAGTTTTAAAAAAGTTTTGTAATTGTTTATACACAAGCGCCTGCTCGTTTATTCCGATTTCAAACACATCACATTTGTATTTGATGCGTGATTTATAGCAGGTTTCATTCTACAAAACTTAAGAAGTATTATTTATTAAAGTACTAGCTTTCCGCCAGCGGCTTTGCCCGCTATCCCACGGGAACCATACATTGTACCGGGATAAAAAGTAGGCTATGTGCTATTCCAGACTATAATCTATCTCTGTGCCAAATTTCATCTAGATCTGTTCAGTAGTTTTTGCGTGAAAGAGTAACAAACATCCATCCATCCATCCATCCATCCTCACAAACTTTCACATTTATAATATTAGTAGGATATTATAAATGTATAGTAGGATTGTTTAAATTTACGAAGCGTGTGGCATAGCTTCTCAAACCTTTGGTACATGGCTCAAATTCAAATGATTTACGCGCAATTCTAAAATGTAAACAACAAATAGTTTTAATTGAATTCCTGAAATATTGCGGTCAAACATTAACTCTGGAGGGCTCAACATTCCGGAACAATTTCAACTTAATAGATTATTAACTACTCACTAACTCAACTAAACTATTGTTTACTTTAACCATCTATACATATAATCCACATATACTTAGGTAGTATGTTTATCTAAATAATTAATCATTATGTATACGTATTTATGTATGTAGGTACCATACACTCGTAGTCGTAAGAACTTAGTAACACAATAGATATTTTATTGTGCAATTAATAATTACCTACGCGATTTCTGAAAAAACATAAACTATAAAAATGGTATTTATACACAAGAAATTATGAACCATTAAAAATGAATAAGATAGATGACTAACTTTTAATAATTACCCTGCGTCGTTAGCCTATTACTAATCCTAAGCACGACTGCTAGGGTCGAGGTAAGTACTGGGTTCGATTCGATTCCCAGGTCGAGCAGTGTTATTGGGGTTTTCTATAAAATCCTCAGTAACAGCTTGGAGTATGGGGTTGAGGCCTCATTAAATGGGACCCAAACATACCTGCGAACCGTGGGGGTTTATTAGTACACCTCTGCCTAAACCTTCGGGGAATACAGGCGTGATGGTATGTTATGTTATAAGCACCTAAAAGGTAAAGTGCTATCGATCTCAATCACTAATGACGGTACTTTAATATTATAACAATAGCGGTCCATAATAAACACGTCATAGAATACTATGTAGGTACTTCGAGGACTGGGCACTCCAGTATCCAAAGACTTATGAGGTTCAGGTGTTCTCTTAACTGATATCAAGAGCATAGTTAAATATTGGATGTCATGTTACTTAGTTACTACTACATTACCGGACACTGCTCACTAAACAAACATTTTCACACAATAGGCATTACAGATAGCCACCTGTGCAGGGCGTGCATGGTGGCTTAGGAAACGGTAGCCCACGTGCTGCTTGAATGCACAGGCGTCGCCCAAATACGAACAGAAGTCCTGGGATCACTAAGATCCCCAGCGGACACACTGAGGAGGCTGGGAAGACTAATGAGCTCGTGGAGGGAGTTGGCTGAATGATTTAACTGCAATATGAAATAACTAATAACTAAAAATCTAAAAGCAAGCAAGCAAGGCGGAATAAGCTATTCGTTCCATCTAAATTATAAACAAAATTGTTTCTTTGCTTGTCCCGCCTGCAATACATTTTCATACATAGAGCTTGTTAGATTTTTAGTTATTAGTTAGTACTTTTGACGCAGTCGGGTTGTTTGTTTCCTTTAATACTTAATTGATTTTATTTCCTACTTTTTAGTTTGTAAATCCTCATAGAATCACTCGATAGATCCTAAATGATCATTTGAAATCGAAAATGATACACCGAAAGATTATTTTTAAAATCAGCCCGCACATTAAAGCGCATAAAGTCCGGCGTTTTTTTTATTATTATTACTTGTACCCAGTGACACTCGTGCCATCAAGAGGAATCTAATGATGTATAATTTATCTAAATCGGTTGAGCCGTTGAGTAGTTACGAGCGGACATAGGAACGGACATACATACATACATACACGTCATACACATAACACTCCTTCGGCAGTCTGGTAAAAAACACATAACCCTCCTCCTTCGGCAGTCGGGTAAAAAAATGGCGTCCATCTTTTCGACAGGTATTAGATAAAACTAGGGACTTAATTATTGGAGCCACATCGTAAATCTCTTTAGAAATAGTTGAAGCTCTATTTCTCACTGCAATGCCGTGGTCAATAACAAAGTAGGTAGGTAGTGGGTTTATTATCTTGTACCATTAATAATATGATACCTATATCATTATATTGAGATCGACGTATCACAATAAATCGTACCTATGTATCAATTAAATGTATAAGTTATAGGAAATCCAGGCAGCCATTACGCATATAAAAACCGTTGTATTAAAATTAGTATTGCCAAAGATGACATCATCCTCGTCTCTGTTGGGGTCGGCTTCCAGTCTTGATGGAAATTAATATTAGATAGTATTATAGCGAAGCGACTGCAATTCATTTTCCCGACTACGGCGAAGCGAAGCCTCCTAAACGGAGGGTTATTGAAGTTCGAAGTACTATTTTTATAGGTGCTCACATGACAACCGGGCTCGATTTGCCGAGAGTGGTCCTAATCACCCATCCACGACCAGCCCAACTTTTTTTTTTTTTATCTTAAAACTTAAATCCGACACAACAAACTGCCCTATCCTTAAAACTCACAGAAAAACTGTTACCATATTTGTTTTTGTTTAAAAGAGTGACTATGTAGTTTCTTGCCGGCTCTTTTCCATAAGTCCCACTTTTAAGAACCATGCAACTAGTTTGACTTTTCCAAAGTACTTAACAACCTACGTAAGTACATTGGTTTACACAAGGTCTAATTGAAATTAAATATTTTAATTTAAATTTGTAACACACTACGGTATGGCACTCCGGAGGATAATCCGGATTCTGAATGAATTCCACGTGGCCCTTTTATCCCCTCAGATGACGCAAATATTTGAGTTGTCTTAGTAAGTATAACTTTATCGAATTATCCTCATATGGTCTTCTCAACATCAAGTAGCAACTATCTTGTCTTGGTAAATATCTTGCGAACTGTTCCGGCTTTTATTAAAAACGGGTAACCATAAGGAAATGGCATCGGTAAAGTCAATTAGGTAAGTAGGTACTCTCAAGTATCGAATAATTCCTTCCATCGGCATTTCGTGTCGTGTATGTCAGGGTGTACAAGAAATTTTCTCGGTGTTACGTGTCTTCATTATTGACATTGACATTTGACACGGAAGCTTTATGCAGTGAATTCTGTAAATTCGGTTTCCGCTTCTTGATAATTAATTAAAATACTGGTACCATGTTATTGAATATATGTATGTATATAAAAACTACAGAACACAGAACGCTACTTGCTCGGATTCTTACATGTTAGGTACTTCTTTTTCTTCGTCCATGGTCATCTTGTCATATTTACGTGTATATTTATTTGTTAATAGGTACACCAACAGCAAAAAATACAAAACCTAGCAACATAAATAACTACCATTCCGATAAGCATACCAGCTACACAACACTCGTAAGTGTAACATAAAGACATTTTGTTACGTCATGGAAAAGAAGAAAAACTTATTAAAAACAAAATAATAATGATAATACAAAAATAATAAAGCAATAAAATAAAATGGGCCATAAATTATTAATATAACCTTTAAAACAAGTTCATCATATTCGTGTTCAAAAAACATTGTACGCACATTCTTACATCAAGCTTTACATTACCATAGGTATAAGCTTACTGTACAGAAAGCAATGCAAGGTCAACTTATACGCAAATTTATAGCTTTTGATGGTACCCGACTGCACTCCTCACTGCACTTCACTGCACTATTCTTTACATAGTAAAAAACAAAGTCGCTCCCGCTGTTTGTACGCTTAGATCTTTTAAACTACGCAACGGATTTTAATGCAGTTTTTAGCAATAGATAGTGATTCAAGAGGTAGGTTTACCTGCACACACTATAGTAGAGAATGCTCCCGAGCAAAGCCGGGGTGGGTCGCTAGTATAACTATATATTATATAGTTATTTCTTTTTATAGTTATTTTAGTTAATTGTATACTATGTTTTAAGCAAATAAATATATTATTATTATTATAAACATTATATAATTTTCATTTGAACCTATAGAGATTCATCCCTCTTTCACATCTCACTTCACATGAATGCATAATAGAGTAATATCAATATGTTTTAAGACGAAGTGACGCCCCGTGACCAGTAATTTATTTATTATTATTAAAACCAGTTTCTTATTTATTAACAGATATATAAAAATAATAATTATGGTTAAATATTATTACCTACGAAAAAATAAAAATTGCAAATAAACAGTACTTACTTTACACAATAAAATACAATCTATTGTATTATAAAGGACGGTGGTATTTCTAAATAGACCTAGAACATGTAGCAATTTTATACGTTACTAACTGTCCTATAGATATGATCTAGGTAGACAAACGGTAAGAAGTCTACCTTGCCGTTAACAACCTGGAGTACTATGCAAATATCTACAGGAAAATCACAATGATTAATAACGATATAAAGCCCTCTGTATGCGATAAGATAAGATGGCTAAATGGGCTTGACCTAATATTGTATTTTCATGTAACACCATTCTAAGTACCCTATTTATTGCAAATAAATGATTTGAATTTGAATTTGAAAGATCAAAGGGATAGTCATAAAAAACTAATACAGTAAACAATGTAAAGATTTCGGTTCAGGAAAGTGTCCACTAATCCTCTTAAGGCATCTTCTCTTTGCCCATGGCTACAAGGCCGTTGCTATACGATGCTTAAATTTTGACGATATAACTTATGTCATAATTTTATTATTAATGTTTTAGGTATACATAAATCAATATTTTTTTAACCAACTTGTAAATGAATGTAATGTAATAACATAGTTACCAATAAGTTTTTGATTTTAATTCCTCAAATTATTAGTTAGGAGATTAATTTCGTTATTAAATATATACAATAATAATGAGATTTTTTTTATTGTAAAGATAATTTATTATAATAAATACTTATATCATATTTATAGCACAAGGAAACATGTTATTTATATTCACTTTAGAAGAACTTTAAGTTGGTAATTTAAAGACAGCCTTCAACTCATAATCTAGGCACACTGCAGAACCCCCGCCAAGTCAAACACGACCATACATTTCTCCTTCTTTTTTAGCCCCGAAAATATTAATGTCATATAAATCAGATAAAAGCTTTACATAAACGCGATGCCAATTAATGGATCAGCCCATCGCAATCTACTGCTGAAGTAAGCCTTTTGTATGTATTTATCTCTACCACCAGATGACATAGGCAACAGGTTATATCAGACTCATGCCAACTAAAAACGGCATTTGCCTTCCACTACCCAGGTATGTCATTGCCATAGGATCAATAACATTAACCACAACCAATCATCTATGTATGTCTCTTCACTAAAGTACGTGCATTTTTCAGATTTCCTAAACAGGATATCCTACTTGATAATATAATTATGTAGGTACCCTTAAACAACAGTAAACGGTTTATTTGTGAACATGACATTTCTGCCATGTCACAAAATTTATAAAAAATAGAAAATTAATTACATGGTAAATGGTAAGTAATAAAATAACGCTGTCTCTTGAACCGGACTTGGCTTAATGTTTTGCATTCAATATTTTTATGGTGCTAAACGTATTACAGAATCAAATAACATTGATGAAAAAAGCCAGGCAGCTCATTCGAAGAAGTTAACCAGTTTAATTTTAATTATACGATTATCCTCACTAGAATTTTTTTAGCGATATATTTATTAGCCACTAAATTGATTGATTTTCTCAAAAGATTCGCTTAACGTGTTTAAAATGCAAATGTTTAAAGCAAAACAAAGTTACGTAGACCTACTCATTACACGTGTATATCTTATTAGCCTCTACTTTTGTAATAATAACTCAGTCGAATGTAGTCGTGGTAATTTCAAGCTGTAAGAGTCATGAAGTAACTGCAATTAATAATCTGTATCAATGTAAGGAATATACCTATATTCAAATTCAAATTCAAAATATTTTATTTCAATTAGACCATATAAATAGGCACTTTTGAATTGTCAAACTAGTTGCACGGTTCCAAAAAGTGGGACTTATGGAGAAGAGCCGGCAAGAAACTCCATAGTTACTCTTTAAAAAAAAAATATAGGCGAGTAATAATAAAATTTTGTGATGAATAGTGTGAGTATAATGCAGTATGATGTGTATGACTAAAAAAAAAATGGACAAAAAAAAACAAAAGAACATAGCCATTGCAGTAAGAGCTGACCAGTCCCGACAGACAGCACCCGTTCACGAGCATGACGTGTGTATCGGCGCCGTTTGACTCAACCATGTTGTAGGGAATAAAAGGACCCGACACACAACGCCACTATCAGCAGGACATTTAAGTGAGCATGACAAGCTCTACCTCGGGCTGGTTATAATTGTATTATATTATACATTAATAGAATAACTAAAGCAACATCAAAAGCTGCAGAATACTCATACTGTACAGTTAATGAAGTTCACTTCTCAATAAAAAATGACACAATAAGACATACATAAAATCACGTAGCATAATTATTGCAATGTCAAATAGGTAATGATAATAATGATGCAAATTAAATGTCAGATTATTGCAATGTCAAGTAATGATATAAATTAAATGTCAGATAAAAAAAAACATAATGAAATCAATAACCTGGTTCATTGGAACAGTTCAATCCCAAGCATTTTTGTCATCTATATAATCTTTCACCGTGTAGTAACCTTTATGATACAGCTTCTGCTTGACAACCGTCTTAAATTTGTTCAGGCTGAGGTTTTGAATATCGCTTGGGATTTTATTGTAAAAGCGTATACATTGGCATTTGAATGAATTACTTATCTTCTGGAGCCTAGTTGAGGGAACAATAAATTTATTTTTATATTTTTATTTTTATTGACTTGGTAAGTAATACATCATATCAGCCAAAAGAGATCCACTGCTGAACAAAGGCATCCCAAAAGACTTCCACAAGGACTGGTCATCCCACGCTGCGCTTTCCGATGCGTGGTCTTAACTCGAGAAGCTTTCTGCCCACGCCATCAGTTCTACGAGCTATATACCCCTACCACTGCCACTTCAACATGGCATCCTTTGAGCAATGTTGGCAACACATTTTTGATTTTGTCGTGCAGAGAAATTCCAAGCACAGCCTTCTACGTAGCTCGCTGAGTGACCAAGAGGCCCATAGTGAGTGACCACGTCTCTGTGCCATAAGTCATCACTCAATACGTAGGTACCTACTACCTACATAATAAATTTACATACATAAAGTCAGTTTCTTGCTTGCGGACATGATATGGCAACTAGAGTTTTGACAATTCGGTAGTGGCTCTGTTTTATCAGCGATCCAGATTTACTTTATACTTCTTCTTCTTAGCGTGCCGATGGCAGATAATAATAGTTCACATTGTGGGCTCACACTTGTCTGGCCCAAAACTCAGCTTATACTTTTAATACGCTTTATACAGATACTTTAGTTACTAGGGCCGTATTATAACGTTTTAGATTTATTATTGGTTCCATGCGAGAAAGATATAGAACTTCACAGGATTCCTTTTCAAAAGGATACCATGAGTGCTTCACAACAGAGAAGTCTTTATTATGGGCATACGTAGTTAGGTACGTAGACGAAATTGGTTAGTCATAAGAATGTATCATAAAACGTGTCAGTCGTATAACGTCAGTATCATACATGACCTCTAATAAACTGTGACTATTAAAGCATTAGGAAAAATTACCTCAATGTGCAGTGAGCACATCGATTAGGTAGATTACCAAGAAAAAACTACAGGTATTGGAATTGTAAGTTGGAACACACTGCTGGATGCCTAGAATAAACTGCGATGGTAACATTATTCATCAATAATTCATAACTGGCCACCATAGAGTTTTTTATTATTAAAGTTTTTTAAAAATCAACAAATTAATCGAACCCAGGACCTCTACCGCAGTCGCTTTTATGACTACTAGACCAATGAGCAATTTACTTCACATATTAAAAACTCATTCAAGAAGAAATCGCGAATAAAGTAGAAGAAAACCGCTTTACCAAAGACTTCCTTCGCTACGCCTACGTAGCATCAAGGTCACAATAGAAGAATTTCAAGCCTTACTACTTTCAGTTATCCCGTTCATAGTTCAAGAAATCGATTATAGACCATCTGGTTTAGCAACTATGTTCTGTGTAAGTACACAATAGAAAATGACAATATCTCAGAAAAAAATACAATTACAGATGTTTACTTGATACATAATCATGTCAGATTGCACCAATTAGGGATGTCCGTAATAATAATAAAATGTTATTCAACTGATATATGTTGAATTTAAAAAATAAATACCGAAACAGTAAACGGACCGGAAGTCATACACCTTCACATTAATCAGAACAGATGAAGGAATCTTTTTAAACTATTGTAGGTATAATAAATATATATAATGGTAGATACCTGTGTACAAAATATAAAAAATCCTTTCAGCATGCAATATATTTTTTTGCTGGAATGAGATTGAAGTGAGGTTTGAATAATTAATAACATTAATTTTGCTCCTAAATTATTCTGTTCACGTCAAGCTTCATTGATCAGATGCAGAAGTTACCTAACGTCGAACCACCAAAAAGGTAAACTTTTACAGTAGGTATTTGAGTCTTAAAATAAAGCCTGTCAAGTACGAGTCGTTTGACGCATGTAGGTAATATTCCGAAATTCATAATGATGAATCCTGAAAAAATGTAAGACGTAGTAGTAGTAATCCGACCACTAAATGGCATCTGTGAATACCCACCCTGATTTTACATTTATTGTAGCGATGTTTTGTTTTTCTTTTATCATAACAAATAAAATAACCAAAATAGTACTATGACCTTAACAAAAAATAAGCTTCACGTATCTACCCCCAATGTCACCCCCACGATCCAACTTTTCATATTTCACGTCTAGACGTGTCTAGATGTGTACAAATTGATGACACCATAAGATGTGACAATACCGGTTTGCCAATTTGACCCTTATTGAAACCTTTTGTCAAAATTAAGTATCGGTACATACGTCGTATACTTACCGATTTTTTCTTACTTACTTTGAACTTGATATAACTACATCGGGCGGAAAAAAGAGTCGGCCACTCGACATAAATATGTTGTCCTGATCCTGCCAGCGCACAGTATGTGTTGAGCTCTTGTGCCAAAAAGTAATAGATTTATTCTCTGTATTGTTTATATATTTAAATAAACATGTTTTCACTACACAGTTTTGTGATGTTTTCCATCATATACATCGCTAATTGCGAAGATGGATATCTACGTAAGTGGACAAATTTATACGTTACCTAATTTATTTTAGTTACCTAAGTATGAATTAAGCTGCGAGTTTGTAACGTGTACTACTACTAACTATGGGCGGCAATTTATGTAAATAGTCATAATTAATACCTTTTGTATATTTGTCATAATTAATATCTGTAAGCAAATAATAAATATTAAATATTTCACTTCGATTTTTTACGATTTACCACTACAACACATACATATATGTATATTTTATGAATAACGTCGAATCCAAGTAGTTATTGGTATATAATATTGATGTCGTAATATTTTATCATAAATCTTTTTAATGAGGATTCGTCATCGGCAATTGATTTTCAATAGACAATAGCACAGTAACAACATAATTAGGTATTGACCAATACCAGTACTGTCGATGAATTTATGACAAGTTCTAGTTCAAGATATCAGTATTTATTTTATAATGCTCACACGCTGGTATTTACCGTGGTACAACAATGTTATGAAGAGAAAAACAATGTATAAAACTACATTTATAGTAGGTATTGTCACTAGAATGTGTACGTCCACTTATTATCAAAACTAATTTAATTTTTTAGGGGACGTACGCTTGTTACCTCTAAATTTTTTTTAAAAATCTGTCGTATCATGAAAATAAATTAAATGATATTTATTTTGCAAATAGATCTTTTCAGACACTTTTACAAGTCAATGTTGTGCTAGATGGCGTCGGTATTTCCTAACTGACGACCTCTGAGAAGAAACGCCGAAACAAACTCGGAGAATCATGGTCTCTTTTAAAGTCTAGACATAGTTTTTTTAGCACCTATCAAATATGTGAGTGTCACAATGTAGGACTATGTCTGGAAGGGCCTTTTGAAGCAAGAGCCGCGGCTGCCATGAGTTGATCTATCCTGACATATGACTAAACTATCTATTAAATAATTATAATTATCTATAACAAAATCAATAATTTTATATAGCGCACATCCGATAAAATAGGGTCACAACTCGAAAACTGGCCTTTTTCATGAAAATTGAAAAACTGAATTTGCCACATAAAAGTATTTTTTGAAGCATTCTTAATATATACTACTCATATATATTTAAATAAATATTACAACGAATATGGACTGTCTAGTACATTTGTGGTTTAGTTTGGTGGTTTAGGCTCTCCTCAAAATTGATGATTTAAACTTATGACCCTACTTTATCGGAGGTGTGATATGCAATGCTAATAGTACTAGATGAAGGATCAGGAACAAAATTAAATCGCTCAAGTGGCCACGTTTGTACTAGTTATTATGATCGAAGGTTAGTTCAAATCCATAAATAGGTGCAAAACAAAGTTACATGACACTGACATTTAAAACAAGACAAGCCACTAATTAGATTGATAATTATGTACTTCGAATAAATAAGTATTTTTTTACAATCGTGAATGTACTTTCCAATAATAATTTGACAAGTAGTAGGTACCTACCATTGACAATCCTGCCCGTAGATCATCTTCAACATCAAAAATACCTATATCTAAGGGCGAAAAAACTGATCATCAGCCAGTGTTTTTTAACAATATATACTTTCATTATAAAGTACCTACAGTTCTCGCCGGTCTTTTTTTCCGGCTTGAAGTTGGCTGAGAACTGCAGACCGTATTAAGTAATCGAGACAAAGTAGTATACAGATGACTACTTTAATAGCAAGGTGAAAGGTCATACTTCTCTCGATTATGATCAAAATAATTATACACATTGCACTTACTTGGACTTGATCTCAATCTCATAGACGAGCTGTTGCCTTCCATTTGACTCACATACCAAAGGACTTTTTGAGACAAAAGTCTTCCTCGGGATGCAATCTATCTCTTTGAGTTTAGGAAGTAAATCAAAAGACATCTAACATTTTACTGATATCGTGAACCAAATAAAGAAACGCTGATTCAGATCTCTGATACGCGAGTCTATAGGCGTGGGACGCTTCGACGACTTATTCTTCGGGGCTTTTGATAAAAATAATTTATAGTGGCAGTGATGGCACACCCTGAGGGTCTACCAAAACCAGCAATACAAATATAATAAGGAAGATCCGACTTCACGCTAGTGATTCACATTTTCCTTACACCAAGGCATTTCTCATCTATCCGTCGATGCCCACCAAGTTAGCTTTTGATCATTAAAAAATGTAGGATTTTTAGCAAAGAGTTTTTACCGAATACTTCATATACGAAACGCTTAATGTGCTAAAAGCGGAATCTGTAGATTGATGCATTGAATAAATAGTGATGACCACACCATGGCAAAAAAGGGAATTGATAATAAAGTACATTTGTTTGTTGTATATTATAATGTAGGTACGTAAATTGCTTCAGTGCTATGCTGTAATGCCCTCTTTTTAGAGTATCTAATTTTCCAGAAATAATGTCGGTGGTTTTCACTAACAAAAATGTAATATGTAGGTAATTAGGTACTATGAATTTCTTTTCTGTATTTAGAATTTGAAGCCACAGACAACGCTAAACCGCCTCATATAAAATGCCTCATGCCTTTCAAATTTTACCCTGTTTTTTTAATAGTCCTATTATTTTTTAGACTAAAATAGAAAGCGAAGCTTATACGAGTGCCTAATTTTAGTCTTTTTTAGGATTTTGTTCATACTTACTTAACATCTTCAATTGGTGGAATAAGTTAGTTAATTTAGTTTGACTACTGCACGTTTTAGTGACGTAAATGCTTAGGTCAACAGAATTATAAATTAATTAATTACTTTCGAAGACAATAACAAATATGGACGTTTGATGCATACAAAGGTTAGAACATTGTCTGCTCTTACACGTCATTAGTTTCATTGTGCGACTTGTTTCGGTATTCAAACAGCATCTACATGCTAATTAGTTTTCTTGTCACTGTTTCCACTGCCACTATAGTCCCGGTGTCTCCACAGTCTACTTCCACATTCTTCTATTTATTTATTCTGTGTCCACGCTAGGATTTTATTTGCGTAAGGATTACCCATATTTGCGTAATTTGCACCTAAAATCCTAGTGAACGTAGCCCACGTTTGCAAACACAAATCTCACATGCACTAACTCCTAGATCGGGAACAGACAATCTGTAAGCCATACTTACAATTGCGGGGATCGAACCCGTGATCGATTACTGGGGTACTTCGCCAAACGAATTGTTGTTCACGTCAATACTAATATTATAAAGTTGAAAAGTTTGTTTGTTTGGTTGAACGCGCTAATCTCAGGAACTGCTGGTCCGATTTGAAAAAAATCTTTCAGTGTTAGATAGCCTGTTTAACGAGGAAGGCTACGTTACGACCGGAGCGGAGTATCAATTAAAAATATTGCAAAAACGGAGGGAAAAAATCAACTTCTTCAGGAACAAAGTCGCCGGCAAAGGCTAGTGTCATATAAAGTTAAAGAAAGTCCGAGTTCACGGCCCAATACTGCTCAAAGGTGATAAGTATAAATAGCTACATACGAGTACCTACGTCATTCGACTAAACCACGCCTGGGAAAATAATATATTAAGGTCCGAAGTCTACAGAGTAACTTTTAATTCGTAACATCCTTCCAACTTCAGTATCTGTACGTGGTTCGTCTTTTACAAGTCCAAAAATAATCATCCAAATTATGTCTAACATCAAATTGAGTGTAACGAAAAGTAAACTTGTAGGTACGCAACGCCTGTATTCCCCGGAGGGTTAGAGGTGTACCTCTGTAGTATCTACACCTCTGCATAAGCCTTCGGGGAACCCAGTACCCACAGTTTGCCGGTATGTTTAGGTCCCGTGTAATAGTGGGTGAAATTATGGTCATCAACCCGCCAAAAGCCTAAAAAATACTTAGGTACTGGAATTAAAAAAAAATACCAAAATCCTGTTATCATTCCTTGTTGTTCAAGACCTCTAGCAGATTAGCAGTCGCGATTACGGCCACTAATGAGACAGTCAGAAAAGTCAACAATGTTTATACATAATGTCAAGCATCAGCCATTAATTAGTAGCAGCTTGATAAACTGACGTCATATATCTGGTAATTCTGTCATCAATCAAACAAAATCACAACGAAATTATATTTTGTTTGTTTAATCCGAATTTGACAATGTAAACGATACGTGATCGGCTTTCTAATCGATCTTTAGCGATTTGATTAGGACTTAGGTACCTACAGCGTGCATTGAATATCCGACTATGAAATATTGAGTAAGTAATCAAAATGGACGTGGGACAGTAAAGAAAGATACTTAGTTTATGTTATGTTTCACAGCTGATAAGTTCCCGTTAGTTTAGCTGGCAGATAAATTCATAAAAAATTTGTTTCACTTTTTAATTTATCTACCTTAACCTTTTTATTCATTAAAGATAACATAATGTTATACTTATCTAAGTATGAAGTGGTTTTACTGAGAATTTATCGGATTTCAATGAACAATTACATAAACATAGCCCATAGGTATAATTTATTGTACCTATTCTAATTTTATTATCCTTCCTATGTTCAATGAATTGTAGGTTTTCTTTTAGACATGGATAACTGGTTAAATAACCAATAGAGATTTATGGCAACTGATGAAATTCTACCATACATCCCGCCGGTATTCTCAAAGGTACCCAATTGGCCAGTACACCTTCAATATTCTAGTGATGTACTTTACATTCCATGTATTTACTAAAGCTGGTGACTAGGTAATATTCAGGATTTATGGAAAATATAAATAACTAGCTGTCCGCCAGGCGCTTCGCCCGCTTGGTTTGGGTATTTCTCATTAATTATACCTTATGTTACTCGGTAAAGATGTTGCTTTCTCATTAGAAACCTTTCTTTACCGAGTAAAAATAAGAGTAAGAAGAGCCTATTCAATGCAAAGAAACAATCAAATTTATATTATCTTATTAATCTATATATCTATATATTCGTATACCTAGTTAAATTTCGATCCAGGACTAATAATAACCGTACATCAGATCACTATGAAATAACTACTTCATAATAACACACGTATTTTACCTTCTTTCAGCTCCGTACATCACGCCTTGCGACTTCAAAGGAAACTTTACAGAGTGTGTAAGAGAACAAATTGTGAACACGCTACCTAAATTCACGAAGGGCATTCCCGAAATGGACGTCCCTTCAATAGACCCGGTAAACTTAAACAATATCAACATAGATGGCAACGGATTAAAACTGACCTTCACGGAAGCAGCTATGCATGGAATCAGCAATAGCAAATTGACGAATTTAGAGTAATTATAACTTCTTACCATATAATAATAAATATTTTCTCTTTATCTTATGTTTCCAGGTCGGCCGCTACTTCACAATTGTTTTATTATGGTTTTACTAACATATAACTACCTATTTATTTATTTCTTCAAGCAAAGAATATTAAATAGTGCTTTGTCTTGTATTTATACAGGAAAATTTTTTAAGCAGTGCGCAAAAAAATTTTGGTAGTTCAGTATCAGTAATAGAACACATTCCCATTATTAGTTAAAAACTTTTTTTTTAATTTTTATCCGGCTTGAAATCAGCAAAATTTGGACACTTATCTATTCGTAATAATAACAAAAGGCACGTGCGCCAGCCGACTCACGCGCGGCGTCAGCGGGGGTGAATCCCGCGGGGAAGGATGGCAGGGGGTAGCGCCAGGCGCCGCTGTCGCCCGCCAGTCTGGCTCGTCGCACGCGCCTGTGACGTCGTGTTGTTGCTTTCCCGCGCGATCCCGGCGCCGCGCGGCCGCCGCACGTTTCGTATTTCGTACTGTGGCCGGTCACGCACAATGTCAGAGTTTACTAACCGCGAGTTTTACAAAATGGTGCGAGTGTATCTCTTAAGTGGTGAAAACTTGAAACTTGAACGTGAAACAGTGTGCCTCGAATGCGAGACCATGGCATTCATAACCCCGCGGTCCCTAATGAGAGGACTATTTTAGCCGCCACTCAAAGGTTGCTTGACCACGCCCAATTCAGAACCCGCACGTCACGCACAAGGATCTGGCTGACCTCGACTATGTTTCGACATCGAAGAAAACATTTGTAATTTTTCGAGCGAAACCCAAGAGCAAGTACTAACGATGCAGTACGTCGCTTCGGTGTGAGCCAGTACGCGGTTTGGAAACTATTAAATACAGCCGGTCTCCATCCATACCACTTCCAACCTGTACCGAAGCTCCACGACTCCGACCCCGTACCACGCCGAGCCCGAGCTAGGTAAGTAGGTATGTTTTAAAAGTGCAGTGCAATTGATCATGAGTTATTTAAACAAGATAAAATTTAACCTCGGGCAGGACTTGAACCTGCACTCGCCAGGTCAAATTTTTTCTTCATATTCTGAATTACGTGATCATAATGATTCATTTTCTTCAAGTATGAAGGAAAAATTGGAATTACTTTTAAAATAAATTGTTCAAATTAAACATGAACCTTATTGCTTTGCATTAACGTTGAAAATCTATCATAGAAATTAGACGGATAGTCACCGCTCGCCATACCTACGCGGGCGGGTCGAACGAGCGCACAGCTGATGTAGGTACTAAGGCGCGCGCGCTCTGTCGTGCGCTAGCGAGTAAACATAATATCAGTTTCAAAGTAAACATCTTTCGTTAACGATAACTTTAATCATTTGTACTAAGACTTATCAAGATAAAAAATTGGTGTTTAATAAAAGTCGTTTAAGTTTCATTTGACGAAGTTTGCGCACTGAATAAAAAGTTTTCCTGTATGCTTTATAGAGTATGTTGTTCCCTAAGTATTTCCACTTACAAAGCCTTGCATGCCTGAGCTTGAGGCTAAGTCGGAAGTATTTTTTCTATCCCATACCTATTAGTTTAATGTGTAAACAATGACCACATACTAGTTACGAAACGCTAAGGAAAACGTTCCACATTGTATGTAAATGTACAAACTCGTCCGTACCCGTGGACTAAACTAAATCATGGAACATGACTGACGCAGAATCAATACAATAGGCACAATGTAATAATTCAATGCAAAAACCGGACACGTTTTATAAAAGTAATTGTTTTTAAACGGATTCTGCGATATTTTATATCGGTAATTTGTTGAGGATTACGTGTTTCAACTATGTAGGTAATTACAAATAATTTGTACGTACCGTGTGAAGTGGAGACGACTTTTGCCCTCGCTTAGCCGTGACATTGGTTAACACGGAAACATTTGTATTAACTCATACAATAATTACTGTCTGATGTGGATACCTAATCTTGATTCACAAGTTCAAGTGTTGTTACAGCACCTGAACATATTTATCTAGTCTGGATCATGTTAATCTAAAAGATAGACGCTATGGGTACCTATTTATAAGATTCTAGATAGTTCTCGTCCCTTTGAATGTAATTTTAGGTTTCAGTTGTGAAGGTTCAATTTTGGTAAGATAAATGTTTACCCCGACTTGCTATTATTTGGCAATAGTGACTGTGGAAGAGGGGAAGCTTGTAGGTTATTGTATACAGTATTTGCCACTGAAGGTATTACGATTCCATGTCTTAAATTTGCTTAATATACATAGTTTGTTATTAGCCCAATAGGAACATATTTTTTATTTTATCTTACCCTTCCCAATTGTATTGAGGCGAGGCAAAAATATCTATAATTCTCTCATCCATTCCATCTAAACCCTTCAACTCTGCAATCTGTCCTAATAGTGTATACAGGAAAACTTTTTATTCAGTGCGCAAACTTCGTCAAATGAAACTTAAACGACTTTTATTAAACACCAATTTTTTATCTTGATAAGTCTTAGTACAAATGATTAAAGTTATCGTTAACGAAAGATGTTTACTTTGAAACTGATATTATGTTTACTCGCTAGCGCACGACAGAGCGCGCGCGCCTTAGTACCTACATCAGCTGTGCGCTCGTTCGACCCGCCCGCGTAGGTATGGCGAGCGGTGACTATCCGTCTAATTTCTATGATAGATTTTCAACGTTAATGCAAAGCAATAAGGTTCATGTTTAATTTGAACAATTTATTTTAAAAGTAATTCCAATTTTTCCTTCATACTTGAAGAAAATGAATCATTATGATCACGTAATTCAGAATATGAAGAAAAAATTTGACCTGGCGAGTGCAGGTTCAAGTCCTGCCCGAGGTTAAATTTTATCTTGTTTAAATAACTCATGATCAATTGCACTGCACTTTTAAAACATACCTACTTACCTAGCTCGGGCTCGGCGTGGTACGGGGTCGGAGTCGTGGAGCTTCGGTACAGGTTGGAAGTGGTATGGATGGAGACCGGCTGTATTTAATAGTTTCCAAACCGCGTACTGGCTCACACCGAAGCGACGTACTGCATCGTTAGTACTTGCTCTTGGGTTTCGCTCGAAAAATTACAAATGTTTTCTTCGATGTCGAAACATAGTCGAGGTCAGCCAGATCCTTGTGCGTGACGTGCGGGTTCTGAATTGGGCGTGGTCAAGCAACCTTTGAGTGGCGGCTAAAATAGTCCTCTCATTAGGGACCGCGGGGTTATGAATGCCATGGTCTCGCATTCGAGGCACACTGTTTCACGTTCAAGTTTCAAGTTTTCACCACTTAAGAGATACACTCGCACCATTTTGTAAAACTCGCGGTTAGTAAACTCTGACATTGTGCGTGACCGGCCACAGTACGAAATACGAAACGTGCGGCGGCCGCGCGGCGCCGGGATCGCGCGGGAAAGCAACAACACGACGTCACAGGCGCGTGCGACGAGCCAGACTGGCGGGCGACAGCGGCGCCTGGCGCTACCCCCTGCCATCCTTCCCCGCGGGATTCACCCCCGCTGACGCCGCGCGTGAGTCGGCTGGCGCACGTGCCTTTTGTTATTATTACGAATAGATAAGTGTCCAAATTTTGCTGATTTCAAGCCGGATAAAAATTAAAAAAAAAGTTTTTAACTAATAATGGGAATGTGTTCTATTACTGATACTGAACTACCAAAATTTTTTTGCGCACTGCTTAAAAAATTTTCCTGTATAAATTGTTCCTGACGTCATATTATTCCTATTTCAGGGTAGAGTTGGGCAAAGGAGAAGAGAGTTTCTCATTGTCATTCAAAAGCAACATGAGTTTAACCGCCAAGTACGTCATCGATGGCAGAATTCTAATTCTACCGATACAAGGAAATGGCGACGCGTTGGTAGATGCACGTAAGTGGAAAAATAATTAGCAAAATTGACTGTTATACTTTATATTCCTCTGATATTCCCAGGCGTGGCATTTAATGTCATTTGGTTAGTAACAAGGAAATGACAAACTGAATTAAAAAGACTAGTTTTGAGCAATCATATAATTTACATCAGGAAATTACCTACTATACTATAGATACTACATATCTTTATGTAGTAAGTAGTTAATTTGAGATCGAAATATGTATCTACGGATTCCAAACATTTCAGCACACTAGGTTACGCCTATATTATAGGGGCTTGTGGCTAATTTATAATTACGCTGATCAACCGATCTGCAAGGTTAAGCTACGCTTGCCGCGGTCGGTCTGTCTATGGGTGACCATTCTTAGTTCATTGATGGTTCATTGAGACCCTTCCGTGCCTCGGAGCGCAAGTAAAGCTGTCGGTCCCGGTTGTCATATGAACACCTATGACAATCGTTAGTAGTAGTCAGAAGCCAAAAAGCCTGACAAACAGTCTATCCTTCGAAAATCGGTACCTATTGAAATTGGGTTGCGGAGGTCCCATCTTAGTTACTTCGTGTAGATTACTGATATTCAGCCGCATCTGGTTAGACTGGAAGCCGACCCCAACATGGTTGGGAAAAAGGCGAGGAGGATGATATATGAGGTTACACCTATAACCCTTCATGGCCGTGGTGAATGTAATTGATTCCAAGGCCATGAAATAGGTAGAATAGGGCACGGGAAAACAAATGCGGTTTTTATAGTCGGTTTCAGTCCGACATACCCTGCCCTGCCGCCCACCTAGGTAGCAGGCATCCATAAGGATTTCCCGCATCCAAAAAAAGGTTTAGTATTTCTACAATTTAATAAAATGTTACAACCACAATCCACAGAGGGCGTCGAAGTGCGCATTGACAGCAAACTGGTCCACGTGAAAGACGAAGCGGGTGAACATCTCAAGTTAATTACGCCCAAATACAAGTACACGATTGAACGCACCACTTTCGACCTCAAGAACTTGTTTAACGGAAACAAACAACTAGGTGAGTGATTAACATTATTTAGCTCAATTATTTCAATAAGAATATTTCAATAATCAATTTCGATACATTATCTACTCGATAAATCATTCAAGATTCCAAATATTCCTTTTGATAAAATAATATGCTTTCCTATGTAATATTACATAGGAAAGCATTATGCCTCTGCGCATATGCCTGATTTTTTTTTCTGTTCTTAAATAATAATGTTTTATTATCTTAGAACTCGTTTCAGCATTTAATTTCTGCCCATAATTATGTCTTTACGAGCTAAATAAAACTAGGTATAATGTTCAGAACAAGTATGATGTAAAAGTATGCGTATTACTTACATACAAAAACATCGAATTTTTTTATACAGAGCAGCTATTATCTTATACACATATTCAGAATACGCTGACTTGACTTTGTATGCTGCCCCCTTAGTTAATATACTGCTGACTATTGTAATGTGATTCTCATAAATACGAGTAGGCAGCTATAGTACTGTATGGAGGGTTCGACGGAAAAAATAACTCACGACGAAATTCGGAAACAAAACTGCAGTCAAGGATGGCAATGATCTGGTTATACAGCTGATTCACGGATCAGGGGCATAGATACACAGCATTTTATTTTAAATTTATAATTTTTGTGATATTTGCCACATTATACACGCACTAACACCCTGACCCGGAACAAGTAGGTACCTAACTAGACCCTACAATGTATGTATATTAACCTATATGTATAGAAATTGATACCGCAGTAACTAAAGTGCCCGCTTTTTATGAATCACAAAATAAATCGCGACGGCGAAAAAGACGTCATGGGCTGACCTCGCATTGTATACAGGTCAGCTTGTCATGTATGTGATACATACATTGTGAATATTAGCAAATTACTCTTTAAATTAATATAGATCTAAAACGGATTAATTTCAGACTAAGCAAACTACGAGATAATAGAAAAGAGTCAATTTTTTTTGTTCGAAGAATAGGCCCACCATAAATAATGTGCTGTATAGTAATGAAACATATATTGATATATTCCTTATAATTCTTAAAATACAATGGTATAGTTAGTTAGTCATGGTCTAACCGGAATACTGAGCATATATAGCATTAAACCAGTGGGCCTAAGAAAAACTGTCTTATTTTATCTTTTTGTATTTTTTAAGCATTTTCCATGCTAAGATTACAAGTTATTTTATTATAAATCTTGATTACTTCATAATGACATTATGATTGAATTCAATCTTGATTCTCAACTATTTAAATTTTATCTTGATACACAATAATAAAGGCCATAATATAGGTACCTATGCTAGGTATATCAGACATTGTTGCAATTCAATACTATCGCAATAACCATATGATGTATTATCATAATTAAGATAAGAGAGGTTTTGATCGGTATAGGATGGATTAAAGTATTTTATCAACAATAAATACAATAAACCTGTTAAATAAGTTATGTAGAATTATGTGTAATTAATAACAGTTTCGCTATAAAATTAATGAAGATATCATGAAGACATCAATTTAATATTAATAAAATGTGCACGTAGTTATACAACATTAAAATCAAGCAAGCGACCAAAACAGAACATACCCCATCCTTCAATCATCTCAGTCTGCTTTGGCTACTCACTGACTGGGCTACAAGGCTTCCATTTAATACGAAATTTTCTGGCAAACTTAAACCTGAAATATTCGTTTTCCGCAGCGGATACCACGCTCCAATTCGCCAATGAAAACTGGCAGCAATTGATGGACGAACTGTCCCCACCAGCCATCAAGCAGATCGTGCGCACCGTCGTCAAAACCATCAACAAATTCTTATCAAAAGTCACAATAACCCAAATAGTTAAAGGATATTCATCTGAAGAAAATTAAATAACAATATTTATTTATTTTAAGTAGTAGATAAGTACAGTGGAGTACCCTGGCTGGACTGTAGTTGGCCGTTTAGCTACGCAGTACCTATACATATTTTCACCTAACTTCAGTTGGTTATGCCGCATTTTTTATGTCTTTCTGTTTTCATTATCATTATTGTTCACTGCATTATTATTTCCTACGAATACTTCGATTTGAATTAGCTATTATTTTTACAGCTACCTACCCACATAAATGTTCTATATGGTTCTATGTCTGATAATGTATCTCATCATCATCACCAAATAAATTAAAGTCCCCGCCGCGCTGAGTTTGTATTTTTTTGGATCACCAAAAAGTACAAACTCAGGGTAGGTCGTGTCTTTTATAAATGGAACCATCAACCATGTGTCAAAACTTATAAGGTAATCCGATTAGGACCTTTAACATAATTATTGTTGCTCAATTATTCATTAGGTTCACAGTTTTGGTGGATATTACGGTATTGTGATTAGATTTGTAAATATTTAAAAATGATAATAAATAGTTTTCTGGTCCAACGTATTGTTTTACTACACCTGACCTACAAATCGATACTTACTGCGGTACTTACTAACTATTACTGAAAAAGTGAAGATATAGTGTTAAATTAAGGTCTTCAGTCACACGTATCACACATCACAAACTGCGCATTAATAATAATCTTGAAACTAAACATAAACTACATTCTTTAAATAGTCAATAATCGATGTTAATTATTATTATAAAATAATATTATTAATATTGACACAAAACAATACACATAATAAAAATATTATGTGTAGGTACACCTTATTTACTTTTGTATTTTAACCACCGAAGTAGAACCGAAATTCAAAAAGAAAGTACCTATAATTTTATATACATCACCCAAATTAACTAAGTATAAGTAAAATATAAAAAAATACGTAGGTACGTAAAGTAATGTTTAATTTTTGGTAATAATTTTGTGCTTAAATAATGTCTTCTAATATCATACGTAACTCGGGGATAATTTATATTTCCTTGTTCACTTGCCTTGTCTTACTCCTATGCTGGTACATGTTCCAGGCTAGAGTTACTGGTGGTACTACCGCTAGCTCTAGAATTAGTTCTCTCGGTATGTTCCCCTAGGGATATGTTATCGGATCGTTGGCTCCCCCGTGTTCTACCCCAAGGAATGGGCCTTCCTTTCTTATACCAAACGGTACCAGCTAGTACTACCGCTAGGATCACGATTCCTCCCGCCATTCCAGCTAAACCAGCCTGTAAATTAGGCATGTGCCCTGTAAAAACGAAACAGAAAGTGATCAAGGGATGGCTTTTGTACATCTTCTTTTTCTTCAAACATTTTCTCTTTCTTATACTTACTGCCTACATAATACACGTTAATAGTGTCCCTTGACTCCATAGCTTGATCGTGCAAAAGAGCTGCGCACGTCCATTGACCGATGTCTTCTTCAAGTACAGGGTCAATCGTAAGCGAACAGTCACCGTGGTTTAAATCTCTCTCCGGGGTAAAATAAAAACGATCTAGAATGGCACTGAAAAAAATTATGGCGTCAAAAACCTTCAGAAAGTTTTAACATTTTTCACTTAGCGTGTGTTACTCTGGAGATAAATTATGCTAAAAGTTCTACTAAAAAGCGAAAGTGTAAGTACGTATTTTTACAAGCTTTTTTAATTTACGGTTCCATTTTTTAAGCTTGAAAACAACGTATATTTTACCTTTTTTCAGAGGCTGAAACAACCAAACAAGCCCTTCGCTATTGACGTTGAACAAAGGCTTTTCCTAACTTATGATAACTGTCAATCAATATCACTTACTTTTCCGCATTCACAGTTGAGTCCAAGGTCATACCAACAAAGTTGGGGGCCAAAAATCTACAATAGTCCAGAGGCCTAGGCCTGTTCGAAGTATGACAGTACAAAGTGGCAGCCCGTCCAATCGTAACGCCAACATCTAGTTGGTTAGCAGCTAGGGGCCCAGTGACTCGAACCAGCACATTGTCCGTGATTTCTACACCTAGCTCATACAAAGGACCCATATGGCATGTCCATGTGCCTGCATCAGCTTCGGAAACCTGAGCGAACGTGATGCCACAGTCGCCAGTCTGAAGATTTTCACCTGTGTACCTGCACCAAAAGAATTATTTTAAAATTGTGTTTTTCCTCTAAAATATCAGCCCTTAGAAGGTTGGGTATTGATTGATTTTGTTTAGTTACGTGGTGTATGAACACACCTACATTTCCTAAAGGGGCGTTCGATTCGAGCTCATGGAGGCTCATGGAACTCTTTGATTTAATTCACACTCCAAAACAAACCCAAAACTTGACGTACCTGTGAAATTCACGCATCTAGATTCTAGCAAATGGTCTAAAATAATATCAAAGTTTACCAGAAGTTTTGTTCGCCTTCAACTTGCCGCTCTACAGGTGTGAACTGTGAACCATTAGGGTGCTGGAACCAACAGTACGCCAGGGACGCATCAGCGCGACACATTATCGTTAAGCTCGAGTCCTTCTCCACAAACAAAGTTCTAACTTCACTATCTGACCTTGTGGTTTCTCGCCTAATCCTGTTGCCTAAAAACAAAGATACACGTGTTCAAGGTACGTCCAATTCTTTATCTTTCACAAATAAAGCAGCGCAGATATAATTATTATGGTATTGGATGTTGATATTTCTTCATGTCCCAATTTAGTAAGCATCACTGCCAGCAAGAAACACAACGCAAGCTTTTAGCTTAAAAAAAATTCAATTTTATTATTAGTTATTTGGATTTTAAAAGTCATTCACGTGAATTTGTGGAAACACTAATAAGTGCTTGTAGGGGTGTTCTTTGTTGGATGTTAGTGCCAACCCATTCCTGGACTCCAACCGTGCATCTCCAAGTGCCATAATCATCTGCAGTCACAGATTCTATTGTCATCCCGCATTCTCTTTTGAAGAAACCATCGCCGTAGTAACTGGAAGAATATATTTATTTTCACAAATTGTTTAATTATATTCCAGAAGTATTTAATCATACCATATACGATTCAATATAAAGTAAGATACTTTCGGAAATGCATTAGTTTTTCTGTATGGCGCAGTAGCTCAAAATAAGTAAGGCTTCTGACACCAAAAAAACGTCGGTTCAATTCTGCGCAATTTTCTGCCATTTTTGCTGTTCGTACTTAAAGGAAAATGGCCCAAGTGCATAGGTACTATTACTGTAGCTTATTACTTATTCAATTGATGAGAAATCAGTGTAATTACATAATATAGACTGAATGGATAGCCAAACGCACCGGGCAGCAATGGAAATAGGTAAATACAAATTTAAAACAACACTTTTTAAATTACTAACCTGTAGCGACCGTTACTCAAACCCTCCATTACATTGAAGCCAATTGATTCTGTACTTTTTTGGAAACGGCAAAAAGTAATATTCTTCGCCGTGTGTAGAATATTACAGTACAGGTGAAGTTTATTGGAATCAGTATCTCGAACATGGCCCACATCGAGACGCTCAGCTAAAATAAAACAAACATTAGTGCAAATGTTTTATTTGTGTACCTTTATTAAAGTCTTCTGTACCAGCCAGCTAATAGCTATCTACTGTACCTGTATACCCTTACTGATAAGATATGAGACACGCTAATAACCTCAGAGTTCAACACAATCCATTAGAAGACGTAATGGTATAAAATGTTACAGAAGATAGTGAATAGCTAAACTGTGAGGTTAATGGCCAGATATTTTTAAAACCTACCCATACGATTAGACATAAAAAGGGGTTCGGTCACCTAAAAATATTGTCTCAAGACACGAGACTGATGTCAAGATCACCTTTCTCAAATACAAGGCAATACAGGAAACAAGTCACAACGCAGTCACCAACTAGTGAACCTACAGTAAAATTACTGTCAGAAATTTTACGTTTTATCGGACATCGGAGTCATGCCTGCGCGTTACATTCAAGCCGATGAAATTCCGATAATGCCTTTGTACTTTTATGCCCTTCGCATTAAAAAAAATACAACGCAATCAACAAGTCCAAGGTTAATTATATCATTTATGTGCATGGATAATGCACATAAATTATAATTATTAGATATTAACATTGTTAATGCAGTTTGAAATAATCGTGATCCTGTAAGATCTTTAAAATGACAGCATGACAATCTAGTCACCCCCCGGTGCAGGTGTGAAGCTAGAAATCTACTAGCTCATATTTATATCGATATCCAACTATATAATGACATTGTCGATAACAAACTACCCATTTTGCCTGGCAATTTTGGAAAAACGGAATAATTTGACCGACAGCTGTCATTGGAAGGCCCGTGATCTGTAAATACTTAGAGCAATTATTGATGATAAATATAATTCATCAAATTTGATTTGTTTATCAGACTAAGTTTGACAGTCGAGATAATCAAATTCATGACGTCAAAAACCGGATCGGTCGTCACGTAGATTGTGATATACATGAGATAGTAGATATCTTAGATATTTCGGATAAAAACCTATCAAGAAAATTTGACCCTCAGGTACTTATATCCATGATTCCGTACCCATCAAATTTTAAAAGAAAATATAACCATGCTGTGTAGTAATAGTAATACTCTTTTATACATACACATTACTGGCGAAGCCTTATTATTCGTTGATTCTGTGAATACCCGAATCTTTTAAAACTCAGCACAATAAATCAATAATCCATATAAAAACTTTTATCATATAGATATCCCAAATACATAATTATTTATATGCTCCTACGTGTGCAATAAAACATTTTCAAGTCGTATATTGTACCAACACCCGTTGCAATAATTTAGCTGACATTTAAATCCTGAAACACTGGACTCCGTGGACATTGAAATCGTAAATCTGTCCGGAATCCGAATGCCCGCTGTCCAAATCTGTGTGCAGAACGGACACTTGACATGTTCTACGATGTGTAGAGGGATGTTGCGATGTTTGCTTGCGTTCTGAATTCCTGACTGTACTATACCGATAGAGAAGGAAAGCCATTATATTGATAATAGCTTTCCGCCAGCGGCTTCGCCCGCGTGGTCTGGTCGTTTCATCCCCTATTTCAACCCCCCTACAGCCCTTTTTCCCATTAAAAAGTAGCCTAAGTCCTTTCTCAGACTTTAGACTATCTCATTTATATCGGTTCAGTAGTTTTGCATTTATAATATTAGTAAGGATAAGGAAGTAAGGATTGTGCATAGATTTTGTATTAATCCTAACCGTATTTTGATATAAAAAGAATTAACCAAATCTTAGCTATGCTTATTTCCTGAATTAAAAACAAGAAATAATGCTTAAGTTGGAATTAGAAACTAAGTCAAAAGTGAGCTCACCTTCTACAGCAACGGACCTCTCCACTGGTAGCTCCGTCACTTGTCCAGGTAAACCTAGTAAAACGGACCATCTGCCTTGCACGGCCCTAGTGGTACGATCCAATGTTACGAGACAATGTCCCGGCACTAAGGAACTCTCAGAAAATGGTTGAGTCACCAAACAGTACGAGTTATTAAGTGATGAGAGTTCCACTAGGGTGTGCGTTTGACCGTCTTGCAGGGAGATAACGTCTGGAGTATAATGTGATATCTTTGCTGAAATAAAATCAAAGTTTGTGAAATAGATGATACCGTCTCAAATTGTATTAATTATTATTTAACTAAGCCGGGATGCAGCCTGGCCTGAACTAATTGCACAAATAATCTTTAACGCTACATTGTAAGTACGTACATACAAACTGTTACTGCAGTATTATGCACTTTATTCAATGATAATTTGTTTCTCAATTTCCAGTGTAGGTACCTAAGTACCTTAAGTAAAATCTTTCGTATGAAAATAATATCCATAATCCATATTCCTGCAATAATGTTGCTCTCCAATAATGCGTAGTTTATCAACTCATTTTGGCACTTCGACTTATCTCTAATCACTACTTATCATCATCAATAACGCAACGGGTCTATCCAGTGCTTAGTTCCTCTAAACGTGTAGCCGTCTGCGCAGCCCTGGTTTACTAATTAATAAATGTAGACATTATTATTCACAAGTAACCTATTTATTTGGATGATTTTGACTTCCTCAGTAGAATGAAATTCCATTTACAAGAGAGCGAAACCATCTCGTCAAGTCGAGAAGTTACAGCTTTGGAGAAACTACTTAGTTCCCAACTAGAGGATAGAGGAATCTAACACAGACTCGTAAAATATACCAAATTTGTAGCAATTTGCTTAAACTTAAGTATTTACTCGTAGTACATAGTAACTATACCTTCGACATCCACCTCTGACCAGCCCGTGATCGAGTGGTTGCCACTGGTGGAAGTGAGGCGCCACCGCCCGTGATCCGCAAGGACCACATTCCGAACCCTCAACCCGCAGCCATCGCTCCAGCTCTCGTATCTTTAAAGACAATGCCAATCCATTTATTAAGCCATCGAACGATAAAAACACCTAGAGCTTTCTGCCCAAGGTGCACCAATAAATTTATGGCCCTGAAACATACATCCTCCGGCAAACGTTTATCTGCCGAATGAGCCGACGACAGAATGTTTCGTTTATAAGTTGTTCAACGACAGAATCTTTCAACTACGAACGATTCGATTTATGCATGAGTGAATCAGAAGATTCACACAGAATCTTTCACCAAAGAAGGATTTGTCCGACGATTCTTAAACCTTTAAGAATCGTCGGACGAATCCTTGGCTCATTCGGCAGTGAAACGGTAATCCGAGATATGTTTCAGAACATCATCATCCAGTACATCATCATCAGCCCATAACCGTTCCCTGCTGGACGTAGGCTCCTTTTGAGTTAAATGAACATTTGCATGGAATAGCTGATTATTTTCATCGAATTCTATAATTAAGATTTTTGAAACATAAAAAAAATCGCGGATAATACCTACTCGGCCATTAAATTAATTATCGCTATTATTATATAACACAATATGTCTACTTAAATAGCACTAGACGCAATAGATACCTAGGTAAGTATATAGGTAAAAAAATAGGTGCTGAAACGGAAATACTCCTCTATTTCCGTTTGAGCACCTATTTTTTTAATAGACCATCTGTTTTTTAATTCCCATTTGAGAAGTGCTCAATGTATTGGGTGCTCTAAAAACAGGTGCTCAAACGTGAATACCCCGGCTTGGAAGTTAAATGGGCTTCGCCCGCGTGATCGCGTGATTTCATATAAATTATTCTATGTTGACGACGTACAGTTCTCGCCAAACTTATTGTCCGGGTTGAAGTTGGCACGTGCTAACTTTAACCCCGCCGTAAAAATCGGAGATAGAAAAATATTGGATTAGAATGATTTTAAACGACAACCTACGACTTGAGCTTTCATTTATATTTATTTAAATCTAATATTTTTCTTTCTCCGATTTTTCCGGCTGGGTTAAAATTAGCTCGTGTGAACTTCAACCCGGACAATAAGTCTAGCGAGAACTGTAACTGTCTATACTCATCTTCTTAAAACAAATCTATCTAAAGATGTTTTAAGTAGGTGTAATATAACTATGTGCAAATAACATTTTTTAGATAAGTTTATTAGACATCTAAATATTACGACTAATTACGACCGATATAAAAATATATCGATAATAGGATCAATCAGTCTTCAATCGTTGTACTTTATAAGTACATAAGTACCTATAATAAAATACCTGCAGTCCACGTTTAAGAATCCGATTAATTCAGAATATTCGCAACTCCAATCACAATTATCACATGATAATCAATAATCTCTGAGGAACGTTACGTTTACCTAAAATGTAAGTACCAAGATAGTGTAAGTTGCGAATCCCAATGGCCAACTGATCCACCGTTATGGGCATGATGGGTATGCCAATCACCACCTAAATTGAATTCGAAAGGCTGATGTTAACTCCAATGCCCCAAAAAATGGTCCAGATGAACCGAAACATTTCTTAATTTTCAGACGTGTCACCAAAAAAGCAATTATTGTAAAAAAGCTACGCCTCAGTGCACTGAACTAATACTTTTCAGAAAGGAAGCTAAATACCTAAATGTGCAATTTTTCAATAAGGCGTGTTAAAACTGACGTGTCTGTGTGCCTGTCTGTGCCATCGGTTTAGGAGTTAAGCTTTTTTTTTGTTTGAAAGTTGACGTGATCGAGATGGTTCTTTGCTATGCTTAATGTAAGTATGTAGTTAAACTAAACTATGTATTTTAACTTTAAGCTTAGGTAGGTACCTAACCACACTTTCCATATTTATTTGTCTGTTATGATATATACACTTAAAGCCACTTCGCGCAAATTCATACAATGTGACCACTAATTAAGTAAGTAATCATGTAATTTTATGATGTGATCGATTTTTAACAAACCTATTACTGGGCGGGTTGCTGACATTAAAGGTGACTCCGGCTGGAGTCGTCACTTCACAAGTCTGTTGGTTCTCTAGTTTTCTAGACAGCCGCATCAAAGCTTCATGACCTTCTGAGATGTGAAGATGTAGAGGCCACCCAATGCCTTGCTGCATCTGAAGGAGACTCTCCAAATGCACATCAAACGTAGGTGTCTGGGCGTTTCCATTGTTCAAAGAAAGTGACACTGTAAAATGCCAAGTTCATAACCAACGGTCCAAGTCTTTGTATTCCAAGGAAATAACTGTCAACAACGATTGTACGAACCTAACACGACAATTAGTGATGACAAATATTTTTGCCACATTATCACAAACTTAAAAATCAACTAGACTAAGTATAGGATGCTTCACTCCTGGGGCACTTCCATCACAATGACAATAATAATAAACTCCAGTTGCAAATTTCATCTCTATCTTTCTTTTCATATCGATTATCAATTATTTATCTTTACTCAAAGTGATTACATAATGTTTTATTGGATGATAAGTAGTAGGTACCTAATCACCAGACGATAGGTTACGTAGATTTCCTTTGGATCTGTAAGCTTTACTTATGTGCTTGCGCATTACTAAAATCAGAGATATAGGTATCTCTGATTTTAGTAATGCGCCTGCTACCTACATAATTCATTTTTATTATCCGCAAAATGCTTCACAAAATACCAAGTATCTATTTATTTATTTAACTCTTTATTGTACACTCAAACTACAAAATAAATATAAAAAGAAATACAAGGTAATAACCTCCCTTCACCTCTTACCGCATGAGACAAAGTGAGCCGTCGATATGAATGAGTTATGAGAAAAATGTAGTGATGAAAATCAAATAACTAAATTCCTATAAGCACGTTGTTGTTTTTCTGCTCAATGAAATAGAGCGAGAAATAAAAATGCAACGAAAATGGAGAGATGATGGGCACCGAACGGTATCTTGGATTGCCACTTGATATTTTAGGTGCCTTAATGCAGAGGCCACTCCGATTTCATCCATTTAAAGGGCTAACATGCACGCCGCGAGAACATAAATTTGTCGACGCTTATGTCGTGCTTTTGTTTCGTTTTCGCAAAAGAAAGAGCGAGGCAAAAGAGTAGACAAAATTTTGTCGTGGCGCGCAAGTTAGCCTGGCTGGCATTAGCAAGTTTTGACAGCATTAGGTACAGCTTCAAGGTTTTCAATTCGGTTCAAATGGTATTAGGTAGATATATAGATATATGGTTTAATAACTTGTCTTATCTTACTAATATTATAAAGAGGAAAAATGTGATTGTTTGTATTGAATAGGCTCCGAAACTACTGGACCAATTAAAAAAAAATATTTTTAGATAGCCCATTTATCGGGGAAGGCATATAGGCTATATATCATCACGCTAAGACTAATAGGAGCGGAGTATCAATGAAAAATGTTGCAAAAAGGGGGGAAAAATTTATAAGACGGCGGAAGGCTAGTACCTAATTAATAAAGGTGTAAAAAAGTTTTAAACATTGCATTGTATAGGCATATTGCATCGTATTCAGCGCCGAAGTCGCTACCAAAGTTGGTCGCGGGTTCGATTCTCGCACGAAATAAACATTAGCCTACCGGTAATTAGATGTTTGTTCCGGTTCTGTAAATTTATGCATGTAGGATTAGAACATTTCATTGGAAGCCGACCCCAACATGATTGGGAAAAGGCTAGGAAGAAGAAGGATTAGAACATTTCATTGGAAGCCGACCCCAACATGATTGGGAAAAGGCTAGGAAGAAGAAGGATTAGAACATTTAGTTATAGGTAAAATCATAAGTTCTGTAAACTTATCCTTAATTCCTTATCAATATTATGATGCACTTGATAATATAATCGTAATCGTTAATCACAAAGGAAATTAAAGGGGATTAATCAGGATACATACCTACATACATACAATGTCTGGTCTGGTCACTGAACTTGAGCAAGGTAGACATGACATTGACTCAAGCCCCTGCCGGGTTCGCAAAATGTCAACCCTGAGATGTCGTCATTATAATTATCGACAGTGACGAACACATTCTGATTTTTGTTGATATGTCGATCACAATGTACACACATTTCAGACAGTACCAGTACCGCGAACATTAGTTTTTTTTGCACTTGCAATTGCTAAATTGGTTCATCAATCATTGGTTCTCAGTCTCTGCCTTCTAACTCTGCAGTCCTAGTAAGCAGAGTAAACTAAACAGAGCTTGTACTATGGGTACTAGACAATGGATATATTACTTATATACTTTTTTTTGAAAATACATACTTATAATACATAAGAAACACCCAGACAAACACAATCACTTAAGTTCATCACAATAAATGTTTGTGTCCTGTGGGAATCGAACCCACGGACTCGTGATCAGCATTCCGGTACTCGAACCACTAGACCGCAGACGTCGTCGATAATACTCCCTTCTGTGCGACTTCTGCCTCACAACCCCGTATCTCCGCATCCCTCAACAGTCCATTCACGCGGAACTCTTCCCAGAAAGCGATACGCCAGTTTTGGTTGATCTATAGCTATTAGCTAAGGTAATAATGGCGTGGGAAACTTGGACGTATCTACCACGAAACTCATTACCGCAACATCTCAAACTCTAGTTAGATAGGCGATATGCCGAAAGGCTTTTGACATAACTATCTTTTTGTATTTTTTAATAATTTTCCATGCTAAGATATTATTAATTAAGAAGAAATGTGAAGGAAGGAAGTAGTTATTTTTAATGAACAAAAAATGTGAAGGAATATTTCGAATTGGCGAGAAGGACTCGCGGTGGCTTACCGGTCAGAGCGTCTGGTGTACCAAACCAGAAAACGCAGGTTCGAATCCAGCCAGCCCGTCGATTTTTTCCTTCATTAAAAATAACAGTATAACTTGAAATAAGCTTAGGCTTTACCACTGCAAAGTTAACTTATCAAAACGTGTCGGGCGGATTCTCTGGCTCGTCACACAGCTAACACACTTGCCACAGGTTGACATCCGTGATGGTTTCCGTGCAGTGACTAACAATCATCAAGGGTGTTTATAACAACAACAAACTACATATTATTACAAAAATACATTATTTATTGCCAAGTGTACTACAGAACTGGTGCTGACTCGTACGAGATTCTGGCAGTTTTCAAATTCTTGAATTTCTTTTCACCACAATTACCTCCAGCAAATAGTCTAAGCAAAGACACAGATTCCTGTCAAAAATTAGACTCCTTTTTTCACAGATATTACTGTTATTTGTAATTACTTCAGATTACTAATATTTAATTTCCTAGCGGTTGTCATCAATCGAACAATTTATTCTTAACGTAGAAAATACATAATGTGTTAGGTATTGGCTGGCCGTGGCTTGCGGAACAGCTTGCCGGTGTCGACACAGCCAGGATATATTAAAGTCGTTGAGCATAAAGCGCGTACGCTGTGATGATGCTGGGCGCTACTAGTTTTCTGTGGACTCCCCATCATAAACTGTACCAGTAACAAAATTGATGAAAAAAAGTTGATTCCAGAGATCGAGTTAGACAACCAGAGTGATTAGGTCTATCAGCCAATTCAATAGTATACAGCTATAGCTGTACATACCGACACTATTCTCCATCACAACCTATATGTCTTAATAATTTCATCGAGTGTCTAGCACTTACTAGATCTATTATTTTACTCCAACAAGACTTAATTTGTATTCAACTTTTCTATTACTAAATTAGCACCATTTGTACACTTTAATTAACATTGGCTGGTAATAAAAATAGTAGCATACTTCTACCCAATACAACTGGCACTTTATTACAACATTTATAATTCTTAACTTATTGCATAATTCATTAATCGAGATCAAAGCACTACTGTCTAATTTGATGAAATATTGATTAATAATTTATGTGTTGTTTTTTCTTTAACTGGTAGTATTGGTATCACATCATCAGCATCTTTCATGAGGGCTGTAGGCATCTGAAAAATAAAAAGAAATATTACTATGGACCAATTGTTTGTTGCCTTTCTCAATAAATTAAAGGAGTCATCGAAATCGGCCCAAATGATGTACCAAAGGAACACTTATTGGAAAAATACTCTGTATTACGCTGGTTAAAATTCTAGTCGTACTTTTTTTTAATGTTGACTGGGGGATGAGAAAAAAAAACTTATAATTTGAGAAAAATCACGCCATTTTGGCACACTATTATCTGTTTCGTAATCATTTCATTGTAAAAACTGATTTAAAAACTATCTATCTAAAATCAAAACTAATTTTGATGCTTTTCCCACTAAAAAGAATCTGTGGTAGGGGGTTGTAAGCAAGAGTATGACAAGACCATTCATACTTACATTTAGGTCTTTTGTTTGTGCTTCCTTTACTGTGTATTCTCTGAGAACATAGTCAGACTCTAGCAAATGGAACATTCTTGTTTCGTTAGCTCTCACCAACACATCATCCACTCTCAAAAAGTATCTTAGCAGGACATACCAATATGAAGGCATCACTCTCTGAAAAAACAATATTTGTTAATGTTACCAATTATTGTAATCCGTTGACTTCATGAAATATCTTAAATTAACCTGGGCAACTTAAGAATTAACCTGAATATCAGTTTTGGCCTTACAATTTCATTGAGTCTAAAGACTGTACAAACCAAGTAAATACTAACTGTAAATGCAAGTAAATACTGTTTTAGGAGACAATACTTAGTTAGTGCCTACACAAGTAATTATTTCACAATAAATACAGATAAAAATATGAATAAATCTTATTTACTATTACTTACTATTTTTACTGAAAGTTTAGACACCCCATGGTCATGTAATTCATCCTCAAATAAAGTCAAGTCATGATAAAACAGTATTTGTTCCTTTTGTTTGAGTATGTTTAAGTCTATTGTATCATTAGTTGCCTCTATGATAATATTATCCGTAAGTGTGCCTTTGTAATCAGTTGAAAATGTCCAATCAAATGGCCGCTTTGGTTTTTCTGCATCTGGTCTTAAAACATTAAATATGATTTTATTAAATTCAATCATACAATTTATCACTAATTTAGATATGTATTGACTAAATTATTCCCTTTATAGATTTTAATTTACTTTATTTAAATCTATCTATAGAAAATTTACAGCAATTAAGTTAATTGTGTGCTGTGTTATTGTTAACACATCTCTAGTGAAATAAATAAGTAATAAACCTACACTCTTAAATAAGAGCCAAAGGACCATTGATAGTTGGAAAATACCATAATTATATTATTGCTTCATTATTTTTATTCAAAAGCAGGATGTGTTGCTGTACTAACATGTTGCTGTTCTAACTACCCACATCATGAAGTTAAGTGGCCCATTCATTGTACAGACAAGGAAAGCAACCACAACTTAATAAATAATTACCGGGCCTCCTGCCAAGCCTCTGCACATGCCACCTCAATGGCATCCATCCTGCTTGCTACACATCTCAGGGAGTCAAGAGGGTTAAAACATATAATTGCCCCACTTCTATGAGTCAATTTGAGGACATTTTTAGGGAATACCATATCAGGAAAGTGGGGTATCTTCAATTCCTTGCAGTATCTAAAAAAATTTTTAGAAATCTTATCACAATTATCTTCACAATTCTTCTTATTGATTGATAATAAATGTATAATCATGGATTTTGTCTGAATATTATTTGCTACCTTTATCAAAATAATTATTATTTATATGGCAAAGTTTCAAACATAAATTCCCAAATTTTCTTTACCTAGGTACACAAAACAAAATGGATCAGTTTACAGGGCACACCAACGTAGATGTTGGTGTGCGTAAACTCAACGCGTTATTACTTCGCCTATTTACTAGTGTTAGCTTTACAATAACCCGTTGTCCTCTCACACACTTGCAATTTCTTGTTGCTCCACATTATATATGAAACAAAGAATATGAAGCATAAATTCAAAGGTATTATCAACTGATACCGTGGCATAGGTGTATATGCAAGCGGCTGGTGTGACATTAGTCTTAGGATCAAATCACGCCGGCCCGGCGCTAACTTTTTGCATTATTATCATTATTTTTTTTCGTTTTGTTGAATTTTTATTTTTGTTATTTAACCTGATAATAAGAACATTATTCCAGAAAAAATGATATATGGAAGAAAATATTAAACAATGTGTAATATGATAACAACAATATTTATTGACATGGTTTTTTTAAATTATAAATACAAATTATAAAGTATGGTTCATGACAAATATTCTAAGTGGGACAAGAATTCACTTTGTTTTTCATATTTAAGAGGGTAATTTATTTATTAATGATATGAATAAACATGTTAGTAAGTTAGATATAATAAGATACTGGCAATCCTAAATTGTAAATTGTAATCTCACTAACAATAACATCAATCATGTAATACAAATTACCCCCTGATATTTTTAATAGCCGATTGGTGCGCCATCACTATCTATTTTGTAAAACATCCAAGTAACCTTGACTGGTATTGCGACTATTACTTGTTGCAAACGTGTCCTCATGCTAGCAACCATATTCCAGCACAAAACCTGCACTAATTCACCGGGACCCATTGATGACATCCATCCCCAATAACCCAACGTAATGCGGCCACTAGACCTGCATGGAATAATATTTTTTTTGCTATAGCGTTCACCATCTTTTCGCCATAATATTTTACGACCGTCCTTGTCCGACTTAAAACATTTTTCATCGCTAAATATAACTATATTATTGCACCAATCAAAATCCAAATATTCTCTTGCGAAGCGAACCCAGTTTTGCATGTGAATATCAGACAGTAATATTTTCTTGGCTGGCCTACGACATTTCACACCAGCTGCACTCAAGTGGTTCCGCACAGTTTGTAACGTCACGTCATGTTTAGTCGCCGTGGAACGAGTAGTAAGGAAGGGCTCAGCGAAATGCGTAGCTATATAGTACTATATCACGGTGCCGTGCATTGGTATCTGTATATGCAAATCCAGCCTTTGGTCCCGGTCGGCAAGGATCAATGCTTCCCGAATCTGCATAACGATGGACCACAATTGCACAGTTCTTCTCTGTGAACAATAATTAAATATTGTTACATAAAACAGCAATAAACAAGATGTGTATTATTGAAACATAATAAACTTCTCAACGTAATAATAATATTTTGTTACTCACCGCTATCTTTAAAGCCTCGCAATTTCACTAATTGAAACGTTTTGCTCATGCAAAATAATTATCTCAGCTCTTAAAAGTGTAGTTAAGTGATTCATATTGATTCACAAATAATAGCACTTCTCAAAATACGCAGGGTATAATGTCTAAAAACGTAACAGAAGCTCGACAGTCAACAGCATTATGACGATGAAATTAAACTACTAACATATTATGATTTGTCATTTTTAGAGGGTAGACCATTAATATAATCCAAACCAAATATAAAGAAGACTTGCTAATACTATACAATGAATTGAACAAACAAATCTAAAATATTTTTTAAAACATACAAAAAGTTGAACCGTTGATAATAAGATTCGATCTTACGGTGCCGGCGACAAGAAGCGCACGCTAAACTAATGCGCCACAGTGGAGTCTGATTCATTAGCTAAATTTATGCATCATATTCCCTGCAACTTTAAAAGACAAGAAATTGCAAATGTGTGCGTGCTAACAGTAGTAAATAGGCGAAGTAATGAACGCATTGAGTTTACGCACACCAACATCTACGTTGGTGTGCCCTGTAAACCGATCTATTTTGTTTTATGTACATGATATACTCAAAGGATTCAATAAGATTAGATTAACAATGATTACCGAATTAGTTTTAAAATTAAAACTGTATCTAAACAATACATAACTATGCGTGAGTGAGAACTGTGATAATCTCAGTCAAGTCAAGATCAAATCCTTTTTAAATAAAAAGGTGAAGTATAAAAACACTTACATACAAAACTGGCAAAATTGATCATCATCACGTTCACAAACTACCTTAGTGGAACATACACTTGGCAATATACAGCTCACATCATACGATATATGCCAAGGTCCAAACTCTATAGATTTCGAATTGCTTGTATACCTTCCGGCATCTACACTGTTTACCTGCAACTATAAGAACATTTCATCATAGAATAAAGACCAATAACTTCCCCCCGTATTTTGTAGGGTTAGAACAAATTCGGTAGAACTTAAAAATGTATATGTATAACTTTTTACTACCTCAGAGTTGAACATACTGAAGATATCCACGACGAAGAAATATAAATACCGGCTGAGAATTTGTACTCCTCGGACACTCCTAAATTCTCTCTATTCTTGGAAAAGGAAGCCTACATTTAATTTTTTGACGGCTATTGGATATCTCAGTCAGGATGAGGATATCTTTTGATAGTTTTTTTTCCGCCTCAAAATCCAACCAAAACCAAACTAACGCCGATGACACGATAGTGACACTAACGCTGTGACGCTGAAAGTTGACAATGACAATTGACATTACAGAAAATTATGAAATGGAATAGGGATGTCACAGTTTATGAATCATTTATGAATGATGATTCTGTTTTTTCTATTAAAAGAGTGCCCTCTTAAATTAATAAACTTAACTTTAATGGGAGTAACACAGTGGGGAACAACTAGTGAAATGATGGCTGCAGGGTGTGGTAGTGGAACTGTGCCGCAAAAAATGGTGCATCTCGTATCCTGTCCTTTGACTTTGTGCCCCATAACATGCATCAAAGTGACCTCTGCGCTGCAACTAGAGTGCCCATCTCTAGTTGCAGCGCAGAGGTCAAATCAACCATGTTTAAACCCAATCACAGGGTTCAAACCCGGTTTAAGCCCATTTATTTCCTCCCGCCGGGTTTTTATTTCAGTCTTTTCTGTTTTGGTAAAGTTTATCAATTCAATCGCGTCAAAGCTAAATATTTGTTAATATACTATTACTATTTTGCTATATTATGGTTTTTACATGATTTTTGGGCGATTAACACACGGCCGCGGTAGGCGGTAAGGCGGATCTCATGTTGCATTGGCCTCTATTGAATCCGCTGATACCTTTTACACGGAGGCCGCCCAACCGCGCGGATCATTGTGGTTGCAGCACGTGTTGCAAATAAAAAATGGAATTTGAAAAAACAAAACCGCATTAAATCCATCAGCGGTGCTTCCTAAATGGCACACCACTTCTTATGCAAACGAGGATGAAACATTTGCGCTATATCAAACGGGAGCAACAACATCCAATGAAATAAAATTCATAAATTGTGGATCAGATAATGATAATTCTGCGACCGACACTGACTCAGAACGATTGTAAATTAATAAATAGTTGATGATCTTAGTTGTTAAACATGATAATTATATAAATATCTGAGATAAACAGTAAAATACAGCCTAAAATTGTGTGTTATTATTAATTGTACCGCATTATGATTCAAAATAACTTCACAAATAAATCCCGTTAAGTTCTCGATCCAAAATTATTTAAACCCGCGGTCTGGGTTTTTATTCGGGCTTTAAACCCGTTTCCACCCAAAGGGTTTAAACCCTCTGCCCATCTCTAGCTGCAACTGATGATGCTGCTGTGAAAGTAGTGAAGTTTGCGGCATCACATCAAATTTAATTTTTATAAGTCGTACCATCGACTCAACGAAGGAGAGGTGAAATAATGAAATTGAAATGGAAAAATCAAATAATTGACGCATCTGTGGCAGGATAAGAATTTTGCTAGCAGCAGTTCATGTTCTTATCGGTTTTACTGCTAAATTATTAACACAACTAATTTGAACTAGTCAAATGGGAATTTTTCAGTATCCTTTCTGAGCTTTATTTGTTCTGAATCTCTTGTGTGACTAATTTCAGCCCATGCCGTTCAATGGTTTGAACTGTACGTTGATCGATAAATCAGTCAGTCAGTTTATTACTTTTCAATAAAATCTACTAGATAGAACATAGATAGAATAGTGTATCTGGCAATAATTTAGTTAGTTTAGTAACATACATCACTAAAATATCGTCTGTGCTCCGTAGGCGGGCCGAGGGTTAACGATTGTTTTTAATCTGTGGAAACTGGCAAGTGGCAAAGTGGAAATTGAAAAGTCAAATCAATTCAATATGGCCGACTTTCACCGGTTGGTTTGTCTGTTTTGATATTTGATAAACTAATCTTTCCATATTACATAAAACTATCGAGGGTTTTTGAGTTTATAATTCGTGTGTTCGTTCTAACCTCAACTAACGATGGAAGCTCTTATACCAGTTATTAATAAGTTACAAGACGTCTTCAACACAGTCGGAGCTGATGCCATCCAATTACCTCAAATCATAGTTTTAGGAACCCAGGTAATTATATTTTCCATGAACCTATGTCACTCATTTAGTGATTCTCGTTGCAAATAATTTGGCAGACGTACGTGATGAATTTCCTGTTGATATATCTGTATTGGTTATGTAAAGGTGTCAGGAGAGTTCTTTGTCCTCATTTTATAGGATTACTGTCATTGACCAAGACCGCGCTACTTATCCCGAATCGTGATTAGTGAAATTGCAAACAGATTTTACGACAGTAATTTTGTACATACAGTCACGTTTCATACATCCAATCAATAAAACTATCAATGACATCATGAAATTTTACAAATTTCACATATTTTGAGGTAAACTGAATTAACTATGCCTAAAATATTGTATCGTTTTTGATGATCTCACTGACGGCCAATCTCCAGTAATTGGTGTGGCACTATGAAGATGATCTTATGATATTAATTAAATTCTCATTTTTCAATTTACAGTAAGGAAATAATTATTATAAGAACCTTTTGTGAACTCATTTTTTCATTATTTTTCTGACAGAGCTCTGGCAAGAGTTCTGTTATTGAAAGTCTAGTGGGACGTTCATTTCTCCCTCGAGGACCAGGCATTGTGACACGGCGTCCTCTTGTTCTACAATTAGTCTACAGTCCTAAAGACAGTAAGGAACATCGCTCAGCTGAAGAAGGTCAGTGTACTATGTTTTTAAATCAATTACCTATTATCATTATTAAGTTAAATTAACCTTATTACATTGTTATAAAAACCAACATCTTGTTATGTATCATGTTTTAATTATGGGAAGTAATTAGTACCTATAATATTTTCAAAATGACTATGTATTTTTAACTTGAGTCTAAATTATTATTTCAGTAGATTATCAAATAAAATGTACAAATATAAACCTGTATAGATATAACCTATGTTTAATATGAACTTCATTAGTCAGTGCCAAGTTTATGTATTGAGTACAAATAGGTAATTGATATTTGTGCTGTTCTCAATGTCATTATAGTTGTTCAATATATGGTATGGCATTGATCTCAGACCATATACCAATTGAGAATTGAAATTTAAACAGTTGCTATTGTTCTGAAGATTAATTTATATGTATGAAGGTATAACTGGTATAACTTTCTTTTTTAAATTATAACAGAATTCTTTATTCATGAGTTTTTTTGTAATGACTTTCATAAAGGTATATTTACTTATGGTACTATAAATTCTTCATACTCTTGAAGAAACAATGCTTCCATAATTTTAGATATACAATTAATCTTATTACTTAATTTGTAGAAATATTTACACTAAGCAGGAAATATTCCATTCAAAACAGGATTTTCTCAAAGAATAAAGTAATTCTTCCTGTTCTTCCTCATATAATAAATCCCCACTTCTTCCAGAGTTGTTGAAATAAAAAAATTATAGAAAACCTTACTGTAGCAGTTTGTACAACATGTTTTAATCTCAAAATATATCCTTTATGTGGAACTGTACCTATATATTATTACATTTACTGGCTCAATTAGTATTGCTTTTTTATTAAAATCTATTGTTAGTGTTAAGAAACCAGAGCACTGAGACAACAACATGGAACCCAATAGCTCAACTTTCCCAAAAATTGACTGCAGGTTTGTATTAGTTCTGGACCATAATAATTTGTATGTGTGCATGTACTTGCTTCACTCATGTTACATTTCTACATTCAATGACATGTTAAGTTCCATTTTAGCAAATAAAAGTATCAATATATTGCAGTATTTGTTGTCCCATTCTCATAGTATTGTGTTGTATTTTCTCTCTCCTAATTATAGATAATAGTTGGGATCCCAACTACTTTCAACTTGAATAGGATGCTCATATGCCTCTATTCCATTGTTTATAAAGAATTCACTGTGTTATTTATTGTCTATGCAGCATGGAATCCATTTTATTAATTAATAACGTCTTGCAATTGAGTTAAAATGTTTATTAACATTTTAATTCTTTGCAACATTCTAAAATCAATGCACTCTCTTAATTGTGAACATAATGTCATTTATACTTAGACACTTCCTCTATTGTTCTAGGTACTGTAAATCTAGAAGAATGGGGCAAATTCCTCCATACCAAAGAAAGGATTTACTCGGATTTCGATCAAATAAGACAAGAGATCGAGCGAGAAACAGACCGCATGGCAGGCAGCAACAAGGGCATCTGCCCAGAGCCTATAAGCCTAAAGATATACTCCACCAGGGTTGTAAATCTCACATTGGTAGATCTCCCTGGTATCACAAAGGTAAACATTGTTACTAGCATTCCTATATTAACTGTTTGTTTACCAATCAAATTGTTCCTCTATTACTGGCACAACATTTATTCAGTTATGTATTCATTTAGGTACCAATAGGTGATCAGCCTGAAGATATAGAAAATCAAATTAGAAATCTAATTATAAAGTATATTGCCAATCCAAACTCCATAATACTGGCAGTGACAGCTGCTAACACAGACATGGCCACAAGTGAAGCTATAAAAATGTCCAAGGAAGTTGACCCAGATGGCAGGAGAACTTTAGCTGTGGTCACAAAACTTGATCTCATGGATGCAGGTATCTCGGAAATTACTTCTAACTGTACAACCTTACTTTTGGCTTAATAAATTTCATATTTTACAATGTAAGCTAAAGAATAACAGCATGAAATATATAAAAGTGCTCCTCATACTATCTGAAATATTTGTGTGAAATTAATATCAGTTTTTAAGCTATCTCCCTAATTTTATTTCAATCATGATAAATTTCGATAACACATTCTTTCGTAATAATGGGTTACAATTACAATATAAAATTTTCTAATGTTTTCTCATTCCATTAGATCATAGTTGATACTAAAATAGTGATTTATTTCAGGAACTGACGCTATAGACATCCTCTGTGGCCGCGTCATACCTGTGAAACTTGGTATTATTGGAGTCGTAAACCGATCTCAACAGGATATTATTGATAGGAAGTCTATAGAGGTAAATTATTTCCAGTAATAATTGTAAATCAATAGTTTTCAGCCATTCAGCTTTGTTTGGCTTCGTCATGATACATCGAAAATATTTGGCTTGTATTATAAAATCGTATTTAATGCATTTGGCTGCAACTCCTGCTTTGATATACTACATTCATGTTTAATATTGCTGTATTTGCTTTAATTCTAAGTTTAAAAAATTACATTAATAAGTTGCAACAGGCCTACTTACTATAAACCAAACAATAATTACAGTAATAAGTTGCAACAGGCCTACTTACTGGCTCCTCAAGATAGATAAATAAACAATTGATTATAATGGTTTTATGTTCAGGACTCACTTAAAGATGAAGCAACATACCTCCAAAGGAAATACCCTACTATCGCGACACGCAATGGAACCCCGTACTTGGCAAAGACCTTAAACAGACTTCTGATGCATCATATTAGGGATTGTCTACCGGAATTAAAGGTAAAGTGGTAATGCGGTTTTACTATAACATCATTAAATTGCAGAGCTTAGTGTATTTGAGTATTTATTTGTAAAATGTAACATATTTGGACAACATCCGCCAGTAACTACGTAATATCGATGCCATGACAACTGTTTTAGCAGTCTCTCTTTTCTCTCAATCACAGGTTCGCGTCAACGTAATGATCTCACAGTTCCAATCTCTTCTCAACTCTTATGGGGAAGATGTTTCGGATAAATCACAGACATTACTGCAGATAATCACAAAGTTCGCCAGTGCATATTGTTCAACTATAGAGGGTACAGCTAGGAACATAGAGACCACTGAACTCTGTGGTGGTGCTAGAATATGCTACATATTCCACGAGACGTTCGGTCGCACTTTGGATTCAATACATCCTTTAGTCGGTAAGTAGTTTTAAGTTACAAAACGTACAATGCGTACTTAGAATACGCGGTAATAATGACATGCTAGTTCCATGTATAATCTTGTTGTAGTTCAATGAATTGCAGTTTAATTTTAGCTTCTTGATAATGAAAGCGAATATGCTATCTCAATACAACAATAATAAGCTGTTTGATATTCTGAGGGTGACAATCTATATTTTATACTCATTGTGATGACATGTACATGTACATTCATACCAAGTGTTCTTCTATGTTAAAACAAGTAACAGCATTTATATGAATTACATTGTATATTATTGCTGTGATTAATCTGCAATTCATGTAGATGCAGCAAAACATAGGTCAATAGTCTTAGAAATACAGTTTCCTTTTTATAACAGTTAACTTCCTTTAAGACTGATATGTTCCTCTATTTTTTAATATAACTAAGCTGCATCGAGAAGATTGTCTTTGTTGTTGACACGCATGGTTTATTTTTATTAGGTTTGACGCGCATGGATATTCTGACCGCGATCCGTAACGCAACGGGTCCAAGGCCAGCGCTATTCGTTCCTGAAGTATCATTTGAGCTGCTAGTAAAACGACAAATCAGAAGACTTGAGGATCCATCACTACGATGCGTTGAACTGGTAAATAATATGTTGTTGCATCATTATATTACATTAAAATTAAATGGAGGAAGGAAATGGTTTGATTTGCGTTTGAGCGATAAGTAACACTGATAGCAGGTACATTGCCATAGACTTTCGCAGAACTTAGCAAAACATTGGTTTTAATCCAGGTGCATGAAGAGATGCAGCGTATAGTACAGCACTGCGGCACAGAGGTCCAGCAGGAGATGCTGCGGTTCCCGCGGCTGCACCAGCGCATCGTCGACGTCGTCACACAGCTTCTACGTACACGCCTGCCTGCTACTAACTCTATGGTATATTACTTTATAAGCTATCTCTATCAATCTTATGTAAAACTAAACGGATACGGTTTCTATTGAAGCGCACCAGAAGTAGGCATTTCCTGAGGTTAAAGCATATCAAAATACATCCAACATTTTTTGAGATAAGCATAAGAAATAATAGGAGATAATGTCGAGAAAATCGTTTTGTGATAAGAATGTAATATGACATGTTATCGGTTCAATAGTGTGTGTAACCTTGACTTACTCAAGAACTGGACAGCCAGTGATAGTAACACTTTATTTACTTAATAAAAGTTTTAAATAAAGAAATCCGACTTCGAGCATGTGGTGCGACTATCACATAAAAATAGTTGATACACAAAAAAATTAAAGAATTGACAACATTCACATCATGTATTTGATGCACCAAAGCCTTAATTTTGGTACTGCTTCATGATAAACTACACATAATACAAACTAATTTATTAATACAAGGACCTCATACAACATATATGACTTGCATTATTAACATGTTATTTATATTATTTCTAGGTGGAGAACCTAGTACAAATTGAGCTAGCATACATTAACACCAAACACCCAGACTTCCACCGCGAGGCCGCGCTAGTGTCAGGCCTACTGAAGAGCACCGACGGACTGATCGACGACCACAGCCCAGTGTATCGGCAGAAGACGCCGCGACCCACACCCTCACCGGTATTCGCCATGTTCAAAGTATATATATTAAGCTTAATTCTTTTGTCACGTGTCTGTGGGAACTAATGACATTAATATGAGGTAAGGTGTATGCTGTCTCCCTCCATACAGATGGTCCTCGCGGGTGGACTGCTTGATACAGCGGTGGCAGTGTTTAGCTTTGCAGTTTTGGAAAACAGGACAAAACTGCATTTATCGGAAACAATTACAAAAATTTCAGCTCTCAAGTCTTTTGTTATTTTGACTTAATTATTTATGTGTTACGTCCCAATTAGTATTCTTGTTTGTGTAGTTATGAACTAAGCGTTTTGTGCTCAGAATGGCGTGACTGCTATCCGCCGCGGATTATAAATCAGGGCGCTGCCGCTGTTACCTCTATTCGCCGTTATTTAAACTGAATTTAATTAACAAGTGAATGTGAACTGATACAAAGTTTGCGAATTAGGATTTTATTTGTCGATACTAAAAATTTTTAATCAATTGATAATATATGAAGGTGGTACCTTGACTTTTGCCCTCTCAATGTTATACGGGCTTATATATATATGATGAACTTCTGTATGGAATAGATGGTGACATAGTTGTAGCATTTGAGGTAGGTTGTTGAGTGCATGCTTGTGCTGTGCAGTTGTTAGTCTCAATATTCAAATGTAAATCTTTAAACACTTAGGTGAAGATCTTTAGATATCCAAAGGTACAGCCGTAAAAATTGGAGGAACAGGAAAATATTCGTTTAAAATTAATAAAAACGACAGCCTACGACTCGATCTATCGTTTTTATTAATTTTAATCCAATTTTTTTCTCGTAAATGTTTACTCTAATTTTTTATTGATGAGAACTGTAATGTGGTTGTATTAGCATGGTAGTTATGTATTTTGAATAACAACTAACTTTCTTTTATTCTTTTATTGTTTTTTATGCCAGCAATACAATATCTGTATTTCGACAGACACTGTTTAGCTGTTTTATGTGCAGGGTACCTAAATTGTCTCATTGACAGACTTTTGGTCTACAAAAATTTCCTCTGTGATTTAAATAACTATTTACTGATTGTTTTATAGCTTTTTCTTCGACAAATGGGTGAAAGAGGGTCCACCCTAGTATTCTTGGCAAGTGTATGGGATACGTACAATAAGGTAAATTAAAACTCGGCTAATATTGTTTGGGTTAGTGCTGTATTACTACAGACTCATGTTAGCCACATTGTCCTACTAAATCATGTGACTGCATCATGTTGGCAAAGCTTTGAATACTATGTGGGCTCTCTCTCGAAATGATTGTGCGCAGTCTGCGTTCATGCAAAACTGGTCTGTTGTCTTCCAATAAAAACGTTGAACCAAGTTCGCACGAACACTACCTGCGTGTCTTAAGTTCATATAACAAAGCTCTTATAGCGCGTTTAGCTTAACAGAGCAATTATCATGTATTAGGATTGGCGATATTGTAGACGCGCGTCAAGCTTGTCATCTGAACTTAGCTTCTTTGTTGCTAACTAACCTAAATTTCATTAGTAAACATTTTCACTAATAATTATAATTAGATACGTATAATACGGTTGACTTATTGTACGCAGCAAGTAAACATGAATCTTCGTCGATACACTTTTCGGAGAACAGCTTTGATTGTCACGAATTATGAATTCGTGACAATCAAAGCTGTGAGCTGCTGCAGCTAATCAAAGCTGTAAGCAAAATCAAACCAGGGGGTTCAATCAGTCCAGTCATTAGAATGACTGGGCTATGTATTGTTGAAATATTTTTAATAGTTTTGCTGACTACAAGAAGTTCATATTGTTGCAGTATGCATGCATTACGACAAGGTTTTTTTTATGTTGGATGACGCTTACAACAGATTACCTGAAGGCCGGCCTAAACGTTCCAAATTCTCTTTTTAGCATGTGCCAGCAATCATGGATGGTCAGGAAAACAAATCTCCAACTCAAAGCAATAACAGTGAATCTCCAGCTACGCCTCAGGTAATAGCAATGGTTTCACGACGTAGATATAACTGATATGTAATTAGCTTATGCTAATGATGTGCTTAATATATATGCTAAATACCTAATTTTTGCACGAACTGCTTATCTGGGGAATCAATTGCAACTTAAATTAGCCGTGAACTGTGTACTACAGCACAGCGTACTGCACACTGTGTAGTTAAGTATGAGCGTCTGACTGTTATTTACAGTCACTCGGCTCAGCACTAGTAATGTAGTCAAGTCAACTTTGTTAACACGACTTATCCGCGCGGATGGCTGCATATTGATCGGTCCCTGTGCTCAGTGTACATAGTGCGTTTATTACCTTTTTGTAGTGATTCGATTCACGCGTCCCTTTAATGTAATTATTAACTATTACATTATATAGATACATTAGAACCCGCCCATTCGTTCTGACCATGCCACATTACTCCTTCGGACCATGACAGGTATGCAGAAGAGTAATTTTTTGTCGTATCGGTAAAATATGTCACGGTATTATTTCAGATGAACGGTACACCAGAGAACAAAGTGCTGACTCCACAGAAGCCAGTTAACCTTCTGCCAGAAGTGCCGAGTCACACCTCGCGCAAGCTCTCCGATAGGGAGCAACACGATTGTGACGTCATCGGTAAGTGGAATGATACAAAAGCTCGTCAGTCATAATTTCACCACTGATAGTGTGTTAATGGCCTGGAATGAAAGTTCAAAAGAAAATATTATTTCCTTTATTGGCTTGACAAAATGTATAACAATAGATTTAGATAAATTAACCTAGGATATTGAGTTGAGTGCAAATAACACCATGAAAATTCATACCATAAAAGATATTTCAACATTAACTGGTTATAATTTCACTGTATCGCAATTCAATAGCTCATATTATGACACAACACTATTTATCATTCAACGGTATTTTCTTGTGATGCTAGGTGGACGGAGCGATGAACCATCATTCCTAATCTCTAACACACAGACAGTAGACGGCATCAACGTGATGCAATTGAATCACATGGGTGATTTAGTCGGTGAGGATAGCGACGCGGTGTACAGAATGCTTTACTCATTTTGCTCACTGTTAAACTTCCGACCACCTACCATCAAACTATTTTGCTTGCTGCTTGTTTAGATTAAAACTTATTTAATGTTATCATTTTTACTAACCCCTTATAGAAATGTGTATTTATTAATTTTCGTAAATGTTTTACTTTAACTTAAAACTTTTACATTTTAATATTCGCTTTGGTGACAGTGTATAATTGATGTAGGGTTCTGTTTCAGTAGTACAATTACTATGATTTCGAATTCTTCATTTTCAATTAACACCCGATCAGCCATCACAAATCATTAGCATTGCGTTTTAGAAACGTAGCATTTTGCACTATTTACTAATACTAGCGAAAAAATTTGTTGGTTTGTATCAGGATGTTTCACAGTGAAACATTTCCTTTTAGGAACCAACATTCTGTGATAAGTATTAAGCGCTTTTTTTTGTTTTGCAGAGCGCTTGATCAAGTCATATTTCTACATAGTACGCAAGTCTATACAAGACTCTGTACCGAAAGCGGTGATGCATTTCCTAGTAAACTATGTAAAGGATAATCTGCAATCTGAACTTGTAACCCACTTGTACAAGTCCGACCAGGCAGAGAGCATGCTCAACGAGTCTGAACATATTGCACAGAGGAGGAAGGAGGCCGCCGACATGCTTAAGGTAATTTATTTTTTGTTCATTTTAATTGAGATTTATTTTACCGTGATAAGTTTAATTACGTTTAAAAGCACAATGTTGTCAAGTTAAATATTTTTTTCGTCGTTAGCATAGCAATTTCTCAAAAATACACAGATAATATGCGTCATCAAAAATTTGTCCACTCACTGAACCTAATCCCACCAAACCTCGCACATATTTTTTTTAATTTTCGTATGACGTTCAAGCTAACGATATTGAATATAATTACAGGCTCTGCAGCGTGCCGGTCAAATCATCAGTGAGATCCGAGAGACACACATGTGGTGATGGTCTCCGGACGACGAAGAGTCTAGTCTGTGAATTAGTGAATTTGAGCCGTGAGCTCTGTACATACTCCTCTACTGTAGGTAAATTATGTGCATTAGGCGTTTTTTACTTACAAGACATACATTTGCTTTTATCATTTCTATTCTGCAGCTCTCTTTGCTATGTATTAGATGTATGTATTATTGATAGTGTGTCGGAAACCAAAAATTCTGAGTCAAAGCAGAAAATGTAGAAGCAAATGCATGTTAGTGGGTTTTTCGGACATTTTTAAAATGGCACCACATACAGGTATAACTGGTTATAACTAAGTATTCAGTCATTTTGCAATGTTTATAGTAAAATGTACTTATTGTTGTTGGATGATTATTATAAAACAAATTAGAACCAATTTTATGTAATAGATTCCTAGGTTCTATTTATATCATCATGCATAATAAAACTTAAACGCCAATATGTGTGCTGCGAATTAGACTGCTCAATGTAAACTTTGTTATATGTATATTACGCTTTTTATCAGAATTTATAATTTATTATTTTCAGTACCCCTAATTTATATGGCATAAGAGCTTTAAATAACTCACACTAAATGTGTTTATTGCTTGGTCACAAACGATTATGAATTCATATGCATGATGATGATAGATAGCATTCGATACATTGGAATGATTACTTTTATATTTTGGTTACATAATAATGTGCCAATACTTTTATATTGAGGTGTACCAGTGGCTTGAATCAATGCAGTTAGTTTCAGTTGTACTTTTTTAAATTTAGCACAAACATGCTGTTGACTCCAGTTACCATTTCACTATTGTTAATGTATTACATGCACATAAAGTAGGCTTAACTTTAAAGTGTATATTCATTCATGTTTACATTGTAGTTATTAACACAGTGATATTACTTGTAATGTCTGCTATATAGGCATTTCCATAAAAGTTGGCTGTCCTTTAGTTTTACTGTACTTTATGAATGAAATTGTTTGGCTTGCTTAATGTTTAAATGATGTGTTAGTCAGATATGAATTGATTAGATGTATATTCTTTTTACCCTATTTAAAGGGGTCGGTTGGTGTCTATGACCAATTAATGGGCTTTTAACGTTGATTACACCGTAAGTTAATAATAAAATTATGGAGCAATAAATTGCTTTAACAGTATATTTTCAATATAGTTCCTTGTACATTAGTGCATAATTTCGCATGCTGTGTTATGAAATTTCATTTACGTTTCGAGTCATATTGTGTCATGTCCATGCTATTTATTTGTTTTTATCACGAATTAGCATTAGTGAGTATTCCAATGTTACATGATGTATTTATTGTTGAAGTCCAAAAAGTGACTTGCTTTATGTATCGAAGGAAACCAATTGAATGTTACATAGATAAGATTGTATTTGAAAGTCTGTTATGTATTAAAATAGGTTAATTGTCATGGTCGCAGTGTCTTTAATTTTTCAACCTCTGAATTACCACCCTGTCTAGAGGTGTGCAGTCACACCCACACAATACAAATATAAGTGGAAGTAGTGCTTTCCCTGCCACTATGTCCACGTCTGCTTACCTGATCCGTGACCTTGAGAGAAGGTAGGTGACAGATCAGTTCCAATCAATGCACTGTTACACGCTATTCATGAAGGGGATAAGCAGTTTTACGATGGCGTTCATGGTATACTTTTGACAGATGCCAAACGACTCCTACAGCTACATTTCAATTAAGATTAATTCCAAAACAAAAAAGTAGTACTTTAGTAATGTTTATTGAGTAATAATAATAACGATGGTATTTACAATAACATTGCGGTTTCAGTGATAAGAATTGGTTATAATTTTGGTATTTGGACCATCATTAAAATCGGAGATTATTAAAAAAATTAATTATACTGTGTATGTATAAATAAATAACAATATAGTTGAATTTGTGACATTATAGATAACTGGACAAGGCTTTGTGTATTAATTATTAATGTTCCTGTACAGTGTCATAAACATTTACAACATGTATAAAAATAGTTTGATTGGTAGAATCGTAAACGATATAATGCTATAGTAAGGGTTTTGAGTTACACACAACCAATGTAAAATTCTCATTACATATATTTATTTATAGATATGGAAGAAAAGCATTATTTTATTTTACAGCTAATTTATATCGGTAGTAATACAATTGTCATGGCTTCTTAAATTTATCACTATAGCAAGGAATAATATGAAATTCAATCCATTCCAAAAAATATCTTTACTTTCACTCATCCTCAAGGAAACTTATTGGATATGATAAAATTGTGACATTTCTTTTACGCTTAAAACAATACAATTTGTATTAAAAATATAATTTTAGTAACTAGGTACTGTGTCGGACTATTTTAAAGCTAATATTCGAATCGTTTAATTTTCCTATTTCTTTGCCTAATAGCTAAAAACACGAAACAAAATAATATTTTAAATCTATTTAATATTACATTAAAATACGTCCGAAATGCAATGTAAGATTTTTTGTACTTTATTAATAATTATTATTTTGAGAATTTTATAAAGATCTAATTATTACATGCTAGGTGCTTATAATTACCTATTTCTATTAAATATCAGTGGCAATACATGCAACATGCATGCAAGTATGAGATTAATTAATAGAGATTATTATGTTCTTGTAAAAATACTTGTCATTAAAATATGTGTTGTACTTGATAAAACGTGGCAGGAGTAAGTATTTATATTTTAAACTTTGAAATAGTGATGAAAACAGAATACGAACTATATTCACGGACATGAAAATGGTGTTAACTAATTCTATGATAAAATCAGATTTAAAATGGATTCATAATTCTTCATGCTTGCGCGATATGAGACTGCAATTCTCACAATATTCTGTTTTTTAGATTCTAGCCTATTTCTCGAATCATGCCTTTTAGAGAGATACCAATTAAATGAGACATGGTAGCGACACCGAAGTGGGTAGCATTTTGGTCATTTTCAGTTACCTAATTTAATTTTAAAGGCCAATACTTTCTACAGTATCGTTTCTTCTACCGTGAATTTCAAAACAGTTTAATAAACATGGGATAGTGTGTATTGTAGTGTATAAGTGGCAGCGTCACACGGAGGTGACGAGGCTGGTGCGCGTGCGCGCGGACCTGTGCTAGGAGACTGTCTGTTTCCTCTCGCCCTCCAGCAGCTTGTCATCCGAGCAAAATTTTTCCAACTGCTTCACGTAGTACGTATTAAAGTTTAATCTGTAAAACAGTACCATACCGATAAATAATAATAATCTTATTGTAATGTTCAAAAGTGATAACTTTACAACATTTCATTACAAATAAGCGACACTAACATTTTTATGGAACGGAATGTAAGAATCCATATAAATAAGTGTGTCAAGTACTGATGCAATTTTTCTTTTCATAATTATGAATAAACTACTACTTAAACAATTGAAAAGAATGATACTTTATAAAGTGTTAAGTGAAAAAAATAACGATGAAAAATACCTAGCGGATATATTCAGCAGTTTGTTGGTGTTGTTGTCTCTGGCCATCCGCTCAATGATCGCGAGTACGGATAGCAGCGCCGCCGTGAATCGCAGCCCGTAGCGCGACACTGAGCGAGAGAACGAATCCGCTGAACCACTCGTTGTGGATCCTCCTCCACAACCCGCGTCCTGTACATCAAACAGTCATGGCATGTTAGTACTAGATCTAACTATTTTGTACCGTAAAGTGAGGACTGTTTGAGAATCCAGTTTTTTTAAATTTTGATATCTTAATAGCTTCGATATCTTTTTTCATTTTTAGTTTGTTTGGAACCAACTCGATATTGCTTATAGGTACTTATTTAATATAAAAGATATCGAAGCATTACCAAAATAAGAGTATTTCTTTTACTGAATTTCAATTAGCCCCACTTTACCAATATTTCATTTTCTTTGTTAAGTTGTTAGCACATGATTACTACTTGGGATAGTCTTTTAGATTCTAGGCCAATTGATAGAGAAGTTAAAGCGAGCATAAAGGCAGGTGGTAAGAGCAAATGAGATTTCATTGCCCTCGAAATTTGTATTTTATTTAATACTTCAGTAGTTCCTAAGAGTGTAATGATGAGGTGGTTAATGTTGTGTAAATAATTAATTATTCTAATAATATCGCATATTGTAGTACATGATTAGACTATTATAATACTTACTGTAGAATTCTAAAACAGAAAAGTCATGAAAGAACGATAAGAAAGTATAAGTTAATGCTTTTGATACATCACAAATACTACATGGAAGCAAAATGTAACAAAAAAGATTAGTTTTTAGTACAACATTATGTAAACACCTTTACCGTTTAGAAGCAATGAAAAATGTTTTACCCGATCATAAGACACGAGTTCAGTGAGCGCGATTTGTGATTGGCCGAAAATTTTACGTTCGATAGGTTGCCATATTGCTCTTGGTTATTTGTATTCTATGCATATTGCCAAAGATCAGTTCACAACGGTGATATTCTATGATACTTGTGATATTATTTACTTTGCATCAGTGCACTAGTGTTACAGTTGATCTACTCTGTACCTCACTATAGTCTGTATTGTCATACGTCGATCCAAGCATACTGTTAAGCTCTGCGTCCACGAAGTACTTGTGCATCTCCTTTTGCCAATTAACGTGTTTTGGTAGCGTTAAAAGAAAATACAATAATAAATTAATGTTAGAAATCATATACGTATACTAACCACAAGAAAGCATTGCAAATATCGTTAATAAAGTATATAAAATATATGCATAGCAGAAGAAAATAAAATATTTATTGTTATAATCATCGGTTACGCAAAGGATAAAAGTAAACCTTCACCAAAATTACAAAAATACATAATATTAAATACATTTATTCATAAACTATACTGAATTTAGGGAAGAAAAAGGCAAAACATAATTAAATGCTTATAACCTTGTTCAGTGTTCACGATAATTACCACTCGTGTTTATGTATAACAATAGTTTCATCTTTTACTTCCACGAATAAGATATACACTGACTACTATCACTAAAATATAAATAACTTGTCAGTGCATTTCTATGTGAAAAGAAACTACCTCGGTCTATGTGTATTTTCTGGTCTTAGAGGAGTAAAAAATCATGTGCCTAGCCTACACGGAGTCTTATCTTACTTTTATTGTTAAGTATTTCAGTTGTTTTCCACCTGAAAATTCTAAATATTGATAAGTCAAATATCCTATATGTATATTAAAATCTAGGTAGTCACCTGTATGAAGGAGCAAAACTGTACGCAGACGAGGCACAGCGTGGTGACAGCCTTCAGCAGCTGCGGGCTGGTCAGCATACAGTCACCCAGGCACGACTCCAAGAAGTCGTTGTGGCGCTCCAGCACTTCATCCACATTATGCACCTGGAAATGTTAATGAAAACAATATATTTCTAAAGAGTAATCATAAACAATATGTCCGTTTGCCAAATAGAGGGATAAGAAAAAATGGACAAATTATTTAACAAAAATTAATATTTATGTACTGTGTGTGAAGTAGATATAAAGGCGGTAGACATGGGTAAAAGACAATGTGCCTATAGACAGATCATCAGGCACGTAAGAAAGTTCTATTAGGTACCTAAGTACAATTAGATTCTGTCGACAAGCTAAATGACTCTTTTTGGTGATATGGAACGTTCCACCCTATAATAAGAACTGTTTCAAAGGCTACATTTTTTACACCTTACATAAAATGCGCCGATCCAAAACAGTGAGTAATACAACCTTGTGACGCGACCAGTGGTAAGGAGTAACGCCTACAAATTATCGCGAATCCGCTCCGCCCACAGAAAAAACAGAGGCTTTGTAAAAAACTATAACAATATGGCTGACCAAAGTTTTCACCTTTCGACCTATGTACGATTATTTAAATTATCTATGTTGGTCAATTCGACAGTTTACCCTAACGAGAATCATAAGATGACCAGTCAGGTAGAGACCGCCTGTCTATTTAGAGATGTCCACCGAATCATATACAAAGTGTGATACCTACCTATGTACTTCCAAGTGAAGTCCTACGTTATTTTTATCCTTATTTATTCCTTTCAATCTAGAATCAGAAATAATAGTGTTAAACAGCAACCTTCGATATATCTACACACAAACGTAAAACAACAGTTTTAGTTTCGGACGTGATCTGTAATTCAAATATGACCAATTAAAAACATAGATGTACATCAGTAGGTACGATCTGTATGGTCAGTAATTACGTCTGGTCAGTAGTCAGTTGCAGGATAAGCGAGCAACTATCGCCTCCCACACGACCGGCGTGCGCGCAACGCCTCACTCCGAACACAGGCCCGAGAAGCGCGGCCGTACCGCCGCTATGCGAACAGCAGCCAATAGTCAGTGAAGTGCTTGTGAAGTGTGAACTTTCAGTTGTACTTTTGTGATACTCAGGTGGGTTTGTGGAACACTAAAGTCTTAAAATCACACCAATATCATTCCCTTTTGTCAATGATCCAATCAGCAATCAATAGGTACATATCCATATTATTAAGTTGCAATACGAGATCCTCGGATTACATTATCCATGTTTATAAAAAGGTAGCATCGGAATCTGGTTTTTGCAATCAAGTGTATAAGAACTGTAGTAGAAAATTGCATGATAAAAGTAATTGTAGTCAGGTAGAGGCAATATGAAGTTCAATAAATTATCTACTGATATCGAAATGTGAATGCGATAGACAAATAGAAGGGGATACGTCTCCACTGCAAAGGTAGAGTAGGTAGCTAGGTACTAGAAGTTATAGCATTCTATTTGTCAGCTTATCAACAGATTAATAATCTAGATAAAGACTGGAATTAGCAAGTATCTTTATAAAACAAAGTTTATAATACTCACTCTCTCAGGAATGTACCTCTGTAAGTTGGTGCCTACATTTTGAAATTTTAATCAAATTAATACGTGCCGTTTGCAAACATTGTCTTTGTCAGTAAAAAATATGTTTAGCAATCTATATTGTTGTTTTGACACACTAATTAATTCCTACTGGCTAAGAAATAATCAGGTTCTCTAGCCTACATGTAGAGTTCGTGGCATAATATGACTATGGCAATAAGTTTTATTTACTATACCAAACATATGTGGGTGTAAACACAGAAAAGAGATCATCACATAATATGCTGGCTGTTCAAGCCCTCGACAAGGTCGACAAGGGTGACGTCATTATTATTATGATGACGCAGGACATGTGGGTCGGTGAGCCCATACAGAGCGCGGGAAGTTGTGCCATGTTGGCTGTAATTGATTAAGTGGTAGACAAATGCATACGACGAGCACACCAGAGTAACGTTAGCGAAACGGACGTATCCGGTGATAGTTTAAAAATATAATTTTAAGCGTGCATTTGTAACCAAGTACTTACTTACAACATTTTATGTAAAGTTGATTTAAGCCTTTTCTCTGCAGCAAAGAGTTGCATTCACAAACTCAATTCTTAGAAGATTCGTGTGTATCTAAGATCGAGTATAAAGGTTCAGTTGAAGGAATAGGGATGATGTTTGCCCAGCAACACAAACGTAGGTTGAAAAAGCGAGACAATGAGCCCGTTAAATTGCAAAATGCATCAGCCATCGAGACATTGGTTTACGAATGGTCGATGAGTACTTCGCAAAACTAGTTAGCCCAGGTATGCTAGTCAAGACAATGTCGATGAATGCCTTGTTTATGAGAATTCTTGCGTTATTTTAAAGCAGTTTTAGAACGATCCAAGCAACATTTTCATGTTATAGAGTCCTCTAAGTGGACGAAGCGCCCTTGTTTATTCCAGATTGCATAAATTGAACGTTATGCATTGCAAAATGGTCTTGTGGAAGTAGACGAAATACAAATAAAAATTCGTTTTATGTTAAAGCACTATAACCTCTTATATGTATACTTTATTACCCATGTATTTTATGATATCAGGTAGGAATACACCTTTCAAATGGCGTTTCAACAAAAGATATTATAAATGTGACAAACCAAGTGCCTAATGAATTGAATTAAAGGACAAGGTATGACCCCAAACTGACCTTCATATGAGAACCTCTATTAAACAGATGCCGAAGTAGGCACTCATTGGGAAGTCATTATTGGACACACAGACAGTTCATCACAGTCATTGTAATTACTGCTGCATCGTAAATAAAATAAACACCACACGGAAAACAGAGTCGTTTAATTGAAAGTTGTAGAGAATTTTAATTCTCTTCAATTTACAAGTTACAGACAAAATCCAGTTTCTTTTCGTCCCAAACGAATAGATACACTGTGTGACGAATACTATGAATCTTGCGTGATAAAACTTAACAGTCGCACGCTTAACTGGTGGTTCCAAATATTTGTTATTTTTATTTGTGAAGAGATATCGACCATCACTAACATACATGAGATATTGTAAAGAATCGTTACTTCGATAAAACGTTCTTTTTTCTGAGGAGCTATATGTATACATATAGTATGCTACACCTTATCCTTCTCATTCATGAAACCTAAAGGGTCCGTTTTGGGATTACTGACAGTTATTCTAGAGAGCTTAATATTATTTTTGACGAACTTGACTGCTGATCAGACGTAAACATTGATGCAATCGTTGACTAATGATGACGGCAGTTCGCCTACATAACATAACGACTTACCAAACGTGGGTCACAGACCATTCCGCATAATTAATTTCATATTGGTTCACGAAAGCGCCTCTGACACAGCAGTCAACAAACGGTACCTCCATTTATGAAAAGTTTAAGTAATAGAAATTAATTTAAATAGGTAGCATGTTCAGCGTGTGACACTATTTGCGCAGCCATATTGGGGCTCGAATATGGAAGTGTGAATAAAGTACACCGAAGTTTTTAGAGCCTGTAGACTTGTTGAAGTAGGTACACGAAATCGTGGTACGAGAAATAAATGATTTTGTGAGTACCTACATTAGCTAATAGACAGACATACATGACTGAGTACCTACCAAAGAATGACTACTGCGTAAAGCAAGATAATATTAGGAAAATTTCAGTCAAATATGTGTTCTAATATTAGCGACAATTTTTTGTATTGTTTACATGTTAGATACAAGTTAAGGCTCTACTTATTACCTATATCACTTAACCGCAAGTGACACCATAAAATGTAATTTGTACGGACATAAAAACTGTCATTACACCAACTATGATCAACATAAGAATGTACCCACACTTAATTTATTGTCGAGAAAGAACAAATATGAATTAGGTAAGCAAAAAACAAAATTACTACAATAACTGGACTGTCATTCGAATAATTGGTATCAATAATATTACTACAGCTCATTTTGTCCACAACGGAACTTAGGTGTAAGCTCAACACGGAGGGTGTAACTTCAACCACAGGGGTAGGCAGAAACTAGAGACCGCCACGCCTTGTTTATTTCAAATATAATCGCAAACCAGACGGAAAAATATTAAGTACTTTATATGATACGATTCTGCACTACAAAATCGATGGATAACAACACGGTGTAAAGAAAGTTATGACTGACTAACCGAAACTAAAAAAAAACCAAGAAAACTAAACGGTGTCAAAAACAAGACCATTAGGTGAACAAATCTATCAGATGACCATTGCGCGGAACAAGCGGAAAGTATTGAACCCAAGTGTGAAGCTGCGGAGATCTTAGTAAAAACTTAATCGGCGAACGCGGGCCGAACCGCTTCACCGACTTGAAATAGAAACTCGAAATGATCTTTCCAAGTACATCAGGGTGTCGTAAATGATCGATGTTGATTTAATCTTTAATAGCCATTAGCCGCTTTAAACAGAGTTCATAACCTGAATCCTTACAACCACGACCACATTGCAATGGCAATTTTATGCGTATCTCAAAATAAATCTGGCTTGCGAGTTTTATCCCTCTCGAGCGCCTTTCCGATGTAGTCATCAACCCTACGTCATGTACTTTGCATAGAAATTATTCTGCATAAGTATATTGTAGTGTAAACATAAGCAAGAAAGCGAAGCGAAAAGAAACGCGTCTTGTTTTTAGGGCGACGCAAATTAGGCACAAAGTTGACAAAAAGCGCCGTTCAACTGACTGGCAGTTGTAACGCGCGTCCAAATTGAAATGTTATGTGCGGAACGGAAGACTTTTTACTGTTTAGTTGGTCAAGTACCGGATGTGTGGTAACACTGCCTGAGATAACTACCAATTCTCCACACTTATTTTGACCACATATCTGAAGGTGCATCGACACTGGCATGATCTTCATTTCGAGAGACAATTGGTCACGTTCCGTCCATAAGCAATGTTTATGGTGATGCATACTTGAAGATCGTACGTGAAATACGATCAGAATTTCAAACTTTAGGCACGTTTAATAAACTTATTCGTCAATTTTGAGTCGGAGGTTGTTATAAAAGTAAACAAGTTCTTGATGAGACTAGTTAAAATTCATAAAGTTTCAAGGGACCGTTACTGCGATGAGAGCAGTCTGGTACTACACAGAAACCTGTTTAGATATCCAGTTTCATAATTTGTTAATATTATGTCAACCCATGTATGGTAATATAATTAACTCTTAAAAATAACTAAATAAAATGTAGGCATAAAATCATATTTGTTATAAATTTTCACAAAGTAGATTCCGTCAACAGTGAGAAATAAATAGCACGAGCTTCATACATAATCCCTAATATAAGGTAGTTAGGTACACGTAAGTTAATGGCGGTCGGGTCAGGGTGTTTGCATCATGTCCAAGGTAGACAAGTTGCAGGTGACAGTGCATACACAAGAACAACGCAGACCCACATATTTGCTTCTCCTACGCACTGTTTGTCAAATGTTACATTCATAAATTCTGATAGTGCTTGGATAGTCTAAGGGGGCGTTCATAAAATACGTGAGATGTTTAAGGGGGGGAGGGGGTCGAGTCAAATCTCATCTAATCTTACGTTGGAGAGAGGGGGGGTTTCGGCAAATATCACGCAATTTTTTTTTCTGATTGAAACAAAAAAAAAACTATTTTTATTACACTTATAATTAAACTTTCAGCAATATTGAGTCTTAACTAGTCGTAAATAAAAGCACGAGGCATTTTTTTTTTCTTTTTGCAATAACAATCCAATGGGATTACGGAAGAAACCCACATTTTGAAAAATCTCACGTGAGATTGGGGGATGGGGGAGGGGGTTGAACAAAATCTGACGACATCTCACCAGGGGGGGAGGGAGGGATAGAAAATTTAAAAAAACACCTCACGTGATTTATGGACGCCCCCTAATAGATTACAATAAGGTACACTAATATAAAAAATGTACAATGACTTTGTTAGAAGATAATATTAGCATTATTTATTTTTATTTTATTTCCAATTTATATCTACAATAATATTAAAATTCGACAGACAGGAGTTAGTCTGTTACTTTGTTACTTTTTCACACATACACTGCTGAACAGATTCCGATAAAATTTGGTTGGCAAGTATAGATTGTATCCTGAGGAGGTGCCATTTGTCTCAAAGTCACCTATGATGTGCGTGAAATACATAATTATAAAACAAAGGGTCAAACTCAAAAACCACCAAACTGATTTTCATACGGTTTTCGCTAATGGCTAGCCTGGACATATAAATTCATGAGGATAATATTATTCCTCGGAATAGTTTCGGTGTAAAATCCATTGAGGTTTTGTGTAAATTGGATGAAATATAACAATCAGAGGATGGGACGCGCCTCTAGTTTCTTTAGGTCTAATCTTGGATGTAGGTAATACTGTGATTTAGATACTTAGGTATGCAAGTTGTGTTGGTGTAAATGTGTGAATATAATTATCCAAAAATTATTATTGCATCACCCATACCACATTAACCGCTATATAATCATACGTATACAAACTTGGACGAATTACACTTCTTAGATATATTAAACCGTATAATATTGGATCACGTATTCGATTTAGATGCCGTTCAATTTAAGTTCTATTTAATCAATAGTTCGTGATTTCGTTTGTAAGTACATATTTTATGTAATCCGTATTCACCCTTTCACTAAGTTTTTTTAAAGATACATATCTAAGTTTTTATTAATATTTTTTTCTTTTTGTTAGTTGTTTTTCTTGCGGAACGAGAGATGGTTATTAAGATGTTTTTAAAACGCAACTAACGATATGATTACTTAAAAGCGTTATAAGACCGATATGAACACTTATAAAATTAATATTATTAAAATAATCCATAAACGCGTGCGCAGCATCGCAACGTAATAGTTTTTTATAAAGAAGCAATTTCTCCAAACAGCAAGGCGTGTCCGGCAATTAGACCGAAGCGCTGGCCACAGCGGACCAGTAGCGTGCAGATAAAACATTAACTATTACATATACACACATATAATATACATATAAACCGATATAATTAAGAATCAACGGAAACGCCTAATTGCTAGCAACATTAGAAGGTAACTACTTGTACTTTAGAATAACTTACTTGTGATTCAGTTATTTACCCGATAGGACAGACTTGAATGAGATAATAATAGTTAAATAAGTAAACTTTTAAAAAAACGTAAAAGCGGTGGTTGATATTTCTAAAACTTTTAGCAGTGCCTGCCGATGCCCTTGCCCTTGTCTTTAGGCTAGAATAGGCGAGGCAATGGAACGTGGTGTATTCTCGTTGTTTTTGGTAGTAATAAAACGAATTTAGTGAGCATTCATCGTTTGGTAGTTTTACGCAATTAGGTTTTCAGGATGTTTGTTATATTCGACTCTCTCAAAACCTGCCTTGCAAAGCGATGTCTTCTACTTTCGTAAATATGCCATCCTTGAACCGGCCCAAAATATAGCTCGCATACATATAATTTAAATGGAACAATATTCGTCGATACATGACCTCAACAGACCGCTTACATTAGCACAAGAATCACGCTGACATTTAACAAAAATACTCTCCAATCTCCATATGCAAAGCATCCGATGGGGGTTACTGATAAATAAATGTGAGTAAGTGATTATTGACGTTGCGCTGACTCAAGGCTTACGTACTGTGTAATACCTATTTAGGTAGGTATACCTTAAATTCTACTCGGGCTCGTAGTTCAGTGCAGTTTAAGCTGTGCTTGATGCTATTAGGTAGGTTATAGAGACCGCGTTTAAAAAAATAGAAAAATGGCTTCCCATTAACAAATGTCGTGAGTCCACACCACTTTAGTTGCCTGGAATTAGTAGCAGGTGCAAAAAAAGTTTATTTTCAATTGCAAGGGTCCGCCATTCAGATGCACAAGAAGCTCAGACAATGGATGAGTAAGACACTTGATTGTTACTCACTTGCTTCTATTAGTGTCCCTATAATATTTGTTTACATTGATTACATACCCCACATGACCAAAAAGGGATTGAGAATTCAAGGATTTGTTTATTTTACTTATGTGGGTAGGTATAAACTATGAAAATCTCAGTTTCTGTTGCGGTTAGGGAATAACCCGAATATCTGTTTTAATTTAACATTGTATACCGACATTCTTGTACTTATTATGATAAATTTTTGCTATAAGTATTCCATAAAAGCTTATTGTATAAAATAATATAGGCAAATTAAATAACCAAAACATAAATAAACTCATGACTGTCAAGTCAGACTCATGGCGGTTAGATTATAATAATAAATAATGTCATTATTTTAAATATAGAGTGCAAGTCAAACGTAAACAATGCCAAAGGTCACCCGTACTAGATGTCACGGAACACGCCCATGGCTATTTCTTTTTTAACGATAAATGCCAAGGATTTTGGAAGGGTGTGCTTGGATTTTGACAAAAAACAGCAAAGGGCACTGCAAGAAGATTGTTATCACAGATAAGCTCAAGTATTGTGTAGTTAAGAGGTTTTGGCTTATCGTATGAGTAGCTAGCGATGATATCAGAAATGAACAGAAGGTATATTTATAATGTCATTGCTTATAACGTATGAATCCGTCTAACCTAGCAATTAATTCCCGCAGTCTTCGCGAATAGAAACAACTAAACTATGAAACACCTATGCTGGAAAAACAGTACAAAAATACAAGTGTTTAAAATTTATCCAAACAAAATTGTTTAACGACTGGCGTGGCACATTTGTCGATCAATCAATAGCGCACTGAGCCATAGACTATTCGCCTCTGAACAGGTGATCCCGATGTGGAACACAATAGCAAGCCTCGTATGTGCCGAAAGCGACGGGCATGAAAGCCGTGATATATTGTATAGTTCAATGTTGTACAATATAGCTGGCCGAACATGTGGAGTATCTCATAGGCGTTCCGATGGGCGAACACAGCTATTGTTTAGAGAAAACGCTTTGTTAGTTTCATCTTTATTTTCGTGTTTTGGACTTACGATGCGGCAAATTATTTCGTCACAAAAATGGAAATTTGTTTGTTGATATTTGACTGTTTTTGTATTTTCCAAATAAAACATTGCATAATGTAATGCATTCCATCGTAATAACAATGTTGTGAGCGCGAAATTAGCTTAGACTTGCAATGTAAACTTCCAATAATTATGTTTCTTTTTAGTTTAGACACACAGAAGCCATGTTTTCTAATGGGATTATAATATGAGTAATGCCCAAGGCAAGATTTAGTCATGGTGTATTCAGAGTAACTCCAAAGTTAAATATTTGTCCTTAGCTTAGACACACGTAACAAATACAGTCGTAGGCACATAGAGACTTTGAATCTCTTTGTCGTGATTTAAGCATATTATAATAGAAAAATGTTAAGCGGATTATAACTCCAAAATAAATGTAAGCTTCACGACACGATAGGTAAACAACCAAACAATGTGTGTATAGATAGAGTCAATAAGCTAACATGCGGGTGCTCAGTATGTATATTGTGAACCAACAAAGCAAGTACTGTACTTCATTGGTTCATTAATGCTCCGAAAATCAATTATACAGCAATAAAATTCACAAATTGGGAACTATACAGCATTAAGATAGCTACTTTCAAAATTACCACTTATGCCTACAGCTTACAATGCTTTTTCAAAGAACAGCAGTTTTACAATTAAGTATAACATAATAGACAGTGCAAATCAATTCAATTACTCGATTGTAGAGGCATGGGTACGAGAAGCACGCGCGCTGCATTAATTTTATGGCTGTGAGAGAAATTTGGAATAATTGCTCCTTCATTACGGTGGGCAGTTAGGTGAACTCAAATGTTTGTAGAATAAAGTAGCTCATTAAAAAGTATGACAAACCACTGACCATTCGATTTTCTTTGTTTCAAAATCTATTCCAAAAACAATAAAACTGATTAACTGACAGGCAGGTCTAGAGCTAGAAATTTTACAACAAAAAGACGAGATGCTAATCATTATAAATAAAGTTGTGAAAAGTAAGTACAGTTCTCGCCAAACTTATTGTCCGGGTTGAAGTTGGCACGAGCAACTTCAACCCGGCCGTAAAATACGGAGAAAAAAAAATGTTATACTGTAATAAATAAAAACGAAAGCTCAAGTCGTTTTAAATAATTTTAATCCAATATTTTTCTTGCTCTGATTTTTACGGCCGGGTTGAAGTTAGCTCGTGCCAACTTCAACCCGGGTAATAAGTTTGGCGAGAACTGTAATTAAAGTTCAAAACAATGTCTAAATTGTCTAATAGATTGACGAAAAGAGCTGATACGTTAACCGACAAGTATTCTCAAAATAGGGCACGACTCACTTACTTAAATGGATTGATTTGTAGCTAACGGAACATACGAAGCAAAGCAACGATTATCACGGTTGCACAAAGGAGTTTGTAGGTGCACTTAGCATAGTTAATCAAATAAAGGCGCGAATTTAGAATCTTTTCATTTATTAACACTTATGCCTTTAAAAAAGGTTGGAAACCCAAAAACTCGTGAATATTGGCCAGATGTTCAATGGCCAATCCATTCCAATTTAACCAATTGTCCCTAATTACTAGTTTTGGAGTACTACACAATCACGAGTTTCATAACAATTTACTTCAATGAGAAAATTGTTGTCAGTGATAAAAACAATAATTTTACGTTTCAGATGCCAGTTTAGTGTACGACATGACGCGGGACACATACGAGATGAAGCCCAACCGGCTCTCGCGCGGCAGTTCCCTCTTCGGTACTGACCCTCAAGTCCAGCTGAGAACTGCTCTACAATCGAATGATTTCGCAACATTCAAAAAACTTGTCGGCTATGGTGCAGTGAATCTTGAACATGTGTATCAATATCCAGACTACAAAACGTGCCTCGAGCTCGCAGTTTCCGTACCCGATAGACAAGACTTCGTAAAACTGTTACTACAACATGAAGTAGAAGTTAATAAAATAAATGAGACGCATTCCGCTGCCCCTATTCACTTCGCAGTAGAAAATGGAAATATCGACGCATTAGAAGCGCTACTAGGAGATGATCGAATTGATGTTAATATTAAAAGCAAAGGAAATACGGCTTTATTGATGGCCATCAAGAAAATTGAAGACTTAGATGACGACCGAGAGCGAGACTTGGCTACTTACGAGGATATGGTGGAAATGCTTCTTAAAGCGGGGTGCGATGCTAATAGTCCTGATCTAAAAGGCGTTACGCCTGTATACTCTGCAGCCAAGCAAGGTCTTGAAAGAATCGTGACTTTGATAATAGATTATTCCAAGGTAGCTATTAATTTAGATACATACAAAGATAGAAGAGGAAAGACGGCACGTGATTATCTTAAAGAAGCATTCCCTCATCTACTAGCAAAGTTCGAAACAGTGGATCCAGAAACAGAAATAATTGATGTTGATAAATTGTTTATGTATCTCAGCAGGCATGAAGAAGATAATTTTATACGTGACTTCACAAAACTCGTCAGTAAAAATGAGCACCGTCCAGCTTTGGCGGCAAATAATGGCATGAATACCATGTTACAGTTGGCTACTGAAAAAGGTTTCGATAGAGTAGTTGGCACTCTACTAATATCCGGGGCAGATCCAAATGCTACATGTTCAGGTAATACAAGTAGACCTATAGCAATCGCTTGTCAATATGGGTACCAAAAGATTCTTAAAATGTTTGTCAATAATGAATCTACTTTATTCGAGCCAGTAAACGGTGAATCTCTTATTCAAATCACTGTGAAAGGTATGCGGTCCTATTCCAAAACACCCAAAGCGCAATTCAATGAGTGTTTGGAATTACTACTAAAGCATCCTAAAATTAATATAAATGTCAATCATCCTGATATAAAAGACAACACTGCTTTACATTATGCTGCAAGGAACGGTGACCAAGAAACGGTTTTAGAGTTATTGAGGAATGGAGCGTGTGTGGGTCTTCGTAACAAATTTAATGAACCGTGTTTAGCAGACATCAATGCTAAAACGTTAGAAACATATTTGGACGAATGCATTACGACTAATGGCGAACGACCAAGTGACGACGATTACGAAATTCACATGAAATATGGCTTCCTAGTTTATCCAAACAATTCGCTTGAAAACGAGCTATGTAAAGTGCCTCTAATGGGTAATTCCAACAATAACGTCAAAGAATTTGATTACCCTTTAGCACCCGAAACAGATGCTTTGCTGTACATGACAAGAAATGAAGAGTTACGGCCGCTTTTAAAACACCCAGTCATCACCAGCTTCTTATATTTGAAGTGGCAGAGAATAAGTTGTCTGTTTTACGCAAACATAACATTTTATTCTCTCCTTTGGCTGAGCCTAATCCTTTACATAATATTGGGTTACGGAGTAGAGAAAAAACCAAAAGGCTCAATAGAAGCGTTAATAATAATTACTCATGTTGGTGCGGTGATTGGATTAATCCTTTTAATATTTAGAGAGTTGTTTCAACTGCTGGTCTCACCAACACGATACCTACAAAGTTTCGAGAATTGGATGGAAATAACACTAATATTTGTTACTGCTTGGATAGTAGGTTACAACTCGGAGGAAGAGTCCACTAAACAACAATTGTCCGCAATAGCCATATTATTATCATCCGCTGAATTAGTTCTACTCATAGGTCAGTTCCCTACTTTATCAACGAATATTGTTATGTTAAAAACTGTTTCGTGGAATTTCTTTAAATTCTTGTTGTGGTACTGTATTTTAATTATAGCGTTTGCTTTAAGTTTTTACACACTATTTAGGCAAGACGAAAATGAAGATCAAAAACCTCCAAATCCGAACAATACAGGAAAAGAAGAGGAGGAAGAGGAAGACTTTTTCGAAGATCCAGGCAGATCGTTATTCAAAACTATAGTTATGTTAACGGGAGAGTTCGACGCCGGATCCATTAAATTCAGTACATTCCCAGTGACAAGTCACATAATATTTATTGTATTTGTATTTATGATTCCTATAGTATTATTTAATTTATTGAACGGTCTAGCAGTAAGCGATACTCAAGAAATCAGAGCTGATGCCGAACTTGTAGGGCATATATCCAGAGTAAAGCTAATATCATACTTTGAAAGCGTATTGATTGGTAACACTAGATCATATTCTAGACCAAGTAGTTGCTGGTCATGGTTGCCGGCTAGTTTTGAAAAACTAAATATCATTAAACCTACAATGTTTTGCATAAAACCTTTTGCAAAGCGGATAAGTCTCTTCCCACATTTTCTGCCCAAATACAGAATTATTGTAAAACCAAATCAGGAAAACAAGATCGAAATACCTCACGCAGAGCCACTAGGAAAATTCGGTGATGACTATGAAGACATCGAAGGTGGCGGCTCTTGTTGTTTTGAACGCTGCCAAACTTACAGATTAGATCGCAAAATAGTAAAGAACGCGAAGAACGTAATCAGTAAAAAGACAAATGTAAATGAATTTGACGAGATAAAAGAACAATTGACTAAGTACGAAATGAAAATAGAAAGCCTTGAAAGCACTATGAAGAAAGTGTTGCAGGCTTTGGAATCCTACCATAACTAATATTATGTAATTATTTTTATAGGTATTAAGAGCTTTTAATTTTTTATAACTGCATTTGGTCTGCTTAATATTATCGATGTTTATTTAATTTTAATTTTATTATGTTAACGTAGTAAGTAAAATACAGTATTAATTTTACGAGGCGTTTATGCTAAGCGAGAGATGTAAACACATTATCTTATTTGATTGCGTCCCATATTTCCTTCTATGATTCTCAGTTTCTAATAAATTCCTTTTCAAAATTAACTCTGTTGTTTTTTTAACCTATCACATATTCTGTAAGTAGCTCAGTCATACAGAAATGGCAAGTCATTGGAATAAGCAATATTCCATCTATTTAGTATTATCATAGATTCATTTAAGAGGCCGTGCACAAATTAGACTCAATTTTTCAAAATTTTATTCAATCGAGTTCTATGTTTCGGCTCGAGGTTGGGCGTAGTATCGTATAAACAATTTTGATCTTTTCAATAATAATTATCACAAATAAATGATCGCCCGATGGTTACTGGCGCGATCGAGTTTTTGCGCTCGATAATATAGCTCAATGTATCTATTATTTTCACAGTGAAAATATTACTTTTTTGAAAATATAAATTTACGTTCTATTTAAAGGATAACTTAAGTTTAATACACTATTTTTTAAATTTCGTTAAAGTGCCTCTAAAAAATAGAAAAAAATACATATTCGACTGGAAGTTTTCCAAAAATAACATTATTTCATCATTTTTTTTCTGGTATATTTTGTATAAAACTTGAAAAAAGTAACCTGGCTCTCTAAAAGAAGAGTATGTACTGTATTTAATACATATTTTTTACATTCATAATTACTTATAGTTTCTTGGCTAGCGACGATCAAACGTCACTCGAACGCAACTTTTCGGAAAAAGAGTTGTCAATATTCGTGATTTACCACTAATATGGAAATAATTTAAAAAATCCACTTTGGCTCTCTAACATAAAAGGAACTGTTCTTTTCAATTCATGGCTCAGTTTTTATTTTCCCCTATTCGGTTCCTTGCAATCGATGATCAAAATGTATCAAAATGGGTCGATTTGTAGGACGGACCCTTAATGTCTCAGGCATGAACATTTCCTTGAAATGTTTTCTATTGTGTTTAAAATTAAGTGCGTATTAAAACGCTTACAACATTAAAAAAACCATGGCTAGTCCGTCTTTTTTCTTGTCTATGATGTATGCACGGGTATGAAGCTGGGACCGGTCGCTAGTCTTTCCTAAATTAAACTCATACTTATGAAGTGTGATACTAGATCAGCCTTATAACATAATATGTTGCACTAACCTTATCGAGACTCTGTATAAGCTGGCACCAGGAGGGCTCGATGACTTCGACGCACATGTAGTACTGCAGGTGCTGGATGCAGCTAAGCATGCGCTGGCGAAGTGCGAACGCGTCCGCGTACAGCCGCGCCTCCGAGAAACGCTTCACTACCTTGTTGTACAGCCACACTCTAAAGTAAAGTTAAACTGGGATATAAATAAGGTTTTGGCTTAAATGAATCGATACACTAGTAAGATAATATATAGGTACTCATTTTTTGTCGCACTTAATAAAAAACGAATATGGCTGGATGTCTAAGATGATGACTCTCGTTGGTCTAGTTGTCCCAAGCGCGACTGCTACGCTAGAGCTCCAAGGTTCGATCTCCGGGTCAAGCAAAGTATTGTTGGGTTTTTCTGTGAAATTCCCAGTAGCAGTCGGAGGCTGGATTTGTGCCCGGTTGATGGCAATCGGCTCGCCCCCTATTATATGGGACCTAAACATACCGGCCAAATGTGGGTGTATATTAATATGCCTCTACTACACCTTCGGGCAATACAGGCGTGATGGTATGTTGTCTAAGATGATTTAATCTAGGCTAGGCTTTTCCGGCTCAGATCCTTCGAATTTCGGGAAAAGTAAATCATGGAAGAGATAAAACAATTGTTATTTTTAACATTAAAGTGGTCAATAACAAACCTGCAAAGTAGTCTCTCCACATGTTTACAGTAGAACAGGTGTCTGAATATCATCTGGTAGCAGGCGATGGCTTTGTGGTTGAGTATCAGAGAGACAGGCCACTTCACCTCCATACCGAACGAGAAAGTCTCTATACCCGTCAGTGGTAAACAGTCTTTGTTTTGTTTGTATTCTGAAATATCGTCATTAGTTATACAAGTATTCACCTCCTTTAATAGGGATAAAAAAAATTAAGCATATAAAAAGTGCACTGCATTCTAGTTTGGTTTATTAACTCACTGGCTGAAAATAAAACATTTTGAAATTTTCGATAATTACCTTTTTCATCTTCAGTTTCAATAGATAGAATTTTAAACATTTGGAATTGCAAGTCGTAGGGAAGTAGTTCAATCTTCATGTCTTCATTGTACGGGTCGTGACTTGCTGCAGACAGCCTAAATTTAAGAGATTTTTTTAAGAAACCATGTAGGTACTCTAGTTATAAGAAAACATAGTGAGGAAACCTGCATGCCCGAGAGATTTCCCCAAATGGCGTGTGAAGTCTGCCAACCCGCACTAGGCCAGTGTGGTGGACTATAGCCCTCTCAATCTGAGAAGAGACCCATGCCCAGCAGTGGTTGATGATTAATGGATGATGATGCTCTAGCGCAAACTACGTACAGTTCTCGCCAAACTTATTGTACGGGTTGAAGTTGGCACGAGCTAACTTTAACCCGGCCGTAAAAATCGGAGAAAGAAAAATATTGGATTGTAATAAATAAAAACGAAAGCTCAAGTCGTAGGCTGTCGTTTTAAAATCATTTTAATCCAATATTTTTCTTTGGGTTGGCTCGTGCCAATTTCAACCCGGACAATAAGTTTGGCGCGAACTGTATCTTAGGATTTTGAAGTAGTAAACAGTTTAATAAATTTAATGTAAATATTATATTTCTATGATTCAGATAGAACAAAATAAAATAGAACTAATCATCAGCTTAAGCCGATATTAATATCGTAGTGCACTATTTAAGCTTTATTCCAATATGATAGGACATTCTATTTGCTCTCTCACTATTATTGGTTATTGAAGAAATGATGTCGTGAAGTTTTTCAGAATTTTTGCACATTAGCAACAATCGGCAATATCGTTGTTTTGATTTCCTATGAATTTAATTATGGTAAGCTTCGATTCTAAGGCTAATATTCAGAGATGATGCTAAGCGTAAAGTAATGCTCCCGTATGTCAAATTTGTATTACAATTTGACATACGGAAGCCTAAGTTTATGCTTAGCATCGTCTCTGAATATAAGCCTAAGGTTTGCTATTCTATTTCTATTTATCTTTGGGGACGCCTGCAGGCCCCAGGCAGGCGATAAGTCCTCTTGTTGGGATTATTTCGCAGTTCCTCATTTTTGGTGGATCCCTTCATGGGTTGCCCCCCTTAAGGCTTGCTATCTAGATGATGGAGGATTGTGGGGGTGATAAGGGTGGTGCATTTTTATTTTTTTATAATAGGCACACTTACCTCAAACACAGTCCCAAAAGGGATTCCAGTTTTGAAGGTATGATATCATCAATCTTTTTAGACAATTCTTGTTCAGTAGCATCCATAAACTGTACAATAAAGTCTCCTTGGCTCATCAAGAAGTAATTCTTCACTGACTTCAGTCTTCCCATGAGATCATACTCCTTCAATAGGAGCTCCAATAACGACTTGCTGGCGTATGCGTACGCTTTTTGTATTATGGCACCGTAGTTTTGTTCTCTTAGAGAGTACTTTATTTCTTCCGTGTTGGTTTTTGTTATTGGTTTACCTATTAAAATTAATCATTAGAAATAAATACTACTTTGGTAGAACATTTAAACCTCGTAAGCTATATTCAAGAATGATGCTGACACAGTGTTTTAAAACTTGAGCACAAATTTTATAAACTTAAACTACATTCTAGAATTTCAGTCCTAAGACATTAACAAAGTAGGGAAGATCTTAACAAAGAGTAGAAATTACACAATATCTTTATAATGCCAGTCCACACAATATCTTTATAAGTCCAGGCCAGTCTGAAGCGTCATTTACAATATAACCCATTAATGGCCATCTCTGTGATATCTCTTTCACTTAGTTGAAAAGTAAAAGGTGAAAGTTGTTCCTGTACTGTGTTCTAAATGACAGAGTTGGTCTCCTTCTTCTTCTGGTTGTATCAATGATAAAGCTAATTAATTGTATTTATATAATTTGAGCCGCAAAATTGAGCATTTGGTACAGAGATGGAATGAGACCGGCAGTAGATTCTGTGTACTGTGTGTGTAGTCCACTATGATCAGTATACTTGCGCGAATTCTCCCTCCGCGCTTAGTTTAGAGCACAAACTTAAACTTACCACACTGACTAATCACATTCAAATATTTTCCTGTTCTAAGGATGATATCAATAAACTTATCAAGGAACTTTGGCACCCTGTCCCTCTGAATACTATAACGTTTCTCCCAGTAGTCAGCTGAATAATCCACCGGAAGCTCTTCCTTGTTAATAAGCTCATTGTCTTCTATCATAAACTCCTGAAAACATACGTCTTCTGGAATCTTTTGATAAAACTTAACCTTTGAAGGGTTCATTTAATTTATTTAATTTATTAATTACTACGAATCCGCCAACTAAAGTAACTAAAAAAACTAAATTTATTAAAATCTACAAAACAAAACAAAATAAATAAAAGAAGGTAAAAAACACTTTTAAGAGACAAGAATAGACAAATAACATTATTAGAAGTTATGAATTACCTGAAAAGGGTCTATAATAGTGCCTTTATGTATCCACTGGTCTAAGATACAAAGGTATGGCCGGCAAGCGCGTTCAGTTAGGAATAAAGATATCTCCTGGGCCCTGGCATCGCCCATCAATGTGTTCGTTTTGTCATGAAGAACTGTTAGAACAGCGCCACCGCGCATCTCACTCTAGAAAATGAAAACTTTTAAAACAAATATTTACAAACACTCATCTCACTGAAACGTATATTGAAAACCGATAAAAAGTTTTGTAGGCTAAAAATTTTGCTACAAGTTCATTTAATCTATATTATATTTAACGCAACAACAAACCTTTCCGATGTTAGTAACAATAGCGGCAAGGACTTGCATTGTATGCATGGTAGGCAAGACAAAGTACCACAGCTTTTGTAATGTTAGGTTTGCAGACATGTGTTCAGTCTCCAACTGTGCTATCATGGTCTGAAAAATAAAACAAAATATGTAATATAATGTATATCTACCACACAATTCCTCTTTTATATCCATAAAGGCTGTACATATGCTGTACATGCAGTTTAACACTGTCACATGTATGTCCAAACTATTGATGGTGTAGTAACCTTACTACACCATTTTTTAATAGCTGCACTGGAACAAAATGAATAGCTTTAATACAGGACAAGGAATTCATGTGCACTAATAATTATCCATACAGAGTAGATTAGATATAAACATAAATAATTTATACATATGGATTAGTTCTGGCCTGGGTTAGTGTAGTTTGAGTGTAAAAGAAATCTGTATCAATGAGAATATCCACAATTCAAAGTAATGAAACAGAACATACATAATAATCCTTTAACAGTATTTCAATGGCTGCAACCAGAGCATGTAGCACTTGCCCAGACCACATGTTGCAGTTTTCTATAAATCTTCTCACTATAGAATAATTGGAAGCCAATGGAAGCATTTGTTGTATAATTTGTTTCAAAGCATCATCCACATCCTCAGATATTAGAAATGTTCTAGGGTCAAAGATGTCTTTCACTGGTTGGTGAACAATGTAGTTTCCAGGAACACCAGAGAAGACATACAGTAAGTCATCTATGATGATGTTCTCTTGAGATGCTATTGGCACACCAGCTGTAAAAAGAAGTATTTACTCTGTTACTCTGCTGCGAAAATGATTAAAGTGGATAAAAGATAAAATGCAGCACTTTTTATGATTTGTAATGGTTGTATACCTATATACACTTTAATTGCAGCATCAGTTGCATTAATTTGTTTGAATGTAAATGTAATGTTAAAGTGTAGAGTGGAGAAAATTATTAAAATTTGTGGTTCAAAATACCTAATTTGTGGTTATAAATTTCCAGGATAAAAATTTTCAGATTCCAGAGGGAGGAATCCATTCTATGTTATTTACCTTCTTGAAGTTTAGGTAAATAAATGCACCATAGTATTTAATCTTAATAAAAAAATACAGATTAATAAGTATGTGCCATAATGTTTAAGTTTAATAATTATTATACTTACAAAGGGAAGAAATGATTGCAAGAGGTTCCTTCGGGAAGTCCCAGGACATAGCAGGATGTTCTTTCTGCCAATTGGGTAAATCCAAACTGTTGTACCAATTTGGTCTAAGCTTTGTTTCCTTCTCTTCAAAAGATTTCATTACGAGTTTCTTACTTTCATCTACTGCTTTTAAAAGTTTGTCCTTGATCTATATTAATAATATTTAATTATGTTGTTATTTTTTTTTTGTTTCAATCATGTGGTGATGGAGGGGCTGAGTCAATAACAAACTGCTAGGTTGTCATAGTAACTCAGGATTTAAAGCAAATATAACGGCTAATGCTGAAGAGGAAGGACTTTCATAGAGAAAAATATTTATGAAATGGGTGTAATGCCTATAATGGTAGATAAGATAGTTCTTTGAATACAATGATAGTTCTTCAAAGACAGAGACAAGCTACTATGTCAGGTTAGTTTAGAAAACATAGAAGTTTGATTTCACATTTTGCACCCATACTCATACATTCTAGAATTTGTATTAAAGTTGCACAATATGGGTTTAACAAACAATCCAGCATGAGTATCTATGGATAGATTTTGGTTTTATGGTAATTATTGTAATTAAAATACTTACATGACATATTATGTATAGAATAAAGATTATTCTATCTATGGAGTTTAAAAAAACAGGAAAACATACCTGTGGAAGGTCGTCTTTGGTAATTTGATGTTTATTATCACCCAATACAGGTTTTGGAGCAACTTTAGGTTTGTATATCTTAGATTTTTTCTCATCACACACCAACTTGTAGAATAGTGCTATGATGTCTGCTAAATTATCAGTACTGTAAAGATGATCATAACAAAACTAAAATATTTTTTGTTATTTCAATGTAATAATCATGTCATCCTATTATTGTTTAAATTTCTAATAACATAATTTGATATGGAAACGAGGACAATGGATAAATGACAAATAATATTTACTAGAAACAACAAAGACACATAACATTTTAAACGAGTGAATCACGAAATGGTTTTATTAGTAGCGGACTATAAAATTACGTACTTTCTGTTCCTAAGTTCTTCGTATTTTTTCAAAAACGACTTAGCGTTCGAAGCTTTCAGAGCCAATCTTTGTGCGTATTCGTTCACTTGCTTATACGATAAATTACTGTTGCCATAGTTGGGATCATTTTGTATATAGTCTAAAACAGTATCTGCCTCCAAGCTACATCTGTAAATTCAATAAAAAGATCAATAACATCAATTCAATTGCATATTGCCTGGACTTTTATCGCGAGCTGTGATTCAAAACACTGTAACTAATTTTATCTTATAGCTAACCCCAGGGCGTCAAGAAGCTCTTTGATGGTGCCTTGCATTTTCTCTTTCGGTAATATCCAGTTTTGAAACATTTAATAACAAAATATTTTTAAAAAATCAGTAAAAGCTTCATTCGGACATTCGGGTTTGAGTTCAATTTTCAATTTGACTTTGACAGTTGACTGACTTGCTTTGCTTGACTTCAGGGTTGGATTTGGGCACGTTCAAAACGATTGTACAAAAAATTTAAAAGGATAGTATTTGTATAAAAATTATAGTACACTTTATTATTTTGAATTAAAGGTCATTAAAATCAATACCACTTTGTGTCCAATTTACATCTTCCAAGTTTAAGGCTAATATTCAGAGATGACGATAAGCGTAAAGTAACCCTTCCTTAGGCTTCCGTATGTCAAATTGTAATACAAATTTGACATACGGAAGCCTAAGTTTATGCTTAGCAACGTCTCTGAATATAAGCCTATCAGTTCTTCAATACTTGTTTGATGTTAAGTATAAATTCAGTACAATTACCATTTTTTGCACTACCACATAAGAATTGTGTAGCCAGCTTTTGTCTTATTTTAGTCTTAGTAAAGTTTAATATTATTCACTCAATATTCTTGAGTGAAGTCCAAGTGAAGACCTGTAGTTATGTGATTTGTTTATTTGTAATGTTGGATTGGCTTTTAATGGTTTTTATATAAGTCATTAATGCCAGTAATTAAATAACTAATTAAATTGTAGTATTTTTCATACGATCCTTAGATATGGGAAATTATAGTACAAATACTATAATTATAGTAAAAAATTGAATCCAGCTTTACATCATTATTGACCAAGTAATTATAATTAGTGTGTGCTTTACTAAAGTACTACGCAGAACATAGTTGTTATGGTGCATAGTTGCATAAATGGCTGTAAAAGACATGCCAGCCAACCAGGATTTCTTACTATAATTATAATATTTGCTTCGTACTTTATACTGTCCATATCTAAATACAGTATGAAAAATACTATAATTTCCGTACTTTGCATTAATGACTAATTCAATTCAATATTTAAAAACCACAAAATTAAAAATAAATTACATAACTTTACGTCACGTCATCACTAGTCACTCCTCAAGTGCCCTTCGAAAAGTCTTGTCTTTGTGAGAGAATATTCAATAAATAAATCTCACTATAGGATAAGACTCAAACTGGCAACACAATTCATAGGCAGTAGCGCAAAAGTGGGAATTTGATTTTATTCTATATTTCTATTATGGATCAAACAAATATTGAATAACTGATAAACTGGGAAGAATTAAAATTTGCTTATAGGTATTTAGTCCATTGAAATGTTACAATTTAAACACTTATTAGCTAGCTACTCTAATCAACTTTGTCGTTGAAGTTGAAGTTAATGGAAAAAAGTGAAAAAAAAATCTATTTTTTTTTTTTTTTTTTGCTTAAAATAACTTCTTTAATTTTTAATTTGAAGTAAAAAGTTCTATAAACTACTTTTCAATTTTCTGTACTATCGTTTTGAACATGCCCAAATCCAACCCTGGTAAAAGCCGAATGTCAACTGTCAGTGTCAGAATCGCAGTTAGGGATGTCGGAAATTCAAAAAATATCGATATATATCGTATCGATATTTAAAAAAAAAAATATCAATATCGATATTTATATTTTCAAAAAATATCGATATATCGATATATCGGCCAACTTAAAACTAAATTATAAAACAGCCAAAAAAAAAAAAAAAAAGGTCATTTGTAATCTTTTAACTTAAATTTTTAAAAGATTACGGTTTATTGTTCTGAAAAAAATATCGATTTTGATACCTTTTCGATACTTGGAATTTTATATCGATACATCGATATATCGAAATATTAAATATCGCTCAAAAATATCGATATATTGAAAAAATAATATCGATATATCGATATTTTTTCAACATCCCTAATCGCAGTAGCGTTTGCCGACTATCCAATATTGAATAAAACATATTAATATAACATATTAATCTATATTCATATTGCCGACTGATTATCATGGTTGTCGAAACGTTGACGAAGAAGAAGAAAATATTTAACACGATATTTCCGAATTAAAATCTTTAGTTAGTGGAAGTGAACGAACGAACGCAAAGCAATTTAAGATTGATACATCATTATTTACTAGTAGGTATCGTATATTTGCAATAAAGGCAATGTGTACATACTGTGCTGTATACGGTTGTTTTTCGTCATCGAAAACTAAAGACAGGAGTTTTTTTCGTTTCCCGAAAAATGAATCTAGGTTAGTATTTACTGTTTTCTACTTATCAGCATTGTCTTGTTATTGTTTTATTATATCTATAATTCGAGATACATAAGATAATATACTTAGCCAACATACAGCTTTCGCTTATTATTGAATGCTTGGCTTGAACTGCCGTACGCTATAAAACTTTGTGGAGGAGCTCGAATATCTCTTTAGATATGTAGCGCAGATCAGTACCTCAACCATGAGTTCATCGAATGGTTTTCGATAGGATTTTTACGCGTCGAAACGCTGTAATCTCATAGCCGATTTTAGTTCCTTACATAACCGCTAGAGGCATTGGACGGTTTCTCCATACAAATATTTTATACAGGGTTCTCCATACAAATATTTTACGGAGTCGAGACATTTTTTTCATGGTTGAGGCACAGATAAAGAAAAGTACTTTTTACTTACTCTTTTTGGTCTGAGTAGCAGTATAACTTATTGATAATTTCATTAATCTGAATATAATTATGTATACCAAATATTATAATTGTATTAAACATTTACTAAGAACTTAATTAAATTTCTTTCGCTAAAATTTATATTTTTAAAGTTATTTATTATTTATTTATTTACCATACTTTTTAAAGCCAAATACTAAATATATGCAGTCTACATAAGTACCTAATTATTGTTATTTTGCTTTATATTAGTATATTCAAAATACTTCTGTGTTATTTATGTAGGTACCTGTTAATTATTTTCAGGTGCAGCCAATGGATCAAAGCTTGTAATCGTAAAGATTTAATAAACAAAGGTGCAATTGCTCTCAATAAAAATTACTATGTTTGTGATTTACACTTCCAAACATCAGACCGGTTGGTAAAAAAGTTAAAACTTAATGCAATTCCCACTCTCAACTTACCACAGCAAGAAAATTTAAATCCAACTAAATCAACTCAAACAGAAGAAACTATGTCGAACGAAGCAACACCTTATTATTCATTGTCAACTCTTTCAATCACTGCTACTCAAACAACTCAAAAAATATCTGATATCACACCACATAAAAGAAAACTGTTGAATGAATTAAATATTGTCTCTAAAAGAAGAAGAAGTTTGGAGAGTGAAGAAAACAATGGATTGGATTCTGAAAAAAACACTATTATGTCACCCTCATTAAAAAAGTTAATAGATTTGCAAAAACTATTAAAACGCAGAAAAGGGAAAAGGAAAAGACATGATAATTCTTTTAAGTTGTTTGCTTTGAATATATTTTTTGCTAATCCACTGGCCTACAGAATCTTAGCAAAAACTTTAACATTACCAAACGAAAGGATACTCCGTCGAGTGAATATTAAAATGGGTACAACACTGTATCCTAATGTTTTAAAATGTCTGGAATCCAAATTGAAAAACCTTCAGGAATCTGAAAAATACTGTGTTGTTAGTGCAGATGAAATGCCACTAAAACAACACTTATATTATCAGATAAATGAGGATAAGATTATAGGTTTCCATGAAATCGACGGGGTTCAAAGAGCTGAACCAGCGACACGGGCCTTAGTTGTCATGGCTAGAGGCATATTTTCTAATTGGAAACAACCGCTGGCATACTGTTTTTTAGGTCAGAGCATTAATTATGCAGAACTAAATACTTGGTTAGATAATGTAATTTCAAAAACTACAAATATTGGATTTCATGTTGTGGCTTTTGTATCTAATCAAAGTTCATTTTTTTTAAATTATGCAAAAGAGCGTAATGTTTTGGTTGATAAACCATACTTTTACATTAATGAGAATAAGATTTATTATATTTTTGACGTTCCTCATTTAGTTAAATCATTGCGGAACAACCTGATGAAATGTGAATTTGAATTTTTGGACGAAGATGGAATACATACTGCGAAATGGGATGATGTGCAAACACTTTACAGACAAGACTGTGAAAGAAAGTATCGACTTGCACCTAAACTGACTCAATCACATGTCAGTCCCAATAATATTGAGAAACTAAAAGTAAAGTATGCTGCGCAGGTCTTTAGCAGTACAGTTGCAGCAGCAATGAGCTGTTCGATAGAATTTGGTCAGCTACAGGATACCTGCTTGGGAACTGTTAAACTGATTGAATTAATTGATAAGGCTTTTGATGTCTTAAATTCATCTGTATTGAATAGTCCCAATGAATATAAAATAGCTTTTGCAAAATTACCACACCAAATTAAAATATTAAATTTGCTCGATTCTTTTTTGTCAAACGTCATTGTCTCCAACAGTAACAAAGAAAATGTTACTCACGCAATTAAATGCCTGAAGGGCTTTAAAATTACTTTGAACAGCATTAGAAGCCTATCAGAAGATTTGCAGTATGAAGGGTTTGAGTTTTTGTTTACACGCAGGTTGAACCAGGATCCTTTACACATGTTTTTTGATTCAGTTAGACACCAGAATGTAAATTCTCGGGAACCGACACCAATCCAATTTAGCAGGGCCTTTAAGAAACGCTTTATATCGGACATTTTTCAACACTCTCAACACTCTAACCGTCCTGATTATTTAGCGTTGGACCAACTACTTATGAAAATCGACGCAATAACCAGTGTACCCGAGGATGAAAACTTACAAAATGAAGTAAATACTCCACGTTCCGTTGCTGTTGAAACAATCGACTACCGTTTTGATTTACCCGAAAATCACGCGTTTGTGCATGTTTGTAGCTATTTGTTAAAAAAATGTTTTGACGTTCATAAGTGTAACGGAATCAAGCAATACGTGAAAAAAAACAAAGCTAAAAATTACAGTTTAGAGAGCACATCTTTCAATCAGAGCACCCTTTTTATGAATCCTCCAGATAGTTTTGTTAAGTGTGTAAGATTAATGGATGTAAAAATTAAACTCTTTCTCCAGGATAATGTTGTCGATTCCGTTGGAACCAAAATTCTTAAACAAATTAGTGACATTTCAGTTGATGATTGTTGTCCATGTTTTCCAAATGATTATATGAGGAAGCTGTTTACACGATTTCGTATTTTTAATACTATCAGGTTTAATAATAGATTATACAGTAAAAAGTCATTTAAAGGAAAGTATTTTAGTGTAAGCAATATCGAATAAAAATATTAACATTATCCAAATTTATTTTCATGTTCAAACCTCTGTTCTATTTTGCAGCGTGTTTCCTACTTTTGCTTTTCCTACTAAGCTTTTGCTTGTTGTTAACACGTTGTTAAGTGAAAGCAAGTTATACATAGGTACATTGTATATTAAAACATCTAATTTTATGTAAACCATGCGCGCTAGTGAATCTAGTAGTGTAGTTTATGGAGAACAGTCTCTCTTATTATTATTATATTCTTTGAGGGTGCCGAGGTCAGTCCGTGGATGGTTGACCATTATGAACACATCGAGACCCCTCCGTACCTCGGAAAGCACGTAAAGCCGTCGGTCCCGGTTGTCATACGGACATCTATGACAATCGTTAGTGGTAGAAGCCCAAAAAAAGCCCGACAACCAGTCTGTCCTCCGAATATCGGTATTGCGCAGAAATTTGGTTGCGGAGGTCTGATGGCAGTCGCTTTGTGTAAAATACTGACATTCAGCCGCATTGGGTTAGACTGGAAGCCGACCCCCACGGTTGGGAAAAGGCTAGGAGGATGATGACTCTTTGAGGGTAGTCTACTCTCCATAGTGTAGTAGCAATGACGACCACGAAGTATACCTACATTGACGGTTGGGGTGATGTCAACTGAAAAGTTTTTTATACAAAATGTGTCTAAATGTTGAGTTCGGGAAGACATGATTTATCAATGACTAGCTTTTTTTAACTTTCAACCCCTTACCGGCCTTTTTTTGCATTACAAAGTAGCCTATGTCTTTTCTGAGTCTCTAGACTATCTGTGTACCAAATTTCATTTAAATCGGTTTAGTAGTTTTGGCGTGAAAGCGCGACAGACAGAGTTACTTTCGCATTTATAATATTAGTAAGAATTATTGTTTCTAATTTTTTTAAAGATACTCTTGTATTATATTGGTGTGCACAGAGCCAATCAATAAAAAAGACGTATGTACTAGCAGAGTCAATACATTAATAGTGTAGAGGGTTCAAACTTCAAACCTAAGACTATATATATATAACCATACTCGTTGGTTCAAACCAAAGGTACTCGATTACCTTCTTTCGAAACTTTTGCTATTTTGCATTGTTGTTCTTAAATTTTACCAATTAGGTACAAATAATTAGTGAAATGTCATTCATAAAAGATTTCTGTTCCCACGTCCAACAGTATTAACTTTATTTAAACTGGTACTAAAATATGATTAAGTTAGGTATACAAAACCAGAGTAATAAGTTTCCTGCTTAGCGACCTAATAAAATCTTGTAAGAAGTTCTTAATTCAACTTCAAAATAATGAATGTTAGAGATACGTCGATACACGCATTATAGGTACTTCTTGCTAACGCTAAAATCGCAGGCATTTTATTAGATTAAACTTGTAATCACAATTAATGTATGGTACCCATGTAAATTGTTATACCTAATCATTTCACCCCACATTAAAGATGTCGTACCTAAGTAGTTATAATATAATTCCCACACTAACAATAAGTTTATTTTGCTGGTGTTAAGTTTTGTACAAAAACACCATTTTACCAATATCTTTACATGCGCGATCTAATCCGATTATAAAAAAGACAATCTACTAGGGAAACGACATAAAAAAGCGGTTCCTCAGTAAATGTTATGTCATAAGCGTAAAACTTTTTGCCCTCGTAGGGCGGCATGACACAAAAGCTTTGACAAAAGTTCGGCAAGCGTAGTATAACAAAGGAATGCATTCTGTTTTGATTTTTGATAGCAAATCTAAAGAATCGGCACTTGTGTGTAAAACTGTCGATTCATGGTCCAAGTACTTTTTACTGGTAGTTTTTATTGAAAATAATGCAGAATATGATATGTTGGCAAAATAAAATTGCCGACTGAAGAATTTGACAACTTTAGCAATTAGAGAACAAGCAACTTCAAAAGGTGTTTGTTCCGATATTTTCCAGTTGTTGCATTGTTAAAATAAAAATTCAATGAAAATATTTTGTTAGGTACCTACTTACATTACATACATAGTTATACAAATACTTGCATACCTACGTATTAAAAATTATTCAACGGTAATTTCAGAACCCGGCCATTCCTAGTCCCAAGTTATACAGCTATAAATATTTCCACATAGAAAGGGTCGGTAAAAAAATGCGAGAGTGACAATTCCCATAAACACCTGAGTTTATAGGCCCAATGAAAAACGATGTGCCTTTGAAATCTGTTTCTGTGATGTTGGACAGGGTACGCCATTCTTTTGGCTTGGATTTATGTGTTTTATACAACTAGTCTATAAATGCCGCACTTTTATTGGCCGTGAGACGTTTTCTGATTAATAAAGTGGGTGGAGACGCGGAAGATGCTAACGATGTTGCTTCCTAGAAACGCACTGGATGCGAGTAAATTATTATGTATTTTTAATTAAAAATAAGTAGGATAGCTTTATAATTTATGATTATTTTGAAATGGTTATAAATTACCTTAGAATTTATGCCTACATTACTATAAAACTAAGGAAGCATTATGCGATTTAATATTTCAGGGTGGAAGGTATGTGTGGTATAAGTCAAAGTTCGAGTACACCAAAGCATCCGCATAGCTGCATGCCGACTCGTGCGTTTCGACATTCAATCTGAATTACAATGTACGGAATTTACAGACTCCAACCGGTCGACGCGGTCCCTCCGCGTCCGTATCCGAGCGGAATAAGAAGCAGCTTTACTGTTAACTCTATTGTTCGCGGACACACCAAACAATGTATTTTTGCCGAATAAGGAGGCGCGATTATGTCAACGGGTGTGTTCTGTTTTTAAATAATGACCAACGTTACATCGCAGGCATCAAAAATAGCCGCGAGGTACATGCTATGGGTATTTTAAATTCTTAAATGGTAGTGTAGTAATAAAAGTTTTGAAGAAAGGAGGGACCTACACTTAAAAGTATCTACAAAATTATATTTAGTGTTGAACGATACAGTCGATAAACGTTTCCATAGTTCTATATTATTATTTTTTATTACATAACTGACATTGATCTCTCTAGAGGCGGCAAGTGTTGTGCAGTCTGAATGTAGCACTGCAGTGATACATCCTGCTAATCCTTTCACAGAATACAGGTGACATTACCTAAATAGAACATTTTATTGATGAAGAAGATAAATGTGGATCATGTGCAAACATTATTAGTATAAATATACTTATTGGCAAACAAAATGTATATGTTTCGGTTTATATTTCAGCTAGTCTTTCAAAGTCAGTTGCCAAGAACACAAGACAATGTTCATTCTGCAAAAGCATTAGGTACATAAGTAAAGCCGTAATAAGTCACTATGAAATAATCTGTGAAAGAGCCCCCTACCCACTATGACTAGAAGCTAATTGAAATGCTTGAAATCTTTTGCAATATCGAGATCACATTTATCAAAGATGTAAATCATGAAATAGCAGGACAGTGGATAGAATTAAAATACAAATTTTTAGTTTTATTGTTACCTAATCGTGCGTGTGTTAGTTCCTACTCGTATCAGCGAGCAAGCCAACAGTTATCCGTATCCCCGGTAGTACCCTCTTACCTTTTTATCAAGAGTGGGTACCTACCTTTAATTACCCAATACCTACTGACTAACATAATAAACTAGGAGCTAATATACTAAATATTAACTCCTTCGATCAATAATCGAAAATTAGCTCACTACCTATTTGTACATAGGTAAGTATGAGATGCGTTACTTACCTAAGTGCCGAGGTATGTAAATAAATCGGACGTAGATAAATCAACTGGTATACTGGTAGACTAGCTTTCCGCCAGCGGCTTCGCCCGCGTGGTCTAGGTACCTATTCCTTATAACTTTCATTCTCTATTTTAACCTCTTACAGCCCTTTTTTCACATAATATTATAAATCGGTTCAGTAGTTTTGGCGTGAAAGCGCGACAGACAGGCAGAGTTACTTTCGCATTTATAATATTAGTAAGAAAGTGAAGACTAGTGCGGATTTAGCACCGATGCGACGAATCAGGGTCGGGTGGTCTAATGGCCTGGACCACCCGAAGTAACATGCAGGAGATAATGTAATCTTCACATTGCATTTCGTAGTGTAATCATAATGAGTGACGTAAACAATTCTAATTATTTCCGCGTCGGCACGACTGACACTGTTTAGATGGAGCGTCAGCGCTGTAGGAACAGCTGAGTGTTGCGTCAGCGGAAAGGTTGCGGTGCGGTTACATCAAGTGCCTATTGGGTTGGCGCCCCAACAGTTACTCAATACGGATCCGGAGGCAAACTGCGGTACTGTGCCCTAATACCAAATGATTTATGATTTGTTTATTTATTATTCGATTTGCAATCCAAAGCCTAACATGTGCTACTTTCATGGGTAGATACCTATATTTTTGTCCTAAAAACCAATCAGCATAACTTGAAGGCTTTATAATGGATGATGTAAAAATAAAATTTGTAAAATTTCCAGTAAAATTTTGACTTGAAGAGCAATAACTCATCATTATCGACAAAATAATTTGGTAGGCGTTCAGATTTCCGGTATGTTCGTGGAAATGGTCATTTTCACAGTAAGTATGCGCCGGCGCACGTGGCCTGGAGGCAGGGGAGGGCAGAGGGAGGGAGAGAGGCCTCGTCTGGAGTCGGTGACCGCACATACGTCGTCGTGCATAAGGAGCCGCCTGTCTTTGTATTCCGGTAAGGTCGCGGACTCCCCAACTAGCGAGAATGGTGCAAAACTATTCATGTTGACACTTCTCAAGTACTTGTTAACAATTGTTATTTTTTTTTATCATTGTCATATTGATGAGGAACGTTATCGAGTTTCGTTGTGGTTTTGTTCCATGAAAGCAATGCATAATTTATTTACAACGACGTCCAATAGGTATGATGTCTTCACGTCATTGCATGTAGGTAGTTCGGGGCCTATGCTTATTTGACTAATTAGATGATATTAAACGTTATAATCTTTGTGTAACGTTTATCTACGTAAGTAGATTTATAATATATTTTACTGCTGTAATCGCATCTTGATGTAATCAATAATATAAACTATATTTACAAGTGCATAATAAAACGATTTTCATTAGTGTTCGCGCCTCGTCCAGTCGTCGTAAGTGCGACTACTACCTACGTTAAGTCTGAAATTTCGATTCCCGGGTCGAGCAAAGGAGTTATATCCTAATCCATGAGATATTCGGAATACTTTAGCCAAGGCCGGATTAAATAAATTATTTATTTATTGAAAAACTCGATTGAAATTTCTTTTTCATTTTATATAGAAAATAATTTGGGACCAAGGGGCCTCCATTCCTTTGTTGCCCCGAGGCCTCCACACCTCTAAATCCGGCCCTGATTTTAAGTATTTAATTAATTGTTCCACTATCTCCATCTCGATGAATCATTTTGCGTAACGAACCATTTTCAATAGATTTAGGTAAGTACTCCTGAAGTATTAAGAAAGTATAAATAAAATAGTTATTTGTTATACAAGAGTGCAAAGTTGCTTTTTAACCGCGTGCTCAATTTTGATGACCGAGCAAGCGAAGGATTCTAAAATTGAATCACGAGCGAAGCGAGTGATTCAAAAATTAGAATCTTGAGCGTCAGCGAGGGAATTAAAAGAGCACAAGGTGAAAAATCTTTGCACTCGAGTGCAACACGTAGCTTTTCATCCCACCTCAGCGAGGAAATGACAAAAAAAAAACATTTACAACCACAAGATACTTTTATTTCAGTTTAGGTATTAACAGTTATGATAGGTAAGTTCTACAGAATATTCTTTAAATTATAACAAATAACACTAGGTATAATTAAGAGAAATTGAAAGTAACGTTGCTAAAATTACTTAAGTGTAATATTTTTGTTAGGTATTGTAATGTTGGTGAAAAGTACACCAAGAAAGTTCCGATAGGCTTGTTGAAAAAATATCGATATATCGATATTATTTTTTTAATGTATCGTTATTTTTGAGCGATATTTAATATTTCGATATATCGATGCATCGATATAAAATTCAAAGTATCGAAAAGGTATAAAAATATATATTTTTTACAGACCTATGAACATTTATAAGTTTTAAGATTATAAAATCCCAAAAAGGAATACTTTTTTTAGACTAACATCTTTTTTTAACAAATTATATTTAATGTATTTTTTGTTTTTGGTCGACTTGATTTGTTGTTTTATCATTTGGTTTTTAAGATATATCGCCCATATATCGATATTTTTAAATGAAAATATCAGTATAGATACTGATATTTTCAAAAAATATCGATACAACAATATCGATACTTTGTTGCGTTTAGACTCGGAACCTAGGGAACGTTCCAAGTCTGAGATTTTAACAAATTAAAACAAAGTTGTATGATAAATTCGGCGGCAGGGGGGTAAAAGCACGATGTTCTAAATTCAATTTACTTTGTCTCTCTAGAGGATAAAAACGACTTTTGCACTCAGATATCAAAGAGTAAAAATAATCTTTCCGAGATGGTGGGATGAAAATACTTTTTTCATCCCACCATCTCGGAAAGAGTAGTCGGAAAGACAAAGTAAATTAGACAAAGTAATTTAAAGAATAGGTATTCTGTAAAACTTACCTATCATATAGTATTTAATACCTAAACTAAAATAAAAGTATCTTGTGGTTGTAAATGTTTTTTTTAGTCATTTCCTCGCTGAGGTGGGATGAAAAGTTACGTGTTGCACTCGAGTGCAAAGATTTTTCACCTTGTGCTCTTTTAATTCCCTCGCTGACGCTCAGGATTCTAATTTTAGAATCCATCGCTTGCTCGGTCATCAAAATTGAGCAACTTTGCACTCTTGTATAACAAATATTTATTATTGTAATCTTAGATTAATAACATAAGATTGTAATATCATAAATATAAATAATTATTCATCTTACTTCTTATTATATCTTACTAATATTATAAATGTGAAAGTTTGTGAGGATGGATGGATGTTTGTTACTCTTTCACGCGAAAACTACTAAACGGATCTGGTTGAAATTTGGCACAGAGATAGATTTTAGTCTAGAATAACACATAGGCTACTTTTTATCCCGGTAAAATGTATGGTTCCCGTGGGATAGCGGGCGAAGCCGCTGGCGGAAAGCTAGTATTCCATAACGCGGCGTTTTATGACGGAGCTGCAGAGTAAAGAGCGACGGCGCTTAAGGGTCTGAAGATATATTTTCTTTCATTTACCATTATATTTAAGAGAGGCAGTGTCTGTGGGCCTACGATTACAGAGACAAAGCGCTGCATCAGTATGCAGCGGGGACAGCCGCTTCCTGCTGGCCGGGTTCCCGCAACCGCTATGGTAATTTAATTGTACAATACGACAGCGGAATGGATTAGGTGCCTCCGACATAGTAACTTCGGTGTAATGGGGGAAAACCGACTGTATTGTTCCTGAGTCGCTGAGTAATTCGGTTTGACCACGTAGGCGCTGAGGTTTAGCCAACCACATAAGCTTTTGAGGATAATGTAGTAAACTTAAGTTGGCCATCCCTATAATATTTGCAAGTAAAGAAACAGTATCTACTTTACTTTGACGCGCGAGAAGGTAAATCTAACACAGTAAGGTAAAATATGTAAATGACTGGCAATAGGCTGTCATGTCGAACTTCGCTTTTGCATTCTTTCTACGCCAAACCTACACCTTAGTACTTATCTGCCCATTTTACTGTCAAATGTAACGAAGACCGTGAAGTTTTCGGGAACGTCATGGTTCCAAAAACTTATCAGAAAAACATAATAAGTTACATAATAATAGGTAGTGTTCATTTGCAGTTTCAGTCAAACACAGTTTAATAGTTTCTGTTTAAGTAAACGCAGCCTTATATAATGCCTCAATAAAATTCTTCGAAATAAACATGACCGAGTCTTTTTGGCATGATGGCATATCAAGCAAAACATCCTGACACTTGGTGACTCATAATATCGCTTCTAGCTATTGAGTTTGTGACTGATGAATTGATGATACAAAATGTAAAGAATGTCGTAGGTATACCTACCTATAGAAAGAATTACTAAGGGTGAACATTTTATATCAAGTCCAATTTGGCTAAAAGGGCTACTTTTGATGGATCATATAATTATGTATATTTTATTGGTAGAACAGACAATACCTTCCTAATGTGGTTATTTATGAATCAATTAGAATTAATTATGTATAATATTTAAAAGCTACCTACATGGGTAGATACCTATTATATAAGCTTCTTTAGACCCCGGTTTACATTGGTAAAGTAATATAATAGCTTACTGCACGGAACATCGTGCACCTAATAAACTTTCCATATTATAATCTTCTATGGAAAATTTAATCAGGCGAACAGTGTTCAAAAACTGCCATTTCCAATAAATAGTCTTCACTGGAGTCGAGTCTTATAGGTATCTATGTATAGTCAAGGTTACACTAGAATATCAGATGATGAAGTATATGCTGACAGCCGTGCCGAGCTAATAATTCTGCCAAATATAAACCGCCCGTAACTGGTGCAAGACCAGGTAATGATATTAATTTCCTCAATACTTACGTGATCCTCCCTACATGATGCAAGGGCGTTGACACCGCGGGCCAAGTCGGCTTTGTGCCAAATGTGAATAATAACTATCTACAGACGACCCACACGTGTTAGAAGCACCAAATTGTATTCAGATCCTTGTTTGACAGCAGAATTCAAATGCGCCGCGATATTGATCAGAGCATGTATTAGCTCATACCTACCTACTTAAAATACCTTCTTAGTCATATAAAATCGACTTTAAGTGCAATTTTAGTGATAATGATTGACATTCTAGCACTTAAAGTACTTACTGCTTTGGTTTATGTAATTATATAACGGTCCTAAGCACCTGGCTTGATGTTTTAAAAGAATATAAAACATTAAATATGTATATAGGTAGCCATAAACCACTTGTGCCTTATGTTTTATTAAAACAAACCAATAAATCGACCATGAAGAAAATTCAAGCATTCAAATTAATTCAGCCGGAATGTTTAGAATGTACATCCTTGTTTAGTCAGTATGTATTACAAGTTATAAAACAATAGGGTGCTCACAGTTCAATACGCCACGAGTACTTATAGAGTGAATTAATATTGTTTATTTAAATATTATTGTTTTAATAGACCGACAAAAAATATCGCGAGCCATATTTGACATAATATGAATTTGCATTAACATTTGCACTATTTATTTGACTATAAACCCCTTTGATTAATTGTTAACGAATTGTAACGCGAGTTCAAAGACCTGTTTTATAATCACTAGAGCCTAGCTCAGTTATGCGTGTGCAATGTCTAAGCGTTTGAGTCATTTCCGAATTCTTTAGCAATTTCCTTTAGTCGTCCTAATCCCGGTTTATCGTTTTGTTTTATCTATAAGTAGGTGTTTCAGTTCATCATTAGGTACAAACGTCCTCAGATCCTGCTTAACTAGATATATTAAAGGATATTATTAGTGTATTAAACAAATTATGAGATAGTAAAACCCCTAAAATGATGTTTGTAAAACCCGCTCATGGAGGTAAACTCGAGTAGTGACTTCGATGCGCACTTGTGCGTTGTACGTAGAATACAAATTACGATATTTGGCGGTCAAAGCGGCCACATACTGAAGTAAATTTATTACTTATGTGTACACGGTAACATTACACCTACGTATCATCACGTAGACGGCATGTGAAAATCAGTTTATAGCTATTGATACCAGGAATGTTGTCGTAATTGCTTCCGGTCACATACATAGTTAGGTATTTTCTTGGAAAATAAATTATACACATGTGTGTGAACGTTGGAGTCAGTACTTACGTTTATGAATTTTTAATTGCGGAATATTTGCACGCTGAAAGCAACCGACGTATTTTTATGGAAAATAAATGATCAGCATTTATAGTAATAATAGTTACCCATTTGCACTATATCCAATGATCTTTTAGGGCTAAAGCGACCACTATTAAGGCCCCAGTCTAGCTGTGCATAACAAACGAATTCAGTATATTGACAGTTCGCGGACACGATCCCCGCGAGGCACCCTCTGTATCATCCTGTGATACGTAAATTACAAAGTGTAGAGCAGTGCTACGAAATGAAAGTTGCTCTACTTTACAAAATAAAATATTTCTATTTATTTTTAATAAAGGAAAAAATCGGCTGGCGGGCAGGATTCGAACCTGCGTCTTCTGGTGCGGTACATCAGACGCTTTGACCACTAAGCTACCGCGAGCCCCAACCAACCGTAGTGTACCGTGGTGTACCGAACCAGAAGACGAAGGTGGGAATCCTGCCCGCCAGCCGATTTTTTCCTTCATTAAAAATAACTTGTAATCTTAGTATGGAAAATGCAAAAAAAAATACAAAAAGATATTTCTATTTAATTATAATAAGCAACACTACTGCGGCCTGTGGGATTATACCCTGAAAATCTGAAAAAAATATCTGTCGTTTGAAATAATTTAAGTACTTTATGATTTATAAAACAGTAGATATTTTTAGTCGAGGTTTTAATTTCGTTTTAACAGACATGAAAAAGACGGAGGTTGATTCACTATAAGGTCAAGTTCCAGGAGATGGTTTGCTTTGGAGTAGACCTTTGTGTTTTATTTCTTGATCTAAACTGGTCAGAGGAAGAGCAAAACTCAGACCGAGAAGTAAGAATTTGATATAGAATACACTTCCACGACTGCTATAGCCGTCTGGCTATCATCAGAGGTGTGTAAACTCAGCTTTCAATGAGCTAGATGAACCAGATCACACGGGTTTGAACCGTTGAGCTTATAGCTCAGCAACAAAATGACTAGCTCACGGCTCAATCCAGCTCTTATTGTATTTGTAAATCCCTCCACAGATTAGTCTTGTAATTCTGTTACAAATTTCTTTTAAATTAAATGTGATTTTTGTGAGCCATATTTCATGTAAAGCTATTCAGCCGTTCAAAAGCTACAGCTCATGTCCTAGTTGGGATTAGAAATGTTTAACACCAAAAAATCGATCAAAATACTTTTCTTCTGGGCACATGAAGTGGGGTAAATGAAAAACCGCGTGCAACGGTTAGCTATAAATATACTCATCTATCTATCTATACAGCCGGTAAAACCCACTGCTGAGTCAGGGCCTCTTCTCTATTACGCCACTGCCATATTAACCGACAATCGGGGGGTGAACTGCCCTCCAATCGTTTACATCCCGTTTACAATCGTTTACAGCCAGTATATCATATGTCCATCTAGCTCGTGTATTTACACCTATAGGCACCACCTCACCTTCACTTGGGGTCGGCGCAGTGTTTTTTTCTTATGTACATCGTCGTCATTCTCACACTGTCTATTCATCTTTTCTTTGGTCTTCCTCTTCTACTATATCCATCCACATTTATTTCATTCAAAACCTGTTTTGTAACTAGGCTCTCTACTTCTACGCATCATAATATTTCCATATATCGTAGATAAGCGGTCACTGCACAACTTTTCAGTACTTTTCACACTCACTTTCAAACTACGTCTTTACGTTTACGTCTACGTCTTGATTGTGTTGTGTGATTCAAACCGGAGAGGGTCATAGGTAAATTTTTGGGTGTCGGACAAACTTGTTACCTAGTGGTAATAAGTTTAACGGACCATAGTAACGAACTTGTTTCCTAGTGATAAAAAGTTAACGGACCATAGTAACAAACTTGTTACCTAGTGGGAACAAGTTAATGAACCATAGTAACAGACTTGTTACTATCGCACTTTACTGCTAACAAAACAGTCTATGTCTGTTATTAATGTAAAAATGGCGTCGAGTTGTTTCTGTACCCAGGTGTTAACTAGGGACTGAAGAATCGGGACCATAAAGTTAGACGGACATCCAAGCGTTTAGGTGTCCAATAAATGCACACACCGCATTTTTTAAAACAATTGATCGATTAAACTGCTTGCGGAATAAAAACCCGCGTGATCGGGAAACGCGCGTCGGAAATAATTTCTGATAAATTGACATAAAAATAATGAAGTAGAGCAAGTTTCAATACCCGATAGTACGCCAGCAAGGTTAGAGAGAGAGCAAAATTTAGAGCGAGAGGTACAAATTTGAATTTGACATAGAATCCACGTCCAACCGCTACGACCGACTGGCCGCCTCTGAAGAAATTGGCTTGAGATTTTCGTTTATAAACCGTGCCTGTTGAAAACACTATAAAAAATATTTGTAAAGGAGGTACACATTTTTTTTAAATTGGTTGTGTCATTTAATACACGTACTTTAAAATGATCAAATGATTTCATCAATATTTTTAGTTTTTATTATGAAAAAAACCGTTTACTCAGCGCATTTTGAAGACGACTATCTTAAGCTAATTTTGCGCTGAGTAGATTTTTGAATTTATTCTTGATCATCCCGATTAACGTGCACAAACATGACTCTAAATGGCGTTGGGCGCGAGAGCGCCATCTTTGACGCCTGATTTATATAACATAAACTAACCAGAGGAACGTGAAAAAAATACGTAGATAAAGCTAATATAACATATATTCTATCGCGATAAAAATATATGACACTATATCCTTCCTTTCCTTAAAAAAACGTTGCGAAAATGAGCTAATAATTTGACAACTGCCAAATTTTGCTAGACTGGGGCCTTAATAAATCATAATAATCTAATATACAATGAAATATGCTAAGGATTATGTAGGCTACAATTATAATTATGATGACAATCAATGATATTGTTGATGATAATAATAAATAATTACGTTTATCCGGCTGCACAACGTGCTATATATTGCCAGTATGAGCTGATCCCGCACTGTGTATGCTTTTCATACAATGAAAGATTAGCTTATTCTGGAAATACCTATACCTACCTATAGCACGATGTGCAGCCACAGGTGCAGCTGCGCGTACGATTCATATTATTATTAGTCAAAAGTAAGCATTTTAGCCCCCTGCTGGTTTTTAGCTCCCGATCCCATTTTATTGCATGGTTCTAATTATAATTATACAGTTAGCAATTTCCTATCGATACGTGAATCTATCATTTGTGTAACGGAACTTGAAGAACATAATCTTATCTTTTTTACCACTTGAACATTTATATCACGCTATCATTTTATAGATGTTACACCCAAACCGTAATGTGCTGTAAAAATTGTTATGGTGACATGGAAAACAATCTTGTGCTTCCGAGCGGCAGTAGGTAGCAGTAAACACCTAGCTAAATTTTAAAATAAATTTTGCTAGGTAGGGTACATAAATCTAATATTTATCATTCAATGACATTGAGGGGACTGTTGCATCATCTCCTAGTAAAGTATCCGTTAATTACTTGTCGTTAATTAAGTGTCACAATTTTTCGTTCTATTTTTTAATTTATCGGCATCTGAAACAAAAAAATGTGAAAAAAAACGATCTCAGGCAGGGTTCGAACCTGCGTCACAGTATTTCTTATACATATTATATGGACTGTGCCAGCGTCCCTCTGGATATTTTGACACGGGCAAGTTAGAAATAAACCGCAATATTATAAAAATGGGTCTATAAAGTACTAAGTATCACCGAATGGTCCCTTGAATATAGTATTGTAAAAGGCCATACTTAAAATTTGTAAAAATCTTAGGGAGGACAATAATTAAAACAATAAAAAAAACAATAATTAATAAAAACACATCTATCTGTAACCGTTGCATGTTGATAATATTTTACGTTCGAGCAACCAATAAGCCAACACATCCTCTACGATGTATGATATTATGTCTGCTATGACCAGTGCCGAGAAAACGTGATAAACAAAAGAAAGAAAGAAAACAATAAGAACAAACATAAGAAGACTTATAGACATTAGACGTATTGCAAATAAAAAAGTCGAACAGTTTTAAACGAAGTGACATCTAATGGAGAATGGAAAGAAACTTGCTAAGATATCTCATCTATTTGACGTTAGATGGCGTTACATGGAGTGGAATGTTTACATAGTACGTAGTAATTTAATTTTCTAACCCGAATTAAATCATTATACAGGCAGGTAGAGGGGCAAATGTCCAAATGATAAAATATGCTATAAGTTAATAATATCTTAAAATCTCTGACACTGAAATTCAGTTATGTACTAGCGGAAAATATAAAAATAAATAAAAAAAATATATTTAAATATCAAATACACAAACAAAAAACGGTAAAACAAAACAAAATGACGTGCGTATTATAAAGTATAAACTAACACCAAAACATATTTAATTATTCTAGTCAGTGTTGAGAAATATCATAACCAGCAAACAGTTCCTATTGTTATGCAAGGCATCGTCGATTACGTTATTAACAGTTAGTGTATAAAATATCTACTAACAATATGATGTGGATTGTTTTTTGCATATATAATGGGTAATAGGCTTTTCAGCGATGACCTAGCTAGTGGATAGATAGCTGTATGACCTGCCATTCACGTTGGTCTGTGTTCCAATGCAGAGCACGAAAAGTATAGCCAGTAGGTATTAATTGCATAGTACGGTACTATCCAATTTATGTCCTTACCTACTTTTTCATTTTTGATAAATTAATTGAAGTAATATACAAAACCTGCTCCAATTAATTTAATTTATCAAAAATTTCATAATTTTTTTACCAAAAGAAAATCCATAACAAGTTAATAACTTTCATCGTAATTAGATATGAACCGTGGCGTACAAATTCAATCTCAATAGCAGGCTGGTGAAGCATAAAGAGTTTTTTAAACGTCATCACATTTTGTACATGTTTTATTTCTACGAAGCTCCATGATTGAAGTGGTTTTGGTCTGCGGGCACATTGTGAGCGCTGCGCTTGAATGCACTTTCTAAGGGAGTGCTCAGAGACATCTTATTGACTTTTTATTTGCTCGTCGAACGATCGGGAGCTTTGTTTGATTACTCTATTTAAAACGCCAGAAGAGCAATTATTACTGGCTCCATCATATTATTTTTAAATCATTGGGATTTTACTGCAAGCACCTGTTCATTACACATTATGCAATAGAATATACTTACTGCGTCGTTGGTTTAGTGGTCCCAAGCGTGACTGTTACGCTAGAGGTCCTAGGTTTGATTCCCGGGTCGAGCATTGTTGTTGGGTTTTTTTTTGTGATATTGAAGTAGCAGCTCGGAGTCTGGATTAGTGCCCGATTGATGGCAATAGGCAAGAGGCGGCGAACTGTGGGTGTACATTAGTACACCTTTGCCTACCCGTTCGGGGAATGCAGGATGCAATGCAACATACCATCACGGTATGTTTAATGCAAACGTAGTTACGTATCGGACTAGCTACTTTAAATACTATATTACCTACTAACATACTCTACTTACCTGATTTTATCTATAATAATTTATGTCGTATAAGGAATGGTACCTGTGCCAAATTTCTACTGAGAGAAGACTGCGTAGAGGGCAGCGCGCCGCCCTAAAAACTAAGTAGAGCCTACGCTTCGACTACGTAGCTACGTAAGCCGTGTGACTGCCACGTAGACGCTACTTACTAGAGGTAGTCAATACTCAATATATTTATTGCACTCCACAATGTTATTTTAACAGTTGTTATCATAATAAATAAGGTATCAATCATGGACCCTGTCGGGCACGGCAATGTAGGAGGTAGTGACTGTGTAGCACAGGGACTGACCGGAGAAGCTAAATGGCGTCTAAGGCTAATATTCAGAGACAAATTGTCAGAGACATATGTCAAATTTGTATTAGCCTAAGTTTATGCTTAGCATCGTCTCTGAATATAAGCCTAAGTCTACACAATGGCGTCTACGCGGCTGCTATGCAATGGCATCTACGCGATGTCTACGAAACCGTAACCGCGTAGCAGCCGCGCAGTAGCCGGGTAGCAGCCGCGTAGTAGCTGCGTAGCAGTCACGTAGCAGCCGCGCAGTAGCCGCGTAGCAGCCGCGTAGTAGCTGCGTAGCAGTCACGTTGCAGCCGCGTAGCAGCCTCGTAGACGCCATTGCGTAGCAGCCGCGTAGACGCTATTGCGTAGGCACTGCGACAGGGCACGTGGATGTCATCATGTAGTATCCATGCTGGAAGGACATTCCACGAAGATGTCACGAGTTGGTCACGTTATCATGTAGAAGGCACAGTAGCGTAAGTAAAAAATTATAACGAAACGTGTGTGAAAACTTTACGCCACTACACTACTCCGTAAACAAGTAAATTCTATATGATAAGGCATTACCATGTCAACAACTTGTCGAGCTCATGAAAATGTTGCAGGAATATCGTTTGTAATCAAAGATAATAAATATAGTTTATACCACAAATTAAAATGATTTAACTGATCTTACTGATGTTGATTGATTTAAAAGGATTACTTTTCAAATCAATACGTAAATTGAAAACAACTAAAAGGTTTTATAAAGAAAAACTAGATAAGTGTGAGTAATGCTAGGAACTTCAGTACCGTGGGAGTGGGTACCGTGTTCCTACTTCCTAGCGTGGCGGACGGCTATAACAACATTCGCGACGAGGGAAATGTCAAGGTCACGCCCGTTCACTTCCTATACCGCCGTAAAGCCTCCGATATTCGCGTCCCCTCCTACAATCTATTCACTGTATTCTATATACTCATAAAACCGTTTCAAGTGGAAAGCCCGTACTTTGTACCTACGTAATAATATTTGAGGGTGCTACTTTGGTGGTTTACTGAAAGAAGATTTACGTTATTTTGAATTAGTTAATAGATATTTGGTTTATTTTCCATTAGCTTCTTGTTATTTATATTGATATTCCTTTATTATAAAAGTGCCAGTGCATAGGTATCTACCCAATAGTAGATACCTCCGCAAACTGCAAGCCACACGCCCTATGGCCTCTACAGTACATGTTTTTACGTTACCTACAATTTGGCCTGTTATAATTTTTTTTCAGCCGTTTCAGTAGTTTTCCATGCTACTAGTTAACCCGGACGCATTCTTTTCGTTTGTGATTTGTTTTTAAAAGTATTTTAAGTTTTTACAATGCCTTTGTTTTTTTTTATTGAATTATTGTTAGTATGCAAGCCAAATGGATTATTGAATAGTGATAGTTAAACTGCAGTAATTTTTGAGTTTATGTTACAATTATTTTTAATGAGTGATATATTTGTCGACTGAGCTGACTGTTACATAGTTAATAGGGGAAAAAATCTTGTTGTTGATGAGGCCCTGGAGGAGTTGTGGAATCGTTGAGTTGACAGTTCTTATTTCTAGTAAATACTTGTTGCTGACAGTTGTATTGTAACGGTAACATTGAGTTCTATAAAAGCAAGGACTCCATGTCTAAGGAGAGGAAACATTGAAGTTATTTAAGTTTTATATATCGTCATAGGTAAGTCTTTTGGGAAGAGTTTATTTTCAATTTAACACTGATATCGACATACCATCACGACGTAGAAGAGCTAACATGACAAGTAACTAGCCGTAACTACCTCTATTTATAACATATTATTTTTGTTTTGTAATAAGAAGTTTAATTATTTCGATAGTAACTTCCGATAGTAGATAACTAGATAGCTTGGATTAGTCAGTTACGCAGGTATGCCTACGTGTAAAAACCGAGACTAGATAAAAGCATTAATAATACCTACTTCGGTATACCTACGTCACTTATATGCGGTAATCCAACAGCCGTAGTTTAGACTCCTTTAAAAGAGAAAAAGTTTGAAGTGTTGCAGTAGCTGTGTTCGTGTCAGTTTTTTTTTTTTGTATTATTTGAAAAACAATAAGCTTATATTGTTTTCCAGGCATATTCTACTGATTTTTCTATTATGAATTGATGTCAGCAAAATATCAGATACCTACACTACAAGCTACAAGGAGCTACTGACTACCTACTTTACAAATTATAGAAACCCTAGTTTGTGCAATACATAAGTACGGCCTAAAAAAATAATGAGCGTTTTTTTAAAGTTTGTACTTAGTTATTTGTATTGTTGCCAACCCGCACTAGGCCAGCGTGGTGGACTATAGCGTAACCCCTGAACCCCTCTCATTCTAAAAGGAGACCCATAAACAGTAGTGGGACAGTAAATAGGTTGATGATGATGATGATCTGTGTATACCTACGTGATCACCTTCCCATAAATATGGTTTATTTTCTCAGCATAAATAACTTAAATCAAGATACGCAATATATTTATAAAAGTGTAACTACTGATGCTTGTGCTTTTTGTTCATAAAGGTTAGCCGTCAGATGGCAGTCGTGTCGAAGGGCCCGGGCGTAACGACGACGCCAATGGAGCGCGATTCCCCCAAGCCTTTCTTATTATGTGCTTTGATTTAAAACAACACGCCCGTGGAGACGGTTTAGTACGACAAAATACTTTTTTACAAGTAAACATAACAACAAAGAATATTTTATTTTGGAGATGAGCAGAATAAAAAGAATAAACTGAATTTGAATATACTACAATGCTCACTAATTAATTACATTGTACCTATAATGTTATTCTAAAAATAAATGTATTAATATACCGAATATTTAATTACATTATATTAAAACAATTAAAAATCGGAAGTATCGTCCCATTTAAAAATAGCGGAAACAACTACCTACTTATTATAAAAGTTCCGGCAGTAAAGCTTCAAGTTATATTAAATTATTTACAGATCAAATAGTAACATCAATGTTACTAGATTCTTAAAACATATCCGCAGCTACTAATTAACAAATTTTAATGAGTTTAATATTACTCACTTGTTAAATTATACATTTGTTCATTTAGGGGTCATTGACATAGTACCAGTCCGTGCTATTTATAAGAAATCGTCTAGAATTATTAAATTAAGCAGGTAGCTTCCTTATACAAGAAAAAGTTTTTAAGAAAAAAAAACTAAAACAATGCAGGTAACACTGAAAAAACCTAATAAAAATTCTATAACTACCTACGTACTTTTCGAACTAAAAATATATTATTAACACGACTATAACTTGCTATTTATTAACTAGTACATATTAGTGATATCTTCTATTATAATTATTTCATAATTTTCAAAGTATCTATCTATGTACTTAAAATCATCATATTAGGACTTTTTTATCTGGTTCAGGACCCGACCTTAAAACACTTGGGTTTCCGGCTTACATTTTTGCCAAATCGGAATATGTAGATATACGATTTCTTGATTTCCTACTTAACCGTAGAAATATAATATCATAGTTAATTAAAACATAATTTACGCAGTAAACGTAACGAAATTTATGCAGTACCTATTCAGCCATTCCATTTCCTTTTTATAAAAGTTAGCACTGTTGTTCATATGGATGCCGTCTACTCGTATGTTTTATTGTTCTGGATACAAGCAAGGCAGTTTTCGTGGTCGTTGGAGCGTCAAGTGAGTCCAAACGCCTACAATTTCCCACCGGGAGTATCCCGCACCCCGGCACCCGAAGCCTTATTACTAACTAATTAAGTCACGCAACAAATACGTTAGGAATCTATTTGGCTGTTAGGAAAATAACCAAAATTAACAGCCGGCTATGACGACATCTCGCCTAGAACGTGATTGTTTTTTGTCACTGCTCTTGTACTTGGGTGCTCGTTGAATAATGCCTAAACGACCACACGATCACATAGTAAATCACTCACGATTTACATAATGACCGACGTTCTCGTTACTGTTACTTATATTCATTAGATAAATTAAGACTACTAACTACTAAGTAATGTCATTATTTCAGTCTACCGACTACAGCTAACGACGACCCTGTTCAAGACACGGACGATATTAGCTATTGCAATAGCATAAAAAAGGTCAATTGAGGGTTTAAAAACTTTTAATAGTCGTAAAGAGGTGGTATTACTATAAATATGTTTTTATTTTTTTAATAATAATTAAGACGCGATTGTGTGGCTTGCGTCACTTGCGTGCAAGCAGCAGCCATTGAAGCGCGTGCAAGGCAGCGAGAGTGCATTCTCAGCTATCTAATGACAATGACAGAGCATCCCCGCTTTCCAAGTTCATTGACAACGAAAGTGTTGCGCATGCGTGAAAACTCGCGCCAATTATAAGCGCAAGCGGCGGCGGTGGGCGCGCTGGCGCAGCGGTCGTTGCGCGACGACGCGCCCGGCTGAGCTCGCTTCATTGCCAAGGCCGGCGTGCTTTCTCCACGATCTACGAGCTATTACGTGGCACTCGGGACCGCTTGTATAATGTGATGTAATTGGAATTTGTTATGCTTTGGTACCGATAAAGTGGAATTGAGAAAGACTGACAGTATATAGTAAAATTACGTTACCACGATAAGACACGGCTTCAAACACCGCGTATTGTTATTGTAATTCAATAATGTTAGTATTTTATGATGTATTCATTACATTAAAAGCGTTATCTTGTATAAATTGTATGCCACCATTAAATGGTATTTCCGTCGTAATCATTTGAACTGATAAATTATGATTGCTCGTTGTTCTTGACCTAATCTCTCGATGTCGTACAGAGTACCAGTACGTTTCCGTAATACCTACCATGCTTCATTGATGGACCGGTCAACATCGTAAACAATGCGGAATAATATTTAAAACACAAAAAAAACGTAAGTAATAGTACATCTAAAGTACTCAAAGTGGACGCGTTACAAACGGCAAAACCTGTTTAATATATTAATAAACAAGTTATCGATAGGAACTGATCTTTCTACGTCATAGAAAAGAATGTCGCGTATGTGATCAATTGACCAGACAAATCTCCACCTCTAACGGACTGATTCATGTAATTCAAAATAAGTTCTCAATGTGTCTTTAGACGGGACTATACCGGAAGCCAGCGGTTGTCAGACCAAACTCAAGGTTAATACGTAACAAAATCATTTAACTTACACAAATTGAAGAGGTGAAAAAAAATAATTGATTCAATTCGTCGGTAGTTATTCACGTGTGACTACAATTCTCCATATTGAATGAGATTTAGAGAAAACGGAAAATAGGTACCTACAGCTGGAGCTGACTACGGTTCACTAAATGAAACAGCTTCCTGAAATATTTCATTAACTTCTTAAAACAAAAATGCTGTCTTCAAGCGATTTTTAATTTACCTCAACAACCGGATAAAGAATCGTCGAAGAAAAGTAAAGAATCGTCACAATCGAACATACTAATATTAGACGCGTCGATAACCTCCTTTTCAAAGTCGGTTAAAAAGCGTTCCAGAGTGGCGTTACTGAATAATGTGCACAAGGTTATCTAACTGTTCCAGATACAGAGTAAGTACCTCTAAAAATGGTTTTGATAATGTTTTACTTGCCAAGCTTTTTTTAGTTTTTACCACGCAACTTGGGACTGACATTTGGAGACTGCAAGAGGCTGACTTGATTGATTGACATGTTAGTCTACCCGAGGTAGGTAGATCTATAATAAAATAGAAAATCTTGTGACGTCAAGTTATACGAGAAACTGACAAACAAAGTACTTATATTCCCTATTCAACCGCGATAATTTTAGTCGCAAAATACTAATTTGTAAACATCATATGTTAGCGCGGTCTTCCTTATCAAGAGTAGGGATTTCCCAAGATACAAAAATATGATGTGTTAATATGCCTTCGGCATTAAGTCCGCCTCTGTACTATTTGTGCATAAAGTATTAAATAAAAAAATAAAAAAATAAAAAAAAAATAACTAAAACAGACTTCCTATATGGCATAACTGAATCTCCCGTGCACGTAATCTACCTAATTAGATACAGCACTTCCACACTCAGTAGGCGTTAAGTCATAGTTTGGTATGCGATCTCATTGACGAGCGTTGAACCGGGAAGTGTCTGACAACTCGACTTGTACTATCACAATAGATATTCCAGACTTGCAGGACACAGTGATGCGTGTTGCATTAAACGTTATAATGGTATTTTGTACATATAGGATGTACAGCTTCGTTTCTAGAGGTTTCTTTTATTGTGTTTAATTTGGACCCGCTATCAGAATATTTTACTAATGTTATCTACTACTTAACTAACTCAACTTTCCTACAAAGTATACGCAGGCTACTTCATATAATTAAGTATAATCTTCAATACCTTTGGTTTGAAGCAATGTTTGAAGTCAAAAATTTCCGTATACTTAATGAGTAAAAGTTTTTGTCATATTAAGTACACAGTTTAGCTGCATACCTAGCAATAATAATGCAATTTATTGTTAGACAATACGTACTTAGTTCTATTTATTTGTGGTTGTCTCGTGGCAACCCTATAAGTACAGTGTAATAGGAAGTAATAGTTAGGCTGAGACTGAGATTCGATTCTGACGCAAGCGGACGGCCGCTGTGGGCGTTTGTAGGCACATTTAGCTTCCGTGTCAGTCTGTCAAGTTGTGTGCCTATCGTTTCTCGCACCCACTGCTGGCTCAACTTGCTAATTTATGACGTCCGTCGGTTATGCTATCCGCAGTCTGTCCGCCTTTTTATTCACGCTGTAATTTATAAAATTTATATTTCGTCAGTATTTTCTGGTTAGGTATCAAACTAAAACTTAACAAAACTAGAACAGAAACATGTAGCGGTCATTCATTACGGTTTTTCATAATTACCTTCATTTGAAACACTGAAATTCAAATTAATATTTTTTACTTATTCTAAATGTGCACAGAGGAGTAATAAAAATTAAATACGTTTACGTACGTACATACACGCAAAAAGTTGAGTGTTGTTCTCAAAATACGGAAGTAAAGTAAAATATTTGAATTGGTAATCATTGTATAATCTCGCATAATTCAAGTCTTATCCGATTAAAATAACAATAATTTAAAACACTGTAGGTACCACGTCATTTTCATAAATCTGTGTGCCAGCCACCTGAATCAAAAACATCTCATGGCCGTCTAACTTTTTTCAGATGGATCTGGAAATGTAATGCAGGGATAAGTATGAACAATTTGTTGAGTTTGGAAATTTTAGAAGCAGGCGTTTACCAAAAGCCAATGAAGCAACGCGTCACTGGGCGTGTTTACGCACCATGTTTGTTCATTGACAAAGCCTACATTATTGCGCATCGTTGAACAGAAAACGTTCTGTCTACAAGAAGGTATAAAAAGTGCTGCATAATGCGAGCGCGAGCCGGACACCCACGTTGCAAATTCCCGTCCATTATCGCTTCAATCCCACGGGCTCATGTGACGTACAGAAGCCAAAGTTGGGCGGTGCCAATGCTGAGATTTAGTTTTTGTGTACAATGACATTCTTTCCAGCAGATCACGCGAAACAGTATTCACAAGAGGATACTATTCCAAATGCCTGGAAGGCAGTCAACGACAATACGTATGTTCACATGAATACAGAAACAGCTATTTAAATTACAGCAGAACTAAGAACAGCTTTAAAATATGGAGCTATAAACGCACGCACACATTATTACCTGTAAAGTAGTAATTTTACATCAAACCAGAATAAAATAATAGATTTCAATAAAATTACATCACCACAAAACCCGACTTTTCTACTCAGAAAAGTGAAGTATAATGGGATGATTTTATTCTGCGGTAACACGATTAACACCATGCTATTAAGGTAGATTCTCTGTTCGTATCGTAAACTCTCGTCATAAGTTCATAACTAAGATAAATAATGCTCTGTTATTGTTTACGGACCACCAAGCGGGGAGGCTGATGTGTAGGTGTGCAGCTCAGTATCTCCCCCGCGAAGTCTCCTCATAATCTCTGCACCTTCGTCTGTATTTTGTTAAATATTATTTTTAAACATCCTAAACAGGAGTGCACCACATGTGCCACCTGACCTCACTGAGCTTTCCCACGCTGCGACGCAACAAGTCCTTGAAACATAAACGCCTTAGTTAACGTTAAAGCTCGGGTAACATCTCGGAACAAACTTACTTTGAACTGTGGACGCGTTTTCATAGTCTTTAGAGACTAATTGGTTTGTTTTCGGGAGCAAATGTCTCGGTTGCAGCGAGGCCTAAGATTTTTTCTGTTTACTTAAATGATCTGGTGATTGTTTTTTAATTTATTTTGTCGTTCGACGACGTCATGTGGTTCCAATCAAAGACCGTCGGGGTTTTAATTTTTTTTACTTCGATTATCGATGACTTAGTGGGTTCAGTGTTCATTTTGTAAGTAATTATGTTTTTTAAGTTATATTTATGTGCTTTGCTGCAGCGTTAATGGACATGCAATAGTTACTTTTAGTTTTAAAAAATGTACCGCTTACTACTTACTTGATTAAAACTGCACTTCTCTAAAAGTACAATATTCCAGGGAGCTTATAGATTGCCAACTACCGTACAGTTGAAGGAGTTGGATAAGATAAGCCGAGGAAAACGTTCAGTGATGCAGAGGCTTCTGAGTGTACCTATGTCCAAAGTGGACTACTTAATAATTGAGATTTTTCAAGAAGTTTCTTCCCTTCACAGACATCATCATTCCGCAAGGATATAAACGCAACATCGATAGCTTACATGTTGCAGTATTACATAAAGCATGTAAGTAAATAGGATTACGTTACATTACGTTGCTATGTTGCTAAGCCGGGAACCGCGCTTATTTGCCCACCGTTTCAGTTCAAGCGACAAATTCACTTTCAAAGCGTCAACTTGTAAGTCAGGAACTAAATGAATTTAACTATTAATTACCCGCGAGTCGTTATTCCGACGGACAAGGAAACAGCGCCCGCGCAGTCGCCGGTGACGTCACGCACCGAATTAACCCGATTCTGAGAATTGAACCGTTGTATGTCAGTGCACTTGTCTTGATCGCGCGCGCACGTGTGGACAACGTACACAAGTACATACATGGATTTGTTATGTTATGAATTTTAACATTTAAGGTTTACAAAAATTGTATAACTAAAATACATTTCCGAATATGTCTAAGTAGTTTATATTCATATATATATATAACAAATAAAATTCCTAAAATACTTAGCATTAGGAATATACATATAAATCATCAACGCTATGAATATGTAGAGACTAAAGACATGGTTTTATTCTTAGTGTGTCTAAACACAGTAGGTAGACACATCTACTTGTAGCATAGATAATGATAAATTGACTAAAAATAAATAAATAAATACCTACCTACCATTTATGTTTCAGTTCGCACTACCTGCGATTTAAGCTGGATTAGGGCTTTAATAATTGTGTATCTATTCAAGAAGATTACAGATATGCACCAAAGTTTAATATTCTGATTTTAAAATTTTAGTATTCTGAGTTAAGTATGTCCTTATTAGTTCCAACGGTCGACATGTTGACTCCCTTATACGCGAATTGATTACATCATATCTGTATTTCATATCTTCTTCCTCAATTGAATATTGTGTTGCGGGACCAAACCAGTTGTTACGCTACAACTATCATTACTAGAATACTAGATACATGTACATACTTGACAGTTGTAACTTGTCTGCCGAACGGATATCGACAGAACCTCACATTTAGCTGCCAGTGTAATGACCTCAACATCAATATTTCAGCCTACCGATTAAATTACGATGACATAAATAGTTTAAGAAACACGTAACAGCTCATTCGGTTACACCGGTTACACGGCAGAAATGGTGATACAGGTAGCTATTTGGTCTCCCGCCGAGTTTTGTATGAGACTTCGATCACTTATAATCCTTTCAACAAAGATAATAAGTAAGTTCTGCACTGAACCACTTTAGGTGCCGATAAAGTTTTAGTTTACACCGAAAAGTCGTAAAATATTGCTTTTATTAATCGAATAGAGTAGCCATTAAATCAAAATGTACCAAAGATTTCAATATTTATATCTTTATGAGTAGGTACTTCTTATTTACATTATACTAATTTAAACATCGATTTACCAATGAATAATTAATCGGTAATAGATTACGTGGGTAGGTTTGTACCTAATAAAATAGTGACGTGTTTGGAACCATTTAATAAATATAAGTTTATCAATCCAAAAGGAAATTATAAAGGTAGGTGGTAATGCCTATGAATTTTAACACTTTTAGGATACCCGTAATCACATACAATTGTGATATTAAAATATCACTAAAAATTGTGTTTACAAACTAATTTTGTATAGGGAACTGGGTACACTATCCACCTCTTTTGAAAATGATAAGGGGTACCCTTTACCGATAACACTATAATTCTACATCCTATTAGCGTACCATGTGTATTTTGAAAGTCCCACTGTGTATGTTTAATATATTATTATATGAAATACTATATTGGACCCACCACTAAAGTGTATGGTGGGTAACTATGTAAAGTATTGTACGAATTTATAATGAAACTATCTCTCTAATCGTAATAAAAGTAATCTATCTCCATGGCAAATATTATACTCACAAGGTCATATCTACCTACTTCGTAATTACGCGTGTCTGTGTATTGTACAATACACAAATTATTGATAATATTGCTAACATTTCCTTATTGCAATGTTATTAAGTTTGTATGTTACAAACCTATAGGAAGTCTTAAACCATAGCACAGCGGTTTATATTTAATGTTTAAAATATACATATTTAGGACATATCTATTTATGTTTATTTTGAACAGATTACCTAGATAAATATGGTTCCTAAACGGAAGACCTCACGCAGCGTCGAACGGCCTCTCCGCTCTCCGGGAGTCTCGTCACTCTTCCCATACAACTGTCTCTCCAATCACATACACGTGCAAGTGTACCGATCCATCTATAATAAGAACAAAAACAAAAAATACTTCAATGAAGTGTGAAAATGTGTGAAAGCAGATTGAAAGAAGTCACAGACTTTCTTTAAAAATACGTCGGTGCCTAATAACTATGATCATTTATTGTTGTTGGGAATTAATATATCTCATATTGTATATCACGTGCTGTACTATCTATTTCCGTTTAACTTTAATAACAATAACAAACCAATATTGTTCACAGGTATTTATGAAGAAAAATTTGCTAATGTGCTATATAAATAGCAAATTTTACGCATATTTGTTATTACATCTCTTAATATTATTTAGCTTGGCATCAGGGAACAGAGAAAATGGTACTGATAGTAAACCGGAAGTCAAAGCCCGGAAAAGCAAGGACGTCACCGGATGCTTTCCCCTACTACCCCATCATCCTCTCCCGCTTCCGGTCACGGGACTTCCGCGCCCAACTTTTCAACTGGCAGTAGGCGGAAAACACATAAATAAAATTGCATGCGGAACAATTTTATAACACTTCACATACTAATGGAAGTATTATAATTTTTATGATTCATTTTCCTTGATAGATTCTGCTTCCCATTACAAATCGTGTTTTTACGAAGAATTAATAACATGAATGGTTAAAAAGACCTGAAACCTCCAAAAAAGTCAAAGACATATTCGGCATCTATATGATTTTTTTACTTATAATATCTTATCTCGATATAGTTATGTATATACTTATTCTAATTTCGCTAATCCTCTTTGACTTGCGAGGCGATATGATTGTGAATCAGAGATAGAAATATGATAGGCACGATGTTGCTTGACGCAACTCATTTACTCAAGTATTTATTAGTAGCTGACTCATCATTACGATTATTAGGTATAAATAATAACACATAGATAATTAATAATCTATTGATTCATTAGTATTTTCAAGTTAATATTTATGTGACCACCTCTTTTAAATCAATATTATTTTTAGATTTTGAACTGAATAGTTAATGCAGCAATTATTTTCAAAATCGTTTGGTGTGCCAATCTCAGGCGCAGACTATTTGACAGCCGTCAACGAAGCTTTCAAAGCCAGAATAAAAAGTATACATTGCATAGTAATACTGATCATTGCAAAACATGTAAAAACTGTCTGGTTATTGGCACATGTGCCAAATAATTTCTTTTCTGTCTACGAACAACTAATGAAGCTGTGTACCTACCTACATATTGCAATCGACATGCATCAGGCAATGTAGATAAAGCAAGTTAAGTATTACAAAGGTAAGTACTTATTTTACCTAGCCCCATTTATGACAGTACCTACGTCATATAATGGAAATCCATTTATTCCTGTCAATATACGCTCGTGCCAAACCAGCAAAGTTTCAGCAGTAGGTACTTACCAAGATATTTGATTCCAATGTAAGTAGTATCTATGAGGCATCATCAGCAATGCATGAAAAGAGAACTAAAGAAGATTTCAAAGCGATCATTGAATACACGCGGTGTAAGTTACAAGCCTTCACTGTCTCGGTTTGATTTAGCGTAAAAACATTTTGAAGTTGAACGTGGTGAGTTAGCCTTACATTTTTCTTATTAAGGAAGCCTTTATCAGTGTGATATATGATACTCTGCAGGCAGCTGGCGCCTACCGCTTCCGTAAAATGGGTGCGATTCGACTCCAATCGCGGAATTTGATCTTTTATTGATGGAAGCGAGATTTCAGCATGTATCTGACAGGGTGATCTGTGTTGTCTCGTGCGCATGTCATCCGTAACCTGAGATGTGGGCACTTGGGCAGGCTTTTGTGGTAGCTGTACAAAAGACAGCTTGAGCCTAAAATGGTATGATAAAAACGGATTTTGAATTGTCATCCTCATCAGCCGCCGCGTCTACCTGACATATTAATTTGCCGGGTGAAGTCTGATATTTTAACTAAAATATTATCTAAATTCTCCAAAATATAAACCGAATTCAATGAAAAGAACTTTAAATTATAATTATTTTATGTGTAATTTTTCGAAACAAGTAGAGTTTTATATACATTTTCAATTTACAGCCATAGTAATTGCGACAATACTACAATCGGGGTGCAAAAGCCTTTTATCGTAAAATAAATAAACCTAAAAACTTTGAAATGAATATAAATTTTATGACTTTATCTATTGCGAACAAAGCTAGCGCGCGTAGTATTGGAGTCGTCGACTTGCGCCCTACATGCATAATGCGCGGTGTTACGGCGCGTTACGTGTGCTGCGCGGGCGCAGGCCGTTATGCAAGCGGCGCGGAACCGGCCGTGAGAAGCAGCGCAACACCTGTAATACACTACCACCGCTAAACGCGCATGAGCAGTTGAGCACGCTTGCAAGTCGCCTAACGGCAGCACACCTCATTATAACTACCACTGATCAGCCATTGTGAAATCACGTCATTGAATTAATTAGGGATTACAAGTCTAACAAAGTTTGTAGCGCGATATTGGCCACGCTTACCACACAAGTAAAAAATGCAGACGAAGATGTTATTCTCTCTTTTATTTTGGATAGATTTTTTCTAGCTAAGTAGCAAGTGATCATAATACATTGACCAACATTTGTGTTTGACTTAAAATAGAAGGCAGTCTCTGGCAAAACATTCTGAAGTTACAATGTACCTTAGGTACACTTTCCAATTTGATTGTTTCACGATAAAATATTATTGTCATTGTAAAACTGCAACAAACAACACAATTGAGGAACTCAAACATCTCTAATACTATAAAAGCGTTAGAATAAGTATCGTTGCCAGACGCCAAAAAATACTTGTCAAGAAGACGCGTATGTTGAACAAACATGTGCGATGCAGTTCCTTAAAAAACTCGGTGGCCTGAAAAAAAATAAGAAAAAAAGACACTCTAATGCTGAAGCTTGCCCGTCTGACAGGAAATATGATATTTTATTTTGGGCGTGGGATCAAACCGAGTCGATAATTTGTGTTCCGAATAGAACATCAGAAGCAACGGTGAAATTAAATTGTTGAAAACGTTTTATGTTAAGCATTAATAAAGAAGAGAGTCCTCTACAATAAAAAAAATATCTTTGAACATAACTGAATAGGTAAGACGTCGGTATTTCAAAGAAAGTGTCACAATATGATATTCTTTTATATTTTTATAGAATGACACACATTATTAAGGAACAAGACTATTTAGAGAATATCTTTTCGGTCTGCTTGAAGACAGTTTAATCTCCCTATCCCGTCTTCGATGTTTTTCCTTGTTTCAGTTCCTTTGTCTTCATTATAAGTAGACGCACGTGTGGATTTAATATTCGTGGACTACTTTCGTAGTTATTAATAATAAATAAATAGTTAATATTAAATATTCTGGGACACAGCACCACCTAGTCCCAAACTAAGCAGACTAAGAGGTAAGAGAAGCAAGACGAGAGATTGTAGGTACTATGGGTATTCTAGACAATTAATGTAATGGAAAAAATGTATAGAAGTATTTTTCTTTTGTAATTACATACTTATAAAATATAAGAAACACCCAGACAAACACAAACACCTATGTTCATCACATAAATATATGTGTCTTGTGAGAATCGAACCCACGACCTCGTGATCAGCATTTAGGTACTCGAACCAGTAGTAGTCGCTATCGATATGTAACGTACTTCTTGATTAATATTATTATAATCTGTACGTATGTTATTGGGTACCATACAAGTGTAGTCGGGAGATGTCCGGCGGGCGGGGGCCCGCCAATGCTCGAATCAATATCAATCAACATCAATCAGCACCCGGAAGCCTTGTAGCTGGACCAACTGATTGTTCGTTGGCGACGATGCGTGCCACAAATTCACATATTTATTCACTAACCATGTCATTTCCCAGTTCCAAACGTTTTTTCTATAATGTGAGCTTTTAAGTTCAATCATTTTCGCTTGAATCAATTCACATAATATCTAATTGTACTTAGTTAAGAAAATGAAGAGTTGATTCTATGTATACCTAGTACCTACTATATTACAATAAGTTTGGCTTGCAATACGTTGACTTACAGGAGATGTGTAGTCAAATATAAAAATACATAACAAATACAAATCCAATTTGTGGCAACTTTTACCCACCGGTCGTCTGGCATGCGACATACGTGCCCCGCCCAATCCCAGCAGTGCGACAAAGTGGGCTAGTAAAAAAAATACAAATGCGTAAAGGGACTATTATCAAGTCGTCCAGTAAAAAAATCATTATCTGACTCGTTACCGTTTCAGGAGCTACTTTCAAAATTAATCAGTGTGTCGTAGACACTGGTTTAGTTTAAGACAACAATTCGGGTCACAGATGTAAGTAAATTATTTTACGACATTACAGCTCGTATACAGTATGTCATTCCTAAGACTTAGTTGAATACAAAACGGTGTTGACAAAAATGACAAAATCTAAAGAAAACTCATAAAGATAAATGCTACAATTATGTATGCTCAGGTAGACGTACATAATTTTGAATCGTTTATTAAAATAATCGCAGTGTAACATTATTTTATTTCCATAAGTGGTCAGAAAGTAAAATAGAAGAAGTAACTTTCAGCCGTAAAGATTACCTGAATCGTGCTCGGTACTTAACTGTAGCAGTTACGTAATAACGAGGGGGTACTAAAGAGCTCCTTATATGTTAATATGGCACATGACGGTGTCGTTGCGCCTATAAAATCGTCTGAAGTGTAAACACACGTAAATATCGCGCCACACGCACTCGTAAAATCTATTTCTCGCGCTATTGCGGCTCGTAGGCACTATACAAATAATTTTATTCAGAGGACAATCAACATTAAAACCAAAATATCACTAGAACTGATCTATAAACAGCACGAGTTAAACTTTCCATTGCGTCGAGTTGGATACCTGTGTATGTACGTAAATAAATAGGTGTGGGTAGCGTATTCCACCTATGTATAAGTATGTAAAAGTTTATTCTAAGAAGGAATTTGTGTGTTAATGCAGATATTTTTATAAACCATTTCTGTACCTTATTGTATGAAAACCAGAATTGCTACAGCACCCACGTTTTCCAAAGTGTTTAAAATAAAAATAGGCGTCTGTTCAGTATGAAATTGCTGATGAAACGGCTATAAATATGTTTGGTGGGTTATTCATCAAAGTCTCTCGTATATTATTGTTTAACCTACGCGACGGTTTGTGGACAAAGACAGTGAGTCATCGACGAGATTATAAGGCCTAATATTACTACTTATACCGAGATCACAACAACATACGATGCGCGACATCGCGCTCCGCGTCTCTATGTAGACGATACTAGATTCTTGATACGAATTGTTAGGCGTAAGCATTGTCGCCTAACTCCTCCTAACCGGCTGGACCGATTTGGTTTAAAATTTTATATGTATATTTCAAAGGGTTCCTGAATGGTTTGAAAACACAATTGGACCCGATAGGCGATGTTGATATCGGTATGTATTATTAATTTTGAAGGCGATATGAAGTTCGCAAGTTCTATATAATATGTTCCTTTGTGGTCTTCCACTTAGATATACACACAATACCCTCTCATAATCACGTCCTCCAAATGGGTGGCAAGTCAATCTATGTATTCCTGTGTTTAAACACGATGACTCTTAGGCTGATTTGGCTGATGATGTTTATGAAGGATGTTGTAATTGTTGAAAAGTGTCTTTAGGAGAGCATCCATTTACGGTAGCGTGTGTGTCATTAACTCATAAACAAAATAAATTTGAATACCAAACTACCTACAAACATATTGGTTAAAAATGTGCGTAATCATTATAACAATTTCTAAGTCATATAACATGAACAAGACACGATTGACGCAAGTCTTGAGGAAACTGTCTTACATAAATTTTATAGATTATTGGAAACCAAACAAGGAAATTCTTCAACTTAAATGTTAGCAGCAGTTCTAGTGCTACCAGGATTTCCCCAAAGAAATTGTTAGAGCAGTGTTTTAACGATAGGGACGGTACGACTTATTTTAGTTTTGATCACAAAGCTATGTTTAGTTAAAACCAAAATACCTACTAAAGTTTAAATTAAAATATTGGTATTTTGGTTTAAATTATGCATAAAGGACAAAAATATGAATTGTGTAACAAAGAGATGATGATGAAAGTGATACAATGTGGTTGTTTATACGAAATATTACAATGAGAATAACGTGAATTTATATACCTAATGTAAATAAATATGAATATAAAAAAACCACAAGCTTTTAAAGTTTCGAAATGCTATCGATAGGTACAGTTTATTGTTCCCAGCAACAGGTTTCATTTTATCCGGGTTCTTAAGATATTACTACCTACACGTAATTAAAAACCAGATGTATGATGACATCTTAAAACTTCGATGACGCCAATTCCTACGTAAATGTTCCAGTATTTACCAGAGCAACATGGCGCTTACAAATACGTCTAAATTTTAGTCTCTCTCCGTTCATCTAATATAGTATTTTAGAGTCTACAATATTATAATAGATGGACTATTATATAGACTATTATAATATATGGAATAATCTACATGGTAATGATGAAACCAGTTATACAAATATATCCAAAAGGATGTATTATGATTATTTTTACCGATCCGCTTAGAAAAAATTGTTTTGAAGTCCGACAAGAATGACTACCTACTTTTATATCCAACAGGAATAGATCCGCATTGGCCAAAAATTAACTGGGCTGCATTGAAGTATTTTTTTAATAGATAGACTTTAATGCATACAATTTTAATAAGTAAGTACATTTGTATCAGTCACATCCAGGATTTTTTTTGTTTTCTTATTTCGATTTCTTAATAATATTACTTTATAAAGATAAAATATCAAATAATTATCAAAGATATTATATAATTTAAGAATTGGTAGTTTCAATCATCCACACGTGTCAAAAATCTTATCAATATGATGATTTGTAAGGAAATGCTATCTTAAGAGATATAAATTTATCAATTAAATATTTATATCAGGTAACATGGAATAGAAATGTTCATTTATCAAATTACTATGTACTACGTTATGAGGTACTTAGTCAAAATATATGTGATCATGGAGCATTCATAGCTACCGTAAACGGTCAAGTACATACACCTATGATTGCAGACGAGGGTCGATATTTTTTTAAACCAATAAAAATAATATTAGGATGATTGGTAGGAAGAGAATATAACAAAACTAAAAGGCAAATAAAAATCATAATAATAAAAAACCAAAAAAATGGTTATTTGAAGTTTTCACATAAATTTTGGGATTATGTGAAAAATGTGTAAATATAAAGGTTGTAGATCTTTAAACGAATTACCTTTAACCTTTAACTTTTTACAATAGGACTTGTAGTTTTGCTGGAAATCAAAATAAACCGGTTTTTACCCTTAAAAACTTACCCCCATCCGTTTTCCGACCTCAAATCGACCGTATTATTTTCCTTTCATTTTTGTTATATTCTCTTCTTTTTCCAATGGATTCCATCCCACTACCTATTATTTTTATCACTTTTTAGTATTTTCAATGGCTTCAGCCATAGATTAATATGTTATATTGGATAGCTTCAGCCCTGGTCTATTGTTGAATTATACAGTTTTAATAGAAATTATTATGTTTTTATTTCAATCGATCATCTTCCTAAGGGAAAGAATATGAGTAGACCAGGTATAGAATTATACATTTTTTTAATAACATTACAGCAAAGGGATCGGAACTTTATTCACATTCACCCATAAGAGGTGGAATGTATTTTAAAAATTTAACATGTATCGGTATTGAAAAGTAACCCGTGACGTTGTCTCTTAAATGTCCAGCGGCTATTTGCATGAAGGCATTAGCCTGTGGGACTGGTGTTGCCCGAGGGGTTGCTTTGACGAACAATTCAGCCCTTAGCCCCGGAGGCAGCCAGATCCTGGTTCGAGGGTAACAGCGCCAACTGGCGCCGAGCCGCGCCGTATCGCCCCACAGTCCGCAACAATTAAAGTAGATGGAACGTTTGGAGAGATTCCAAATCCTGTCGTAATGGAGAAATAGGTACTAAGTAGGTTTTTTTTTTCTTTCTATAAACAAAATATTAAAATTGTATGATAGTAAATCCTTGGCTTTTTGAAATTTTAACTTAGAATGGAAGAATATTTTGTTCTACAGAAGTTTAGTTGTATTTTGTGCTTTATTTTGAAAGATGTGTTATGTCTCCTTCTCAGTTATGGAGTTCACTACTATTACTTACCAGATTCCCATCGACCTTTACCAGGTCGTCGGTCCATCTCGTTGGAGGCCGTCCCACACTGCGCTTTCCGGTGCGTGGTCTCCACTCGACAACCTTACTGCCCCAGCGGCTATCAGTTCTTGAGCTACGTGCAGCTATGTGAGCTTTGTGCTAATATATATTTAGTGATATTCTAACATAATTTTATTTTTACCTACCAAAATTTTGATATAATAGGATCCTCCTCCAAAGTCAAACACAAAGTATTCGGATGCCATGTAATATGTAATGGAAACTTGGGTATAGGAACAGGAGGCGGCTTGATGTAGTTAGGGACTAATTGAGTCACGGAAGTCGCGTTATCTTCACTCAATTGTATCTCTGTGATAGGTACCTACGAGACGAGCGAATATCACAATATATAAGTACAATTAGATCTTGTATATAGATTAGAGAATGTCTTTATACCTGTTCTGCTTCGATTTTCTTTCGAGGATTCAGTATTATTAACGGAGGTAGATTGGACTGCGGGGGTTCTTCTTGATTCACTAGTGATAATTTCGACGGCATGTTAAGGAATTACATAATTTGCCCTGTACTTGCGTGAAGTATGTTTATTTACAAGTGGACAAAGCATGACGTCTGGGTCTGATGTTCAATCCAGAGACTACATAGAGATAGTTAAAGACTAGCAAGTCGTTGCCACGGTTTAAATAGGTGCAGGCAAACCTCTTTACTGTTTTCTCGGATACACTTACAAAAATAGCCATGTATTGTAAATAAAATATTTTTAGCAAAAACCCGCGATAATAAATAACGCGTGAACGAAGGCCAAATAACGTAGAAAGATAAATTTGTTAGTTTAGTATACTTACTAGACTTTACGTGTAGATTCCTCTATATGTATATTGCTTTAGTTGAAATAAATTTTGTAAACTTATTAGGTACCTAGCGTAAACGAAATCTGTTTAACGGTCTATTTAAAACTGGCATAATGTTTAAATGATATATTTTCGTTAAGCGTATTAAGGTATGATAATTGTAGCCCATCACCTCTAAATGTTAAGTCGAGCATGTGTTATCTACAAAATTTGCATTTGTGCCTAAAAACTGCGCCATTTTATAAGGCAAGTAAAAACATACCGGCGAACTGTGAGTGTACTTACACCTCTGGCTAATTGGCGCATTATAATACCTTACACCGAAACTTATCCTACCTATACAAAACAGTCGTTGTAGCCATAGCGCCCCAGCCCGATTCATAGATTTTTCTTTTAGAAAAACTTTAATTGATACATTTCCATCGAAATGGTACCTAATGTTAAAAGTTTTTATGTTTAGGGACTTCCCTAAGACCATCTACGTATTCAAGATAAAATAGCAAACTGGTAATGGAGATATCCTTAGATAAAATATGTATGTAACCTATGCAGTTGAAATAGTTAAAAACTAGTGTTTAAAAAAAATGTGTATACATCCGATTAAAATATCGTATTATGTTGGGTATATAAACAACAAAAAAGATAATTATAATAAAGACTGTAAGTAAGAGTAACTTATCATTGACAAGAAATATAATTAGATGAGTCCGATACCTGAATGTGTTTAATGCCTTCCATATGAACAGAACTTACTTAATATTGTATCGTCGTGTGTACAATATAATGTCGTGAAAGCCGCAGTTGGTAAGACACGGTTGCGCAGTCGCCGCGACGCGTGACGGTGACTCCCGAGGGAGCGGAAGTCTTGCGCACTTCCGCTCGGCGCACACGCCGGAGATCCGGTCCACTTGTACGATCACGACGTTCCACCGACCGACGCTTTAACGAACATTACACTATTCATTTCATACATAGTGATTTAATGTTGTTGCTGTGGATAACGGCTGAATAAACCCTGCTCACCCCAAGGAGCGTACCGCAGATAATTTATATTGCTAAGTGAACAGAAAAACGCGATAAGATGCGTCAGCGGTCATGTTTCTTACCCACCAATTAATATTCTTTATTTTAATTTCCTAGAATTTAATCTATTATTTATAATAATCATTGTACAAAATTTCATTTGGTAGTGGTAAAAAACATCTACACATTAAAAGCTTTTGGACCAAATAAGGAGGTAGCATTTCTACACATTATAAACTTTGTAATCTAACCCATATGCACACAATGCATTAGCAAGTATGCATTCCGCGGAACACTGGCACTTGTTAAACCCACAGAACCAATAAATATCGTCGTGAACTCGTGAGTAATCACATAATCTTTGTAATCAGTTTTGTTAGGAATTAAAAGCGTTCCCGTGTAGACTAAACAATGAGATCAGCTGAACCTATTGCGGGTATGGCGTTAACGTCGGCTATTTAGTCGACAAAGACATCGTTTCTATTCGGGCAGCCTGCGCCCGCGCCGGGATCGTGTTCAAGTATGTAAACAAGCGTCAAATTATTCCTGGTTATTGTTATGATGAAATCTGTTGCTGCGTCGCTAACTAAACGTGGTTGTAAGAGATTCAATAAATATTATATCTAAGGTAGGTATTTATAGCCTATGCCCACGCCCAGGTGGCGGGGATCCATGAGGATTTTCCGCACCAAAAAAAGGTAAGTATGTATAGCGTAGCGTAACTATGTGTAGCCTATCAGAGATCTCGAATCCCAAATGAATTGGGACAGTAGCGAAAGAATTATTGTAATATGTAAGTGTTAGGCTGATATTCAGAAACGAAACTCAACATGAACTTATGCTTCCGTATGTCAAATTTGGAGCCTAAATTTATGCTTAGTTTCATCTCTGAATATCAGCCTCAGTATTAAAAAAGCTCTTAAGCTTGTGAGCTTAGTTCGCTTCAGCGACTCCTCTGGATTTGCAGATCCACTTACCATCAGAAGCCTCGCCCGCCGCTTATTTGCCGAAGTCAATAATAAAAAATAGCAGCCAATTTCTGATTTAGGAGCAGTCAAAATCAGATGAGTACTTTAGGCGCTGTAGTGGAACATACGTAAATAGGAAGATACATAGACTGCCTAATATAAAACCCTTCCTTCGTCTTTTTGCCGTGTCGTCGGGTAAAAAAGCAGCATGCACCAATATATTAGCGATCTTTACTATTTCATGTTCTATTTCAATCATCCGAAAATTTAGGTAAGTGTTTTAAATTCACAGATCAGATTAGTGGTCAAAAGGTTAGTGGGAACATTTAATGCATCCATTTGAGTGGGGTAGTCTTCCAATTTATTTTTAGAACTGGCTTAGATAATTTAGTTGAATTATCTGACAATGTTTCCATAGTTATTGCCCTTGTTCCGTCGTAATGTTGATTGCCTTGATTGATGGTGGCGCCCTTGACCGACATTCCACCTATCCTTATACACATAAAGCATCTATTTTATTATTATTTTTACACCAATTTAAATTTCAAATAAGTTCGTTAATCTTTGGAACTTGACCGATTCATGGTGACCATTCGATTTGGGCCTGAAGTTAGATGAGAAACTTTAGATGTCAGGAGAAGACTTTTTGGGGCGATGTTGTTTTGTTAATTAAGTACACCAAGATTTTCCAAGAAAGTATTTGAGTATTTGGGAGGTGCGGGGGCAGGATAGCGCGTCGAGGTGAAGTAACGGATGAATGTCCGTGGGAACGGTCGCCACTTCCGCTCCGCTCTGCTCGCTCGCGCCTCGGCACTCTCAGCTATTTCCTTTATGTAGGGTGACCTTAAACATGGTCGAGTCAGATGAACTTTTGTCTTGGGTTTTACCTGTCAATCATACCTGTCGTTATATTGAGTTACCTAATAATTACATGAATGTCTTATAAATTTTTGCTCTTATCATTATGTGCATATTATTTTAAGATTTGTTATATGCATAGGTCAATGTCCTACAAAAACAATTCGTGGTTGGAAAAACTTACCAAATTAAGTAGATTTTTGGCTGCTGAATAAACCATCTCGCTCCGCTTTCCCTTGGCCCATGGACCTTCTGTAAGTTTGTTGGTGTCCTTAGTAGCGTTACTAAAGAACAGAAGATGGTTTTACACTAGTAGATACTTATCAGCTACTTACTACAATTCGCGTTACCCCAATGAAAAATAAATGTTTCCTTTTTAATGAGGAAAATTATTGATGTAAATTATTGATGAAAATTATACGTGTACTCCCTCAATTAGCGCAGACCACCAGCATGCACAATAAAATTAAGTAATGCAACTAAGCTAAATAATTATGTAGGTTTTAGAATTTTTTGTATACATATTATACTTAATATAACATTAAAGTTTTAAGCAAGATATGGCCACTGAGTAGGTGTTATTAAAGCAGAACGTTTGGTTCCACTACATTTATTAACGGACCGTCTTAGTTGCACAACAGGACCGTGTCGCAATGTCCCCGCTTCGTTTCTCTGGAAATTTTGCAATATTTATCAACAGCTATCGGCAAATAACAACTAACAAGATACCGTTGTTTACAGTCAGGTAACAAACGTTATTTATTATGAAAGTTCCGTACTTAGGTAATGTTTACAGTTTTCAGAACAAATCTACTCATAAACGTCTGAATATTTTGGAAAGTACAATTGCAATTCAAATTAAATAAAAAATACAGTTCTAAAATTAAATAGGGTATCTAGGTAGTAAAATACACTCCTCTTAGGAATGCCAATTAATATATTTTATAGTGTACTTTCGTAGTATTTATTACTTAAGTAATTATTGCAGGTGCATCCATAGTATCAAGGCATTGCAATAGTAAGTAGATACCTATACGAGCTACTAAACGGTTGTTGCCTACAAAGCTGGACGTTAAATATACCTAGTTTGTGTGGTGGATCTTCCCAGAGGGCTCAAGCAGCAAGCAAGAAATGCAGGCGCCATGTAGTACCTGTAGTTACGAACAAAAATTATTTAGTAAACATACACATCTTTATTTTTTATTATAAACTAACTGCAAAACAACCCTAGACAATAAAATATAAGTTGCCACGATCAAACGCAAACAAAAGATTTTTAATTGTAAGGAAAATGTCAGTAGAAAAACTGGCAGGGGACCATAACCTAATTGGTGTCCTCAAAAAAGGTCAAACGCAACCGTAGATGAAGTAAAATACCTACAGAGTATGCATGCAAGAATCGTAAACAACGCGTTGTGTAGTTTCAACCTACCATTAAATTATGTTATGTCCCTCCAAATCTTAACTTATTAAAATATGGAATGTTCGTTGAAAGCGGTAACTTACTAAAAAAAAGTAATCTAGTTACATAGCAATAGCTGTCCATCCGGAATGTTCGATTCAAACATCCGATGTGGCGTTTGTCCGGTCTAAATAGCATAACGACCGTCTAAGTAGGTAGTATCGAGCATTGAGCAAGTCCGTTGACCGTTGTTGTAACTTCGTAAGTACCACTTGCAGCGGTCTTGCTGTTATCGGCCGGAAGACGCGACGGAAGCGCGCAATCTCGACCAATTGGACGAGTGAGTTGTCACGCCGCGTGACCATGCCCCTTGCTCTCTACCTCGCTTTTCTAACTCGTGTGCATGTCGTCGGAACACGAAAATAAATATTGAAAGTAAATTCTAAAATATTTGTTAAGATGAAAGTTTCGTTTGTTAGGGCTTCACACAAATACAGGATATTATGATATGCTAAGGGCTTTTCTAAGTTTAGTCATATTCTAGTATTTCGTATACCTTGTAGGTACTTCATAAAATTTAGCATTGTAGGACATAAAACATCCATCATTAGATCAGGAACACAGATCGCCAGACAGACGAAGGAGGTCGCAGGGACGGAGGGAGCCCTGGCATGTTCTATTTTTGTTCATCATCTTAATTGGCGTTATGAGGCGTTGCCGTAGTACACAGAATGAGAAGTATTCACTCGGATGATTAACGCGGTGGCACAAAGTATCTTCTTCTATCTCGGAGAAAACTTGAGGATTAATGCAGATTCATTTATAATGCTCCGATTTTTATTCCGAATTAAAACCGTGGACGTATATAAAAATAAATATGACATCAACTCCTACATATCCCGTTTCAGGTCGTGTTAAAATTATTTTAAAACTAATTAAAGATAAAATAAATTTAACATATACATTTTTCTTATTACTAAATATTGTCAAAGTGATTTGAATACCACTAACGAAGAAACGAAGCAAAGCGATAAAGGCGAAAATTTGCAGATAATCATGCACAGGCACTGAAGAGGATTACACCGATTACACATCTCACTTGAGCACAGTCTCATCATTAGGAACATTAGACTGAAACACCTCATTCATCAAAATCATCCTCATGTACTTTAGGCGCTGTAGTGGAACATACGTAAATAGGAAGATACATAGACTGCCTAATATAAAACCCTTCCTTCGTCTTTTTACCGTGTCTTCGGGTAAAAACAAACGGCCTAACAAGTTGCAATTTGAAAGAAAGGAAATGTATGGAAATGACAACAGCTTTCGACAAATCGGGCTGTCAGTCTGTCACTAATGTCATTTCCATACATTTTATTTAATTCGTTTGTCGATTCGAATGTCATATTGCAAGTTGGCTAACCCCAGATTTAGTTTTTATTTATCAACATCCTTACATCCGGCTCGCCATATTATTTCGGTACTCAACGGTGCCTACTCCATGCCCCAACTTTTTTTGACATGTACTCTTTTGTATAATTTAATTATTTATTTATTTAATGTCCCAGGATATTTGTATAAACCTTGTAACTATTGGAATTAGGTAAAGTAATTAGTTCCTGTATTTTGTAAACTACCGAGACTAGTTACCGTTTACATTGGAAAAAATATTTGTCTCCAAGTACTAAAATAAATGTCCTAAAAGGTGTAGGTAATTTTTTGTTAGCTTCGAAAGGAGGAAGCTTTTAATTTGCCTTTGATGGTATTTTTTGTATCTAATTCTTGTGCTGTATGACTTAGTTTGTTTCAGATGGTGACTGAGAAAACCATTTCTTTTTAAATTGAACATTGACGTTATGCTAAAGAATTTTCGTGACGAAATAGATTCTGAGAACTAAAAAATATCTTATTTCTCAACTCCTTTTGTGGACAAAGCAGTTCCCCATAAGTAATAGAAAAATGACAGTTACACGATGAACTAATATTTTAGCAGAGCATTAGCACGGAGGCATCATACAACAATATGTGGTAACTCTAGGTGTACTTACACCAAGCGGAACCGGTAGTCTAGATAAATGCCAACATAATTTGACCTCTCGTATATTCTATTGTGCTTCATAAATGGTAATAGAGAAAGGGAACTCAAACTATCTGTGAAGGTTCTTAGTTGAGTGGTCGTATCTTTCAACTGACATTGACCTCTAGAACGGTCGTCGAGGCCTCTTCTCGGTGGCCATACATATTCATTACAACTTCATCTACATATTAATGAAGCTGAGATGAGAATAAGAAGACTACATGTTTATCTACTCAGTTTTAAATATCCTGTAGATTAATATTCCTATTCCTGAAAAGAATGTGTAAATTGTGCGATTACATTTAATTACTTATTAACTACAGGACGACATTTATTAAATGATAACTTATTAAACAAATCAATAATTAAATAAGTAAAGAACGTAGTAGACGCGTCAATTTTTATTACGTTATCACGAAGATATTTAAAGTAGGTATTTCAAACATTAACATAGATTCATTTATATCGGATATGGATACGGCAATAGTTCCTCACGGCTGTATATTGAGTACCTACGCCTAACTTAAAATGTAAATATACATAGAGGAAGGTGCGCTCCAGTTGTATAAATTGGCATAAATTAACTGCACAATAATTATAAATAACATCATATGAAAACAAAGTGTAAATGTTACCTGCTCTATCAATTCCATTAAGTTTTTTATTACTTCCTTTGTAATTCCAAGCAAAAATAATTCTCGTCGAGCTAGAGTCAAGTTCCGTGTGACCTTCAATTCGTCCGTCAGTAAAAAGCTGTTGTAGTCCTCCACATATGAGCGACACAAAAAAATAAATGAGTAGGTAAAAATAATGTGTGATCGGAAAGTCCAGAGTCATCTCGTTTACAGAATAACACTTGCGAAACCGGTTAAGAGCTCGGCGCGGACGACCAAATATCAACTTGTTACTTGGTTCCTTCCTCGTACGGACACCCGGACTCACCCGGTAGGCTACTACCTAACATTAATTAAGTATTTCAAAGATTTTAGTGTAATAGGCAAAAAAATAATTATATATTTTGTATGTCAAGATTTCAAGACTATCCATGATATAAAATCCCTCCTGGATCCGATTTAAAGTCGTAAAGCCAACCGTAAACCAACGGTGCATTAACCCAAAATATTTTTTGAACTCTGACACCAAAAGCTGCTAATTGGAATGTGCCACTCAAGGATTTTGACATATTTATTTCCTGAGTATTACCCACGTAATGATGTAAACTAAGTTAACGTGGAATCTTAAACGTAACAGAAACAGATACCGTTTTTTATTTAGAGATCATAAATGGCAATAAACAAAAAGATATATTTTATCGTCTTTCGTGCAAAACATGGCGAGAAAATTACATATTTAAAAGGCAAGATTTTCCAACTTTTCCGTTGGTGGTGCTTTGTCCCCGCCTGAAACGTAAAAAGTAAACAGGAGACGGAAGTCGTACGTAACGAACATGCAAAACCGAACGGATTTATCGATTGGAGTCCGGCAATATGGCGTCGGTTTATTTATCTTCTCTGTATCTACCCACCTTCCTGGCGCCGCACTTCCGCCGGAAACGGGCGTCGTCTCCGCTCTAACCCTTACCGCGGTTCCGGTTTCCGGCTGCCTTTGAAGTCGGTCGAAGTTTCCTCTGGCTACCCCGCCGTGTAAGAGGCTTTTTGCTTTTTGGTTCAGTAGATACGATAATTACGTCAATATTAATGTGACTCAATCAAGTTAACCGTCTTTTGTGTTTTGTTTTAAACGTTTTTGGCAACAAATGTCATTGCCAAGTACAAACAACAACCTAAGAATTTGGATTTTATTGTGGCTTCCATGAATCCAACTGACGTCTCTTGCGGCGTAAATCGCAGACGGGTACAATTAATTGAATACGTACTACTTGGTATATACCATACAGTTCCTTCTACAAAATAAACAAGAGTTCCTAATGAAATTATTTATTGCATACAATTAATATAAATTGGGTTTACATAGCCAGTCAAGCAGTACCTTTATTAAGGAGAAACAATCTTGCACGGACATAGCAACTATATAGACTACGTCTTTTAGATTTTTTTAGTACTTTTTTCAGTAGTAATGCAAGAAAATGTGGCACTACTAATAAATAATACGTGAGCTACAACTCACCCAGAAAATATTTGCAAAATAATGAATAAGTATGTACCACACACAAACTACATATTTTTATAGCCGCTGGGTAAGCGTCAATCTCTTTTATTCCAATCTTGTGAGAATTAACCAATATTCCATTTTGATGAACAAAGATTCAGAGATAACGATAACTGTTTAAAATTAATTCAAATTGGACATAATTATTATGGAATAATAAGTTTACGGCTAGATCCATCCTTATACCTTGTATACGAGCCTAGAACAGGCACAATTCAAAAAATCGACACTGGATCTAGACCTACCAGTTCAAGCTGCGCGATAACTGTCAGTATCTAAGGATTTTTTTATTATAAGTATATTGATTTTTATTTGCTAATTGAGTTTTATTTATTACTAAGCAAACGATAATGCAAAAGCTTTACATTATTTTCTTAGCGTGCGTCTTGTGTAAAACGTTTTCACACACAAAAATGTTAGCGCCTATCTCCTTTCAACAGTTGGAATAAAATTGTTTAGTCTCAGTGGTACCCGTTGTTTGATTTGTGTAACCTTAAAAGCTTCACTAGAACCAACAAACATTGTTCAACTGATGTGAAAAACATCCACAATTAGATGTGACAACGGTAATTAATTTTAGAAAAGATTTTCTTTATTTCAGTAGTTACCTAGTTGATGATCATGTTTCTCGTAGACCACGATTTACCTTACCTAAGTACATCTCTATTTACGCATCTACCTCAATTTGAATTATTGTAGAATTCGCAAGAACTGGGATTTCGCAAAGCGGCGTAGCCTGTCGCAAGCTCATCAGATAGCAGCACTTCCTTCATTGCACGAGTCGACCGAGCCGCCCAATTTCTTCAGCGGCGCACGCGCATCGCGCCCCGCCATGGACGCTGACTGTGCCGCCGCCGCTCGTCGACTTCCTGCATACTGATGCAATGTTTTTGCGGTTATTTTGTAAATTCTTATCATTTTGACGCAACATACACACGTATTTCTGTTACCTAAACAATGTTTTGATGACTCCAAATGTTCCAATAGGTACCTATGTCTGCAGTCTCTCGCCAGTCATGTTTGTTATCAAAGCTCGTTTGCACACCTGGTTTACCCAAATGAAAAGATAATTATATTATAATTTATTTATTACGTTAAACCCAAATGATCATTTGAGAAGTCGCAAGTTGCGCAAATGATAAGTTTTGGCGCATCTCGGCCTAGTTCGTGGCCTGCTCGCTCGATGCTTGCTGCTTCGTTACGTCATAGAGCAAGCGGATTGGGTCAGCAGCGGCGCCTGCGCCTTGTCCATACGAGTTATGTCATACAGAGTGCGTGCGTAACGTAACACATATACGTGATGTCTACGGACCCTTTAATAGTGTTACAAAATAACATATGTTTTAAATCAGAGAAAAATACATAATCTATTACGAGACAGTTCTTAGGAATTTTGCTTGGAATCGATATTAGGTACCAACGTTAAATACTTTTATTGTTACAGAAAAAAAAGGTTAATTTCCAAACTTTGCACAGGTCAAGGATACAAATGCAACTGACCTAATTAGGTAAGAATACATCTATTTTATTAAGGAGGTAAGACGTAGTAACTTTGTCAATTGACGGCGTTGCTTTGTTATAGGTGCTCACATCGCAACCTATATAAATATAGTAAACATCAGTATGCAGGCGCGTTGCCAATTACAGCGGAGACCTACTTTCTTACCTTCGAACTTTTACTTCCTGCGGGCCAGGCAAGGCGGCCGGTCGCACCACGCAACGAATTACGAAAGTGGCGCGAAATGCTCGGCCGACATTCGCGTACCGCTTGCGCCACCTTCAGGAAGTGCCGTTGCTGCGGGATTACGTAGCTGCGGCGTGTTGCTGCGCCCGCGCCGCCACCGCCACAAACGCCGCCCGCGCCGCGCCGCCGCCGCCGCCGCTGCCCGGACACTATCCTTACTTGAGAAACACGTACGGGAGTCTGTGGTCGCGACCTGTGTGTTACCACACACCATGCTGTGCAACACCTCAAACATTGCCGGTTACCATCCTTTCTCTAATAGGTACCTTACGATCGCTCTGTTACGACAATTGCACACTCTTGGTTTGCTAGATAAATCAATTATGATTAGGTATTTCATATGTGGTAATAGAATTATAGGCACCGTTTCATCAAAATTTCGAAATCAAGTCATAGTCACCGGTGCCTACTTAGACTTATTTTATTTATTTATTATAAACATTTTATAAATAGGCAACGTTAGAAAGCGTCATATTGGGATAAATATCTAGTGCAACATAAAACAAGAGAACGCCTACAGCTAAACAAATCTTGTTGCCTTCGTCCGCAAAGCGGGATGTATAATCTCTCTCGGAACTATGGCGAAGTTACCTAAGCCTATAAGGCTTTCTTAACATAGTATATTACGGTTGTTATGAAACGGCTTATTATTGGCAACATAAAATTCCTTATATTTTATTTTATTCACACCAAGAGCGAACCGTATCGCTGTCGTACTTTTGCAATCACTGAAATATCATTATCATCATTATCTCATTATATACATATTGAAAGACCATGCCATTTTACCTACTTTTCCAAAATTAATAACAAACTTGTTATAAAATTGAGACAATGATGAAATTCCTATGGAATAAATAAACTGAACTACTAGGAAACACTGGACATACTCTAGGGTCCATTGATGGCCAAGAAGCAAAAGAACGGAGAATAGAGTGCTCGGCATACAAAGGCGGGATTTATGGAAATTCCCACAGGATTGGAAACTAGAGGAACATGTTATTGTTAACATGTAATTAGAGAGTTAAATAGCTAATAGTTAGGTATGATGAATTTGCATAATTTCAAACTGTTTGTTTTAGTACCTTCTGATGAAAATTGTTAAATAAGGTTTTAGTTGAACGTGGTACCCTCGCAAATACTATTGCCCTAAAACCAGAATCGGTTATAAAATCCCAACAAATTGTGCCAAATAAAACTTTTAATTTGGCAGCTCAAGCGACAGCCAATCGAATGTCTCCGCCTCTGGGCCTTTGCTCAAAACCAGCAGCAATTCATAATTTATTAAGATTTTTAGGCCACACTACATTTGGCTGAAGTTAGCAGAGCGTCATGAGATAAGAGACACGGCAGTAAATACCAGAATGTTATAAATTATCATAATTATACAAATAAGCATACGGCATTAACATACGAGTCGTTAGACTTACTTTAGTTTATCTACTATGCGTATTTGTGTAAATGATTCAGTTTTTAAAACTCTATGTTGTAGAAAATAGAATATTTTTCAATTTTTTTTATTACAAATACGTGAGCTTCGTAAAGAATTCTTCGGTGCCGCGCGCCGTCCGCGGATCTTCACGGAACCTTCCTTTCCGGTTCCTTAGCTAATATTTTTGTTGTTACTTAGGTTTTCAGTATCTTTTACTTATTGTCACGTGGTAAATCCATAAAATAAATTATAAATAGATTTTCGAGGCCTTTAGGAACTGCTGGATGTTATTCGTAGAGACTCCTATTACACTCCTCTTAGGTAGGTACACGCCGATACCGTGAAACATTTATTTAAAATTTTAATTTATTTAAACAGAGGGCAAGCCAGAAATGCTATTTAGTATCATTACAGCTTGAAGTTACATACTTAGTAATATTGTGGTTTTGTTGCAAAACAATTAGGTACATATTGCTTATTCATCACTATTATGTTATCCACTGTTATTGTTAGTTCGATAATTAAGTATATACCTAATTAAAATATTGTTTGTACAATAAAATTGTACTGACTACACATCGGAAGGGTTCAGTAGTCAACCAATCAGACACGTGCCTACTTTTTTAACAACTAACCTAACCTCCTTTACGAAATGTATGCTGAGATTCGTATTGCAGTTGTGTCAACCGTTGCACAAGTGCCGTCACTAACGTTACAAAATCGGAAAAAGTACGCAAAAACGGTATTAGGGCGAGAAAATTCACATCGGTTGTGTTCCGTTATACCAACGCAATTCGCTCAGTGCATAACCCCATCTTCTAACACGTAATGTGTGCAACGGTGCGCACCCGATCTCGCACGACCGGTCCCGAAAGTGGGTCATCTCTTTTTGTTCCACCAAGTTATTCCGTAATTAGAAAGAGAGGGTGAGGGTACTTACGCTGATTTCACATTATCATGCAGGAGTAGGTATACCGCATGTAAATTAGCTTAGTTAACTGTGTAATTGCAAGAACACGTGAAGTAAGTATTGATTTGCTTTTAGAATTTGGAATAAGCACTAAGTGCAACTTCATGAGAAGTGAGCAATGACATTAATTCAAGATTCGGGCCTTGTGCCTACGTTCAAAGTTCTGAAACTGTAAACTGAAAATCATGACTTGAAACTTAATGTTCTTTAATTTCATGGTCTATAATTATACCTTAAGACAGATTTTAGGTTGTACGGCTCTAGTTATACTTAACTGTGTTGATGACTTTTTCACGTAGGTATTTACCACAATAATTGTTCGTAAAAGCCAGCGTTAAATCTGCGTCTAATCCGTTAAGAAACAGCGAATCTCACGAGGTGTTAGCCAAGATGGCGGCACGCGGAAGTGTGTGCGACTTCCGCGTTGCCCTGCGCTGCGCGTGCGCTCCACTCGTGACTGCTACATACAATATTAACCACCGGCTCGTAACGTAATTATGAGACATCCAAATGGAAGACAATTATTATCAAATGTTGTAACACGATATCTCTGAATAAACACGTGACGTGATTGTCTTAGAGGTGTTACTGCCGTATTACGTATGTTCACCATCATCACTGGTCTCTTTTAAACTGGAAGTCACGTGGGACCTTTCTACCCAACAAAACGTAGGTGTCTATTGGATCCGATCAGACGTTACCAAAGAACAACGCCAGATATCCGCCTAGTCCTACAAGACACCGGCCTAGGGGTCTAGCCAGCCTAGAGGCCCTAGTTACGGAACCTTCACATAAGCTCAAAGGCCTAGTTTGCCCTATCAAAATCCTTTATCGAATTACTTAAGTCATTAAACGATCTAAGAAAGACTTCAGATAATTTGCATTTAATTTGCTAAATTTCCAAAACGCATTTGGGATGGCATTTAGGGTCTTTAATACTCTTTAAGTCCGGGCCTGACCCCTGGTTTAGGGTAATGAATGCCTATGATAAAAAAAAATATAGGCATATCATAATAAAATTATGGTGCACATTTCCTAATAGGTAAAGATAAATATATTGGATCAAATATGTTTACAAGCAGGATTCAGGAAGCATTATAATCTACACAATAATTAGCTAAATTAACATTGCTGCTTTACACTTTATCTCCTACATATCAGTTTATCCATCGATGACAAATTCAATTAACAATACTATGACTAGACTACCTACATGGATTTCCTAATTAATATTATTAGAATAAAGTATCTAGTGACCATACAGTAATAATATAGGGACTTACTGATTCAGGGTCGTCTTGGCTCGACGTCTCGCCATACAGGGACTTTTGGGCAGAATACAGCTTGGAGTCCTAAGTTGAAAAAAAATGTGAATGATAAAAAAGGAGGCACCTACAAGGAATCTATCAATCTTGCATAATTATATACCTTTCGTTGCAGGTCCTAAATAGTCAAATAAGGTTCTAACTTTGCAACTAGGTCTCTATTTGGTACGAAAACGTGGTATAAGAAATCCAAATGTGTATTGGTGAAATGGTGATGAGCTGATTGCTTTCTATTATAAATTTTAGTGCGTTTTGTGAGTGCGCAGAACCTCAGCTTATTTTAAAAGTAGTCCCCTACAAGGAATAATTAAAATTACGGGTTATACCTACCTGTAATTTCATTTTTTCCTTGTAGTTGCAAAATAAGCTATAGCTATTTAGGAACTGCAACGAAAGATAATATGCGTTAATCATGTAAGTATACCTAGTCCTCCATTTACAGGAGATCTCAGCTTGAACTTACAAAAGTTTTTATTAGTAACTACTTATATTTACCTGTTGCCCTAGGTGTCACTCACGTCCAATTTAGGGCAATAAATTTTGCGTGATGCGCGTACAAACTTATAAAGAAAAAAAATCTAAATATAAGCGTTTTACGAATAAAACGTCATCCAGGCTCCACTTTAAAAAAATTCACTCTTCTTTGCGAATAGTTTTTAGCTAAGTATTTAATTGATATTCGCAAATAAATATTGTCTCAAAAATAAATATGATTACCTACTATTACTTACCTATTAATAATATTTTTTACTGCTACAGTAGACTAGTTATGCCTCTGTCGAATCTTGCTTATCGAATGCGTTGCGATACGAGGAAATAAAATATTGTTACATAGACTGATATGCTGGAAATTTTAGCAGCTACCAAGACAATAAGGTACTAGCCCAACCGACAATACTAGCAAAGTTGATATTTCTGCTTATTGGTACTAGTCATAAAGATTACACATGATCTTTTTCCACTTTGTGACGTGGCGACGGGCGGCCGGAGTCGCGGCGCGCCCGGACATGCCGCCCACAATTACTGCCAATTGTGCCAATTGACGACACTGCCACCCTTCCGCTTTCTATTCCACTAGTCGGTGTCATCATCCTCCAAACATCTGCCATCTGTCCTTCGCATAAATGAACGTAACTACGAATTGGTAACTATTCTATAAGACAAACTGCTGCTCCGTCTAGTCCTTCCGTTCGTTTTCTTCGCTTACATCGTCTTACTGCCCAACTAACTAGTTCTAAGTTGTGCAACATGTTATGTAAAAAAATACCTGTTCCTTTATTGGTATTAATATTATAAAGCATTCCTTGCAAACAAGTACGTAACTCATCAACGTTTGCAATTCACGCCGCTTAATCATTAGTCGTTTCCGCCAAAGAGAGCCTACAGATTTAAGTAGCTAGCCGGTAAATTAGTTTTTATAACACGACTTTAATTAGTGAATTAAGGTCATCGTATGTAATACTCCAGCAATTTAACGCTCGTCTGACAATCATGAGTGTTCATTGCTCGGTACGCACACATTCAGACTTATTTGATTTCTTTTCGCAAATGTACCAATTGCTTTAATTGGTCGCTGCCAGTTATCCTTCCGTTTTTTAACATGTCTCGTTTTAATACATCGTTTTGTCGCAATTCAGTTTTTAAACAAAATGTGTCTAACATTACGTAGCCGTAGAAGCTTAAATCTAAGAGAAAATGATAATGGAATGCTCATATCAAAAGAGAGTTAACTGAAAAACATACATAAAGTTTATAAAATACTAGCTAAACATTACAATTTCTTTATTAACTCACGTAGTTTGAACAAATATGTGACGTTGTTTCCTTATAAATATTATTGTTGGAATCATAATTATTCTGTAGAAACGTGGTGCCGCGTTAGTTAATTTCATTTTCAAAGTACCTCAGTAAACACTTTCAGTAATGGCATTTACATTTTTTAAAATAAGAATGTTTGATTGCGAATGTATACGTAATGAACAGTCCTACCTACCTAAAGGTTTACGTCCGCTATACGTATTACTTTGTAGTTGGTTACCTACGTCCAACAATTCAACATTGTCGCCATTTGTCGTTGGTTTCCGTGTTTTTATCTTCCTACACGTGTCATATAGATTATATAAGACCCGCCTATAATGTGATATGTAGGTACAACATGATTATTGTAAATGACTAATAGGGCATGGTATATTATTTATGCAATTATTATGTATTAATTTTATTTGTAGGAAATAGAGAAAATATGGCATGCGACTTCTGCGTATGATGCAATACAGCCTGCTTCAGATGTGAATAATAATAAAGATAAGCTTGGTACCGAGTTTTTGTTTATATTTTGATGTCTTCTTCTTCTTCTATTATTATTATGTTTCACTAAGCAACTAACATAAGGTATACTTATAAGTTTAGTACTAGATAGTAAAGACTCTATCTTTACTATCTAGTCTATCTGTCTATCTATTAAGTAAAAGTTTATCTTTATTGGGTATCGGTATTGCCTAGAAACTAAACTGAGGAGACAACGTGCTAACTGCTTTTTAGGTTATGCTGTATTTTTAGGTTATGGGAAAGCCCCCTTTGTATAATTATATTATCTAGTGTACGTAGAAGTGAAGAACATTTTATAAAAAAAAGTTTTATGAATGTGGATGGATGTATTCTTGGAAGATGTAGAAAAGATGAAGACCACTACTCTGTGGATGGACTGCGTGATTTGTAGTTGTAGCCTTATCTTTCTACAAAGAAAGTGAATGATGAGATGACAACCTGATTGAGATGTACTTGTTTATGAGAAAAAGATATAACGCCGTAATGGGATAAGGGTAGAAGGATAACTAAGCACTACTAACTAAAAACCAACATACTTAGTTGGGAAAAAGGCTAAGTGTAGATAAAACCCAGTATTTTAATCGAAATTGTTCTGTTTACAAGATGCTGCGGTCCCTGCGGAAAGTTTATTAACGCGTAGGTACTTGTCTTTGTTTATGCTCATGTTAGAAGATATTAATTTGCTATGTTAATCGGCGGTTGTTATGTACGGTACTGCGATGACGTCAGTGTTGATATTCGCTCAGTTTCCGGGACAGCTGGCCGCGGACGTCGATAGCTTATCAGAGCGTACACCGAGGTGGATGATCGATATATCGCACTGTTTGTGGAAGTGCACCTCTTATCATATACATTTAATTAAATTTATCTGTGTGTTATTCTACTGAGCTAGTTTTATTTTCATCAATGTTGAATTCATTTCTGGAGAATGAAATACATCATCAGATTACAGAAATTACCGTAAAGAAGTTGGGAGGTCAGTAGGAAAAATTTCTTGCGAACCCATGCTGCGTTTTTTTTAAGTTCCGTGTAGCTTTAGGTACAAGCTAATCATCCTCTTGACATTTAGCTACTTATTTACAAAGATCGCAAATAGTGGGTGCAATAGTTGGGTGGTAGGTGACTTGGTGAGGCTTGCAACTGTACTTGAGTTTGACAGATTCCGTCAAACGTTCCATGTTTAATTAGTAGGTCTCAAAGTAAGTATTACTTATTTGTCGTTATAGTGGCACGAAATAAAAACTGAAAATTTCAACTCTCTAGTCTCTACACTACCTGGCACCCTTCGGGTATGGAACCATAAAAAAGCATGATTTGCCGCTATCTAGAATTCCTACCACATGTTCTGACTTTTGGATGACTATTACAAAACCAAATGCGCCCTACTTTTAAATATTGTCTATTTTCGTTGATAACACAATGATATGTAAATTAATGAATGTAAATTGCTATTTTTGGCATGTTTATTTATTCATTCATTTTATTTTTTTAGCCGTTCACAGGTCACTTGCGTACGCAGCGCTAGCCTTGGCGACGAACGATCCAATACGACTTTACAATTTGTGAGCAGAAACCACACGCCTAGTAGTAGTCTTTATTAGTTCATTATCATCAACGTAAGTATCCTACTGCCCCACTGCTTGGCACGGATCTGCCCTTAGAATGAAAGGAGTTAGGCTTTACCACGATGCGGATTGCGAGAACTCTCGACGGCACTATGTGAAGTCTAGGCAGACTTCACATAGTGCCGTCGAGAGTTCCAATGGTCATATCACCAGGCCATCACTATTGATCTTTCAATTACTAGTTAATGAATATAATACAATAATATTATGGAATACATTATACTAATTGATATTAGAAGTTGAAAAAAACAGTTATTCATATTTCCTGTTCAAAAGATACCAAACTTCCTACAGTGGATATGACTAGTGTCCGTAACCGGTAAATGGCAATGTAGAAAGGACTTCAGGCAACAATTTATACAATAGCAACAATTACACGTAAATAATAAGTATTATGTTAAATACTGAAGACACCTAACCTAAACCTTAGACCTGCGGGCACCCAAAAGAAAACCTATCCGTCAATACTGTTGAGAAATTCATAAAATATCGTCGATAGCAAAAGTTTTTAACGTAGCATTAAGCACCTCGAGATCGGTTCGCATGATGTTTTTTCAACGAAGAAATCACATTGTTTTCCTCTCGCCACGGAGGAGAGTGACAGCGGCTTGCGTGTGCCGCAGTCGACGCCCCCCGGGTTTCTAAGCGCAGCGCGCGTGACCAATTGGTATCATGTGTCTTCAATTTAGATCCAACTCACTGTTTGGATCGTATTACCTATTGTCAACATGATAACGTATTTTTAAAACCCCAAAGATGTCCGTTTTTGTACAAGCTGTTAGAATTATCAATCGATTTACTGTCATAATTAAAATAGAGTTTTCTTTATTCACACAAATTTTGTTAAAAATTCAAAGTTTAAACACCTTACAAAGTGTAGGTTTTTAAGTAGTTATTATATCATTATTATTATAATTATTCATTTATTTTATATAGGCAGGTACACTTGAATAAAAGATAATAATTTAGTATACTTACCTAATTCCTACCCGCAATACTTCGCAAAGGTTTCATAAGGATAAAACTGGACGTATTACGCTGTCTCAGTATCAGGTAATATCCGGGACACGATAGTTCATAATTAATTAATTAGAGCCTGTTTATATCCTGAAACTCGAGGAAATTCGAGGAGCGGTTGAACTGGTGCCAACTTGCAAGCCATGAAACGCCAAGTTGCATCGAATAATTAATCGTGTGAACAACGATATCCGGCTTGGATTCCATTCATTTTCCTCTGGCTTGCAGTTTTTCTCGTCTCGCGTGACGCAATCGCGGATGTTTTAACTCTTGTAGTGGCTATTGTACTGACATAATAATTGCGTTCGCTCATTAATGGTCAAACACTAACTCTGACAAGATATGATGTACTTGTCAGAGTTGGTCTTGAAATTGGATTATTAATATTTATTTTATTTCAATTAACATTAATATCAAACAAAAGAAAAAAAAATTCTAGCAAACCTACTTTAAATACTTTTAATTAATTGAAATTCTTTAGTTCCAGTATTCAACGTTAGTCAGGTAATAACGTGTCATCTTAGCATGGAAAACGCTTAAAAAAATACAAAAAGATAGTTAGTCAGGTAGTTCAATACTTTTAAATTTAATATTAAAAAAAAATCGTACCATCGACACAAAGATCAAGAAGATACTTTGCATCGTAGTCATTCCATTTATTTTCTTCAAGAAGATGATATACAGAGTAACTACTGAACAACAGAAAATCCATTTCCTTTCTCAATAAAATGATTTTTCAGTAGCATTACATTTTGACAGTTTGACCACATAACGATCTTTTACTACTGATACATCATATTAATTAGACATAATCAGATAGATTAATCATAATTACTAGATACCTGGGTGGGTATCTGTTTATGGCATTACCTACATGTATGGAGACGCAATCCAAGTAACTGTGCTGTATAACAATCGTGGCATTGTAGGTACCTGTTCTGTTTAACTGTATTTGTAAGTTTTTGTGCTCGCCTGTATACGGTAGAAAGTCGAGACCTTGGCATTAGCCTTGCGCGTGGAAAACGATTGACGATACGGAAGCGCCCGCGCATTGTTTTAACGTAGATTACGTAGATCGACGGGGGCAGGGGCGCGGGGGAGGCGACCGCCGAGGAAACGGATACATTATGCGACTAACGACTTGTATATTTACTGAACTAATGGCACTTCTAAAAACTCGTTTACTATATTAGTAAACGATTTAAGTACTACTGTTCAAAGAATTAAATTTACCTTCTTTAAATATTTAGAGAGATAAACGGTGTGGACTCAAGTCTTTCCAATTTAATGTATGATCGATATGCTAAGGAGATCAAGTTTATTAATTTAAAATATTTTACTATCACCGCGTTTCATTACTAACAAACATAAACAAGATATAATTACAGTCAATAAATAAACATGTATTGACGAAAATTGAGATTATAATAGGTATGTAGCACCTTGTTTATAGTAGTTCATTCTTGTCTCACTTTACAAAAACATTATTGATAATGTTGTTCTTTATGACTAGCAAAAAAATTAAAAAAGTTATAGAGCAAGATTGGAAAATTGATCTCGATTTGATTTCTTTCACCTTCCACCTTACTCCGTATGACATCAGCAAGAGGGCTTTGGTGATGAATTGGTGAACATTTTGAAAAAGAATTCGCTCGTAATTTGGTTATTAACTAGTTATACTTATAAGAGGACTTCCACCTACATTTCTACCGCTAGTCTAGACAGAAATTAACTAGTAAATTTCTAGCATAGCAATAAATGAAATGTCTTAGTTGAAACTTTGAAAGTAGATATTATTTCCAAGTATTAGCCATCCAAAATGGTATGCGTCACAAACAATGCTAAACGATTCTTTTACAGTAAACAATAATTACCTACTACTAACTCCTCTACTCAGTGTTATACAGAAGTCTCTCTATGGTTCAAAATTAAAACTTGATTTAATGATAAAATACCTGCACAGGTAAAGCAGTGTGTAGCTATTCCTAAAGGCAGGGGCTGCTCGTGTAGTGTTACAGTGACCGCAGTGAAACAAAAACAAACCAAGAGCATGTCCTCAATCGTGCGTGTCCTGCGGTCCACTCACGCGCAGGGCTTACTGTTTTCAGAACTGACAAACAACGAGCTTTTGAGGGACCTTTACTTTTACATAGATAGAATATCAATAGAATAAAATGTAGGGTAGCTGTTAGTAATTGAAACGTCAAGACGCCTACCACCTTAGTCACCCGTGACCATGGACGCTGTAAAGGGTCCGAAACGTCGGGATTAAAATAATATCAATATAACGCGATAAAATCCGTAAAAAGTAGTTTTATTTCAATGTCTAGTACTTATTCGCGTAAGAGTCAGAAATCAGTAGATAGAATATCGTTAAAATGTATGCTGATGGAAAGCTTATTACGTAAAGTTCGACTTATTAGTTCAAAGTCACGATCAAACATTGTATTTAATCGGCAGGTATCCACCATCGTGTTATACCAACAGATCTGATCTTACGACGTTAAAGATAACATAAGTAATATTAGGTCTTAATTTAGCGATATACACATTTGAATAAAATATAATCACCTAAGCCGGTTTAAATTTGTCACCATTCATCTTAAACGTCACTCTACATACAAATTACACTCACACTGGTCTTCTAGGAAATTTCCCAATAATGGTGTTAAATATATTCTATTAGACCACAGCCTACGTTTCGAACATAATTATGTTAGTAAGTTGGATTCAAAAGGCTCAGTGGTCATATAAGGCTGCTATGTTACGTGGCATGTCACCTACGTGCGATGTGTGAATCATGACAAATTGTCTCTACCAACTCTAGTGACGTTTGTTTACAATAGACACGATGTACCATGATGATGTACACGATGCTGTTCCTACATCGACATGCCAATATTTTCAGCTAATTCATCAAAGTTTACAGTATTAAGTAGTACCTATTCTACTTTTATCATACACTGAATGTATGATACTCCAGTTAATGTTCAATATAATATAGTACTTAGACAATGCATTGTAAGCTGCCATCAGTTCCATCATTCCTTACAGAGAGTGTCCGAGCAAAAGTTGGCACTAAAAAAATAATTTCAAATAAAGGTAATGTAAGTAGTCTTTATTATAATGCTAATGTATAAGCAAATTTTAGTTTAGATACAACCCTAATCACACCTTTTTCTCTCGCTGCGCGGTAGGCGGGGAAAGGGGCAGGAAGCCGCAGGACATCCGACACGTACAGGAAGCAAAACCAGTTCTCGAGGCTTTGTCCCTCAACAACCTCCCGGTCCCCAGTACACCTCTCCCCTCTCGCTTGTCCAACCACATTCCTTTAGAGCCTCCGTGCGCGAACGCACCCTTTCTTTAAACATAACACTGATAATTAATGACACTCAATGTCTCATTAAAAATTATAAAGGAAATGGCTTTATAGTTCCATGAAAACAATTTTTATCCACATACTTAGATCAAATAAAGCTATTCAAGCAGCAGCTAGACTAAGTTATAGTTGTTGTTGTTTTAAATAGTTAAACATAAAACTAACGTCACATTCATAATATCGGCAAAGTTTATTTATAATCCATTCATGTGCAAATTGAGTGATTTATAAAGATTACAAGATTCACGTTTAGGTAGGTGTAATATTCACTCACTTTAATTTTCCTATACCTAACCAAGAAAAAACTCGAACTCGCCTATAAATTCGACAATTTAGTCAGAAAAAACACCATCAGTTATGAAATAGTACCTACGTGATGAATGTAATGATCTAAACAAACTATGTGGCAAACAAACATCTACCCAGACAGAAGTATGAGACTCTAAATCTAAATGCGTCTCAGCAAGCAATTTTCTCTATAAATACAACGGGCTCCGTCGTCAAGTATATGATTAACTCCGGCGAATGTCTCCGTGAAGCGGAAAAACGTCGGCGCCCAAAATAGATGTTGAATATTTCCGACTCGTATTCCTCACTACTTGTGAAAATGGTATCTAAAGACGGCCGGCGCGCGCGCAACTTCCGGAGCGCAGATAAACATGGCGGCGGCCAGCCAACATGGCGAAGTTTCCGGTCGCGCTGATTCACATATGATGGCGTCTGACTTTGGCTTGCTCACTGCATATCTGTATTATGATTCAACCTTACACAACAAGTCCAGACTAACATCTTTTGGTTTATACTGTCTAGCACATAAGCGTAAATAAATGTATACTTTTTAAAATGGAATTTAATGAGTAGACTAAAAAGAAAATATCAAGCCGATAAGGAATTAAAATGATCTGAATTCAATTGATATCATAATTAATTTACAGATAACCGTAATGGAATGGAAATGTTGTTTGTACCGGACAAGCAACATTTCCTGAGTTTGATTGATTACATCAAACGGGCTCACTTCGAAATAGATAAATATGTTCGTAAAATTATGAAGTTTACCTATTCATTGATTTGTCGCATTTTCATTCAGCCCACGTGCCTGCGCCTACCTACTATCAAATACCGCGTCAGGGTGTCTGAGAATCTCGTCGAACCTCGTGATTTCAATTTCTTATTTGTATGTGTACGAAATGAAATGAAGTTATATATATACAGACATCATGCGAATGATTCATGTCTCCATTACTTAAATTGAAAACGAACGATGTTTTTATTACGCTTCGATTGTTGTTGCTGCCATTTATGTAATATGAAATATTCGAATTATGTATTTCAATTGTGTATGCTCGATTAAGGAATGTCCTATTCATTTGATAACAACTTAAAAAAAGTAGCGTCCTTATCAAACGAGCTCGTAATTAATATTAATCTACCAGTGTAATATTTTTAATAGCAGGCACTTTTTTACATGAGGTGCTTACACTATACATGCTCTATTTATTTTAAAAGTAACATTGGGTACTTAGCATGTAAATGTTTTAATCAACCGAAGCCTTGCCTAGGGACACATCAATCAAAATTAAATATGTAAGTACTTTTTCTTTCAGGATAAAAACACAGTTCTTAAGTATTTAATAGTCGTAAAAGTAGTCCGTATAAGCTAGGTATCAGCGATGCTAGTCTAGATCGATAGCGATCGAAACTTAATGTCCAGACCCAGAGAGAATGCTCTAGCCCTGGGTGATTATTGACTCATAGAGAGCTATGAGTGACCGATAAATAATCTCCCAGGGCTAGAGCGAGGCTAGAGAATGTTACGTGCATGAAAAGAGCCTCTGCTCTTTTCATGCACGTAACATTACACAAATAGATAAATAAATACTAAGGGCGTATTCCACCACCCCTAGCTAGATAGCCATTAACCCCGGATAAATAGAAAAAAAACGTATGTATTTGCATATCATAAATAGTAACATCACAGAATCTATTTTTGCGGTAAGGATATCTGTCTGTATCCTAAATAGATGCCATGACAATAAATAAGGAATTTTATATATTCCCTTATGGCGAAGTGTATGAACCGGATCCAGGGACATTCCGCAAAGCAACGGTGCGCGTGCGCTGGGCTGGCGCCAACCTCGCGGCGCTGTACGTACTTAGCTACTGGCTAACGCATCAATTACAATACAGCCTTATTATTTGTGTGTAGAAACTTGACAAATAATAAGAAAATTGTTTTATGTTATTATGACGATGATGATAATGAGTCGGATATACCTAGCATTTGAAAAAAAACTGTTATAATTAAAGAAATTACTACATAATTATAGTAACTGTACATAAAGTAACAATGTTGATAAATGTCTTTACTGTTTAATCAGAGTAAGAAATTTTTCAACAGCGTCCAACCTTGATTTCATAAGAGCAATTTAAATGTGTAAATAATGTAGAAGTCGCAATTTGGCAGTAGACAAATGTTACGTTACGTTACGATGAGGAACGAAGTCTTACAGCTAGGGTTGGCAAACATACATGTACGAACTATTTACTACATTCCTTACTATACTTTTTGTCTCGTTTTCGTCCGCAAAACACATGCACATTTTTCGGTTTTATATAAAAAAGCAGAGCAGATATAGAAATATCTAACTAATAAACACCGTGATCAAATGAAACCTGCACATCTAAGTAGGTAGATATTTGAAGGTGTGTCTTGCGTGTTTGACTACGACCCTGAATCCATAATGTCTGTAAATTTTGAAAAAACGTGCCCAGTGGCGATTGCGTTCCAGTATTATCTTGAACTTTTTTCTTATTTTACGATTATTAGAAACGATTTTAAAGTTTTTAAGCAGTCAAAATATCTACATTTCAAAATTAATATTAACGAATATATTTACCCGTGTCTTTAAAACCAGTCAACCCTGTGTGTGGCAAGGTTGTCGTACCGCGTGCGGCCGTGGCAGTGAACTTACTTTCTTTGCTCTCGCACAGCCTGCGACCCGACCAAGCGTGAATCGTGCTCGCTTTATAAAACTAAGCAGTCGCACACACTAAATCTGATAAATTCACTGAAAATCTACATTGAAATAGTTACCTATTAGATTTATTTTTTAATCATGCTACTTCGGTGTGCAAATTATTAATACTCGTTCATAAATACTTAGCACTTTTCACAAAAGATAAAAAGCTTGGGGATGTAGGCTTACTGATAAAACATTTTCAAAAAGAGCAGATCAATGCAACTGCAATACCAAATGTAAAACTCAATCCGTCTAAAATACTAAACTGCATTGAAATATTAAAAAAATATATACATAAAAAATAGTAGGTGCTTATCTAACTACCACCTTTGTTATAAGTTTATAACCCTAAAAAATAGCTAAAAATACCTCCTCAGATATAAAACTATCCAACCGAGCATAAAACCGACCCAAATTACCCTGACTACGAGTCTACGTGACACAATTAGTAGTTAGACATATTTCATAAAAACACATTTTCATTTTACGTCATCGTATAAAAAATTTGGAACACAGATTTAAAGTAAAAACAAAATAGCAATAATATTACTGTTATTGTACGAGGTAAAGGTATAGTCAATACAGCATAGGCTTTAATCGCCGTCCGCAATCCTACTTCCGCGTAGTTCATCCCGCTGCGCGACCTAGGCTAGGCTAGGCTGGGCCTCGCCGTTATCATCGAGCCCGTTACGTGACGCGCCTGACCCGGATCCGTGCCGCTCGCTCTAAACGCGCACCACATGGAAAAATGCACTAATCTGTCACATTACATACATAGCAGTATCGCGATGCTTGTGATACTGTTACCACTGTGCGATTTACCGACAGCTAATTGATATCGCTATTGGTACCTACACCTACCTGCACGTGGAACCTACTCTGTAACAGTCGTATTATAGGTCCATTAAGTATATGGCGATATTTGCAGTGTCGTACCTATAAAAAAGGTAAATTTTTCAGGTGTATTTTAGAACAGAAAAAATGTGAAGTAGAATGGAAATTTGTTAACACACGTAGGTTAGGTATAGAGTAGAGAAAAGTAGGGGAGAATATACTTTATTGTACACCAAGAAACAAAACACAAAGTAAATAAGTGAATACTACAAGAGTAGAATACAGTAACCGTATTAGGGTTTCTGCTCGAGAATTCTCGAGTCGGGAATTCTCGAGAAATTTGTCTTTAGTCGAGACGGGAAAAAAATCTTAACGTCTCGGGAATTCCCGAGTCGTTGGCAGGAAAATGTTTTGTTTAATTACCGACTAAAAATCGGATGTTATCATTTCGAAGGTTTATCTAGAGGCACTGGCAGCAAAATGCTTAGTTTAATTAACCGACGAACAATCGGAGGTTATCATTTCGGAGGTTTATGTAGTTTTTTTTTTGTAATTGTGTTCCCCGATAGTTCCATCAAATGTGGACCGATTTCAAAAATTATACCAAAAATTCCAAAGCGGTGGTCCCATTTAAACTTATCCCTGATGGCAGAAAAATAAGGGTATGATTGATTTTATTCTACTGAATATTCACATGTGAATTGATTGTACTGAAATTTGGCACATACCTATATACTAGGTGAAAGGAACATCGACGCACAAACGTCGTGACAAGGTTTCACTTAAGGTCAAAAATAAAATGACCTAGGTCATTCATGTAGAAAATGATCGGTTATTACAGATATTTACATTATTGTAGTGTTAAAAACGCAATTATAACGCTCCGCGGTGAATGTTATCGCGCGCGTTCCGAAATAAATAAAATAATGATTTTTTAATTATAAATCTAGTTAGGGTAGATAAAAATAATGTTTATTTACACGTTTAAGTAAAAAAATTGAAAAATTGATGAAAAAAGTTTTGAAAAATTTCAACGCAAGGGGGGCCAGAATTATGTACTGAACCCATGGTATTCGGATGTGCGTCGATGTCCCTTCCACCTTGTATAGTTCTAATGATCCTAGGAAGACAGTCAAAGGAAACTCTCAACGGTTTACAGTGACTATCTCGTGTTTGGGTTTATTTTATTTAACTTTATGAGAACTAAGCAACAACTTAGATATTAGCCACAAAAATAGAAAATAAATAATATGTGTTTTTATTTTTAGTTATCTAAATATGAAATAGGTAGTAATTTTGTTGAATTAATTTTACAAATTATTTTTGTTTGATTAAAGAATCTTTGCATATTTGGGAACTGGTAGGGAGCTAATAATTACGGAAAAGTTAAGTAACACCCTACTCTTTACTTTTTACGAGAATTTCGACCAGATGGTTATAATTTGTATAATTTATGTTAGGTGCCTACTTGGTAATTAATAAGTGCTAATTATAGTAACCAAAAAAATATAATTTCATTTAATTGATCTCATCTATCAGTCTAATTTGTAAGTAAATATTTTAAAATAACATCGTGTTTTATAAAAAATACAAAATTTCTCGAGAGACTCGAGAAACTCGAGAAATCCTTGTCGAGAATTCTCGTGCCTCGGGAAATAAAAAAGGTCGAGAAACCAGAAACCCTAAACCGTATACTTAAATTTACAATATTGCTAATTAGTGATCACCTTTCACCTCCCACCCACACTTTCACCCTAAATCGTAAATAGGTCAGCAGTTCACGTCAGTACAAATCAATATACCTAGGCACAATTTTGATGTAACAATGCAATCATATATTTTAGGCATTATTTAAACTATAGCAACTTACTATGTAAATTAATATCTACTGCCTACTTACGTTTACATAGAGATTAATCAGTAATAGGTAAGTAGGTATATAATGTAAATTATGTGCAAACACCGTTTGAAATTTACATGATTTTGATGCGGATACATATTTCATAAACTGAGTAGAGAATTTGTTTCCTGACATAAAACACTGTGTAGCATAAAAGTGCAAAACGCATACATGTCTAGATTTATTATTATGTTCGACGATTGGCAAATAAAATTATTAGTCTTAAAAAAACTGCATCTGACATTGACCACAGGCAATGTCACGAGACATTTTTGTCATTGCACATTAAAATAAAAGGTTATCGAATAAAATATACTTCTACATAATACCTATAGCGCGATAATGACCTATTAATATTATTTTTGAAATAAGAATGAATAGCATACCTATAATGCCTCACATTGATGCTCGCAGCTCGTTGGGTTCTCTGAACTGAAGTAACTGTCAGTTACAAAACAACTAGAATCCTCGCTAATAACACCCTCAGCGGCGAGCATATGGCTCGGCAAAGTAAGTAGAGTGCCAACTGCCAAGATAATGTAATTAAAATCACAACTAGAGTGCAAGGTAGACCGCTACGTCCCCGGTGAGTGGTGACACTTGTCAAACGAAGCGAGCAACATCGACGAGCACACGAACAACGCTTGTCAAGCCAATTATAATTTAATCAGAATGCACGAGCACAAAATGCATGCTGTGTATGCTAAAACTAAATCTAGCTTGCATAATCTTGGTAAAAAATGGCTAGACGTAGTTACAGTACAAAAGGAAAGTTGGCAGGATTGAAATTGAAAAGAATCTTCGCCACTGCAAGCTTGACAAGAGAGACAAGAAAAGAGAGTTTAAACAGCTTACATTCCAGATCTAGTCCAGTATTGTAATAAACTTATCTACTGTTACAGTATGTACAGATATTAAGGTAAGGAGATGCGTGGCACTCGAGACGGTTAAGTTTAAATTTGTATAATATTGTATAAGTACGTTGTTGGTTGATATAGATAAATCTACAATGTTACGGAATAGTTAATAAGTTACCTACCTACTACGTAACAAGTAAAATAAAAATAAAACGAAATGTATCTTGACCTTTTTTGTAAAACTGGAAACTTCATGTATCGCTGCAGTTACGTAATCCTTCCTAAAAAATAAATGAGATAGCTATACCTGCCAGTATCGTTAGATTAATTATTATAGTTTTATCGTATTAAACAACATTATTTTAATCGCAACTAAGTACCAAGAATTTCGGCTTTCAATATAATTGGACTAAAGTTATACTATCTGATTAGACGTATGTGCAAAATTCTGTGTAGTTAAGTAGGTTAGGTATCTACTAATCAAATACGCAACTATAATTATCGCGACAGTAACTCTTCCAAACAAAAACTTGTTGATTTATCATAGTTTCACAGTCCTTAGAAACGTAGGTATACCTAAGAGATAATATTAATCTTTATTTCCAATTTGAATTGGTTGATTGGTTGATTGGAATTTAATAAAATCTTTATCCGATTACTGAACATTGCACATATTTTTTACAAGTACCTTCCTACCATAGCAGTATATTAATTTTAGAACATCGAGCTCAATCATGACAAATGGGATGCCATGTCAGGTCTCTAGTTAGAATCCTTGCACGGATATTTAATATATTGATATTTTAAAATCATGTAGGTACGTATTAATAAATAGGGAAGGAAAGCATTGCTATGCATCGTGAGGAAACCTGTGAGATTTTCTCGATGGTACATGAACTTCATCAACCTGCAATAGGACAGCAAGGTGGACTATAATCAAACCCCCCTCGATTCAGAATGGTACTTGTTTGGTGATGATATTTTATAATAATCTGAAGTTACGAATCATTTATTTTCTAAGGAAAAAACCATCGACTCGGACGGAATAACATATCGTTGAACATTTCCCAGAATAACGCTTTGCTCATTAACATTCTGGCAAAACAACAGTCTACTAATAAAATTGTAGGTGAATAGGGGACCGTGTATTGATTTATTAATCGGTGTTTGGAATTTGGATCCAACAACCCACGAACAATTGTTCAAACACACTGACTGACTGTTTTAAGTAATATCTAGGTACTACTTGCAAATTGTCTTCGTAGGTGAGAGTTTCTACCAGTCTAGTTTTCAAATCGCAGGCAAGTACTTATTTAATTACGACGATCTAATCGTTGGTAAACTATGTCCTAAAGAAACACGCAAATATATCTACGTGACGTCTTTGGGCATGTGAAAGCATATTATTGGTCGGTAACGGTCACTGTAATGACCAATATTCTCAGAACACTGTTTAAATTTCAGGGTACCTAATACTTTTTATCAACATCGGTCAAAAGTATGTAAATATACCTAAGGGTCTATAGCCGGAACATTTATAGGTACCAGATTCTGCACAATTATTTTAAAGATCATTTGAATTATACGTAAAGGAGATACAGCGGGTCCAGGAAGTACACGGAAATACATACTACGTAGTCTCAAGAACCTGTATTTTTTCTCCGTGTTCATCGTCTCGGCTCGTTCAGCCACCGCTGCCCGGTCGTAACTGGTCGACAAAAAGTATGCATATATTAGAATTTAATTTTGCGAACAGGAAATACTGAGACGAGCAGACAAACAGAACAAAAACGACATAAACCAAAATATACATACCTATACCTACGTATTTATCTATTCATATTAATGGAAGAATGTTGAGATGGAATTTTTCCTCCATACGCACCACTACCTACTTCAACTCTTAAGAATTGCAAAAAAGAATCCTGCAAAATGGCATCATCGCCAAATTAAAGAATATAATATATAAGTAGCGCATCAAGACATTCTATCATATTGTTATGTTTTAGTTCGTTAATAAGTCCTTTCGCATTTCGATCTTGAAAACGATAGCTAACGATAGGACAGTAATACCAGTTTCAAAAAGAAAAGCATGGAGGTGGTTTAATCGTCATAGGACCAAAACATAAAAACAGGGTTTCGTGTTTTTATTCGCGTTAGTCGTTATTAGGTACCTAACAAATCTTACTTTTCTTTAGGTAAAATTACGCAACAATAATTACCAAAATGTTGCTTGAATTAAACAGCTTAATTTAAACACAATTACCGAGTGAATCCCAACTGACGTCAAACGGAACTTGTAGTCGCATGTAGCTACAATAAGAATAATTTGACATACCTTATCTTTACAAAACCAGTAACAAACAGAGTTTCTTGATAGGGAAGACATGAACAACAACTACGAGACAAAATTCATTCTGTGAATGCGCAACAAAAACAGTCTATAAACGTAAAAATGTGACAATTGCAGGGAGTTCATCAATCTTCGCCATTTGAATGGGGCGTAGGTGCACGATGGTTTAACAATGACGTCGGTCATCCAGAGAAATTATTAATTGGCCCAAAGACATGACAAAGAAGCGGAAATATAAAACTTCTGCGATGGATCCCCGCAGCGAGAGGCGCTTTACCTGACTCTTGCCCTGCCATTGTATCCTGGCTCAATAGAAGGTATTTGCTTTTGAGATGCTGTGGGAAATTGCGCAACGACCGTTGAACGTTATAAGACATATTTGATCCACAGCATGAACGCAGTATTATGGCAGATGATAAAATGCAGTAAGCGTGAATTAGATTCTTTTTATACAACCCTTTCGGTACGTCGATACCTGAGGTAATCCTACATCAATTTTACAGTAGGTTCCTAACGTTAAGGAACCAGGATAATAATACATAACTTTAACAACGGCAGAACTGAACTCACAGCAGACTACTATTTAAGGTTAAGTTCTACGAGTAGGTACATCGTAGATTTTTTTTTTAAATTCCATGTCAGCCCTCAACTATTCGTTATTGTTCTGACCATGTTTTTGTGTGCCTTCTCTACAAAAACATGGTCAGAAATCATATCTATGATCTTAGTTATTCCTTGCAAAATTTGTTGAGTTCTGAATTCACACCTCTTTGTCCCAAGCCGATATCCAAACCATCGCAAGTGTTCAGATTCATCGAACTACCCTGTCCACTGGCCGCTCTATATCTCACAGATGAGTGTCAAACAAATCCGTGGCCGCTTCCTAGAAGGGACACCGCGGCGCCTTAAGACCCAAAATTTTTTGTGCCCTTAAAGATAATAAATGATGCACTTAGAAAAAAAGAATCCGACCTGTTCACGAAGATAACGATCACAACGATTTTTATGGAAATGCTAGCCGGAATTATAATGAACAGGAATCCTTTTGGGATGTGGTGGAGCGAGCAGACAATGCGTCGGCAAAAGAAGCGCCTTAAAGTGTAGTTGTACCGATACCAACCCATCTTATTTCATATCTGATCGGATCATAATAATTATTGCAGATAAAAATACGTTATGGTGCAGTTAATTTTGAGCAGCTCGTGTGTGCCTGTATTTTTTTTATCTATTATTGGTGTTTGTAAAAAAATACCTAGATTCATAAATACTATAATTATCTATATTAATTAAGATATTTAATGAATAGTGTGATTAAAATAACGAAAGCATTTTTCGTACTGTAGAAGTATGATATTTATAACTCACTACGCTCGTGTAACAATGCCATATGCTACTCTGACGCTATCTTCTACATTAAAATATGTAACTACATAGGAAATACTGTACCTATTTGCTAAATCTCAGTCTATCACTAAATCGAAGAACTGAATACAAACGTTGTCAGGTCGTCGGGATATACAAAAGGATGAAGACCGGGGCTTACATAAAGCGATAGGCTCCTGTACAAATTGTTTTGAGCTTATAATCTAACGCCGGCGTCTATTTGACAATGTACTTTTTAAGTAAAAGGAATTCCTAACGTTTCGTAAGCATCTTTTGTATTAAAACCAATAATGAAACGGCTGTAAAGCTCTCGAACCTATTATTTCCTTGCTTCTTCCACGGTTTTGTAATATGAATAGACCTCTCAATATCCTATTTAAAGCTTTAGTTTGTCCACTTTCTACGAAAAGACTTTTAATAGAATATAATATATATCTAAGGACGTATTATGTGCTAGATTCCGTTGTGAAAATGCAAATCTCAAGTAGGGCTCCTGGATTAGGCGCAGGAACGTTAAAAATAATCCACTTTTATAGAATGCAGAGACCTAATGCAGCTAACACCTCTGTACCTAACTTATCATGAACTTAGTTACTGTCCACTTTGTGTTCTATTTCAACTGCAAAAAGCCGCTAACCTCAATAATGAATAATTTTCCTGTGTCTCATTAAAATATCTGAACCGTTGTCAAATCAGCCACCCATTTTATTTTGCACTGCAATAGAACCTAAATGGGCTCTACTTTTTATGTTCAACCCTGAGCAGGGATATATTAGCAAGGCCCAAAAACTTCGAACGCCGTCCGAACCAAAGGAAATGATGGAACTGGAAAAGAACCACTGTTTACCACTTCGTTTCCCATTCAAGGTATTGTTCGGAAGTGAAGAAGTGCTTCATACTTGGAAGTATAATGTATCCTTTTGTATGAAAGTTAATATTTTAGCTGAACGAAATTCGTTTCCATTGTGTACCGCAAACGTTACCTGCCATTGAAACGAATAAAGGTACGGATTGCACACATATTATGAGACGGTTATAAATAGTGCAAATATTCACAAGAGGTCGGATAATACATCTAAGTGTAAAGCAATGTATTGGCAGACATTTTGTAAGTGGGCTGGGCAATGTAATTGATCACAGAAAAAACAGAAACGTCTTTACATTTCATATTATGAAAGACGATTATTTCTAGGAATGATTTAACTACCTACCTATTCCTACGTTACCTCTTAGCGTATTAGTTTTATTACATAATCCTTTCATAATCCTGTGAAGTAGTCACAGGATTATGAAATCATAAAAATAATACGGCTTATGTTTTGGCAGCATACAAATGCAAATGCTCGGAAAGCCAATACAATATTAATCAGGCGACATCTTTTGTCAACATATTTTGAAATATACCGAAACTTAACTAATTACAGAACAATGGAGGTTTGTCAAGCGAGGTGCCGCTTAGCAGCAAGCGTGGTGGATGTAGCTCGTCGCGTTGTCGACCTTGAATGACGCTAGAACGTTTTCCTACTTCACTTCCTGCTCGATGCCATCTTAGTTTGGTTTGAATCGAACGCGCCGGCGCCATACATACATATACGACTCTAAGTACATAGTTTAACATTGATCATTGAATGAATGCATATTACATAATGTATTGTATTAAATGACAAATGCCCTAATAGTTAACATATTAAACTACCTAGTTATAATGATTTCATTGACGTCAATAAAATGAAATTACGAAATTTTTGTAAACAGATTTAGTCAACTAAGTTAGTAGGTACCTACTTCGCAAAAATATTTATTGAAGTATTACTTACATTCAGTTCAGAGTCAAGTACCTAATTAATTATTACAGTAATGGGCAGACGGGTAGGTATGTATACCATCTCATTTGTACTGATTGAATCTGTGTAACCCGAATGCAATTTCTTTTATCGTACAATAGATAGTCTCGTTTCCTTTATGTTGAGAAAAATAAACTTCCTGAGTAGAAGGTACGATGTAGCGCTAGAAACATTAGAGCGCTAGGCGTAGCGAGCGTAGACAATGTGGGAGCGCAACCACGCATAGACAGTGTTTTGCATCGCTCCGCGCCCTTGCAATCTTCCTAATGAGTGAACCCTTTCACACTCTGGACAAAGCTGGGGTTTCACGGGTGATGTGACACGTATTCATAACATCGTTCTTTGTTTATTCCACTGAAATGAAATTTTGCTTCTTAGGTAAAGTGAATGGAATTGAAAAATTACACTGCACAAACATTACTTTTTGATGCATGATAGATGCATTTATTGCAATGAATGCAAAAATAGGTGCTTATTTCAACATAAGGCAACCTTAAGGAAAAGGGAAAAAAAAGAAATACGGTTACCCAAATAACATTCAAGATATAATAACATAGCTAGTAGGTACCTACTTAAATCATTTTCCTTTAAGTAACTGAAGTTTGTTAAAGAGTAAAAGAAACCTTAGAAGCGCTACGCTACGGTCCGCAACTGTAGTTTTAAATTCGGTAAAGTAATTTTCAAGTTGTTGAGTAGAAGATGCGCAGATTATAATGCTACTACGATATAATATAATCTGTGGCACTAAAATAGGACTATGAGAAATGATTCGCATCTCCATTCAAATAGTCTTTGTCCGTTCTACATCGAGTGCAATGTGCGGCGGCGCTTAATAGGAAGCAATGTGATAATGATAAACGAGGTATCTCATAATACTAGTAAGATGTTAGACAGAGACAAAACTATTACAAAATTGTTATCCAGTGAATCCAAGCAAACATAGCTTCGAGTTTACACAAATTTTATTGCGTCTCCTGTCACGAGTGTCGAGTGTTTGTATTATGAGTAAACGCAAGTCAATTAATGACTACGCAAAAGAAAAAAGGGTGTTTTATTATGATTGAAATATTAAACCAATCACCACTGTCGTCTATGTCCTACCAGCCTTTTGTTTTACCTGTTGATAAGACACGATTCCTACTTATTTTTTCACTTCGTCAAGGTCCTTCTCTCCCTCACTTTCCTACAATTTTGCCTTCTAGAATAGGTGTCCTAGAGAGTTGTGGTGTCGTGGCCTTTCATATTTGTACTCCTAATCTCTATAGGTTAGGTTATATGTATATTTGTCCTCCTATTCTCTACAGTATATGTTTTACTCGTTCAATTACACCGTAAGTGTCAGAAATCAGTATACACCATTCTAGATAATTATTTTAAAAAAAAAACGTACTTAGTTAAGGAACTCAAAATACTTATACGCAGGTAAGTTTATAACTACAGCTTCCTTGTTATAAAGGTTTAAGGGTCGCGGGGCGTATCAGAACAATGTTTACACCTGTGTGTGTATCTTAACGAGGGGCTGAACTTGCCCTTCTTCTCACGCTCTTCGATGCAAGGTGTCGCATTTTATTTAGATACAAGTGCCTCCATAAGAAAAAGTTTTATCAAAATGTTGACTGCTCTATTGTCATAAAAGTTATAACTAAAAACGAATACTAATAAGTTTTAACATATATGCGTGTTAAAAAGCTAAACGATACTTAAGCCTAAGTACATAGATTAGCCCTCATTCTTAGCTGCTCTAAATCAATTTAACTTAATAAATTGATTATTGCCCTTAATCGATTTATAACCTTGTTATAAGTCCAACATTACAAATTCCTTGTACTTGTTACAAGAGAGACAATCAATCACGTTTCTTATCTGGAAATCTCCTAGCAACAGTTATTATAAAATGCAAGTTACGTCAAATGAACAACACTGCACGATACCTTACAAGTTCGTCCCTCACCGCATCCCTCCTTCCAGAACGTAAACATGCGCAACTAGTGTAATTGCATTATCGGCTGTAATGCCATCACTGTCATGGGCAATCAAGGATTTACATCCGGAAATTGATTCCAAAGAGACTCAAAACTCAATCGGAATGCTCCAATGACAAATCATAAACCTATTAGGTACAAAAATTTGAAATCAATTTGTATTTTCAGATTTTTTTAAAGAAACATGTGCGTGTTACATTTGAACGTAATCCCTTACCCTTTCCCTTAATTTAAATCAATTAATGACGTTGTATCTAATCTAGAGTCCATAGAAGCGACAGATGTGAACGACAGGGGGTTCAGCGGTGAAAATTCATAGATCTCCCCCCCTGACTGTGATCGGACCCTTCCGAATTGTGCAAACTGCTCGCTATGCGATGCATCTGTCCACTTGCCGATATAGTGCTGTTACTAAACAGCATGCGACACTGATATCGATATAAAGTATAGTTATAGTTAATCCACTATAAGTAATAATGCACAACTTTCTTACGCAAGTTTCCAAATTCAAGGATGTTGTTTCTCTAAGTAAATCTAAGTCACTTTAAATACTCAGTAACCGAGCAACATAACAGTTCCCAGCCAACGGTTACAGCAACTCAATTAAAGTGCGGTCACTTCCTGAAAGGAGTACAGTTTAGCAAACACAGCGGAACTGGTATTGTTTCATACCGAGAACAGTACAAGCTTGAGACATATTGCGGACTTTATGCTTCCTGTTTCCAATGTGAATATAAACATCAGCTCTTTGTTTGATGTAAGTAGCTAGCTAAAGACGACAGAAGTGACCGCGGCTACATATCGCATACTGATGTAATGCTTATTATTTTGCACTAAAACTGAAACATATCGTAAAAAAAATTAATTAATAAATATGAATTGTTAAATTGTCGATAAAATAGCTCCCCCCTAAAGTAATCGGACTCTGCACTTTGTCCCTCACTGAGATAAAGTCGCCCTAGCATTCAAACAAGTGGCTCACACATACAGGCGCATAATCAGGAAGTACAATGAAGATTAAAGAGACTCGTTACACACACGCATAGTTAATGTAATAATATTCGTGTAGGTACCATCCCGCGAGTAGAAGTAGCTGAATATAAATAATATTGCGTACGCACACAAAGGAAGAATTTAAATAAAGAGTCTCGCGCGCTGTACCAGGAAGTAGCAGCTCACTTACTCACACATAGGAAGCGACTATATCAGTTATAGGTTGGAGCGCTATGTGGCGCTGGCGCACACTTGTGCGTCAACTATGCGTGGGACCGCGCGCACATGGCCTGATTGGGACATACCAAGTGAGCCCCCAGACGATACACTTTTTACGACACGTACTTATTATAATATTATTATTACACATGATATTTAATAGATTCTGTCTGAAGACCGTCGCATGTTTTAACACGAAAGCGTAAACACAGCGAATATTTTTTCAGTATATGGTATTTTTACTTCCTGCTTTTAATCGTCACTTATCGAAGTTTACAAAATATTGCACGTTATTACATGTACGGTGGACTTCAAGTTATTTGAAATGTTGAATGACAAAAAGTACATCATTATTACATTCACGCAAGTATTAAAAGCATAATACAGGGACAAGACAACGTAGATTGATTCGCGTAGGTACCTAGGTACGTACAAGATTGATTCGATTTATATAAAAACTGTCACTTGTGTTCTCTTTGTAACATGAAAACTTTAAAGCGTAGTTCACCTACAAAATATCGCTCGCGTCATGTGCCCTCATCCATACAGATGCATTCCCAACCCGGTTTTTTGATCACGCTGATCCGAAACGAACGGAGGGTCGCTTTGTCATGTGACACTTGTGCGCACAGAGACTCACCCAGGGGGTTACTCGTTAAAATCAGGGATTAATTGTCCATTCAGGGCAAGTTCGCGTTGTTACATCGACATGATCAATAAATGCCATGTGTTATGTGTACAAACTCTACGATAGCTACCTATTAAAATATATTTTTGAGATGTGTTTAACCTATCAAGAAGCAATTAGCAGGCACTACAGAAAAGAAAAAGAATTGAAAAACTATTGTTGAGACACTGGGAATCTCAGTTTCTTTAATGAATTCACGGAAAATATCTAAGTACTTATAACCTAAAACCGCTAACAATTAGGTACTAAAATTGTATCTGTAGATATAGTTTTATAAAAAATTCTGATGTATTATATGAACTACATAGAATGTCTTTGGTTTTCGTTGCATGTCCATAAATTATTGCGCGTTGCCATCGGCGGAGGTCGACGGAAGTTGACGATTTCTTTACGGCATGTAATTAATTATCTTTATGCTTTTGAAACAAGAAAAAGGGCTGTGCGTATCATAAGATCAGACAGGTTTAAAAACATGCTATTGACTTTAGATTTCGATGACCGTGAGGCTCAATGCACATTCCAGTTACCTACCGCTTGGTCAAGGAACTTGAAAAATTTGATTCCTTACGTCGAAGGCATCCAATAGAACGAGATTACAAAATTTTCACGTTTTTACTGTTAGATAACATTACCCCATAAGAAAACAAAATAACTGAGATACATACATAACATTAGCTTTACAGCACGAAGAAGAAAAAGATAGCTTTACGCTGGTTTCCCATTGGGGTCGGGGGTTGGGGAGGCAGAGACTATTGATTTCCACTTGCTTATATTTTAATGTTGTAATAATAATCCTAAGTATCCTAACATACGAGTAGGTATTACAATAGGTACATATTTTATTAAATGGATTACTCATTACTCAATCAAAACATGGCGTTACAGACTAATGTTCTGGTCTACTCTAAAGGCAATGGCGCAATTTTTCGGTGTGACATCGTTGCCTAGTTCTGAGTGGCACCTGATTATGTAATGCGAGAACAACGACGGTTGAATCGGGGTCGCGGTCTGCGAGCGAGTGTTCGGAAGTGCGTTGAGACTCAATGAATGCTTCAGATGTTGCAACAATACCCGACCATTTGTAGTGATTGCAAGCACTAGGTAAGCACGGCCAGTAATTAGTAAAAAAGCATTTTTTAAAGGTACCTATTTATTGGGTACCTTTATCTATATACTTCAACATATTTCTTTTATATTATAAAGCTGTAAGTAAATATAGAATAAGGAGATCTATTAATATACGATATCGACGATATTCTCTTTACAAATAACCAGCTGGTGGTAAATAAGTAAAGGGAGATTAAAAATGGAATAATCTACACATCACTAAGGTATAAAACAACAGCTTTGTTAATAACAATGTTCTCGAAATATGCTTTGTAAAAATAATAATATGAGAATTGTGATATTCTTGAGCAATGTTGTCAAATGGAAGTAATACATCTGAACCGGGTCAGTTCGCAGGAAGTGCCGCTATTTCCATACCGCTGCAATTTAAATGGTGCGGTATCCGGCACAGACTTCCGGTCTGTTTGCAACTCTTTTCCCTTACATTGATTTTCTTCTGCAATTATGAAATACTACATTGATTTTCTTCTGCAATTATGAAATACAGCAGATTATTTGTCTAATACTTACCAACTTATTTTTATACTCCACAATGAATACTAACGCAGTACGTAGGTAGTGTAATTTAAACGGGAACTAATTGAATATTCTGTTCCGATTCCGAAGTATAACAACACAAAGCAATTACAAATATTTGAAGGCCAGTTCATCTATTTTTTAACTTCCACGCATCGCTATGCCGTGCAATATATATTTTACTAGCTGTTGCACGCTGCTTCGCTCGCGATATGTTTGATTTTAACCCCCTTTAAGGAAGCCATAAAGGGTCGAATTTTCAAAAATCCATCCATATTATAGTGGGTCAACCCATTAGCTATCCCACTGCTGGAACAGGTCTCTTCCAGCATGAAAGGAGTTAGGATATAGTCGACCACGCTGGCCTAATGCTGTTTGGCAGACTACACATGTCGTCGACAAAATCTCTCTGCAATGCAGGTTTTCTCACGATGTTTTCCTTTACCTTTTAAGCAGTGATAATTAATTATTAGTACGAACTTGAAATCTACGACTTGGCTGTCCAGTGGTATCACTGTACCCCGCTATCACTGCTTTAATAAGTGTATAGCGGTTATTGACGCAGGCCGTCATAATTACTATCCATGTGCCAAGCTTCAGTCCAATCTGTTCGGTGGTTCAACCTATAGTGTTGATGCATCAGTCAGTCACGATAACTCTAAATCGTACAGACATGAAGAGCTAGCCCTGCACCTAGTTATACAACTACGTTTCCGCACATAGCCTTCCTTTTCCGTGGTGCGACCATCATCGGAAGTTGGAACAGAGATTCGCGCGGCTCCCCTCCCCCTCTGCCCTCCTGCGCCCCTACACATCCGGTGCCCGTAGGCCGCCGCTGTCCAATTTCCTCTTCCCGCGTGTATTAATTTCCGGCTTAAACTATTTCATGTCGTTCATTTCCTTTTAATATTCGTAATGATTTTTATAATGTCATCTTGAAAATTATTGGTTAAAATGGTTGTAGCATCTTTCCTAGTACTTTTGTATTTTTTTTGCTCCGACCTACAGACATATATTATCATAACCGGACATTGTGGCAGTCTATGGTGTCGGCAGTGCATCTCTTTTGGCGTAAATGATACAGCTTTTATATAATTATTTCGACGCATGTTCGCATGTTCTTGTTCCTAGAGTTAAATTTTAGACCATACCACACCAAACCATACCAAATGAGCAATCAATACCTACCTAGTAAGTACAGACCCTCCTTGCCTAACAAAATGTACAGGTGGCCATTTATATAAATCTAACAAATTATTTTTATTATAAATCATATTTTTATTAGAGCTCAGCTTCCGTTTCCGTTGGTTTATTTCCGTTAAATACATAAGTACTTCCGTCTAAACTTTAACACGTCATCAAGCAAAAATTGCATTTTTTTATGATTAATGCTTATCAGTTTTGTAAAATTACGTAAAACTGAGAAGTCACGTTGTACAGTCAGCGACGAGTCGCTGAACACAATGAAATGTTCAAAATGCTTTATTCAGAATTTTCTGACTCGAGAAGGTACCTAGTACAAGTTCTCTTATTAGAGGACTATTATATTTATATGTTTTACATTCGTCAAAATCTAATAAATATTTTTAGTACATTGATGTTTTCAAATATTGCTTGTGTTTATCGACTTTGGTTGGTAACCGTGCCTAAGGAGGGCTGGTAAGAGTATGCCGTGCGTTCGTGTTGACTTATTACGGGGTTACGTTATGTATTTGGATGCAGTTTTATCGTTTATCGCATTCCGAATGGATCTTGCTATAGCATACTATTAGATTATCTGTATCGTACTTTTTCTCTAATTAAGGACTAGGTAACCGTTGCCTTAATTCATCATCTATCTTTACCATTACCTATACCTATAAAGTAAGAAACTAAAATGACTGACTGATTGAACAAAGCACTTACAATTGAAACCGTTGCGTTTAGAAACATGAAAATTTGTAAGTTCTTTTTAAATGACGTACTTACCTAAACGTGCACTAAGAATGGATATTGAGAAATTCCCACGGGTTTGAGGAAATTTGAAAGAAAGAATTTGGGAGTACCTAACACCCGGGGAACATGCCCATTAGATAACTTATATAAAAATTCAATGCAGGTACCTATTACTACCTATTATTGTGTTCGCAAAAACAGAACTTGATGGATTGACTATTTATTTTACACAACGTAGCATTTCTGTAATCATATAATATCATCAAAGCGTAGTCGGAGTTCGTGAGATGAAATTTGGCTTAATTAAAGTTCATAAAGACAAGTGCAGAAAGAAAATAAATAATATTATAACTAGGTAGTACTAGCACAGTTATATGGTACTAGGTAGGTCCTATTTTGAACACCGTGTGAACATTAGTAAAGATAAGACACCAACTCATTCCAAACAAAATTCTGAACAAAATGTCAGCAGAATTTTGTCTTTTGTTAAATTAAATTTGATTAGGTACCATCTTTAACAAGTTTAAGAAAAGACAATTTACAAGTTTAAAAAAAAAAGTCAAGCTAATAATACAAGATTAGTTACCTAATTATTTATATGAATAATAATATCAGTGTAAATAAAAACTAAATATGTGTATATAGGTATGTATCTACGATATCACGTAATACTAAAATAGTAACAGAATTTTAACAAAGAAAGTAGCAGCAAGTTCTGCGGTCACGGTCACGTATGACCGAACATCATGGTCTTTTATTCTCTAAATTACTGCACATAACTCCACGACGAACGTCTGCATGCCGCCAGAACACCAAGCTATACCGGCTTGTGAGAAAGAGTGAGACGACACGAGCAGGGAGCGCGGGGCGGGCGAAGGGAGCAACAGGTAAAGATTCCGAGGCCACTTCCGTCTTGGCTGCCGAATATTTCTGTCTCGAACCGGTAGTGGGACGGCGGCCAGGGCACAAACAAGATAATCTCAACCTACACGCGTACACGAACATACATAGGTATTTAGGTAGGTAGCGATCTAATGATACATACTTTCGTTTTGCCCTCTTATTTGGTCAGAATTTCGTAATGGTTATGAAGAAAAAGACTGCACTATTATATTCCTGAGAAATGCGGTGGGATCCACTCAATATTGACAAAATTATGTCGCTTTAATTTTTTTGTAGTAGCGCTTTGGTACGTTTAAATACGAGGTATCAATAATTTTATGCGTGTCGCAGAGCTTACAAACATAATGCACACGTAGCAATCGAATGAGCTCAACTCAAACCGGTTGGGACTCATATTGTCTCACTCTGCACCAGGAAACTGCCGGCCGGTTGCTGAGACGTTTCCTGTGCTTTGTCTCAGTAATGTCATGATATCTTGAACTGTACATTGATAGATCACATTCGTGAGTTCCTCGTCTTGTTATACCAAATAATAGTTAGGCTGTAATGTAGCTTTAGAAAATTACTTTACGTAAACATTATTTAAGTTATCAAAACACAATAGGAACTTTCATGGTTCAAATCGAGTGGCGTAATCCGTTAATCTACTGGAATACGAACACTAGTAGATACCTACTTGAACCTATAGCTAGCCCTAAAGTGTCTAGTTATGTAGTAATTAAGAAATGTCTACGTTTGCCCGGAAATTAAACGCATTCAATCCATATTAAAAAAACAAGACTCGTGGCTCTACGATTACTGTACAAACAAGGAAATATTGTGAGTTATTAAAAACTGGCGCGCTGACGTAATTCTACCACACTAACTAGCACTTCCGCGTGCCCTAAGCAGGCACACTTGTATAATAATCCTATTCAACGTTCCTTCATTATTATACGTTACCTAAGTATTACTTAAGATTTGCTGCGACAAGTGTTAATAGTGGGGCGTCGTCCGTCAGCGCCAATCTACCCCGATAACGGTTTGCTGAAACAGTGCTAGTGCGTTTAGTTAAAAATGGGACTTGGTCTGGCTCCCGAAGTTTTATCTCAATGTGTGAGGTGGCGCGGGGCGGCAAAGAGTGCGGGAGGGGAGTGGTTGGCGCGCGTCCGTCCGCCCGCGCCTCCACCGCATCATCAGTCCGCGTCGGAGAGTTGCCCGCGACGCTTGTCTGCGAGTTTGATCCCTCAGATACGCTGCTGGTTTACGGCGTGCCGTAACACGACACGTTTGGAGGGACCGCCGCTGCTTCGCGTGTGCCTGGTGCTCTGTGAACACTGGATTCTGTGCTACTAGTGTTGTGACGATGTACATGTGCTGATTTGTCCAGTTACGGTCGACCTATAGGATTTTGACGACGCAACCAGTTCCGGATCAGCTCAGCCGGTAAGTAGCGGTGCTTATCGCAGACCACGCTATCGCGGACTCACGCATTTCCGACCGCGCCCGATAAGGCGACTGACTGTACAGTGCCTACAGATACGATACGGCAGTAAATTCTACAAACAGCGAACTCAAATACTTTTGTTAAGTATCCATATTACACTTACGCATAACAAAAGTATAAAAGTCGCGATGAACAAGAAACTTATAATAATCCTAACCTAACCTAACCCCTATTTGAAAAAATGGGTCGAGAGAAGTTGTCAAAGTTTAACTTGTTGGATTCACCCGATATAACAAAGGTAGGGAGGCACATATTAGGTATACGTATACCTACAGAAGTTAAAAAAGTCCCTCAGAAGTTAAAAAAGACTACAGAGGAACTTAAATTAACACAAGGCAAAGACGACTATGTATGTAGGTATTTATTATAAGGGCAAAAGCCGGGCATTTTCGATTCAGTCATTGCTAGGTTCATAAAAAATATAAAAATAATATATATTTTTGAAATATTAGTGTTTTTTTTTTCATAATAATCTTTGAAAAAAACGTTTGCTTCACTATATTTACGTATAAGCATGCCGAAGGGCGTGAGTTTAAATTTAAGCTTGGTATTGGCTTATACTGGTATATTTTATACAAGATAGGAAATAAGCTGGAACCTGATGGCTGTCATTAATTTCGTCTCTCTTGTGCGCACTCGTGAGAAATAGAACTAGATTTAAAACTACTGTCTTTGCGATACAAGACAGGTAACAAGACTTTCCTGAAATCACTTTAAAAAAAGTTCTGCTAAATCACAAAACAATGCATTGTAAAACTCAATAACAACTTCGGATTCGCCACCACTTGCCGATAATAATAGCTATAAAAGTACTGATGAAAAGTTCGGGTTATCGAATTCTGATAACCTGCGAGTGGTGGTGTCTTAAGGAAATATTGGATTTGAACAAAGATTTCTGTGTGCAATGATACTTCAAATTAACTTATTATTAACTTTCTGCAAAATTTTTACCGCGGTTATTTTAGGTACCTACCTAAGTATCTACTTCCACAATTAATGGAAAGTCATAGGTAATTTATGTCGCCCAATTCAAAACAGATAAATAGGTAATACTGTGATTAACTTGCACTGTTTAAACTGCCATCTAGATAATATTAGGTATCCGTCTGAATTTCACAACAATAAATTATATATTATATAAGGTATCGTTATTTTACGAAAAAGGTGTCAATAAAATGCAATAAAATAACCCACAAAAACAAATATTGATTTGGTTAACGTAAGTTTTGCTTATATAACAGCATATAAAATACGACGTTTTCACAACTTCATAGGTACTTCACGGAAAATCGTAACAAATAACTTACTGGTAAAATATAATAAAAATGTGGAAAATCTTTAATTATTCTTCGCGATAATAATACAGATTATCTTTTCCGATGGGATCATCTTATCCCATCGGAAAAGATAAGAAACTAAATGCCCGACTTTTGCCACTGAAAAATTTACGACCTAGCGACATCTGTTATTGAATAACTGAACTCTTCAAGTTAATGTGTTTTAACCTATTTTTTATATAATCATTATATTGTTGTTACAGACAATCGTGATGAAAGTTGTCAGTCTGCAACTTCCGTCGGGGCCGAGCATGGAGCGGTTACCGCTGCCATTTAGCCCTACCGAGTTGCTGTGGCGGTATCCTTTGCCATGGGCTCCACCGCCACCTTCTCCCCTCGGTGATACCAAGGCGCAACTGCCGGCAGGTCTTCCCCCAGAACCAAGATTATGGACTAGAGAAGATGTTGCAGTATTCTTAAAATGGTGCGAAAGAGAATTTGATTTGCCGAACTTCGACATGGATCTCTTCCAAATGAACGGTAAATAAACAAAACAATTACATGAAAAAGTTATTAAAAAACTTACATTTTATAAATCCAATACTTAACAATGACTTATTATTTTCAGGAAAGGCTTTGTGCCTCCTAACAAAAACTGATTTGGGCGAGCGCTGTCCAGGTGCTGGAGATGTACTACATAATGTCCTGCAAATGTTAGTACGTGATGCAGCATTACTGGGAAGAGTTCCCTCTTCTCCTGTGACACCTACAGCGCGTGCCGCACCTTACCCACCTTCGCCACATTCTCACCCCCCAACTCCGACATGGGCTGTCGACGGTTTTCACCATTTTCATAGTGCTGCTGCAGCGGCTGCTCAGCCCAATTCGGTGACCTTAAGTCCTGCTCCGTCAGTTGACAGTTCAGGAAGCCCACAAAGAGGAGAAACAGTAAACTATGCACCAAATTATGCTCCATCTATGCCTGCTACGACTCAGGCTGCTAGTTCAGGAAGTAATCATTCTGATTCTGATGAAGAAGGTCAATTTGCACCACCACCACGGTCCCCCAAGGAAGCGCCTTTGGCAAGCCCGGCACCGCAGCCTCACCCAGCGCCACAACATTCACATTACCGTGCTCAACACAGAGAATTCTTCCCGAATGATATGCCGGAATCGAACACAAGTGAGTATTAAACGACAATTTGAAAAGGTTTATTTTTCGACGACAGAAAGGCCTTATGTTTCAATAAAATAACCATAACCATTGACACGGCAATAATTCTGTTTTTATTTTTAGATGGGCGATTACTTTGGGACTTCCTTCAGCAACTATTAAATGATCCTTCACAGCGATACACTAACTACATTGCTTGGAAAAATCGAGAAACTGGGGTATTTAAAATAGTAGACCCCGCTGGACTGGCAAAACTATGGGGGATTCAGAAAAATCATCTTTCTATGAATTATGATAAGATGTCACGTGCATTAAGATACTACTACCGCGTAAATATTTTGCGGAAAGTGCAAGGCGAAAGGCATTGCTACCAGTAAGTATTGACTGAAATCTAAATTATACACCGGTATTTTTAAATTGCGTTCGAATGAAAATCTAATCGCATTCAATTATTACAGATTTTTAAGAAACCCAACGGAACTTAAAAACATCAAAAATATCTCACTGCTACGACAGCAAATGAGTCCAACGAGAGTGGTACCTCAAGCGGTCGTGAAAACAGAAATGAAAGAAGAACGTTGCGATGATGAACCTGTCGACGAAGATATGCCTACTGACCTGAGTATGGCAGCGTCAGAGCCCTGGCGGAAACGTGCGCGACCGGATCCTGCCCCAGTAGCGCAGCCGCACGACAAACACCACATAAGCGCCCTCATTGGTGAAAACATGATGATGAAACGGGAATCTGATTACGCCACTGAACATTATGCACTCAATCTTAAAAGTGAAAAATGTGAACAATGATTAGAAAAGTCTTGAAACGTGGGACACTTATCAGTGCGAAATATATTTTCTGCATATTCGGTATGCAACTAGCTCCACCTACTAAAATTCTAGTCAAATTCCTCTCAGAAAGGAAATTTTAAAGTCTTCCTCTAAAAAATACAACGTACTTGATGAACAATTTACTGAGAGTACTTTGACAGATTTAGGATGGTCATTGGAGTTTAACAGGGTATGGACCTTAATGATGCCTTTGTGCCAAGTGATTTTTATACCTAATAGTGTCAATTATCTATCTAAAATAGTTATCAAAAAGGGACAGATTTTATTAGTATTGAAGTCATAGGAATTATTATAAGATTTGTGCAATGGACTTTCACTTACGTAACTCTCGACTGACATCGTGCAGTTACTACAGATTATTTTGCCAAAACTCACTGTCAACCCATAACTATGTGACGTGTGTATTTCGCACTCGATTAATGCATTTGCGTAATTTAATTAGTTTTATAAGTGTTTTATATTTTTGTTTAGATTTGCTAAAAAGAGAAGATATAAATCCGAAAGAACTAAAAGGGTTGATAATTTAAAGAATATATTTAATTAGGTAACGTCTTCCATTCGTTCTTTTTGGCAAACCTTCAATTGTAGCGTGTGAAATGTAGGGACTATTGCATCTACCACATGAATGCGAAATAACATAGTATTTGGCAGCTTTGAAAATTAAGTTGTTTTGATAAGTAAAGAAATCGATATGTATTTTAAAAAGACAATGAATTGTCAACTTTTATGAAAATTAAAATGCCTTGAATTCAATAAAACACACCCACTGTGATAAAAATGAAAGTGGTAGACATATTAATAGTACGGTAGGGACTTTACTCAAAGATTTCCAGCTACAATTTTCTGTGATCTCTTTTATCAATGTAGGTAGGTAGTTAGGTGTTATAGAGTATAGACAATGTCTGTAAATATTAGATTTAGTAATCAATAAGTTAGAATAATGAACTGACTGTAAAGAGAGTGTATGTATGATTTGTAAAACAAAAAGTGGAGCTTTATTAAAGTACCTAGTATATCAGTAAGTTCTATTACAACATGAGTTTGTATTTTTACAATTATTTTTATTTGGCGCGGGTGCCAATACTTCCAGCATGTATGTACACAATACATTAAACATAAAGTTTCACATTAAAATATTGTGTCAGATTTATTATAACTTAAAATAAATGAGAAATAACTATTGTCTACAATAATGTTTGTTATTAATTACCTACCAATCATGAACATCAAACAATTAATTAGCCAATACCTTCGTCATGAATTATTAAGATTAACACATATTTCTGAATGTATTTCCTTTTCAAAATCATTGGTATCTTCGACCCACGATGTTTATGTGTCAGTGTCTATATTCAGGTAGGTAAATGCGAAATAGATGGTAGGCTAGGGTAGATAGGCTCTAACCCTTCGTGAACTGTGTGCGTACATGAGTACACCTTGTACTAACGTAGGTACACCCACAGATCGCCGATACCTATATAGTTGCCATGTGTAAATTTTTTTTTTCAACTGAGTGTTGCTGTGCCCTATAATCTAGATAAGGAAAGAATTTTCTTTGGACACCTTCAATACGAGACCTATAATTCTGATACTGGGGTTCCAAACCTGATACGCGTAGATATTCTTATCTAAATGGCTACACACCAAAGAACAATACAAACAGGCCGTGGTGCGTAATATATATTTCAGAGCTTATGAATGATGGAAGCACTGTTTGATATCTGCAATGAATAAAATAAATAACAGAGGCCAGCATCGAGCCTTGAGGTACACCTGATGGGACAGTCATAACTCCAACAGGGGGTGCAACCTTGAGTACAAGAGCCTGTGTTCTGTTCTCTAGGAAAACCATCGGTACCTACAAGTCTTCGTGTATTCCAGACAGAATAACACCCCGTCGTTTTTGCGTCGGGGGTTAAAAAGCATCCTCAGCGGTATGGGGTGGTCAATACGATCAAAGCATTTACTATAATCGGCATAAACGACGTCAAATTGTCGCTGTACCATACCACTTGTAATAAAGTCATCTGATAAAAGTAAGTTAGACGTGGTGGAGCGATTCCCAACGAAACCATGCTAGATTTTTCCAGCTTAGAATTTTAGAACAAAAGGGAGATTTTGGTTATGGGGCGGTAGTTATCGTTTTTAGCTTTGTCGCCCTTTTTGGAAGACAGGAGTAAGAAAAGCAGATTTTGGCAAATATCAACAGATTAAGTAGGTTACATGATACATAACTAGCATGCTATAAAGTATACAACACGTCCACATTATTTAACATTGTTTTTCAGCACATTGCAACATATAGCAATACTGTACACATTAGAATAACAATATTTTATATGACATTATCGTTTGTCATTCTGCAGTGCTGTTGCACTGCAGTGTTGCAGTGCAGTTCACATAGTCAAGTAATATACACGGTGGAAGGGACATCGACGCACATCTGAATACCATTAGTTCAGTATAAGATTCTGGACCCCCCCTGCGTTGAAATTTTCCGTAACTTTTTTCATCAATTTTTCAATTTTTTCTGCAGTTCTTTTTAATTGAACGTAAAAAAACATTATTTCTAAAAAGTAATTATAAAGTTATATCCCTCTCATACTGAGAGGAGACCCGTGCCCAGCAGTGGGACAGTATATGGGTTAATTATTATTATTATAATTATAAAGTAATTATTTCATTTATTTAGGATCGTGCACGCGATAATATTCGCGGAGCGTTATAATCGCGTTTTAATCTCATACTGAGAGGAGACCCGTGCCCAGCAGTGGGACAGTATATGGGTTAATTATTATTATTATAATTATAAAGTAATTATTTCATTTATTTAGGATCGTGCACGCGATAATATTCGCGGAGCGTTATAATCGCGTTTTTAGCGTTTTTTACTGCGCGCTCAAAAATGTTAATTATTCCATTCCATTCCGATCATTTTCTACATGAATGACCTAGGTCATTTAATTTTTGACCTTTAGTGTAACCTTGTCACGACATTTGTGCGCCGATGGGGACATCGGCGCACAAATGTCGTGACAAGGTTACAATGTTATACAATGTGGAAGGGATTCCACATTGTATAACATTGTGTAAATATATGTTCTTATAGCACGTTTTATAACATTCAGCCTCCACATTACTGAAACATGTTATATAACTATGTTTATAACATGTTTTGTTATAAAGTCTGCATGAACCTTAACACTGCTCGATCTGGGAATAAAATCAGGGACCTCTAGCATAGCTAGTCGCGCTAACTACTGTAATGAGGCTGTTGCTACGTTGGTACTACATCCCACCATTCCTTCGCGGAACATCGGCCTTATCCAGCTGCATTAAATTATATTCATAACTAGCCTCTACAGGACTATTACCTATTATGTGTCTCCTTATCAACTATCCTTTGCAACAGAGGCAACTATCCTTTTCTGCAGCACATGATCCAAAATCAGTTTCCACAGGTTTGTTTGCCTTTTATTTTTATAGGCTTTGGAGCAGATGATACCTGGTGATTACATAAATAGAACTTGATGGCAGTCTCACGGCTTTTTGATCTTCCAAAGAAGAGGTCAGTTCCCTGCTTTGTAACACTAGAACTCACTCTCTTGCAAGATTTTTGCCATGTTCATTGTCAAGAATGCTAACAAAGAACTAAGATTTTTAAGAAAAAATCATGTTCTTTTTTTTGAACAATAATAGTACTAGATTTCCGATGTGCGCTTAAATTACTTGTGTGCAAATGTGGCCACTTTTGTGACTTAATTTTGTTCCTGATCCTGTATAATAGGACTATTATTGATCGAAGAAAATACCAAAATAAATAACAATTTTAGGTTATGATTACATTCACCGAGAGGTAGATAAATACAAATGGACAAAAGGACTTTTTATATTTCACTACATAGCTACAATTATTATTCTTATAATCTAATTAAACAGTAAGTAAAAGTTTTCATTTTAAGATTGGTCTGGTGGAGCATTTTGAAAAAATATGACATCATCAGCTATAACTGTGGAGGCAGACCTAACCTGACCATCATCAGTTTTTACTTCTCCATATGACAATTTGCCAGTGATATATACTCTTTGACCTTTCTTTAAATATTTGTAGACTGTGTCTCTTAGACCAGGCTTAAAAATACTTATTCTATGCCAGTCAGTTCTTTGCAAAATGTCACCTGATTCATATTTGTAACTGAAATGAGTAGCTAATGGAAAATTTATAACAGGGTGTTCCTCCGAACCCCGTTTCTGCGGGTCAGCACCAACTCTTCCCAGTAATGTTACTTGATTTATTGCTGTAAAATATATATATATCATTGTGAATTCTTGTCTTATAAATAGTATTCAAAAGTGTAAAGATAGGGCTTACGAACTTTTTTCTGTTTTTTGGGTATTACATCTGACTGAAATTTGTTGAATCCCAACTACTTGCCTCACCACATTTGGTATCTGCAAAATAATGTATTAGATAAAATAAATTTAGTTTTATCATGGCAGAGGTTTAGTTGGGAAATGGAATATAAATCTAACAAACAAAAGAATAAAATGTGATTAGGTTGCACAAAATTAATTAAAATTTTCACCAATCATTTACAAATTACAATTGGGACATAAATTAAAACAAGATAATAAGTAGACTTTACTTACCGAATACATAAACAGTATGGAAGAAATGTAGATAGATATTTACATACCTAATGTATTTATGATAAACCAACTCAAAATGAAATCAGCTTGAGAATAAAATAATTTAAGATGATAAAATGCATAAAGCTTACGTAGCCAGCCCAAGGGCAATAAAACTTGCGAGTCAATAAATTGTACAAGAGTATTGTGTGTAGTAATTAAGCCATAAATAAGCTCAAAAATTGGACTTATTAACTTCACTGGTGTGGACTATTAGTAATAATATTTATAGATATTGCACGCAATAATCTAGAAACATTACGTAGATTAGAATATTTATTTTTGTTATTTCATATCATGTTAGAGAATAATAAAAATGTATTTACTTACCTTTACTGCTGAAAACATGACGAGTTCAAGTATCTTTTGCTTACAAGTTATAAAAAAAACAATTAAATTGCGCGTATGTGATATAATTTGCAAATCTACAATTATTCATAAAGAAATTATTATTATTGATTGAATAATTTGAATAAAACAAACCGAGTAATATCTCTGCATAATAACATAACCTACAAATAAATTTAAATTAGTAATTTCAAATTTTCAAATGTTGCTTTTTTTTAATGGCAACTGGCAAGTATATAATGTCATTGGTGGCAAGTAAATAAATGAAATCGCCCAATGTCAAGGACCAAGTATGAATGGACCGGACACTATAATAACATCGATATATAATGGAGTATATTCTAGGGATGTTCGATCCGATCCGATACATGTATGGATCGATACAAAGGAATACGATCCAACCGATTTTTGTATCGATACAATGGCATTCGATCCTTTAGTGGATCGATATAAATACCATGAGGATCGGATCGGAAAATTTGTTGTATTAAATTCTAAAATAATAAACAATCTGTAACCTTAATATTTATTCGTAATATTAATACCGCATTCCTAAGCTCCAAAGTATGGATTATAACAACACACAGGTTCATATTACACTAATATAAATATTTCTCTGGCGGTGGACTGTTAAATCAGTAGTTATATTATCTTATATTTTTCAATATACCTTCAATGTTGGCATGATTACTTGAGATTATAGATAATTTCGTAAGAAAATCAACCAAGCCCTACGTTATTTGTCAGTTGTAAAAATAAGTAATATTGTTCTGTGGGTAAGAACGTCTGTGCCCTCCGAACGTCTGTTCTTGTTGGCCATCCACTATAAATAAAATCTACAATCACCTAGATCCAGAGCGGCTATCAAGATTATAATTTCTACCTACCTTACCATTCAAAGATTGGCCAATGTAAAAAAAAAATCTCTACTACTTATATTTTGAAGCTTTAAATTACAACATATTTTTAATATTGTTGATACGATACTTGATCGATCCAAAAAATCGTACTAAATCAATCGGATCGATACTTGAATCGATACAATGTATTACGATCCATTGCGATCCGAAATATCAATACAAAGCCCCTGGATCGAACATCCTTAGTATATTCTAAATCTATGTGTAATAATAATAAGTAGGGATGTTGAAAAAATATCGATATATCGATTTATAATTTAGTTTTAAGTTGGCCGATATATCGATAAATAATATAGTATAAATATCGATATTGATATCTTTTTTTTTAAATATCGATACGATATATATCGATACTTTTTGAATTTCCGGCATCCCTAGTAATAAGGTGGTAAGGTAAATCGAGTGACGAGCTAATAAAAATACCGGTCAGAAACTCGTGCCATCACCGGAAGATATACTATTGCCGATTTTCAAGGTATCATTAACCAAGTTGAGCAACATAATTATTATATTGTATTTTGTTGATTCCCTAAAAATCGAGCGCTAAGCTAGCATGACCGGTTTATAAGGATACCGGTTCGGATACTCATCCGACCTTTACAGTGGCGTAGCCGCACGGAGGTAGTAAGAAACTAATTGTAGTTACCCCCTTCACTAACGTCGCCTGTCCTTAGTGGGTTTTCTCAATGTACGAGCTCGCTCTTACATGAGACACCTGGAGGTAGTAGGTAAACTAGTTGTAGTTACTTTTCTGACCTCGATTTTCGAGCTCGCTACGCTCGCTCTTACATGAGACACCTGGAGGTAGCAAACAAACTAATTGTAGTTACTCTTCTAACCAAGCCTGTTCGAGGTAGGTGGCCAAATTTTCGAGCTCGCTTCGCTCGCTCTTACTGTGTGAAACAACTGGAGTTCTAGCAACAATCTAATTGTAATTACCCTTCTAACCTAGCTTGTCCAAGGTGGGTGGCCCAAGCTTTCGACTTCTCGTTTGCTGACTCTTAGTCATCAATTTTTATTGCTACGTTAAGCAATTTTTTTTTCTATTTATAATTCCCGGATAAATCAAACGTTGAGTTAGCATGACTGGGGGGCTAGACAAGTTGCATTTTGACATTCGAATCGACAAACTTTTTTTTTGTCGATAACATGTGTCATTTCCATACATTTTGTTTGCGAATATCAAAATGCAACTTGTCTAGCCCCCCTGGCTTATAAGAATACCGGTCAGAAATTCATCCGATTTACGGTTCTAAGTTTTGTTGATTACTTTCCGGACAACAATAATAAATTTCATCATCCGTCATCATCCGACGTCCGGTTCTATTTTTTTATGCTAACTCTCCAGGCGTCAATAACCATTGCAAGTGCAGTGTAGATGAAGAAAACTATTTAATTTGATTCCACAAAATTTAGAGTTAGACTAGCATCGGTTTATAAAAGGATACTGTATAGTCAAAAACTAAGAAAAGCTCCGATTCTATATTTTGTTGCTGACTCCAAGCATCTATTTTTGTGAATACTGGATAAATTGAGTGTTGATCCAGCATGACCGGTTTAAAATGCATCAGAGTCACCAACATAATGTAGAACCGGAGATTGGGTGAATTTCTGACCGATATCCCTATAGGCCGGTCATGCTAGCCAATAATTAAGTAGATCTGCAAATTATTTATTATTTATTTATTGTGGTAAAATCGAGCGTTAGGCTAACATAGCTATAAGCGCACCGGTTAAAAATCATCCGATTTCCAGTTCTAAAATTTGTTGCTGGCTCTAAGCTCGTCTCACGTGGGGTCATAATATAATAGGTAGCAACAAATTAACAAATTAATTCGATTTATGGAGATTATATGCAAAACATATCTCAAACGATTCTATAATATCGTACAAGACTTAGAAAATATTAACATAAGTATCTATAACTATACATATCTATCTATATATCAAGCGATTTGGAAATTGAACTATGAGCACCACTTTCTAAGGTAAAAGCTTTTACTTCAAGATACCCATCTATATCCCTCGTACGCTCCGTACGGACCGATTCCGACCGTGTGTATGCGCAGCTTTGTCATCAAATGAGTGATATGGTATTTTTAGGGGCTTTTTTGTTTACAAGTATAGACGCTAAGATTCAACCAATAAGAGTTATATCAAATGTATTAAATGAAAAATATTTTTATTATAGTCCGCGCGGAACTAGTTGGCCGCGCCTTAGGTAGGGGTGGGGGTGACACGTCGGGTTACTGTGTGTGAACAAACACAAGCACCCCCGCCTCTGCGTCCCACCGCGCGCAGGTGACCCCACCTCTCCGTCCCGCCGCTCACATACCTAAGGCACGGCCAACTAGTTCCGCGCAGACTATACATTAAAGTGATGTCAAAATGTCTTCAGAACCAGAAAGTAAAATTGCAAAGCCACAAAATGTATATATCAAACTATCTGTTTTTGTATTTTGTTAGCATTTTCCATGCTAAGATTACCAGTTATTAGGTATTGTTTTGTTAAATTAAGGAGGCGCGGTACCAGGCGGGTACGGCAGGTTTTTTTGAGCTGAATCACTAATAGGACCTGTATGTATTTCAAATAAATATAAAATAATAAATAAATTAGATTAATTCAGTATTGTAACGGCGGCGACGAGGTGCATCCGTTCTACAAGTTCATTACCTCTATGTATACTGTGTTTACGCGCCGCCAACTCTACGCACCTTCACGCACCTATTTGCACGTGTACAAACGTAATTTTGACTTTAGGGTGTGCAGCGATATCGGAAAGTTTGTTACTTAAAACTAAATTATAAAACAGCAAAAAAAAGGTCATTTGTAATCTTTTAAAAATTTAAGTTAAAAGATTAGAAATGACCTTTTTTTTGGCTGTTTTATAATTTAGTTTTAAGTTGGCCGATATATCGATATTTTTTGAAAATATAAATATCGATATTGATTTTTTTTTTAATATCGATACGATATATATCGATACTTTTTGAATTTCCGATCTAATCCGAATCCCTAGGCGCACTTACTCGCCCGTCTATCCGGCCTTTACAAAAATTCTGAGTTCGGTGTTGCCAAGTTTTTCGGTTATTTTCAGCTCTACCAACCGCATAATAAAATATGCTTTATTCGTTTACGACAGGGCCAAGTTGCCGACTTGCGTCGTTCGTCTCGGAAATTCGGAATGACAGTTGTTTTGTGGTTATAAAGATAGATAGAAAATTCTATCTCTATCTCTTTAACCACCACCATACGCAATCCGGGAAGAGTTGTTGCCTGTGAAGGATGCCTTCAGCTGCGAATGCAAAGTCTGAGAAACCAGCCTCTGCGGAGGCTATGGATAATTCTCCAATACGACAAATTATGACGATTATTGAACACAAAATCCGTAATTTGGAGAAAAGAAAGGTATGTAGGAACTATTCGTCAACAGAAACAACTAGGAAAATTGTTTTTTTTCTCATGTCTCATGTCCACGTGAACCATTCAATTACTTGACTGCCATAAACTACATACAGTTTTCTTGTTCGTATCTTCATAGCACTAAATATTGCCGCAGACTTGACGCCATTTTCACACATGTGCTCATGGAATGTTGACGATACAATACCATGACGCCCTAAAGTTTACATTTCATTGTTCCTTTAAAGGGCGCTTCTTGAAAGTTTCCCAATAATATTAGGAACCGACAGTTGACATACGTGATAATAACACTATGTATAAATAATAATACACAATATCTTTAAAGTGGAAGCTGTTTGATTATAAGTCTGAAAACTATTATTTAGCAAGATATAAGATATAAAAGTAGCTATTATTTCTATGGTGAGAATATACCTCCTCAATCATTCAATGTGCCCCATCACTGCATTGATCAAAACAACTACAACTTGTATGTACATAGAATTAAGGAAAGAAATGTAATAGCAAATTGTTTATAAGGAAATAAATGATTATTATTATTAGAATTGAGGTTTTGAAGGTTTTTCTATTTTAAAGGCTTAAATATATTCTAAATTTAAATAATTATAAAAAATAGGACATTGAGACAGCATATATCAATTATATATTAAACAATATATATATATAATTTATTGCAGAGCAAGCTGACATCATATAGAGACTTGCAAAAATCTGGAAAAGAACTAAATAGTGATCAGAAAGTAGCCGTTGCTAAATATGATGAGGTGGCCCAAACTCTGGAGTTTGCAAGGGACCTGTCTAAGCAAGTCACATCAATTGCTACCTCTGCAGAGCGTGAGGCTAAAAAACAAGCAAAAAAGGTAAAATTTTTACATTTACTGTCTCATCCTAGTTATAATATAATTAAACTGAGTATTACTGTTGTGTTTGTTATCTTAAAGTTTTGAATGTCAACATTGGCTATATTCAAAATGCATAAGCATGTTCACCAATGACATAGATATAAGTGAAAATAACAATCTCTCGATATTCAAGCTTGGAGGAAATGGATATGCTGTTATAGTGTGGTGTTCAAAAGATTAGATAATATGCAAAACATTTTCTTCAAACACTGAAATCTGTTAAGCAGTTTTGGACATGCTATTTTAGACAAACACACAGACAGACCACAATTCTTAATACAGTCATTTATTAAGTTTTAATATGGCATCATAATAAATAGCAGTGTTCACATAAATTTATTAAACTTATTTAAAAATACACTTAACAAATACAATTTATTTTATAGGTTCCATGAAAAACTTATGCAATGTTTACCCTTATTTCTGTATTTTTTTGTATAGTATGCATTATGTAGAAATTGAATTGGTATGTTTTTTTATGTAGCCTGTTTTGTCCCACACTGGGGCAAACGCATCCTCCCCGTTTCGATCACTTCTACTTTTTGTCTTTGTTGTACTTCTTTTCTCCATAACCATTCGATTTGAGAAATATTGACATTATATTTAAATATAGGATGCATGGGTGCGCTATGCAGCAGAAACCAGTAAAATCAGGGAAGTTTTGCTTGTATTAGATTGTCTTAACCAAATGGGCAACACAGAAGCTCGAAATGACTTTCTGAATGGAACAAATGGTGCAGTAAAGCTAACAGAAGAAGATCTGAAAATTTTGGATGATTTGTAAGTGTTAATTTTATTTTATTTTTACCAATGGTGTCATTGGTCCTATCAAATTTAGGGTGATATTTTTACTATTGGAACTAATTCTCTTAAACTTTTATGTACATAGTACAAGGTACTCAAACATATGTTGCTAGATTATTCTATGAACCTATAGTATTATATGTATAAAATAAAGCCCAAGTTGGTTACATTATAAATATCAATTTTAGGTACCCTGAAGTGACACCAAAACATGAGTTAAATGAGGAAGGTCAACCTGGATTTCATATTCAAACAACAAAAGCAGCTGAACATTTGTATGCTATAATTGATGGCAGGCCCAAGGAGATATTGGGCACTACTTATACTCATATCAAACAGATTGTGAGTGCAGTTCACGATTGCGGTTATTTTGACCGTTCTGTGGACATGGTAACATTGGAAATTGAAGAGAGTCATGTCCCGGTTTCGGAAATTGAGCCTGTTGAGGTGATGGACAATGAGGTGGAGCCTGAGGTGACGGCGCCGTACCCACCTGCAGCACTTCCCGTTCCTCCTGCGCCCGCTGTGGTACCGGCGCCCGCCTACCCTCTCAGGCCCCTGCCACCTATCACCTTACAGGAGGTCGAACATGCATACTTTGCTCAACAATACCCTCAGCAAAGACCCATAGCCGAAGTCATTGGGTCTCAGAACTTCTTCTTTCTGCAAGAGTCTGAGATCGACAGTCCCGTTGGCACACCACAACCTCCGGCGATTTCCAACCAACCGTCGCCGCCAGCGCCGATTCCGACTCAGACTTTCACAAACCAGCACTTCGTGCAGCTGCCGGGCGGGCGCGTGGCCGAGCCGGGAACGTTGCCGATGCCTCCGCAGCCGCACTTCCCGCCGCACCCCGAGCACGCCGGCTTCCCCGCCGGCGGCGTGCCGCTGGCCGGCGTGGCGCACGTGGCGCCGCTGCCGCCCGCGCACGCGCCGCACTCGCTGCCGCTGCAGGCGCCGCCCGCCGCACTGGTCGCCGCGCCGCCTGCCATGGACGAGCGTCCGACCTCATCACCCGCAGACGATAAGCAGGATGATGAGGTCAAAGAGAGTGGAAGTCCTGAACGCGACGATGCCGGTGACCGTAAAATTCACGGACAGGGTGACGGCCAAGCCAGGTACCGACGGTTCGGCCGCGGCGGTGGCGGCGGTAGGGGTGCCCCGAACGGTCACCGCGGTCGCGGGGCTTTCCAGAACAGACAGGGTGGAGAAGGCTACCGGGGCAGGCACCCTGGCGACTATCAGGGCAGATCCGGTAAGGACAGCTACCAGAACAGACAGTATGATGGATATCAAAACAGGCACGGAAAAGACAACTACCAGAGTCGCGGGGGAGACGATCGCGACGGGTATTACGGCAACGGTGATACAGGCGACAGCCACCAGCAGAATGAGAATGGTGGTCGTGATCGATACAACGACAACCAAAGCTACCAGGGTGGCTTCAAGGGCCGCGGCAGAGGGGGGCCCCGCGGCGGGGCTCGCGGCGCGACGCGGCCTCCTCGTCCGCAGTACACCCGCAAACCAGAAAAAGTTGAATAGTTACTGTGGATCTCGATGGTGTGTTGCATCAGCAACATTACGATATAATGTATTATTATGATGGACAAATTCATTCGTGGAAGGCAGATTTCACCGGCAACAACGCGCTGTGGTTAACAAACGAGAGATTATGGTATAAAAATAAATAAAAAATAATAAAAAAAAAGTAAAATATTAAAACTTGAAACTGAATAAAAAATAAGTTACTTGAGTTTAGATGTATGATATATGCAGTTATTAATACTTACGTAATTCTAGATTCTTGTATAAGTTATGTCACGCAAGTGACTATAGTGACGCGGTACGGGAGGGCTGCTCGTGGCCGCCGTCAGTCGCTCAGTACCTCGTGCGTGCCTCGTCCTCGTGATAATATAAGTACAGGAGATGTGCACACAACTGACTAAACACTTTCAAGTGGGACCTTTTTCCAAATCACATTGATCTTTGTACTTTTAATACAGTTTGTTTAATAATATAAATGTGTTAAGATATATTCTATACATATTTGTTTCTCATAAAACTTTAAAATTATATATACTGAAGCATTCGTCTCTACTACATATATAATTTTGCTACTATACCTGCGCATTTTTTTTAAATTTTGTTTTAATTATATTGGAATTGAATAGTACTGGATACCGCACTTACCCATCTAATTCATGTTGACATTTTTTTTTAAGAAACTGAACTGGCCATATTACTTTAATTATGTATGTATGTAAACTAGAATGCGTTCCAATGTAAACGTCAATAGCTCTATTTGATTTTGCTTGTAATTATTTATCGTTTAAATAGAGCTATTATCGTCAAATTGATCAGAAAAAATTGTATTGTGGTAACTGGTTTCTCTGAATTATTTTTGTTTGTCTTGTCCAGGCTTTTTTACATATTCCTTAACATTGTTCTCAATAGAGGCTGTGTGCAAGCAAATTAAAAGTATTCTATAAAAATTGAAACAAATTTTATTATCTGTTCTCAAATAGAACCACGCAACTGAAGGGGAGGCCTCTGTTCGCTGAATGCTTTGAAATTAATGGATACATGACAAGTCAAATTTTAAGTTATAGTCCAAGAGCTATAGTCTGTTTTTTAATCTCAGAGACTAAAGTGACATTTCGTGGGATACCAGTTTTTTGCAATTCTTAAATAGTAATGTGCCCCTATCGAAAATTATCGCTAATAAATTGAAGTGTCGGTTTTTTTATATTAAGTTATCCTGAAAAAAAATAGTAGGTCTTATTTAAAACGTAATAATCATGGGTGGGATTAGTTAGTTTTTAAGGACTAAATAACGACAGCGAAATCAACATAATCTTCTAAAACTTTTTTACAGCTATTGATATAGTTTTCTAATAATTATTACCTCGTTGGAACATAAGATTAAATTTATTAAAGCACTTTCTTAGTTTTTTTTTGTTATGTAATTTTACGTCATTTGGTACTTAAAAACTCTACGACGACTTACCTTTCATAGACTGTATTGTGCATTCGGACAATTTTAATTAATTTGGGCTTTAATAATACGATTTGGGATAAAAAACTTTTAATTTAATCGTCTAAAAGTTACGATTCAACAAACCGGTATCGTAGGTACAACACTACACAAAAAAAGCTGGTATCATTATTTGTAGTTTTGACAGTTGAATGTGTCAATCTAGTCTCTGAGATTAAAAAACGGACTATAGATCGATCGATGTGTAATACATATACTTCTAGTTTTACCGGTCTAAAGTCGTTAGAAATGTCAGTGAGAGATGAATTCTCAATTAAATAACTAGGTTAGAGTGGGTTACATTTTTTTTACTCTTGGACTTTTTATAAACTGAACTTATTATAATTATCTTCTAAACTAAGGCTCAAGTCACACTGAATTGGCAACAACGCAACAACGTATAGAAACGCTTCATAAAATGAACGAGGCGTGGGGCGAAGAGCCTAACCCCGACTCGCACACCAGCCTGTTCGCCCGTTCATTGCCCCCTCCCTCGCCCTATAGCCTGTGCGCAAAAATAGAGAAAAGGAGAAAATAGATCTTCACTAGGTGCGCTAGTTTTTGAGAATTAATGAATGTGGCCTAAACCAGGCCTGTGTGTGGCCTAAATCTCCTATCTTCAGGTGTTCCTGCTCTCATTTTTCTAAAAAAATATGTACCTACTTCATTCTCGGTTTTATTTCAAAGAATTTAATGATCAATGATTACTTATGAACGGACACTGGAAACCTTTTAAAATTAAAATCTTTATTTGACTTCCTAAATTGGCGCACCTAAAGCCAAGGCATCAAAGTACATCACATCACTATCAGGGCATCTGGTAACATTCCCAGAAGACTGCCAGTATTGCCATGTTGAATGGTGGTGCTACTGCTTTTGTAGCAACTAATTGTGTTTTTTTTTCTGTGTACTAAATACCATTAATAATTACATTCGATGAGATGTGAGGTGTTGGAGAATTTTAATTTAGTTAATAGACTTGAGTTCAACAATAAATAAAACTGATTATCTAGTAATAGGTTTTATTCGATAAAATTGCCGTTATGTCTTACAGTACGAAATGGTATTAAAACAAATAGACCTATACCTGTCCAATCTGAACAAAATAAATAAAGTTCTCTTCAACTTTAATTACCAGACAGAACCTTTTCTTTTTTACAATGCTATTTTTAACCACTACAGAACTACATTTTTGCGTAGTCATATTATTAAAAACCTATACAACCTAAAGCAATTATACAAAATATCTTTTCATAATGTACTTATATTTAAAAATAATTATAATATCGCCATATTTTGTTCATTTATAAATAATTATTATAGGGCAGATAACACATGTGCCAAAATGAAATCACTTAGGATAGCGGTACCTACTTTAATACAAATTCAATTTAAAAGGTAAGTAATATGATGTTAAACATAACAGAATGGAAATCAACTTAGCCAGAATACAGTATTTTCCAAAACTGCCCCTTAAAGATAAACACGAGTGAGATCATTCAGACTGTTATTATCGCAATTTTTAATTGCCTATAATTTTCACCAGTATGTAATGTAAATATGCTTACAACAATTTTAAATTGTAGGTAACATACCTAGCTGTTGTTAAATATTTATTTAAACTGAAGACCATGCTACCTACCTGTGCCTCGACCATGAGTTTTTCTCACTAGACACGCTAGCGACACCGTAAAATATTTGTATGGAAAAGCCTCGCAGCGCCTCTAGCGGTTACGTAAGGAACTAAAATCTGCTATGAGATTACAGCGTTTCGATGCGTAAAAACCTATCGAAAGCCATTCGATAGAACTCATGGTTAAGGTACTGTAAAAGGAAGCAGTTTGGGTGTCAGATCTTTTGGGTCTTTGGGTTTGGGTTTGGGTAGCAGTTATAGCCAAGCTGCATGCATGTCGATTATGCTAGGGACATCATCTTCTATCATCTATCTGTGAGATGATAAAAAACATTGGTAACGATATGAGATAACGTGAGAACAGGCAGCTAGCAAATGTATTGTTTAAATTCTTTAACGAAGTAGGCATGTCCAATTATATCTTTTTGTATTTTTTAAGCATTTTCCATGCTAAGATTACAAGTTATTTTTAATTAAGGAAAAAAACGGCTGGCGGGCAGGATTCGAACCTGCGTTTTCTGGTTCGGTACACCAGACGCTTTGACCGCTAAGATACCGCGAGCCCCGCTCGCCAGTCAAAATCCATCCATCCATGTCCAATCTTATTTATTTCATACTCTTTTTGTGGTATAAAATTAAATGATAAAATAACCAGTAGTAAGGTAATATTGTCCCTGTAATTGGATTTGCTGTCACAGAAGATAGTTTAGGCACGCTAAAATTAAACGACTACAGTCGACGCGTAGCGCGTCGCATTGCAAAATAAACTGCGGCCCGCTCTGGAGCGTATGTATGTAGTGTGCGATTGCTCATTTTGTGACATAAAGGGTAGGGATCATTGCAATGTGTTACGTCTGCAACGCAGATGCATTAATTTGCTTTAAACTTCACCGACGGAAGAGTTATCGACAGAAAGTACATTAAAACGTGTAGGTACGTTAAACAATTGAACATTGTCATTGAAACTGCTGATTATTAATTTTGGTCGAAACGGAATAATGCAATTTCTTGATAGGAGGTATTTACATTTTTTGGTATTAATGTATAATATCACATAAATTTTTAATTTATGAACCAAATTAGATATTTATTGCATTTGATGAGGTATAACTTTAACATGGTCCCTCCCTATAGGATGATGGTTGACCTTCGACTCCGTAGAATACCTACACAAAATATTTCTGATGAAATGGTTAACTTTTCCACATACATAAATGTGTTATATATTTTTTCCTTAATGTTAATTTATTATTCTACTCGTCTTTTTGGGATGTAAATTTTTAATCGACATGAATACTGCTAGACAATTAGCAAATGTACAAATATTACAACCTTCATTGAGTTTTACAAGAAAAAAAAAAGGATATTCGTTTGACATTAAATTGTAGTATGTATATTATTTATTAATATATAATATGTATCTGTAAAAAATTAAAATTAAATACAAAAGGAGTTTATATACCCTTACATTTGCAAGTTACAGTAATTAGGCCCTAAAAATGGATATCACAAGTCAACGTTTCACTTTTTTATTAATTATGCTCCTCGAGTCACGATTCCAATTTCGATAATCCAGGCTATACAACAAGGTAAAACTCTTGTATTAACATAATGGTGTTACAAGAGTTTTATCATGTTGGGGTTGCCAGTGGTTTAGCCCATGGGATAAAACGTTAGACCCCAGGGCGACGGAACCTACTGGGCAGTAAGGGAGTTTTAGACGATGAATGATAATATAGATTAATATTAAATTGTGACATTACAGTGGAAGTTTCAGAGACTGGTCGTTGTTTTTACAGTGCTTTTGGTTAAAATCATTATCATTGGAATTTCAACTATAATATCCTAGTATTGAGGTACATCTTCGACTCCCACCAGGTCTAACTTTTTTGAAATTACATAAAATGTTATAATAGTGCCGATGTACCGTGACTGAGAATATAATTATCCCCGGAAAATTGTAAACACCGTTAGTTTATATTTAGTCAGGTATTTATTGAAAATTTATGAATGATAAATGAAGTTTGCACTGCCCACTGTAATCTCATTAGATTAAGTATAAACTAACGGCTCTTACAGTTATCTGGAAATATAAGCTAATACCCAAACTGTTTTACTAGATATTAAACATTATAAATGAACTGAGTATTAATACACAGTTTTTATAATATTTAATGGTTATAGGGAATTTAAGGATATTTGTTTATGTTTAACTTAACAAGTATACCTATATAACACGTACTTTTGTGATGACAGGTTGACGGTATATCAGACCGGCAAGATAAACTTTATTAACTGACGGCCTTAACGACCCTAAGCAGTACTAGCGAAGCAACATTGGCTGTCAAACAAGGATTAAACTATCGTACTAATGCACTATTTATTTTACATTGCATAGAAAATATCGGTAGTTATTCTATAAAAATTATAAAGCTTTTAAGGAAGAAGTCAGTCCTAAGCTCTTGCTTATGCATTTACGGTATGGTCACACTCAAGGTAGAAGATCCTGTGTATACGTCATCGTATGATTGTGAACACCGTTAGATTATAAATCTATCTCGCAAGATATGTGGATAAATTGTGAACATTGATCATTTTGTATCGGTTAGGAAAAAGAATGCGTTAAATTGTGGGCATTATGTATCTTTCGACAGTTTACAATCTCGTAAGATAGGTTTAGTTCGAAATTAAGAATAGAAACGGTTTTTAAAATTTTACGGTGACATAAACACATATACTGACAATAATCTAGGAATTTTATATTTTGCTTCAGTTTATTCAGGGGTGATTAACCCATAACTGATATGTTTGTAAGCTAAGGCCGCCTTCGGTTTATGAATATCTGTTACAATCACTTACATGAGCACAAAAAATGCCAACAGACAAGTTTCAGGATAAGCATAAAATGGCACCGGAGTATTTGAAATAAATACTAAGTAACAGCCAATTAAAAGAATGTAAAAAAAATTAAAACCATAAAACTAAACGTAATTGAGGTTTCTTTAAAATATATCTTGCCCCAGATGTCATATGAAATATTATTAAATGCTAAAAATTATATAATAACATATAAAACAATTACATACATACAGCACTTTTCTCACATGTATAAAAATTAAATGAAAATATTGTCCTTACAAGATATTTACTAGAGGCAGCACAGATGCAGTCGCGCGAGTCGGTGCCAATGTTATATCATTTGTCGGGACATGGCGTGCCGCAGCTTGCGCTCCCACGCCTCGGCCTCTGCCCACGAGTGCCGCACGTCCCGGAACAGCTGCGCACGCAACAACGCATTCAAACACTTATACATTATACATAATTTATACTACTCACAACAACTCTGCAGATTCAACCCATATCGCAGGTCTTTGCACACTAGGATTAGCAGTACCCCACTCATTATTAATGCTATCGATAACCGCATACTATACGTTTGCGCCGATCTAATAAAATACCCATATTTAATATGATTATGATAATATTTATGAGCCTATATTATTATGTAATAATGTATTCTTAGCACATCGAGACTCCTTTTTGCCTCAAAGTGCACTTTTAAAAGGTGTTCACATGATATTCATGATAACCAGGGCTGGTTATCATGTGAACACCTTTTAAGTACCCAGGTGCAGAAATTCGAATACAGTCGCTTCGTTTAAAATAATGATATTCAGCACCATCCGGTTAAACTGGAGAACAAACGTAATATTTTTTTAAATGCTACAGAAAGACGATGTAATCAATCTAACTCACCTGAGATAACCACACTTCATCCGCCAACAACTCATTCAGAATCACAGTGGTATCTTTGCTGGGATTTTGCATTCTTTTCTCAGCAACTCGCTTACTGCACTCCGCATACATTAGATACTTCTGATGGGATATCCTCGAATACAGCTGCACACGACTGCAACACGTCGCACACACAAGAAACTCCTGGAAAGTAACGGCGGCTTTGTAAACTGCATACAATTATAATTTTGTAAGAGATAGCATGCAAACATATAGATACTTCATGACACATTTTGGTGATAATATAAATATGTATGGGAAAAAAATTGACTCGATCTGTACGTTTTTTCTAAGACTATAATTATGTAACATTTTGATCATTAGTTTTGCTACCTTTTTTAACTTTTTTGACGTGTCTGTCTCTGTGTGTGTGTGTGTGTGTGTGTGGCATCGTAGCTCCCGAACGGATGAACCGATTTTGATTTTTATAAATTTCAAATCCAAGATGGCCGCCACCACAAAATGGCAAAATACATTTCGTGTCGGGGGTTTTGTAAATTTTTAATTTAGGTTACGTTAGGTTATGATACAATATTTTAAAATAATTGAATTTTTGTTATTAAATACAAGAAAAATGTTCCTAAAGTCAACAAAATATTGTCAATTTTGTGTGAAGTGGAATTTTTACAATATTATAAACGAATTATTTTTAACAGTTAATAATCATGAAGGAATGAATCTATACGAGATAATTATTAGTTACATTTGTTCGAGTTTAATTTAACACTGGCGTAATAGAGAACAGGGCCTTTACTCAGCAGTGGGTGTTACAGGCTGAGTAGATAGATAGATAGAATTTAGCCGAAAAATGTACCGCTCCTTATTAATACTTCAGATTATGTCAGATTTGCAAACGCACCCTTATGTAGGTATTTGTATGACACTATAGTAAAAAAAAACAAAAAAAACTAAAGGATTTTAGGACACATGTTAGCGGTTAATACATTTTCGACTTTATACTTATATATATTACTAGCTTTTGCCCGCGGCTTCGCTTTCGTGGAGGTAGAAACAAAATTAGGATTAGAAATTCATCCCATTGATAAAAAACTTGTATTTTGAAGTAGTGTTTTAGAGGTTTGTAAAAAGGGCCTCGTGACTAAGTTATAACGGCGCTAAGCTCAATGAATATTGTGGGTTCGATTCCGGTCGACAATTAGTCTCGGTACTGAGGTACTTTATGAGGTACTGAGGTGATGCTGTTTGTGAAAATATGTCCAAAAGAAAACGGAAGCTTCAGTTAGTCGTAATAACTCGTAATTCTACCCAAACTTTACAACTATTGTTTAATTTAAGTCTATACCACTTTAAACGTTTATAACTAATCAACAATCACGATTTCTGCGCATATTATGACAAGTTAATTAAAGAACCAACAATAATGATCCCTTATATCAATAGGAATACGTACTACAGAGAGGTCAAGCTCTATCTCAGCATCTACGCAACCGAGTGGAATGAGATATACCTCATTTTTTTAGTTGAACGATGAACTTTTAAATTGAAAATCAAAAATCAAAAACCAACAATGATGATCTCTTCTTTCTATGGGCTTGCATACAACAGAGAGGTCAAGCTGTATCTGAGGTTCTATACAAATAATTGAAAAAAGCTTTACATCAGTTTTTAAGTTGGAAATTATGCTTTACAACAGTTAACACAAAATTCAAATCTATTCAGTAGTTTTAGCGCCAACCCCTAACAAACAGACAAGAATTCTAAAAATCACATTTTTGGGTTCGCGATCGTTTATATACTCTAACCCAATTGTTTTTTTTTAAATATCTTCAATGTACAGAAACGACTTTTTTACAATTTTATAATAGTATAGACTTATATATATTTATGTAGGTACATAATTTTAATAATGTTTTTTTTAGAAAATCGATTCCCAATTTTCTAAGGGACAATTAGATTATTAGATAATTTAGTACACTGGACTAGGGTTAACATAATACTAAAAAGTAGACAGTGCAATCTGAACACGATATGATTGAATGGCTTAGTCGCAAAATATCGCTTTCGCAAAATGTCTACTGGTCGTAAAATGTCGCTTTCGCAAAATGTCTTTTTCTCAAATCAAATTAAATTTTTAGTTATTAAGGAAAATATTTTTTTATGTAGCCATTTTTGTGTACCACTTCTGGGCAAAGCCTTTCCGTAACTTAGTCCAAGATTTTCTGTGAGCATTTTCATATAATACATACAATCTAATGGATGAAAGTGTCTTAAAAATCGAATTTGTGTTTGTCGTTATACCGTATTAAAATGTATTATGATTTGTTTTATTTAGTGTTTTAATCAAAATCCGTGTTAATTTGTAATACTGAAGTAAAAAGTACCAAAATGAAGATATTTATGATTTGTTTCCTTTGATAACTACAATTTTAGTTTGATTTTGTTTTAAAAATTTTTATTTACATAAGTATGTACAGTAAATAGTTAATGATACTTTCGCGACATTTTGCGAAAGCGACATTATGAAAAAGGGACATTTTACGAGCAGTAGACATTTAGCGACTAAGCCGATTGAATTACCTTCTCGTATGCGAGTCGCGCGTCGGGCTGCACGGGCTCGAGCGTGGCGGGGTTGTAGGGCTGGCCGTACAGCAGCAGGCGCGCGGCCGCGGCGCGTGCGCATGCGCGGCAGGCGCCCGCGCCGCCCGCGCCCGCCACGCTGAGTCCGGGCCACGTGCCCACGGCCGCGTCCAGCGCACGCGCGCCCGCCGCGCAGCCCGCGCCGCCCGACACGCGCGCGCGCATCGTCTCCGTCACCTCGTCCACCGTCTTCACGTTCGACAGGAAGTACTCGTCTGAAATGTGATGCTGCAGGTAGGCGTAGGGCGAGCGCCCGTGCCGCTGGAGCGCTGCTGTCGTGCGGCAAAACCTCACAATGGACTCCGACAACTTGTGCCGGTCGTCATGCGTGGCCGTGCGCTCGCCCGACAGCAGCGCTGCAGGCGCGCTGCGGTTATGGTATGTAACGAAACTTTTAGGCGACGATCGCGCTTCTGTCGAGCTGCGGTCGCGCTGCTGTCTCGCTGCAACAATTGCTTAAAATGAAAGCAGCATCGACAACGATTGACGCATCCGCGTTTGTCGGCATTTTTTATGTTTTTGAAAGCATATGTACCAAATGTACTAGCAGCACAAATAAATATGTTCTGTTTATCTATCTTATCTTATTACGTAGTTAAATCTGTAGGTGGTAGATAGCGACCTTCAAATTAAAATGTTTACCCTACTGATATTGATGGAAATACCGAAATAGGTAAATAAAAAAATATTAATATATAAAACGATTACCTTGTTCCTGAAATATTTCTGTCAGAAAATTGGGGTCTAGTGCATGTGATATTAATGTTTGAATATAGACTTCGAAATTCTCCTGGTACATTTGTGTCTCCAACATCCTTTTCTCAATAAAACTACAATCATCAATTGGAAGTTCACTTCTAACTAACTCGACTATTGTCTCCAGGTGTGTCTGGGACCTTACTTTTACTGGTACTTGTGTATATAACTTTTTATTTTCTGGATTCCATACTGTATACTGAAAAAGCAATCAGTAATTAATATACATAGAAAGCCAATGATGTTCTACATAATGATTGCCTAACGTTAGGAAAAGGAAGGCTCAAAAATATTCTAATTACACGATACCAGAAATCAAGTGTAGGTTAGAATCTATACTCACTGTAGATATATTACGATATAAAACTTTCCCATTCTCTTCAAATGGTTCATATTTTTGGAGTAATGTCTTGCCATCGACTCTCCAAATAGCTGGCCACATTTCATTCAATTCTGATTTTATTGCTATAAATTCTCCAGACTGAAAAATAAATAAAACAATTGCTAAATATCCATGGAATTGTTTTATGGTGTCATACATGATTGGATAAAATAATTGCTCATTGCTCAGTTGTCCTCAAAAAGACAGTACCTAGGGTGTTTGCGACGCTAATAGCTATTGTACAATATAATATGTATTGTACAGATCGACTGATCTGCGATGCTAATAGGTATTACGCATCGTCTGATGTTCGACGCTAATAGGTATTACAAATCGTCTAATGTGCGTCGCTAAAAGGTATTGCAGGTACAGATCGACTGTAGCTCAAGCACGAGTCACTGTAGTAAGAGATTAGCTAACGTAATCGTATCGAGTTCGAATTATTTTGTATGAAACACTGATAAGCGCTGCGGCGGATGTTAAGGATACTAAAACACTGCTAGCATACGTTTTCGAAGTATTCGAATAGTTACAGTTAAGTATTCAAGTAGTTACATAAGGACTTGTATGAAAAACGATAGCATGAGTTCGTTTCTAACTGATAGTAAAGTTAAAGTATTGTAAAACTCGAAGGCTGGCTCGAACGAATAGTAAGATTTTTCGTTAACTACTCTTATTACTAGTGACTCATGCTTAAGCTACTGATCTGCGACGCTAATAGGTATTACCCATCGTCTGATGTGCGACGCTAATAGGTATACAAGATGGAAGGGACATCGACGCACATCCGAATACCATGAGTTCAGTACATGATTCTGGACCCCCCTGCGTTAAAATTTTCCGTAACTATCTCATCAACTTTTCAATTTTTTCTGTAGGTTTTTTTACTTGTACGTGTAAAAACAACATTATTTCTATCTACCCAAATTAGATTTTTATACAAAAATCATTGTTTTATTTATTCATAGCGCGCACGATAACATTCACCGCGGAGCGTTATAATCGTGTTTCAGCAATACCCTGCGCGCTCACAAATGACGATACCTGTAATGACCGACATTTACTGCATGAATGACCTAGGTCATTTTATTTTTGACCTTGAGTGAAACCTTGTTACGACGTTTGTGCGTCGATGTCCCATCCACCTTGTATTAGGTATTGTAGATGCGTCTGATCTGCGACTCTAATAGCGATAGCACATATTGACTGGTCTGCGACGGTAATAACTATTTCATACATTCGATTTATGGTTTTTCTGTAAGGAAAAGGTTTGCCAGGCGAAATCAGGCGTTGGACTTGTGCAATCGCACAAGTGCATATTCTTAAGATCGGTCGGGTCAATCAAGTCGTTCGTGATAGTCTCTGCGCTTTACCCAATCCGACTAGTTATCCTAGCATATAAAATTTCCGGCAACAAAAAACTTAAGATGTAATAAAATATCGTGTAGAATGTGTTGAAGCTTCTTACCTGATAGGGCATTTCTTCTATCGGTCTGGTGCCGTCTATTTGTCCACTACTAGAAACTTGATGATGAGATTTTACATGTTGCATATTCCTGTTCGGTTTGTCATTATCTGTTGTCCCATATAGCCCGTAACCCATGTTAGTTCCATGTGCTGCAACTAGAATATAGAAACATAATCAAGCTACAAGCTCGATTATCTACCAATTTTGAATTTTTGATTGATAATGTTTTAATTTGCTATAAATTATTATTAGCTCATTCATTAATCTAATGGATAAAATTTTAGGTAAGTAGGTAGGTACATATAATACCAACCATGTTTTTTGAGGATTCAGTGTGTGGATGTGACATTATTGTTGGAGTCAAACACCAAATGTTTATGAAAACTACATTGATAGCCCAGAATATAAAAGGCATAAGTTGTAAGAATCCACAAAGCCAATCATTGCAATTTTCATTGAATAACAAAATTTGGCCATGTAGATTTGCCCTGATTTTGTATCTAATTATAATTGTTTTAAATGTCTAACTTCCCTCTTTAAAAATTTAATGAATATGAATGACGCCTACAATGGCTTGATATTATGCTTATAGATAAGGTAGGACAGGTAAAGGAAAAGGATAGCCAATTGATGAATTCATTTCATCATTGTGATAACATGTACACATGCCACAATACTTGATCTGTATTGCATGTAAAATATTTGGTCGATATCAAAACGTTAGACTAGATAATTTTCACATTGCTGTACTGTACATGTTATCCCTATTTTGGCGAGGTGAGGGGTGCTACCAGGAATAATTACAAATTAAAATTATTTAACACATTATCGGTAATATACTCATGTTTATTTTATGTCTTCTATTATACAAAATTATTTACATAAAATATTGAGAGTTGTGCATAAACAAATAACAATTAAATAGAAATACAAAAAACTTATGTTCAGGGCATGGCCTTCTAATACATTATCTCGTACTTATAGCTGTCAATGTATTATGCAATTAATTTCCCTTATAATATAAATCACTTTCAGCTATATAGAATATGCATACACTATTGTAAGTACTAACTAATCTCAAATACTGTAAAATACAATACATTATTTTATGTACAACAGACACCCACTGGTATGAATTCCATAAAAAAATATACCATGATTTTGGAATTATTAATGGTAGCACCCCTTCAGTAGCGAGTATGACAAGAGTCACAAATTCTACAATTTACAATAAAATGGCACTAATAATGTGTCATTAACAACAATTTAGGTGAAATCTTGTTACAGGCTAACCCTAAAAATATCGACGTTTACTAGGATAGGTACATCACATTTCTTTCACAGAAAATATTTACAAATAAAATATAATCATAGATTTCATCTAATAAAAATTTACATTATCACAGTTAAAATGTAACAAGTTTTCACGATATCCTGCTCAAAAGGCAGTTAGCTTGCTCCTGTCATACAAGCTTCAGGGCTAGCTCTTCACCATCGCGCTCTACTTCTTAAATGGAAATCTAATAAATTGAACGCACCTTCGTCAGGCTGATGTTGGTAATAGTATTGTTGCTGTGGCGCTGCCTGCAGCGACGTCACGGGCGGCGGCGCAGGAGGTCTTGGCTTCTTAGGCGCGGCCGGCTGGGGCGCCACTACCGCCGATGGCGTTGGCTTATTTATACTTGTTCGACCCTTGTTCTTTCCTTTGTCATTTAGGGGTGTACTCGGCACGTTAAGCACCGGCTTATTAAGCCTTCTCGCTTCTTCTTCAGCGTCATAGGCAGCTTCCTCACTACCGTCATATTTACGTTTCCTATCTTTATTCAAGTTGTAATAACGGGGATCGTCCATCTCTTTTGTTTGAGAGGTAAGGAGACCCGACGAAGCGCCATGTATTTGATTAGCACCCAACAATCCTGACGCACTCATACTGGCCGAGGAGCTCATGACTGGATTACTCAGTGACATACCTGGGTTTATCACATTCGTTGACGCCATGGCTCCATTGGCACTTTGCTGCGTGGGATTTGTATCACATGGAGTTTTATTATGATCGTTTGGCGTATATGGCTTATTATTCGTCGTGTTATTAGTGTTAGTTCTAGACCACGTGGATTTTCTGGCGCCCCTGCCAGCCGGTGGAGGAGAAGTATCCCGCTCTCCTTGTAAAAATTTTAAATAAGAAGCCATGAAACCTGAACCGGGGCCCGTGACAGGAACATTAAATTTTTTATCCATAATTTTTGAAGTAGCGTCTTGTGAAGTGCTGTTAATGTTCTGCTGCTGTGAAGAGGGTGCTACCGACGATGCAGTATTTGCCCGTTGTTCTGCAAGGAAACCAAGTTCTTCCTCTATATTAGGTACTACCACCTTAGGCTGTTCCTCTTCACGTGTTTCAGGCGTCGAAAAAGATGACGAGGAAGCCGAAGGTGGAGTCTCACTAAATGACGAGAGTGGTGTTAACTCCACAGAAGATTGGAAATCAGGATGAGGACCTAGGTGGAAGGGAGGAAAGTAAGTAAGGGCATGTCCATGGGGCATAGCTAGTGCTTGGTGTTGATTAGCAAAATTTGTGGCGTGTAAAGGGGCTTGTGAACCGAAAGCTGAAGTGCCAGGGAACATTTTGGGTGGGGGAGGGGGGAGATTCCACCTCTCAAAATCAAAATAGCTACCATTTTGCTGTTGATTAGTTGAACTATGAGCAGGTGGAGGAATTCTGTTTGCTAAATAATCAGCCATAACCACATTTGACAATTCATTCATATTTGCATGAGGAACAGGTTTTTCAACACTCTTTCTCCTTGAAGGTATTTTGTTTGTAGCTGTTGGAGCTGTTATTGGGGTTTGACTTTTATTTGTTTTCACATCTTGTAATTGACAACTTTGCTGCAAACTTTGCAAGTTTTTTACTATACTCATGGGATCCCCCCTGCAGCTAGAAAGATCTTGTAAAGCTACATTATTACCATCAAAATAGTTTTGTTTATCTGGCAAGCTTAGCACCCTACTGGAAGATTGACTCTGAGGAACAGATTCATCATTTTGAGTATTACTTTCTGTTAAACCACTATTATTGTAACTATTACTACCATTACTACTAGAATATTTCCTAGAACCTTGTCGGTCACCTTCCCAACAAGATTGACTGGAAGATTGTGTTTGATTTCGTTCATATCTACTTTCACTGTATGTTTTATTTTGTTCAAGGCCTAAAGTTCTAGTTATAACTGAAGGATAAGCTACCTGACTGTTTTGAGATGGTGATCGAGTCACTGATGCATCTAAAGGAGACCTAGGTGCAGTATTGTTAACTTTATTATAGTGTTCACTATGTGGTTGTGGGGAATTAATTGAGTTCATAGGACTATGATACATAGGGTATGCAGGACTAGACCCATGATCGAGAGGAGATGTTTGGGGTGCCACCTGAGAGGGACTCTGGCGCCTAGGTACAACACCACAATCTGGACCATTTTGAGAACTACTACTAGAATATCCCGTATCTGTACTAGAGCTACTTTTAGCTCGAACATGATAATCTGATTCAATATTGTTTCCACTTTGATAGTGCCTAAAACTAGAATTTTGTGTGGAATATTGTGAACTATTTATCCTGTTTGTCTTTGATGAACTTCCTGTACTAGTACTGTAATTCAATCTACCTGGGGCATCCATTATAGAGTAACTTATTGGTGAAGATTGTGGCTGCACTTTATCATTGGACTCACAGCTTTTTCTTTGATCATTATTTATTTCTGGGTATATTTTGCTTTGAGCTTTAGTCTGTACTTGTGGTGGCTTTACTGTAGGAGATACAAAATTACTAATGCTATTTGTGATTTGTCTTGAAGGTTTTTCACTACTTGTATTTTTAGGAGACTGGGAATTATAAATGGAAGCTGATGGTCTAGGGGTAGCACTAGCTGACGTCCGGTAGTCTTTACTAGGTGGAGTTGAGGAGGAGGTCACCGGTGGAGTTGACACTATACAAGATTGCTGGGAATGAGCAGTTGAACTTGCAGAACTTGAATAGGACTTACTTCCTGCATAATCCTGTTGTGATGACAGTTGACCACTTTTTGCACTGCTTGTACTATATGAATTATCAGTCTGATTTCCAAAAGATGAAGGAGATTGAAAAAATGTTGATGATGGTGTTGAAGTAGCTGGTTGTTTAGATGCAGTTGCTGGTGAACCAGATCTGTTTGTTTGTTTGCCAGTACTTGATATTTGAGAGTTCAGATGATTGTTAAGACTTTGTGCTGCTGCAAAATGTGCATTAAAATTCTCATATGTTGCAGATGCTTTTGTTGTAGCAGGACTTGGAGATGACGGCACAACACTTTCATGTGGTAATATTCCAAATGGGCTTGGCAGTTGGTTATTTCCTTGCCAATTTAAACCGGTAGTGCTGCCTGGAGTTGATGACTGGTCAAAGAATGATGTTCCTTGTGCTGCCAATGTTTGATGTGAATAATTTTCTCTTAAAGTAGATAGTTCTGATTCCACAGAAGATTGTTTGGATGCAACCGCAGCTTGAGCTTGAGCTATAACTTGCCGATGCTGCGCTTGAAGAGAAGAACTGTAGTGGGCAGGTTTGGGATTCGCATGGTGAAATAGCGGTGAAAATACTGCGTCATACCCAACAGCTGGGGGCGATAAAAAACCTGCTGGATTGAAGGGTGAAGCTGTTGATGAACCAAGTTGCCCTGCTAAAGATGCTGTAGTGTGTGCTGCCTGAAGGAGCAACTGACTTGTGGTTGATGGCACTGATTGGCCGCCTAATCCAGAACCACCACTTGCTAGGTGGTGATGAAAATCCCCACTTGCAGCACCGGCCTGAACCCCAGCTAACCGATTGTATGAATATGCTGACCATGGTCCTACTGGATCCATTACCACCTCCGTGATGCTCAAATGTCAATGTATGTAATATGTCAATAGAAGTCCACACTTTCATCCATAGTTTGTAACACACAATCAATTGTATAAATAGCTACTAGCACTATTTTTGAACACTGGTACTCATGTTGAATTTACATACTCTTCATACAGAGGTAACACTCCTGAAAATAAAGAAAAATACGAAATTATCAAAACAATACATTTGTTGGGATTCATTTGGTCCTATAGGAACATAAATACGTATCAAATAGTGATATCATAAGATACAGTAAAAACCATAACAGTTTCATTCGAAACCACTAAATAACAAACAAAAGCATCAGCCCTTGTGAAATAAAAATAATCCGGTGCTTTTCTACAGAAGCGTCAGAGTGACGGAACAATACAGAATCGCATTTTACACTGTCAGCTTTAACCAAGTTTGCAAATTATGAAGAAACATACCATCGCCTTAGTTTTCCACAACCATATACCAATGTGGTTTCGGAGGACGCTCACACGACAGATAACATCATAAATATGGCCTCGACTAGTCGAGTGCTCGTTGCGACGGGTTTTGTCTATTGTGAAATGAATATGCAACTTAAGCCGTAGGTTGTACACAACAGATAACTATCATTTAACACTAGGCAATATCAAATCTTCTGCCTTATGTATACTGACAATAATATTTCGACAAACCAACAACTTTATATTTACAACTGGAAATACGACAACGTTTCGCCTTTCACATTAATCGCCGCCATCTTACTTGTCGAATATCTGTCGGTGTTCGGTTCGGTGATTCGGTCGGTCGGTATGTACCTACTCGGTCGAACGAACGAACAACAGCACACAAAACAAGCGCGAAGGGTACAGCGCCATCTATAATATAATTACATGTAATGAAACTATTGTAAATGCTTGCTATTTTTTATCGCGGATTATTTAATACCAATGAAGTCATTCTTGGCCATCGAATAATTCATAGTTTTTGATAATTATCTTTGTTTATAAATATCGAAATTATTAGTATGTGGTTAAACCAGTTTGAAATATTTGAATCCCCACGTTTCCGCTTAGAAACTGCGTTTAGTTTAGTTTTACCTGCTAACAAAAAATTCTTTTCTATTCTAGATTATTGTTGCTCCTACCCTTTGAATAAGCATTGAAAGTTTTGTACTTTGTTTAAGGGTTTGGTTTGTATTATTGATAATATATTTATAATTATTATTCACAATCATATAAAACGGTAAAAATGACGGTCAAACGGAAGTTACATAGTTCCAATTACGGGCACCAGAACCAGATCAGATAAGCTTGGCACACCACAGTTAAGTTTTCTTAGGCTGAGATTCAGAGAAGAGACTCAGCATGAACTTACGCTTCCGTATGTCAAATTTGTATGACAATTTGACATACGGAAGCGTAAGTTCATGCTGAGTCTCTTCTCTGAATCTCAGGCTTAGGCTAATATTCAGAGACGATGCTAAGCATAAACTTACGCTTCCGTATGTCAATTTGTAATACAAATTTGACATACGGAAGCATTACTTTACGCTGAGCATCGTCTCTGAATATTAGCCTTAGGCTAATATTAAGGCTGAGATTCAGAGAAGAGACTCAGCATGAACTTACGCTTCCGTATGTCAAATTGTAATACAAATTTGACATACGGAAGCGTAAGTTCAAGTATTTGAAAGGGTAAGCTCTCGAAGAAGTCCCATTAAAATTCCGTACATTGATTAATTTTACCTACCTACTGAACTGATTAATTTTACCTACCTGTCAACAGATGACCTTACAACATAATGGACACCTAGAGTTGATCTGAAACCCTCAAAGGTTTAGGTACAACAGCAGCTACTTCGTGTTTGGGCTTAATGAGAACTTTAGTACTTATGGATTGTTAGATCGGTGCCAATTTTAAAATATGATTTTCGTTGTTTGTTTGGCGCCGACACAAGATTAGTTATGATTATAAAAGGTTTATATTATTACTTTGCAGTAACATATTTCTACAGATTTAATTTTTTGTTAAAAAGTTAATATTATACTAATATGTATTTAATTTGATTGGTGTTTTATTATAAGTAGGTACAGTTCTCGCCAAACTTATTGTCCGGGTTGAAGTTGGCACGAGCTAACTTTAACCCGGCCGTAAAAATCGGAGAAAGAAAAATATTGGGTTGTAATAAAAAAATAAGAAAGCTCAAGTCGTAGGATATCGTAGTTTAAATCATTTTAATCCAATACTTTTCTTTCTCCAATTATTACGGACGGGTTAAAGTTAGCTCGAGCCAACTTCAACCCGGACAATAAGTTTGGCGCGAACTGTACCCGTATCAGATAGTTTAATTTATTGTTGTCTCCACTTTCCAGCTTGTAGGCAGCATATTAATATACACTCTCGGCTGGGCCTTAGCCTGCACGGCTTCTGAAGGCGGTTTCTGAACAGTGCGATAACTTTTGAATGAATCAACCGATCTTGACCTGCCTACACGAGACATTGTAGTATATCATCTACAACTATCCCGTCCCGGGCCTTATACTTTTGGGGAGCGAGCTACCCGGGCCCTTAGGGCTGTCAGAGTCCGACCCTGCTTGTAGGTATCTCGCTCCCTGCTGGGTACTCATTCAGAAAACCTTCGCCATTGGGATTTCCATGGGACGGTTTCATTTTGACAATCCTTACTAATATTATAAACGCGAAAGTGACTCTGTCTGTATGTCGCGCTTTCACACTACAACTACTGAACCTATTGAAATAAAATTTTGTACAGGGATAGTCTAGAGCCTGAGAAAGGACATAGGCTACCTTTAATTAAGAAAACGGCTGTAAGGGGTTGAAATAGGTGATGAAAGTTATAACACATACCCAGACCTCGTGGGCGAAGCTGCTGGCGGAAAATTAGTTAGTTTAATTATACACAGAATGTTTATGATTACCGTCTTAGAACAAATAATGCTTAACGTTTTTATCCGACTCGGCGAAGCCCAAAAGGAGGAAGGACACTAGCTTAACATGGGTTATATTATTACTTGAATTGCTCGCGAGACCACCCTTCGTCGGTTTGTGTGTTCCGATTTTACTGCGTGACAGCCAGTGTGTATTAAATAAAAACAAATTAATTGTATTTCAACATTAACCGTTTATTATTTAAGGATTTTAAGAAAAGTAGATTTTGAATTCAATAACTTTATTAATTGAACTTAACCTTTTCAATAGCCGACTATTTAAAATTTACTTGTCAATATTTGTCTTTGGTACTTTCAATCTATATCAGTAGGAAGACTTACAGCCTAAAATCGCATTACTCTAAACTACCGGTATGCATGAAAGTGCAAACTAAAACACTACCGTTATTTAATTGTTATTTTCAGGTTTTCTTGATGCATGGGTAATAACGAAAACCGACCTTGCCTCCAACTAATAGAATACAAAATATTGAATGTAAACTGGTATAGTTGATTAATTGATTCAATAAGACAATGATAATTTATTTAACCGCAGAAATATTTTTAATCTCAGATACTATATAAAAATAAATGTTATTTCACAAAACTATACATATTATTAAGTTTCCTCGACCATTTTAAAGGCCAAGGCTGACATACCTACATGTTTTTCATGTATGTCAAGCATACCTACTATTTTCTTTGCTACGTTTAACGTAGCAAAGAAAATAGTAGGTAGGTATATACGCACTAATAGTGCGTATGATTTATCACTGAAATGATGTGTGAATGAGTTTTGCTATATGATCACTGTTTTTTGTTCACTGATTGTAAATGATTACTTTGGCACAAAATTACGTGCACGCGTTTTTTGAGTAATTTTAGTTTTGACAAACAGTTTTGGAATATTATCCCAACAATTTATTACAATACCTTATTTTCAGTTTCTCAAGCATAGTACACACGTATAATTAAAATACATTGCTAGAACTATAACATGCAGGACGGCAGGAACTACAAACAACCATTTAAAGACAGCAATGAATATAATCAACTGACTGGGTTGAAATAAATGTCATGTTTACGAACACTGCACAACATTAATCGCGTTTAAAGAAGGAACGTATTTATCTTTAAAAAAGATAACATTAAATTCGGACAAATATTTTTACATCTAAGTACTTATACATATTTTTTTTTAACATTTAAGTATTCTAATACTGTAAAAAAAACCTTTGAAAGATTGAATCATAACGATACATACGAAAAAAATACACGGACCGTATAGTTTCATAAGAATTCATCTTCAAGAAGAAATACAAAAATAATTTCGAACCTCTATGTTCTGAACAAGTCTGTATGTTCATAAAAATGCAACAATAAGGTCTTGAAATAATTATGTATGACAAAAGAATCGTCACTTAGATTTGCATGGCTAACAGGTACTTGTAGAGGACAAATATTAATAATAATAATTTAACATGTACCTACTGTACGCAAGTTAAGCTAATAAAGACATTTGTATAAGCTGGCCCATACATTTATGTCCGCTCAACTCAGCAAAACCAAACAAACATATTTTTTGCGGTTGGTCCCAGTACACAGGTACTGTTAGTGTCAAAAAAATATAAGCGCCACATTCCGACAGTATACCAGTATCGTGTGGCATCAATGTTGGACGCTAACGTCAACCTAAATACTGTAAAATCGATATTAATTACCCGACTGCCGAAGGAGGAGGGTTATTTGAATTAAGGCTACTATGAAAAGATTATTAAAATAAAAAGTTCCGATACCAGTATTCCCCTTTCTGCCATTCTATTTAAAGTATAATGTCATTCTTTTAGACCTTATTTAGTTGTAGTGATAAGCTAAGTAAGTCCAAATAAGAAATATTCACGTAGTACAAAACCCGTAATACTAACACTATGAAGGACTACACACAAAATGAAGGAAGTAAAAAATTATTATGCGGTGGATTTTTTAGTCTGTAGTAACATTTCCTCGAGAACTTATTTAAATTAATAACTACATTTTTTGTAATTTACATCACAATTCCACGAAAACAAAATAGTAGGGCTCATGCACATTAATTGTATTTAATATATTACTGCAAAAATATTACGCAAATATTTTTATAGTTTCAGAACAATCGATATCGATTTATCTAGTTAAAAAGTTGGTAGTGGTCATGCGCAGAACCCCTTAGATTTATACAACTTAATTTCCTACTAAAAATAAATTATCCATAAGCACCGTTAGTATAAAAATAAAATCTTTGGATTGATCTGGCAAGTTAACACAAGTAGTAATCACATTTAAAACTTAACAATTAAACTAGGAAATAATCAGACCCTGATTGCTAATATCAAATAAACATAACTTATTAGTGAGTATTTGAGTTTACATAATTATGTATAAAAAATATATTTTGAAGTGGTAAATAGCTAGTTCATTCAATTTACTGGTTTAACCACAGGATTTACTTAGCAACATGAATTAATTTAAATGCCTTGAGTGAGAGAATTCTCGAGTACAATATCAAATTCATCTAGAGGTTCGAGTATTTGCCTAAGAAACGTCAGCAGGCCGCGCTTGCGTAGGAAACTCTGCTCTTCGTACATTTCGATGGTAACGCGCGTCATTGACATCGGCACGAGCATTCGATGAAGCCAGTGTTCACTGAAAAATAACATTTATATGTTAAAAAAACCGTTTTGGTTTTATTAGTTTTAATTAAACTAGTTTCATGTAAACTAAGCTGAAAATAATACCTAGATATTATGTTCATTATTATCATCGTCCTGTTATGTCACATCGACCTTATCAAGACCACGATAAACAACAAAAATACACTCACCGCAAACTGAGGCAAATAAACAGTTGGAATTTGCCGTCTTTCCCTAGAGTGCGGCCCACGGAATTGATCTCATCCATAAGATGGCAGTAGCACCGCCAGATGGCTCTGTGCTCTTGGTCCTGTCGACAGTTGTACGCCACGCCGCAACTCTTGTTGTTCTGAGCAGTTGGCTCGTCGCATAAGCTCATTTTGAACTCATCTTTCACCTTAGCTGTATAAAATTGGATGAATTTTATTGAAATATAGGTAAATAAACTTTGATAAACGACTTGAGGGTGCACGAGTGTCGTCTCAGAATTTAGATATGCTTTGCTGATTGATACTGATTTTAACCGATTTATAAATTATAAATAGCACATAATTTCGAAATTCGGTTTATACTTTGGATATCGCGAGATAAATATCATAGTTACTTCTGATTTTGTTTAACTTAATAATATTTTTTTTATGTCATATAGATGATACAGATTGTAACCCTGACTTCTGAGCTAGGTAAAAACCCGTGTACACAGGAGTCAGTGTCTTCTATCGCTAATATGCAATAAAAATAAATAAAATAAACTAGAACAATCTTCTACTAATTACAATAAAAGCATGCATACAGAGTTTACGTTTATGTGTTCCTAACTGAGATTGTACGGTTATGTGTTGTATTTGTGCAGTGTATGTAAATGCGGCGTGTGTGTTTATACTGTTTGATTTATTACTGTAATATTTTTCCCGGTGTGTTCATAGTCCAATGATTGTAGCCAAATTTTATACAAGGTTTCTGTCGGGAACTGGTATGGCTTAAGGCTGACTATCCATTGACGCGGAGCGTCCAGGCAGCGGAGCTGAGCTAGTGAGTATTGCTGAGCGGTGTTGCGGACTTTGTCTGTCTATTGACGTGGAGCGAGGCAGCGTTGCGGAGCCAGCGAGTAGAAACGGGAGATTGAATGTCAAATTAGCGCTCGTAATAGTGTCCACTAGTCAAACTTCAGAGGCATACTATCCCATCCTCACACCCGACGCCAGCCCGTTTCCCCACCACCTCACTCGGCTGCCCCGCTCCGCTACCACATATCGTATATATGAGTAAAATCTATGAATTTATAAACTAGCTCGCAAATCCCTGTCCACTAAAACGGAGCGAAGATTTAATGCAATTCTATTGGTTAATATTTAATTTTCTTCGTTTCTCCGCTCCACCACCTCGCTCCGCTCCGCCACCTCGCTCCGCTCCGCCACCTCGCTCCGCTTCAGTGGACGGGCAGCCTAAAGTCATGTGATCATAATGTTACGAGAATATGCGTACCCTTACCAAAGTAATCCCAAATGAAGAGATTTTTTCCAAACAGCCGCACAGACTTAAATCCGCATAAGAAGGCTTGCTCTAAGCACTTCACCAATCCGTTTTCGCCACATAGCAGTACACTGAGTGAATTTGCATCCTTGTCTCTCTTCGACTGGTAGTGCCATTTCACTATCGCGTTTACACAGTCACCTACGAGTAAATTATTAGTTAGTGTTTACATAATTATCAAATTAGTAAGAATGAATAATTATAGTAGTTTGTAGCGTGTTGCAAATGCGACAATGTTACTATGCGTCTAGTTATCGCTGGAGGATTGGTCGTTTTAAAACGCGTATCCTTTTACCCATGTAAGTCTCGTGTTAACGTACCGACATGTAAACTGAAATGCGTCGCTTTGCGCTGCCGTGGACGGGCAAGGTATTACAGGTCACATGTTAACTAAAGCTCGTCGCATGTTATGGTAGAATGTACCGATCATGTGTTGTATGGTGGAGGTGGAGAGGTGCGTGGCGGGCGCGGGCGGCGCGGGCGCGGGCGCGGGCGAGCGCGGCGTGGCGCCCCCGCGCATGCGCGCCGCCACCAGCAGCCGCTCCGTCGAGCCGTCGTCCACGCCGCTCCCCAACCAGCGGTTACACGGAAATCTATACACCAACCATCAATTAATCAGCGCATTTTTTTTTTATACCACTAAGGTGGTACCGTAGCCTATTTAAGGTTGAGATAATTGCATCAAATTAAAAGGACTAATAATTAATTAAAGAATCGACATATTTTCTTGTTCAGTTAATACAACATAGTAACTACAAAAATTAACACTCATCGGCGCGATACATAAATATATTATGGATTTAAACAACTACGTTCATAACTTGTATTACTAACGTGTAAGTGTGCCCCGTGACTTCATTCCTCACGTAGACTTGATCAAGTAACCATCGCGGTGACAGTCCAGTGTTATCGTGTCCAATGCGAAGGGTAGAAAGAATTCCCAGATTTTTGTGCTACGTAACGAAAAAACACAATAGTTATATAATTGAAACCGAAGAGCTGTTATTTGTATAAGATAGTAATAATTTATACTTGTTAGTATCGATGTATATGTATTACAATTTCTCGGCAAGGCAGGTCAAGGTTACATTCCTCACAAAATCTGAACAAATGGACCAAAACATGATGCTTTATTGGCATCATTAACCAACCAAAAATAAAATCTTTAAAAACAAAATAAGACCAAAAAAAACTTATTTTTATTAAATAAGCAACCCGATTTAAGTTTAGGTGCATACAATTTTAAGTTATTTATCACTATCTTACGAGTAACAATCCCATTACATCCAACTTACGTGAAAAACAAATTCGTTTGTGTTACGCGGTATTGGTATTTTTGGCGTAGATTCTCCATTTGCCCCTGATATTGATATCCAACAGTTGGCAGTGGTCTGGCTGGCTTTGCGTGATGGTACGATGAGAACACGATATGGCAGTTCTGCAGGATGTATAAAAATTATAATTTATACTGAATAATCTTGTTTGATGACTATTGTTAGCAAAAAGAATTTCAAGAAAATCAAATACTTATAATAGTAATAAAGCAACTACTGAAATTCTTACACTAGATTGTACTTACTAGTGGTAGGGTAGGTATTGGTAAAGCAGAAATAGTCGACCGCATTTAGAGTGAGTAAGTGATAGAGAAATTGTTCCCTCTCTTCTTCCGAGCGAAGGAAAGCTGTTCGTTTATACTGGGATCTTAGTAAGGTGGTATCAGCTAATAGTTCTCTTAAATGCTTGGATAGCAACTTTTTTTCTAATGACAACCGAACCCAAGCGCGAGCATAGCCTATCTCAGTTTTAATATCGGTCATTGCCTGCACATTTCTGTAAAAATAAATATTGTATGAATGAGTAGATAGGTCACACATCGTTTTTTTAAATTAATCACAAAAATCTTTGTTAAGTAGCTGACCTCATGTCAAATGTTAAACTTTCTGGCAGTGGTCGTAACGGGTTAGGAGGTTGAGAGGATTTTCTTTCCAAAGTCCCGGAGTTGCTGAGACGATCTCTTGAGCTGTCTCGTGATCCGCCTCGGGAACTATCGCGGGATCGGCTGCCAGAACTTGTACTTTGATGTGCCTCTACTTCAGCTCCCACGGATGAAAGATCTGTATTGAAATTATTTTATTATTTTTAATTTACCTTTCACAGATCTAGCTTTTCTTAATAATTCCGTTGTATTGCCTACATACTACTCAGTGGCTTAGGCTGCAGCTATACGTTGACATATTCCTCGATCAGTTTCTTTTTTTTTATGAATATACAGACATGGTTATATCTAGTATGAAGAACATTACTTACAGTCGAGCCGTTTGCGCAACACACACCAAGCCAAAGCTGCATGTTCCAAAGCAACAGAAAAAAACGATTGGTAACATGGACATTTAAAATGATTAAAAAAAAATACTAATTAATCATCATCATCCTCTTGTCCTTATTCCATCATTCGGGGTCGGCGCAGTAAGTCTTTTTCTTACATACATCTCTATAAGCCGTCATTTTGTCATACAACTCCTTTGTGGTCATACACTTTTAATTAAAATTATAATTTTATTAAATAACCTTTGTAAAATTTAAGAATGTAAAAAATCTATCAGAAGTAATTTTTATCTTTATCTCGTAGGTATAATAAAACTGTAAGAGGATTGAAGGTTCTTTAAAAAAATGTTCTTATTCTAATTCTGTAAAAATATGTTGGGATGTATGCCAGGTATATTATCATCATCATCATTTATCATTTATCATTTATCAAAGTAGATAGGTAAAAACGTTGAAAATTATACTAGTATTATGTAAACTATGTATTTCTTTGTAGAATTGAAAATACTAAGTTTGCAGTCTTATAAAGCGCAGAAATTAGTCTGGCTTACCAGGAGTGAGGTAGTTTGGATCGATAGGTTTAGTAGAATTGCTGCACTGCTCCAACTCTTGGTAATTAGTGAGATGCATCCATAGGGCCGATTTACCCATTTTGTGTTGCAAGCCATGCGACCATAGCCTTTCTAAAAGGTCGCAAAGCGATGCAATCATTGTGCTTTCTTCCACGCCCGTTATGGATACTTCGCACCCCAATCCTAAGTCAGATTCTTCTGTGCCCATCTTCTCTAGGAGCATTCTTTTCGTTTTACTTTTGCATTCCTGAAATATTTTTTTGATGGAATATGTTGTTATAGTTAAAGGCAAAAAGACAATAAACTGTTTATAATGTTACCTTGAGCAGCTTCTCAACAAATGTTCTATTATTTTGGGCAATAGCTGCGGGTGTCACTTCTGTGGACAGCCGTCTACTAATGTCGCCCAGCAACAGTTCCGGTGGGCAATCTTTAACCTGCCATTTTGCGTTTTTTATACGCTTTAGGCTGTTGGTTCTGAAATTGAAAAAAAAAATTAGATTAATTAGTAGTAGCAGTATGAGAAATGATAAGTTATTTGTATGAACAGCAAGCACAGCAAAAAGCAACTACATTGAAATGTGTACAATATTGCGGTATAAATTGAGCGCGCGGGTTTAATGCAAAAAATAATACAAAAATATTTGTGAGAGTGAGAAAGATCAAGTTGGTTTATTCTTGACTAGCTACAATTGTATTTCTGTTGAATCTCGACTTATACCCTTTCTAATTTGGAGGTGTGGGGTAACTATATACCCTTTTTCACTAAAATTATATACCTCCCATATAGTTATAATATGAGGTTAAAACTACCAATGGTAAATAACATGCCAGGTAGTATTTTTTTAATTAGGTGTAAGTACCAAGTATTATAATTATTTTATTCTCGTAGCTACCATACAGCTTTATACATTGCAAATGAATACAAAAGCGCTGGAAGCATTTCCGTTACAATTACATAAAACTCGCGCGCACTGTGTCTGCACTACAAAACAGTTATCTACTAATTTAAGGATAAGGTTTATGATCATTCAAAATACACAGGATTACACATAAATAACTTTATTTTTTTTATCATAGGTATTATTATACTTATTTACATAACCCTAGATTAAAATGAACAATGTATTGCATTAAGGAGATACCCTTATAAGAAAAGATCTGTTACGATTATCTTCTATGATGTATATTTACATCCATGTGTATATTGTGTATATGTATAAAAAATATTAAAAATAACAAAAAAATGTGAGCAATAAATAGTTCAAGACAGTAACATAGTATTTTTAGTCTTCACTACAAAAATTAAATAACACATTATTACATGAACGTATTTCATACTGCATGCAATATTAATAAATCATGCACTTTTAGTACAAAATACAGACTATCACAACATAAAAAAAGACAATTTTAATTATGGCCTAAGACTTTAAATGGCTTCACACACCTGTGTAAAGTCGAATACCAACACGATAAAATATGAGTTATTTACTAATTATAATATGTATATTTTATTCAAAACTAACTTTATGGTGTAAGATTGCCTTAATCAAATGAGTAATTCGGGTGACGATCTTATAAGTTGCTTAGAAATTTGTAACATAAACAAATTCGTTAACTTAATTTCGAAAACTCCATAGTTTTAACGATTGTAATATAATTAGATTTTAATGATAACATTATGCAAAAGTAATGAGTTATCCAGTTTATGTGATAAAATGAAATATTTTCTATTATGTCCTCGATTTAAAAATCCTCTAATCTTAACATTATTACTCATTAGTGAAAATATTATACTTAGGAATATTTAGTGAAAACGGATTTTGGGATGTTAAAAATTGTAGTGCCGTTTTTTTAGAATTTAACATGTTCGACTTTATATATGGTTAAGGTTAGACAAGTGTTATTCTAAAATACATAATTATTTAATAATAATATATTTCCAAATACGTTCACTACTATTTTTAAGTAGTTATCCTACATAATTTAAACTCTTGAAATATTAAACTTAAACAAATTATAACTTCGATCATAAAATATGTTATTTCAGAATAAGATAAAATTATTAATTTTTTATTCTAAAATGTTTTAACCTTTCTACCGAGTATGTGTAGGTATCACAGGTAAAAAAAAGAACTTTGATTCTTAATATAAATAAATAATTGCACGAGATTCGTTTAGGTACCAAATGGTATTTGGAATTTGTTTAAAGATTATGGAAGCATTCATTTATTTTTATAAGCATAATTATCATAATATTCTTACACGCACTACATGGTAGTGTTAATTGGCTTCCACAATATTGTAAGTCCATAACTATTATATAAAACCAGATTCGTACAGTCGCATGCTGCCATATAAAGCAAGTTTACTGATAGATCTCTGGTCATTCTATATAGATGATGATGATTATATAAAACTTAAGTTGAATGACCAAAAATCGGGTGTTCATCGAGGTAACAATTTTTTTAACACAGTTATCTGGGAAATTTCGCGTTCAATTTCTATTCTGTGATATAAAATGGTTATCTCGGTGTCCAACGAGTACCAGGCAACATGCAAGCTTCGGCAAAGGTACAAACATTCTTGACACATGACGAACGTAATAGAAATCTACTGTTCAAAACATGAAAGCTGCACCGCGGTTAGTTAAACTAAGCTGCCATTACTGAATTCCAGACAATACAACATAGAAGGCACCCGGTCGCGGGACCAAAAGACACGGGCCCGCCCCATCACGACTTGCGGTACGTAAGCCGAGGGTGGCAGCGTGGCGAGGAGGCGCGTCACAAGGCGCCGGGGCAAGCGGGCGGGGGCCGCGGGGGCGGGGCGTGCGGGGCGGGGCGCACAGCGCGGTCGCACCTGGCGTCGGGCGCCGGCGGGCGCGCCAGCGCGAGCGCGTCCAGGCGCGCGGGGAAGGCGCGGTAGTAGGCGGCGCGGTGCGGCAGGCGCTCGGCCGGCGCGCCCACCTCCAGCTCAGCGCCGGGCGCCGCGCTCGCGCCCGCGCCCGCCCACACGCAGTAGCCGCGCGTCGCCAGCCCGCCCTCGCCTATCCGCCGCCTGCAACACACGCTCACCTTATTGCATTTTTGCGGCGATTCGACGTCCGCAACTCGACGATTTTTTGGATAACGATTTATTGACAGAATGAGCATCGAATACTCGACACCGTTTTCGAAACCGTCTAGTTAATTTGATCGAGCGATTAATTTCTGATGGATGCTTAGTCGTAATATTAATGCGGTGTGTTCAGTTAGACCAACTTATAATGTTAATATCTAAAATTAATCCGAGGTAGGTAAGTGATAAAGTGACGTTAGTATGCGTGGCGTGAGCCCGATTGGTGTTACATATTTTTATTCAAACTGCATGTATATGACCCAATTCCCATGCTTAAACCATCCTACATGCTTCAATATATTATATGACAACATCACTAGAAGACGTACCATGCCAAACAGGGTCGGTTATCGTAAGAGCAAATTTTTCAATCATCGCTGTCAGAATTTCAAATTAACTTTTGATAATTTGAAAATTGAAAAACTGGCCTTAGAAACTCGTCTCACGGCGCATGCCGAGACATTTCCGCTAATAATATTAATCTTACCTGACAGTTTTGATCCGATGTTCGAAGACTTGTAAATTGGCATCGTATTCTCCCCAGTTACCCATTATCTTGTTATCAATAAGTGTGGCGAACATTTGCGTCTCGAGGAACCGCGATAGGAACGGCCGATGTCGCTGCGGTTGGTCCGACAAGAACGATGCTTTGTCAAAGTTAACCATCGATTCGCGTGATGACAGCCATGACTCACGATCCTATAAACGTATATTTGTATATCTTAATATATAAAACAAAGTCGTGTTTGTTACAACACTTATAGCTCGAGAACAACCGAACCGATTTTCATGATTTTTGATTTGTTGGATTTATCTCCACCCCGAATAACAGAATAACTATTAAAACATGGGAAAATTTGTCACGGGGTTCAAACTTGCCGCGAGCGACGCTGCGGGGAAAAGCAAGTTTTTAATAAAACAAATTTTCATCATTCCTATTCCCCTGAATCGAAAATATAAATGATTATTCACCTGATCAGGCATGATGACGAAGTTTTCATACATAAGAAATATGTGTACGAATCTGTTGAGGAATGTTTCTCTGATCGCTACGTTGAATCTTATGTCTTCGTTGTATTGCTCCTCATCGTTTAGAATTTTCTTTTTTGTTGTTGGCATTACTGTGTCTGCATCTACGTCATCAATGTTAACACCTGCAGTATAAAAAAAAACGTAAACAACTCGCCAAATAAGGGTGTAATTTACTACATTCCATCGAAGTTCATAAAATTCCTTTATATGACACAAGATAGAATAAATTAATGCACCGATTACTCATAAAACCTATGCGCGAATTGAAATAATGAAATTCAAAATAATGAAAATTTATAAGAAGTTTCCACAATATACAAATGAACAAAGGTATAAACTTGTAGATTAAATAAAGAAGTAGAATTAACACTTTTATTACATAACATATCACAATCTTATAACTATACAAAGTAGTTCATATCACACATATTAAAAAAAAAACTATAGCAACGCCTAGGATACTAAAAATAGTGGAATAGAAGATAACTATAAGAGTACAAACATAATTATGGTTCGTCAAACTAAAATAGAATTTACAAAGTAAGTGTAAGATTGTAGTATATTTACCGCTTCGTTTGACAATATCGACGATTCTCTGTAGTGCATCCATTCGTAAAGGAGGGCGTCGAGTCGGCGAGGCTGGAGGAGATGCGTTTAATGGCCGACTCTCCTCCCACTCTAGGACGTCGTGGAACGAGTGCTTTCGGCGAAGACCACCTGAATAAACAAGCTTCTATTAGAATTAATACTGTAAAAAAAGTAGGCATGGATACATCAACTTGTCAAAATAACATTTTTAGGTACAGTTCTCGCCAAACTTATTTTCCGGGTTGAAGTTGGCACGAGCTAACTTTAACGCGGCCGTAAAAATCGGAGTAAGAAAAATACTGGATTAAAATGATTTAAAACGACGCCTACGCCTTAATCCTTCGTTTTTATTTATTACATTCCAAAATTTTTCTTTCGCCACAGCAATTTTGATGTTTTGATTTGGTCAATTTATAGAAAATACTTAACCCAATTTGTTAAGCTACTTAACATGTATTTATTTACCTTATAATTTTAAGTAAGTACACATTAACCTTTCAGAATTAAAGTAACACATATTTTTATACATTATACAGTAGATATAGTATACATTGATAGTAGGTGCCAAAAAGAACAAAGACAATTCCACGCCCTTGAACGTGGATGTGAGGAAGTGCCGAAGTGCACGCTTTTGTAAATAATCTTGTTATTGAAATGGCGACGCAATGTCGGAAATCCACGTGACCTAGCAGTCTCCTTCATTCTTATAAAATTTCATTACGAATAAGGATATAAATTAGGAATTTATTTTTTATAGTGCATGTAAATAAGGTTGTATTTAAACTTTGGGCATTTTATTTTGTTAGGTAATTGACTAATTTATAAAGTCCTAACTTACCTGATGGTAAGGTGCAACTGCTGCTCATACTGTCGTTCATATGCTTGTAAGACGTTCCGTTAATAGGTACGCCGAGTTTAGTGGGCTCGGTTTCGGGCCTTTGAATCTGTCGAAAAAATAAAAACTAGAGGGAAAATGTTTTAAATGCGTCTAAAAATAATAAAACTGACACATAATTATTTTTTTATAAAAGATATACAGAACCGAACAATATGTTTACTTTTGTATAACATTGTTACCAGTCTTTACCTGATGTTTATCTAACACATGATTCAGTTCTTCAATAAAGGGCGTTCGATGTGGGAATATCGGCAACTCTTCAGGTAGTTGTATATCAGGTTTGTCAATGTCGACTAAACAAAGGGCTGCTTCAGATCCGAGCGCGATGCTCCGAGGACCGTGTGATCCCATATTCATAGCCCCACTATCAGCATGAAGGCCTGTAGGTGATAAAGAAAATTGATAGTTTTACCTTACTGGCCAGATGTAAATAACCAGTTATTAGTATTACATAATTATCTATGTTTAATAGCGTTTATTTCATTTTCATCATCATCATATCAGCCAAAAGAGGTTGACTGCTGAACAAAGCCCTCCCCCATAGGTTTCCACAGTCCACGACTCTAGTGACCTTTACCAGGTCGTCGTTCCGTTTTGTTGGGAGGCTGTCCCATGCTGCGCTTTCCCGTGCGTGATCTCCACTCGAGAACCTTTCTACCCCAGCGGCCATTAGTTCTATTTCAGCATAATCAATTATTATTCTAAAGAACTAAAACTACCAAAGACATTGCCAGTATTTAATCAACTAGATAACCAGCACTGCATAAAACTATGCGACCTATTGACCTCTATTATAAAGTGCATTGTACTGTACCCATGACGAATGGCACTGGTGCGTCGAGGAAGTGGTAGAGAGGGGCCGGTAGTATTGGCACATACACGTGCGCCCAAGTAAATGGTAGTAGCAGCGACACGATACACTCCGCCACTAGCATTAATTTATTATAATCTGTAAACAATATATTTGTATGAGTAATAGATAACTGACACACAAACCGTCTCCTGATAATAATGAACACAACAGAAAAATAAAAATTCAATTTGGTGCAGTTGTCCGGAAGTTATGCGTGTACAAACATTTCGGCGATTTATTTTATTTATACATATAGATTAAGTTTATTTTGGTGGCTTTTAATGCACTACAGTTAATTTATTTATTAGTTGCATAAAAACCTGTATACCTGGTTTTATGGCTTAGCTTTTTAGGAAATACAGTTTTTTACTTACCACTTGACCTAAGTAAAACTTGATGTTCCAGTAGCACACAAGTGAAAAGCTGTACAACACATTCAACACCTAGAGTTGAGAACATGGCTCGTAGTGGGTAATCTAGAAGAGGCAACTCATCAGGGAGATTTGGCATTCTTATCACCTGAAATGGTACAGTACAGATGGAATCAAATAAAAAAATAATTATATTTGAACCAAGGCTAGTATTCAGGGATGAGACTTAGCATGAACTTAGGCTCCCGTATATCAAATTGTAATACAAATTTGACATACTGAATTACTTTATGCTTAGCTTCGTCTCTGAATATTAGCCTTAGGGTATTAGGATACCCTAATTGTTATAGTTCAAAATGTCACTACCATGTAGAGGTTAGGGTAGGCTATATTATATATATTTATTAGAGTAGACCATTATCCTTACTAATATTATAAATGCGAAAGTAACTCTGTCTGTCTGTCTCGCTTTCACGCCAAAACTACTGAACCGATTTAAATAAAATTTGGAAAAAAAGATAGTAGAAGAAGTTTTTAATGCGAAAAAAGGCTGCAAGGGGTTGAAAGTTATAAGAAATACCCAGACCACGCGGGCGAAGCCGCTGGCGGAGAGCTAGTTATATATATTTACTAGCTTTTGCCCGCGGCTTCGCTTACGTGGATGTAGAAACAAAATTAGGATTAGAAATTGAACCCATTCATAAAAAACTTGTATTTTGAAGTAGTGTTTTAGAGGTTTGTAAAAAGGGCCTCGTGACTAAGTTATAACGGCGCTAAGCTCAATGAATATTGTGGGTTCGATTCCGGTCGACAATTAGTCTCGGTACTGAGGTACTTTATGAGGTACTGAGGTGATGCTGTTTGTGAAAATATGTCCAAAAGAAAACGGAAGGTTCAGTTAGTCGTAATAACTCGTAATTCTAACCAAACTTTACAACTATTGTTTAATTTAAGTCTATACAACTTTAAACGTTTATAACTAATCAACAATCACGATTTCTGCGCATATGACAACTTAATTAAAGAACCAACAATAATGATCCCTTATATCAATAGGAATACATACTACAGAGAGGTCAAGCTCTATCTCAGCATCTACGCAACCGAGTGGAATGAGATATACCTCATTTTTTTAGTTGAACGATGGACTTTTAAGTAGAAAATAAAAAATAAAAAACCAGCAATGATGATCTCTTCTTTCTATGGGCTTGCATACAACAGAGAGGTCAAGCTCTATCTAAGGATCTATACTAATAATTGAAAAAAGCTTTACATCAGTTTTTAAGTTGGAAATTATGCTTTACAACAGTTAATACAAAATTCAAATATATTCAGTAGGTTTAGCGCCAACCCCTAACAAACAGACAAACAGACAAGAATTCTAAAAATCACATTTTTGGGTTCGCGATCGTTTATATACTCTAACCCAATTGTTTTTTTTTAAATATCTTCAATGTACAGAAACGACTTTTTTACAATTTTATAATAGTATATAGATATTGAGAATAATTATCACATTTTAAAATCATAATTATACAATAATTAAATGCAATATTATATTGGCAAAGAAACAATATTTGGAATAGCTGATTGATTGATTGATGACTAATATTTGTACTTACAACGGGAATAGGTTCCAAATGAGGTTCAGAAGGAGGTACATAAAGTCGTAAAGCTTGGCCGGGAAGTGGCACTGGTACTTCATAAAGTAAATTATACACATAAGATTCGGGACTGAGCCCTGGTCCTGGCTGCCTTGGAAGAGATCTAAAAATTTTATAAATGTTAAGTAAATAGATAGTAGAAATTATATCTTTCTGGTGCAGGAATTAGACAGTAAATTTCAATCTCATTACTCACATCTTGTCTTGATGACATTAGAAGTTTAATCTTTCTTGAAGTTGATTTACTGAATATAATTATATTTATTCCCCAATGCATGCTTGACATTCTATGTCATGAATTTGTAGAAATAACCCCACAATACCAACACTAAAATAATGTCTTACCTGAATAAATTTTCTAAAAACATCTGTGCCACCCTCACATATGGGTACTGACATATGAGAGCTATACTTTTGGCGACATATAGTTTGTCTTTGGCAATATCATAGTATGTCAGTGCAGCACCACTGTGAGGTGCAAGTTTAAATGATCTTGGAAGTGATCTTGAGGTTTCTTTACCTGAAGCCTTCCTGTGGCCAGGAGGAGTCTGACCACTTGATAATTCTGTGATATACATTGCCTACAAAAATGAAAATTAAATATTATTCACTAAGAAAAGAATTACCTTCTTTTAGTCTATGAGGCAAGTCTAAATTCTATATCATTTACCTGTAATGTATGCATGGCACTGCAGATATTCCTGTTCCTAACTTCTTCATAGAATATGAGGCTGAACCCATAGTATCGGGAAGCATTTTCTCTGGTAACTACAAAGCTATGAAACTTGGGTTCTAAAGAATGTTTTTGTGTTCTGAATTGAAGGCCAGCTGGCAAACAAAGCTGTAAGTGACATATATAATAAATTCTCAAGATTACATATAACACATTATGTTGTTTAGCAATATCAAACTTAAGCCACATTTAGGTCTCAGTGTTCAAAGTTCAAATAATGATGTTCTTAATTCAGTAATTGATTGAATTGAGAGTATTTAAAAACGCATTGTAAGGTTTCTGTGTATACACAAATTTATGTAAGAAGTTCCACCTTGCAGCTTGCACTTTTCTATTGAAATTACTCTCTAATGAGATCTATTGTCCTAAAATCCTACAGAAAGAAATGCCCCAAGGCTAATATTCAGAGACGATGCTAAGCATAAACTTACGCTTCCGTATGTCAAATTGTAATAAAAATTTGAGATACGGAAGCATTACTTTACGCTTAGCATCATCTCTGAATATTAGCCTAAGATTTATTAGATTCAATCCCCATTGCCTATTTCCATAAAATTAATTGTTGTGCGAGCAAAGATCTTAAAAAATGATGTAGTTTTCATTCAACCCATTTAATACAAAAAGCTGTATGGCACACACTAAACCTTAAATTTTTTGAATAGGTAATTTTGACAACTTTACAGAACTTCCTGTATTTGTGGTTGTTCAAATTTCTGTTATTTATTCTGTCATTATAACTTTTTGTATAGCTTTTTAATAAATATTGTTGCTTGGATTTAAACAAAAAAGAAAGGTAGGTATATTAAAAAAATAACAATCTTTATCAAAGTAATTGTTTAAATTGACTATAAATTATTGCAGGGACTTCGAGTGTCTAATTTTTTGAGCTCTTACCATACACACTGCATGTTCATCAAATGGGTTGCTTGAAATATTCTCAGGGTAATGAGCAAGAATTTTTCCTTTGTAAGAACGATCCAAAGGCGATACATGTAAATTGTCACCTAAAATAAACAATTTTATGATCAGTAATCAGTAACATAATCAAATAGACTAACGAGACTTCAAGAAAATAACTTGCCACAAAGCCTATCGGGCTCCAATCCAGAGTCAAAGTCGAGGCCACATATCGCAAAATAATCGGCAAAACGACATCCAACAGATAAATCAGAGACAGACATATTTCTATCGACCCGTTATTTACTATTTGAGACTTTCTCTTCTAGCCTGTCTCTGAAATTTTGCCTCAGCATTGTACACTAGCACATAAACTCATTTAACAGTCAATTTCTTTCCTTGGTTCACATAATTTAAATTTTCGTAAAATGTTGAATTATTTACACAAATTGTAAAAGTAAAACTATACACAGCATTCACATTCACGCCATCACATCAAATCAATCAGACAGACAAATTAGACAAACAGCAGAAACAGCTGCTGAGCTGAAATGACGTGAACTGTGAGCTGCTGCTAGTGTTGGCTGCTGTGCCACAGATTAATGAACTGATTGTACAGTTCGCGCCAAACTTATTGTCCGGGTTGAAGTTGGCGTTAGCTAAGTTTGACTCGGCCGTAAAAATCGGAGAAAGAAAAATATTAGATTCTAATAAATAAAAACGAAAGCTCAAGTCGTAATCTGTCGTTACAAATTATTCTAATCCAATATTTTTCTTTCTCCGATTTTTACGGCCGGGTTAAAGTTAGCTAGCGCCAACTTCAACCCGGACAATAAGTTTGGCGCGAACTGTATCTGTTATATTACAATATTACATTGTATAACAACTCAGAGCGACCGCAGATCTAATTATTTCAAGATGGGCATCTAAATCGCAGAGTAGACATATTAACTTCTAGCCCGCACATCTTACATCAGTATATCGTCCAAATCGACATGGATTAGATACGCAACGCAACTACAGATCAAGCTGTGAAATTGCCAGTTTAAGCAAAAAATAGTCACTGCTGGGGTTCAGAAAATTGTGTCTGCAGATTTCATTTATATGTTTGATAACAAGTTCGCCAACTTAAATTTTATTGTAAGTGTGGAACTGGATCTCTACCCCAAAATTAGTCTATGTTCCTTTTAAATTTACAACTTTCTGTCCCCGCTATCTGTTATAGTGTTAAAGGAGACTGCTCGCTTGAAGGCACCCGTTGCTAGCTTGTGTAATAATAATCATTAATTCATGATAATAAATCAGATTAATCAAAAATTCTACCGTCTCTGTTTAGTACACCTTTAGGATAGGAACGGGTGACGAGTATGTACCTTATGGTAGCGTAATTCGTTTATTTTAATGAAAGCTCTCGCATATGAATTCACCGCTAGACGCGCTTGTGTAGCGTGAGGTCTCAAAAATGTCAAATGTTTGCTTGTGGGATGACTACGCGGGCTTATTTCAAATTAAGATAATGTGATTATTTGGCAATAACTCAGATTAATTATGGCAAATGTTAGTTACGGGTAAATGAATGTCAGTGATTCAAAAGCGGAGCTAAGAAAAAAGGTGTAAAATTTATGCTATTGTCCTCTCTTTTTTCCGAGCACAACGGAACTGCACAACATTGTGGCATGGCCGATATGTTTACGCTACGGTTCTTGTGTATTAAATAAGATTTAAATCTAAACTTTTATTTCACGCGCATAATAACAAACTTTGACAGCCATACTTCAGGACCTCACTCAATAGTGGCGCGATCCGGTGAGACAAAAACGGTGGCCCTCATTCAAGCAATTTAATAATTAACTTTGGCAGCACAAATTAAAAAAAGTGATGGAACGAATGAAATGAATGAATGCATTTTTGTTTTTTAAATATGTATTTATGGTATTCATAATTATGGTATTTATACGGCCCTAGATACAAGCCCTTAAAGCTTGAAGGAATACAGTGCAGTCAGTGTTGCCTCCCTGGTGTTTTAACAATAGATTTACAGTTTTTATATAGGCTTCCTGTTTCATATTTCAGTCCATATTCTTATTATTATTTGTGATCCTCAATGTACAGAAATAAATATCCTTCCTTACTTTTCGTTTTTCTATCCGCCATAGCCATAGCCTCTTCATAGATACTGAAAAGTTAAATAATAGAATATGGGCCTATTTTACCACCTCGTAGTTGGTTCCTGTAAAATTACCTGGCAGATAATTTCATAAAATGTTTGTTTCATTTTAGAATTTATCTGGCAATTAGTGACGGGTCCAGGTCTAATGGCTCGAGTGCCGGACGACAGATCCCAAAGTCGAGGGTTTGATTCCCACGTGACGTGACACAAATATTTATGAGATCAATAAGTTTGTTTGTCCGAGTGTAATTTAAGTGTGTATTTACAAAAAGTATATTAGTATTATATTATCCATTGTCTGTCTAGTACCCATACATAGTAAAAGCTCTGCTCAGTTTAAGACTAGGTAGTGCTGTGTAAAATGTCCCAGAATATTTATGTATTTATCATCCAGAAGTGGTGCTGGCCCTTTAAAACTATATTTCTATTCGCATTGATTTCCTGCTTTTTATTTACTTCGTGGTGTGTTGAGTTAGCAACTTGGCAACACAGACTCAGAATTCATCATGGAAGTAGTAAGTATACTTAGTATACAATAGGAATGTGCACTTATGAAGAAAAACGGTCTAAGCGAGATAGTTAGGGTGGAGCAACTCATCTCGCTCTATTAGAGTGACCATGATTTTTGTCGTCAAGAGAGACTATGTCAGTTTTATGTTATATGACAGGATTTGTGAAATTAGTTTATTTTTCTTTCTACTAAAGAAAAATATTTGCAGTAAGCATAGGCACTGTTGTTGTAATTGCATCTTGCCGTCTGTCGCATAAAAATTTGTAAAAGCGTTGAACTGTTGATCATGAGATAAATATATTTATGTGATAAGCACAAGTGTTTGTGTTGTTCTGGGAGTATGTTATAATAATAATATAAGCCTTTATCCAGACAACTATTGCATTAATTTAACATTGACGACTCTGGTGAGTCGATGACACCGACAACTTGGTCTGTTTGCCCAGCTTTGGCAAAGGCCTCCTCCATTCTTTCCACTCTCTCCGGTTTACCGCTTTTCTAGTCCATGTTTTCCCGGCTATTGCCTTTGTTTCGCCTTTCCACTCTCTCCGGTTTACCGCTTTTCTAGTCCAAGTTTTCCCGGCTATTGCCTTTATTTCGCCTTCCCACCTTCGAAACTATCTACCTCGTTTCCTCTTTCTATTTCTAGGATACCAAAATACAATATTTTTGTTCCATTTTTCAGTGCCTCTTAATATGTGACCTGTCTTTTCTGTGTTTTCTTATTCTAGTTGTGACGTTTTCTATTTTTGTCCGTTTCCTAATGGTTTTATTGTTGATTTTGTACAATTTCTTTATATTCAACATGCTTCTCTCCATTGCTGTCTGGCATGTTTCTAGTTTCTTGATTGCGCTTTAGTAAGTGCCCAAGTTTGGGAGTTTCTTATGTATGTACCAAAAAATATGCATTATACCATGTCTAATGCGCTAAAGAGGGCACCACCGAAGTGTAGTGCGCGATGGCGCCCAGACGTCCACTGTCGTCTAAAAAAGTCAACTGGTCGTTCGTAATCATCAATAAATAATTATAGTCGACATAACTAATATTTTTGATTGTCGTCAAAACATACATGTCCTTTTAAAGTCTGACATAATTTGAAAACATTGTCACCCGAAAGGCCCCTCAACCCACCATTTGTGACGTAAATTTAAATTATATTATTGGTAGACTCGGTCCCGTGTACCGGGATTTTCAGTCTTAGATTTTGCAATAATTAACTTTAAACATAAATACTACCAACATTTTCAGCAAAATGAATAATCATGATTATTTAAAGTATAAGTAGGTTGATAGTTTGGTTATTAAAATACATTGATAATAAAACAAAGGCATCTTTTAATAACAAAGCTCGTTTATTAGTATATACGATTTCACTTAAATAATAAAAAAACAAAATAATAAAAAACAACAGTTAAACAGTGAAATAGTTGGAATTTTTCGATACGTCCGGTCTCGTAGACATTTACGTTACCATTGGTGGGTTAAGTTTGTAACCTGTGAGTGGATTTGTTAGAGCCAGTATATGATTAACTTCCACATCCTTTATACGCAACACCTTTTCACTATTTTATACATTCTTCACAAATAAAATAACAACAAAAAATCACGGAACGAAAATGACGCGATGTCATTGCCATTGTTTTAAAGTTGTCATATCAAAATTTCAAAACTAACCATAAACCTAAAAAGTTCTATTATATTTCAAGAATTTACTCAAAAAAAATACTTTTGACTTTTGTTATCTTTGTTTCATAAAAAGATATTTTACGCAGTAGTTTATCTAGCTATGTATAACTCCATAATATTTTTTGGATCAGATACCCTAGCCTCGTGGCAAATCTACTAGACGATTTGAAAATTCTTGTATGGCAATTTATTAAAACGAGACACAATCCCCTACCCTAACCTCTCTATCTGACCGTAACGTATTTCGGTTTAAATATAAAGTTTAACAGATTGCAATAAGGTCGGTTTTACGTTGAGTTGTTGAGCCGAGTACGCATTCCGGATGTAAACGAAGTGTAACGAAGTTTGACATATTAGTTCCATGGAATTCATATAATAGATTAATAATATACGCATTAATCTTAGACTAAGTATATATAGACTTGTCAAACGAGTACACCCAAAAAGGACGGATACAAATTACTTACAAGTTGTTGGGTTGCAAGACTATTAGAAATTACCCTATTTTACCACATATTTTTGTTACACAGTTCACACTATTCAAAATCTAATATTTTATTTCAATTAGGCCATAATTAGAATTTAATAATATTATAAATATTTTATAACTTTTGAAAGTCAAACTAGTTGCACGGTTCGAAAAAGTGGTACTTATAGAGAATAGAAGGAAATAAAACTCCATAGATACTTTTTTTAGAAATATGTGGATATAGTAACATTTTATTCGTGAATAGTTTTGGGGGCAGGTTGATGATGATGATGACTCTATGAAAAGAAGAAAAAAAATATATTTTGGGATATTTTAACACAGCACCATCTAGTCCCAAACTAAGCATAACTTGTACTATGGGTACTAGACAATGGATATAATACTTATATACATATTTTTTAAATGCATACTTATTGTACATAAAAAACACCCAGACGAACACAAACACTTATATTCATCAAATAAATATTCAAATGAAACTAATATGTACAATAGAACAGTTTTTATTTAGACGGTTGACGGTCCAACACAGTTCCACAGTTTACCTTCGACTTGGTACTAAAATAAACCTACAACATCTGAAGACAATCTCGAGTCTGTGCTACTTACGTGAATATAATATAGAGTCGGAAGTAAAGAAGTATTCATGTATGAATCGTTCCGTAATAACTTAAAACTTTGTTACTTTAGTTCCGATGTTGTAACTAGATGGCGTTGTGCCGGTCGGCTGAATCGCGCTATGGTTTCGTTACATGAGTTTACCTTGGCCGACCGGCTTAATAAATTTTGTTAAGTCTCAGGAACCCCTTGTTTTATTTCTTGGACCCGTTCTAGAAAGTGACGCATCGAGGAAGTATCGGAATATTGAACAATTCAAAAAACCCTGTGTTGAGTGTTTCAAAACAATTTTGATTAAAATGGTACACATGCGTTTATGTTTTCTAATTGCATTTTTTTGCAATTTCTTCGTCCTGTTGTTTTCATCAATAAAGCACGCGTTATTGAGTCTCTTGGAAATCTGAAATGTATAAAAAAGGTTAATTTTTATTTCCCCACAAACATGGGTAATTTTTATTCTGTGGTACTGGTATCCCAAAAATACGTATAATCCAGGAGAATTAAGTATGATACAAAATGGCCGTCGGGCAGTAATATCCGTAGATAATTTAGGCACAACATAAATTAGGCGGTTAATACCATAATTATAATATCTTTAAATGCAAAAATACTACCTGTGTTTCTGATATTTAATCGATTTACGCATTAGTATGTTATAAATTTGATTAGTTTCGCACTTTAAATCTATAATAATGGGAAATATCAGACTTACAAAATAAAAGTTATGTTCTCACATTTAAGCTCCATTCGGCTTTTACAGCCATTTATGCAACAATGCACTATAACAAATAAGTTCTGCGTAGCACTGTAGTAAACCGCACAATGAAGATAGTAACAGTAAGTCACAGAAGCTTGTTTGGTCTCAACCAGTTGAGCCCAATAAAAAAAAACTGAAATTTCGACAAAGACAAAAAATTATGTGTCCGTCTCTGTCACTCATTAGGAGTATCTGTATAAACTTATCCTGCTTAGACTTGTTATTATTATTACAGTTTCCGGTCCATATATACTTAGTCTAAGGCATTAATGGAATGGTTTGGAACGCAGGAGTGCAGCAGTCTATGATGTTATCTTATCTATGGTGCAGTGCAGGTTTATGTTTATGTGAACTCTATAAGCATGAGTGGAGTACAGTAGTGTGTGTAGTGTAGGGATGCCGGAAATTCAAAAAGTATCGATATATATCGTATCGATATTTAAAAAAAAATATCAATATCGATATTTATATTTTTTAAAAATATCGATATATCGGCCAACTTAAAACTAAATTATAAAACAGCCAAAAAAAAAGAAAGGTAATTCGTAATCTTTTAACTTAAAAATGTTAATTGTTCTAAAAAATATCGATTTTGATACCTTTTCGATACTTGGAATTTTATATCGATACATCAGTATAATATCGCTCAAAAATATCGATATATTGAAAAAATTATATCGATATTTTTTCAACATCCCTAGTGTAGTGTATAACATTATGTCAAATTTGTCAAAGTGGTTGTGGGACTTAAGGGGCGTGTTTGTAGTTTTTAGAAAAAAACATTAAATTGAGTAGATTTTTTTAACTATTTAATAATATTTACAGAATTATTTTTGTATTCTTCTTTTGTGTATTGGTGATTTTAGTTAGTACCTAGTGAATTTTATTTTGAATTTGTATAATTTCAAAAGATCCAAGGTAAGTATCATCGGCAGTATGTAATTTACACTTAGCCGACGTCTTTTCGATACGAAATACGAATTCAAAGAATAGGATAGAAGATAAAATTACCCAGTTTTCTGTTTTGAAGCAGGGTTTTTTTTTATCTCTGAGAGGTGGATAGAGGATAATTTGTAATACACCATCAAATAAAAATATCTGAGTCATGGCTCAAGTACACGGTATTTAGTAATGCAGATTACAAAAGTAACAACAACATTTGTTGGTGATTTTTGGTATCAAAAACGATGGCAAGATAATGTAATTTAAATATGTATGAATTTTCAAATAATTTTGTGTGTATTGTGAAGTCTGATATCTAATATTTACCTATTACTCAAGGACAATAAAACATGACAATCTTGAACAAAATGTTTGTTTCAGAATGCTAAGAGGGAGAGTGAAACACTTACTACACTGCACTTTTTTCATATCATTTATATTTCTTTTTCTTGTATTTGCTGGAGCTATAAATTTAGATGAAAAAGTAAAAGAAGATATTGATCCTTGGGAAAGATATGGAATTTATGGTGCATTAATTTTATATGTATTAAGACTTTTTACTCTTCTGACAACTCCTCAAGTCCTGTGCAATTTTGCAGGATTGACTTTATTCAATGCTTTCCCAGGAAATGTCAAACTCAAAGGTTCTCCTCTGTTGGCACCTTTCATATGTATTAGAATTGTTACCAGAGGTGATTTTCCTAAATTAGTGAGAGATAATGTAACAAGAAATATGAACATATGTGTTGATGTTGGCATGGAAAATTTCATGATTGAAGTTGTGACTGACAAAGCAATTAATTTACCAAAGCACAGGCGAGTTCGAGAAGTGGTTGTACCGGCAGAATACAAGACTAAGTCAGGTGCTCTATTCAAATCAAGGGCATTGCAGTACTGCTTGGAAGATAGTGTAAATATACTTGCAGATAATGATTGGATAGTGCATTTAGATGAAGAAACATTATTGACTGATAATTGTGTGAGAGGAATATTGAACTTTGTAATGGATGGCCACCATCAGTTTGGTCAAGGACTGATCACCTATGCTAATGAGCATATTGTAAATTGGCTGACAACACTTGCTGACAGCTTCCGTGTTGCAGATGATATGGGCAAACTAAGACTCCAATTTTATTTATTCCATAAGCCACTTTTCAGTTGGAAAGGTTCTTATGTTGTAACTCAAGTGAGTTATTTTTTGCTGGAATATACAACCAAATTTTATATTATAGGTCGATAACTGCAGTTTATAATTAATTTGTTTATTTGCAGGTAAGTGCTGAGAAAAAGGTGTCTTTTGATAATGGCCTTGATGGTTCAGTTGCAGAAGACTGTTATTTTGCTATGAAAGCTTATAAAGAGGGCTATAGTTTTAATTTTGTGGAAGGAGAGATGTGGGAGAAATCACCATTTACATTATGGGACTTCATGCAGCAAAGAAAAAGGTGGATTCAAGGAATACTATTGGTAGTACACTCTAAACAAATACCGGCATTACACAAAGTTTTTCTAGCAATATCTTGTTACTCATGGGTAACACTACCATTATCAACAAGCAATGTTTTCTTAGCTGCTGTGTGTCCAATTCCGTGTCCACAGTATTTGGACTTAATATGTGGATTTATAGGGGCTGTCAATATTTATATGTATATATTTGGAGTCATTAAATCATTCCCTATTCACAGATTCGGCCCCTTAAAATTTTGTCTGCTAGTCGGTGGTGCCTTAGCTACCATCCCATTCAATATTGTAATTGAAAATGTTGCAGTGATTTGGGGAGTGTTGGGTAAAAAGCACAAATTTTACATAGTGAATAAGGAAGTTAAGATTCCAGTGACTGTTTGATTCTTAACTATAACATTATACTAACTAATTACCTTATCTCATTTATCTTTTAAAAGTTGTAGTGTTTTTCAATAGTAAGTGCACAATACACTTTAAGAACTTAAATTACACTACGGAGGTGTGAATAACTCACAGGTGAATCAGTGGTGTTGATTCTGTTTTTTACAAACTTTAATTAGGTTGAATAAAAAGATTCTTGTCCACTTGCTTTGTAACATTATTAACAACAGTTTTTTTAATAATGTTTGTAAGAAAGAGATAATTATTATTATACCTAGTGTAATTAAAATTGAATTAGTGAGCTGTGCAACAAAATCAATACCACTATGTGTGACTGCTTTTACTAAGATATTAATTACTATAGTACCACATTGTTAGTCAGTGTGTTGTTTTTACCAAAGTATCAAAATTATTCAATAAATATTCTGTCATTTGTAAATTAACCCTATTGGTTAAATATTAAGCACAATATTGATATTTAAATGTAAACATTAGTAAATAAAGTATTGCTTTTATTAGGTATCCAATGGCATGACATTTTATTTTTCGATAAATAGTTATTTCATACTGTTTAAAAGATTATTTTAATTTTTATTGATGTGGCATTATTTTAGTAAACCACCGGTCATTATGAAATGAGGGAATCTTTGATTGCATAATTAGTAAAGATAGAGCCATGGTGTATGTTAGGCAATCTTTCGGGCAAGTGTGCGTGCGTGACTCGAAGTAAGATACGTAAGAACAAATGTGTAAGGACTAGTGGTATGACTAGAGTCATCATAACTGTTTCCTATTTAGGTACTAAAGGTACTTGCCGCACACTGAAGCATGTCTATCTGTATATCTTTTCATATTAATCTAAGGCAGGAGTTTGTTGTGCTTAAGCATTGTTCTTGTTATTGTACTTATTATTTCGCAATTTTATATTACAGGCTAACTACGTATTTATAGTCTAGTAATGTAGTACAATTATGTGTACCTATCTCTGAACCAATAGTATTCAGTAAGTAGTTTGTAATGTCTTATCTAAAATATGTAAGTTGGTCACAATCATTACGCATGGTGGAAAATGCCTTGAATTATTTGCTGTCGTGCTAAGTGCTTATAATTATTTAAAAAGGAGTTACAAAACTGTCGAATCAATTAAAAATGTCAAAAAATTATTTAACAATGCCTGCCATTGCTGAAGTTTTCAGTTTATAATATTATTGTTATTATAATTAACAAAATTTAGAATATCATTTTTAATTTATGATAATTTATTAAGTAAAATAGAGAAGCGGGAATATTATTTTACATTTTTAAGTTGCCAATTACTTTTTAGGAATTTCTTAAAGAATCTTATATGTCCAAATTACAAATCTCCACTAGATGTACTTAACAATAAAAGTAGTAAATAGATTTGTAATATTATGATAAAGAGACTAAGAATAATGGATAATGAGTATAAATTTTTTTAAACTTTGTTTGATAGAAACGGCGACTACTGCATTTTTAAACTTTACGGCAAAACTTGATCCTACTCATTTTTACAGATTTTATTATTGAAATATTAAAATTAAAACTAAGCTTCTACATTGTGAGTGACCTTAATATTAATACCATCGTCTTTGAATGGATTTTTATACCTATTTATAAAGTATTGAGAAAACATTTGGAATTCTAAAACAAACAGTGGTAAAATATTGCCAGCAAAAATGTTAGCTACAAAATTATTCAATATAGGTAATTTAGTTCTTTAGTGAATTTCGAATCGAAATTTTTGAGTAAAGTAGGTAAAATGCACACAGTATTCTGTCAAATAGGTACATGTTAAGTTTTTATTAACAGTAAATTCTGTAACAAAAATTGTTATTGCTTTAAAACACCACATCTGACTAGTCATGTAAATATCTACGAATAAATAACTAGATGTAATGTGTAGTAATGTAGACGAATAAGTAATTATCAGCGTTAATTGGGACATGTATCTCTCGAGTTTCTTATAGGATAAAGGTCACGGTTCAACCCGTTGTGATACCTAAGTATTGAATTACACAATTACCTTTGTTAAAAATCATAAATTAGTTCATGACAAAAGACATTATGTGACCATTAGGTACCTATGGTTAAATTAATAAATTGAGTCACTTGTTATTTACTTTAGTTGTTCCGTAGTGAGATGCAACATGATTGTTCAATGCTGCTACTTTAATGTGATTTATAGATGTTATGTTGTAAATTATAGTCACAAGTGATTTACGCTATAGTTTCGTATTTTTGTATTATTATTGTAATAATTTTTATTATAGTTCCTTTAAGTTATTAATCTGCAGTTTAAATGTAGAATTATAAACGGTACTATTTATAAAGTGCAATATCTACCGTGAATTAATGCGAAGATCTAAAATATTATTTCAGCATGCCTGTATGTGCCCATATCGTGTCACAACATTTTTTTATAATAGTTGCTAGCCTAGCAGCATTCTGCCTCTACGCGGAGATTTTTCGTTACCTACTTACGTATATTTAATACTTAATAATAGGATTTACACGTAGGTATACATCGCTCGTAGATAATAATAATATTTATTTGTACACAAAAATCCACAATTAGTGCAAGATACATATGACAAATGGGTTAAGTTGTACAACATGACATAGTATGAGGTCGAACGTACTGACTCCTAAACTAGACAGGAAGCCTGTGTCTTAGAATCTTAGAAAGAAGAAACATCGAATTAAGCATATAGATAGAAACATCGTCTGGTGATCGGTATTATTAGTAAATACTTATAAGGACTGACGGTTACCTAACAACCTACGCTATCGTAACTCACCTAATTTCGTAATTTCATTTGCGGTAGATATCGCGCTGAATAGGAACAGCTCGCTTTGTACATTATACAACAGATAAGGCTCCCACCATACAGCTGCATTTATCGCCCAATATACCACTAATGCCACTATGACAAATATAAATATTAGTTCAACACAACAATGCAGCAGTTTGGAGGAGCGTTTAGCTACAATATCTTATTACAGATACGTACGTAAAATAAATTCGAACATTCAGTTGTTTTGTAATTCATACCTTAAAACCTTTTTTTTACGAAAAAGTTGTCTATTTGACTCACTACGATGGAATTACGAACTAAACTCAGCCATTTGACAGTCTCTCAGCCTCGACTTGCCAGATAAAATAACAGATGAAGAGCATGCGGGGTTTATGAATTATAACTTGCAATTAGAGGCAATTGGGTCACCCAACTCGACGCCTACGTGAACTAAATAGGATTAACCATTCTAGCCGCCGGTTGCCGTTCAGACGTGAACACGTTATCTGGGGGCCGAGACCCAAGTCTGAATGGTTGTCCAATGATTTTAAAGGACTCATTTGGCTCAGACAACAAGCTGTCATAAAAACCCGACGCGAGTTGGACCCCGCACATAAAGGGTTCCGTAACATTTTCCGTATAGTGTGTGGCGGTGGCACTATTAAAAAAAACTGAATTTCAACTTTACCTATTACGGTTCATAAGATACAGCCCGCTGATGGACGGACGGATGGACAGCGGAGGCTTAGTAATAGTGTAATAAATTCTAAACAGGGTCCTGTTGGCACCCTTCACTACGGGGTCGCGGGTTTGATTCCCGCACGGAATAAATATTGGTAGGTATAATCATGACGTATCTGTTGGAAACTTGTGTATATGAGAATTTGTGTGTGTAACGGGGCACCCACGATACAGGAAAAACCGCCTCGTTTGGTGTCGTAAGCTTATCAAAATAATAGGTACATTTTGACACGGATCTGAATAAACGTGGCCAAAAAAAGAACAAGTTACATTGGAATACCGTATAAATATTAGCTTGCCTGTCCATTAGAGCAAAAAAATAATAAAAGGGTTATAAAATATCATTAAAATGAGTTCGATTTCTTTCGTTGTTACTGACGTAGTGTACATACCTAAATGAAACGAGGCAAAACTTAAAGAAGTACATACCTACACCTAGACCATTACGATTGTTCGTGTCAATTGATCCGTCTATCGCTTATATGGAGCGTAGTAGTAATGGGAAGCGGTGCTTTAAAACGCGGAATTCGAACTCTTCACCCATGCAGCCAGGGCCATTCGAGCACTTTTATTCCATGGATATTTTTTTAATTTGGAACCCTTTTAGAGAGTAAAAACGGACGGACATAATTTTAAACGTTCTGCCCCTCAACCATGAGTTCTATCGAATGACTTTCGATAGGTTTTTTACGCATCGAAACGCTGTAATCCTATAGCAGATTTTAGTTCCTTACGTAACCGCTAGAGGCGCTGCAAGGGTTTTCCATACAAATATTTTACGGCGTCGCTAGCGAGTCTAGTGAGAAAAACTCATGGTCGACGCACTAGTTAATGTGGGTACGATCGATATTATTCTTCATAATTACGTATCGCCAGCAATTGGACATCGATGCGTACGACTGACGATGTCAGTGGTCTAGTGGTTCGAGTGGCGAACCGCTGAGCATGAGGTAGTGGGTTCAAATTCGTGCAAAATCACATATATATTTGTGTCATGTGTGACATATTATAAGTTGTAATATTAGTATTCTACACTTTTTTTTGTAAAAACACCATTAAATAAATATCCTGGGACGTTTATGAGTAGGTAAGTATGTAGTTAGTATTCCATCATATTTTAATACCTAATTATTATTTGAAATTGATATAATTAGGGTAATAATTAATCTTTAGTCGGATTCGCAATATCAATTTCAGTCGTACCTACATGAGATGTACCTACCTACTTAATTATTTTAACACCCACCTGTTTGTAGACAGAAAATGTAATCAGTAGGTAGTAACTTTATCAGTAAGTATTTATCATAGATAGTAGGTAGGTCTGGACCTACCTACTCTCATAGGTATGAGACCATTTATAACAGTGTACATTACATATGTATCGAGGTAGCTAAGTATTAATAGTTATATTTTATTTTCTGTATGGTAGGTAGGTAGTAGGTATGTAACTACATCAGCTAAATTATTTAGTACTAGCTTCCCGCCAGCGGCTTCGCCCGCGTGGTCTTATAATTTTTTCCCCGTTTTTGCTACATTTTTCATTACTACTCCGCTCCTATTAGTCGTAGCGTGATGATATATAGCCTATGTTACTCGGGGATAATGTAGCTTTCCAAAGGTGAAAGAATTTTTGAAATCGGTCCAGTAGTTTCGGAGCCTATTCATTACAAAGAAACAAACAAACAAATCTTTCCTCTTTATAATATTAGTATAGATGATAGCACAGGCACCTGCAGGTACGTATAGACCTAATCAGTATGCAACGACACAAGATTTTTCGTTTGGATTGTTTAGAGTATCCATGCAGGTATTGCTGCACTACTTGCACTGTATCTATAAGAGATAGAATTCTACCCGGTAAATTCCTGGGTAAATACCATTTTGGATAAAAATTGGTATTTACGTATATGGGAATTTAACTGGATATTTTTCAACTGGGTATTTACCCGACACGCCCATCTGTAATTTATATATGCGTGTGGTGTGAGCAGCAATATACAAGCTTACAAAAATTATAAAGAAAACATAAGTAGGTAGATATTCAAGCGTCGAATTACTGGTAGCAGCAGTAATTTAATGAATAATATTTATTCATGTAAATACGTAGATATTTTAAAAACACTTATCCGTACTTACTGCCAAGTCGTAGCTGGTTTCGAGTTCGAATCCAAGGCACGCACCTCTTGACTCTTCGTAATGTGTGGTATTGTGCATGTATGGTATTACCTAATAATGGCTCGCCGCTAGCGTCCCATGCCTATAAGACCATAGAGGTCGGTATCAGCACAGTAGTATCAGTGAGTCACTGATCTGATCGGGTTTGATAACGTTCAATCTGTTGGAATTCTTCTGCGATGTCGTGTATCAAATCGAATTAGAGCCGTTGTTAGAGAAAACAAAAGAAATACTATTCAAAAAGAATGCTATCATTATCAACCCATAGGTATATAGGTACCTACTATACTATCCCACTGCTGAGCACGGGTCGCCTCTTAGAATGAGAGGGATTGGGCTGATTTAGGCTATAGTCCACCACGCTGGCATATTGCGGGTTGGCAGACTTCACACGCCGTCGAGAAAATCTGTCACGGGTGCAGGTTTCCTAACGATGTTTTTCTTCACCGTTATAAGTGCGGACGTGCAGGGCGTGCATTATATGTATATAATACATTACCAAATTGCCTTACGGCAAGTTTTGCAGTGCTGAAGAAATGGTTAAATAGAGAATAGTTACTAACTATTGAATTTCTAAAAAAAATATCGTGTAAGTCCTATCATTTCAGAAATGCATTGCATGCAGACCAGTGACTGTTTATTAATTACTTAACTTCAATATTTATGAACACATTAATTTTTGGTTGCGGAAAATCCGAGAAAAAACTAAAAAGGGTAGGCATGTCGGACTCATATCGACTAAACAGCACTTGGCATCACTTGCAATATGCGTTATGTCATGTCCATAGGGCAAAATCCTAACTGAACTTGTGGAGCCGTAGCAATTCCTATCTGACTGCACGCATACCTACCTACCTACACCACTCATCGAGAAAACGCAGGTAAGTAGTTAACCTAATATTAAGATGAAACCATAAAGTAGGTTCTTACTTTGATATTAAATTCCTCCGACACCAAGTTTTGTGGCGTTAAGTACCTTACCTTTCCAAAATAATAATAATATCCGTTTACGTTAGGTACCATAGGTATAATATATTATCTATCTTAGGTACAATAAAATTAGGGTACTTGTAGTAGGGAGGTACCTACTTAACCTAAATAAGCGTATTGCAGTTCGTAGTAACTCACCACTAATATAGCGGTCCCCGAGACGCCGCCGTTGCCTTTAAGAGTTATGAATAAAATGGAAGCAACCCCCGAGGGTTTTTGAATTTATTCATAAAGCGAACAAGTCAAATTGAAAGAAGACTTTATAATCTGCATCAACAAAATACTAATACAAGAAATAAAATTTGTTCATACCGCGTTATATTGATATTATTTTAATCCCGACGTTTTGGACCCTTTACTGTAAAAAGTAGTTTTATTTCAATGTCTAGTATTCGCGTACCTAAGTGTCAGAAATCAGTTTGTTCATACCGTTAGTGCCAATACTACCTACCTACCTTATAAGTGCCAAAGTAATAATAGTAGGTAGTTCTTAGTACTTACTAAGTGTTTGTCTGTTAACTTTTTACGCCTAAACCGCTAAACAAGTTTCGATACCACTTGGCACGGATATAAATGCAAAGCTTTCCCAAACGCAAAGTTCTTTGGGAAAGGAGTGTAAGCACGGGTAACAGCTAGTAGGTACTGTAGTACTTATTTAGTTATGTATGTACAATAACAGTTCTGATAACAATTCTATATATCAATAAAAATAATATTTTTGTATGATCTGCTTCTGCGTGTTCATCACCTATTATCATGTGACGTATCCTCTGCTAAACCCAATGTATGTGTGTAATTAAGTTTAGGTTCCATGGGGGTCGTCTATAGTATTACGTCAAGCAAATTCACGCTTTTCCAGCGCTTTTTTCTTTCCATTCACGTTTGGCAGGTCAACCTTCTCATAGGGCCGTGTGTCCGTTTCGTAATAATTATGTAGACGGTCCCATACAGGTAATAAGGGGCGACCTGGGTATAAATAAAAAAACTGAGTAGTTACTGAGAATTTTCTAACAGGATATTGAATCTAAATTAACTGGGAATCGAACCTTTAATTATGTTTCAGTGTTTCACTATAGTACCAAAATATAAAATCGAAATAGCAATCTCCGTTGATGACCTGATAGAAATTTTCGAAGCGTGGCTACTTATTATTCCGCGTAAGTCGGCGGTAGAATCAACTGGGACTACCGAGACAAATGAGTTGTTTTGGTGTTCGCTGCCCGTGGGCGGATTAACAACCTATCACAACTTCACAAACAACTACGTCGGTATTATATCACAATAACTGCTATCTGTAAAAGTACAAGTATCTAGTATACCTACCTAACTACTACTTATTCGATTTTATGTAGTGGCAGCGGTGATGTACAAAAAGGGAAATTCAGGGATGAAAGACGATCGGAAGCAACATCTTCGTAATTTTGAGATTTACAATTCTCCGGTTAACAGCCCCGTAGCCGCTATTATTTTGGCAATAAGTATTTTGTGACGTCATTGTACTAACAGAAAAGGAAGTGTGTGTCATGGCCTTGCATTATTCGGTCGCAAGGAGAAAATGTAAGATATTCCAGTCCAAAGGTTTAGTTTTCTGAAAGTTGTTTGATGGAAAACCACTATCAAATGACCAAAAAAGCCAATGTCTTTTTTCTGATAAAGCTGCTACATTCGGATGATAACGGCAGTAGGAATGGAGAATAATCTGATTTCTGTGGGAGGATGCCAAAACCAATTTACAGAATTTAGACTTCATAAGAAAAAAAGTAGCAACGACTTAAGGTTGGATAATAAAGGATATTTAAGTGCACATCCCTAGAAATCCCGAGAAATATTATATGTGGTAATTTAGTACCTCCGGGTACCTACAATATTTACTCCATAGTAATTTTATGATAAAACTTACCGTGACTTACGCCAATAGATATCGTATGCGAGCAAACAATCACCAGGCTATTACGGTAAGTACTTACTAGGACGATCGAAGGCAATCTATTAAAAGTTTATGGACAGCCGACCGTTCAGATTGATTGAACAGCTTATTTTATTTGCTCTGTGTGTCACAAGCGGTTCTTTGAAACTGGTGTGACTTTTATATGCACTTTGCTAGTGTTTATTTTCTTTTACAACTGTATCCATTTCTGTGAATTTACTATAAACTAAATTAACATACGAAATATTTGTTTTGCAATCAAGCTGCTGATTTGTTTTAAAATTTAAATCCAAAATAATTGGGTAGACTGAAAATATAAAATGTAGATTAAAAACACGGCAGAGTTGGTTTATGGTAGACGCGTAGGCCTGGAGTTGAAGTTTTGTGTAAGTAACTATTATTATTTTTTGTAAACAGGAACTTATTGGCCGCAAAATAATGGCTTACCCAGCCAGATACCAATGTTCTAATAGTCGTTACAAGAAATTTATTTCGTAATCTGTGTTAAACTGTTTAAAGGTTATAAATAAGTGGGTTACGGTAATTATGCTTCACTTACCACATTTTTATGTGATGATTCTTTTCTGAACGACAGGTAAACTACTCTTTAAAGGGATTATGTTAGCTGAAGCCGTAACTGTGCGTTCGTGACCCGTTTGCCATCCACCGCGCATGCTTATGACTATCCACTAAACTTTTCCTGTGGCTGGGCTCGGTTTGTTTTGCTTATTTTCTGCAGAAAATTGCCGCATTACTACGAGTTTATGGAATAATAGAACTATAAAATTAACATTAACATACCAACCAAAATTTACTTTTTGATTGTCAAAGAATTGCAGTTACGGTTTCCTACCCCCTTTTATTTTTCTTTGTCTTAGAACATAGGTACAAAGCATTTCCTTAGTCACCTAGGTATTATAATATCACATGCTTGTATCTATCCTATCTATAAAGGATTTAAGTACCTCTGATACTCTATATGGTCAAAATACACATTGGTTAAATTACCACAATTTCCTCAATGAACAAATTTCACCCTCAATCTTTTTTGTTAGCAGTATAGATGTTGCCTGTAAGTTACCTGCGCTTAATTTAATAATAGTACTTGTACTAATGGTAATCTTTTACCAAGGGCGAAATGGCAGTCTACGATATTGGTTCGTTGAGGCTCGGCCGGGTGACTTGCTGCCGCCTCCAGTGTAGTGCACGTTGGACATGAGTGAGGGTCCTGAAGTGGTAGTGGAACATTGCAATGGTGTGGACACCGAGGCGGAGGCCACTGACGTGGCGAACCAGAACGGAGACGATGGGTATGTTACAAATTTGAATGTAGCAGATATAGTCCGGTTAGCTCGGCTAAGCTAAGTAGGTACTTGTTCTTTTTTGTTTTACATTTATTAGTTATCAGGTCAAAAAGCTAAGCTGAAAACTAATTTAGTTTAAATAATGAATACATACTTAATGCCTCTTGAAAGTAGCCCTTGATTCTCATTGAATTTTTATCTTTGAATTTTGAATGAAAATGTCATATCAATTACACCATAAATGTTGTATAGATACTTAGCATTATAATAATATTGTAGAAGGATTTTTTATATTTTAGGTGTGTGTATTTGGGAGATATATACTATCACAGAATCTTGAATATTAAAAGAAAATACTTTAAAAAAGCACTTCAAAAGTGCAATAGTGAATTGGTATTTTCTATTTTGTAGATTGGGCATTGGTCCTAAACTGGGCTGCCGCGTTCATTTCCCGAGTGACGTCGTTAGAGAAACGTGAGTTACCTTAGTGGCAACACGTCAGCCAGCTCACCTGGCGGCTGGCGCCGATGCTGAGCCCGTGACGTCACGCTTTGTCCCCCTATCACGCTCTGACGTAATACGCCTGCACGCACAAGCCTAGTTTGCATCATCCATTCATAGTGCTGATTATTCTTGCATGGTGGAGCACCCGGGTGCCTGCACAATGTTTTTTGTTGCAACGCAATAATGCACGCCATAAAATGACTGTTTCTTCTTGAAACAAGCGCTACTAAAAACGTGTTTTTTGTGGACTTTTTATTGTTCGTTGTTTTATTTTAGAATGTTAGCGTGAATTAATGTGCATGGTCGTTTTGTATTACACGGTAAACAAGTTATAACAGTAACTTAGTAATTATTTCAATTTAAATTAGATCTCTCCTAATCTGCTGTTGTGTATGTAACTTGTAACAAAGTGAGCATTTTTATAGTCAGAATAGCAAACCGAGACGGGAGGTTTGATGGTCATGTAGCACGCTCGTTGTGAATTTTAGGGTACGATAAAATGTTCATATCTGTCGCCGGCTTTACAAATTTGCGTCCTCCTCGGGTAAACTCTAAATCCAATAAATGACTGCAACGTGGTTCACGTTGACCTAAAGAAGCCCCGTTTTTTGTATAAATCCTTTCCAGAATCTTAAAATAACGATGCACGATACTAAAGTTGTTTTAATGTAGAATGTGTAAATGTCCAATTAATAATACCATCTTGTTTAAGAAAGCTGACTTTTAAATTATTTTCTTAAATTACCCCAAATATTATCAAGAGCTACGTTATATAGATCTGCCTATTGCCAACAATGAGTCTACAAATTACAATTTTATGTAAGAAAGTTGATGTTGAAGGCTGAACAGTTGGATATGGGCCGAGGGATGAGGGGGATGGGGTGGACATCATATGCAGACGACATGTAAACATGTCATTTAGGAATAGTCCTTTTTAATATTGCTCATGTAAGGGTCTAGGAGCCCTGCAGAGTTCGTAAGTTCGAACCATTATTCATGCACTATTGTAGTGAAAGCACACTAGCAAGTAATTAGTAAATGTTTACAACCAAGGTAAGCGATGTGTGCGTTAAAAAATACGGTAATACGTTTCGTAGTCAATTCTTTGTAAAAACTTAATATTTGTTTAAACGTCTTTTAATTTCGTTCGTAATTAATGGTTTAAACGACATAAAATAACTTTAAGTAACATAATATTGAGACTTTAGAACAGGAGTGACCTTTTCCAAAAAGTAGAACTCAGCTCACCGTAAAATATTGTAAATCTAAGGCCATTTTGTGACTTTAATCTACATACCTATATAATTAGAGAGGCCTACATTAAACTTTAATATATTTTGGCCGTAGGCGTAACCGTTTTAAAAAATAGGTATTCCTAAACTTTTAATTAGGTTAACTTAGTAAGTCAGTCAATAAGTCACTCCAATTCTAAGGGACGCAATATTTATTACTTATATACGTTTGTTATACTAATGAATTCTGTAATTTCTTTAATTCAACCTATCCCCACTAATCTGTTTTCTTTATTTGCTCCTAGTACCAGTACACAAAACGACAATGCAAATCAATAACAACGCACAAAATTAAGTAATACAAGTAAAATTCATTTCCTTGCAGGTAAGTGTCTTGCGAACTTTGGCCAGGTTCAGAAACTTATAAGTGAAATCAAAGTGACGGCTTGGAACTGGTAAGCTATACATTCTGTTCAAAATAGCTAATATTTCAGAAATATATATTCGTGATTTTTGAATTCACTGATACTTATAACTTAGTTGTAATTTTCGAAATGTGAAATGCGAAGCCTAGTTTTTATGATGGCATAAAAGTTTCATGTAAAATCATTTGCTTCCTAAATAAGATCATATTTTTAAAGCGCACATAACATTAAATAAAATTAATAGATAAGTTCTGTAATTCTGTATGTATTGTATTTTGTACGACTACTAACTTACAATACGTTTTAGTACTATTTATAATAATTTAAATAAATAAATATTAAATATACGGCCACATTATGTATACACGGTTATTAAAACATAATAATGCATTACCAAATATTTATTTGCCTTGCTACAGCGTAGCAGTCATAAAGGCTACGATATCCGGCCTACGCCTACGGTTGATTGTAGCCGCGTAGCTGCGTAGGCCCGTAGCTTAGAATACGTCAACAAAATATTCTATTTTATTTATTTTTGTTGTTCGCTACGCGCGTGCTACGCTGTAAATTGTACTTTATTAATTAACTAAAACTTGTGTAAGTTTATCGGGTATGTATGTTGAATTAATTAACTTCCAAAGATAAATAAAATGTTAGGAATTTGTTAGGAAACCCTTTTTGTAGTAAATTAGCTTCTAAAATTCTAGTCGGTTATGTAGAGATACAAGTTAGAAGGGCTTGCTTGTATTGCTCTATTTGTTATCAAGGGAGTGAGGGGGACCTTATTCTCTAAGTACAAACATTAGGCACGCGATGTTATTTACTCAAGTAATTTGAAACAGAATCGGAATGAAAATGTATAGATTTTTTGGTAAATACCAGCTACAGTTTGAATAATTATGATGTGTATTTTATGGTAAGAGTAACCTAAATGCAGTCAAAATGTAACATTGTATAAAAAGTTGTAATTGTTACTTGTAATGTAACGATTACAACTTTTAATTACTACACAATTCGAAAATCTAGCATCACAATAAGGTGTATAAAGCTGATACTGATTGACTTTTCTATGCCGTGTCACGTTTTTTTGTTGTTATTCAGACGCAGGCTTGCACTTACAATGTTGTTGACATTCCTGATATAGCTCGCAGGCGCAATTGGTTTGTCTTTTATTATAAGAAGCGCTCAGCAGCACAATATTCCGCCTGTGTCTGTATTTCCAGACAGTTATAAACCTGATGTCCTCGAGGCATTCACAAATAGGGATGATCTAGATAGGCGTCGGATTAAGAAAAACCTGAGTATTTCGATTCCGTTATTTATTACCATAATCAAACAATTTTGTGTTTTGTTGTTCAAATAAATTAGTTTGGAAACAATATATCCAAGCCTCATTAAGCCAAAAATAGCAAGTTTTTGCTAACAAATTCTGAAATGTTTTTATTTTTCATGAATTATTCTTACCAATTAGGCTTAGAATGAAAATTTATATTTTTGTATATTTAATTATGGTGTCGACTGCTGTACAAGTTGATTTTAATTGCAAATGAGTTACAAAATTAAAATATGCGGCATGTTAGCGGTTAGCTGTTTATATAACAATTCTACCCTTAATATTTAGTTATCGTAATATTTGAAAAGTTATGATTATTTTTTTTAATTTCAGAAATATGAGGTTAGGAAATGCCACAAGACACATAGGTATATGCATTCGATGCTTGTCTTATATAATGTACAATATTGTACAGTACTGAAATTGATAGTATTACTACAACCCATTACTAGTGCGTAAAAATACTTGTTGAAAGAACTACTGAAATGTATCATCCAGGTCAATGTGCTTTACCCATTTATTCTTACTATCCAATTTGTTATTGTTACTTCGATCTAGTGTGTAATATATTACACACAATTTCTTGAATACATTGTATTGAACGTGGCGTGTTGAACGTGAAATACGTTAGTGTACGTGTCGAGAGCGATTAGACATCTTTAAACGCGATCGCACGAGCTTCGATAAACACTTAGGTGCGCTTAAAAGTGTGGGATGGTATGCGAGGAATTTAAGGCATTGGGCGCGGAGCGAGAGCGGCGGGGGCGCGGCCGCCCGCCCTGGCTCTAGCTCCACACTCGTGGGCTCGTGGCTGCCGGCCGACAGTCGGCTTCGCGGCCTCCGAGCGGCGGCGCGCGATATCGCTCTTAGTGCCAACACTCGTCCGTACGATTGTTGTAAACACACTTCGCGTCCGCGATTCTAAGAACCGACCGCATCGGCCAAATTAATTTATTAAAAACCTGATCGGGACTAGATATTTTGAAAGTGAGTGTTAGGGTTGCACTTGGACGGTTAAGTAGTGGTGGTGGTGCGGCACCATGTGTGGTGACCACCATGCGGCTGCCGCTGCCGGCTAACCGCTCGCCTTGCACGCTACTGACCCCACGTGTTTGGTAAGTACTTCTACACTTTTCTTTATTTTGTAACTTGATATAACGTTACTAAACTGCTACTGTGATAAAATAGGATTTAACTTTTTTAAACTGCATTATTAAATATTTTGATAATTAAGTACTTGGCTATAAACTTGATAGGCCCTGGTGCTTCTATTGTTACTATCAGCCTCATCGTTAATACTTTTTATAAATAAGAAAAATCGTATATTTTTTTTCATTTCTGAAAATTACGAGCCAACGTACTTTGATACCGATTTTAAATTAGGCACCCACATGAGCTAAACGTCATTAAGCTTATGGTACCCAATTCTGTGTCGCCCACATGTAATAATTTCTTACTTACTTATAAAAAATATCTACAATTAATCGCCAAACAATTACTTGAAGATGAATAAATAAATAATAGTATTAATCGGGTCCAGTTTTTTAGAAAAAAATATTGTTTTTTTTTTCAGTTAAAACATAGCATTAAGTACTTATTCATCATTAGTAAGGATTATCATTTTCATCCTCTTACCCTGGTCTTTTCCGCCGCACGGCATATTAATTAAATGATAATATATGTTAATAAATAAATATCTTAGGTAAGTATTCTTGGAAACACCATAGTTTGTAACATTCACCGCCGCTCTCAGCATTCTTGTAATGTTTCTGTATCGCAGCAAACTACCGTGAAAGAAGTCTGCGTCAATTATGTTAAAACGATTTCATAATAACACAATGTCCTTTGTATTTTCATATTTTTTTTATTTCCATAGCAAAATATATGCCATTTTTAGGCCATATCTAATACTTCTCTAATAAATATGTATATACAACGAAATCAAATCAGTATCACAGAGTAAAAAAAAATGACATTCATAGTTTATATTCAATTTCAGCTTCAGAAACCCAGACACTTGATAATGATTCTTGTAAATACGTTGATATTGCATGAAAACCTATTGCTCTACCTGTATTCAAAATAATACCAAATACCTACTGTGCTAACAATAGCTTTACCACTATAGCTATTCTCGTTCCATATCGCAGATGTAGCTGAAGATACATTTTAATAACTAGCGCCTATAAACCTGAATATAACTCAGTTATTCACCGGAAAGAATACGAGCATCGTTTCAACTAAATATTTAGCTACGCTAAAATAAAAATGTGTTGTTATTGCATTAAATAAGCGAGCTTTCAACACTTTTATACTTTACGATCTGAAATTATAACAATACGTTGGATGGTTAATGAGGCGCGACCTCCCACCATCGCATTCATAATTTTAAGTGAGTTGACATAATAGCCATCATATGTAACTGTTACTATTGCTATCGACTTTATATGGGTTCTGTTTTGTAACTGTATACCGTGACTGAAAATCAATCTGACAACAGAAACGCTTCGTGTATAAAATTACACAAAGGGTCTACCACAAAACAGATACAACTATACAAGCTAGTCTTAGTTGTCGCAGAATTTTGTAATGTAGAGCTTTGAATAAAATAATAACACCGTCATAAAAGTAGAATATCATAACGCGTGTGGCTTAGATCAAGGTTCCGATTGGCTGATCCCCCTCAGAACAGTTTGCCCGCCTTAGGTCACGCACTAGCCTTCCCCAATTAGGTTTTTATCCGGGTAATCCCCGGATTTCGGAAATAATTTGTGGGGTTCTTGTTTTTATGCCTGGTAAATTCTCATGAGTTTTATGAATGGGTATAATTACCTTCTAAGCCCGTTTATTATCAAAAGAGATTAACTTATCATTTATATTGGTGGTACTATGTTTCACAAAATGATAAGATATACATATATGTTTATTTACCTGCATTGATTTGCTATTACCGTTAATGTTTGTACGCCGGAGTTAAGGTGACAAGAGTATTCATCATCATTACACATACTTAACCCATTTACTGAACTAATGCTGGGCACGGGTTTGTTGGGTCACCACGCTGCCCAACTTTATGTCGTTTTTTTATTTCAATACAAAGCTTCGAAGAACAGGATGGCAAGGGAATAGGGTGAAGGATTTTAGTAAATCATAAATCGTGTTGTAGTATAAATACGAATTATTGTCACACACCATCACGCTTGTAATTCCCGATGGGTTAGGCAAAGGTGTACTAATGTTCACCCACAGTTGGCAATGGCTAGTGTGTTTTAGGTCCTATGTAATAGGGGCGAGCCAATTGTTATTAACCGAGTTTACAACTTCAAACTCTGAGCTATAGCTACTTATAGCAAAAAAATGTCGAAACCAATAAAGTAGATAACGAAATTTACTAAAATGTTATCGTGAATACCCACACCACGCGAGCGAAGCCCGAGGCGAAAAGCTAGTGTATGATAAAGCTTTAAATAGGTATGAGACTTTCAAGATTTAATATCCTAGACAAAGTTATGGATATTGAATACAAAGTAGATAGTTTACATGAATTTAGTGATATCTGTATGAGTACCAAACTAGAACTTGTTATAAACTTAATACAAGTTAATTTATGATTTTATATACCGAATAAAATTGTTGGGGTAGACGAGAATGGAAAAATTGGGGGTTTTACTAACAAAACAATACGGTAATATTAGCTATGAGGATATGCGTAGAAGATATTTTACGCATATCTAATAAGGCACAGGTGACAGTCGGCCCAACGACATCAAAGAGGCATAGAAATCAGAGTACCTACGATATTTTCATGTTTATCTGATTGTACCTAAATAATAACTACTAATATAAAATATACCTACTCGCAGGTATCTATTGTGTAAAATAGCATCAGTCAGATCATAGCTGTGAGACGCACACATCAAAATATAGTTACGGTGATGTTTGGAATAATGTTTGTTTACCATCAATCATGGTGGTCGTATGCGTAACAAGGCGAGCTGCCTCGCTCGCGTGTCGTTTCCGTGCCCTGCCGAAACTTGAAGCAATAAATACATCGAGAACCATTGCGGTATTAAGTAATAGACTGCAAAACATAACCGCACCAAACATAATTTATTTGTACCCACTTATTTTTGTGTATTTTGACGTTTGGGTTTTTACTTTTACTGTTTTGTTTTGTTCAAAAAATATATTTTAATGTTCCTAATTACACTATAACACATAATACCTAACATATTTTTTTTTCGTTATTCATCACTATCTTAAACCCGATTACTGTCCTACTGCTAAGCACGGGTCTCCTTCCAGAATGCGAGGGATTGCCTTATAAAGATACTAGGCCATAGCATAGATAATAAATTATTACTTATAGGTATGCACAAAATTTCGAAACGATAGACAGAGGTGCGAGTCTGGTGCAAAGTACTGGTCTGGTCATATCACTGGACTATCCCCGATCTTGTTTCTAGTAGGCATATTTATTTGATTTATTTGTTTACGGATTCATGGCGGTTGTCAGTGTCAAACAAGCAATGTTTTCATTTAATCGAATATAGGTATTTATGAATACTGGGTAATATGTATAATTTTGTTTTTATTATGATAAAGTATGAAAAATTAAGGTGTGTGCAAAGAGTTTGTGTTTGGTGTGAGCCTTAAAATAAAAAAAGGTGGTTTATCGTTATGATACTATTGATATATACGTCTGGAAACATGTATTTAAAAACAATTTATTTCATTCTCTATTGTATACACAAATTACGTTATAATAATATCACTAAAGTAAAGGCATTCGCCTTTATATTATTTAACGTAAATATTTACCTAGCCTGCTAAGTCTCTCACAATACAACAAAACTACAATCTATTGTCGTATTTTGTTATCGTAACTTCGATTAAAACTTTTTTGTTAGGCCCGGCTTTCTTGAAGCATTAGCGCCATAAATTGTAATTTATATTTCATTACATTATAATTTTTTATTTGATTCTAAAAGTACCTACATAAATATAGTAACACACTTGTAGTACGCCGAAGGGTTCGGCATAGGTATTCTGAAGTACACCCACGATTTACCGGTATTATTTATAAACATGCGATAAGTAGCGGACGACTCTACTGTTTAGTTAGGTACTTACTGGGACTTTCATAGAAAAACTCATTATTAATCGACCAGGGAATTGAACCTCACACTCAGCAGCCACAGTTGTTACCACTAGATCAATGAGACAGTTTAATTTGTTTCATAACAATGATAACATAAAACAGTAGAGGTTATTATTAAAATAATAAAGACTTTCACAAAGTAGTCTATGCACAGTACTTTAAACATGAAAAATACTTTTTATTTGTGTTTGTATGTTGCATTCTACGTTAAATTTACCTAGTGATATTTTGTAATCGTTCGACGTGAAAATAGTTCACTCTATTGGGCACTCGAAGAAAAACACGAGAAAGCTCTTCGTTGTCTCACGTACTATTAACTGAACAGTCTCTTTGAATTGGAAACAGTCGTCGTTTCCCAGTAACTTTTACTTAAAACAGACGTGTCAGCCACAAATTATTCTATTGTATTGCGACTACGATATTTTAACAGTTTTTTTAAATAAAATTGGTATCAAAAGAAATGGCTCTTGGTTTATGCAGGAATTTAAATGTTATGTAAAAGTTACTAATGACCACACTTTGATAAACCAATGATAAAGGTCGAGGTAGAATTATGACATTAATAAAATACGTGGAAAATTCAGACTTATAGAAACTCCAATTGGAGATTCTGGTCAATACCAAAGTCGTAATTAAAAATACAATTTATTTAACATTGTTAGTTAAATACCATGTAAGTACATTTTCACATGTCATAGAGTATGCAAATACATCACAATTATGCATGTAGCCTATTAATTACCTACATTTATCGACGAAGGAAATTTGCCTCTATTGTTATAATAATTTACCATAACTGTTTTAAGTAGGTACACGTAAATAATAACACGGAAAAGGCCAAAGCTTCTTATTTTGGAAAACTCCTTGTAACAATTTGATTTGACCTATCGGTATGATGCCTTTTTAAAGCAGCTTTGTTTTGCAGCTTTAAGCCCTCGAGCGCTTTTCGAGAACTTTTGCACCTACGCTGCATAGCGCATAGGTTAGAAGCGGTCCTTTATCCTACAATGATATGGTTTGTAATATATTCCTTAGGATATACGTGATATTACTCTGACGTGACCTGACGCACGGCAAACAGGTGTGGAGTGATACTAGTGACTAAGAAATTGGGTTCAGTGTAAGCATAATTATGTAGGTATAGAGGGGTGATTCCCGAACAGAACAAATTTGTTATAAGTACACAATTCCCAGTGCGGGTATCTTGTATACTGTATTTTTTTTATAAAGTTTTCTATATAAATAATAACTATATAAAAATATTTTTAATAAGATTCAGTTATGGTATGGGCACATTCTTATGTATACCTATTTCTATTAGAACATCCAACATAATATACTGTCTTAATTATTTTGTTAGTTGTTACTAAGCGGCTTTTAACTATACTTAGACGTATTGCAAATAGCCAGACGAGATACAAGAGTAAAGCTTTACTCTATTGTATCTATTTATATCTGCCTCGTTTCCTGCTCCATGCCATAGAACCACACCTCTATAAATCCTATGCGAAGCTGTGAACTGGGTTGTATTATATATAATTATATAGTACTCGGAAACATTTCGAATACAGTGATTATAATCCTTTTTGGTGACCAATTTGGCCGATTTCGTAGTTGGAATAGCTTTCAAAACTTATTCAACTGTATTTTAGGGTTGGAAGAGCACAGAAGCGTGCGGTCCACCAATTGCCGCACATAGTAGAATGAGTAAAATAGTTGGAACGGTCGACATCGAATTACAAAGCTTTTATACGGGTGCATAATCTGTCAATACGTAACTGCTGTGATTTTCGAACACATAATGTCCGACGTGGCCGCCATTGTCCCACCGTAGATGATGAAACGTGATGACAAAATAGCACGCTACTGCTAAAACTGAATTCCGTAGGTACTCTTATGTGTAGGCGCAGGTCATGAGCGGCAGAAAAATTCTTGAGATTCTTTTTGTTGCGGAGTGTTGTGTGTCGTTAACTTTGATTAGTCTTCTCAGATGCGATCGCATTGCGTTAATTTGAATGTAAAGTTAAACATGACACGAATACAAAGCAAGGCAATGGCCGATGCTTGTCGCTTTATGAGCTTGTTTGTTGTTCGGATAACTATTTAACCAAATTAACTTCATGTTTGAATGCTTTTGACAGACTCTTGTTTCGCGCTAAGTTAAATTAAATCATATTATTAGTCTACATACACACAGTAGGTGTTTTCCTAAATAATTTTATAATTGAGGAACTACTGTTTACTTATATGTAACACATACAGACGTGCTATATCAGTTTTTTAGATAACCTATATTCCTGTTTTATTTACTTGGTTTATGAAGCGTTTTCAATATTAGAGAAATATGTTTGTGATAATCACATAACATTTTGTAGTTTATTCCCTTCACAACGTATCTTCATTGGTGTTCCTCGTCCATAAATTTAATTTAATCCGTTATTGTAGTACTTATTTATGTACGATTCATAGTTGGCTAGCTACGTGTTTATCTTGTGGGCACTTTCGCTAACGTTTTGCCTGAAAGTCGATACAGTGGAGCAACCGATGACGTCAATGTTGCTTTATGATTCAATCTGCTGTTAACTGAGCTCTCGCCCAGCTGAGTGCAGCCCGCTCTAAATATATCTTAACAGTTTTACTTATGTATGACACTGAAACCGAATTTTGCTATGTCACTGGTGCCGCCTATTGCCATGTCGAACGAACCCTTTAGCCCTTTAACCCTAGACGCATTTCGGATAGGTACACATTATTGTAACATTTTATAATGTTGTAATTTGTTGTTGACTTTAATTTTTGGCTAGATATCAGCTAAATTACAGTACTTAGGCGTCGCTTATTTTTCTTATTTACGCGTCTGGGTTTCTTTTTGTTTCATTTTTCATTAAACGTCGCTACCGTCTCATAAAAAATACTCTGTATAAGATTATCTTCATCATCATAAAAAATATTTAGCTTATAACGATGGTAGGTACGTATTCTGCGCTATGAAAAAAAAGATCGTCTCATTATTTTACGCGGTAACGGTTCATAGATAATTTAGGATTAATTATCAGGTAAATTGCGCAACGGCTTTAAATTTTGGAGGTAGATACTAATAGTCTTATCGTCTTACAGTACTAATTTATTGTAAACTAGATTATACTGATGCTATATTTAGAATTCATCATCATCATCATCATCATCTTCCTGCCCTTGTATGTAAAATTTTAATTGTATACGCATAGAAGAAAATGGATAAATGGTTCTATAGGTGTAGTGGCTGAGCCTTAAACGTTGCAAATCAGCGGTAACGTAAGGAAGAAATGTTGTAGGTACTTACTTAATTGCATGGGAGATACTTATTGCGTTTATACGTACACCCACGCACGGACACATACCTACAGCTTATGTAATGCATGTTTTTTTAAATTAAAAATACCTGATAACCAGTAAAGCTTTTAAATAATGCGTGTTCCGTGCATCTTTTGTTTTTCAAGTTAATATTCTCTGAGTAACGAGTGTAAACACCTGCCCGCGTGTGCTGTCGACGACATACAGTATTATAAATGTGTATGGGTCGGCCTACTTGTTGGAAACTAACGCTTGCCGTGGCGACTGAATTATGAATGCCTTGGTCAAGGGCTCATGGGAATGCAACCTAGGCTGCTCGTCGACTTGTGTCTTATTTGATGTATTAAGGATTACAAGTAGTACACATATATTATTTACCTTCTTAATTTTTATTATACACTAGCTTTCCGCCAGCGGCTTCGCCCCCGTGGCCATTTATATCTTAGCCAATGTATACAAAAACAGCATGAAAATCGGGGCATGAAACAGCATGAAAGTAGTTTTTGAGTTTATCGCGAACAGACAGACAGACACACAGACAGACGCGGCGGAGGACTTCGTTTTATAATATGTAGTGATTTGGCAAAAGCTTCTTGTAAATTTTCAGACAGTATCCCGCCTAAGGAAAAGAAAAATCATTCCATATCTATGTATCCGTAAGTAATTATAATGTTTAGTATACCTACGCTTATAAAGAACGATGCCGACGTTAACATCGTGTTTTCTAGATGTCAATAAGCGGTGTCTTGTCGAGATATTTCAATTGCAGGGTTCTTATCGCCAACGAAAGTGCTCTCTTCAGACATTAAAAGTAGCTCTCGCTTCAGCTTTTCGCTTCGATAAAATGTGATAAGTTCGCAAATCCTGCCAGGTACCTTCCTTTATTCTTACGTACCTTTTTCGAGTAAAACCTTGTTTTCATCAATAACATCCTTAATTTCCTATGTCACTGTAATTCACCATGACGGTGTCTAATTGGAGATTTTTATTTCGTTCGTTGACACTTGTTATATTCAATCCGTCGAAAATTGAAAACTATAAAAATAGTATTCGTTAGAAACACGGCGTAGGTACGTACATGGGCGTACCCAGCTTTTGACCCAGGGGGGGGCAGTTGAGGGATTTCTTAACACGCCCCCCCCCCTGCCCCCTCGGGTCCGTCATCTCCATAAAAGAAGCAGTGGAATTTCAGCAGAATAAAAAAAAAATGCTCATACCCATCGAAAAATCGACAACAACTATCAGAGTAAATAATATGATAAACCGAATTATTTTGTCAATTTGTTGCTACCTATTATATTATGACCCCACGTGGAACGAGCTTAGAGCCAGCAACAAATTTTAGAACTGGAAATCGGATGAATTTTAACCGGTGCGCTCATAGCCGATCATGTTAGCCTAACGCTCGATTTTACCAAAATAAATATATAATAAATTATTTGCAGATCTACTTAATTATTGGCTAGCATAACCGGCATATAGGGATATCGTTCAGAAATTCACCTGATCACCGGTTCTACATTTTGATGATGACTCTGATGCATTATAAACCGGTCATGCTGGATTAATACTCGATTCTTCCGGTATTCATAAAAATTGATGCATAGAGAGTCAACAACAAAATATAGAATCGGAGCTTTTCTTAGAGTTTCTGACTATACGGTATCCTTTTATAAACCGGTCATGCTACTCTAAATTTTGCTGGAGTCAAATAAAATAGTTTTCTTCCTCTACGCTGCAATGGTTATTGACGCCTGGAGAGTCAGCATAAAAAAATAGAACCGGACGTCGGATGATGACGGATGATGAAATTTATTATTGTTACCCGAAAAGTCTGGGAAGTAACTTACACCTTACAGAAAACTCCAGCCAAAATACACTTTATTATGTGTTGTGTTCCTGCAGTGAGTAATGTCGCCAGAGCTCCTTCTTAGGATGCACTGCGCTGGCAGTATGAGGAATATTCCCTCAAACTGTCGGCGCAGTGAATCCTCCATGAACCTCTAAGAGGTTTTTCGTGTCGGCAACGCTCGAGTGATACCCCTGGTGTTGCAAGCGTCCATAGGCTATGGTAACCGCTTACCATCAGGCGGGCCGTATGATTGTTTGCCACCTTAGTGGTATAAAAAAATCAACAAAACTCAGAACCGTAAATCAGATGAATTTCTGACCGGTATTCTTATAAGCCAGTCATGCTAACTCAACGCTTGATTTATCCGGGATTTTTAAATAGAAAAAAAAAATTGCTTAACGTAGCAATGAAAATTGATGACTAAGAGTCAGCAAACGAGAAGTCGAAAACTTGGGCCACCCACATTGGACAGGTTAGGTTAGGTTAGGTTAGGTTAGAAGGATACTTTGTAAGTATTCTTGTTTGTTACTAGACCTCCAGTTATCTCACACAGTAAGAGCGAGCGAAGCGAGCTCGAAAATTTAGCCACCTACCTCGGACAGGCTTGGTTAGAAGAGTAACTACAATTAGTATGTTTACTATTTCCAGGTGTCTCATGTAAAAGCGAGCGTAGCGAGCTCGAAAATTGAGGCCACCCTCCTCGGACAGGCTGGGTTAGAAGAGTAACTACAATTGTCTACCACCTCCAGGTATCTCATGTAGGAGCGAGCGTAGCGAGCTCGAAAATTTGAGCCACCTACCTTGGACAGGTTAGGTTAGTTAGAGTGGTAATTACAATTAGTTTGTTACTACCTCCAGTTGTCTCATGTAAAAGTGAGCTCGTAAATTGAGGAAACCCACTTAGGACAGGCGACGTTAGTGAAGGGGGTTTCTTACTACCTCCGTGCGCCTGGCGCTGCCCCTTGGAGTTTGGCGCTCCGGGCTATGGCTCTTTTGGCCGTAGTGTAAATACGCCACTGTAAAGGTTGGATGAGTATCCGAACCGGTATCTTTATAAACCGATCATGCTAGCTTAGCGCTCGATTTTTAGGGAATCAAATAAATACAATAATAATAATTGTGTTGCTCAACTTGGTTAATGACGCCTTGAAAATCGGCAATAGGATATCTTTCCGGGATCGCAGTTTTTGACCAGATTTTTTATAAGCTCGTCACTCTCGATTTTTCCAAAACAAATAAACAATATAAATTATTGGCGCAGCATAATCGGTTTATAAGAATACTGGTCAGATTTTCATCCAATCTCTGGTTATTTTTATTTTTTTGGTAATTTTAGGCATCACTTTTATCACGTCGAGCAAGAAAAATCAAAACATAAGTTAGCTTAACCGGTTTATAAGCATAGCGATTGGAAACTCATCTGATCTTTGAAAGATGTGTTTCTCAATAATAATTGCTACCTCAAACAACGTTCTGAATTATATTTTACTGGTTATTTTTTTAATTGTTGTTTTAATGAGGTCTTCAGCAACAAATATTGGTCTATTTGTTTCCCTGATTATATAGTATTTAGCTATTTTTATGCTATCTTTAAGTAAAGCTAGCATTGTTGTCAATTTTGTAAGATCGGTTTGAGCAACAAAATCGTTTGTAGCAACTAATTGTTGACAAAAAGCAACAAATAGTGAATATTTTGACAATTAGTCACTGCCAGAGTTATTGTAGCTCGTGGGGTCAAGTTTGTTTCGTCCTACACACAACACGAAAAAGGTTTTTTTTAATCTTACTATAACTTTTATATACGGGGCATCCAAGTTCCAGGGGGGGGCAGCTGCCCCCACCTGCCCCCCCCTGGGTACGCCCATGGGTACGTATCAGTTTGTTTATATAATTTATTACTATAGTTAAAAGTGATATTGACGTTTGGATCGTATTAAAAGCTTTTAGTAGTAAAAACCCCGCCTCAGGTAAAACATACAAACGAATGCGTAGCTGGCGTGTTGGTGGGTCGCTCCGTCCTAATTCTATATTCGTCCTTGATCAATTATTTAGTCCCACGGCTGTCTTTAACACGTGCCAATTACATAGATGAGTATCTTTCATTGTTTTGTTTAGGCCAATAAAGGAATGTTTGTGTTTTTTTACCGATATTTGTTTTGTTTATCTTTGTCTTATTTCTTTGTAAATTTCGCTTATAGCACACTCATGTAAGTTTAACGAAGGGAGGTTACATTATTAATTCATAGGCGTCCCGCCCAGGCGTTTCTGCCTAACTGTTTAACTACCTACCTATGTTACTGTTACTAGATATTGAATACACTGCTGACTATTGAACGAATAGTACAATAACGTACGACTGTTAAGTGTTACTAATTTGAACGTCTATTTCTGAATGAAAATAAGCACAATAACTTGGAAAATTAATGCTAATTAGCGTGTTTTTCCCGTGATGTTATTTACTGAGTTGATGTTAATTAATGGCAAATTTACCAAATGAGGTTCTGCTAAATTGTAATAACAACGTATGCATTTTTTTAATGTTGCCGCGCCCTATGATGTTTCCTGAGCTGTTCGGTGTATCCTATGTATAAAATAATGCTAGTTGCCTGTTTGGTATACAGAAGGCACACCAACGTTCTCCAATAAACATATTTTTATCAAACCTGTAATTGAACTTTGTAGGCTTATCGTAATTAATGTCTTATCAAGAACGTTATTTGAAATTGAGTCCAATTAATGGCTGCGAGCAATGTACAGAATTGATTGGTCCACCTACAAACTTTTTGATATCTGCCTACCTTATTAGTACCTATTACGTTTCCCGTCTTTGCTTTCTTAAATTAGCCCTCGTAAAGTGTACCTTTTTTATTTAATACTTTGCGTGAAATGTGACATTATTTTTCTATGGGTAAACAAATATATAGGTAATAATAATTAATTATAATAATAATAGGTAGCTGTGAACAAATCAATTTTTAAAAGCACCATTAAAATAGTGTAAGGATGATTTTCTTAGACATAATTACTATCATCGTAGGATACAAAAAAAACACATAATATAGCCGCTAATTTCAGACGAAGTTACGGCAAACGTGCGTTACTTTGACGTGGGTCCAAAGAACTACCCTACATGAATAAAATATGTACAACCTCTACAGAAATTTTAGTTATTTATAAATTAAATATACTTACGTCAAATATAAATACAAAAAAAGACTTAATTAATAAGATAAAAAAATATTAATAAAATATCAATATTTAGTTTAAACAGCACTCCCTCGCTTAAAAGTACTCGCGAGTAACCCAGATGTAAATGTTTGCCAACATACTTGAATCACGTCGATTAAGATTGTTGACTTGAATCTGTGAAAGTATTGATTCATTCGCGTTAAAGTGCCCCAGCTATGGCAAAAATAGAATAAGAGTTTTCCGCTCAGAAGGCTTGGAAATGTATTGCCCCGAATTGAGAGACAAGACAGGACATAACGAGTCTGCAAACAGCCGAGTCGAGAATAAACGAGTCAAACGACTTGTTTGCTCTCGACACATTGCTATGGCTGTTTAGCATCATGCCCTTTGCTGTTTCAAGCTCTGCTAACGAGGGAACTTGGACACCCACTGAATTTCCAACGCCTATTTAGACTCGTTACTGAAATAACGAATTTCGTTCGTAGATAGGTAGAGTTGGGGACGATAATTGCTTGACGCAGCGACAAGATAAAATCCATACTAATTAACAACGACATAAGGTCTTGTTTTACCACCTCCTGATAAGTTCCCGTTAATTTATTTGGTGGATTCATCATCATCATCAGCCCGTATTCGGCCACTGCTGGACGAACCTAGGCCTCTTTTAGTGAACGCCACAGAGCCCGATTTTAAGCTCTTGGCAGTTTTTTTTTAATTTATCCGGTGGTTAGCGGCTATTTAGTGATTAGTTTCATAAAAGGTTCATATAATAATATCTAATGCTACGTCAGAAACGGTCACGGTTTCTCTCGTCGAACTTAATCAATTCAACTTTTAAGTATATACATTTATGAAACGTTAAATGATTCTAGTTGCAAAGAAAATCCTAGGGACTAGAATTCGGCAAGAAACTTCATGATAATAAAAATAAGATAGTACGTATCAGTATAGTGACTACTTTACATTAGATCTTGGAGTAAACTAAAAAGTGAGATACCACATTGCATCACCGTCATTCCAATCTGTTCATAATTCATCAAAGCAAGGCTATTAGTCATAATATATTTACATTCCACAAACCATTCACTCACTCAGTATGTAATATTTATCATATAATACTAGCTGTTCCCCGCGGTGTTACTCGCATTCATCTTTTTTCCCAATCGCCTGGGAATTTCCCAAAATCCTTTCTTAGTAGATGCCTACGTCATAATAACTATCTGTGTGCCAAATTTCAGCCTAATCCGTTCAGTGGTTTGAGCTGTGCGTTGATACATAAGTCAGTCACCTCTTGCTTTTATTTAAACAGATTTTACAGGATTTTCAATGTCTCTTGCTAAATAAGTCATTATCTATTTATCTATATCTCTTTTCTTAATCATATCCTATCAGACTAGTTTTGTATCTATAACATGTCACAGTCATCTAAATTCATTATAGCGTACGTACTATTTGATCTATCTATCTACATATATTTATCTATCTATCTAACGCTAATGATAATGCCGAACAAATTCATCGCGTCACCTAAAAAGGTCAGTTGTAAATAATTACAACTGACCTTTTTTAGGTGACGCGTGTGATTTATCGAATTACCTGTTTCCGTGTGTCGCTTGTCCGTGTTAATGAGAGTCTGCACGTGTAATGCTAACCTACATTATTACTCTATGTATGAGACTATCAGTACATGTATTATGATATCCGGCTGATAGCCATTGATAGTGACTATCACATTATAAACTTGACCGATTATAAAATTTGGTACTGAAATATAATGATGTCTGTTACGCTCTAATGATCTTGAGACGTGACGATTGAATAGCGGCTTCTAATAGCTACGTCAGTGTGTACAGTAATCCTATCTCAATTGTGGAACGCAAGTTAATAATTTCATTCAACTCCGGAGTATGAATAGCATATCAAAAGCGCTCGTTAGATTCAAATTGTACCAACTCACTTCGCTTTGTTCGTCACAAATTGATGGTCTTATCATAACAGTGTGGTGTACAATTCTATGTTAAATGTAAACGAAATACATGAGACATTGTGAGGGATACAAAACGAATCCCTACAATTGATATCGCTAAGAAAATTCGCATTTAAACTTCACTGAGTCATATATCTTTTCTTTGTCTGCGTCAGTTAAGAAAGAAGATAGATTGGCGTCTTATATCTCCCGTCTCAAGTTTTTGTTGTTAAATTAAAGCCGCAGCGGTGTAAAGATTGCATCGTCTTTCTTCTATAAAAGACGGTACTTACAACAAACTTAAATAAAGTCCCGGAGAACATAAGTAATTTGCGAACAATGATTGAATCAGGTTGAATGAATCATTAATATATCTATTTTTCTTGTTCTTTTGATACAGAGGCGTCCCCCAAGATAACATGGCAAAAATGTAATATATTTCTCAAAAACCTCTTTTGGGTTTCAGTTTCAGCGGGCTTTTGTTTACAGTCAAGTAGATTCCAACAACATTTGATCCAAAATAAATATTGAGTTTCAGCTGCCGTCGCCTACGAAAATAAGTATCTAGTTCTGAAACATTTGTGGCCTACTGCTTTATAAAGTAGCTTGTGGTTTTTATTTCATAATATTCGATTCAAGATTTGATGAAAAACCAATTCTAGATAGAGATTGTTTAACTCTGGGTTTCAGTTTTAAACTTCATTCACGAACATTCTTCGATACTAACATAGTTTCCTGTCATCGAAATCTGTGCGGTAGGTCTGATATGAATTATCCGATGAATTACCTGTTATCAGTAAAGTTCGAGTACCTATTTGATATTTATTGTGAATCAAGTGGCGTTATCATCTTTGATAATATCATAAAATAATGAATCATTGAAGAGGTAGTATTTTCTGAGTTATATTGATATGGCAGCTGTTACTACTACAAGGGGTGTTAAAAAAATTACGGGAATTTTAGTTTTTTGAAAAATACGTATTGTAGGTACCTAATAGTTAATAGCCAAAAACTGATCCCAGACATTGTCTTATTGCGCAATAACAATACAAACCGACTAGCCGAGTCGTATAAGTATTTCGTTAAAACGGTTTCCTATCTTCTAATATACCTACCCTACCTACATAACTATTTAGATTTTTTAAATTGCGACGAGGGAATGCTAGTACACTAATATCTTGTGTGAAATGTTGTTTTAGCCTTTGTGGCGTATATTTACGTTGCGTTACATAATATTTCATACACATACAGGTCGAATATTTAGGTAGAATAATGTTTTACCGTGTACTGAAAATTTGATGTTTCAAACCAGACGGGAGCTAAATTTACCTGTATCTATCTATCTACATTCTATGCGAATGCATTCTGGTTTATGCGTTCATCTGGAGGGTTTTGAAATCTGGGGATATGGTTGGTTAATATCGGACATCTAGGTACTGATCGGGCTCTGTCTGTGCTGATGGTATAACCTACTGTTTAACATCTCTTTACGAACCACCTGTATGTAGACAACAAAATGTATGGAATGACAAGTTGAGCTGTGAATAATGTCATTTTCATACATTTTCCTTCTATTCGATTGTCGATTCGAATGTCAAACTGCAACCTGTCCACTGTACTTACTGTGTCCCCCCGCTGTAAGTAAGTGCTCACTCCCATTCTCTAAAGTCAACATTCTTATGTAAATGAAATAAGAATAAACAGCAGGGGATCCAATCGGAGTAATTAATTTTTACACAAGTAGGTATTTCCCAGTATTTTACGCCTTTATAAGTTTTTAATTATACACATATTCTTGTATAAACAGCAGAATATAAAAGAATTACGATGCCAGGAATCAGGATGTTACGTCATGAGGAAACCTGAAACTAACAGGCGCGTGGCTGTCTTGAACAATATTTTATTTCTACTCTAGATAATATTCATTGTTTATGTGAAATAATAAATGTGGATATAGGTACCTGTGTATGAATAAATACTATCTAATGGTACAAAGGCGATGGTTGAGTGTGTAGTCCTAGGTTCATATCCTATGTCGAGTAGGTTGTGTTAACATGTTTGGTATTTCCTTTTTTTTAGAATACTAGAGTTTAGATTTGTGCTTAAATAGCAATAGGCCCATTCTTCACGTGGTGCCTAAATCATTCATCACCGAGTACCTTACTGTTTTTTTACATGTGTTTTTTATTCATTTATTTGTATTAATACTATCTATTAATTTAATTTATTGGTATAAAATAGTCATCGTCTAGTGATCGAAAGCGCGATTGCTGCATAATAGTTCGATTTCCACGCCGAGAAATTTTTTATTGGCCTTTTCTGTGAAATACTGAGTAGAGATTTGAAGTTTCCATAGAGAATATTTGCCGTCAACAGTGCATAAGCACTGTTGACTGACATGTTCTATCCTAGAAATGTGGGTGTTCGGGGATACAGGCGGTATAGTAGGTAGTATGTTTGGATGAATTACTTGCACGAAAGGCTGATTCACGATATTGCATGGTTCGTGTAACACGAGTCTCTTTATACGAAGAAATAGCTACGCTTCAACTTGCCGTTGATCTCGTTTCTCTACTTTATGCTCATAGAGATCATACCATAAAGTGTCTGTGATACGATACGAGCATAGTCTCACAGGGCACATATTTAATACTATTGTATAATAAATTCGTGCCCCTTTGTACTACTTTCACGTGAGAGCATCGTTCTCCACGCATGTACAATCAGCGTCATAAATATGCAAGCACATTCAATATTCAAAAAACTCGGAGCACACAAAGAACTCAACAAAAAGTTAGGACTAGGTATACCTATGGTGAAATAACAAGGCCTTTTTAATGACGTCATACTATTTACATTATTGTATTAAAAACTTCAGTAATTTTACTGAAAAATCGTAGTAAGAAATGAGCAATTACACACAATCCCTGACGTAAAGTGCACACGTTATATTCGTTGCCGTCGGGAGTTGAAATTAATATGTACTCGTGCCACTCGCGTATATCATACTACATTAAATTTTCTCCGAGACTTACAATTCTTTATGATGCTAATGTTCTAAAGTAAAAATGTTACGCTAAAACTCGGTACGTTTCTCGTAAACACACGACTCTGCATTACAATTTATCTTTATTTTCGCTACTCAGACCGAAGCACGTTGCATGCTGTAATAAGTTTTGAACTGCAACGTGAAAAAATTAACGAAAAAGCATTTGTTTTTTTAACTGTCTTTATTTGCGATATTATCAACAAGCATAACGAAATGCCTTCTCTACCAGTACTTTATTTCACGCGATCTAAGCAGTAACTAAGTCGTTTTAATTCAAATACTCGTGAATACTCGTGATTTATATTTTTCGAAATTATTGGACACATAAAGCAATGTTGCTATTATATTGGTATATGTGTTATTTTAAAACTTATTAGGTATGTGCATTGATAATTTTTTAAGTGTTTTATTTATTTATAAAGGCCTTAAAGGGCTTTGAAAGCCATTCAAATAAAAGTAACTCATCGATTTAAAATTATAGTACGCGCGTCAAAACCGAACTGACCGATCTTTAACCGAACTGAAGTTAGCCGTTTGCAATCCATTGCTCATTCAAATGGCTAACGTCAGTCCGGCCAAGTTATGCAAGTTATTCTATCACTATTCTAAGCAAAGCCGTTGGTGAATTTTTTGATTAAGTACCTAAGTAGTAACTTGAGATAAACGTGCCTAAAATAACTTTTGAGTCAAGTTGTGGTAGGTATATTAAGATAAATTCTATGCGAAATGAGCTTACTTAAAACTATGTATTAAGCATATTAAACATAGCATTGTTCACAAATACCATATACAAACTGTAATATCCCTCGTTTTATTGTGGGAAAACACTATTCTGTGTAAACTTCTACGAAAATTCTAAATACGATGCCTGACTATGTATGTGCACATAGGTGCACGTCACTAGGGGCCTGATTACGCATTCACTGTGTAAAGGCTCCACGCTGTTTCACCGTTCTTCAATCTCTAAGTAAAATGAGTCTGAAGTCAGACAGTTGCACGTGTGTCGTTAACAAGGTGGAAATAATGCCTGTTGGAATACGGAATACGGGTCCATCAATTCACCAACGAGAAGCTTTTTACGAGAGAGCTGTATCTTGCAGGAAAAATGACATGTAAGTAAAGTAGAGTTCACATCAACTTTAATTTTGTTTAGGTAAGCTTAAACAATGTTAGTTACTTAGTTTAATTTTATTACCTCGGACTGACTCGGCTCCTTTTGCTGAATCCAGCCAATAAATCCGTCTTAGTGTTCGTTATATGTATGAAATTTCATGCTTATTATCCACGGTTCAAGCTGTACGTTATACGTCAGTCATTCAGTGTCGGCGTTTTGTTAAGTAGATACTAGATACCTATCTGGGTGCACAATATAGCGTATCGTTATAAGGCCTGTGAATGACAGACAGGTAGACTGGTGTATCTTTACCCGAGTTTGTTCTCGGTTGTATCTCAGCGTCAGTGCATGTTGACATATACACAGTCTTTAATGTTGACAGTCCGATACTCCGATGGGCATGTAGTAAATATTCTAAATTGAAAACCAAGAAAAACATAATAGGTAAATCGATTTAACGAGTCACCATCAAAACGTTGCCAAATACTGCTCTGCTGCAAATGCTGACATACTTACCTACATATTTCCATAATTTGACTATGGATATGTCAAACTATGTAAATTGCCAAATAGGTATGTAATATGTATGTTGACCTTGCCACAATCCTCAGACATGAGGCACCTACACCAGAGAGTATTATTGCAAAATGCTGGTCCGTCATATTTTGAAAAACAAACATACTGAGGTACCAAAATCATTAAAAAAAATCACTAGCATAAATGGACCAAAAATTATAACCACGATTATATTGACTGCCGTAGACACAAACCATAAAATATATAAATTCTGTTTTGATGGAAAGCTGATGACAACCAAAAGTAATCGAGTGTGCTTAGTGACTTCCGAAATAATTTCCAAAAAAATCCATTAGAAACTTACCATTATGAAGTCTTAAGTTTTCCGGAAAAAGGAATAAGATAAAAACATGTTTTTACCTGATACTGAAGTTGTTTTCGATGACCTCTTGCCCAAAAATATATCATGTCATATCAAGGTCTCCCATCAATTTATTAAAAAAGTTCCTAATAAATGTGAAATAAGTACATTAAACATACTTTATATTGGCATGAAACTTGCGTACGAAATGTATGAAACTTGGAAATTAATTTCCGTGACATATTTTTTCCTACGCTTTTTCCATTTTTTTTGAGTGACACTGAACACATTTTTTGTTTCAAAGGTCACACATCCCTTTGTCTTCGATAATCTATACTAATATTATAAAGAGGAAAGATTTTGATTGTTTGTGTTTTTGTATTGAACAGGCTCTGAAACTACTGGACCGATTTAAAAAATTCAGTGTTAGGTAGCCCATTTATCGGGGAAGGCTTTAGGTTATATATTATCACGGTACGACTAATAGGAGCGGAGTAGTAATGAAAAATGTTGCAATGACGGGGGAAAAAATTATAAGACCACGCGGGCGAAGCCGCTGCACTGGCGTAAAGCTAGTCAAAGATAAACAAACAGCTACAATATGTTCGAAGTTCGAACACAATAAACACGTGCATTAACAAAACTACATAATTATATGTAACCATTTGTTTTCATACTAAAAAAGATTCTGTGTTTTATTTATAATCCAACTTTGTTTGGGTGTCGTTTACTAAGATTTATTTAATTTTGACGGACAGAATTTGATGTTGTATTTTGTATAATTGTATAATATTAAGGTACATGGTGTTCTAATATAAGTATTTGAACATGTCTTTCATTTTTTTTTAACGTTGGTACTCGTATAATTTTAAAGAATTGGAGAGTAACGCATGTGTCGGTTATTCAATAGCAACGTGCTAAATTACTGTCGATTCTCTTAGGATACTATTTTAACAAGATGCTTTAAAACCCACTCGTTTTATGATTTATAAATTGTAGGCAAAATGCTGTAATGCTACACACTACAATATTTATACACATTAGCGTGGATAAAATTCATCAAAACACTTTTAAAAAGCTAAAGTCGATAACGCTGTGATATCGTCTGATTTTATGAGGAACGAAAAAGTACGATCAATAGCGTACTTATAGGCGAACGTATGTAGTCATGCCAAAACGGTCTGCGCACACTACCCTAATGTAGAGTTGAGTATGCTTAATTATTTTATTCGAGGAATATCCGTCATGTTTATTCACCTCCAGGTTACCAACTAGATCATTAACAACCACAAGACCATACCTAGAGCTGGGCGGGAAAGTAACTATACATTCATTAGCAACGCGCAACGTGCTAAATTGTAATTGTGAATGTTGGATGTGTTCTCGGACAGAGGTAGGAGAAAATGAGACGAAGTTTCCCGCCATTTCTTTAACACGAAGTCTAAGTACCACTGGAGTCAGCCAAAGTCGCGTGACTAAAGAGTCTAATTATAAGTTGTGCTACGCTGAGCTTAAAGACATGCGTGCGTACTCACAAAGTATCTCGGTGTTCGCGACATAATTTATGTCACTATCCAATATCTTTGTGTAGACATAGATACTGTTATTCTATTGTTGTGGAAAGATACAGTAGGATCATGTTTTGATATATCGTGAATAAATGTAACAGAGGCCGTAGATATCTTACACATGTATCTATGTGTTTTCTTTTCTCTGACGTAAATAGCAATCTGTCTTGAACTTAGATATGCGGGTAATACTTAATTATATCTGAAATTTGAAATGAAGCGATTTAAATTTACGGCAAAGGCAAGGAATGGGGGTCAAAAATACGAATTCAAAGATTCATTATATTGCATACGTATAAGTGGCTATCTGATGATAGCCACTGTGATTATGATCGTGTGAATGGGACTGTCCATGTCATTTTCATGTTCTTCTGTCGTGCCATACCACTTTCAATATTATCATCATCATTCTTCATTCTTCTTTCATCACCTCTTGAAAGAGGTTAAAAAGGAATGATGATTAATGACATTGAAAGAGGCTCTTTCATCTTTTTAACGAACGCCACAGAGCCCGATCTTCAGCTCTTTTATTTATATATACTTTATTGTATACCAATAAAACACATAAAAAGAACAAAAACGAGTTTTTAAATATACAATTGGTGGCCTTATCGCTAACCGCTATTTATTTATTTATACTTTTATGTACACAAGGACATAAGGCGGACTTAATGCCATATGGCATTCTATGCCAGTCAACCTTTTCATCCAGTCTTTCAATTTATCGTGTTGTGACTCTTAAACTTTTGGATTGCTACAACTAGCAAGTATCGTCTCTATCTTTAATACCTACTTACATACTTATAACGAGTTGCTTTAGCAGAGTTATTAGTTTTGTTCGTTGTTTTGAGAAAGGCTGGAAAGTGTAACTATTAAACGAGAAGGCTTTACCTTTATTTTACACATAGGTATATTACTAGCTAGTCCCTAAAAAAGAATTTCCCAAAACTCTTTCTTACGGAATACCTCCTAACTATCCCTTAAGTCATATTAACAACTATCTGTGCGCCAAACTGACCACTGAACGGATCCGAATTCCGTTCAGTGGTTTCAACTTTGTGTTGATAGATAGATCAGTCAGTTTCTTTTTTTATATGTATACAGAAGATTATCCTGTTGTCCGGCTGATTCTCTTTGTTGTTTGTAAATAAAAAGTGTGAGAGAAAAATGGAGTATAAGACTACAAAGTAATTTTACAAACAATCCTTCGGCTTTTGTAGAAAGTTTGGTTAAATGTTCCCGGCGGCAGATTTATAAAAAACATACTGATCGCAAATATCGTAACTGTGATTTTTTTTATACATGTTTAATGTGATATGATGATGATTTATCATTAACTGTTGGACAGCTATAATAGGTGTGAAACAATAGGAGTACCTATACTATACTTAAACAACGTTATTCAATCACCTTCAACTTTGTATGAATGAAATAATAACAACAGCTTTCCTTACTAGTTTCTTGTACTTTCATATATGTACATTTGCATTTTTTGTTCGAGCTTTTCTTTTTCCATTCCATCGAGCACGAGCAGCACGCGATGATTGGGCTTGCACGAGGCATCGGCAACCATATAATAGTGAACACGGTGATTCTTTTGACCAAATAATTGTGAATAGGTACCTACACAAAGATGGGTCACATTAGTGTAAATTGCAACTAAATCAAATTTGTTCGTTGGTAGATAGTTTTTATAATAATCTAATATATAAAATTCTCGTGTCGCGGTGTTTGTTACCAAACTACTCCGAAACGGCTGGACCGATTTCTATGAAATTTTGTGTGCATATCGGGTAGGTGGGAGAATCGGCCAACATGTATCTTTCATACCCCTAAATGATACCTAAGGGTGAGCCACTGCTATATGGCAAAACAACGTTTGCCGGTTCAGCTAGTAAATATGTAAAATTAACCAAAATTTAAAAATACTCCTTCTTTATGTGGGGGTGTAGCTACAATTAATTAATAACTACTTGTATATCAGAATTAAATATTATAATTGGTACCTTAATTAAAATATTTGGTTTGAATGCTTCAGCACTACTGTTCCAGTGTATAAGTTTTTAATACATTCTGTGTGCTATGTTGGCAGTAACTTTATAAATTGGTGTCAATATTATCCACGAAGTTTCGCTTAATTTATGCGACTTTAATTAAGTATTTAAACCTATACAGGCGTGGTGTCTTCTGTGTTTTATGTACATATCTGTATTCTGTCGTATACAAGAACTTATTCTATTTGAGGTTATCCCCCATTTTCGCTTGGCAATGACTTCGATCTCCTAGTAGAAGTTGAAGATATGTAATAAACTGTTTTTGATGTGCAATTTTGGACAAAAAGAGCACTCTTTCAAAAGCTATTATACATTGAATTTCTTATCAATAATTTGACACTTACAAAGCTTCCGTTACATTTATCTTTTATTTTTGATGACTTATAGCTATCTCTAGATTTGATGCGATATAATGAAGAGATATTATCGTAATTGTGTTTATCACTTTATCACTTGTTGTTGTGATTGTATCCGCGATGCTATCATTCTTCGTGATTGAGTTGGGGATTAGCCAGAACATTTTGATGTTTGAACATATCTGATACGTAAGTAATATTATGTTTCTTTAATTGCTAAAGATCAACGATTGCTTGAACATCAGATATGTACATGTACATTAATTTAAATTTAAAGCATTGCCAAATATTCTGCAGAAATGTTTAGCCAGTGATAAAAAAAGACTGATCTAATGTGCGAGTGATACAGACTGGTGTTGCTGGCATCTATAGACAGTAGTTTCCAATCAGCATCAGGCGGCCCGTATGATCAAATAGGCTGAGAATTACAATACCTAGAAGTATAACCTCTCCCCCTAACCCCTTACACGCGGATTTTCTCTAGATGCTCCGCCTTATTCTTAGCCTAGACTATAGGCCTTATTCCGGAGATAATATAGTTGAGTTGAGCATAGAACTGAATACAATGCTTATGTATGTTCTTCACACTATAGGATTTATAGGATAATCACAACTATGTTTATCATATGGCGCAGTAGTGGGGCAGTCAGCTTCTGTTATAGACGCGTGTTCGATCTTCTTATGGAATAAGTAAATATTTGTTTGGCTAAGTATATATAAATTGTTCCGGTTCTCGGTGTTTGTGCCTGTGAGATTTTTTTGGAAGAACCACAAATGATAGAAGAGAAAATACTGGTGGCAACATTAAAAAAAAATCTTCATGTCTTCTAAGGGTTCGAAATATACTATTAGGGAAATTAGGCCATCGTTAGTTTCATTCCTCATGCATTGTGTTATGCTTGTATTGTTCATTGGATGGCATATTTATGGTTACATTTATCAGATGTTTTACGAATTCGTTTTATAAATAACTTGTTCCAATAATATCTACGTCTACCTATTTATTGCTTCTAGGTCAATTGTTATACGGCAAGTGACGTGAACGTCCGTATTTAGCTTTTCAAGTCGAGTTTGAGATCTGTATCCGCGGATCATGACGCAAATGTTTCGTAAATAGACGATCATAGTTCCAGGTAAATCAGGAAATTTCTAATTATCCTTAGTGTTAGTCTTGTTTCAGACTTGTGATGTACCTACTAGGTACTATGTCATAAACATGAACACTGCATTGATATTTGCTTATCTCCGACTTCAGAGTACCTACGCCTACGACCTCCTAACTTATCAGTTTCCTTGAAAAACGATTTATAAGTTTTCTATCCCTGATTCACTGATTGATTTAAATGTCCTTAAAAGCTAATGTCTCGTAATTAGTTATTTTTTCTTAAAAAAAAACTTGTAATCTTAGGATGTTAAATGCTTGAAAAAATACAAAAAGATAGTCTCGTAATTAATTATTAATTATCTTTAGTAAATTGTAGGTATTGTCACTACGCAGTAATGTTGGTTTTGACAACGACTGGCATGCTGAGCTCGCTGCTGGCTGGCAGACAATGATCGCCTTGGTGCCGATACAAAGGCATACCAGCCGCTTATATGCTCCACACTATTTGTTCATCTTAAACTATATTAGTCCGCGGCACCCCACACTATTGCCCATTCCGGAGCATCTGAAAAATGTAAGAGTACAAAAGACTGACTGGAGAATAGCCAGCACTTTATTAAATTCTATAAATATACTTACTTTACTTTCTTCTATTCTTGAAACGATAATATTATTTTGAGATGTTTGAGTTATAACTACGCTGAGCAACCGATTTGTAAGGTTAAGCTACGTTTGCCGCGGTCACTCTGTGGATGGGTGACCATTCTGAACACATCGAGACCTGTCCATGCCTAGGAGAATGTTAAGCCGTCGGTCCCGGTTGTTATACAAATACCTATGTATGACAGTTGTTAGTGGTAGCCAGTCAGAAACCCAAAAAGCCTGACAACCAGCCAACAACCAACCTATCCTTCGACTAGCGGTATTGCCCAGAATTGGGCAGCCGCATCTGGTTAGACTGGAAGCCGACCCCAACATGGTTGGGAAAAAGGCTAGGAGGATGATGATGTTAAGTCTTTTAATTTTTGTGGTAGGTACGACTGTATTAGACAACGTAAGAAAACAGTGCGGGGCCGGTTAGCCTGGACTATAAAAAAGCAAAAAATAACATAGGTATTTACATTATAATTTCTAACTAATTTGGAGGCGGTGCCAAACTACTAATTTAATTCAAATGTGACTTTCGTTGATTGTCTGTTTGGCATCGAAATATGTTATTTTTTGCTTTTTAGTTCCTATATGTTTTTTGGAGGCGGTTTGTTTTTTGTTTAAAAAGAATTTATTTTAAAAGTTTTAGTGGAATATATATTATATAAAGTAAAATAAAGTTACCTCCTCAAAGGCATTTTACGGGTGCCGGCAATGCAGTTGATAATGGGGACTCGCTGTAGACGCGTTTATAGGGCGTTTAGTAATTAGTGAGGACTGAGGCTACTGTACAATGTTCAGTAACTTACTTTGTAATATATAACAATCATTGTTTTCTTTCTTCTACTGTCTATATATATATATATATATATATATATATATATATATATATATATATATATATATATATATTATATAGTAAGTATATATATATATACATATTATATATTATTAATTAAAAAGTAGCTGTTCCCCGCGGTGTAACACGCGTTTATATTATTTTTCTTGATAAAGGTACCTACTTACTATTTATTATCTAGGTATCTACGACTGCCTCGTTGGTCTAGTGGTTCTAAGCGCGACTGCTAATCAGAGGGTTTTCTGTGAAATTCCCAGTAGCAGCTCGGAGTCTGGATATGTGCCCGTGCCCGGTTGATGGCAATAGACTCGCCCTATATTACATGGGACCTAAACATACCGGCGGACTGTGGGTGTACATTAGTACACCACTGCCTAATCTTTCGGGGAATATAGGCTTGATGGATGGTATCTACGACGACGAAATCAAGTGTAAAATGGAACTAACTTTAATCTACATAATGTAACCGTAGTTAGGTTAACCAAGAGACTTGATGAACCAAGCGATTACGAAATCAGTAATTAGAAATTAAAAAGCCACTGAAGCAAAAAAACCTTTGTGGGATCGAAAATTTAGTTAGTTTAGTTTGCGGTGTCGGTATTTTCGAAGACCTATATTTTACTTAAGAATATATTATAAAAAAAAAAATATAATTTGATTATACATTGAATATAATTTGTTATTCACATTAAACAAAGTGCAATTTCAGGGACAGATAAAGGTGTTATTTATTATATTCTTGTGGGTTTAGTAAATTATTAAAAATATCCTAGATCCCTAAAGGTTGTAAATTACCTATACCGTACCGTAATTATATTATTAGTAATTTAGTATATACTTATATACAATTTTATAACTGACCTTGTTAATGTTTAATTGCTATTTTAATAATAATTGCTTTTCAACGGTAGATACGTGTTTGTAGTTATCGTATTTGTCATTAGGGAAGTCAAAAATGTTTTATCCGTGTCATTTATAATTCAGCTGAAACCCCAAAACTTTATGGACAACATATTATTTTAACATAACGGATATTTATCAACAAAAACAAGAACATATTTATTTTGTTTACCATATTAAAGCAAGCAACAAATAGTTATTCCTAGGTAGGTAGGTAGGTAGGTGGTATCCTATAGGTATATATATAGCATAATGGTGGATACCATTATGTTTCTGTAATGGCCCGTATATTGATAAATCCTAGGTTTTATAGTCAAATTTTAGAGAGAGCGGTATAATTTTGTAAGGATTTTTATACGTAGATTAGAGTTTGGTACAGGCTAGGTTTGACTTTTATTTCAATTATGATTAACAGTTAAATAGATAATATTAATCATAAATAAGTAATTATTATAGCATAATTTTACATATCGCACCCCTGGTGCAACACTGTCACTTATGCAAAAATGTAGTTTTTCAGGAGAAGCATTTAAAACTTCAACGTCAACGTGAACTTTTTTTTCGTCACGCCCTCATACGGAAACTATGCGTACTACAAAAGTAACGTTATGGCACGAAGTAAAGGGGTGCTTTAGGATCATTTTTAGATATTTAACTCATTTTTTCATTTTTGCAAAAGTGACAGTGTCGCACCGGGGGGTGCGATATTTTTTGAAAATAGCTAAAATAATTATATTCTCCAAAATATAATAACGACTGTGATAATTAGAGGATGCTCACGACTTACTAGGAACTTTTAAAAAAAATTCTATATCTCTGAGGTAAAATAGAGTTGGTAAATTTAAGGTTTTACTAGAAGATACAACGGTTTATCGTAGTTAGAGGTTTTACAGTAATAAAATATATGGTAGGTTATTCCATTACCCACCTGTCGCATATAGGTGCTTCGTATGTCAACACGGGCAAAAATATTACCTGCGTAATAAAGCTTTTAAAACGTTGTATTTTCTAAGTACTTTAATACTTAATGCGGCTCTTAATGCTTCGAAGGTGACATCCAAATTTAATCCCAATTTAGGTCTTTGGATATTAGCTTTGTACTCATAAGTAAATGCAAGTTGGCTGAGCTCTGTATTATTCAAGTGACCACGACGCTTGCGGCGGTGCCGGTATCAGGAGGTAACATGCACCTCGCCTCATGGCTGACGGCACTTCACGTTTGTTCAGAATAGCGAGCTTACTACGCTACTTGATAACACTGAGATCTAATATTTAGCTAGCGCTTTGTGCTGCCGACCTCAAATACACTCCGCACAATCTCTACGTTCCTAAAGAGAGTAATAAATTCTTTTCAACGTTTTAAAACCTTTTCTAGGATAGTTGGATTCGTTCATTTTGTATAAAAGCATTATGTACCTCAGAGGGTTCCTATCAACAGTTTCCTTTTCCGTTTAAAGTTAATACATTGAGATTTGTAAGTACGTTTGTAAGAAACACGGGATCATGCACGCATGAATTTGAATGGTATCTCTAGACATTGTAATTCTTTTCGGTGTATCACAAAGTAGTGCTGCTTTTTCTACTTTCAGACTCTTTTCCTTTTGAGTTTCCTTTTAAATAGGTACTTAAAGATTGTTTGTGGACCTCTAGTTTTTATTTAAATTCCAGTCCAATACAAAAAGGTTATTTACAAAATGGAACGACGTATGAATTTTGAGTTAGATGATATCCAGGAAACAGTTTGATGCACGGTAAATGTATTGTGTACTTACTGTTCTGTCGCAACAATGGAAGCCCGACGCTTTATAGGTACATATTAATAGCTAACCTATTAAATTTTGCATCATCAGTTGGAACAAAGCGATCTACCTAATAACACTATATGATATGTTTTATTATGACCTTACATAGTATATACCTACATTGGATTCATGAAAATATGCTAACACACCATCACACCCGTCAATAAGGCACATAGGTAAACAAAAAAATACTACATACCTATATGAAACCAACCTAAAAACATGCTCTATGTAATATTGGGAATAATTACTAACTAAAATCGTGTCGCAAAAAGTATTGCAGGCGGGGGGCAACCTAAGAAACTATTATTTTGCTTTTAATTCAGTATTGTTTTTATTATTTCAACTGAACGAATAGCTTTTCCCCGCCGGAAAATTTCCAAGTATCGCTATACTTAGTCATTGCATGAATTTAGGTAATCATATTGACTTGTACGTTAGTCATTAAAGATAATTCACATGTCTGAGAATTGATATCTATTTCTAATCACACAAACACGCCAACTCATTAATTGCATCACCCTACCTAGTAATGATTGGAAATTTGATACAGTATCTCATTAGATAGTTTCCGACTCGTAATATTGGAAAGGTCACGATTTCACGAACATGATAATGCTTTTGCTTGGTACTCCCACATCATTGTACTAGAGTAGTACCAACCAATCAACAAAATATTTTTATACTTTTTGGTATGTATTGTTTGGTATATGGTTCAATAGATTTTCGTTTTCCTTTGCTTTGTTTTAAGATTTAAGAAGATTTTGAATTTATTGTTCTTGCAATGAGAAAAAAGGTTGAATTGAGGCTTGGGTAGGGTCAGACAATATGAATTTCGGCCTCAATTTGTTCTTCAATAATTAACTTTAAAGACTTCATGATATTTTCGGCGTATACGAATACCTAGAGACCAGCTTTAATTTAAGCTTGTTTCTGCTAACTAGACCTTTCTATTATCACACATTATGTTAAGTAAAGGCTGGGGCTCTCTCTTTTTTAATAAACCCAGAAAGATTGACCTCACAAGTGTAAAAACAGCCGGTACCTATTTTACCGCTTATAGTTGAATATTTATATTTATTATTCATATATAAAGTGACTTCCTACTGGTATTTATACTGCGCATTTCCAAATGTAAATACATAAAAAGCGGTTGACGTATCAACCGTTCTTTACACTATTTTTAATAGAGTAAGGTAGGAGGAAGGTGTGATATTGGTGGTTGATCATTACAAAATTCGTGTGTTGTGATGCACATTTGTGTTTTATCTAATACTTAATCAGGTTTTCTTACTGCCTGCCAATGATTGCTTTAGTGACCCCATGTGTAGCGTGGTGCGTAGGTCCTAAGTTCGGTTTTCAGAATGGGTTTTTCTTTAACATTCCCAGTGAGTGCAGGTCGGTTTTTGAATTTTCAAGATTCAAGATTCAAGATTCAAATATTTATTGGCCCACTCCTAAACTTAAATGGAAAACTGTAGTACGCGCGCCATAGTTATTTATAAAAGGTTATAACTTCAGTTAGCCGTAACCGTAGCATTGTATTTATTATAAATTTGCTGCTACTTTTATTTGTTTAAATTTTAAAGTTTACATTTACCCGCCCGCCTCTTGGTACCTGTGCAAATGTGACTTGTGCAGCCGACTTTAGAAATATTCTCAGTTTTGCTTCGCTTGTATTTTTGTAATGTCTGCAAACTTCTTATTCGAAATGATTGTAGCTTGTAGCAGTTCTTATGACAATCTTAACCGATGGGGTAAACATTATCTGTTTGTTTGAATAAAGGTTTTATTTATTAGCCTGGAGCTATGGCTGATTTTTGTATTTATTCCAATCTTTATTATAACAACTCAGTTCCATTATGTATCTACCCCATTTTTTTTTAGGATTACGTTTTAAACATAGTTGACGACTTGTCAATATTAGTGCTGGTAGCGTATCGTACAAACGAGCCCATGTCGGCGTCGTAAGACACAAATGAATAATTTTTGACATCATGTTAATATGTGATACTAGCTTTCCGCCAGCCGCCTCGCTCGCTATCCCACGGGAACCATACTTTTTACCCGGATAAAAAGTAGCCTATGTGCTATTCCAGACTATAATCTATCTCTGTGCCAAATTTCATCCAGATCCGTTCAGTAGTTTTTGCGTGAAAGAGTAACAAACATCCATCCATCCATCCATCCATCCTCACAAACTTTCACATTTATAATATTAGTAATAAGTAAGATGTTCTGGCTAAGCTGTTCTGTTCTGACTCAATGATTTATGAAACCACAAAACATAGCTCAAACCACTAAACGGATTGGGCTGAAATTTACCACAGATATAGATATTATGGCGTAGGCAACCGCTAAGGACGGGGATTTGAAAATCCAGGCCCTAAAGGGGAGTAGCGCTGTTCAAACTTGGCGCGAGTAAAGACGTGACCGCCACCTATAAAAAAAACTACTAAGTGCAGGTAGCTGATATTTGTGAGCATCTGCTAAGAAAATGATTTAGGAAATTCCCACGGGGTTGTACATCATCACGCTACGATCAATAGGAGCTGAGTATAAATTAAAAATGTTGCAAAAACGGTGGAAAAATTCAATTTCTACGGGAACGAAGACGCGGGCAAAGGCTAGTTATGTATAATTTAAATACTAAAATGTCACAATAAAAAATTTCCACATACATTGTAATAGGGAATTGTTGTAAAACAAATGTAATTATGTACGAGTATTAGTTACAATGTATAATATAAAAGTGTATGGGCTACTTAATTATTACGTGTCATGCATAAAAAAGTACCTATGTGTTGAATTAATAGTATGCTAGCACGCGACTGACCACATACGTGTCTGCTTTGTAGTAGATAAACATACAATATTCATACAACCAAATACAAAAGAGTATAAAAATTGAAATTAATTGGGCGAAGTACCTATAGTTTATGAACTAGTTTCTGTTTATGTTAAAAGTGTAAAACGCCAAGTGGAAAAAAGTCTTTCAGTGACTTCGCATGAAGAACCTAAGATCGGATATTTTCTTACTGCTACATAATGACAAATAACGAAATCTTGTGTTATTGTTGAAAGTACTGCATTTTAGAGTTTATATTCCTTTAATTAATCGAAGAACGACGGATCTTATATCGAAATAACGATGGCGTTATACCATCACTTGTCTAACGTTAGACGCCCTCGTAGAATGTAGGCAGATATAAGTACCCACCTATATCTGTCTACATTCTACGAGGGCGACCACGGGCTGTTAATAATCATGTTCAGTATGAAATATAAGTTTTGAATACAGTAAGCCGAATTAAAGACATACCATAATACCATTAGCTTTGTTAGTGTTTAGAGTCAAGTTTTCGGGTACCTAATAATATTAAAAGGAAAACAGCTTTTTATAAAATTGCTTTGGCCCACACTTGATAATTCAATGGCTGATCGGTGACACGACATATCTACATATTATTGTTTATACATACTTACTACATATATATACACTTACATAAATTATTTGTAATACACACTACATAAGTAATGAAACCACACAAATTGCTGTTCTGCTACGTTCGATATAATCGGATTGATTTGGATAGACTTTATTAAAGTTTTTGAAAAGGATAGTAAATTATGTTAAGCTCACTGACTCATTGATCTATTTGTTCAAAGTGTGGCGCTACGCTAGAGATTCCTTAGGTTCAATTCTTAGGTCGATAAAAGTGTTATTGGGCTTTTCTATAAATTTCTCAGTAAGAGCAGTTCGGAGTTTGGATTTGTGTGCAAATGACGTCGAACGTCTTTTCTCCCTAAAAAGGTACTCTATAAAGAATATAATTTCGCTTTACTCATGCGGACATGAAAGCAACTCGGAGAGTATTACTGCAGGCTGAAGCAGGATTCGGGTATCTTCGTACATCCTTCACTTAACACGGGGCGCCTCAGGCTCCCCTCTGAAAATAAATACCGTCCTAGTAGCAAGTATAAATGTAGCAAATATATAATAATACGTTTTATTTTTATACGGGAACTCTATTACCGCATAATATAATTTTACTTGTGAAATAAAGGTAAGTACCCACTGACACGGCTAGCAAGGGTGATAAACATACGTCTCAAGCAATTTCCTTTATTTTTTTCGGAGTTTTAGGATTACTCTTTGTCTGTTTACTCTACCGAAAGCCATTAGTATGTCACTTGGGATTTGTTCCGACCTCATCAAAGTTATCCTCCACCTTCTAATATTACGCTCATAATTTACTTCCAGCGTCAAAAGGAGGTGAATACGTAAAAACGCGTTTTATTAACCTTTTTCACGTAAGGAGTGAGTAATGAAACTCGGGGCGTCGACAATTTTCCTCTTTCGAGTCGAAAGTATTCGTTATATTAGCCTCGCTGTAACACTTTGCACCATTAGTCTTAAAAATTAGAAGTTTGAGGAATTTGACGGATACTCAACTGCTGACAAAGTATTCAGGTATATTGCACGTTGTTTTGAATTTGTTTTGAATACTTAGATACTTGATACGTGCATAGTATCCCTGAAGGGCAGGCAGACTGAGTCATATTCACATTTTGGCGTTACGTTTTGAGTTCCTGAAGCATATTGCTGTTAATCGGGCACAATAGGAACTTTGAACTGCTACTGAGACTCTTAGAAAAACTTAAATAAGTACTTAATACTTTTCTTGATCTGGGAACCCAACAAAGGACATCACGTACAGCAGCCGCGCTTGAAACCACTGTAACAAGGGGTCTGTCTATTATAAGTACTCTGTATTCTATTTACTGTTGACTTTGCAGTTATGGTATCTCCCGACCGCATAAGTACACCGCTAAGCCCTGCCGCTATTATAATTTTCGGGATTTGCTTAGAGAGGTGCTTTAATCTGAAGACAATAAAGAAGAAGGTAAGTAAAGGGACGCTCCCTCAGCCTCCTCACAACTTTGGTAGATTTGTACAAACTAGGTGTGCGTGTAAACTGTTTAATAAGAGGTATAAGGCAACAGAACAGTGTCCAGTTAAGGTTCTCTACACTACACAATGCGCTTGTTGTTCCTGCCTGGTTTGTGTACTTTTTATTCAAGGCTTTGGAATGAACTAAGTACGGCTGCGAATTCGAGAGCTTGATTGCAGTTTCAAAGCATGAATTCGTAATTTTTTTTTAACTTTGATGTTCTAGACAGGACAAAAAAACCCTACAATTTTTTGCAACGCACTGTCAAAAATGGGAAGACACCGCAGCGAACGGATGATAATAAAGTGGTATTGGCAGTATTATATTTAGAAGGTTCACTGCAGAGCCAATTTTTTCCCACTAATAGTGCTGTCTATTATTTGTTTTATTAGGCATTAAGGTTGGAAACTTATAGATTTGACTTCATGAGTTGCATCGTAGATTCCATAGTTATTTATTTCGCTATATCGATTTGTATTTTCCTCCGTAGCAAAGAGCTTGTATAGTGCAGGAGCAGTTAAAAAAAATGGTTAGCTATTTTGATAGAGAGTGCAACGCTCGCAAGTGAGGTAGACGTTTCGGGAATGGGGTTGTTGCTCGCCCCTTTTCACCCCTTTCGCTCGTGGGGCATTAAGTTACCAAGCTGGTACGCGCGCACGCCCATGCATAATTACACACATAAATAACATCACGGTGAGATCCCACGAGACGTCCCTATTAGTCCCAACGCAGAAGCAACATCTGAAACCATTGGGATGAGAGGCTAACAAAAGCTGATTAGGTATATATTATTAATACAGCAATAATATTTAACATCAAAATAATTTGTAGAAAAAAAGTTAATTATTCTCTGTTGAAATAGGTAATATTATAGTATTAAATACCATGCTATTTATAATTAACATGGTATTCTATACGCCATTTTTATATGAATATAAAATAACATACTTTAACACTGTATAACACCGTTAACTTTGTCAATTAATTAAACGTTAATTACTTGCAATGTCAAATGTACCTATACAGCTCAATGTCAACTAATTAAATATGTCACGGTATTTATTATTAATGAGTTCTCCAAAGAGATTTTAGGAAAAGAGTAATAAATATTTTTTATATCTTTAATTATAGGTACGGGCTTATTACGAAGAGCTTATTACGAAAAGCATGACAACCAGTCTTTCCATCGAATATGGGTATTGCCCAGAAATTGGGTCGCGGAGGTCTCATGGCGGCCGCCCCGTGTAAAATACTGATATTCAGCCGCATCCTGTTTAGACTGGAAGCCGACCCCAACATGGTTGGGAAAAGGCTAGGAAGAAGAAGAAGTCTTATTACGAAGAGGGATATCAGTCCGGGAGTTAGTTAAAAACTTTTTTATATAAAAAAAAAGAATCACATATAATATACAAATATAGTATTTATTGCTTTAAAAGGCAAGCTCGCTCGGGAACAATTACGCCACTACGTACACGAACTTAATGTCGATGTAATCTTAAAATCCAGTCGTTATTACTAGACGTGACTAGAATCTAGAAGCTATCCTCTCCACGATGTAAACGAGAAAGTGTGGTTATGAAAACTCATAAATAAGGTGACGTCTGTATGTTAGGTGTAAGAGCTACGTGTAGAATGTAGTTGTCTGCAGGACTCCCTGAATGATTTCGTAAATTTAATCACAAATTGATATTGGGGGAGCCCTAACATGATTCTGAAGACGTTAAGTGATAAAATTGATAGCCCTATTCTTGGACATTGGGTGCACACGCACGTGTGTACTCGGAGTCCTGGAATTGGGCGTAGAATTTTTTGATTATCATAAATTTAAATATTATGTATACTAACATAGTTATAAGCCTATACTAACATACATATGGATAAATTTGTCCGAATTAAATGAATTTGAATTGAATTGAATTGATATTATTTAACGCGACTGTTTAGTCGTTTTAGATACGGAAGGATGGCATTGTTAAAATTATGAACAACAATTACTATGGAGCCCTGAAATCTAAAAAAAATATCAACTCGACATAAATAAATGTATAGTAAAGCTGATAATTTTTTTCGTGATTTCAGGGTTGGCTCCATAGTAAAAGTTGTTCATATCAGTACAATGCAATTTTTCTTGTATATAATTGTATGTCATAAAAATTATATGACGAATGTGCTGATCAAAATCCTAATCTGTAAGATCTAATATGTAACCACACTGATACAAATAAAAATATGAGTTTTGATTTTTTTTAAACCTGCCGTATCTAAAACGACTAAAAATTCACGGTGTTTATCGAGAAAGGCATACCTACTAAATAATTATCAGTTCTCAGCTTTTATGTTTCGAAATGTAACTTGTGTCAGTGCAGCAATTATAGCTAAAGTTATAATTTTTGTGTATGCAATAGATGTTATTAGGAAAAATCGACTCGCATCGACTCGAACCTGCGTCTTCTGGTTCAATACACCAGACGCTATGACCGATAAGCATAGAAAATGGTGAAAAAAATACAAAAGATATGCAATAGATGTTGCTAACGTGACCGCAAGACGGATAACCTACGATTCCACCTTATATCTGATATCTGTGCAAAATTAACAGAATGAATTGTGATTCTATTTTATTAAAAGTTACCTACTTAAGTACTTCTCTTATTGACAAAGCGGTACATTACTGGACATCCATAACTTCTCGGCGCAGTTCAATAGCACTTTAACATAGTTACGAAGTTGAGATTCTTTTTCTTTACTTGTTGTACGATGTGTTACTACTCTTTTTGAAGACAGTTATAATATTTTCTGGTGTTAGTCACTGCATTCTACATCTACTTAATTTCTTCGGCATTCGATTGATATTGTGACAGCTATATCTAAGTAAACTCTGATTCCGGAAATAGAAAGATCTTCTCTTCTTTGTTATTTTTATAAAACCAATGTTTTTATATTGCTACGAAAAAAGTACCTATCTAATCAAGTCTGTGCGACAACATTGGTTCTAAGCGCTCGCTATTAGCTATAGAACTTTAACAAATCGTTTAACACGATTATCCGCCTTTATCTTCCTAGCTTAGTTAGCAAAGCCTAGGTGGTAACGACGCCGAGCAAAAGGCTAGGTGGTTTTTCATTATTTCACAGAGACCAAGACCATTTCTGATTCTTTCAGGATATTTTCCCGTTTTCGCTGTCAGCCCATCTATCACAGGGGATAAGAACATAAGCAGCATATATTTCAACTCGGGAAACGGACGTCGAAGCGCCTGATATAAAGTCTTTGGCATTACGCTCGCTGTTCGTTGCGATGTTCAGTGCGGGTTAGGCGCACGCTACATACGAGAAAATAGCTGATAGCATTGCGTTAAAAATAATTATCAGGCTTTATTATATTATCTTTTTGTATTTTGTTAAGCATTTTTATGCATAAAATAACAGGCCTTATTATATTAATTTTTTTATATGTATGGTTTACATTAAAAAATACTAACAAATATCTTTACATTTCTCTAGTCAATAAATATTTACTTATTCCTTCACAATACTTTATAGTAAAATACGATTGAGTAATTTTGTAGGATTATTTTTACTTATACCGAATGGGAATGTTGCTGCTAATTTTGTACTAGTACCTATATTATGTATAAGCTGTGTCTATGGAATGTTTGAGGAGATTATGGTGTGACGAGAATACACAATGTATTTGTATGTATTGGTCGGTGGGTACACAGTGGGTAGGCTTAATCGGATTTGTGGATTTTCCTTTTCATCAATAGGTGCAATACATTTAAGCCTACATGTTGCGTCTACCTTAATCCTATTCACAGCTGCTTTGCTTGTACCGAGCTACGTAATGTTTAAACAAATTCTTGATTACATAACGCTCAATGCGAAGCCATTTTAATTATAGAAACCTTTATCAAACCTCCGTCAACGAACTTGCTGGCACTTCCTGATTGTAGGTGTCTGTTAACGTGAGCCACAAGAGATAATTAGTACTAATGCCTGAACAAGTTTGCTCCATAAATACCGATTAATTCATTGAAGAACTGTGACCCTCCAGAGATTGAATCAATTGTTTTTCCGGTGTCTGCTAATTGTTTCTTGATGGGTTAATAAAATAAATATCGAATAAAGAGTATATGTACAGCTGTGTGCTACGTTTTACTGGTTAAATGTCAATATGAGTACTATTTTGCGGTTGGATCCATTAGTGTTGATTATGTTTATCATGTAGGTCGTTCCCAGTAGAGAACAGGTCTGCCATTCAACTTCCATTGCTGCTGCATAGGAGGATTAAGGGATTACGCGGAGAGTGACTGATTGTTAATAACAGCACTGCGCTCACTAATTCGTCTGCCAAGTTCGTTGTTTGTGGCATTATCCTCTCTGACCTTTCACCACCGGTGGCTAAATTGATCTAATTGTCACAAGAAGCACGACTTCTAAGCGTAAGATTTTGATTCACAGATCAACTTGTTTTTAAAACTTTTATAAAAAAGTGTCGCCTAAATATTGAAAACATTAGTAGGTAGGTGGCGAGCTATGCCGCACAGCGAGTGTGAGTCTACCTATAGGGCAATTGTTAGGTATAATATTTTTATCCTTTGGGAAATACAGTTGTGATGGATGTTTGTCAGGCTTATGACTAATAAATAAGTAATTATGGTAATTAATAAGTAGATAGGTACTTTATGTTGTTTAATCAACTTACGGCAGTACATTGCTTCATATGTATAGGCTTCATATTACAACAAGATTATTTTGGCGGCTTTTAATTAGTGTATGGTAATCGCAATACTAAACTGTCTTATGTTAGTATTGATTCAGCTGTATATTATAATATGGAAATGACGTATTACCATAATGATAGGCTATTATACCCATCACCAGAGATCGCTAAGGTACTCGTAGGTACCTAAGCTTAGTCCATCCAGAAAAAGATTGGAAGTAGACGTGACATATTATATTATTCGTTTTATTTGTTTGGTTTTGTTTACCTATTAATTATATTGAAATAATAGTGTTCTACAATGTGATAGATAGACACAATATTGTATATCGGCTTCCTATGGGAAGCGACCCGATTCGATTTCCGATAAAAAAACTGAGCCTCAATTTTAAATCAAACCATTATATTCTAATCCCTATTCAATTTAAACAGTCGACACTTCACGTGGTGACGAATTTCCAATGTGATTCAAATTGAAAGACGTGGCACATTCCGTATTGAGAACAATTCAGATTGAATGCATTTGAATGCCATTCGATAGGCGTCACCCGGACTGCTACGAGTAGATTGATACTGTGAGAAATTTGATAGAGGAGCTAACAAAAACAAGCTATATACCTATAGCAACATGGACTGCTCGTTACAAATTAGTTATGTATTGTTTCTCAGTTATTTCTCACTGAATAAATATTAAATCTTTATCCTTAACTGTATCAACACTATATGTACTTATTACGTATTACAGAACTACGAAATAAGAAGTCTCGAAACTTAAAAAAATATTAAGATTGAGGAAAAAGACATAAGTATTTATATTATGTATGACTAATAGAGCCCTTCTGCTGAGAGGACACTCGCGCTTAGCAGTGGGGTAGTGAATGAGTTGATGATAGTAATAAAAACAAATATATTTATGAGATAATAGTTATTTGTTATACAAGAGTGCAAAGTTGCTTTTTAACCGCGTGCTCAATTTTGATGACCGAGCAAGCGAAGGATTCTAAAATTGAATCACGAGCGGAGCGAGTGATTCAAAAATTAGAATCCTGAGCGTCAGCGTCAGGGAATTAAAAGAGCACAAGGTGGAAAATCTTTGCACTCGAGTGCAACACGTAACTTTTCATCTCACCTCAGCGAGGAAATGACTAAAAAAAACATTTACAACCACAAGATACTTTTATTTCTGTTAGGTATTGTAATGTTGGTGTTAGTGACTTAAAAAAGTACACCAAGAAAGTTCCGATAGGCTTGTTGAAAAAATATCGATACATCGATATATCGATATTATTTTTTTAATGTATCGATATTTTTGAGCGATATTTAATATATCGATATATCGATGCATCGATATAAAATTCAACGTATCGAAAAGGTATAAAAATCTATATTTTTTACAGACCAATATTTATAAGTTTTAAGATTATAAAATCCCAAAAAGGAATACTTTTTTTATACTAATATCTTTTTATCAAATTATATTTAATGTATTTTTTGTTTCTTGTCGACTTGATTTGTTGTTTTATAATTTGGTTTTTAAGATATATCGCCCATATATCGTTATTTTTAAATAAAAATATTAGTATCGATGCTGATATTTTCAAAAAATATCGATTCTCGCTCCGCTCGTGATTCAATTTTAGAATCCTTCGCTTGCTCGGTCATCAAAATTGAGCACGCGGTTAAAAAGCAACTTTGCACTCTTGTATAACAAATAACTATTAACCAGCACCAGGATGTTTGAGTTTTCTCTTTTGGTGTAGGTAATACATTATTTGAATGGTATACCTACCCTACGTAAATAGGTAGATTGGTTAATTATACTAATGCAAATCACTTTAATAAAATGGAGGTTTAGAATTTCCGGGTGACGTTATTTAAGTTTACTAACCGTAATCGTGATTAATTAACCTACAAAATATCCTTTGACGACCTCTTTGGTTTGGTGGATCGATTGTCGGACTGCTCACGAGGCCAAGGATTGGATTCCCAAATAACGCCAATATTAATGTAATTAATAAACAATAATACTATTTGTACTTGTCTGGGTGTTTATTATGTATGACTAAGCACGAAATATAATACGAGTACCTATAAGTATTATATCCATTGTCTAGTATCAATAATACAAGCTCTACTTAGTTCTGCTCTAGATGGTGCGTAAAATGTTCCAAAAAGATTTATTTATTTAACAACTCATCAGTGATCAATTTGCAGAATAGAGAATTTTAACCTCTGGAGGGTTCATGAGGGATTAAACGTTAGCCCTTTGATTGCGAGTGACCGACAGTTTATATTGTTTACTTGACGTTTGATTAGAACTCGACGCATCTGCGATCAGATAAATGTTTCTATAACCCAACTTGTTACAGATGTAAACAGTCCTTAAGGGCACGTCAACTTAGGTACCTACTAAATAAACAACATTTGTTGATTGACGTAACAATCATCTCATCAGGTAGTCCCAGGCACGATTAGAGCTGGTTCGCCTGATTGGATAGCATTGAATTTAAGGTTTTAAGCTGGTTTAGAGGTGTGTCCGATAAAATTAACTGTCTCGGAAGTCGATACATGATTCAGGACCTTAATTTAAACGTCATAAGACCTTGATACATTATCATTACTAACAGCCTGTAAGGAACTATCGTTTTCTAGAGGGTAAGGTTGTCATCAGGCTGAAAATCACACGAGGCTATCGTATGACTTAGAGCCTGATAATAAAACATCTTAAGGCTGATGAAAATCCGAAGCTTACTTGACTTTATTATTGACAGGTACATACAAAGCACCAAAATAACAATTTCTCAGCAAAGCTTTTAGTGTAGAGGTCAATATGGTGAGGTTACCGTCGCAAATACCCTAGAGTCCCTAGACATGACCCACGATGTGTTGTAGATATATTATGTACATTACAATCCTACATATTGCAAAAAACCAATTAAAATATGACTTTGGCGGGTACAACGAGCGCCTCCGCCTTAATTAAATTTCTTTGAAAGTTAGGTACAATAAGAATATCTTGTAAATAAAATTAATTAGTCGCATAAAAGATCAGAGTTCGATATCTTTATAATACACGACAAAAATACGTAGGTGGATGATGATGTTCTTATTTTATCACAGTGGCAGAAATACATAATTATTTCTTAATTATTGAGAACTTTTCTATAACATTAATGAATGTGATGTATAGAGGTGGTGAGAGCGCCTTGCGGCGGGGTGCGGGCGCGGGCGGCGGGGCGGGCCCGCGACATGAGGAGCGCGCGCGCAGCCCGCCCCGGCCGCCATGCAGCGCCTGCGCACAACATTCAAACGATCACGTACGCCCACGCCCGCCGACATGAAAACGCAAAGTAGCCTCGAGGTGCCTAAGCAGGTAAACATTTTTGACCAATAAAATTCTTGCTTTTGTGGATTTTGTTGCTGCCTATCGAGTTTCAAAGGTCTCTCTGATGAATATGCTGCAGGCAACTATAGCCGCGACTTAGACTTGTTTTCTACTTGACCTTGTTTAAGCCCTCTGATAATTATTTGATAAGCTGCTAAACTTCACTAAGACCTCTGGTTTAGAAGTTTATCAACGAAAGCATGACGAAGTGGGCCATTACCGATGACGTTTAGCGCCTTTTTGTCCGATTTTGATGCTAACTCCGTCGGTTCGTCCTTCGGTCTTCCGGTTTTATATAAGGTTATGTTGGCAGGTCCGGTCGGCGTCGTTCGATGAGATCCAACTGGAGGCTGTACGCGGCTCAGGCGCTAGTGTCCTGCTATCAGTACCGCAGCCCGGCGCCCGGAGCCGCTCTTTCGATTCAGCCGGATCTGATGATTCGGGTACTTACCTTGAGGTAAGTTCCAAGAAGTTTTAGCTTATATTTGTTGGGGTATTTCCGTTTGAGCACATGTTTTTGCACCCATACATTGAGCACTTAATATATTCCTATTTGTGAATATATTAAGTTTTCAATATATTGGTGCTCTAACTACTTAGGTGCTCAAACGCTGAAAACAAAATAGAATATTCCACTCCATATTGTTCAGAGGTATAGAATAAAAACAAAACTTTGCTCAGTTTCGTTAAAAAAGTCCTGTCTCCTTTTGTATACGTTTAGGGAATATTTATACGTTTATGATTTACTCAACTGCGGAAACCCGATGATACAATTTGGCCATTAGGTTCCTTTTTTACGACCAAGCGCTTGCCAAGAATAATTTTGTGGAAATTCCGCCCCAAATAAAAAAATGGGTTAAAGTTTGATAAAACCTTAACTTTAAAATTTTGCATTTAATCTTTCGATTATGCCTAATAAAGAAACATGTTACCCTAATAGGTATATGAAGATCATAAAATAATTGCCCAACGAGAAACGGTCTCTGCTACCGAAAAATACAAATAGTATTTCTGTTCTAAAATTTATCCAGGAAGTCAAACGCAAAGGCTCGTCAATGTCTTCCGTGTTATTTTTGATGAAGCCTCTCTTAGTTCGCAAAGACCACGAATTACGTCAACATTAGCTTTGACGTCGGCTTCTGATGAATAGACTTTAATGGCTACTTAACTAGCTTCAAACAATCTTTTGAGTTAAAAAAATAAACAAGGTTGCTCTTTGGAACTTCTTTTTTGCTCTAAGACTAGGGTTTAACTTAGTTTACTGTGCGTTTCCTAGCTAATTTATGTGTTGCAATTAGTACTATGCCGTAGTTACTTTATGACAGAGTTATTAATTAGCTTTTGCGAGAGTTTAAGCTCTAAATAAAAACACTACAAACAATATTTATGTACTGCGCAAAAGGCAAATTTAAGTACGTACGTAGTATAGCACTTATTCTGAAATCTAGAAAAGCATCATATTCGGAAATCTGAATACTTGGAAAGTAGAAGTTGTATTTGGATAAATTAAAATTTGCATTTACGAAGTTATATCAAATTCATTAGTTTAATTTTCAAGTACCACGACTCTTTCTACGAAAATTGATAGCAAAATATATTATACGTAATCGCATTGACGTTATTTTTACCTTATTCGGGGGAACCGGCAGGTAAAGAATCCTTCAAAGATGCTTTAATTAATGTTAAACTTATAGAAGCCATATTGATTACCTGTACAAAAAAGGACTTCAAGAGCACTTTTCACAATTCAGCAATGAATTACCTACCTATAAAAGCTATGAATTTTAAATCTAAGAAAATTAGAAGCAAGAATTTATTTTGAATATAAATAACTAACTATATATATATTTATGCCTAAAGCAAGGCAAGCTCGAAGTTTATCCGTTATAGAGAGTCATATATTATATTGATATATCGCTGCAGACGTAACTTAGTAAAACAAATATAATATATACCGCAATGTCATTAATATCTAAAGGTGTTTTTATTTTGTGGCAGGTACCACGTTTATGGTCCCGACGTCGGTCAGGGAAGGGCACGCCGCCACCATGTGTGCACTGTCGACATATGGAGACGTGGCTTGCTCGGCGAAGCGAGGAGCGAGTCACACCCGATCGCACTCTCGCTTCCTCGTCCGCAGAAGACGACGACGAAGAAGACGAAAGCGAAGTCGAGGTGCCGCAGGTTTTGCTCGCGCCACCACCGCCCCCGAGAACATTCCCACCGCCACCGGTGCACTCCCCGCCACCGACACCGGGGGCCCCCTCCTTTGAGTTACAACCACCCGTGGATGAACCACCCATACTCCCACAACGAAGGCGTTCCATATCAAGACAAGAAGCGTTCTTTGTGGAACCTACGGGTAGTTCGCTCGAAAATGTTCGTGCATCTGAAGAGGAAGCGGCTAACGCAGTTAAAGATACCCTCGTTCATGACATTTACCTGGCAGTTCCTGAACTAAAACGTGACCGCGCTGCTTCTGTTGATTCGTGTTTTTCTAAAGTTTCTAGTGGAAGAGCTGAGGAGTTAAATGGTACCGGGAACTCACTAACTGTTCCCGGAAGTGGACTTAGATCAAGATCAGTAGATATAGTGTTACCTACGGCAGAGCAATCAAGATATAAAGCGCTAGCTTTGACATCAGCTCAAGTCACATCATGCTCAAATCAGCAAAAGCAAGAGGAACCTGTGCCTCAAACTGTTTCACCCGCAGAGTGCAGGTTAGTAAGCTAATAATTCAATGTTTCAATTCAATATATTTTTTTACTGTATTAATTTCTTTTATTTTTTATTTAAGTTTCAGTATTTCATATAAGTATATAATACCATTTATTATTACAACCGTAAATAAAATCCGACCTTTTAGCATTTGTGCTTTATCGTACTTAGGTATATTGAACATAAACATTTGAACAGCACACCTGCAAAAAGCTTAAGTAACATTAACGTTGCTATCGAAAGCGTACACAACTTAATTAAGCTATAAATTGTTATACTTAATCTCGTAAAAAAAGATGTAAAAAGGGTGTTGATTAAAGCTTGGCTCGAGTGTGGTATGGCGTACGTTACGGCCGATTTATGTTCGCCCTTCAGGGCATACAATGGACAAGTTGGCTATTTTTGTGTCGGTGCCAAACGGTTCTGTTGTAAATATCCTTATTCAATCTATTTAAGTAATTGATGAGTCAAATCGATACGTTTATTCATCTTAGCTATAAGATAAAGCTATCATTTGAAATCACCTTTACTTACCACACATGCAGAATTGAGAATCCACCCTACTACAAACCTTGTCCAAAACTTATATACAATGTTGTGTTGCAGCTTTATGAACGCCCATCCAATATTATAATATTATAACATGTTTGAAAAATTAAGGTAGGTATATGTATTATAATAAAAATGAAATAATATCAACGTTTAATATAGATATTAATAAATCTGTAATCTAGGAATCCATACGAACCACATTTTGTTATGTCGCATTCTGCTGGTCGTTGTATATAATATACAGATAATCTATCGGGCGATTTTATTTAGCTGCCGACAAATTGATTATACACGGACCACTGAACCGTAAGCTCTAATAAGTCATTTGTGATTCTGCTTATGTATCGTTACTTTTCTCTTTGGACATTTCTTTCTATCTTTCTTTATTTACACTGAAACAAAACAAACGCTACTAAATTCTTATTCGCTGTCATAGGTACCGACAGCAGCACCTACCGGGTCCAATTGTGTTTTCAAACCATCCAGGAATCCGTACATAATAAGAAATATACATACATAATTTTAATCAAATCGGTCTAGTCGTTTAAGAGGAGATAGGTGACAATCACACATACAGAAGAATTATAATTATTATATTATTATGTATAAGAAAATTAATAGGTACGTGTACTTCTGAGACAAAATGTATGTAGTATGATAGTTTTGATCTATCCTGATCAAAATTATCATCATACTGTTTTGGAACGACCGAGTGCATTTGAATTGAATTTATTCAGTGTGTACAAATTCAATGTAGGTGCTTATGGCATTACTAATTACCTAATTATTAACATCATGAAAGTTAATTATTGGTAAATATTTTATGTTTATTATTAAAAACTAAACTAACTTAATTTGAATTATTCAGATTTCCTAGAGTGGTGTATCCGCCATCCAATTGTCCACATTATAAACATTTAAGTATATTAGTAGATTATTATGTGTTATAAGAAACCATGTGGTATCCGCTTAGGTAAAAGTGCATAATAATAAAAAATGATAAATGCAACTATAGTATATATTATATAATCTGAGCTACTAAGTAGACGCACTCCGCCAAACGCAGGGCAAATAGTTCACGACATGCCGCAAATTCCACGGTTGAATAATGCTCGGCAGTAACCCTCCACTTATGATTATTGTATGTACCGCGAATACCTTAGCAGCCACGGGACTGTGAGACCTCTATGTAAGCATGAACGATATTTCTCCAAGTCGTTTTCACATTTATTTTTCCAGATGAATGGTACTTTGGTACTTGACAGCGCTCTAAAGCGGAGATATAAAGATCAAATTTTACTTGTACATTTTCAAGGATCTTGTATCTAATAGCAAATCATAATTTGAGTGAGTTTGTACAGTTACGGAGGAGATAACATACTTACACTACCTATGTCATAGCTAATGTGTTTGATCGTTATAACAAACTGTAAAGCCGCTTATGTGATAATTTACTTCAAAGGAAATTGTTCATTGTTTAATTAGTCCGTACTGCGACACAACTATGTCTCTATTATTACAGGCACGTCACATGTAAGTGATGTAATGAATTGGTTGCCTAATTATCGTGGCCAAATAAAGCTTAGTAAATCTTAAACAAAGACACGAAGCTTTCTATGTTAATAACACCTGGTTTAATTTTAGGCCAGTCTACTTTGCATATAAGAATAAATTTCCATATTTAATCTCATCACGTTTTTAAAATACTGTTTATTTTCTGTGTAAAAGGCATTGTGTACTTTGTAACGTGTAAAATGAAAATATTTCTGGCGTTTTATTATGTTAATTAAGTGGTAGGAAGGTAAATTGAAACATTAAAAATCATTCTTTTTTTTAAGTTGCATTATATCAAGCGGACCATTCTCTTTTCTCTTTTTTTTAGAAACTGTTCTTCACCTCCACCGTCACCTGGTTCAAGTTAGAGAAGATTAATTCTGGGCTTAGAAACTGTATTATAGAGTGGGTAATCTGAGAAAATGTGACTTATTTGCAAAGGTTTCACCAATTCAAAACAGTTTAACTTATTTTACAGTCAAATTATCTTTGGCTTGTGTATGATCCTCGCCTCTATTTTGTTTGTTTCTTTGAATGAGGTTGTCTATTGTCTTGTTTCAAACGCCTTACTTACATCAAACGAGGCAATTACCGGTCGCTATAATCATTTAATTCCATTTAGAACATAATGAGTGCCAGAGAGTAAAACATTTAAGTAAAACTTTTAAGAATTAAATGTTTGTTTACTAATAATATCTATGAACATAAAATAATATGAAGTTATAGAATGCTACGAGAGACGGTCTTACCTAGATATTTGCATAAACACTGCTTGGTAAGCGGATTGGCAAACGATTCCATAAATTAGGTACCCAATAGTTATGACGATGGGCTTTAGTTGAACGCATACACATCTATGTAGGCCTAATATATAGTATACATCTAGAATAACATATAACATAAAAATGACCATCCTTTCTACATAAATCCTGATGATGTGATCGTAACTAGCTTAGATACACAGCAAGTATAAAAGTTATAACCTATAACGGTTTAATAGCTGTCGCATTTTACACCTACACCATAATATATCATGTGAGCAAACTGCCAAACAGTGAAAAGGAAACACGTCACGAATAAAATATTGTTTGACTATCGACGAACCCTTTTCCGATATTTACTCATATTTTGTTCCACTATTATCGACATCACTTTATCATTAGTTACCCTGTCTTTTTTGCCTTCAACCCATTATTTCTTTCTGAATTTAGTTAAAAGGCTGTTCGAATAATAGGTTATTTTAAAATTATTTTTTCAAATGTGTGCTTTAAATGGTACTTTCATTGGCAGTTCTACTTCATAGCCCCAGGGCGAACAGGGCAGGAATATATGCATTAGCATGTATGCCATTAATGGATTAGTTACTATTCATTACTTTACTCTTTGATCTGTGTACGGAGTGTTAATTCAGTGGTTAGGAAAACTCTCCGGGGTACTCTGTATGATAAACACAGTTTGCCACCTGCCATACATTTCGCTTTGTGTACAGGTATCGTGGGACTAGGTAGAGAAGTTGCCGTACATTTAAAATGAAACTGTGTTCATGATCAGTGTATCTTGTCTCCTAACAACTCTCCTAACAATGAAATACCTGTATTATTACCAGTTCATTATATAATTCACCAATTATGTTAGCAAACCCTACTTGCAGGTGACATACCGTTTAATTACAGGTGACGTAAACTACTAATTTCAGTAGGTATATATGACTCTAGGTATGTTCTTCTTGAAGTTAGATCATCTTGGCACGTTCCCGAATTTGTGCGAGACGAGTTCATAATAATACAATAACACAAAATTTATAGGGTTGCTTTGCTCGCGAATATTACGAACTTATTTTGTAGTTAAGTTAGAGCATTATATTGGAGCTATTTCTGGAATGCACCGTTATTCATTAAGTAGTTATTACTAATACCTAAGTAACAGATCAATTTCAGTAATCAGGGTAAGTCGCTTTGACTTCAAAAAGGTCTTTTAAGTAGGTAGGTAAAAAATCTGCCGCCCGGGACGAAGTCACCGATCTTAATATTAATTTAATATAACGCGCGCTCAATGTTCTAATTAATAGACTCTTAAAAACAAAATGAGTAAAAGCTTAAAAGGTATGATAATTTGTCCGAATTGGAATTTAATGAAGTTTTCTCGTTCGACTCGTAGACTCTTATTTGATAAAAGAAATTCATCACAATATCAAAAAGCCATTTAAATTCTTAAGGTTTCAAGCAAATAATTTGTGTTTGTCCTTTTGTATAATTGCATTTTTTTGCTTCGCGGAATTCTTTTATCTCTCAATCTTTCTAAAGTATTATGAAACCAAGTTACAAACGTAGTAGATGTACTCGTACAAATATATTTCAGGAAGACTGCTTCGCATTAAACAATTGAGTTTATTCGTATATACCCGGAACAGGTAGGTTTTGTAAGTATCTGTTGTTAGTAATGATCTATGTGAATAACGCCCCAGATCATACTAATAGCTAGACCACCTGGATGAATCCGAGGATCTTTGAACATTATAAACTTCAGAAGTGTTACCGCACATGTTTATACTGTTCAATAACTTAAACTAGTCACTCGACGAGGCGTTTTAAAAAGGCTTCAAACATTTTAAAATTAGAAAGTCAAACGTGGGGAAATATGTGCCATGAAACAACCCGGGCTTTTCTTTTTTGCGTAGTATTTATTTAACTTCGCCAGTGGCTACGTCACGACGCTGCCGCCGGGTTCACTCGCCAGAGAATACTTACCCGTTTAAAATTGGAATTGTGATTCTCAAAAAATGGACGGAAGTTTTTATTATTTAATCATTCGCGAGTTGAAAGATGGCTGCGAAAAAGGATACTGTGATTGTACGGATTTAACTTTTTTGCCTATATCTATCTCTAGGAAGTTTTTGCGATTGTTTAAATTTTTTTTGAATATTACTTATGTACGTCCATTAAAAATATAATAACAACACACCATCATACCTGAAGTCCGATGGGTTAGACAGAGGTAGAGAGTGTCAGAGATTTTTAGGTGCCGCGTACGTACATGGGAGTGGGAGCGGGAGGCAAGTGCCGCTACTGAAAATATTATAGAAAAACCTAATGACACTTTGCTCGACCCGGGAAACGAACACAGGCGCTTATGTTGGGCTAACCAGGCAAACAAGGTATCATATAAGCATGAGTCGGTAAATTTTACACTCGACAATAAATTAAAGTATTATTACGGAAGTAAATTTTAAATAAGATACAATTATGTTACAATATTTACGACTTTCGTCTGATCAAAATATAACATAATGTACTTGGTGGTTACAGCTAATAAATATCTTCATATTAAATAAAACAGATTTAATTTAAGCTCCTTCCATAAAAAGGCTGAATTAGCTTATCCTAACGTTACGGACTCTGAATTCCCCCAAGTTTACGTCCTTACCACCTGGTAAGTAACTAGGTAACTCACAGACCCCAAACTTAGCATATTATCCTACTTGGTCTTGTGTAATACGAGGTGAACCTAGTACCTTTAACCGGCCATTTACATCCATCAGGCTATTAATATGGATTTCCTGAAAAAAATCTAAACCCAAGATTTCAGTTGTAGCAGCAGCTCTTGTCACCAGACCAATCGAGCAGCTATAAAACCATTATTTTGAAAGCCATGCCACACCAAAAGTCAATATTATATCGGTGTTATGGAAAAAGAATGAAAGAGTAGAGAGAATAAAAATATTTTAAAAATCTATTCTACAGTCAATCTGAAAAATTAACATTGAAACTTGTGAGTTTTCATGTTTTTATTGTTGTACGTAACATGTACAACACGTTTGAATAAAACTCTTGAAATTTTTAAAGTGAAACGTATTGAAGCGGATAGTTACTTAACTTTTTTAGTCTCTTTGTTTAGTGGTTATTGAGGCCATTGAAACGAGGATAAATATGGAAAGAAGGATAAATTATGTACCTAAAACTTATTTTATATAAAACATTCAACTTACTATTTTAATTCCTAATTAAAACTGTCAAGGCCTTGGAAGGATACGTCCAGGGTTTCATGTAACATTAAATTATATACATACCAATGTTAGCAGAGTGTACATAGTACACAAATCTAATGAACACTTCAACTTAAAAAGATCTATATTTAGTGCCTCGGTACACGTGCAGCTCAATCTAAGTTTGTAACTTCCTCGCAAAATTTAAACACTGTTCCGGATGTAGTGGGGAAATCAATTTCCTCTTAGTTAAACAGATTATTATCAGCCTAGATATAAATATTTTTGGCGATGTTATAATGTCTTTAGAATTTACAATCTTGGTCGCGATTCCAAAGATGTAGTCCTTGGAATCGCTACCAAGATTGTTAAAGCGCACAATTAGCGTCGTAGATACTTCTGTAAAGTTTTGGGGTCAGTAACTTGTAACCTTGATTAGTGTTCCTTACAGACTTGTAATTTATATCCTAATCCTACGTGGCTGTCTAACTCAGAGTGCTATAATTTAAGATGTTCTCAAAAGATAAACTTTGGTAAAACCTAGTCCTTCTAAAGATTTTTTACGAATAAGAAAAATATTATGTTGGAAATGGAAAGCTAGGACAAGATATGAATTATTTACTGTAACTAATATTATTTATGTTACAACAGAAATATTCATACTCGTAGTGTTATTCTAGTAGTACCTACCCATAGCAATTTTTTTACATCACAGTCGAATATACATATCATACATAAGTAAGTCTAAAGGTTGACATTTTCATAAATACATTGCGCAGTTGTAGTGCTAAATGATAAATATACTAAAATAACTGCGACTACGATCGAAACTAAGTAACAAAATATTTACATTTTGTATTAAGGGAATGCTAATGAAAGCGCCGAAGTTAATCAATGATTCAGCGAGCAGTGGCGGCGACTGATTACCGGTTCCCGGTTCGACTCCCGGCGGACCCCTCCCGTTAATACTATTAGCTCCGCATCTAATTGTCACCTCTATAAATAAGTACATAGTTTTGAGTAATTGACACTGAACAAGTTATCTACATGTTTAAAAGTGAGGTTTTAGGATGAAGGTTGATGTACAATAATTTAGTCTAAATACGAATAGGTATCTACAATTTGTTCATTTAAATTATCTACATAATAATTTTATTTCATCTAAGAGTTTCCAAAGTTTTCCAAATAAGTATAAGCTGTTACAGCGGATGGCGACAACTCATGCGTAAAATCCTTCTTAAATATTTGCATGTTTTAATTAACGTATAGTTAGAATACATATTATTATGCGCGTCGCAATCAAATTAATTGTAAGCTGATGCGGTAATTACGCATAATAACTGTGCGAAAATTCTCCCTGAATATGGAAATGCGGGTGAAAACTCGCAACTCTTTCACTAGTTAATGAGGTACGCAGCAACCTGCTTTCATTTCAAATCTTCAAGAATTCCCTTTTAACGTAGGTACAGCAGATCATTAGCGACGTATTCTTTTGTTTGGGATTTGATAATAATATTTATACAAACATGGTCATATTGGGATACGCAACCATTTTCATTGCTATATTGGATGTACTCGTATTTACGCGTATTATTTACTAATTGATTCCAGTATACAAACTATGTTGGTAGGAATCATTCAAGCCACGGACGTACCTATACAAACAACCCCACTCGTACAGTTTTCACCGCAGCGCCTATTATCTGGCTTTAATTATAAATGGGATTTTAGTCTTAAATAACATTTATCGGTTGTTGCAAATAGTTACGTAGGTATGGGTTTGTGCACCTATTTAGATAGCTTTATATAATTATGTACGTATGAAACACGCTTGGTGCACTGGTTAAGCGAGAGGCTTCTGTGGCACAGTGTTCAAGATCTAGGTGTGTATAAATAATTTGTATTTGTAATGGCACCAACCAACGATACAAATAATAGATACTTTTCTTTGAAAAATAAAAGTGATGGATAGCGATTTTAAAAAAGTATCTTGGTACGTGACGTATATTTCATTTAAAGGAGGTCATCAAAAGCCCATACAACCCAGCCCAAATTTGTACCAGAGGTACATGACAGCTGTTAAGTTGACAGTTTTTACCATGAAATCACTATGAAACTGATAACATTGTGCCTTATTGGCGTGCGTTTGATGTTCAGAAACTGACACCGACAGCAGATAGCTGTCAGGTTGACAGTTTATCCTATGAAATCATTAAGAAACAGATAACAGAGTGCCAAAATGGCGTGAATTATCTCAAAAGTTACGTTTCACATCCCCCAGTGAACATAGAAAAAAATACGACTAGTTTAAACCAGCGTAATACAGGTCATCGGTACATCATTTGGGCCGATTTCTATGAACTCCTTTAAAAATTCTATTGGAATTCCAATTTAGTTTCTCTTATTCGGTAGCCAGTATATTTTAGGCCGCTGTTGATAATATTCATAGAAAAATAGAACAATCTATTCAGCCATCGATTGTGTTTCTGTGTTTTGACCAGCGCCATGGGCGTACCCAGGGGGGGGCAGGGGGGGGCAGCTGCCCCCCCCTGGAACTCGGATGCCCCGTAGATAAAAGTTATAGTAAGATAAAAAAAAACCTTTTTCGTGTTGTGTGTAGGACGGAACAAACTTGCCCCAACAAATTACAATAACACTGGCAGTGACAAATTGTCAAAATAGAAAAATATTCACAATTTGTTGCTTTTTGTCAACAATTAGTTGCTACAAAAACGATTTTGTTGCTCAAACCGATCTTACAAAATTGACAACAATGCTAGCTTTACTTAAAGATAGCATAAAACAGCTAAATATTATATAATCATGGAAACAAATAGACCAATATTTGTTGCTGAAGACCTACCTCATTAAAACAACAATTAAAAAAATAACCAGTAAAATATAATTCAATTGTTTGAGGTAGCAATTATTATTGAGCAACACACCTTTCAAAGATCAGATGAGTTTCCACTCGCTATACTTATAAACCGGTTAAGCTAACTTAAGTATCGATTTTTCTTGCTCGACGTGACAAACTGACAATATTGATGTCTGAAAGAGATTTGCTCGACGTGATAATAGTGATGCCTAAAATTAAAAAAATAAATAACCAGAGATTGGATGAATATCTGACCGGTATTCTTATAAACCGATTGTTACGCAAATAATTTATATTGTTTATTTGTTTTGGAAAAATCGAGAGTGACGAGCTTATAAAAATACCGGTCAGAAATTTCAGAAACCCGGGAAGATATCCTATTGCCGATTTTCAAGGCGTCATTAACCAAGTTGAGCAACACAATTATTATTATTGTATTTTTTTGATTCCCTAAAAATCGAGCGCTAAGCTAGCATGATCGGTTTATAAGGATACCGATTCGGATACTCATCCAACCTTTACAGTGGCGTATTTACACTACGGCCAAAAGAGCCATAGCCCGGAGCGCCAGGCTCCAAGGGGCAGCGCTAGCTGCACGGAGGTAGTAAGAAACTAATTGTAATTACCCCCTTCACTAACGTCGCCTGTCCTAAGTGGGTTTCCTCGATTTAGGAGCTCACTTTTACATGAGACAACTGGAGAAAGTAACAAAGTAATTGTAATTATTTACCACTCTAACTAACCTAACCTGTCCAAGGTAGGTGGCTCAATACGCTCGCTCCTACATGAGACACCTGGAGGAAGTAGACAAAATAATTGTAGTTACTCTTCTAACCCATCCTGTCCGAGGTAGGTGGCCAAATGTTCGAACTCGCTTCGCTCGCTCTTACTGTGTGAGATAACTGGAGGTCTAGTAACAAACTAATTGTAAGTATCCTTCTAACCTAACCTGTCCAAGGTGGGTGGCCTAAGTTTTCGACTTCTCGTTTACTGACTCTTAGTCATCAATTTTCATTGCTACGTTAAGCAATTTTTTTTTCTATTTATAAATCCCGGATAAAGCAAGCATTGAGTTAGCATGACTGGCTTATAAGGATACCGGTCAGAAATTCATCTGATTTACGGTTCTGAGTTTTGTTGATGACTTTTTTTTTATACCACTAAGGTGGCAAACAAGCATACGGCCTGCCTGATGGTAAGCGGTTACCATAGCCTATGGACGCTTACAACACCAGGGGTATCACTCACGCGTTGCCGACACGAAAAACCTCTTAGAGGTTCATGGAGGATTCACTGCGCCGATAGTTTGAGGGAATATTCCTTTTACTGCCAGTGCAGCGCATCCTTAGAAGGAGCTCTGGCAACCTTACTCACTGCAGGAACACGTAATAAAGTGTGTTATTTGGCTGCAGTTTTCTGTAAGGTGGAGGTACTTCCCAGACTTTCCGGGCAACAATAATAAATTTCATCATCCGTCATCATCCGACGTCCGGTTCTATTTTTTATGCTGACTCTCTAGGTGTCAATAACCATTCCAGCGTAGAGGAAGAAAACTATTTTATTTGACTCCAGCAAAATTTTGAGTAGCATGACCGGTTTATAAAAGGATACCGTATAGTCAGAAAATCTAAGAAAAGCTCCGATTCTATATTTTGTTGTTGACTCTCTATGCATCAATTTTTATGAATACCGGAAGAATCGAGTGTTGATCCAGCATGACCGGTTTATAATGCATCAGAGTCATCAACAAAATGTAGAACCGGTAATTGGGTGAATTTCTGACCGATATCCCTACGTCATGCTAGGTAGATCTGCAAATAATTTTTTATTTATTTATTTTGGTAAAATCGAGCGTTAGGCTAACATGATCGGCTATAAGCGCACCGGTTAAAATTCATCCAATTTCCAGTTCAAAAATTTGTTGCTGGCTCTAAGCTCGTTCCACGTGGGGTCATAATATAATAGGTAGCAACAAATTGACAAAATAATTCGGTTTATCATATTATTTACCTAATATGTTTGTATTGTTGTCGATTATTCGATGGGTTTGAGCAATTTTGTTTTAATTCTGCTGAAATTCCACTGCCTCTTTTTTGGAGATGAGCGACCGGGGGGGGGGGGGGTGTTAAGAAATCCCTCAACTGCCCCCCTCTGGCCCAAAAGCTGGGTACGCCCATGACCAGCGCTATACCGTTGCATTCTGATAACGAACAATACATTAGTATATTTTTCTTCTGTTGTTATTTATTTGGTAGTCTGATGTTTGAAATAAGGAATTTGTGCAGGATTGTGATGTTCTCATCTTTATGAATTTATCTCGCCTCAACGGTATTTGAATATTATAATTTATGAGCTTGAAACCTCCATAGACATGATCTGAAAAATCGTAGCGCGTTTATCACCAAAAACATTGTAATATTGCCACTCTCTTGTTTTCAACCCCTGACGCTAACAGAGGGCATCGTGATTCAAGAAAAAATCAGTACAGCCGTTTGAAGTTCATTAACTCGTTTCTAGTCGGTGAAGGGATGTAATCAAAGTGTGATTGAATTAAAAATTTGGTACCCTGTTACTTTAGTGGTATTGTAAGGAGAGTGGTATTGTAAGAAGATGGTGTGGGTTTTTGAATTTTTGCTATAAGCTGAATAAGTGTCAACTTCGCGTGTAAGCAATACAAGTCTCAGACAGCTAAAATAACCGCCATCTTGCTGAATGTTGTTTAAACAGGGGTGCGAGAGGCATTAGTTAGACGACTTAGACGGCAATTTTTGAGCTATCCATAATAATTGAATAGGGAATGAATAAATATTTTTCTTCTTAAAAAACGTATCTATCGTATCTATATATTTCGTATCTAATAACCTACCTAGTATTATTTTTTCTCACCACATGCACTGTTCGATATTTTTGTTTTCAAAAGTGCGACCGCTATTGAGAGTATTAACGCTATTAAGAATTCGTAATAAAGAATTCGGATTTGGTATATGCAACCTAGGTACCTACCGGTGAACTGGGTGTAGGTAAGTACGTTCAGACCGCAGACTTAGAATGCACTGGGGAATACAATGCGCCTAATTTAAACAAAGACTCGGCAAACGTAAGATGCAAATAGGACACCTCTTGTATTATTAAATGAATAGTCTGACTGATTTTATTTTTTTTGACGCGGTGAAAATTAATATTTTTATGTTATTGAAGCGATACGGTCGGAAAACCCAAAGATGAAAAATCGTAAAATTATATGGGCAAATTGATATTGATAAAGGACTTTCTATTCGACCCGCGTCATTCACGTAGACATGACAAACAAAGAGCACGGAACCCCTGCCGCTTTCATAATACAAGCCACATCTTTTAGGGTGCCATTTATTTTCAATGTTGTAATACATGGTGATGTAAAATAGCAATAGGTAAAATTTTAATGAAAGGAGTACCTACACTGCAGAATAGTTTTTGAAAGTTCGCCATGTTTGATCGGAAATTGTAAACCCGGCCGCAGGAGCTTTCATTAAATGAACAAACCAATGGAAGCATCAACTCATTAATTTGATGTAAAAGTATTAAATATGTGTTGTAAATGTTCATTCGTTTCGTTATGAATGAGGTTTTAAACTATGAACACTACGTACTGATTTCATTTTTTATTTTATTGAATACTATATGTGTCCTGCGTTGTTGCTAACTTTCGTACAAATATTTATTATATACAAATACTAAAAAAACGTAAAGCCCGAACCCTACAACTTTCACTGAAATTGAGCTTACCTATTCGAAAAGAACTTTCAGACACATACAAACATTCTAAAAATGGTCATTTATGATTCGGCAACCTATAAATAACGGTTTTCACAAAAAATGTATATTTATTGTTAAATATTTTTTATTTTAAATAAAGACTTTAATTCTACATATTCGTATTGAAATTTCAGACACTTTAACTTTATTTATTGGTATAGATATAGATGAACTAATTTATACACGCTGAAAGAAAAAGAAACTCTCTTGTGGTATTAAGTCCGCCTGATTAAAGCCAAGATGGAACAGACAATGGCTTTTTGTTAGAGTATCCAAGGAGAGGAAAGAGAATATTTCTTTATAATAAGTACCTATTTCGAAAAAAATCTTACGAATAATGTCAGTCATTGCTGACTAGGCATGAATGATGTTACCTGAGATCATGACGTGGAAGTAATATTTTATATTCGTATTTGTTACAACCAACTGTTTCATAAGTTTTTGCTTTGTACACGGACGCAGTTCGAGGAGGCATGCAAAGTTGCTTACGTTTAATACTGGCCGAATAGGTACGGACTGATGATGACACCTTTTTCGCCTATATATTCTTCGAAGAACTTAAGAATTAATAGCGTCATTGCAACTGCAGATCATAAAAATAGCTATCTAGTAGTCAAACAATTATTGTAACGTGTTGTTATTGTCAAACAATTATTGTAACGTAATTTTTGGGGAGGTTGAGAACGAAAGGCTATTTATTGCAGGTTATCAGACTTCACTTTAAGGGGTCCTCTTTATTTGATGTGTAAGTTTCCGTTTGTCTTCTATTGTTGTCATGTCAATTGACTTTGAAAAGTCAAAGTTCGTGTGCAATAGTTTAGAAGAGATTTTAGATTACAAAAATTGCTAGACACCCAAGCATATATGGCTCACTAAGCTATTCGAACCCGGGCGTCCAGAGCGGGCTAGCGCTGTAACTACTGAATTATTACTGCAAGTACTCGTTACGTTCGGTCATTTTTAATTAAAATGCTTCCTTTCAGTGCTGTGCTGAGTTCGCAATAATAGCGGAAATATAACGGTACAACTTTTCTGGGAAATATTTATAGCAAGCAATTATTTTTCCCATAAAGGGGGATGCATGTTTAATAAGGCACAAGAGCGAAATAATATTGAAAATTATATTTTAATAAAAAAGTGCGATGACAATAATTATAAAAAGTAAATGTAACATAAGATATAATCAGTATTTGATTTTCAGGTATCTGAGTGTAAGAAAGTAAGCAAATCGTATATAGGCAAAGATAACTTAGGTATAGGCACCTGCTATATTTTCCGGGAGCTTAGGCAGAGGCACTGATTTACATCCACATTTCGGGGGCACATTTTAAGGTCCTCGGTATAAGGGGGCAAGTATTTGTATTCCTTGCTTAAAACAATTAATCGTTAATCCAGCAAGATTCAGGCTATGGTTTTCAATGGTCTGTTCTCTTAAAAATTGTATAAATCTTTATTCCTGCTTTAGTTGCATAGTCTCGCTAAAATACATATACCTCCTATTTAAATATAGTGTTCCCTATTCACAAAAATAGACAACGGGAAAGTTATATTTACGTTAAGTTGTTCACTTAAAAACTGTGAAAGTGTGAAACCAATTTTAGTGGATACAGTTTTAAGTTTAAGACTGGTTACCGACAGCGGAGATAGTGTCGCGGGCGGCGGTGTTAATTAAAACTAGTCTGTTGCTGTTTCAAGCAAGACTTCGGACGGCATCTCCTGCGAAATTAATGGCATTTATAAATTAGAAGCTCGTGTGAACTGCTGCATGTTAGCCAACATTTGCGTTCACCTACATTCCCCGGTGGCGCCCGCGTCCCTGCCGTGCCAGGCTCTATTGTATATTCATCTATTGTTCTGTAAATTGCGAAACATTTTAAGCCCTACTTTTAGATGAATGAAGCGACTTTTATCACCGCTACGTGTAGAAATAATCATGAACAGTTTCACTATGCTTTTTTCGTTAAACTCGGTTAATAATAGCTAAAAGCTATCGACTAAATAAGCTTGTGTAAACACTTAGGTCTCATTAATCAGGCTGCCTCTATGTAGATTGTTAAGGTAAAAGTTAATGCCTCACTTGCGGCGGGCAAAGCGGGTCGGGTGCTGGGTGGCTGGTGGTGCTGGTGGTGCTGGTGGTAGGCATTTTCAACTCGGTCAACAAGCAACATTTCCAATAAATAGCAAAATATTGGCAATATGTCGTATCGCTATCTATATAGAATGTAATAAATCAAGATCAAACATTTATTTCCGTTTCCGGTTTTCGTTATAGTTCATTAGATATATTTAGAGTATTACGTAACATCGTGATCGACTAATCTATGATTAGAATGGTATATATTGCGCGTGTAACAATGTGTTGTGCAACGCGTGATGGATCGCGAGCAACACAAAGTGTTGGACATTGACGCCGTGACGTCAGAGCACGTGGAACCAATGTACACTATACCTAAGTAAGGTGTATACAGTAGGTATAGGTACTAGGTGTACCTACTTTATTTTGTAACTTTGTTAATTAACAAATCGTTTCTGTACTTTATAGTAAAATGTTTGATCGATCATACAAATATTTAAAACTTTCTATTCAATAAAACCTTTTCATAACTTGGGTATTAAAACTTACCCACCGAAAGTTATTGAAAAGATCATGAACGGCCGCGATTTCATAGACTTTGATGAAAAAGTATTCGGGCGCAGTGGCAGTAAACAATGGTAGGAATGTTGCGATTTCTTCCGTGTTTATCGTGCGAACATTTTTATTGTACTCACTTAAAATAGTCGTGTGTCCCGAAGTGGTCGGTCACGCGCATATTTGTGGTCTATATATAGCTCTATCAGTTGGCAAATGTCCTGGCTATCCCCGCGGCGCGGGCGCCTGCGCACTCCACGCTAAATGTCGCGTGCTCTTGCGCCGCCCGCTGCTCGCACCGTTGTTTATTTTTAGTCAACGACATAGAGATTGACGCGTAAATCCTATTATCGATTGCTGATACTTAATCTGTTAGCATAAGCGCTCCTCTATCTGCAAAAGTGATAAATATTCAGAGATGGTTGTGTACGTAGCATTAACGTCAGTGCTACGTCAGTTTGCCTTTCACATTGGATCTAGTTAGTCAGACGTATGCAATCACATGCCTGGCCTTCGTGTGACACTTAGCTTTGAGACCTCATTATGTTTGACAAAGGCTTAGCGGTTCCAAAGACTAAGGTACTTGCTATCTCTGTGTTTGAAGAATTGTACAAATGTAGGATTGTAGGTAGATATGGGCTGAGGTTAGTCTAAAATTGAAATCATCAATAAAGTCAAGACGTGCTTTATTGATACGCTTACTTTTGAGAGTCAAAACTGACTCCTAAACCAAATAGCTCCAATAGCGCCTATGTTCAGTATTCATTATTAGGTATTAGGTATACATCTACCTATTTTTTATATAACTATTATAATTATTATCTTTTAGTCATAATATTTTATTAAAAATTATTTAAGTCACCATAAAACATAGATACTTAATTTTATTATATTTTGAACATGTAGAACAGAGTTCTGCGATTTTGGTGCTTGTTTTCGTTATGAAATGAAAAAGTTATATATAACTCTTTCTGTTCGTCTATATTCAATTGGTGGTTTCGTTTATACTAACTTCTATATTCTTACGGCACTAATAAACTTGTGAACCTTTTTATCATGAACCCTTCAAGTAACAAATGACAGATACAATGCAAAATCTATTGTTTTATGGGCCCTGATACTGAAACGTACTGATGTACACAACATGCGTATACATACGCGCTTTACTGAAAACAGGACTTCACTTGTTATCTACGTCATATAATTATTGTAAGTAGTGTAGGTACCTACTATGCTGGAGCAAAATAAATTTAAAATACCCTTGATAGTAAACGTAGCGAAATTTATCTTACTTAATTGATATAATTAATTATACACCAAACCGGGGTTATTTTAAGGTATCTATGGGTGTATGTATGTACCAGGAGAATATATATATATACGCACATATACGTATACGTAAGTGGATGGATATGACGTAAAAAGAAGTTGAATATCTAAAATAAGTATAAACAGTACCTATTATTACATATTAGTGTGCAAATGCTACAGACGGACTGACGTCCGTTTTCATCGATATTTATTTTTGTTGCACATACAGAAAGTGTAATTTTTCAGTATTTATAAATGATTAATAATAAACAATCCTGTAAATAATGAATTTAAGTTTTTTTTTAGGTAGACTGCCTATGCGCAGTGACTGATAGTATTATCTGTATCTGGCCTAAGATTAGACGAAACTTAAATCCCATTGTAGTATAAAACTGTGTAGATATTCCAAATTTAAACAATGCTTGCGTGAGATTTGTATTTTTTTTATTAACTGGGTATGTTCATCAGTGTCATTCGGTGTGAATAGTTTCCGTATTGTACAGATTCTTTTGTTTGTGCATAACGTTTGGGAACAATATTCTACAGAATGTTGCTCTCAGTTTCAGTTGCCAACATTTTCGATTAATAATTCCAAAAGCCGCGGAATGCGCTCTTGCTTCGTTAACGTCAAGAAAAGTTTCACCCGGAGTTTTTCTGACCCATTTCCTGGCATTATTCAAAGCTCAACCCTTCTTGATTAACTCATTTTTTTTTTACAGAGAGTAGGTATTCCTAGATATATTTTAGGACCTGTTTTTATCGTAATGGGCACTCATTTTATTGCCCCTTGGTGTTTTTTTAAATATTTATTCGTATTAGACATAATGTGGTGGGACATAATGTTGTACCGCATACCCACCCACGTGCTTGTGCTGTGCTAATATTTACGAATACAAAGACGAAATTTACGGAATATAGATTGCCTCAATTATTACCTATTACTGCAAAAAGACAGCTTGAGCAAATATGTTCAAGCTTTTTTTTTGCAGTAACGAGTCTGTAGCTGGAGTTATGTTAAATCGTTTTTGTTTCGGTGTTGGTACCGGCCCTCTAATTAAATTAGTCGCTCACTTTCTTATTTAATATTCTCTCTTGAGAGACTTATGCCTACGTAATCCCTTACTTAAAGAATTTTATTTTTAAAGGTAATTTATCTTTTGTTTTAATTTTTTGCGTCGTGTTTTTCCTAAACTGATATTTCGTCTCATTTAGCACAAGTTAAATGATTCCCAGAAAGTGCTTGTTTTGATGTTTCAATATTAATCATACGCTATTTCTAAGAACGTAGGTAAAACGTTATTGGTATTGCCATTCATGTATAAAACTAATTAAGCCAACAAAATGTAAGGTTTAAAATCTGAACCTAATATTCACTGCAAAATTCATTTGCACCGTTTATTTTCTTAGAATAGTACCTCAGCTTATCCTCTATGCAAAGATATGGTTTAATTAAGGTACAACTACAATAGATTGTAATCTTCGTTGTTCTGAAGAACTGGAGCAGCTGACGTATACACAAATGAATAAAGTACAAAGATAAAAGTTTTTGTAAGTATAAAGGATTCATTTAAATAGCTCATTAAACTCATATTAAACTTTCTCTGTGTTTATGTTAAGAAACGACGTATGAATAAGTTTTTAAAAGCATAGATAGGACAAATATGTTACCAAATGATGATAAAATATCGTTTAAAACAACATTAGTCTCAATTTGTAACGAAACGTCATGATAACATAGGATTCCTTTCTGGATTCCATCTTTAGTTTCCCAATATCGGAGTGATCGATCACCCTAACTGGTTTATACAATTAATCACGGCTGTGTTTAGGTTCAGCCGAAAGATGTTTGGAAGTGACGTTTTAACAGCTTTGTATACCACTTTTTAGTGTTCTTATAGGTAAATGTAATCTTATATCTTGAGATGAGGTTAAATATAGGTAAAGCTGATATACGAGCAATCTTACAGACTTTTTACGCTAGTATAGGTAGTGAGTATGTAACATACTATCATGCCTGTTTTCTCTGAAGGGTTAGGCAGAGACGGACTAACTAGGTCCCATGTAATAGTGGGAGAGTATATTGACACTTACCAGGCACAAATCAAAACTACGAGTTGTTACTGAGAATTTCATAGAAAGACTCAATAACACTTTGCTCGGCCCGAAAATCTAATTTTATTCTGTATTGGAATAAAATGTTATGCAACTAATATAATAATTATGTACTTAGTGTGTACGGTAGTAAAATTATATAACACTATTATTTTAAAATAGCAACATAATAACCAAGTATCATTATGATAAGGAAGTCTTAAAAGCCCATAATTTGAAAAATCTCAGAGACATTTTACGCTGTTGTATTTGATGCTGTGAGAGTAACTGTCCAAGTTAAAGTCCGGAATTAGGTTAAAAGTAGCCACAAAGTTTTTTAATAAGCTCACCTCACCTTTCTACCGCGTTAATGGTTATGGTCCAGTAGGTGGTTTATTTTTTTTTTGTGTTTTTACCTAATACTAGCTGTGCCCCGCGATGTTACTCGCGATGTACTTGTTAACCCAATACTTATTGTAAGAATATTCCTACATCGCGTCTTAGCAGCCGTTTCTAGATCAATAGGGAATATGCACATCTTTTTTTTATATTTTTAAACGATACTTTATATCGTTATGTAGCCGTAAAAAAAATTCCAGCGCCTTAAAACTAAAATTAAGTAACAAAAAAAACGTGACGTGAGTCTACGTTCTCTCAACCAAACAACCACGTACAACAGACACTGTTTTAGTAGACTTTGACGTCATATTCCATTTGACCGATAGTGTTGCGTTTCAAGTGATTTGAATTTCCAACAGTTTTTATGGACTTTTTAATAATTATTTTCTCATCAAAAAAGAAATAATATAAAAAAATATCTACATAGACATAATTCTAAAACGATAAAGTTCATCAAAAAAAATATTTGACCTTTTTTTAAGTCAGACGCATATTCCCTATTAGTATGAGTTGTTCGTTGATGTCTAATATTTTATTTATTTTTTATGGATTACGCGATTAGGGTTTGTTTCACCAACTCTGGATAGCCACTAACCGCCGGATAAATTCAAAAGTGGAACAAATGTGTATGAAATTATCTGACAAGTAATTTAATGGGAACTTACTAGGAGGTGGTGAAACAGGCCCTTAGTCGGCTGAACTGACTAGAACAGTTTATCCGACTGAGGGCCTGTCTGTGGTAATGTCTAGCTTTATGGGCTTCCAACTAAGAACTGGTGACTGACTCTAGATCGTGTGACACAAAGATACGTATTCGGATAGAGACTGCAAGAACCTCATTCATGAATATGAACCAACTTCAAAACACAAAAGCTATCCATCAGTCTCCGCAATAGATTCCTGAAGTGTAACATTTGGCCATTCCCACTGTATGGTTCGCGTGCTCCACATAAGCTGGACACGGACAGATATGGTCTCAAAAATCGAAGTCCATAAACGAATGAGACGAGAGAAGACGTCTACCTAGAAGTTAGTCTAGGTAGACGTACCATCAAACAGATGAGAAATGGTGCGTACCTTGGACATGTCTTGCTAACTGCTGCAGACAATAATGATGGGAAATGTTCTGGTCAAAGTATTGGAAGAAGGAAATTCTCCTCGGTCCGCAATATCCGACAATGGACTGGGATAAGGAAAGTGGAAGATCTGTACAAACTGCTCTGAACGAGGAAGAATTTAAAAGGATGACTGCTATCAGTAGTGGAGAGGCATCCAAAGAAGAATAAGAACTAGTTATCACTATTATTATAGGTTTTCATATAACAATATGAATCGGTGCGGCGTTGACTGGAGTGGTATTGGTTTGACTAGAATGGTCACTAACCGCAGCAAGCGTAGACTGCGGATTAATTTAAAGGAAAGGTTTATCTTTTTTGTGTTTTCGATTTCTTTTCCATCCATTGTCGAAAAATTAATAAAGAAGATAATACGCATAGGTCAACTTTTATCAAGGTGACAAACAGGCGGGTGCGGGCGGGTCTGGTGCAGGCGTGGCTCTGGAAGCATTTCTATTTCGGCGTGAATGTCGCGACTGACGGCGCGCTCGAGACGCGGTGGCACGCGGCCGGCCGGCGGCGCCCGCGCATTCTCACTCCTTAGTTTACGCGTATGTTTCCCGTACGGAACACGTTTAACCTCATGAACAGACGAACGCCAACTTTTTACCTTCCTGTTAGCAGTGACAATATTAATATAGTGTAGTGAAAAATGCAAATGATCACGTGTTGTGTGAATATGTAGTGACCAGAACGCAGACGCAGATAGTGGCGATTAACAGTTACTTTATTTTATATTACACAATAAACATTCAAACTAGTTCTGTCAAATTTTAATAAGAGGAATTTATATAGTAGTTTGTAGTTTCTTTGACTTAATAATTTCTAAACACACATCATTTCTACAATTTTAGTAGGTATCCCCAATCAATATTGGTTCAATACAGATTGTTACTATATTAGCATATTTTGTCAATATTTTGATTAAAATATTTCCATTGTGAAGGCCAAAAGCCTCGCTTCTAATGACTCATACGATGTGCCTATGTGTACGGTGATTATAGTACAGGATTTTTTTGTCGCATTTTGATTAGGTACCTACTAAATTAGTGTCTGTAATGAAAAAAGTTTAAAATTAAAAGCCACTGGACTGAGTATAATGGCTCGAGTTCACGTGCCACCATTAGCGTACATAGCGATTAACTAGCTCATTCGTGACATGATGAGAGATTTATATAAATGACTGTGAAATAAAGGCATTCCTTGTTTGTTTAATGATAGGTAGAGCAAAACATATCCCTACCACAGCCGCATTTATGTGTGATCGCCGCTAATGTATGCGGTGCAGATACTGGTGTTTGTTCAGTGATAATGATGCCGAGAGGACCCTGCGCGCGCACGTCGCTCTCTCTACTCACATTCTTTGCATAATCTGAACCACGTGCTAGCCTACCTGTACGAGGCTGCCGGTCATAAAAACCGGTGACGTCACTATCTGCTGTAGTATGTAGAGCAAGTTATCTGTGAATTTGATGGTGAACAGTGTTCGTACTCTGTGTGTGCGGTGGAGAGCGTGTGTGTGTCGGTGCGCCGATATGTTGTTGCATGGTAGCGGGCCAGTGAGAGGGGCTGTACAACGGAGACTCTCAGGTCCCTGCGGAGTTCCATGCTGTCCTGGGGCAGGGGCGGGGGCTCCGCAGGCAGCTCGAAGCCCATGCCCGCGGTCGCGTGCCACCAGCTGCAGTACTCGAGTGGCGAGGAAGCCGGCGGCGACGGCGAAGCTCAAGGCGCGCTCCTCGCGGGCGCCTCCGCCGTGGCTCGAAGACGACACGCCATAAGATTTAAAAGAAAATCTAAAATTGCCTTTAGAGTGATCAGGTCTGTAAGAGTTTAAGATATTTTGTTGTATGATTTATGGAGCTACAGCACGTAGTAAGCAGCTGGGATAACATGTTCTAGTTATCGTATACTACCTAAACATACTTATAGTATAAACCCCTACAGTGGTAACTCTAACCACAATATTGATTGTTTGTAAAAATGTCTGTTGATAATGTTCGAATGATTTTGTCCCCGATAACAATTATTAATCTGTTTAGAACGTAGCGCTAACCAGAACTTCGTCTATACGGCCTTTATTGTAAGAAGATCGAGGTCAATCAATCAATAGCCCACTTAACCCCACCGCGTCGTAGTACCTACCCATCCAAATAAGATAATGTTTACCTACTCTTAGCTACCTACGGCAACAATAGCACTAGATGGAACATTTCAGCGAGTAAATTAATTTATTCTGTAGGTATAAATCTTTTTTTCAACTGGCAGGTGTTAAGTATACCTAGGTCAACGTTACTGAACACATGCTCGTTATATAATCTTCTGCACATCGTCACAACAATTGTGATTAATCGTACATCTTGTAGCTTACGATGTAGTCAGATGGGCGATGTGAACTAAAGAGCGACATCCGGCAAAAAGCCAATTAGCATTCAAGACACGTGTGCCGGCCGCGGCGGCGGTGGCGGACGCGTCCCGGCAACAGGTACGAAACAAGCGAACCTACAACGTCACTACTATATTTACATCCTATTATAATGTAAAACATTTGAATAGTTTTAATTTTACACGTACCTACTCAGACTTTCCTTGCCTAAAACCGTGTAGTCCTGGATTTGATATCCAGATGGAGTACCATGACCGGTAGAATATCTGGAGACTGCGAAGGCCTAACCCTGCACAGAAACCGATGATAAGTATGTTAAAAGTTTACGAAATTCTTCACAGTTTGACCTAGTTTAATATTGTCCTATTAGGCAGGTAACTATTGAATTCATAGGAAGTTAATATACCTACTTACACACAAAAATGGAACCTTATACAACCTTTTAACGAACTAGGAAGGTTAGACCGGCCAAACCGAGATTGAGATTGAGCTTAATTATTTAATGCATACGAAAAGGAACGGATAGTTCAATTTACCGAATCAATTAGATTTCCTTTTGCAAGGTATTCGAGTCCAATCAATAATTCTGTAATGAGCAGAGGATATCAAAGGCTTCTAAATTGTTAACAAATCAATTACTGGCATTGATTGATGGCTAAGTAAATAGTCTGGATCACAACTTAATGAAAATCCCACGCGGCTTTCCATTTCAGCACGTCAACCAACGGTACACTCTGTACACAGAGAAAATTGCTAGTATGCATCATGCCAAATATTTCATTAGCCGAGTGAGAGTAAAGTGAACTTCAATCAAAGCGAATCGCGTCGGCTGCGGAACGTCCTCTATCGTGATGGAAAATTAAATTGTACGCTCGTTGTACGTTATTGAGCTGTTCGAGACTTCGAGCTACCACTCCAATTCCGAAATATCAAGTGACTCCCACTCGATGTCGTCTGTGCATAATTATTAATACCTGCCCGCTCCAATACCATGCCTGTTATACTTCACTTCATTGTCGATATTCATGTCGACAGTACGGACGCAACTAGCACACGTCTGTCTGTAACATCTATGGGTCCTATTTTATAGATCACAATCCCATTCTAAAGTGCGTTACGTCATTTTATAGATTGTCGCACTAAAGTGAACCGAATAGGACGTGAGGTAGATAATTAAAGCCTTTTTTCGGGTTCAGGTATGTTATAATGAGATTAGGGTGACCGACATAGCTCACAGGATTAGCACGCTGAAATGTCTCTCGGAGAACCGACAACCGTTGGAGCAAATGAGTGCTTGAGTGGAGACCGCGTCTAGGTAAGCGCAGTGTGGGACGCCTGCCGGCTATGTGAACTGCCGAATTGCGAAAGGCAGCTGGCAGTGATGATAAAAATAGCTAAAATTCGGGTTCTGTGGCGTTCACTAAAAGAGGCCTACGTCCAGTGGACGAGTACGCTCTGATGATGATAGTGTACGTTTTAAGCAGATACTTCTTAAGGAAACTTCACCTGTCTGCTTAGCTTCAGCTCTCTAGGACAAATCAATGAAAACACGGAAGAATGTAAGTCCCTTCCTAGATTCAAATGAAAGAATCATTTATATTGGACCTCATGATACGAGAGATTTAATGAAAAAAAGATAAATGACTATCCCGTATATAATGAAGACGAAACGCCGTTAATTTACTTATAAGCAAATTAATTTACAAAGACCCATTCGCAGTAAAGTGGCGCATGTAAGGGTAATGAAGTATTATGAAATTAATTTCGGCGGCAACAGATGGTGGTAGTGCGCTCCTAGTGAATGCCGTACCGCGTGCTGGCTTGCGGTTTCCGGCCGAGGCGGTGTCGCGCCGCCACCGCCGCCGCGCGCGTTGCCACTAACGACACCATTATGTGAACATTATAAAATACGAAACCGTGTGCTTGCCCGCTAAAATCGTACGGGTTTTATACATTTGTCTCGATGCAGCCTCGTACATTTTTGTAAAGATTTGAAACTTCGGTATTTAAACTCCCGAGAGGCTAAATAATACTAATAAAGGCTGAAAACTCACGGTTAGAATAAATTAAGCATATGGATCTTCTTAAGCTTATGGAGCTGCAACTACATACCGGCAAACTGTGGGTCTACATCCTGTAGGCCCATGGTTTAGTTTAGGCGGGGTCGTCCAGGAGGACACCCGTGCCTAAACCTTCGGGGAATATAGGAGTGATATTGTATCTGTGTGTGTAAAAGCTTAGGTTGACGTTTCGCGAAATATCAATTAATCATCTGTAGCTACTTTTTTGTGTAAAAATAAATATAAATTATAGTTTCGAGTAGATAAGTACCTACTGCAATTATTTTCCAGTTCGCTGCGTTTAGCAAAGGTCATCAATTTTTGCTATTGACGTCCTCGTTCCATTCTCTTTGTTCATTTTTTTTCCTTAGCATGCATGTAGTAATCATGCATGCAGCATTTAGCGTTGCTTTTGAATAAATTCCTATTCATATTACTTTACAACCAAAACTAATATTTGGTCTTCAATCTTCCTAAATCTATAAAAGAAGATACTGACAGACTGATTCACTGACTGATGATTCGCTCAACGCACAGCTAAAACCGCTGGGTTTACAGGCATGAATTTTGCACATTTGCATGTTCCTTAGGTGACGTGTGCACTAAGAAAGGATTTCGAGAAATAATTGATGAACGTCGCGGGGAACAGCTCATTCTCATAGATGATTATTATCTATTGTTTTTATAGAACTAGTTGATATATTATAATATATTAACTAAATACGACACAAAAAGTCTAATATCTAGTCTTATTTTTTCCTCGTACTAAAGCTATTATAAAGTGTTATTGAAGTGCATAAAAAGTGTAGTTAGGAAATTACGAGTACGTTTTTCGATACGTTTTTCGTCTTTGCGATACGTGTGCATTTTCCTAGGAAAATCTGAATACCTGTTTGTACCCTTTGTCACAGCTATTTTCTTTTGGATATTAACAGGTTAAGTACCAACTTTGTAAAAGCTAGTAAAATGCTTATTTCATTTACCTGTTTCCAGTGGCGTGCGGCACCTATGGTTAACGTGGCGTTATTAACTATTTTGAATCGTATTGTGTCTATTTCGAGGACAGTAAGAGTTAAATTTACGAACAAAATAACTTAGTTGTTAAAAAAACCGCTTTAAAAAGAAATAAATCAACTTTAAATTAAATCAAACCTGTCAATTATTATATATTACATTGAGGGCTTGTTTTATCAACTCCTAAGTTCCCATTAAATTACCTGGCAGATAATTTCATACAAAATTTGTTCAATTTTTTTTAATATCCGGCGGTTAGCGGCTGTCAGTCAAACAGGTCCTAATTCTCTTTGACTAGATTATTATTTATTTCGTTCTGCTTTTATTGCTTAAATTATGTAAATGCTTCAAACCGATCATGATCAAAATCCACTTGTACTTTTTAGTATACTTCTGTGAGAATAAGTGTATTAGGAACATAAAATACATAACATAAACACATGATACCCCAAGGACGAGCTCAAGGGCATCTTATAGGTACTTGTTCTCTTCTGCTTTCAAGACAACATTAACGTATTTTAATTGAAATTTATTCGTAAACGGTAATTGCTTGTGAATCAAACGTTGTATTATTATTTATTTATTTCTTACTTACAAATATCCTTACAGGCTATACCCAATGCGATATTGTAGCAAATATAATACAAAACAATCAATTTCTTAATACAAAATCATCAAATTATATTTGAATTTCAATCTATTTCTAACACAAACTAGTTTAAACTAACTAAATCTATAACCTACAATTTGATGATAGATAGATACGGTCTTAATATATTTAATTTCCTTTTTACGCACAATACAGCTGTAGCATACCTAAGGTATATAAGTAAAAGGAAAACTACTTAGGTACTGTCTACACTGACTTACTAACTGATTTAGTTTTGATCATAAACGTACCGGTCTTACTGCTGAAATACTTTAGCAGTGTAGTTCAAGCCGCAAATTTCAGAGGCAAACCCTATATAAAGATGGTAGAGCTTGAATGGGAAAAAAGCTGATGTCAAGTATTACACAGGCCAGGCTTCAAAAACGTACGTAGTGTAATGCGACAGCTCTCTGTGACATGTAGAGGTGCATCTACTTCTTCTTACTACTCCTTAACACTGTCACTTTCGGAATTCAGTCATTAGCTATCTACTTCAACCAACAAATTAATTAGTTCAAAACGATAACAATTTTATTTAGAAACATTATACTTGCTTATTAATCAAAGTAACGGCGATGTCATTTTAGCTGTGCTCAGCCGACGAGCCATTTCCTGCGACCAGCTGTGCCTGGCTCAATAAACACCCTCCCACCTCATAAAATACACTTAAAACGACCAATTAATCCAAGTAAATTAATTAATTAAGACACGGAGCTGTACCTTGGAATTTTTTACCCAGAAAAGAAGTACTTTGTCATCTTAAATGAATTAAAAACCAAGTCTCAGTTTACAGAATATTTAATATAATTTAAATATTTTATGATTATTCAATTAGCTTTTATTTTAACCTACCTTTATTTTAAGCCTAGTTTTAGTTTAGAATAATAACAATATTTAAATATTGTTCAATATTACACACCTACAATATTTATAATTGTAGGATTTATATATATTTTGATATATGTATGTATTATAGATGTAGGATGTTAGTTGAGATATGGTATATTTAATGTATTGTGAAATATTTGTGTATTGTGTACTTTAACATAAATTGTCCTGTATCAAAATACTGCACCATTGTCAACCCCATTTTCTGCTCTGTTCTGAGTATGTCCATCCTTCCTTAGGTTGCCTGGAAGAGATCGCGCAGTATGCGATAAGGCCGCCCATTGTATATTTGAATGTTTTATTGTATTTTATTCGGTTTACAATAAAGTATATATAAATAAATAGGTTTATTAGAACATTTTCGTAAATAAAATGCGAAAAAAATGGAAAAGGAATGTTTTTTCAACTACTACGAAAATTACTAATTACATATTATAAATTATTTAATTTTTGACTTTATCCACTGCAAGGTTTCGGATCACAACTAGCCATTCAGCTCAGAATTCATCTGCACTATGTAGTTTTATAGTAGGTAGTGGCAGGAGATGGAATGTCTGGCGTACTTAGGAATAATAGTTCTAGTTTGATTTACTTCACCGGATTCACTGAATTTTACCTCCGATTAAGTTCGTGGAACAGTGCCCACAAAAGATGAACTAAGTACGCAAGACTAATCTAGAAATTCATCGCAGCTAAATAACTCAGTGTCAAAGTAAATTAATTTAGTTGAGTTTCGTATTATTAGTGTTACATTTATAAAGCTTTACATCCAGCAGTACTTATGGTTTTTTAATTATATGTATTTTATGCTTTAAATGTGCTGTACTTAAGTGCGGGATTAATTAGTACATGTGTAAAGTCAACGAAAGAGATAAGTTACAGGCTGTGTGCAATCTCTTTCAGCAAAGATAGTGATGTACCATTTTTTTTTATGTACCAAAGAAACCCTTTGGTATATATGTATGTAATAATCTTTTTTGTTGACTGTATGTACGTACAGGAGTTTTTAATTATCATTTATTTTTACATGACATTACAATTAACCAATTAAAAAGTGCCTACAATTAGTTAATAACTTTAAAATATTCTGGCCTTATCTAAACACTGGGCAGTTAAATTTTCGCAAAATATTTTGAAAGTTATCAACGAATCAAATAAAAAACTCAACATCAAATATTACTAAATATTATCTCTTGTACAAACTTTCTAGAGATAAAACGTTTCATTTATTTATATTTCTGGGAACTTAGTTATAAAACTCAGTATGCTTTAGGTTTTGTGTCAGCTTGTTCATATTCAGGGCTTCTATTATGCCAAAAAGTTTTAGATTTAAGAGATTATTTGTTTCGTCATTCGCATTCCAAATTTAGATAGACCTCCTTTCTCTCTCAACAAGTTTATGTTCTCCTTATTTTAAAAATTAAATAGCATACCGAGTTTCTCCTCTAACATGGCTTTGATAAATTGATCCCATCAACCATCAAGTAACAAAATGATCTGGTAATCATTTTCGACAGGTTCTATATTGCGCGGTAGCCTTCAAATTATGGCTAAAATGAAAGTTGAGTCACCGCAATGATTCACTTTGGGACGTATTTTCAGGATTAAAGTACTTTGATGCATTATTCGTTTTTATAAGTATTAATAATAGTTTAAATACCTAATGACATTATGATAGCATGGTAACACACATTTTTATGAACACGGGTGGGGCCTTAGGCTGATATTCAGAGATGAAACTAAGCATATACTTAGGCTTCCGTATGTCAATTTGTCATACAAATTTGACATGCGGAAGCATTACTTTACGCTAAGCATCGTCTCTGAATATTAGCCTTATTGACCTATAATTTGTAAAAACCTTTAATTAGAACTTACATCTTATTAGTCGAAGTTTAAATTTTTTGAGTTTACTAAAATAAACTTTGTGGTAGGATACAATACATTAATTGCTCTATCCAATTATCGATCAGTATCAGTATTTTTGGCCACGTGGGTATCTATACAAATTATGGTAAATATAGTTATACTTATTTCATCACAATATGACGTTGATAGCTGAAAAAAGCACGCCGTTATTAGGAATATTTACCTACCATGTTTGTGAGACGGATGTTGAAAATTGGTTTTGTCGTTTAGCTTTTATTGGTGGTATATTGTATGGACGCCGTGTCAAAAAGGACAGATCCAACGGTCTGTTGAGGAGACATTTTTACTCTTTCGTAATTAAATATAACTTTGCACTGACAAATATGAATTTTTGATTCGTAGGTATGTTATTGCCCACTTACGCCTAAAACCAGTCTTTGTGTAACAGCACGTAATTCTCGCATCTTTTTCGTGTACTCGAGTAGGTATAGTTACCACTAACACATACAAATAAATCTAAGATCGCACAAATATAAGCCAACCTCTGTCGGTTGTTTTTTTAAATTACCAGAAATAAAACTTTCTAGGTCGTCTAGTTTATAGTTCGATACTTTGTAATGACTATTTTAAAGTAACTTTGCACGGTGTATACTATCAGATATCAGACAGAATGATATAGATTGTTGCATTGAAATTATTGTACATGCCTGACATCTTTTTAGCGGTTATAATAACAAAAAATAATTAATGCAGGATAATTAACATTTAGTAGCAATATTACATTGGTTACTTAACTAGTAATTTATAATTACTAATTTGCATTTTATAAACAAGTTCTCAATAAGTTATGTACTTATAAGGCTTATCTATGAAGGTCATGTTTATTATGAAAATAAATATGTATGGAGCTGCGACATGTCGCAAGTTTGACTATACAGCGTGGGGTTCTGTTCTGGGATCGATTCCCCGACTAGATCGAGTAGTGTAGATTTTTCTGTGAAATTCATAGTAGCAGCTGAGTTTTTATATTTATAGGTTAGCCTCCTAGCTTGAAATAATTAGCTTTAAGCGAATACAATACATACTGAATTTGGTAAAAAATACAAGGAATAGTGAAAACAGGGAAACGCAGGCGAAGATGCGCACGGGTCTAGCGACCCATGCGCATCTTCACGTATAAAATAAAAATCTCGATAATCATTTATCGGTCAACTGTGAATCTACATTAGTGCATCCACACCTTTTTTTTTTGCGTCTTGAAATGCTTTATGCACCGTCACGCCGCCCTGGGGAAGGCGGCGCGGTGTGTGGGACTCCATCCTGGACGGGACGTATACCCACTAAAACCAGACGGGTGGCCGCCTCATCACCATTCAGCCGGGGTGCGGGAACGTGTTGACATTCTTCCGCGACCCCGGCGGTGACGGGCCGCCTATGCGGCCCCCGGCTCTTTTGGGAGGGTGCGTAAGGTGTGCACCCTCCTCTCCTACCAATCCACTGAGTGGGACGCGGCACACTCCGACCGCATCACCTACTCGGGCCTAGTGCTGGGCGACAGACTTCCCCAAGCCTGCCGCCCGTGGCCTCTTTATGGTGGTTGGAACAGGGCACGGTTTGCTCTGTTCCTGCGCCCAGTGCGTCGGGCGCGGATTGGTTGGGCTGCGGCAGCGGTCTCCCGTTCCCGCTCCGCGGCCTCCTTCTGCGAGATGACGTCCTCGCAGAAAGAAGCCATCGCCTCCCAGGCGTCAGCGCTGCCGACCATGGCGCTAGTTATGGCCGGCAGCGAGAGGTCTCCGCCGACGGCAGCGCGTAGAACATGGCGCTGCTCCTCCCAGGCCACACACACCTCAAGTGTGTGCTGTGCCGTGTCTTCGGGACAGTCCGGACAATGATGGCACCGGGCGTCCGGCTCCCTCCCGGCCACGCGGTACAGGTACTTGCCAAAGCACCCGTGCCCTGACAGCACCTGCGTGAGCCGGAAGGTCAGTACGCCTTGACGCCGGGTCATCCACTCCTGGAGGACTGGCCGGACTGCCTTGATTATGTTGAGGCCAGCCGTCGGCCGCGAGAGTCGCTCCCTCCACTCCTCCAATGCCTCACTTTGAAGTCTGGACCTATAGTACGCCAGCTTCCTTGGGGCGATATCTTCCCCGCGCTCCTCCGCGCTAGTGCATCCACACCTTGGCTTAACCTTGCGGCGACTAAAACATTTTCCTTTGGGAGACGGGAGCGTCGGGAGCATATTGCTAACTCCACTTGGAACAAGTGTAATACATATACATAATTATACTTATTACACTTTCTATTCACTAATAAATTCCTCCTTTCTACACTTTCTATTCACTAATAAAATCCTTAACCAGTGTTTTAGCAGCTACTGTTACAAAAATAGGTCTCTCCATTGTTGAATATATTACATAGAACGCCCACATACCTCGTATAGTCAGTTACTTTACAATTTGAATATAGTGTATGCGGGCGATATAAATAACACGATGTATTGGAAAACTGTCGGGCCGACCGATTTTCGCGACTTGCTGCAAAATCAAAGCAAAGCAAGCTTTCAGATCTGATGAAAAAGAGCTGTGCGATATGAAATTGCTATCTTCAGGCGGCATGTTAGCGAACAGACAGATCTGCAAGTCAATGCGATGCTACAGTTCCATTTAATATTTGATATTCGTACACACGGCTACAATATCTACAATTTTCCAGTTTGAGCTGACCTCTCGTTGACCATACCCTTTTTGTATAATGAGAGGATAGTTTATTGTTACATTATGCACTTATAAATATATAACCGTGAGTATTCATTCATCATTTAGGAAAATGAAAATGTCGATTTAACGATTTTATTTCTCAAAGATTTCTTCAAAACTGTCAGGCAATCAAAAGAAATTATAAAAGTACATAACTTCTTAATTACATAATTAAAGGTTTTAAGCAAAGGACTTTGAACAAAGTGGGTGTCTTTTAATATTAGGTATTATTGGGAGCCACACAAAGAGAAATGAAAAGTTTTAATGTGAAATCCATGGGGTATAAAAAATTGTAGGTAATAACGTCTGGACAAAAATGTGTAAATAATATAGTCTTCAAGTAAATATATCTTAATCTATATTGATATCTAAATAAACATACCATACCATCGAGCCTGTATGCCCTTAGGCGGAGTTGTGCACAGTGTATACTCACTCATAGCTCGTGTATACTTTAGCTCATATATTAAAAAGGGCTTGTCTAATAGGTACATATGAGCTGCTGCTGAGAATTACATAGATAAACTCAATAACACTGCTTGGCCAGGAATCGAGAAAACTCGACCAAAACGTCACGCTCAACACGCAAAATCATCTACTTAGGTATCCAAAAGTTACTTCACAAAGTAAACTACTGAACTGATGGTTTGTTAAGTGAACGAATAATTAACATTACATTAATTAAACGACATTAAATACAAAATTGAATTGAAAATAATGGATAACTTAATGTCATGGAAATTATATAATTAAAATAATAGGCCAATTAATTTCTTGAATTGTTTGATTATTACTTCATCACTATTAATTTACTAAATTAGAAAACTTGGGTACGGGACATTACGGGACAGGAGAATGGGAAAGATTTAAGTTATAACGTTGTTATACTATCACGCATGTAGCCCAGGCTCCAGCCTCTGGGAGAGCAGCACAATTTGCCGTTAAGATGCACTGTCATGCGATAGGTGGCGAGCCTATTGTTATTCAAAAAGGACAATTATTCAAGACTTTGAGATGCCACAGAGGTTCTCTAAAAAAAATACCCAAAAAATTACCCATTATAGTCACCACGCGTAGGATAGGTGGCGACTAGGAAGGAATAGAAAAATAGTTTAGTAATAATCACAATAAGTTGATTCATTACCTAATTAAATATAAACAATTTAGTATTGTATTTTAAATATTTAAATTAATTCTAATTTTCTAGTAGATAACGAGAAGAGCTAGCCTATTCTTTCCTAGGCCGGCAACGCACTTGCAACAGCTCCGGTGTTGTGGGTGTCAATGGGCGGTGGTGATCATTATAGCATGAGAGCTGATAACCCATTCGAAGAAGGTGTTCTATGCCCTAGGCAGCTTGAAAGCATTATAACTGTGTAATTTCAAAGTTAGTGATACTGAAATCGAGAGTTTGGCTACAAGGTAGCGGTTATTTTGATACTGCGCAGTATACGAATTTTCTTCAAAAAAAATCGTTGAAAAAATATGTTTAAGGCACCATGAAGTTATTATAGTTTTTTAGTTTAACATTCGCAGATTCCAAATATCACATTCCCAGACTGTTTAGACGGTTATTAAGTACAGACAGAGCGTACCGAAGTTGTAAAAAAAAAAATCTGCGCAAAAAACATGTTTTAGGCACGCTGAAATTTTTATAGCACATTGATTAGAACTGCCTTAAACACCTTCTCCGAATGGATTACCAGCTTTCAGGCTATTACCATCAGATGACCCACTTGCTATGTTTGCCTCCCTTGACTATAAAAAAATCTCGTAATGAGAACCCTTTTACTTTTACATACCGTATAAAATCAAAAGCTAAAGTGTTATTCATGTGATATCTTTAAGGTAGGTACTTAAAGATATCACATGAATAACACTTTAGCTTTTGATTTTATACGGTACCTTTTTACTTGAACCTATGCTGCGAAACTGTACATTATTTGAATTATTTTTAATGAAGGAAAAAATCGGCGGGCGGGCAGGGTTCGAACCTGCGCCTTCTGGTTCGGTACACCAGACGCTCTGACTACTAAGCCACCGCTCGCCCTGCTCACCAGTCGAAATCTTCCTCCACATTCTAATTTACGTCTTACGGTGACGTAGCGCCATCTATTGTGAAGATGCTTCACAACCTTGTAATCTTAGCATGGAAAATGCTTAAAAAATACAAAAAAAAAGATAATTATTTGAATTGTTAAATGTATGCAAATATTATGTAAGTAAGCGATAAATCTCTCAAGTACTTCGAGTGCAGACGCGCCAGCACCTAATAACAGTTTATTTATTATTGTAATTATTTATACACATATTAGTCACACAAACATTGATGTCTTCAAAATTTATACAAAATGCTACGTAGAAGTTCTAGACTAGGGTCTTGAACAAAATAAATGTTTATGTAGACTGTATTTGTCTACTACCTTCTTGTACCTAAGCCTAGATCAGACAGTCTGTGTTTATTTATTTACGAAGCATTAACTATAAACAACTTCTTTAAAGCTGATGTCACAGTAGCTACAACATGTTGACGCTATTGGCAACTCAAGAACATTAGGTATATGGGTGACTATTGTGGAAATGTTGTGAGTAATAAAGTACATACTATTATGTTAGCCGTTTAGGTAGGTATTTGTCCGTTTGAAATGACTACTAAATCAAGTGCAAATATCCCGTATGAAAAGACAGTCGAAACTCGTAGCAAACTATTCAACAACATTTGAAAAGCACTTGTAAGAAAGATATAATTAGATAGGTATTTTTTTCACCAAGCGTAGTACATGTACCTACTTAAAATTCCTGCAAACAATTAAACTTAATTGGAAAATGATACTTAACGCCTAGGTGATACTGACTAAAGTAATTGTGCGACATTAATGGAACTAGAATTGAAATCAGAAGGACTAATATAACGTTTAAATAAAACGTTCGCTTAAATGGTGACTGTCGTGTGACGCGGTATAGTCGTAGGTGTGCGCGCGCGCCGAGCTCACACATGTCTTGTCCCAGCCGCGGAATCACCGGCTTATAAATATGACGCGTTGACTACTTAAACTATCGCGAGAAGGATCTTCGAAGCACGTACCGTAAAAATGCAACAGTGAACACAGCACGTTCAGTGAAGTGCATCGAGACTCGAGAGCGCTCAGCTGTCGCGCCGAGTCCGCGGGGCCCGCTGATGCCGCACGCCAGGCCTACAGTCTCCGTGGTCGCGCTAATCGCTTAGTCACGGCGCATGCCGCCTCACTTGCGCACCACAACATCTGTGATAAAATGTACTTTACTTCTACTCTAGTGATAAATATGTGAAGTTAAGTGAACAACGATGGGTTTTTTAGATGGTGTATCGTTTTCTGTGTTCAAAAAGTGTCCTAACCTCAAACTAAAAAGAAGATGCAAAGGACGAAGGTAAACAAAAATCGGGATTATCCTCACATGTTGGATATTTACACAATACACCGCAAAACGTGTTATTTATCGACCAATATCAAAGCTATAACAACTAAATTTATATTGTAATAATCTATTTAAGTATATATAATATCTCTAAGACCTCATATACAAGGAAGTATTATATCGATATACCTACCTGCTCGTGTGTGTATTATTTATATATACATATACATACAATTCACAGTAAACAAACAATCATAACAATGTCATTTACATCATTGCACAAGTTTAAACATTAACAGTTTTCCGTTCTTACATGTTTTAGTCAATATATTATTAATTTGCCATTAAATTTTAATTTATTACAACATTTGAATTTAATTCATGTTACTTAAAGTGTTAGTATAAATACGGCAGTGAGATGAAATCGGTAGTGTGTTATCTAAGATAAGGTGCCTTGTGGTAGGTAATCGCAACAGATCTGAACGTCATAAGTACTTGTTTAGATAACTGTTTCTGCAAATCTAGAACAATGTCTTCACCTATCTGTGTTATTATTAACTACAGATCGCGTTGTTGTTCATTGTTTATTGCACTTTACGTTTCCGAACGTTGTAGATGTGTCCTTGACGCACGGTTAATTTGAAATTAAGTTTTGTAAAACAAACAACTGGTACTGGTAAACGATGCTATTTTTATTGTTCTACGCTCATGACAAAATCATTTAGGCCATTAAACTTGAATGTTCAATTCCTAATGTACTTTTAATGGCAATGCTATCAGTTTCGATGTTTTGTAATTGTTTCTACTTTATAAATGGTGTCGGAAACAGATTGTGATAGTCATCTGTGGTCAGGTGTTTCTGTTGACACAATTGCTAGTGGGTAAACTAAACGCTGTAACTGCTCTCTGCTTCATCGAGCATGTCACCCTTGAACGACATCTTAGCGTAACGTGACACAAACAATGTTATTATTTTACCTCATTCGCAATATTTCAGTTTAGAAATGTCTGACATTGTAAGTTTCCGTATGCAGCTACATTCGTTACTTCCTTTATTATGTAAATCTAAATTTGTAAAGTACTTTTACAGATTTTCAGTTATGCGAAATAGCATATTGAAATAATAAATTATATTAATTATACCCATAACGCATGTTCATAGCCGTTAAATAACTATCTAATATAACAATGTCATTAATCAAAGCAATATACATTATACAGGGATATGGTTCCTTTTATATTTAAATTAAAAACTAACTTTCGTTATCATTGTCATCATAAAGTAGATATCGTATTATCACGCCAGCACTAAACTGGCTTAATTTATTTAACTCCTGTGAGAGAGTAAGTTACCGTGGCACATATAGGCAAAGTTACGTTTTGATCCTGCAACTATGTTTTATTCAGTTACCTTTATACGTACCTATGCGACATACGATTGTACTGCGGAACCCCGGCAGCGTGCCGTGACGATGAAACGGATCGGTAACTTTGAATAGGAGACTCCAAAGTTACCTTTAAACACCATGCCGTAGGGTATACAATCCTTTAAACGTCATAAAAGAATTAAAATTAACACAAAAAAGTCCGTTACAAGGGCTAAGCCAAATTGTTTGCTGAGTGCGATGTCGGCTCGTTATTTTTTTTCAATATCTCCAGTGAAGGGTTTTATTAATCATGCGTGAAATAATTTAATTTGCTTTAGTAATTTTGTATTGCGTCCGTGATAGCTTAGGGGTATGACCACTGGACTGCCAAGTCAAAGGTCTCGAGTTCGAATAACATTAGCTATCTGCGAGTGAAAGTTTTGTCAAAATCGATCCAGCCGTTTCAGAGATTAGCCGGGATAAACAGACAGACACAGACAAAAATTAAAAAAAATTATGTTTTTTATGTAATTTTACCATGTTCAATTATCTATTTAGTGAAAACCTGCCATGTTGATTTAAAAATTACAAACAGACACTTCAATTTGATTAATCGATACTTCTCGATTGATCGATACCATCACGATTCACCTAAACTTCAAAAGCTATCATCTAAACTTTAAAAGCATTCTGATCTATGAAATCCTTCTTGCCTCCCCCTTAAGTGTGTTAGGGTCGGCTTCTAGTCCAGCCAGATACGGATGAATACAAAATAATTATATATATTATCCGTATTTTACACGAAGCGAAAGCCACTGCCATCACACCTCGACAATTCAATTTCTGGGCAATATCGATATCCTATAGATAGACTGATTGTCAGGCTTTTTGGGCTTCTGATTTACACTAACGAACTCGTTACGTGCTCTTCAAGCTACATACATTATCTTGCTTTGCCTAGACAACGGTTACCTGGAAGATATCGCAGATACCGATAAGGGCGCCCATATGTCTTCAAATACAAAATGCTCTGTAGTTTGTATTACCTATGTTTAAATGAACACTCATTTACAGACGCGCAGTAGCGCAATAAAACCTCTACCTATCGTATAACCTTGCAGATAGGTTGATCAGCGTAGAGCCACGAGCCCCTGATATTGCACTCAATATTTATAGTCTATGACCAGCATTCCGCCAATCTCTACAATCTTAACACTGGCCACGATGACTCACAATTATAAAATGTGGATATATAAGCTCCCTTTAATCCGTTTGCGTCACACACATGACATCAGACTGTATAATAGAAATGGAAATAATCCTACGTGATAAAAATTACAAAATCTGAGCACGAATGTCACTTATTTAGACGAAATAACCTAAAGGAAATCTATAAGAAAATCAGCTAAACTTGGTATTCTGGTTTTGTAATAGTTTATTAGTTTTTATACGCATCATGAAGATGATGAGTTGATTAGCTTTCAGGTTGTTTATAAATAACAGGAAAATTGGTGTATTTTTTCTGTTTTATCCGCAATGCGTGGTAGGTATTATAGCCGGTAATTAGGTTAACCTTTTTTAAAGTGAAAGGTAGTTATTTTAAGTCATAGGTCAAAGTCGAATATCGAGTTCGGAAGGATGCCCCATATAAGTAGGTACAATACTTAACCATATTAAAAATTGACATATTGAAACGACTTATGCACTCCGTATATATGGAATGGATAAGTCATATCTACGAGGTGGGTGGATGACGCATAAAAAGTTTAAAACAATTTATATTGTCTAATTAAAATATTATAATAATTTTAATAATTATAATAATTCTTTATTTGCTCTTCGTTTTTCAATTTTCTCCTAATCTAAATTTGACTAAATCAATTAATAGGTACATTTGTAAGAGATAATATTGCTACGAGTAGGCACAACAGTTTTGGATAGTATTATCATTCGATTTCGAAAAACTACATGCAATGTTTATGCGGCGCTACTAACGAAGCTAGTTTGCCTAGCCGTGGCAATTTTGTGCTCGTACTCAATAAATATACCTACCTGAGCGAAATGGTGTAATTTGTTCACGGGACCGAGTACTCGGATGCGCAAACATATTGTATTTATAGAGTTATAATATACCTAAGTTTAAAAGACCAGGCACCTAGTCTTTCCTTGCAAAAGATAAATAAACAACAAATTACATGTAAAGTAAACTATGTAAATTGCGGAATATCCGGACCCATTTTCAATTTGTTCGATTTATCGCAATCATGACTATTGGGTACCTAAGGGACCCTCTACTAGACATCGAATTGGTTGAATAATCGAATAACCCGGCAAATTCAATATCCTGTAGGTGCCCTTTTATCTCGAGATTCTGTGTCCACCCAAGCAAAGGATCTAAACAATTCGTGAAATCCCAACGAATGACAGAACAATAAAGTTATTTAGAATGGATTACCTTAAATTAACACATCATAAATTATTCATGCATGGATAATTGGGTAAATTAACAAATTAAAATATTGTTTTATTTCACATACATAAGCACTATACTCGTATTTTCTACACAGTCGGTTTGTATGACTGCGGCTGATTTTTAACCTCATCTTAAAGGCTGGAAGCCATTAACTTTACTTTTTTTCTTACTAACACACAATATTTAGTATTCACCTCTGTCAGTTGAACAACATGATATATTATGATTGTTAATTATTACAAATCATAAAAGAGAAAACAATTTAACATCGGACAATATTTCACGGTATAGAGATCATTGAACAAATACGTTGTTTGTCAATCATTGCGTAATAACAGCTCTTTGTTTACCAACACGATTGACGGAACTGCAACACTCGACATGTACCGTATTTATGAATGAGTGATGTCATGTATACAGTTTGTAAAATCATCATTGATAAATGCGAAAGTGAAAAAACTTGAGAACCGTTATTTTTCTAAACGGCACTATAATCACAAATTACTCATTCTAATTTATTTAGCAATTAATCACAACCATTTGAGCAATATATCAAATTATCATCACAGACTAAAATGTTTTATGATATGACTAAATGAATGAATAAAATATGAAATAATATTTTGACTCGTCCGATAATGTCAAAATATTTGTCTAATTATTTGAATTATAACAACATGACCGCTGTTTTGTTGATGTTGTTGTTATTTTGTTGTTGCTTTACACCCACAGTTCGTCCATCATGTATGTTGTTAGGTTCTATGTAACGCGAGTCCATTTCCATTTACCGCATTACTCCCACGCGCCGTTTGTGCACTGTAAAACGTGAAATGTTCCATTTCCACAATTGTCTCGATTTACACAGGATAACAAACTACTGATACGCTGTGTTTGTCGAAAATGTGTGACGACCCACATTGCAGGCGGCGGAATACCTGCTAAAGATTGTGTGCTTTACTGATACAGATGTTCTTTACACTGAATGTTTGTGCAAATGTGCATGTGGTGTGTATATGTTGGGACTTTAGGTACTTTGCTTATATTCTTAGTGTCCTATGTATGGAATGAAAATAAACACCAAGTGATTAATGTAAAAATTAACTGAGTAGGCAAATAAAAGATTGCCCAATTTGTTTACATATTAAATTCCCCAATGGCAGATTTCCACAACTGAAACTTTTTTAGGTAGGTGTCATCCCTAAACTGCCGCTAAAAATATCCGAGCAGAAAAAACATATAGCACGGTATTCAAGCGCATTTAAATGTGATAATGCCAAGTAAGTATATAATTTCTGCTAGCGAGGCGCAGACCAAGAATGGAGATTAATCCATTTGAATACCTGGCCTGTAATTTAATTAAATCACTGTGTACTGCAGTGGAGCCCCAACCTTGTCGCAGTATATGCAAGCCGGTTGTGTCGAGTGAGATGCCTCTGCGCAGAACCGGTTCGCCTACATGCTGTAGCTATTAGCACACAAACGTCTGCAATGCCATTGACGGCAAGCTGTTATACAACATACCTACTGTTAATTTGTTAGATTCATGTTATTTGTACGTTGAACTTCACTTTACATGTATATATAAGTTTACATTACATGTTATCGAGCAACTACCATCTCTCGCATGAGCTTGATATTGATATTGAATACATTGTGTGAATGATTAACTTGGAGAATATTATAGGTACTTCAGACGGAGCTATTGTGATCTATCACTTCTATCAGACATAAAACTCCAATAACACATTCTAACAATCCAGAATCGCCCAGGCAGATAAACTTACATTCTACTTCGGTTTAATTAAGACATCAATCCACAATATCGTCAGACGCGAAGATCTCGATAAGAATAAAAATATTGCGAAAGCAAGATTTTGCTATAGTAATATATTGTACCGATAAATACTAAAATGTATTGAAATGCTGGTAAATTTAAGAACGGCGCTATAGATTTGGTTATTTTGTTTTCGTTTTAAAATTTTCGTTATAGGTCGATTTAGGTTGTATGGAGGTAAGAGAAAAATTGGAAGAGTGCTGGAAAATTTTAAAATTAAATAGTGTTCATAATTTTTGGACAATGAAACTTATGAATTTATTCATTACAGACAGTTCCAGTTAATTATGTTTAGTTGATACGCAAGTTTGCATAATAAATAAAAGGTGTTGCTTTAACGTATTCACACCAATTTGCGGTCTTAGGTAAATGAAGGGTAATCTCAGAATTAATGAAGATTGACTGAAAGGTAAACGGCAATGTAGTTTTTTTCGTAATGCCAAACTTTGGCGTCTGTAAATATTTATTTTTTCCCAGGAAGCTTATGTTTCTAGCAATTGATTTAAAATAAGTACAGTCTTATATAATTTAATGAGTATTTTTCCTCATCGAATTTCGGTCATTGATGTAAAAAATTAGAATTTCCGGGAACAGAACGTCCTTTGATATTAACATAGGTTCATTATCATATCAAAACAAAAAATAAAATGGTCATTTTTGTTTGATTTGACGACGTTACGTCGGCTTTTCTCCCTGAAAAACAACCATTTTCTGGGACATAAGTATGTTTCCTATATCTTCTGGTTGGCAGTTAGTTTTATCTGTGCCAATTTACAGCATCATCGGTCGGTTAGTAGTAGTAGTAGACATAAAAAATATCAATTCCAAAAATATTTGTAACATACCTAAGTACCTACCTGTTTTAGGTGATAATAGGAGGCGATACCATTGGTTCAGTCCGTACTGCTAACAGTTCACTTCTCGACCTGAGAATTGAAAACCTGATGGTGACCTTGTGACCACTAGACCAAAAAATAATATAGAGCCACCAAGCCCTTACCATTCTTTTTCTCTTTTTTCTTTTATACATGGGTATATTGGCTGTTTTATTTATAAATGGACATTGGATTAATGTGTTATTTTACTACAACAAAGGAGCCTTTGTTATTGTTAGTCGATCGAGGTCGTCCATATAATTGCATGGAGCGTGGAGAAAACAAATAGCCGTAGACACAATTATTATAGCCGTGCATGATTAGCTGCATGCTCGGCGACCGCTTTAATTGCCCGAGGTAGTTTGGTTCGTTCGTACGATGACTTGAAAGCACAAACTCCCGTTTTAAATCTCAAAAAAGCGAATAAAGCATAAAGCATTCGTTAATCAGTACCTATGGAAAACCAGTGGATAGTTAATGCACAACGGTGAGACAGTTTAAGCACTATTTAATTTTATTCAGGAAACTAATATAAAGCTATTATGTTTTGTAGTTAAATGTAAATTATAAAATGGATTACCTTCGTCGCTGGAAGCATAGCTGCAGATTTCATACGTTCGATTAGCTTATTTAGTAGGTACCTACGTGTTGTGTATCTCAGATAGGTGGGTACATCATTCGGGTGGACGCGTCCTACTAAATGTTACGGGGGGTGTACATAGTCGTTGTGATGTCGTTGTGATTGTGATGTGGTGTTACTATGGATATCACTAATCAGAAATACTATTTAGCAGCAGGGCGCCTTGGGAGTAATCTCCCCCCCAGGTTTATAGTCAAGCAGGTTACAGGAAAGGAATCTGTATTACACTTGTCTTCTGGTAGATGGTGAGTAGTGTAGTTTTATAATGATTATAGGAATAGATAAATTATTGCAATGAACAAATAAAATATCTTGGGACATTTTTACACAGCACCATCTAGTCCCAAACTAAGCAGAGCTTGTACTATGGGTACTAGAGAATGGATATAATACTTATATACTTTTTTTTTTTGTAAATATATAGAATATATAAGAAACACCCAGACAAACACAAACACAAGTTCATCACAATAAATGTTTGTGTCCCTGTGGGAATCGAACCCACGACCTCGTGATTAGCAGTCCGGTACTCGAACCACTAGACCACAGACGTCGTCAAATGACAAATGGAATATTTATGAGACAAAAACAAACCCAAGAGCACTGTAAATCAAAATACATTTATTTTCAAATATGTCAAGGTGGAGGGTTCACAAGCAATTTACCAGTTACGACATAGATACATTTTACACGCGGACGGCTGTGTCGATCTTGGGTACTGTCGCGTCAGACTTGAGCGACTCGCAGCGGCAGCACCGCCAGCTGTTCCTGCTCGGCACCAGGTGCTCACTGCTCACGCACTCCAGGTGGAACTGTGACGCACACAGGCTGCACTTTATGGAGGCGCAGCCCTCCATTGTACGGTTACAGAAAGCACAATCCATCTCTCCTAATTTTACTGTAAACAAAAAAGGATCCTTTAGAGTATCTGCTTCATAACTGGTTCCTAGTGACGTCTTCGTATGAAAATAACTACATTCACTTACAATATTGCAATTCACTTTAGAAAAATAACAGTACTATTATCTAGAATTAGGCTTTTTATCAGTTGTTGGAAACTATTTTTAATTTTTTATGCGGTTTTAGGTAATTGAGTGTATTTGGTGTGACTGAAAAATTCAACTGAAAAAACAATCGTTGACAGTTAATATTCTTTTCTTTTCATTTATTCTTTTATTCTTAATTTAAAACAGATTAGCGGTAGAGTTTGTATAATATAAATTTGGCCAAGCACGAACTAAATCTGCTTCTTCGAGTGAAGAATACAGTTCTGCAAGCTTATCTGACCCGGTGACAGTAAGTAATTGGGACTAACGTCGCCCGCTTTGAACATCGTCATTCTGATTAAGTCCGATGGGTTCAGCTCAGTGTTTCCATTTTCTATGTTGTTTTGTATGCTTCTTGTTTCTTCTTCAATTATGACAACAACAACAACGCTTTACAAATTTAAATACACGATCTTTAACATTTATAGGATGCCTATAAATATTTCTTATGCCAGGACTTTTTCCCGTAGTTCGGTGGACACCAGCATGCCTGAGAAATTTTCTCCACGGCTTGTGAAATTTGCCAACCCGTGCTAGTTCTGCGTGGAACCGTGCAACTAGTTTGACTTTTCAAAAGTATTTTTAATGAAGGAAAAAATCGGCGGGCGGGCAGGGTTCGAACCTGCGCCTTCTGGTTCGGTACACCAGACGCTCTGACCACTAAGCCACCGCTCGCCCTGCTCGCCAGTCAATACAATAGATGGCGCTACGTCACCTTAAGACGTAAATTAGAATGTGGAGGAAGATTTCGACTGGCGAGCAGGGCGAGTGGTGGCTTAGTGGTCAGAGCGTCTGGTGTACCGAACCAGAAGGCGCAGGTTCGAACCCTGCCCGCCCGCCGATTTTTTCCTTCATTAAAAATAACTTGTAATCTTAGCATGGAAAATGCTTAAAAAAAAAAACACAAAAAGATAGTTTTCAAAAGTACCTACTTTATGGTCTTATTCGAAATGGAAGGTCACTGGGAGTCGATGAATGCAGACGGTACCAAACAGAATATAGGTAACGCTAAAGGGCAGCACATAACCGGCCCTTGTGGAATCTATGCAGTGGACCTCTTTTAGCTGACGTGATGATGATTAAGTATTTGTATGAAAAATTATTTTCATATATTTATAGTTATTTTTATCGAATTTGAGTGTCATATTAATTAAATTCGATAATATTAGCCACATGTTATGTCTAAAACAATCAGGAAAATGCCGTGAACAGACATTTTTGCTGTTGACGGCATGGTATTTAAAATAAAATACCCGGATTATCTCTACCTGGGAATTCTTTAATACAAAAATCCAATTACACCATAAAAAACCTCAATCAAGACTCTTCACCTTGACCTTTTTTTGCCTTGTAGGTATCCACACCAAAGGTTTTCTTAAGGCAGAGACGTAATATCTTATTGATTTACGTTCAGCACTAACTACCTGTGTAACCGCGTTGACAAAGCTTGACTGGGTAGTTTGGAAGAAAAAAAATAGTTTCTCTTATTAGTATATAATACTTAGTATATAATCTATAAAATTAAAATACTTAATAATACTAACCTCTTCTAAATATGCGTCTTTCAAGTAAGTATTTGAAATAGAAATGTGTTCATTAACTTCTTATCGAAAGGCCAAATACAGAATTATATGTACCTAAGTAATTTTTAATATAACGAACTTCTCATACCTAAAGAGATTTAAATTAAATGGCCTTGTTAAAGGTTAACTAGCTTCAAAATGGTCAAGCTCGCCAGTAGTTAGTTTTTTTATATCTACATAAGATCGATTGCATTAACACTTAAAAAGCTTCCGCGAGCTATGCCACTAGCTCAAGTTAATTAATACACACAATATTATTCACACACAGTCCATTGCCGAATTGATATGTACCTACCTACATTTCCTACATAGGTATACATTCATGGCCAATATTAGCTGCAGCGTTTATTTACTAGATTAATCTTGTGAGACAAGCCACTCCGTTTCTCACTATAATTATGATTACGGCTACTCAGCTGCAGACGCATAGCCTCCGTCCTTCCTGTGGGCTTTGCTTGAGATTACACGAGTTCATTAAACTAAGACACCGCTAATATACGTTTTTCTTAGAAGCTACATATAATGTAAACTTCAACATCTTTCACGTCCACTGAATTAGTTTGAGCCAAACTATTCATGTTATTTAATAGTCCAAACTTTTAACAGTCTGTAAAATCCACAAGTTTGACTCTTTTGTTGATGCTGTGCTATGATACAAATAGTTTATCGATTGGATCTTTCTTGGATGCAAAGTCGATATACCTCTAAGTTCGGAAATAGATAGTGCTACTGCAGGGTGCTGCAGGTCAAAAGTCTCCCTCTTCCCTTTTCCTAGATCTCTGTTTAAATTTTCAATAACAAATCCAAATTTATCATATTTATTATTCACTAGAATATTACATCCAAAGTGATAATAAACAAAACGTTAAATAATCTCCTTTAAAGCTGTCATTTCGATGTCGACACCGGAGAAAATATTTTAAATTAGGTCGTTCACCTAAAACCATATTACTAGACTATACTCGATTAATAGTTGTTTTTGATATTATTAATACACCTCTATTAATATATATGTAATACTAACTCCCGCCAGCTACTTCCCCCACGTGGTCTTGATAACTTATTCCCGTTTTTTGCAATATTTTTTCATTGCTTCTCCGCTCCTATTAGTCGTAGTGTAATGGTATATAACCTATAGCTTTCCTTGATAAATGGGCTATCTAACACTGAAATAATTTTTCAAATCGGTCCAGGAGTTTCGGAGCCTACTATATACCTATTCAATAGAAACAAACAAACAAACAATCAAATCTTTCCTCTTTATAATATTAGTATACACTAGCTTTCCGCCAGCGGCTTCGCCCGGGTGCTATTATAACTTACATCCCCTATTTCAACCCCTTACAGCCCTTTTTTCACATTAAAAAGTAAGTCTATGAGTAAGCCTATGTCCTTTCTCAGGCTCTACACTATCTGTGTACCAAATTTCATTTAAAACGGTCTTGGCGTGAAAGCGCGACAGACCGACAGACAGAGTTACCACAGTGTATAAATCTCTAACAGTGAAACGACTCGGCCGTCTAGACAGGTCAACGATGAGGTGGGTTGCGGGGCAGAGCGGCGTCCCCCCACCGCTTTTTCGCAGGCAGCCCGTCCGCCCGACGTACACTGCGCGTCGGTACGGAGTTTCAAGTGCATCGCCATCGCGCTGTCGTTAATATTATTAAATTTATTTCGAACTAGCTTCCCGCCAGCGGCTTCGCCCGCGTGGTCTTATAATTTTTTCCCCGTTTTTGCTACATTTTTCATTACTACTCCGCTCCTATTAGTCGTAGCGTGATGATATATAGCCTATGTTACTCGGGGATAATGTAGCTTTCCAAAGGTGAAAGAATTTTTGAAATCGGTCCAGTAGTTTCGGAGCCTATTCATTACAAACAAACAAACAAACAAACAAATCTTTCCTCTTTATAATATTAGTATAGATATAGATATTGCCGATGCGACCATTTTTCAATAATAATGCGTTCTACTTGTGCAGTTCACGGTTGTTTGCCGACATCGTACAGCAGTAATAAAGGAGAATTGAGATTTAATCGATTTCCAAAGGATGAGAATCGATAAGTGCCTCCAAACCAATTATGTATACCTACCTAAAGTAATATTATCTCTACAGTAAACAGAATAAAGTATCTATCCGCCGCCAGCGTGTGTTTAGGTACTTACTAAAAAAATATTTTATATAATATATACTTTCCATTGGGTTTTGGTACGATTTTCATATATAATAATAATAATGACTTTTTTACTAGATTTTTTAGATAAGTAAGTACCTATTGTTGGTATTTTACGAGATAATAAGTAAGATTTGGCGAATCTAAACTTATTTATTACTTTATTATTTATGTACCTACCTATATTCTATGATTTTTACGGCCGGGTTAAAGTTAGCTCGTGCCAACTTCAACCCGGACAATAAGTTTGGCGAGAACTGTACCTATGCCGGAAATAGCGTAATGTCTAGGTATCTAGAAAGGTTTACGTAATATAACCCTATAACCCTTTATACGATGATGATTTTTTTTCTAAAATGAACTTACAAACATAATATCACCTGTAGGAACGCAAGTACTTGTAAAATGTGTTTTTTGAGAACCCTAAGCTATTAATATTTTTCTAGAAATCAGTACTACTACAACTGACACATAGATTAATTTGAACTTAAAATATATCGCCTGTAAGAACGTAAGTACTTGCAAAATGTTTTTTGTGACAACCCTAAGCTCTTTTCAGTGTCTAGACGATTGTCAGCATTTAGCGTCCACACAAAGGAGTTGGATCACTATCTGTTGTTACATTATGGAGTTACTTTCGCATTTATAATATTAGTAAGGATTCTATAGTTTTCAGTTGATTAAATAAACTCTGTTTATGGTCTGGTGTGTTACAGCAACCCGATATTTCTATGCTAATGGTTTTGCCTTACAATGGAAAACAGACAGGGGACGGGTCTAAGAGGGTCTTTTCAATGAATTGAGAAGGCATACCCATACCTAATTGTAGATTTCGTCGCAGTAACACTTGGTATTTGTGTAACAGGTACCTATTATTGTCATACAACACCTATTATAAGTTAAAACCTTTCATGAAGTGGGTCCCCTCGAGCATTTCTGTCGTGTAACGTTGTTAACGTGTTGGCTCTTTGCCAAAATATACTGAATATAATACAGTGTAAAAAGAATTATTTAGGTATGCAAATATGATTTGCTCTCCATGATATAGCACTTACTGTTAGTCTGTTACGTCTATTTTCACAGTCAGTGCAATTTTAAATAAAAAAATAGCATTGTTTAACTCACTAGCTTTTCCTTAAATAAAATATGGTGGGGTCGGCTTTCAGTCTAAAATAATTATAACCAGCTAATTGCAACAGAATGTATCAACTAATTTGATTTCCACAATCCACGTAGTGAGTGGATTAATATTCATTTTGCTTTTCTTTTTGGGTTGCGGAAAATACTAAGTTTAATTTTCAGTATTATTTACTAGGATATTTTTTATAAATATCTAGAATCTCTAAACTATCTACAAGGAAGGTCCCTTTTTCGTTTGAAAGTCCGTTTTTATTTAGATTTTTACTTTTGATCATCTAAGTAGGTTACCAACTTACAATTATTTATTAGGTATTATTATTTTCTATACGTTTGGTTAAGAGATCATTTTGGGACCAAGTGTCATTGTAATCAATTAAGTCAATGTATAATTGTATATAATGTAATGTGTTGTTGCAGACGGGCGGGCGATGTCGGTGGCGCGCGGGTGCTGCGCTCGACACCGGACTGGAGCGACACCGCCATCAGCGGCGAGCACCTGTGGTCGCCCACCTCCGTCTCCGGCGACTGCTGCTACGTCGGCGACGCCGAGTGCCAGGTAATTACCTACTAGATACTGCGAAACGACCAGTCTTTATATATATTATGGTGATTACATCTCACATTAATATATATTAATATTCAGTATTGGCTGTAGTCACGCAGGCTTATAATTAGTAAGCAAGTACCATGACAGTTGTGCAAACTGACTTGTTTGTCATCATGATTATAATTATATAATAATTTAATATATTATGATACAGTTGCCCCGTCAGTACGAGTGGGTAGTGGACCAACCCCGTTGGTCCACTGGCGATGCATGGCAAGGCGGTGTAGAGAAAATTATTTTTACAAGAAAAACACTAAAGTTTATTATGCTAGGTCTAGTAGTTTAAACTACCTACTTAAAAACACTTAATGCAGGTTGTACCTACAATCTAAATAGTGTTCTAATTCTATGTAAACACTGGCACAACGTGGCAATGGCATAAATGGCACGTATACATGGGGTTACAGGACTGGGTACAGAGGTTTAAGTTCCAATAACTTTGCATAAAAGGAAACTAAAGAAAAATATGGCAATTCAAACCCGAACAAAGAAATGCGACGCTCCAGAGAATCCTAAAATTTAATTTTCTATTGTGTCTGCTACTTAATTATTTCTTGAAACTCCTTAAGGTCTTGTCTTGGCTGAATCTTGCCAACCCGCACCAAACCAGGCCTGTTGAACCTTAGGCTAATCCCTCTATTTGAAAGGAGGCAGCAGTAAGACAGTAATGCACTGAATTATTTATTATTATTTACTCAGTCAGGACTTTGTAAAGCTAAGGAGGAACAGATCAATAATATTTCCTTTGACTTAAAATTCTAATGAATCTACGTATAATGTTGTTTTTAAACCGAACTGACATTCTTCAAATTATTTTTAGTTATTTCCTAGGAATTTGAAAGAAAAGTATAATTTTTAATGCTCCAACCGACGTCGTAATAACAAAAATATTTAGTAAATTGTCGGGTCTTATTTTTATTTGGAGGCAAATTATAGGTTAGAATGATTGCCGCCTGAATTACCTTGATTATAAAACATACGTTTCCGATGTATTCGTGATACCGTCTCCAACATGATTTGTAAGGAACATAGGCAAATTATAGAGCTAAGATTTAATGAAAAGGTATTTCTATTTATGTCTCTAAAATTACTTTGTATCCTGGTACTACCAATTTTCTAGCTAGATAATAGCATGGGTTTTTTCATGATTACCTACTTACGGCACGAAAAATCCCCCTTACAAATAAATTCCGCATATTTACTTAATTACCTTTACTCAGCTTCCAATCTTGCCATTCTCGAAGGAACGTTTAGTTAATCTAGCGTAACAGTCATATTATTTGCTCTAATTGTTTTAGTATCGAACATGAACATTTTGTACTAACATAATACACTGTGCTAACGTCATATAGGTACTACCTATGTAAACATAAGTTGTGACATAAATTTACTTAACGATTCCTAAGTACTGTATAGCCCTAATCGTAATTTATTAGACAACATAACCTTTGAATGTGATACCTTTAGTATAACATTTAAATATACCTAACCAAATATACCTTTAGGTACTTATTGTTTTCGAAGACGCGACTATTGTAACAAAATATTATATAAATTATAGCTGAAGCTGAAAGGAAACCTTCAGCTATACATAGTTATATTCTGTAAAGTGAAAAGGATGTTTTATTTAAATGACATTCTCATATTGAATAACAAGGACACAATGAACTTAGTAAATATCCCGACGAGCTAAGCGAAGTATATTACCTGGTGGTTTAATGAAATTTCACGTCGAGAACAGTCAAATCAAACTCTCATTTTCTTTACATAACACGGTTTATGTACAAAGATATATCTTACTTCCGTTGTTCCATTATTTATTTTGCTCCTTTCTTTGGAAAAACTTCTTTGTACCTCCATGAATAAACGCATTAATATGAAAAATGTATTGAAGTTTTATACCTACCAAGATACAGCAGGTATCTCGACTAGCATCTTATTTAAACAACAGTGGAAGAAACATAATTTCCGAACAACCATTTGCGAGTTTCCTGCCTATTATGTCGCGGGTTCGTTGTAGTTGTATACCTACGTGATTAATGACTCGATGCTTCCATTTTGTTGTGGCGATGACCTGTCACAGTGGGTGCAACAAAAGAGTGCCAGCTTCGTAAAGGCAATCAATAGCTAATTGTAGCACCCTCGCAGTCACAGAGCAAATGCTCTGGGACTAAACTTTCCTACTTGTTGCTAGCTTTTTGTTCCGAAACTTCTCCAAACTTAAGTAAATGTTGCCGTTTGTGCCCCTGTAGCATCCTGTCCTATGTACACAGTTGCGACACTCCTACCTATCAAAGTTTATTCTTTGTCTCCACTTGTATCTATTTATATGAATCTCCGTGCTCCGAATTTAGAACATTTCACTGGTAGTATTGATTCTATATTTTCGGCCGTACCGAAATTAGACGTTGTGTGATTGATACTAATTTTGTTAATTGTTAATACATTCTTATGGTAAATATTATATTGGTATAAACTCGTAGCAAGTATTTGAACCCCTTGAATTTACAAGTTCAAGGGGTTGCAAGGGGGCTTGCCGCTTGAAACAGTATTTAACTTAATCGTTGGAAAATTAGGAAGTATGTGCGGTAGGTAGATTGTTTTCTTATTCCGTTAATGTACTTACTAAATACATTACACTTAGTTTTAGCAGGAAAGCTTAAGGATACTTTCAAGCTGGTTATCCCTGGACCGTTTTTCTTATAAAAGTATTTTTTTAGGAATTTAAAAATTCTGTGAGCACCATTTAGCATTTACTCGACAAACGTGCTTTGGATGCTAAAGTGACTTATTAGATAATTTGCCTGCCGCTCCGTGGTGAAACAACCATAAACATCTTTATGCACAAAAACTAATCTGAAAATCTGCGATTCTATAGAAACCAAATTTTAAGAATTGAATGAGCTAATCATGCTTTACAGTAAATACATAATCATATTGTATATACCTACCTATATTTAAAAATCATATAAATTGATAACATTTTATATGTATGATACATGTTACATGTACATACATACATGTATCATCATTTACACTGATCTGATCCAAACTTACGATACGATGACGCCTCATAAAATCGTTTTCCTCCTCAGAAACACGGGTCCCGTATGAAATGTTCGGCGTGCAAGATCGTCGCGCACACTGCGTGCATCGACATACTGATGGACCGCGTGCAGTTCACGTGCAAGCCGACGTTCCGCGACGTGGGCGTGCGCCAGTACCGCGAGCAGACCATCACGCACCACCACTGGGTCCACCGCCGCTCAGAGAAGGGCAAGTGCAAGGCCTGCGGTAAGGTGAGGGCCGCAATCTATGTCGCTTACGTTACGTCACCGGTCGAAGTGCTGTCGTAATAAAACGGCTGGTCGTTCAATGCATAAATGGTACCTATTAGATATATTATTATTATGCAATTAGTATATTTTGCGTGGAATCGGTTATTTTTAAACATGATTATTCAAAATATTTTAATGGATAAGTTGAATGTACTACTACTATTTATCTAAATATTATGGTAGGGTAGGTGATGTAACCTTTCAAGTTTTCCTGTTGGCTAAAGTATAAAGACATTATTTTGTAAGTATTTGGATTTTCCACTCTATGACTTGTCTTGGCTTTAGAACAAAAATGTTGTAGGTAAAATGTTTTGTAGTGTATATTTTATAAGATACTTAAAAGGGCCCATCCCTTTTAAGTATCTTATAAAATATACACTACAAAACGTTAAAGTTAAAGTAGATAAAAAAAATAAGGAAAAGTAACCAATTGCTTATTTTTATTTTTATTTGTAATTCTTCTCCTCGCTTAAACCAATTCTATGGATACCTAAAGTCAGATTAATTATTAATGCTATTAATAAATTCGTTACAACTAAGAAGATCAGCCGTTTTCATTACAACATGCATTATGGGTCAATTTGGTATTTGTTATTAATTGTGTGATTTTTATCTAATATATTGTTTGTTGTTATGGTACCATTTTAATTTGGACTATCATTAAATTCAGACAGCTATCATAATGTAGAAGTAGCTTTTATTTATGTCTCATATCCATACCATTCATGCAGTTATATTTTTCATTATATACTTACACAAATCGACAATAAGATGACATAGAATACGCAATGGCGGTAAGTTTAATTGGACTTAAAATAATCAAAATAACATTTTTGTAGCACACAGGTATAGGCATTGTGTTTTTAATGCAAAACATAATTATGTATTAATATGCGTCTCTGCCCCTTATTGGCCAGATTATTCTCACCACAGACGTAGATCTAATTATCACTATCAGATCAAGTATAATTATTTTTTCACATCTTAAAAGTAGGATTAAGATAGTATAACTATCTACTAGTAAATGTAACTGCAGTTCTTTTAAACGTCACATAAAAGATACAATTTTAGGAAAATACTGTCAAAAATGCCATAATGATATTTTTCTACGAGTTTAACAATTTCCTTATTGTTTTGAACCTTGAAGAAAATTACGTGCGTTGAATAATTCAAACTTAATCAGATCAAGACAAACTCCGCATGAATTCAAACGTTAGAAAAACGTTTTACATTGTATTAATAATACAAAAAAACTGTTATTACTAAGGTTAAGTAGGTTCGAATGCGGTTTGAATTATCAAACATCAAGTGTCACAGTATACAAAAGGAATATAAAACACTTCAGGATACAGCACGTGTCCCAAAGTTATACGCGTTAAACTCATGGGAAATTCCCTAAATCCCGTTCAACGTATAAAGATTCTAGACGTAGTGGTTTGGGCTTAACATTGATAATTATGTCTATTGTCCTTTATAATGTAAGTAAAGGTGAATATTTAAATGATGAAACATTAGAGATACATACGGCAGTTTCAATTATCGTCTTTTTATGTATTTATTTCTAGAAAATCCTCAATTCCTACCATTTTTCATTACATTTGTTTATGTAACGGATCCAAATTGACCGTTAATTAATTAGCGGATCAGCAATTCACTTTACCCTCCCCATAAGCTTATACCGTAGATTATCTAATAACGGACTGATTAATAGTAAATGACCGTTTGCTACAATTTTCTACATGAGCCAGGTTAACTCTACTGGAAGATTCATTAATATGTATAGTGTGCGCCGCGAGTGGTCGAGATATTGTCGTGCAATCACGATTCTGGAAGTTAGCCGACCAGACAAAGTCATTACATTAAAAGACCTTTACTCGAGCCACTTAATTGAGTCTTTAATTATTTAAGGATCGATAAGTACAATTGTGTACGTCAGACAGCAATTTAATGGAGAAAGTTTTCTGTGTACGTATCTAATTCTAGGGCCATTAACAGTCTAATCACACAGTAAAACGTATGTAGGCAATAACAAATAAATGTTAGCTTGTTTAAAGCCGTTTATTTTACTTGATTATCATCTATAGGCATCCTCGGGAAGCACCCGTCTAAATTTAACAACATAAAATGGTCTAGGCGCAGATAAATGCTATTAGCTTTTTAATTTTAATTTATGAATCTTTTATAGCTTTCTGGATGTTGGATAATGTAGGAGGTAACAATGATTGAAGCGCTGTGTTGTGTCAGTCGCTAATGGCAAACACACAAACAAACCACTGAACAACCAAAGTGCTACGTCCCTATGGACTACGCGTATGTAGTGCTACGAAATAATCGGTTACGGTGTGCTACGAAAAAAGACCCCACTCTGACGGAGCTACACTTTTTTTGCCCTACCCTACACAGCTATACAGTTTTAAGATGCTCCACTTTTTACCGGACATAAGTATTTTAAGTTTACAGAACTCGTATTTCTATGATTAATGGATGTTCAAACACCAAACATTTTTGCTTTGAAGTTTAAAAAATATCTGTATTACATATTTCTTTGTAAAACATCTAAATGTAGGTACTTATGTTAACTGCTCGATCAATAATAAATAGACGATACAATATTTAAATGTAATAATAAAGTTTAGACATTTGATTAAATAAGTAAGCATGTTGTAAACTAAAAATGTATAAAAATAAACTAAAAGCACATATTCAAAATTAAGTATTGTTAAATCCACTTTGAATTACTGTAGTACAGTTATGTATTGGTTTGTGTAATTTGTAAATTTTAATAACTTAAGTAGGACTAGACTAGAGCTAAGATATATATATTTATAATTTAATTTGTCGAATCTCATTTTAAGTGAACTATGTTCTTATGAGAAAATAAAGTTCTTTAAACCCAAGGTACTTTTGGTGGATATATCGAATAATAATAATAATCTTTATTTCTTATGGAGAAATAAAGATTATTAAATAAATATCCTGGCACATTTTACACAGCACCATCTAGTCCCAAACTAAGCAGAGCTTGTACTATGGGTACTAGACAATGGATATAATACTTATATACTTTTTTTTTGTAAATACATACTTAGAATACATAGGAAACACAAACATTTATATTCATCACATAAATATTTGTGTCTTGTGGGAATCGAACCCACGACCTCGTGATTAGCAGTCCGGTACTCGAACCACTAGACCACAGACGTCGTCACTATTATTATTATTATTTGTATCTCCTATTTTGGATTTCTCAGCATGCCTTCTGAGAGGAAGTCATCCGGTCCTTTGGTAGGCTTGCGCGGGGTCACAGGTCCAACGCGTAGAGGCCCCTTGGAGAGCTTTGATCTAATGTGTAATGAGGCTCCGATCTGAGGTAATCCATAAGTGCACTAGATGGAAATACAGCTACGGACTAACCCAGGTGAGAGCAGGAGCTATTGCAAAGTATGGAAGTTAAAGCTGGTCTATGAGTGTGGGTGTTCGGTGTACTAGGTAGATAACTTCATATGCCGGAAGAAAACGGCGTCTGCCTACAGCCTGAAGAGTCTAGGTGCATTAGCAGACGGTGACTCGCCAATTCACTAGCTAGGCCCCCCCAAAAACCTGCAGGTATTTATCGATATAATCAACTCTACAAGTGGAAAATCTCATTTATTGTCCGGTTTAAATAGGTGCTATAACTAAATATTTTATGGCATAACACAGTAGCTTTTGGGGCTGTGTAATCATGTGTTTAATGAAGTGTATTTGACCGCGGTGCTTGCCCGGTGCGCCGCGCGGTTCTGTCAACTCAATGATTTGCATCTATGTACATACATGTACGTATAACGAACAGACTCAACATCGCATGCGACACGTCACGAAACACGCCACACCAGCCGCGCTCCGCTCAACGCGAAATTAAAACTTCATTTTTAATGACGTGTTACCATATCGTTCGCATAGGCCTTACACAACCCACATCTTCCCACAATATTTGAATAAAATACAGTACTGTAGGTATTCACATTTTATACTTTTGTTCATATGATTATTATTTGTGGTATCAAAACTCCTGATCCTGATCCTGCCAGAGTATTTAAGTTTATTAATGCGTTTATTTGGATACGTGTGTTGGTACTACCTATTAGGTATCAGTTTCATTTATATATGTACCAAAAACAAAGATGATAAAATAAGCACATTATATTTTATGTTGACACATTTACATTAATTTCATCCGTTGTTAAACTGACATCATAAAACATTTCAGTTTCCATGTTTACTTTTGTAGCGAATAAAATCCTTTTATGTTGCTTTTAATGTGGCTTATTATTTTGGTGTACTTAAATCACTTTAATTATCATTTGCATGTGTGTTGCATGGTTGTTTTGTTGTCACAGTCATTCCGGCGCAGCTGCTGTCGGTGGTGCATACCAACTCGGGACACTGTAGACAAGGCTATAGGCGTAGACAATGGTGAAAATGTGAATGTGCGTATCCAGATGTGTTCCCAGGTGGAGGCCAGGTTCCCACTACAGGACGGAATGTGATTTTAACCTGTATTCCTAAAATCGTATACATATTATTGTATAATAAAATTGTACATTATTATTCTTAAAGGCCAACAGTGCAGCAACCATGAACTGTAATTAAAATTCCGCTGTGAGAGTAAACAAACATAATTTATTCATGTAACCCCTGGTTTTTAACTAACTTTTTAAAATTAAAGCTTTTTGTACTTTGGGCAAAAATTTGCAGGAACAAAAGTTGGTACTTTTAGGAAAGCGTCATGTAGGTTGTATCTTCTATAAATTTATTTATCAATTAATTTAAAATATATTTTAGGAATGTGGGTTATCAGAATCCAACCTTTAGGTATATTAAGTTGCTTGCTTTTTCATTAGAACTCATTGTAGCTAACCGGTATTATAATAATGATTATATTATATCTTAAAATATAAGTTCGTTGCCATAACTGTATTATTTTCCGACAGTCGCTGCAAGCTAAATTGTCATTTAGCTCCAAAGAAATCGTTGCCTTGACTTGTTCGTGGTGTAAAGACGCATACCACAACAAAGAAAGTTGTTTCAATCTGCAGCGGATAGGAGAGGAATGCTCATTAGGTACAGTATTAACGACCCGACGAAACTTTTGTCATTATACTGCTTAACTCCCGAAGAATTCAAATTTGATCTTATAATTAATTGTCTTCTGTAGGCTCGCAATACAACATAATAGTACCACCGTCGTGGATCGTAAAATTGCCAAGAAGAGGTAGTTTTAAGTCTTCATTAAGAAAATCTCCTAAGAAAAAAAATGCGTCTAAGAAGAAAGGAAAAGATTCTAAGAATGAACAGAAAACATTTGTGATTAAACCTATACCTACAGCGAATGTGAGGCCAGTTTTAGTTTTTATAAATCCGAAAAGCGGTGGCAACCAGGGCGCCAAACTATTGCAGAAGTTCCAGTGGCTGCTCAATCCACGACAAGTTTTCGATCTCACACAAGGAGGACCTGGACCCGGGTAAGTTCCTGAAAAGTGGATTCATTTTTTATTTGTGGAGTGCAATCTTGTTTTGCAATTTCATAATTTAGTTTAATGGATGATCAAACAAAACTTTATTTTTATTCCGAGTAACTATAATAAACTATAATTAGGTATACTATTCTAAAAAGAGTGTTCCGTTTCGTCACTCATTTATAGAGAAAAATCTGCTGTATTAGGATTGAAATCAAAATAGAAAAAGCCATAAGCATGAGTTACCTACTCTTCACGATATATGAGAACAAACTGCTACCTACGACTGACCTCAAACCTAACAAGCCAATAATCGGTTTGACCCATTAAAACGGCTGGGACTCACTGCATCATTCGCCTTGTTTAGTCTTAACAGAACGCTCTCAGAGATCGTCAAGGTAAATGGAACGTCCTTATAGTTGTCACTAAAGCTTTTTGTAATCTGTTAACGCCTAACTACTAGAATCATGTGGGTGGGTTATAGATTCGTACTAAGGACCGGCTATAAAATGATCATTAATTTTTCTAGTTATTAGGTCCCAAGAAAGAACCCAAAACCTAATACTACAACCCAAAAAACATAAAAGGAAATCTTTGCCATGGAAACCACAGTGTTGTCCGACTGGTTAAGATACATTTTCCTTCCTTTGTTCCATAACTAATTAGGCGTATAAAAAAATATGTCTTTCGGGAAAAGACATCCGTAGCTTGAGCGCAAAAATACAGTCGAGTTGAGCAGTTCCTAAACTTTTCACTAAAACTACTGACTAGACTATACAGCGCTGGCCGGTAGTGATTCAACATGTGGGTTATAGTTAAGCTTAATTTCAGCCTGGAGCTGTTCCGCAAGGTGCCGAACTTGCGCGTGCTGGCGTGCGGCGGCGACGGTACTGTGGGCTGGGTGCTGAGCGTGCTCGACCGAATCGGCACGCGGCCTGCTGTCGGTGTACTGCCTCTCGGCACCGGCAATGACCTCGCGCGGGCCCTCGGCTGGGGCGGCGTAAGTTTTGTTTTCTAATTAATACAGATGACTTCACAGTCTACCGCACCAGCAATCTGTGAAGTCTGTTGAGAATGAATCATAATTATAATAGATATCTCTTACGTCTAAACAAACAAACAACAATAATATTAACAATTCAAATGCTAGTTTTATGTAAACAATTCTACGTTTATGATTTATTATGTTTATATGTAGGTAATTCAATTGGTATATATTTTTGTATGTTTGCCTAGAAAAAACGTTAATGTCAAACATACGTACAATGTACATATTACTTAATACATGATAATAATATGTTAAAACAGAAACTATAGTAATTATTGTAGCGACATGTCGTGTCGGAGGGGATTATGACGTTATCGTCGTCCTATGTCCATGCAGGGACGGGACTGTCGTGCGTGAATGCGTAAAATAAATTCGTTCGCGCCCCGTGGGAACCCTCCAAATGCTAAACTGTATGACGTACGATAATTAGGAAATATATAAATAGGATGAACTCACCTTTATCAATGTAACGTGTAACATACATTCATCCAACATTGTCATATGTGCTTCTGATTTTGATGAAACTTAGTTAACAAACCGTTATAGTTTGATCGCGAAGCATTTTTATTGTGCTATAGCTACTTGATGCAGAACTTTCTCAACCAACCCTGCAAAACTATTCTAATGTTTTGAAACCGATTACACACACGATACAATATCTATTGTTTTTGCGCCTGGATGCAATTATCTTGTGTAGCTTTAAAAAAAAAATATTCGAATTAAGAACAAACTTTTTATTTAGCGAGTGGTATTAAGTTTTAAATATCCATTTAACTAGGGACTTAACTAATCGAAAAAGTTACACCTCTCTTTTATCCGGTGAGGTAGCGAGGACCGCCACCGTTTTGTTATTCAGCATTTTTTACCGTGCCTTCACAATCAATTCATTCATATCAAAAGAAAAAGTTCTATGCCTACCTATGAATATGCAAATACTAGATTATTACTCATTGTCGCTTGATATACGACAATATATTTTAATGAGCCTATAAACGAGGTTTATTACTTTGTTCATGAAAACTTTAGTGTTCTTCAAAACGACAAACAAGCTTCGGCTTAGATCCGGATTTGCGTAATATTTTTTCATTGTTATTGCTACCCTTTGTAAATTTTCTGGCGTTTTCACCCTCGTTGAGTTTATTCAACGATAATTATCAAATAACCGTACAATATTTTCAGCTCCTACCTAAGCATTCAATGTAAACTTTTATATCGTGGCAGTAGCATGCATCAAGTTGCAATTTTGTAGCGCCTACGCTGTTTTATTGGTGAATCACGATGGAGCTTAGTGAGATTATCTAACCACATAATAACGGACTACAATAACTACCTACTTATCTGGAATTGTATTTTCCTTATTAAGGGTTTGTTTCACCACCTCCTAGTAAATAAAATAAAATTAGTGATTACTACTACTACTACTATTACTACATTTTGAATTCCGGCAGTTAGCGGCTATTCAGAGGTGGTGAAAAAGGCCCTTAAAGTTGTAGTTTACAGAAAAGGCACATGCCTATATGAATAAACTAATTAGAAGCAAAACAGGTTGTGTAGGGTGTAAACAAGATTGTACTTAAGCTAAAGATTTAGCTTTAAGTACTTGCTAAGATTATAGTTGCAGTATCTTGGTAAGAAGTCTTACGCTTAGCTCTCTAAGGCAACAAGGCGCACGCATCAGCTTTATTCCACAAACAAATAACAATATTATGGTGTACCTAGTTGTGTTATAAAGCGCTTTAACTACTTACACGTTACATTGTTATACAAAATGCCTCGAATAACATTGATTACGTCGTTACGCATAACGCTTTGCCTAGTTAATGTTGAAAGGCCCGTTTGCCTAGTTAAAGTAAACTCCCGATTTGCGTAATATTCAGGATCATTATAATTTTGCTATAAAGTAGGAAATTAAGGTCACGTCAATGCGTAAATACCTAGATGTTGACTAAGTACTAAATGTCAAAAGGAGGTCATCGAAATCGGCCCAAATGATATACCGAAAGTACACTTATTGGAAAAAATACTCTGTACTACGCTGGTTAAAACTCTAATCGTACTTTTTTTTAATGTTGATTGGGGAATGAGAAAAAAACTTTTAATTTGAGGAAAATCACGCCATTTAGGCACACTATTATCTGTTTCGTAATGATTTCATAGTAAAAACTGACAATGTCAATTTCGGGATGTCAAACGCACGCCATTACGGCAGATTTTAATCAGTTTCATAGTGATTTCATGGTAAAAACCACATCACTAAGCAAGAAACTTACACATGAGTAAGCAAGTTACTCTGTGGTGAAAACTATCAACTTGACAGCTGTCTTGTACATCCGGTACAAATTTAGGCTGAGTTGTATGGGCTTTTGATGACCTGAAGATAAAATTATGTAGGCAATTGTGTTTCGAAATTAAATACATAAGCTTGAGCAGCGTTCGTGATAACTACCTAATTATGATTATTTATATGTGTTTAACTTGTTTGAATAGGGTTACGAGGATGAGCCGATTTCGAAGATCTTAGCGAACATAGGTGAGAGTGACACCGTGTTACTGGACCGTTGGGAGCTGAGTGTGGAGCCCAACGCGGCGGCGGCGGGCGAAGACACCAGCAACGCCAAGCCAGAACTGCCGCTCAACGTCGTCAATAACTACTTCTCATTTGGTGTCGATGCGCACATAGCCTTGGAGTTTCATGAAGCTAGAGGTTAGATTCTTTTTCGATGTTTACATTAAAATACGAATTATTAAGAACATTCGGTAAATTACACAGTAAAGGAGTACACTCGATATTTTTTGCAAAATAAAGTACGCGATGTCGGTCGTAATTTTCTAAAAATCGAGCTTTAAACGTTTTAACGATTGAAGATATCTGTTTTATAGCGGCAATTTTGAGGTGCTGAAAGTAGTGTTTAGTTGTTGTTTGTAAAGTGCTGAAATTAAAATCTTAGTCAGCTTGCATAAATTACTGTGTACATGTTTTGCATGTCAGAGTTTTATGCATAAATAAACCCTTTGACCCTGTTTATATTAGCACAACTTAGTCATGCACGAGTTCATTAAGACATGTTTTAGGCAAGAAACTTCCTACGGGATTATGGAATGGATCATTATATAAATTTTGATTATAAATACAGTATGCTTGTAGGTATTACCATTATTATAGAGTATATTAAAACTGTATCAGCATTAATATGTTAAATCACTTTCAAGCGCTGAATGTTATGCCAAAATGTAGGCAGTTCAATTCATAAGCTGCTTTGATGTCGAAAGTTCAGTTGCAAAGGATGCCAAAATACTCTAAGTGTAGACGAATTTCATACATACATACATATCATCACGCCTGTATTCCCCGAAGGGGTAGGCAGAGGTGTACTAATGTACACCCACATTATTATCGGCGGTATGTTTAGGTCCCATGTAATAGGAGGTGAGCTGCTACTGGGAATTTCACAGAGAACCCAACAACACTGCTCGACTCGCGGATCAAACCCAGGACCTCTTGCGTCGCAGTCGCGCTTGGGACCACTAGACTAACGAGGCAGACGAATTTCATATAACATCTATTTCGAGCTTTGCGTTATTATAACACAATGAAGATGTACGCTGTGGTTTTTCATAAGAATCGAATAATAAAAGAATTTTAATGCTCAGCAATTTACGCTTAGTTATAATACAGCCGAAGAGAATGTCTGCGGTTGTTTGTTCATAACTTCTCAAATAATTGAAATATTCAAATGGAACAATATGGAGCTCTCGCAAAGTTTTATTAATAACAGGAAACAAGCCCGGGACAGCTTAACAACATGTAAATAGACATACCTACCTAACGTCAATAGGTTTACATAATATGTAAACCTTAGTAGTTAGTACGTTAGTACGTTGCACTTGAGTTTATTTCGTGTAACGTCAACCCGACATGAGGAAAAACCGACTAAGGGCCTTATGGCAAAACTACTAAAAGTAAACATCTATTAACTACTTACTGACTTAGGTTAAAATTCAGAGGTGAGAGAGATTATACTAATCGTAAACCTACGATTCCGAAAGCGGCAGTTTAATGTCATCGCTGAATTGCCTTATTGTCGTTTCAATTATTATCAATTTAATAATAAAAAAATGGGAAATTTTACACCACACCATCTAAGCAGAGCTACTTACTATGGGAACTGGACAATGAATAATTTACTTTTTTTGTAAATACATACTTAGGTACTTATAATATATAGAAAACACCCAGACAAACACAAACACATATTATGTTCATCACATAAATATTTGTGTCCTGTGGGAATCGAAACCACAGCGGCCTTCAGCAGTTCGGCAGTCCAACTACTAACAGTAGCCCTCTTTTAGGAATTCACGTTTTGGAATTTCGGATATGTCATCCATTTACCTACTCTCAATGCAATTGTTATTCCTTAATAAATAGGAAAGTTCTGTTTATAACAGAGGCGCACCCAGAAAAGTTCAACTCTCGAATAAGAAACAAGCTATTCTACGGTACCGCCGGAGGGAAGGACCTCATGCAGCGCAAGTGGAAGGGTCTCGCCGAGTTCGTGACCATGGAGTGCGACGGCAAAGACCTCACGCCCGTGCTCCGCGAACACAAAGTTCACGCCATTGTCTTCTTAAACATTCCAAGGTCAGACAGAGTATCATTTATTTAAGTGTAACTAAGTATTCGCATTTTCTACAGGTGTCGCCAAATGTCTTCTGACTAAGTAAAACATAAAAGAACATTTACTAAATTGGACTCGTTAAAGATAGGTACAATAATCTCAATGTCAAAACTCAGTTTAAATAAAATAAGGAGGACTCGGAGGACTCGCAAATCAATCATATTAAAAATAACTTCTCAATTTAATACCATCCATAACATAACTGTTTTTAGTCTAGTCAAAATACATTAAGTATACTGAAAGATATTTACATAATGTCTGTATTGTTCACAGTTACGGGGGTGGGACACACCCTTGGAATAAGTCAGGGGGAGCTTTTGAACCCTCCACTGAGGACGGCTTAATAGAAGTAGTCGGATTAACAACTTATCAATTGGTAAGTCGGTCACAGATCGATTGTTGAGCAGGTTTTCCTCCATATACCATTTTCCAGGTAGTGGCAAACATCATCATCGCGACCTGGAAAATAGGAAATAATAATTATAATTATATAGAATATAAGCAATATGATGTTATCTTTTAGTGTTTTTGAGCATTTTCCATTTCCATGCGATTCCAAGATTACCTTTCATTAGGTATTTTTTCCTTTTTCCTTCATTAAAAATAACCAGTATAATGTTGTTCACCTTAAAGAACCTACTAGTACCTACTGTAACTGTACCCATCATGTAATCCAATTTGTCAGACCTATATTGCTTTGTGAAAGGTTGATTTCGATGTTTTAGACACTTGGTCATGTTTTCGGTTTTCGTATTGTATAACGTCAAAAAGGTTAAAGTGGAGCGCATTCTACAAACAATTTTGATAAATAAAATTAGTTACAGTCAATCGAAACTCATACCTAATTGTTTCGAATTGTACATTAATGTAAAACTCTACCTTTCATTGGGTTACCTACATTTTTAATAACTATTTTCCAAATATTTTTTTTTGTTCCAAGATATTAGGTAGGTACTTACTACTACTTACCTACTTTTTTGTTTTTTAAATCATTGGCAACCTATTATAAGTCACTGTCGTCGTTCTATTCGATCAGAAATATACAACGTGGGTAAGTATAAGCTTTAGGACATCTTAATAATAAGTAAATCTCGAAACAAGTCCTGGGATCCGAACCGATCCTTCTTTTATGTTTTTTGTGTCGCACAACACCATTTACAGGCACTGGCAGTGAAACAGATTATTCTGTAGAGCTTACCATGAATATGTAAATAATTAATAATAATAAATTATTTTATTAAATCTTCTAACGTAGAGTTTTAAACCGTTAATTTTGAGTTGTGATACTAAATGATAACACATTACTTTAAAAAAAAGTTTTTTTTTGGGATTTCTGCTGTGTCGTAGTTTGTTCATTAATTCATTGAAACCTATGTTGTCTGTGTAGCCGTTGCTACAGGCGGGTGGACACGGCACCTGCATTACTCAGTGCAAGACGGCAAAGATCGTGACGACGAAGGTGATCCCCATGCAGGTGGATGGTGAGGCGTGCCGGCTCGCGCCCTCCGTCATCACGCTGTCCAGGCTCAACCAAGCCACCATGCTCGCCAAGAAGAAGCCCGGCAGGACGATAGCACCGTAAACATTCATTTTGTCTACACTAATATTATAAAAGGGAATGATTTGATTGTTTGTTTGTATGAATAGGCTTCGAAACTACTGGACCGATTTGAAAAATTCTTTCACCGTTGAGAAATATTAAATCCCCGATGACATAGGCTATAATAGGATAGGTAAGTATATAATTAATAAGAAACACCCACCACGCGGGCGAAGTCGCTGACGGAAAACTAATATTTAATTAAATTGCAATAAAACAATAAAAAACCTACATTTAAATATTACTAGCGATAGACATCACGATTAGAACCGATCGATCTGTCTAATTCGCTCTGTCTCTGTTATAACATAACAAAGAGAGAATATAAATCAAATCAGGATCAAAAATTTTATACGACTACTTAGGCATCCCCAATGCTCGCTTTAATTTTATTTTAAGTTTTTGTTTTTTTATTCTGTGTGTTACTTGTTACAGTCAAACGACATTGGACAAACTGACCTTTAGTGTTAATCTAATTACAATGGCTGACTACGAGAGGCATCACTATGACAAGGAACTACTCGCAAAGACAGGTAACGTGTATTCATTGTACACAAGTTATGAGAACATTAAGGCTAATATTCAGAGACGATGCTAAGCATAAACTTAGGCTTCCGTACAAATTTGACACTCGGAAGCATTACTTTACGCTTAGCATCGTCTCAGAATATTAGCCTTAGTACCTATTTCACCACCTCTGGAAAGCCGCTAACCGCCGGATAAATTAAAAAATGGAACAATATTTGTATAAAATTATTTGTCAGCTAATTTAACGGGAACTTATTAGTAAGCTGTGAAACAGGTCCTAAGTGTTAATTTATTCAATCAACCCCGAGCTTTTTAGTTTTCATCAGTTCAGCCTTATTAAAGTTAATATCGAAAATTGTGTTATTAGTTTATACTTACGTCACGAAATACTGCTGCAAAATGTTGGAGACTGTTTTTAGTTGAGATCAGATAAATTTAGAAGCGGCTGCGGTAAGGTAAATCGTTATTCAGGCTTGATTCCACTTGAAGTGGTAAAGCTCAGGCCTTTGAGTTGACTTCTTTATTTCCCGACAATAGTTGGCGCGGTGTTAAACTCAATATCTCTTGTTTTCTTCAACGAGGAGCAATCGACGCTAACCGTCTACACTGAAATAAATTGCAGCAAAACATTTTAGTTCTTTTTATAAAATTGTGCAATTGTACATGCGTTTTATTCTTTTAATATTTACGGTCTATCTCAGAAGCTGTGCTAGCTACCTATATTGCACCACGTCTGAGCAATTACTTTTTTTTTAATACCATACCATCACGCCCATATTCCCCGAAGGGTTAGGCAGAGGCGTACTAATGTACACCCACATTTCGCCAGTATGTTTAGGTTATGTAATAGGGGGCGAGCCTATTGCCATAAACCGGGCACAAATCCAGACTCCGAGCTGCTACTGGGAATTTCACAGAAAACCCAACAACACTTTGCTCGAGCCGGGGATCGAACCCAGGACCTCTAGCGTAGCAGTCGCTTTCGGGGCACCTAGACGAACGAGGCAGTTTTTTTAAATCACGATTGCAAAATGTAATAAAATTAGCAATACTCTGGTTGTCGTATAGGTATAGGTACCCATACACGTATTAAGTGGCGTACCTACACTGTATGTTAGCAGGTATTTGGTACCTAAAGGTAGATAAATCAAAAACTACGATATTTCATAGATAAAAAAGCATTCTTGTTAAAACTTGTAGGTTTTCTAACAATATAATAAACTACAATGGGTAGGTCACCTAAGTATGTACTTACGTCTTATTTTATGCTCTCCCTTTTCGTTAACGATAAGATTAAGGTAAGATGTCGGGATTAAGCCCTTCACCTCTATTAGGCTCATTACCGAACCCTTATATTGCTTAAAACTTTTTGCCTCCCGCCTGTAACCATTAGCAATCCAATTAAAGACCGGACCGTACTGTGTTGATCCTTTACTGCTAACTAGATAAATAGTTCTAATACACTAGCTGAGATTAGCGGTTTCACTCGCGCCCCAGAAATATATAAGCCAGTAAAACAGTTCCTAATTTAAAAAAATATGTGAAACTCACCCCCGCTCGATGGCGTTTGAAATATAATCTAAATAAATCTCCTTTAGGCAGTCGGGTAAAAACCCTGAAACAGGACATTATTTATGTATATTCAATTTTCAAGTTCCTAACTTTAATAAAATTAATATTGCTAAATAAACATTGAGTCTGCCCCACTCCCCGATTTCGCCTTCAATTAAAAAAAACATCAGTCATTATTTATTTATGCTCAGTAATTTAATTCAAACGTTCATAATTCTGAATTCAAAGAAAAACAATTTTTCTTACAAACTTTCACCCCTTAAATCACAAAAATCCTGACGAAAAAAATCCTGAATCCTTTCCTAACTAAAGCTAAAATAAAATAAACCTATTTAAAAAAAAACTTTATTTTGTTTATATTTTGCTGTGCGTTGATAGTCAAGTCAGGCAGTTAGGTCAGAAGATAGGTCCAGCCAATTGACTAAGGTGATTAATTTTTTCATCTGATTACCTAATTATTACAAAAAAAAATCGCTCGTTTTACGCAGATTTGCATTGTCTTTCTTTCCCTTACTAATACATATTACATTTAACCCTTAACCCTCCTTTAACCCTTACAAACACCAAATCTCTTACTAACGCTAATCTTAGACAGGAAAATACTCTTTTGAAAGCTACAGTCCTTTGATCTCGTGAACTCCCTGCAAGAAACACAATAAATAAGCACTGAAAGCAGCTAACGTACGTATAATGAAGTTCGTTTGATAGTAAAAGTTTTAATGTAAAACCTCATTGTGGCCTATATAAAGGATCAGTTGTTTAAACTTAGTTTGTGAATAAATAATATGAATTAATTAATCTTTGACTAGACAGTAGAGTAGGTACTAGATTTCTGTGAAAATATTCTATTTATTCATAAATTTCAATTTTAGAAATGTGGATTAAAAAAATCTTAATAGGTACCTACATTTTTGCTCGCCGTTGAAATTTCAATAAATCGAATGGCCGAATGGTAAATTAATTTGTCTCGGGCAATTGATGAATGGACGTGCGTGGGGAATATGATTTACAAAAAAAGAATTATTTGGCACATAATATTTTGAAAAATCACATCTATAACACATGCATATTTTAACGTAATGGCATACTTACTTATTTAATATTTTATGGTAACTGCTAACATTTATTTGGTTTGTTACAGCGGAACATGTTGGCACTTTAGACGTGAACCCTGCGGCTGACTTGGAGCAAATGCGTGGCCTCATTCAGAACATGATCAAAGAATCTCAAGCATACTCGAACCTCATCGACTGGTGGTTTGTCGACTGTGAGTTTTTGAACCAATACACCTTTTGGATTAACGTCCAGGCACTTTCTTTTCTGTACAAACTTAATGAATTAGAAAGCAGAATTTAGGTGTAATAGGTACTGTTTCCATTATTCGTAGGTATTAAAACATTTCGGACAATCATGATACGGTTATTGCTTGTCTATAATGCTCATATAGGTACATAGGTACCTCACATTTTAGATTTAATAGGTACCAAACAAATTGTGGCATATTTAATTTCTAAAATAAAATTCTTCAAAAATGTTCGCTGAATATGGTGCTCCCATAAAAATTCGAGTACGTCAGGTACCAATTTTTTTTTAAAACTCGTTATCGTTTGTCGATGGCGACAATATTTTCGTTGCATATTCAAATATAAATACTGAAGTATCCTTTTTTGCGCGTATATGCGTGAAGGTTACTTATATTTCCAAATTGTTTGATTCAATGAAATATTTTTTCGAGCGTAGCTATACGTAATCATTTCGAAAAATATGTTATATGTGATGTGAATATATTTGGCTTTTTAGTAAGAGATTGAATAAGCCGGTTCTGTATATTTTGGCAGTTTATTGAGAAAACTATTTGCAACAATAATTTCAAAGGTCCATAAAATCCATTGTCATTTTTAAATCTCGTAGCCAGTGAATTGTATACATAATTACATGTAATACCTTTCAGTAAATAGGTCATATCACCTCGTAGTGAATTGCTTACCCGTGTGTTGTACCAAAAAATACCTATGTAATACCAATGAATATGATTCAGTGACTTCTACATGAATAAAAATCCAACCATTGTCAGCTGTAACAGCGGAGCGGTTCTTCCGGATCGACAAGGCGCAGGAGAACCTACACTACCCGGCGGACATCGGGCACGACAGCATGTACATCCTGGACGCGGCGCCGCACACGCCCGACACGGAGTCCACGGCGCAGCCCGACACCACGGCCACGGGCTCGCTGGAGCGCACGGCCGCCTCCGTGTCGCTCGACACCACCACCGGCCTCTCCGTGTCGCTCGACATCTCCCAGAGCGTCGACACGCCCAGCGCGGCCGTCTCGCTCGACGTGCCCGAGTCTCATCCCTGGTGAGTTTCTTGTCCAGTCAGTCCATCATCTTATGTTCATAGTAGCGCAATATAGATAAAAGACGTCGTTTTCCGTTGTCGCCTAAAATGGGGAAATTTTATCAATCGGAGGAGTATGAATTTTTAAGCACCTGTTACAACTTCAATACTATCTAATAAATAATTTGCGACTCCGATAACTCAATCTATCTCATTAATTTTCATTAAAAATCAGTAGAGGAGATTTGCAAAATGTTCATTCTGTAGGAACTATAGTGTAACGATAAATAAGTCGACGGCTCAAAAACTCCTACAATTAAACTAGTCACAACTTAAATGAAGTTTGTTTAATTTAGTATTAACCTAGCATAAGTTTTGTGGATCGGATTTCATATGATAATACATACGTAATACCTAGCTGAAATTAACTGATATACACAACTAAACAATAACTCAGGAAGTATTCCTGAAATTTTGTATTAGGTAAGTAATAAAAAATACAAGAGACTCCATCCAATTTCGCATAAATCACAATAATTTCACGTTTGACTAAAGTTCTCATCCAGCTTTTTGGGTGAATTCCTTTTGACGTGTTAGGAAGTCGGGAAACGTTTGTTCGGATCTTCTATATCCACCTTTATGATTAAAATTCTGATTACTCCAGATTTTATAATAATGTTAACTCTACGACCACTCAGCAGGAAAATGCTTCGTCACCCAGAAGATCGTGTTTCTCCTATTTCTTTTAAAAACATTATCGAAAGATACACCTATATACCTTGCCTTACCTTATACCTTTAAGATGTACCTATATATGTGTGTATTTTTTTTGCGCCACCTAGTCTTCTAGATTTCTTGTCTCCTGATTGAAGCTCTGTTTTATTCCAACACAGTGAATCGGGTTTCGGAAGTCCAGCGCGGTCGTCGGAGGAACTACTGTCCCCTCAAACGCCGCCTCTCAGCGCGTTGCCCACTGGTCTGACGACACCGCTGCCGGTGCGGCCGCCGTCCCCAACGCCGCCGGTGACGCCGCCGGTGCCGGCGCCGCTGAGTCCGGCCGCGGTGCAACCCGAGCCGTTGTCGCCCCCGCTGTGCACGAGCCCACCGGCAAAAGACCACGAGCCCACCACCGACTCTATAGCGAGGTTCAAAACGTGAGTATGTTAACTTTCATCGTCTAACCACGTCGTTGTGTGTGCGCTTAGACTTTAGAAGCGATGTACGCGTCTGCTTTCATTATTTCGTACAAAATGGAGTCGGTAATTGCGCACGTAGGATAACTGCGAAGATGGTTTATCTCAAGTTGTTCTACTTCAAATTCTCAGTACTTAGATAATACGGATTGAAATTGTATTCGATTCGTCGATTATGTAGCGTACATAGCCCAATATTAGTTTGCAAACAGCACTATGTAATTTTTTTGTACCAATAGAGTAATTTCTAGTCTTGTTCACCTGGTTCAAAGAAAGGTAACAAAAACAAATTATTTTTTGCAACGAGTGCGTATAAATAAATAGAAACTGCACAATATGTACATCCTAGTTCTACCTGACTTGACCGCTATAGATATATATGTATATATCAATGTGTGATCACAATGCTGTTAGGTGTGTCGTATAAGAATGCACATCGAATGCACACTGGTTTGAAACTAAATCTGCACTCTATCTCTTCTTTCTTCTATTGCATGCAGCATTCATGAGAAATTGTTTGGACTTGAACAAGAAGTGTTTGGCTATAGGTGAGACTTTATAATATGTTAGATGGTGTTAGCTAGTTTTATAATTTACGACTGCTTCATAAACCTATTTAAAATAATTTGCGTAGTGTGCCTAATTGTTTCATCTTGAAATTAGTTTTACCTGCTATTTCAGATTATACATAAGTATAAACATAGTTTAATCCAATGAAGACGTTCAAAGTTTTTAAATTAAACTAAGGATCAGTCTTCAGAAGCGTGTTTATGATACAGTCGGTATTTTAGATAAGTACTTATATTAACTGCCCATGTAATTTAGCATTGTTTATTTTTATGACTCGTAGTAAATAATGCCTAACCTGACACGAAACAAAACTAATTTTCTATAGTATGCCAATAAGTACCTTGTAGATACGTAAAATGATGACATTAATAATGTTACAGGCATACTGAAAGAAAAGTTCAGAAGACGTTACCTTCTCCCTGAGCATTGAACGACATTTGTTTAAGCCACAAGACTAACAAGACGTCTCATTTTATTTATCTTATAAAACTTATTCAGTTTCTGCAACAAAGTACAAAGTAAAACTTGCGACATTGTTTCAGAAATTTATTGGAAAAAACATCTGACGCTTTGCTCAAAGCGGCCAAAGTCGGAGATCTGAGAATGGTAAGAGAAATAATCCACGGCAATTTTCTTTTTATGTGATTTCCCTTATCAAAAATAAAATGAAATTCTTCACTTTTCGATTAAAACAACGTTCTCATTTTTGTATGGAAAGTAACTGGGAAAATCTTCAGTGTTTATTAACACTGGAGATATGTACTTAATTGGGTTCTATCTATTTTACATTGATTAAAACAGTAATAGATACTTCCTACTGAAAGTACTTAAAGATGTACCGTTTGCAATTGGTGACGTAAATTATGCGTCTCATGCCTCCCACAATACTGGCAGTAAACATTTTAAAGCTGCCAATAAAGAATAGCAAATCAGGCTAGTGTTATTGGCGATCGACAGCAATAAAGTTTACGAGCACCCTTAAAGATGAAGGAGTTGCACGCGGCGGGGTACTCGCTACTGTCGATCGACGCGAGCGGACAGACGGCGCTGCACGTGGCGGCGCGCTATGGCAACAAGGAGATCGTGAAGTACCTGATCGCGTGCGCGCCCACCGCCATCCTCAACATGCGCGACAACGAGCGCGGCCAGACGGCTCTGCACAAGGCGGCCGCGCACAAGCGGCGCGCCGTGTGCTGCATGCTGGTGGCGGGCGGCGCCTCGCTGGCGCGCCGCGACCACGCCGGCCTCACGCCCAGGCACCTCGCGCTGCGCGCCGAGGACCACGACCTCGCCGCCTACCTCGAGAGTTAGTACATACACTACCCCTATTACACACATTACTTACCTACAGTTCGCGAGTTGTGTATCTAATTGTTATGTAAATGGGAGCTAGCCTATTGCCATCTACTGATAACAAAATAGAATAATTTTGGCACTGGTTTTGGACTACGTACAGACATGAAAAATTCACATATAATTCACCGAACTGATTACCATTGCACCCAAAACTTTGAATTTAAATAGATTTTGGTACCAAATAGCTTATGCGTTTTTTCAGGTCAGGAACATTTCCAATTGGTCTCTGAAGATTTAGAAACTGCTGTATAAAGACTCCGTCGCGTCGTGGTCGAGGATTGTCGACTGTCGTGCAAGCTAGAATTAACGGACTAAAGTGATTGTGATAATATTATGACTTACGAATATTGTTAAAACACCGACGTGATATTAAAGATCTGGTGTAGAATTACGAACATTTCGCTATTATAATAATCAAACTGAAAGAATTAACAATAATCATATTCTCGTCTAAAATTAATGTATTGCCTATTAAATTAAATTTATTTATTAATTTAGTCACTGTAAATGTTACAGGTAATTCAAATATAAATTTTTATCTTACAATGAATTTTGTTATAAAAATACTAAGTAGATAGCAAAATGATACGGAGATGAGGCTAAACAAAAAAAAATAAAAAAAAATATGATGATGTGATCCTTAATCATTTATACAGTTTAGGTAATCCAAATTTGTGTTTATTTCATTTTATTGCTGTAACATTTATAAGTTTGTAGATGTAGTAAAATATTATGAATTTAGATTTAAAACTATACATGAAACTTTTATTATTTCGTTTAAAATTATTTCTCTTTTTCAAATAATGAGTGGGTGTTTCATGAACTATGAAATTGCTCTAAAGTTAAAATGTGTGCCTTTCCCGTGTATTATACACAACAAGACAATGGAATGTATCCTGCTCTCCAATATGAATATAGAAATGAAAAAACTGGGACATGAAGTAGTCTGCTAAATATGACAGCATGTATAAATGTTTTACTGTATTTATTAATTGCAATATAAAGTGTCATGCTTTAATTGAACTTCAATCTGGCTATATTTAATCAATAGAAATACATAAAATCAAAATAATGAACTCCTCACGAGTATTTCATGTTAAAATATCAGGAAGTGTATTATTCTAATATATGAGCACGCAGTGTGTGCCAAACATAAGATGATTCCGAGGGATACATTCACGTTGTCGACCTTTTATATTCTGTCAAAGGAACCTTTCTAAGAACTCGTATTTTAGAATAAATTTTACATTGCTTTACAGACAATTCGCTTTTTCAAATATTCCCTTATAAATTACTTCAATTAGGACGAATCCATGGGACCTTAACTTATTCTTACTCTACGGAATGATAAGTGTTTGTGATAATGAGAAACTCCCTGTGCGATTATTTCATCTTATGAATCATACCTCTGCGAACCCTTATGAGTACAGTCTTGATAGTACAATGTTTCTATGATATTTTGTGTTGCCAGTCATTTTGTTTTACGTGTTACATCAACGTGACTTAGTTATTTTGATAAAGCTATTATACTGTTTACTCGATGATTATAAGGCCTAAATACTTAAATATTATTGTTATATTATATTGTTTTATGATGCAATATTTCTTGTATAAGTGTTTTAATATTCTTATAGTCTTCGGCAATAATATATTTAACGTAAAGGCTAAAAATTTGTACTACTGAGTTGTGCGATACCGATGTAATCGGTGTTGTATTTATTATGATCTCAGTATTTGTATGAATCCGTATTACGGTGTAATATTTATTATTTCTGGATGTCATAATAATGATCGGTTATCTGTATATTGTAATATAGTTTTACTTGTTGGTTATCTCATAATAAGTTATGTTATGGAAGTGAAGTGAAGTGTACTCAATTATGGAATGTTTAGCGAGTAAGTCGCCGCGTGTCCAATTGTTATTTATTATCTCGTCTATTTCCTCAATGATTTGTGAGTTCGTACGAGTTTGGATCGCTAAGTGTTGTATATGTCTATTACACCAATACCTCTACTAGTAGATGTACCTAATAGTTTAGTGTTTATCGAATTTACTCGTACTACTCGCTGCCAAGCGAACAATGAAAGACAAAGCTGTGAGAATTTTGGTCGTAATGTAAAAATGTAAGTTCATTTATGTCGTAAGTGAAACGATATTCAACATTATTATACATAACACTGTTTGTGAGTTGCTTAATTTGTGACTTTAGATAGACGTTTTTGATATTTAACATAATATTGTCTAGAGTAGTTGAAGAGATAGCTTCCTATCTCTTCTCAACTAACTCGGCCCTCAATTACAATCGCATTGCGATTGCGAGTCCCATCTGTGTCTAACATCGTAAATGGCTAATGTGTAGGCATTAGCCATTCGCGCTCTTCAACGAAATTCTATAAAATTTAATTAATGTCATTGAGTAGATAATGAATTATAATCTACGCGTGTAGCATCCTAATATAACTATTTTATATTAAAAAGTGAGATATTATATCATTAGAGCCTATATTTGCGGGCACCACTTTAATCTTTAAATCGTTAGTGATACTTTTCCTACGAGATATTATTATGTAAGTCTTGTACATACTGTAATGGAGGCCTTCATTCAAGTAGGATATCGTGTGACTCTTTACACGATTAGTAATTATATCTCACGACCAAGTTCTGTCTAAGAAGGAAAAATGAATATCACTAGGTTAATAGTTTGAGCTCTTACGCAGGAGTTGCTTTTGTAACTAATATTTACTATACATATACGAGGAAAAGCCAATGTTATAATACCTACCTAAGTATTGCATATTTTTTCAAGAAAAGTCATTATATAACATCTACGTATCATCAATGTATGTATAGGATGTACTGCACAGCGGATATAAAGGTGTATCTTTCAGAATTCAGTTTGTTGCATTTTGCATTGCAGCCGACCTCAGAAAGATTAACATTTCGTCTATTGTTTTCCTACTTCGATGGTTTTTGAATTGATATCGAAGTTTCAAAATACCTAAAGCTTAGCTTAGCGTAGCTTTCTTATTACCGTCAATTTCACTAGTAAAACGATTGTCTGTCTAACGGCTGGAATTAATGTAACCTACTCGTTTATTTTCCCTGTAACTGGAGACAGAAATGCTACAACAGATATTTCGGTGGAGTATATTCTTTTTCTAATTTTTATATGGATACCTACGGTTTTCGTTATATGGATTGATCGACGACTGTTGGCCTCAATATAAATGCACCTTAATATATTAAGTTTGCGACGTGCCTGTAGGCATCGGCGTCATTTCCTCAGAGATGCCTAAACATGAATGCTATTAATTATGCGTAGGAGCGTAAAATTCAAATACAGAAGTATACCTATGATGGATACTTGGGCTACCGTAGAGAAGCCTTCTGTCGTCATTATTTGACAGGTTGTGTTGATACGAGTATACTATGTATCAGTTAATCTTTGTTGTCATAGCCAATATTATACTATTAGTCAATTTGTTGCAGTATTTGACCAGTAGTGTTTGATATTTTTTTGTAAGCTAAATAGTATTTCCCTAATGATGCAGCATTCCATTCAAAAACAAAGTACACAATGCTAAATATTATTATTATTTTTCTCTAAAAAAGCAAAAATATTAACAAAATGTAGGTAGCAATTTAAAAAATATGTCTATGATTAACTCTCGTCTGGAATCTCCCAAAATAAAAGTAATTTGTCCTACTTAGTTCTGAGAAAAAACAAATGTCAAAATATTATACCTACCAGTTACTTAATTTAATTAAGTATTTACTGTTATTCTCAACCTATCCCAGCTTACGCCAAGTACCTAGTACCTACTGTTTTTTTCTACAACGTGTCTCGTTTACTCTGTTTTATTATCTCAGAGATCAGCTGGCATTTCTTGCTAAAACCGCTTTTTTAAGCTTTACACTAGGTACATGTTCTATGGTGCCTGATCGAAAAAATACGCTCTATCTTTCAATCGTAATCATCAAATGCCTATTTAGGCAGTTTTATTTGTTCCTAATGCGGTATTTACTGCCTTGTCATGTGTACTAACTGTAGTTTGATCTGAAGATTGACATGTTGCCAAAAAGATTCTGAGAAGTAATCAAACTGGCATTTTCGAACCCTTTTTCAGCATAATAATGTGAATAAAGCAAAACCCAAAACATCCGTTACAGTATTATGACAAAGTATTTTGTAATTTATCGGTGATTTTGTTACATGTAGGTAATGACCATAGCCCACTTATCTTGTTAGCCTCTTACCTGTACCAACCACACAAAGCAATCGATGTATACCAACTACAACAGCTCTCCCCTCCGTATGATAAAAAATGTTCCTTTATCGTATGTACTTATTAAGGCAAAATGTATTTTAATCTAATAAACTTATAGTATATAATGTAAAAGACACAATCTTGTATAAATTGGCAGCTGCGGCACACGACGCAAACGTGTGTAGGTATAATGTGGCACTCGATCAATATGTACGCATTCACTATGAGGTAAACGCAATTATTAATAAATTACTAATGATATTTGCGCTTAATTCGGCTCTCAAGTTTGCCAAGTTTCCTTAGATTTATATAATTCATGATACATTAGATTGTTCTGGCATTTGTTTTTAACTATTGTAAAGTCCGGAGACGTAGTTTTATGCTTTAAGTAAATTGATTAATACTGAACTACTAGCTAACTTAAGTATCTATGCATTATATTACATGTTTGTATATAGGTACGTACTAAACATGGTATGATTCTATCATCGACAAAAGGTATATTAAAGGTATATTAGGTTGGAAAACTACAGTTACAAACCGGAACATAGAAATATGTATTTTCTTAGTGTTATAAACTGCTGTTTCTCAGAAGAGAAATCCATCTCCGAGAGAAAATGTGACTAGTTCAGATAAGAAGCACTGACGCGCGATGTAAAGTAGCGACATAGCACTCTATTTGATTGTACAGATCAGCTGGAATATCCCTCTACCGCGACCGCCGCCGACGCTCATGTAACCTTCCACATCGAAATTAAATGCCACAGGAGGTGAATCGCTATTCCAAAATCCGAGACCGTGCATGTCACGTAAAACATGTATTACCTAGTTCCGGGAAATTTTCTCAATAAGTAGCTATTATTATCTTTAATATTGACTCGTTTCAAATCTTGCAACTTTACTTTTACTTGTTTACCCATAGTGATTACATACATAAGTAACACACGGAAGTGCAATATTATATTAAATTAAATATTAATCCAAATACGAGTATATTACGTAATTTTAGTCTTTTTCAAAGTAGTTTACCAAGAAAAAGCATAATATTATCTATTAAGTAGGTACCTTTATGATACGAGAGTAACAGCACTGTCTATTTTACTCCGTAGTACCAAACTGGATATTATCATGTAAACTATTAACAATTTAATGATAACATAAACTAGAGTTTTGAGAGCACTCATTTCAATGTAAGTACATGATACTTATTTTTGCACTCAATAAAGTCACTATTTTAAATAAAATTATTAAAATCAAGTACACTGAAAGAACAATAAATAAAGTACGATCTAATTTGAGTTTTATTTTAACTTTTTTAATGTCGGAAACCTTTTTTATTACGAAACATGTATTTATAAATGTACCTAAAGGCTAGTACATTTTTACAGATTTTGATTGGTTTGAAACACCCAATCCCCATGAAAAAACATGTTTCGACTTTCCTCGTCCCAGACTTGTCAAAAATATAATATAAAATCCGGCGTTGCCGCGTTGCACTTTATAGTTAATATAATGTATCATTATACCTCATATTATTTATTTTTTTAATATTACATTTGTCAAATATAACGCAATTATGCAATTGAATACACACAGATTCCTTAGGAAACCTACTGTGAATTGATGTAATAGAGACACGGAATACAGAGTAATTTGTATACAAAGCATTAATGACATTGATTTTGTTATAATTATTTATTTACTGCTTTTAGGCAGAAGAGTTGCAAACCTCCAATATCTTGCCCATTCATTTGTAAAGTTATATAAAGTTTAGAAGAAAGTGGTGGCCCCGGGTAAATACTTACCCTGTTGTTACCAAGTATTATATCCCTTTATTATGAAAGGAAGGAAAAGCCAATCCTTCTCAGGAAGTTCCTTGCATAAATAAAACGATTGAAGGTACCTTAATTAAAGGTATACAATAATTGAATACAGAGATACTTTGGTGAGTGAAATTATAACAATTAATTACAACTAAAAGTCCCTTTTACTACTACCATTAGACTAGACGTCAGAAACGACAATTACCGAAAACCCTTCCTTCGTCTTTTTGCCGTGTCGTCGGGTAAAAAGCTGTAGCAGAAGTTAGAACGGAAGACTGCTACGAACGTAGCAACGTCAAGTTGTCGTAGCCGTAGCTAACATCTACGTCAGTTACGTCGTAGCAAGGCAAAGTTGCATAAAATTAAAAGGGCCATGCACATTGCTTTACTTTAGAAATATATCAGTTAAAAACCCTTAATATTTTTAGATAAAAATGCTTTGCTTTATCAAACCTGCGTAAAAAATACCGCATCTTCCTTTCATTAATGATCATATTTACGCTTATTCTATTCGATAAATAATTTTCTATGCTTTCTGTTTTATAACATTGTCTTCCATTTGTCGTACTAACGCGGGGAATTGTACCACACAGTAGCTAAAAATAATATAAGTAGGTAGGAAGTACAGTTTGTTTGCATAATTATGTAAATACCTTCAACAACATAAGGTAATTTTAGACCCTTCAGAGCAACGCTTAAAGCCTTTTTCCTTCCTGCTTTACATTTCAGTGACTATTCAAAGATAATAAAGGCCTCTTTATTGGACCTCTTTTCACGTCGCACTTATTTAAAGGTTTATTTATCATTGAAATCTCGTTCCTTCAAACGTAATGTAGTTCCTTCAATGTTGACTGAAACACCTTACCTTCACTATTTTAGGATTCCGTACCCTATAAGGAATAAAGGAACGTTTTATGATAACTTCGTTGTTCGTCCGACTGTCTGACCTTTTTTCTTAGGAACGCGTGGAGGTATTAAGTTGAAATGAATATATAAATACATCTGTCTAGCTATATAACGCTCCTTCTGGCGCAGTCGGGTAAAAAATACAATAAAATATCAAGCTTCTGAGTCAACGCAGGAAAAACTTTACAAGGATCTTCGAGACTCGATTCCCTTGATTGATAAACTATCTAAGTTTGTACGTTTATAACGTTGTATACTTACTTATCTATCTAAGTTTGTAAGTTGGTACGGAAGCCTTGGTGCTCTAGTCCGACTCGCACTTATCCGGTTTCCAAAATATCATTTTCACAATAGTATTTTTTCCAAACGTTTTCTTTTATTCTCTATAGGTATAGTTTTCCTAAATCCTCTTTTCTCTTGTGTATCAACAATATCACAGACAATATTCAACTTTATTACGTTTTTATTTCCCCAGGTTTATGGACTAGTTATTAGATAAGGTTGCGAATATCTGTGAACGTCGAATAAAACGCACGTGTAGAACGGCTAAATATATATCGTTTACCTAGCTATGTAGCATCATTTAATCTTGCCTGTTCAACTCGTAAAACTATCAACACGAACGTCCGTGCAACAAAAATATTTTATTGCTATTATTTTTTCTTTGACATTTGCTATAAAAATATAAGTGGAACTTGATTACGGATCATTCCAATGACCATTGGACTGCCAAATCGAAGATCTCGAGTTCGAATCCGAGGCACGCTTAAATCTTCATGCGTAATTGCGTACCTATTATAGGAAAACATTTTTTTGGGAACCTGAGAGATTTTCTAGACGGCACGTGAAGACTGCCAATCTACAATTGTCTAGAGCAGAGGATGGTCTAAGTCTAAGAGAAGACCCGTGGCATTAATTATTATTTTTACAATTGGTAAATACAAGAACAAAATAAAACAAAAGAGACAACCCTAAGTTTATGGCGTTTTCATGCGACATAAATCACTCATACGAAATGACGAATCCGAGATGTCACGCGCGGCTACAAATATTGTTCCTATGGATACTAGCAGATTCGTTGCTCTACGTGATCGGATATGACAAAGTTATTAGGTACATACGTACACACTTTTCGAGTACGTCTCCTCGACATTCTTTTGCTTTTAGTCTGTATCACTTTCTACAAACACATTGGTGCTACGTTTCAAACCATCAATGAATTTGGCTTAAACAATTTGAATCATGTAAATGTTTCAATAGCTTTCTAAGTGAGTGTGAGAGCAATTGGGAATATACAACGTTCACTGAGCGATTAGTGCCCCGTCTATGTAAAAGCTTTCCCATTTTAGACCCGCAACCTTTCTGAGAGACGAAACCTTTCCGACTGCTTTAAAAAATGCATGAAATAAGCCCTCGCTCCTTGGATCTAAAGAGGGTGCGATGTTTGAGAATTTAAGATTTCTTTTTGAAAGAAGTTGGATTTATACGGATGTCCCGGGCATTGAAGCCTCGGAAAATTCTAGATTTCAAAACAAGTTCAGACTAAATAAAACAAAAGATGTATACTTAGTAAGGAAGGATTATTAAATACTTAAATAATATGAAGAACTGAAGAACTACCTCTTTAACAAAGTGTTCGCACGACTGCTACGCTCTCGATTGAGCTGTGTTATTGGGGTTTTCTATGAAATTCTTAGTAGCAGCTCGGAGTTTAGATTTTAAGGTACTTCGGTTAATGACTACAGGCTCACCCCCTATTACATAGGACCTAAACATACCAGCAAACTGCGGGTGAATTCAGGGAATACAAGCGTGATTGTTTGGTACTCAGACCAAGAAAAAAGTTGATCTGGGGTAAGGTATGAAACAATATGAAGATAAAAATATTCATTCAATCTGAAAAATTGACTATTTTAACCTATCATATGATTCCATTTCATTCTATATAGATTTACTCATATAGTTTAAAAATATCAGGAATCCAAAGTTAGAAGGACGGCCCGAGGCGAAGCGGAAACTTGATAAAATAGATTAAAACGGATAAATAAAAGTACCTACACAACGCGTTGTGTAAGTTGCACAAAAGATAAGCATGAACTGATTACCACTCTAGTGTTCAATCGACTACACTCCACATGATTTGATTAGTAATAAAAATGGGTTTTTTATTTTATTTTTTTATTTTATTTTATTTATAGGTACACAAAACAGAGTTACAGCATTGTACAAATCAGTTATAAATAATATCAATAAAACATAGTAGACTGTGACTCCAAAGGTATGTGCACACAGCATGACTTTCTAATGAAACTTGGGCCCATTTATTTGCCTATTATCAAATTAGAATAGGTGGAATTGATCTCTGGACCGTTTTTCAAAGTAGACGCGGGGTATCCCATAAAAATAACAACCTAATGTTACACCCCTTACTACTACCTACCTAAAGTTACTCCACTCGATATCATTATTATCCTGTGGTTGTTTGTTACTCAACAATGGAATTACTGTAATTGCTTTTGTAAGTCGAAGGCGGCATTATGATCTATTTATAACCGACTCTTGATAACTACTGAATGTTATCTAGAAACGAGTAAGCTTTGGAGAAATAGACATCATATAAATTCCACCCGTGAGCCGTGTAGCAGTTTTGTACGGTACTTTTTAGTCGGGTAGCCCCGACTACCCAACTAAAAAGTACCGTACAAAACTGCTACACAGCTCAACTATTTTCGAGAACAAAATCGAACAAAACAAAATACGTTGTGATATTTTATGTAATAGTTATGTATAATATATTTTAAAATAAGATAGTACAAAAACAATTCAACCAATACTTGATACTGACAGCTATATTATATACAATGTTAATAATACTTCAAGGATCAATTAGCAAACAATAGAAAATCAATAGTTTCGACCCTCTGGAAGGTCATGGTCTCTTTAATGAATTAAAGATTCAAAATTATGACAGAAGTCCATTGACTGTAAAGGCTGGTAGATGCGGCACGGTTCTCCTGAAGTCATCGACTGTGCAGCAGAAGCTGTATCCGATGTCGACGCGGTCAGGCTGCCACCCGATCCAGTTGAACGCGCTGTTGTTGCGGCAGCGGTCCGTACAGAACTGGAGAGCGCGGGCCTCGGCCAGTGTGTAGTGGGGGTTGTTGATGCTTATGAACGCCGTACCGATGCGACGAGACGCGTCATATACCACCTGAAAACAATTGATTAAATTCATAATTTCTACTATCAACATCCTTATTTGAAATAGTCCTAAGTGAAGAGTTAGGTCTCTTTGAAACAGGACAGGTTGTGTATCACGTATGTTGCGTATTGCAAATATTGGTAAGCAATCAAAGCATACATTTGGTACAAACATGTGGTAAGCAAATGGAACACAGTCTGGTAATTACCTTATAGAAGTAAAGCGGCACAGGGATCTGATTGCGTTCTGGAACTAGGTAGATGTCAACAAGACGATTGTTCTGATCGCGCAACTGCGTCACACCAAATGTACCAGTGTAGATAACGGTGTTGTATCCAGCCACACCGATGCGGGCGCGGAGATTCTGACAAAGTGAAATTAATTGAAAGTAAGTACTTGTATTGTTTTTAAACCAGTCTATTTGAATCAAAGGTTCTAATAATGGAATTTAAATCGAGTTGCAACTTGCCTGCTCCAACGAGTTCCAGTTGCCAGCGTTGAAAGGCTGCCACTGGGGAGCAGCATTGATGAAGTAGAATGTAGAACGCTGACCAGTAGCGAACACGTAGTCACTCTTAGCGGCAAGGTGACCACGAGCCATGAACTGAGTATTCGTGACGTATTGGTCTGCCAGTGCCGTACCAACGTATTGGGAAATGACAGTCTTTTGGTGAGCTTGAGTGTACATAGTATTAACTGCAACCCCAGGGAAGAAGCTGCCAGCTACAAACAGAAACATTTATATTGGTGATAAAAATTACGTAGAACGTTGGGTAATAAGAAACGAGACTATCCTAAAATTGTAGTACATCAGTCCTCCAGTTCCTCTTAATAATTCAAATTTTTTGAAGAACTACATATAAAATTTGGACTTCATGTTGTGTTTCATTATAAAATATATCCCACAATAAAACTTAGATCTTGGTACAGTTTTGGTCACAAGTAAATTATTTATACATCTTTAATACTTTGTATTAGTTTTGGGCAATGGGCATAGTGTGTTAAACCTTGGCCAAAAGCCTACATAAAAAGAACACTAATAAGGTACCTAAGTATCTTCTACTCACCTAGCCAGCTCGGTCTGTCTACGCCAGTTTGATGAACGGCATTTTCAGGAGTTTGATCATACCAGACGTACAGAACTTCCAATCGGTTCTGGTCAAAGCAAGACCAGTACAGCGGGTAGAACACATTATTGACGATGAAACCGACCCTAAAATGAAAAAAAATGTTATCTACACTGGTACCCACTTACTTACCTACACAGTAGCTATACTTACGTACAGGTACACTAACCTAAATTTGGCTGTATATTCTACTATCCTACTAATTATAAAGCTGTGAAAGTTTGTTTGAATGCTAGTCCCTCCTTTACGCTGCAACGGCTGGACAGATTTAGCTGAAATTTTTAATAGAGATAGGATATATACAATACGTAGGATTTATTTATCATCGTTTTATACCGATCGCGGCCCTGGTGTCTAGAAGAAGAATACAAATACTATTATATAATAAAACAAGTACTAACCGAATAACTAAGTTGTTATTAAAGCAACGGTCAGAAGTTCCCTGGGCCTCGTGGTACGAATGTGCCGAGCAAGTCAGCTGACCGAAGGCTCCGTTGCCGTTCAGCCAGCCGGCACCGGAGACAAGATTGTTGTTCACACACGTTGCTGTCTACGGATAACGAATACGAATTTAAACGATAAAGAATTTTAAGGATTTTCTTTTTCATAGTGTCCATTTGACAATTCCCAATTCTGCTTATGTAGGGGTACTATGTAGGTGATCATTTAAGTCTACTTACAATATCACTTAGATATATTATTATCTATCTACTTATATAAAGACAAGTATGTAACAAAAAGCCCTGGAATTTCCAAGATCTGTATCGGCTGCGATTAATGAACTTGTTTTATATATAGCATTAAAATTATCACTTCAGTCAGTACGATATTGTCTTATAAAAAGGGTTCGACAGTTTACGAAAAACGGGCGAATTACATTAGGAGAACTTCTTAACTATTATTTAATCTGTGCTAGAACTTACGCCTACGGCTACATTGGACGCGATATTCGGATGTTGGATGAGTCGTCCGCTGCCCGTGCACGCGACCACGACTCGTTCGCCGGAGTTGAGGCTGACTTGGCCGCTGTTGCCGTTGGCGCGCATGTACCCATTGCCATGGATGTACACCGGCTGGGGTTGCCCGAGGTCACCATTTATTCTAATCGTGCAACCTGGATGCAAGTTTCAGTGAAAATACCTGGGATTTACTTTATTAATGCTGGTGCTTGACTTGTCATATAGATAGATATTACTATACCACTCCTGGGTGCAGCTTCAGCATTAGAGGCATTGACCCATTTGGACTCTTCGAGCTCCAGCCAGGCATCGAGGTAATCCTCAAAGTCATCTTCGCCTAGAACCAGAGCCAGTTGCGATGGCTCCGGGATATGCGTCGGCAGCGCCGCGGCCGCAGCCAGCACAGCTGCAAACACTAACACTGAACGCATCGTTGATTACAACACACCACTACTGCTTCGTAGATTAATGTCTACATTTTTATAGTATCCTTTATTTTGTCAATTTTATCAAAGAAGACAACCGATTATCGCAAATTATCAAATGTGCATAGGTTTTTGTGAAAGTTCCGTAGCTCCATTTTGTAATTGTAAACCAATATCTTAAATATTATGGCCTATTATTAAATCCATACTCTATGCGGGAGTCAACGATATGTATACATGCTGATTTCAACAGACGTTAATGTAGATAGTCAGTTGCGCTCATTATCCTATTGTATTTACGGTAGTAAAATTATAATTAATAGGGGCCGCGCCGCTCAAGGTACATTTTATAGGGTTTCTCCATCGCATGGGTGGTCCTAGTACTAGTACTAGTACTAGTGAGCCTAGTACAAAAAAAACTCACCGTCTGGTATAAAATAAAATACTCGTACTTACCGACTTGATGACATGTGACTAATCACTTTATTACAACAGTTCCGGAACTATAAAGGCCTGTAAAACAAAAATATGAATTATTTTACAATGGATCTCTAAAATCGCAATTTTCACTTATAGAAGTAAGTACAATAAAATCCCCATCTATACCTACTAACAAGATAATATACGCTGATAATTAGATAAGACTATAATTATAATGAAATTTAACATTTTGGTACAACATTTATTACTTATGTAATAACATGAAGATGACATATTTATACTTTATCATAATTATTGTATCCATTTGGGGCCTTCGGGATTTTTTTCTGCGTTTTAGTGCACTTACTCTCTTGATAGATGTTATGGTATGGTATGGTTTAGCGGGCTGTTTTCCGCAACTCCACGTCAATGCGCGTATTTTGCGTAAGGGTGGGAATATTTAATATTTACCCAAACCACCCCAACTCCTCAACAAACGCCAGCACACTCCTGATGTTGCTGCCAATCTCTCGGAGGGTACTTTTGTTTCCGAAGTACTTAGCCCTGTATGTGGCGACCTCAGTACAGTGCAAAAGCACGTGAGCCGCTGTTTCGTCCTCTCCCAGGCAAGCTCTGCATACGGGGCTGTCAGTGACACCTATAACATGCAGATGCATATTGAAAAAACCATGACCTTTGAGGGCTGCGGTGATCGTCCTCAGTTGTTGCTTAGACAATCGCAGTAATTACTTAGTGACGCGAGAGTTAATTGTGGGAAGTGCTTCCCTAGCCTGCCTGCATTTCTCATGATTCGTACAGTAGCTGTTGTGTGGATTTCTGGTACGTCTCTTGGTATATAGAATAGATAGAGTACAGTAATAAGAGTGTAGTCTCCCGAAATATTTATTTTCACTGAATTCTTCATCAACATTATTTTGCCACAATTTTTTTAGTTTATTTTTCCGTCGTGAATCTGAAACTGTTATGCCACGATAGTATTTAAACGTGTAATAATCTCAAAGCCCCCTAATTTACTCGGAGTCTTTTGCCTCCCTCGCAAGTCTCAAACACTCACAAGGGGGCGTTGTCGCCCACCTTGAGAACATGATCTGATTGCACGGTGAACTTTGCTTATCAATTATTTAGTTACGTGTGTACTATGATTCATGAAATGTGGGACTACGCGTGTTCAACTAGTGCCAGATATTACGAAATAATCCATCACCATTACTGACGCTATCGTTATAAATCGGATACTTATCTTTATATAATGTGTTTAACGGTGTACACACGTTGTTCCCCTACACACTACCCGGACGACACAACATAGCGGTAGTTAATAGTCATAAAAGCAACATGGGAACCGTTATTCCGCAGCAACAGAACAAGTGTCTACTTATGTAAAATGTTATTTAAAATTAAAACATCGACAATAGGAAGAAATAGTCGTACCTATACCTTAACATTGCATTGACAATGGGAAGCTTGCAAAACGTGCGACAATGCTACGGAGTGACGTCAGAAGAACCGCTCTCCATTGTCGCAAGCTCCTTTAAGTATTGTTTCGGGTCCTCACTTAGAAGTCGTCGTTAAAGATCGTCAAAGTCGGATATAACGTCAATTCTCACAAGACAATAGCAAGAGTAATGTCCTGTCAAGAGGATTTGGCGTTCTCTTCAACTTGTGGGATCGGACAAAAGCGTGATTGTTGATTTCCAAATTTATTAAGACACCAAAAATCGTACCTAAAGCTCCATAGTGACTGGACTTGATCTTAAGTTTACTTTGGCGTTGCTTAGAAAATGCACCAATATTATTAGTAAGTTTCTTGAAGAGATCTCTTCAAACGGAATCATTTATGGTGATTTCCTTTACCGTTAGAGTAGTTAAGGGCTTGTTTCACTTGCTCTGAATAGCCGCTAACAGCCGGATAAATTCAAAAATGGAATAACATTAGTATTAAAATACTACCGCTTCTATATCTGCTCTCAAAGAATGCTAATATCTTTGAGTATTAGTATAATTATGTTCTCGTGTTAAGTGAATTGTATTATAATTCTTAATGAGAATAAATATCTAAACCGAAACCGAAAATATCAGCCAAATAATTTAATGGGAACTTATCACTAGTGTAAGTATCAATAGATAAACCGAGGTTCACCTGAACTTACTTTTGATAACGATAAAAATGATTAAAATTAGGCAACAAGAGACGCAAGAACACTACAAGCTCTTGGTCCTGCATGACATACACGTGAATTTATATGCTTAATATTATGCGTGTACGTACTGTTTTAATGATAAAAACAAAAGATTATGAACTATATAGATACTTAATATCGTAATTACCTTATTACTTGATAATAATAAGCCGTATAATCTTATTTTTAATTGGCACTCCCAAATGGGTGTGTATGTGTATCGAATTATCGATAGAAAAATAATACTTACAGTCTTACACATACATTTAATGTTGAGTGTTAAATTTTTATTGTGCTTACTCACAGATAATATGAACTGCCAGAAACTTTTTTCACTTTAAAAAAAAAAATAGCCGGTTTTAATAAAAACATTGCTACCCGCCGGTTACATTGCGGTTAAGGTTAATTAGTTTTTTAGATCGCAGCTTATAGCAGCAGCAGCAGATAGCAGTGTAGGTATGTCGGAATCTGAAACTATGAGGAACTAGCTTTCCGCCAGCGGCTTCGCCCGCGTGCTCTGGGCATTTCTTATAACTTAAATCCCCTATTTCAACCCCTTACAGCCCTTTTTCGCAATAAAAAGTAGCCTATGTCCTTTCTCAGGCTCTAAACTATCTGTGTACCAAATTTCATTTTAATCGGTTCAGTAGGTTTCGCGTGAAAGCGCGACAGACAGACAGAGTTACTTTCGCATTTATAATATAAGTAAGGATGTGGTAATGAAATGTATGGCTGGACTACACGCAAATCTTTAGGTAAGCGACATTTAATCCATAGAGCGGCCGAAATATTCGCGATCCTTCGTCGAAGAGTCCTCTTCGCAGAAGGATCGCGTTATTTCGGCTTCAGGAGTCAAGCATTACTTTTTCGAAGAAAATATAAACGGCGCAAGTGCTCATTCTTTTTACTCGAAAAAATTACTAAATTAGAAGCAAGCAACGGTGAAGGTCGATCATATGTTATTGGGTGAGTTTTTCTGTAAAATTCACCTAAGCAACTTGGCGTTTGGATTTGTCCTGTTGATAGAGGTAGATGAAACTAATAATAATAATAATATAATAATATTTATTTCCTGGAAGCACGGTACAGAGTTCTTACAGTATCAGTATAAGTTCAACACGTTTCGCCGGCACAGCGACGTAGACTGAATGTAGGTAGTACATTTGTATTATTCTATACACACCTCTACCTAACCCTTCCGCGCTACAGCCGTGGTGGTATACAAGGTGGAAGGGACATCGACGCACAAACGTCGTGACAAGGTTTCACTCAAGGTCCAAAATAAAATGACCTAGGTCATTCATGTAGAAAATGATTGGTTATTACAGATATTGACATTTTTGAGCGCGCAGTGTATTGCTAAAAACGCGATCATAACGCTCCGCGGTGAATGTTATCACGCGCGCAATCATAAATAAATGAAATAATGATTTTTTTAATTATAAATCTAATTTGGGTAGATAGAAATAATGATTTTTTACACGTTCAAGTAAAAAAACTGCAGAAAAAATTGAAAAATTGATGAAGAAAGTTACGGAAAATTTCAACGCAGGGGGGTCCAGAATCATGTAGGTACTGAACTCATGGTAAGTATTCGGATGTGCGTCGATATCCCTTCCACCTTGCATAATGTTCTTTCTCAAAAACAAAATGAATTGAATACCGAGTCGATAAAGATTTTTGAAATGTGTTTATTTTGTACTTATAGTTGTAGTAGTTACCTACGTAAGTACTACCTATCTCACGCATGGAGTGACAATACCAAAAACGTCTTCTCTCTCCTGAATAGATAGTCTCTGCGGTGTTGTTACATTTTGCATATATATTCAGTCACAAAATCAGCAGTAGAAAACGGAAAAAAAGGTTAAAAGAAAAAGAATGAGTATTATTCGTTAGCGTATAACACTAGCTTGAATTAGGTACGGGATTAAGTGAATGGAGAATTTCAACAGATCCTACATCCCCTAACAAAAACATCTGAATTACGTACTTAGTTTGAGAATAAAAAAAGGAATGATAAATGACGTTCTGTCAGGGGCGTACGTTCATGTGGATACGCGATTACCTACATACCTATAGCTATATACCTACCTATAGCCATGCAATTACGTACATACATATATCTATGGTCGTGCGATTACGGGCTAATGTCATAGCTGCTCTAGTATACATATATATATATAGGTAAGCGTCGCCGGCATATTAGAAATATGATCCAATCATCTACGGTTACTAATGTTACACCCAGCGCAATAAATTTTTATTCATCAGAAATTTACTAGCTTTTGCCCGCGGCTTCGCTCTCGCCAGCATCCCGCTCGCCCCTTAGGGTTGAATATTCAAAAATCTTAGAGGATGCCTAATGACTATCCAAGCCAAACCGTTCAGAGGTTTGTCAAGTTGATCAGTCACGGTTTCCTTTTATACATACAGACATACATTGATACACGAAGCAGAACAATTTACCTGAAGTTATTATTCGAATATAATTATTTCGACTATTTTTCCAATTTCATGATCTAGCTTTGAAAGTCACCTTTACCTGAAACCAATTTCGTTCAAGGTTTGCAAATCTCCCTTTATTAAAGTCGTGAATATTCTTGCGAGTTTATTAGTTGTCTCAATTTCGAATGGGCTGCCAAAACAACATTGTGCGCAATACCTTTGAAAAGCATTATTACTGTGATTCCATGAGCCTGAGAATAGTAAGTATAGTAATGAACGTGCTTGGCATTCTAAGACTCAGTTTGCCCTTTGGACCGCCCGTATTCCTTCAATGGCGGTGATTTTTGTAGTACAATTTATTAACGTAACTTAATTTATATTATGGCCACAAGTATGGGCTCGTGGCTAATTCACCACGCTGAACAATCAATCTACAAAGCTGCGTTTTCCACGGACGGGTCATAATATCAGATCGCCTACCGTGCCTCGGGGAGCACGGTTAGCCCGTTATTATATGAATACCCATAAAAACCGTCATTTAAAAGTCCAGAAAGTCTGAAAACCAGTTTATTAAATACTCTACTACTCTGTCACCAAGGTCTAATGGCCGCGTGTAAAATACTGATATTAGCCGCATCTGGTTAGACTGGAAGCCGACCCCAACATAATTGGGTGGTAAGCTCGTGTGTTACCCTTAATTTTAGTAACTTTCCCGTAAACTGTAGGTGCCTATGTTGTGAAACAGTTAGCGCTGTGAAAAAAGTAGTTACCTATATAGGTGCAGATTGAACGCTCGTATATCTTGTGAATGAAGATTAAGCCGTGATTAGGACGATTTTTTTTTTGATTACATGGGGGCTAGTCAAGTTGCAGTTCGTTTGGTGATTCGAATGTGAAATTGCAACTTGTCTAGCCCCCGTGTCACTCCATAGAAATCAACAAGAAGATTGTTCGAAGCTTGCAATCAATGTAGAATATTTTTATCAGTTCATAGAATGTCAGCCAATGAAAATAAATGCCCTAATTTTAAGGCTGTGTACTTTCCCAGCAATCGTTTCTGTAGCTTAACTATAAAAGGCTATCGATATCGATATACGAGATAGCTTTACCGTCTGTGCCTACCAAATCACTCATCGGATCGTTTCCGGTCAGTGCATTTGTGTCCCCATACTCTCAGTTTTTCCGCCCCAGCCCCACCCCACACTGTTGCAGATAATGCAGCGCGCAGTGTTTATTAATATACAACGAACATTTTATATGTCAGCGATTTCAATCAAAGTGGGCAATGATTGGCCTCGCAATTAGTAAATTAAGCTTATTTTGAAGATTAATTGAATTGATTAAAATGTTGTTGTCCTTTATTCCATGAGTGAATATTTTTTTCAGTAAAAGTCTTCTTATAATGTTACAAAAGTTTAAGGAAAACCAAGGTTTTCAAACGGTTTCAATATGAAGTAATGGGTATATTTTTAATCTATGTTCAGCTGAAACTTAGACCCAGTTTAAATTAATTGTTTTTAGGTAATTTTTACGCCTGGGTGTGCAATGTTTTTCGAAATTCCTTCTGATGGGTCTCTTCTAAAATAAAAAGAGAGCTTTAAAGTCAAACCAACTATTCCGCTACGTACTTCTGCTAGTCTTAACATTTACGTGATATATTATCTTTACAGCACACACACAGTGTTATTACTACCATAATGAAGACTCCATTATAATAATCATCTTCATCGAACCTATTCATCACCAATATCGTTCACCTCGCCATCATCATCATCCATCTAAAGATGACGATAGTTGTCGTAATAATGGTTGGCGTGATAATATTTCAAATCAAATCAAATAAAATTTCTTTTAAATCAAAAATGGTCGTGGTAATGGTTAATCACTGTTGATCAACACAACTATCATCATCATCACCATCATCATTGCTTTCATATTGATCGTCGACATCATATTGATTTCTGACACTTACGCGAATACTAGACATTGAAATAAAACTACTTTTTACGGATTTTATCGCAATAACACCTCGATAAATTTCGCAATAACACCTCGAAAAATACCGGTGGAAAACATAATTTGCAATGTGGAAGAGTGCCTGCGTAATAATAATGTAAATAAACAAGATTCGGAGGCGATACGTCAGGACATATCGTCGGTGTTACGTCGTAGCAAACCGCCCAAACTAAATCTTACTAAAAATCAATTACATTCGCTAAAAAACCTTCGCGACAGGCCGGAATTAACTATTCTACGTGCAGATAAAGGCAATGCCACGGTGGTAATGGATACGTCAGATTACAATGACAAAATACAAGAGCTTTTATCGGATGTAAGTACATACAAACTAGTGAAGACCGATCCGACAACAAAAACACTAAAATTAACTAGTGATTTGATTAAAAAGCACTCCGACACATTGAAACTCGACGTAAAATACCTAATTCCTAGTTGTGCAAAACCACCAAAACTGTATGGATTACCTAAGATACACAAACCTAATGCTCCGCTGCGACCAATAGTAAGCCAAATCGACTCCCCAACCTACAGATTGGCACAATGTCTAGGTAAAGTACTCTCACCACTAAGAGGAAACACAGCAGCATATGTGAAGGACTCATACCATTTTGTTAGTGAAATAAAACACCTACAACTCACTGATGATGAAACTATGGTCAGTTTTGATGTTCAGTCATTATTTACATGCTTACCGGTGGAAGACTGCATCAGAATTGTGTCTAAGAAATTATTAGAGAACAACATGCCTATTGAGTATGCTAAATTACTAAAACATTCCCTAACATCCGGCTATCTGTTGTGGAACAATCAATTCTACACGCAAGTAGATGGAGTAGCAATGGGCTCTCCTGTATCTCCCATAATAGCTGACATCTTCATGGAAGATTTTGAGGAGATGGCCCTTCAATCTGCTCCTGTAACACCAAGGTTCTACAAGCGGTACGTAGATGATACTTTCACTATACTACCATCTAACAAAGTGACAGCATTCCTAGACCATCTCAACTCCTTACATTCTAAAATTAAATTTACTATGGAGTCGGAGGCAAACAACCCTCTAGCTTTCTTAGATGTTTTGGTTAGTCGTAATCATAATAACACCTTGAGTCACACTGTGTATCGAAAGAAAACCCATACGGACAAATACCTAAATGGTGAATCACACCACCACCCAACACAGTTATCTACCGTCGGTAAATCATTGTTTCAGAGAGCACGTGGGATCTGTGACGAGCAACACCTGGCTGCAGAGCTTCAACATGTCAAGCAAGTACTGCACGACAACAAGCTCCGAATACCGCGCCTGCGTCACAGAAACCGCGTGAAACGTGTCACAGTCGAGCGCTTACCTGCAGTACTACCATATGTGAGAGGAGTCACTGACAAGATTGGCTACATCTTGAAGCGTGCTTCAATTAAAACTTACTTCAAGCCGCTGAAGAAGATCAGTCAGTTTTTACCACCTGTAAAGTGTCATATACCTCTACAAGATGCGGGAGTATACAAGCTTGATTGTGACTGTGGTCTCTCTTACATAGGCCAAACTAAACGAAGCATAGGGACCCGCGTAAAAGAACACATCGCTGATGTCAAACACCGCCGTTCCGGAAAGTCAGCAATTTGTGAGCACACCCTTGACAAGGCCCGGCATTACATCAGATTTGACCAACCACAAGTCCTCGCAAAAGAAAACCGATTCCTACCCAGGATGATTCGTGAGGCCATTGAAATTCAAAAACATCCAAATTTCAATAGAGAAGATGGGTGGGTCTTACCACCTGCTTGGAACCCGATTATAGATTCAATTAAATCTAAATCCAAGCCTAAAACTGCAAGACCGAAGGATACGGTGAGCTCGTTCTGCGTGAATCGGATTGCCAATGATTAACAGAAATGTAGGGTAGCTGTTAGTAATCAAAACTTCAAGACGCCTACCACCTTAGTCACCCGTGACCATGGACGCTGTAAAGGGTCCGAAACGTCGGGATTAAAATAATATCAATATAACGCGATAAAATCCGTAAAAAGTAGTTTTATTTCAACGTCGACATCATCTTCACAACCATCAACGTTATCACTATCACCGCGACATCGATAATCCGTCATTACCATTGCCATTTGTATTCATCATCATAAACTTTGATTGTTTAATAGTCACGATTATGAAAGAATAATCTTGGTAATTTTCAGTCAATATCTTTGTAAGTGCGGAGGGGCTTTTAAAGAAGTATTGACGTACTTCGTTTGAAAAAGTACCTATATACCTAATGGTAAAAGTTTGTTTGTTTCAGACACACAGTTTTGAGACACTAATATACTAAGTTGGGATACGTTTTCATTTAAAACTTCCACCGAAATTTGTTTGATGTAAGAAAAAGCAAAATTTGCTCTGTGCGGTGTTTAATAAAATGTGACAAAAGAATTGAACTGTATCTAACTTTTCCAAGAACTTAAAAGTGTACCTAAAAGCAGGAGTTCATACCAATTCAATCTTTTAAATTGAGTCAATTTACAGAATTCTCCGTGAGTACGGTTTGATTGTACAAAATTGGCTAAGTGTGCATTCAAATAAAGTAGCACTGCATGATAGAATAAGGAGATTTCCTATCTCCTTCGCTACAGCCAACGCAGCTGCATTCACGTCTTTTGAGTGAGCCATATAAGTAACTATAAAAATAAATATCTTACTAGTACAAGAAACTCAGTAGGCTACGTTTTAAAATGACATCTTCCGGTGTTGATGTCATCTGTGGCCTAATCGTGGTATGTGTGTTGGAATGCTGATCGTAAGGTATGGCTTCTATTCCTGCAGGACATACATATTTAATTGACGTAAGCAAGTGTTTGTGTTGGTTGCTGGGGGACTGGGTGTTTCTTATATTTATTATAAATACTTTGTTTATAACCATTGTCCAGTAGGTACCATAATACAAGAACAGCTTAGTGCTTAGTTTGGGTTTTAATGCTAAGTTTGGGATTTGTTGATGACTTTGATAAATACTGCTAGGGCCCGAGTATAAACTAAATAGGTAAACTATTTTAAGTTATATTAATGGCAGTGCTTATCTGTCGGTATCACAAACTTGTATCATAAAGGAAATCAGGCACCGTCATCGTAGGTAGTTTACATGAGACGCGGCCACCGGGACGAGGCTTTTGAATTGAATCATTAAACTTGTGCGAAACGCCTGTTCTCAACTAGGCACTATTAATTAATAAAATTCAACCCTCGATAAGCTTAATTGGCAACCCAACGTAATTTAACTACTTTGGATTAGTCGATAAAGTACGTTAGCAAATAATTACAGCTAACTAGGTCTTAATTAGCTACTGTTTTTGGCCAAAAGCAGTCATGCATCAGTGAAACACTAACAGATGACAATAACTTGACATTATAGTGTAATTAGGTTATAATGAATTCACCAAGAATCAATTAGGACACAATAGAAAACGAATTTTGACCCACTTAAGGGTCACGTTTTCTTTAATTGATTAATTTCCATACGATTTCAAAAGTATTCAAATTCAAATGTAGGGTTAACTTTTATCTAAGTTTAGGTAAGTAGGTACTACGTATATAGCCTAATATTTTGTAGACTCATTTCATACGATATCAACTAATACCTGAATGTAAAAAGGTACAAGGCAGTATGTAAGTATGATGTAGTAATTTGAGAGAGGTCGTGGAATTAGTAATATTTGAGGGCGAGGGTCGAGCGTCGGGGTCCGGGATGAGCCATACAACCGCTCTATGTTACCGCGGAACGAAAGAAAATGGTTCGTTATGCTCACGTTCACGAGGCTTATTGCGTATCCACCGTTATGCTCAGTTTTATGGGCCCAGAATTATCTGTACCTTAATAAAGAGGGTTTCTCTAACGTTTACAGTTGATAAAGAGCGTAAGTAACAATTACAGACATTGTAATTGTCGGTAAAACCAATAATGGAATAAACCTTGAGATAACACTTTTTGGTTTAGTTTTTTAACATCTGTAACTAATCTGTAAATAACAACCCATTTCTATCCAGCAGGTTGTCGGTAATCTTTTTGACATCAAGAACCATCTAAGTTCTGAGTGTATTTTATGATCCATAAACTTACCTCCTCTACTTAAAGCTATACCTATAGGTAGGTAAGGTACCTACTTATAAGCTATAATAAGTCGGGGTATTTATATGATTAACTTGATCCCTCCGACCAAACCAGTGAATAGGGATGTATACTTACAATGCAAACTTTTCATTACTTTTCTCATAATACCTACGCGTATTTTCTAATGACAAATTCCTTTACGGTTACGGTACGACTCTAATTTAACCCTTTAAAAAAAATTACAGGTATTTTATATTAAAACTAATTTAACAAAAATATTTTTACCTAGATATCGTAAGGTTTAATAAAAAAACCTTTTTAAATGATTACAGTACTTATTGTAGTTCAAGATTTATGCAGCTCTAACAGATTTATTAGAAAATAGTCTGGGAGAGGGAATAGGCTCATTGGCAATACATTTGCATTGGCATATACGTATTATTATACTTATTCTTCGCTCTGGCCTATGTTACTCAGGGATAAAGAGGCATTCTTATTTTGAAAGAATTTTTTAAATCGCTCCAGTTGTTTTTGTTTTTATTCGTTACAAACATACAAAAATACAAATTTTTATAAAATTAAAAAAGATTAGGTTGGTGGTTACCTACTACACATTTGTACATTAAAGGTTTGTTTGGCTTACCTACCTCAAAAACTAATGTGGGTACCTAAGATTCAATAAACAGAGGGATTATCTAGAAAGTTTATAGATTATATCATATTACTGCAAAGCCGGGACGAGTCTAAAAACATAGTCAGCACTAAAAACAAATACCTAACTACACAACCACATAAAACAACTTATAATTCCATTTTAGGGGGCGTTCATAAAATACGTGAGATGGGGGGAGGGGGTCGAGTCAAATCTCATCTAATCTTACGTTGGAGAGAGGGGGGGTCTCGGCAAATATCACGCAATTTTTTTTCTGATTGAAACAAAAAAAACTATTTTTATTACACTTATAATTAAACTTTCAGCAATATTGATTACTAGTCTTAACTAGTCGTAAATAAAAGCACGAAGCATTTTTTTTTTTTACAATAACAATCCAACGGGTTTACGTAAGAAACCCACATTTTGAATAAAATCTGACGAAATCTCACCAGGGAGGGAGGGAGGGATAGAAAATTTAAAAAAACACCTCACGTAATTTATGGACGCCCCCTTACCGCGAAAGTCCAACTACCTTCCATTTAATCGACCAACCTCAGACGGCAACGGCAAGTTTTACGTGATTTCATGTGGTGATAGTTAAATTAGTTTTACGATTTAATCTCATGGGTAATGTGTTATTTACACTGTTAAGGATTTTATTCTTTAGTTCTAAAAAGTTTAATTTTCTTTCTTTTTTTAATTAACTCGATTTGATTTTCATACGATTGATCTTGTTTTTCGTTCTAGAGGTATCAAGTAATCAAGTGATATATTTTTTTTAAGCTTAAGGTTTACCGTAATCCGTTGAAAACCACTGGGTAGATTTTGATAAGGTTTTTTATCAAATACCAATTAATCGAGTACACAATATTAGAGATTTAGGTGTTTTTGAGCATTGCTAATAATATTTTACAATGTTTTATTTCCTTGTTATGGATTGACACAATCACGGCTTAGCGATATATTGCAAACTTTTACAATCGAATACAGATTAATTCTGATTAGTTCGGATAGAGTTATCTGCGTACACACGTCATATTGTTTCAAGTTATGTAGTGCGCAAAGCTATCGGACCAATTTTACACTTTTGCTGGTTTTATCATGGGTCAAATGCCAATTTCTATGATAGTACCTAATTAATTAGGTTTCTAGAAAATGCTTTAGTTGTCTAAAGGTTTTTGAGACATCTTTCACACTTTCCAGATCTTATTCCCATTTAATTATTTAAATGCTTTAGAAAATGACATCTATAATATTAGATGATAGATTAATCTTACTAAAAGTTTGTCAACTTCGTAGAATTTCTAAACCTAAATATGTCAGCTAATTTTCATAAAACCCTTACATTAAATATTGTGTGGCTTATAATACTTTACATAGGAAGGCGTTGTTTATACACAGTGAGCTTTCAGTTAGATCCGTTCAGCCCGAGGTTAAGCCCTTACTTAAGTTGACTTTTACTTAAATATATTATGGGAAGAAATACTAAAAGGTTTGACAATATAATCTAAAGGGTGTGTCAAATTGAAGTTGAGGATATAAATTATCTTTCGTAATAACGCAACTATGAGCCGCGATAGCCTAGGGGTAAGACCACTGTACTGCAAAGTCGAAGTATTATAATATTATGTTATTTTTATACTACTACTGACGTCTGTGGTCTAGTGGTTCGAGTACCGGACTGCTGATCACGAGGTCGTGAGTTCGATTCCCACAGGACACAAACACAACTTAAGTTCATCACAGTAAGTGATGAACTTAAGTATTTGTGTTTGTCTGGGTGTTTCCTATGTATTATAAGTATGTATTTACAAAAAAAAAGTATATAAGTAGTATATCCTTTGTAGTACCCATAGTACAAGCACTGCTTAGTTTGGGACTAGATGGTGCTGTGTAAAAAATGTCCCAGGATATTTATTTATTTACCTATTAATTTATACTATTAGCTACATTAGTACCGCTCGCACCCCAAAGGACTATTCGAGACAAAAGGTATATATGGTCCGCAGAAGGCAATCTAAATGGCAAATGTTATCGATGTGCTAGTGAGTATTCGATTTTATTAGAAAGGATATCATAATTTTTAAATCAAAAAATTAAAATTATTGTTTGGTAGGTAGATTACTTACTTATTGGTACCGCGGAAGTATAGAGCAACATAATACAAACTAAGATGTCATTATCTTCAAGGGTTCGGGGAAACTTTATTGATTGCACCATTTACTACGACGAGGGGTCTCATTAAAGTTAGGTTATTATTTATCTTCAAAAGTTTGTAGTGGCTGAAGTTGCCGGAGATCAATTTCTTGCACGTGATAGGTGAGCCCAGTCTCGGGATTTCGGCGACATTGTTACCTACGTGTACAGACAGCTATATTTATTGGGGTGCAAACAACTCCGCATAATCACGGGAATCGCCCTCGCTTGATCGAGTATAGCTAGGTCTATTAACAGAATTTAGGTTTACATACAAACAATCATGCCATAAGCTCGCGCCTTCGGGGTAGAAGGGGCGAGCGTCTCGCCATCAACCACGCACAAATCTAGACTCCGAGCGGCTGCTGAGAATTTCACAAAAAAAACCAACAACACTGCATCCAAACTTAGGACCTCTAGCGTAGCAGTCGCGCTTCGGACCACTAAACCAATGAGAGAGTCTTATCTTATCTTGTCTTGCTATGGGGGCTGGTATAACCAGCTACACTTCGACCCAATGGGATCTTTTGTGTTCTCACCATTACCGTATATTCCTTACTCTTTGAAGACGTGGTTCATGAAGGCGGCTAACCCACTGAGAAGAAGGAACGTAAAATCTTCCGGCTTCGGGTAGGTGTTGCCGAGAAGACTCATCCGTTTCGTTGCCAGGGGAGTGAGGAGGGAGAGGCAGAGGAATTTTGTTTGATTAAAATAAATAAGATTCATAACTAATAAAAACATTTAGTTTCCTAAGCTGTATAAACACCTATATTGGGTACCTACGTATTCCAGAAACTCGTTACAAATGAAAACCTGGTGTTCAGGGAACTTTTGATGACGCCACCAACCTACTTATGTTTTTTTAAATTAATTGAACAGTACATTTTTTTTATAATAAAAGGTTATTTTTTACAATAATGACAAGTTTTAACAGGGTGTTCGCATAATCTCATTATCTATATATAACAATGTATTCCTGAGTAATCGATGGCTATCATATTGTACTATATCCTACCTGGTTTATATTTATCAATTCAAACAATATTCTGACATAGGTATCTATCTAATCTCTCCTCTTGACTGTTGACGAAACATATCATTCCACTTAGACTTACAATAGCAGAAAACTGCAAGTCTTATTTATTATACGTGGAGCCGTTCATCAAATAAACAAAAACATAAAAAGAAATATTTTCTATACAAAGAAATCGTGGAGTATAGTCGTTATCTTGATATAGTTTATCTCGGTTACAACTCACCAATGACCATTCAATAATTACCTATACATAATTAAGATTACAAATAATAATCATGAATTAATGTTGTGTTATTATGACGCTGATCTGAATCCAAAGATTTTCAGGAATCCAGAATCAGAAAAACGTCATATCTAAGTAGATAATGGTTCACTATAAATTGCCAAAATTTACTTAATATTGTTGAGTATTGCTTCGTATTGCTATACAATTGATACTCCTTGCGTAGTGTGGTAGTACAAGATGGCTCGTTTGTTTATTGTGCTGGCAGCTATCGTGGCCGCAGTAGCCGCCCTGCCCGCGGAAATACCGGAGCCTGGTCAACTGGCTTTCATCCTCAATGAAGATGACTTCGAGGACTACCTTGACGCTTGGCTGGAAATAGAAGAGGCTAAGTATGGCAATGTGTCCAAATCTGCATCTCCACGAAGTGGTAAGATTTTCTGTATTTTATTTTTGACTAAAGACTTTGAATATACCTTTACAATGTCAAATTTATAATTTAAATTTGATCCTAGGTTGTACGATTAGAGTCAATGGTGACCTTGGACAACCGCAACCCGTGTATCTGCACAACAATGACTACCTCGTGCCCAGTGGCAACAGCGGACAGATCCAACTGAATACTGGTGAACAAGTCATCATCGCATGCACCGGCTCCGGGCGCGTCATCCTGCATCCAAATGCAGTAGGATCCGTGGCTACAGCTGTTAGTATTCATTATTTACTAAAATGAAAAAAGATTACCTACTGCAAAATGTTCACTTAATAACGAACACAAATGAAGCATGTAAATCAAATAACCAAAGCTCAGTCATTATCTTCGATTGCCCAATTTTCAAATTAGAAAATCTGCTGATTTTGTATTTTACTTACTTATAAATTTCATGAATCGTTCTTTTCACAAAAATAAATTGAGCGGCAACCCGTTTTCACGGCAAGCTTCCATTACTAAGTAATTCATATTAATTAAATTTCAGACAGCAACGTGCGTGAACAACGCGCTTGTCTCCGGCGCGGGCTGGCTAAACGGTCATGGAGAGTTTGGCCAACTGACTTGCTCTGCAAATGCGTTTCACGAAGCCCAGTACACCACTGACAGATGCTACAATAACAACCTCATTATTCGGTTCGTAGATTTCTTCAAGCCAGATGAAGTATAGGTACCTAATCTTCTGTAGTGGAGTCTACGCTACAGCCCCGTGCATGTTTATAGATTACATACCTTGCAGAACTTTATGACCTACCCTTAAAGGTATAGGTTATCACCATGGGCGTACCCAGGGGGGGGGGGGGGCAGGGGGGGGCACCTGCCCCCCCCTGGAACTTGGATGCCCCGTAGATAAAAGTTATAGTAAGATAAAAAAACCTTTTTCGTGTTGTGTGTAGGACGGAACAAACTTGCCCCTACAAGTTACAATAACACTGGCAGTGACAAATTGTCAAAATAGAAAAATATTCACTACCTATTTGTTGCTTTTTGTCTAGAATTAGTTGCTACAAAAACGATTTTGTTGCTCAAACCGATCTTACAAAATTGACAACAATGCTAGCTTTACTTAAATATAGCATAAAAATAGTTAAATACTAAGTATATAATCAGGGAAACAAATAGACCAATATTTGTTGCTGAAGACCTCATTCAAACATCAATTAAAAAAATAACCAGTAAAATATAATTCAGTTGTTTGAGGTAGCAATTATTATTGAGAAACACATCTTTCAAAGATCAGATGAGTTTACAATCGCTATGCTTATAAATCGGTTAAGCTAACTTAAGTTTTGATTTTTCTTGCTCGACGAGACAAACTTACAATATTGATGCCTGAAAGAGATTTTCTTGCTCGACATGATAATATTGATGCCTAAAATTACCAAAAAAATAAAAAATAACCAGAGATTGGATGAAAATCTGACCAGTATTCTTATAAACCGATTATGCTGCGCAAATAATTTATATTGTTTATTTGTTTTGGAAAAATCGAGAGTGACGAGCTTATCAAAAACCGGTCAGAAACTCGTGCTATCCCGGAAAGATATCCTATTGCCGATTTTCAAGGCGTCATTAACCAAGTTGAGCAACACCATTATTATTATTGTATTTTTTTGATTCCCTAAAAATCGAGCGCTAAGCTAGCATGATCGTTTTATAAGGATACCGGTTCGGATACTCATCCAACCTTTACAGTGGCGTATATATACTACGGCCAAAAGAGCCATAGCCCGGAGCGCCAGGCTCCAAGGGGCAGCGCTAGCCGCACGGAGGTAGTAGGAAACCCCCTTCACTAACGTCGCCTGTCCTAAGTGGGTTTCCTCACTTTTACATGAGACAACTGGAGGTACTCATTGTAATTACCACTCTAACTAACGTAACCTGTCCAAGGTAGGTGACTCAAATTTTCGAGCTCGCTGCGCTCGCTCCTACGTGAAACACCTGGATGTAGTAGACAAAATATTTGTAGTTACTCTTCTAACCCAGCCTGTCCGAGGAGGGTGGCCTCAATTTTCGAGCTCGCTACGCACGCTTTTACATAAGACACCTGGAAATAGTAAACAAACTAATTGTAGTTACTCTTCTAACAAAGCCTGTCCGAGGTAGATGGCCAAATTTTCGAGCTCGCTTCGCTCGCTCTTACTGTGTGACATAACTGGAGGTCTAGTAACAAACAAGGATACTTACAAAGTATCCTTCTAACCTAACCTGTCCAAGGTGGGTGGCCCAAGTTTTCGACATCTCGTTTGCTGACTCTTAGTCATAAATTTTCATTGCTACGTTAAGCGTTTACGTTTACTACGTTTTTTCTATTTATAAATCCCGGATAAATCAAGCGTTGAGTCAGCATGACTGGCTTATAAGAATACCGGTCAGAAATTAATCTGATTTACGGTTCTGAGTTTTGTTGATGACTTTTTTTTTTATACCACTAAGGCGGCAAACAAGCATACGGCCCGCCTGATGGTACGCGGTTACCATAGCCTATGGACGCTTACAACACCAGGGGTATCACTCGCGCGTTGCCGACACGAAAAACCTCTTAGAGGTTCATGGAGGATTCACTGCGCCGACAGTTTGAGGGAATATTCCTCTTACTGCCAGCGCAGCGCATCCTTAGAAGGAGCTCTTGCGACGTTACTCACTGCAGGAACACAACACATAATAAAGTGTGTTATTTGGCTGCAGTTTTCTGTAAGGTGGAGGTACTTCCCAGACTTTCCGGGCAACAATAATAAATTTCATTATCCGTCATCATCCGACGTCCGGTTCTATTTTTTTATGCTGACTCTCCAGACGTCAATAACCATTGCAGCGTAGAGGAAGAAAACTATTTTATTTGACTCCAGCAAAATTTAGAGTAGCATGACCGGTTTATAAAAGTATACCGTATAGTCAGAAACTCGTAAGAAAAGCTCCGATTCTATATGTTGTTGTTGACTCTCTATGCATCAATTTTTATGAATACCGGAAGAATCGAGTTTTGTTCCAGCATGACCGGTTTATAATGCATCAGAGTCATCATCAAAATGTAGAACCGGTGATCGGGTGAATTTCTGACCCATATCCCTATATGCCGGTTATGCTAGCCAATAATTAAGTAGATCTGCAAATAATTTATTATTTATTTATTTTGGTAAAATCGAGCGTAAGACTAACATGATCGGCTAGAAGCGCACCGGTTAAAATTCATCAGATTTCCAGTTCTAAAATTTGTTGCTGGCTCTAAGCTTGTTCCACGTGGGGTCATAATATAATAGGTAGCAACAAATTGACAAAATAATTCGGTATATCATATTATTTACTCTGACAGTTGTTGTCGATTTTCGATGGGTTTGAGCAATTTTTTTTTAATTATCCTGAAATTCCACTGCTTCTTATATGGAGATGAGGGACCCGGGGGGGTTTAAGAAATCCCTCAACTGCCCCCCCCCTGGGCCAAAAGCTGGGTACGCCCATGGTTATCACTACCATATAATACAGAAATTCAATAACAATTGTTTATCTATCTTCAGGGTTGGATTCATTGTTAACGACGTATTCTATCCTCTGTACTGGTCTTGCTTCGACCAAAGCCGACTTGAAGTACTGTACGTGTGGTATGAACAGAATCCTCCCAATGCCGTGCACCAGAGCAACGTTGCAAGACCAAGCTGGTTAGGTAAGAATCATACAGTGTTTTACTTAAATGAAAACCTTAATATAAAAATACCATTAATTAATAAACTGACTTTGTTTTATTCTAGCGGGCAGCTTCTTCCCCGGTGTAGCCGTGAATACAATGTACACTCAAGTCCAACAAAAGGCTACGATTGCTAGTCTTGTCGGCAGTGAGCTGGCGGACAAATACGTCACCAGTACGCAGTTCCTCGCACGTGGTCACCTTGCCGCTAAAACCGACTTCATCTACGCAACTGGTCAGAGATCCACCTTCTACTTCATCAACGCTGCTCCTCAATGGCAGCCGTTCAACGCTGGTAACTGGAATTGGGTGGAACAAGTAAGTAGTATCTTGTATTCACTAAGTACCACCGTAGCTACTAACCAAGTGAATTGTGTGATACGCGGTGAGAAGTTTAACGTTTGTCATAATTCATAACATCTAATGCCAAATTACCCCTTAATCACAGAATCTACGTGCTCGTATCGGCGAAGCGGGCTACAACACTATCGTCTACACTGGTACTTTCGGCGTGTCTCAGCTGCGTGACCAGAACGACCGCCTGGTCGATATCTATCTGTACCGGGACGCTAATAACAACCCTCAGTTGCCTGTCCCCCTCTACTACTACAAGGTAAACTGAACCAATACGTAGGGCATAGTTTTGGCTTTTTCTGTATTTTAAATTTTTAATCAATAAATAGCCCTACTACTAGGCTAAATTTATAGTTTCTTCAGAAACTATAAATTTAGCTTCCTTAAAGGTATTTTCTTCAGCCTGTTGTAACGGATGTCTTTGTACTTTGTACATGACAAAGTACATAGACATCCGTTACAACAGGCTGTCTATGTACGGTATGACGGATGTCTATGTACTTTGTCATGTACAAAGTACATAGACATCCGTTACAACAGGCTGTCTATGTACGGTATGACGGATGTACTTTGTACTTTGTCATGTACAAAGTACATAGACATCCGTTACAACAGGCTGTCTATGTACGGTATGACGGATGTCTATGTACTTTGTCATGTACAAAGTACATAGACATCCGTTACAACAGGCTGTCTATGTACGGTATGACGGATGTACTTTGTACTTTGTCATGTACAAAGTACATAGACATCCGTTACAACAGGCTGTTTAGGTATTTATGCAAAGGAAACAAAATAGTTATATTTCTTTTCCCTTTGTAATATTTATTTTTTGTTATATTGTAAGGCCTATACTATTAAGGTGCTAACAAATACAACATGCAGGTGATCAGAGATTTTTCATTGATAGGTTATCGTTGTTGACTGTTTAATATTACATTTTATTGATGTTTATTTATTATCTAATCGATCATTCCTTAGGTCGTGTACGACGCGTCGCGTCAAATCGGCACAGCGTTCGTTAGTATCAACAATCCTTACTACACGGAGGCTGAAGTCCGCGCTCTAACTTTCTGTACGGACCGCTGCCGCAACAACAGCGCGTTTGATTGGCTCCGGTGGCAGCCTGACCGTATTGACATCGGATACAGCTTCTGCTGCACAGTCGATGACTTCAGGAGAACTGTGCCGCATCTACCAGCCTTTACAGTCAATGGACTTCTCGCCTAAGAACTGTTATTATTTACCGCCTATTTAATAAATAACACTTGTAACGCAATTAATTCTTAGATACCTATTATATTAATCAAGTACCATCATACATTGTTTTTTTATCTAGATTTTTTGGTGTCCGTTTCGTCTGCTCGGCCACAATGTCGTAGAAGAAAAACGAATACGTCAACATTACGAAAGAATTTGTAAAACACTAACAATGAAAGTCCCAATTCGTAGATCCATTATTCAGAAAGTTCTATAGGTTTTACTATGGCCGCGCGGTCAAAACATGGAGAACCGCCGCGGCCAGGCAGTTCTCTTAAACGGGGCTTAGTAGAGGTCCCATTGTTTTTGATTTTTTGGGAAACCCTAATTAGAAGATAAGTAATTAGGCAGCTAGCCAAAATGCAACAAAAATAAACTGTCCTCATTATACACTAAACTTATACTCATCGGCCTACATAGTTACCTAGCATCAATCCTGTATTCCCCGAAGGGTTAGGCAGAGGTATTGTTACTTAGATATGTACACGGGGACACCCACAGCTGTTCGTCGGTATGTTAAGAAGGCAAGCCTATTATTGCCACCAACCGGGAATCCAGACTCCGAGCTGCTCACAGAAACACCCAACAATTCTCCACCCGGGAATCGAACCCAGGTTAATTATCTAAAAATTATATACTACCTACTAATTAGAACCTACCTAATTGGAAATTATGTTATCTTTTTTACAAACACAATAAAAAAATGCATATTTCTAGTATTTTTGGGAATTAATAAAATAAAATAAAAATTAATAGTACCTACTTCTATCTTACGCCTCAACTGAATAAAAAAAATATTATTTACGATTTATGAATGCATTTTTACCCTTGTGGGGAAAAGGGCGTGAGTATTTAAAAATGCGTTTAATTTTAATTCAAAACTAAAACGCCGAAAAATTAAACATAAAGAATACCTACATTAAAAACTTGAAACGTCAAACGTAGTATAATTTTGGACAAATAGTATTATTTTATTGCCCATGTAGCATAATTTATTAAGGGTCTGAATCCAACCCTGCTCAGAGCTGACTTAGGCTAAGATTCAGAGACAATCCTCAGCTTAAAGTAAGGTTTCCGTATGTCAAATTTGTATTACAATTTGACATACGGAAGCGTAAGTTCATGCTGAGTCTCTTCTCTGAATCTCAGCCTTAGGCTAATATTAAGGCTGATATTCAGAGATGAAACTAAGCATAAACTTAGGCTCCCGTATGTCAATTTGTACAATTTGACATACGGGAGCCTAAGTTTATGCTTAGCATCGTCTCTGAATATAAGGCTGATATTCAGAAACGAGACTCAACATGAACTTATGCTTCCGTATGTCAAATTTGTATGACAATTTGACATACGGAAGCCTAAGTTTATGCTAAGCATCGTCTCTGAATATTAGCCTTAGGCTAACATTCAGAGACGATGCTCAGCGTAAAGTAAGGCTTCCGTATGTCAAATTTGTATTACAATTTGACATACGGAAGCGTAAGTTCATGCTGAGTCTCTTCTCTGAATATCAGCCTTAGCCTCAGGCTAATATTCAGAAACGAGACTCAACATGAACTTATGCTTCCGTATGTCAAATTTGTATGACAATTTGACATACGGGAGCCTAAGTTTATGCTCAGCATCGTCTCTGAATATTAGCTTCAGAGACGATGCTCAGCGTAAACTTAGGCTTCCGTATGTCAAATTGTCATACAAATTTGACATACGGAAGCATAAGTTCATGTTGAGTCTCGTTTCTGAATATCAGCCTTACACACCTCTACCGGTGTCACGTCGAAGCTTCGTTTTGACTAGGGATGCCGGAAATTCAAAAAATATCGATATATTATATCGTATCGATATTTAAAAAAAAAATATCAATATCGATATTGATATTTTCAAAATATATCGAAATATCGCTCAAATTAAAAACCAAATTATAAAACAGCCAAAAAAAAGGTTATTTATTAACTTTTAACTTAAAAATGTTTATTGGTCTGAAAAAAATATCGATTTTGATACCTTTTCGATACTTGGAATTTTATATCGAAACATCAAAACATCGATATATCGAAATCTTATCTTATCTCACTAATATTATAAATGTGAAAGTTTGTGAGGATGGATGGATGGATGGATGGATGGATGTTTGTTACTCTTTCACGCAAAAACTACTGATCGGATCTGGATAAAATTTGGCACAGAGATAGATTATAGTCTGGAATAACATATAGGCTACTTTTTATCCCGGTACAATCTATGGTTCCGTGGGATAGCGGGCGAAGCCGCTGGCGGAAAGCTAGTATTAAATATCGCTCAAAAATATCGATATATTGAAAAAATAATATCGATATTTTTTCAACATCCCTAGTTTTGACAGCTGTCTCCGCTTGAAAAACTCGTATCAAATTAACTCAATCAAGCAACACGATATTTAACATACTGGAAACGTTACTTCTCTTTTACATTTACCATTAAAATCAAATCTATGCAATTCTCCACGCTAAAAATATCAATAAATTGTCTCTGTATCATTTTTTTACTACGTCACTAGGTCTAAGGTACAAGTTGGATAGAAATAATAATCAGTGATGACTGGATCGAGAGTACTATTTATCGTTCTAAAATCCTTATTTTTGTAAGATAAGATAAATCAGTAAACCGATATATTGTTTAGTTAAGTGGGAAAACGCTATCTAGATTTTTATAGCTTGGAGCCATGGCTGAAGAACCAAAACCTGTAAACGAAGATGAACTAAAACAATTAAAAGAAAGGATGAATTTAATCGTCAGTGCAGATCCAGCACAATACCACAACGAATATTCATTGCGAAGATACTTGAGGGCGTTCAAAACAGTTGATAATGCATTTCAGGTATGAAAATTATCTACTAAAGCTAACACAGCTCACCAAATACTGGAACTCTTAGAAGTACACACACAGTATCCCTTTATTAAATTAGGTGGTGAAATTACATCCTTTCCTAATTTTTGCAGTGCCCTAAAAGTTTTATTTTATTTATTAAAACAGACAGGCAGTTAAGACTACAGCTGATAGCAGGCTGTATCCTGCTATTCATAGCTATTTTATTTAGCTTTATATAACATTCTATAATTATTTGCTAAGGTTACTTTAACAGTTAACTCATGCTTTACTTAAATTCCAGGCAATCATAAAAACAAACAAATGGCGAGTGGAGTATGGTGTAGCCCAGCTGAGTGAAAATAAAGACATTATAGACAAGTATTCTGACAAAGCAAGAGTGCTGCGCCACCGGGATATTATTGGCAGGCCTATAATATACATTCCAGCAAAGAACCACAGTTCTAGTCACCGAAATATTGATGATTTGACTAAATTCATAGTTTACTGCTTGGTAATTCTGACTTTTAAATACGTCCAGAAAGGGATTCATATTTTGTAATTAATGATCGAATTCCCATTAATTCTAATTCAGATGCATGTTTTGGCCATCATTTTTACAGTCACAAACTAATATAAAATTTTCAGGAGGATGCCAGCAAGAAATGTTTTGAAGAAGTGGTGGATAACCTATGCATAGTTTTTGATTTGAATGGTTTTACTCTGTCTTGCATGGATTACCAAGTATTGAAAAACTTAATCTGGTTGCTCAGTCGGCATTATCCAGAGAGGCTTGGTGTTTGTCTAGTGACCAATGCACCAGCTTTCTTTACTGGATGTTGGACTGTTATTAAGGGATGGTAAGGTATTTTACTTATTTGCAAGACAGTATAATTCAAAAATGGCAATTTTTCAGTATCAGTTTGGAATCCTGATCAGAAAATGAATGCTTATTTAATGTGAACCCTTCATAATTACATATAATAATATATGTTGCTGCTCAAAATTATTAAGTATATTTGAATAATAATATTAAAACTTTTCAGGCTTGATGAAAACACTGCCAACAAAGTTGTTTTTATGCACTCAGAGATGGATCTATGTCAGTATTTGATACCAGACATACTACCTGATGACATGTGAATTTAAGTCCTTCTTATAGACAAATGCAAGGATAAACTGGTAAAGCTGCTTAGGATTAAGATATATATCTTATGAGTGTATCTATGGTACATATTTTATCTAAAAAAACAACTTACTAGAATACTGATTGGAACTTTGTTGTTTGACTACTAATAAGTACTCAATGTAAACTACAACCAAATATTTGTCCCAATATTATAAGTATATATTAGTATATAGACTCTTTAAATAAACCATACAATATAGTAGAGAGAGTATCCTATAGAGCAAACTATATATGTTTGCTCTGCAAGCTGTCATCTAGGTTGCATTTAAATTGTATTGAATAAAATAAATCTATTTTATAAAGCCCCAATTTCCACAATATACTCTAATACCTAAATAATATAAGAATTCATAATCTAAATAACAGAAGTTTTGATATCAAGGATTATCCTTGATTAGTAGACTATATTTTATTTTAAAGAAAATATGATTTTATTAATTAATTGCTACCAAACCTTACTAGTCTACTATTACTTGATAGATTTATGCTACTTAGGTAAGAAGTCTATGTACCATATTATGATATACCAATATTTGAATTAATTTCTAAAAGAAATATATTCTGAGTCATACTTTCTTGTCACTTATTTAATTTTCAAGTGGGTACAACAAGTTAAACTTACTCATTTTAAAATGAGATGTTTACTATTTTAAGTAATAAAGTTCAGATAATTTATAAATAATATAATAATTTAATTAATAAGTAATTCTAATTATTGTAGTGTCTATATTATGAAATTGCCATGTTCATGACACTGTCTATCCCCACCATTATGTAAGAATACATCATTATATATTTAGTTATTGTATACTTACCACACATAATATGTACCTAGTATACCTAATTACCTACCTACATACCTAGGTTTTATAATTTTTTAAACTCATTCTATAAATATGTAAGTACCTACTTACTTTATAGAATGAGTTTAAATTTTTTTAACAAAAACAAATTAAAATATTCCATTATTAGCATAATAACTAACTAATCAAAAAATCATTCAATATTTATATTTTCAAATCAGTAAATAAAATTATTATTTATTATATATTATATTATTATAAATAAATAAAAACTTGAGATTCTAAGAATTTACAGGGTTTGTTGTTAATACCTACTAAGAATTTATTATGTTGGAGTTTTCATATGATTTGATGTATTAGAGAGTTTATTGTCTGTCTATAGTCTGTTTTTTAATCTCGGAGACTAAAGTGACATTCCGTGAACGTGGGATGCCAGTTTTGCGTTACTTAAAAAGTGATGCGCCACTATCGAAAATTGTCTCTAATGATTTTTAAGCACTATTTTTTATATTAACTTGTCATACAAGGTGGTGATAATGTATTCGTGGCAAATTAAGGGGGTGGCTACAAAGGTCGTAACATGTAGAGAACTAAAGTTATGACAGATGAAGGCATTTATTTACTACTTATTTACCCATTGGATAAAGGGGGCGTTCATAAAATACGTGAGATGTTTAAGGGGGGGAGGGGATCGAGTCAAATCTCATCTAATCTTACGTTGGAGAGAGGGGGGGTTTCGGCAAATATCACGCAATTTTTTTTTCTGGTTAAAACAAAAAAAAAAACTATTTTTATTACACTTATAATTAAACTTTCAGCAATATTGAGTCTTAACTAGTCGTAAATAAAAGCACGAGGCATTTTTTTTTTCTTTTTGCAATAACAATCCAATGGGATTACGGAAGAAACCCACATTTTGAAAAATCTCACGTGAGATTGGGGGATGGGGGAGGGGGTTGAACAAAATCTGACGACATCTCACCAGGGGGGGAGGGAGGGTTAGAAAATTAAAAAAAACACCTCACGTAATTTATGGACGCCCCCAAACATAAATGATTACCAGATAAATATAAAAGAAAATTATACAGACAATTTTAAAAACAAGGTCATGATTTAAGCGAGTGTTTTAACATTTTCGTCATCTTCCCTTAAAATGTGGTACGGATACAATTAAACAGTTTGTTTACGTGTCTGTCTATAGTCTGTATTTTAATCTCGGAGACTAAAGTGACATTCCGTGAACGTGGGATGCCAGTTTTGCGTTATTTAAAAAGTGATGTGCCACTATCGAAAATTGTCTCTAATAAATTGGAGTATCGGTTTTTTTATATTGTTATCCTGAAAAAAATTTTTGTTCTTAAACGTAATAATCATGGGTCGGAATAGGTAGAAAGTTTAAGGACTAAATAACGAAAACGAAGTCGACATAGTCTATAACTTTTTTTACAGCGATTGATATAGTTTTATAATACTTTTTTACCTCGTTGGAACAAACTAAAGGACGTCATCGAAATCGGCCCAAATGATGTACCGAAGGTACACTTATTGGAAAAATACCCTGTATTACGCTGGTTAAAACTCGTCGTACTTTTCTTTAATGTTGATTGGGGGATGAGAAAAAAAAACTTTTAATTTGAATTCACCCCATTTTGGCACACTTTTATCTGTTTCGTAATGATTTCATAGTAAAAACTGTCAGTTTCAGTTTCGGAATGTCAAACGCACGCCATTAAGGCAAATTTGGGCTGAGTTGTATAGACTTGATGACCTCCTTTATTATATATAGTTCTTTCTTAGTTTTTTTTGGTAGGCAATTTCATTTCGTCATTCGGTACTTAAAAACTACGACGACATACCTTTGATAGACTTTTTTGTGCATTTGACAATTTCAATTAATTTAGGTTTTATTGATACGGTTTGGAATATAATACTTTTAAGCTAATCGTCTACTCTAAAAGATACGATTGAACAAACCGGTATCGTAGCCAATCGTAGGTACAACCTACACAAAAAGCTGGTATCATTATTTGTAATTTTGACATTTGCATGTGTCATTCTAGTCTCTGAGATTAAAAAGCGGACTTTAGTATAGATTATTCCATAGAGTAAAATAATAAAGGCCCTTCGCACAAATAGCGCCGTCTGATATCGCCATCCATTAAACTTAGTACGTGTTATAGCTATAACTAGCTATAGGTAGGTAGCAGGTACCTACTATTAAATTAATTTTGTACTGTGTGTGTGTAATACTTGTTTTCAATTTGACAAAGGTTTGCTCAATTAAACTTTTTATCATTATATCGCTGAGGAAACTTTATCAAATTAAAAACAAGTAAATTAGTAAAGAAACATCAAACAGCGCAAGCGCAAGGAGCAGTTACCATGTTTGTGATCTGACACTTCTGACAGTTGACACTGACAATCAAATAACAAATAAATAATTCGCTGTTGCCAGCTATCGTAATTACTATGCGGCTTTAGTAATCTACACAATTATTTTATAATACCTACCTACGTGTTAAATAAGATCTTTGAATAACGAAATTAATATTAAATTAGTTTTATTTGTAACAAATTATAATTTCTATTATTATCGACGGTGTTGCCATATGTGATGACATAAAGTCACTTCTTGTTTTGGAGGGGATAACAGATGTCGCTTTTTTAAATAATGCTAGTGTTTTGTCACTGTTAGGAAGTGTCCTACCCTACCCCTGGATAATTCACTGTTGATATATTGGCGAGCCAAGCGTAATAAGGAAAAACATTTATATCTTATCGCAGAAAGCCGGTTTCTTTGATGCTTTAACCTATTGTGTATGTTAGGCCGCGTACCGTGTAGTTTCCGTTTAGGTCTACTAGCTTACTTCGTTAGGTACTCTGTGTATTCTACCTAAATAATTATGCCCATTATCTTGTATTCTATGGATCTTCAGGCTAATGTATTCCAAAGGCATTTTTTGTGTCGGTACTTACGGCACCTAAAGAATCATTTTAAAAGTTTAGGTAACTTACACATTACAAGTTGTTCAAACCGCAACCCCTGCCTGTTAGTAAAAACTCTATGCTTCCGTGTGTACTCTTGACATAACAAATGGTAAAACAAAATGACAGCGGTTGTCTTCTTACCGTCTTTTGTCCTACTAAGAGCCATGGACGTTAAGAGTTATAGCAGACATGCTAGTTTAAGCATCAGCGATCGGCAATTATGCGACTGCATCGATGCTGCATCGTGTTTTGGCGACTCTCTGCGTTCGATCGCAGTATCGGAATCGCGCGTTTTAAGGTGTGCGTGCGGTGTGGAATGATGCTTGTTGCATTAAGCTTCTCAAAACCGACTCGCCGAAAGTAGAATGTGCTAAGATTGTCTCTGTCCTAAGATTGTTCTCAGATCATATTGATTTCGCTGAAGAATTATAATACTTTAAGTACCTACCTGCTAAAATGCCAATAACATTATTATTAATTAGAATAATCTTCGCATACCTATGTACTTATTTGATAAATTACAGTTACGATGTACTTATCTATATAATAGCTATTAAACTAATGACCATAAATTGTAATCTTTAATTTTAATTATACTTACCCATCATCATCTTTCATTCAGTTTCATTAAATAATTAATGTATTAACATTTTCTTGGTGACTCTGATATGATTATGATATTATGATAAAGATGTGATAGCGACACAGCGGTCGAGATGATTTCGTAAGTGTATAGTATAACAGACTATATTACGCAAATTTTTAAATAATAACTGTTTTGGATTTGTGCCCGGTGAATGGCAATAGGTTCTTCCCCGATTGAAATAAAAACCAAAGATAATCCCAATAGTCCCAGAATTATATTTAAAAAAAACAATGCTTATATTAATTTAATCTGTGAATTTGAAATAAACTGTCATTTTTAAATTCGATTTCAGAACGAAATTGATTGCATAGAACGACGAATTGGTTGCAAAGAAGACTAAACTCCTGGAGTCTATGTCGACGTGGCTCTGATGAGAGACTGTATCGACGAGAAGGTCGCCGGCAAGGGCTACGACCCCAACACCTACACTTTTTATTAAAAAATATAGAAAAAATACAAAAAAATGTGCCTCAGTCACAGTCAGAGACGTTAATTAACTTGAATGAAGCATTAACTGTGGTGTTGTGGTTTCTTTTACTATACATTGTACAGAAATTAACTTTGATACTTATGAATCTATAGTTTGAAATTTGTTATACGACGTTACCTAACGACATTTACTTTACCTTAGTCTAGTTTGAGTAATGGACCAATACTCATTGTAGTTAAAGAAGGTCTCTGACTAAGGCGTTAAAAAAATATTTCCGAACAATGTAGAGAACACTGGCATTGCAAAAAATTAAATTTCTTACTGCTCTAGACTATCACATTTTAATGATCTCCCTAGAGAAACGTAGCAAAATTATTGATTCAATCTTCCTATTTAAAATTCTTCGATGCAATATAGACTGCCATGAACTGCTTACAAAAATCTCTTTTCGGGTCCCCGCAAGATACCCACGCACACCTATCACACACACACACTATCCTTACGCACGACTGTTCTTGGTGCCAGCTCCGCTGTGCGCCGGTTATGTAAGCTGTTTAATAGCTGCAGCGACTGTGTTGACATCCATGCCGTCTCGCTTAACAAGTTCCGCAAAATCTTTTATGAAGTACTGTAATTAACCTGTATTCATTTGTCTCTGTATAACTATCTTAGTAAATAATAATTTGTGTAAGTTGTAATTTTAATTTTAATTTTTGTAATTGTAATTTTAATTTTTAGGCTGATGTTGATTTGCATTTGCAATGTTGTGCATGCAGTGCTTATCTGAAATAGATTGTTACACTTAACTTATTTAATTGTGATATTAATATTATTTTGTCTGAGTGTAAACAATTGTTGATGAGCCTAATAAATAAAATAAAATAAAACACAAAATGCAACTCTAGCGCCACATTGGATTTACTGGACTAAAATCATTAATGTATAATTTAACTAATTGCTACTGTTGGCGCTTTTTATGAAAAACTAGCTTCCCGCCAGCGGCTTCGCCCGCTTGGTCTTAAATAACCTGTTTCCCCCGTTTTTGCAACATTTATCATTGTTACTCCGCTCCTATTAGTCGTAGCGTGATGGTATGTAGCATATAGCCTTCCCCGATAAATGGACTATCTAACACTGAAAGAATTTTTCAAATCGGTCCAGTTTCGGAGTAGTTTCGGACTTCGGAGCCTATTCAATATAAACAAACAATCAAATCTTTCCTCTTTGTAATATTAGTATACTTAGATGACAGTACAAATGTTTTTTTGGTTGAGTTTTTGACCTGACAGTATAGATTGTAGGCCCGACGATTAATATATTAGCCACAAATCTTTACTTATAAATCTATACTAATATTATAAAGAGGAAAGATTTGTATTTTTGTATGTAACGAATACTCAAAAAGTACTGGACCGATTTGAAAAATTCTTTCCGTGTTAGATAGCCCATTTATCGGGGAAGGCTATAGGCTATAATATATCATCACGCTACGACTAATAGGAGCGGAGTAGTAATGTTGCAAAAACGGGGGAAAAAATTATAAGACCACGCGGGCGAAGCCGCTGGCGGGAAGCTAGTATTATATAAAGAATTACTGTAAAATCACTATCAGAAAAAATATCCTCAACTTTATCTCTAAAACTAAAAAAATATGATTTTGTAAGTATTAAAAAATGTCTAAATATTTGTCATAAGTTTTCTAATAATTGAGGTGTTTATTTAGCCCTGCCTTTTTATTAAATAAATTCAATTACGATGATATTACTTTATTGACTTTTGTCTATTACTTACTCAATGTTTTATGAATAAATTATACTTTTAAGAAATTACAAGTTTTTGTTTAATAAATCCCAACGCAAGAACGACGGCGTTTTATACGTTTGACGTGTCTATGTGTGTGTGTCTGTGGTACCGTACGTACCTACAGACGTAGCTCCCGAACGGATGAACCGATTTTGATTTTGTTTTGTTTGAATTTGAAAAAGTCGGGAGTGTTCTGTGGGAGTGCTGTTTGATCAAACTAGGTCCAAGATGGCCGCCGCCACAACAACTACAAGGTCACTTGAGTATGACCTCAAAGGTCACACTAAGGTCACTTGGTTATGACCTTATCGGTCACACCACCTTATTTCGTGGGGTGCAAGGGTGTCCAATTTTTCATTATTATTGCGCTAGGACACACCGTTTTCGAGATATAAGCAAAATTTGAAAAATTAAAAGGTATGGTAACATACACACTAGGTCCGATGTCCGTCATCCGATTTGTTTGAAATATGAATTACTCGGGAGTGTTCTTGGCTGTTTGATGAAATTGGGTCCAAGATGGCCGCCGCCTCAACAACTACAAGGTCACTTGACTATGACCTCAAAGGTCACTTGATTATGACCTTATCGGTCACACCACCTTGTTCTGTGAGGTGCAAGGGGGTCCAATTTTTCATTATTATTGCGCTAGGACACACCGTTTTCGAGATATAAGCAAAATTAGAAAAATTAAAAGGTATAGCATATATATAACATACACACTAGGTCCGATGCCCGTCATCCGATTTCTCCGACGAAATTACGTACGAATTCAGTCCTAATAGTTGCTTGGCTCTCCGAATTTACGTAGTGCTTTTGTAGGTTGGCTTCCGCGCATTTTATGGTGGCGTATAGGTATACCTACTTCTGCTTGTAAGATGGAGGTATCTCAAGTTTAAACTCTTGTTAAACTTGAGCCACTATCCATATACCCTGCAGCCAACATGCTGGCCCATTTTGGACCCATCGGTGTACCAGATTAAACATTATAAGAGGTAACTGGTTATTTTTTGATAATGACATTCATACGCATATAATAATACTGTCTTTCAGAAAATAAAGTACGTATCTTGGACTATATGGTCGGTATGAATAAATTATTTTTAAATAAAAAATATGATTATAATAATTATTTTATTTGACTTAATAGTTTTATAAAACAGATATACAAACATTCGCTGTACAAATGTGTAGCGAGTTTTATTGGGATGTAGCATTCATATGTCGAGCGGCATATTATATACTATGTCAGGCAGGACTTGGGAAAACAGTTTAAGTGTGTGCCATAAAAACAATGACATTGTGATAATT